>OY998169.1:27773155-30268155 GCA_963921995.1 Oxystoma pomonae
GGTTTTTTTTTCGAGGTTTCTTCTATAAAGACGATAAAATAAAGCATACTTTTGATAAATTCGTTAATGCGCAAATACGGGGCCGCCGTAGACCAGTGAACAGCGTTCTAGCTTGCAGAACAGAAATCGCAGGATTGGATCTCGGCAAGTACACATTGCTTCACACAACACCGAATGCGGCTCGAGACGACGACGACGGGACTTCTCAGCAGCTCCGCAGTTGACGTTGTGCATATTAAACCTGCTTGCTTGGTGTCGGGGTTAACGCCGCGACTTTCAAGCAAGAGATGCCGGGTTCAAGCCCTTGGTCTTGCAGGTAGTCTACTTGGACTTTTTCTTATAAAATTACAGAATTTTATAAGATTTAAGGTAAAACGCAGTATGAAGCGGAGTAGGCCAAGTTAGCTAGAAGGCAGGCTAATTCGTTTCCGTCCCGTCCCACGGAAAGGACGTTAAGAGGACGATTCCGTGTGATCAATCTATTGATAGTGGAGCACGTTAAAGATCCCGACAAAGGGGTTTAGGCTAAATTAAATCCTTCTAGAAAAAGAAAACTGCCTTCCTAGGGGGTACTCATCAGACCGGTCTGGTGAGTAGGAAAGGGAAGGGGTATATAAATAATAAAGGGAAAAAAAGAAGTACTAGTCGGTCGTCATAGTTGCGCAAGACCATTGAAAGCAAAAGAGAGATACGTTGTGCATAGAGTAAGAACAAACGAGGTAGAAGTAGGCGGCACAGTTGACACTGCACCAAAAACTTTGCGGGACTCAAAGGTGGACGGCCGAGGACCCCATCAAACTGGATAGAGCAGACTAGCCGGTGATCCAAAAAAGGACGACCTGGACTTCTCCGAGATCGTGGACCACCCTTCGGAGGGGGTGTAAAGCCGCGGCGGTCCACTGTCACTGTGTAGACTTGCTACGCAGTCTAAAGATCCCTGCCCTCGACAAAGAGTTGTCGGGCAAAATTAAGTCCTCTTAGAGAAAGAATACTTGCATCCTAAGGGGCACGTACATGAGTCGGGGTGCACGGAAGGGTCCATTATGCGGCCTAATTGCCAGGCCTATGGCCGCCCATCTACTACTACTACTACTACTACTAATGCGCAAATAAGATATTTTCGGTTATTTTTTATAAGAACTATAAAATAAAGGTAGCTAAAGTCCTCAAACCAACTTGCAAATAACAATAAAAGTTGATTCACATGTGTTCAGGTTTGTAAGAATATTGAATTTTAAACTCTTATCAGAATATTAAGGTTGATTTATATTCTGCCCTTCGAATTGATATTTATATCTTTTTGTCTGTCCTATGTCTCTATATATCCTAAGCATTATTGACTTTATTGTGTACTGAAGAAGTCAGTATAAGTAAGTTTCTGCTAATGATCAGAAAAAATAACAGAATTAACAAACACAATAACATAATTTTTAGCTGGTAGGTAATATATTTATTTTTCGTGAAGTTTCCAGGTGCTATGAACTGTGTTCTTTGTTTTAATGTTTGGCATAATTTTATTGTGTTGAAAAGTGAAATTGCTATAAATCATATACAAACTTTGTTATAAATTTATTTTGAATAAAATTATATTAAAAACATTTATGTTCGGAAGCTTCCAAAGCTCAAATTATTTTGCAGATTTCATATTATAGTAAAATTTTAATAATATAATCCATGTGTAAATTTATATTTAAGTAGGTACGCCACTGGTGTGTGTAGTATAAACAATACAAAGGTAAACATTGTTCCATATAATAATATAACCAAAGTCTCCGTA
This sequence comes from Oxystoma pomonae, assembly GCA_963921995.1. Classification (NCBI taxonomy): domain Eukaryota; kingdom Metazoa; phylum Arthropoda; class Insecta; order Coleoptera; family Brentidae; genus Oxystoma; species Oxystoma pomonae. The sequence continues at coordinate 27,774,933 of OY998169.1, forward strand.
AGTGTCAGGTATCTTATCTCTTTTTAATCTAAGTATAAAATGAACAAATCGTACATTTAAAAAACCCTATTTTTCTTTGTATAAAGCGTTGGGACGACTTTTACTTTTCTAAATTACATGACAACATGAGGCGACAACAAAATCCGCTTCATAGTGCATGGGCTACGATGAGTAAAAAGGGAAAAAGCGGCGTTTGGTGATAAAAGCAACAAACTTTGCACCGTTGTTCTTTGGACCAACACAATCGATTTGACCCCGCAGCTCTTCTCCCAAAACCTGTGCTGGCACGGTGGGGAGGGTGGGTAAGAATCTGAAGGGGTTTATATTTTCTTAAATTTTAGTTTGTTCTATATAATCAAAAAGGACAAACCGAAAATTACCACCTCCATTCGTTTTAAGGTGCCCCCAGGGGGTTAAAGGAGTGTTAAAGCTCCTATTTGGCCATTTTAATAATATAAGTGTAGGATTTAAAAAAAAAATAAAAACTTGCGTAGAATTGTTAATAATTTTATTACTTTAAATTATATCACTTAATTTTTTATCAAAAATCTTCATCCTGTTGGGTAGGTGGAAAGGGAGGGAGTAAAAATTAAAGGAGCACATATTTGAAAAAAAATAGTTTGTTGGATATTATCGACATGGGTATGTGTAACCTGTAAATCGGTTTCCTTAAGGGATCGTGAGGGGGTAAAATGTCCAATTTGGGCATTTTAATAAAAAAAAGAGTATAAGATTTTAGGAAAAATTTGCATAGTATTGTTAATAATTTTAATATTTTATGGGAGGGAGTAAAAGATGCAATTTGAACTTTTTAATAATCAAAATGTAAGATTTTATTAAAATAATAAAAATTGGCATAGGATTGTTTATAATTTTAATGTTTTAACCCATATTCCCTCAGTGTTTTACTTAAAATCCTTATCTTGGTTAATGGTGATAGGGTAAAAGGAGATATTTAAATAATGCTTTATTTAAATTTTAGGATATGTTTCACCCTCTTCTAAGTAAAATTGCTATTTTTGCAACAAAAACAAAAAAGATAAAAATACTTACACAATAGCTATATACATAAATAGATATCTAGTTTATTTGTCCAAATTGTCGTTTCTACTATCGTCGTCACTGTCATTTCGCAAATGTGGTTCCTGTTAATATATGCTAAAAAAGAAATTATAGGTTGCTGGATTGCTACGAAGCTAAGAAAATTAACTTTATTTATAATCAAATAGTTAATTATCTTATGTTGCTAAAAGCCACTCTACATTTTTTGCATGCAGCCGTGCAAGGTATTTTGTTCTTTTTGCAAAGACATTTTAGAGTGTCGCATTGTGTAGTGCACCCACATCTATCCAATGCCCAACAAGTCTCCCATATATTTGGTTGAGCAGACCGGTGAGGTTAATTCGGCTGTCCTTAATGCATGTTGTTGGATGGCAGCTTCAGCTAATGGCAATAAATTCAACGGCTTGCCTTGAGACATAAATAAATATTTTCTTGCCTCATTGGCACTGTCCATTTCCTGAACCCCATATAGCATGACAACAAATTTTTCCAGACTTTTTCGACATTTCGCTAATTTGTATAGAAGCTTAGGAAATTGTAGCAAATGCTTCAGTGTATTCCCCAAATTATGAAATAAAATCTTTTTTGTTTCCTACATTTCGTAGATAATCTGCCTAATCGCTAGGTAGCATATCTGTAAGCAAATTTTCTAAATAAGTAAGAGTTATAGTAAAAATAATGGACATACCAGGAAAAAATATTTTCCTTTTGTCAACAAATTCTGACGTCGGATTTCGGATCCCCTGCTGTCTCTTGTTGCCTCCTTTAGGCTATTGGAGTCGTCGTAGAATATAAGGCTTTAGTTGACTATTAAAGTAGTCTCAAAACTTTTTAAAATGTGCTGTAAATCAATACCCATGTCGATAATACCCAGCAAAATATTTTTTTTAAAATAAATGCCTCTTTAATTTTTACGCCCTTCCCGTTCCACCTGCGCAACAGAATGGAAATCTTTGGTAAAAAATTGTGCGATATAAGTTAAAATATTAAAATTATTAACAATACTAATCAAATTTTTACTAAAATCTTACTTTTTTTATTGAATCGCCCAAATTGGAGCTTTTACCCCCTCATCATCCCTTAAGGAGACCTTAAAATGAATGAAGGTGGTTATTTTTGGTTTGGTCATCCTCGAAAACCTGTAAATCAATTCGATAATATCCAGCAAACTATTTTTTCTAAAACATGTGCTCCTTTAATTTTTAGCCTCTGCCTTTCCACCTACCCAACAGTATGAAGAATTTTTATCAAAAATTAAGTGATATAACTTAAAATATTAAAATTATTAACAATTCTACGCAAGTTTTTAATTTTTTTTGAAATTCTACACTTTTATTATTAAAATGTCCAAATAGCAGCTTTAACACCTCCTTAACCTCTTAGGGGCACCTTAAAAAGAATGGAGGTGGTAATTTTCGATTTGGCCATCATCGAAAAACCTATAAATGGATATTAATGATTTTTATATACAGCAAACTAAAATTTAAGAAAATATAAACCCCTCCAGTTTTTACCCCCCTCCCCACCGCGTCTGCACAAGTTTTGGGAGAAGAGCTGCGGGTCAAATTGACTGTTCTGGTCTAAAGAACAACTGTGCAAAGTTTGTTGCTTTTATCACAAAACGCCGCTTTTTCCCACGTAGCCCATGCACTTGACAACTCAGCCTATAATACGCGCACCACGCTTGTAGTTGTGTTGTATGTATGCAAACATTTTGATTTTGTCAAAAAAAAATAAATTGTGGAGTGAAAATGTATAATAACTATTTATGCACAAGCGTAAGGGGGTAACTAGTGTTTAAAGTTATTAAAGCCCTAGGGTAATTTTTTCGCCCCCGGGCGTTAAAATACTAAAATTTAATGTAATTTGAAATGTTGTAGAATAATGTCATTCTATGTAAAAATATAATTTTTTTTTATGTCAAAGTAAAAACGCATGAAATAGTAGATTGAAGAATAGTTTTTTTTTATTTTAATAAATTTTAGATTTTACATTTGACCAATATTATTTTCATTCACGCTGTTTATTTTTTTAACATTTTTGATCTTGGTGTCTCATCAGTGTTATAAGTCACGAGCTGCCACTGCAAAAAGTCAAAAAAAGTGCTCCGAGAAGTGCACCCACACCGATAAAAAATACTTACCTACTCAAAACTGAATAAAATAACAAAAAGAGACAATGGTAAATCATATATGTTGAACAGCTCACAGACAAAAATCCTGAAGGCATGTAGGATTCAAATGTAGTGTTTTTAAAAGGACAAGTTATTGCTTTCAAGTAGCTGTATAAATTTCAGGAATCCCCTAAAAAAATTTGTAAACACACAACAAAATATGAAGCCTGACACAATTCTTGTTATTTTTTTATGTCTGTTGTTTAATTTTATTTTATTAAATCATGGGAGCCCGTGGCCTGAATTTACATTTTTTTTGTTAACGGCGAATAGCTAGGGCCTTCGTATAGTCACTTTAAAATAAATTTTCACAATTCCCATTCATAAATAGAGAATGGGATTTTTTTGTAAATTTATAGGAAAAGATATACAATTTTTTTAATATTTCAAATTGAATATTTTTTCATACAATCAACCGGAAGCAAAAAAACATGTTTTGCTTACCCCGTCAAAGGGCTTTTCATGACGCTTTAAGCAGTGTAACAAGATTTTTAAAATACCGATGTTTGACAGAGATATAGCTGTTAAACTAAGGCTTTTTCCGAAAAAAAATTTAAAGCGTCGAGCCTAACTGACGCCGTCGCCGAAAAAAATAATATACATATGGTGGTCCCCGAAGTCATACCTTACTGTGTACCGAGTTAAAACAAAATGCCTAAAAATCTTCCTATACATTGGAAGAAAGAAAAAACCCCCGACTATTATGACTTTTCTAATATATAGCGTGGGAATTTGATTGATTAGAAAGTAATTTTAATTTTTGGGCTTTAACGCCCTCATCCTTCTGGGGGTGGGCCCGCTTGTTTTTGTTTAAATAATAACCGACCCCGCATGGCACATTGCTGGAGGGAATTTAAATTATAATGTACTATTTGACTTAACCACCTTCCCTCCCATCTTCCAACCTATCTAGGTGAGGAACTAAAATGGTGTACTTTTCATCTGACCCTTGCGTTAGTCAGATGTGTTATGAAATTTCTATGAAAATCGGTCGAATATTACACGCTTTTTATACTAAACTTGATTAAGATGAATTTTGTAATTTTCTTAAATTGTAGGTTAAGAAGAAGAACAAGGCGTAGAATTGTTCGAAAATTAACTAAAACTGAGTTGGAGAAGTATACTTGTAAATTTTGCCCAAAAAAATACCATTCTTTACAAAAATATAATAATCATTTAAAAAGTCATAACAGTGATGGGTTTAAATTTAACGAAACGAAAAATATATACAACTGTGTTTCATGTGATTATGAAAACTCAAATTTAGAAGGAGCAAAAAAACATTTGGAAACACATTTATTTTCGTGCAGTTCATGTGATACTACATTTTTAAAGCCTCTAGATCTTAGTTATCATATGGCTGAACACGATAGTGAGGGAAAATTTTGCTGTCCTTTTTGTGATTGGAAAACCAAAAAATTTAATAGAAGTCTTCTCGATCATATTAAACGACACATTAAAACTAAGAAAAAAACTGATTTTGAATGTATTGTTTGCAATGTAATATTATCTTCCAAAGCAAGTCTTTTGAGACATCAGTTGCAAAAACATCGACCTGTGTTTGAGGGGATGACACCATCAGATTTTTGTATTTTTTGTAAATTGACGTTAAAAGATAATAAGCAAGTTCAGACTCATATGTTAGATAAGCATAAAGGTCCACTGGATGAGAGAAAATATTTGATTTGCTATATTTGTGGAAAAGAATATCAATTTCGTCAAAGTTTACGACTCCATTTAATAAAACACAGCGGAATCAAACCTCATAAGTGTTCTTTTTGTCCTATGGCGTTTGCAGAACAAAGCAGAAAACGATTACATGAAGCTACGCATTCTGATACACGCCCATTTGCTTGTGAGCTATGCGGAAAGAGTTTTAAGATATATAAAACACTAAAATCTCATCAAAAAACCCACGAAAATGTGAATGTTTTTTGTGAAAAATGTGGCCAAGCGTTTCACCGAACTGATCATTTTCGGACCCATTTAAAAAAGTGCCCTGCAACCTAGACAATATTTGTAGTAAAAAAAATTAACTACGAAAAAATGAGTACCCGTAAAGGAATTAATTTATCTCTGTTATCGTGGACGCTAGAAAAAAAGTTTTTAATCCGAAAGTTGAATATCATTACAAGTCTCAAACTTGTTTATTTAAAATAAAAAAAATAATGATGGATGCGTCCAAATCCGAGAAGATAGCTTCAAGCAAATTTAAGGAAACTTTGGAACCTACCGCTTCTTCATCCCAACTAACACAAGAGAGCGTTTCTTCCTTCGCTCCAGTTAAATTGGACGCAGATTTTTTGTCTAAATATTTTTCCAAATTAAAGTCAACAACCTCGATTATTAAAATTCTTCCAAAATGAGCAAGATTACCAAGAGCGGATGAACTTGCTATTTAATTCTAAATCAATGTGTTTCAAAAAATTACTTACGGTCATGGATTAACCTGATTTTATTTCCATATACTGTTTTGGTCAAGCCAGAAAATTCTAAATCCAACCGTAAATCAAGCTTAACAACTGTTATTAAATATCAACAATATTTATGGATAAAAAACAATGCCTTGCATACAAATGAATTATGAGAAATTTACAATAAAAACAAAACAACTTATAAAACATCGAATACTATAACAAAAAAACACTCCATAATAGCAAAAAAAGTTCAACTAAAAATTGCAGAAGTTGATATTAAAAACGCTATAAGAATACTCACATCCGATGACATCACAGCCCCGAAAAAAGACACTTTACTAAAATTGCAAGAAAAACATGCCGCTTTCGAAGGAAATCAAACAGGTTTAAATATTTGTTCTAAGAATTTTGATGTTGAACTTAATATTTCAGAAAAATAAATAAAAAACGCAATTTTTTCCTTGAACCCTGGGTCTTCGGGTGGTGTGGATTCGCTGAGGCCGTGGCGTCTTAAAGATCTTATAAGCGATGGGGTACGTTTCTTGTCCTGTAAACTCATTTCTGCCTTGAAGTCTTTTAATATTTACTTTTTTCAAGGTCTGGTTCCAAAGGAAATCACACCCCTTTTTTATGGTGCAAACCTTTGTGCCTTTAATAAGAAAGATGCTTTCGACGACTCGCTACGAATATAGTGTGTTCTAAAGCCTACGAAAAGTTGGCAAATCTTTTCAGACTACACCAACTTGGATTCGGAACAAAGTGTGGAGCGAAAGCGGCCGCCCACGCAATGAGACGCTACAAGGCCATTTTAAAAATCGGCTACCAAAACGCTTTCAATATGGTACATAGAAATGTCATTCTCGAAAGAGTGTTTCACAGTGCTTTGGGAAAATTCACTTCTATGTTACGGCGAACAGAACACTGTCTCTCAAAGAGGCGTTCAACAAGGTGATCCTCTTGGACCTCCCTTTTTTTGTTTGGCCGTTCAACTTCTTATTTCTACCCTGAACTCGGAACTTAACCTATGGTGTCTATATAACGGAACTCTTGCAGGTGATTGACCTATGAGTGTTACTTTAATTTAAATTGGAACAAATGCGAGTTATCTGTAATGTCCCAAAATTATTCCTCGACAATATTTTTTTAAATTTTGCTTGAAATCCATTAGAAACACCTTCAAATGAGTATAATCTACTTGGTTGCAGTTACTCAGTCTCTGCAATTGAATCAAATATAAATTAAAAAAAAGATACTAGATTCTGATATAGCATATTTTTTACTAAAACAATCGTTTGAAACTCACCTTATTGGAAAATTACTGAAAACATTTATAACGTCGCTCAAAATCTAGTCCAAGAAATATCTAAGTGCTAAATCTCTTAATATTCTTGATTACAAAAGCACATTGTCTATAAAAGTGGGAGGTGTTGGAATCCGAGATACTGTTACTTTTTCAATCTTTTAGGATCAGTATATGATGTTTATGACCTTCTTAACACTATTTTACCACCTCACGTCTCCGTTTTAATTGACTTAAATTTAAATAACTGTTTTTAAAAATGGATATTTCCGAGCAAGCTTGACAATCCACTTCCCGAAGAAATTCAAAAATCTCAAAAATACTTTGATCATCAAATTAAGATAATAAGTAAAAAGATTTTAATATCTTAGCTGAAACAAGCCAAGAAAAAGTGCGTCTTCTTGCTCTCCAAGCCCCAGAGAGCAGTGCATGACTCAATGCCCTTCCATCAGCCGGAAATCATTTAGAGAACAACACATTTCGTATTTCAACTGCGTTAAAATTAGGTCTGCCTGTGTCTGGAGTGCATATCTGCAGATATTTATGGCTTTCACGGGATAAGTTGCAGGACGTGCATCTAAGCATATGCAGAATAATGATATCCTCAGAATGGCTCTGATTTCATCGGGTTGCTCTGCCTTATTGGAGCCTCTCGGGGTTTGTCGCAAAGATGGAAAATGTGCAGATGGGATGACTCTGATCCCATGGAAACACGGTAAACAACTTCGCTGGGATGCAACTTGTTCACACACTTTAGCAAAAGCACTGATCTTAGACATAGCCTCCAAAATATCTTCTGACCAGTTTTGTGGCTTCATAACCCAGAGTATAGGTCTCGAAATCTAGAGGGGTAATGCGGCTTCGGTGATGGGCACCATCCGGGAGAAGACAGGGATGGAGGAAATTTTCTGCGTGTAGATTTGTGTGCGTGTAAGAGTGGATTTGTATAAACTTATTGTTAATATTTTTTATTTTTTTAAATTTATTGTGGTAATTTTTCTGATCAGAAGTAATATATGTAAACGATTCTTGATAAAATAAATAAATATATCAGAGATCAAAGTGTAAACAGATTTTAATAGTTTTTAAATTCCAGTTTTTTTAATAAAAAAAAAATTTATAGCGGTGTAAATAGTTTAGAGATATACAGTGTTGAAGTTGTTTTATTTATGTGGCCATATTACTCGTAATTGAGTGTGTTTTAGTTTGAATAGGTAAAAAAAATATCATTGTATACCTACGTTCTGTTAGTATACCTATTCTTTATAGAGGGTTTTTTAATTAATTAATCTATGTACAATTTTCAGATCAACATTTTTTACTTTTTGCTTTATTTTGGAAGTTCAGGTTGTTTGTTTTAAATTTTGTTTTCTTTCAGAATACAGACCGCTTCAAGCTACTGCGAACATAGGGCGGAAGAAGTCTAATTTGCCAGTGTACGTACATACAGAGACACCGCACGCCTATCAGTGAAGCAACCAATACTCAGGCTTGCGATCACCACTTGCATGACTTTCCTTTGGTATTTAGTACGCCTCTAACCACGGTGCTGTGTGGAGCGTAGTCAATGAAACCGGAATTTGGTCAATAAATACGCAAATTTGTATAACGTAATTTTCTTATTTTTTGTCACTGATAAATAAGAGCGTTTTATTGTCAACTGCTCAGATTTATCAGTGACGACTTGTTACAATCAAAATAATAAGGAGAAACAAAATAAAAGCAAGTTCTCAAAATAAAATAATACATTCTAAAAACCAAAAAGATTCTCCCAGTCAAAAAAAAATTAAAGCAAATGTTCGAAAAGTCCTTCTTGCTCGGCTAGACAATATCCGAGCCTACTATAAAAACCCCTTCTAATGTTTCCAAGCATGTTAGGGGTGATAATTTAAAAAGCTTCTTCAAAAACAGATAGAAGTCATTAGGAGCAAGATCGGGAGATCGAGCTGGCCATAAAATAGTTCCCCGTGTACTTATAACCCGATTAGGAAATACATTATCAAGATATTCCCTAACAAGGCCAACATTGTGAGCGGAACAACCATCTTGTTGAAACCATGTTTCACCAAATCTTATACCTAACAACTGCCTAGCAGTTGGAATAATGTGCTGCTGCAGTAGATCCAAGTATCTAGGACCATTCAAATTGCAATTGCCGTTAATAAAAAATGGCCCAATTACGTGTTCCCCTATAATACCCCCCCCCCCCAAACATTTAGTTTTTGGGTATACTTGTTCTTGTGTGACCAATATCGAACGTGTGTTGGGTTATGACGATTTGATCATTTGACCATCTGCACTTTTTCGGCAACTTCATAGACATCCATTTTTGGTTTTAAAAATGTATTATTTCAATTAAGAACTTACCCATCTGTTTCTCGAGCAAGGCAGAAATAAAACAAAATAATAAAAACAAAATGAATTTCCAAAAGATAACACTGCAGCGTTCTTCGAATCCACCTTGGTCGTACGGCACGGAGAGTAAATTGGACTTGATTCCCCCTATGTTCGCAGTAGCTTGAAGCGGTCTGTATACAATGCCACATACTTTTTTAGAAATGGTCTAATCCTGCAATATAAAATTTTCTTCTTCTGTCCCCACACGTAAAACAATTTTCAACGGTTAATTACAGTCACTTACAGTGTTTCAAAAATTAAAATTTGTTTTTCTAAAAAGTTTTTGGGAATTGTAGTTTAAAAATTAGCTAGGCACCCTACGTCATCAAGTTCAAAATATACAAAATTTTTCATAAAGGCTAACTACCTACTGTTGTTTTAAAAGAGTTTATTGTGTTTTTCGTTATTTTAATTATTTTTATCTATAAAAACCTTAGGGACGAATTACTTAAAGACGCCCAGGTCAACAATAGTACATTGTAAACCTAGGGGTTAAAATACAATTTAGTCACGAGGTTTATACACTATTTTATGCACTTTAGAATGCGAGAAACTAAAAACAAAAAATCACAAAACTAACAGTAGACCACTTAACGGTACTCTAGTTTCAAGATTGACAGCTCGTATTATGTCAGTCAGTTGTTGTTATCAAACGGCATCACCAAATGGTGAGTCCAGAAAAATTGTCCAGCATTTTTCTTTGAAAATGAACATTGAAGAGGCCGCGGAAGAGGCCATCGCTAGCATTCTTCCACAAAAATCTCGCGAGGTTTACAAAAAACAGTTTCGTGATTACCGAAAAACTGTCCCCCTTCGTAAACCTTGCAAATTGCACCCAAGTAAATGTAAATGTAAATATATACCATAGTAAGAACTAGATTTAAGTAATGCATATGCTAATTATTTTTTTCGTTCATACATTTTAACAAATAAATAAAGTTTCAATAAAATTATAGTTTAATTTGGAAAAATTTACTTTAAATCCCGCAGGGATTAAAATTATTTTTAATCCCTTAGGGATTAAAAGTGCCCCTTTTATCCCTAAAATGCGGGATTAAAAGTGCACTTTTAGTCCCTAACGGGCATAAAACCATTTAGCGCATTGCTTCCAACCAGAAGAAATACTCAAACCTAGTTAAATTATTTGTTTTTCGTTTTAAAGTGATATTTAATAACATTTAATAAAGCACGTATAAACTGTCGTAGAAAGCGTCCTTATATCAAACCGGTTTTAGGCTAGGAGTTTAATCACTACCTCTTTCAATTAATTGCAAAGGGCCAGTGGTTTAATAATAGCCTATTCTAAACGCCATTAGAGTAACAGGGATGGCGAAATCTGTAACTTCTGTACTATATTGTTTCCGAAGGTGACCAGTGAACAGCGGCCATAACCGACACCTTTTTGTTGTCATCACTATTGACGTTCAAGGTGGGGGTTTCGTATGAAAAAAAAAAATTAAGTGAATATTTTTTAACAACTTTGTTCCAGGCGGATACAGCTGATTTCAAACGGTTTGTTTTAGGTGTTGGGACGATTAATATTAAACGCACCGCAAACAAGAATTTTGCTTTTTTACAAAAAATTATCTAAAGTAAACTAAATTGTGGCTAAGATGAAAATTTTTATTAAAAGTGCAATTTTTTTCATGCTTGAAATATCCTTGAGAAAACTGTTTAAACATAAATCTAAAATTGTAACAATTTTTTTGCAGATTAAGCAGAACATTCCTCAAAAATTTTATTCCTTTTTGCTTTTTATATAAATTTTTGAAAGAACTGGGTTGGGTTTGCTGCGAAGAGGGAGCTAATGGGATCTAATCTCAATTATAGATTTGTTGTAAAAATGTGCCGCAGGCGAAAGTTTTCTAAAGAATATACTAAAAATGTCGTTTTTTACACGTAAATGTCGCTGACAAAAATTGCTAAGAATTAAACCAAAATTGTACTCAATGTGTTATAGCGATAAAATTTTAAAAAAACTAAAATTGTAACAATCAACGAGGTTATAGCGCCGCAGGGCATATTTTTTGAAACTAGAGCTAGAAATATGAATATTTTTCGTTTTTTTTTTTAAATTGTTTATTGAAATATGGGACGAGTCAGCTGCAAAGGGGTGGTGATGGCCCCTCTCCTGTATCCGCCCGTATTTAGTACCATTTTTTTACTCATGGGAGTGTTTTAACCCCAGCGGTACGTGCCTGGCTGGTGGTTTAAAATTTTGGGTGATTTAAGCAGAATCGAACCCATACTTACAGTTTTTTTTGTGAAGAAAATTTTTAGGGGTTTACAGTCAACACAACATGTAACCAAACTCTCCGTAAGCAACGAGTATCTTTAAGTAGTCCATAGGATAAGGGATCCAAAATAGCAAAAAATAATTAACCATTGAAAATTAGCACCTATAATAAATATACCCTTAGGTAATTTTTGAGATATGTAGTTATCATGAAGTCCCCTACAAAGGATTCCTATTCCCGAAGGTAAAACACAAAATTCTTAAGATTTTGAGAAATTATGATGGCGCGATAAAAATTTACCTTCTGTTACTTGCTCCTCCCTCGCTGAAGGTCTTAACTTTTGACGTTAAATAAAAAAACAGAAAAAACTCAAAATATCAAATACAAAAAGCGATAGATCTATCAGATTTGATACAAATATTCCTTTCTTTATGAGCTAATATCCAAAATATATTGTCACCAAAAAGCTTTGTGCAAAGTCAATTAATCTATCAAATGTTTATTGGTCTCCTTAGTACCAATTTCGGAAACTGGGACGCTCAGTGCTCGACCTTGGATCTCAACATATCATATTTTAAAGACTTTTTAGGAATGTTATTATGTAGTTGATTTTTCGAGATTAGGGGCTCTTTATAGAGTAATTAAATTAATATTTACTGTTATACCTAAGCACGGTTAGTAAGTTAATTGTTTTATGCTTTAGAAGTGGGTTTTTCTTCACTAACTTTGGAAATTGGGGTCCTTGTCCTTTGGTACTATTAGACCGGCGGTACGTGACTAGTTTCTTGTAACGTTTTTCTAATGCATGCCAATCGTATATGTGATTGCACTTACCGTAAGTATACCAGAGATGGTCAATTTTTGCGGTCTTCGCGGGCAGAAGGGTGCACAAATCGATTTTCAAAATGCAAAAAAAATCGATGTCTTTGAACTACTTTAAAATGCATGCCAATGTTTCCAAATAAAAATTTAGGAAAACAATATAGAGCGAAAATTTGGTGGGCACTTAAAATCGTTAAAATATTTGACATCTTCGAACGATTTTAAAATGCATGCCAATGTGTTTTGTGGTAAATTTAAACTGCCAAACGACGATTTACTGATTGGCATGCAGTTTTGATGTGCACAACCTCATCAAAAATTACTGGCAAAATCCAAAAAAATGTAAGTACCTCCGGACGATCTTAAAATGCATGCCATTAAAGTAGGTTATCGATAATGAGGAAAACGACGAGTTTAAAAAATGGCATGCAGCTCTGCATTGTTTAACATATTTGCCGGCGTCAAAATTCCCAACAAATAATTCGAGGTATATCCGAACGATTTCAAAATGCATGCCAAGATACTTTATCAAAATGTTGCAACAACAAAAGACCATTTACCGATTGGCATGCAGTTTGGTAGTGCACATATAACTATGAGATACTATAACGGCCCTACCCTTGCTTTTCCCGAGAAAAATGCGTACCGATAATAACTCTCCCAATCAAGTTGGCCTGGAAAAAACCGATAAACGCAGAGTGTAAACGGGCAGGCGCGTCGATTGCGTCAGCAGTGAAAGTGTCATTAAATTATCGTAAGGTCACTACGACGCCAGGAATGGATTTGTAAGTGCATGCACAGTAGATTTTTGGTTTATTGCCTGGTGACCCAAACAGTTTCAAAGCCAACCGCGATCTTGAATTTTCTCTTTTGTTTTTCAAAGTTATTTTCGTTACACATTTTGGTGCATTTGGGCCTTTATAGTATTTCATAGTTTTATGGTAGTGCAGAAGGCTATGAAAATTATTGCCGAAATTGCAAAAAAAAACACAATATCTTAAAACGATTTTAAAATGCATGCCAATATTCTATCAAAATGTTGCAATACCAAAAGACGATTTATCGATTGCCATGCAGTTTTCTAGTGCAAAAGGCTATGAAAATTATTGCCGAAAATGCAAAAAACACAATATCTCAGAATGATTTTAAAATTAATTACAACTAAATTAAATTAAATTAAACTGGCCAAAGGATTCACTTATTTGTTACTGTCAATTACCCAAGAAACACTGACAGAAATACCTAATACCCACGTATACTTGTCAAATACGTGCGACTGCGAAACAAATATAGTTGAAGGACATCTATAATCATCTCCTTGTCATAATGAAAACAGAACAAATAAAGCAAAGCAAAGCTTAAAGTTTTTGAACAAAGCCGGGATTTGGTTCTCATATTTTTACACAAAGTATGTAATTACTATATATTGCATTTTCGGCAATTATTTTCATAAACTGCATTACAAAACGGCATGCCAAGAGGTAAATAGTCATTTGGTAATGTAAATTAAATTTATTATTATAATAATTGGCATGCATTTTAGAGATGTTTTGATGTTTATACTAATAAAAGAACGGTAGTCAACATCAACTATAAACGCACAGGTCAAACCACTTGACCTACAGTAGGTAGGGGGTAAAATAGGGATTGAAATTTTAAAGAGGTTTTCTATATCTCGGAAACGAAAAGCCGCAGAGATCTGAAAATTTGTGTGTAGATTCTACTAATAAAATAAGTAAAAACTTATTTTGGCGTTTTTCGAAATGGACACGTGTTTCAGCGTTTTTCTACCAACCCACTATTAATAGGGTGGATTATCCCCCATATTTGGTAACAATTTTGATGTGTTTAAATATGGGTTGTGGGGTATCAAACTGAAAAAAATTAAGCCCGGAATTGAAAAAAGTGTTTTTTTTATTAATTTATGAAATTTTTTATCACCCCCTCCTCTCTGTATTTGATAAAAATATTGAACTACTAAAATATGGGTTCTGCATGGGGTATCAAATCGAAGAAAATGGAGCCCAGAATACAAAAAATATTTTTTTTTTCAATAATTCATGAAATTTTTTATTACCCCCTCCCTTACTGCTATATTTAATAAAAATATTGACTCGCTAAAATATAGGTTGTTTCAATTTTTTTATTAATTCCGACGCTCTCAACGCAGCGGGTGAAATGCTAGTATCTATCTAATAATTTTGTTGCACCTTTGTGATAATTTTTGTTAAAGTCGTTCTCTACAAAACTGCATGCCAATCGGTTAATCGTTGTTTGGTACTATAAAGTTTGCATAAAATTTATTGGCATGCATTTTAAAATCGTTCTAGAACATTGTGTTTTTTTCGCATTTTCGGCAATAATTTTCATAGCTTTCTGCACTACCAAAGTGCTTGCCAATGGGTAAATCGTTGTTTGGTACTATAAAGTTGGCATAAAATTTATTGGCATGCATTTTAAAATCGTTCTAAGATATTTTGTTTTTTTCGTGTTAAGCAAACAGGTCAGAATTAGAAAGAAATGGCTATATTATACTATACTGGGTGTTATTTGTTTTTATATTGGTGAAAATAAAATGAAATTAAATTTGGACGAAATTATGAATACAAATTTAATAAATCTTGGAGGGCGTTAAAAACAGATAAGATTTTTTGAGTTTTATGTTATATTTTGGATTAGCTTTGAATAAATAGTGCTTGAGTGTTTGGTAGCTGATCTAAGATTCACTAGGTGATTCTTAAATTTGTTTATATATAGAATTTCTGCTATGAGATGTGTTTTTAGAGTTAGATTCCATGGGAAGGATTTTCGAACATTCAAAATAAAATTTTTGACCAATAGAAAAATGATGGAAACAAAGCGCTGTTTTTTTCCGATCTATCCACGTTCGTAAGATTACAATCACTTTTATGTTGGCTTAGGCGCTTGTTAAGTTTTTGATTAGTTAAATAAATTAGATCTGATTTTTCAAATTTAGGAGTGGGGTCTTTTAAGTTAGGAAATAAGTTTCTAACAGTTTTTTTACTATAACACTTTAACGTGTTATATTTTTATTTGTTATTTGTCTGGGGGTGGATCTTCATTAATTATTCTATGCAAAATATTTTCTGGATAGCCCTTATCTTTTCCCAATTTTGTTTAAATTAAGGATGGCCAAGCTTATTTGCTCTAAATTTAAGTGATTCAAGTACCTCTATTTTTTGAGAAAGGTGATGTCCGGATTTATAACTATTAAATAATCCGACCGGAACTTGTCGGTATAGATAAGTGTTCCCCATCTCTAAAAAAAAACTTGAATAAAATTTGTTTGTTAAGTCTTCACATAAACAGTTTTACTGTTTAAACCATAAATTAACTCCCTTCTCCAAATTACCGCTAAAAAATGTTGTAACCACAGTGGCACTGCCACCATTTTGAATATTTAAAAAAGATGGATGTGCGGAAATATCAAACCCTGCAAAACACTTGGTTTAAGTTTTTTGTCCAACAACCCCATAATGCTCTTTTAGTTTTTTGCCCACGGCCGTCATCTTGTAACGCCAGGCAAACGATTGGGCGCTAGTATAATGCTTAAGCATACGTTAAAAGAGTAACAACTGCGATATCGATTTGGATTTAAAATAAGTACTATTTACACTAAAGTAGTTTGTTGCAGGAACTCAGCAATAAACCAGCAATTATTGTAAATAGTAATGTAGATAAAATACATATTAAATATAAGTAGGTATGCCAAAAGGCTAAAAGTTGGATAGTAAACGCATGCATAGAGTCCATTCCATTTTTACTTAGACAAAACATAACCCCACTTTCCATGGAACAAAATCCAGATTTTTAAGTTGCCAAAATCAAACGCCCTAGGTTTTGGTAATCGGCATTATAACTGCACTGTTAACTTTAAATCACTCCGAATAATCCCTTATATTACGCTTTTATATCAATTAAATGCAACAGAGTGTTAAAGCGTCCATGATATTCGTTTTTATTTGTACACCGAACATAACAAAGAAAACGCGATGCAGACCCAATATGCCTGAGGGAGACCCAGACTGGTGAGCGAAGTCGTTTAAAAATGCAGGACCGGCTTTAAATTTTGCGTATTTTTATTACAAGCTTTTATTTAACTTCACACCTCTATAACTTGGTTCCCACCTACGACTTTTTCGTGAGTGCACGAAAAAGTCATAGGTAGGAACCGGATGTAAGTATGTATGTGAATATGTTCGGGTCAAATCTTGCAACTCAATTTTGACTAATCTCTAGACAAAGGTGATCAATTTAGTTATATTAAGCTAATAAGATTAAAAAAACAACAATACCAATCGTATTTTTTGTTTTTTTTATGGTATAATTTTCAAATATTTTACGATTATTACATTTGTTAATGTTAACTTGCCTACTTAATATTGTCACAGTATAAATGGGGGGTTACCTTACCACCGTTAAACTCTTTCAGGGGTTAAAAGCTCTAGGGATCTTCTTTGAGATGGTAGTCAACTTTTTGACTATTTTAAGTTTGTTAAACACACACACTATTTAATTTAATGGTTACAAGTTATTAACAATAGTAATCAAAGGCAAACAACACAGTTGGTGAGTGATTCAAAGATTATTGACAAAATAAATCAATAGATCAAAATGGTACTTATACTATTAAATATTGCCAGCAGCATCCAGAGCAACCTTCCATGCCCAAAAATGACTGGGCCTTTTGGAAAAGGGCTCTCTTCGTCCCCAAAGCTAAAGGCCCTTGGGGGAGCCGGCCGGCCCCAAACGATTGTTCTTTTTACCTTCAATGGTAAACTTTGACTGGTTATGAATTAATAAATTCCCCTAAGGTAAAAAATCCTGACCCGCGTCGCACGTTTTAATTGTAGGAAGTCCGTCGACCTGCCAATTAGCTGAGATTGCATAAAATACTATTTATGCCTAAAGTTTAGCAACCTCATACTAATCGACACTTTACTAAGAAATACTGCGATTAGGGCCTTGTGGCACATACCCGTGACCTTATAACAACTGATTATGGGTAGTTTAAGTTTTGGATGCTGGAGCCAGCTAGTCCGAAGTCCATGCTGTAAACAGAAGAATCAGAAGTTAGTTTTAGTATGTAGATGAACAAAAAATAGTTTTAGTTTGATAAGACCCCTAGGTGACATAACTTTGTTTACGAGTTATGTAAAGAAAATGCGTTTTTTAACGTTTTCTCAATTCTTCCTTCTTCTTCTTCTTCAAGTGCCATTCTCTCTTCGAACGTTGGCTATCATCAGCACCATCTGTACCCTATCCACTGCTTTTCGGAAAAGTGTCGTAGTACTAACACCATACCATTGTCTAAGATTTTTAAGCCATGATATCCGTCTACGACCCGGACATCTTCTGCCTTCAATTTTGCCTTCTATTATCAATTTTAAAAGTTTATATTTGTCATTTCTCAAAATACGGCCAAAATACTAAAGTTTTCGTTTTTTGATCGTAAATAAAACTTCAAGATCTTTATTTATTCTAAGCAAAACATCCACATTAGTTACTCTGTCCACCCAAGATACCACCACATCTCGAATGCCTCTAACTTTTTGCACATGGCCTCAGTCAGTGTCCATGCTTCCATGCCATAATATAAGATGCTAAAAACATAACACCGAAGCACACGAATTCGGAGAGTGATATCAAGATCGCGACTACACAACGCTGATTTCATTTTGATAAAAGACGATCTGAAATGTTCAATTCTTGCACGAACTTCTTGCCTGTTGTCCCAGTTCTCATTAAGGAGGCAACCCAAGTATTTGTATGAATCCACGCGTTCGACCTGCTGCCCATTTACTTCTAACATGCCTCTGATGTTCTTTTCCTTGAATATCATCATCCATTTTGTTTTCCCAACATTTAAGTTAAGCCCGAATTGCGAACTTCTGGCAGTAATTTGATTCAACGTGCAGGCCTTTAAAAGTGTCTGCTATTATAACAGTCTCGTCGGAATAACGTAGTTTATTGATTTTTATGCCGTTTATGGTCAGATCCTCTTCGCAGTTATGAAGTGCATTCTCTATTATTTTGTTACTATAGATAATAAACAAAAACGGAGACAATATACAACCTTGGCGCACACCTCTTCTTATTTGGACCGCTTTGGACAGTTGGCCATCAACCTTTATTTGAGCATTTTGGTTCTAGTACAGATTAGCGATTATCTTTAGATCTCGGTCATCTAAACCAACTTATTTTAGCGATTCTATGAGCTTTTCGTGTTGGACTCGATCAAACGCTTTCTCATAATCTATGAAACAGGCATATACTGGCACCGACACATCCCTAGATCGCTGAATTAAGACTTGAATGCCAAACAGAGCCTCTTTTGTCCCGATCCCACCACGAAATCCAAACTGCGTGTCGCCCATAAAGGATTCGCATTTTCCATAAATTCTTTTATGGACAATCTTTACAAATATTTTTAACAGGTGGCTCATAAGGATGATTAGATGGATAATCACTACATTTCTTTGCTGAATGTTTTTTAGGCCGCGTAACAAAGGTTGATCTTAGCCAGTCATTAGGCATTTTACCGCTGCGATAAATCATGTTAAAAAGTTTGACCAGCGTATTTACCGAATCTTCGTTTTTTTATTAGCTTTAAAACCTCAGTGTATATTTCGTCTTTCTCTGGTGTTATATATATGGCTTGGTTTGAGAATTTTTCTGACTGTTCGGATCGGTTATCAGTAAAGAGATGTTCTATGCAGCTATACAGCATTCTTTTAGTTTTTCTTTGGTATCCGGTATGATCTTACCGTGATTGTTTACAAGGATTCCAGCTTATCCTTTATTAAATAATCCTGCTGCTTCCTTTATGTTGTATTATCCAGTCTTGTTTTGCTGACCTTATCTTGATTTTTATTTCTTTTTTGATTTCATCGTACTGATCGCTGCCTTTTTTACTGCGTCTTTTATCCATTAACTCAAGGATTTCATCGGTCATCCAAACTTACTTTTTATTTCTTGTTTCATCCTTGCCTAAGAGTGTTGTGCTCTCGACTATGGCACTCTTAACCTTTGTCTAAACCATTTCTGCATTTTGCTCGGTAAACTCATTAATGTCTTTAAACTTTTTATTAAGTTCGACTTTAAGTTCAGTTGCTACCATGTTATCTTGAAGTTTCTTCAACCTGAGTCGGTTTGTTATTTGTGGAACAATTTTTCTTAAGAGTAAATTTAATTTTTGCCACAACTGGATTGTGATCCGACCCTGTGTCTGCGCCAGGGTAAGTTTTTGCAGATTTAATACAGTTTCTAAATCGTTTATTAATTAATATAAAGTCTATTTGGTTTCTAATGATACTCTCAGGATTGTCGGATTTAGATGTCCAAGTATAAAGGCGTCTAGCTGGAAGTTTAAAGAAAGTATTTTACACGATAAAATCCCTTTCCTGGTGTACCAAGACTGTACTTTCCTCTTGGGGCGTTAACAAGTTTTACATTGAAGTCCCCCATAATAATGTTGATTTCTGTCTTTTTTGTGAAACTAAGGACAGTTTGAAATTGGTCGTAGAATGCCTCTACGTCTTTCTCTGAATATTTACTGGTTGGAGCGTATACTTGAATAATATTGACATTAAAAGGCTTAGAGTTTAGCTGAAGAAATATGACTCGATCCGACACAGGAACAAAAGAGATAACGGATTTTTGAATTTATTTTTTCAAAATGACTGCTACGCCATTATAGTAGTTTTTGCCGTCATTGCTTGCACAGTAGACATGGTAGTCGTCTATCTGGCATTTACCTGAGTTAGGCCACTCCTAAGATCTCTATGTCTAATTATTTCATTTCTCTGGTGACATTGTGGACTTTTCCAGCCTGAAACATACTTTGTACGTTCCAAGTAGAAATCTTCTTCGTGACTGATCACTTAAGACCTGCCGGGGACTGAGAGCCTGGGGTTTTGGTTTTCCAGTTATAATGATGATATTTCCTGGGGACAGTAATGAGGTGGTTTCCCGTTGCCTTCCTCATCGCAGCATTAAAATCGTTAAAATAATCCTTGTCACGCCTTTAAATATGTAATTTGGTGCCGTTTTCGTTTCTATTTCTAGAAGTACGCCGAAAAATTACTTTTAGTGTTACTGCTTCGCAACACTAATTTTCTCGCCATATCTGTCTACCCTCACATAGTTTGGCCTGCAGGTGGATGCAATTCTCCCTGGTGATTAAAAATTTGGCTATTTACACATATAGACTAGAGGTGGCTCGGTCGTCATTTTTTACCAGATTTCTCTGTTAAAAATGCCTCAGAATACCATAAATTGCCTTAAAATGCAGAAAACGCCCCAAAATGCCTTGAAATAATGCTTCAAAATGTCACGCAATGCCGTCGGCGTGTACCCCAAAGTACACGGAGCCACCCCTCGCATATATGACTTCTTGCAAATGCAAAAGCCACAACAAATCGATTAAGGTATAAAATTCTAAGATCTATGGAGCCGTTTTTACGCTAGAGGCCAGTAAAGTTGACATAACCTGTAATCCCAATAGTACTCTATTGGCCATTTCTTGCGGTAACCATGGAGTTTGTCACGCTTAATTTTTCGACAATTCTTTAGGATTGTGGTTATGAAAATTGATGATCGGATATATGGCTGCCAAGGTACCGACGATTTTTTTTCAAAACAGAGGTTTTTTGTTTTTAAATCGTAGGTTGCTTTTCAAAACAAAATTTTACTCGAATCCATATAATTTCATGAAGAGGAATTCCAAAGTAAGAGTTAAATTGACGTGCGACATCAGTATCCTCAAAAAGAACATATTTTAAAAGACTTATTTGAACTGTTTTATCATTGTTCTAATTTAAGAAAAACATCAAATTATATGGCTTTTTGCTTGTAGCCTGAGTTTAATTACCTATATCGTCCCCTATTTCCGGGTTTAGTTTTAAAGCAAATTTTATAATTTTTAATATACAATAAATTGGGCCCCAAAATAGGGGACGGTATTAGGACAGTCAAGGTAAGATTCAAAAATAAGACAGGATAATGTTGTTTTTATTTTTAAATCTTACTTTGACTGGCCAACCAAAACTCTAAACTAATAGTCTGTAGGAAACAAGTCAATTAGGAAAGATATTGTCGCTGTTTTCTACATTTAAAAAAAAATCAATTTTTTTTCTTGAAATGCATTTTTTTACTAAAATTTAATTTTTTTAAGTCACTAAAGGTTCTACCTCAATTAACCTATTGGTTTTAAAGACGTCTGTTCGCGATCGATGATTTCGAAACCGCTTTGAAAACATACGTAAAATGTTATTTTGGCGACGAAACGGTGACGTCACGGTTCAAAACATTTTAAAGGATTTCGAAAGCGCCTTGACCGCCGTTTCGAACATGGTTCAATATGGCGTTATTGTCAATTTTTAGCAATAATTAAAATAGGCAAGGTTATCTGGCGACGACAAAAAGGAGGCTCACTTGTGGATCTAGGACTTCCAAAAAACGAGAGGCTAGACACACACACAGCTGATTAATGTCATTCAATAATTGTCATTTTGGCGATAAGAGGCGATTGTTCGAAACGGTGACGTTGCGGTTGAAACGGTGACGTATGTTTTCAAAATGTGCTTTTGAAATCATCGCTCGCGAAAAGACGTCTTAAATTCCTCTTCCGTTTTTTGTTTCGATAAGCAACCACCATTTTTTTAAAAAATTCCTCCATTTTGGAAAAAGTTGCCGACATCTTGACTTCTATACATCCGATCATAAATTTTCACACAATCCTTAAGAATTGTCGAAAGAATAAGCGTGCCAGATGGACAAAGAAGTAGTATGTACTACGGACTTTTTAAATCTTACTTTGACTGGCCTATTATAACTCTAAACTAATCGCCTATAAGAAACAAGTCAATTAGGAAAGATATTTTAATGTTTCTTTTAAAATATTAAATTACAACGAAAGACCTGTCGCTGCTTTCTACATGATAAAAAAATCTAATTTTTTTCTTGAAATGCATTTTTTGACTAAAATTACATTTTTTTAAGTCATTAAAGATCCTGCGTCAATTTACCTTTTGTTTTTAAATTCCTCTTTCGTTTTTTGTTTCGATAAGCCACCACAATTTTTTTAAAATTCCTCCATTTTGGAAAAAGTTGCCGCCATCTTGGCTTTTATACAACCGATAATAAATTTTCTTGAGCACAATCCTTAAGAATTCTCGAAAGAATAAGCGTGCAGATGGACAAAGGAGTAGCATTATGAACTTAAGGCGGCCGACTTTTGAAATTTATATTCTAATCAATTTTTTGGAGGGTTTTCAGTGACAAAAAGTCATATATATGTATATCCAGGAAAATTTTGAGTCCCTAGGAAAAATTTAAGAAAACTTTTTTCACAAACTGTTTTTTGAAAACTATGCGAAATAATTTTTTATGTTAAATATGCCCGTCTAATCTAAGTTAAGGAAAATATGAATATTTCAAAATTCTACCTCAAAGAATAAAAAAATACCATAGTTAACTTTTTTTTTTTAAATCTTACTTTGACTGACTTTGTATAACTAAACTAATCAACATTTAAGCAAAAAGGCAATGAGAAAGAATATTTGATGTGCTTTTAAAAATATAAAAATACAACAAAAAAGTTTTTCCAAATGCATTTTTTTTTAGTAAAATGTCACGTTTTAAGGTCACACGTTAATGTAACTATTTTTTTTTAATTCTTCTCTATCGAATTATATAAATTCGAGTATAATCTTGTTTTGCTAAGAAACCCAAGACGGCCATTTTGAAACAAATCGCCGTCATCTTGGCTCTTTCATATCAGATCATCAATTTCCTCGACTAAAATTTTAAAAAAATTTCCAAAGAGTAAGTGTCGCATATTTCATGCTTCTGGAAAAAATGAACAAATAAATCTTATTTAGGACTTAAGCCGGACGAATATATTTAAGAATGTTTAATTAAATTTTTAGGATTTTAAAATTTGTTTCCAAAGCCAAAAGAAAATTAGAGAATATTCTTAAAAAGGACAACGATATTAAAGCAGTCAAGCAAGAGATTGTTTGCAATATTGATAAAACTTGCAATAACAATAGGGATAGAAAATATTTTAGATGCACACTCTGTAGAGAACAATTTATAACAAAAGAAGAGAAATCCAAACACACATATTGGAAACATATTAGTAATAGGAAGACGAAACATGTGTGCTCAATTTGTGGATTCTCTACTCTTCACCACGGATCACTTTATTGTCATGCTCTAATCCATAATAACCAGCAAAAATTTTTATGTTCGGACTGTCCAAAAAGGTTTAATACCTTGGGACAACTCCGCAAGCATAAATTAGTTCATGATAAAAATGGACAACACATGTGTGAGTTTTGTAGTAAAGTCTTTAAAAGACGAGATAATTTTAAAGTTCACCTAAGAATCCATCAAACGGTCAAACCATTCGCCTGTTTGGTTTGTAATAAAACATTTACTACAAAGCAATGGAGAGACGGTCACATGAAATCTCATAAATCCAATAAAAAATAAGTTACATTATGTTTAGGAAAGACACAAAATTAACCTTTGGAATATCATTTAAGTCAAAATGCTAACCAAATAAGATATCTGATTCCTAATAAAAATATGAAACATAAAGAGTGTGCAAAAAAAAATCACAAACAACCTGACTGTCAGTTTTAAATAGGGTTTAGTAGGTACAGAATAGAGAAATTATTTCGTTAGTGCGACTATAATGCGACTGCAAAAAATTAGTATAAAAAAAGACATTTGTTTATTCTTTAAGATTGAATTGTTATAAGTTGTAATTAATAAAGTTTTTGAATTTAAACTTAACTTGAAATTTATTGTTTCCAAAAATATTAATTTTTATTACAATCGAGTTGTGCTCTATGTGATTTTCATAGTACGAATCTACTTAAATCCAACAATTTTTTACCTAACTAAGTTAAGTTAAAAATATAATTTAAAGTTTACCACTCTAACTTGATAAATAGGATAATAATACATTACCTAGTTAAACAAGTTTTTCTGCTTTCCTTCTTGACTTTCTTTGTCTATTATTTACCCCTGTCTGTTTGTTGTTTTTGCCTGTTGGAGTGTAGCCCAACAATTTTGGGTCATATTTGACACCCCTCCTCCTTATTATAAATCGTCACGTTTCTGATCACCCCCCCCCCAGCCTAAAGTTATGTCAACAAATAAAAGCTTGAAAGAAAAACGGACAAAATTTTACCATATATTTTTTTAATGTTGTTGTAAGAAATAAAGAGCTGAAAAAATATGTACCGAGATGCGACCGATTTAATAAGAGGTTGCATTTTTATTACCAAAGATGTTTTTTAGTTGGTTTTAAAACTAAACACGATGTGTTCGTAACTCTTCTTTTTTAATATGTACCTACCACTACCCGTTTTTAATTCACTAAAATGGCAGCTTTTTGTGAAATTTTGTACATTGCAGTGAGAAAGATTATTTTTTAACCAATGGTAATAAACTTTTATTATCTTATTCGCTTGCCGAAAATAATCATTTTTTATTCGGTGTAGAACTACCGATATGTACAGGGTGATCTATTTTTTATTGCAATAATTTTTAAAAATGCGTTACTAAGTAAACCTTTACATTTTTTGTTTTAGCAAGTGACATCATATTTTTACAGGAAAAGTTAAAATCTCCATATTAATAAAAATTAAACAATAACAAATATCATCCAATTTTAGGTCACTCTGTATAAATATGATGTTACTTGCTAATACGAGAAATATGAAGCTTCATTTGTCTAATAAAACACAAAAAAAATATTGCAATTCAATAACCAATAACATTAAAAATAAATTTTTTTATAACGTTTTTGATCTTTGATCACGATTTACAAGTCACCCTATACATATTGGAAGGTCTACCTTAAGCAAAAAATTGTGTATTTTCGCCACGCCAATAATTTTTTTTATACCTTCATCTAAAACATGATTTTAGTAACTGTCTGCAGATAACTAAAGCATGGATTTTTTGGTTACCGATGCAAAAAAACTTTTTTTTGATCACGGGTGCAAAAAAAGATTTCTGTCTGTTTTTTTCGCAAAATGGTAATATTGAGAAAATCTTAATTATTCTTGCCTAAGAATTAAGCCATTTCCGCCAGTTTTCACCAAGTATTTACGAAAAAATCATTTAAAAATATCGTGAAAATATCAAATTGTCAAAGATTAAAATGTCGCAACAATAAACGTCACCGAGTAAAAAGACACATCGCTATAGAAACGATTGTTATTTAATTTACCAGCCGCCTTGATTTATAGTGTAAAGATGTTGTGTTGCGAGAAGTTCTCTTCGTTCGAGATTTTTAATAGTATTTTTTCTGTTTTTCTTGGATTTTTTGATAAAGGTATTAAAAAAAATTGTGTTAGCAACTCGCGGCTAAACTGTGCTTTTTTTTAATCGCGATTTTAAATACCTCGCTGCGCTCGATATTTAAACCAACGCTTGTAAAAAAAGCACTATTTCAGCCACTACTTGTTAAAACTACTATATCAAAATCGCTGGAAATAATTTTTCCCACTAAGCGATGTGCAAATCGAAGGAACGAAACGTATGTATAAAACCACTTTGAAGATTATAATTAAAAAATGCAAAAACACTTTTTAAAATCGATTTAAGTAAAAAATAAAATAAAAAAATTTGCTTAACAATTTTGGCAAAGTGGAAATGAATATTGGTACAGATTAAGTATAAAAAATCACTATTTTATAGGGAGTAATAGTTTTTTGTTACTCAGATAAAAAAAAAGCGTTATGGAAAAACGTTAACACAGTTTAGTTGAACTAAAACGATACCGATGGCAAGCCGTGACCTGGCAGTCCTAGAACTGCCGGCAGTCCATTTCACAATCCGTATTTCGAACACACCATAAACGTGAAAAAGAACCCGACTTGGTTACTTATAATTATGTTATCTTTAAGTCATCAACGCCGTAAATATCGGATTTTTGGGTAAAAGAATGGTTAACAAATCGTTCTCGTATAGTACTGCAGATTTGGCGCATAAACGTCCTAGGTAGGAAATCTACTTGTTTTGGAATTTTCTTTTTTGTGCTCTTTTCGGAGTGCACTCCTATTATATTATTAACGACTTTTCTTTATTTTGAATGCGTTTTTTTTCGAAAAACATTTTTATATCAAATCACAAATTTTCCGAATTGCCCTTTTTTTGAATCACATTGTTTTTGAAAACATCTTTTTTTTTAATGAGAAAATGAGCCAACATGTTTTTCTATAGCCGGGTTAAAAAGGATTCGCTGATTTTTTTAGCTTTAGTGCATTTTAGGACTAAATTCTTACTTCTTTTCTAGTAATTTAATTTTTTAATCCAGATATATTGAGCGATTCTTTGCTAGCCCCGCTATAAAATAGCATGTTGTCTTGTTAAATTTTTTTTTCAAAATTAATGATTTCGAAAAAATATGTCATTCATTCATTCAAAATAAGTCTTCAAAAAATTTTAAAATTCGTGTTCTCGAAAAAAGAACCACTACTCATCCCCCTTTAATTTTTATAGGAATTCGCTTTTCTTCGATTAAAACAGTTTTTTTAATTATTATTGCATAAACTCTATAAATACCAATAAAGCCGGTTATTTTTCAAAAACTGTCGGCGAATCTTTTAAAAACTTGGTGCTTGACTACCCGAACTGACAATAAGCAGCTACACACACAGTTTGAGGCGACTGAAGGCACAGGCATGAAGGAAAACTATGTGTGTATGGTGAAATTTAAGCTCAGTCAAGCCACACCCCCCCCCCCCCCATGAAAAATATTCGAGTTTTAATATGCTTATAATTTCAAACTAATTTCGAACTCATTTTGACCACTTTTAAAAATTTTGAACTACACTCTTTTCTGAGTCTTTTTATATTCAAAATGAAGGTGCAGCCGGACGTCAAGTCATACCCCCCTCATTTAAAGCGTAGAGAACTGTTCTAAAATTCAGAACTAATTTAGAACTCCTAATATCACCAAAAAGAATTTAGAAAAATCCACTAGTAACCCTGTTTTTTTTTAAATATGGCGGGAGGCGCAGGTTGATGTCAATCCACCCCCCAAAAATTATAATTTTGAAGTAATTTCGAAGTAATTTTGTACAACTTTTTACCACCCTAATTTCTGTGATTTTTTATATTTCTTTAAAAAGGGGGGCTTAGCAAATTGAAATCCAGTCAGTTTGGAAGGCATAGAAATATACTAGAGACGACTAGAAATCACGTGAGGAAAACTATTTCCATCTTTATTGGACTTTTGGTACCTAATATGTGCATGTGTAAAGCACCTGATTTTTCCAATGGTGCTTCTTAGAGAGATCTTTATTGCGCATCCAAATCAATAGTGGATTTTTCGAAATTCTTTTTAGTGATATTAGGAATTCGAAATTACTTCTTAATTTTGGGACAGTTGCTTTTCATTTTTCTCGACGCTTTAAATTAGGGGAGTGTAGCTTGACGTCCGGTTGCACCCCCCAGTTTGAATTTTAAAAAAACCAGGAAGCAGTGTGGTTCAAAATTTTTAAAAGTGGTTGAAAATTAGTTCGAAATTATAAGCATATCGAAACTCAACTATCTTTCAGTGGGCTTATTCTTGAATCGAGAGAAAATTTGCTCTCAGGGAGTCGCTACTATGCATCTTATTGGTTCAAATCTTCGGTTAAAATCGGTTTCTCTCACTTTTGCCCGATATTGATGGAAAGTAATTCTCTTAGTCAAGACCAATAGAATTACTTTCGATCAATATTGTGAGAGAAACCGATTTAAATCGAAGATTTGGAGCAATGAGATGCATAGTAGCGAGAGAATTTAACTCCCTGGGAGCAAATTTTCTCTCGATTCAAGAGTAACCCTCCAGGGGGCGTGTGGATTGACTGAACTTATATTTGGACTGCAGACCTGACCTGACCTAATTGCTCACAGTTTCGGAGACCGACGTAAATGGCCACCATTAACAAAAAGTTCTTATAGTTTTCATGAAATGAGTAAATCATAGAAATAGAGCCCAAAAATTCCTACATTTTACTGGTTATATCTCGAAAGCCGAATAGAATGTTTGAACCTAATTTGAAGTAAAGATCAAAAATATATTTTTTATGCAAACTTTTTTTTCTCTACTCTAATAGTTTTTAAAGAAACCCCTAAAAACTTTCTTTGTATTTTTGACTTAGACTTTAGTACTACTACTACTACTACTACTACTACTACTACTACTACTACTACTACTACTACTACTACTACTACTACTACTACTACTACTACTACTACTACTACTACTACTACTACTACTACTACTACTACTACTACTACTACTACTACTACTACTACTACTACTACTACTACTACTACTACTACTACTACTACTACTACTACTACTACTACTACTACTACTACTACTACTACTACTACTACTACTACTACTACTACTACTACTACTACTACTACTACTACTACTACTACTACTACTACTACTACTACTACTACTACTACTACTACTACTACTACTAGTACAAGTCAATATCAAAGTCAATGAGGAAAACTACTACTACTACTACTACTACTACTACTACTACTACTACTACTACGACTACTACTACTACTACTACTACTACTACTACTACTACTACTACTACTACTACTACTACTACTACTACTACTACTACTACTACTACTACTACTACTACTACTACTACTACTACTACTACTACTACTACTACTACTACTACTACTACTACTACTACTACTACTACTACTACTACTACTACTACTACTACTACTACTACTACTACTACTACTACTACTACTACTACTACTACTACTACTACTACTACTACTACTACTACTACTACTACTACTACTACTACTACTACTACTACTACTACTACTACTACTACTACTACTACTACTACTACTACTACTACTACTACTACTACTACTACTACTACTAGTACAAGTCAATATCAAAGTCAATGAGGAAAACTCCAGAACACAATTTACGGAACTTCTGAAAGCAAAAATGATGACGAAGGCGCAAGTAGGTACAAGGCAAAGAAATCAAACAATTATGATACTGGATATGGATGAAACTACCCAAGTAGAGGAAATCAAACATACTATACAAGAAGAGCTGAACACAGGAGGACAGGAACAGCTTGATATGCAAACATGTGGCAAACAGCAGAGGACAGAAGCATGCTTTTCTGACTATTGCGGAAACTGCAGCCAAATTGTTAACCTCAAAGAGGATAATAGGCGCAGGTTGGAACAGATGGAGAGTTAGGGAGATAGAGACTCTTCCCAAATGCTACCGCTGTCACAGAGTGGGAGACATAGCAAATAGATGTAACAAGAAGGTCACCGATATTTTCTGTCACAAGTATGGTCAACAAGACCATCTCAAGAAAGACTGTACAAATTTACAAAAATGCTATCTCTGTAACTCGGATGGACACAATGCTGAGACAACAAGATGCCCTGAATATAGACGGCTGTTGCAGGAACAGAGGAAGGAGAAGAAGGAGGGGTTACAAAACTGGAACTGAAGGCTATCCAATGTAACATAGACAGGGGCAGTGCGGCGATGGATCTTAGGTACAAAATGGCAGAAGAAATCAAAGCAGATATTATGATAATAGGGGAGCCAAATAGGAAAAAAGCTACACAAGGGAAACTATTAACAGACAATAGGCTAGACGTGGCTCTGGTAATAAAAAATCCGCAGTTAAAGATAAGAGAAGCAGGATCAGGAGACGGTTATACATGGGTGAAACTGGAAGAGTTAGTTATTTTTGGATGCTACATCTCTCCAAATATAAACATACAAATATTCACAGAATGGCTAGCTGCACTACGAACAGACATAAAAAAACACACCAAAGAGGTAAATTGTAGGAGGGGATTTTAACTCAAAATCATATCTACGGGGCTCACAGAAGACAATCGAGGGGAAATACTATCCGAATGGATAGCAGAAATGGAGCTTCTAATCCTCAACCATGGAGAGGCAACTACTTTTATAAGGGGGGAAAGCAAATCCCATATAGTCCTTACCATATGCACTAAAAATATTAGTAAAAAAATGGCTGATTGGAAGGTGCTAGACGAAGAATCACTAAGCTACCACCAATACATCACATTTGAGATGAGAAAAAATAAAGAAAGCCATCAAAGCCCTACAAGGAAAAACCGAGGCTGGATAATAAACAAGGAACAAATCCAGAAAGTCGTGCAAGAATTTGGACTAAAAAACGAAAACACTAGGAAACTAGACGCTAAGGGCCTAGAACAAATTATCACAGAATCATGCAACAATTTTATGAAAAAGAAAGGAGCTCCGAAAAATAAACAGCCCGTGCACTGGTGGTCGGAAGATATTGCAGAAAAACGGCGATTGTGCATTAAAGCCAAAAGAATATTAACTAGAAAAAACAGAAAAAACGATGAAAGGGCAAAACTGCTAGCCTTAGATACCTATCGTCAAAGGCGTACAGACCTGCAAGAAGCGATCGAAAATGCCAAAAAGGAAAACTGGAAGAACTAGTTGAAAAAGTCGAACAGGACCTCTGAGGCAAGGGCTACAAAATCGTCATGGATAAAGTAAAATCAGCAATTACAATGAACCTGAGCGACGAGAAGCAGATGGAAGTGGCAAAAGAGCTATTCCCTAAACATACAGTCAGGAAATGGGATAGATTTCAGATTGGCAAAGAAGAAATACCTCTCTTTACTAAAGCGGAGCTGTTGATTGCCTGTGGCAAAATAAAAGAAAAGAAAGCCCCGGGACCAGACAACCTGTCCCCGGAGGTCATAAAGGCAGTAGTCGCGGGACACCCGAAAAAAATACTAGAGGTCATGAACCGCCTCCTCTTGGATGGAACGTTTCCCCAAGAGTGGAAGGTTGCAAAGCTTGTGCTTATCGAAAAAACTAAACCCGGCCAGAACAACAAGTCGTACCGGCCTATATGCTTACTGAATGTTGTTGGAAAACTACTAGAACAGCTACTGCTAGAAAGGTTAAAGATGGAAATCGAAAGGACTGGAGATCTTGCTGCTGAACAGTATGGGCTTAGGAAAAAAAAGCGACTGTGCATGCGCCAAAGAGGGTACAGGAAATTGCTGACGAAGCTAATGAAAGAGCGGGTAGAAAACGGTGTTTGCTAATAACAATAGACGTCCAAAACGCATTTAACTCAGCCCCGTGGAACGGTATACTGGAAGAATTTAAAAAAAGGCAAATAGCCTCATATCTATACAACATAACAGCAAGTTACTTCGAAGAAAGACGGCTACACATCGGAAGCACAAAGACAATGGAAATGACGTGCGGGGTATCGCAGGGATCAGTCCTCGGACCAACGCTTTGGAACCTATACTATGATGGCATACTAAAAATTCCAGTCCCACGTACAGTAAAACTTATAGGGTACGCGGACGACGTTGGAGTTGTGGTGGTGGAAAAAATGAAGAAAGACTGCAGGCTACATCAAACAAGGTACTAGAAGACGTGATAGATTGGCTAAGAAGAAAGAAACTAAGACTGGCTCCACAAAAGACGGAGGTAGTAATATTAGCAGGGGCCGTACCGTTAAGGAGATCGAGGTAAAAGTGGAAGATCTGACCATCGGAAGTCAAGAACACCTAAAATATCTAGGTATTTTTCTGGATAGAAATATGAGAATGGGAGAGCATGTTAGAAGCACTGCAAAAAAAGCCGGAAAAGCCATAGGAAACATAAGCAGAATCCTACCAAACATCGGAGGACCTAAAGAAAGAAATAGGAAAATACTATGCACTGTTGCCCAGTCAATCATCCTCTATGGTGCACCGATATGGAAAAGGGCCATGGAGAAAAAAAAGTATAGAAACATCTTACTAAGTGTGCAAAGGAAAGCAGCAATCAGAATCGTGAGTGCGTACAGAACGACATCGACTACTGCATTGCTTGCAATATCTAGAACACCGCCAATCTACCTTCTGGTCGAAGAGAGGTGTGCCATACAGGAGGGGAATGACAAAAAAACCGCTATGGAAACAACTCTAAGGAAGTGGCAACAAGAATGGCAAGAAAATACGCTAAAAGGACTGTGGACGAAAAGGCTTATACCGAACCTGGAGACATGAATTAATAGAAAACACGGAGAAGTGACTTACCACTTAACACAGTTAATCTCAGGTCATGGGTATTTTCAAGCCTATAGACACCGCTTCAAGGTTGCGGAAATGCATGTACTGTGAATACACAGACACTGTAGAACATACATTCCTTGAATGTACGAAATGGGAAGAGGATAGAAGGACAGTGGAAAGTATAATGGGAGAGGTAACACCGGAAAATATAGTGGAAAAGATGCTGGAGAAGATGGAGAATTGGGAAGCTATCTGCAACTTCACAAAAAAGGTCATTGGACAAAAGGAGAGAGATGTTAGAATAAGGGAACCCTAAAAAAAAAGAAAAAAGACAGAGTTAGGATCAACAATCGTAATACAGTGTCTCCTCCCGTAGTAATGCCAAAGCAGTTCCAGAGCGAACACACACAGATTTTCATATGAGGTGGTTTTGGTGGGTAGGCGGTGTCACGAAAGTGGCACTGAGTCCCACACTGCCCGTGGCTCGATCCTGTCCGTCAAAAAAAAATATTACTACTACTACATTTTATAAATAATCAGAATCTGGTAGTGGTTAATAACTTCTTGCAATGCTTCTTGCTTCTTGCAATGCAAAATTAATAGAACCATAATTATAATATTTAGTGCACATGCTACGAAATGCCACCAAAAGTATTTTCTTTTGAGCACATCCTTAGCACATGCTAAGTATATAAAATTATTCTAAGAAGCTACTATCAAAGAACATCATCTATTTTATTATAATAACTTGACGTTTACACAAGGCGGGTTTACCCAATGAAAATGATAACATCTCATAATTTGCTAGTTGTCTCAAATTCGATGCTTTTGTTGGGTTTCAGGTAATTCTAGAGAACCCTTGCCAAAAGGGGTCAGTTTCTCGTAGAAGTACCTCCAATCCCCCCAGAATTATCGACTATGGGACATCCTGTCGGATTTAATTGAGCCAAATAAAAATGTGTTTCCCATGGTCCAAACAAGTATTTATTTGAATCAAATAAATATTTATTTATGTCAGGCAAGATTTATTTGACTTAAAGAAATTTATTTTGACCTAAATAAATATTTGTTTGGTTCAAATAAATATTTGTTTAGAGCCTGGGAAACAACTATTTATTTGAATCAATTAAATCTTTTTTTCTGTATAGGACCTTTGCGTAAATGTGGATCACACTGTAAAGTAAAAAATAATAATAAGTACCAATTCTAATGAAAACCATTCAAAACGAAGAGTTTGCTTAAAATTTCAATATTTTTTATTGTCAGAAGTTTAAGTAAAAATTAGCTACTAGACGACGCAAAAAAATAACTGATAAATATTAATTTATTATCTACAAAACAAGCACAGGCAACAAATCTAAATGAAATTTTCCAATAAACCACCATTTTCGGTCAAGCAATATCCCAACCTATCATAAAATTTATTTCTTGTATTTTGCAGATCTATGGTGATTTTACAGCATTTTTCCGCCAAGGTTTCTTTAATGTCTAGCATTGTTTCGTATTCATTTTCTATGTAAATTTGATCCCCTAGATATCTTTATATTTAGAAATTAATGGGAGCATCGGGAGACGTTGCTGGCAAGATAATCGTTTCGAAGCGTCCAATTAATCTGTTGCCAAATACGTTTTTCAAATATGTCCTCACTTTTCGGGCATTATGAACAGGGCAGCTATCCATTTCAAATCATGTCTTACTGCGATTTCCTACAATGCCATCAATGGCAGGCACTATGTGTTTCTCGAGTAGTTGTAGGAAATTTTGGCCATTACAATTTTTTTATTCCTGCACAAACATTACCGCTTTCAATGTATTGAGTGTTTGCGGGTACAATCCGATGCTGATTTTCTCTAGCCCAATATCGAAAATTTTAAACATTTAGTTCTCCTTGTTTGGTCAAAACAGAAATCAGCTCTTCATCTCCTGGTCGAAGTTCTTGAAATTTTTCGTACTTGTAAGATTTGCAACTTAATTTTTTTAAGGTGCTTACTACCTTGATCTGATTGACGTCATAAATTTTTGCTAGTTCCGTGCTACTTTACTGTGAAGAGCCATGCAACTTATGAACTATTCGATCACAGTTGAATCTTGTGGAATCCGGTGGTCGGGAAATGCTGCTTCAAAAAGGTCTGATAAATTCCTTAAACTATTTCCGGAAAAAAATACCATATTTTTTCTTGCATCGTGTAATAGTTCATTTTTAGTTAATAGTTTTTTGACAATTTCTTAACAAAATAGAAATTTTTGCAGTTTCAGTGGTTTTCATTATGACTTGTTTTATAATTGTTTATCAATGTACAGTACCAATATATTTTTAAAGGGTAAATTCCTTAGGTTGTGTATTGAAACAAGTTAAAAACTACACGCATCTTTTATTTGAAGCAAGCAAGTCATTTGTTATGAAAACTCTAAAAGATGTTTATTTTAAAATGTAATTTTTTAAATTAATTAAACCCATGTGCTATTTTATTATTCTTCTACAGTAAAAAGAAGATGCTCTTCCTTAAACCAAAGCTCCCAATTCGTATAGAAAATTTGTTGATGGTAGTAAGAAATTGCATGTAAAACCAGCAGTAAAGGGTAATCATTTTAGAGAATATTAGAACTAGCAGCAGTATTATATTTTCTGTTCTTGTCGCGTGTGTGAGGTTTATTATTTTTCGGCTTATTCTATTGCTGCAAATGTGGTTTAATAGTAATTTTTTTAGTCACGCGACGGCAGTTGCGTGAAACATGTGAAGCGGAGTTCGGGCAAGGCGTCAAGGGCGGGAAACGCACTTTTACCAAGAGTTAGGTACAATTTTTTTTCCTACTAGTATTGTTAATGACTTTCTTCATCAGAAATTATATTTTAATGAACACATATTTTAAAATCCAAAAATATGGTTCAAAATGTACAATTTTTTTGAACGTCGTGTGTAAAAATTTTATTCACGCACGCCAAGTTTACCTTAACGCACATGAAGTTGAACTTTCCACATAAAAATTGGTGCATGAAATAGGAAAATATATTTTTTGCTACGAGCCTGCGGAAACCCCCACTTTTCTGCACTTATTTTTTTCTGAAAAATGTCAGAATCAGAATTAAAACCATTTATTTTCAATAAAAATATTTTATATGTACTGAGTGCGTGAATCAATTTACCCCGAGACTTTCCCACACTCGAGTTTTATATGGTCGTAGAAAAAATATTGATCATAACTCATATTTACCTTTCCCGCATTTAGCTGCTTACCCGGGTCAACGGCGCGGCGGTCTCATACAGAAAATATTAACTTTTCGCAATAATTAGAAGAGTAATGTCCATATCCACCAACGTGAAAATTCTCCGATTAAGCTTTAATTATGATTAACACTAATCGGAGTTTGGAATGCAATGTAAAATACCCCATTCTAAGCTCCGATTAGTAACTAATTACGATAAAATCTTAATCGGGAAAGTTTTACGTTGGTTGATACGAGCATAAGTATTTTATCTTATCTGAAGACATACTGACATTATTTTGTTCCAATATTCACTGCCAAAAAATTCTGGATAGTGAATGGTTATTATATATCTGAGATTGATGTGCATACGAACACTAGTCTTATCTATATTCAGAACTTCTATCTGGTCAGAATCTTTTGCTATGAAAATTGTACGGTTTTTCTATAAACAGTAAAAGATTGAATAGAAATGAAAACCTTGAAAAACCTAAAATGATTTAAAAGTTGAGAAAAAGC
Source organism: Oxystoma pomonae (assembly GCA_963921995.1). NCBI lineage: Eukaryota > Metazoa > Arthropoda > Insecta > Coleoptera > Brentidae > Oxystoma > Oxystoma pomonae. The sequence continues at coordinate 27,811,217 of OY998169.1, forward strand.
AAATAAAAAGTTACTAAATTAGCCGAATTTTTATTATTGTTGCAGGTATTAAAAAAAGTATTCAAGGAACCCTTCGTTTTTTTTTAAATTATTTCCTTAACTGTAAGCAGTAATTAAAATTTTACATTACTACAATTTTAGGTTAACTTTAACAAAAATAAAGAAGGAAACGAAAAAAAATGGTGCAGAAGACAGCAAAATCAATTCCTGTCAGCATTGTAACAAAACTTTTAAAGATCATAAAAGTCTTAATAGACACCTTATGACACATACCGATCAAAGACCATACTCTTGTGATATTTGTAATAAAAAATTTAAAAGAAAATACGATGTACTCGGTCATAAAAAGCGAATGCATGAAAATGTTTTCGATTCTTTTGAATGTGACATATGCTCAAAAATACTTGGTTCGAAAACTTCCTGGGTAGTACATAGAAAAAGGCACTTAAAAGAATATATAGCCAAGTGTGAGGTATGCAATCTTGGATTTGTTACAAAGTACGAGTACAATAATCACGTCGGCTCAAAGCATGGTGCTAGCAGTCATATCTGTAATATTTGTGGAAAATGTTTTTATGACAAACCTGGTCTTCAAGGTAAGTCTTTTGTTAGGTTTAAAGAACAACAATCTCAAAAAGAATAAATGTATGTACAGGGTGATTCATCATATTTTCCACCCCCCTTACCTGCCTCATTATTAGAGCTGGAAAAAGGATTTATATATATAGAAGTTGCATAATCTTTTATAAACCTAAAAATTAACAGCTGTCACCCTGTATATACTTTTTTTAAATTTCGAATGGTCTTTTTTCCGGATTCTAAAAATATATAATAAATTGGATTTATTTTAAATGGTTCTCGAATAAAAAAAAATACTTTCGCAAAAGAAATGTGTTAGACAAATAAACATAGTTCAGGTAGTTTTTCGTTCAAGACATTATTCTTATGGGAAAGTGTTTTGTCTTCTTCTCGAGAACCATCTAAGGTTAATTCAATATATTATAAATTTTTGAAATCAGAGAATAAGGGCCTTTCTAAACTAAAAAAAATATTCAGAAGGTAATGTCAAAGTTCGACAGTTGCGATGACAGCGGCTAATTTTCGGGGACAGTTATAAAAAATTATGCAACTTCTGTACATAAAACCTTTTTCCAGCTCTAACAGTAAAAGAGGTAAGGGGAGGCGGAAAATATGGTTATTCAACCTCAGTGCAATTATTTTTCAAATCTCCTAGGGAAAGATACGAGTTGGCTCGTCAGAAGCAGCTTTGTTTGAACTGTTTGGGAACTTTTTACCGATTTGTAGACTCTAGATCTGAGGAAAGATTTTATTTGCTGTTTGTTTGTTTGTAAATTTTCGCACAATACTTTGCCCCATTTTATACGTGATACTAAATCCTAAGCAGCCACCTGATTTCACGAGTAAAAATATCACTTCGAATTCAGGTGAAACTCAACCTCAGATTAGAGATGCTTATGTAAACATAACAAAATTTGATAGTAATTTTTCAAGGACATTACCCCGACTAGAGCTTTGTGTTTGTGTACTGTTAGTAGTACTACTAGTAGTAGAATAGGGTGCCCGGTGGCTCGTTGCCTGGTAACCCAAGTAGCATTTTTTAATTGCGATAGTTGCGGAGTCACGAGATGACCAGGGTGAAACGTTGCGTGGGGGTTGAATACTAGTTGGTGTACGGTGTACCGACAATTTTACGTTATCTCAACGTTTATATGCGACTATGGTAATAACTCAACTAATAGTAAACCTTTTTGCCACGTTTGTGGGATGAAGCTGCTTGATCCAACCGGCCGCAACGGTTACTGAACGTATCTCTAGCGACTATGGGTTTTCTGGCCGGTGCGACAACGTTGCGCCGCAACTTCACGTTGCGCTACCTAGATGAGAATTTTTTTTATCTAGGTGGAGTTGGCTTTTGTGCCGTGGGTCCGTCAAATGTCAAATGAATAACAATAAACAACATAACCAAAAAAAGTTTCTTTTTGGGTTTGTCACGAAGCGCAAATTCAAGTATTCCAGTACATATTATCGCCGAAAAGGGCAGCTAGTTGCTCGGTGGATCTTCCAAATGAGGTTAACATGGAATGCGCTAAAGAACATGACTTGAGCTGACAAATAAGTGCGCTAATAGATGTCGCCACGGTCACTTTACCCATGCAAAATAATGTAGACTTTTTACATAAAAGTGCGATAGCGGAATACTCTGAATTTAGTTACAGATAAATTAGCGGGATCGTGAAATACGACCCTTCAGTTTTCACCCCAAGGCGCTCAAAATCCTGTGGATTTAGTTGCATAGTAGTTAGATTCTTAGTTGCCACACAACTATCAAGTAAGGAACAATTTAAATTCAGTTTTTGCAACTTTTCAAAATTTTATTTTTTTTTTAAAAAAATAACAGAAATTTTTCTTCAAAAATTGTTTTAAAAGGGAGCGCATGCATTTTTTTCAGGCTACAGGATAGACTTTCAACAGTACACTGGTGTGCGTTGAGAAATTGTCAATGACGACAGCAAATCACCAAAGAAAATAATATAATATATTCCTATAAAAATAAAACATGTTGATTTATATTTTTCTCCACTTTCTACAAGTTTATTTATTTATAAGTTGACTCATAGTATTATTTGTAGTTATAATTTTACACACCGACAATAACTCCTACTGTTTACATCTCAGTTGCCCGGCAATATTTAAGCAGCGGTAACGTGTGTCCTCCAAGTTGTCGCGAAACGTTTAAAATTATTCTCCAAATTAGTGTAAATTCGGGTTGTTTAGCCGGTTAAAAATCGTTTTCAAGTAACGTTGCGTTGCGTTATGCAACGTCGTTACAACGAAAAATTGCTAGTTGGGAAGTAGACCTCCATAGGCCCTTTTTACCCTATACCGCCTTGTGTCCTGTTAAGTAAAGTTATTAATTTTACTTTGGAAAGTTTTCAGGACAAACTCAAATTTTCTGGTATTTTTGCTTGGTCAGACAGAAAATTGGCAAACGTTTATTGGAAATTGAGCGACTAGAATCAATCGAAAAATCCCTTATTGTTAGTGCCACATTTCTGATCAGCAAAATTCTTCTGCTCCATCTGTAGATTTTGAATTTTGGTGGAAGGGTCCCTTATAGCTCTCTAAAGAACAAAAACATTGACCTAACTTTCAAAAAAATTTGGAGGAAATGTCAGAAAGCAAAGGTGTTTCTGCTGAAGTTAGAAATATGATTTCGGTTATAGTTGAAAATGCTACTTAAGTTGATAGGTTGCTTGAAAAGTGTTCACCTTTGGAAAAAATCCAACGTTAAATTGCTTATTAATTCCGAGTTATTGATAAAAGGGTCCTGAAAAAGGAAATCAATATGGTCTTGACCATAACGATTGCAGAACTTAATAGAAGTTTACTGGTTTTGGCTAGATTTATACAAAGATCTCAATTTAGTTAGGTCATTCAGATAAATTAATTCCAAAAATTAGTATATAAACTCTTAAGGACGTTTTTTAGATGATCGTGGTTTGCTCAGAGTGGGCGGGAGACTTCACCATTCTGGTTTGTATGTTTTGTTGCCGAATAATAGTCGTTTAACTGACCTAATTGTGGAAAATTTTCAACTTAAGTATTTGCACCCAGGTGCACAGATTTTGTTGTATCTTTTGTTTCAACAATTTTGGAATTTTTTTAGACGCTTTAGGGTAAAGCTTAAACCTGTGCAGCCTCCAATGGCACCATTGCTTAGTTGTAGTTAATCAGGTTAAGCCGGTGTCGTTTTCGAGTTGCTTTTGCAGGAAGTTTCTCTATTATCATGGTCAGGATCAGCAGAGCAGTGACTTTAAAGGTCTGAGTACATTTGGAGCCCATATCCGACTTATCTACCGACGCATTCATTGCTTGTTTGAAACGTTTCGTCTAAAGAATCATGAGCTCATAGAGAAAATCAAGCTTGTCTCGGAACATAAGGCTATTGAATGGTGCTTCAATTGCCTCTCTGCCCTTCATTTTGGAGGAATTTGGGAGGCTGGGGTGGAGTCTACCAAGTCACATTATATCAGGGTTATTGACGATTAATTCCTAACATTTGAAAAGTTCTACACGATTTAGTGTCAGATATTGTGCTCAGATCCAACTGATCTCACAGAGTTGTCACCTGGCCATTTTTTTGACCCGAATACGATGTATCAAATATAAAAAATTTGCGTATGAGTTGTTGAAAAATTACTATCTTAGTTGCCATAAAAAACGAGTTGGTACCACTCTTAAATTGGCGTTTTGGTAGAGACCTAAAACTAGATCCTGGGCGTGATGGCTAAAGTTGTTGCAGTGCGTATCTTGAAACTCTAAGGTTAAGGAAATTTAAAAAAATGTTTTGCTATATTTTGATAGTATATTGCTCTTTGAAGCCCGATAAACATTTTTACACTGTTGTATTACAGGAATAGAATCCTCAAAAAAAATTTCCGCTCTTTAACCACTAGTCGTTCTGCTAATCTAAAATATACCGTAGAGTGGGGCTATTTCAGACTTTTTTTGAATTTTTTTTGATTATATCTCGGAAGCAACTGCAAATTATTTTTCTTTAAAAACTAATTTTGATAGGTCCTCCCATAGGTATTATATTCCATAAAAGAAAGGGCCCCCTTTTATAGGAGTCCCAAATTTGTTATTCAAAGGGCTGTCGAAAATTACCCCCCAAGGGGGATATTTGGGAAACTGTGGAAATACAACGAATTACATTATATAACCGCTTTTAGAGTAATTTTAGACGAGAAAAAAGGGGTTTGTTCGAAAAAATTTTTGTTTTTAAGCACAAAATTACTTTTTTAAGAAAAAATAGACTATAAATATATGAACATATTTGAAAGCTTCTATTTAAAAACAATACAGAAACAAATCTAAACTATTTAAATTTTGCAAAATAAAAAATATTGGGTACCAGTGACTCACTAAACCCCAAACTAATTGCCTTGTCTAAAGTAGCCCCACTTTACAAAACGGTCAGTAGAATTTTTGGTAATGTAAGTAGATGAACGATACGACATATTTGCGGTACCAAAACATGTAACAATTTAACAGCATGGTTATAAGAACATTTAGTTATCTAAGTACCGGTGTAGAACGGAAAGATTGACCGTTATATTTTTAATCAATTTTTTGACAGGTTTTTGCACATTTGTCACAATTCAAGGAGCTACATGCAGCCCTTGCAATGCTTGCCGGTGGACTGATACAAGTCCCCAAGATAACATCTAAACAGTTGTCGCTCTCAACCGGCAAGTTTTTCCAGTTTTGTCAGCTTTATCTGACAAAACACGATGTGTGTAACAGTCCTCTTTATTTAGTGGAGGGAGGGCTAATCCAGAATAAACAAAAGGTGGTTTATTTAGGCCACGTTGTAACCTTGTAAAAAATTTTGTGTATTCTCGACTGATCAATTCCTTGCACTCAAAAACAAATTCAAGAGTTCTAGGTGATTATTGTTTGATTTTCATAAAATTATAAAACCCCTTATTAAATGACAAAAAATTCGATGCCAAAATTGTCCATATGTAATTAACAACTCAATTTTCGCAGCAAAAATTTTCTTAGAAATGAGCCCATCCTTCAGTATCCAGATTAAGTAAAATATTTACACATTACCGAAGGCCACGCAAGCAATGTTGCTTTCGATGAGATCTGGTATCAAAGTCCCATTGGTTGCGACCTTCGTATAGCCTACGCGTTACACGCTTTAAAGGACAGGGAAACTAGCTGGAGTACAAAAGGGAATAAATTCTCTTGGTTAAGCGTTTGGGACAAAACATATTTCGGGTCCCATCTTTTTAGACAACAGGTTTTATAATAACAGATCATAAACCATTATACTTGTTTAAGTCTGCCATGCAATCTATGAAAATGAAAAATTGTACATACCAGACTTCTAAAATTACATAAGAAATCATGCATTCACTAGGAAAACTTTGGTCCTACCTCACACAATAATTTTAGTATTGAGAAATACATTTAACTGTGGCGACCTGATTTTTTTGCAAAATTTTATGTCATTGCATTTTTTTTTCCATGGCAACGCGGAGAGTTTATTTATGTTTGTCCACAGTGGGACAGCAGAGCTTTTTTAGCATCGTGTCAAAAATTGGGGGTTCGGTTACTTATTTTGACTTCGCATTCGGTGCCGCTAAAGCACATAAGTTAACATTCGCTTTTTTCGTAAAGTGTGTGCGGTCTGGCACGAGTCCGTGTAAGTCTACTATCATTACCGCCGCTGTACCGTACCACGGCGCAAATAACCTTCTAGGTCCATGTGATCACAGAGTACTGAACAGACGTAATCCGTGATGTGATCGCTTGTTTATTCTGATTTTTATTTATATGAGTTTCAATAACTTTCATAGAAGTGTTAACTAACCACCAGTTTTGACATACACACTATTATTTACATTTCAAAGAATTTGTCCTGGTTAATTTTCTCCAATTTTCAAGTCCCTTACCTATTTTATTCAGAAAACAAGAGAGTCTAAGGGCCGCAAGCAACATAACCTTGTAAAAATCTTTAAAAATCGGATTAAAATTAACTCCAGGGTAACCACGCCTTCAAGGTGAGGATAACTTACCTTAGCTCAGGGTTAACCTAAAAAAAATATTGGCTTAAAACAGCAAAAAAACTGGGATTTATAGCCCGTGAGTTAATTTAACTCTCTGGTAACCCACTATTGAGAAACCGGCTCTAAGAATATCTTTTTATCAGTAAAATTTTCCGCAGTATTATCTCATGCTGCTTACTTAATATTTTAAGGCTAAACGGTATTAGTGTAGTAAACAGTTTTCTTTAGGTACCTATTTAACACTTACCTGAGCCCCTAGGAAGTTCAAATTTACCAAAGAAGAAACTTTTTCTATTTTTTTTTAACTAAACCGGGAACTAAACCACCTGAATCCTGAACTCAAACCAACCTAGCACTTTTTTTAGCAATTCCAGTGCCCATAAATTTGAACTCTTTAGGGACCCTAGTAAGTGAATACATACACAAGATTTTTTTCATAAGAAACCGAGTAAGATACTACTACTTACTGCAGAATTACGTGTTAAAAAAACGCTTCTCAACTACATATTAAAGTAATTAGGTGTAATGTTTAAGGTTGCAGCTGCTACCACTGGTTTAAGGTCATCAGGTTAACTTAAAAAGCATCCAGATTTAAAAATCTGCTGCTGACGCTAGACGAAATAATCATATTCTATTTTAAACAGAAGCGTCAACGACTAGCAAGAGTCTCTCCAACCTCTAAATGAAGCTTTACTGACCTGTTTTGTTAATACTCAAGTATCTGTGTGTTTTTGAAATTGAGGTGGGGATCTAAAAAAAAATATTTCACTAGTAAACTTGTACATAACTATGCGGCAATAACTTAAATTAAAAAAAATATATTGAATCAAAATAAAAACAAATTTATGTGGGGTTATAGGCGGTAAATGTTTCTATGCGAATTGCTCGTAATTCCAGCGAGCCAGTAAAGTTCTCTTGGGGTAATGCCCGCGCAGCGCTAGGCCATTTTCTGCGGGCGCCCGCACACGCAGAGTGGTTTCATATTGGTTTTAGAACAATGTTTTTGAAAACATATCTTTGAAAGATAAACAACCTCGAATGATTTTTTGTCAGAAAACGTAAAAATACTCTTCTGCCCCACTGCGGTCCTTGTTGACAAAACCCCTGCAGTTGCCATGGTATCGGGGGCTTTAGGATAGTAATCATACCCAAATAAATAATAACGACTACGTAACGGTACACAAAAGCAACAGGTATAAAACACCATATTTTAGGCATACCCATAATTAAGACAGGTCTGAATTATGCGTATATCAAATAAGTTTGTGAGTACTTTTTTCTCCTTCCAAATCAAAATTGCAAGTATTAACCAACTTTTCCAGAGAAACTACGAATCTTTCTGTAAGGAAGTTAGGAAAACGCATTTTTTACGATTAAAAATATGCACTTATACTTTTTTACCTAAAAAGTGCGAAAAGTGATACTTTACCGCACGCGACGGCAGTTGACCGAATGAAGCGAAGCGTAAATTGCACTTTACAACCCTCTTTTGGATGTGGAAGATTGTACTTTACCGCATACTGTGCGGTAAAGTTAACGTGATGGCACTTTACAGCACACTGTGCGGTAAAGTGACTACGTTTATTTAAAAAAATTAAAATATAGATATTTATATTTCTTTTTTGGGATCTTTTAAGGCTTATAGGTATAATCTCGTACCTAGCACATGTGTAAAGTGTCTTTACCGCCCTTGCCGGCTTGATAGGTAAAATATCACTTTCCGCACTTATTAGGTATATAACTGTAATTAGTGTCAAACTTGTTTTATAATTTTATAGACCGTCTTTTATTCTGTAGCCCTAGAATAAGTAACTCTCAACACTATAGGAGCAATTAGTAAAAAGACTAATTCATTTTTAGGTCACATGGCGCGACATGATGAAAATTACGGAAAAAAGAACGAAAACATTAAATGTGATATTTGCAAAAAAACTTTTTTACAACCAAGATATTTAAGATACCATTATTGGCGAATACATAAAAATGGAGGACGGCGCTTTATTTGCGATCTTTGTGGTAAAAAGGTTAGCATAGATATTTGTTTATTACTTGACTATGTATGTACAACGAAGGTCCTGTTAGACGGAATTTATAAATGCAGTTTTCATTTGCGATTGACGTAGTGTATAATCAAAATTAGGTAGCCCACAACGCGGGCGCTTACTGAAATATCCCACCTTGTATACCATGAAATACAGGGTGGTCTAGCTAGACTGGTCACCGGGTCGGTGGTCCAATAATAACCATAACCATCGGATTTATCTGGGACACTATGAGTCCTACACAATTTCTTACATAAATTTCGTCTTGCCCTTTATTAAAATATTTTTTTTATACATTTATCAAAAACATGATTTTAGTAACTGTCTGCAGAAAACTAAAGCATGACTTTTTTGGTTACCGATGCAAAAAAACTTTTTTTTTTGATCACGGGTGCAAAAAAAGATTTCTGTCCGTTTTTTACACAAAATTATAGAGAAATAGCAGAAAGTAGTAATACTGAAAAAATCTAATTATTCTTGCCTAAAAATTAAGCCATTTCCGCTAGTTTTCACCAAGTATTTACGAAAAAATAATTTAAAAAAATCGGCAAAATATCAAAATGTCAAAGATTAAAATTGCGCAACACTGAACGTCACCGCGTAGTTCATTTACCAGCCGCCTTGATTTATAGTGTAAAGATGGTGGTGTTGCGAGAAGGGCTCTTCGTTCGAGATTTTTTTTTTGTTTTTCTTGGATTTTTTGATAAAGGTATTAAAAAAAATAGTGTTCCCAACTCGCGACTAAACTGTGATTTTTTTACTTGCGTTTTTAAATACCTCGCTGCCCTCATTATTTAAACCAACGCTTGTAAAAAAAGCACTATTTTAGCCACTAGTTGTGAAAACTACTATTTTTTTATATCTTCGTCAAAAAAAAAACTTTCTTTTATCACGGGTGCAAAACAAGATTTCTGTCCGTTTTTTACCCAATAGTAATATTGAAAAAATCTAATTATCCTTGCCTAAAAATTAAGCCATTTCCGCCAGTTTTCACCAAGTATTTACGAAAAAAATCCTTTAAAAACATCGTCAAAATATTAAACTGTCAAAGATTAAAATGCCGCAACAATGAACGTCACCGAGTAAAAAGGCACATCGCTATGGAAACCATTGTTATTTCATTTACCAGCCGCCCTGATTTATAGTGTAAAGATGGTGTGTTGCGAGAAGTGCTCTTCGTTTTTCCCTGTCTTTCTTGGATTTTTTGATAAAGATATTTAAAAAAATAGTGTTAACAACTCGCGACTAAACTGTGCTTTTTTTTACTCGCTTTTTTAGATATCTCGGTGCGCTCGTTATTTAAAACAACGCTTGTAAAAAAACACTATTTTAACCAATAGTTGTGAAAACTACTATTGTTCAACTTAGCCTTTCCAAAGCACGTAGTTATTTATCAAGACTCTTACAGTGAGATTTAATATGATGATGATGATGAGATATGTGGGGGGTACTAAATTTTAAAACCAACTTTCAGAAAACACTTACTTATACAGAAAATACAGAAAGTTATTGATTATTTTGTATTGTTGTTGCAAAATACCACTGAAAACTGCTTTTCTTCTCAAAATACAACATCTGTTAGAAGAAAATGCCCTAAAACTAATTTTTTTTTGACAAGTTTCAAAATGGCAAATGGTGAATACGCCAGAAATTTGGCACATAATAGCTTCATTACTTGTGTTTGAAGTTATAAAGTTGGTGATTTTTTAGACCACCTCAGGGGGGTGGTTTAAATTTATAGCCCCCAGAAAGGATTTGAAGCACTTGTTAATAAGTTCGTTTATAATTTCCCTAAGTAACCATTTTTACAAGGGTTAATTTACCTTATTTAATATCCCAAGTTGTTCATTACCCAATAAAACACCTCCTATTTTTTCCAGAAAAACGCCATATTTTGAACCCATTTTCAGCATAAAAAATATATTTATGAGGGCACTACGAGGCAAAACAAACATAAGTGAAGGTCACTGATTATGTACGAAACATATACGGTCTTCGGTTTAAAAATACATAATTTTATTTTAGGTATACATCTTCACCTTATTCCTAAAATAATATTTTTAATGTGAAATATTAAAAATCTCAATTTTGTATCTTTTTTAATGTTGTTTTGAAAATACTAATCTTTAATACATGGATTATAAATGTATAAAGCGAAACCTAGTTATTTTTCTATTTGAGAATATGCCTTTCTCAAACTGAACATTGTTATTCGCATTTTCATCTTAATATACTTATTTTGAAAATATTATTTATATTATATTTGTGTAACCTAACAGCAAAAATATAATTCTTAAAACAAAAGTGAATATTTTTCAATTTAAGTACATGGGTTATTTAAACAAAGAATTCATAATCTTATTTTAAAATATAGAAAAAGCACTGTATCCTTAAAGGGAGTTAACATCAAGTTAGTTAAGCTGCCTTCCCACTTTAAAAAAATGGACTTATTTGCGCACCTTTTGCGCAAACACTTTTATCTTTTACGCAGCAACCGTATGAAAAATATGGGTATTTTTTTGTGGGTGGGGTGTTTTCCGCAGTTATTAAAACATTTTGCGCAGCAACTCCTCGAATCTAGTGACACTTGTAATAAAGAGGTTTTTTTTTTAAAATTTATTGCTTCCTAGAGTGCTTTTCGATCGGCGGAGGTGATAGATCCCATCGCACGAGAGAAAGACCGAATCGTATGACTTTAAAGAATATACGTTCAGATGGTTGCAAAAGGTAAAAGTGGTTGCGCGATAATGCGCAAAAGATGCGCAAATAAGTCCAATATTTTTTTTTAATTTTGAGTGGGGGGCAGCATATTCCTGAATCGTAACTCCCATTGAGGATACCGAAGTGTTTTATCTGTGGGATTTAATAATAATTACTGAAGTCAAAAAAAATATACAGGTATATAAAAAGTACAAAATATATTGTCTACTTCCATTTTCTACAATAACTTCTTACGTTTTAGAAAAGAAACAAATATAGTAAAGGATACGAAATCTTATTTAAAAAGAAACTCAAGGACACGTCAATTGTGTTTGGGAGCGGGATATTTTTGAAAATTGTTTTAGGGCAAGATCCAAGGCTTATTAAAATTATTTTAATTTCAAACATGAAACTTTCAACAAGGTGATATCTACCTAAAAATATCAAATCTTGCGTTTGTCCCTTTAAGCGACCGTTTAAAAAAGGTTTTTTCCATTTTTACAAATAGTTTTTGGTGTTTTTTAGTTAGCTAATCCAAAGCAGAATCAACGTGTGCAATATATAACACCCTTTATATATATTATAAGGCAATTAAGGTATTCCAAAAAATATCTTAACTTTATATATTAGTTAAGTATCGGAAATTTCAAATTTAAATTATTTTTAAAAAGAGAAACTTTAAACCCTCGATGTCAAAACTGAAATTTATTTAAAATTTAAAAGTGCGAACAGATTTAAAATGTGGATCATTTTAACCCTTCCTGAAAAAAAAAATTTGAGACACTGTAAAAAAAATAAGGTGTTAGCTAAATAGCCCTATTCTTTTAACGTATAAACACGTTTCCTTTAGTTAAATCGGTTAAGAAATAAGCAAGTTCTGTAGTTGTAATACTACATGCTCCTTGTGTGTTAAGACTGTCCCATTATAAGACATCTTCTATTCGACGTCTTGAATTTTACGTGTCAGTTTGGACATTGGGCGCATAACAAAAGGCTTAAAATCTTTATATCCTGATCATTCTTGACAAAACTGCATCCCGTCAAAAAGAAAATGACTTATAGCGAGACAGTTTTGACCACACAAAAAGCATCCAACGTAACATTCTAGAACTTTCTTACTTCTTAACCGATTTTAATAACGGATACGTTAAGATAATAAGGCTATTTAGCAAACTTCTCAATTTTTCAAAACTGTCCTCCTCCTTAATTTCAAAGAAATATCAGTTTTGACATAAAGCGAATCTTTCGCTTTCAAAAAACTTTTAAACTTATAAACTAAGAATCAACTAAAAAAAACACAGATTAAAACATAGTATATCTAACTAACTACACTAACCGCCGCGCCGCACACAGGCGAATTTCGAAGAAAAGCTGGTCAAAAATCAGAAATTCCGAATTCAAAATTATTGGAAAAACCAATTTTATAATTTTATTACCTAGTTAAAACCACCACCCTTTTTTTAATATTCTTGTCCCTCTTAAAAATATTTTAGTTTAAAGTTGACCTTTGATGAGACTTTTATAAGTGTTAATAAAATGTATTAACTATTTCCTAAACTGAGTGTTCCGTTATCCGCAAGTTATTGAGAAAATTTAAAGATATTGTCATGGAGCCTATTGCTGGTTGCAAGTAGAATCTTTAAAAAAAATTTTATACCTTCATCAAAAACATGATTTTAGTAACTGTCTGCAGATAACTAAAGCATGGCTTTTTGGTTACCGATGCAAAAAGACTTTTTTTATCACGGGTGCAAAAAAAGATTTCTGTCCATTTTTTACCCAAAATTAAAGAGAAATACCGGAAAGACCGCAAATTACCGCAGGAACTAAAGGTTGGATTATTTCAAGGAGAGTTTATTTAAATACCTTGCTGCGCTCGTTATTTAAACCAACGCTTGTAAAAAAAGCACTATTTTAGCTACTAGTTGTTAAAACTACTATTTCTGATCACGGGTGCAAAAAAATATTTTTGTCCGCTTTTACCCAAAATTAAAGAGAAATAGCTGAAAATAGTAATATTGAAATAATCTGATTATTCTTTCACCACGTCTTTACGAAAAAATCATTTAAAAATATCGTCAAAATATTAAACTATCAAAGATTAAAATGTCGCAACAATGAACGTCACCCAGTAAAAAGACAAATCGCTAGGGAAATCATTGTGATTTCATTTACCAGCTGCATTGATTTATAGTGTAAAGATGCTGTGTTGCGAGAAGTACTCTTCGTTCGAGATTTTTAAAAGTATTTTCCTGTTTTTTTTGGATTTTGTGATAAAGGAATTAAGAAAGTAGTATTAACAACTCGCGAATAAACTGTGCTTTTTTTCACTCGTGTTTCTAAATATTTCGCTGCTTATTTAAACTAAAAAAGCATAGTTTAGCGGAGAGTTGTTCACACTATTTTTTTTAATACCTTTCGAGAGAAGAGCACTTCTCGCAACACACCATGTTTAAACTATAAATCAAGGCGGCTGGTAAATGAAATAACAATGGTTGCCATAGCGATATGCCTTTCATTCTTGCTACATTTTAATCTTTGAAAGTTTGATATTTTGACGATATTTTTAAATAATTTTTTCGCAAATACTTAATGAAAACTGGTGGAGATGGCTTAATTTTTAGGCAAGAATAATTGGATTTTTTCCATATTACTAGTTTCCTCTATTTCTCGTTAATTTTGGGTAAAAAACGGACAGAAATATTTTTTTGCACCCGTCACCAAAAGTTTCTTTTTGCATCGGTAACCAAAAAGGCCATGCTTTAGTTATTTGCAGACAGTTATTAAAATCAGGTTTTTGATGAAGGTATAAAAAAACTACTATATTGAATTGAAATATCCACAGAACTTTTTTAGTTTTAATTTTTTTAAACTATATAGTTTTTTCCTTTTCTAGCCATAAAGTAAATTTCCCCGTAATTTGCGGTCTTGCCAAAAATACATATTTAAAAAATGGGGTAATGCGGGTAAATGTACTTTATGTCTAGTAAAGGACAAAAAATTCCTAGTTTTATTTTTTACGACATTATAAAGTTTTAAAAAATTAAAATTAAAAAAGTTCTGTGGATATTTCAATTCAACAAAATTTTTGAAATTCTACTTACCACCAGCAGCAATAGACTCCATGACGATATCTTGAAATTTTCTTAATAAGTTGCGGAAAACGAAACGTTCAATTCACGAAATATTTAACACACAAAATTCTCATCAAAGGTCAACTTTAAACTAAAATATTTTTAAGAGGGACGAGAATATTAATAAAAGGGTGGTGATTTATTGTACCTAGGTAACTATATAATAAAACTATAATTGGTGTTCCCAATAATTTTCAATTCCGAATTTCTGATTTTTGACGAGCTTTTCCTCGAAATTCAACTGTATGCAATGCACATACAATAAAAGACTGACAGACTCTTACGTCCTACCTCGGAACCGAGAATCCCCGAGCGTTTGAGATGTTCATTTTAAGAATAAAACGACAAGAATTTTCTTCAATTAGGCATCTGAAGGTTATACTTAATTTTAGTATTATAAATACTTATTTTGAACCTAAAGAACAAAATTTATGTTAATATTAAAATTACAATAGTCTCATGTCAAAATTTGCAATGTTTTAAAATAAAAAATACTTGTTTGCCTAATTTAAAGATATGCTCTTAAAATGAAAATAAACGGAGTTTCATAATAAAATTAGTGCCATTTTAATTTAATGTTTTCGGTAAATTTCCAAATGAAGATCTTAGGCTTCAAATCATGTTTGTTTTAAAATAATCTGTTTAAAATAAAATTCTAGATTTTCATTTCAATGATGCAGTTTTGAGCATACTGAAATACTCATTTGTAGAATTTTTTTTCCGTGTATATTAATTTATTATCTAAAAGCTCAGTCAAAACAAATTTCCTAACTCAAAGCGGTTGGTACAAGTCAAGGAGCAGACAGAGGTAAAAGATTCGAACTCGCTGTTTGTGATTGAACGCAGCGCTAATATTTTTAAACTGACATTTCGACAGTGATAGAAATGTAAAAAAACTTGCATTTAAGTTTTTTAATACATTTCATAAATAAAAACAACTTTTAAATAAATACAAAATTAATTTACTCTTTATTTTATTATTACCCATCTAAATCGTTGTGTGACATTAAGTATTAATTGGAAAAATTAATTATCAAGGGTAAGTTTTAATTAGAGTTACATATAGCCCCAATTTTAATTTGTTCTACAAAGTGTTTACTATTTAAACCCCGAGTGGGTTTAAATTTTGTAATTTTCTTTTCTTCTTAATTGAAACTTTCTTCTTAAATCCAACAAAAGATTGTGTTAAGATGATTATTCAATAAACAATTTTTTTTTAATTCTTTTTATAAATCAAACTATGTCCAAAACTCAAGGAGGTTTGGTTTAAAATGTTTAAAACCAAAAATTTCACTTAAACCTAGGACCGTTCTAAAATAGACTAAACCTTTTTAGTAAATCCCACCGTTAAACTTTTCCCAGGTAAATTCAGTGGACCACCCTGTATATAGAACCATCCAATACCGTCTTCAACTAAAAAGCCAGTTAACTCCTACCTCTTTAGTGCGCTTTAGCCTATTGTTGCCGCCATTTTTATAACCAAATTAATAGATCAAACATGGATTTTCTGTCAGTTTGCTGTCAATATAATCGCTATAGTAGGCTAAAGTATACTAAATCGAAAAAGAGTTAACTGGCGTTTTAGTTGCGAAGGAGTTAAACCACCGTGACTTGCAAAAATTTACATTAAGCTAACTTTAAAACCACCCTTTGCACCCTTTATCACAGAGTGGTAAATGAGTGCCGTATCCAATTACTTACTCCCATAAGTAATTTTTATAAACTGTATTGATTTGGGGTAAGTTAGAGTAAGTATATTGTAAGTCAAATCCGCCCACACAGAAAAAGTACATATCCATCCGACACGTGTGGATATCTCATACATAATCCATAAGGCATCCATTGGATATTATGTGGATATCCATTTGACGTGATTTGTATATGAGTAACATGGATATCAATTTATGGATGTCCCGTATCACACTTGG
The DNA here is from genome assembly GCA_963921995.1 of Oxystoma pomonae. Classification (NCBI taxonomy): domain Eukaryota; kingdom Metazoa; phylum Arthropoda; class Insecta; order Coleoptera; family Brentidae; genus Oxystoma; species Oxystoma pomonae. The sequence goes on from OY998169.1 coordinate 27,827,623, forward strand.
ATGTCTGTTGCAGCTCGATTACTGTAAATTCAGTGTTTATGAAGTAACATTGCGAGGGGTTAAAATGATGCAATAGACTAAAGATGGTTCGGGTAAAATGTGTGGGATAAAAGGACTTACCAGTTTCTTGCTGTTTCCGTCGTTTAATAATTAGCACATATCACAGTCCATGTTTTTCTTGCATTGCTGTAATCGACTCCAATGCGAGCAAATGTACGAGCTTGATAAAGAAAGGGAGGAGAGTGCCCAAAACAGGCTGTTGTTGGGTCAACCCGAAAGCACGTTAAACATTTAGGGCGATATTTATTAAGGAATATAGGTTATGAAAAACTTGGTTTAAAGATTAACATATATATGGCTACCTAAAAGTTGATTTTAAGTCAAACAATACCGCAATTGATAAAATATTTTTGCCTGGATGGTCGTCAAAATGTACTGGAATGAGAAGCGTAAGGCCATTTTTTCATAAAGCAACAATAAATCTGAGAACCGTCAAAGTGACATGTGTCGTATTTTGAGTAAAATCATCGTATATTGTAGACCACCGCCAAGAGGTGGTTTATCTACTTTTTTAAAATCAATCACAATTTTGTGCATTGTTTTTTTTTAAATGTAATTTTAAAGTATATTTTAATTGATTATTCCAGCCATTCTTGAAGTCAATATATTGGAACGTATAAGGTCTCACATTAACTTGATTCAAAGAGATCCCTGCCCTCTTAAATCAAGAAAAAGACCTTTTATATATAAGTTTCAAACTAATTTTAAGTAATTAAAAAATTCGCGGTAAAATGGTAGTGCGGTTAAAAATCACACTATTAAATATTTTCGGTAAATTTTTTACGGTACGCACCAATAATGCTTGTGCTGAAAAGGGTCGTCCATTTTCTCAAAGAGACTTGAATTTCAAATGCTTCAACTTGGGAAACTCAAAGTCATAAGTCTCAAAATACAAAATTTTTATTCAAAATTTGGTAGGTGACACGTGTTTCGCCTACATAGGCATCTTCAGACATACAAATTACGATATACTAGTAAGCTAATTCTAATTGCAAGAACCGTCAAAATTTTAAAAAGAAAAGAAACTAGTAATTACCTGGTATATAAAACGTCACGGTAGAGATTAACATTTAAAGAATATTACAAAAATTTAAAAAAGTAAAAATAAAAAACATTTAAACAAACGACACTCGTTCTATATTTTAAAAACAAAAACAAATAAACATTTTTAGGTTAGGTAAAAGTATGCTAGTAAGCTAATTCTAATTGCAAGAACCGTCAGAATTTAAAAAAGAAAAGAAAATAGTAATTACCTGGTATATAAAACGTCACGGTAGAGATTAACATTTAAAGAACATTACAAAAGTTTAAAAAAGTAAAAATAAAAAACATTGAAGCAAACGAGACTCGTTCTTTAAATGTTAATCTTAGGTAATATGTTAATGTTAGGTAAAGGTAACCTAAAAATGTTCATTTGTTTTTGTTTGTAAAATGTAGAACGAGTCTCGTTTGTTTAAATGTTATTTATTTTTATTTTTTTAAACTTTTGTAATGTTCTTTAAATGTTAATATCTACCGTGACGTTTTATATACCAGATAATTACTATTCTCTTTTCTTTTTTAAATTTTGACGGTTCTTGTAATTAGAATTAGCTTACTAGTATATCATAATTTGTAGGTCTGAAGATGCCTATGTAGGCGAAACACGTGTCACCTAGCAAATTTTGAATTTTTTTTTTGTATTTTGAGACTTTATGACTTTGAGTTTCCCAAGTTGAAGCAATGCTTGTGCTGTTTAGCAAGAAAAACCCGTGCATGCCATTACAGGACAAATGTGACCATCTTCGCTTAAGTAAGTTAGGGTAGATATATATGTAGCGTATGTAAAAAATTCAAAAGGCCTTTTTCTTTTTGCGCGGTAAAAGTTTTTCGCGCTAAATTATTTTCTGCTAGAGGCCGGAAAAGTAATGTGATTTTAGCAATTTTACTAAATTTCGAAGATTTTTTTGCAGAAGCGGTAAAACAAGGAGAGCGATCGCACATTCCCCTCCCTTCTTGCATATCTTCCAGACCTTGCCTTATGCCTATAGAATGAAACTTGTTGGTGGCGTTCATAAATTACGTAACGCGGCGGGGGGAAGTAGGAAGAAAGGTAAAATTCGCATCTGCGTTCTGTTACCATTTTTATCTGAAAAATTATAAAAAAATTAAATAACTAATACTTTAAAACATTTTTTCCCTAATTTAAGGAAGCGGGAGGGGAGGATATTTCGAAAATTTTACAAAGAAAAAGAGATGGTCGAATTTAAAATCTGGCAAAATTGGTGATACACCCGGTCCCCACCTACGACTTTTTCGTGAGTGCCCAATCACGCGTGTGACGCGTGCGCGGGCACGCACAAAAACGTCGTAGGTGGGAACTGGGTTTTACACTTGTTTACTAACTAACTTACTTTTTTTATTTATGAAGGTGGTGTTATTTAAAAAGGTGGTGTTCTCGTCAAAACGTCAGCGAGCGAAATGTCAGTTCGGTATATAAATGAACTCGTTTACCTGACCTCTCCCTTTAATAATAATAAATAATTCTCGTTTTCTTTTACTCGCTTAGGCTAATAAATGGAGACTTCCGACTTGATCCTATCGCATTCGAAAGGTAATCTGTGAAAGAGTCGTAGGGTCGTATACACCGCTAAGTGGGTATACTAAAGCCGTCTTCACTTAAGTAGTATTTTCCTAAAATTCATAAATTTAGTGATTTTTGTAATGTAAGACTACGACCATTTTCCCCAACAAGTTGACCCATCAGTTAAGTCGGGCGGTTAAAATGTGCCTTGCCAAGCTTTGGCAAGAGGTATGCCTCCTTACTTGGGACACAGAACTATCCATGGCATTGAAACTACACAGCCTCACCCAACTTTTGGTACAAAAATTATTTTTTTAAAGTAAACGGTATTAATGATATAGGTTCTCAAAGTTGAAAATTGTCCCAAGTATGGGGCTTTGACTGTACCTAACACAGATCCCCCTTCTTTTGTATATCTCAAAAAAGACGTTTTGCTAGTAAATATTTGTCACGCAAAAGTGAGCTGTAAAACCCACCTCAATATCTGAAGTTCATACAACTTAAAATTAACGTGATTTTTACTATCATATTTTTGTTCTGCAAAATCACACACAATTCTGTTTATTTTACAGTAAATGATAAAAAAAAAACTTATCTGTAATAGCACCAACGAGTAATCAGAATTAGTTACTTAAGTTAAGTTGGGCGAGTAAAATGTCACTTGTAACATCTTGCCAAAGCTTGGGAAGGCACATTTTAACCGCCCGACTTAACTGATGGATCAACTTGTTGGGGAAAATGGTCGTAGTCTTACATTACAAAAATCACTAAATTTATGAATTTTAGGAAAATACTACTTAAGTGAAGACGGCTTTAGTATACCCACTTAGCGGTGTATACGACCCTACGACTCTTTCACAGATTACCTTTCGAATGCGATAGGATCAAGTCGGAAGTCTCCATTTATTAGCCTAAGCGAGTAAAAGAAAACGAGAATTATTTATTATTATTAAAGGGAGAGGTCAGGTAAACGAGTTCATTTATATACCGAACTGACATTTCGCTCGCTGACGTTTTGACGAGAACACCACCTTTTTAAATAACACCACCTTCATAAATAAAAAAAGTAAGTTAGTTAGTAAACAAGTGTAAAACCCAGTTCCCACCTACGACGTTTTTGTGCGTGCCCGCGCACGCGTCACACGCGTGATTGGGCACTCACGAAAAAGTCGTAGGTGGGGACCGGGTGTAACACCAATTTTGCCAGATTTTAAATTCGACCCTCTCTTTTTCTTTGTAAAATTTTCGAAATATCCTCCCCTCCCGCTTCCTTAAATTAGGGAAAAAATGTTTTAAAGTATTAGTTATTTAATTTTTTTTATAATTTTTCAGATAAAAATGGTAACAGAACGCAGATGCGAATTTTACCTTTCTTCCTACTCCCCCCCGCCGCGTTACGTAATTTATGAACGCCACCAACAAGTTTCATTCTATAGGCATAAGGCAAGGTCTGGAAGATATGCAAGAAGGGAGGGGAATGTGCGATCGCTCTCCTTGTTTTACCGCTTCTGCAAAAAAATCTTCGAAATTTAGTAAAATTGTTAAAATCACATTACTTTTCCGGCCTCTAGCAGAAAATAATTTAGCGCGAAAAACTTTTACCGCGCAAAAAGAAAAAGGCCTTTTGAATTTTTTACATACGCTACATATATATCTACCCTAACTTACTTAAGCGAAGATGGTCACATTTGTCCTGTAATGGCATGCACGGGTTTTTCTTGCTAAACAGCACAAGCATTGCTTCAACTTGGGAAACTCAAAGTCATAAAGTCTCAAAATACAAAAAAAAAATTCAAAATTTGCTAGGTGACACGTGTTTCGCCTACATAGGCATCTTCAGACCTACAAATTATGATATACTAGTAAGCTAATTCTAATTACAAGAACCGTCAAAATTTAAAAAAGAAAAGAGAATAATAATTATCTGGTTTATAAAACGTCACGGTAGATATTAACATTTAAAGAACATTACAAAAGTTTAAAAAAGTAAAAATAAATAACATTTAAACAAACGAGACTCGTTCTACATTTTACAAACAAAAACAAATGAACATTTTTAGGTTACCTTTACCTAACATTAACATATTACCTAAGATTAACATTTAAAGAACGAGTCTCGTTTGCTTCAATGTTTTTTATTTTTACTTTTTTAAACTTTTGTAATGTTCTTTAAATGTTAATCTCTACCGTGACGTTTTATATACCAGGTAATTACTATTTTCTTTTCTTTTTTAAATTCTGACGGTTCTTGCAATTAGAATTAGCTTACTAGCATACTTTTACCTAACCTAAAAATGTTTATTTGTTTTTGTTTTTAAAATGTAGAACGAGTGTCGTTTGTTTAAATGTTTTTTATTTTTACTTTTTTAAATTTTTGTAATATTCTTTAAATGTTAATCTCTACCGTGACGTTTTATATATCAGGTAATTACTAGTTTCTTTTCTTTTTAAAATTTTGACGGTTCTTGCAATTAGAATTAGCTTACTAGTATATCGTAATTTGTAGGTCTGAAGATGCCTATGTAGGCGAAACACGTGTCACCTACCAAATTTTGAATAAAAATTTTGTATTTTGAGACTTATGACTTTGAGTTTCCCAAGTTGAAGCATTTGAAATTCAAGTCTCTTTGAGAAAATGGACGACCCTTTTCAGCACAAGCATTATTGGTGCGTACCGTAAAAAATTTACCGAAAATTTTAACCGCACTACCATTTTACCGCGAATTTTTTAATTACTTAAAATTAGTTTGAAACTTATATATAAAAGGTCTTTTTCTTGATTTAAGAGGGCAGGGATCTCTTTGAATCAAGTTAATGTGAGACCTTATACGTTCCAATATATTGACTTCAAGAATGGCTGGAATAATCAATTAAAATATACTTTAAAATTACATTTAAAAAAAAAACAATGCACAAAATTGTGATTGATTTTAAAAAAGTAGATAAACCACCTCTTGGCGGTGGTTTACAATATACGATGATTTTACTCAAAATACGACACATGTCACTTTGGCAGTTCTCAGATTTATTGTTGCTTTATGAAAAAATGGCCTTACGCTTCTCATTCCAGTACATTTTGACGACCATCCAGGCAAAAATATTTTATCAATTGCGGTATTGTTTGACTTAAAATCAACTTTTAGGTAGCCATATATATGTTAATCTTTAAACCAAGTTTTTCATAACCTATATTCCTTAATAAATATCGCCCTAAATGTTTAACGTGCTTTCGGGTTGACCCAACAACAGCCTGTTTTGGGCACTCTCCTCCCTTTCTTTATCAAGCTCGTACATTTGCTCGCATTGGAGTCGATTACAGCAATGCAAGAAAAACATGGACTGTGATATGTGCTAATTATTAAACTACGGAAACAGCAAGAAACTGGTAAGTCCTTTTATCCCACACATTTTACCCGAACCATCTTTAGTCTATTGCATCATTTTAACCCCTCGCAATGTTACTTCATAAACACTGAATTTACAGTAATCGAGCTGCAACAGACATCCAAGTGTGATACGGGACATCCATAAATTGATATCCATGTTACTCATATACAAATCACGTCAAATGGATATCCACATAATATCCAATGGATGCCTTATGGATTATGTATGAGATATCCACACGTGTCGGATGGATATGTACTTTTTCTGTGTGGGCGGATTTGACTTACAATATACTTACTCTAACTTACCCCAAATCAATACAGTTTATAAAAATTACTTATGGGAGTAAGTAATTGGATACGGCACTCATTTACCACTCTGTGATAAAGGGTGCAAAGGATGGTTTTAAAGTTAGCTTAATGTAAATTTTTGCAAGTCACAGTGGTTTAACTCCTTCGCAACTAAAACGCCAGTTAACTCTTTTTCGATTTAGTATACTTTAGCCTACTATAGCGATTATATTGACAGCAAACTGACAGAAAATCCATGTTTGATCTATTAATTTGGTTATAAAAATGGCGGCAACAGTAGGCTAAAGCGCACTAAAGAGGTAGGAGTTAACTTGCTTTTTAGTTGAAGACGGTATTGGATGGTTCTATATACAGGGTGGTCCACTGAATTTACCTGGGAAAAGTTTAACGGTGGGATTTACTAAAAAGGTTTAGTCTATTTTAGAACGGTCCTAGGTTTAAGTGAAATTTTTGGTTTTAAACATTTTAAACCAAACCTCCTTGAGTTTTGGACATAGTTTGATTTACCTCTTACTTGGGACAGTTTATATTTTGCCATATCTGAGTCACTTTAGGACACTTAATTTCAACTTAGGACTGCATTTTAGTTTTAAAAAACATAAAATTTCATAAATTTTGGTATATGAACTTTAAAAATCGGTTAGTTTTTGAGAAAACTAAAATAACGGCTTATGTAAACTCAGTTGAAAACCACTTTTAAATTTTAGACAAAAAACTTAAACAAAATTCTAGTAACCTAAACCAAAAGGAACGACGCCTAAAACTAAAAAGAACATAATCTGTTAAGAAAATAAATTGTAAATTTTAGAAAAAAACTTAAACAAAATTCCTAACCTAAATCAAAAAGAACAACGCCTAAATGTGAACCCTGTTGAAAACCACTTTTAAATTTTAGAAAAAAAAAGTTAAACAAAATTCTAATAACCTCAATTCAATTCAATTCAATTAGTTTATTGGTTTATAAAGTTTTAGAACGTTTGTTACCCAATGGAAAATATTCCTGACATCAGCAGGTGTAAGATTATCTAAAAAGCTAAATTATTTGGGTCTTGCCAATTTATTGGCCTAATGTGCCTGTATAACGGACAAACAAAAAGAATGTGATGCAGTGATTCCGGTTGCTGCATATTGCAAACAGACCACTTCTAATAACCACAATTCTAATAACCTAAACCAAAAGGAACAACGCCTAAAACTAAAAGGAACATAATGTGTTATGAAAACAAATTTTAAATTCTAAAAAAAAATTAAACAAAATTCTAGCAACTTAAACTAAAAGGAACAAGATCTAAAACTCAAAACGATGAGGTAATCTCTTAAAAACAAAATTTAGATTTGCATAACTTTAATTATTTAAACATTTGTCTATTGCAGGAAATTACCTCCTTTTTTTCTTTAATTTGCTCTTTTGTCAAAAACATGGTATCTTCGACCATCGGAAACACAAACAAATTTGGGGAAAGTTTATAATTCCGGAGAAAACTTGCCAAAAACAGAACTGAATCTAGTTTGCTCATAATTTTGGCGATGAAATTTTTTGTGGTTTCTTTTTTGGTCCCTTCGTTATACTTTAGTTGTATGTTTTAAAAGTCTCCAACTATTGGCTCTGATGAGGTCGGTTCTGATGGGGTCGGCTCTGATGAGGTCGGTTCTGATGGAGTCAGCTCTGACGGGGTTGGCTCTGATGGTTTTGGCTTTGATGGGACCGGCTCTGATGCAATTAAATTTAAATCGGCATTATTTTCATCTAATTTTGAGTAATTAGTGACAGGTTTCTCGGAATTATTTAAATCTGTCTCATTCTGCTGTTCCGAACAAATTTTGTCTGAGAAAACTTCCAAATTGCTGGCCCTTTCTTTTTCCATTTCTGTCCTTCCTGCTTGGTATTCTATCTCCTTTATTTCTGCAAGCTGAAGAAGCTCTGAAAAATCTTCTGAAATATTGTCGCTGTCACTATCATGAAGAGAAATTTCCTCATTGTCGATTGAATCAGAGAACTCATAAATATTTTTCTGTTTCGTTTGCTTTCACTTTTGTTCCTTTCCTTTATTCCCAGCTTGACTGTTTTCTTGGCTTGTACCAGCTTTTTGTCGATCAACAGGCGTGGTTTTTTTATTCTTTTCCAAATTCTTTTGCTTTAGCCTTTCAATCGCCTCTATTTCCGACAAACTTGTTCCTGCAACAGTTAGTGATAATTTGATTATTTTCTTTGTACTTCCTGTCTCCGCTGCTTTAGTAGACTTTAGATAGTCTTCAAAAGAGTTAGTTTATGCTTCAGAATCAGTTCGGTTTTCAGTTTGCGAAATACGTTTAAGGACTTTTTTCTCTAAAGTCAGTCCAATTATATCTAGGGTTTGCTTTAATTTTCCTGAAAATATATCTTTTGTGACTGTACCACGATGTTTTTTTTTATAATCCATTAAAACATTCCTCCAAGCAATTTTTAAGGGACTAAAGTATGCCAAGTCAAGTGGTTGACAGAGATGGGTACTGTTCGGAGGCAGTAGTATAAATTTTGTATTATTCTCCAAACATAACTCTAAAACTTTAACAGACACAAGTTGTCATCAATTATTGCCTTAGGAATATGCCCCAGTTTTTTAAGATAAGGCAAGGCGATGGAAATAAACCAATCCTCAAAAAAAGGATCCTTAAACCATCCTGATTTGGATCAATTATATCGAGCGTTGACAGGTCCCCCTTCCATCCACGAATGGTATATATTTGAGGTTGATTTATACATCACATAAACTGGGAGGGTTACTCCGCTGGCTGTACCAGCAAACATCAACGAGTACGAAGCTTTTGATGTATCAACAATTCTTTCAGGATGTTTGCAATTGCGACGAACAATGACCTTTGACTTTCCTGGATCGTCTTGCATGTCTTTCATCATAAGTTATTATCGCTTCGGGAGGTACATCTTTTAAGTATAAGGATTCTTCAAGCTCTTTAAAGTATTGTTCAATCGTTTGCCTAGAAATCGCTGCCCTTGCGCGTTTGATGTTATGACATAATCGTGTTTTTAAATTTCCTTTCTGGCGCTTTAAAAAACTGTCCATCCATTTTTTTCTCGGTCTGTTATTTACAAATCTTTTCTCAGTCACTCCTTTAGAATCTTCTTAATATTCAGTTTCGTAAGAGGGAAACCCCATTTTCTTCTTCAGTAGTAAATACGGGAGGCCTACCATATTTGCCAGGATTTTTTTCATTTAGTTTTCTGGCGAGGGTACTTTTTGGTATTCCGTATGTTTTTTCCGCCTCTTTTATCGAAATATGATTTTGTTTAATAGCAGTTAACGCTATTTTGAGGGTTTCCTCTTGAAAGTCATGATATTTGCGTTGTTTGTAGCTCATTATAGTCTCCTTATCTAAAAAACATTTAAAAAAAACAATTAGCACATAGCTTTAACTTTGTGTTTTCTAACTTGGGACACCTACCTACCTATGTTAGGAACAAATGCATATTATTTAGTTTTTTTGCAAAGAAGTAAGTAATTTTTTTAATATACTAAAAACTATATAATATGATGTATAAATAAATGCTTTATCAATATTAAAAACTTTTTTAAAAATCCCACTTTACAGTAAAGAGCTACAGACCACTTGATTTACCTAAATGTTATGCAAAATATCAAGGTCAAGAAGGAACGTTGAAAAAACTTACCTCGTGGCGATATTCAAACGCGCGCCTGCACCCTCGTGTCGACAGTTACTGATTGAGAGCCAGCAACAAGTTTATTCCCGTCACTGATGCCTGTTTCCAAGCATACGCAAAATAAAAATGATCAATATTTTGTCCCTCTTTAAGCGCCAGTCCCAAGTATGGGTCTTTGACTGTACATGTTAATAACATGCACATTCAAAAAAAGAGGAATGTGTGATCTCTAATGCTAAGAATAAAGCTTCAAGGTTCAATGCTCAAATATACGTAACTTTATGCCTATTCAAACTTGGATATTGTCTCCGCGTGTATATGTTAGATTTACGGGGGGTATTAGAAGCTCTATATGTACATAATAGTATATTAAAAAAAAGTTTAAAACCACTCTTTGCACAAGAGCAAGACATGTTGGTGTACTGAGCCGAAAAGCGAGGTTTACAAGTCGAGCGAGTGTGCAAAGAGGTTTTCAAACGACTTTTTTTGCGATATTTTTTCTACAAATTTTTAAAATTTCAAAGTGATGTTGCCTTTGAATATGTTTTGTTGTCATGTCAAGATAGTAGAGGATGTAAAGCACTATAAAATTACTCTCCACTCCACTCCCTCCCTCACGCCTCCTTCTCCTCCACCCACTCTCCCCCCTAACTCCCCCACGCCTCCACACCCTATCCCTCTTCTCTCCACTACCCCCCCCCCCCTTTTCCCTTTACTTTTCTTCCACCACTTTTTTATTGTTTTGGTAAAGAATGGAAAACTCGATTTGAATACGTCTTTACACGTGACTTCACAACTCTTTTGTTAAATTTGGTGGAGATTATCAATCTTTGTCAGTGCATAGAATAGTTACTTTTTACGAGTACGTAGTGCACGATACAAAGACAAGCTTGTGTGAGTTGGGTGGGAAAAATTTTACACGTGCCGATAATCTTATGAGGCATTAACGCACGGTACGTGAAAAGTCACCAATTACAACTTACAACTCTAGTTACTCCTCCGGCCAAAAGACAAAAAATTAATCAAAATGTTTCCAGAAAATTCATCTGTTACTTTTACGTAGTATTTACGTAAATCTAAAGTCAAAAAATTTACATAAAAAAGTTTTTATAAAATTTACGTAATATTTACATAACATAACTTACGCTTCTTTAGTTACATTATATTTACGTAAGAAGAAGAGAATTTTATAAATAGTTACATTTTACCCCCCCCCCTACATTTTTGTTATAAATTTATATAGCAGTTACATAAAGAGTACGTTATTTACGTGATATTAAGTATACCTTGATGTGAGTTGTAAGAGATATAAATATTATGTAAAAAAATACCCTAACTTTATCTTTCGATATACATTCTAGTTACTAGTTAATCGATATCTGCTGTTTCCCAATTTTTTGTTACCATGTTATATTTACGTTATTTTACATACATCTTATTTACATAAAAAGTAAAGAACTTTGTGCATGGCATTATACATTAAATGAACGTTAATTCTTATCTTGCCGTGACTTCCTGTTTACCTAGAATTTGTGTAACAAAGTAATCATGTGACGTAACTTTTACATAATATTAAGGTAACTGTGTTGGCTGGATTATAAACAGTGTACAGTCGCCCAAAAATGATTTTGCCTCAACATCAACCACTATTAATCAAGATGTGCAAAAGTAATATGCCCAACATGTCATTGCATCACAGAGTAGAGTAGAGTAAATTGTAGAACACAACAAGACAACACAAATGCGTGTGTTCCGCTATCGGACGGTGTCAGTTTAAATTGCTTTTGGAAAGAAGATTTCCAACAGGCACAAACTATAAGCAATTTTTCATAGATGTCAAAGTTAAAGTTATATCACATGATTACATAAATTCTAGGTAAACTGGAAGTCACAACAAGGTAAGAATTGAAAGATCGAAAGATCTTGGGTGAAAATAACGAAAATTCAAACTTGGATGGGTATTCCACAAGGAACACACAAAAGATCAAAGCGAAAAGAGAAATGAATAAACGATGTTTCGCCCTGGGTAACCAGCGTGGGCTCATCAGTAGTTTCACTGGTTACCCTCTACTATACATCATTAAACACCATCATACACTTAGATTTCCAACCTTGAACCACTCACAAATAGGCATCGTTCCGCACTGGTACTTACTTATCCAAGTTACCTAATACGAATTCGTCCTGGCGTGTTAATATTTCAAGTAGGATTATGCTCCTAAGGCAAATAAAACCAAGAAGAAGTTAAAAAACCTCCAAATCAGTTACTTCAACCGAAAAGAAACTAAAAAGCAAAAGATCAAAAGATCTTGGGTGGAAATAACGAAAATTCTAACTTGGATGAGTATTTCACAAGGAACACACAAAAGATCAAAGAGAAAAGAGAAATTAATAAACGATGTTTCGCCCTAGGTAACCAGCGTGGGCTCATCAGTAGTTTCACTGGTCACCCTCCACTATACATCATTAAACACCATCATACACTTAGATTTCCAACCTTGAATCACTCACAAATAGGCATCGTTCCGCACTGGTACTTACTTATCCAAGTTACCTAATACGAATTCGTCCTGGCGTGTTAATATTTCCAGTAGGATTATGCTCCTAAGGCAATTAAAACCAAGAAGAAGTTAAAAAACCTCCAAATCAGTTACTTCAACCGAAAAGAAACTAAAAAACATAATAAGTAAGGATAAGGGGAGGGAAATTTTCAATTTAAAAGGAAACAAAAATTAAAAAATTTAAACCCACGCAGGGTTTAAATAGTAAACACTCTGTAGAATAAATTAACATTGGGTTTATATGTCACTCTAATTAAAACTTACCCTTGTTAATTAATTTTTCGAATTAATACTTGATGTCACACAACGATTTAGATGACTAACAATAAAATAAGGAGTAGATTAATTTTGTATTTATTTAAAAGGTTTTTTTTATTTATGAAATGTATTAAAAAACTTAAATGCAAGTTTCTTTTATATTTCTGTCACTGTCGAAATGTGAGTTAGAAGAAGAAGAATATTAGCGCTGCGTTCTATCACAATCAGCAAGTTCGGATCTTTTACCTCTGCTTGCACCTTGGCCTGCACCAACCTCTAGTGATGAAAGCTTTAAATTGAGTGGGCTTTGAGTAAGGAAAGTTTTTGTGACTAAGCTTAATGTTTTACTTTCAGTGTGTAAATAAATTAATATAGTTGTTTTGTTTTTTTTTTGTTTGGTATATTTGCATAATAAAATCTAAAACTTATGTTTATTTTGCCTCGTAGTGCCTTCATAAATATATTTTGTGTGCTGAAAACGGGTTCAATTGGGTTTTGAACAACTTGGGATATTAGATAAGGTAAATTAATCCTTGTAAAAACGGCTACTTAGAGAAATTATAAACGAACTTATTACCAAATGCCACAAAACGATCCTTTCTGGGGGCTATAAATTTAAACCACCCTCCTGAGGTGGTCTAAAAAATCACCAATTTTATAACCTCAAACACAAATAATGAAGCTATTGTGTGCCAAATTTTTGGCGTATTCGCCATTTGCATTTTGAAACCTGTCAAAAAAAAATATTTTTAGGACATTTTCTTCTGAAATATGGGGTATTTTACAAAAAAAGCAGTTTTTAAGTGGTCTTTTCTGTATGGATGAGTGTTTTTTGAAAATTGCTTTTAAAATTTAGTACCCCCCACAGATATAAATATTTAGACCTGTGGGGGGTACTATTTTAGATCTTAGTAAATCCCACTGTTAAAGTAAATATTTCAACGCATCGATATCGGTATACCTAACGCGTTCGAAACAAAGTCAAAATACACTATTTTAGACTTGTTCATGTCATGTTTCGAAGGATGCCTGCTTTTTTGACGGGTGCGATGACAAAACTGCTGATTCCCGTTGCGTAACTTGATGTCACGTAAATAACGTACTCTTTATGCATCTACTATATAAATTTATAACATAAATGTTATATAAATATAACGTATTGGAATGTAATTATGTTAAATTAAAGTCATATTGTGTTTGTAATATTTATATACTTAGGGGGTAGTTTTTTTAAAAACACCTTTTATTACTTTTTTACTTAAACTAAAATATAAACAATACAATTATAACGGTTAGTACGATACTGATTTATTTGAGACAATGTCCATCCTTTTATATTAAATTATTGCTTATTATAATTGGATAGAAATGTTTTAGTGCAATTCTAGACTATTTGTGAATATGCAAGTTTCTTGTTAATGTATATGGGTTCAATGAAATGTAATTTCTCCATCCCCTGGGGAACTTTTGTAAGGGACGAACAAAACTGGCTTCTTGGTGCTGGTAGTTGGTTCATCTTTGCCGTTGTCATCATGTTGAGGCAGCTTCGTTTGCTTTGGTTTTCTTGTTATCCATTTTCGTATTCTTACTATAATTGCGAGAGTCAAAATAATGTAGATGGGTGTCATCCAGTAGTGTGAGTGATCTTGGTATTTTATGGCTTGGATCGATTGAAGGTGTTCTTTCTCTTCTCTGAGTTTGTGGAGTCGGTATAGAGGGATTTTGTCTATTTTAATTGGGTTTATGTTAAATGAGCTTTCTTTTGGGGTAATTTTAATTTTTGGTAGTGTTAATGGCTCTTCCTGAATAGTTTCTTTAATATTGATGAATGAGTCATTGTTTGTTTTGAATTCGCATCCAGTTGGTAGTTCTATTAGATAAGAGCCTTTCAAAACTATTATTTTTGTGGAACTGCAGTGCGTTGATATTTTGGTTGATCTGGAAAATATGGAAATATAGTGGGCCTCTGAGATGTGTTGAATCAATGTAGAATTGATGATTATTTCTGTTTGCTTGCATGTGGCTTCCTTGTTGGAGATTTGAAGGATGGTGTTAATGCAGTCTTGGGAGTTGGAATCTTGGAGAATTATTTCTATGCATAAGTATCCTTCATCAATTTTTGTGAGTTGGTCCATATATTGATACATATCATTACTTGAGGCGAGATATGGAGCTGGTGGAATAATTGTTTTATGTTTGTTAGGTGGAATGGAGAAGGGATGATAGTACGAAAACTTTTCTGGATGTAAAATTGGAAAGTCCACCTCAGTTCTTCAACTTTAATGTTTCTAGGTCCCTTAATATTTGTAGTATGTCTTGACAGGCTAGGTTTAGTTGTTCGAGAACGTTCCTAGTTATCATGTAGTGGTTGAAGTCGAAGACGACCTTGTTTAGTTCTGATGTAATTGTTTTGATTTCATATTTCATAGTGTCTTAATTGTGGCTAATGAGTTCTGTAGTTTTTTCAAAGTTTCCTATAACTTTTTTGTTTAGACTCATATGGTGGTTGACTTGGCTGATAATGTTATCTTGATTTTGTTCTAAGATGTTGATAGCAGGATCGTATTTTTCTGCATCTTCTTGATCTAGGTTACCAGATATAGTTTTGACGAGGCTTCCCAGGCCGTTAATGATGCCTCTTGTGGATCGATAGTGGGGAAGAATTGTTCGAAGCTTTTCTTCTTCACATGTTTTTAGTAGAAACTGGAGGCTTTTGTAAAAGTCCTGCAAGCTGTGAAAGTAATGATGACTTAGTCTTTGATTGATTGCTTTGCTGACGTCTTGATATTGTTGTTTCAAGGAGTTGATTTCGTTGACCAGTGGTGTAAGGTTGAAGTAGTGGATGAAGTCGTGAGTGCTAATTTGAATTCGGGCTTGTCCCATCTTGAGTGGTAGGATTCCTGGATTGGAAGGATTTTTCTTGTTAGTTTTTTCGTGTGGATGACTTTTGATATTCTTCTTATGTACAGCAGTGTCCTGCGTTTCTATGGTTATATCGTTATCCTTTTTGACTGGTTTACAGGTGAACCTTGGCTGTAGTTTATTGCGTTTTCAAGTTTTCCTGGTGTAAACTTTAGTTTTGTATGTAATTGGTGGTTCTCTTCCAGCATTCCTTTTCTCGATGTACTTTTCTTTATTTTGTTGTAATTTCTCGTTGAGTTCCTTGTAGATTACTTTTGTTTTTTCTCTATATTCTTGAGTGTAGTTGTTGATTAGGGTTTTCTTTATGTCGATATCGAATGGATCTCGGGCGTCTAAATGTCCATTGAGAACGTCGCTTGGCTTTTTTCCAGTCATCGAGTGGATTGAGTTGTTGTAGCCTAAGATCGCATAAGGCATTTTTTGTTTGATAGTCATTGATTTCTTGGTTTCTCTTAATATTCTTATGTGTTCTATAATTGTTGAATTGAAACGTTCAACCATTCCATTTTTTTTTGAATTCTGTTTCGGCATCTGTTATTATCATGTATGGAGTTCCGTGCTGGGTCATGAAGATCAGAAGGGCGTTTACTATGGAAATGGCGCTAGCGCTGTCGATTAGATAGGCTTGTCCATATTTAGAGAAAGCGTCTGCGATTGTTAACAATTTTTGTCCTCCAGCTTGGAAGGTAACTAGGTGAATGATTTCTAAAGGCTTTGTTGGAGTAGGCGTTAACATAAGGAGTGGTTTTGCTGGATTTCTATCGTACTTGTTGGCTAGACAGATGTGACAAAAATTGATAATTTCTTTAATGTCTTTTTTCATATTTCGCCAATAATATTTTTTCTGACTTGTGCTTCGGTTTCGTTGATTCCTCTGTGATTTATTGGGCTCTTGTGGTAGCTAGTAAATATTTCTTTTTGCCGTTTCTCGTTGTTGATATCTTCCAAGATAATGTTGCATTTTACGATATCAAATGCAGAGTGTTTGAAGGTTTCTTTTAAAATGTTGTTAGTGGTCCTGTAAAGTTTATCGTCTTCAAATAACATTGCATATTTATTTTTGGGATCGATGCATTATTTGAACAGATGAATATTGTCGTTTTAAAGATTATTTCTTCCGAGTTGTACATAGATTCTGTTCTTGTTGGGGAAAGCTCTGGACATTACTGGCTTGGCTGGGTTGTAGTTGACTGTTCTTAGCACTATTTGGTGGCTGAAGTAATTAAGTGGTTTTTCAGATATTGGTATTCCTGCTATGGGGTCTTCTTGAGCCGTGTGTATTGTAATATTACTGGCGGCTTCTTTTTCCTCGGGGTTTTGAGGCTGATGTTGGAGTAGCTCATTTATTATATCCATTTCTGCTGGAGTTATGTTTTTATGTAGTTCTCTTGGGTTCAGTTGGGTTAAATGATGAAGACGGATGATTAATTAATGAAGCGTTGGTTGCTTCATTTATTTTTTGTATTTCGATTTCTTTGGTGTGGATTTCTATCCTGGATAAGGCGTCGGCATTTGAGTTGGATTTTCCTTTAATATATTCAACGTTGTAGTAAAATTCTTCCATGGTAAGTCTCCATCTGACGAGTTTGGAGTTGGGATCTTTCAGGGAGAACAGATAGGATAGTGGTCTATGATCTGAAAAAATTTTAAATTTTCTTCCAAATAGGTAGGGTCTGAAGTATTTGGTTACCCATACGATTGCAAGCATTTCTTTTTCTATTGTAGAATATTTTAATTCTGTTTCGTTCAAAGTTCTGGAGGCGTAAGCTATGGGCTTATCGTTTCCAATGGATCCTTGTGATAATATTGCTCCAAGTGCAAAGTTGCTGGTATCGGTAATCAGGTTAAATGGTTTAGAAAAGTCTGGATATTGGTAGAGGCTCATTGGTTAGTAGATTCTTGCAGATTTTGACGGAAATGAGATATTCTGGAGTAAACTTGATTTTAGCGTCTTTCTTTAGACATGATGTTAGCGGCTTTGTTATTTTGGCGAAATCTTTAATACTTTTTTTGTAATATCCAAGTAGTCCTAAAAATCCACGGATTTCTTTTGTAGTTCTTGGGATTGGGTATTCGATGATAGCTTCTATTTTTCTTGAATTTGGCTTGATTTATTCTGGGACAATAATGTGCCCTAGGAATGTATTATTTTTCAGAAATTCCCACTTGTCTAGTTGAATTTTGAATCCAGTTTCTCGGAGTTGCTGGAATATTTTTGGCTAGGTTAACCAAATGTTCTTGCAGAGATGTGCTGTAGCAAATTATATCGTCCATATATACGAGGCAGATGTCTCCTTGGAGGCCTTTCAAGACGTTATCCATGACTCTCTGGAAGGTGGCTGGTGCATTTTTGAGTCCAAAGGGCATTCGGACGAATTCGTAATGTCCGTTTTATATGTTGACTGCTGTCTTCTGAATATCTTCTTTGGCCATCTCTATTTGGTGGAATCCGCTGGCTAGGTCCAGCGTTGTGAGTTACTGGCATCTTCCAAGTTTATCCAGAATACCATTGATGTTAGGAATAGGATATTTGTCATTGACTTTTCTGTAGTCAATAATAAATACGCCATTCGATTTTTCCAGAAGCGTCTGGTTTCTTGGGAACGGTCCAGATTGGTGAGGACCACGGTGATTGGCTTGGTCTTATGATGCCTTGGTCGAGCATGGATTCTATTTGGTTCTTCACTTCTTCTTTGTGAACATGGGGATATCTGTAAGACTTGGTGTAGGCTGGTATTTCATCCTGGGTTTTGACGTGGTGCTTTATTTGATTGGTGAAAGTTAGTTTCGTGTCTGGATAATAGAACATATCGGCGAATTTTCTACAGAGTCTCCTTTGTGCTCTTCTTTTGAATTGAGATGATCTGTTCTGATTTCTGGTTCACAACAGATTTGTTTTTCTGATAGTTTGGGCAGCACATCTGCGGAGTAGAGATTGAAGTTGTGCAGGTTAAATTCGGAGCTGTGGACTGATTCTATCAAAGCAATTTGAAGTGGTTCATCGGTTTCGTTGATTAGTTCGGTCCATGCCATGTGCTTTCAGGCTGTAGTTAGTGTTTCTCGTAAGGTTGCTCCCTGGAGGTTTTGTCTTGGCAGAATAATGGTTCTGTCAACTTCCTTTACTGGGAATCTGACTGGAGTGATTGAATGCGGTTCTAACTGTATGGAGTAGAATTGAGTTTTGTTGATTTTGTAGTATTCTAAAGGAAGAGTGGCTCTCTCGGTAATGAGTTTTGATTCTGGAAAGTCTAATTTGGCTTTGAGCAGCTTGAGATTGTCTAATCCGATAAGTCTGTCGAATGTTTGATGGAATTTGAACAAGTAGAATTTAATGTTAATTTTGGAGTTGAATTCGGAGAAAATTGGAATTTCGGCGGAGTGATCTTGGGAGTGATTCTGGAAGATCGATGTGGCGATAAAGGGTTCGTGCTTGATTCTGTTTCTGAAGTGTTTAAATGCGATTTCTGGATTGAGGAATGATTTCGTAGCACCGATATCAATTAGTAATTTGAAAGGTGGGTTGGCTATGGTGATATACGGGAGTTCTTTCCTGTCGGTATAGTTGTGGAGTTCTACTATGTTTCTGCGTTTGGGTTTTCGGCCTCTTGAAAATTTTGTGCTTCGGCTTCGTAGGTGTATTCTGGTTGTTGTTCTTCCTGGTATTGGGCATCATAGTGATTGTAGTAGCTCCAGATATCTTCTTCCGTGTAGCTATTGTCATAATCGTAGTTAGAATCTTGTTTTTCAAAGTTGTAGATTTCTTCTATATGGTATCTTGGGGTCATGGTTTGCTGTTGTGGCATTCTTTGGCTTGGTATTTTCGATACTGATCTGGATGCTATGCTCATTGGTTCTGGTTTTGGAAGTTGCGATGGACCTGGTTGGTTGCTCCAGTTAGTTTGGAATGGGCTGGACTGGTTGGGTTGAAATCTTGGTGGTTGAATAACAGGTTTTGGTGTGGCAAAAGGTCCTTGGAAGATATTCTGTTTTGGTCGGAAGGAGTTCTGTTGCGGTCTAAAGACGTTGAACATAGGTGGAGCCGATGGTCTAAAGGCGTTGAATAATGGTGCGGTCGATGGTCTAAAGGTTGTTGGCCAAGTTGGTTGCGTCCTTAGTCCAAATGGTTGTTGGAAAGTTGGGGGAGGTCGTAATGGAAGAACGACGGTTGGTCTGGATGGTGTCTGGGTTAATGGAGTGACAGCAAAATCCTCTTTGCAGGTATTTGATGTTGTTTTTTTCTTGGATATATTCGATGGCTTCGGCAAGTGACCTTGATTTCATGGCTCGTACGGTTGATCCCAGTGGTTCTTTGAGTCCAGCTAGGAAGGTGGTAAGTGCTTGGTTCTGGAATAATGTTTTCTTTCTGGCCTTTACGTCTGCGTTGTCATTATGGAATTCTATGTAGTTGGAGATTGTGTTCAGAAGGGCCATAACTTTTTCATGGAACTGCTGTGGAGCTGTTGTTAAGGTGATCTGAAAGTTCGTCGTCTGACATGAAAATATAGATTTACACTTATAAAAATGAGGCAAAATTGCATGGTCTTTCTATCTTTAAGTCTTCTTATCTTCTATGGTGAACCTGCTGGTGGTTACCAGGTGGTGGTCTTCTAGGCCTTATCTTCTACTAGTGAACCTATGGATGGTTGCCGGGGGTGGTTCTGATTCCGGACAAACACTTGACAGTGACGGATTTCTTCTGCGTAGAGGGTAGATGACGGGGTAATTTTGTTAAAAACACCCTTTATTAATTTTTTACCAAAACTAAAATATAAACAATACAATAATAACGGTGAGTACGATACTGATTTATTTGAGACAATGTACATCCTTTTATATTAAATTATTGCTTATTAGATTAAAGAAAAATATTGCTGACAATTCGATAGAAATGTTTTAGTGCAATTCTAGACTATTTGTGAATATGCAAGTTTCCTGTTAATGTATATGGGGTGAATGAAATGTAATTAGTTCCTCCAGCGCCGGTTCCAGGTTCTGAGCGGGCCCTTCCCCTACTCCAGAACCTAGATAAAATAATTTCAGGAATCAAAAATCATACTAACACTTATTGAAACAAATACAGAATGTATAACTTTGCACGTTAAAAAACTTTAAACATCTAGTTTTACATCAAAAAACATATTTTCACACTTTTATATTCACCTCAATATACATTATAGGGTGGATTCTTTAAACGGAACTGTGCTTCTAGCGACTTTAGGGAAAAAGTTTTAAAAAAAGTTAAAAGCGATTCTTTAAAGATTTTTTACGGGCTTTGGACATATGATAAAAAAATTGAAGGCCCATCTGGAGGCCCAGGGCCTACCAACTATTTTTTTATGAGGAAGTACCACTTGTGGCACCTTTTTGGAAAGTTTGTTAAAAAATAAATTTAACGCATTAGATGTGTGTGTCAAAAATAAATAAAAAAATAAATAAACTACATATTTCTCTATTTACTAAGTGGAATAAAGAAAATATCATGTAAGAACAGTATAGGCGGCACATTTGGAGGCCCTCACTGAAGGCCCGGGCCCTACCAACATTTTTTTACTTTTTTGGATAGCACATAGCATAGACTGGCACGTTTTTGGATAGCTTGTTAAAAAAGATTTTCGATTAAATAAATTTTTTTGGCATCTATCACCCCATGTGTTAAAAATTTTACGCTAATAATATCCTTCTATGGTATTTTCTTTATTCCACTTCCAAAATAGTTTTTTTTTTTAAGTTTTTGACACCTGGGTTGACAGATGTTAAGAAAAATTACTTATTAGAATTTTCTTTTCACCAAGCTTTCCAAAGAGTGGTACCTTCTCATTAAAAATATTTGGTAGGCCCTGGGCCTTCAAATGGGGAACCCATTTTTTCTTTATGGGCAGAAAGTTTTTTTTAAACCTCTTTCCTAAAGCCTCTAGAATCACCGTTCAATTTACAGAATCTACCCTGTATAACAAGGTCTACTCTACTAAGAAAAATTGTTTTGAAGCTTTCTCGTCAACGCACAATTTAAATGGAAACTGGATCTCAATGAGATTCCAACGCCGTTTAAGTATGTTATTGGACAGTCCCTGAGAGCATTTTGTCTCATAGACACAGGTGCCGATATCTACAGGGTGAGCCAATAGTAGCTGCCAAAGTTTGGGATGAGCTTATCTTTATCATGCTTATGATGAACGATATCGGCAAAAAAAGCATCAATTCCCACTAAAATGACAACGCTGAATTTCAAAATGACATTTATTTTGACACCTGTCAAACCCTATCAAAATGGCGGGAAAATAATTAATAAACTTGAAGTTTTTGGAAAAGCGAATACCTTCTTTTTACTCTGCTGAAGATACTAAATCGGAAATCGTAAAAAAAGTGACAGTTGTCTGAACGGTTATTTACTGTTATTAGAAAATGACACATATTTACGAGTGGGGACTCGAACTATACTAAATTGAGGTCGATGAATCCAACAATGTTATTAGTTTGGACACCTGTCAAACCATATAAAAATGGCGGAAAAACAAATAATGAACTTCTGTCAAACTCTATCAAAATGGCGGAAAAATAATTTGTAACTTTGTGCTTTTAAATAAAGCATGTGTATCTTATTTCTTCTGCAAAAAATAACAAAATGCAAGCTGTAAAAGAAGTGAAACTTGTCTTAACTGTTATTGACAAAAATAACAGTGAAGTAAAACATGTTTCTACGAATGTTGACACAAACTTCAGTTTTCCGCTTTATATTTATTAACAAAATTACTAATGTCACATGCGCACAGACACCCAATGTTCTTGCCCCAACTTTACATGTACCGTATGTACATATTATGGGGTCCCTTATGTTGTCATTGATTTCTTGATGGTACTGACGAACATAGCGAGAGAAAATTCTCACTCTGATAAGATTTGGGCCTAGATGATGTACCTTAAATGTCTATTATGTCGGCAGCCAAAACCACCTCCTGGGCGTCTAGAGTCAAACTATTCGAATCTATTGTGCTAAATTCTTTCTCTGGATGTCTAACGGTTTGGGGACCAAGGTACTGCGATATTTTAGATAAAATCCAAACCACTTTCCTTAAAAGGTTGCTCCATCTACCTCAAAGCACCGCGTCAGCCATAATCAGGTGGGCTTCACCCACATGTCCTTTCTAATATTTAAACTTTGCATACATTTTTTTCTAAAGTTATTGCATATGTCTAACCCACGACTGCCGAAACTTTGCTATATTCGTCAAAAGCAACTCATTGAAACCGCAGAGTCGAAATATCACTGGCTAACGCAGGTCAGGGCATGATTTAATGAGATAGGCTATCGAGAACTATTTGATAACCTTGCTGCAAGATCTCTTAACAAAACCAAAAAACCTTACTCTCTGCATTTCAAGAGATGTTACATTAGGAGCAAAGGGATTGCTGAAAGATCAATGTACACACTCTGTTACTCTAACTTTCTTTTTACCAAAAATTCTTCAGCATACCTTACAATGCACCTTCCTATGTATATAACGAGACTCATTGCTCAATTGCGAATAGGCAATAAGTATTTTTTGAAATTTAAAACAAAAAGTTACACTTATCGGCTGTCCACGGGTGAAAACTGCACAGTCTGCAACATGCACGAGTTGGAAACTGCCTACCACATTTTTTATGTTTGCCCACTGTATAAATCTGTTCGTCTGCCGTTCTGGACAAACTTCGACTACCTAGTAAATGCCTTAAGCAATACAGATACGAAAAGTGCCAAAAAGGTAGCTCATGTAATATTAAATATATTTAAGCTCCGTTATATGGTACTTAAAATAAGTTAATATTTCTTTTTGGGTATTTCTTTTTCTCTTTTTTTATTCCTGAAGACCGATGCGGTCCAAGAATTATTATAGGTGTAGCATATTACATGCGTATGTTTTCTTTTCTAATTTTACTTTTATATTCTTTTTTACATAAGTTACGGAACCCATTGTTATTAAAATTCTTAAATTTAAAAGAAACAATAAAACTATTAATTTGAATTGACCTTAAATCGACCATCTTCTCCTCCCTGTTTATCTTGTATGTAAGCCGGTGCCAATCGAACCTGGTATGTACCATACTGTTCTGGTAATCTGCGGAAAATTAAATTTTCGTCTTTAAGATTAACTCTTACACCCCCACGTCTCAATAGATTTTCTTCAACACCTCGGTGTTGCAGCTGGTTTTCCTGCAATGCTAAATTCTGCATTTCATGGGCAGTGTCCGCGTTAACACCTAAAAAAAATATGATACACCAATGATTTATCATTTGATTTAAAAAAAATACCACAAACAGTAAATTAATTTTAATATCAAATTCAACTTTCTGAAGTTGGCGTCTATAGTAGTTCGCATCGAGCAAAAAAAAAATAAAAATGTTGGAGGCGTTTGAAAATTATGCTAAAACAAATATCTAAAAAAAAGACGGGGTTATAAGTTCGAAGCGTCTTTTTTTTAGATATTTGTTTTAGCATAATTTTCAAACGCCTCCAACATTTTTATTTTTTTTTGCTCGATGCGAACTACTATAGACGCCAACTTCAGAAAGTTGAATTTGATATTAAAATTAATTTACTGTTTGTTGTATTTTTTTTTAAATCAAATGATAAATCATTGGTGTATCATATTTTTTTTAGGTGTTAACGCGGACACTGCACATGAAATGCAGAATTTAGCATTGCAGGAAAACCAGCTGCAACACCGAGGTGTTGAAGAAAATCTATTGAGACGTGGGGGTGTAAGAGTTAATCTTAATGACGAAAATTTAATTTTCCGCAGATTACCAGAACAGTATGGTACATACCAGGTTCGATTGGCACCGGCTTACATACAAGATAAACAGGGAGGAGAAGATGGTCGATTTAAGGTCAATTCAAATCAATAGTTTTATTGTTTCTTTTAAATTTAAGAATTTTAATAACAATGGGTTCCGTAACTTATGTAAAAAAGAATATAAAAATAAAATTAGAAAAGAAAACATACGCATGTAATATGCTACACCTATAATAATTCTTGGACCGCATCGGTCTTCAGGAATAAAAAAAGAGAAAAAGAAATACCCAAAAAGAAATATTAACTTATTTTAAGTACCATATAACGGAGCTTAAATATATTTAATATTACATGAGCTACCTTTTTGGCACTTTTCGTATCTGTATTGCTTAAGGCATTTACTAGGTAGTCGAAGTTTGTCCAGAACGGCAGACGAACAGATTTATACAGTGGGCAAACATAAAAAATGTGGTAGGCAGTTTCCAACTCGTGCATGTTGCAGACTGTGCAGTTTTCACCCGTGGACAGCCGATAAGTGTAACTTTTTGCTTTAAATTTCAAAAAATACTTATTGCCTATTCGCAATTGAGCAATGAGTCTCGTTATATACATAGGAAGGTGCATTGTAAGGTATGCTGAAGGATTTTTGGTAAAAAGAAAGTTAGAGTAAAAGAGTGTGTACATTGATCTTTCAGCAATCCCTTTGCCCCTACTGTAACATCTCTTGAAATGCAGAGAGTAAGGTTTTTTGGTTTTGTTAAATGATCTTGCAGCAAGGTTATCAAATAGTTCTCGATAGCCTATCTCGTTAAATCATGCCCTGACCTGCGTTAGCCAGTGATATTTCGACTCTGCGGTTTCAATGAGTTGCTTTTGACGAATATAGCAAAGTTTCGGCAGTCGTGAGTTAGACATATGCAATAACTTTAGAAAAAAATGTATGCAAAGTTTAAATATTAGAAAGGACATGTGGGTGAAGCCCACCTGATTATGGCTGACGCGGTGCTTTGAGGTAGATGGACCAACCTTTTAAGAAAAGTGGTTTGGATTTTATCTAAAATATCGCAGTACCTTGGTCCCCAAACCGTTAGACATCCAGAGAAAGAATTTAGCACAATAGATTCGAATAGTTTGACTCTAGACGCCCAGGAGGTGGTTTTGGCTGCCGACATAATAGACATTTAAGGTACATCATCTAGGCCCAAATCTTATCAGAGTGAGAATTTTCTCTCGCTATGTTCGTCAGTACCATCAAGAAATCAATGACAACATAAGGGACCCCATAATATGTACATACGGTACATGTAAAGTTGGGGCAAGAACATTGGGTGTCTGTGCGCATGTGACATTAGTAATTTTGTTAATAAATATAAAGCGGAAAACTGAAGTTTGTGTCAACATTCGTAGAAACATGTTTTACTTCACTGTTATTTTTGTCAATAACAGTTAAGACAAGTTTCACTTTTTTACATATAGAAGAAATAAGATACACATGCTTTATTTAAAAGCACAAAGTTACAAATTATTTTTCCGCCATTTTGATAGAGTTTGACAGAAGTTCATTATTTGTTTTTCCGCCATTTTTATATGGTTTGACAGGTGTCCAAACTAATAACATTGTTGGATTCATCGACCTCAATTTAGTATAGTTCGAGTCCCCACTCGTAAATATGTGTCATTTTCCAATAACAGTAAATAACCGTTCAGACAACTGTCACTTTTTTACGATTTCCGATTTAGTATCTTCAGCAGAGTAAAAAGAAGGTATTCGCTTTTCCAAAAACTTCAAGTTTATTAATTATTTTCCCGCCATTGTGATAGGGTTTGACAGGTGTCAAAATAAATGTCATTTTGAAATTCAGCGTTGTCATTTTAGTGGGAATTGATGCTTTTTTTGCCGATATCGTTCATCATAAGCATGATAAAGATAAGCTCATCCCAAACTTTGGCAGCTACTATTGGCTCACCCTGTAGATATCGGCACCTGTGTCTATGAGACAAAATGCTCTCAGGGACTGTCCAATAACATACATAAACGGCGTTGGAATCTCATTGAGATGCAGTTTCCATTTAAATTGTGCGTTGACGAGAAAGCTTCAAAACAATTTTTCTTAGTAGAGTAGACCTTGTTATACAGGGTAGATTCTGTAAATTGAACGGTGATTCTAGAGGCTTTAGGAAAGAGGTTTAAAAAAAAACTAAAAGCAAATCTTTAATGGTTTGTTACGGACTTTCTGCCCATAAAGAAAAAATAGGTTCCCCATTTGAAGGCCCAGGGCCTACCAAATATTTTTTTTTAATGAGAAGGTACCACTCTTTGGAAAGCTTGGTGAAAAGAAAATTCTAATAAGTAATTTTTCTTAACATCTGTCAACCCAGGTGTCAAAAACTTAAAAAAAAACTATTTTGGAAGTGGAATAAAGAAACTACCATAGAAGGATATTATTAGCGTAAAATTTTTAACACATGGGGTGATAGATGTCAAAAAAATTTATTTAATCGAAAATCTTTTTTAACAAGCTATCCAAAAACGTGCCAGTCTATGCTATGTGCTATCCAAAAAAGTAAAAAAATGTTGGTAGGGCCCGGGCCTTCAGTGAGGGCCTCCAAATGTGCCGCCTATACTGTTCTTACATGATATTTTCTTTATTCCACTTAGTAAATAGAGAAATATGTAGTTTATTTATTTTTTTATTTATTTTTGACACACACATCTAAAACAAATATCTAAAAAAAAGACGCTTCGAACTTATAACCCCGTCTTTTTTTCAAGTCAGTTAAAAACTGCACTTTTTATCCTTTTATTATACTGATAGTGTTTGATCTTTGTAAAAAAATGTTCGTGTGATGATTTATTTTTAAACTTACCTTCCATACTAATAGCTGAATGATAAGCATCTATTATTTATTATTTGTTCATAATTGATATAATTCAAGGATTCACTTTCAATATAGAGGACAGAAAACGCGTCCAACTTTTCTTGTCCGAGGCTAGCGCGGCGCTTATTTTTTACCCTATCCAACGCATAAAAAGATCGTTGTTCACGAGAGTTTGATTATATAAGAAGAGACAGAAAAATATGTATTGGCTATTTTTATAATAAGAGCTTCGGCTGGTAGTCGTAATCGTTTTCAGAAAAATGCTCATGATTAAAAAATCATATATTTTAGCATTTTTGCACTCAATTAACTTTTAGAACCGGGCCTTACGGGCCACTTGATGGACCGGTCCCTTAGGGAGTGCCTAGTGTGCCTAGTGGAAGAACCTGCGCTGAGTTCCTCGCGATGCTGACCCAATATGCCTGAGAGAGACCCATACTGGTGAGCGAAGTCACCCAGGAATTAATGAATTCGTTTAAAAATCCTGCACCGACTTTATATTTTGCGTATTTTTTATTACAAGCAACAAATCTTGCAACTCAATTTTGACTAACCTCTACATGTCAGATTGAATTCAAATTTGGTATGCGATTATAGTTCCGGTGACAATACAATAAAATGGTATTATTAGGTGGAAGAGAGAAAACGGCTAAGTTTTTCCGATTTCAACCAAAATTGGTATTCGGGGGTTTTTGAGGATAAGGAATACGAATTTTTTATCAGATTTTGAAAATTCAATATGGTGGATTTAAGATGGACGATTTTTGGTCATGTTTTGCTAACCAATTTTAACTGACTTGTACACATTCGATTCTCTTTAAATTTGGTATGCTGCTACAATTATATAGTATTATTAGGCACCTCCCTACCCCCCTACGAGGGGAGTGGAGGGGGAAAACGCCTAAGTTTGTCCGATGTCAACCAAAATTGATATACGGAGGTTTTTGGGGATAAGGAATACGAATTTTTGATAAGATTTTGAAAATTCAATATGGCGGATTCAAGAGGAACGATTTTTAGTTGTGTTTTGCTAACCAATTTTAACTGAATTATACACATCCACCTGTCTTTAAATTTGGTATGCGGTTAAAGTTCCGGTAACAATACAATAGCTTGGTATTATTAGGCACCCCCTCTCTCTCTACGAGGGGAGTAAAGGGGGGAAAACACCTAAGTTTGTCCGAAGTCAACCAAAGTGGGTATACGAAAGTTTTTGGGGATAAGAAATACGAATTTTTTGATCAGACTTTGGCGGATTCAAGATGGTCGATTTTTAGTCATGTTTTGCTAACCAATTTTAACTGAATTATACACATCCGACTGTCTTTAAATTTGGTATGCGTTTAAAACTCCAGTAACAATAAAATAACTTGGTATTTTAGGCACCCCCTCCCCCTCTACGGGAAGAGGGGAGGGGGGAAAATACCTAAGTTTGTCCGATTTCAACCAAAATTGGTACACAGGGTTTGCTTGAGGATAAGGAATACGAATTTTTGATCAGATTTAAAAAATTCAATATGGCGGATTCAAGATAAACGATTTTTGGTCATCTTTTGGTAACCAATTTTAACTGACTTATGCACATCCGATTGTCTTCAAATTTGGTATGTGTTTATAGTTCCGATGACAATACATTAATATGGTATTATCAGGTACCCGCCTCCCCCTAACGAGGAAAGTGGAGGGCGAAAAAGATTTAGTTTGTTCGATTTTAATCAAAATTAGCATACAGGGGTTCTTAGAGAAGGGGATTATGATTTTTGATCAGATTTGAAAATATCAATATGGGTTCAAAATGGACGATTTAGAGTACAAATCTAAAAATTCAAAAATAAGTTTATATTAAAAAAAGCTTTTCAGATCCAAGCTTTTATACAAAAATATAAAGTTCACTATCATAATAATAAAAGTGATGGGCGCATTACAAAAAGTTTGGCCATGTTGACTCGAAAAATTTCTGTTATTTATTATATGATTGTAAGCAAGAATCTGAAATCACTATAATGCAGATAAATGCAAGGGTAAGTAAATTCAACCCAACTCGACCTAATTTATGGCCATCGCTTTTATTATTATGATATCAGAATGCTACAAATTATTTTGTATTTTTTAGTGAACTTTATATTATATAAAAGCTTGTATTTGAAAAGCTTTTTTTTATATAAAATTATTTTTTAGTATTTAGATTTGTACACTAAATCGTCCATTTTGAATCCGCCATATTGAAGTTTCCAAATCTGATAAAAAATTTATAATCCTCTTCCCTAAAAACCCCAAGAGGAGGTGGGTACCTGGTAATACCATATTATTGTATTGTCACCGGAACTATAAACGCATACCAAATTTGAAGACAATCGGATGTGTATAAGTCAGTTAAAATTGGTTAGCAAAACATGAGCAAAAATCGTCCATCTTGAATTCGCCATATTAAATTTTCAAAATCTGATCAAAAATTCGTATACTTTATCCCCAAAAATCCCCGTATGCCAATTTTGGTTGAAGTCGGACAAGCTAAATATTTTTCACTCTCCAGTTTCCTCGTTAGGGGGAGATGGGTACCTGAGAATACCATATTACTATATTGTCACCGGAACTATAAACGCATACCAAATTTGAAGACAATCGGATGGATATAAGTCAGCTAAAATTGGTAAGCAAAACATGACTACAAAATGTCCTTCTTGAATCCTCCATATTGATTTTTTAAAATCTGATCAAAAATTCGTATTCCTTATCCCCAATAACCCATGTATACCAATTTTGGGTGAAATCAGACCAAACGCCTAAGATTTTCTTCCCTCCAGAGGGAATGCCTAAAATTACTATATTATTGTATTGTCACTAGAACTATAATCGCGTACCAAGTTTGAATTCAATCGGGCTACAAGTTAGTCAAAATTGAGTTGCGCGATTTTTACCCGAACATAGAAACCTATATAGATAATACAGAGGAAGTTAAATAAAAGCTTGTAATAATAAACTTAATGTTTTCTAATTTTGACCTTTAAGGCTGCTATGAATTTGCAGTTTTTATATTTAAAATAACAAATTATTTCCTAATATTAGAGATGCGTTTACCATGCCTGTGCCCCAAACAATGTCTGAGCTTCATTCATTTGAGATTTCATAACCAGTTCCTTCTATGATGTGTAGAGTTCGCACTATTTACGTTTATGTGTTGAATAAACACTTGCTGGCTTGGCCATATCTAGTACTATGATCAATTGTCTTACGAGAACAATAACAAAATGGCAAAAAAATGGTTCAAAAACTTTCGATTACAACCAACGCATGATAAAATTTAAACTAAACGAAATCGAAAATTTTCTGAATGGGGTCCTGTCCATACTGTGATCAGTAGAGCCAAAAATCTAGGGAGAAAAAAAAATAAACGTCAGGTTGAAAATTCTCGTTAACAGTTGACGTCAATCAATGCGGATAAATTTCGGGTGGCATATACTGTATGTCAGGGTACACTTTTCATATTTGTTAGCTGCCTGAATAAAGTCATCGCTGAACTTTTCTACCACTCTTTTTGGTAAAAACGTTTTAAATTTGTTTTCTATAGGGCTCTTACATAATGTCACGGAAATTAGCTGCATATGCCAATAGGGTTTGAAAGTCTGATACAATGATGTATTTGAAATTAACTCTGTGTTTCGGACTTCCATTGTCTATATTTTATTATACACGACGTTTGGATCAGTACAATATCTGATCGAAACGTCGTATATAAATAAACTATAGACAATGGAAGTCCGAAACACAGAGTTAATTTCAAAAGGGTTGATTCACATTTATTTTGCAAAACGTTATTACTTCCAACGACATATTTTTTTCTTCATTTACGGCATTAAAATCAAACAAAATCAATTTTTATATTTATGGTTTTTCAACGTTTGAAATAGTAATGACGATGTGTTGAACCTGATTTAACTTTATATGATTTTGACATTCCCCTCCCTAACACGCCACTATTTCAAATTTAAACAAAATGAGTAAAAAATGTCTCAAACGTTTGATATGATACGTAATTTCTGTTTCTGTTCCTCCAAGGCAAATTACGCACATTTCTGAATAAATTAAATGATACAGTTACACATACAGAACATGTTAAGTGGTTGCAGTTCATTTTGTCCGTATACTGGAGATTCACGTGTTTATTGTGACCCATAGCAGTATTACGGTAGTGGGCTCTTCGGACCTTCCTGTTCTTTTCGCGAAGTCCAGTACATTGGCCCACTTAAGAGCTCGTAGGTCCTCTGCTTCCAGGTTCGGTAGTCCAAGTACTTAATGCTTCATCCTTAGGTATGCATCGCAATGAGACATCCCGGGATATCTCCACCGCCTCCCGCAGGCCTGGCAGATAGAGTCATTCCCGATCCCGATGCGAGTCAGATGTTTACTGAGTCGGTTGTGGCCGGTCAGTATTCCTGTCAGTAGTCCAATATCTTTAGGTGTCCTTCCCAGGAACCACTTCCCGTGATTAAAATAATACTTGCAAAATAACGCAACAAACTATTCGTTTCCGACGTTGATTGCCACGTATGGCTGCATAACACACATGGCCTTTTCGAGGTATTCCGGTCCTGTCGTTACCAGATATTGCACATGTGCTTTTCTTGTCGTACATTTCTTCAACCTCGGAGTCTTCTTCCTCTTCCTCCGGATTGATTAAATTATTAAAATCCTTATTGAAAACATCAAAACATACGAAATCTAATTCAAAATTGTATACTTAAAATCAAAAGATAAAACCGAAGTTAATATAACGATACTCCTAACCAAATGTATTTAACAAGAGCGGGGTCACGCCTCAGTTATACAAATGCGGACATAAAGCGGATTTTCCAAATAATAAAACAGTGGTGTAAGAAAAGTAGAGGGGCTAAATAAAGTAGCGGAAGTGAATAGAGTATGGAGTAAAGAGTGGGAGGGGAGAGAGAGAGGAACATGAAATAGAGGGGGGGGGAGTTCGAGGAGTAGAGGCGGTAGAGAAGGAAGAAGTGTTAGGAGGTGGTCAAGTCCATCCAAATTGGTTAACATCTTTTACTCAGGATGACAAGACCCAATATATAAATAACTAATTAGTAGTAGCGCGTGAACACCTTTGTCACAAGCTTTATGAGAAACGTTATTTTCATAGATTGTCTCCATGTGAAAAATTTCATTTTCAGAGGTAGTTATAGGGAAAAATAAATTTCTTAGGGTAAGGATAAATGTTTTTATTTTTAAAGCGTCTATTTTAAAAGGGCTGAAACAAATTGAGTCAAAATAAGTGTTGTTTATATTAGTATCGCCGCTTATAAACATGTTTCAACATCACCCTTCGAGAAGTAGTGAGAGGACAAAAATACCCTTAAAATAAGAGAAATTGACAAAATGTACACATCCCCTTTATTTTATTAATGGGATGTGAGGATACATTTACATTATGTACATATTTTCTTTATGGAATAAGAAGGTCTCTAAATTAAATCATTATAAGAAAGTAAAACACGTACCAGCCCAAAAAAATTGTTGAAAATAAGACTAAAATAATAAAATAAAACCAATAGAAATTGCCACAGATAGGTGATTGCCCTTACTTGCGTAGTTGGAATTTATTTGAAATTTATTTATTTCTTATTTTGTTTTGCTAGGTTAATTCCAAGACCTCTCTTAGAGACCACATGCTACTTCATCAAGGCCTAAAACCAATAGAGTGTCAAGAGTGCGGAAAAAGTTTCGCTATTAGGACCACTTTGTTGTTGCATATGCGAACTCATACAGGACAAAGGCCATATGAATGTAAACTCTGCGGAAAAACCTTTACGCAAAGAACTCCACTCACTGTACATATGAGATACCATACGGGAGAAAGGCCCTATGTATGTAGTCTCTGTAATGGCGGTTTTGTTAGTAAGGTAGCACTTGATAAGCATCAGAAAAATGAACACGCGCTGATATAATTATTCTACGGTACAGCACAGGCTTTGGAAAATGATAAAAACTGGGCTGAAACTTTGTAAACGGCCCCATTGTAAAGTAACATATAAATTTTATATACAGGAACTCCTGAAAATGAGGCGTTTTTAATATAATATGAAAGCTACGGAACATGTCAATTTTATAAAGTATTAAAATGTATAATTTAATACCAATATCGAAAAATAAAGTGCCCTACAAAAATATTGGGTCGTTTAGTGAGACCTCCACCCCCAATAAAAAAAAACAGTTATGAAAATTAATAAGTTAAGTTAAATCAATTGATCATACTGCCCTAAAATTTTTATAGGCCGTTTTCCCTGACCTACGCCCCAAAAATGTGTGTATTCCTTAACCTACAAAAAAAAGACATTGTTCGATAAAAGTGGAATTTTTGCTGGAAAGTAGAGAAGAAAATTGATTTAGATTCGATAAAAATGGTAGGGAAAAAATTTGTAGCAAATATGGTTCTTTACAATTTATTGCAAATAACAAGAACAAATATTCGGACAGTGGTGCAGTTTTTAAAACTGAAATATTTTTAATTAAAAATAAGTGCCATATTTATGTCGTAAACTTGTAGAATACTCAATTTTTAACAACTTTTGAACACACAAGTTTTTTTATAATGTGTAGATCACGGCTGGGAACGTGCGGGACACAGCGATGTGGGAGAGCGCTCTTTTACAGGGTGTCCTAACCTTCTCTGCCTTTGTCACCTTTTACATGTGTTACAAAAAAAAATATAAAATGTTATTTTGTGTGGAATTAAGTATGTTAGCAGTTAAATAAAAAAAATATATGTATCTTTTCTAATTCTAACATTTACAAATGTCAAAAATTAACCTAAACTTTTTTATTTTGCTGATATTTTGTGGGTATTGGATAGGTAGGCAAAGGAAAAACTTATTTTGCTTTAGAACGTTTCGAACCTTTAGGTTCTTTGTAGCCCCTAAAAAGAACAAACGACGCATTTTAGTGGTCAATTTTGTTTTATTTATAAACTAAACTTAAAATTTAATCATAATGGTCGAGTACTTACCTAGTCTAATTAGTATTTTTTGCCAGATGCGGTCACTGTCAAAACTGTTCTTTTTTTTTTAAATTTAAATCGCGCTCGATGGAGAGTTTTGAGGTTGCGCCTGTCAATTTCGCGGTGGCACTTTTCACTGAGATGAGATTTCTTTAATCCCTCTCCCCAAGACATTATTTTAGTTTTTTTCCTAAGTTAACAAAAAATACTGGGAAAAATGTCAGCTTTCGTTAAATTAGACATAGCGATCACAGAAAAAAAACATACGTAACTCATCTTAAACTCAAAATGACGTAAAAAAACATTCTTTTTGAAATTAAGCGTCCGCCATTTGAACTAATTTATTACATGGTGATTTTTGCACACAAATTTTAAATTTATTTATCTCATCTTAAAACTACTTTTGTTTGTGCAAAACGCGCAGAAAAATAATGATGTTTTTTTTTATTTTAATCGAAACCATCTTGATTTGCGAATGACGTATGTCAATTTTTTTAAATATTGGGAATCGCTATATGCTGCTTAACGAAACTTTTGTTTAACTTACGAAAATACATTTTTTTTTTACGTAATCGTCCGGCAGTATAACTGACCTATTAGAATGTAATTTTTTACAGAAAAATTTAAAATTAACTTAGCTCATCCTATTTGTGGACAGAAATAAAACTGGTTTTGTTTGTGAATAAATATTAACGGGCGGAAAAATAATGTTGTTTTTCTTTTAAATTTTAGTCGCAACCTTCTTGATTTGAGTAATTTTTTTGTAGTTTTTGAAATAGGCACCCTCAACTTATTCTAAATCGATATATAGCATGACAGTAGACACTTAAAGTAAATATTTCAACGCATCCGTATCGGTATACGTAACGCGCTCGAGACAAAGTCAAAATACGCTACATTTTTGACTTGCTCATTCCATGTTTCGAACAGTGCCTGCTTCTTTGACGGGTGTGATGAAAGAATCTCGTTGCGTACGGAAGGATGTACGTATCGTTAGGGACCCACGAACGTACGCAACGATTTCAATCAGCAGTCCTGTCATCGCACCCTTCAACTTTGTTTCGAACGCGTTACGTATACCGATGCGGATACGTTGAAATATTTACTTTAAGTGTCTAATTAGCGTCATATCACGCGTAACGTAAATGACTTTTTTATCGAGAATTTTATTAAATATTACGAAATAAAAAAAAATAATGCTAATCCTATGTAACAAAAACTTTTTTTAAACGTTGTCCATAGGTTAATAACTTCTCTTATATTTTAAAGATATTCTGAATCTTAACTTCTTTTATTTTGAAAATAATGATACTGTCAGTAGCTTTAATATGAGATTAAAAAAAAATATTACCTGAAAAATAAACAAAATTAAAGGAAATCTTTTGTACTTTTGGATTAAGTGGGACCTCGTTCCCAGCAAAAAAAAATTGTTGGCTAAGTAGAGGCCCAGTACTTATAAGCTGGCTTTGTCGTCGATGGCCCATTACCGCCACTCAGACTGAGGTCGTGCCGCTCAGGTTCACTGCGGCCCAATAACGCTGCAAACCGGAGTCCAGACACTTTTTTGTCCCGGCACATTGATGGCTTTGAGCTGATCTCTTAAAAAAAACCGGTGCAGGAAACTATCTGACCATGTTTTTTTTTGGTTAGGTTGTACTTGAACTAGCGTTTTTTACTATAAATACTGGGTGCTTTAATACTGGAGCTATGTAAAGTTTTTAAAAAATTGTCACTTCAATAGGCATAGTAATTCTATCATAAATCTCATAAAAATATTTGTTGTTTTTCAGAAATATTTAAAAAATAAACTACTTGCCTGTAAGGAAGTTTATTTTTAAATACACGAGGTCTGTTATCCCTAGAATACGATAATAGATCCATCCTTGTCTAGTTTGCGGTGGCTCAGTTGAAAGCGAATGAGAGCGCCTTGCTGCCTGCGAAAAGTATGATGATGATTCATTTGTGAGTGTGCCAGTCTGGCATTGTCCACTGCGACCACTAGCGGGTCTATTGTGGCTCACTTTTGACATTGTTTGTTGCTACAGAATATTCACGCCCTTAAAGAGACTCGCAACTGGCTTTGGCGAAGCATCTTTCAGATCCAGTCCGTCAATCTGTGGTTTGCCGAAAATACATTGATGTTGACGTGCATTCACACAGTACATGTCTCATCGTCTCATCTTCCTCCATTCTGTGTAACTGTACTTTCAGCCTGCAGTGTCCAGTACATAGATCAATCATTGTCCGGATCTCCCGCCTATTGAGCTCAATGAGTTTCCCAGCTCTCTTCCCGCAGGGTTCTGTAATGAACTCTTTGGAATGTGCCAGTCCCGGCAATTCTCTCCCTCCCGAAGACCATAGTCTTAAGCAGTATTAAAAACAATATTTTTATAATGACACCTCTTGATACATAAAATATGATGAGTGATATAATTTTTAGTTATTATGGATATAAATACTATAACTTTTTTGTTTTAGAGGAAAATTAATTGCAGCAAAAAATAATGTTGTATTTGCAAAATGTAACACCTGTGGCGAACTAATGGAAAAAAGTAAAATTAAATACCACAAGAAGAAAGTACACTACGTCAAAAAATATCAATGTTTCACATGTGACAAAAAGTTTTTGTACCCATATGAGCTTAAAGTTCACGTTAACGTTGTCCATAAAAAAAATAAGATGGAGACGTGCGAAATTTGCGGTAAAAAGTTGTCATCAAAATCTAATTATGTGACACATAAACGAATAATACACGAAAAGAATTATGAATATTTTTGTGAACATTGCGCAAAAGGTTTTATTTTAGAGAGTCATCTACGTTCCCACATAAATAGAATTCATAAGAAACAATATGTTATTAATATTGAATGCCCTGCAGAAGATTGCAATACAATTTTAAAGGGCAAAAATAGTCTTAAATATCATTTGCTTAAGCATGAAAGCAAAAGGTCGAGTTTTGTTTGTGAATTTTGCAACAAAACTTTCCTTCATCCAATTTCGTTGGGAAAGCATAAAAGAAATAATCACTCTAATAGACCACAAGAAATCTATCAGTGTCGTTTTTGTTCAAAGAGTGTCACTTCTAAAGAAAGTTTAAATGATCACATTAAAACGCACACCGGAGAAAAACCGTTTACGTGTTCATATTGTGGCAAGAAATTTTTAAGTAAAAAATTATTGCGTATTCATATTGTGGTACATACAAAAGAAAAAAATTATATTTGCCTTTGTGGCAAAACTTTTACACAAAGGGGATCCCTAACTGTTCATTTCGAAAAACATCATCCTCAAGAAGACATTGGTCAAATTGAAAAAAACAAATATTAAGGAAATTGTCCAAGTCCAAGGATTACACATTATTTAAAATTTAAGTATGTTATGATCTAAGAAATGTTTGTAAACATTTTGTTATAAATCATCTTATTCGAACGACACTTTGTTCGATAACGTCTTGTTCGCATAGCACTATGTTCGAAAACTTGTTCCGATGACACTAAGTTTGAAAACATTTTTTTGTTTTCACAAAAGTGCGACGCGACGGGGGTCTGGTGATGTTGGCGGAAGGGCTCGCGGTGTAAGGGGGTTAGCTTTATTGCAAGGGCGGATCGCGAAATTTTGTTTGTTCGAAAACAGAATTTTGAAGAACATTGGTTTAACATTAGTTTGACGGAAGTTCGTTTGAAAGGCATAGGTTGGAAGGGTAATTTTTCTGGTAAGGTGTGGGAATCGCTGAGGTTTGGTCGGATTGGCGGGGGGTCGCACCCTGCTTGGCTAGTTGGTTTTATTGCAAAGACGGGAGTGGTAGGTAAGCATCCAGGCGTGGATGGGACGAGTAAATGCACGTATGTGTATGTGCGCCATACTCCCATCACCCCTGCACATTAAAACCAAACTTATTGAATCCTGCCTACCCCATTATGCCGCAAACACCGCCGTCAACTCCACCAAACCTTAGTTTCGCCGTTTAGTCGCGTCGAATTTGTAACGATAAACCTAACATTTTACGTCATTCTGTGTTTAAACAACATCTTCATTAATATATATCAATCAATATCAAAATCAATTAATTATTTTATTCCTTTACTTACTCGCGTGCCGTAAAGTGCACTTTACCGCACTTATTTGAGGGTGGAATTAACTCCAGGATTCACACTTTTACAATATATAGGTAGGACATAAGACGATAGTACGTAAAATTTTGTACCTAACACATGCGTAAAGTGACTTTACCACACTTGACGGATTGCCCGAACTCTGCTTCGCGTCGCTTATGCAACTGCCATCGCGTGCGGTAAAATATAACTTTTCGAACTTGTTAGGTAAATAAGTATTAAAAATAAGCACAAAAATAAATATTAAAATAATCGTATTGAAATAAAACCTATGCCCCAATTCTAAATGTAAATTAATAAATTTAAAAGGATTAAACATCATTTATAAATCCGATACCTATTTGATTGTCGAACCAAACGCTAAACATCAATTGCCACTTGGAGACTGTATTCAGAACCTATCTAATATGTAATATTCTTATTCACTTAACACTTCAATTTATTGAAGTGTAGCATTCATCACAATTTGCCTAAAATGTAATTCTTCAACGCACTCTTCTTGGTCTGATGGTGACGCAATTTTGTAAAACTCAAATGCTCTTTCGTTTTTCCGTGTTCGTGTAAAGACGTGCATCAGACAAAGATAGCAAGAAGACTTTCGCACTTACGTACTTCGTTAAACGGGTGATTTAGCATGTCAATGTCATAAGAATCTAATATATTTAGTACTGTACATATTTTTTTCATTTTAATTTATACCCCATTATTGAACATACATGAAATTTCCTCGAATAGATATCTAGGCACGTATATGCAAAAAGGTCACAATTTCTAATATCCATTGGATGTTCCATTCATATTTCTTTCTCAATTTTGAATTTCCATTAGACGTTCAATTGATATTCATTTCTTAGGCAAAAAAGTTCACAACTTTAAATGTTCATCGGATGTTCATTCAATTTACCTTTTATGGGCGACAGAAACGCACCTCAGTGGATATTTAGTGGGGTATGCAAAAAATGTAATAATTTTAAATATCTTGATTCAAATATACACAGTGTTGATGAGCTACTCGTTTAGCCACTAGATGGCATACTTATGCAAAATATTTTCTATGCTGTCGACATTTTTTTTTATATAATAAGAGCTGTTTAAATTTTATTGTAAGTACTCCAAAATTAATTTATATATATATCTATGTAGGTTTCAATGGCATCCGGTCAAGAAACATTCCCAGTTGGCATCCGGCCTTTATACACTATCAGTATTCATACGATATAGTGGCGTTAGAAGTTGCCATCATTTTATTTAAAGGCTGTGTGACCTTCAGGGCTGAAGTTACATATAGCATCCGTATATTGATATTTTAGGCTTAATTGAGCTCCAGCCTAGTTTGCAAATTTACTTTTAACTTATAGGGAGTGTGTCTGTTTATTTATTCTTTAATTTTCGCCAATTTGCAGTACCAAGGCAAATTCAGGCAGACAGATATGCGCGACAGAAATCAGATATATCAATGAGTTTGATTAAATAGAGGAGCTGAAAGAGATTTTAAGGGTCGCGGAAAATTGTTTAAAAAAATTTATCCGATTTTTTTTTCAAACAGTAGTCCAATTTTAATGAAATTTGGCACAAGTATTTTAAGGATAAAAAGATATAAACCCTAAAAAAATTGATTCCCCCACCGGCGCAATTAAGCGTAGTGCTACAAGGCCGATTTTGATGAAATTCAGTGCAAACGTTCCAAAAACTAAATTACACATTTAGAAAAGAATTCCATAATAGGGACAAAAGATTACCCGGCATATATTTGAACGACTGGGTCGTTATACCGAAGCAAAAAGAACCAAGCTATACTTATGGACCAAATTTCAACCCCCAACCTTTTCAAATAAGGGTGTTAGGGACAAAATATTACCTGGCATATGTTTGAATGACTGGGTTCTACCAAACCAATTAACATGAAACTTTGTAGAAACATTCAAGCCAAAGAAAAAATTTTAATTTCCTATCCCTTCAAATAAGGTTGGCATATATTTGAATGACTGGGTCATTCTAACAAACCAATTAAAACTAAACTTAGTAGAAACATTTAGAGAACCAAGCTACACATATGGAACTAATTTCAAACCCCACCTTTTCAAATAAGGGTGGTAGGTACAAAATATTACCTGACATATATTTGAATGACTGGGTCGTTCTAACAAACCAATTAAAATGAAACTTTGTAGAAAAATTTAAGGGACCAAGTTACAGATTTGAAAAAAAAATTAATCCCCTACACCCCCAAATAAGGGTGACAGGGACAAAATTGCCATATATTTGAATGACTGGGTCGTTCTAACAAACTTAGTAGAAGCATTTAACGAACGAAGCTAGACATTTAGAAAACATTTCAATCCCCCACCCTCTCAAATAAGGGTGGCAGGGACAAAACATTACCTGGCATATATTTGAATGACTGGGTTGCACTACCAAACCAATTAAAATTAAACTTTATAGAAACATTTAAGGGACCATGGCAAATATTTGAATGGGTCGTTCTAATAAACTTAGTAGAAACTTTTAAGGAACGACGCTAGACATTTGAAAAACATTTCAATCCCCCACCCCCTCAAATAAGGGTGGCAGGGACAAAACATTACCTGGCATATATTTGAATGACTGGGTTGCTCTAACAAACTAATTAAAATGAAACTTAGTAGAAACATTTAAGGAACCAAGCTAGACATTTGGAAAGAATTTCAATCCCCCACCTCCTCAAATAAGGATGGCAGAGACAAAACATTACCTGGCATATATTTGAATCACTGGGTGGTTCTACCAAACCAATTTAAATTAAACTTAGCAGAACCATTTAAAGAACTGAGCTACACATATGGGATAAATTTCACCCCACCCCACCTTTTCAAATAAGGGTGGTAGGGCCAAAACATTACCTAACATATATTTGAATGACTGGGTCGTTCTATCAAATCAATTAGAATGAAACTTAGTGGAAGCATTTAGCAAACCAAGTTACACATTTTGAAAAAATTTCAACCCCTTACCCCTCCAAATAAGGGTGGCAGGGACAAAACATTAGCTGGCATATATTTGATTGACTGGGTTACACTACCAAACCAATTAAAATTAAACCTTGTAGAAACATTTAAGGGACCATGCTACAGATCTGAAAAAAAAATGTCAATCCCCTACCCTCTCAAATAAGGGCGGCAGGTACAAAATTGGCAAATATTTGAATGGGTCGTTCTAACAAACTTAGTAGAAACTTTTAAGGAACGACGCTAGACATTTGGAAAACATTTCAATCCCCCACCCCCTCAAATAAGGGTGGCAGGGACAAAACATTACCTGGCATATATTTGAATGACTGGGTTGCTCTAACAAATCAATTAAAATGAAACTTAGTAGAAACATTTAACGAACCAAGCTAGACATTTGGAAAGAATTTCAATCCGCCACCTCCTCAAATAAGTATGGCAGAGACAAAACATTACCTGGCATATATTTGAATCACTGGGTGGTTCTACCAAACCAATTTAAATTAAACTTAGCAGAACCATTTAAAGAACTGAGCTACACATATGGGATAAATTTCACCCCACCCCACCTTTTCAAATAAGGGTGGTAGGGACAAAACATTACCTAACATATATTTGAATGACTGGGTCGTTCTATCAAATCAATTAAAATGAAACTTAGTGGAAGCATTTAGCAAACCAAGCTACACATTTTGAAAAAGTTTCAACCCCTTACCCCTTCAAATAAGGGTGTTAGGGATCAAACATTACCTGACATATATTTCAATGGCTTGGGCGTTCTACGGAAACAAGTAAAATGAAACTTACTAGAAACATTTAACGGACCAAGCTACACATTTGAAAAATTTCAACACCCCATCGTTTCCAATAGGGGTAGTAGGGAAACGTGTAACTTTCCTCCCTAAATGTTTGTACTAGATTTAATCTTAATTGTTTTACTAGATCGACCCAGTCATTCAAATATACACCATGTAGTATTTTGTCCCTATCACCCTTATTTGAGGGGGTAGAGGGGGGTTAATTTTTTGCTAAATGTGTAGCTTGGTTCCTTAAATATTCCTGCTAAATTTAATTTTAATTGGTTCAGTAGAACGACCCTGTCATTCAAATATATGCCAGGT
This sequence comes from Oxystoma pomonae, assembly GCA_963921995.1. Lineage (NCBI taxonomy): Eukaryota > Metazoa > Arthropoda > Insecta > Coleoptera > Brentidae > Oxystoma > Oxystoma pomonae. Next base: position 27,870,216 of record OY998169.1, read on the forward strand.
AATGTTTTGTCCCTACCACCCTTATTTAAAGGAGTGAGGGGTAGAAATTTTTTCGTGGTTCTTAAATTTTCCTAATAAATTTAATTTTAATTGTTTCAGTAGAACGAGCCAGCCCTTCAAATATATGCCAGGTAATATTTTGTCCCTACCACCCTTATTTGAAAGAGTGGGGGGTTGAAATTTGTTCAAAATATGTACCTTGGTTCCCTAAATCTTTCTAATAAAAGTACATTAAATACCTAGGGACTAAAGTGGTACTTTGTATCCCGAAGCGAAATGTTTGTACAATTCGCTGAGCGATAAAAAGACACTTTAGTCATATGGTATATGTACTATTTTTTTGCACTCGTGGGCACCGTTTTTATTAAATTTTTGTTAATTAAAAAAACAGATCGTCATTATACTGACCTATAAAACTGTGACAACCAAACTACCATTGACTCTCTGACGTTAAGTCAATTCATATTTATCTGATAATACTTAATTGCCAGAGTGCAGCCAAGGTACTAGAAAACAAATAGTAAGATACAAACAAAGCCTATAGCTGTCAAGATTTTTGCGAGTGTATCCAAAAGTGGCAAAAATGGACATCGAGGAAGCTGCCGCAGAGGCAATGAAAGCGCTGCTGCCCGCCAAATTAGAAAAAATATACGAAAAGCAATACAACCATTTTCTTCATTGATGTCAATCTCAAGATGTTGCTGATGTAACCCAGGAAAAAGTCCTTTTGCCATATTTCGTAAATGTGAAACTTGGCTCCTTAAATATTTCCACTAAATTTAGTTTTAATTGGTTTGGTAGAATGACCCAGTCATTCAAATATCCTACCACCATTATTTGAGGGGGTGAGGGATATTTATAACATAAGAAAAACTTTTTGTCGGTTCTACTTAATTTATTTGAAACCTTCATAGCTTACCTTAGTTAAAAATTCCAATGTTATAATACAGTACTTGTAGGTACCACAAATAGCACTTATAAAATACTAATATGCCTAAGTATCACTTATGCCAGTATAAGCAAAATAAAAATGCTTTTTAAAAAAATATTTGAACAATATCCAAGTTTACGAACGTTCCTCATAAAGCGTAATCAGCTTTATGTAGCTTAGCTCTCCCGTTTTTCCAAACACTTCTTCACAGCATACCAAAAATAAACAATATTTCAATGTTTGCTTTTTCTATCTCAGATTTTATAAAAAAATTACTTTTCACTAAAAAAGTATTTTTTATTTTTATGTTTGGGCCGCCACTGAGAATAACGTGAATGTTCTATGTTCATTTGTTTTAGAGAACTATATAGGCCAGTTCTCTACTTGTAAATTGGTGTAGAGCAAGTAGTCATTGCTACGTGAAATAAGCAAAAATTTTCGATATCTAAAACCGCTAATTTAAAAATCGATATCTGTAAAGATAATTATATCTGTCTCCGTAGAGACGCTTAATTTTCCTTCAAAATGAAGGTACATCTGCCGATTCTGCAATTTGACAGATGGTTGTCTTTTACATGAATCCTGTGTCATATTTTTCTATCATCATTTCATCATTTTATCTCCTAATTTCTAGCACCGTACTGATGAGCACCACAAGTGCGAAATCCGGATCTACGGTTACCATTAACTTTTTTGAGGGAAAGCTCGCTATTAATTGATTTTGTTGTTTATAAATAAAGTCTTAAGATTATTCTGATTAGTTTACCCAATTTTACCTATGTAGCAAGAGCAGGGTAACCTAAAAAAATCAGGAAAGAACTTGTTTTTCTGTAAACCCAGTGGGGTGATTGGTCAAGCATATTTTTAAGGAGGCAAGTTCCGACCGTTACTGATTGGAATCAGACTCTTTTACTATGTTTTAATTTTTGAAATTTTTCCTTTATTTTCAATATGATTCTTCTAATTCCACTTTGGAATTAGTTATGTTGACGGAAATATTCTGATATATTTTTGTCTTTAATTTTTTACCCAAAAACATGGATTATTTGGAGCAACTAAAAATACATTTTTGATGGCAATATTTTGTTTTTGTCTTTTGTAGTCATGTTCTGGTCATTAGTGTTGCATGTTTAGTATGCGTTTTTTTTTTGATTTGATAAAAAGTAATTTCCTAATTAAAATTGGTTAGTCGAGAAACGGGATCTGCCTACTTTTGTTTAAACTTTCAAGCTAGTATTTGAAACCATACTCGTTTGAAGGCTCTGGTTTTATAGCTGTATTTTAGGTTTTCACTTACTGAAGAACATTTGTTTTGGAATATTAGAAACGGATGTGATAAAAGAAAGTAAAAGTCCGTGGGCCTCCCCAGTAGTGGTAGTTAAGAAGGACTATAGGAAACTGAACGATGTGATACAAGTAGATAGCTACCCATTACGAGCAGTATCCGACACCTTGGACAAGTTCAAGAATTCCAAATATTTGTCACCTGTAGACAATAAAAGCGCGTATTGGCAAGTACCTATTGCAGAAGAAAGTCGCGCTCTAACAGCGTTCATTTGTCATAAGGGGACTTTACCAGTTTAAAAGGATGCCGTTCAGACTGCATAACGCCAATAAGACTTGCAGAGACTTTTATATCAATTCCTTGGTGCTGATTGAGAGCTCTATGTACAGAGTAATCGGTTATAGATGTTCCCTGGGAGAACTTTTTTTCTAATAGCGGCAGATGAACCAAATAAAAACTGTGTAAAAGGGTATTTTACAATTATAAAAATTAATCAGTTCAAATAGTATACAGGGTGTGACAAAAAGTTTTTTTCTTAAAAAACACCCTACATATTTTGACATTTTTCAGAAGCATTTTTAAAATACCACATGGTATAGGTCTGCATCTTAATTAATTCGTATTATTGTATTATAATTAAACCGAAGTGGGCCATACATAACAATTTGCACAATCACAACAATTAAAAAGCTAAAGATCAAAAGATCTTGGGTGGAAATAACGAAAATTCAAACCTGGATTAGCATCCCACAAGGAACACACAAAGAACCAAAGCGAAAAGAGAAATGATTAAACGATGTTTCGCGCTGGGTAACCAGAGTGAGCTCGTCAGTGGTTCCACTGGTCACCCTCCCCATACATCATTAAACACCATCATACACTTTGATTTCTACATTTGAATCACTCACAAATAGGCATCGTTCCGCACTGGTACTTATCCAAGTTACGGATACGGATTCGTCCTGGCGTGTTAATATTTACAATAGGATTATGCTCCTAAGGCAATTCAAAGTCAAAAAAGAAGTTAAAGAACTTTCAAATCAATTACACTAACCGAAAATAATTTAAAAAATAAAAGATCAAAACATAACCAGAGCAAAACATGATCTTTTCTTATTAGATTCTTTTCGGTTAATGTAACTAATTTGGAAGTTTTTTAACTTCTTTTTTCAATCAAAAAGCTGTCAAACTATAACTTACTTAACTTTCCAAATAAATAGTGGTTGTGAAAAACAAAAATGGACAGCAGGGTGTCATAAATTACTTATTTATTGTAATACAATAATACGAGTTAACTAATATCTAATTCAAATTGAAATATCTCGAAAATGGTTGCATGTAGACCTATACTATATCATATTTTAAAAAAACTGATTTTCTGAAGAATTCTACACTGTCAAAATATATAGTGCGTTTCATAAAAGAATAACTTCTTAACACATCCTCTACATACTATTTGAACTGAATGATTTTGAGGTTCCTAAAAAATACCCTTTCACCCAGTTTTTGTTTGGTTCTTCTGCGGCTATTAGGAAAAAAATCATTTCAGGATTTTTTGCAGCAACTTAAAATCTTAGAAGAGGTGTTGTTTGAAGGTGGTAGACAATGGGTAGACAATGTTGGACTTGAGAGTAAACTAGAGTTTCGAAATTCCATTACCTTTATTTTTTTCACTTTTGCATACGTTTGCTTAATTATTACGGATTTTCTCGGATCGCAGTAGAATTTTTCAGACAACGCAATATGATTACCAAAAACTCAAAAAGGAAGGTGGAGGTGCCTTGACGTGTTAATGGCCTGCCTAATTTTCGCTACATTAAGGTACCAATTATTATCATGCAATTCTATGTAACGCCTTAGGGTAGTGCCAATACTTTGATTATTTTTCTAGACAAATTTACTCTGAGGAGAGTAGAGTGCTGTAAATCAAACTTTATTTACTTCGTTTATATATAATATAACAATATTTCGAACGCCGAATGCCAAAAATACTTCTTTTTCCAAAATCAAAATCAAAATAAACTTGGAAAATCAAGCCCCGATTGCAACTAGCCATTTATTACCTTTTTTGAGTGAACGAAAAATAGACCAATCAGGTTGATAGCTAATATTTAAACTAGTCTATCTGCTTGCTTTTCTTTACCCATCAATTCTATCTGTGTGCGATTTTAATTTTTTTTTGTTTAGCACGAACTTCGCGTTTCATCTTCGGCCAATACAAGAATTCTTTAAATCATGACAAAAACTCTCTGAGGCCTAGAAATGAATTATTCCACTCTGGCAGACCAGTATGCATTGGAAGACGTACAGGAATGAACTTGAATTCAAAATCCTTTTCGTCCTTCCACTGAGCGTACAGAGAAAGGTCAGACGTGATCTTTTCTTGCAAGTCACTATAATATCTATATATTCTATGCTGTGTCAGCCTGATACATAACTATCTGAGTAAGATCACGATTATTCTCCTCAATTGCCTCATCGTCCCATTACTAATCCGTGAGACAGCGTCTGTTAACACATTGGAAGTTCCTTTACGATGGAGTTCACTAGAGTTTTTCATGGAATTTAAGCATAACAAAGACCAATTATTATCAGTAGCAACGGTAAACTTTAATGCGGGTACCTTTAATGTAATATATAAACTTCGAAATAATGAACAAGACTGCCAAACATTCTAATTTCATAATACTATGAGATTTGTTGGATTTTGACAAACCACGAGTAGCATAGGCGATAACCTTTTCCTATCCATCGATTTTCTGGGTAAGACCTCAAGTAGATGCACTGAATGGTATATTTCTTAGTAAGTTCCGACTGACAAAGAATCGGTGCGGAGTCCAATAAGTCATTTATAGGGGCCATTAAAGATGCAAAATCTTCATTTCAGTATAGTTCTTAGGTCTAAGATAGTTTACCATACAAGTAACCTTATCCGGATCAGTACGTAAAGAATTCTAAATAGTTCAAAGTGGACTTGAAAAATCCGCATTTTTAGATATTGATGGTCAAGTTCGCCAGTTGTAATCTTTGCTTGATAATCGAAAGTAATATTACGTGCTCATCAAAGGCGAAAGCAACCATTATAATATCATACAAGTATGAGTATATGTTTGATTCAAATTCAAAGCCAAATATTGCGACCACAAGTCGCTGTTGTGCCTGAGTGGCATTACACAATCCAAAAGGTACAGAACGAAATTGGAAAAGATCTTTACCAATTACGCTAAAGGCTGTTTTGGGACGCGATTCTTCCGCCAAGGGAATCTGCCAAATAAATTTCCTTAAGTCGACATAGGAAATGAGTGTGACACCTGCCAACATAGATAAAATTTTGTCAATATTGGCTAAAGAATAGCTGCCATAGCTTGTGATGTCGTTAAGTTCTCTGCCATTAAAACAGAATATGTATTCTCCAGTAGGTTTCTTAAGTCGGTCTAGTCATTATATGTCATCAACGTCATCATTAAGTACCTTAGACAAATAAGGAATTAAAGGATATGGTCGTTTCTTAAAGAGCTTTGCGTCGCCAATGTCAATAGTTAAAATTTATTTGTGCTATCTAATCTAATATCTAATATTCAATTAGGCTTTTGACTTTACACCGCTTCTCAGAAGTGAGATCTGAGAGACTATGAGCAGTACTAATTGCATTATGGACCCAACGATTTTTAGCGTTACCGACGACAGAAGAGGTACCACCAGTATCCAAAAGAACGACTATATTTTGTTCAAAAAGTTTTACATATATATATTTTTTTTATTTGTTTTTTAACAAACAAAAGCGAAACGATATTATTTTTTTAATTTATTTAAAAAAAAAAATGATACTCCCTTAATGCGTTTTGTATCACATTTATAACAAAAATGTTTCTCTTAAGGCGACAATCTTGAAAAACGTGCTTGGCTAAACCACAATTACATCAAGTAAAATTCTGATTTTGGCTGGAATTGCGTTGCTGTGAATTATTACTTCTTTTAGGATTGTGATATTTATTGTATCTTAAATTGTTGCTAGGAAAACTATATATATAAATTATTATTCGCGCAAAAAGTAGCAACTGACTGAAAGAATTTAAATTAAAAATTTTCTCCAATGTTTTACAAAGATCCACTACATATTGAACAGAAAGAATATCAAATAAAGCCAATTTTAGTTACCTCCACGGCAGGATATAATAATCTATTAAACAACGTATTTTAATGCCCTACAAAAATATACACTGACTCGTTTTGTTTCTGTTGCCTATTTTTAATTTGTGACCGATATCATCGTCATCTTGGGCTACAAATTGATCTTTTAAGCGCTCATCCGGCCAGTTATCGAAATTAACATAAACCATATGCATAATATATCAGTTAGATGCGTCTCCAACATAAAATGCGACTGCGGAACTGAAAAGTTCTTTGTCCTTTACTTGACGTGCTTTAGCAAAAAGAGAAACGCGTTCCAAAAAATTATATAAATTCGAGGTTCGTTATTAGATTTTATTCCCCATTCTGAAATAGGTACAGAGTGTCCCGCTATATTTTGCCCCCCAAGTTAGCACCGGTCAAGGTTAATGAATCACAACGTCGCGCCCGCTTATTTGCACAAAATGTACTTTAAAAGTAAACAAAAGTGTTTTTAAAATGCACTGTGGTGCTTGCAAAAAATGCTTTCACCTGGAATGTTCAGGAGTTAACGAAATTGAGGCAAAAATGGTCGAAAAACCGAAGAAACATTGGATTTGTGTTCCTTGCTCCGAAAGTGAGGTTAGGAATACTGATGTAAACAATGACCACCGGGGATCGGGATCGCAGACATCCTCATCGAAGGTGCAAAATAAGAAAAGACAGTAGAGAAGCAAGATGGAAATTTGGCGGAACTTACAATGCTGATCCGCGAACTGAAATCGGAAGTAGTCGAAATGAAGGAGTCTTTAGGCTACCTAAATGACCTCTTGGAAACGGAAAGAGTGCGAAATCAAGTTCTCTCTGAAATGGTTAGTGGTCTCAAGAATGAAAATGTTGCACTCAAACGTGACATAAGTTATATGTCAGGTTATGTCAATAATATAGAGTATCAAAAAATAGAAAATAACCTGGCCATATCTGGTATGTGCAACAACAACAAAGACATAGAGTCTTTAAAAGCTAATGCACTTCTCGTCTTGCAGACAATCGACAGAAAAATTACAGCTAATAATGTTGTCAATGTGAAGATAAACAAAACCAAAAATGACAAGCCGCTAACAATTGTAACTCTACAAAATAAGACTATCAAAAATAGGATAATTGAAAACAGAAAAACAGCTGGGGTACTTACTGGACAAAATGCAGTATTGAAGGTGTTGACAAAATCTATGTCAATGAGGAACTTACCTTTTTCACACTTAATATCTTGCGCGAAGCAAATAAACTAAAGAATGTGAGATACAAGTTTGTATGGAGTAAAAATGGTGCAGTTTATGCTAGGCTAAAGGAGAGTGAGAACACTATTAAAATACACAGTGTTTATCACTGTCAGGAAATAATAAGTGAGTCAAAATAATTCTTTATGAATTTTTGCATACTAATAATGTCATACTCAATGGCTCATAATATGCTTTGTGGTGACCATCAACAATACAAAACAAAAGTCTATGATTCGATTGCACAAACAAATAATTTATTTAATAATAAAAATGATTTTAACTTAATACATATCAATGTAAGAAGTTTAAGTTACAATTTTAATAATCTGGTTTCATATCTTGCCCTTCTTAACAAGGAGTTTGACGTGATAGCTCTCTCAGAGACTAATAATATCATTAAAAAAATCAATAATCTTAGCTTAACAGGATACTCTTTGTGTTACAATGAAAGTCTAATTAATACATGCGATGGTTTTGTATTGTATATTAAAACTGAACTAATAAATAGTGTAGAAATAATACCAGTAAACAACTGTAAATTCCTAAAAATAAGACTAACAAAGAATGCAACAAGTATAGGCATTTTGTGCCTATACTTTTTTTTATTACTTTTGTGTATTTTATTGAGAGTTTGAGTGGATTTCTACATGATCAACATCTTAAAAATGATGTAGAGATATTCTGCGGAGACACTAACATTGATCTTTTAAAAAACTGTGATATATTAGTTCTTTAGTTCCTTTAGGTTTTATTAGTAAAATTAGTGAGGCTATAGACCACTTTTTTGTTAGATACTTCTGAATATATCCCTAAAAAAACATAAAATAGATATTTCGCGTAGAAAAACTAAAAAATTGCTCAGATTTAGAAACTTGGAGTGATGTAATGAGTGAGTCTGACCCAAACATATGTGCTAATAAATTTATAATTAAATTATCTGACTACATTAAACTTTCTACTTCTGAAAAATATGTTAAATGTAAAAACAGGATCTTAAAACCATGGATTACAAAAGAACTGCTTACCTCTATAAGAGAAAGTGATAGACTCAAAAAACTATCAGCGCAAGAACCGCTTAATGTAGTCAGAAAAAATCAGTTTATATTGTATAGAAAATATTTAACTTGTTTTTTAAATAATGCAAAAGCCTGTTATTACAGAGAATTATTTGCACAATACAAAAATGACTCTAAACAAACCTGGAAAACTATTAAAAAACTTACAAATGAACAAATCAACAATAATAATATTTCCAGGATCATTAGTGAGAGCGGAGACCAGCTGCAAAATAAAACAGATATTGCAGAGGAGTTCAAAAAATACTTTAACACTGTAGGCGCAAAACTGGAATCAAAAATAAGAAAACCAAAAGATTTCTCATGCAATATTCCCAAACCTGCCACTACTCTTTATTTGATACCAATGGAAAAAAGTGAATTAATGGATATTATCAAATATCTAAAATATAACTAATGTAAAAAACCTAATTGATCCGTTACTCTACTTGACTAATTTAATATTTTCATCCTCAGTCTTTCCAAAAATCCTAAAAAGAGCAATAATTATTCCCTTGTATAAATCTGGGCCTAAAGATATGGTACAAAACTATAGGCTAGTGGTGTCGCCAAGGTCATTGAAAAATGCATGAAACTATGATTCACTAGCTATTTAAATGAACATACTCCTCTTTCCATTAATCAGTTTGGATTTAAAGTTTCTTGTAGTACTGAAGATGCTCTAATAAAAGTATCAGACCAGATTGTCACAAGCTTTAATTCTAATAAAAAATACATGTGCATCTTCCTAGATTTGGCCAAGGCTTTCGACACTATGTCACACCGTATTCTGCTGGAGCGGGCGGAGCGGCGGGGCATCTCTGGACCTCCCAACAGGTTGATGGCTTCCTTTGTGGAAGACCGGGATCAGCGCGTGAGGGTCGGAGATGTCCTGAGTTCCCCGCGGCCGGTGGAGTACGGTGTGCCGCAAAGGTGATACTTGGCAACAGGCTTTTATGGAACTAGAAGAAATGCTTAGTTCAAGAGCTGGCTTGACTTTAGCATGTTAACCCTTAATACTGATAAGACTTAATAAGATAAGAAGATTGTGTTTTCCCAAGAATAAATCTAGTCTACCTGAAATAGACTCCCTTTGTATCCACAGCTATCAGTGCAATAATTATCACAAGTGTACCTGCAATACTAGAATTAAGTCAGTTAGTAATATTAAATACTTCGGTGTATTTTTTGATAATTTGTTAAAATGGGATACCCATATTTCCTATGTCAATCTGAAAATGCGTAAATTAATGTACAAATTTTACTTACTACGCCAATCATTATCAAAAAAGTCGATACTGAATGTTTATGTAGCGCTTATTGAATCTATCCTTAACTATGGTATTTGTGTTTGGGGCGCAGCTCATAAAAATGTTATTTCACCTCTCATTGTAACCCAAAAATCAGTATTAAAAACATGTCTTTTTCAAAATAAGGTCTCAAAATAGTTGTTCCATTCCTGTGCCTAAAATTAACTTCACATCAGTAAAAAGATCTCTTGTTTATACTATTCCTAAAATCTATAACTCTCTACCTCTAGACTTTAAAAGTAAAAAATATGTTAAAAACAAAAAGAAACTAAAATCCTGGATTCTGAGTTTTGACCTTGATAGAATATTCCTTTAACTGCCACTATCTATTATTAATTAAGTAGGTAATTAATTAATCTTGATCTTTGTATTATTATTCTTACATATAGAATAGTAATTTGAATAGAAGCCCACACAAATTTTCAAATTCATTGTGCTTCTAGTAGTTTAATTTTGTTTTTCGTAAACTTTTTATTATCTGAAATAAAAGAATTTTTGATTTGATTTGATTTGATAATAATAGCGCCCTAACAGGTGGTTCAAAATAAAGCGGGACAGCTTGTACGCTGCGCGCACTACACGTCACAATATGGGTAGTTATTTGAAGTTGAGGTGTCCGACCAGTAAAGGGAAATTGAAACGTGAAGGAAGGCCTACTGCATTCGGGAGTTGCCTTTTCTATAAGGTCGCCCTACTTTTTTAGTGTCAAAAACGTACTCAAAAGCACCAATTAAGAAACCGGGAGCACGTTTCTCTTTTTTCTTCGCTATTAATATTGACAAAATTTTATTTTTCTCTTTATTGTTCTGGGGAAAAGGTATTTCTAATGACCAACTCGTAATTGAGTTAAAAGTCTAAAATATGAGCAGCTTTAGAAGTATCGCAAAATCTCAAAAAAAATTCTTAAAAAACTAACGAAAATGCGTAAGTATAATCAATAACTTTTTAACAGTTACAGTATGTATTAAAATTGTAGTTAAAAAATGAATAATGTAGTTAACGGCTCATATCGCATCGAGGCGGCAAACTAAAACAGCAACGGTCTTAGTTAATAATAGTCTAACCTAAATATTAAGGTTTTTTTTGAATGTTATTTAAAGGACGAAATAAAAAGTACAATTAACAAGATTGTACTAAATACATGCCCGAAAAACAATAAATTTTTCTTATAAAACCGCGACAAAGTTAAAAAATTTCTCCCATAAGAGCATACAGAGGATAAGGGGTCCATAGAAAAATCTAAATGAAAAATACTCAGACAGGTACTCATTAACAATAATTTATAAAATTCAAACAATATTAAAATTTATTTACGTGCCGAATTTCCAAACGTTAGTACGAAAGCGAAAAATTAAAGTTAAATTTATTAATCAGCTGTAATAAAATAAAAACTTGCATAAATAGTATCATCAATAGTATAAATATATGTAGTATAATATGAGTACGGAAAAGGAAGGAGAGACAGGAAAATGGTCATTTTCAGTTTCAGTTGATGATGATCATTTTAAGCTGGCTATGACTTGTGTTGACAGTTTTAAAACTTTTTTAATTTGTTTTTATTTTTTTTTCTTTTTTATAATGTTTTTTTAACTTTACTTTTAGATTTTTTTTATGAGTTTTAATGTTAACTTTACTGCACTGAGATGCACTTCACCCAAATAAGTGCGGTAAAGTTTAGTTTACCGCACGCCCGTAGGTAAAAAAATAATCCACATTTTTAGGGGTTTAAGAAAACCCCAAAATCTTTCCGTCCTTATTTTTATGCTCTTTTCTAGTCATTTTTAAAATTTCCATCCAAATAATATAAAGATGACTCAACCCGATCCAAACCATCGGCTCTTATTTATACCTCAGCTAGATAGTCTTAAGGCCTAGAAGCTCAAATGTAACAATATTTTTGGCATAACTTCAACTCAAGTGGCAACTTTATCCACTACTAGTCATTTTGACTCAAAAATGCACCAAACACGACGTGGTACCGTGACTGCTCTGACTGACGTCAATATGTTTTCTAAAACAACGTCACGTCCAACTACAGTCATCTTACCGACCTCGAAATATCGCCTCCTCGACCACGTGTGGTTAGGCGCAGATTTTGAAATTTATATGACGATATAATGACATCGTTCGAATCCTGTGGTCTGTATTCGGTATTCGTAATAACAACGTATTTGCCTGGCGCGGTTTTTTGAATAGAACGGTCGACGCAGTTTCATCATTTTTTTAGACGCCATCGACGGATGTCCAGCTAATTTTTGTTTATGTAAACAAATCCAAATTTATTATGGTCAGTAGAGGATTTTTATTTTTTTTCGCAATAGTGGTCTTTTTACATTGCAAATTTTACAAAAGGAAAATATTAAAAAAACGGCTAGAACTGCGGAAAATGTTAATATCATACATACAAGAAGCAATGCAAAAATCTGAAGGATAAAAGTATCCAAAAATAAACTTAATTTTACTTAAAAAATCACAATACATTTTAAACTCTCCTAGAAAAGTCACCCCCCCCCCGGTCATGAATTTATTAAAAAAAACGAGAGTCAAAATTTGCAGAGAATGCTAATAATTAGCTTTAACAAATACTTAACTACAAAGACTAAGCTAAACTACTAACCTAAGACTCAGCTCGAGACCTTTGAGGTAAACTCAAAGTTATATTTATAAATTACTTGCTGTTTCTACCACGTTTAGAGGATAAAAGGCTGAAATTTTCGGATAGTCCCATCATACAATCAATTATTTTATGTTGAAAGGAAATAAAAATATCTCGAAAACTGTAGCTTTGAAAGATTTGAACCTTATAACAAAATTTTTGGGTAATATTTAAAATCTGAAAGCTGCATATCAATATCTACTTTACTTTTAAAGTTATGCTTTTCTTTATATATTTTAACGTTTTTTCAAATAACTCGGAAACTAAAGCGCTCACGAATTTGGACTTTATAACAAAATTTGTAGTACATATTCATGGAAACTTAAATCTGAAAACCGTATATCGCTACTTGCTTTTGTTCCAAAATTACAATTTTTTAAAATATTAAAATATTTTATCCCCCTTGCCCCCCTTCAGCCCCCCATCACCCTACGCATAAGTTAATCATGGTTCATAGTCAGTAGAGAATTTTTTTACCAAATTTCGTTAAAATCGATTAAGCCGCCGGGTGTCCCGATACCCAGCTTGCTGACTCTAGAGTTCTTTTATATGGACAAAGTATAGTCCATCATGAAAATATCAGCCTTTCCAAAACTCTCGCACGTTTTTTTCGCGAGCTCTCCGACTACTTCTTAAGATTTTACTTTCCACAAAGTAGAGGCAATATGGACGTTAACATTTCAGTACATAACAAAAAATTAACAAATGAAAATGCTGTCAAATTTTTGGGAATACATCTGAATGACAACCTCAATTGGAGGAACCCTTGTGCGAGGATGAGTTCTTTTCTGGGAACATCATACTTCCTTTTTAAAAATCTAAAAACTGTCTTGAATATTGATAAACTAAAAAGAATATACCATGGTCAGGTTGAATCTAGTTTACGTTTTGGGGAACATCTTTGGATTGGGAAGAAGTCTTTATTAAACAAAAAAAGCTTTTAAGGTGTATGCTTGGATTGCGTCAAAGACACACTTGTGGTAATAGTTTTGTTCAATTTAAAATTCTCTCTTTGTGTAACTTGTATTTGTTCGAATTGTGCAAGTTTGTCTTTTCTACAGATATAGATAGATTTCAATACTAGGCACAAAAATCAATTAAGAGTTCCTTTTCATAAAAGCAAACTTGAGGAACATTTGCCTATAGTTATTGGCATACAGGTTTTCCAACATTTATCTAAAACTTTACAGGAGATCAAAACATTAAATCATTTTAAATTTCTAGTTAAGTCGTTTTTTATTAAAAAATTTTTTTGATATAAATGAATATTTTTCTAAAACATTGTGTACAAAAAAAAAACATTTAGTTAAATGTAATATTTAATTACTGTTAAGAGAAAATTACTTGTACTATTTTATTTTCACGTGTTCCATATTATTATAATTTAATAGTCAAAGGAAAATAAAGATTTATTGTATTATATAATATGCTTACGACCTTATTACCTTTTAAATACGACTAACCCTTAAAAAAACACCACTAGTGAAAATAAAACACAAAAACGTTTTAGACTCATTTACATATTTTTTTTTTTTTAATTAACTTTCCCAAATACTAAAGCCCCTCCAAATTATAATCCTGATTACGCTTCTGTGCAGTATTTAAAAGTACCTTTCAAGTGACACCCCAATCACGAAAATCTACAAAGTACTGTTCAAGTCACGACAAAAATTATTCGTAGGTGTTTAGTAGACATTCGTTCTTTCATGGCTCATATCTCCGATCACAGACATAAGATCCTCATACAATTTTATTTTTTTCGCCTAAAGTACAATATGTTCAAAATATCAAAATAACTTTCACGGTAGGCCATAAACCCATGTTATCCGTACGGGATTATTTGTGAATAAATTAAACCATGACTTTAAAGTTGATAAAACATCAGTTTTGGCCATTAAACTTATGTATTTTCTACATAAAAATAAAAATAACCGTTCAAAAATTGTTTAAAGACATTGCATAAAAAAAATCTTATATTCATTATACGGCACAAAAAGTTATTTAATTACAATTTTTGTTAAAATACCCCTTAAGTTAAAAATAAAGAGTTAGTGTAAAAGTTATTAAAAAAATGTTCCCAATAAAAACCCAAATTGCTGAAAGTACTTCCTTTTAATTGCTTTTTTTTAGAAAAGCTGCTAGATTGACACGAAAGATGAGGTTAAAAGGAGAAAGCAATTGTTCATATACCTCTGAAGATGAGATTCTTTTGTCCGAGTTGAAGGTGGAAAAAACGAAGAAGAACCAAGTCTTAAGAAGAGTTCAGAGAACCAAAATTTTACGTTACAATTTTATCAACCAGTCAAAGACATGGTGTAATCAATGTCAGAAACAATTTAGTACTAAAAGTGACTGGAAAGAGCATTTTGATACTATACATTGCAAATTTGCTGCTTTAAGGCGCAAAAAAATTAGTTCCGGTTCTGAAAGTTTTACCTGCAAAATATGTTCTCAAGAATTTAGTTCAAAATTGTTACTACAAGAACATAAAAATGATCATAAAGCCTTAGATTTTGATGTTCCTGGGTACAGTTATGATAAATTTCAGGAAATATTCGTATGCAATATTTGTTCAGCAGAGTTTCAAGAAAAAGAAAAAGTAAAAATTCATGTAGAAAAACATGTGAAAAAAATACCTTGTGAACTTTGTCAAGAGTCATTTCCCAATTTATATCAACTGGGTATTCATTCTAGTAAACACAATAGCGAAAAAAAAATTAAATGCCCCCTTTGTTTATATTTTAATACAAGGATTACTAATTTTCGATATCACCTAAATACCCAACATTTAAAAAAATTTTTATTCTATTGTAAAATCTGCGAAAAAGGTTTTAATCAACGAATTCGTTTACTTGAACATGGTTATACGCACACAGGAGAACGACCTTATGCCTGTGTAGTATGTAACCGTGGATTCACCGCAGGTAGACATCTTCTAAGGCACCAATTAGATTCTCATCAGGTTGGAATAGAGGGACAAAGAACTTCTTGTATATTTTGTAATCGGTATTTTTATAAGCCAATAGCTTTAGAAAAGCATGAAACAGGCTGTCTTAAAAGCAAAACACGAAAAAAAGAAAAAACTCATCTGTGCACTTATTGTGGATATACCTTTCGTAAACATCACATGCTGGTCGAACACGTCAGAACTCATACCGGGGAATCTCCCTTCGTTTGTTCTCAATGTGGTAAGGGTTTTACTAAAAAAGATTACCTCAAAGTTCACGAAAGAGTACACAATGGAGAGAAGCCTTACTCTTGTGAATTTTGTGGAAAAAAGTTTGCCCAACATACACCTTTTCGAGTTCACAAAAGAATTCACACAGGTGAAAGACCTTACGTGTGTGTTTTTTGTACCAAAGGTTTTACCACAAATCAGGGATTAAAACTGCATAGAAAAAATTGTTGCGACACCCATATAAATAATTTGTTAAAATCAGATATATGTAAAAAGGTTAGTTAATAAAATCTCAAAATTTTAATTACTAGTTGTTATTTTTAGTAAATATAGGGTAGCTTAAACAATCAGATTTTTTTTGATTGCTCATGACTTAAAACATTTTTGTCCGATTTAATAAGTCATTTTAAAAGGCCAAAATTTAATAATTTCACGTTAAAATTGACAATTTGTAAAAATCCAAGATGGCAAACAATTTTAAAAGATTTTTGACCCTCCCCTTCAATTTTTTAAGTACGGCACTGGTAAAAATGTAAATCTTCATGCGGAGAGAGAGTTGCAGCGGAAATAGGGGCATAGGGGTAAGGAACGGGGTATGGCAAAAGAGGCCCATGAAGAGGCCTAATTGCCAGGTCCACGGGCCGCCCCTATACTACTACTACTACTACTACTACTGCTACTACTACTACTGATCCAGATTTGAAATGAAATTTAATTTAAGCTTAGTAGTCTATATATATCTCAAAAACTAAGACACCCACTTAAGAACGGTTTTCATTTCCAGAAAGCCAAATCATTTGTTCATTTAACAAAGTATTTGTTTTTGATAAAAGTAAGTGGTACGAAAACAGTAGCGGCTCGTTTTTTTGAAAAATGTTCAAATTTCAGCTTTTTCAACTTCTTTGCAAGTTACTTTCCTTTCCTCTGGTTTTTAGGTTTAAATTCCGAAATTATATTTATTGACTTTAAAAATTGACCCATTATCCTACCTTTCTTTTGCTGCTTTTTAAAAATATTTTCTGTTACAGATTACGCTATCCGTGACCGTTTTAGCACAAAGGGTAAAGAAATAATTGCTTTTTTTTTAATCTGCAGCATCTTTTTTTTTGCCTATAGATATGTTGCCATTTTTGTTGTTATGTATATCGAATAAAGTTTAAATATGCCTTTTAATTTTGTCACAGTGTGTTCAATTTTTTTTTCAGCAGCGTCCTCAGAAACGGTTAAATTTGAAAAATCCACGAATTCAAAATTGTGAAAATTTTCCTCAAAACATAACAATGCAATATCTCTAAATGGCAATTCTACAAACTTTGTGAGATTTTGATAAGGCTGAATTTTTTTTGTAGCTCTATTCATTCCCCTTTAGGGCTGCTATTACATATGCAAAAAAATTCGGGTGGGACTATGCTACAGAGGTTCTTCTATACCCATGCTAGTCAAAAGTTCGTACGAAAATCGCATATTAGTCTGGAATATGAGGAGTTTAATTGAGAAAAAAATAATAATTCAGCAGTGAAACTTGGCATGCCTAATAAGTAAACCCTTAGATTTTTTTATATGTGTTGCTAATATAAAGTTTTCTGAAAAGAACCCCTATTTTCGAAAATAACACAATAATTGTTAAAGGTTTAGAAATTATGGTAAAACGATGAATTTTTTTTTGTCGTGTGTTACTTATTCGAGGTCTGTTGCCTAGGACCCCAATTCTTTTGACAAAAACAACAGAAATATCACCTAAAGCATAACGATAGAATAATGGAATTTGGCACAAATGATTACTGGGTCCCTTAGTACCAAATGCTCTGGATGCAAAGGACGCTTTCTCCCGAAGTTAGTTTTAGAAAATGTACTTTTAACGTCAAAAAACAGCAAACTAACAGGTCGTGTTTTAGTAGAAAAGCAAATATTATTTGCTGTATAGTGTCATTTTAAAGTCCTCTACAAAGGCTCCCTATGTTTAAAAGAAGTGTGAGTTAAGTCTCAAGGATCCTGCTTTTTGTTTTCCTATCTTGGTTTGTCCATGTTGAAATCTAGAGGAATCTAATTTTCTATGGATACAAAATTACGGGAAAAACTAGTAAACTCTTTTCCAAAAGTAAACAAAAATATTAAACATAAACCTAAATTTTCGCTGTCAAATGCTTCTCCGTTGCTTTCACTACTGACGCACTTGCCCGGTAGACTCCTCGTCTCTGGAATATTTCCTAGCTAACTTGATTGGGAGAGTTATTATATCGGTACGCATTTTTCTCGGAAAATGCAAGGGCAGATCCGTTATATTATCTCATAGTTATATGGGTTATACAAATAACTATGGGGCACCGTTATTTTTATTTTAAGGTTTGGAAAATATTGTAATTGAATTTTTTGTTATGTATGTACTATTTTTTAAATATGTTTTTTTATACCTGCATCAAAAACATGATTTTAGTAATTGTCTGCAGATAACTAAAGCATGGCTTTTTTGATTACCGATGCAAAAAAAACTTTTTTTGATCACGGGTGCAAAAAACGATAAAGTCCATTTTTTACCCCAAAAAAAGACAAATAGCGGAAAATAGTAATACTGAAATAATCTAATTATTCTTGCCTAAAAATTAAGCCATTTCTGCCAATTTTCACCAAGTCAAAGATTAAAATGTCGCAACAATGAACGTCACCGAGTAAAAAGGCACAGGTGTAAAGATGGTGTGTTGCGAGAAGTGATCTTCGTTCGAAATTTTTAAAAGTATTTTCCTGTTTTTCTTGAATTTTTTGATAAAGGTATAAAAAAAATAGTGTTCACAACTCGCGGTTAAACTGTGATTTTTTTACTCGCGTTTTTAAATACCTCGCTGCGCTGGTTATCTAAACCAACGCTTGTAAAAAAAGCACTATTTTAGCCACTAGTTGTGAAAACTACTATTTCCTATGAGCGTGCGGAAAAGTTACTTTTTCGCACGATATTTTATTTTGTAAGTTGAACTTTTCCGCACTAGTGCTGAAAAGTTGATTTTCCGCATAATTTTTGTATTGTTAAAAATGAAGATATTTAATCTTGTGTGTCATTTTTTAGCATTATTATAAAATCTTTGCATATTAAAAACTTTTTTTTTTAAACTTTCATCAAAAACATGATTTTAGTGACTGTCTGCAGATAAATAAAGTATGGCTTTTTTTGGTTACCGATGCAAAAAAAACTTTTTTTTTTAATCACGGGTGCAAAAAAAAATTTCTGTCTGTTTTTTACCCAAAGTTACGAAAAAATTATTTAAAAATATCCTCAAAATATCAAATTGTAATTTTGATTAAATGAAAAAAATTAACAACTCGCGGCTAAACTGTGCTTCTTTTTACTCGCGTTTTTAAATACCTCGCTGCGCTCGTCATTTAAACCAACGCTTGTAAAAAAAGCACTATTTTAGCCACTAGTTGTTAAAACTACTATTTATTTCTACCTTCATCAAAAACATGAAAGCATGGCTTTTTTGGTTACATATGCACAAAAACTTTTTGTTTTGATCACGGGTGCAAAAAAAGATTTCTGTCCGTTTTTTACCCAAAGTTAAAGAGAAATAGCGGAAAATAGTAATATTGAAAAAATGTAATTATTCTTGCCTGAGAATTAAGCTATTTTCGCCAGTTTTCACCAAGTATTTACAAAAAAAATCATTTAAAAATATCGTCAAAATATCAAATTGTCAAAGATTAAAATGTCGCAACAAAGAACGTCACCGAGTAAAAAGACACATGGCTATGGAAACGATTGTTATTTCATTTACCAGCTGCCTTGATTTATAGTGTGTGTTGCGCGAAGTTCTATTCGTTCGAGATTTTTAAAAGTATTTTCCTGTTTTTCTTGGATTTTTTGATAAAGGTATTTAAAAAAAATAGGGTTAAAAACTCGCGGCTAAATTGTGCTTTCTTTTTACTCGCGTTTTTAAATACCTCGCTGCGCTCGATATTTAAACCAACGCTTGTAAAAAAAGCACTATTTTAGCCACTAGTTGTTAAAACTACTATTTTTTGATAAATAAGATGGACTAAAGAACTCGTAGGAAAAACATTGTACCTAACTTTGGCGGAAAATGCCTTTTTCACCATTGACGGCTTGCTCGAATTCCGCTTCGCGTCGTTCGTGCAACTGCCGTCGCGTGCGGAAAAGTATCACTTCACGCACTTGTTAAGTAAATGACTATTTACTACGAGCGCGTGCTGAAAATCGTAATTTCCAGACTATTTCTAGTACGGAGTGTCACTTTTTTATATGAGCGTGCGGACAATTCCGCACGATTTTACTTTTTCGCTTAATTTTTACTTTTCCGCACGATTTTTCCTTTTATGTTCGATTAGATATATAGATTATAGATACGAAAATAATTTTTTCTCTATTGAGGAATATGACCCATAGTATCTCCTTCATACATTTTCTTTTCTGGAGAAGAAAATACTCTTTTAAAAAAATATTTCGTCCCCAGAGAAGAAAATACTCTTTTCTCTTAAGGTCTAGGCGTTTCGTTAAACTATCCAATATCTTGTTAGTTAGATGAGCAGAATGTAGATGAGCAGAATGTGCACTAATTTTAAAACTTATTGTTAAATAAATAAACCCGTCAATAATACAAAAGTTGTTTTACTTTTAAAAATAGGTGCCCTCTGTCCTACTAAAACACGACCTGTTAGTTTGCAGTTTTTTGGAGTTAAAAGTACAGTTTTATAAATTAACTTCATTAGTGCCAAATTCCATAATTCTATCGTTATGCTTGAGGTGATATTTAATGTTGTTTTTTTTTTTAATTTCAAGAATTGGGACCCTCTAGTAGCCAACATAGCGACAAATATTTATTCTTAATCTGATAGTTGTATCACTTTTTGGATGGCTGTTATTAATATTTTCCTATTTTTTGTTTAACGTCAAGAATTGGGGTCCTAGGTAAGAGACCTCGAATAAGTAGCACACGACAAAAAAAATTGCTGAGTCAATGACTATTTGTGCAAAATTTCATCGCTCCACCATAATTTCTAAACCTTTAACAATTTTTGTGTTATTTTCGGAAATAGGAGCCCTTTTCAGAAAACTTTATGTTAGCAACATTTGTCAAAAACCGAGGGCCTACTTATTATGCACGCCAAGTTTCACTGGTGAATTATTATTTTTTCTTAATTAAACTCCTCATCTCCTCTCTAGCATAGCCCCACCCGATTTTTTTGCATATGTAATAGCAGCCCTAAAAGGGAATGAATAAAGCTACAAAAAAATATAGCCTTATAAAATCTCACAAAGTATGTAGAAATTCTAGCGAGAGATATTGCGTTGTTATTTTTTGAGGAAAATTTTCACAATTTTGAATTAGTGAATTTTTCAAATTTAACCGTTGCTGAGGACGCTACTGAAAAAAAAATTAACAAACTGTGACAATAGTAAAAGGCATATTTAAACATTATTCGAAAAATATAAATAACAACAAAAACGGCAACATATCTATAGGCAAAAAAAATAAAGTCTCTGATGCTGCAGATTTAAAAAAAAAACAATTATTTCGGTACCCTTTGTGCTAAAAAGGCCACGGGTAGCGTAATCTGTACCAGAAAATATTTTAAAAAGTAGCAGAAGAAAGGCAAGATAATGGGTCAATTTTTAAAGTCAATAAATATAATTTCGGAATTTAAACCTGAAAACCAGAACAAAGGAAATTAACTTGCAAAGAAGTTGAAAAAGCTGAAATTTTAACAATTTTTCAAAACGAAGCGCTACTGTTTTCGTACTACTTACATTTAAACAAATGACTTGGCTTTCTGGAAATGAAAACCGTTATTAAGTGGGTGTCTTAGTTTTTGAAACATTCAGGAAAAACTTGAGTAATGCTTAGATTTTGTCCTTTTCTATTAAAAATTGGGTTACCGCCCCCCCCCCAAGGGACATAGGCCGAAATTATTTGACTTTTGATTGTAATATAATTATGGCGTCATGTCATAAAAGCTTAAACAATCTTACACATTTTTTGAAAATTTTAAAGAAATAAACGGACTATAGATAATAAACAGATACATAAACAAAGTAACCAAAAAATGAAAAAAAAAATAAAGCATCTGTTGACGTAAAACCCTAAGATTAATCGGTGAAAACCATAAAATTAATTTTAATTTATATCCAAGGGACATAGATTAACCACCGGGTGCCGGTTGCAGTGTTTATCGTAGTTTTTATGGTAGCAACTCGCACTTGACCATCTTCGCCAGGATGTGAGTATATTATCCGACCGAGTGGGCATTTTAGTAGTATAGTGTCAATTGTCACCACAACTAAATCGTTAAGTTTGATTTTTAAAAATAGACTGCCCCATTTATGTCGCATATGTAATGAGTTGATATATCCATAATAGTTAATTATGCTTTTGACGCCGGAGTCGGCCTCAGCAAATTCATTGAAATGAGGGCTGACTGGCGGACCTAAATACTAGCGAATAGAAACTTTGGTGGAGGTTTCTTTAGCATATACTAGGAGTTGGTTACAAAAATCAAGAAAATGAATGCCTTGATCGCACAAACAATCGGCCACTCTACCACACCTAGACACGAATCTTTGAAAAGCAGCTATAAATCGTTTTGTGGACAACTCCATGACATACAAAGACGCATATGTACGCCTTAAAATATTTACAAAATCGGTATAGATAAACGAGATGTAAAATTTGTCTATGCGTATTCTCCATGATAATGGTTCTTAAACGATTCTAGCGGATGCTTAGCCAAGGTAAGAAAGATGATCAGATTTTTGAAATCCACCTCCTACAGAGATAAATTATTTTCCGTCAAGAAAAAGTTTTCCACGCGTTTGACAAGCACATAAAGCGCATTTTGCATCTCATTAGAAGACGGGTATCCTAGTTGTTCTAATAAAGATTTTATATCAGGAATCTTGTCAGTCTTCTGATAAGAATGTTTTCCAAGGATATTAATTTCAGGATAAAGTCTCGAAAATTAAGGGTGATAATTAAATTCAGACAGATTTTTCGCTTTCCTTTCACGTGTAGATTAGGAAAATTTGTTTTGGATTGTTATATTATTAAAATCAGGCCATTCCTATTGTGGTAATCACAGAAGCGCCGGAGCGTTCCACTATATTTCGTAAGAGATAAGTTGCGAAAGAGTGACTCCTCTTGAAGCAATGTCAGCGACGTTAAGAGCAAAAGGGATAAAGCGCCACGAATTTAAAGGTGTGATTTCCCGGATATGATTCACCCGATTAGCGATAGAAGTTTGCCAAAAGCAAAGATATCTGTAATGTAATTTGATATGACTGATTTTTTTATAGCTTAATAAGAGGGAGATTTCAGAATATAAGTTAGTCCAGACATCAATAATTGCTTGGTCCGGTTTTTCATCCCAACAAGTATACAACTGTTGCAGTCTTAACAAAATAAGATTTTCTATATCAAACCAAATATTTAGGGCAATTACTTAACCATTTTTTTAACTCAAAACCTCAATCAAGTCTATAGCTCACCTTAAAGGGCCTCAGCGAGAGATGGGCACCTTACTTGCTCTTGGAAAGCGTGCATTGCCAGATAGGGTCAAGAGACGTGGACTTACGAAAACTTGTCGAAACATCTGTTTATTCTCTGGAAGGAGCGAATGGGTTTAGGCGAAAAGTAAGAAGTAACCAGTCGTTTAAACTAATCAGTTTTGGGCCCATAGCAGAGCAGTCCCAAACCACGCGTAGTTTAGTACTTACACTGTCCGACTTCAATACGGAGTGATGAGGTGGGTAGCATAATATGCTGGGTTTGCGCGTGTTAGATACATATGGTTTGTGTCGAGATAGCATTTTATGAAATTTGAGTAGACAATGTATTGATCCGGATTTTTGGTAAGTCTATTCTCCAGTAGTATAAATCTGCGAAGAGCTTGAGGTTATGTATTCCCTATTCATGATTCTACCGGACGGCAGCCGACTTACAGTCATGCTAAAAATAGTATATATATTCGCTTATCTTCAGGCGATAACAATTGTTTTAAAGGAATATTTTCTCATTCCCAATTTTAGAGACTAGGTCCTCTGAAGGGACTGAGGGGTTAGTAGATTAGGTTAGGTTAGTTTAGGCAGAATAGACACTTCGTCAACTTTTCCCATGACGACCAAGTCAACATCTGAGGGTTGACCTATTGAGCCAATAACTCTACCTTTCCTGAAAACTTATGCGAATAACTCGCAACCTAAAACTAAGTCCACAGGTTTTGGTTTAAAGTATAAGGGGTCTACTAGCTCTAGATTTTCCAAATCTTTCCACTTTTCACTGTTTATTGTAAAACTAGGCATATTTGACAAAGTTGGGAAACGATAATTTAGTAAAGGGTCAACTTGTTCTTGTAGTTTGATATGGCAGTGTACAAGCTCTTTTGTGATTTCTTTGCAAATGGTCTTGAAAGAAATCTCTCACTCCTGCCCCAAAATCAACCTACTCTACCTGTGTATAGCATTAATTTCATGTTTTTTTTTACGAGATCTCCGCAAAGGAAATTCTGATGTCTATAGGTTTACTGAATAATAAAAAGTATGCTGTAGCAATCAGGATATTCCAGTATTTGCCCTTGAGTATATCTGGGATTATATTAAACATCCGTTTAATTTTCTGTACAATTTGTTTATTAAGGTCGATTCTTTTCGGGAAAAACTCTAGTTGGGACATGTTGTACCTTTATTTAAAAAGGCGACAGTCAACTGCTTGAGAATTACACATCAATGACTGGCCTTCTTTCATTGTCTAAGATTTTTGAGAAGATAAACGTGAATAGAATGAAATCATTCCTGTATCACAAAGACCTTCTTTCAGATGCTTAACACATTTCAGAGAGATATTTTCAACAAATACCACAGCGTTTGATTTCACTCTGGCAATCTATGACTCTCTGAATTCAAATAATCATACTGTTGCCCTTTATTTTGACCTCATATGTGCCTTTGACTGCGTTTATAGTGTATTCCGTATTCAAAAGCTGAAGGGTTCCGTGGGAATTTTCAAGGCACCACGAGCAGAATTATAGGGTACTACAAGATGGCATTTTTCGGCGCTAAGCCTATTCGGCGCTAAGCTCATTCAGCGCCAAGCCGTTTCGGCGCCGGGTCGTTTTGGCGCCGAGCCGTTTTGGCGCATAGATAAAATTTCCTAATTTGTAAGGCACTGAAGCGTGTGATTTTCATTACTTTTGAATGTGGTGGTAGGAGTTTTTTTTAGAACAACGGTATTTTCATTCATTGAAACAAAATAATAGTTTAAAGCTAAAATTCTATAGAAAAAGGGATTTAAATTTGTACAAAAATAATCTGTAATATTTCTATTATTAAAATCGTTCACCAGACGACTGATTCTTTGATCAGCGGCCTATTAGAGCAAAAGCTCAAGGTATAAAATATGATGAAACCCTCGCCATTTTTTGATAATATGTGTAGTTGCTCGTCCTGAATACGAAATGGACAATCCTGTACCTCAAAATTGTGGATAAGGGCTCGGCACACCAATCCAAAGGTGGGCAATTTTAGAGGGGGTAGGATAACCCCCACCATTTTCACACATATGATGTAGTAGTACCCCCAGACCCAAAATCAACTGGTGTACCGGACCTCATTCATGGATAAGGGTTCGGCAAACCACTCTAAAAATGCCCACTTGTAGAGTGGTGTGCCGAACTCTTATCCATGAATAAGGTCCGGCACACCTGGTGATTTTTGGTCTGGTGGTACTACTACATCATATATGTGAAAATGGTGGGGGTTCTACATATAGAATTTCCACTCCCGGCGGTAGATGTTCCTCAACAAGGTGAAGCATGACAACTAAAAATATAGAGAATAGGGTGGGCGCAATAACACACCTTTGTTTAATGCCTGTCGTAATCTGGAATGACTCTCCTGGTCCATCGTTGCTCAGGACTGTTACATTCATATTGTCGTGTAGTAGTCTAAGAATTTGAATATATTTTTGAGGGCATCCAGCTTTTGCCAGTATTTTCCACAGAGCTTCTCTGTTGACCGAATCAAATGGTTGGACTAGATCTATGAAGGCCATGAAGAAAGGGCGATTTTGTTCTCTAGATTTCTCTTGCATTGGTCTGGCACTGAAGATCATGTTAGCTGTGCCTCGATTGGGCCTAAATCCACACTGTGTCTCTAGCAGATTTTGTTTGTAATGCGCCCAGTAACACTGGGCGCATTACAGAAAAACGTCAACTAAATTGTGAACGCAACCCATTCAACATAAAGTAATCGCACTTCGAGATTTTCATGTTCCTCCACGAATTTTGAGGTCCCGAATAGTGATGGACCAAAATATTTCAAAAAAGTTTTGAGTACAATTAAAGCTAATATACAAAACGCAATCAAAAACCTCAAACTTTATTAAATTAACAGCAGGTGATTCCCCGGTCTTCGAAAAATAAATTTTTGAAGCGTGCAAATTCATGCATGTCGATGCGTGTCAACAGGTGAGAATCATTTGCAGATTGTGCGTCTAATAGAAGAGTTGCATAATAGTTAGAGTGAGTTAATATATTTGTTTAACTAATGGATAACTTTAAAGAAGGTATGTGCTTCCGATATCACTTATTTTTAATTATTTACGTTTTTTTGTATATAGAGTTTAAGGCTTTTAAAGTCGACCTTATTCAAAGATTTTTTTTTATAATTCAAGAATTCATTTAAGCGTACAAAAAAATGTTAACATTTATTACCTGAGATTTTGCGTTTTATGTAAAGCTGAGACAAAAAATAAAAACTGGCGATTTTTTGCGATTTTGATTTTTTTTTAGGTGCAGGTCCACCCTCCCTTAAAATTATGGAGATTTTTTAAATGTGGCTTTTCTGTAAATCAACCCATAAAACTAGTGCTACTGTGACCTACATAATAGAAAATTCATTTAAATAGGGTGTGTTCCCAGAAAAATTGAAAGAATGTATAGTAAGTCGAATCTACAAAAAGAATGACCTTACACAGTTTAATAATTATAGACCTATCAGCTTAATTCCATCTTTTTCTAAAATATTTGAATAAGAAGCCTTATAAATTTTTTTAATCTACATAATCTTTTAAATTTGTCACAACATGGTTTTATTAAGGGAAAATCAATAGACACAGCAATTTTTTAATTTTTAGAGTGCATTTTTGGTAATATGGAAAAACAACACAAGACAGTTGGAGCCTTCTTGGATCTGTCCAAGGCTTTTGACAGCCTAGACCATGGTTTGCTGTTAAAAACACTAGAAATATATGGAGTCCGGGGGTCTGCCTTGCGCTGGATATACTCTTACCTCACTGATCAAAGACAGCGTGTTAGTCTAGAGAAGTAGGGGGTGAGTTGTGTTCAAACCGGAAACTATGCAAAAACCTTACTAGAACTGGAGAAACTAGCAGGGCGATATCTGGCCAAGGCACAGGAATGGTTTAACAATAATAGATTGCTTCTTAACACAGAAAAGACAGTTTTTATAAATTTCCATACTATACAATTAAAAAACCCTCAACCTATAACTATAAATATCTTATCTCAAAATGTCAAATTCGAAACAAGCGTTAAATTTCTGGGTGTCCATGTTGATCAGCACTTGAAATGAGATGTACCCATCGAAAAGCTTACAGGTAAACTTAGCAGCATATCATATTCATTTCGAGTATTTTGAAGATATCTAGATCAAAAGTCATTGCTCTCTATATACTATGCAACTTTCTACTCAGTGCTAAAATATGGAGTAATTTTCTGGGGGAGAGCGGGCTGTCAGGAAGGACCGTGCCTTGCGCAGAAGTGTGTTTTGAGGCAGATTTTAGGACTTAAATTTAGGGAGTCATGTCGGGGCAGATTTCGGCAAGTCAATATTCTTACATTACCAGCCATTTATGTTTTTGAATTTCTCATATTTATGCACAAAAACTACTCACATTTTGTAAACTACCTACCTCAACATGATCACAACACAAGATCGAGTGACTTCAATTATCCCAAACATAGATTGACACTTACAGAATCAAGCCCAGTTTATGTATCCTTAAAGGTTTTCAATAATTTACGGGGTTGCCTCAAAGCAGACATAAGAAACAAAAATTAAAAAAAAGATATATTTCAATATCTATGTAATATTGAACCATATTCAATAATTGAATTTTTAAACTTTAATAAAAACCAGTATTCCTCTGGATCTTACAGTAAAAATACTATACTTACCTTTCTTTTTCTATTTTAACTTGTATGTTTAGTCTTAGTGTCAAAACCATAAATTTTAAACTGTTTAATTTAACTAAATTTTGACTTAAATTTATGTATAACTTTTAACTTTTTGTTTTGTAAACCATGTCAAAACAAGTATTTCGTATTTTTTATATAAAATTCTGTAGCTGCTTTTGTTTTAAGGTCAAATTTCAAAATATGTTTTCAATGTTTAGTATTACATATACATAACTTCAGCTTTAAATGTAATTGTAGTTAGAATTTTAGGTAACATATAACATAACATTCAGTTTTAAAAAAAATTCAAAAATTCTATCAAACAATATTTATTTTTTTATTAAAAACAGTTAGGTATAAAATTTGTTACAATAATTATGTTTCTTATCAAAACTGACTATATTATGCTTTTTTGTCGCTATTTATTCAAAGTGACAATTTATTTATTGATTGTATGATTTTTTTTTAAATAAAGATTTTCTGATTCTGGGACTGGGACGAAGAGCTGGAAACCAGTCTGAAAAAGTTAGTTCGGCTATTCAGCACACAATTTGTTAAAAAATGGGCAACCTCTTCGCGTAACCGACAGCAGCATTATTCGGCATCAGACTTGACTTAATTCACTTGCCACTTTTCCAAAGCCTCTCGAGGATGTATTATTAGCACAAAATACTATTAATCAGCCAGGATGTAGTCGTGGATGACCCCAAAAAGCTTTTATTGATGTTTCAGTAAAAACAAAAAAACGCTTCGTTTCTGAGTTGAGTCTATTGAGTACGAGGAGCCCAGAGAAAATTATTTTTGCCGCAGAACAAACAGGAAGATTGAGTCATCTCGATTCAAATGTCGTATTGCTCGATGAAGAGGCTTTGAGTTTATTTTACGATTTTCATCTTACCAAGGATCAATACAATATATTGAGAACAGTTATCAATAAATATCATAAAGATTTTATTCCAAGCTACTACAAGCTGCAATCGATAAAGAACTCGTACCTCATCGAACCTGAGACAATATCTGGATCCAGGGTTGAATTAAGTTTACAAAATTTACTCAACTAAAACGTTGATAGTATTCTTAAAACGGCTCTGGATGGTGATTTCCCAGCGAATTTAACTTTGGAGTGTAAGTGGGAAATGGACGGTAGTTCGGGGCACAGCCGTTATAAGCAAAAATTTTCAAGCAACGAACACAGTACGGATGAATTCTTATTTTTTATAGCTTTAGTGCCCTTAAGGCTTCTTGACACAGAAACTAATAAAACGTATTGGAAAAACTCCCGTCCATCTTAACTTTCTACTGCTGCCCCGTAATGTTTATTTACGGTAAAGAAAACCCTCAATCAAGAGCGAAGAGCCTAAAATGAATGAAGAAATCAACCAGTTCGTTACAAAACTAAGGTAGGAGATGAAGTATCTGTATCATATTTTGTATTATTATCCATGGTTGACGGTAGTATCTGCAACACCTTGTCGGAAACGAATTGTACCTAAAAATGTTTTATATGTGGCGCTAGACCTTCAGAAGTGAATTCTAAGGAGGTTGTTAAAAACCTGTTAAGCGTGAAAATTTCAGGTTTGGTTAGTCAACTCTTCATCTACGAATAAGAAGTTTCGAATGCCTCTTGCATATTTCCTATAACTTACCTTTTCAAAAATGGCAGGCCAAAGATTCAGTTAAAAATATACGGAATGCACGTAAACAACAAATTGAAAAAGATTTTGAGCAACAAATGGGGTTAATAGTTGACAAACAAAAACAATCTTATGGAAACACAAACGATGGCCACACCGCAAGAAGGTTTTTTAACAATCCCCACGAGAGTGCGGCAATCACTGGTTTAGATTTAAACTTAATTTTAAAATTATCTCCAATATTAAGACTTTTAGCTAGCGGTAAACAGCTAAACATAGCTAAGTTTAAAGAGTTATGTGATTAAACATTCGATTTGTATATAAGATTATATTCTTCGTATTAAATGTCAAGCAACGTACACAAATTGCTTGTCCACGGGTCTGAGATTTCCAGGCATAAAGAAATAAGACCGATAACCGATTGTAGAAAAATTTCACGGATCAACACAAACCAATATCTAATGAATGCATTGGTTATTACTTCGGATACTTTTTTACCCACGTTACGAAAAACTTCTTCTAGAAATCACGTTCCAGTAGATCAAGAAATGCTTTATTATCTTGAAATTGAAGATGGCGTCGACTCACATTTGTCTGACATATTGCCTCACTCATCTGCAGAATCCGATTCAGTGCAGGAACATTGGTAAACAATCTCGGTATAAGTCGTAAGGAAATAAAACCAATAATCATATCATATCATATTTGGTTTTTATACTATACTATATGTATAAAATTTCTGCAACTCGTTTTTTAGCGTATCGTACAATTTGGTGATTCTTTTCACGAATAGGGTAGACATTAAGTTCTTTTCTTAGTTTTAGTAATATTAAAGTTTATAATACAACAAATTATATTTTTTTACTATAATCGGTGGTATTCTTCATGCTATTTATAACAAAAAGATACCTTTGTTTTGTAATGAACTAACTGGTTGATATCTTCATTCATATTAGCTTCTTCACTCCTGACAAGTGGAGGGTTTTCTTTGCCGTAAATAAATTTTGTAGGGCGGCCGTAGAGAGTTAAAGATGAGCGGGGGATCTTCCAATACGTTTTATTAGTTTCTGTGTCAACAAGCAATAATGGCACTAAAGCTATAAAAAATAAGAATTCATCCGTACTGTGCTCGCTGCTCGAAAATTTTTGTTTATAACGGCTGTTCCCCGAACTATCGCCCATTCCCCACTTACACTCCAAAGTTAAGTTCGCTGGGAAATCACCATCCTGACCCGTTTTTAGAATACTGCCAACAGTTTAGTTGAGTAAATTTTGTAAACTTAATTCAACCCTGGATTCAGATATATGCTATGTTTTCATGGGTATTGAGTTCGTTTTCAAAACTCATTGTATCTTTTTCTTTTATATAGCGTATTCTTTATCAAGACCAAGAACACGCTATATAAAAGAAAAAGATAGAATGAGTTTTGAAAACGAACTCAATACCCATGAAAACATAGCAATTGTCTTAGGTTCGATGAGATGCGAGTTCTTTATCGATTGCAGCTTGTAGTAGCTTGGAATAAAATCTTTATGATATTTACTGTTCTCAATATATTGTATTGATCCTGGGTAAGCTGTAAATCGTAAAATAAATTCAAAGCGACTTCATCGGGCAATACGACATTTGAATTTGGATGACTTAATCTGCCTGTTTGTTCTGCGGTGAAAATAATTTTCTCTAGGCTCCTCGTACTCAACAAATCATAAACGCAGCGTTTTTTTGTTTTTACTGAAGCATCAATAAAAGCTTTTTGGGGTCGTCCACGACTACATCCTGGCTGATTAATAATATTTTGTGCTAATAATACATCCCCGAGAGGCTCTGCATAAGTGGCATGTGAGTTAAGCCAAGTGTGATGCCGCCTAATAAACTGCTGTCGATTACGCGAAGCGGTTGCACATTTTTTAGCAAATTGTGTGGTCAATAGCCGAATAAACTTTTTCAGACTGGTTTCTAGCTCTTCGTCCCAGTGAACTAATGCTAAACGTGTCTGAATTTGATTTACAGTAGCTCTAATTTTATCGGTTGCTTTACAAGAAAGCCACAAGAATATCAGTTTCGAGCATTAAATAAAATACAAAATCTCAGGTAACAAATGCTAACATTTTTTTATACGCTTAAATAAACTCTTAAATTATAAACAAAATCTTTGAATAAGGTCAAGTTTAAAAGCCTTAAACTCCATATACAAAAAACGTAAATAATTAAAAATAAGTGATATCGGAACCACATACCTTCTTGAAAGTTATCCATTAGTTAAACAAATATATTAACTCACTTTAACTATTATGTAACCCTTCTATTAGACGCACCATCTGCAAATGCTTCTCACCTGTTGGCACGCATCGACATGCATGAATTTGCACGCTTCAAAAATTTATTTTTCGAATCACGAATCACGAATCACCTGGTGGTAATTTAATAAAGTTTGGGGTTATTCATTGCGTTTTGTGTATAAGCTTTAATTTTACTCAAAACTTCTTTTAAATATTTTTGTCCATGGCTCGTCCTAATGCGGCGTCTGGATTCGTACTTATCACTATTCGGGACCTCAAAATTCGTGGAGGCACATGAAAATCTCGAAGTGCGATTTTTAGATGATTACACTACTTCCCTTAGTGAGGGAACTAAAATGAAGGAAATGCCTTATGTTGAATGGGGTTGCGTTCACAATTTAGTTGACGTTTTTCTGTAATGCGACAAGTGTTACTGGGTGGTTGGTGTCAGTCTGAGTCTTGTGTAATTGTGTGTTTGGGTGGGTGTGTTGTTGTGTGTCTCAATTATTGAAGGGTGGGGGATGGTAGGGGGATGATATAGTGTGATATAGGTTGAGTGTTGTTGTGGTAGTAGGTTTTCTTGTTTGGATTAAACTATTTGGTTGGTGAAGTGTTTATGAAAGGGTGTGTAATTTCGTTTTATTTGCATTTGAACATTTAGTGATTTCTTTTTGTATGTAGTAATCCTCAAGGAATTCGAGTTTAGTGGGGTTCTTGAAATAAATTACTTTTCTTTTTCTGACGTTTCGGTTTATTTTGTTTCAAACCATCTTCAGAGAAATCTGTAACAACTTAAAGAAACTTTTTTTTTATGCAATATTTTGAATTTTGTGTTAAATTTCAATAAACAATAAACACATTGTACTTACAGATAAATATTGCACAACGTAGGCACTACATCAGCTTACCACTAGACATGTTCAAGAAGCCCATAAAAATAATTGTTTTTGAACATGAATAAGTAAGAATATATTTTTAAAATATTAGGCAGAACTAATTTGTTAAAAAAATACTTTTTCTAAGTGAGAAAAAGGAACTGCAAGCGAACTTTTTAAAATATCTTGTGT
This sequence comes from Oxystoma pomonae, assembly GCA_963921995.1. Taxonomy (NCBI): domain Eukaryota; kingdom Metazoa; phylum Arthropoda; class Insecta; order Coleoptera; family Brentidae; genus Oxystoma; species Oxystoma pomonae. The sequence goes on from OY998169.1 coordinate 27,903,200, forward strand.
AAAATGAAAGCTAAAATTGAATTTATGCTGATGATGGTCAATTAACCCAAAACGTTAGTGGAATTGTCAAAATAAGTTTCTAAAAGCTTGACTGTGCTTCTCTCACAAAAAAAAATGCCAAATCTCAAAACTGACCTGTCAGTACTTTGGTCTTAAGAAAGTGAATGTAGAAAGTTGTAAGCGTTTTTGGATAGCTTTAAAATAAAAGCGCAGAAAAAAATTAAACGAAAAATTAAAATTTTGTTTTTTTTCTCAGTAACTACTTAAATTTTGTAAACTCTTTCAGTATTAAACAAGTCATTAAATTGCACCCTTTAGAAGACTTCCATGGTAAGCATCAAATTTGGAAAAACCTGTATGAAAAAATATGCTTTTAGGGAATTCGAAATTTTGGAAAAAATCCTTTCAAACGATTTTTTTTTATCAAGCAAAAGCATTTTTGAAAGATGGCAGGCGTAAAATATTTAATAAAGTTTGATTCACGGGAATAAAATATTTATTTTTACTAATAATGCTTATCTTTTTAGAAGGCAATTTTTTATTTAATTTCGTATAATTAAATCTTATTCTTCTCCCTACTTTATTTCTCCAAAATTTTCCATTTGAAATTAACCTTATTTATTAATTTCATTTACTTTCTATACGTTTAAATTTGCAATTATCACTATTAAAAAATAATTTTTTTGATCCTCATATATTATTTAATTTTTTTTTTAATTCTTACTTATATTTTCTGTACATTTTATAATTATATCTTTTTTTAAATTTTTTTCGACTTATTTTTTCTTTATATTTTTCCAAATTTAAATTTTCTTTATATCGTTTACAAATATTTTTTTATAACTTTAATATCAATATTTTTTTTATTAATTACATTTTTAAATATTTTGTTAAAATTTTTAGTGCGCCAATATCTTTATATTTATCTTTTTTAAAATTTCCCTGACTTGGTTTATTTTAATCTAATTTTTTTTTTAAATCCGTATTAAACGTATTACATATATCTATATATAAAACTAAATGGCAATTCCTTTTTTTTTTATTTAAAGTGAGCTACTTGCTCTTTTATGCTTTTTAAATCCAACTTAAATTCTGAGGAAATATTCCAAGTAACATTAATTTTTTTATAATTGCCATCAATACCTTCTGGCAACTACTTAATAAAACAAAAAGTTGTATTAAGTTCTCTTTAAAACCTTTTCAGGACTCTTATAAACGTCTAAGGTGTCAGTTTTTATAAAGGCATACATTACTACTTTCATATGATTTTTAGTTTTAAAAAATATCTTTAAAAATATTCTCTAACCTTTAACAATCACAAGTAGTTTTCAAATGGTTGTCAGAGGGTTTTAGCGTGTCCAATTTGACCCCGCCCCATATTGATTTAACCATATAATATATATGGTATTTGCTTTCCTTCTTTAAAGTTACAATGCATGCATTTTTTTATAATTTCATCTTTGTCTAAATGCATCAAGTAAAATGTTTATAGAAATGACGAAACTTTTGATGGATATTAATTTCGACAAATATTTATAGGTTATATTAATATAATATTTTATTGATGTTTATATGGATTCTCTACGAGAAATGCTATAAGCCACGTCGTATTTATCGTGCAGAATTCAATTCTGCCTTCTAAAAACATGCAAATCCATAAAATATATGTTTTTAAAATCGTGCACATGCACGAAAAACATAAAAATAAACTAACAATAGTGCCACACGCGTGGGAAAACCACGGAATTCTATCATGGCCCCGCCATCTCGGCAAACGAAATTAATATATATACATATAAAAGCTTGTGTAGCTATGGACACCAACAGTTTTAGGGATTATCTTTAAAAAGTTTTTATTTCTATCTTATAAAACTTAAATGAATTTAAACCAAAAGTTTTATAAGAAGAATTTTTAAAATGTTTTGCTAACTATTTTATTAAACTTGAACCATATTAGAATAGTTTTTAAAAGATTGTGAATACGACCTTATAAAACTTGTCAACTTTACACCAAAAGTTTTATAAGAAATGTCGTCAAAAGGTTTTGATTTTCAAATTATAAAACCCAAAAACAAAAGTTTTATAGGGAGGCTTTTTAAAATGCTTTGTTTGCTATATTATAAAATATAAGACAAAAGTTTTATAAATATAGTAATAAGAATATTCTGATTGCTAATTTTGGAAGAATAATGCTCGTCTGGTTTTTCCATTACCTTTAGAAACATTAACATAATAAAGTTTTCTTATAAATATTGTTATAAATATTCACTACCCCTATAAACCCTTTATAATAAAGTTCAAAAATAATAAAACTATGTAGCAACCTAAAATGTTACTTGGGATTAATTCTTTGATACAAAATATTAGGTTTTCTTAAATTCATAACATAACAGATATTTTTAATTTTTGGCTTCTTTCTGGTTTTAAGTTACTAGCATATTCAAAATTATTTTTATTAAGAGTAGAGACCCTTATTTTTCTGTCGGTGACCTTAGCTCATTGGTGATCTTAGAAACAAATTTGAGTGTATTCAGCAAAAGTGCTTCGAGCCGTGTCCTGATGTTTATTTGACTTCAAAAAGTATGGATATCACTTGACCCGTTTTGAACGACAATTCGACATTTCCTGAACTAAAGGCACTGACAGAAAAAAAAGCTCCACTTTTAAACGTACAGTTGGTAAGTTTAGTATTGGTTTATATATTATTATTTTTGGTGGGAAAGATTTTGAATATATTTTTATTAATTTTTTCAAGAAAATTTTGATTTGCTGCAGTTTTTAAAGGTTTTTAAAAACTATATTTGCACTCATTTTCTTTAAATTTAAAAGGACATGGAACTTGTACGCAATATGGGTAAAATTTATGGTAGTAATCAAGACCATTTGAACCAATAATACAAAAAAATAATAATTAACTCGTCGTTTGTTTTTAACCTACAAGTTTCCAATGTAGAGAATAAAAATAAATTTGATAGTTATAAAACTCATTCGTTATGCTGTTTGAGACTAATAACTATGTTGGGAATTTGGAACCTTTGGTTGCACTATGACAAAGCTATGATTGTTTTCCACAAACCAAAACTACACTTTTTTTGCACTCCAGTGCAAAAAAAGTGTAGTTTTGGTTTGTGGAAGACAGTCATAACTTTGTTATTGAGACTAATAAAGTATCAGATAACTCACTAGTTATGGTTTATAGCAACCAACAACAACCCAAACTAAAATATTATGAAAGGTAAGACACTTAAATGTTTACACTGCACAAAAATTATATTTTTTATATTTTCTGCAGTTGTTGGATAACACATTGTATGCTTTTCGTTTGTTATGCTTCCTAAGTCGCTTGATAAATTATATCTCTCGGCCAGATGGTCTCGTACTATAAATTTTTCTCGTGTGACTTATTTTTAATATAACATACTAGTACCGTAAATAACGGTTATTAGATATATATTTTTAATTCTTTCTTGCTTTTAGGATATCATCCAAAATTAAAACGGAATATAATTTTGATCCGTCTGGAATAAAAAAACTTAAAAAGTCCAAATCATGGGAGTGTAAGACATGCAAACAAACTTTTTCTAAAAGTGCTTTACTTCGAATTCATAAAAAAAATCACGCACCTCTGGAAATGCTTCATTTTAATGGACCAACTTACATTTTTGACGATTTTCAAAACCTTTATATTTGCAAGCTTTGCTCGGCTGAATCTCCAGATGCTGATAATGCTGAAGAACATCAAAAATCCCATCTAAGGAACTTTACATGCGAGTTCTGCAAAACTACTTGTAAATCGGCACATGCTTTTTGTTTACATTCAATTGAACATAGAAATGGAAACATCTTAGATTGTCCTCTTTGTTTATATACTACCACCAATGAAAAATGGTTTAGATCCCATTCTATAAACAAACATTCTAGATTTAAATGTAGAGAATGCGACAAGGGATTTGGCGACAGTTCTGCTTTAAGTCGACATAAAAGTAACTACCATAGTGCAAACATATTTTACTGTATCGTATGTGACAAAGTATTGAGTTCCAGATCATATTTACTTGAGCACCAGATAAAGAACCATCAAGTTAGTAGTACTGGCGAATTAATCGGAGGGAGATGTAACCTGTGTTATCAGTATTTTAGTAAATCCGGTAATTTGGAAAAACACAAAAGCAAATGTCAGGGGCCCCGTAAAACGCAGAACAAAAAAGAATATTTATGCAACATTTGTGGACGTAGTTTTAGACACAACTATAAGTTAAAAATTCACGCATTAACGCACACAGGAGAAACCCCTTTCACCTGCTCAGTTTGTGGAAAAAGTTTTAACAGAAAAGATAGGCTTTTACAGCACAACCGAATTCACACTGGAGAGAAACCATATTCCTGTGAATTTTGTGACAAGAAGTTTAGAAATCTAAATCAATTTAAAGTTCATAAGTGGACACATTATAGTGAAAAACCATATACTTGTTCTTTATGTTCCAAAGGATACTACACTGGGCAAGGACTAAGGAAACATCAAAGGAGCTGTTGTGTAAGCGCAAGTTAGATTCTATTTTGCTGAAACAGGACCAATTAGTTAATTTCAATTGCAGTTTTAATTTACAAAGGTAAATAAAAACCTGTCAGGATTGTGATATTTATATGTTTTGAATTATTAGAAAGTTTAAGTTAGGCAAGACACGCAAACGCCAAGTTGAAATTGTAGATTATTCTCTCCTATTTAAGTGAATAATAGTGTCAAAAATCACGGCTGCTGAAGAAACCGATTTAAATTGAGAATATTGGAAAATTGGAAACCTGCTGTTGTGACCCAAAAAGGTAGGTATTAAATTAAAAGTAGTTAGGTGGCCTATATGTTGGAATTTCTTCTTGCCTTATGAAAACGTTGAGTTTCCTTACACCAGTAGAAAAGAAAAATTTAACCAGCACGTGGTTAAAATTACTTTCCCTCTTTTGGTTGCTACTTCTAAAATCGCTTGCGGAAAAGTGTCACCCCGCATTAGGTATTTACACTTGGCACTACATAAAAAAGCGTACAGTAGAGGTTAAGACACAAATATAATGTTATATAAGAACTGATAGTATATATTTCGACCATTCTAGGCTTAAAGTTACTATACCTATAAATAAGTTTTATTATTTAAAATAATCTTACAAAGTCATTATGGATGAAACAATTAAACCATTATGCTTTTCTGCACTGGAAAACAAAATCAAAAATGACTTTGGTCAAATCTTAAAAGGGTTTGGAAAATATAAACTAAACTGATTATTTTTGGGTGCTACGTAGATTCTTTATACACAAAAATTTAAATACAACATAAAAACAAAAGAATAGAAATAAATAAACCACATAACATTAAATACTTATTCATCATATTGGATACCAATCTAAAATGGGAAAAGCACATAGAATATATTTTCAATAAATTAGGATCATTAACGCACCACTTTAAAATATTTAAAAAATCCTTAAACAACAAACACTTAAAAAGATTCTACGTAGCCCCCGTACACATTAGCAAAAGTTCACGCAAAAAAGTGGAAACTTCAAAATAATTAAAGCTAAATCAAGGGAATTCCCAACAGAGCTTCTTAACAAAAAAAGTGAGCTAGTTGATAGCAGGCAATTGTTTTTTAAACAATTGTTTTAAGACAATACTAAAAAAGGAACACAATAACACCAATTTCGCACTACTATCATGCAAGACAAAAAAAATTAAACTGGAGTACCCCCAAATCTCATCAAAACTATCGGATAAAGAAGTTTTAGACAAATTAGCCCTAAAGTTTACGGACAGCTACCAGAAAACATATTACAAAACAAAAATATTTCTCAAGCAATACAAGAAAGAAACAGATAGAACAAAAATATACAATATAATCAAGACATTAATACTACACTAAGCAAGAAAATAAGTATGATACACACATATATGATTTGTTTTAGCCCAAAGCCCTAGTTTAAATAGAGAATATTAAGTAATTTTTTAAAATTTCGAAAGATTATCAGTTTGGAGTTACAATAAGCAACTTTCTGTATTAGTTTTATGAATTATCACAGCTCACTTTTTGAGCCTACGAAAAAGAATCCTAACACACCGAAACTATTTGTGCCAATGCATTTTAAAGAACCGGGGTAGGTTTTTTTGGATCTAGATTTGACTTTTTGGTTTTTGCCGCATTTACCAAAAATTAGGTTTCTATGATCTTTTGCACAGACGTATTAAAGAACTAGTTAACCTAAGTTATTTTTAGAACAAATTTGACTAAATGATGATATATCTAGGACTTACTTTAAAACTTTGTTGCGATTGGTTAATACTATTTAAACTCCTTTATATTTTATCATACAGTGTGGGAAAAAAATTAAAAAAAATATATTTTTGATTAGAACTTGTGTATGTGTAAGTATGTGTATTATAGTTATAGTAAATATTTGTTTCTCAATCAAATGGTAAAATATATCAAAAATAGAACAAATTTATGACCACTAAACATTTGTAAAAATTTCATTAATTTATAAGGATATATCAAAAACTAAGTTGTCTATAGTCGAACACAAATCAAGTTACAAACGAATGTCTAGTTTAGATATATATTCAATTGACTCCTGGGTTGCCATTAGGAAATCCTGTGGGTCACCTGTGATTACCCTTAGCGGACATATATGTTGGAATGGACATGTATGCACTATGTGTTAAAATAAAGGTAATATTACAATAAAATATTTTATTGGCAAACATTTTTGTTTTGCGAACATCAGAGGCCACGTAACCTGGTGAGCAGATAAGCGACCGCTTAGAGCACAGCGTGCCCAGGGCGCAAAATGGTTCCGTCAAGTTAGTTTCTTCAGATGTAATATTTCAAAAAAATTTATGTCATAATTTTACACCCATTGTGCACCTAAATGAACACATACCACTAAATTTTGGACCCATATTCTCGAGGAACTGCAAGCATTTTTCTCTGGAGGGGGAAGGCTAACTTGACGCTAGCCCCTCAGATGACAGTTTTCAAAAAATTTTACGCTATATAAAAGTCCTCATTTTGCTGATAACATCATGTCAGGTATGTCAGTGTCACACAAATTTAAAAAAGTGCCGCCACTCCTCTGGGGACTCGGTCTCAAAGCTCACGCGACCAATTGCGCCGATGACATCTATCTTAATCAATGTCTTGTAAGTTGTTTTTGATCTTTTTTGAACTGTTACAGTAATAGATTTTTGTAATAAGTACAATTGAAAAACTATGCCCAAGTGTTGTGTCCCAAAGGGTCCCAGTGATCCTCTGCTTCATCGCTTTCCACACCCTAAAGATCAAGCTCGCCAAAGACAATAGTTTGCCATCTGAAACGCTTTATAGGTTTAGAATATGCACCCGACATTTTAAACCAGAAAACTATTCAAAAAACTGTGGACGAAGCCTTCTAATCAGGCATGTAATTCCATCCTTTCATTTACCGCCATAGTCTGAAACAGACTTTAATGGTAAGTTTCGGGCAACGTTTCTACATACCACAGGAAAAACAGCCTATTCAATACCCACACCCAAAATTTGGATGGATATTGTATGGATATGATTTTGTGATTCAAAACACGTCCAGAGGGCCACGAGATGGATGTACATGGTATATCCACATAAAGATATGCACATACATAAAGATATGCACTGCATATACACAATATAAATTAGTCGTCCATGGATCCATGAATATGCAGTGTATATTCGGTGGATATGCAGTGCATATCTTCATGGGGATATCCACTGGCCATCTGGTCATGTTTTGAATCACAAAATCATATCGATACAATATCTATCCAAATTTTGTTATGTGGGTAGAGAGTTAATAGAGCACTAGTTTATCGTCACCTTATTTGCTTACCGTAATTGAGATTCTAAAAATAGTTTTTATACCAGAAACATAAATTACCGTAACCGTATTCTTTGCCCACATACAAACTGCCAATGTAAATAAAATAGAAAACAACAATTCCTGTTTTTGCAAATTCACTTTCAGAAAAAAATTAAAAACCTAACTAAACAAAAAAAAGAATTATCACCTAACAGCTGCAGCTTTTGCTCAGAAATAAATCTGGTTGGTTGCAAGAAGAAACCAAGCGGGCTCCGTTAAGCCTCCGTAAGTAACGAATTTCGGTTCGGTTATTTTTGGACACGGGAGAAGAATAACCGATTTTGCCTACGGTATCGCCAATATTGAGGGTCTATTAACTCTAATAGGGCATTTATTTAACCTATTTGTTAATTACATTTTTTTAGCCTATTCCGTTTAAAAATGCTGATGGGTAACCAGTTACACCGAATTTTTTGCAAATGAAGAAAACTCGCAAGTCCTAAAAGAAACTGCTGCTATTGAGGCTGACATGGGAAGCATAATAAATAGTTTATTAACAAACACAATAGTTTTGATATGTATATATCTTCTTAAAAGAATAATATAATATTTTAAATTTGACGCATTTGGTTTATTTCTTAAATTTATAGTCATTAGAATCTACAATATTTTGGAAAATAAAATTAATTATTGATAAATTAGTTTTTCCAAAATAATGTTGTTTCTAATGAACTGAAATACTTTAAAAAAATGCCCGAATTCAAATTTCCCGGTGCCGGCGCCGCTATCCTAATTCAAGCTTCGAGACCGAGTCACTAGAGGTGCAACGGTAGCAAAAAACTTATAACAGGACCCTAAGTCGTCAGATCGCCTTCTATACCCATAGGTACAGAGTGCCGCCGCATCCTTCCGAATTTGATAAAGCTCAATATTAGCAAAACTAGACGGTGGTTGGTCTATTCGGCAAGTAACTATTCGTTATGGGGAAGCAAGTAGGAAGACCAAGAAGCAATCAATTTTCTGAAAAAATGAATGTGAATTTGAACTTGAGTTTGTAGTTGAAGTTGAATTCGAAGCCTAAAAATGACGTAAGCAAAAAATACCTGTTGTTGTGACTTCTTTAGGCTTTCGATTCCTTGCTGGGAATTAACACATATTAGGATTATAACTTTTAAAAACTTACGTAAGAAACGTATAAATCCAGAAATAACTGCACACTGTTAAAAGAAAACAGCAAAAAGCTAAAAGTTACCTAGCGAAGGAATCTAGAACATGTTGGTTTTAGGAATATTTGGAAAAACGAGGGTTTTTACCGTGACTCCCAGTTTTGTTAAACGCAAAACCAAACAAATTGCGCATACTCCTCACTGCAAATTTTTGACTGAACGGATATTGTGTCGTTATTTCCTTATTTCTATGAGATAGATAAAGAAAGAGAGAAGGCAAGCTACGAAAATCAATGTAGTTTGGAACGTGGCTATAAAGCCACCAGAATGCCTAATTTCTGAAACAAAACTGATGATACAGGATAACTATTTGGACAAAACCTAACTTCATTTTCCACAGAACAAAAACCAGATTTTCAACTTGCCAAAATCAAACACAGATTTCGGTAATCGGCATTATAACTACACTGCTAACCTTAAATCGCTTCGAATAACCCCTTATATTACGCATTTGATATAAATCAAATGCACCAGAGTGAAACAACATGATGCCAGGGATACTTTATGAATGAAAAATGAATATGCCTGTTAAAGCACTTATGATAATCGTTTTTATTTATATACCGAACCCAACAAAGAAAACGCAGACCCAATATGCCCGATAGAGACCCAGACTCTAACATACGTATAGAATTTTGCGTATTTATTATTACAAGCTTTTATTTAACTTCAATGTATGTCATCATCATAGGCAATCACTCGATACCGAGTATGATTTTCCTCTATTCTGTATTGTCGCTATCTGTTGTGCGTTTTTTGATGGCTATATAAGGCAATTCTCGATCCGCACACTCTTCCACAGTCCTGGCACACCCAGTCTCCGGCAGCAGCCGGGTGTAGTTGGTCATCCATTCTTCCATTTTGTCGCTCCTTTCTACGTTTTCTCCTTTCCGTTTCTAGTCTATGTCGTTGCTCTTCAAAAGTTTGTGCTCCCTCATGGACTGTTCGGCGCCATGAAGTCCTATCGTTTGCCAAGGCCTCGAAGTTGTTTATATCGATGTGACCCTTCACCATATTGCCTTTAAGAACGTCCTTGTACCTTTTTTGTTGACCTCCTTGATTTCTCTTTCCCTCCTTCAGTTGTCCATAAAATATCTGCTTTGGGAGACGTGTTTCGGGCATGCGGATAATGTGACCAGTTCAACGAAGCTGGTGCTTGAAGATAAGGGCTTCTATACTAGTTGTTCTGGCTTCTTCTAAAACACTTATGTTTGTTCGTCGGTCTTGCCATTTGATTCTCAGTATTCGTCTTAAACAACTTTGTAGATATTTTTCTAGTCGTTTGATATGCCTTCTGTAGGTAGTCCACGTTTCGCATCCGTATGTTAGAGTTGGTATTATAACTGTGTTGTAGACACGAAGCTTGGTCTCCGCATTGATGCCATCGAAAGCCGTCCGAACGCTGCGCTAGCACATTTTAGGCGATGCTGTGTTTCTGCGTCAATAGGTGCATTTGATGCTTTTGTAGGCTTGGTTAAATGCGTTGATTACCAGCTGTAGACCTTCCTCTGTATCGGCCATTACGATGTTGTCATCGGCGTATTGCAGTTCGATTACCCAGGTTGTCGAGACCTTAGTTTTTGCTCGCAGTCTGCTTAGGTTAAGTAGGCCACCGTCGAATCTATATAGAATTTCCACTCCCGGCGGTAAATGTTCCTCAACAAGGTGAAGCATGGCACCTAAAAATATAGAGAATAGGGTGGGCGCAATAACACACCCTTGTTTAAGGCCTGTCGTAATCTGGAATGACTCTCCTGGTCGATCGTTGCTCAGGACTGTTGCATTCATATTGTCGTGTAGTAGTCTAATAATTTGAATATATTTTTGAGGGCATCCAGCTTTTGCCAGTATTTTCCAAAGAGCTTCTCTGTTGACCGAATCAAATGCTTTGACTAGATCTATGAAGGCCATGAAGAGAGGGCGATTTTGTTCTCTAGATTTCTCTTGCATTTGTCTGGCACTGAAGATCATGTCAGCTGTGCCTCGATTGGGTCTAAATCCACACTGTGTCTCTGGCAGATTTTGTTCAGCAATCGGAATTAATCGGTTTGATAGTATCCGTGCAAGTATCTTTCCAGCACCAGAAAACAGAGATATACCTCTGTAGTTTCCCCATTGGGCCTTATCGCCTTTTTCTCTGAGTTCGGCAGGAATGGTCTCAGTGGTCCATATTTTACTTATTAGAATGTGCATTTGGGAATTAACCCCCTTGTTTGTAGACTTCAGCAGCGATACCATCAGCCTGCTGACTTATTATTCTTTAGCTGTGTGATTGCCTTTTCCACCTCCTCTAATCTCGGAATCTCACTTAGGTGTTGTTGTGTAGTTTTCTCCGGAATTTTGTCGAAGATGTCATTATCGACCTGAGACTCTCTGTTGAGTAGTTCTTGGAAATTTTCTTTCCATCGTGAATTGATAGAGGATCTGTCTTTAAGCAGCCTTGTTCCATCTTTGGATCGTAGGAGATTGATGCCTTGTGTAGTGGGACCATATATCATCTTAGTAGCTTGAAAGAAGGCTCTGGTGTTGTTGGACTCAGCAAAATGTTGCATTTCATGTGATTTTGTTGTCTAACATTGGTTTTTTAATCTACGTGTTTGCCTTTGTACTTTTGCTTTGGCTTCTTGATATTGCCTTTTCATTTCGTTACAGTTAGGGTGGCTTTTCCAAGCATTATGGGCTTTTCTCTTCCTCTCAATAAGGTCTTGAATTTCTTTGTCGTGCTCATCAAACCAGTCTTGATGTTTTCTTTGTGTGTAGCCGACCGTTTCTTCGGAGGCAGATGTTATTGCTGTCTTCAACATTCTCCAGTGATCGTCAATATTCTCCGGGTATTCTAAAGTACCCAACTTTTGATTCAAAGAAACTTGGAATTTTGTTCTGGTTTGATCATATTTAAGGCGTTCTATATTGAATCTTCTTCTGATTTGCTTTTTTTGACAGCTACTTCTTGGTGGAATGTGCAAGTTCATTTTGGCTCGTATCAGGCGATGGTCTGTCCAGCAGTCGTCTGCACTCGTTATTGCTCTTGTAATGTTTACGTCTTTTTGATCTCTGGAACGTACAATAATGTAATCAATCAGATGCCAGTGTTTTGACCTCGGATGTTGCCAGGAGGTCTTGAATTTGTGTTTTTGTCGGAAAATTGTATTTGAGATTATGAGGTGATATTCCGAACATAACGTTAATAGGCGCAGTCCGTTTGAGTTCATGTTTCCAACACCTTCCTTGCCAATGACGCCCATCCATAGGTTTGAATTCGTACCAACTCGAGCATTGAAATCACCTAGGAAGATAAGATTTAGGTACAGATGTTACGGCTTCACTAAGTTGAGAATAAAATTCATCTTTTTGGTTTTCACCAGCTGCAAGAGTTGGAGCGTAGGCGCTGATTATAGTAGCGTGTTGGTGGTTGCTAAGATTTAGTCGCAATGTCATCAATCTTTCGCTTATTCCGGATGGAAATTCGGTTAGGTGGTCCACAATCTCATTTTTTATAGCCAAACCCACCCCGTGAATACGTGGTTCATCTTCTTATTTTCCTTTCCAGAAAAATGTGTAGCCTCCTCCGTGTTCTTTAAGTTGGCCTTCGCCTGCTCTTCTAGTTTCACTGAGAGCAGCGATATCGATGTTATATTTCCTTAGTTCACGTGCCACTATTGCCGTTCTTCTTTGTGGTCTTGTGGTTGTGTTTGTATCCATAAGTGTACGGATATTCCATGTGGCAAAGTTCATTGGATTTCTTTTTCTTTTGTTTTGACCGCATGTGGTGTACCCTCTGGATGCGGTTGTCCAGTCGGGCAGATGTTGGCTGGCTATGTTTAGGGCACCTTTTATAGCCCCTTCCCTTTCAGGGTGAGCAGAGTGGGTCCTAAATAGGGCTGCTCAGTCACGGATGCAGCACACGAGTTACTCTACAGCCAATCCTTGAGCAAAACGGCGATCACACTTCCGCCGCTTTCGTGCCGGTTTGTCACTAAGAGCTTCCAGACTACACTGTCCTGCTCCCGTCGCAACTTGCCGATCGCCGAAAGACTTTGATGTGCTTGGACTTCATGGTCTTATGTGTCCTAGAAAGTATAGGATCTCAGAGTAGAGAATGCCTGTGCGAGACTTTTATTAACGTGGACATGCTGATGCACAGTCAGCAAGCCCACGGTCCCTAATAACGAGTGACGACCCAATGGCGTAAGGAATACGACGATTGGGTCCCTCGAGATTAGGCCAGCTGATTGCACGATCGAGCACTAGACTAGAGTCGTAGGCGGGGGGTCGCTACATCACACCGCCTACAGGCTACAGGCAGTATGGTTCGCCCAACTTCCCATAGCGGACAGATTCAAGCCACAGTGGCCTGATCTGTCCGGCCTGAATGTATGTATGTTTATATGTTCTGTTCAAATCTTCCGATTGAATTCAAATTTGGTATGAGATTATAGTTCCGGTGACAATACAATAATATGGTATTTTAGGCACTCCCGGAGGGGGGAAAATCCCTATGTTTGTCCGATTTAAACCAAAATTGGTATACGGAAGTTTTTGGGGATTAGGAATACGAATGTTTGATCAGATTTTGAAAATTCAATATAGCGGATTCAAGATATACAATAATATGGTATTATTATGCATCCCCCTTCCTCCTACAAGAGGAGTGGAGGGCGGAAACACCTAAGTTTGTCCGATTTCAAGAAAAATTGGTATACGGGGGTTTTTGGGGGTAAGGAATACGAATTTTAGAACAGATTTTAAAAATTCAATATGGCGGATTCAAGATTTTTGTTCTTTTTTTTCTAATCAATTTTAACTGACTTATACACATCCGACTGTCTTCAAACTTGGCATGCGTTTAAAGTTCAAGTAGCAATACAATAATATTGTTTTATTATGCACCTCCCTTCCCTCTACGAGGGGGGGGAGGGAAGAAACATCTAAGTTTTTCCGATTTCAATCAAAATTGGTATACGGTGTTTTTTGGGAATAACGAATACGAATTTTTATCAGATTTTGAAAATAATTTTTTAAAAATTATATGCTGAATTCAAGATGGACCATTTTTGGTCATGTTTTGCTAACCAATTTTAACTGACTTATACAAATCTGATTTTCTTCCAATATGGTATGCGTTTATAGTTCCGGTGACAATACAATAATATGATATTATTAAGTGCCCACCTCCCCCTAACGAGAGAAATGGAGGGGGAAAAGATTTAGTTTGTTTAATTTCAATCAAAATTGGCATACAGGTGTTTTTAGAGAAGGGGATTATGAATTTTTGATCAGATTTATAAATTTCATTATGGCGGATTCGAAAGCTTTTCAAATACAAGCTTTTATAAAATATAAAGTGCACTAAAAAAGTACAAAATAATGTTTAGCATTCTGTCAGAGAATTGTTAGGATAGCTTGGGTGGAGTGAGGTTGGATTTACTTACCCTTGCATTTCTCTGCTTTATAGTGAATTCAGATTCTTGCGAACAATTATAATATAATCAATAACATAAATTTATCAAGTCAAGATGGCCAAACTTCCTAAAATTCGCTCATCACTTTTTTTATTATGATATCAAAATGCAAAATATTTTTTTTTACTTTTTAGTGTACTTTATATTTTATAAAAACTTGTATTTGACAACCTTTGATTTGTAAACTGCATATTCGTGGAAGATTTGGTCATGAATTTCCAAATATATTAACCCACTTAACTATCCTCGCCACCGTATGTTTTTCCTCTAAGAAAACTACAAAATATTTATTTGAAGGTAAATCTGAAAATGACATAGTTATAGCGAGCGGCTTTGGTTTAAAAGCTATGCATTTACAGATATATCAACACACTCTCATCCCCTCTACCAAACCCCACCAAATTATTTTTTCTTCAACAATTAGGAAACAATATAAATCTAAAACTGCATACCTAAAAAAGTTGTGAATTTTCAAAGAAATTATTATATTATCCTCCAAACCACTCCCCACCAAACTATTTTTTAATTTTTAGATTTGTGCTCGAAATCGTCAATTTTGATTCCGCCATATAATCAAGAATCAATTTATTGGTGCTAATTTACACATACATATGCGTTTTAACAAGTCAATAAATTTTCAAATTTGATCAAAAATTCATAATCCCTTTCCCTGAAAACCCCTGTATGCCAATTTTGATCGAAATCAAACATAAACTAAATCTTTCCACCTCCACTTTCCTCGTTAGGAGGAGGTGGGTACCTGATAGTACCATATTATTGTATTGTTACTGGAACTATAAACGCATATCAAATTTGAAGACAATCGGGTATGTATAAGTCAGTTAAAATGGGTTAGAAAAACATAACCAAAAATCGAATCAACCATATTAAATTTTTAAAATCTCATGAAAAATTCGTATTCCTTATTCCCAAAAACCCCCGTATACTAATTTTGGTTGACATCGGACAAACTTAGGTGTTTTCCCCTTTACTCCGCTCGTAGGGGGGGGAGGGTGTTGCCTAATAATACCATATTATTGTATTGTTACTGGAACTATAAACGCATACCAAATTTGACAGACAATCGGATGTGTATAATAATACCATATTATTGTATTGTCACCGGAACTATAATCGCATACCAAATTTTATTTTAATCGGACATCTAGAAATGAGTCAAAAACCTTGTAATAATAAACTTTATGTTTTCTAATTTTGAGAAAAAAATAATTTGCTGGGTGGTTGAGGGGGTGTTGATGTTTGTGAAAATTCATAAGCTTTTAACTCTGTGTTTCGGACTTCCATTGTTTATATTTTATTTATACGCGACGTTTCGATCAGAGATCAACTGTCTTACGATAACAATAACAAAATAACAAAAAAATGGTTCAAAAACCCCCTATTATAATCAAATCGAAAATTTTCTGAATGAGGCCCTGTCCATATGGTCAGGAATCCAGGGAGAAACAAAAAAAAAATAAAAGACTGAAAATTCTCGTGGACAGTTTTGGATAAACTTCAGGTGGAAAATACTGGAGTTGCGCTGTGCAAATTTAAATGCTAAAATTTTAAAGGAGGGGGCACACTTAACATGGGACTTTGGTTGGTATAGGAATTGAATCAAATTTTAGTATGTTGTAGATATTGAGGTCCTGATCACACTTTAAATTGACCAAAAAAAAAATCGTACAACTACTTTTCAAGAGATAGGGGTTTATTTGATAGTGCTTATTAATAAACTAAATGTGAATATTAGCACAGAAAATTGGTTTTGGCTGCAATAGTGCCTTCAACAAGAGATTATGCGACTAAATAAAAAGTAAGAGGGTCATAAGTGCCCCAAAAAGTTATTTGGTATACCGGAGACACTTGAAAAGTACCAAAAACTTACTAGTAAAGCAATAATTGTTTTTTTTTTGTAATGGTCACGAAAGTAAAAACAAAAGTGGAATGATAATATCCTGTAAATAAAATGACCGCTACATGTACTTGACATTTGTGAGCCTAAATAAGTTGGTATTGACAAAATTCCCCTAACTCTGAGGCTAATAATAAAAAGAGTTATCGCACATGACTTATGGAAGGCAAAAATCTAGTCATTCCGGTTGTATAACAGCACTGAACAAATCAAAACACTATATTTTTAGCAAAAACACGCAAAAAAAACGAAAACATTTATTTTCACTAAAAAAACAACGGAGTAACATCCTAGTAACTTTTGTTTTTGTTCAAACAAGTGTGTGGCTAATAAAAAACTTTACTTTTTCTATTAACAAAAATTTAAAAAAACAAAATTTTAATATATTATGAAAAATCATGGTAAAAAATACCAATTACTGATTGTGGAAAAGACACACCAAAAACAAAAACGAATGTCAAATCGATTCGATTGATGTGACTACGTTCTTTTAGGCTCATAAGTGTCACCTGCATAAGGCGGTCATTTTTGTGAAATTTGTCAGGGGGTATTATCATTCCACTTTTGTTTTTACTTTCGTGGTAATGGTACGAAATAAAAATAAAATGTCAAAATTCAATGAAAAATAATATACGGGGTATTCTAAGAAGTACATAAAACAATCAGAATTTTAATATTTGCACAAAAAAAGGTTTCTTCTTGCAATATTGGTGATCGACAGAGTTTATATTACTAAATAAAAATAATAGTGTCAGTTAGTATACTGGAGACACTTAAGAAGTACTAAAACCTATCAATACGTTACAAAATATGAAAAAATACGAGAGTCAAAATCTAATAAATATATTGTATATTTGTGGTACACCATAAGATTTTTTATTACGGGGGTATTTTAGGTGGTATAGAAATCAATCATTATTTTAATATTTGCAAAAAATTGTTTCTTGTTGCAATTGCTTGCCAGGAAAGCTTATTTGACTAAATAAAAATTAGTGGTGCCAGTTGGTATACCGGGGAAACTTGAGAAATACCAAAACTTATTACCTATGGTATAAAATAAAAGGAAAATGTCAAAAACAGTACAACAGTAGTGAAATTACCATCAAGGTTACTACTGACTGAACGTATTCAGTAGTTGGCGTGATGCTGGAACAAACAAATGGTATGTTTAGAAGCCCACACACAAAAATTAAAAAAATATATTTGATTTACAGAAATGACCCTTCTAGAGATTTAATTTATGTATAGATTATGAAATATTTTTAACTAAAAACTTAGGTACTATCTTCTTTCATTTCTTCATCTTCTGGATTGTTGTTACGAGCAACAACTTCAATGCAATTCAATATTTTAGTACGATACTTAACGTTTGAGTGATGTCGGGAAATGACAGGAATCATATTAAACTAGCAATATGACAGCACATGCCCACCACTCTAGCCCGTAATTGGCAAGTACAATAATAACTCAAGGTATCATTAATACTGGTCTCATATCTTACAAACAATTGATCTTTTGTATTGTTTCTATGCCTCGAAAATATTTTTACTCTTATTAAGTTTGCATGGTTTAACCTGGTATATATATTCCCATTATGTGACCTTGATCCTGACACATATTATCTTTGATGTATGAAGGTGCCAGACGTAGCTGGAAACGACAAGTTTTTGGTACTTTTCAATGGTCCTCGGTATACTAAATGAATTTTAGGGGAATGGTCCTCTTAATTTTTATTTAGTCGCATAAACTCTCATGGAAAACAATATTGCAGCGAAAACCAATTTTTTGTGCTAATATTCATATTATTAGCACTATCAAATAAACCCCTATATCCTGGAAACTAGTACAAATTTTTTTGGGTCAATTTAAAATCTACAGCATATCTAAATTTGGTTCAATTCCTTTGCTAACCAAAATCCCATGTTAAGTGTACCTCCTCCTTTGTTGAATAATAAAATAAAATACTAAATAAATTGAAGAGTTACAGAAGAGAGTCAAAAGCTGCGATTTCTTATATTTTTTGGAGTTTGTGCCCCAAACAGATAAATAACGGGTGATTCAAAAGTTTTGGAAAAAATGTATAAACATATTACAGATCTGTTAAAAAAATACATGTAAATCTTAATTAGTCCATTGTCCTTAACATGGCGCAGATATTTTCTTTCTCTCTCTTTTTGGAGGAGCCTACTCCGTAACTCGTGCTCATTTTGGGCTTCTCAACAAGTCCGGCAAATTTTATTAGCCAGTCGAGCCTAAAATGTTTCGATTGTTCTGACCTGGAGAACATTTGGGAGGTCGTTCTCTCTAAGAATAAATGGTATATTGTGAGTCTCTCTCAAAACATTATATTTTGGTTGGCATGATGCTCGTCCACCGTAAAGCCCCTAACACGTTCCACATAGGGCCTACCCATACCACCTTCTTCCAACATTCCAACATTAACATTTGTTCCTAGACAGGACAGCTCCCTCAAATATTTCCCTAGATAAATCGGAACATTTTAGGCTAGACTTTCTAGTAAAGTTTACCACACTCAGAAAACCATCCCAAGTGAAGTATCTAATTAGCTTTTTTTGTTAGTGGTAAGTGAAGTTTCTATAGCTGCAAGTAAAACGACCTACTTAAACCCGAGTTTGTTAATCCTTAGTGATTTATCTACTTATCAATATGCGACAACTCACTTAACTTTCCCTTTACTTACGGTTAGTGAATTTTTTTCTACTAGTTTGTTAACCCTTAGTGATTTATCTACTTTCCAATATGTGAAAACTCACTTAACTTTTCCTTCACTTACGGTTAGTGAATTTTTCTACTGAAGTCATCAAAGATTTATCCTAATAATAATGTATGAATTTTAATGATTTGCCAACGTATTGCCATCATGAGAATTCGACAATCTCATTTACAACGATCATTGTTCTATTTATAGTGAGATCATGATGGAAATAAGTTAAAAAAAAACTCGAAAAAAAATCGATGAACGGAAACGCTTCCGGTAACCCTTGGTTTAGAGATGATTGTCCATGTCAGCGGTGCTTTTATTTTGCTATTATTTTACTAAAGAAAACTAAAATGCAAAATATTAGTGGCCCTATATTATTCGATCCGAAGGTTTCCGTTCTAATCGCCTGTTGCGCACGCAAGAAATAAAACACAAAGAGAAGGTGACACAAAACGGATGAAAAGCCGTTGTTTTGTGATTCGACTTAAATAAACGGAAAGCTCCGGGGTGTTGGTATTATTCGAGTTTTGTGTTGTTTAGTATCGGAAAATCATACTGTACTACTTATTTTTCTCACATCGGAAGTGTGATAGAACTCGCCCGCCCGCAAAATGGCAGATGATCCTGCTAATTCCAGTGCAAGTGATAATAGTAGTGCTTCCAATCCATTAATGGATCAATTTACGAGAATGTTAGTCGATTCCCTTAGTAGCATCAGGGAAAGGGATGAACACACTCAAGTGGGACCCACCCCGGTGTATGATGTCCCGTGTTTTGACTCGAAGTCGAATGATTTGGGTGCACGAAAATGTTGCGTAGAAATCGAAAATTTGGACCAAGTATTTAAGTGGTCCCAATATGAACTTCTTTCAAGGGCTTCCAGCGGCCTTCGAGGTAAGACATTGTTGTATCTGTTTGTTTCGCCGTTTTAACGAGTCGCTGAAATATCTTTTTTATACCTTTATCAAAAACATAATTTTAGTAACTGTCTGCACATAACTAAAGCATGGCTTTTTTGGCTACCGATGCAAGGGAAACTTTTTTTTGGTCACTGCACCCGTGAGGAGGGGAGGAGGGATTTCTGTCCGTTTTTTACCCAAAGTTGAGGAGAAATAGCGGAGAATAGTGATATTGAAAAAATCTAATTGTTGTTGCCTCGGAATTAAGCCATTTCCGCCAGTTTTCACCGAGTATTTTCGAAAAAATAATTTAAAATTTTTGTCAAAGTATCGAATTGTCAAAGATTGGAATGTCGCAACAATTAACGTCACCGAGTAAAAAGACAGATCGCCGTGGAAACGACTTTTGTTTCATTTACCAGCCGCCTTTATTTGTGGAGTAAAGATGGTGTGTTGCGAAAGGTTCTCTTCGTTCGAAATTTTAAAAAATATTTTCCTGTTTTTCTTGGATTTTGTGCTAAAGGTGTTAAAGAAAAATAGTGTTAACAACTCGCTGCTAAACTGTGCTTTTTTTTGCTCACGTTTTTAAATATCTCGCTGCGCTCATTATTTGGACCAACGCTTGTGGGGGAAAGCACTATTTTGACCGCTAGTTGTTAAAACTACTATTTTTTATTATGAAAGAGTGTGTACCTGCATTAAAAAAAACCGAATGATACACACTAATCTAACCAGCTACAGTTAGTCAAAAGTGTATAAAATTTTTTTCGAAAACAATAAGAAATATAACACCCCGCAATATTTTATATTATCTTGTTGTTTTTTCTTCGTAAAGTATTTCTAGGAACTAATAATTGATATGTTAATTAATTGATTGGTATACTTACCTGTTAAGGAAATACCATCATAATTGTCCTATCTTATATTTCGAACATTTTCCATAGAACCGTAGTTGTATTTCGCCATGCGTCGTCCACAGATTTTAAAACACCAACGAAAAATAGGTTGGTATTACAGTTGGCAGCCCTGCTGCGTCATACTTCATTGTTTTGTCCTGTGCGACCTCCCAATGATCGCACAGGGGTTGGGAAAAAACGGGGTGGGTCTGGAAAATGTTCGAAATATAAGATAGGACAATTATGATTGTCTTTCCTTAACAGGTAAGTATACCAATCAATTAATTGTCCGTCTCTTATATTTCGAACATTTTTCATAGAACCGTAGCGGTTGAAAGCATAGACTGTGCGATCTATGCGATTTAACTTAACAGCAAACTAGTTATACTTATTTAAATGTCTCGATTTTTTGTTTTCTCTTTCCAAAAAAAAAACAGCAACAATAAGTAGGTGCAATACATAAAATAAATTTACAAAAATAGAAAAATATGTAAATAGTTATATAAAAATATATATGTATAGGTTTAACTACTAATAATCTATTTAATGCCCTGCAGTAATAGGAACAATAATTTTAACACATGCAAAAAATTAGGATTTAGCCTTATCATAAATATAACACATTATTATTCTATGTTAGAGATAGAACAGTCTTTGCAAATCCTGTTTGGTCATTAATTAGAGGTTTATTATAAAATCTATTAAATGCTTCAGATTGCTTTGACCAACCTGCTGTATCCCTTATACTCTCAATATTTAAACCTGCTCTTGCAGCCGCCAAAGAAGCCGCGTGACGATCGCTATAACCTTTAAAAATATTGGTATCAATTTTACATATTATGAGGATGTTCTTAATCCATCTGCTCATAGTCTGTGTGCTAGCTGGTCTGTGCCGCTTTTTCATAGTTAAAATTAGCTTACT
The DNA here is from genome assembly GCA_963921995.1 of Oxystoma pomonae. Lineage (NCBI taxonomy): Eukaryota > Metazoa > Arthropoda > Insecta > Coleoptera > Brentidae > Oxystoma > Oxystoma pomonae. The sequence continues at coordinate 27,925,103 of OY998169.1, forward strand.
TTCAGAGCCTCGTAAATTCTTAGTTACCTTCATGTAATGACAAATGGTAGAACAAACACAAAGCCCTGGTTTTTCCTGAAAGAATGGAAAGCACAAAAGGGGCTCTACTTTATTTTTTCCAGATGTTTTGATTCTGTCTGGAATTCTTATTTCTAAAAGGTTATCTTTAAGTAAGATATTTTCGATCTTTATCAATGAAAAAGTCTGCAGTCTATGAGCACTAGCAAGAGCGATTAACATAACTAGTTTATAAGTAAGTTTTTCTAAAGATAGGCTTTCCAAAGGTGACAAACTATCTAAATAATGCAAAACAGGAGCTGGGTCCCAAGTAAAGTTGTACTTTGGAGTGGGCGGTTTTATATTATAAATCCCCTTATAAAAACGCTTAAATATATTCCTGTCACTCTCAGGGACGTCCAGAATCAAGGACAAAGCTGCTCTATGAATATTTATAGAACTATAGGAATATTCTTTATCAAAAATGGATTTAATAAATTTTAAAATACCTGCTAAACTATATTTAAATGGATCACAATTCTTCTCCACACAAAACAGCCACCATCTCCCATAGACTGTGTTGTATTGATTTAGTGTTTTCTCGCAAATTGAAGCAATCAATACTGGAATTGAATCCATTGGAATACCTTTCTTTAAAAAAGCTTCCCTGACAAAATGGCTACAGCCAGGGTAAGATGTCTGAAGCCGGGGTACGGGACTCTGAAAGGAGATAAAATTAGGTTCTCATCAGGACCCAATATTAATTTGTTTCCAACCACAAGCTTGTTGAATACTGGAAACCAAGGCTGATTTTTCCATTCTGGTACAATGACTATTCCCTGGGCTTTGTCAAGAATAATTTTATCCAAAACTCTTGAAATAATAGAAAAGGGTGGAAAAGCATAAAAGTTCAGTTTACACCAACTAAGTGTAAAAGCGTCAACTGACTCTGAATTTGGATCGGGTTTCCATGAAATATATAAAGTTCAGTGGCAGAAAGATCAATTTCAGGAGTATAAAAATTAAGAAAAATAATTTCTATATATCTGTCATTAAGGGAATATTCTGTTTCAACATCAAAAGATCTAGATTCAGAGCCAGCAATTAAATTATCTTTTGAGCTTATGTAAGTTGCAAAAATATGTAGTTTTCGTTGCTCACAGTATTGCCATATGTTTCGCGCAATTTTATTTGAATGCGGAAATTGTATAGAGCCCTGTTTATTTAAACATGCTACAGCAGTTGTATTGTCAATTCGCAATAATATACTGCAATCACTAAGGGATTTGGAAACAGACTTTAAGCCATAAAAAGCTGCAAGCAACTCTAAATAGTTAATATGACTTTTTTTTGTTCCTGACTCCAAAACCCATGGGTCTTTTTTTCTCCACAAGAAGCACCCCATGCTTGGGAAGATGCGTCAGTAAAAAACAGTATAGTTACTGTCCTTCATATTTTTCTTACTAATTGGTAAAGCTTTTATCCACCAATTAAAATCACTTTCTAGATAATTAGGAATGAACATAGTTTTATTATAATTGTTGTCACATTGATCCAGAGCTAGCCATTTTTCCAGTTCAAAATTATTTAAGGTTATTTGTTGACATGGAAGACTATTTATTGTAAAAGTTAATGAATCTAATAAATTTACTGTTATTGTTATATTTTATTTACATAGTTGAAAAGTAGGAGAAATAAGTAAAAAATCATCCAAAAAATTAACTGATATGTACCCTTTTAATCTTAGATGTCCTAAAGTTGGTTTGAAAATTTTTGGTAAAAACAAAAGGTGCCACATTAAGACCAAAAGGCAAACATTGGAATTCCCATAAACAAGATTTGTGCTCAAATCTCAGATATTTTCTTGAATTTGGCTCAATTGGAATAGAAAAATAAGCATCTCTTAGATCAATTTTCGCCATAAATTAGTTTTGTGAAACAAGCTTTAAGACTGATCGAAAATCTTCTAGTTTAAAATGAGGAGCATCAATAAAAGAATTCAGGCTTTTTAAATTCAATACAAATCTATGCCCCCCATCAGTTTTCGGTACAAGAAAGTATGATGACAAAAATTCATCCTCTTCATGTTTACAAGGACAAATAGCCCCTTTTTCAATTAATTGCAGAATTGCATCATCATATAATTTAGATTCTTTCTTATTTATAATTACTTTTGACTTTTGTTTTTGAAAGGGGATTTCTTTAAAATAAATACTATAACCTTTTACCCAATTTAGAATGGTTGGATTATCAGTAATCTTAGTCCAATTTTGCCAATTGTTAGCTAAATTTCCACACATTACTTTGTTCTGTACCTCTAATATCTCCTGGTTTTCCACTGACTTGACTGACGGTAGGTTGATTTCTTTGGAAGAAGAGCTCTCTGCTGCGAGTTGCCCTGCCTCATTTTGGATTGTTTGCTTGTGAATGGGTTGAAGTTTAAATTGCGTGGACCAGAAAAAACTGATGGACGATTAGGATAGCTTGTCTGACGCTGCGCATAATTGTAACTCACTGTAGGCTGGGTAGCAACGGCAGCATTAAAGCTAGGTTTTTTCGGTCTTATAATGGAGCTAAAATAAAATAATGACAATAAATATGTCACATTTTAGCAATTATATTTTGTACCCTATTTGTGGTAATAAAAGCATTTATTATTATTATTGCTTTATATCCACATAAACACAGCCTAAACTTGCTAAGATAGAGCCAAGCAACTAAATAGGTATATATGTATATATATATATATATATATATATATATTTTAATTATTTGCTTATTTATTTTCTCAAAGGAAAATCATAGGAATAAATCCAATTTTTGTCTTATAACGTAAAGACCAATTTAATTTAAGCTTACCTCACTTGAGAAGCTGCAGATTTTGTAGCCTGAGCCTGCTTTATTTTGTGTAGGAGATTTTCTCTATATAAAAATCTATCAATTGGCTGCTCCTCCAAGAAATTTTTGAATTTAGGATTCAGTGATGGCGATAATAAAAATCTTGTACTTGTTGTACTCTTGTAAAAGAAATTTCAATTTCCTTGTACAAAGCCATAATACCTGCAGCCATGCTGACTTGTATATTCTGCAAAAATTTGTCCTCCCTAACTTTGGTCTCTTTTAATGCTGAGGCTATCTCAGGGTTCAATTCAGGTGGGATTAACCTGCCGCAATTTGGGGCTGGAGGATGCTTTTCAATTAAGTCATTGGCTACCTCCTTTTCCAATCCCTTTGATAGAAAGTTATTAAATCTGTTAGCAAATTCTGGCATCATATCCCCTGCTGAAGTTCTTTGTTGGGTTGGATCATTTCCGAATAAAGCCTCAATTGGGTCTCATTCTTGAGAGTGCGCCTGACCCTCAGGTGCCCCCAAAAATAAATTACTATCCTTTGCGGCAGGATTTGTCTCTAAAATAGTTGTTTCTACATTAACTTCAGAATCAACAACCAAATTAATATTGTCCACTTCAGGGAGAAACTCTGATTCTTGTGGTTCATGAATTGGATTTATTCATTACTCGCAATACCTTTCCAAGATATTTGCAATTTTATAGTCAAAATGCAATGAATCATAAAGATTCGGGGGGCTACCTACTTGGCACCCAGTACATTTGCTATAAGGCAGCAATACGCCGACTAGGAGTCATAAAGACTCGCTGTGGGCTGCTAAAAAAGCACCCAGAATTATATATACCAATTCAAAAAAGAAAATCAGTTATGAATTTTGTGAGCTACTAAACAAAGTACTCAGTATAGAAAAATGCCTTCCATATGCATAATGCATATAGTGTATTAACAAAAAACCATAATATAATTCAATATTTCTAGAATATTAGTAGCGTTTAATTTAACACGCAGTTTTTGTACGCCAAAACCATACACAAAAAAAAACAACTGATAAGAATTTACCTTGCCCGGTTTCATCCAATGACTCGCATTTTTCTCTTAATTTTTCTAGTTTTTTTCTGCAATTTTTCCAGTTTTCTTCTTTTCCTTACTTTATCGACCTCCTTCTGGTTCATTTTAGAACGTTTTATCCTAATTTTTTACACAAAAACCACTCAAAAAACGAAATTAAAAATCATTACGACGTGAACACGACAGCACAGGAAAAAACAATAAAGTATGACGCAGCAGGGCTGCCAACTGTAATACCAACCTATTTTTCGTTGGTGTTTTAAAACCTGTGGACGACGCATGGCGAAATACAACTACGGTTCTATGGAAAATGTTCGAAATATAAGAGACGGACAATAACGGTCGACCATCGTAATTGCTGGTTAACTTGATATAAACCGTTCACAATGATAAGATAAAGGCGAAAAGCAAAGTTAATTCATTTTTGATTTTTTTTAATATTAATTTAAATTATATTTGTTTTAACGTGCGCTTTTTAGTTAAAACAACTTTTTTTTTTAGTTTATAGTTTTTTTATTATTGGGAAAAAATATTATAATCCATAAATGAAATTATTTAAATTTGGTTATTAATAATTTTATGCTATCAGTGAATCAGTCAATAATCGACTGGCGCATCCTAACAGTACACAGCGCGCCATTTTTTTTTTTTAGGGCATGTATGAATATCGATCAGAAATGTCGCTCAGTGGGACAATTTTTAACAAACAAAATTTATTTGCATTTAAAACTCATCGTGTTTAAACAAAACTCTTAGAGGGCAAATTAACTCATGAATATTTTGTGCAAAACGAAATCTTATTCAGAAAAATTAATCCTTTAGAAAATCCTCCTATATTTCGTGCTTTTGTACCAATGGGTAGTCATGTGTATATAGTAGAATGAACAATGCCACGTGGGCGTTGACACAACTTTTGCTAAATTAAATCACTACTTGTGGTTTCCAAAAATGACAAGATTTGTAAAAAAATATTGTGACCATTGTTTAAAATGTATTGTAAATAAAAAGCACACTGGTAAGAAACAATCTGTCTTACACCCAATCGACAAGAAACCGATCCCGTTTCAAACAGTGCACGCAGATTGCGTAGTTCCATTTCCATCATCAGTTGAGGGTTACAAACACATTCTGCTTCTTATTGACGGTTTTACAAAATATTTATTCTTAATACCTTTGAAACCCCTATCCGATTCAGAAACAGCTGACGCTTTAAAAATTTATCTTGCTATGTTTGGAATTACAAAAACTCTTATCTCTGATAGGGGTACCAACTTTACAGATAAATTAGTAAAAGATATGTTAAAAGAACAACCTATAAATTATCATTTAATCGCAAAAAGTGCGCCACGCGGAAACGGTCAAGTTGAGAGATACGTATCCACAATATTAGATCTTTTGCGTACACAAGTTGACCTAGAAAAAGAAACAGAATGGTCGAGCTTAATTATAAAGCTTCAATCATCTTTAAATACTACCATACTTAAGACCACCGGTTTTAGCCCTCTCTATCTTTTGACTGGGGTAGATGGGTCTGTACCAGATTATAAAACATTGACTGACTCCATATCGGTCCCAAAAATTTCACAAAACCTTGAAAACGATAGGAAACTGGCGTACGAGCGTATACGAAAACAGGCAGACTACGACAAGAATATTTTTGACAAGTTTATAAAATCAAATAAAAATGTTGATGTTGGAGATATGGTTTTTCATCCTTCCGGATACAGTTATCTGGCTAAACTTGATGCTAGGTAAATACAATAATTGTCATATTAATATCTTGTTTATTTGTTTATCTTGTTCGTCCTTTCCTAATATGTTTTAACGTTACTAAAAATCTAGAAAGATCAAAAAGCTAGTATTTTTATTCTTTCTTTAAAATAAAGGGGTTCTTTTGAAGTTCTCCAAATCCTTGCGAATGATAGACTGGAGCTCAGAAATTTGGCCACAAGTAGAAAAAGGACCGTTGCCAGAGATATGATCCGTATTTGGCCGGGAGAGCTTTCAAACGAGTAATACGGGAATAAAAGGTAAGGCCCCTGTCAGCGGTGAGAAAAAAACCCAGTGTTATGAGTCAGAAAAAAAAAGTCGTTAGAAGAGGTCGCTGCTTCGAATGTTGTTGCTTTTAACAAGGTTGTTGCCCTGAAAACGGTTGTTGTCTTGAATAAGGTTGTTGTCTTGAATAAGGTTGTTGCCTCGAACAAGGTTGTTGCCTTCAACAAGTTTGTTGCCTTGGATTAAGGTGGTTGCTTTACAGAAGGTTGTTGCCTTAAACAAGGTTGTTGCCTTGAGAAAGGTGTTTTCTGGAAAAAGGGTGTTGCCTTAAGTGAGGTCGTTGCCTTCAGTAATACCGCTACTTTAAGTTAGGTCGCCTCCCTCCCTGCCTATTGACCAAAGAAAAAACGAATGCACCTAAATTTTCATTGATCTAAAATAATAGAGCTTTTGAGAATATCCATAGAATTATTTGAAATAAAAATCCACTTGGTTCCATTCGTCATTTTGACTAAGTTCTTGATATTCTTTTCTTTTCATTTTAGATGCCAAAGCGTGGTGAAATTCTAAAGAAAAATAAAAGGTCGTAGTTTAGTTAAATCGTAATATTAAGTTTACGATTAATTATGGGTTAAAAAAAAGAAAGAGAAGTATTTTTTTTCCTTTTTTTTTTGTTGTTCGTTCAATTCCAGTATTGTAGTTTTTCAAACTTAGCTTTTTGTCGTTAGATATAGTTCAAGTCAATATAATAATATTCAAACAAAATTTATTTAAAGGTTTTATTTTAGGTTAATTCGAGAGCGAGTTAAATGTCAGGTTGGCCGTGTCAGCGGTGCTTTTATTTTGCTATTATTTTACTAAAGAAAACTAAAATGCAAAATATTAGTGGCCCTATATTATTCGATCCGAAGGTTTCCGTTATAATCGCCTGTTCCGCACGCAAGAAATAAAACACTACAAAGAGAAGGTGACACACAACGGATAAAAAGCCGTTGTTTTGTGATTCGGCTTAAGAGTGTAGTCTTTACCGAGGCCTTGGAGCGAACGTGACGTCACCAGTCGCGGGGCACGGAGAGGCCTCCCACACCTAAAATTTGTGAATGCGTAGATACTCTCCTCGTCTGCAGGTGATTATAGGCCAGTCATATAAGCATCTAAATAAATCATGACTTTTATTTTTTCTATGTTTTAAATACTAATATACTATTATTTTGGCAACTATTTGTATTGTAATACACCACATGCCCTCAAATTAGACAATTTTTTTAGGATAGAAATTTATAAAACAAATATGCAGTATCAAGATAAGAATCTCGCACCTTTCGCGCGCCGGGTCTTGTGTGTGCTTGTCCAATGAGAGATCGGATACTTCTTCATTGAGTGAGATGCATAGTGATTTCCTGTGTGTAAAGAAAAGAAATAAGCTTACGGAATGACCGTGATCCGAAAACAAACAGGCAGATTATTACTTATTTTATATTATGGTTCGAGAGACAATTATTTTTTGGAGTGTACGTATGAACAAGTGTTTTGTTTTCTCAAAATGTTGCTGGAAAAAGTCGTAAACTTACACTTTCTTCAATTCGAAAAAAAGTACAATTTTTTTTTACTTCTAATTTTGCCTTTACAATATTTTTATTTTGGTTGCAAATATTGTTTACCATATAATTTATATTGTTGTAATACATACATACATACGTACATACATATAGCAGAAAATAGCATTTTTTTCAACCCGTACCAGTATCGAGCATATTGGGGTGGGCATTTTTTATTTCCACTGAAAATAAGTTATTTTTGTCTAAAAGAGAAATAAATATAAAATTTTGTGGTAGTTATATAAACTTGAATTCCAATGAAAGTGGAATTTTATTACATTCTCTCACTCTTTGCCATTTACAACCAAAAATGTGTGCATGAAAAGGAGTATAGTGTACAATTCTCTACACCATTTTCACTATTTTATGAACAATTCTTTGTAGAGGCACTTACTAGTGACTCGTTACGACACCAAACCCCTCGACGACTGATTTTTTTTATGCAAAAAGGGCTGCCAGGGACGGTTGGATTGTGATATTTAGTTGTTTTGGGTTGTTTGAGTTGGTTAAAGTTGGATCCCGAAATTTGTCACATACTAAATAATTACCAATTTTGAAATGGTGTCTGACTGTCTGGGGCACGATAACTCAAAAGCCGGTAAACCGATTTCTAAATTTAATTTGATACAATAATTCTTTAGCACCAGGCGATGGGCTGATTAGTTTTTAAATGTTGCTAAGGGGAAAATCAACATACGGTTTTCACATGTAAATGGATAATTTCACTTTCAACAAAAATTGTACTTCTCCGAAGTTTCTCACAGCCGTAGATTTTGACATATTCAAAAAAATAAACGTATAAAAATCTCACTTACAAACCGTAGCAGCTAGCGAAACACGGTTATCACATCCAGGGCCGGTCAATGGCGAACGTCGTTGAAGTTAGATTTCAAATTTTCGATCGGAATTCAAAAAATTGGTATATAACGGTTTTTGGCATCGAGGATTACGAATTTTCGATCAGAATTGAAAAACTTTAAAATTGATAGCTTCTCGCTGAGTTCACAAATTTTTTGATCAAAATTGAAAAACTATAAAATTGATAGCTTCTCGCTCAGTTCACAAATTTTTTGATCAAAATTGAAAAACTATAAAGTTGGTAGCTTCTAGCTGAGTGTGGGGGGGGGGGGTAACATCTAGTATCTCCAATTTTGTTTAAAATTGGTATATGGCGGTTTTTAGAGTCGAAGATCACAAATTTTTGATCCAAATTAAAAAACTATAAAGTTGATAGCTTCTAGCTGAGTTGGGGGGGGGGGGGGTACCATCTAGTATCTCCGATTTTGTTTAAAATTGGTATATTGCAGTTTTTAGGGTCGAAGATCACAACGATTTTGTTTTAAATTAGTATATAGCAATTTTTGGGTTCGAGCAATACGAATTTTTGATCAGAACTGAAAAACTATGAAGTTGATAGCTCCTCATTGAGTTGGGGGGGTGCCATCTAGTATCTCCGATTTCGTTTAAAATTGGTTTATAGAGGTTTTTGGGGTCAAGGATTACGAATTTTCGCTCAGAATTGAAATAATATAAAGTTAATAGCTTCTTGCTGAGTTGGGGGAGAGGGGTACCATCTAGATCTTTGATTTCGTTCAAAATTGGTATATAACGTTTTTTGAGGTCAAGAATTATGAATTTTCGATCAGATCTGAAAAAATATAAAGTTGATAGCTTCCCGCTGAGTTGGGGGAGGGTACCATCTAGTATCTTCAATTTCGTGCAAAATTAGTATATACCGGTTTTTCGGGTCGAAAATTCCGAATTTTTCATTAAAATTGAAAAACTATTAAATTGATAGCTTCTCGCTGAGTTGGGGGGTGGGGTACCATCTAGTATCTCCGATTTTGTTTAAAATTGGTAGCGGGGTAAAGGATTACGAACTTTCGCTCAGAATTGAAATACTATAAAGTTGATAGCTTCTCGCTGAGTTGGGGGGAGGGGTACTCTTTGATTTCGTTAAAAATTGGTATAAAGGGTTTTTTGGGGCCAAAAATTGAGAATTTTTAACCAGGTTTCAAAAATTAAGTTGACAGCTTCTGAAGGGGAGCGTATCATCTAAGTATCTTGCCTCCCTCTCCTGCCTATTGACCAAAGAAAAAACGAATGCACCTAAATTTTCATTGATCTAAAATAATAGAGCTTTTGAGAATATCCATAGAATTATTTGAAATAAAAATCCACTTGGTTCCATTCGTCATTTTGACTAAGTTCTTGATATTCTTTTCTTTTCATTTTAGATGCCAAAGCGTGGTGAAATTCTAAAGAAAAATAAAAGGTCGTAGTTTAGTTAAATCGTAATATTAAGTTTACGATTAATTATGGGTTAAAAAAAAGAAAGAGAAGTATTTTTTTTTCCTTTTTTTTTTGTTGTTCGTTCAATTCCAGTATTGTAGTTTTTCAAACTTAGCATTTTGTCGTTAGATATAGTTCAAGTCAATATAATAATATTCAAACAAAATTTATTTAAAGGTTTTATTTTAGGTTAATTCGAGAGCGAATTAAATGTCAGGTTGGCCGTGTCAGCGGTGCTTTTATTTTGCTATTATTTTACTAAAGAAAACTAAAATGCAAAATATTAGTGGCCCTATATTATTCGATCCGAAGGTTTCCGTTATAATCGCCTGTTGCGCACGCAAGAAATAAAACACTACAAAGAGAAGGTGACACACAACGGATAAAAAGCCGTTGTTTTGTGATTCGGCTTAAGAGTGTAGTCTTTACCGAGGCCTTGGAGCGAACGTGACGTCACCAGTCGCGGGGCACGGAGAGGCCTCCCACACCTAAAATTTGTGAGTGCGTAGATACTCTCCTCGTCTGCAGGTGATTATAGGCCAGTCATATAAGCATCTAAATAAATCATGACTTTTATTTTTTCTATGTTTTAAATACTAATATACTATTATTTTGGCAACTATTTGTATTGTAATACACCACATGCCCTCAAATTAGACAATTTTTTTAGGATAGAAATTTATAAAACAAATATGCAGTATCAAGATAAGAATCTCGCACCTTTCGCGCGCCGGGTCTTGTGTGTGCTTGTCCAATGAGAGATCGGATACTTCTTCATTGAGTGAGATGCATAGTGATTTCCTGTGTGTAAAGAAAAGAAATAAGCTTACGGAATGACCGTGATCCGAAAACAAACAGGCAGATTATTACTTATTTTATATTATGGTTCGAGAGACAATTATTTTTTGGAGTGTACGTATGAACAAGTGTTTTGTTTTCTCAAAATGTTGCTGGAAAAAGTCGTAAACTTACACTTTCTTCAATTCGAAAAAAAGTACAATTTTTTTTTACTTCTAATTTTGCCTTTAAAATATTTTTATTTTGGTTGCAAATATTGTTTACCATATAATTTATATTGTTGTAATACATACATACATACGTACATACATATAGCAGAAAATAGCATTTTTTTCAACCCGTACCAGTATCGAGCATATTGGGGTGGGCATTTTTTATTTCCACTGAAAATAAGTTATTTTTGTCTAAAAGAGAAATAAATATAAAATTTTGTGGTAGTTATATAAACTTGAATTCCAATGAAAGTGGAATTTTATTACATTCTCTCACTCTTTGCCATTTACAACCAAAAATGTGTGCATGAAAAGGAGTATAGTGTACAATTCTCTACACCATTTTCACTATTTTATGAACAATTCTTTGTAGAGGCACTTACTAGTGACTCGTTACGACACCAAACCCCTCGACGACTGATTTTTTTTATGCAAAAAGGGCTGCCAGGGACGGTTGGATTGTGATATTTAGTTGTTTTGGGTTGTTTGAGTTGGTTAAAGTTGGATCCCGAAATTTTTCACATACTAAATAATTACCAATTTTGAAATGGTGTCTGACTGTCTGGGGCACGATAACTCAAAAGCTGGTAAACCGATTTCTAAATTTAATTTGATACAATAATTCTTTAGCACCAGGCGATGGGCTGATTAGTTTTTAAATGTTGCTAAGGGGAAAATCAACATACGGTTTTCACATGTAAATGGATAATTTCACTTTCAACAAAAATTGTACTTCTCCGAAGTTTCTCACAGCGGTAGATTTTGACATATTCAAAAAAATAAACGTATAAAAATCTCACGTACAAACCGTAGCAGCTAGCGAAACACGGTTATCACATCCAGGGCCGGTCAATGGCGAACGTCGTTGAAGTTAGATTTCAAATTTTCGATCGGAATTCAAAAAATTGGTATATAACGGTTTTTGGCATCGAGGATTACGAATTTTCGATCAGAATTGAAAAACTTTAAAATTGATAGCTTCTCGCTGAGTTCACAAATTTTTTGATCAAAATTGAAAAACTATAAAATTGATAGCTTCTCGCTGAGTTCACAAATTTTTTGATCAAAATTGAAAAACTATAAAGTTGGTAGCTTCTAGCTGAGTGTGGGGGGGGGGTAACATCTAGTATCTCCAATTTTGTTTAAAATTGGTATATGGCGGTTTTTAGAGTCGAAGATCACAAATTTTTGATCCAAATTAAAAAACTATAAAGTTGATAGCTTCTAGCTGAGTTGGGGGGGGGGGGTACCATCTAGTATCTCCGATTTTGTTTAAAATTGGTATAGTGCAGTTTTTAGGGTCGAAGATCACAACGATTTTGTTTTAAATTAGTATATAGCAATTTTTGGGTTCGAGCAATACGAATTTTTGATCAGAACTGAAAAACTATGAAGTTGATAGCTTCTCATTGAGTTGGGGGGGTGCCATCTAGTATCTCCGATTTCGTTTAAAATTGGTTTATAGAGGTTTTTGGATTACGAATTTTCGCTCAGAATTGAAATAATATAAAGTTAATAGCTTCTTGCTGAGTTGGGGGAGAGCGGTACCATCTAGATCTTTGATTTCGTTCAAAATTGGTATATAACGTTTTTTGGGGTCAAGAATTATGAATTTTCGATCAGATCTGAAAAAATATAAAGTTGATAGCTTCCCGCTGAGTTGGGGGAGGGTAGCATCTAGTATCTTCAATTTCGTGCAAAATTAGTATATACTATTAATTATTATTAAAAACTATTAAATTGATAGCTTCTCGCTGAGTTGGGGGGTGGGGTACCATCTAGTATCTCCGATTTTGTTTAAAATTGGTAGCGGGGTAAAGGATTAAGAACTTTCGCTCAGAATTGAAATACTATAAAGTTGATAGCTTCTCGCTGATTTGGGGGGAGGGGTACTCTTTGATTTCGTTAAAAATTGGTATAAAGGGTTTTTTGGGGCCAAAAATTGAGAATTTTTAACCAGGTTTCAAAAATTAAGTTGACAGCTTCTGAAGGGGAGCGTATCATCTAAGTATCTTGGATTTAATTCAAAATTGGTATAAAATGGTTTGGGAGGTCAGGAATTACGAATGGTTCAGATTTCACAAATAAAAGCATCTCAGATTTCTTTTGAAATCTCAGTACAATAGATTTTGTTCAAAATTGGTATATAGAGTTTTGGGAGCCGAAAGTTACGAATTTTCTCAACTTTTGCAAATTATAAAGTTAACAGTTGCCCGACGGGTGGGGTGGGGTTCCATCTAAGCATCTCAGATTTCTTTTAAAATTGCTATGTTGGGGTTTTGAGGGCGTAGAATTAAAAATTTTAGAATAGATTTTAAAAATTATGAAGTTGACAGCTCCTCGAAGAGAAGGGGTGTACCATCAGAATCTTCGGTTTTGTTCAAAATTGCTATTTAGGTGAAGTCGTCACGCTATATGTTATTCACAAATCGATAGCTGTCAAAATGTCCTTTTAACAAACATAATTTTTTTCTCTGTACGAGACTCTAAAGTACGGAGAAACAAGCCTAAATTCAGAAAAACCTTGAATTTTGCAAGTTTTTTATAGTTTTAAAATTTCCTTGTCACTCCATAGGGTATACACAAATCAATAGCCATCAAATGTAAAATTTTGACAGTTATCGATCCGTGTATACTGTATGACGTGACAACGTTACGATTGGTCTAGATTCGTGTATACGTCACGATTGGTGTTTAGAAATTTTAAAACTTTAAAAAACATACAATATTCCACCATTTGCTCATTTTAGGGGTGTTTCTTGGAACCTTAGGATTTGGTACAGTAAAAAGAAATTATGCCTGCGTGACAACGTCTCGATTGGTATTCAAAAATTTTAAAACTTTAAAAAACTTGGAAAATTCAACCATTTTATGATATAGGGGGTGTTTTTCAGACCCTTAGGGTTTCGCACAGAAGAAACAAATTAATCCTGTAAGAAGACCATTTTGACAGCTATCGATTCGAGTATAACGGATGGGGTGACAACGTCACAATTGGTATTTAGAAATTCTAAAACATGCAAAATTCAAGCATTTTCTGAATTTGTGTAAATCGTATGGCGAGACAACGTCGCGATTGGTATTTGCAAATTTTATAACTTTAGAAACTTCAAAATTCAATCTTTTTCTGAATTATGGCGTGTTTTCTCGTACTATAAGATCTCGTGCAGAAAAAAAATATGCATATTTAAAGGCCATTTTGACAGATAATAATATGTCGATAGCATATGGCGTGACTATAACGTCACCTAAATACCAATTTTGAACAAAATCGAAGATATTTATAGATGGTACCTCCCTTGTGTTCGAGGAACTGTCAATTTTATAATTTGTGAACCAACATTCGTAATTACCAATTTTAAACAAAATCGAAGATACTAAATTGTATACCCGCCCAACTCAGCGAGAAGCTATCAACTTTATAGTTTTTCAATTTTGATCAAAAATTTGTAATCTTCGACCCCAAAAACCGCTATATACCAATTTTGAACGAAATCCCTCCAGAAGCTTTCAACTTAATGTTTTCAATCTGGTCAAAAATTCTTAATTTTTGCCTCCAAAAAACCCTTTATACCAATTTTAAACAAAATCGAAGTAACTAGATGGTACGCCCCCACAACTCAGCAAAAAGATATCAACTTTTTTTTAATTCGGATCGAAAATTCGTAATCCTCAGCCCCAAAAACCACTATATGCCAATTTTAAACAGATTCGGAGATACTAGATGGTCGCCCCCCCCCCCAACTCAGCGAGAAGCTATCAACTTTATAGTTTTTCGATTCTGATCGAAAATTCGTAATCCTCGACTCCAAAAACCGCTATATACCAATTTTAAACAAAATCGGAGATACGAGACGGTAGCCTCCCCAACTCAGCGAGAAGCTATCAGCTTTATAGTTTTTCAATTCTGATCGGAAATTCGTAATCCTCGACTCCAAAACCGCTATATGCCAATTTTAAACAGAATCGGAGATACTAGATCGTCGCCCCGCCCCCCAACTCAGCGAGAAGCAATCAACTTTATAGTTTTTTAATTCTGATCAAAAATTCGTAATCCTCGACCCCGAAAACCGCTATATACCAATTTTGAACGACATCGAAGATCTAAATGGTACCCCCCCCTCAACTCACTGAGAAGCTATCAGCTTTATAGGTTTTCAATTCTGATCGTAAATTCGTAATACTCGACCCCAAAAACCGCAATATACCAATTTTGAACGAAATCGAAGATCTAAATGGTACCCCCCCCCCCTAACTCACCGAGAAGCTATCAACTTTATAGTTTTTCAATTCTGATCAAAAATTCGTAATCCTCGACCCCAAAAACAGCTATATTCCAATTTTGAACGAAATCGAAGATACCAGACGGTACCCCCCCCCAACACAGCAGGAAGCTATATCAACTTTATAGTTTTTCAAATCTGGTCGAAAATTTAAAATCCTTACTCCCGCCCTCTGATTTTTTTGTGCGCATTTATCCAACTCTACCAACTAACTATTTTATAAACAAAATTTACGACAAATAATAAAAAATAACATTATTTTGATCGCGATCATAAACGCGTCCATCTTTGATCAAATATTGATTGCGCGCGCAAAAACATGTGCCACAGTTACTTATATACACGCCTGTTTTTTGTTTGAAAACGAAATCTGAAAACTGCATATCCTTAGCAGCTTTGGTTCAAAAGTTATGAATTTTTAAATATACTAACCCTCTCAGTCACTCCCCACGAACGTAGTTTTTTTTAACATTATTTTCTCACCGAACCTATAACGCACACTACATATTATAAAAATAGGATCATTATTTTTTACGTACATTGTGATTTAACGAAAAAATGGTATTCTGACCATATTATTACCTAGACTTTTAGCAAATTTTTGTGAGCTTACTATAGTAACTACCGTTCTCTTTTTCTAAATACATTCGGCTGAGAGAAATCCAGCTTACTACCACACACCAGAAAAATGACCTGTCAGACCCGACTGTACACCCTTCGACCCCGTATATCTGTCAACGATAACTATATCAAGTAAGCTTGATCTCTCCCCCACCGATGCAATTAAAAGAAGAGAACAATAGTAAGTATAGTAAGCATACAAAATATTGCTATTTATCTTTCGAAACAAATTTTTGAAATAACTATTTATTTCAAAGATTACTCAGAATTAATAAATAATATTTATAATTTATTATTTATTAATTAAATAAACACTCTGTATATAATTTTAGTTTGCACATAAGATAAAAAAAAATCCAATTAAAACATGAATAATGTGCATCATCTCTTGACTGGCCTATAAATTGTTTCTCTTACAGAGTCTGCCCTGCCACTTTCGGTATAAAATTGTAATTCGTAAATTTCGCTTGTAAGGGTTACTTTGTCCCTAAATTTAAGCAACAAAAATTTTCTTTTCAATTTTTTTTTTGTTTTATTTGATAGATGAAGCTTAGTTCTAGGGTTGTCTGGTGTTAATTTTTTCATTTTTTGTTTCTGGTTCCGTGTGTACAGTGCTGAAAATGGTCAAAATATGTCATATTTACACCAATATTGTACAAAAATAACAAAAAAATTTAAACAACTAAATTTAACTTTTATCTTAAAAACAATACCAAAAATTCCTTCGCTAAGATAGAAAAATTTTGGGCAAAAAATACCTCTGCATCGGAACGTTTTTTAGCGAAGACTATACTCTTAAATAAACGGGAAGCTCCGGGGTGTTGGTACTAGAGACATAAAGCTATTTGTAACTCATCGCGGTATACGTATCCGCATCTAGCGAGAACCAAGCACATTGATTGGTGAGAAACTTGTAGCACGTTCGAAAAGAGCAGATATATGCTAATTTAAGGTGTTTCTGAACGCAATAGGTGCTGAGATACTATACGTGTGCCGTAACGATACGTGATACCTAACGCATCTCAACACCTATCGCGTTCAAGGACACCTTAGATTAGCATATATCTGCTCTTTTCGAACGTGGTACAAGTTTCTGACCAATTAATGTGCTTGGTTCTCGCTAGATGCGACCGGTAAAATCAACGTAACATTTTCTGAAAAGATAAAAACATCGAAAGCTACAACCGGTACTTATTTTTCCATATTTTCAAAATAAACCTAATTTATGTGCAGCTTCAGCAATAGACTTTTATATCCAAAAAAACTTATTCACTGCATGGACATTTTGAACAGCTTATTTTAACATATAAGAAACCTTTTCACATCCAGCTTCTTCCCAGAGTATTAGCAGATGGATCAAGTGTGTTTTGAAAAATAGTGGGATCAATGTTGAAAAGTTTAAAAGCCATAGTGTTCGACACTACTTCAGCCGCTTTAAGGTGCGGTCTTACTATAAATACAATTAAAAATACAAGTGGCTCGAGTCCCTTTTAGGAGGTGTTTTTTAAAATTTTATAATAGGCTAGTAGGTCCATCCAATGAAATATTTGCAAATACTATATTAGGTTTAGAATAATAACGAATTATTTGCCAATGCCATATTAGGTTATAATAATAATTAGCTACCTAGTTACGGTTTTTTTTTCTAATGATAATTTTATTTTGTAACAACAAGGATTCAAAATATATAAAAAAATTTATTTTAAAATTCTTGATTAATTATTATTAATATTTTTGTCTCTGGTAAATAATAATTTTTAGTGTCAGTTAAGTACTTATAAAAAATTCCTTGAAACTTACAAAAAGTAGATCATGAAACTACATAATTATAAGTACATACATTTTATTAAATGGTACTAAAATTGCCTGATTCTTAAGGCTTTAAACAACTACAATGTTTTATCACGGCGGAAGACAAACGTAAGAGAATTTATTGATTAATCGAATACCATACTTACCTGTATGAAGATTAATACTAATTCTCTGTAGTTTGTTTTCGGCCGTGATAACAACCCATCCCTCCCAATATTCCCTAAAATTTCGGCAATTTTGTAAGAAAACAGAATGAAATGCCTCGGTTTAGGTTTGGGTAAGCTAGATTAATGCTGATTTGGCTTTTTTGACTTTAAACACATATCGATGGAGTAGGAGAATCAGTACTACAATGTTTTATCAAGACAAACTACAGAGAATTAGGATTAATCTTCATACAGGTAAGTATGGTATTCGATTAATCAATAAATTATACTGGTTTTTCGCTACTGTAGATTTACTTACGGTTAGTAGAAGTAGTAGGTAAGTGAAGTTTTTACTTATGGTTAATATGTTATTTTATAACCTTAAGTAGGTGAGAAAACTTATGGTAAGTAGACAGTTCACTTGTCTCATATTTAAATAAAGTTTCTACTTGCTGCTCTTGAATTCTTACTTAGGATAAGTGGATATTTTTCTCAGTGCAGAATGACTGGGAAGCACAAAAAGAGGAGCAGTGGCGTAGGTTTTTCCGAAAACTTAGACAGTTTGTTGACGAAGAGTGCCAAACTTTAATGACGTGCTTCAGGACAAAACTGCGCCATATTAGGGAACACAAGACTAAATTATTAACTATTATTAATTAACAATTTATTTTTAGAAAACAATCCTTGTAAAACAAAATAGTAAATTAAATATTGTTTAGTGTGCAAAGTGATACTTTTCTGCACACACCAACGTGCCAGCGGACTTCGGACAAGTTGTAAGCGATAATTTTGTTAAAGTTTTTCGCGTACGAAATGCAGAAAAGTGCTACGTTCTGCATGCAAATAAGTAAAAAGAGAACTAACCAGTCTGGAAAGTTAATATTTCCCTCTCTCCACTACCCTTTACAAGCAGACAAGCAGGCAAGAAGAAGAAAAATTCTTTACCTACTCTCGTGCGGTAAAGGTAATGTTATGGCAGTTTACCGCACTCCCTGCAGTAAAGTGACTACGTTTATTTCAGAAAATTAAAATACAGATATTTATATTTCTTTTTTGGGAATTTTGAAGGCTTGAAGGTAAAATCGTGTACCTAACACATGAGTAAAGTATCTTTACCGCCCTTGCCGGCTTGACCGAACGAAGCGAAGCGAGTTCGGTCAACTGCCGTCGCATGCGGTAAAGTATCACTTTTCGCACTAGTTAACTGTTACACATGATATAGAATAAATATTTTTCGCCCAATAATTAAAAATGCGAGTTCGGGAAAAAAGCTTCTCCCCTTGTGTGCGAGAAATCGCCGTCAAGAATAAAAGCCTACTACAAAATCTGTTCCGTCACAAAATTAATTTTTTCTCCCCTCATGTTTTTATTTATTTTTAACTAACTGATTTTTTTAGAATAAAGCTGGAAGAATACATAGTTTTAGATAATCACAATCCTCAACCCTTTCTTTGTATTTTTGACAAATCGGACGTTTTTATTGAAGACAACAGAACGGTTAAAAGCCAAGACAAAATAAAAAGAGAAAATTCCAACAAAACAAAGAGAACCTATTTAAATTATGAGAAAGACAAAAATTATTTTTCTTCCCACTCAAAACTTAAAAATGGCCTTAAATGCAATATATGTCACAAAAAGTATACATCTGTTAAATTATTAAACTTCCATATAAATGTCCATAAATCAGAATCAAAGGAACCTACTTACAAATTTGACGAACTCAAGAGGATGTTTGTTTGTTCCATATGTGGTTCAGAATTTTCCACTAATGGAGAAATTGAAAGGCATGTCGATTCCCATGCCTATATTTGTCAGATTTGTAAAATAAAATTTTCTCAGCCGTTACATCTAGGTTGTCATATGGCCGAACATGATCCAGAAGAAAGGGTTTGCTGCATATTTTGCGATTTTAAAGGCAAAATGGGAACAAGTTTAAAAGGACACATAGAACAAGTTCATTTCAAAATGAAAATGCATAAATGTAGTATATGCTATACGTCTTACTATTCAAAATCTAATCTCCATGATCATGTCAATGTGGTACATCTTAAGATGCCACCCCATAAATGTGTTGTATGTGAAAGAAAATTTATCCTTAAGACAAGCATGTTTAGACATCAAATAAATTCCCACAAACCTCTGACAGAAGGAGAACTACCCACGAACTACTGCTTTTTGTGCAAACGAACTTTGTTTTCAGCTGAAGCTCTTCAAAAACATATTTCTTCCAGGCACAACCAAACTGAAAAACCTAAAAGTCAAGAAAGATTTGTGTGCGATATTTGTGGAAATGATTTTGCACATAGACAAGCATTGCGACTCCATCAAAAAGGTCACTCTGGGCTTAAGCCATACCAATGCAAACTTTGCTTAAAATCATTTAAAGTGCTAGCTTACCTTACAGTGCATATGAAAAGTGCCCATTCGGATGTGAGACCTTTTGCTTGTGAGATATGTGGTCTTTGTTTTAAGAGAAAAGAAGGATTGAGAAGGCACAAACAAATACATAGTGATATTAAGCCATTTCAGTGTGCTTTATGTGAAAAACAATTCCGGAGACGTGAACATCTTAGATTACATTCTACTTCATGTAGCGGAGGGGTAAGATAAAGCAGGTATATTTGGGGACTATATAGGTTGCCAGGTTGTTCAAGTTAGTGACTTTAATTTCTGTATGACTTTTTACGCAGTATCACGACAAATCGCTGACTTGACGCAACTTGATCTAAGGAGGTTTGGACGTGCTTTCGTATTTTGTTTACCTAATATCCAGGGCATAAATGTTTTATGAAGACTTGATTTAAAAAACATCGTTAAGTATTTTATCCAGTTTAAGCTAACGTTGTTTCAATCTTTTTACACAGTATCACAGAATTCTCTTTAGATGACGTAATTTTATAATTTTCTTTTCAAGCCTTTCATTGGTATTATTAACCTGAAGTTCAATAAATAGCAAATTTAAAAGAGCTGACTTTTATTGTCTTATAACTACATGAAAAACTTTTATGTGCGTAGAAAAAAACCCTTTTAAAGTATATTGTTGAATTATCAATTGTATTAAAATATTAGGGCTTACCCAGTAAGTTAAAATAAAACACACAATTCGAATCACTAACTTTTATTTGCTCTTAATATATTCTCTTAAACTTATAACATTTAACACTAAAACAGAGTGTTTTTTTTAACGTTGCACGTCTACACCCTGTCTACTGCTTTTACTAAGAATCAAGTGTAGTAGCCAAATACATACCTTTCTATCAGTAATTTTCCGTAAACTGCGACGTCAAATTTAGTTTGAGTTACGGAAATGTAGAAAGAAAATCAAAAAATTGCACTTTTATTTTGTTTTAAGGTAAACTGATAGTTTTAAGTTTGGAAATTCATGATTCTTTGTATTTTCATTACACACTCGCGAAGACCTCCAACTTAATTCAGTGGAAAATAGGGTGGATTCTTAACAGTTGTGTTTAAAATAAAACTGTCAGCTGAAACTAAAATAATACTTTCGTCCAGAAGCTCTCTAATACTTGCTAGAAAAATTCTTGTATTTCAGTAGAAAATCATTTAAATATTTGGCAACCATATTTAAATTAAAAATAAAACTTAAAATATACACACACCGATTCTTTATAGTTTATCTGCAATTAGCCTTAATTTTTCGGCTTTTATAAGATTTTAAAAACCATATGGCTTTTACTTCTTTTTTAACTACGTATGTCAAAGAATAAAACAAATAGTTTACGAAGTTAAAAAAAATGGATGATATAGAGATGCTTTAGCGCACGCATAAAATAAGCTCGTAGAGGTTTTTCTATGGTGATATTTTCCTGCGGAGCTCACTGTACTGGTAAATGTTATTAGTTTACCTTGTCAAAATACATGTGCTCTGAAAATTTGCACGTTTTCCATTTTTTGGTAATTATTTGTTTAAGTTAGGGTTCCAGAAAGCGGAAAAATATAACTTGAGAACACAAAAAAATCTGACCTGAACTAATATTTACATTCAATAAAGTCCAAAATTTTAAGTGGTTACCACAATAGAGACCTTTTGCACCTCTTATGAAAAATCCGCGTTAGGTGACTTTATCGCTTAATAACGCGTTGTGATGTAGCTAACGTCACTTTATTTTTAAGACAGCATTTTTAGTTTTTGCACGCCACGCCGCCTTTGATTTGTTTATAGAAGGGTAGGACCTAAGATATCTTTTACACTTATTTTCCCTGGGCTTCCCCCCACCTCTGCTCACCAGACCGGTCTGATGAGCACCCCATAGCAAGGCAGTTTTTCTTTTCCTAGAGGGATTTAGACCTAAACCCCTTTGTCGGGGCTAGGGAACTTTAACGTGCTCCACTATCAATATATGGATCACACGGGACCGTCCTCTTAACGTCCTCTTCGAAGGACAGTATTGAATCGAATTAGATTGCCTTCTAGCTAACTCGGCCTAATCCGCTCCATACGGCGTTTCGACTTATTCTTACAAAATTCTGCAATTTTATAAAAAAAAATTCAACTACCTGCCTGACCCGGGACTTGAACCCGGCGTCTCCTGGTTGAAAGTCGAGGCATGTACCGCGACACCAACCAGGGCGGTTATTAGACATTTTAAGTTCCGCTCGAATACAGATATCAAAGTCCAATCTCTGAGGTCTATCGTTGAGCTTTTTCATCAAGGTCACTTCATTTGCATGTATAACGTTCATACATGACGCTAACCTACGTAGCACAGCGTTTGCGGCATGTTGCTAACGTGAAGATGTCATCAAATAGGCAGCGAGTTTTTCCGACGGGAACCAAAAATCAATAGACGAGCGGCCGAACCAAAGAAAGCAAGATAGAAATACATGGTAATAAAATATAAAAGACAGAAACATCCTAGCCGGAAAATTTCACGTATACCGCTGGACACCTCGTACGTGTCATGACCAACTTAAAGTGTCTATTAATAATCTTTAAAAACTCGAAAATACAACAGAGAAAAGTACTTACACTTATCTCTACAATTTAAAAGAATACAGGACATGTTTGCATTCAAAAATCAATTTAAATCTTTTCTTTCTCTACTTAACGTTATACTGTCGGCAACCATGTCAATTATAAGGGATACGGTATTCACCCGCACCTAACGTGAAACTTTATCGGTTAGTAAGGGAAATTGTTATTTCTTATCAAGTGCGCACGCTTCAAATAAGGGATAGGTGTAAAATTGGGCCAAAAGAAGAGGTGCAAAAGGTCCATAATATTTACGGATTTGATATTTATATAATAATATACAGATTTCACCAACAGCCGACAAACAGTCGTGGCGTCTCAAAAAACTGACCCGACTCGACGCTAGCAAAACTTAACTGAAAAGGCAAAACCAAAAATTTTAATAATTATAAAATCTTTCTTATAGCAAAGCTACAACTGCCATTTGTTTTATTTTTAAAACGTTTTAAAAACAAATTCTAAAAAGGCAGCCATTTTGCTCTAAATTGTAGTTGGGAAAACGTTTTTCCAACCTTTGGTTGGCCGTAAAGACCAAACATACGATCCGTGCTACTGGAGTAAGCAAAGACGTCATAAATCCGCTTGCAAATAAGCTCTTTAAATTTAAACCAAAAATAATGACGTAATAGGTATTTACGTCACTAGACCTGTAAAGACACTTTCCTACGGTCGTGTATCGTACGTACTTTTTTTTCAAACGATCAGAATAAACATTTTAGTATCTATCACTTTCGTCGACGCCTAGCCGTGTTGCGTAATTTATGAACAGTCCCTGATATTTTCTGCTTCTTGTTGGCTAGATAGCCATTTCCGCTAAGGCCGGTAGTTTTTAAGATGAAAACTAAGAAAAACAAGTAATGTTTTGTGGTTAGAAATGATTTTTGTATTTTTAACTTGGGCAAAATTGTATAAAACATTAGAAAAATTATAGTGTAGTACCTATTAGCTTCACATAGCTAAATCAGTGATGACCGACGACTAGTTATGGCCATGGCCATGGCCAACTTATCAAGCAAAATAATTATAAAAGAGCTCATAAAAGGCAGATTTCTAGGTTTGTTCTTTATCTACCTATATTTATAGTATACTCTTACTTTGAGAATTAAAAATGTGTGGTCGATTTTTCGGTGTATGTGACTCTTAAAGCAGCTTTTATTATTTCCTCCGGATTCAACTCATTTTCTAGATCTGCGTCACCAAAACTTTTGAAACAAATTTAAAACAGCTTTTTTAGAAGTGTCAAAACTGCCCAAAAAAACAAGCTAAAAGCTGTCAACAAGAAGTCATAGCCAACTTGGCCAAAAATGGGACCGGAAAAGGATCCAGGGACCGGAAAATTGAACAAAAAGGTCCTTTCTGGAGTGTGGAAATATTTCGAAAGAACATGCCTTGTAATGTAGAAGTTTTCGTATGAAAAATCGTACGAAAAGTGGCTATTTTCCGGTCGTTTGAAAAAAAAATATTTAAGTTCATAAAACCTCATTTCAAAATTAAAAAAACTGTAAAACCTTATTCAAAATTTAAGTTCAAAATATATATGTAACCATATTTCTTAAACCTGTAGCTTATAATAGTTGTAAATCTAGTAAGCAAGACCCTCCTATTACAGACAGTGGTTAAACAACTACTTCCCTGGCAAATGCCGCGACGACCTAGGAAAAATCTCCAAATCACATAGCAAAATGACGTGTTAAATACCAATTTAACGATGAATATTAGTTGAACAAAGTTACAACTTTTGAGAATTAATAAATTAAAATTACATGGAAAATGCTTCGGAAACATGCTCACCAAGTCGAGATCTAGTGAGGATGTTGAGCTTCAATTGGTCGGTCGACTTCCAAGATGGTATGTGAATCTGCGTGGTTTAAAAAAAAAAATTAACGCTTGGTGAATTGCTCCTTTACGGAGAATTGAACATCCAACTAAAAAAATCAATACAACATGTTGTTGCGCGAGTGAACCTGAGGTCGTACTCCTGTCCAAGCTGAAATGATCATCTCAAAAATCCAAAAGGCCGATAATGGAAACTTTAGTTCAATATCACCGCATAATTTCCTATTTTCCAAATCTCGTTTTTTCTACATAGAATTTGGATGTCTTGTAGTGTACCAAAATAATTTTAATCAGGGGCGCACCTAGGAATTGGCTTCGGGGGTGGAGGGAGGGGGAGTTTAAGGATAAATAATAAAAAAGTTGTAAAAATGCAACCATAATTGATACAAGGAAACGGGTGCTTACAAGCGCGGACCTGAGCTCAAATGTAGAGGGGGGGGGGGGTGTTAACCAAATTTAAAATTGTTTATTTATCATGGTTGAATGCGCCGCAGGCCAAATTAAAAACAAATAACACTTAAAATGCAATTTTTGACTTCAAGCTAAACTTAAATCGTAAAAATTAAAGTTGTTATAGATGATTTTTTTTGAAAAATAAAGTCCAGGCTTTTATTCCCTATATATTTTATTTCTGCTGTTATTTGATTGTGCCAATTATATATAACCAGGTTTCTCGGGGAGGGTTGATCCCAAACCCCCCTCTTTCGATGCGCCACTGTTTTAATTTAAATATATTACTTTAACAGTATTAAAACTGTCGGATCTTAGAAATCAAATGGTCCGTTTCTGCAAGCTTAACATAGTTACTCAAACCCAGTTCCCACCTACGACTTTCTCGTGAGTGCTCACTCACGCGCCACATGATGTCAATATGAAGTGTTATAACAATCATGTGACGCGTGAGCGAGCACGAATGAAAAAGTCGTAGGTGGGAACCGGATGTAACGTTATCTTTTTCTAAACGCATTCGTCTGAGAAATATCGAGCATACCAGGGGGCTGATTCTTGAATTTCGTAGGAAAGATCGCACGGGAACGGTCCTCTCCCTGACATCGACCAATAATAAGCTTTAAAGCGATCACGAGTTATCCGAAACCTATTCGACCATGACCGAAGCTCACCCGATTGCCGTTTATTGTAGGAACTTTCCTACACTTTCATACACCTGGTCCGGGTAGGTAAGGAAAGTTCACCATTGTTATGGGCACAGAAAAAAAATTGGGTTCGGTCTGTCTGGCAGACCAGAATGTTATCTGCTGTACTGTGCTATGGAACTTATTATGACCTTGGCACCCGACATAAAAATAATTCCGTGAAGCACGCATAGATGGAGCACCACACATGATAACCAAAAAATTAATACTACAAAAGAATATTGATTTTTGATGAAAAAATCAATATTACTTTTCAAATGTAATGTAGTATTGATTTTTGTGGGTATTGCAAAAAGGACCACAATGTGCCCAAAAAACAAAAAATGTTTAAAAAATAAATCAAAAGTTGGTGTTTTTGTGAATTTTTTAAACTTTTTTGTCTTTCGGCGCACTGAACTTAAAAGATGTGTGTTTATGTACTTTTGACTTAAATGAAATTTGGAAAAAAAAAACATTTTGCCTTTTAATTTCATAGGTGAAGTAAGTCCTTTTACAAAACTCTTTATTGTATAGTTTCATTTTGAATTTAACTTATAAAAGGTTGGGTAAAAAGATAAAGACAGATGAGAAATAAGTACGTACCTACGTGTAATTAAAAAAAAAATGAAAGTACATTTCCCAAATACAGGTTTAAAAACAATATAGTCCAATTTTTTGATTAGCGGACTGACGTCATTTTTACCTCTGAAAACGTATTTCTTTGTTGTCAACAGTTCATATATCAAATAATTTGTTGGTGTCAGTTTGAAGTAACAGTTGAAACAATCAACGACATGAGTTTTTTGCATATTTATTGTCGCTGTCTAAAACAATGTATCAAATAAAGATCCAAAAAAATGACGTCAGTCCGATCATCAAAAAAAATGGACTATACAAGGGTTCATTGTATTTTTCACTTCCTTAATTTATTATTGGAGATATCAGTGTGGAATAGAAGTCCTTTCTTTTTTTACAAAGAACATTTGTTAACCCTCCAATACTAAAACCCAGTTCCCACTTACGACTTTTTCGTGCGTGCCCGCGCACGCGTCACATGACTGTCATGACATTATGTGACGCGTGAGTGAGAGGAGGTGAAAAATATATGATGAATGACCCGGTAAAATAAGTAAAAAGGTAAAACATAAAATATAGCCTTATACCTATAAGTAAAAATTATTAAAAAAGGAAATAAATTACCTAGAGATAATTATTGCTAAAATTATTCCACAGATAATTGAATTGAATAAAGCCTCAAGCAACAAAACATTATTTTTGTCTAAATCTTTTTCGTTTGGCTTGCCATTTATCAAATGCTGATTTGATTTGAACAAACAAAACCTAATAATTAATTTTTTTATTGTGGTCTTCTGTTGCGGATGATTTAAGCAAGAAATAGTTCTAAAATACATTTGCATTTCCCTATCCAAAAATATATCTCAAACTTTTGAAATATTATTAACCTCACACACTTCAGGGATTAAAAAATATAATAAAGTTTGTGCCTTGCCAAATAAAAAATTAAAGTATCTTCCTGGTTTTGTCAACTTACAGTTTTTATACTGCAAGGCATCAATAAGTTCATTGTCAATGTTATTATCATCACTTATAAGTTTATTCCTGCAAAGTTCACAAACAGTTTTTTTAATTAACTTTCTTGTAAGAAATCCTGAAATATATGCTTTAATATTTCTGGAAAGTTTAGACGAGTTATATTTTTGCCAATTTTTGGGAATATCTATATCTGGGACGACAGTAGCGACTTTAGCAAGCACAAACTTTCCTGTGAGAAAATGCTGCATGTTATCTAGAGCACCAGTACAAAAATCTTCTTGGCAATTTGACCCTGGTGAGTGTTTCGATAAAAAATTTGTAATTATTAAAGATTTAAAGGATGAAATAAAAGTAGTAGTAGTAGTAGAGTAGTAGAGTAGCAGAAAGGTTTTCAAGGGCGTCTTGCTGAAAAGCTCTTAACATCAAATATCCTCCTTTTTTATGAAGCAGCAATTTCGGGCACATATAAATTAAGTTTTTAAGAGTAAAAATAAAATTTGAAATTGTAGGGACAGACACAAATTTGTTTTTTACAGTACAAAAAAATTTGATTGTTTTTAATATTTCTATAGCTTCCTTCCAAAACTGCAAATGAGGAGAGCCGGTTTTAAAACCCCCTCTATAGGGCTTTCCTGGAGGAGAAATCGTTGTGCTGGAATTGATGCTGTCAAATAGCTTATCAAAGAATAATATGGCATCAGTCTCATCTGCTCCATCATCCAAGTTAATTTCATCATTTTCTGAAAAACAAACAGCGTGAATTACTATCAATTTCCTTGATATACAGAAAAAGGTATACTTGCATCAATAAAAAAAATATTACTTACTCCATGCTCTACATTCTTTGTTTTCACTAGCATATTGTAATCGAGTATCTTCAATTAATTCTTTAATGGCTTTTACATTGCCTGACCCTTGGTCACATACTGTTGCTTTTATATCCAAGCCTGCTTCTTGGCATTTTAAAATTACATTTTTTATGAGGTTTTTTAAATCTGTGTAGCCTATTGGTCCATTTGTAAAAGTGTAGCATAATGGTTGTTTCCATTGTTGATACACACCCTTGACTAAAAAAACATTGACATAATCTGCCACCTTTGCTTTTCTTCCTCTCTCTCCAAGATCTTGAATACCAATAATTTTGTCTTCTTTTTGGCTATAGGAGACGCCAATATCCAAATATATTTCGTCGAATATCAATATGGCTTTCCTGTTGTTTGGTTCTAATTTGCAAACTGAAGCCTTTAAAGAGTTCATTAAGGCATTATCCACTTCAGCTGGAATGGGTGACTTGCTTAATAATTTAGTCAAAGTGGTTTTACTTGGCAAAGCAAAAATTTTAGACAATAGCCATTAAGTACCACTTGATTTAAAAATACTAAGAGAGAGAACCTTTTCTTCTAAAGTAAATATTCTGGCTTTGGGTTTCTGCTGCTTTAATCTAATCTGGTACATAATAAATGCATATGTGGCATCATTTACCTTCTCCATAATATCTTTGTAATGAACAGCAGCATTTTCTGCTAGTGTTAATCTTCTCTGGAATGATTGCACTTGACTGCTCATTTTATGCAATCTCTTGCTACTGTCAATAACTTTCCTATGTAAATGTCTGGCTTTTGGTGTCAAATTAACCTGCCTGGTCACATTTACTTCATTAAGAATTGAAGAGCGCCTTCTTTTAACTGTAAAAAGAAATAAAACAAACATTACTAATACTGAAAATAATAACATTACATTTGTAAAAATATACATAAATCTAACAAATTGGTCTTTATTTGTTTTTATATTGGTAGGAATTAACACTTTTGTTAAGAAAATTGTTTTTGTCTGCTTGTGGAAAATACATGATGACAGAAAACCATTTCCAGAAGCAGGTGAGAAAAAATAATTTTTCTTAACAAAAATGTTAATTTCTACCAATATAAAAAAAAACCTGATCCCTTTCAACTTAGTTGGTTGGAGGGGAATCAGTCAATGTTTTTATAAAAGTAAAATGTTTAAAAAAGTTCTTCAATAATTTAAAAATATAAATGTAACACTCACCAGGGGGTGTTCTTGAATTACTTTTGAGGGACTTTGTAGATACAGATAACATATTTTTCTGCTTGCTGTCTCTTTCTTTGATTTCTGAAAAAAAAATACAAATCATTATTTGAATTCAGTATGCCTACCCTTTAAACATTTTAAATAATACAAGGTGTAAGCTTTGAAAGTGTTCCAAAGTACTCATTTTTAATTTTTATATATACATATATCATACCCCAAGATGTGAATGGAACTAATCCACACAACACTACTTTTGAGTAAAATAAGATTTAACATTTTTTGTAGCATAAAAATGTTTTTTTTTTTAGCTTTTTATAAAAAAGTAATAAGTATAAAAGTAAACGAAGGTTAGGGCTTTTGTCAACACAAAATATGGACATTTTTAAAGTAGTTGCTATTATTAACTGGGTTATTTCAAATCAAATCAACCAGAGGTTTGGCAGACCATCTCCCCGATTTCAATAATTTTTGGTACATTTTTTCTACCCATAAAACTGACCATTAGTTTTTTTTTAATACTTTTTGAAAATCAAAACAAAGTACTATTTTGCTTAAACATGTGCCTAAAGAAATGAAAATATCTCAATAACTACTAAAACTAGGGCAGTGGTTTATAGCTCGTTTTAAAAGTATTTTAAATACCTTTTGAATTATGTATTTTTTGATTTAAAAAAATAAATAAATAAAAAAAAATCAATTTTTGACAAACAGCACTTTTAATTTTAAAAAAAAATATCTTTTTTCTGGATATTCCGCCAAACTATCTACAACATTTCAAGAAGGAGACTTGACAGGTTCAAAAAAAAAATATTTTAAAAATTTTGAAAACAATTTAAAAAAAAATTAGGTTATGTGATACTTTATCGAAATGGGCTTTAAAATATCTATAAAACAAGGTATTACTCGCTTTTGTACGGTATACACTTCTTAAGATATTACTCTTTTTGTGTACCTGCACATTTGGTTAAAATTGAGTCTTTTCAGGCATTTATCAAAATATGAATATCTTGAGAACTATACATACTACAAAAGTAAGTGATAGCTTGTTTTAAAGGTATTTTAAAGGCCATTTTAATGAAATATCACATGATCTAATTTTTTTTTTAATTCAAAATTTTTAAAATATTTTTTTTTAATGAACCCATTAAGTCTCCATTTTGAAATTTTGTAAACAGTTTGGCGAAATACCCAGAAACAAAATATATTTTTATAAAAAAGAATAAAAAATGTTGATTTTCAAAAATTAAAAAAATATTTTTAATAAAAAAATTTTTTAAACAAAAATATATCATCATCATTCAACAGGTATGTAAAATACCTTTAAAACGAGCTATAAACCACCGTCTAAGTTTAAGTAGTTATCGAGATATTTCAATTTCTTTAAGTAGATGTTTAAGCAAAATTGGTAGTTTTTGTGATTCAAGAATTAATTTAAAAAAAAGGTAATGGTTTTTTTTTGGTTGATTTCATATGAAATGACCCAATTAAAAATTGTGGATTAGGAACATTAACATCGAGGGTGACGATATATATAATATATATTTTTCTTAATATTTAATAATGTCAAATTTTTCAGTTTCTAAAAATATCACATTTGCAGACTGATTGCTTACACCCTGTACATTGAATTTAAAATATTAGCTAGCATATGCTGTACACTTACCAGTGGGTACTTGCACTTTACTTAGGTTGTTGACATCAATAGCATCAAAACATGTTGGCTGAATAGTCTCTATAGCTTGCAACACCTGAGATAACTCAACAGAATTACTGCTCCCAGGATGCTGCTCCTTTTGAAAATTTTCTTCTGTCTGTACTGCAGCTTCAAAAGCTAATAAAATATAAAATTAGCCTCTGTGAATTGTTGTTTATGATAGATTGTGTAACCTTGCTAGCAATTATTCTTAAGTAATTTATTATTTTTTATAACATTTAATATGGAAGATACTTTAAATATGTTGTCAAAGATTGAAGCAATTCTCTAAATTAAATGAACTACCATCTCAAAAACCATAAATTGATAGTGGCAGTATTTTTGGAAACTAGAATTTTGGGTCAGCCTGTACATACATGTAAGAAAGAAATTCTGAAATTCAACAAAATATTAATAATCATCATAAAACTGGCCTTGTGTGTCTCAACTTCAGAAAGGCATTTGACGTGGTAGATCATCATATTCTATTGTCCAAATTGAAAATATTGGTAATCAGGGGCATGGTTTTGAAGTTGTGTAAAGATTACTTTGAAATAGGCTACAACATGTAACAATTAATGGAATACCTAGTATGAATCAGGTGATTGTTTTCTACAAATCAAAACTACACTTTTTTGCACTTGACGCGCGTTTCGCTAACAACGTTAGCATCAGCCGACGTTGTTAGTGAAACGCGCGTCGAGTGAAAAAAAGTGTAGTTTTGGTTTATGGAAAACAATTGTTTGTCGTCGTCTCTGAGGATGCTAACGTTGTTAGCGAAACGCGCGTCGAGTGCAAAAAAGTGTAGTTTTGGTTTGTGGAAAACAATCATAACTTTTTTATAGTGCAACCAAAGGTTCCAAATTCCCAACATAGTTAAAGCAACAAAGAAAACGCGATTCAGACCCAATATGCCTGAGAGAGACCCAGACTGATGAGCGAAGTCACCCAAAAAATAATGAATTAAAATTCAATTTAGACGTTTAAAAATGCAGGACCGGCTTTTAATTTTGCGTATTTTTTATTACAAACTTTTATTTAACTACACCTATAGGTATGTGTCTTTATATGTTTGGGTCAAATCTTGCAAGTCAACTTTGACTAACTTCTAGATGTCCGATTGAATTCAAGTGTGGTATGCGATTATAGTTCCGGCGACAATACAATAATATGGCATTATTATAGGCACCCCTTGGAGGGGAAAATAAGCCTAAGTTTGTCCAATTTTAACCAAAATTGGTATACGGGTGTTTTCGTGGATAAGGAATATGAATTTTTGAACAGATTTTAAAAATTTAATATCGCGATTTTTGGTCATGTTTTGCTAACCAATTTTAGCTGACTTATACACATCCGATTGTCTGTCAAATTTGGTATGCGTTTATAGTTCCAGTAACAATACAATAATATGGTATTATTAGGCAACTCCCTCCCCCCCCTACGAGCGGAGTAAAGGGGAAAACACCTAAGTTTTTCCGATGTCAACCAAAATTGGTACACGGGGATTTTTGGGGACAAAGAATGCGAATTTTTGATCAGATTTTGAAAATTCAATATGGAGGATTCAAAATGGACGATTTTTGGTCATGTTTTGCTAACCAATTATAACTGACTTATACACATCCGACTTCAATTTTAGTATACGTTTAAAATTCCGGTAACAATACAATAACATGGTATTATTAGGCAACCCCCTCCCCCCCTACGAAGGGATTGGAAAGTGGAAAACACATAAGTTTGTCCGATTTTAACCAAAATGGCTATACGGGGGTTTTTGGGATAGAAATACGAATTTTTTATTAGATTTTAAAAATTCAATATGGCGGATTCAAGATAGACGATTTCTGGTCATTTTTGCTAACCAATTTTAACTGACTTATACACGTCCGTTAGTCTTCAAATTTGGTATCCGTTTATAGTTCCGGTAACAATATAATATGGTATTATCAGGTACTCACGTCCCCCTAAGGAGGCAAGTGGAGGGGCAAAAATATTTAGTTTGTTCAATTTCAATCCAAATTGGCATACTGAAGTTCTTATAGAGGTGGATTAGGAATTTTTATCAGATTTGAAAATTTCAATATGGCGGATTTAAAATGGACGATTTAGGGTATAAATCTAAAAATTAAAAAATTATTTTATATAAAAAAAACTTTTCAAATACAAGATTTTTTAAGATATAAAGTTCACTAAAAAGTAAGGGTATTGCAAAAAGGACCACAATGTGCCCAAAAAACAAAAAATGTTTAAAAAATAAATCAAAAGTTGGGGTTTTTGTGAATTTTTTAAACTTTTTTGTCTTTCGGCGCACTGAACTTAAAAGATGTGTGTTTATGTACTTTTGACTTAAATGAAATTTGGAAAAAAAAAACATTTTGCCTTTTAATTTCATAGGTGAAGTAAGTCCTTTTACAAAACTCTTTATTGTATAGTTTCATTTTGAATTTAACTTATAAAAGGTTGGGTAAAAAGATAAAGACAGATGAGAAATAAGTACGTACCTACGTGTAATTAAAAAAAAAATGAAAGTACATTTCCCAAATACAGGTTTAAAAACAATATAGTCCAATTTTTTGATTAGCGGACTGACGTCATTTTTACCTCTGAAAACGTATTTCTTTGTTGTCAACAGTTCATATATCAAATAATTTGTTGGTGTCAGTTTAAAGTAACAGTTGAAACAATCAACGACATGAGTTTTTTGTATATTTATTGTCGCTGTCTAAAACAATGTATCAAATAAAGATCCAAAAAAATGACGTCAGTCCGATCATCAAAAAAAATGGACTATACAAGGGTTCATTGTATTTTTCACTTCCTTAATTTATTATTGGAGATATCAGTGTGGAATAGAAGTCCTTTCTTTTTTTACAAAGAACATTTGTTAACCCTCCAATACTAAAACCCAGTTCCCACTTACGACTTTTTCGTGAGTGCCCGCGCACGCGTCACATGACTGTCATGACATTATGTGACGCGTGAGTGAGAGGAGGTGAAAAATATATGATGAATGACCCGGTAAAATAAGTAAAAAGGTAAAACATAAAATATAGCCTTATACCTATAAGTAAAAATTATTAAAAAAGGAAATAAATTACCTAGAGATAATTATTGCTAAAATTATTCCACAGATAATTGAATTGAATAAAGCCTCAAGCAACAAAACATTATTTTTGTCTAAATCTTTTTCGTTTGGCTTGCCATTTATCAAATGCTGATTTTTTTTTAATTTATCGCAATAATCTACTCTTTTTAGACATTTACAAAATCTTAAAAATTTTTCATCTTGCCCTTTCCCTATTTCATTAACTTGCTTACACAACCAGAACAAACAACACCTAATAATTAATTTTTTTATTGTGGTCTTCTGTTGCGGATGATTTAAGCAAGAAATAGTTCTAAAATACATTTGCATATCCCTATTCAAAAATATATCTCAAACTTTTGAAATATTATTAACCTCACACACTTCAGGGATTAAAAAATATAATAAAGTTTGTGCCTTGCCAAATAAAAAATTAAAGTATCTTCCTGTTTTTGACAACTTACAGTTTTTATACTGCAAGGCATCAATAAGTTCATTGTCAATGTTATTATCATCACTTATAAGTTTAGTCCTGCAAAGTTCACAAACAGTTTTTTTAATTAACTTTCTTGTAAGAAATCCTGAAATATATGCTTTAATATTTCTGGAAAGTTTAGACGAGTTATATTTTTGCCAATTTTTGGGAATATCTATATCTGGGACGACAGTAGCGACTTCAGCAAGCACAAACTTTCCTGTGAGAAAATGCTGCATGTTATCTAGAGCACCAGTACAAAAATCTTCTTGGCAATTTGACCCTGGTGAGTGTTTCGATAAAAAATTTGTAATTATTAAAGATTTAAAGGATGAAATAAAAGTAGTAGTAGTAGTAGAGTAGTAGAGTAGAAGGGTTGATATTTCTTGCTGCATAGCTTCTTATGCTGCCAAAAAAGTTTTCAAGGGCGTCTTGCTGAAAAGCTCTTAACATCAAATATCCTCCTTTTTTATCAAGCAGCAATTTCGGGCACATATAAATTAAGTTTTTAAGAGTAAAAATAAAATTTAAAATTGTAGGGACAGACACAAATTTGTTTTTTACAGTACAAAAAAATTTCATTGTTTTTAATATTTCTATATTCCTTCCAAAACTGCAAATGAGGAGAGCCGGTTTTAAAACCCCCTCTATAGGGCTTTCCTGGAGGAGAAATCGTTGTGCTGGAATTGATGCGGTCAAATAGCTTATCAAAGAATAATATGGCATCAGTCTCATCTGCTCCATCATCCAAGTTAATTTCATCATTTCCTGAAAAAAAAAACAGCGTGAATTACTATCAATTTCCTTGATATACAGAAAAAGGTATACTTGCATCAATAAAAAAAATATTACTTACTCCATGCTACACATTTCTTCATTAATGACCCCAAATGATTGCTAAAAACCTGGGTACAGGCTTTCACCTTCATCTTAGAAATTTTTCCTCTGATGACATGGTTGTCTGTGAGCTTACTGCATAAAGCATTACCATCTTGTGTGTCCAACTTATACAGTTGTTCGATGTGAAGCCATTTTGCCACCTTCTTCTCATTATTCATTGAGAA
Organism: Oxystoma pomonae; assembly: GCA_963921995.1. NCBI lineage: Eukaryota > Metazoa > Arthropoda > Insecta > Coleoptera > Brentidae > Oxystoma > Oxystoma pomonae. Next base: position 27,960,657 of record OY998169.1, read on the forward strand.
ATGTAAGTCCTTATTTAATAAATTATTTCGCATGCCTTTTATTAAATGAGGACCATCAAACAGAGGAACTATTTCTTTGTTATTTAACTCAAATCCAACTCCTCTAAATTCTTTGTTTTCACTAGCATATTGTAATCGAGTATCTTCAATTAATTCTTTAATGGCTTTTACATTGCCTGACCCTTGGTCACATACTGGTGCTTTTATATCCAAGCCTGCTTCTTGGCATTTTAAAATTACATTTTTTATGAGGTTTTTTTAAATCTGTGTAGCCTATTGGTCCATTTGTAAAAGTGTAGCATAATGGTTGTTTCCATTGTTGATACACACCCTTGACTAAAAAAACATTGACATAATCTGTCACCTTTGCTTTTCTTCCTCTCTCTCCAAGATCTTGAATACCAATAATTTTGTCTTCTTTTTGGCTATAGGAGACGCCAATATCCAAATATATTTCGTCGAATGTCAATATGGCTTTCCTGTTGTTTGGTTTTAATTTGCAAACTGAAGCCTTTAAAGAGTTCATTAAGGCATTATCCACTTCAGCTGGAATGGAAGACTTGCTTAATAATTTAGTCAAAGTGGTTTTACCTGGCAAAGCAAAAATTTTAGACAATAGCCTGTAAGTACCACTTGATTTAAAAATACTAAGAGAGAGAACCTTTTCTTCTAAAGTAAATATTCTGGCTTTGGGTTTCTGCTGCTTTACTCTAATCTGGTACATAATAAATGCATATGTGGCATCATTTACCTTCTCCATAATATCTTTGTAATGAACAGCAGCATTTTCTGCTAGTGTTAATCTTCTCTGGAATGATTGCACTTGACTGCTCATTTTATGCAATCTCTTGCTACTGTCAATAACTTTCCTATGTAAATGTCTGGCTTTTGGTGTCAAATTAACCTGCCTGGTCACATTTACTTCATTAAGAATTGAAGAGCGCCTTCTTTTAACTGTAAAAAGAAATAAAAAAAAAACATTACTAATACTGAAAATAATAACATTTAAATACATTACATTTGTAAAAATATACATAAATCAAACAAATTGGTCTTTCTTTGTTTTTATATTGGTAGGAATTAACATTTTTGTTAAGAAAATTGTTTTTGTCTGCTTGTGGAAAATACATGATGACAGAAAACCATTTCCAGAAGCAGGTGAGAAAAAATAATTTTTCTTAACAAAAATGTTAATTTTTACCAATATAAAAAAAAAAACCTGATCCCTTTCAACTTAGTTGGTTGGAGGGAAATCAGTCAATGTTTTTATAAAAGTAAAATGTTTAAAAAAGTTCTTCAATAATTTAAAAATATAAATGTTTTCTTGAATCACTTTTGAGGGACTTTGTAGATACAGATAATATATTTTTCTGCTTGCTGTCTCTTTCTTTGATTTCTGAAAAAAAAAATACAAATCATTATTTGAATTCAGTATGCCTACCCTTTAAACATTTTAAATAATACAAGGTGTAAGCTTTTTATATATACATATATCGTCACCCTAGATGTGAATGGAACTAATCCACACAACACTACTTTTGAGTAAAATAAGATTTAACATTTTTTGTAGCATAAAAATGTTTTTTTTTAGTTTGGTATAAAAAAGTAATAAGTATAAAAGTAAACGAAGGTTAGAGCTTTTGTCAACACAAAATATGGACATTTTTAAAGTAGTTGCTATTATTAACTGGGTTATTTCAAATCAAATCAACCAGAGGTTTGGCAGACCATCTCCCCAATTTCAATAATTTTTGGTACGTTTTTTCTACCCATAAAACTGACCATTAGTTTTTTTTTAATACTTTTTGAAAATCAAAACAAAGTACTATTTTGCTTAAACATGTGCCTAAAGAAATGAAAATATCTCAATAACTACTAAAACTAGGGCAGTGGTTTATAGCTCGTTTTAAAAGTATTTTAAATACCTTTTGAATGATGTATTTTTTGATTTAAAAAAATAAATAAATAAAAAAAAATCAATTTTTGACAAACAGCACTTTAAATTTTAAAAAAAATGTATTTTTTTTGGATATTCCGCCAAACTATCTACAACATTTCAAGAAGGAGACTTGACAGGTTCAAAAAAAAAATTATTTTAAAAATTTTGAAAACAATTTAAAAAGAAATTAGGTTATGTGATACTTTATCAAAATGGGCTTTAAAATATCTATAAAACAAGGTATTACTCGCTTTTGTACGGTATACACTTCTTAAGATATTACTCTTTTTGTGTACCTGCACATTTGGTTAAAATTGAGTCTTTTCAGGCACCAGTACAAAAATCATTATCATTTCACACAAATTCACTTGATTTTCAAAATATGAATATCTTGAGAACTATACATACTACAAAAGCAAGTGATAGCTTGTTTTAAAGGTATTTTAAAGGCCATTTTAATGAAGTATCACATGACCTCATTTTTTTTTTAAATTCAAAATTTTTAAAATATTTTTTTTAATCAACCCATTAAGTCGCCATTTTGAAATTTTGTAAACAGTTTGGCGAAATACCCAGAAACAAAATATATTTTTATAAAAAAGAATAAAAAATGTTGATTTTCAAAAATTAAAAAATTATTTTTAATAAAAAATTTTTTAAACAAAAATATATCATCATCATTCAACAGGTATGTAAAATACCTTTAAAGCGAGCTATAAACCACCGTCTAAGTTTAAGTAGTTATCGAGATATTTCAATTTCCTTAAGTAGATGTTTAAGCATTGGTAGTTTTTGTGATTCAAGAATTAATTTAAAAAAAAGGTAATGGTTTTTTTTTGGTTGATTTCATATGAAATGACCCAATTAAAAATTGTGGATTAGGAACATTAACATCGAGGGTGACGATAAATATATTTTTCTTAATATTTAATAATGTCAAATTTTTCAGTTTCTAAAAATATCACATTTGCAGACTGATTGCTTACACCCTGTACATTGAATTTAAAATATTAGCTAGCATATGCTGTAAACTTACCAGTGGGTACTTGTACTTCACTTAGGTTGTTGACATCAATAGCATCAAAACATGTTGGCTGAATAGTCTCTATAGCTTGCAACACCTGAGGTAACTCAACAGAATTACTGCTCCCAGGACGCTGCTCCTTTTGAAAATTTTCTTCTGTCTGTACTGCAGCTTCAAAATCTAATAAAATATAAAATTAGCCTCTGTGAATTGTTGTTTATGATAGATTGTGTAACCTTGCTAGCAATTATTTTTAAGTAATTTATTATTTTTTATAACATTTAATATGGAAGATACTTTAAACATGTTGTCAAAGATTTAAGCAATTCTCTAAATTAAATGAACTACCATCTCAAAAACCATAAATTGATAGTGGTAGTATTTTTGGAAAACTAGAATTTTGGGTCATCCTGTACATACAGGTAAGAAAGAAATTCACTATCAAGTCTACACCTCTGAGGAAAAATAAAGCCATGGAGCATGATCTTTTGCTTATTGAAAAATGGCTTGCAGGTCATAAACTGACTTTAAATACTGGAAAATCATGCTTTATGTTTATTTCTAATAGTAACATTAGCTTAACTGAGCCTGAGATCTGAGACCAAATCCAGTACCCCTCTGAAATAAAATATCTATGTCTATAACTTCATTGCAAATTTTCTATATGATATATTCTTATAATACTTGTAACAGCAAAAATATATTTGTCTCTCATACATCAACAGAAGCTTATAAAAAATCTATATACTTTAGGGATGTTTCAAATATTTAACCAGCTGTCTCGTGATTTAAAAGAAAGTAGTAACTCTAAATTATTTAATAAAAAATTGAGAAAATTTCTCATGAGTACAGGGTGATCGGTTATAAGTGTTCCCTGGGATAACTTTTTTTAACAGCTGCAGAAGAACCAAACAAAAACTGGGTGAAATAGTATTTTATAGGGACCTCAACATTATTAATAGTATACAGGGTGTGCCAAAAAGTTTTTTTTCTTATGGAACACTTGTATTTTTATAAAACTAAATTTCTGAAGAATTCAAGTGTCAAAATATATATGGTGTGCCATAAGAAAAAAATAACTTTTTGCTACACCCTGTATACTATTTGAGCTGAATAATTTTTATTAATGATTTTGAGGTCCCTATACAATACCCTTTCACCCAGTTTTGCTTGGTTCTTCTGTGGCTATATATATACCCTCACATAGTTTGGCCTGCAGGTTGTCACTCCGAATAACCCCTTATATTATGCTTTCTTATGAATCAAATGCACAAGAGTGAAAAACATAATGCCAGCTGATACTTTATGAATGAAAAATGAATATGCCTGTCAAAGTATAACAAAGTAACAAAGAACAAAGTTATGATTGTTTTCTACAAATCAAAACTACACTTTTTTGCACTTGACGCGGGTTTCGCTAACAACGTTAGCATCAGCCGACGTTGTTAGCGAAACGCGCGTCGAGTGCAAAAAAGTGTAGTTTTGGTTTGTGGAAAACAATCATAACTTTTTTATAGTGCAACCAAAGGTTCCAAATTCCCAACATAGTTAAAGCAACAAAGAAAACGCGATTCAGACCCAATATGCCTGAGAGAGACCCAGACTGATGAGCGAAGTCACCCAAAAAATAATGAATTAAAATTCAATTTAGACGTTTAAAAATGCAGGACCGGCTTTTAATTTTGCGTATTTTTTATTACAAAATTTTATTTAACTACACCTATAGGTATGTGTCTTTATATGTTTGGGTCAAATCTTGCAAGTCAACTTTGACTAACTTCTAGATGTCCGATTGAATTCAAGTGTGGTATGCGATTATAGTTCCGGGGACAATACAATAATATGGCATTATTATAGGCACCCCTTGGAGGGGAAAATAAGCCTAAGTTTGTCCAATTTTAACCAAAATTGGTATACGGGTGTTTTCGTGGATAAGGAATATGAATTTTTGAACAGATTTTAAAAATTTAGTATCGCGATTTTTGGTCATGTTTTGCTAACCAATTTTAGCTGACTTATACACATCCGATTGTCTGTCAAATTTGGTATGCGTTTATAGTTCCAGTAACAATACAATAATATGGTATTATTAGGCAACTCCCTCCCCCCCTACGAGCGGAGTAAAGGGGAAAACACCTAAGTTTTTCCGATGTCAACCAAAATTGGTACACGGGGATTTTTGGGGACAAAGAATGCGAATTTTTGATCAGATTTTGAAAATTCAATATGGAGGATTCAAAATGGACGATTTTTGGTCATGTTTTGCTAACCAATTATAACTGACTTATACACATCCGACTTCAATTTTAGTATACGTTTAAAATTCCGGTAACAATACAATAACATGGTATTATTAGGCAACCCGCTCCCCCCCCTACGAAGGGATTGGAAAGGGGAAAACACATAAGTTTGTCCGATTTTAACCAAAATGGCTATACGGGGGTTTTTAGGATAGAAATACGAATTTTTTATTAGATTTTAAAAATTCAATATGGCGGATTCAAGATAAACGATTTCTGGTCATGTTTTGCTAACCAATTTTAACTGACTTATACACGTCCGTTTGTCTTCAAATTTGGTATCCGTTTATAGTTCCGGTAACAATATAATATGGTATTATCTGGTACTCACGTCCCCCTAAGGAGGCAAGTGGAGGGGCAAAAATATTTAGTTTGTTCAATTTCAATCCAAATTGGCATACTGAAGTTCTTATAGAGGTGGATTAGGAATTTTTATCAGATTTGAAAATTTCAATATGGCGGATTTAAAATGGACGATTTAGGGTACAAATCTAAAAATTAAAAAATTATTTTATATAAAAAAAACTTTTCAAATACAAGATTTTTTAAGATATAAAGTTCACTAAAAAGTAGAAAATAGTTTTTAACATTCTCGTATCATAATAATGCGATGGGCGCAAATTAAGAATAACAATGTCCATATATCAAAGAAATGTTAGTATAGCTTGGGTCGAGATAGATTGAATTTACTTACTCTTGCAATTCTCTGTTTTATAGTGAATTTAGATTCTTGCAAACAATCACAATCTACTTAATCAATAAAATAAATTTATCGAGTCAACATGGCCAAACCTTGCGAAAAATCATAATCTACTTAATCAATAAAATAAATTTATCGAGTCAATATGGCCAAACTTTCTACAGGGTTCCTAAAATTTTCCTTAGGGATAGGATTTCAATAAATCAAACAGAAATGGCATAGAAAGTTCTGCGCGCACAAAAGAAACAGGTATATTGAGCAATGGTGTCAGTTTGTTATTATCTCCGGACTGCTTTCATGAGAAAAAATTGTCGCCACTCTTTCATTGTGAGCATAAATCATAGTTGCAATAATAACCGTAATTCCGCTAGATGGCGGCCACACCATGAGATGATCGAGGAAAAACTGGGATTCACAGGCATTGCATTTTTATTTCCTTTCGAGTCGCTTCATTTTCGTAAATTTTGTCTTTTTAAAATGCCGTATACTCGAAAAGAAAAGATTTTTATTATTAAAAACTACATAAAAAGTGACAGTGCGGACGAGGTCATTGGGCTTTTTGTTTTTGCGTTTCCAGATCGACCGGTTTCTGTGGCTCAAACTGTCTACAACATTTATCAACGTTTTGAAAGGTACGGGTGCATAAATGGTTGTAGAAAGTGTTACCACGACAGCGAAATACAGTACTTGCCAATATATCTTAAAAAAATACGGCTACAAGTCGTTTAAGATTGGGAAGTCGCAGGAATTGCAACCAGGTGATTATTTTCGCCGGTTAGAATATTGTGAGGTTATGAGGGATAAATGTGACAGGAACCAAATTTTTCTATCAAAAGTTTTGTTTAGTGACGAGAAGACATTTGAACTTCATAGTTCTCACAATCCACAAAATAGCCGCTATTGGTCCCGCGAAAATAAACATCTGCACGCAAGTGTTAGAACGCAACCTCCTCAAAAATTAAATGTTTGGAGCGGTATTGTCGGGGATCACATTATTGGACCCTTTTTCATTGAAGGGAATTTGAATAGCCAAAAATATGTTGATCTTCTCCAACACCAGGTTTTACTACGGTTGAGGGAACTCAACATAAATTTGGACGAATTGTGGTTTCAGCAAGATGGCTGTTCATCCCACAATTCACGCCAGGCTACAAATTACCTTCGTCAGGTATTTGGTGATAAAATTATTTCCACGTATGGAAATATCCGATGGCCTCCTCGATCACCAGATCTTGCGCCAAATGACTTTTTCCTATGGGGTTGTTGGCACACACCCTCTCTTACGGCCTACGACTATACAGGAGTTGAGGGCGAAAATTTTGGAGGCGGGCAACTCTATCACCCCTGAAATGTTGGCTACTACGCGCCAAGAGTTTTACAATACATTGGGATATTGTGAGGCTCAAGAAGGGGACAGATTTGAACATCTAATCTAATTAAAAATTAGATGTTTTCAGGTCCAAACCACAGCTTTTTCTTGCTTAAAGGAGGCGGCAGGGTCCATTATTTACGATACTGAGCGATAAACTCGTGAGGTTGTTAACATTAGAAAGAAATATCTTCGCTTTTAATTAAATTTCTTTCCATTCTGTTCTACTAGTGACATCTATCCGGAATTGTCCAAACCATGCAGCTAGCACTAGCAGCTAAAGAAACCAATAAACGGCGCTGTTTTTCCTGCAGAGCTTTTTGCTTGCGATATTATTGATTTTAAATAAAGCTGGCCCTACACTACATTTGATATTTGCGAGGTGTTTTATGACATGATCTCGAAATATGTAGCGAACCAATTCTTCAAAACTAGCGGGAGGGTAAAAGCGAAAAATAAGGGGCTGCTAATATTTTTAACACCCAAAAAGGGGTGAAAAGATTTATTTTGCTCTGTTTCTTTACAAAAAACGTTTTTTTTACGAAAAACTTGAGCTCTGCCACTTTTTTTATTTTTTTCTTCAACTTTCTCGAAATTTTCGTCATACTGTAGAAAAAAATTATTTCCCCCATGGTCATACTCTACTTTTATTCGAAAAAATTTAGAAACAGAGACGGGATCAGTCTTCCTAAAACGGGGGATCTTGGTTTCGAGTGAGAAGATAAAGACAAAAAATTTTCAATTAAATTAGCCCAACGCAAAAATGTTAGAAAAACAAAGCACGAAATAAAAATGGCGCCGCTTACAATTTTTTTTCAAAAATTACGTAATTTCGGGAACGCAAAGAAATAGGTCTAAAGAGTATAATTTTTAAGAAAAAAATATCAATTTTCTCGCCCTCCTCCACTGGGACTACAGGGGCCGTGCACAAATTACGTAATGGTCATAAAGGGGAGGGGGGTTACAAAACGTTACGTAGGGGGAGGGGGGGTTTTTGACAGCGTTTGCATTTGTGTGAAACTAAGAAAATTTGGAATGAAAATAAGTGAAAAGTTTTTTTTTGGGGGGGGGGGGGGTAGTGGTCTTGAAATTATTACGTAATATTAGGGGAGTGGCGTGCCAAACCGTTACAAAACATTACATAGGGAGGGGGTCAAAAATTGGTAAAATCACCGTTACGTAATTTATGCACGGTCCCACATCTGACTGTCCTCCTTTTTGATTTCGAATCAAAGTGCCAAACCCGGGTTGGACGTTCGAAGGCGTCAACCCGTATATTTTTTTTTACGATATCTTTCATCAGTTTGGTATTAAAGTCAAGCAAAAACAATTTTTATTGCAGTCCTAAAGGTATGAAAATAGAAAACATTAGAAAAATTGGTATTTCTTATGCCCAAAAACCTCCGTAACCAATTTTGGTTGATATCGGAAAAACTTGTATAAGTCAGTTAAAATTCGTTAGCAAAACATGACCAAAAATCGTCCATCTTGAATCCACCATATTGAATTTTTAATATCTGCTCAAAAATTCGTATTCGTTATCCCTAAAAAAACCCCCGCATACCAATTTTGGTTGAAATCGGACAAACCTAGGCATTTTCCAGGGGGTGCCTAATAAAACGACATTTGAATTCATTCGGACAAGCTTAGTGATTTTTAATTTTGGAAAAAAATTATTTGGGGTTGGTTGAGGGGATTGATATATGTGAAAATTCATAATTTTTGATCAAAAGCTGCGGTTTTATAAATTTAAGATTGGTGAGGGAGTTAACAAATTACTTCCTAGTATTACAGGAAATTGTGAATAAACAGATTTCTATCTATCTTGCTATTCTTGCGGCTATATGCGTGCGTCCACCATGCCTGTTCCACAAAGAATGTCTGAGCTTCATTCATTCCCTCCCTTCCCTTCTATGATGTAGAGTTCGCACTATTTACGTTTATGTATTGGATCAACACTTGCGGCCCCGGTCATATCTAGTACACTGTGATCAACTGTCTTACGATAACAATAACAAAATAGCAAAAAAATGGTTTAAAAGCCCTCTATTATAATCAATACTCATGATAAAAATTCAATTAAACGACATCGAAAATTTTCTGAATGAGACCCTGCCCATATGGACAGGAATTTAGAGAGAAACAAAAAAATAAATGTCAAACTGAAAATTATCGTTGACAGCTGACGTCAATCAATGTGTATAAATTTCGGGTGGAAAATACTGTAAAGTCAATGCAAGTATATTCACGCGAATAAGGTGGGATATCCTGAATTATATGGCGCGAATTCGTGTGCACTGGACCCTTAACTTTTTGGGTTCTCAGCCTTCCAAAAAAAAAAAGTCGTTCGGTGTAAGTGAACTAAACACCGAGGCAGTGTGATAAAAGGGCAAAACTGACAAGAAAAGGGAGAGTCTCTCCAGCTTTTTTGAAAGACTCAGGCCTATTTTCTGTATTTGCCCTGTATTTAAACGAAAACTGCGCAAATAATTTTGACTTGTTAATAAAGAAAAGTGCACTAAATAAAAAATAATAGTAGTTTGTAGTAGATATTTTTTTACAAGGATGATAAAGTGTAAGTAGAGGTATTGTTTTGTAACATTTATTAATAAATATTTTGTAAGTATTTTTGTTGATTATTAAGTATTTCTTCAAAATGACTAATTTGTACATATCTATTTTAGTTTTATAATAATGTGTAACGAAAATAACTTTGAAAAACAAAGGAGAAAATTCAAGATTGCGGTTGGCTTTGAAACAAAAAATCTACTGCGCATGCACTTACAAATCCATACCTGGCGAGGTCCCACTTAATCCAAAAATATAAAAAAAGTTGACATATGTCATTTCGAAATAAAATGATGACCAGGTTTCAAAAATTTAGTTTTTCTTTGATTTATTTTTTTTACTATTTAAGTGATGATTCTTTCTGATGTCTCATATTAAAGCTACTGACCGGCTTCTTGATTTTACAATAAAAATGATTAAAGTTTATATGCGGGTACAAAGATGACGCTTGATATGTCAAAAATATAAGAGACCTTACTAATTTATAGACAACATTTAAAAAAAAAACATTTTAGCAGAATGCTATTAGCGATGAGCTCGTCTCTGCTATAATTTTACAAAACATTTGATTTGACATTTGATAATCAAAATGGCGGACAAGCTATCGGAAAAAAAGTAATTTTCCCCTTCTGGTGTGATATTTACACTAACGTTATGGAATATATCAATTTATACTTAATCGAGGGCGCTTGTTTCAAAAATTGTAAAAAAACTAAAACATGCCATGCCCAAATCAAGATGGTCGCGACTTAAGTTAAGAAATGTCATTATTTTTCTGCACTTTAGCAATTTTGTACAAAAAAAAGCAGTTTTAAAATGATGATAAAAAAAATTAATTTGAATGTGCAGTTAAAATGGTGGACGTTTAAGAAAAAAAAGTGTTTCTTTTATATGTTCCTTTTAAAATTTTTAAATTTTAAAAGGAACTTTTAAAATTTTGTGTCAAAAAAAATCAAATTTTAATGCTTCAGTTAAAATGGCGGACGATTAAGTAAAAAAAAGTGTTTTTTTTTTGTTTTTTTCTTAATTAAAGTTAAACAAAACATACATGATAAAATATTAGATTTTATCAAATTAAAGATACAGATTTCATAAAAAAATTAGATATGTCATTTTCGTGCCAAAATGGCGCCGATTAAAAAAAAACAACATTTTTTTACATTTTTCACAAACAAAAGCAGTTTTACGATAAGCTAAATTAATTGTAAATTTCTGTATAAAAAGAAAATAATACCTCAGTTAAAATGGTGGACAATTAAGTAAAAATTTTTGACGTTTTCATAAGATAATTCAAAAAATACTTGGCAAAATGTCATGTCATCTTTTAGTCAGGTATTATCGACATTTCTAAATATTCATACACGGATGCTTAAGTACTGGATACTTGCTAAAAACCTTTATAAAAAACTAAAAATCCTAATTGAATCATTGCTTCATTCTTAATAATATGAACTGGGTTAAAGAAAAACAAAATTTTTAAATCTTATTTACATATTATATTGCTTTTGTTGAGAGAATTTAAAACGTGATTTGACCAACGTATCCCATATTTGGCAAGTGTTTTTCGTTTATCTTACGTGTCCGCCATTTTAACTGAGGTATAAAAATTTATTTTTTTTGACACAAAAATTTAAAACTAATTTAGCTCATCATAACACTTCTTTTGTTTGTGAAAAAATGTAAACGAACAGAAAAATAATGTCTTTTTTATTTAATCTTGATTTGTGAATAACATCTGTCACTTTTTTTTTATTTTTGGAATGGCTATACCTTACTTAGTGCAACCCAATATTTTTACAAGTGCTTTGTATTTGACTTGAGAAATAAACAAAATAAAACACCTTTTTTTACTTAATCGTCCGCCATTTTAACTGAGGTATAAAAATTGATTTTTTTTTTGTTTGTGAAAAAATATAAACGGACAGAAAAATAATGTTGTTTTTCTATTTTAGTCGCCGCCATCTTGATTTGTGAATGACTTATTTCACTTTTTTTTATTTTTAGTATGGCCATATCTTACTTAGCGCAACCCAATACTTTGCAAAGTGCTTTGTGTTTAACTTGAGACAGAACAAAAAAACAAACACTTTTTTTACTTAATTGTTCGCCATTTTAACTGAAGCATTAATTTTTTTATCCTAAAACTGCTTTGGTTTGTGCAAAATTCGTAATTTTTTTGCAATTTTTGTGTAAATAGCGCACCAGAAGGGGAAAATTTATTTTTTCTCGATAGTTTGGCCGCCATTTCGAATATCAAATGTCAAATCAAATGTTTTTTAAAATTGTAGCATAAGTATCTAGTAAAAGTATTTAGTAAAAAAATATATTTTTATTAGTGTTGTCTATAGGTTAATAAGGTCTCTTATATTTTTGACATATTAAGCGCCATCTGTACCCGCTTATAAACTCTAATCTTCTTTATCGTGAGATCGAGAAGCCGGTCAGTAACTTTAAAAGGAGATATTAAAAGAGATCATCACTTAAAAAGTAAATAAAAACTAAATTTTTGAAATCTAACCGCCATTTTGTTTTGAAGTGACACATGACAACTTTTTTTATATTTTTGGATTAAGTGGGACCTCCTTACGTAGAAAACACATTTTTTCCTAACTTTGACAGCCGCCATCTTGGTTTCTGGGGCCGGAAAATGGTGGATCCTCGACTGAAATTTTAGCTTTTAGTTTTAGGTATTACTATGCCAAATATAAAAAGATATACCCTTTTTGCAGTTTGTTTTTACGAATTTACTCCACTAGCTATGCAAATATAGGTTATAATAATAAATTATGTAGTGCATTACAGGTACGCAGTCAGTCAGTGTAATAGTGTTAGTGTGATATACACCACTTACATTAATCCGCCGAGTTTCCTTGATCCGTTTTCTTTGACCAAAATGGAGCATCAAAACAATATCAATTTTTCGTTAGTGTTCGATGATTCAGAAATTACGATACGACCTATTAGTGCAACAGTTATAGTTAGTAGTGGTAATATTCCTACTAACAATTTCCTTAATTCTTCTCCTAATTCACTTGAGGATAGGCGATATGGCGCCGTATAACGTGCGGTATTTAGTGAGGAAAAGTTGAGTAAGGAAAGGCGTATTCCGTGTAAATTTTTAATAAATTTCTACCAGCAGTGGAACGTTTTCGGCTTGTGCCAAGCCATCTTCATCACCACTTTTAAAGTAAATGATAATGGTCATAATTTTATTTGGAGTAGCAATTAGTGAAGTGAATTCTTTTGTTTTAAAATTAGGTATTAATTACTATGAGAATCGAGCCGCTATTACTTACTTGTCAGAGGTTAAAAACGTTTCTTTCCGTAAAACTGTACAACATTATGACAAAGGATAAAATATTACGTTTTACAATATCACTGAAACATTAACAAACACTTTAAAATTCAACACATTAAAATAATAACCTGTTTTTTCTTTTTGAATTAAATGTAAATTTTTAGGTTATTTTGTTTGACAGAACGAAAACAAATCTGAGTGAACGGATTCCGATTTCATAAAATTTCTTAGCGTGGTCTTTTAAAGTATGACGTCATGGGGGCACAGGGTATGCATCGGGAGATGAATGGGGTAGGATTGTGTGATTGTGTGGGGTGGGGGAGAGAGGTTATGTGTGCGCGGGATAGTCTAGTTTGGTGTGATGAGTTAGAGGGGCAGATGGGGTGGGGTTATGGGTGTTGTGTGGAAGATAGAAGAGCGGGAGGGGGGTGGTTTGGATAAAGTAGTGGGGGGAAATTGTGTAAGGGGGGAGGGTGGGATTGTATTGGGATGGATAGGGGTGTGTAGAGGTTGATGATTGTGTGTAGGAATGGGTCTTGGTTGAGTGATCGGGGATAGGGTGAGAGAAGTTTGTGAAAGGGTGAATATGGTTTATTTAGAGTCATTTGGATTTTTAAGCAAAAAGGGTTTCTGGATCTCTCTTTTGTGATCCCTAAGTCTCCGAGAAAATCTAATCTTGTATAGTTCTTTGAAGTGACAAAGTTTAAAATATTATGTTTTACAATATCACTGAAACATTAACAAACACTTTAAAATTCAACACATTAAAATAATAACCTGTTTTTTCTTTTTGAATTAAATGTAAATTTTTAGATTATTTTGTTTGACAGAACGAAAACAAATCTGAGAGAACGGATTCCGATTTCATAACATTTCTTAGCGTGGTCTTTTAAAGTATGACGTCATGGGGGCACAGGGTATGCATCGGGAGATGAATGGGGTAGGATTGTGTGATTGTGTGAAGTGGGGGAGAGAGGTTATGTGTGCGCGAGATAGTCTAGTTTGGTGTGATGGGTTAGAGGGGCAGATGGGGTGGGGTTATGGGTGTTGTGTGGAAGATAGAAGAGCGGGAGGGGGAAATTGTGTAAGGGGGGAGGGTGGGATTGTGTTGGGGAAATGTTGTATTGGGATGGATAGGGGTGTCTAGAGGTTGATGATTGTGTGTAGGAATGGGTCTTGATTGAGTGATCGGGGATAGGGTGAGAAAAGTTTGTGAAAGGGTGAATATGGTTTATTTAGAGTCATTTGGATTTTTAAGCAAAAAAGGTTTTTGGATCTCTCTTTTGTGATCCCTAAGTCTCCGAGAAAATCTAATCTTGTATAGTTCTTTGAAGTGACATGATGGATGGTGTCCAAAAGCTGAATTATCGGTTTAATGCGTGTTTTTAAGTTGCGGCAAGTTCTTCCGATATATGTTGCGGGGCAATCGTTACATTGTAGTTTATAAATGCCACTCTTGTTTAATTTATCTATTTCATCTTTGGTATTAATAAGTAAAAACCTTAGGTTAGTTTTCGAATGATCTCGGAAATTTAATTTTTTAAAAAAACTTTTATTTCGTATAAGCGGTAGCAAAGCTAGAATACAATATACTTATAAACTAATTAATGCAAAGCTAGCAAAATAAAAATCTAAGAAAAATATGAGGCACAGGTGTTCTTGTGAGAACATAACTCCTCCCGCGCCAGTTGAAAGCACAGTCTGAAGGACTTGATTTTAAAAAAAATTATTAGAATCTTCGGTTACTTCTGTTTTCCTAACTCTAATTAAAAATCTATTGATTAACATATAGCAAATATTAATAACTAATATCATATATAGAAAAATAGTCCAAAAACTGGCTTTTGTCACATATACTGGAGATATCATGTCTTGAAGATCTTTCTTTTGGGCTGTCAATTGGGTCTGGATGTCGACGGTGGCACGTAGATATAGATATAATATAGTATTCGAACCTTACATTCTGGTGACACTTCCATTAGATAGGAACCAAAGAGTAGTTTGTTGGATTCGGAATTGCCACAATTAATTTTGGCAATTGTATTGACTGGTGTGGTTATTATCCATTTACCATCTGAGACTCTGGTAAACTGATTGTTGTGTAGGTGGATAACGAACGAATGATAAGTGGTGTTATTTAATTGAAACTTTAGAAGCTGTGCAACACATGGTGGATGTTCCTCAATGGTGCGAGTGTGGGTGTTCTTGCCGATGAATTCATCTTGGTATACATATTTGGATTCGCCAAGTGCTAGGTAGGGTTTGTGGGGTAGATTGACGAGAAAGGATTGATTATTGGGAATTGGTAATGGGAACAAATTATAATATTGATACGTTTCTTTTTCAATAAAAGGCAATTCAAAAATAAATATTATTTGATAATCTCTTATAAAACTTTTGATTTCAATGAATTTTTCTAAAATAAGTATATTTTTTGAGACACCCTGTATGGGCAGCGAGTCTTCATTATGAAGATGTTTACTTATTTATTGAATTTTTGCAAGTAATTCATTTGGGTCAATAATAGAGTTATGAAGAGTGTTAATTTTCGAGAACGTTAAGGCTATTTCAATTTTATCCAATATATTATAAATCAATTGATATAGTAATGTTATTTGATTAATAATAATAAACGTTTGGATGTACTCGTGGAACTGCATGTTATGAATGTCTGATCGTTTAATAGCGCTCTGTCTGTAAAATACGCGATTTTAAGATTATTTGGTTATGACTTACATTGGACATCATGGTTCTAAACTTATTAATGGTTCCGTTCAAGAGAGTAATTCGATTGATTGAGTCAATTTTTAATGTATTTTGGTTAGATTGCAAAATTTGTATTTTTTCATTGAAGTTTTCTGCATCCGTTTGGTCTAGATTTTTAGTGATGCTCTTAATAAATGTACCCAATGGGTTAAATAAGCCACGCTTTTGTCTACTTTTGAATTCGTAAGGAAATATTTGGATTAATAATGTCGTAATGCATTTTTCTATAGCATGTAGAGGTAGTAAAGAATTAAAATATTCCCGAAAATACTCGCTATCATATTTTAAGTGGGAAGATAATATATTGGTGTGATTTTGAAGAGAATTAAACTCTGTTATTATTGGTTGTAGATCAATTGTTTGAATAAAGGACCATTGATTCGTAACAATTTTGGCTATTCCTAGCTTGAAAGGCAAAATTCCAGGGTGGTTGTTCAAGTCGTTGAACTTGACGCTGGCGCTGGTTCCGTAGATTGTCCAGGCCCATCTGTAACAATGGGTACTATTTTAGTTTCATTAATGTGGATAACTTCTTGGCGTTTATTTTTAGGGTTTTCGATTTCGATTTTATTGTTTTCTAAAATTTGCGTCAACGTAAAAGGCCCTAAAAATTTATTTTTCATTTTACCCGACCTCTTTTCAGTTTTCTTGTATACTTGCGATCCAATAACTAATTTTTGTTTAGTTTTCGATTGGTTTATTTTATCAATTATTTTTTGTTTTGTTTCTTTGGTTTTATCCGAAATTTGATTAGAAAGGGCTTCAGTTTTGGTTTTATGATTATGTATGTATTCGGTGTAAACATGTGAAGCAACTAAATTCATTGGATCCCTCGCATCTGTGTGTCCGTGGACAAGTTCAAAAGGTGTAAAATTTATACTGGAGTCGAATATGTTCGATCAGCGTAGAATGTAGGCGTTCGACAGGGGAATTTGATTCATGGTGATGAGGTGTAGTAAAATGTATTTTTATTTTATGAGCTTTTAATAATCCATCAACCACCTCGTTTCTAAATTTTGATTTGTTATCTGAAACAATCAATTTCGGAACTCCCATAAAAGAAAACATTTTTATTAATTAATCGCAACATGAGATGGCATTTCCGTGGTAAGGTAATGCTTTGAGAATTTATTTATTAATGTTAAAAATTTTTGATTTCCCATAATAAATGTATCAATATGAACTATTTCAAAGGGTTTACTCGGAGTTTCGGTAAGAACTAAAGGTTGATCAGGGGGTTTGCGATGGTATTCGGATCTTTGGCATACTTCGCAATTATTTATATAATTTGTCACATCGTTTTTTAAAGATTTCCAATAATAATCGGCTCTCAAGTGATTAGACATGGCCTGTTGAAAATAAACTCTTAGATTTTTGGATTGAAAATATATATGCATTGCTGATTTTGACAAATATTCTTTTAAAAATGTTACAATATGCGAGACACTTGATGGTAAGGTGGCTTTTATAATTTTATTGCCGTCGAAATCTTCTTTATTGATTTTAACGTACGTTTCGTATGGTGATTGATTAACAATAATTTGATTGGTTTTATTATTGATTATTTCATCAAGCAATGTCATTACAACATAATTCTGATCGGCATTCGTAGTGTGGACAGTATTACAGTTTTGATTTATGTTTTGTAGATTTGGATCTTGTAGGGTCGGTTGAGGCGCTTGATCTGGTGGTTTAATTTGCAAATTTGAAGTTATGTTTATTTTCGGTTTTCCGTTATTTATGGTTTGCAGGTAATCAGAGACTAGTTCCGAAGAAAGTGCGTTTCGATCAAAGTCTTCGCTTAAAAATTTAGAAATATCAGAATCAATGTCTCCCGGAGAATTGATAACAGACTCCGATTCTAATGCGTTTAACTGAATGCGTGACAGCACGTCGGCATTGGTATTTTGTTTGCCTTTTTTATGTATAATTTCGAAATCATATTCTTCTAATTTTAACATCCAACGTACCAATTTACTGTTGGTCGGTAAAGGGTAGTACAGCTATAATTTTATCAGGGTTCGGTTTTACTCCCTCGTTAGTAATTGTGTGGCCTAAATATGCTACTTATTTATGTAGGAATTCGCTTTTGTCGAGTTGGATTTTAAAGTTGGTCTGCCGAAGCCTTTCAAACACAGCTTTTAAACGGTCAATGTGTTCTTAAAGAGAAGTGGAAAATACCATTATTCATTTTGAAAACTACGTAATACGTTATTCATAACGCGCTGAAAGGTCGAAGGTGCATTTTTTAGCCCAAATGGCATGCGGCGGAATTCGTAGTGACCCGTGTCCGTTGAAAAGGCTATTTTTTGTATATCGTTTGGATCCATTTGAATTTGATCTATCCATATACTACTACTGTTACAGTGTTCAAGGCGCAGATTTATTAAATTTTGTTTTTGTAAATTATCGATATTTTGATCATATTCGTTATCTACTTCCATTTTTTCAATAAAGTGAAATTCAGTTTCTTCCAAAATTTCAACATCTATGGGTTGTAGTAATTTGATTTTTATAGGATTTTCGCGTGAGTTAGTAATTATGGTAAATGCGTAGGAATCAATCATTTTTACTTATGCTCGAGGCATTTCGGCACTACCAAAATCAATGTAATTAATAATACCAATACCATTGGATTCGTTGACAGGTATTTTTATTTGTTGAGACGTTCTTGGTTGAATTATAATTTCGCAGGGGAATATTATTTGCCTGATAGTACAAAGGCAAAACTGAATTTTTTTATTCTAAACAAAAGTCCTTTAAATTAATACTAGCACCTATCTGTGTTAAAAAATCTATTCCCAATAAGCCATCGAATTTGGGAGAGAAATCAAAAAGATAAAATTTATGATGTCCGTGACAATTAAAAGATGGAGATATTGGTATATTCGTCACCTCATTATGATTTGATGTCGCGTGGGCTGTTCGCACGAAAAACGGTTCAGTAATTATCGAGTTAGGATAAATTTGGTATGCTAATTATGGTTTTATAAAACTGCAACCGCTACCAGTGTCTATTAAAAATTTTGCATTTATTTCAGGTAGAAAAATGACTGGCAGTTCGGAGTTTGTGTGACTATTTAATAATATTATGTTATTTTGTTGGAATCCTGAGGTTCCTGAAAATTTTTGTTTAAAGGTTCCTCATAACTCTGGATCGGCTCAAAAAGGGTTGAATCATTATTTATTTCTAAGCTGGGGTCGTAATAATAATTATCGAAATTACTTTGCTCTTGAATAGTGCAATAATTTTGAAAGTCCTGATTAGTCTGATTAATTTGATCATTTTGATATTGATTGATTGATTGGTTATTGCTATAATCGATATTTTCAAAATTAACTGGATAATCGTAATTTTGATACGTGTGATTTTGGAAATAATTTGTCATGTTAGAAATCGGTTCTATCGTTTGGTTAAAAAGTTCTTCAACTATAAAATCGCGACGGGGTTGATTTTGTGGGTTTCTATTTAAAGCAGTGTTGCCAGATGAAGTATCCATCGGTTCTGGTCTATTTGTTGATCGAACGACTGACGAAGTCGCTAGTCGTTTGTTATTTTGATTAAAACTATTATTTTGACTAAAATTAGGGTTATAATTGTTAAATTGAGAGCGTAAGTTATTATTGAAGATTGGACGATTTATTGGATATCGGGGTGCAAATGCGTTTGATTCATTTTGAAAGGTAGGCGGGTTTTGTCTCCACCTTTCAAAGCTTGAAAATTGATTATTTGGTGTTGCAAAACGTGAGTTGTTGAACATGTTAGGATATTGATTCTGCCTAGAGAAATTATGATTGTAGTGAGGTGGCCAAGAGGGTGTAAAATTAGGTCTTTGTGGTACATTTTGGGATAATGGAGGTGCTAAAATTTGTCTTTGTTGGTTTCTTGATTCAAACATGTTATGGGTTTTATAATACACAAAGTTTTCTTCTTCTTGCGCGAAACTCATAGCTTCTTAAAGTGTTTGAGGATTTTTGAAACGTAGTATTAATTGCATTTGATAGTTTAAACCGTGAATAAAGGTTTTCAATACCAATTTATCTTATTCATTGATTTTTAATAATTTTATATCCCTAGCGTCATTGGTTACATTTATTTTCGAGAATAAAAGGCTTCTGATATCTTGAAGTTTTAGACCAAACTGTTGCGGTGTTTCATTTTTTCCCGGTTTTAAAGATATTATATCTTGTACTACGCAATCAATCGATCTTTGATCGGCAAAGGTGGAAATTATTGATTGTTTTACGAGTTCCCAACTTGTTAATTCAACGCGGGATGCTTTTAAATCTGCAGCCCTACCAGTAAGTTTGCTTCAAATTGTATCAAAAAGGCAGCTATTAATAGGAGCGTTCGTATTAGTTCTATCTTTGTGATTTGATAGAAAATTTTCACATGCCGATATGAATCGATTTATTTGTTTTGGATTGCCGGCAAAACAGGGGATATTATCCGCTTGATACCTAATTAACGCGTAATTAGGTTGTGCCATTTCTTAATATTATATAGTTCAAAATGCCTTAAATATCTAAACAACGTATCAATATAATTTTTTTTTGTTTTTTTTTAGGATTAATAATCAGGGATGCACTTACAGTAGTAATATTTTTTTCATTCCAATAGGACGAGCGATGGTGTCTCTTCCCTGGTATCTAACTATGAGGATTGTCTGGACGATGCTTGTTCCATACACCTCGCACCAATAGGACACTGTATTCCCTGGTCTTGGTTGTTTCACCACTTTTACAACACCACTTTCCCGAAATTTTAGTTCTTTTTGGAGGCTCGTTCCATCACTAATCGTTAACACGAAAACGGTTACTTTTCCGCACGATGCGCAATAGTTGTCCGCTGGCGGTCGATTATCCTACCGACTGCGCCAGTTTTCGAATAATCTCGAAAATTTAATTTTTTAAAAAAACTTTTATTTCGTATAAGCGGTAGCAAAGCTAGAATACAACAAACTAATTATGATGTTTCACATATACTTATAAACTAATTAATGCAAAGCTAGCAAAATGAAAATCTAATAAAAATATAAGGCACAGGTGTTCTTGTGAGAACATAACTGGTTGTTATTTGTTTGGAACATGACTATCGTGTTAGGACAAGTAGTTTTTATTGAAGTCGCTATTTTATTGCAATAGTGTTTTTTGATAAAGGGGGATGGATATATGTTTATTTTCTGTGATTAATAATGTGATGGGATAAGCTTGGCTAGTTAAAATTTTATTTTTTATTTTATTTATTACTCTATCTACTATACTAGCGTCGAAACCGTTGTTTGCAGCTTTAGTGACATCAAATGAAATTATTTTTGTTTGATCACATATTGTGACATTTTTAAGTTTGTTTACTAGATCTGTAGTATTTTTGACAGTGTAGGTTAGTTTAAAATTTGATATTGAGTTTAAAGTTTTTAATAGAAAAGCAGCGAGGAAACATATCGGAGTATTAACAAAACTGACAACAGGTCGGATGGGTATAGACATTTTGTGAAGTGTGGGAAGCCCATACATTCTTGGTGGGTTAGGATTGCTTGATACTAAATTGTTTGGGGCTTGATATTCAGTTAATGTGTCTTTACATGCTTTTAACGTGGTTTTGGTTATGAAAGAATTTAGGGGGTTTTTATTTAGTTTTGTAAAATCGTCTTGTAAGGACTTGTTTACTTCGTTTGAGTAGTCAGATTTGTTAAGAATCACCAGATAGTTTCCATTGTCAGCTTTCGTTATTACTAGGTTATTTTGTTTTTGATATTAAGTTTATTTGTTGAATGTTTATTGTTATTATTAATTTTATTATATTCTTTATTGAGATTGTAAATGGTATTAAATATTTCCTTTCTTGGGTCGTTTTTATCATTTTTATTCAGACGGATTTGTTCAAGTAAAGTGTCAATTTCTTTTGCGAATGATGCGATTGTATCATCGTTAATTTTAGGTACCTATTTTTTGCTTTGAAAACATTGTTGATAAGATATTTTTTATTCTTTCATGAAAAGTGTCTGAAGAAAAGACCTGATTTGGGTTTCCGTTTAGCTTATTATTTGCTTTCATTCTCATTAAGTTATTTAACTTTTTCTTAAGTTTGTCAAAGAACCCCGCACGAAATACATTGAAAAATTATTTCGGTGAAATTTGACGAAATTTTAGTATGTTAGAGTGCGTTATGAGATCAGAAAAATCTGTAAATAAAAATTGATTTCTGTGACTAGTTCCAGAGATATAGACGGTCAAAGTTTAAAAAAACGTCGTTTCAGGGTATATTGGGTACGCTCAAAAAGGCATTTCCTGACCGAAATAAAATAAGTGATCGACGAATGTGGGTTACCGAGGAACCACGCATGGACCTCCTTATTTTTTTGTTGGTAACACGTTAACAGGTTGTATACAGCAGCTAGTAAAAAAAAATCATTTTTATACACATATTTATTTTTCTCTATACAAGAATAAAAAAATTATTTTTGAGCAAACATTAATGCTTTAGTATTGTCTAGATAAAATGAACAAGTTTTTCTTCCCAGTAACAGTTACTTTGTGTTACATGTAACTTAAAAATCTAAATATTATTTTGCATTAAGTTAATGTGATAAGTAAATAAACTTTAAATAAAATAGATTTTATTTTTTTTTTTCTAGCTACGAGGTACATGCAAAAAGTTCTATATCATTAATTTTTATAAAAAAGTAGTAAATATTTAATTTCTTTAAAACTGATCGAGGGATTTTCATTTAATTTTGCGTACGTTTTATCATACTTGTATCTAATACATTTTTTTATCACTTTATGTTTTGCATCTAGACTAGTCATAGAAATCAATTTTTATTTACCTATTTTTCTGATCTCATAACACACTATAACATACTAAAATTTCGTCAAATTTCACCGAAATAATTTTTCATTGTATTTCGTGCGGGGCTCTTTAAATTCTGCTTGTATCCTTACATAATCATTTCTAGAGTTAAGGTCGTGTTGAAGTTCGTCTATTGTGATTTTAATTTTTAAATTTTAGTGTGTAACTTTGTATGGTGTTTTGCTAAATGCTGATGATGATCTTTTCCATTGATCTTCTTTTGTAACGTTTCTCGATGCTGCAACCTTTGCGAAGATTGGGGTGACGTCTTCCTGGAGGCATTGGTTTAGGAACCAAATATCTGTTTTAAATAGGTTTCTTAGGAGGGATAGTTTTCGGTATGCAGCGAAGTCTACCATAGTAGTAGTTAAAGATGTTGATTTAAAATCAACATTTAATGAGGAGCCTTTTGTTATTATTATACCCGGTGTTTTAGTGCCAAGGCACCCTCACAGCATGCAAACTGAACTTTAAGGTGCTGTTATGAGTAACAATTTTGACTTTTTTAATAGGGAGTTTCAGCATAGCGTTAACGTTACTGAGACATTTCCTTATAACGTTACCGATAAAGGTTATCCTAATTTGTTTGGTAATAGTACGGAATCAAGCATAACGTTAACCTTAACGACCACGTTATTGCTAACGCTACTTCTAATTTTATACCTTCCGCTTTAAGTAAGACAGTTCCGACTAGTATGCACACTAATTGACAATTGCGCCAACGTTAAGTCTGTGTTTTAAGCCTGACTTAAAAGTTTTGATATCTCTCAGAAGCACGCAATAAGAGAGAGAGAGAACTTTTAAGTCACAATTAAAACACAGACTTAACGTTGGTGCAATTCGCAATTAGCCTTACATTTTTGTAAATTATTCGTAGCAAAGTCCTTGTCCTCTACAGCACACTTGAGGTCAACACCGTGTAAGTGCTGGGGGTCGATTTAGCGCATCTAGAAAAAAATTTGTTGACAACTTTTTTTTATCTACTATTGGCACAAGCTGGCTATGCCGCAAAATCAAATTACTATACAAACAAGAAAGTATCAAGCTGGCCATTACCGATCTGACCGAAAATGTAGAGTAATTTTGAGGTTATATTTTTATGTCAATTTTTCATATAAAAATTGCTTAATCATTTATAAAAATGTTGTGTCAAATTGTAATACCTACTAATTGCTTTCAAAATTAAAAAAAAATGCGCGACACGAGTCTTGAACTCGCGATCTTTTGCAAGAATCAGGATCCTTCAATCGGGTTTTAGAAACCCTTTCCGCTCAGCCACCGACTCTTTTTATAAAACTTCCTTACATTCAGTATAGGCTCAAAAGACGAGCATGGCCAACTTGATTAAAAACTGAGGCAAATAAACTGTGGATTTTTAAAAGTAGTTAAAAATATAACAACACTGTTTAAATTGAAAAAAGTTTGATTGCTTGTTTATTTCGTTTGCGAAAATCGATTAAAATTGCTAATATTTACAGCATTTTAATAATTAAAAGAGTAATTTATTGCTACTTATAAGCAAAACTAAAATATATTACAAGTTCAATAGTGAAATTTAAAAAAAAAGAGGAAAACGTTCACAGCGTCATGGTTAAAAACTGAACAGGTAAACTCAGTCAAGAAGTAGAAAAATATTTGTCTAGATGCGCTAAATCGACCCCCTGGTGTTATACATCCCAGACCTATTAATTCATCGTCATCTCAAGAAAATTTTTACACTAATTTGGTCGCACACATTTTTTCTTTAGTTGAAGTGATACAGAAACAGTTACCTCGTGCTAATATTAATACCGAATATGGTTAAGGATGATCATGAGCGGTTGACTTTAGCATGCTTATAAGGAAAAGCATAGTCTTGGTTTTACCCTGTTAAATATTTATTACCATCTTTCGTACCAGAACTTTCGTCAAAAGTTAACAGATTTGGTTCAACAGATATCATAGTTGATCTGCAAGTTATATTACGAACCCGTGGAAATTTTTATTTCTTCATTTCGCAGAATTGAACCTTACTGCTCAGAGATCGTGCCTTCTATTTGCACCCACTTTATTTAGCGGCAATTTGTGGACACACAGGATTTTTTCTTGTGATGTGTACAGCTTGAAGGCTTTCTAAAAGACGAGTAGGCTTTGCTGGCTAACCAACTTCTTTCTATGGATTCAAATTCATTAAATCCATATAAAAGTCAATCTACTAAAATTCGAACTCGAATTTTAGAAAATCAAATTTGAATCAAAACTTTAATCCAAAAACCAATTTTCCAACAGTGCTAATCAAAATTTGTGTACCCAATGTTTACGTAAACGCTAACATTGATTCCACTAATACCACGGACAAACGAGTAGGTCGCCCTAATAGCACAAGTACGTTTTTAAAACGTCCTACCGGGACTTTGTGGGCATCCTGGGAACGTACGGTGCCGTCACGGGACCTCCCGGAGATATTTTTTTTTTGGTAAAAGTATACTTTCTCGACCGCCCCAGGACGTCTTCTGGGGACGTTTTTAAAACGTACCAACACAGTCAAGAAACATTCCCTTACGTAACCACTATCCAGACCATATTCTTTGTACTACTCAAAGACGGATCATTGTTTCGTGCAGCTTTAGAGCCTTCATTATCAAAGAAACGTTGCCGGGAAGCCGAGACGTCCCCGAAACATTGCAAAATGGTCTGTCAAACAACTCTTGTCATGGTTAGAGACAGAGGATAACCAGTGGCGGTCACAGATTTCGCAAAAGGGGGGGAGGCGTGAAGTCAAAATTTTGTAAAAACAAAGAACAAGTTTTATGCAAAAGATCTAAAATTAATATAACTTTGAACCTAACCAGGCGAAAATTTTTGAAAAACTATAAAAATGTTTACTGTTTTTATCAAAATACGTCGATTCCTGAAATAAATTCTCGAAAAAAGGGGGGAGCGGCGATCGCCTGGGACCGCCACTGGGATAATATTGTATTTCACGGTCCCTTGAAATAGAAAGGAATTGTAATTATATTTGTTTTTTTCTTATTCTTGCCAGTTGCTCTCAGAGGTGTTCTTCACAAATTATTTTTTTTATCTGGGTGCATACACAATTGCATTAGGTAGACTGCCATATATCATAAAAACTGGGACGTACAGTTGCGACCTCGAGGGATATAAACCTATGCATGCAATGACAGCCAGTTATATTTTTATTACTACACATTATTACACCTGCTTTATTTTCACGTCTTGAGACCTACAGTGACCTAAATAGTACTTTCTGAGGACAGTC
Source organism: Oxystoma pomonae (assembly GCA_963921995.1). Taxonomy (NCBI): domain Eukaryota; kingdom Metazoa; phylum Arthropoda; class Insecta; order Coleoptera; family Brentidae; genus Oxystoma; species Oxystoma pomonae. Next base: position 27,986,733 of record OY998169.1, read on the forward strand.
ATACAGGAACGTTCCTGGGATGTTTTAGGGACGTTCTTGGGTCGTACGTTGCGCATTTAAAAACAGCCACTTGTCATCACAACTTTATTTATACATTAATTAGAAAACGAGTTTTATTTTCAAGACCATTCTCGACATCTAAAGTGTCCTAAAAAGTAGGTCCCGGGGACAAGGTGAGAGAAATATTACTCACCTATTTTATTTGATATATGTTTAGTTTTCATGCGTCCCACATAGAGTGCGCTGCACGTTCGCGGTGAATCGTCGGTATTATTCCTGTATGGGATAATAGAGCCGACACGGTATATTCGCAATTAAACGACGCGACGTGAGGATACTACATCGGTTTTCGTCGGGCCAAGAAAATAATTTTTCATGTGCATGGTGAATGATTGGTGACGGAAATCGTTAGTTGTTGGACCAACTACCCACGTTTAACTGCCGATACCGACCTGATGCCGATGTGAACGACATTGCGTCATTCACTATAGAAACTGCAATTAGTGAAACCATTTTTTTTATCCGAACCTTATTTCATCAAACCCATTCAATAACAAATTCGAAGTTTATTTATTTATTATTGTTCATCAAACTCATTTAATATCAAACCCTAAATTTGTAAAAGCCGTAATTTATCAGAAAATTTTTGCTAAATTGATTGCGCATTCGCCAATAACACATGAATGCAAGATGGTGAATGCAAGTGACATCTATACACAAACTATTGAACGCAACCGTTACAAGTACCCAGTAAACACCGTTATGTAGAAATTACGTTAAATTTAAGGTCACTCAGAGGTCACAATAAGGTAAAAGTTTAGTTACTTTAGGGTGCGAAAACTCTGCATAATGCCATGCGCAAAGACCACCTAATTGTTAGATAAATGTGATGTAAATGAAATGACATAACGTTTACATAAATGTTACATTCATGTTACGTAAGATTTAAGTAAAAACCACGTAAATTTTACATAAAAGGTTTACCTTCTTATGTAAATTTAAGGTCACATAGAGGTCACAATTATTTATCAAGCCCACCTAATTGTTACATAAATGTGATGTAAATAAAATGACATACCTTTTACATAAATATTACATCCATGTTACGTGCGAATTAAGTAAAAACTACGTATATTTTACATAACAGGTTTACTTTGGTATGTAAATTTAAGGTCACAATAAGTTATTAATAAGGTAAAATTTAAGTCACATTAAACTGCATGACATGCGCAAAGCGTCAACTATCTAAGTCCGACATGAGCATGCAGCTTGAGGTGGGCCAACGTCGGTGATTTACGAAGGTCTGTCGGTGGTTGCTTGACACAGTCCGACATTGGCAAACCACAAATTTAACCAGACGAGCTGGTTTAAGTGGCGGAAGAGGTTATTCTGATAGAGAAGTACCACCATCTTGTCAATACCTCAAAATCCGCATTCTAATTTTGGAATATCTTTGCTATTTATATATATAATATTATCATCCACTCTACAGGGAACATAGTGACATATTAAGCAGTGTTAATTTCTTTAATTTTTATACTATTTTTGTAAATTTTAATGTGACGTAAATCGCGTTACAGAGCGTTTACCTCATTAAGACGATATAAATATTACATAAAATGTTTTATATAATAGTTATGTAACATTTGAAATGTAAACTTACGGTTCAATTGACTATATAATAATTATGTAAAATTTAGGACTTTAATTTGACGTAAATCATTTGACAGGGAATTCACATAACTTGAATGACATAATTAATATATAAAAAATTTTATGTAACAACTATGTAAAATTTTAAATGTAAACTTAAGGTTCACACTGTTTCATAATATTTATGTAAATTTCAAAATTTTGATGTGACGTAAATCATGTTATAGAGCGTTTACGTAATTTAGATTATATAAATATTACAAAAAATGTTTTGTGTACTAGTTATGTAACATTTTAAATGTAAACGTTATGTCTAAATTGCTACATAATAGTTATGTAAATTTTATTACTTTCATTTAAACTAGATCATTTTATGTAACTTTTACTTAAATTAGACATATAATTTTTTATATAATAAGTATGCCATATTTTTAATGTAAAATTAAGGTCCCACTATTAACGTAATATTTACGTAAATTTTAGAGATTTATTAATAAAGTCATATTATTTACATAAAATTAAAATAGCTTATAATGAATTAAATTTACAGTCAAAGTTTTGACCTAATGTTTATATATTTTTTTATAAAAATATTTTTATGTGACATTTACGTAAGTATGATGTAAAATATTTCATATATTCAATTCAATATATGAACCTTAGATTTATATCACTATTAGGTTAAATTCACAAGTGTGTTTACTGGGTATGCGCGCGTAAGAGCGACAATTGCATCCAAATGCCGCGCCACCAGCGTGTACGTCTCCGGTTCATGTGGTATTGGCGAATGCGTAATCAATTTAGCAAAAATTTTCTGATAAATTACGAGAATTCCGGGTATGATATTGAAGGTTTGATAAACAATGGTTTTGTTAATCAACAAGTATGAACTTGTCAAATACGCAAATAATTGTAATCACTTTGACTCGCGTAATTTTTACCGACAACCTCCAGGACTTCGCCAGTGGTCAATAATTGTACAACTATTGGCCGAGTATACCACTTCCACTACTTGGCAAATATGGGCAATTAACAAATGGGAGCCCGGATTTACGATATATTTAAAAAAACAAATTTTATAATTTTGAGTAGTTACAAATAAAAATCATGACAAAATTATTTATCAAAAATTTTGTATGTCAGTGGGTTGTAATATTCAAATTCAAATTCAAATTAAAAAGTAGCTTTATTGTCGTGCATATTAAATAAACATTGACAAAGCCTTACTTAAAATCTAGGATAATTTAAGAATAGTCATTTTACAAGAGAAAAAAAAAATTAAAAATAAATCTAAAAGTAAATAGCAGTAATCATAAAATATACATACTTATCAAGCTTGATCTAAAATACATCAATTTTTACCCTTAGTTAGTTAATCATTCATTCTATCATTCTATCATTAAAAAATTCTTCCAAAGTATAGAATGCTTTGGAGATTAAAATATCTTTAGTGTGGCTTCTAAAATGTTTATAACAATTTAATTTGCGTATTTCTAGCGGCAAATGATTAAAAAGTTTTTACCATTGTAAACAAATGAGTTTTTAATTAAGGTATATCGGGGAATTGGCAATGGTAATAAAAATGGCCGGCGCACACTATAGCTATGCTCTCTATGTAATTCCTCTTTATACTTTTTATAAAAACTGATCTAAACAAAAAATCAGAACAAGATCCCCAGAAGCAAATGCCATATGAAAGGTGAGATTGCACCAAAGAAAAATAAACATTTTTCGCAGCTTCAAAACCAAGGTTGTCTGTTATAACTTTTATTGCGTAGCAGCTAGATGCAATTTTGCTTTTAAGTTTTATTATATGTTCATTGAACTTTAAGTTTTCATCAATAACAAGGCCAAGAAATTTGTTTGCACCTGGATTGCTGACATTTTCATTATCTAAATGAATATTTTGGACATTACATTTAAAGTTCAAAATATTAGTTTTCGAGACATTAAATGATAACAAATTTGCATCACACCACTCTTTAATTATAGATAAGTCATTTTGAACTGTTGCTGCAAGCCTCTCTAAATCATTGTCATGCCACAAGAAGGTGTTATCATCTGCAAAGCTAGTAAGTTTCCCTTTAATTGGCAGGTGTGAGATATCGTTAACAAAAATTAGGAACAGCAGAGGACCAAGTATGGAACCCTGAGGTACCCCTTCATTAACTGGTTCAGAAGTAGACTGCTCATTGTTTATTAATACAGCTTGAAAACGCTCTGATAAATAAGTTCGAAACCACTCAAGAGCCACTCCCCGTACTCCATAGCTCTCCAACTTCTCCAGCAGTATTCTATGATTCACACAATCAAACGCCTTTGATAAATCACAGAACAATGCCGAAGCCTTATCACCAGAGTTAAGTTTAAGGTAAAGGTGCTCAAGAAAATTAAACATGGCATCATTTGTGCTCTTGGAGGCTTGAAATCCAAATTGTGAACTGCTCAAAAGGTTATTTTCATTTAAAAAGTTTACAAGTTTTATTTGGACCAATTTTTCAATTATTTTAGATAAAGTGGGAAGCAAAGCAATTGGCCGAAAATTGGAAGGAAGGTTATGATCCCCCCCTTTAAATAGTGGTATTATTAAGGCCTTTTTTAGACAAGTTGGGAATTTGCCAGTATTAAAGGATTTGTTTATGGCTCCAACCAAAACATTAAGCACAGAATCTGGGAGCGCCTCAAAGACACGAACTGAAATTTTATCCAAGCCTGTAGCATTTTTATTTTTAAGCGCCTTAAAGATTAATTTTATTACGGGCGTTGTTGTGGGAACCATTGAAAAAGTTTCTGTTGTAGAAATATTATTTAAATAGCTCATGGGATCTCTCCTGTTCCTAATTTTGCTCGAGAGATTGGAAGCTATGTTGCAACAGAATGAATTAAAATCATTGGCCTTAAGTTCGGTAGTAAAACTAGATGGGTTTTGCCCCCTTAATTTATTAACTATCTTCCATGTTTCCCTATTTTTGTTTCAAGCATTCTCAATCCTATTATGAAAATATTGTCTTTTTGCCATTTTTACAGTTTCTTTGTAAATTTTGCGGTACGTTTTGTAGTAGTTTTGAAAGTTAGTATTATTAGAAACACACATTTTTCTAATATAATGAAGAGATCTTAAATTTTTTGCCGAAGTTCTAAGGCCTTTAGAGTACCACGGACTTCTCTTTTTTTGTTTTATGGTAACGACAGGAAAAGAAGTAATAAATTTGTTGTTCATAATACAATGAAAATGCTCCAATGAATCCTCGCTATAAAAAATTCTTTCCCAGTCTGTTTGATTGCATAACAGGAAAAACTTTCTAAAATTTCGTTTTGTAAATAGTCTACCTCGCCTAACCGTACTCCCAACCGATGTGTGTTTAATTGGAAATGTGCAATACACAGCCTCATGATCAGAGAGACCGGCATGAATTATTGAACACTGTACTTGATCCTGTCGAAAGGAAGAACATACATAATCTAATGTGGTTGCAGTTGTGGTAGTAACTCTTGTTGGTTGATCTATGTACATAGTCAAAGCATGCGATTTAAATATATTCTTAACATATTCCACATTCCGACATGAACAATCCAAAAAATTTACATTTACATCTCCAGTAAATATTACTTTTGCATTACTGGAAATTCCAGAAAGTAATGTTTCTAATTTGACGAAAAAAGATATGATATTTGCCGTGGGAGATCGGTAAACACCCAAAACATACAGATTTAATTGGTTACAAAAAACAATAGAAAATTCACATACTTTCTCCTCCAAAAGATAGTCAAATCGAGTAATAGGAATAAATTCAAACTTGCTCAAAAAATCTTCATAAAGCATAATAAGAGTACCTCCATTAGAATCGATTTCCCTTGAAAACTTACAAATTAAAGTATAATTTGGAATATAAATTGGTTCCTGAACATCTAGCCAATGTTCTACTATAACTAATATTTTTGGGAAGTTACAATCGTCTAAAAAAAGTAAGAGATCATCCAATTTTGACCGCAATGACCTTATATTAATTAATATTAAGTTGCATATTTTTGTGCATTGCTTTGTGCTAAAAAATGAGGAGAAACATCATTTTTACCAATGTTTGGCTCCAGTAAGTTTAGAGTAGTCCCATTTGAAAGGGTTTTTTCAACATATACTAGATCTCTAGGGTTACAGTTATATTGATCTTTGAATGTATTAAGTGTTAGAATATCATTATTAGAATTTGAACAATTTTCTGTATCCATTTCACTAAAAGAATCAATGTTTCTATTGACCGAGTCGACTGAAGAGCCTCGAATACATCATGAAGTTTCTGCGTCCTGGCTGGTTGTTTTAATAAAAATTAAATTTTTTGACTTGAAGGTACTCTTTTGCATTGACTCAGTAATAAGTCTGGCAATAATCCAGTTTCTGGTGCATAGACCTTTATTTCTATTAACATCAATGTATTCCCAGCTGCATTCAGTAACTCTATCAATTCTTTCAACAAATGATTGAAACTTCCTGTTAAAATAATCAATCTTAGAGTTATTTCTATTGAATACTGATATTGCACATGAAAGAAAGATAAAATTGGTCTGTACACATTTTTTAAGAGTGTTCCAGATTGATTTGATCCGCGGGTAAGTGTTGTTTCCAACCAAGTCATTCAGTCCACCAGAAAGGACAACAAAGTCGTTATTGTTGTAATTTTTTAGTAACTCAGGCATAAATTCAATGATATTGTGAAAAAGTGCCCCAGGTTTAATAATCAATTCAATTTTATACTTTTGAAGTGATTTTTGCTTGACTAAAAATTTATAAATTTGCCGTCCTGTATCATCAGAGAGAATAAGGATCTTCTTTTGATCTGACAGTGACTTATTCAAATCCAGTGCCACTCCAACATCAGTATCAACAACTTTCTCCTGTGTTTCATTACTAGTTTGAAAGTTATAGTCATTCTGATTACGTCTTAATTTTTCGAAAATTGAAATATCATTAGTACTATTCTCTATTTGTTTTTTTAAGTTTTCTATTTCATGTTTAAATTCGCAGATACAATCTTGCTTACTTTTTAAATCTTCTTCTAAATCTACGTTTTTAATCCTACAAGCTTTTAATTCTTCTGCCAATAACACACTTTCTTGCTCAATAGTTTTCAACCACAGGTTAGTACGGTTATTAAGTTCTTGGGCTGCCAGCAGTTCTTTTTGGATCGCATTTAATTGACTAGTTATATTCACAATATTGTTGTCTTTGTGTTGAGTCTGTTCTTTAAGTTGTTTTATCTCGAGATTTAAGCTTTTAATTATCTTAACCTGAAAATCCATTTTTTTTTCGAGTTTATTTTCCGCGTCAATTGCTAAATCTTCAAAACACTGCGAGCCTTTTTTTAGTCTTAGTATATACCTTTCTAACTCAGTAATTTTAGCATTTGCGCTATCAATTTCTATTTGCAGCGAATCATTTTGCATTTGAAATTCCTCAATTTCGTGCTCCTTGTTGCCTAGTTCCAATTGCAAACTTTTGTAAGAATTTTCCAGATTTTCAGTGCCATTCTTGTAATCAATGCACTTCTTTTTGCATTCTGGGCAAAAATAATCTAATTTTCTCTGACCCAATACTAGACAATCAGTCTCTGTAGTCGACATATTGGTGCAATTTTTGCAAAAGGCCCTCTTGCAAAGATCGCACTGAAATCCAAAAATTTCGCCTTTTATTCTTCGCTTAAGTACACAGTAACAACTGTAAAGGCTACACTCCAAAGACATTTTTATTGTTTCGTTTAAAATCTATACTAATAATCTAAACTAAAAGGTACTTAGAGGTTTTCACACGCTCTTAAAATGTTTGATAAAAAGACGCAAATGTACATGCACATTAAAATAAAGTTTTTAAAATAAAGTTTTTAGAAGTTTTTTAAATGACAATAGCACACAGTAACATATTAAATAAAATCCAAAGTAATAAAAAAAAGGGAAAAATCCCTAGAGTTCAGTCTTTATTTTGTAAATTAAAAGTAAATTTATTTTATTTTGAGCAAAAATTAGGGCTAGCCTACTCAATTCGGAAAGCACCTAAAGTTTGCCTTGCCAAAACTCTCTAATATCCAGAGCGCTCCATGGTGTGCCGTTTTCGAACGCAATCCCAGCTGCTATCTTCAGTAATAAACGTCAAATGTTCTAACCCTACTTTTTCGCCGTCACAATTTTTGGAGGGAATTCGTAAACAATAACAAAAAAAAGTTACAAAAAAAAACTAAAATTCATCAATTTTTCACAATCCCTCAGCAAAGGTGACACCCCTCATCTCACCAACACGTCCAAGTGAAGATCGTCACAGTCACAGTATAGGGAGGTTAATTAATTGTTAATAAAACACATATAAAACTAGAAATTCGACATTTAAAAATAAAAAATAAAAACAAACATACGATATCGACACACAGCAGTGTCTCAGTGTAATAAGATTTATCCAGTAAATAAAGAGGGTGTAGATACCAAATTAATCAAAGCAATAATTTTCATCATAAAATGAAAAGGATGTAGTTATTTAGTTTTATTAAAGTTTAACTATGGACATGCAGTATACGGGCTCTTGTTTGAATTATAGCGATTCATGTAGAATTCAGGTGGTCCAATATACTGATATCCATTAAATAGGTGGTATTAGACAAAGAGTGCAGATATACTCTATGGTATATAACGTTAGTAATATTTTTGTTATTTTATGAGTGCTAGAGAATAAAAACTTTTTACGTATATATTGCTCATTATTTATATTTATTATTATATTTATATTTATTGTTTAAATTTTTTGTACACTGAAAATATAAATTTACTTTCAAATTTAAATAAACCACCACTTGCCAAGCTTATCTTCTGTGGTAATAATGGTGCATGTGTGTGAAGGAAAATGATGAAATCAGGTAGTTTTGTACTTATTATTATTATTATTTTATATTTTTTTTTGTTATTGTTATACAATATTTGTGCGTAAACATTACGCTTCGACAGTAAACCTTTTACTTTATATTTCAGGTCGAAAGAATTGTCTATAAAAATGGACCAAGAAGTAATTATTAATACGTCCCATCAATCTGAAGGTTTGATTAAATGTGAAGTCTGTGAAATGGAGGTAAAAAGAAAGAGACTTTGGTACCATAAAGCAACAGCTCATCTTGAAAAACGAAATGAGTGCTCTGTATGTGGCAAAACATTTGTATATTCCAGAGATGTAAAACGCCATATTCGAAATTTGCATGAAAATAAAAGAACAAAAGACCATTCTTGTTCAATATGTGGCAAAAAGTTTGTATATCCTAGTGATGTAAGACGTCATATTCAAATGTTGCATGAAAAAAAAAGACCATATTCTTGCGAAGTATGTAGAAAAAATTTTTCGACAAAATCTTACTACATTACACATAAACGCATGATACATGAAAAAAAATATAAACATTCTTGTGACCTTTGTGGAAAAGGATTTGATATGCAGTGTCAAGTTCGTAAACATATTAAAGAATTTCATGAAAGATGTAAGGATATTGATGCAAAATGTCCGGTTGAAAATTGCGGTGTAGTTTTGAGGGCTCACAATCTAAAAGGTCATATGCTTTTACATGAAAAAGAGAGACCCGATTTTGTTTGTGAATTTTGTAACAAAATCTTTAAAAGCCCTAATGCATTAAGTAGACATAAAAGACAACTTCATTCTAATAATCCACCAGAGATCTATTCGTGCCACTTTTGCGCAAAGGCATTAACCTCCAAAGAGAGCTTAAATGATCATATTAGAATCCATACCGGAGAAAGACCCTTTATATGTTCTTACTGTGGAAAATGTTTTAGAACAAATAATATATTAAAGGCGCATATTGTAGTTCACACAAAAGAAAGAAAAAATATTTGTATATGTGGAAAAGCATTTACACAAAGGGGGCCTTTAGCCTCTCATTTCTCCAAAGAACATCCAGAAAAAGATATTAGTCTAATAAGCAAAAAAAAATTTAAAAATCCAAGTAATTTTTCTAAAACTTAAAATTTTATGGCTTTTTGTAGTCTCTCTACTCTACGCCTACGGCTGATTTTGCACTTTTTATTCAAGTTTGGCAAAAACCTACTATAAGAGCTTATTACGTAACCCATTTTGCGAGTAGACAGTTTATATATTAGTGACATAAATCAGTATGTATTTAAAATACTAACTTATCCGCATACGTATCGAAATGCGCATGTGCAAACACGAAATATTTTCTTCGATAAGTTACGTGAAAGTTATCGATCCCGTATCGTATTACGATTTATGACGTATCCAAACTAACTTACCTATTCTTTGGTTTCACTTTGTGATCTATAGTCTGATTTTGACATATTTCAGCGCAAAAGTTCTTAGTTATTAAATTAAATTTTAAAGAAAAGCTATTCTTTCACGTATCAGTTAATTAAGTAGCGGTAATTAATATTCATTTACAATGTAGTATATTTTAGTTTTTTTTATTATGTTTTTTTAATAGTAAAAACGCGCTATTTATCAACATACTATTGTTTAATTAATAAATAGGAACTAACCTTTGTAAATTTATATAGATCACTCCCACACACAAGTTTACTTTGGTGGGATTAGTCTGTATTTATTGTTAATGGTAGAAATTATTTGTAAAACAAGGAAATCAATATTTTGACAATAAATGCCATATAATAATAAAAAATAATAATAATTTAAATAGATACGTTTCGTATGCATTTAGGCTGTGTACTTATACCTTTTTTTGATAAGTCACTCATCTTTTTTTTACGGATAGGGATAATTGTTAAAATTTATGGTGTTGCTTTATGTCTGTATTATATAAAATTTAAACTTATCACATCTAGGCCGGTATTCTTGACACCCGTGCCCGTGAATGTGAACAAATTTTGCACTTCTCACCTGCTTTGAACCATGTGAAAAGTGAGAGAGGCACATATTCACCGATGACTACGCACCTCACAGGCAGTCAAGAATACGGGAACTCCTTTTTTTATTTTATAAGATGACCCCTAGTGAACCATTCTTTAAGTGTATGCTTTGGTAACCGTCTCTAGAATTAAACTCATTTTTTCGAAAACAGTTTCTGGGTCATTGGAAAAAATAAATATATAACTTTTTCTCTTGTAAGGAAATGGCTTTAATGTTTTCACAATTAAAACCCCACAATATTTTTGTGGCACCTAAAATATTGTGGGGTAATATTTGTAAAACCAAAACGTGGTAAAGCCATTTTTTTGGTCATTCTAAGCTCGCTAAACTAAAATCCATACTTTTGTTAAATTTTGGAGCGAGATAACTTTTGCTATCTTTGATTTTTTATAGATTGATATTTTTAAGGTCGAACCAATAAATTTCGGAAGTCACAAAGTGGGAATTTCCGAGATATAGGCCTTTAAAATTGGCCCATTTTTTCAGAAAAACCGTTATAACTTGACAATAAGTGAACCGATTTTAACAAACGTTTGTAGCTTTTGAGGTATTGATGAAGCCTACAAGCCCCAGTTTTTCGTTTTTCGATTTTTTGTCTATTTCGATTTTTAAACGTTATAAAACCAAAATTGAAAAAACTGAAAAAAAAACCAAAAACATGAAATCGTACGTCACGCCATTTTAGAAAACGGCACATGCTGAAGGATCGGTTATATTAGACTTTATAAACTAATGAATCAAGCTGGGTCAAAAACTTTTGATATTTGTCAAAATCTGTTTCGTTTTCGAGATATTAATTTTTAAAATAAGAACTTTAAACGCTTATAACTCAAAAACGACTGCACTGGTTTTAATACAGTAAAATGTTTTCTTAATACGAAGAGGGTGGTACCTTAATCGTCCGCTAGAGGGATTGAATCCACTATTACTGGATTTATAAGAAGCACGCTAGAAAATCGAGTAATCGACACGACCATAAACAACGAAGTTGTTAGATTCAGGGCCTCAAGAGGCTGCCCTCAGGGGGTGTTCTTTCACCCCTCCTCTGGTCGCTCCTAGTGGACGACCTCCTTGCGAGTCTACAACTGATGGACATAATTGCACAAGGCTTTGCTGACGACATAGTAGTCATGGTAAAAATATTCCGAAGAGGTTCATCTCCGGAAAAACACAACAGAACTTAGACATAGTAAATGACTGGTGCAACAGGGAACAAATGTCTGTAAACCCTAGCAAAAAAATCATTATACCGTTCACCAAAAAAAGGAAGCTTGACTTCCTCGTTCCTCCGGTACTAAATGGTGAAACAATCCCATTCGCATCTGTAGTAAAATATCTGGGGGTGACCCTCGATAAAACACTTACATGGAATGCGCATTTGGAGAAAGTAAAGCAAAAGGCAGCACTGTCTCTATGGACGTGCAAACGAATCTACGGTAAGTCTTGGGGCGTTAGCCTTCAACAAATGTACTGGCTGTATATCACGGTAGTTAGACCCATGATTAAATACGTGGCAATAGTTTGGTACACGAAGGGCAGGCAAACGCTGGATCGTAACAAACTAACAAGCATCCAACGTCAAGCAAGTATGGTGATATGTAGTGCTATGAGCACCACAACATCAGCAACGCTTGAATGCCTCCTAAACCTTCCTCCTCTACACCTTGTCTTGGAGAAAGAGGCTATCAAGGCAGCCTACAGAATCATAGCCAACCAATGGAGTGGCAGGTCAAGTCAAGTAGTACCAAACTCTTTAACGCTGGCAATTGAGAGCCAGTCCATTCTAGAGCGGCTACCAGATCTAATGCCCGCAACAGTAAACAGCAAAAAGCTATACAACACTATTCTCCCAGATAGGGAGGAATGGACGACAAACAGAATAAGTTTCTCAAGTGAAGATAGCTGCTGGTACACTGACAGATCCAAAATGCCTTCAGGCGTTGTATCCAGAGCTTATTGCAGCCGGGAAAATATCAGGATTATACATAGTCTTGGACGAATGTCTACATTTTTCCACTCTTCGCCATTGAAATGAGCGCACGTTGGATGATAGATCATAACTGGCGCAACAGATCAATAAAGATACTCTCCGACAGTCAAGCGGTCCTTGGAGTTTGTTTCGAACAGTTGTTGCGAGCACATGTGTATATCATTCTACAACCTAAATATTAATGTTCTCTGTGAAAATACGCCAGTTTTAATATATTTTTGCAGACAAACGAGTAAGTTAGGAACATTTCATTAGTTAACAACTCATTCCAAGTATTCATAACGGAATCTCCATGGCATTTTCAAAATCCACCCAGGGAAATTTTTTGTAAACATTGGCCCTCTTCGTTGTTTTAAACTGACCTGGCAAGGCATCAACCAACGAACATACGTGTACGTTCTACACGAAAATCATCGCAGTAAACGACACACGAGGTTCGCTATGCTGCTCGTCCTGCAGTCGCTACTACCACGGCGTGTGTAGCGTTCTCCGTCCATTAAAAGAAGACGAGGCTTCGATTGCTGCTTGGCGAAGTCAGATATGCGTAGATCGAGAGAAAACAACACAAACAGGCAATATCGGGGAACAATGTTTTCAGGCAATAATGAAAGAGTTGTCGTCCATGTCACAGTCTGTTTCATTCTGTGGTACTAAAATAGAAGCCTGTAACTCTAAAGTTGATACCTGTCACTCCAAAATAGACAGTTGCAATGACAAAATTGAGTTTTATAACGCCAACATTCAATCTTGTTCTTCTAAAATTGAATCATGCAATCTTAACATCGAATCTGTAAACAAGCTACTGTCGGCCCAGTCTGACCTCATCAATACCTGCAAGAAGGATATAGATCTCCTAAAAACTGAAAATAACTTGCTTAAAAATCGAATTTCAACACTCGAAGGAAATTCAACACTACTAGGTTCTGCTGAGCAAATGCAAAACAAAATAACAGAACGAATTCGTAGAGAAAAAAACATTATCATATCGGGACTCTCAGAGAATTTCAATAATAATGACGATATAACTAATGTCATTACTATCCTAAGTATTATAAATCCCAGTGCAAACAAACCTACCAGTATCCTTCGTCTAGGTGTCCAGACCACTAGCAAAACTCGTCTGCTCAAAATTATCATGAACTCGACGCAAGAAGCCTTTGAATCCCTGGCTAACAAAACTAAGCTGGCTAATACGGCCTTTTCTGGGGTAAAAATAAGATCAGACCTTACAGAAACACAAATCAAACAGATAAAATCTCTACGGGATGAATTTGAAACAAGGCAACAGAACGACGAAAACAATCTTATCATCAAATATATTAACAAAACCCCGCAAATAATCTCCAAAAGCGACCTACGAAACAAAAGACCAAGAGCAACATCGGATGACTCGCCAGGGAGACCAAACGGGTTCAAAGTGAACAAGCCAGATCCAGTTCTACAGTCAACTCAAAATCAATAGCAAACATTTTCCATTGTCAACCATAATGTTGAAAATTATAACGATCAGATTTCTGTTTTATCCATCAGCGAGACATGGTTAACTCATGAACTAGTGGAGTCGCCTGCTTGTCTCTCCTCGTATAATGTTGTAAGCTCGTGTGCCATTAAAGAAAATTCTCGAGGTAGGGCAAGCGGGGGTGTTTGCATGTTCTTGAACAAACACCTGTCTCATACCGTATTATATAAATCACCATGGTGGATTATCACCCTATCATCTTATAATAAATACAGTATAATTATTTGTCTTGTATATTTTAGGCCTGACTGTGACAATAATGTTTTACTTGACTCCTTCCAGGACTGTCTGTCGAAATTAGCAGAGAGTTACGGAAATTTTCCTGGTGTTATTGGTGGCGAGTTTAACAGTAGACTAGCTAATTTAAATGAAATTCCGATAGAGAGTCTTGCAGGAGTCAACCTTTATGAAGATAGGGTTTCTCTTGATAAAACTGTTAACACCAGGTGCCGTTTGCTAAATGAATTTATGGACAACAATTCATTTTATGCTCTAAATGGCAGATCTTCTTCGAATATGCCTGCATAATTTACACACATACCCAAAGATGCGAACAAGGGGGGTACTGTTATTGACTTTGCCTGGGTTTCAAATTCTACCTTAAATGTTTTTGTCGATTTTAAAGTACTAAATCAACAACTTTCGATGTCTGACCATTTTTCAATGCTCTTAGAGCTGAAAAACATGGTGGACTAACAGCCTATCAAAACGAGTAAACCCTACTTTGAACAAAACCAAGTTCTTAAATTCTACTGGCTGGATGAAAAACGTATTGCCTATAAATCAGATCTACGTTTGTCTCCAAAAACTGTATTTATTCCTGACATTGAGCGTGCGTGTTGCAACTTGTATGAGGCCATTACAGAAACTTCCAGTAAATTAGGGCTTTTAAAAAACGTTCAATCATTACAGCACACGAAAAAGCCAGATGCTGCGTGGTTTGACCGCGAATGTTTTGCACAAAAGAAAGCTACCCAACAAGCTTTAAAAATCTGCAGATCCTTAAATTTTTCGTTCCAATCAAAACTTGAATATTTAAACGCTAAGCGACAGCCAAGAACCTCTTGAAATATAAAAAGAAAACTTTCCAGTCAGACTTGCTTTCCAAGTTAAAAAACTGCAGGGACCCCAAAAGTTTTTGGTCAATCATTAAGGGATTCAGAAAACAAAATTCCTCCTTGTTGCTTTCGGCTGATACGTGGGAAACTTTTTACAATAATATTTATCCTGCCAGAGCTATTGATAACACAACGTTCTTTGATGTGAAGTACCCCTACCTAGACAGCTCGATCGCTTCTGAGGAAATCTTAGATATTTTGGGAAAATGTAAGAACAATAAAAGTCCTGGCAAAGATGGCATTCCCTACGAATTTTTCAAGTCCCTTCCAAGTAATTGGATTTATTACATAATTTGCCTATTCAATAAGATTTTTGAAACTCAAATGCTTCCTCAAAGTTGGAGTCACATATTAGCAGTTAACCTGCATAAAAAAGGACCGACACATGATTCAGCTAACTATCGCAGTATTGCTCTCATTAACAGTTTAACAAAAATCTTTACCCAAATCCTCTTAGTGCGGCTTAACACTTGGGTTGAAGAACAGTCTCTACTCCCTGAATGCCAATCTGGTTTTCGTAAGTCAAGGGGTTGTATAGATAATGTATATACTCTTACAAGTGCCATACAGCTTCATTTAAGGTTACCTAAACGAAGAATATTCGCTCCTTTTGTTCACTATAAACGAGCATTTGATTCGTTAAATCATTGTTTAATTTGGCAAAAGCTTTACTCTGTGGGGTTACCATCATCATACATAAATATTGTAAGGTCACTCTATCAAAGTGCATCCATGGAGATAAAATGCACCGAAGGTCTCACAAGGCCAATTGACATCACTGAAGGAGTTTTGCAGGGGGAGTCCCTGAGTCTCCTAATATTCGCTTCGAGAAAAAAGGAGCTTCAGGAATAAATCTGAACAACCTGTCTAACCTTCTACTCTTGCTGTGTTGTGACGATCTTGTTATTCTATCTGATTCGGAGGTTGATTGGAAGAAAAAAATTAAAATCTTAGAAGAATACTCAGACGAAAATCTTCTTACTGTTAATGTCTTGAAAACCAAAATTGTCCCTGTTTCTAGAGGTTCTATACGCAATCATGCTAACATATTTTTTTATAAAAACAATCCTATAGAAATCGTCAAATCTTACACATACCTAGGCGTTCAGTTTTCCTCCTCCAGCCTCTTCAGACAAATGACTGCCAATTCATCTGAGAAAGCCAAACAAGCTGCTGGCAATATTCTATCTATAATCTCTAGATTAAAAATGGACTCATGGGCTTCAAAAACACACCTCCTAGATTCTCTTGTCTTAAGTACTCTGTCAAACTGTCTTCCCGTTTGGGGACACACCTATCCCGATATCTTAGAAAGTGTGCAAACTAACTTTTTCAAAAGATTGCTTCACCTACCAAGAAATACTCCCGATTCAGTCGTTAGAGTGGAAGCCAACAGGGTCAAACTTGTATATAACGTTTTTAAATGCACTCTTAATTGGCTTATTAAATTACTTGAAATGGATGATTACCGCCTCCCAAAAATCTGCTTTATCAGACAACTCCAATTAAGCGATGATGATTCAAAATACAATTGGGTCAGTCAGGTAAAAAAACTATTTGCATTCCGAAATTCCTTGGTCTACAAATATCTCAAGTACTTAAAAAAAAAACAAGAGAAAGTATCTTTTGATTTTTTACAATAAACTGAAAGCTGCAGGCGCTAATCAAGTAGCAGCCTCCAACTTTCTGACACTTTATCCTTTTCTAAGACCTTATAACAGTGTACAGAATTACCTTCTACTTAATCTGCCCATAGATGTTCAACGAACCATAGCTCAGCTGAGAGTGTCCAGCAAATATATCATTAAGTTTACTTACAGGGCCTCAATATATCGAATAAATCCTGATCTACAGTATACAATCTGCAACATGCACGTGAAAGAAACGTTAAACCATATCCTTTTCGAGTGTCCCCAAAACCACCTAATATCAATTGATGACCTGTTACTAAGACTCGACAATATTACTCATGAAAGTGCAATAACTTTATCCAAACAAATAAGAACATTTTTTTTTTATTTTTGTTGTTTAGAAATATCCAAGTAGTTACTACCTATATAGTATATTAGTCTTATATTAGGTTGTAGATAAATTAGGAATTATGTTGTATTAGTTAAGGCAAACTTATTGTTATAGAACGAAATATTTTTAGAAACAATAAACTCTGAATCTGTATCTGAATCTGATCAAGCGGCCCTTCAGACTCTTGAATTCTATAGGTGCTCATCGAGAATCATTAGTATGGATTCCGGGACATTCTGGGCATCGGGGAAATGAGACTGCCGACCAGCTGGCACATGAAGCAGCCTCTGCTGTCTTTGTGTAGGCTCTGTATGGAGTATAATGAGACGACCAGACATGTGATGTGTGAATGTCCGGCCATTGCACGTCAGCGTCAACGTATCTTCGGTAAATCACATATCGACGGACTGGATCTGAATGATGCTTCACCAAAGTTGCGAGCCTCTTTAAGGGGCTGAATATTCTGTAGCAACAAAAAATGTTAAAAGTCAGCCACAATAGACCCAACAGTGGTCGCAGTGGACAGTGCCATACTGGCACACTCAGAAACGAATCAATCAACCTTAATCATACTTCATCAGACAATTTTGTCCATAAGTCACTGGCTTCATTTATGATAGTGTATGGCTGGGGAATTACACCATATACAAAATTTTTAACGTAGCTGGATTCCAAAGTTCCCTCTCTTTAGAGTTACTACGGCCTAGCTGGACATTCGGGGGTTCTCTGAATGGTAAATATTGGGGTGATTAGGTTTAGTTAATAAAAATTAGAAACAATTAAAAATGACTTTAAGTGAAGACAATCTGAAGTAATTTATACACCAATTTTAGGTAGGTATATAGTGATCACTATTGCCTTACCCCATTGACTCACGAAAAATTCCTCTAGTTTTGTGGTAAAACAAATTTCACTGGCGTCATCAGGCACGTCCAGCCATCCATAAAATTGAAAAAAAAAAACAAAATTTTTCTTTTTTTAAATTTTTTTCAAAAAATGTTTTAATTTTTTTCTTGCTGAAAAGCTATCTTAATGTGAAAACCGCGTGTCGCTACCTGCTACGTTCATTTGGTTCGTGGGTTAGGTTTTTATTAGTATATTTTTATTTTTCTTAGATATTTCAAAAACTACGAATCTGACAGACTTTTACCCTGATATACATTTTATTATATATATAAGTATATTTGTTTTTTTTCTTAATTATATTAAAAACTGGGGATCTAACAGCCTTCATTATAATTATAGTTTTTATAGAAAATATAATTGTCCATCTTAGCGTGAAAACCGAGTGTTGCTAACTGCTACGGTTCCCGAGTTACGACATTTTAAAAAGTTTAACCCCAATTTTTACTCCCTTCGCACCCCTACCAAAAACTAATCAGCTCACCGCCACGTTCCAAAGAATTTTTATGCCAAATTTTATAAAAATCGGTTGATTTGTTTTTGAGGAATGGTGTTACAGACAGACAGGCAGCCAGCCAAATAAAAAAACTTTTTTTTTTTGAACGATCCCAATAGCCTCCATACTATGTATGGATGGCTAAAAAATAATTATGTCTCGAACCATAATTTGAAACAAGTAATAATCTGCCTGTTTTGTTTTACTTAAGGCGCGTTTCTGCGAGCTTAACATACTTACTAATATTCTCTTTCTCTAAATACATTCGTCTGAGAGAGACCCAGCATACCAGGAAAATACCGCCTGTACACCCTTCGACCCCGCTGTCTAACTACCTTTTTGAGATAGTTATCCTCTGACAGATATGCGTGGTCGAAGGGTGTAAAGGCGGGTATTTTTGTGATGGTGTACTATGCTGGATCTCTCTTAGACGAATGCATTTAGAAAGAGAAAATAATAGTAACTATGTTGAGCTCGCAGAAACGCGCCTTTATATTCTCGCGGATCAAGGTGAGGCTGGAACACGGTCCCTTGAATAAACACGGTGTAGTAATTTCTTGCTCCGCCCACCTGATGACGACACAAATATATCAGCCTGCTTTCTTTATTGATTTTTGTTTTTGATATTTAGGGTTATGTAATTTTTGCAGAAGTTTTTGTCTTTTCTTTATTTGGTCCAAATTAAGTACCCAACAATATCATTTACATAATTTTTGTCATAGGGAGCTGCATTTATGCATTTTTTAGTGAAAAGGCTCATCATCAATAAAAAAAATAAAAAAAACAAGGTACCATATGCTTTTAAATTTGCAATCAGATTTTTTGCCTGTAGTATATTCGCAAGTCTGGCCTCTGGAATAATACAATAATCAATCTCCCAAAAATCCCTGGCAAAACACAAATACAAAAAAATACCTTCCAAAACAGGAAAAATAACAACTACATAACCTAACTTCTGCACGACGAGTTCGAACTAACCCCAACTCATTCGATGGATTTCTTGACGGAATCGATTAACTTCTATTGATCTTAATTTCGAGTTACTGCAAAATCAACTCATGCAGGCCAAAAATAAATTTTGTTTACTTGTACACAAAGAGTAAAAAAAAAGGTAAAAGCAATAATTAGCCCTGGTATCAATCATTTAAAGAAAAAAAAAAGAAAAATCGGCGGACAAAAATCAGCTGCTATCTTTGTGTCGTCGTCATTTCGAAGAGTGGGGCAAAATTACTAGACCGTGTCTATTCTATGGACCGTGAGGTTGAAATCCAGCCATTCTCACTTAACCGAGAAGTATCCGATCTCTCATTGGACAAGCACACATGATGTCCGGCGTGCGAAAGTTGCAAGATTCTCATCTCGATACTGCAAAGACCCACAGGAATAAAAAAATAATTGGGGAGATTCTGTTCAGGCAGTTTAACGGCAAATTTCGTGACTTTTATGGTTATCGCTACCGTAAATAAAGGTAACTTCAAGAGGTTAAAAATAGAGCTTTTGAAAGTAGTCAATCGTTTGGCGGTAAACATAACCTTACTTTTATTGACTTTTGTTGTTTTTTCTCAAGTCTTTTTTTTATTTGCTTTTCTAATCATATCATGTAGGAAAATATTAATTTAGTGATAGGACTGGGAGATGGACACCTCAACATAAATTTAGTCAGGCAAATGATTTTGCAAGATATCTGTGGTGGAGTAATAGAAGAAATCGAACCTCTGTAAACCTGTAAACTTACTAGTACTGACTCACTTTTTTTTTTAAATGAACAACAGCCCTGCAGAGAAGGGGAGCCAAGTCTCCTATCTCCGAATGGGTAAAATCTGCACCAACAGGGAGAAAGATCCAGGTCAATCTAGGGGAGTCCAGGGTTAACATAGAGGCAACGAGAGGCTGCCCACAGGGTAGCTGCTTATCCCTACACCTGTGGTGTCTGATCATGGAGACTCTCCTACAACGCCTAACAGAGGAAAGATTCGACGCCCACGCATACGCCGACGATGGTGTCGTGAAGGTGATAGGCCACCACCTAAACACCATCTGTAACAGAATGCAAAGGGCGGTACGAATCATAGAAGACTGGTGTTAAGAAAACGGTCTCTCTGTCAATCCAGGAAAGACAGAGATGATCCTGTTCACAAGAAAGAGGAAAATGGAGGGATTCAGAGCACCCAAGATGTACGGGAGACCCCTGACTTTGGTTTCAGAACTGAAGTACCTAGGGGTCACCCTAGACAAGGGGCTCACCTGGACACCACACGTTGCGAAATTGACCAATAAGGTGCCGGCAACGATGTGGCAACTGCGTCGAGTGGTTGTCCGCACTTGGGGTTTGAGCCCCAGAAATCTCCACTGGATGTACACGGCAATACTAAGACCAAGGATCCAGTACGGATCCACAGTCTGGTGGCCAGCAATGGAGAAGGTCACTACTACCCTCAAGCTTAGGAGCCTACAGGGAACCATATGCAGAGGGATAACCGGCGCTATGAGGACGGCACCTATACAGGCACTCAAAACCATTCTGGGACTACCGCCGCTTCCGATCTGGATCAGCAAAGAAGCGATAGCAACCCACCTCCGGCTGAGAGATACAGGTCAATGGAGAGGAAGAGGTGAAGCTGCGGGGCATCTTAGGATTGCCCAAATCGCCGAGAGAGAAATTCCAATGTCAGCGATTAAAACACAAAGGCCAAAAAAACCCCTGGAGATTCAACAAAAGGTACAAAGTAGTCATCCCAGACAGGGAACTATGGCAGAGTGAAAACCTCCGCGAACAGTTCGAGGAGAACGCCGTGATTTGCTACACCGACGGGTCCAAACTGTCGGAGAAGCAAGCAGCAGGATTGGGGATTTACGTGGAAGACCAGAAGGTTCGAAAGAGCTACCCGCTCGGAGAGCAAGCCACGGTCTTTCAGGCAGAGGTGTATGCTATAATAATGGCTGCTACCATGGAGGAAATAAAGAACGCTAGGGAGGAGCATGTTTATATATGCTCCGACAGCCAATCGGCCCTAAAGGCACTAAGGGCGCCCAATATCAACAACACCCTGGTGGAGGAATATGCGGATGCACTAGAATCCTTGGGAGAGGGCAAACAAGTGACACTTATGTGGGTACGAGAAGGTCGACGAGCTCGCAAGGATCGGGGCAAGCACCCAGTATGTAGGGCCGGAACCACCCTAGGAACAACCAAGAGGCAATTGCAAAGTCGACTCACTAAATGGGCCAACGATACCATGACGACTGCTTGGAGAGGAGGAACAGGATGCAGACAGACCAGGGACTTCGTGAAGGGCCCGGATGTAGCCAGACAAAAATGGCTTCTGGGGAGATATAGAAGGGATGCTGGTCTGCTGACAGGAATCATAACAGATCATAACCGACTAAGGAAGCAAATGACCCGGATCGCGGTGGAAAATGACTCGCCTGCGGGCGGGCAGAAGAGACATCTCGACATGTTATAGCGAACTGCGAGGCATACCAGAGGACGAGATACCAGATATTGGGTTCTCCGACCCTGGATGAGGAGGACCTGCACACGCTCAGATGGGATAAAATACTGGACTTTGCAAAAAGAACAGTGAAACTAAATGAGTAGACTGCCAGACCAGTGATGCAGGCGGTGGATTAGGAGTAGCTCGGGGTAGGGCAGAAAGGGCCCAGGGAGGCCTTCTTGCCAGGCTTCGCACCGCCCCTTCTCTACTACTACTACTATTACTACTACTACTCACCTGTTTATTAATTTTGGTAAAACAAAACAAACTTTTATAACCTAAAAATCTTCCACCACAGAATCACAGCAAGTTTGGTTGGTTGTCTTTTTAATGGTAAAGGTAGTCGCTATTCGACGCTAATTAGGCAGTGGTTAACTTTAATAAAGATAGCAACCTCACAGAGCGCTACTGTGCCTGCCCAGAATAAAGTAAGAGTAACAGACTGACAAAAAAGCTGACCAAAATCTCCCCATTATCTTTTTACAAGTTTCTGCCCTAAAAAATGGTCTACTTTGACGGTATGTAGTGTATTACAATACAAATAATTGCTAAAATAATACCATAAAAAAATAAAAAGCATGATTTATTTAGATTCTTATTTAACTGGCCTATAATCACCTGCAGACGAGGAGGGTATATACGCGCACACTAATTTTAGGTCTGGGAGGCCTCTTCGTGCCCAGCAACGCGGACGTGTGACGTCACGTGAAGACTATACCCTTAACCGGCGTTTAACGTTAAACTGGGTTTAAAACTGAATGCTGCAACAGGCGGAACATATGTTTAAAACTGTTTTTTTTTGTCTTTACGGATCTTACCATCAGACCCCCCCCCCCCGAATGGTAAAACTGATTTTTGTTACCGTTACCCGTAACAAAGAAGTTGCGAATTTTATGGCGAACATATTGTGCCCAGACAATTTTTCGCCTCCAAAAATTATTGTTATTTTGTAGATAAGTATGGAAGCAAAAAATTTAAGAACATATAAAAGATTAACATAAATTAAAATTATTTGTATACTTATTAGATAGCTATATTTAGAGCAGTGCGAAAGAAAGTTTCAAGTGCTTATAGTTGAGTTGATTAAAGAAATAATTGAATACAGCCATGCAGCTTTTGCTCATGATCTATCGTCGAATCTTGAGGACTCAGAGTTCCAAAATGTACCTAACAGAGAAGTTATACCAAAACCTGATATCCGGCTAAATTAATATTTCCATAACCAGTATGAAACATTCTTTCGATAAACGAAAATTGATATATTGTGTTTGCAGAGGAATTACTTATATAGCAAGGTATAAAATATAACGGATAGATAACCCTCGCCATTTTTTGATAATATGTGCATTTTCTCATCCTGAATACCTCAAAATTGTGGATAAGAGTTCGGCACACCAATCCAAAAGTAGGCAATTTTACAGGGGGTAGGGTAACCTCCACCATTTTCACATATATGATGTAGCAGTACCACCAGACCAAAAATCAACTGGTGTGCCGGACCTCATTCATGGATAAGGGTTCGGCACATCACTCTGAAAATTCCCACCCAGGATATTGTTTTTTATTTGTACACCGAACATAACAAAGAAAACGCGATGCAGACCCAATATGCCTGAGAGAGATCCAGACTGGTGAGCGAAGTCACCAAAAAATTCATGAATTCAAATTCAATTTAGACGTTTAAAAATGCTGGACCGGCTTTATATTTTGCGTATTTTTTATTACAAGCTTTTATTTAACTTTGCCTCTATGCATTGTATGTTTATATTTTCGGGTCAAATCTTGCAACTCAATTTTGAATAACCTCTACATGTCTGATTGAATTCAAATTTGGTATGCGATTATAGTTCCGGTGACAATACAATAATATGGTATTATTAGGCACCTCCTGGTATTCTGGGGTTTTTGGGGATAAGGAATACGAATTTTTGATCAGATTTTGAAAATTCAATATGGTGGATTCAAGATGGACGATTTTTGGTCATGTTTTGCTAACCAATTTTAAATGATTTGTACACATCCGATTGTCTTTAAATTTGGTATGCTTTTATAGTTCCGGTAACAATACAATTATATAGTATTATTAGGCACCAGCCTCCCCCCTACGAGGGGAGTGGAGGGGGAAAAACACCTAAGTTTGTCCTATGTCAACCAACATTGATATACGGAGGGTTTTGGGGATAGGAAATACGAATTTTTAATAAGATTTTGAAAATTCAATATGGCGGATTCAAGAGGACCGATTTTTAGTCATGTTTTGCTAACCAATTTTAAAAGAATTATACACATCCACCTGTTTTAAATTTGGTATGCGGTTAAAGAGCTGATAACAATACAATAACTTGGTATTATTAGGCACCCCCTCTCTCCCTACGAGGGGAGTGGAGGGGGGAAAACACGCAAGTTTTTCCGATGTCAACCAAAGTTGGTATACGAAGGTTTTTGGGGATAAGGAATACGAATTTTTTGATCAGATTTTGAAAATTCGAAAATAACGGATTCAACGACGATTTTTAGTCATGTTTTGCTAACCAATTTTAACTGAATTATACACATCCGACTGTCTTCAAATTTGGTATGCGTTTAAAACTCCAGTAACAATAACTTGGTATTTTAGGCACCCCCTCCCCCCTACGGGAAGAGTGGAGGGGGGAAAACACCTAAGTTTATCCATTTTCAACCAAAATTGGTACACGGGGTTTTTTTGGGGATAAGGAATACGAATTTTTGATCAGATTTTGAAAACTCAATATGGCGGATTCAAGATAAACGATTTTTCGTCATCTTTTGCTAAATAATTTTAACTGACTTTGACAAATTTGGTATGCGTTTATAGTTCCGGTGACAATACATTAATATGGTATATATCAGCTACCCGCCTCCCCCTAACGAGGGAAGTGGAGGGGGAAAAAGATTTTGTTTGTTCGATTTTAATCGAAATTGGCATACAGGGGTTCTTAGAGAAGGGGATTATGAATATTTGATCAGATTTGAAACTGAGTTGTTAGATTTTTACCCGAACATAGAAACATGTGTACATAATAGAGGTGAAGTTAAATAAAAGCTTGTAATAATAAACTGTGTGTTTTTCAATTTTGAGCCTTAAGGCTGCTACGAATTTGCAGTTTTTATATTTAAAATAACAAATTACTTCCTAATATTAGAGGGAATTGTGACGAAACAGATTTCTATCGATCTTGCTACTCTTGCGGCTATATGCCTATATATCTTGCTCCTGAAAATGACCAATGGGTGGGTGCGTCTACCATGCCTGTGCCCCAAACAATGTCTGAGCTTTATTCATTTGAGATTTCATAACCAGTCCCTTCTATGTGTAGAGTTCGCAGTATTTACGTTTATGTATTGGATCAACACTTGCTGCCTTGGCCAATGGCCAGATCTAGTACACTGTGATAAATTATCTTAGGATAACAATAAAAAAATTACAAAAAAATGGTTCAAAAACTTTCTATTACAATCAACTCATGATAAAATTTTAACTAAACGAAATCCAAAATTTTCTCAATGAGGCCCTGTCCATACTGTGATTAGTGTGGCCAAAAATCTAGGGAGAAACAAAAAATAAACGTCAGAATAAAAATTCTCGTTGACATCAATCAATGTAGATAAATTTCGGGTGGCATATACTGTAAGATCTGAATAACAATGTGTCGTATATATCGTCTTAGTATATTTGCAATTTACAAAAGAGCGTAAAATGCATTATTTTTTCAAAGGGTGCCATTTTTAGTGTTTTCGCTATTCCATTATTTTTATTAAACGCTTCCCAAAATCCCTATGAATATAATTGCGTCCGGACTTTGTTAAAAGTTCGATCCCTGCTAAATTACATAAAATAAAAACTATTTTCGTGTGTGCGAATATCTACGAAATAATAAAGAAGAGATCGACTTAAAAAAATCAGTTTTATTGCAAAATTGCAATTTTCTCCGATTCCCAAAACATTCTAGGTAATCCTAAAAATATCTAAACTCAAAACATGTAATAGTTATTTACCTAACAAGTGCGGAAAGTGATACTTTACCGTACGCAACAGCAGTTAACCGAACGAAGCGAAGCGAGTTCGGTCAAGCCGGCAAGGGCGGTAAAGATACTTTACGCATCTAACTCATGCGCCCTTGCCACACTATTTTACCGACAAGCCTTAATCCCAAAAAAGAAATATAAATATCTGTATTTTAATTTTCTGAAGTAAACGTAGTCACTTTACCGCACGGAGTGCGGTAAATTGCCATAACGGTAACTTTACCGGACCGAGTGCACAGTGAATTACTACTTTTCGCACGCAAGTGAGTGCGATTACCTGCACTTTACCGCACGCGAGTAGGTAAAAAAATGAGTTTTTAAAGATTTTTAAGTTAACCCGCGGAAAAAATACTTATTTTTACAAAATGAAGGAAAAATTTAACGCCCTAATAAATTTACAGAAAAGATTTGTGGCGTAGAGGGCAAAGGGCGAGGGAATAAATCGGAAAAAAGTTTTTCCTCGACCAGGATTTGAACCCGGGACCTCTAGAACACCAGTCTAATGCTCTACCAACTGAGCTACCGAGGAACTGGGGTTTTAACGGGTTATTCGGAAATCCTTTTGTCCGATTCATTTGTTAGTAGTGGGGAGATCTTTGAAGCCTACTGCGGCTTTAAAAAACTAAACATGTTATAAAGACAAGAATATACACATTCACGATTTTAAAGCCGCAGTAGGCTTCAAAGATCTCCCCACTACTAACAAATGAATCGGACGAAAGGATTTCCGAATAGCCAGTTAAAACCCCAGTTCCTCGGTAGCTCAGTTGGTAGAGCATTAGACTGATATTCTAGAGGTCACGGGTTCACATCCTGGTCGAGGAAAAACTTTTTTCCGATTTATTCCCTCGCTCTTTGCCCTCTACGCCACAAATCTTTTCTGTATACTTATTTTTGTCCGACAAAAACTGTTTTTACATCGTAAAAGGACTTTGGAGCATGTTAAATGTTGATAAACGAATGATGTGCATTGGAGCGTGTCATTGCCTGCGTTTCTGGGCCTAGAGGGAGGTAATTCATTTTAGCTACCGTTATGAATGCCCCAGATCTCACCATCAGACCCCCCTCCCTCCCCGAATGATAAAACTGATTTTTCGTTACCGTTACCCGTAACAACAAAAGTTGCAAATTTTATGTCGAACATTTTGTGGCCAAACAATTTTTCGCCTCCAAAAATTGTTATTATGTTATTATGCAGATAGGTCTGGAAGCAAAAAATTAAAGAAAGTTTCAAGTGCTAATAGTTAAGGTGATTGAAGAAATAATTCAATCCAGCCATGCAGCTTATGCTCATGACTATCATCGAATCTTGAGGACTCGGAGTTCCAAAGTGCATTGGAGCATGTCATTGCCTGCGTCTCTGGGCCTAGAGGGAGGTAATTCATTTTAACTACCGTTATGAATGCCCCAGAGGCCACTTTAGATGTGTACCAAATGTATTTGCCCTAAAAGTTTTCTGCCAGCAAAAATGGTGTGATCCATTTTTTAGGTTTGGTCAACCTTCAATTTAAAGTCCCAGGATATTGGTTTCTGTAGTCTTTCGACGTTTTGGCTTTCTCTCTCTGGCATGTATAAAATAAGAGAGACCTAAAATTTATTAAAAAATATAATTTTTTTGATCAATATGTTTACAGTCCATTTCATTTTTATTTAGACAAAACATAACCTCAATGTCTAACAGAACAAAAACCAGATTTTTAAGTTTCTAAAATCAAACGCCCCTAGACTTTGGTAATCGGCAATATAACTGCACTGCTATCTTTATATCACTTCCAATAACTCCTAATATTATTTCACATTAATCAAATGCACTAGAGTGAAACAAAATGATGCCAGGGATACTTTACGTTACGTATGAAAAAACAATATTCCTGTTAAAGCGGCTTTTGATAATCGTTTTTGTTTGTATACCGAACATAACTAAGAAAACTCCTAAGAGAGACCCAGACTGGTAAGCGAAGTGGCCCAAAAAAAAATTAAATTGAACTTAGACCGGCTTTTAGTTTTGTTCTCAAAAAACGTATAAAAACTACGCTGCCGTATTTAACCAAAAAGCAGTTAAAATACATTGTTTCCCTATGGAGTTACTGCTCTTTACTTAAAGACGGCAGTATATAGTCCGGTCATTTTGGAGATAGACCCGTACAAAATTAGTTACAAGCTAATTTTTACTGATAATTGTTCTTTGGGGTCTAAATAGTATCCCCAAGAAGATCTTCCAAAATCTGCTAGGGCAAACCCTCCAATCCCTCCAAAATCTGCATTTTTTTCAGTTTTATCCGTTTTTCCCAAAAACTAAGCTCCCAAGACAAAAATGTGTAGTATACTTTATTATAGGTTATAAATTGTATCCCTTAGTATCGTTTATTTTATGGTTGACAGTCCAGTGTCGTCTGTACAATGGGTTTATTTCAAAAAATCGCAAAAAATCACACTTATGCGTAATTTTACATAGAAAAAAAAACAAAAAAAAAAGAGCACATAAGCAAAAAGTGCCAGGTCAAAAAACTGTGGTTTATTCTAGGCAGAATCATTGGCGGGGTTTGGGCTTGCGTAGACTTTGCTTCAGTTCGTTATTAAATATTACACTACACATTCTGAATAATTTGAGACTTTTCCCATTTGCCTCAAATCAAGAAAATACTACATTTTGTGTACATGAAGAAGATTTTAACCTAGCGTAACACATTGCAGTGGCGTACGCACAAATTGATTGGGTGGGGGGGGGGGGGCGTAAGTATCAGCATATTCTGAAATAACCATTTTATTCTCAATTTTTGGGAAAAAGTAAAATTTTTGGAGTCGATATTTAATGACCCTGGGTGGGGGGGGAGAAAGTTTGAGCATGCGTACACCACTGCATTGTGCCATCTGTTTATAAAGATTGTAAACAAATGGAGTTATATCAAAGATAAAAGATATATTTTTTTACTGATCGTATGCATTTTATTTTTTGCAGTTTAAAATTAAAAAATTAATAAGAAAAAACTAAAAAACCGTCCTCAACTTCAACCAAAAAATGTAAATTTATTTTTGCAATGGAGACCCATGCAGTTTGTACAACTCGTAGTGCATTTTAAATTTACTCTATTGCAGCTTCACGTTCTGCTTTGAAAATCAAATTTGACAATGCAAAAACGTAATTTTAGGATGGATTCTGGAGCTATTTCCTTTAAATTATGGAAATTTGCCATCTTTTTAACCCATCCCCAATTCTCAGGATTTAAGCGACGTCCCAACCAAGTTTGTACCTGCAAATAAACCCTTATCAAATGAGGTTGAACTGCTTCGTTAGTGGGAGGCAAAGACGTCAATTCAAATTCGCTAAACAATTTTTGACGAGCAACAATTTTATTGTATTTTATATGGCGCAAATTATTTAAATAACCAGATTTTTCCCCGCTATACCAAGCCAAGATAAATTTTTCGCCTATTTTGGACAACAAATGGCAGCCGTCTCTGTTTTAAGTAGCAATAACTGTTTAGCCAATGATTGCCAGTTATTATTAATCCTATTAATTTTATACATGCGAAAAATTGTGTGTGCATATTTGGGTGAAATTTGTTAAAAATATATTATTTTCGGATGTCGCGACCTGTAGAATTTTGGGATAAATTTATTGTTGGCAAGAAAACCAAAGTTTTAGGCTGCATTTTTTTTTAAAGAACGCCACTGTGCGCTATTATTAGCAGGTATCAGCGGCGTTTTGGGGAGGGCTTGACTGACAGAACCCTTTGTTGGTGATTTTTGGGCAAAATTCAATCTTTAGGAGACGATTTTTAGTGGCGGTGGAGGGGGGCTTCGTTAAAGCCCCCCCTGCGCACGACAGTGGCAGGTATGTTGTGAAGCAGTAGTCATATTGCGCTTTATTAAAATTATTTTTGAAACGAAATTTATATTTATTTTAGTTTTTCGGCCTGATTTGGCTAAAAATTGCGGTATATCTTTTGAACGGACGCCACTGGACTGTCAATCATAATATAATACAATACATCGTTGGAAAGGAAATTTTATTTCCTACAATAAAGTATATTACATATTTTTCTTTAGGAAGCTTGCTTTTTAAGAAAAACGGATAAAACTGAAAAAATGCAGATTTTGGAGGGATTGGAGGGGTTTCCCCCAGCAGATTTTGGAAGATTTTCTTAAGGATGCTATTTAGACCCCTAAGAACGGTTTTTCGCAAAAATTAGCTTGTAACCAATTTTGTCCGGGTTCGGCTCTAAAATGGCTCCAAATGACCGGACTAATAGTTTAGTTTAGTATTGTTTTTATTGTCGCAAAATAATGAAATACAAAAACAAATACAATTAAGTTTCTAGACACTACCTGACATAAATAAATGATGCGACAAAAGGCAGAGTTCACACTCTCCTATTAAGAAATAGGGAGCAGTGCTCTTATAGAAGTGATTTACTTTGTTTATACGGGCCTCTTAAACTCCATATTATATAAGAACGGTTTAAAAATTTTGTCGTATAACCACCACTAAAACCGTTTCAAGCAAATCGATTTTATTTTAAAGCGATTTAAGAAAGCGGTTTATCGCTTTAAAACCCATTTACCCAGTTTAGGGTCTTTAAAAACTCTTTAGTGCATTTCTTCGAACATAAAGAAATACTGAACCCTGGTTTTACGAAAAATTTGTTGTTACTAAGTTGTTTTATTGCTTTTTTTTAAACTCATATATTTAATGACATTTAATGAAGGAGAAAGCGATTTTATTTAAAACCGTCCTTATATAAAAGCGCTTTTAGGTGCGTATAAACGTAGTAACTGTTCTGGACTTTACAGGCCTCCAAGCTCATTGTCATAGTGTACAGTCTGGAAAGGGTACTAAATCGTTAAGCTTTGAGGCCTTCCATACAACACCATCTCAGAGGAGAACGGTGAACGGTGTTGATCATGGACCCTAAATGAAACTAAAAATGAAATAATCAAGTTACCCTTGCAAACAATATGCCACCCGTTGCTATGAGCCAGCTGTCATATTGACCCGATATTAGCTGTCATGTGTACCTTTTCGAAAATTAAATCGGATGTCTCTGTAGGTCATAAGGTTTTTTGATACTTCTGGATTCGCCCAATATTTTTGGAGGTAGATGCATTTGACCTGTTTTACTAATTTTTGTTATTATTATAAGCAGCCCAGCACATAATATAAGGTAAGCAGCTAAAAGAAAAGAAAAATACGAAACTTGTACCTATATTTAAAATTGTACAAATTTCTATTAGGGATCTATAAAGATTTTAATTTTTTTTTGTCACATCTCTTATAAACTAGGTTAAACGAGGATGATTTTTTTTTAATTTTAAATGCAAGCCGATCTTTGTAGAGATATAAAATTTTTAGTGACTTCTATTTGTCTATATTTTATTTATTCACGACGTTTCGATCAGTACAATCTCTGATCGTCTTCAGGTGCAAACTATATATAGATAATGGAAGTCCGTAACACAGAGTTAATTTCAAATACATCATTGTCTCAAACTTTCAAACTTTTTAGTGTTAAATTTAATTTAATCAATGGCTTTTGAGACAAAGAGCTTTACTACATACAGCCTACATCTTTTTCACTGGAATCGTTATTATTTACGGAGGAATATCGGTAACTTGGAGTTTTTGACATTGGGATTTGCATCTAATAGAAATATCAATACAAATTGCTAATATTTAATATTCACCTTATCTTTTTAAATCACAAATTCCATAATTTCTTCCATACATCTAAAGACAAAACCTACACAACAAGAAAACTTAAGGTATGTTTTAAAACTTAACCTTAAATTGTGGCAGCTCGTTAAAATTGGGTTCAAAAATCCTGCGTTCCACGTGACTGATCGCTGCTGCGTCGACTCCGTATAACGATAACCACGATTTTAGTGACGGATATGATGGTGACCAAAAACACTCTAATTTTTTGAGGAATTGGTAGATGACCAGCAAGACAAAGTTTTTACTCCCGAATAAATTACTAGGTTATTTTTTTCACCCGTCAAAAAAAAGTGATTTCGTGGCTATTTGCTCTAGTCAAACTATATTTTTAAAAAACCTCTGATATATTTACCCTAATATAATGGTCCAATCGTGTTTATTTTCAAAAGCTTTTAATGGTATATGGATAATTCTACAAAAAATGTGCAAAACAAAGTCATCAACAAATTTAAAAAAATTAAAAATAGGTATTTCTGTTTTTTTACTGAATAATACTAAATAATACACCATTGGCAACTAAATGTATTGCAACTTATTTATTGTTTTATTTTTTTTTTATTTTCACTATGTTAACAATATCTGAGATATCAGCGTTTGTTAATGTCACTCCTATTAACTTCGAATATTTTGATGTATTTTTTGAAGCTATGGTTAACACACCACCGGACAATACACTATTTTGCAAAATATAAACTTAAAAATATTTATTTAAAGTTAAATTAAGAGCTAAACAAAAAATACTTCTATTTTATCTAAAAAAATTACTGTCTTCAATGTATACCCTCAGTT
Organism: Oxystoma pomonae; assembly: GCA_963921995.1. NCBI lineage: Eukaryota > Metazoa > Arthropoda > Insecta > Coleoptera > Brentidae > Oxystoma > Oxystoma pomonae. The sequence goes on from OY998169.1 coordinate 28,019,404, forward strand.
TTGTTAGCAAAATTTAGTTTCCGCAAAGACTCATAGATGAAAGCATTGAGGGGCGCCATTGTAATTTTTCGGTATCCCAGTCTCCTTTAGGTACGTAAGAGCAGGAGGATGAGTTGAAAGGGCCGTCCATTTTCTCAAAGAGAAATGAATTTCAAATGCTTCAACTTGGGAAACTCAAAGTCATAAAGTCTTAAAATTTTGAGACTTTATGACTTTGAGTTTCCCAAGTTGAAGCAGGTGGATGAGTGCTGATGTTATTAGTTTTTTTTAAATTTGAAGTTAAAGGTAAAGGTCAAGTATATATTCTCAACATTGTTGTTAAGTTACTGCCCATACAAAAAATTACTTTAAAAACTAAGTGTTACATTCATTCATTAAAAGTCATAAACAACACAAAGTAAAATCATGTCCCACCATCTTACTGTTATTTAACATCAGTTTTGTTAACATTGGTGATAACTTGATGTACAGTTAACAAAGTTGAGATATTTACTTTAAGTATTTATACTGAAGTTACCAAGAAAATAAAGCCTGTTTATTTTTAACTTAGTACTTACTCTTAGTGTATATTGAATTTTTATTTTTCGATGAGAAGTTTGTTTTTTATTTTGCTTAAAAAATCTAATAAGTAATAATTATTCACTTAAGAAGTTACCTTTCTCATGAGTTTATTTTTCTTAAAAAATCTTAAATAAACATTTTTTTAAACAAATTTCTCAGTTTTGTTACCCTAACTTCAGCTTTCAGTTAAACCGCTTTAATTTTTTTTCAGAAAATGAACAAAAATTTTTGATAGCCATCCACTCTAGCTTAGACTTTAACATATTTATTTAGCAAAATCAACGAAAAAAGAGACCGTTTTAATTTTTAACTTTTCTTCTAAAATTAAATCTTAATTTACACATATTTTGTAGAATGACTCATTTTAATTTTTTTAATGGTTTTTGGCAAGATAAATCAACGTAAATATACCCTAAAATTGGATTCATTTTACGATCTTGTAAAACGCGAGTAAGAATATTCAATGTTTTAATATACAGGATGGCCAAATTATAATTTGTAATATTTTTATATAAGCGCAATATAGTCTAGTATTTTTAAAATATGAGAAGCTTCAGGGTATGTCAAACGTAATGTTTTTCTTGTTTGGGCTGATGTTATACACTCGCCAGCAAAATTAACACTTTAAAATATGGTTGTGTCAAAAAAGAAACAAACATTTAAAGACACAAAAAATGTGGGTTTGTGGGCTATTAAAAAATGTAGTCTTAAAATGCTTTTATTACCTCTGACAAGCCCTGTACCTTAAAAACTTTTAAAATTTTGTCTATAATTATATTTCAAAAGATAGAGATAGTTTAAAATTAAACATAGTTTAAAATATATTGCTGGCTTAAACATGGGAAAAATAAGAAAAACCTTTTTTTTTGAAACTCTGAATAATCTTACTTTCATTGAACAAAATTTTATAGAAAAAGATATAATGAACCAATTTTTAGGTGAATTGAGTACGTTGCTTTGAATTGCTAAAAACAATAAAAAAAAATATAACGTTTTGAACACTCTATATCTGAAAATCCTGTATACTATCATAAACTTTTAAAAAGAAACATGAACAGAAAATATCAAAGGTTTTATTTTAAATAGTATATTAAAAACACAGTTGGCATAGAGTGGAGTTTTAAGAAAAAAATATATAATGTTTAAAACATAGATTTTTGTTTTCGATACATATAATCTCTAACTACCATTTACCGTAGAAAGTAAAATCCTCTGTCTAGCCCTTTTCTGGGGGGCTATTTTTGGAAAATATTCTGAAAATATTGAATAGCAACTCCCCATTTTGACTTCATATTTGATTTCTCGCTGATATTCTCGTTCCAATGATACCCCATATCATACGGTTACTTTACTAATTTTCGAGATATTGACTTTTAAAATGTTAAAAATTCAATTTTTAATTGTAAGTAAGTAAGAAAATTGAATTTTTGGCATTTTGAAAGCCAATATCTCGAAAATTAGTAAAGTAAACCTTATGATATGGAAAGAGGGTTTCAACGAGAAGTCAAAGATGAAGCAAAAATAGGGGGTTGCTATTTAAGGTTCTCAAAATATTTTCCAAAAATAGCCCTACAGAAAAGGACTAGATAGAGGATTTTATTTTTTACGACATTACAATTAAAAATCAAATAATTTCGTCCTACGTCTCTTGGGGGAGGAGGCGGTAACCGAATTTTTAATAGAAAAGGGGAAAATCTAAGCATTACTCCAGTTTTTCATGAATATCTCAAAAACTGAGACTCCCACTTAAGAACGGTTTTCATTTCCAGAAAGCTAATGGTTTATTTACCAAGGTATTCGTTTTTGTTTAAAAGTAAGTGGTACGAAAATAATAGCGTACTCGTTTTGTAAAAATGTTAAAATTTTAGCTTTGTCAACTTCTTTGCAAGTTATTCTCCTTTTTTCTGGTTTTTAGGTTCGAATTCCGAAATTATATTTATTGATTTTAAACATTGACCCTGTGTCTTATCTTCAAAATTGTGAAAATTTTCCTCAAAAAATAACAACGAAATATCTCTCGCTGGCATTTCTACAAACTTTGCGTAACTTTGATAAGGCTATATTTTTTTTTGTAGCTACATCCATTCCCTTTTAGAGCTGCTATTACATATGCAAAAAAAAATTGGGGTGGGGCTATGCTAGAGAGATTCTTCTATACCCATGGAGTCAAAAGTTCGCACGAAAATCGCATATTAGTCTAGAAGATGAGAAGTTTAATTAAGAAAAAATAATAATTAAGCAGTGAAACTTGGCATGCATAATAAGTAGACCCTTGGATAATCTTTGATAAATATTTCTAACATAAAGTTTTCTGAAAAGGGCCCCTCTTTCCGAAAATATCATAAGCGGAGCGTTGAAATTTGGCACAAATGGTCACTGATCCCACATTTTTTTATGTCGTGTGTTACTTCTGGGAAGTCTCTTGCATAGGACCCCAATTCTCGACGTTAAACATAAAATATTAATAACAGTCATCCAAAAAGTGATAGAACTATCAGATTAGGAACAAATATTTGTCGCTATATTAGCTTAAATTAAAAAATTAAAAGTTTTATGTAGAAGGGCCCAATTCTTGAAGTTTTTTGAAAAAACAACATTAAATATCACCTAAAGCATAACGATAGAATCATGGAATTTGGCACAAATGATCACTGAATCCCTGAGTAACAAATGTTCTAAGACCATTTGCAAAGGACCCTTACCCCCGAAGTTAGTTTTAGGAAATGTACTTTTAACGTCAAAAATCAGCAAACTCGTGTTTTTTCTACTAAAGTAAACATTATTTGTTGTTTACTGTCATTTGGAAAAAATGGAAAAAATTTTAATTTAATTTTTTAATATATATTGTTTTGTAAATATATTTTTCCTTTTTCTAAGTTGAAACTTTCCGCACTAGTGCTGGAAAGTTACTTTTCCGCACGATTTTTTTATTGTTAAAAATAAAGATATTTCAGACTAATTAAATGATTTATATAACTATTGTGTTATATCTTGTGTGTCATTTTTTAGAATTATTATATAAAATCTTTGCGTATTAAAAACATTTTTTTTGATAGATAAGATGGACAAAAACACTCGTAGGAAAAACATTATCCCTAACTGTTGTGGAAAATGCCTTTTCCACCCTTGACGGCTTGCTGCAACTGCTGTCATGTGCGGAAAAGTACCACTTTCCCCACTTGTTAGGTAAATAACTATTTCCTACTAGTGCGGAAAGTAACTTTTTTATATGAGCGTGAGAAATATTCCGCACGATAAATCATGCAAAAATTAGTACTTTTCCGTGCGATTTTACTTTTCCGCTCAATTTTTACTTTTTCGAACGATTTTTCCTTTTATGCTCGATTAGATATATAGATTATAGATACGAAAATATTTTTTTCTCTATTGAGAAAAATGACCCATAGTATCTCCTTCATACATTTTCCTTACTAGAGAAGAAAATACTCTTCTAGAAAAATATTTTGTCCCTGGAGAAGAAAATACTCTTTTTTCCTGAGGTAAAGCGCTAGGCGTCTAGATAAACTACCCAGTATCTTGTTAGTCAAAGTAAAATGAAATATATGTTTTTTTAATACCTTCATCAAAAACATGATTTTAGTAACTGTCTGCAGATAACTAAAGCATGGCTTTTTTGGTTACCGATGCAAAAAAAACTTTTTTTTTAATCACGAGTGCAAAAAAAGAGAAATAGCGCAAATAGTAATATTGAAAAAAATCTAATTATTCTTGCCTAATCTGATAGTTCTGTTACTTTTTGGATGGCTGTTATTAATATTTTCCTATTTTTTATTTAACGTCGAGAATTGGGGTCCTATGCAAGGGAACTCGAACAAGTAACACACGACAAAAAAAATTGTGGGGTCAGTGACCATTTATGCCAAATTTCAACGCTCCACTATAATTTCTACCTTTAACAATTTTTTTGTTATTTTCCCCCTATCATAATCTCACAAAGTTTGTAGAAATGACAGCGAGAGATATTGCGTTGTTAATTGAGAAAAATTTTAATTTAATTTAATTTAACCGTTGCTGAGAACGCTACTGAAAAAAAATTGAACAAACTTTGACAAGATTAAAAGGCATATTTAAACGTTATCTGAAAAATATACATAGCAACATGATGCTGCAGATTTAAAAAAAAAACAATTATTTCGATACCCTTTGTGCTAAAAAGGCCACGGGTAGCGTAATCTGTAACAGAAAATATTTTAAAAAGCAGCAAAAGAAACGTAAGATAATGGGTCAATTTTTAAATTTAATAAATATAATTTCGTAATTCACACCTAAAAACCAGAAAAAAGGAGAGTAACTTGCAAAGAAGTTGAAAAAGCTGAAATTTTAACATTTTTCCAAAACGGACCGATACTGTTTTTGTACCACTTACTTTTAAATAAAAACATACCTTGTTAAATAAACCAATAATTTGGCTTTCTGGAAATGAAAAGCGTTCTTAGTTTTTGAGATATTCTCCTCTTCTATTAAAAATTCGGTTACCGCCTCCTCCCCTCCCAAAGGACGTAGGCCGAAATTATTTGAATTTTGATTGTAATATACTCGTGGTGTCATGTCATAAAAGTTTAAACAATCTTACACATTTTTTGAAAATTTTAAAGAAATAAGCGGACTAAGTAGTTGGCGATGTATCGAAAACAAAAATCTATGTTTTAAAGTTTATATATTTTTTTTTCTTAAAACCCCTTTCTAGACCAACTGTGAAAACAAATTTTAAAAACAACGGTTTACTCACGACAGAGACATGTTGGTGAACTGAGCCGAAGGGGAAGTTAGTAATTCGAGCGAGCTAGTGGGCAAAGAGGTTTTCAAATGAGTTTTTTACGATACTTTTATACGAGGGCCACCAAATCGGTTTTTTTTTAACCGTGCGCAAAGATGACACGTACATCCAGAGTGACGTAGAAAGGAGGAGGGGATTTGGGGGTTAAAACCTCTAGCTATTACATAGCTCCCCACTTTTTTTACCCTTTACTCCGGTTGGTGACGTGTGTTTGGTTTGATGTCTTAAATTTTAAAAATTTTGCCTGCGGTGCTATGACGTCATTAATTGTTACAATTTTAGTTTAATTCTAAGAAAATTTCATCACCAGAATTCAAAACGTATAATATGGCATTCGTTGTCTAATAATTTATGATATAAATTTATGATTTAGCAAAAAATCTATATATAGCACCACAACCCACTCCGTCTTGGCATCTAACTCAATCTACTTTATCAAAAATATTTTACCAAAAAACAGATCAAAATTTGTAAGGAATTTTTGTTTTTTTGTCAAAATTTTCTCCTGCGGCGCTATACCAATATTAAATATTATTACAATTTTGTTTAACTTTAAGCTATTTTTTGGCAACAACCTTTGAAACGCGTAAAAAATATCATTTTTGTCTAATTTTTTCAAAAATTTTGCCTGCGGCGCATTTAACTCATTAACTCATCCCCTGTTAAACCGCCCCTCTTCTCTCCCTTTAGTTCAAGAGCTAAAGCAACAGGCACCTACCTAATTTTTAAAAATTTGCCATAGGTTGGTAGTTGATTTTTATTAAACGATGAAACCCCCCCCCCAGAGTCGATTTCTGGCTACGCCACTGATATTCATGTGCAAAGTTGACACATGTGCTCAAAGATGACAGGTCAGTGTGCAAAGTTGACACATGTTTTTTGATTATCTTCCATATCACCCAAACCACTCACCCTGCACACTTGAAACTAAGTGTTTTCGTAGGTCATACTAGATAGTTAACGCTATTTGACACTGTTAACATTTGAACGTCATATCCCAACAAACACAGTTCCTTCGGGCCTTCGTCGGTCCGATGTCGATTGCCGAATTTGTCGTCATCGGCACGACGTCGATTTACAACATCGGACCAGCAGTATTTTTTGTCTGCTTTGCGATGTAGACCCAATGTATGTTTGCCGATGCAGCGTTAGACTGTGGCCCGTCGTCGGACCAATGGTAAATTTTACTTTTTGCTGACATCGGCATACCGTCGCCGTACGATTAAGGTTCGATATGGTTTAACCACATGGTACCGACCATCCGCCCATAACTGCTTAACTTGGTCGGTCTAACGTAGGCAAGCTAGTCTGGGCCTGACATCAGTAAACTATTCACGTCCGACATTGGTTTCCTAAAGCGGTCCAACGTCGGCGATTGACGGAGTCTGTGGTAGCTTAAAGCGGCCCGGCATTGGCAAACTACAAAGTTTCGATAATGTGGGTTCTTAACCAGTCGGGCTGGTTCAAATGGCAGAAGAGGTGATTCTTCTAGGGAAGTACCACCATCTTGTCAAGTCCGCATTCTAGTTTTGAAATATCTTTGCTCATTACATATATAATATTATCTTCCACTGTACAGGGAACATAGTGACATTAGCGTCATCTCTACATACTAGGAAGAAACTATTAAGCAGTTTAAAAATTTTAAATTGACGTAATCGGGCCATCGTCGGTTGCCGATTCTCGACCAATCAAACAAAATTCCAATCGGACCATCGTCAGCCCTAAAGCAGATAAAGTGGTCGTCGGCATAAAGTCGAGTATAGTAAATCGGGCCATCGTCAGTTGCCGATTCTCGACCGATTAAAGAAAGTTCCAATCGGACCATCAGCGGCCCTAAAACAGATAGGGTTTGCGTTGGCATAATGTCGAATATAGTAAATCGGGCCATCGTCAGTTGCCGATTCTCGTTCGATTAAACAAAGTTCCAATCGGACCGTCGTCGGCCCTAAAGCAGATAAAGTAGGCATCGGCATAAAGTCGACTATAGTAAATCGGGTCATCGTCAGTTGCCGATTCTCGACCGATTAAAGAAAGTTCCTATCGGACCATCATGGGCCCTAATGCAGATAAGGTTTGCGTCGGCATAGTGTCGACTATAGTAAATCAGGCCATCGTCAGTTGCCGAATTTCCAATCAGACCATGGTCGGTCCTAAAGTGATGTCGGCATAAAGTCGACTGTAGTAATGTGGACCTCCGTCAGTTGCCGAATATTGACCGAAAACTGAAAATCGCAATCTGACCAACATTGGGCCAGAGTGTAGTCGCCGACGCCGACGTTGTCGACATTGGCCCCATTCAATGCCGGCGATTTGTGTTTGCTGGGATATGATTCAAAGTAGCCGTGAAACGCCGCAAACGTACGGACGGTTAACATAAGAATTTTGACATGCAAAGGACATGCGCATTCCGGTTTTGGCGCGCTTCTGAATAAAGTATCGTTCATAATTGGTATAGTAATTGCAATAGTCGTAATTTTTGTTATAAGGGACGCTCTGTCACTGTCTTTCTTGTTAATAGAGCAGTGACAGAGCGTGCCTTATAACTAAAGTTACGACTATTGCAATTACTATACCAAGTATGAACAAAGCATAATTGTCTTGGAATGGAAAACCACAGTAAACTAATTTAATTTTAAAAACTAAAAACAAAAACTAATAACACTGTCCAACAATGAAAATGTTTCGGGCTCAAAAATAGCTAATTCTTAAGTATTTTCATCCACTGAATTCAAAAATCACCATAAAAATTAGAGATTAGCTCTAGTTTTGGAGATAAGGTGATGTTTTACATTTTATATCTTCTAAACGCATCGAAAGAGAAAATAATAGAAAGGACAGAGAACTGGGTAGGGTGGGGAGTTAGAAATAGTGGTACGCCACCATCGAAATTGACTATCTATAATATCGATAGAGATAAAACTACAGAACTATCGATAGTTTTAATTTAGCTATCGATATTTGCAATACAGCCCTACTATTCTCGATATAAATAAGCGGGGACTCCCTCCTTTCCGAAATAATTGCGTATTTGCGCGTCTTTTTATTCAGGGCGACCGATACGTTACAGTTCAGTTTCATATTTCTAATCGAACACACAGTTAATGTAATGTGTATAAAACTAGATACACGGAGACACAATATATCATCGCAAACTGACTATAGTGTTTATGCTGTAAATCTAAGGTATACATTTTACATACAATATTTCTGTTTTGTTTAGTGCAAAATTTGTTGTTTTGGAGTGTTTTTAAAGTAAAACTTATTGTATTAACATGCCTCGTAAATGTGTAAATTCAGTGAACAATTTTTGTTATATTTTTGGAGAAATAACGTTTTCTTCACAGAAACGCAATCTCACGCCTCTTCTGAAGACTGCTTACCAACATTATTTTGGAATGAAGGTAGGGGACCAGGATAAGTCATGGGCTCCACATATATGTTGCAACTCGTGTTCAGTTCTATTACAAGAATGACTTAAAGATAAAAAACGTTCGATGGCTTTTGGGGTTCCCATGGTTTGGCGGGAGCCTACAAACCACATAGATGACTGCTATTTTTGCTTGACTCCGCATATCAATGCAGTTCAATATCCGAATCTCCCATCTGCTATTCGACCTATACCACATTCAGACAGTTTACCAATTCCTACTCCACCTCAAAACTATGAATTGGAAGTAGAGAGTGAAGACAATGTGGAAGATGAGGAATTAAACATGCCTTCAATATCACACGACCCTCATTTTGAAGAAAAAGATGATCAGCCACACAGATTGAGTCAGTCTGAGTTAAATGATCTCATTCGAGATCTTGACTTGTCACAGGAGAAGTCAGAACTTCTAGGATCAAAGTTACAGCAATGGAATCTTCTTCAACCAGATGTCAGGGTCTCTAAGTACAGACAGCATCAGGGGAATCTGTTACCTTTTTTTTAAGAAGGAGAATAATCTTGTTTTTTGCTGTGATATTAATGGTCTGATGAAAAGTTTGAAATCCAACTGACTGGAGGCTATTCATAGACTCTTCCAAGCTTGGTTTAAAAGCTGTATTGCTCCATAATGGCAATCGTCTTTATTCTGTTCCTGTTGGTCACGCAGTTCATATGAATGAGACTTATGCAAATATGGCAACCCTCCTCAACTCAATCAAATCTGCTGAACATAAGTGGAAAATCTGTGGCGACCTAAAAATCATTGCTATACTATCAGGAATGCAATTAGGGTACACTAGATACTGTTGCTTTTTATGTATGTGGGATAGTAGAGATAGGAAATCACACTACATCCAAGTAGATTGGCCTGCAAGGAATCTTAAACCTAGTGAGAAAATTGTCGTTACCGAGCCTCTCGTGAATCCAAAAGATGTTCTTTCACCCCCTACATATCAAGCTCGGTTTAATAAAGAATTTTGTCAAAGGCTTAAACCAAGATGGTCAGGCTTTTAAATATTTGAGAGAAAAATTTCCCAAACTAAGTGATGCAAAAGTCAAGGAAGATATCTTCGTTGGACCACAAATACGTGAACTCGTAAAGTATCCTGCTTTCGACCTAGTTCTGAAAGGAAAAGAAATGGAAGCTTCGGAGGCTCTTAAGAGAGTTATGCATGGATTTTTAAGGAACAGAAGGGAGGAAAATTACACTCAATTCGTAAAAGTACTTCTAGAAAAGTACCATCAACTCGGATGTAATATGTCACTAAAAATACATTTTCTCCACTACCATCTTGATTTTTTCCCACCCAGTTGTGGAGCTGTCAATAACAATTCCACCAGGATATTTCTCTCATGGAACGGAGATATTAGGGCTGCTGGAATAAAGCAATGCTCGCAGATTACTGCTGGTTTTTGTATAGGGATGCTCCAGAAATTAAGAAAAGCCAAAATACAGCGATCTCATGAAGCCCCCAATTAATTCTTCATATATTCAACCACCGGTGAGTGTTCTTTTGTCATTTATAGTGTGTAACTGTCATTAAAAATACACCTTTTAATATTGTTGGCATACATAATTAATATTTTCGTTACCTCATAATCCTTATTAAATTATTTTTTATCACAGAAACTAGAGCTAATAAAAAATTTTCTTTGTCATATTCGTTTTTCTTAACCCAAAATTGGTAGGAATTAACTCATAAGTTGAAGGAAACAGAAATAAAAATTTTTGTTGGACAGTGTAATTTATCCCAAACGTCAAATAACCGGAGCGTCGCACAGTGTGCGATATAACCTAACTACGGCGATTTAATTCCGCAGTTATGAAATGTTATTAATTTTGCTTATAGTGAGTTTTAATAGAATTAACCATCTAAAAAAGAAACTGAATTGTAAATTTTCATTATTCCTATGTACAGTGTATTTCAAAAACAAAACAAGACCATATACTTATTGTGATGTAGTAATGCTAAGAGGAACTTTAAACTGACTAACTTTACAAATACATAAAACATCGTAAATCGTATCCCTTATACAGGGTGTATTACGGTCGATGGTAGGTTAGGCGTATATGGAAAACGGAACGTAGTATTTTTCTGAAAAATTGATTGCCATGTTCTATCATTCTAAAATATTTTTAGTATTGCGTCGTTACCGCTTATATAAAAAACTGGCAACAACTTTGCTTTTTTAAATGGAACGCCCTGTATATTATTACATTTTTGAATTCTCCTAAAAATTCGGAGAAATTTGAGGTATAATAATAATAATAATAATTAAGGTATTTTATTGATCGTAAATAGTAAAATTATACATGCCCATTTTGGGCGAGGTTCAGTTCACCTGCATGGGAACAAACAAGTGATCTGTTCTTCCACCTAACCCCTACAACTAAATTTAACCTAACCTAATTTTAATCAAAAATAGATAATTAAAAAAAATCACAATTAAAAAAAAACAATTTAACAGGTACTTTTGCTGAAAAGAAAAAACAATCTTAACAGCAAGTGGGGATTTATAGGACAATAAATTAGCTATCATTTAGAAAAAAAAAACATAATTTTTAACCATACTTTAGGCTGTATCTAAAAAATACTTAGAATTAAAAAGAAATAAAACAAAATTTTGGTTAAAACAGGCGAAAATTTTAGCAGCAATGCGAAAAAGAGTAATTTTAAAAGAATGAAAATATTACTATAAACTGATACAACTGAGCATTATGGGCCGCGGCCGTTTTGTTCCCTAGCTAACTTTCCAAACATCATATTTCCAAAGGATTGTTTTAAATTTAATTTAATAAAATTATCTGACAGTTTGTTCCATTCGTTTACAATCTGATAGGAGAACGACCTTTCAAAAATTTGGCTGCTGTGTTTGGATAAACTTAGTCTTTTTCTGAAGCGAAGGTTTAGATTGTTTACCTCAGTTTTATACCGTACTTTTTTATGTAAGTAAGGCGGTGTTTTGTATTTTAGTATTTTAAAGAAAAATACTAAACTGTGTAAACGCCGCCTGTTGGACATATTAAGCCAGTTGCTTTGCTTCAGGGTATGACTTATACGTTTATACTTTCTGATACCATGAATAAGCCTTAAGCATGAGTTTTGGAGTCTTTGAATTCTATTTGCATCAACCTGCCTTATTCAAGGACTGTAAACAGTGTCACAATAATTTAAGTGAGACAACACGTAGCTCTCACATAATAAGGTTTTAATATTTTTGGACAATAATTTTCTTTGTTAATATATCATCTTAAGATTAAAATATCCTTTTTGAAGACATTTGCTTATGTGACCCGAGAAACGCAACTCCTGATCCATTACTAGACCCAGGTTTCTAATAGTTTTGCTAAATGGTATAGTTTGTGAATAAAGCACTATTCTATTTTTTGCTAAAGACCCAAATTTAGCTCTTCGCTGTTCTGGCCCAAACACTAATATACCAGTTTGGATGCATTAAGCTGAAGGCAGTGTCGTTTTGACATCTTTGATATATTCTCCAAGTCATAGTTTAATGCCGTTATCGCGTGTTCTGACTTATTAGGTTCGAATGAAATGTACCCTTGCGTATCGTCACAGTAGTAATGATGTTCACATGACTTAAAAGCTTGAGGACACTGTGAAACGTACAATGAGTACAGCAAGGGCCCAAGAATTGATCCCTGCGCAACACCAGCTTGGGTTCTTAAACGAGTTGATATCTCGTTTTCATAACCAACAGCCTGCAGACGGTTATCTAACATGCTTGAGATCAGACAAGTTGCGTCTCCCGAGAAACCTAAAAAACTTAATACTGACAACAAAAGCTTATGATTCAGCGTATCAAAAGCCTTGCTGTAATCCAACAATACTAAAACTGTTATTTTGTTTTTGTCCGTGGCAGTAGCTATGTCATCTACAATTTTTTCGTTAACGCTGTAGCGCAACTGTAACCTGTTCTGAAGCCAGATTGATGCGTCGGTAAGAGGGAATACTTTTTTATGTGACTCTGTATTTGACTCTCCATAACTTTTTCTAGTCACACGCAAATTTAAGTCTTACCATTACCGAGAAGTAAACAGTTGAAAATAGGCTTTTATAGGAAATAGAACAAAGTCTATTTAACATAGAGCTAAATGGATTTTACATTTGTGTCCTAACTTTTTAATCTCTATTTAGTGACGTTAATTTGACAACCTGTCATTTGTCAAATTTTGTGACATTTTTCTGACAATTGACAGTTTGTGAAGTAAACCTTACACTCCATACTAAAAAAAAGAAACAAAAATTGGCGCAAGAACGCGCAAAATATTTTTATACTATCTGATACTATAATGCCTAAACTTATTTATCTGTATGTTTTGGTATCCATATTTGCTTATATAAGGAATATTTTTCATTTGGAAATTTAAAAAATATTGTGATTTTTCACAGGTGCCCCTTGCTAAGAGTTAAAAAAGTAATAAAATTATAAAAAAATACCTCAACAATCAGTTTAAAGCTTACACTATTAAAACATATTTCTAAACTCCAAAACCAGCTAGCTTAAAGTCGATTAACTGAAGATATGTATGTTATTTTCTGATCGGCTATTCATATATACTTTTAAACAACCAAATATAAATATGCCTTTCATTCGAGAATAATAAAAGGCTAGATTTATTTTGAAACGAAATACTTATTATTTTCAATTAAATCCCCCTAGATAGGTAAAATCGCACACTGTGCGTCGCGTCGATGTAAAATCTGTACCAAAAAGGCTATTTTGAACGAATTGTGTTAAAGTTATCGTTTTCGGAGAAGTTATCGGGCTGTAAATTGGCACGACCAAAAACTTATAGTTTTTAGTCGTGCCAAAAACCGCCCGAAGACCAACGCCATTTGACAGTGTTGACATTTGAACGTCATATATGGTTAAGGGCTACCGCAAAACCACAGAGTACCGAGGTGATCCGTGGTGAAACGCCGCAAACGCACAGACGTTTAACATAAGAATTTTGTCATATGGACAAATCGGGCAAAAAGAGGGGTTCCTCTGCAAATCACGTTAACTTTAGGCCGATAAACTAACTTTGTTAAATGCGTTTTTCTCAAGTTATTGCCCCCACCACAAAAATAGTTGATTGATAAAGAAAGAAAATTTTAAATTGGTACTGACCTTTATTTCGCTTTTCCGTTGTCACAAAAGCAATGGTGAGACAAATACATAATAGGCATAGTTTAACACAAAAACTCTAAAACACTGACTATTTTTTAAAATTCTTAGATTAAAACAAACAACAATTTAAAAAAAAAAAACTTTTTGTGTGGTTTTATAGAAGCGATACCGTACGACTAACTGTTTAATTTTAATAAAAATAGCAGGTGGTTTGCAAATAAAAAAAAAAACAAAAAACCCAATCAGTAGCGCCTAGTGGAAAACACAACTTAACACGAAAAAATAAAAAAATATATTTTGAGTTGACTAGTATGTCTTAATTTTTGAAATAAATTAAATTATAGTAAGAAGTATCAAGCCCTTCGATGTGTTTCATCGTATTTACAGAGTTGCTCTTTTTTATCCAAATCATTCTGAAAAAAGCCTTTTGAATAGATTCTTCTGTTGGCCAACTATTCTTGTTTCAAAAAATTTAAATGTATGGTTATTCTCTCTTACGTGATCTGCCAATACCGTAAGGTTAGCAACATTTTTCTTTTTTTCATCCCTAATGTGCTCAGAGAGTCGTGTTTCTAGATGTCTTCCCGTTTGCCCAACATAGCATTTTAGGCAGTTCTTATATGGAATTTTGTAAACTTTGTTTGGTGTTTTAACGAAGGGTGTCTTGAATTTTTGTTTGGTAAAAAAGTGTTTTTTTATAGTATTTTCTTTTGAAAAAGCGACTTGCATTTGTTCGGTCTGTATGGTTTGTCTGAGAGTTTCTGATTTTGTAGAATTTTTTGTTATGAGTTTTATTATTAGAAGGGCAAGGGGAATTTTGTAGAAGGTGGATAGTTATTTTTTTACAAAAACGATTTAATTAACTGGATGTTTTTTTGAACGAATTCTGGATCTGAAATTTTAATGACTCGGTCTTTAAGACTATTAATTATATTCATTTTTTGTAAAAATAGATAAAATGAGTGGTTGTTTAAAAATATTTCTAAAAAGGTTGGCTTATGATACCAATCAACTTATTATTTTTTTTTCATTATGAGGGTGTCTAAAAATGCTATAGTGTTATTTGCTTCTAACTCTAATGTATATCTCAGTCTAGGGTGAAATTGATTAAAGATTTGCAGGATTTCGGCTTGTTTAGTTGAGGAGATAGCAGTAAGAATATCATCACAGTATCTCTTAAAAAACGGGACTGAAAGGAAAGATTTTAAAGACACTTTTTTTGCAAAACACATATAACAATATCAGAACCAATTGTACTCATATAGTTACCCAAACCTAATCCGAACGTTTGTTTTTAGAAAACACCGTTAAAACAAAAATAGCTGGAATCAATACAAAATCCAAAAAGCTCAAGAAACTTTTCTTTAAACTGGTCCGCATCTCTATCATATGCCAATGCTCTTTGACAAATTTCACAACCAAGTCAAGAGGTATGTTTGTAAATATCTGACAATTTTTGATATCGTATAAAATCCGAAAACTCAAAAGAATTTTTTACAAATGTTTCATCTCTTTCGAAAGCGTGGTTTAGTAACTGTGCAACCCATTTTGACAAGTTGTATATTGATCCTACAAAACTGACAATCGGTCTTAAAGATTATTATTACCTAGTATTACCTCTATGTATTTTGGGAAGAAAATACATTTCAGGAAAAACACCGTTATTACATTTAAGCAAGTATGATTGTTGTTTGGAAAGAAAATTTTGTTTATAAAGATTTTTAATTAATTTATTATTTTTGTTTTGAATTTTAATGGCAGGATCATTAGGCACAACTTCCTAAGTAATGGTGTCATTAAGCAGGGATACCGCCTTCTCCAAATAATCCTCTTTTTTTAAAAATAACCGTAGCGTGGTCTTTATCTGCTCTCGTTATGACAATGTCAGGATTTTACTTAAGAAATATTTTGGTTTCTCGGAATCAACTATTTTTGTGGCTTCTATGTGTGCCTATTTTACGTTTTAATATTGTATTCAGTTAAGCCCAGTTTTTTATCCTTATTTTATATTTTAACCCCTACAAATAATATTTAAAGTTACATATAATAATTATTGAGTAAGGCTCTTAGCCATGATATTTTGTCATTTTACATAAAAACTTCGTTTTTTTAAAGTTTTTTACTCTTGAAACTAATGTTGGATTGTTTTGTATCTGATTGATTTTAAATAAATCGAAACGTTCGCAAATTAAAAAAAAATCTTTTCCTGTTTTTTAATTGACCTCTTCCCAGCCAAATCAACGTTTCATAAACATTAGGGTCACGAACTAGCCATAAATTAATTTTAATATATCTTAAATAATACAACCTAATTTTAGTTTTCGTTTTTTATTAATTTCTTGTAAACAAATATAAAAAAACTGGAAAGAGAGGACAATATGCGTTGCCCACCTCTGGTAAAACACTAACTGTCAAATGTATAAAGGGCCTCTATATTAATCAGCCCATAAGCCCCACTTTTTACTCGTTATTTTAACTTAGCTCAAAAACTACTTAACCGATTGGAAGGTTTGAACCTAGTTTTAACGAAGCGTGAAAATAGCTACTTTTAATTGGTGCTAGAAAGCACGGATAGTCCACCATACAATCAATAATTTTATGTTGAAAGGAAATGAAAATATCTCGAAAACTGTAGCTTTGAAAGATTTGAACCTCATAAAAAAATCGCATATCAATAGATGCTTTCCTTCTAAAGTTATGATTTGTTTTATATATTTTAACGTTTTTTCAAATAACTAGGAAACTATACCTCCCCCGAATATGGATTTAAAAACAAAATTTGTAGTACACATTCATGGACACTTAAATCTGATAACTGTATATCGCTAATTGCTTTTGTTCCAAAGTTACAATTTTGTTTAAATATTTTATCCCCCTTTTGCCCCCTTCAACCCCTCACCACCCTACCCAAAAGTTAATTAGTTCATGGTCAGCCGATAGAGGATTTTTGTACCAAATTTCGTTAAAATCTATTAAGGCGTTCTTGAGTTATCGTGTATACAGACTGACAACAGACCGACAGACAACTTTTTTTTTCGTCGATTAAGGTGTTTTGGAACCTTAGTAACTCGTTTTTGATAAAATGAAGAAAATTCATAATATCACGATTATAATAGTCCCTCACAACATCTTCAGTTTGGATTTTTTTAATAAAAAACTTTTGTGTTTTTGTTTTTTTTTATATTTTTATATAAAAATTTTAACGTTTTTATTTTTTTCATACATACACATTTAGGTTATCTGCAAAAAGTTCTTGTAGTTTTGGGTAATATCATGAATCCCGAAAGGAATCTTTGAACCCAATTTGAACTCAGAATCAAAAAGGCTATTATAAAAACTTTTTTTTTGTTAAATAAATAATTTTCAAAAAAAATAAAAAATTTTATTTAGTTTTTTATTTTTTAAGATTTTTTATTTTTTTCTAAATAAAAATAATTTTGTTATTTTGTTTATTTCTGTTCATTAAATATATTACAAGCAAAGTATTCCAAAATTTTTTTCATCAAAATCTGATAAAAAAAAAAGTTAAAATTTTTTTTTAACTATACGGTTTTCCGCCATTTTAAATCGGCCATATTTTTTTAAAAACGAATTTACCGTAATTACAACAAGTCAAAACGTGATCTATGGACCACCCTTAACAAAATTAGCTTATCGTCAAAAAGTTAGCACGACTTGCACACGAAAGTCGATTTATTCATTGACTATACAGACCGCTTCAAGCTACTGCGAACATAGGGGGAATCAAGTCCAATTTACTCTCCGTGCCGTACGACCGAGGTGGATTCGAAGCACGCTGCAGTGTTATCTTTTGGAAAGTCATTTTGTTTTTATTATTTTGTTTTATTTCTGCCTTGCTCGAGAAACAGATGGGTAAGTTCTTAGTTGAAATAATACATTTTTAAAACTAAAAATGGATGTCTACGAAGGTGCCGAAAAAGTGCAGATGGTCAAATGGTCAAATCGTCATAACCCAACACACGTTCGATATTGGTCGAGGGCAAATTTGCATTTGTATTTTGACGTAAGAACACAGTATCCCCAAAAACTAAATGTTTGGGGGGGGGGGGGGGTATTGTAGGGGAACACGTAATTGGGCCATTTTTTATTAACGGCAATTGCAATTTGAATGGTCCTAGATACTTGGATCTACTGCAGCAGCACATTATTCCAACTGCTAGGCAGTTGTTAGGTGTAAGATTTGGTGAAACATGGTTTCAATAAGATGGTTGTTCCGCTCACAATGTTGGCCTTGTTAGGGAATATCTTGATAATGTATTTCGTAATCGGGTTATAAGTACACGGGGAACTATTTTATGGCCAGCTCGATCTCCCTATCTTGCTCCTAATGACTTCTATCTGTTTTTGAAGAAGTTTTTCAAATTATCACCCCTAACATGCTTGGAAACGTTGGAAGGGGTTTTTATAGTAGGCTCGGATATTGTCTAGCCGAGCAAGGAGGACTTTTCGAACATTTGCTTTAATTTTTTTTTGACTGGGAGAATCTTTTTGGTTTTTAGAATGTATTATTTTATTTTGAGAACATGCTTTTATTTTGTTTCTCCTTATTATTTTCATTGTAACACGTCGTCACTGATAAATCTGAGCAGTTGACAATAAAACGCTCTTATTTATCAGTGACAAAAAAAAAGAAAATTACGTTATAAAAATTTGCGTATTTATTGACCAAATTCCGGTTTCATTGACTACGCTCCACACAGCACCGTGGTTAGAGGCGTACTAAATACAAGGCGAACGGCGGCGAACGGCAGCGAATGGCGATCGGAAACCTGAGTGTTGGTTGCTTCACTGATAGGCGTGCGATGTCTCTGCATGTACGTACACTGGCAAATTAGACTTCTTTCGCCCTATGTTCGCAGTAGCTTGAAGCGGTCTGTATGTGTTTTGGCGAGCTTCCATTAAATTCCGCGCCTATTTCGGACACGGTGGCATTGCGCTCAAAGTCGCATTCGAGCTTAGTTGCAACTAGCCCGAGAACTAGCCCCAAAAGGGTAAACTGCATCCTTCTAAAATATTGATAATTCTTTATTGACTTGCCATTCAAAAAAAGAGATAGCAACATGAGCGGCACGACATTGAACAAGTTAACCGTAAGCCTAAAGTTTTTTTACCTAAATCCTAAACGCACTGTAAACAATTTTTATATATTACAAAACTATTTTATAACGTTAATTAATAAACTGGATTTAAAACGTCACGTCGCTGTTAAATATATAAAATCTCGAAAACGATTTAGACTACTAATATAAAATAAACCAGCAGCCACACGGTGTGACACAAAAAAACGCGTGAGCTCAGTGCCGGAACTGTCGGATCTGACTTGCAATGGCCGTTCGTCGAACTATAGAGCGCGTTCACAAACAAGCACACTTTGGGCTTTAACAAGGTAATTTCACCTATAGTCTAATTTTTTGATGAGCGGTCTGACGTCATTTTTGCCTCTGAAAACGTATTTCTTTGCTGTCAACAGTTCGCATGTCAAATAATTTGTTATTGTCACTTTGAAGTAACGGTTGAAACAATCAACGACATGACTTTTTTACATATTTATTCTCGCTGTCTAAAACAATGTATCAAATAGGGATAAAAAAAATTACGTCAGTCTGCTCATCAAAAAATTGGACTCTAGAAGTGACCAATTTTTAAGGAATCAAAAGAGCAGTACTAAACTTATGACCCTTTGGTGTAAAGTTACAACCATTTCAAACAACTTTAGCTTTATTACCTGTTTAAAACAGAAGATATCCAGCTTTTCATCAATATAATGTAATGTTTATAATAATAAATCAAAGGCTTACTCCTAAAGTGCAGGTATGATCAAATGTGTTGTAATTTATAATTCAAAAACCTTTTGTTTTTTTTGTAGTAAAAGTGTGTCGGTCAAATCAAAAAAAAAAGTTAAATTTATTTGTTTGCAAAGAGGTTAGTTAAATATAAAGATTGCAGGTTTAAGACAAATGGGTGGGGTCCAAAGTTATCAGTTCATTTGTCTCAAACAGGTTCTTCTATCAGTGTACATAATACCTATCTATAGATAAAAAGTGACAAACACTTACTAAAAAATTTCTTATAGAATATTATTACTAAAAATGCTATTTTTACTTGTTTTGAATCCTGATGAAAAAATTTCTTTAAATTATATCGATGACGTTAACGTTAATACAGCAGACATTAGTGCGGTAAAGTGCACTTTACAACACTCTTTTGGGTGTGGAAGATTTTACTTTACCGCATACTGTGCGGAAAATTAACGTTATAGCACTTTACAGCACACTGTGCGGTAAAGTGACTACGTTTATTTCAAAAAATTAAAATACACATATTTATATTTCTTTTTTGGGAATTTTTAAGGCTTATAGGTAAAATCTTTTACCTAACACATGCGTAAAGTGTCTTTCCGATTTTTGTGTTCCATAGGGCCGTGCACAAATTACGTTAACGCACGCAAACGGTTACTTTGCGAATTTTGATCTTCTCCTCTCCTCCATGTAACGTTTTGTAATGGTTACGTCACCCCCTATGACCGTTACGTAATTTAATGTTAACATCATTTATATAATTTGACGCAATTTTTTCAATAATATTCTATAGGAAATTTTATTTTAAATTTAAAAAATATTTAAACAAAGCAAAAAAAGGACAAACGTTTAGTTTACACAAAATGTATATAAAAGTGCTAAATGCCACGTTCAAGATTTTTAGAAGTATAAAAGTATAACCACGAAAAAGGATAATTGTACTCATGGGCGCAAAGTGACTATCGCGCACGGAAACTCTTGGCGCACTATTTTTTTGTTGGAACTTTTAGTGCCTTTCTAAACTATTTTTTTGTATCAAAGGGCCGTGCACAAATTACGTAACGGTGACTTTGCAAATTTTGGTCTCCCCTTCTTCTCCATGTAACGTTTTGTAACTGTTGGGCCTACCCCTTGTTTTTTATTGAGAATTATTTCAACGACCCTTGGGTTGTAAAATAAGACAACAATAAAAGTCTAGTAGTCACCCTACATATTGCGCCATTTTTATGTCAAATTAAGACATTTTCAGTTTTGAAGTAATATTATTTCTGTTTTAAGTAAACAAAATATAAAAGTTTCAATCTAAGCTATTTTTTTCCTAAGAGCGTGCGGAAAGTGCCAACTTTCCACATAGCATGCGTGAAAAACAATTTACAGCATGCAGTGCAAAAAAAGTTATTCATGCACGCAAAAAAAATCCACGTACGCAATAGTTTTTACAACTAGTGGCTAAAATAGTGCTTTTTGTTACAAGCGTTGGTTTAAATAACGAGTGCAGCGAGGTATTTAAAAACGCGAGTAAAAAAAAGGCACCTACCGCGAGTTGTTAACACTATTTTTTTTAATACCTTTATCAAAAAATCCAAACAGGAAAATACTTTTAAAATCTCGAACGAAGAGCACTTCTCGCAACACACCATCTTTACACTATAAATCAACGCGGCTGGTAAATTAAATTACAATGGTTTCCATAGCGATGTGCCTTTTTACTCGATGACGTTCATTATTGCGACATTTTCATCTTTGACAGTTTGATATTTTGACGATGTCTTTAAATGATTTTTTCCTAAATACTTGGTGAAAACTGGCGGAAATGGCTTAATTTTTAGGCAAGAAAAATTTCATTTTTTCAATATTACTATTTTCCGCTATTTCTCTTTAATTTTGGGTAAAAAACGGACAGAAATATTTTTTTGCAACCGTGATCAAAAAAAAAAGTTTTTTTGCATCGATAACCAAAAAAGCTATATTATCTGCAGATTGTTACTAAAATCATGTTTTTGATGAAGGTATAGAAAAAAAAATGTCACGTATGCAAATTTTTTTTCGATGGGCATTTTTACTTCCCTCGCTATGCGAAGTAATATAATCATCTAAAAATCGCACTTCGAGATTTTTATGATCCTTCACGAATTTTGAGGTTCCGAATAGTGATAAGCACGAATCCAGACGCCGTCGCTCGGTCTTTCGGTCGGTCTGTCGGTCTGTAGTCTACTTTGTAGCCTTTCTAACTCAAAAACCCCTGCGCCAATCATAACAAAACTTTACATAGTGATTACTTGTGTAGACGCGCAGACCTCTATTGTTTTTGAGCATTTCCCTATTACACCCTTCAGAGCTACCACCAAAAAACTTCATCCCTAAAAAAAATATTTTTTTTTTCTTACCGTGTGATACCCCTTTTGAATGGCTCCAAAATTTCTTACTACACTTCTCTCCACATAAAACTGGTACAGCAGAAGGTAGCTGCAAATACGATTTTTTATATTTTCCTATGTGCAACACTGACTTTTTACTTTGTCATTTTAGGTTATATTTTTGGCATATATCAACTTTTTATAAGGAGACGGATTGTTTATTTTTTACTAATTCAAAATATAAAGCCACTAAAAATAAAAAAAAACATTTCAAAAAAAGCAAAAATGTTTTATTAACTAAACAAAGCAAGTCGATAGTAATCATAATAAATCGATTTCAAGAAAAAGGAACGGTCCCTCGAAAGGAAGGCACCGGTTTGAGAAAAGTTACTAGCCGAAAACAATTAAAAGGCCAGATCAAGTTAACGAAATAAATAAAATTAAAAAAAAAGCAAAATTAAAAACATAGAAAAAAAATACATATTTTTAATAACACGTCATTGCACCGTTAGCTGCAATGATGTTTTGAAGTCTTCTGGGCATTGAATTGGCTAAATTTTCAAATAAGTTTGGATTTTCAGCAATAATTTCCTATATGCCCTTACGATAAGTCCCCAAACATTCTCTATTGGATTCGCATCAAGGAATTTTGCCGACCAAGGCAAAACTTCGATATTATTATCCTGGAACCATTGCTGCGCAATTCTGACCGTATGAATTAGACAGTTATCTCGTTGGAATACAAAATGATTTGGATAAGGGACTCTCACCTCTGGAAGCATTACATTTTCCAGTATATTAATGTAAACTTCGGCTGTAAATCGCCCATTAATTCTAAATAGAGCGCCATGTCCTCTAGGCGATATCTAGCTCCAAACATTTACCGAAAATCTTCTCGCCCGGTCTTCGTTCCCAGCAATATATCGTTCTTCGTATCGGGTTGTTGGCGTTCGATAAACCAGAATGGTGCCAAAATTCTTCGTCCCTCAGAGAATAATTCAACGCTAAAATTAATCAATACTGCCTCGAACGTTTAATCCTCCTGCTTAATATTGTTATGGATACTGGAAAATTTGATTCAATTTTTACTTCTTTCGCTTTTCGCTTTGGCAAACGGATAAGTAACTGAATAACTTTCGTCAAACCGGTGCCTTCCTTTCGGTAGATAGTTCCTTCCTCTTGAAATCGGTTTTTTAGGTTTCCTATCATAGACTTGCTTCCCCATAATGAACAGCCACTTGCCGAATAGACCAACCATCGTCTAGTTTTGCTAAGATTTGAGCTTTATCGAATTCGGAAACATGCAGCGACATTTTTTAAAATTTGGATGCCACTGACATGGAAAACATGATGTTGTCAGGAGTATGTATATAGTAGTGTACGGCCAGTTTTAGTAGCATGGATGGCTAGCAATGAAAGTTACATGGATAGTGAAGTTTTTTTTATTTACTGTTCTTTTAAGCCCCGAAAATCATATAAGACCACAGGGATACCATGAAGAATGGCTAACAAGATATCTAGAATACGATTTTTCATCCATTTTCACGCAAAAACAAAAAAAATCTTAGGTTAAAACCGACGCACGCGTCAGTTTTGAAACTAGAGTGGATTCCGTTTCAAAATATTTTTAACCTGTTTAGATGTGACGTCACCGTTGCAACGCGAGAAAACAAATGTTTCAAACTTTTTAAAAACATTTTAAACAATTTCAACGGGAGAAAACGCCTCAGGTCACACCCTGTTGTTTTGTCAAATTTCATATAAGTCGATTTAGCCGTTTTTGTGTGATAAATGGACAAAAATCTTAGTTTATCGGCACAAAAAAAAATATATATATAAGGTGAACCAAAAAAAAACGTACATTTTTTGTCGGCTGTAGTTTTGCTACCGTAAGTTTGATTTTTGTAATTTTAGCTTCTGCAAAAAGCCAAAGCTTTAGACTACATGAAACTTTTGTCAAAATTGACATTTCGTTAAAATCCAAGATGGCGGATAATTTTTAAAATTCCCCATTTTTAACACCCCTCGCCAAAATTTTATGTGTGCCACTGTACTCGATTTTAGACATTTGCCATAAAACACGTTTTTGTCGTGCACAGAGAAGTATCACTTCTAAAAATCGGACAAGAAGTAATAGAACTCAACGCCAACGAAGTAAGTGGTATTTTAACCCTTTGTAAAACATAGGTCTAAAAACTTCTAGTTTTTTTTATATTTGTTAAATCTGGTTCGATTCTTTAGATTTTACTATATACGCTATCTGTCAAATTTGACATTTTATGAAAATCCGAAATGGCGCATTCTTTTGAAGCTCAGATATTCACTCCTTCCTGCCATACTTTTTTGTAAGACAATATGCCTGATTTCAATTATCCGGAGAGTCACGTCTTTTCAGTATATAAGGAGGTATCATTCATAAAAATCGGACAAGAACTAAAAAATCTTTGCTTAACGAAAGAAGTGCTTTTTTAAACCTGTGTAAAATAGATAAAATGCGGAAATTTTTTTTTTACTTACCGATTTTTTTTATTTTATACAGAGTGTACAGAAAACTAAAATTTAAGTTACCTACTTTTAACTTTATCTATTTTATATAGGTTTGAACAAAGCTTTTTTTAGATCTTTTCCGATTTTTACGAATGATACCTCATTATCCCAGTAAACACCGGTATGTAAATATTACGTAAAATTTACATAACAGATTTACCTAGTTATGTAAATTTAAGGTCACATTAAGGTGCGAAAACTTTGCATAATGCCATGCGCAAAGCACACCTAATTTCTACGTAAATGTGATGTAAATAAAATGACATACCTTTTACATAAATATTACATTCTTGTTACGTAAGAATTAAGTAAAAACTACGTATTTTACATAATAGGTTTACCTTGTTATGTAAATTTAAGGTCACATAGAGGTCACAATTATTTATTAATAAGGTAAAAATTTCAGTCACATTAAGGTGCGAAAACTCTGCATAATGCCATGCGCAAAGCCCACCTAATTTTTACATAAATGTGATGTAAATAAAAGAACATACCTTTTACATAAATATTACATCCATGTTACGTAAGAGTTAAGTAGAAACTACGTAAATTTAAGGTCAGATAGAGGTTACAATTATTTATTAATAAGGTAAAATTTAAGTCACATTAATCTGCATGACATGCGCAAAGCGTCAACTATCTAAGTCCGACATGAGCATGCAGCTTGAGGCGGGCCAGCAGAAGGTCCGTTCAGGTCCTTCGTTGGTTGACGGGCTGGTTTAAGTGGCTTATATACTAATTGTCAATACCTCAAAGGCCGCATCTTAATTTTGAAATATCTTTGCTCCTTATATATATAATATGATCATGCACTGTACAGGGAACATAGTGAGATTAGCGCCATCTCTACCTACTAGGAAGAAACTATTAAGCACTGGTAATTTACATTTAATTACATAAAATGTTTTATATAATAGTTATGTAACATTTGAAATGTAAACTTACGGTTCAATTGACTATATAATAATTATGTAAAATTTAGGACTTTAATTTGACGTAAATAATGTTACAAGGAATTTACATAACTTGAATGACATAATTAATACATAAAAAAATGTTATGTAACAATTATGTAAAATTTTAAATGTAAACTTAAGGATCACATTGTTTCGTAATATTTACGTAAATTTAAAAATTTTAATGTGACGTAAATCATGTTATAGAGCCTTTACGTAATTTAGATAATATAAATATTACATAAAATGTTTTACATAATAATTATATAAAATTTTAAATGTAAACGCAATGTCTAAATTGTTACATAAGTCTAAATTGTTACATAATAATTATGTACATTTTATTACATTCAATTAAAGTAAATAATTTTATGTAAAGTTTACGTAAATTAGATTACTTAAATATTACATATAATTTTTTATATAATAGGTATGTAATATTTTTCATGTAAAATTAAGGTCTCACTATTTACGTAATATTTATGTAAATTTTAATTATTTATTTATAAAGTCATATTATTTACGTAAAATTAACATTGCTTATGATGACTTAAATGTACAGTCAAAGTTTTGACGTAATGTTTACATATTTTTTTTATAAAAATATTTTTATGTGAGATTTACGTAAATATGTAACATATTTTACATAAATAAGTGAACCTTAGATTTATATAAATATTAGGTTAAAGTCACAAGTGTGTTTACTGAGATATACACTAAAAGACGTGGCTTTCCGGATAATTAAAATCAGGTACATTGGCTTACAAAAAAGTTTGAGAGGAAGAAGTGAAAAATATATAATTTTAAAAAGCATGCGCCATTACGGATTTCGATAAAATGTCAAATTTGACAGATAGCGTATAGCGCACAGTTCAAAATCTAATGAATTGGAAGAGATTACTTCGTTAAAGTTGAGCTTTATTACTTCTTATCCGATCTATAGAAGTGATACTTCTCTGTGCACGACAAAGACGTGTCATATAGTGTGAAGTTTTAGCTTTTCGCAGAAGCTAAAATCACAAAAATAAAACTTACTGTATTTTAACTACAGCCGAAAAGAAAAATGTACGGTTTTTTTTGGCCCATCTTATATATATAGGGTGGGCTTTAAAATTTTGCACTGTTTTGATTATCTAATAACTTTTTCGTTCCTTAACCGATTTTCATAAATGTTAGGTTTTTGGAAAGGTACCTTATTATATTTTTTTATTATTATTATAATTTTTTAACAGAAACCGTTATATGTCAAAAATCCAAGATGGCGGAAAAAAGTAAAAATCACATTTGTGTGCTACATCTTTTTTTTCCACCCTGTATTTATTTTTATAACGGTAAGAAAGCTGACGCTATTTCACGTTTAAAGTTACCACCAAATAAAATTCGGTTTACTTATACAAAAGTTACGTGTGTTCAAATTTCCTCTAAATAAAGAACCTATTCTAAATACCAAAATATGTTTTTTTAAATAACTTTCTAATTTTTTATCAGATTTTTGTAGAGTAAGCCTTTTTGCAACAACAATTGTTAAAAATTTACGATTTTTATATAAAAAATATCAAATGTCAAAAGTCCAAGATGGCGGAAATAGTATAAAACAAGATTTTCAAAAACAGATCTGCGAATTTTTTGTGAGCACCCTGTTAACTTTTTTAATAAAAATTATAAAGCCTTTACCATTCGACGTTTAACGCGTGGTACTCATAAAATTTGGTTAATTCATGCAGAAGTTACATTGCCTCAAATTTGCTCCAAATACAGAACCTGTTTTTAACGCTAAAAATGTTTTCTGAAATATATATGTCGAAGTGCCAGACCTTAAAATATAGGACCTCACAAAAAAATGGGCTAACACTTTAAGATTTTCACCATAGGTAGGGGTATGTTTAGGGATACCAAAAATATAAAATTGCCACCTATAAAGTGTAGCACTACAATATAAAATCCGTAAGTCCTACTTGAAAATTTTTTTCTTGGTATTTAAGCTAGAACTGGCTTCTTTAAACGGAAAATAACATATGACAATTTTGTTATTTAACTCGAAGGAACTCGAAGGAACATTTTTTCGTGATTTTTAGAACGACGCCTAGAGAACAACGGTTGCAAAAAATTTTGTTTTTATTCCTGAAATTATTTAAGCAATTATTATAAACAGAAAAAAATGGGGTGCCACCTGAGTTCATTTTGACAAGTAATTGACGGCCATTTTAAACTCGCCTTGTAAAAACATCATAAACGCTAATATCTCCTATACTATAAACGCTAGGACAATAAATCTTTTTTTGTTCGATTGGTATTTTCTTTATACATAAAAAAGCTCTTATACGTTTAGTTTAAGAAATTACGTTTGGGCACTGAATATAAAAAGCATATTTTTTAATGGAAAAAAATTAAACAAATTAGTTTTTTTTTTAAAACTAATTGGTGTAAAAAAATCCACCATTATGAAAAATTGAACGGGTTTAAAGTGAGTTAAAAATAAGTTTAATTGTTTTTGATCAGTCACGTAGTTTCCAAGATATGACCAAAAAATTACCAAATTTGCAGAAAGAATTCATTACATTAGTGCTCGACAATTAAGCTGTATAATTTGTGCTGCGCCTTTGATATGATTAGCACTTATGTAATGAATTCTTTCTGCAAATTTGGTAATTTTTGGATCATATCTTGGATACTGCTTGACTTATCAAAAACCATTAAATCTATTTTCAACTCACTTTAAACCCGTTGAATTTTTTATAATGGTGAGTTTTTTTTACACCAATTAGTTTTAAAGAAAAAGTAATTATGTGCTTTTTATATATTTCAGTGCCCAAAAGTAATTTTTTAAACTAAACGTATAGGAGCTTTTTTATGTAGAAAGAAAATGCCAATCGAACAAAAAATTTATTTTCCTAGCGTTTATAATATAGGAGATAGTGGCGTTTATGATGTTTTTACAAGCCGAGTTTAAAATGGCCGTCAATTACTTGTCAAAGTGAGCTCAGGTGGCACCCCCATTTTTTTCTATTTATAATAATTGCTTAAATAATTTAAGGAATAAAAACAAAATTTATTGCAATCGTTGTTCACTAGGCGTCGTTCTAAAAATCACGAAAAAATATTCTTCCGAGTTTTTTGGATGACATATTTCAATTATTTTTAGGTGACATATGACAATTTTGTTATTTTCCATTTACAGGGGCCAGTTTTAGCTTAAATACAAAGAAAAAATTTTTCAAATAGGACTTACGGATTTTTAAATAAATCCATTTAAACTTTAACAGTGGGATTTACTAAAACGGTTTAGTATATTTTAAAACGGTCCTAAGTTTAAGTGAAATTTTTGGTTTTCAGCATTTTAAAAATATTTCTCGGTTTATTCGACAGGTGGCGCACACAGTAGTAGTAGTAGAGAAGGGGCGGCGCGAAGCCCGGCAAGTAGGCCTCCCTGGGCCCTTTCTGCCCTACCCCGAGCCTGCCCCTAATCCACCGCCTGCACCACTGGTCTGGCAGTTTGCTCATTTGGTCTAACTGTTCTTTTTGCAAAGTCCAGTATTTTGTCCCATTTGAGCGTGTGCAGGTCCTCCTCATCCAGGTTCGGGAAACCGAATACCTGGTATCTCGTCCTCTGGTATGCCTCGCAGTTCGTTATAACGTGTCGAGATGTCTCCTCTGTCCGCCCGCAGGCCCGGCAGGTCGAGTCATTCTCCACCGCGATCCGGGTCATGTGCTTCCTTAGTCGTTTGTGGCCTGTTATGATACCTGTCAGCAGACCAGCATCCCTTCGCGATCTCACCAGGAGCCATTTTTGTTTGGCTACATCCGGGCCCTTCACGAAGTCTTTGGTCTGTCTGCATCCTATTCCTGCTCTCCAAGCGGTCGTCATGGCATCGTTGGCCCATTTGTTGAGTCGACTTTGCAATTGCCTCTTGGTTGTTCCTAGGAGTGGTTCCGGCCCTACATACTGGGTGCTTGCCCCGATCCTGGCGAGCTCGTCGGCCATCTCGTTATCCGGCACCCCGGCGCACACAGTTACTACGTCCCCAAGGATTACAAACTTTTTGTTTTAAATTCGAGAGGTGTGCATGGTCACTGTGTAGCTTCAATTGCCAGGTACAATCATATGACTCCCTGATGATTCCTAATAAGGATGAAACAGGCCTGTAGGTGTCTGGATTCTCCATTAGACATTGGAGGCCTGGTCGTAATGAAGTGAGAAACAAAAACGCTTTGTTCGATATGCCACGAGTTTTACTTTCATTTTTATTTGCGGACACGAGATTCATTTTGTTGTTTTTTAAATTTTTTGGCTTTTCAGTTCTGCGCAACAAGCGTCCTCCGGAGCGATTGCTTGCTGATGCCTTAAAATTAGGGTCACGTAGTATGAAGCTCCAATTGGGGGCGGTGCTGCTGCGAACGTTACCTCCTTTTAAGAGTCATGTTACAGTGACCTTATACTTTTGCAGGTTTTTACTTTATAACCTGCTGAACGGTACAGGATTCTGTATTTACGGTATCTTGCACGTTTCAGTTTTGATGTTTTGTAATCCCCAAGGATTACAAACTTTTTGTTTTAAATTCTAGAGGTGTGCATGGTACCTGTGTAGCTTCAACTGCCAGGTATAATCCTATGACTACCTGATGATTCCTAATAAGTATAAAACAGGTCTGTAGGTATCTGGATTCTCCATTAGACATTGGAGACCTGGTCGTAATGAAGTGAGAAACAAAAACGCTTTGTCCGATATGCCACGAGTTTTAGTTTCATTTTTCTTTGCGGACACGAGATTCATTTTAGTGCTGAAAACGGGTTCAAAATATGGCGTTTTTCTGGACAAAATAGGAAGTGGTTGATTGGGTAATGAACAACTTGGGATATTAAATAAGGTAAATTAATCCTTGTAAAAACGGTTACTTAGGGAAATTGTAAACGAACTTATTACCAAATACCACAAAACAATCCTTTCTGGGGGCTATAAATTTAAACCATCCCCCTGAGGTGGTCTAAAAAATCACCAACTTTATAACCTCAAAGACAAATAATGAAGCTATTATGTGCCAAATTTTTGGCGTATTCGCCATTTGCCATTTTGAAACCTGTCAAAAAAAATTAGTTTTAGGACATTTTCTTCTAAAATTTGGTGTATTTTGAGAAAAAAGCAGTTTTTTAGTGGAATTTGGCAATAACAATACAAGAAAATCAATAACTTGCGTCTTTTCTGTATGGGTAAGTGTTTTTTGAAAATTGGTTTTAAAATTTAGTTTCCTCACAGGTGTAAATATTTGGACCTGTGGGGAGTTATTTTAGATCTTAGTAAATCCCGCTGTTAATGTTTACAGTGTTGCCATATTGTAGTGCTACATTTTATAGGTGGCAATTTTGTATTTTTGGTATCCCTAAACATACCCCTACCTACTGCGAAAATCTTAAAGTGTTAGCCCATTTTTTTGTTCTCACCTGCCTGGCACTTGGACTAATATACATCTGCGAATTTTCTGCAGCTGTTGGCGTCTCTCGCTTCCCAACCTCCATCGTTTGCGGTCGTTCCAGTCTCCCTCGTTAAGGCCCCTTGCCGTCTTTGCCTCTGCGACGTCCTTTTTCCAACTTCTTGGGGGTCTACCACGTTTTCTCCTTTGCTGTGGAGTTCATTGCCACATTGTAAGTTGTAAGTGACCATACCATATGAATTTTCATTTTTTCCACCTAAGATTTTTGATCTTTTGTTTTTAGATTCCTTTTGTTTGAAGTAACTGATTCGGAGGTTTTTTAACTTATGTTTGTTATAATCGCCTTAGGAGCGTATCACTATTGGAAAGATTAACACGCCAGGACGAACCCGTATCAGTTGACTTAGATAAGTTCCAGTGCGGAACGATGCTTATTTGTGAGTGATTCAAGGTCGGAAATCAAAGTGTATGATCTTTTTGTTGAATGATGTTTGGGGAGAGTGACCAGTGAAACCACTGACGAGCCCATGCTGATTGCCCAGGGCAAAACATCATTTGATTATTTCTGTTTTCGCTTTGGTCTTTTGTGTTCCTTCCACCCAAGATTTTTGGATCTTTTGTTTAAAGTTCTTTTACATTATAGTTATTGAATTGGTTAAGTCCAAACCAAAACATGACAGAAATTATGGAGTTTATGAACCTATTAATTATACATTGTAGACGGTGCTTATGTCTTTATTAGATATGAAAAAAGGGTCTTTTTAAAGTTAGTTGGGTTTAGATCTATTTATATCGTGTGCGATTATATTAAAGGCAAATATATATAGCGTAAATACAACAAATTGGGTGTTTTAGTTATTTAAATATTTTCTATCCTAACATTTACCAGGATGTGCAATATATCTTGCTTTACCAGACTGGCGAAATATAGAAAAAGTCCATTTCAATGCAAATTCAAATAGCAATATTTTGAAAACGGGTTAGACCCCCGCCTTTGTAACCCAATAGAAGCATCTCTATAAAGCGTCCTTTTTATTCCTAACAATACCTGAATTTTTGGATTGGAGATGTAAATTTATAAACTGATAATGCATACGACTCTTTAACCATTTTTTTTGAAATTTGGGCAGTGTATTTTATGGCCACTAAATTTTTGTAGCGTATTTCAAAACAAAACGTTGATTTAGTGGCTTTAGATTGTTAAATAATTTGCATGTTTGTCAAATCGTATTTTCTGTCAATCTGACAATTTTTAGGAGAAAAACTTTTTAATTCCATTTATTGTGACTTTTCTTATTTTACGACCTTAAGGTTGTTTAAAAAGCAGCCCCACTCAGTTACCCTTCAGGTGTTCTCTAAACCTAATTTCTTACTTGAAATTTTTATAAAGATGAGACATTTTATCCATTGTGTATGTTTTCATTTACTTCGTGTTATCTAAAAGCAAATCAATAACTGTCATTCAATTAGTAGGTTTTCATATCGTACTACGTATCGAAAAGCTAGCTCCTTATTTCATAGAGCATATTCTCTTTTCTGACAAAGAGCGTGATATATGAAAGACAAAGATACTAGATTTTCCTTACGGATTGAGTACGTTTTGAGGGATTGTTTAAAACTGAGTGACATTTAATATTAATAATGTTTCTATTCCTCTGACCCCAATTTAGTTCCAAGTTGAAAAATTGTTTTTATTTTACGACCTTAACGTTGTTTTAAAAGCAGCTCCACTCAGTTACACCTAAGGGGTGCTTACACATAATTTCTTTTGCAGTTACGTGAAATGTTTAGAAAGTGTAACGATGTTACTCTCTACAATTTTCACAACTCAGCTACACTCAGATACAACTCATCTGCGACTACGTTACAACGCAACTACACTTAGGCCACTCAGCTACATTTTACTAGAGCTCAACTTCGGCTCAGCTACATATTACACTAGATATGTTATCAAATGGTGTCATCAACTTCAACTTGGGGTCAGTCAGCTACACTATCATATCACTCAGCTACGCATTATATTGTGTGGATAACAAATCAACTGCACTACAACGCGGCTACACTATATTGTCAAATTAAGTAATTTACAACAATTCAGCTACACCAAAAATCTTAATTCACCTACACCAAGCTTCTGGTCAGCTACACGTATGTTGCGTGGTTGTTGATAAATCAACTACGCAACAATATGGCTGGCTACACACTACTAAGTATATGTTAACAAATTATTGTAAATTAAATTATAATGCTTACCTACTTTTTCTCAAACTTTGTAATCCCACGCACCGTTCTTTGTGGTGTTCACAAGTATTAAGTTTTTTTGCTAAAACTGTACGTCCGATTATTACTATTAGGGACTAAAAGTCAAACTACCGTGAAAACGTAACGTAGCTCTGAAATCCAGCGCTCTCATTGGTGAAAACCGGCAGAGGTGGGCGTTTCCACCTCGACTAACGCTATTTCAGCTACCGAGTCAGGCAACGCGACGTAACGATCCACCACCCTAGCGCGCGCTAGCGCCCGTATCTCATGAAAATCAGTTCGCTTGAATCTGATCAATGAGACAACTTTTGTCGGATCTGACCAATGAGAGTGCTGAATTTCAGAGCTACGTTACGTTTACGTGGTGGTTTGGCTTTTAGTCCCTTATACAATAATAATTGGTGCAGGGGTTTTGAACACTGGTTACAAAATGATTGACAGATAGACCGACCGACAGACAGAGCGACACGACGGCGCGCAGTGTTCTAGAAACGTGCTTATCTGGATTCGAAACCACCAAGTTCGTGGTGATTAGATGATTACATTATTTCCCTCAGCGTAGGAATTAATAGGAAAATTTGATATTATTTTCGTTGTCATATATATTAATCCTCATTGTAATAAGGATATTATCATTGTTAAATAAACACATAAAAATATATATAACATATAGATAGAAGTTAGATATAGAGTTAAAATAAACGTAAAAAATGCGAGAGCGGAGGTGGTGTGGTTTTGGTGGGTGGAAAATAGTAGAAAAATGGTATTATTGTCATTTCTGGCAAAACTTAACGTCAAAAAAAAACTTTAACACAAAAGTTGCAGGTCGTGCCAAAATTTACAACTTCTGTAAATTTCACTTTTTCACATAACTTTTTTTAAGATTTTTAAAAATAATTTTATTTTTGGTTTTCTATTTTTTACTAATTTTTAAAATATAAAAATTTGTTCAAAATGAGAAACAAGAAAAAAATGATTCTTGCGATAATAAATAACTTTCATTCACCGAACTATAAGCGTGCGCCGACACCAATATATTTTTCTGAAATTTTGATATAACGTAGACCCATTTAAAGGCATCATAAAAAGCTGGGTTAGAATAAGGTGTTGCCCACCGTTTAGCCACATGGACGTTCCAAAGAAGCATATTTTATAATTAGATAATGGCCGACAAAACGAAACAAAACACTTATGCAGCAAAATATATAGCTTCCATTTGTCATTTTTATTTAGTTGCGTACCATATTATTTATCTTTAAATGTAAAAATTTTGCAGTTTTAGTACCAATAATTATCTAATGTAACATTTGTAATGATCTGTTTATTGGTTTAACGGCTGGGAAGCTAATGTTTAATGATTTTTTACAGTGTACCACCTTTTAAAAATTTTTGATGATCAAAATACTGCTATTTAGAAAGAGGTTTTTATAAAATAATTTTTATTCGTCTGGCTATTGGTTTTTTAAGTTACGCATGAAAAATAATTTTGAGGGTTTTCTGCACCAGCATACCATATTTATTAGTGTATATATTATTATTATTGGTAACAATTTTGTTGTTTCAATAAAATGATATTTAGGCATAAGTTTATTAGTTTTCTGAATTTTAAAACTTGATATAAAAAAGTAGCATGCCACTAAGTCAAAAATGTTTTTCGGTTTGTTCTATTTAAATTATAAAAATATGTGACGTATTTTTATAGATTACCTTTTTACCATGGAAGAATGGCCTGCAATTAATCTCGTTCCAAACACTGATCTAAAAATGGAAGATGACTTTATACTTAACGAAGTTAAATCTTCTCTAGGAGAAATGAGTGATTTCCCAAAAGACAAGATTGAAAAGGCAGTTGCGGACAGAATGGTTTATGTAGCCCTTCCCATTGCTAACAATGTAAAATTACTGCAGGAATCCTACGCATTGATAGGAAAACTCGAGGAGACTTTGGAAATACCAAATAAATTGAGGACCAAATTAAAAATGGTTGAAAAGCCAAATGTGACAAACAAACACACTTTTCCTTCCTCACCTTTAGAACTTGACGGTCCCATGATATGTGATGTTTGTGATAAAGTTTACAAAAACAACATCGCATTTGCTTTGCATTCCATTCAACATTCATCTGATAACAAGTATTCTTGTCACTTGTGTCTTTACAAAAATGCCTCCAAATATCATATTGAAATGCACGTTAGAGTACACGAAGGTACCACCCGTTACAAATGCGAAGTGTGTTTTAAAGCATTTACCATCAGCACGCATGCTACTGAACACAAATATCTTCACTCTGGAGAAAAGCCTTTTCAATGCGAAATATGTGGAAAAAAATTTATGTTTTCTTGGTTTCTGACATCACATCGTCGAACCCAACACTGGGAACTCGTAACTGGTAAACCGCTCATTAAGTATGATTGCAGTGTTTGCAATAAGCACTACACTTCTTCCACTGGCCTTAAACGACACAATATTTCTCATCACGGTGGTAAAGATGTAAGAGATATGGTTTTATGTGAAATTTGTGGAAAATTTCTTTCCAGTAAAGAAAAATTTAAATTTCACACTCGTATTCATACCGGTTACAAACCGCATTCATGTACTGACTGTTCAAAATGTTTTTCAAAAAAAGAACAACTTAAAGAGCACACGAGAGTGCATACCGGAGAACGTCCTTATGTTTGCAAAGTTTGTTATAAAGGGTTTACTCAAAGGTCCCCTTTACGCATTCATGAAAGGCTCCATACCGGCGAAAGACCTTACTTGTGCTCAATTTGTGACAAAGGGTTTATCTCTAAAAGTGTTATGGATACTCACAAGAAGCGGTGCAAATTGGCCAAGTCTCTTTACGAAGCTGAAGAAATAATTAATTTTTCAGAAAGACAGCAGACCATTTTTATAGATGAGAATAGAATAGAACTAGATACCAACAAAGTCGGTCTAACTGATAATACACATAAAACTAAACCACAACAGAATGCTCTCAAATTAGATGTAAAATAGAAATTAAAACTCGACATTCTAAAACTACAAGACCTAGAAACCTTATCTTTGGATTGGTATGCACAATAGGTGGAAAAACAGAAAAGTGACTTAAAATTAGATATTATTGGGAAATTTAACCAATTCATGGAGCAGATAAAAAAAAAAACTAGAAGATGCCTAGAAAAGTAAGGCAAAAAATATGGATGTAAAAATGAAAAACCAAGTTAACGTAACCTCTTTGAATGCCAGCAATATTAACTGTAAATAGTTGAAAAATTTAGTTAGTTTTTATTTTGTTTTTGTTGTCATTCGTTATAATTTTTTAACCAAATTGTTTATATTTAAAAAATTCATAAAATTAAAGGATAAAAATAAAAACAAAAGTTTATACACTTTAAAGAATAATTTTAAAAAAAATAGAGAAAGTACAACTGACCAATCCTTATAATAAAATTGTGTAGGCTTCAGAATTAATTCAATTAAAAAACGTTATTAAATAATTGATTTAAAGTTCCAGACATCGATAACGTTAATATTATAAAGTAACGTTAAGGAACGAGATAAAACATGAGGCTTTTACAATGTTCAAGAAAAACATCCTGCAAACGTATGTTTTACGTAAAAAAATGATATTTACCATCTACCAGAAACACGACAAGATATGTCATAATTACGTTATAATTCACTCAAATACGTCGCGGCTCCGAGGTCAAATTTTAAGATATTATTGCGTCAGGGGTCCGATTTATGCACATTTACAACTTTCTTTTATAACTTTTTAAATGTAGTCGGCTTTGCGTTTTAAAGCTTTTTTGACGTCTAGTACGTAGCGGCTTTAAAAAAATTACAAGAAAAGTGGCAACACCGCATGAATCTGTTCTCGCCACGCCTGTCCTTGATAGAGGCAGTTTTCAACGATACAAATTTAACGCCTGGTTTATTAAAGGTGAAGTTAAGCAAGCAAGAAAATTTCATATGGAAATATGTCAAGCGAAGTGAAATATGATATTTGCGAGTGTAAACGATTGTGTGCATTCCCATATGATGAACTTTTTCGAATTGCTAGCTTGCTTATTAACTAGCATATATCCGCCTTAAAGCTTGCGCGAAAAAAAGGCTTATGGAAGTCCGGCCTTACAAAAGGTACGTTTCTGCGATCTTAACATAGTTACTATTGTTCTCCTTTTCTAAATGCATTCGTCTGAGAGAGATCTAGCATACCAGGGAAATATCCGTCTGTACACGCTTCGATCCCGTAATCTAAATATCTTCTTGAGATAGTTACCTCTGACAATTATGCGGGGTTGGTGATCAGATTTCATGTTTATTGTTTACCAAAAATTTGTTGGGAAAGGCATGCTTTAGATGCGCTTCAGTTGAAAATTTGAGTCATGTAATTTTTAAGAATGCTTCTGAAATAAGTCACTGTCAATTAACGTTACAAGCAAAACAATAGGGCTGTCTAACAAATTGTCAAAGTCAGCCATTAATCACGTAATGGCCCTTTAAAAATGGTGGCTAAACAAAGCGATTTTCCATAAGACGTAATGCTAATAAAAATGAAAATTTTGGGAAAGTCGAAAAAGATTCAGATTAAGCAAAGTGAATATTTTGTAGAGTAATCCTTTCTGAATCGGGGAGAAACGAGCATTTTGCCGAAATTTTATAAATAAACTCAAAATTCGCAGTTGAAAGAGGCAATGTCATGTACTCTCTCTTGCACTTGTCAGTTCACCCTGAAGATCGGGCCAGATCGGTTTGTAATTACATGGGTGCGACAGCAATATGTAGAGGGACGTTTCCACGTTTAATTGCGAATTTTAAGTTTATTATTAAAATTTCGGCAAAATGCTTGTTTCTCCCCGATTCAGAAAGGATTACTCTATAAAAATATCTTCTTGCTTAATCTGCGTCTTTTTCCTCTTTGCCAAAATTTTCATTTAAGTTAGCATTACGTCTTATGGAAAAACGGTTTGTTTACCCTACAGCGGCCATATTGGATCGACCATATTATTTTTGTTAGACTGCCCTATTGACCATCGGGTCACGTGGTACATCGAAAGTTTTTTTGGGTCAACCAACCAAAAGTCTAAGCGATGGTGCGATGGTTTGGTTTTACAACACATTTGACATCTGAAAATACTTTGACATTTTCAGTTTAAATGTTCAGATATCAAAATATGTTGTCATAACAAACCATAGCTTAAAGTTTTGGTTGGTTAGCTCAAAAAAAACTTTCGATATACCACGTGACTTTTTTGCGTCAAGTAGGCCATGCATACCTCGTTGAAGTTAGATTAGTTTATTGGTACATGGGGGTTTTTCAGTACAAGGATTACGAATTTTTAATCAGATTTTCATAAAGTTGACAGCGCGCCGTAGGGGGGCGGTACCATCTAAATGTATCCGAATCCGGTCAAAACTGGTATACAGGGATTTTTGGGGTCGAGGATTACAAAGTTTCGATCAGATTTTCATAAAGTTGACAGCTCGCCGCAGAGGGGGGGGTACCATCTAAATCTATCCGATTTTGGTCAAAATGGGTATACAGGGGTTTCTGGGGTCGAGTATTACGAATTTTTGATCAGATTATCATAAATTTGACAGCTCGATGCAGGGGAGGGGGTACCATCTAAATGTATCCGATTTCGGTCAAAATTGATATAAAGGTGTTTTTTATACCTTCATCAAAAACATGATTTTAGTAACTGTCGGCAGGCAGATAACTAAAGCATGGCTTTTTTGTTTACCGATGCAAAAAAAAACTTTTTTTTTGATCACGGGTGCAAAAAAAGATTTCTGTCCGTTTTTGACCCAAAGTTAAAGAGAAATAGCGGAAAATAGAAATAAGGAAATTCTTGCTTAAGAATTAAGCCATTTCCGCCAGTTTTCACCAAGTATTTACAAAAAAAGTATTCAAAAATAACGTCAAAATATCAAATTGTCAAAGATTAAAATGTCCAACAATGAACGTCACCGAGTAAAAAGACACATCGCTATGGAAACGATTGTTATTTCATTTACCAGCCGGCTTGATTTATTGTGTAAAGATGGTATGTTGCGAGAAGTTCTCTTCGTTTGAGATTTTTAAAAGTATTTTCCTGTTTTTCTTGTTAACAACTCGCGGCTAAACTGTCCTTTTTTTTGTTCGCGGTTTTAAATACCTCGCTATGCTCGATATTTAAACCAACGCTTGTAAAAAAAGCACCATTTTACCACTAGTTGTTAAAACTACTATTTTGGCATCGAGGATTATGAATTTTCGCTCAGATAACCAAAATTATGAATGTAATGTCTCTTCGGGCGGAGGGGGAGGAGGTGTAACATATCATAATCTTCTATTTCTTTCAAAATTGGTACATTGGAATATTAGTTCTTCTGTGCGAAATAATTCGCACAGAAAATGGCAAATAGTGTGTATATCTAATTCCTAGAGAGTATAAGCTATTTCGAAAACGAAGAGATCACACGCCCCCTCTGCAGAAACGACACCATCTTGAATTGGAGTATTTTTCAATATTTTTAAATTTCATGCTTATTTTCTATATCCTACAATAAAAATTTAACACGTCGTTTTGCAGGGAATTTATTTCTTTCTGCCTTAAGTAGTTATTGACTTAGAATAAAATTTGTTTAAAAAAATGTCAATTAATTTATATTTTTTTGTTTCGTTGATGGTTTCGGTATTTTTACAAACAATTAAATTCTATACATCTTAGTGCAAGTAGATTTTTTGTGCAACAAACCATTATGACTGAAATAAGCAGTTACGGAAAATTTAGAGAGTGCAAACGCATACACCAGAATTTAAATTAAAAGTTTTGAATAGGATTTATAACTACATTGAGCAAAATATTAAAACACTTGTCGCAACGCTCCATGCAGCCACCGGCAGCTGCAGTGCAGCCACTTTTCTTAATTTGCAGTTTCCGTTCTATTTATTTTATAGCGAGTCAATTAGATGGCATTCCCCCTCCAACCTTCCGGGAGTTGTCCCAAAAACCGCTTATTTGTATCAATTTTGAACGAAATAGCAGAAAATACGATGTTACTTCCCCCCCTGCGGTGGGCTGTCAACTTTATGGAAATCTGATCTAAAACTCGTAATCTTCGACATCAAAAACCTCTGTATACCAATTTTGATCAAAATCGTATACATTTATATGGTATCCCCCCTCCACTCTGCGGTGAGCTGTCAATTTTTTTAAAAAGTCTGATCGAAAATTCGTAATCTTCAACCCCAGAAACCCCTGTACACCAATTTTGACAGATATCGCTCCCTTCGACAAGCTGTCAACTTAATGAAAATCTGATCGAAAATTCGTAATCCTCGACCCCAAAAATCCCTGTACACCAATTTTGACAGATATCGGATAAATTTAGATGGTACCCCCCCTGCGGCGAGCTGTCAACTTAATGAAAAATCTATTCGAAAATTCGTAATCCTCGATACCAAAAACCCCTGTATACCAATTTTGACAGATATCAGATAAATTTAGATGGTACCCCCCCTGCGGCGAGCTGTCAACTTAATGAAAATCTGATCGAAAATTCGTAATCCTCGACCCCAAAAACCCCTGGATATCAATTTTGACAAGTATCGGATACATTTAAATGGTATCCCCCTCCTGCGGCGAGCTGTCAACTTAATGAAAATCTGATCAAAAATTCGTAATCCTCGACCGCAAAAACACCGTACCAATTTTGACCGAAATCGGATACATTTAGATGGTCCCCCCCCCTGCGGCGACTGTCAACTTTATGAAAATCTGATCGAAAATTCGTAATCCTGGGCCCCAAAAACCCTAGCGCATGAATCAGTTTTAGGGTACAAATATAAAGGTATAACGTATTTGGGTACAAATAATCTCTAAATGATCCATCGTTATAGTATGGTTTAAATCTTCAAAATCACCGCAATGTGAAACCCACTTGAAATTTAACCGATGTTTAGAATGCGCTTCCACATTAAAATATCAAGGTCTTGCTTTCTAAACATGAGTTAAATTTAAACCAAGTTTAACATTATACGGAGCAATTGGCCAAATCACTTTTAACCTTAAAAATTTTTTACAGTGCGAACGGCGCGAAACAAAACATACCTACTAGATTCAAATTTTTCCTCATATTTATATTTATTTCGAAATGGTTTCAAAGAAAATCCGGCAACTCCGCTTTTTCATGCAATCTTTATGTAGTATTTTGCTAAATTCGTTCTAGTGGCTTTTTATTCAAAATTGTAATTAAAACAAATTTAATGAAACCAAAAAAAACTGTAATTGTAATTTAGTGATTGTTTTCCATGACGATGATGTCTGTGGGGCAAGCCAAACATTCATTTTTAATGGGATAAACACAGTGCACACATACACAATTTTTTGAATTTATAGTTATTTATCATTCTTAAAATATCAAAGAAATCGCTTTACCTATTAGTTAAAGACAAATGCTTTTATTTCGCTTTGAATATGACCCAAACGTCGCCTTAAAAAGACATATAAAACCAACAAAATAAACAGCTTTTCGAAGTGCCATCGAAGTGAATTAAATTATCCTTTTTTTTAGTTTATTGACGATTTTTTTGCTAAAGTTTAAGGTAAGCTCATCAACAAAAAGTTCGTTATTAAATATCTGATTTACATAAAGTAAAATAAAATGCATTTTTAAAGAAAAATGCTTTAAATCCTCCTTATACGTTTTTATCGGTAAGTAGCTGATTTTACCCGATTGATTTAAAGAAATTTCATTTGTTTCCAAAAAGTTTTAAAAAAAGTTGTAAATGTGGATAAATCGGACCCCAGGGTAGATACGAATTTCATACTTCATATTACAATATACCCAATCGACAATTTTCTGGTAGGCTGGAGCCGATTCTTAGGCCAAAGCCAGAAATTCTGACGCGATAGAATTTCTGACGTGTCAAAAGATATTGAGGTATTTCACAGTAATAATAAATTACCTGAGATATATATAGCTTAATTTTCATTCCTTGTACTTGATTACACATTTTTTCATCGAGCACAAATGATTTTAATGCCACTGCCACTGTCAGTTTGTGATAACAAATGTCATCTATTTGGGGTATGTCCCTGCAGTTCCCAAATTTTCGATTGCTTTTTAGTTAAGATAGGTGTTAAAAATAGATTAATGCCCATGCAAAAATAAGAAAAAAACTAAATGGTGCTAGAGAAGATTAAATACTTAAATTTATGATTTACTAGAATTTTTATAAATCAAATTTGCGTAATATTTTGAGCCCACGAGAAGCCGGTCAGATTTTTGAACGGTATCATGACGATTTTCGGCCCTTTCCGGTGTTGCCATATTTTGTTCGTAAAGGTTCAAACTGGCAGAGTTTTGGAATCTAGTGGGCCGTTTTCGTCAAATATTTTGTCGT
Organism: Oxystoma pomonae; assembly: GCA_963921995.1. Classification (NCBI taxonomy): domain Eukaryota; kingdom Metazoa; phylum Arthropoda; class Insecta; order Coleoptera; family Brentidae; genus Oxystoma; species Oxystoma pomonae. Next base: position 28,062,073 of record OY998169.1, read on the forward strand.
TTATTTTTGGTGACGAATTTTCTAACACGACATTTCATTCAGTATTGGGAATTCTTGCAAGTTTATAACGAGTAAAGAACTTTGACCTAATAACTTCTCAAATTTTTCTCCTAAACAAATGGAAAAGGAAATAGCTTTTTCAAGCACCAAACTAGTAGCTACTCTAGGTATCTGATGGAAGCAAAGTGAGGTTTTTATTTATATATTGTTTTTTTTTTAATTTGGTTTTTACCACTTGAACATCAAAAAAAATTATTTTGTTTTGGATTTAGAATAAAAAAATTAGGGAGGCAGTTTGAACCCTGCATAAAAATTGGGTAAATTAGTTAAACAAATGCCAATGCAGGACTTTTGGACTATGGATATTTAAACGCCGACCGTTTGGGAGCCAGCAGGTTGGGTTGGTTGCTTCCTAAATTTTTCTTTTGCCTTTGCAAATGTCCGGTGTCAAAATTAGACAAAATTTGCACACAAAAAAGATATATTAAAACTTTGATGTTTAACTACTTTTGATTGAATGTTTTCAAAATTCACGTTAATGATTTTTAACTGGCAAAATGTTACTTTATTAACAAATTATTTGGGTTGAAATAATAATTTAGTGAAACTATTACTTAGTGACCAACATTCATAACAATCTCAAAAACTGCTTAGTTTATTTTATTTATTGCCAACTATTTACATATATTTTTATTGAAATTTAAAAGTAAATTTACTTTAAGTTACATTTTGATGGTCATTAATTGCTTGCATATTTGCTGAACAGCTTTGGCACCGCTAATCTGAAACAAAAAAAGAAAAAGTGTTAAATTTTAGGGTTTAAACCTTACAGAAATTTAGCTTTCTTAATTTATAATACATTTAAGTTTTATGAAAGAATTAACCATTTCGCCAATTTTTTTGGTGCAGAGACCAATTTACTATAACCTTATACTTTATAACATTTTTTTAAAACATATTAAAAGTGTAAAAAAAGTAAAAATGTGTACTTTGATTTAAAAAAAAAACTTTCTCCATGCGGGTTTAAAGAAATTATGTAACCGGTAGTCAAATAAATTGTCAATATGGAATATTGATATGCCAGTCTTTCCACAAGTTTTTAAAAAATTTATCTTGTGTGGTGTAGTTAAACACGGGTCCGTAATATTTTTGATTTGTATCTTCTACACTACACTAAACTCAGTTTTATTAAAAGCATCAAAAAATTACGACTTGCAAAAATTTAAGATGATGCTTTAAACTTTAACGAAACATTAAAAATGCGTTAGCAATTTTTTGTTGCACCCTGTATATTTTTTTTGCAAAATTAAAAGTTTTGTTATGTATATGGTTGGCTCCGATATATCAGGACGTCGCAAAACAAACCTCTTTATCACTATCGGTTGGCTTCTATAATAACTATTATAAAGAAAATAATACCGGCAAAAAAAAGGGTCTCCAGTAAAATAGTGACTACAGGTAGGCAACGGCGCTTTTTAAATATCTATTATTCTTGTATCAATAAATACAACTTGCATGTTAAGCAGAATGCTTAACGAAAAGTCCGATCCCGGTTATGAATATTTTTTTTGCACCGGCGATCCCTTGGGGGGAGGGCCTCTCCCCAATATTGCTTTCCAGTTACTTGGTGTTGGGAAATATGAAGATTCAGTTGGAAATTTTAAGAACATTTTACAAAACATTTTCGGTGGGATTTACTAAAAAGGTTTAGTCTATTTTAGAACGGTCCTAAGTTTAAGTGAAATTTTTGGTTTCAAGCATTTTAAACCAATCCTCCTTGAGTTTTGGACATAGTTTGATTTATAAGAAGAATTTCAATAAATTTGTTAATTTAGTTTATCGTATTAACACAATCTTTTGCTGAATTTAAGGGGAAATTTTCAATTTCGAAGAAAAGAAAATTATAAATTTAAACCCACGCAGGGTTTAAATAGTAAACACTCTGTAGAATAAATTAACATTGTGCCTCTTTGTCAGTCTGATTAAAACTTACCCTTGTTAATTAATTTTTCCAATTAATACTTGATGTCCCCCAAGGATTTAGATGGGTAATAATAAAATAAGGAGTAGATTAATTTTGTATTTATTTAAAAGGTGTTTTTATTTATAAAATGTATTAAAAAACTTAAATGCAAGTTTTTTTTTACATTTCTGTCACTGTCGAAATGTCAGTTTAAAAATATTAGCGCTGCGTTCAATCACACACAGCAAGTTCGGGTCTTTTACCTCTGCTTTCACCTTAGCTTGCACCAACCTCTACTGATGAAAGCTACAGCTTTAAAATAAGTGGGCTTTGAGTAAGGAAAGTTTTTTGACTGAGGTTTTAGATAACCTCAATGTTTTAGTTAAAGTTTGTAAATAAATTAATATAGTAGTTGGGTTTTTTTGGTATATTTTTCGTGCATAATCAGTGACCATCACTTATGTTTGTTTTGCCTCGTAGTACCCTCATAAATATATTTTTTGTGCTGAAAATGCGTTCAAAATATGGCGTTTTTCTGGACAAAATAGGAGGTGTTTTATTGGGTTATGAACAACTTGGGATATTAAATGAGGTAAATTAATCCTTGTAAAAACGGTTACTTAGGGAAATTATAAACGAACTTATTACCAAATGCCACAAAACAATCCTTTGTGGGGGTTATAAATTTAAACCACTCCCCTGAGGTGGTCTAAAAAATCACCAACTTTATAACCTCAAACACAAATAATGAAGCTATTATGTGCCAAATTTTTGACCTATTCACCATTTGCCATCTTGAAACCTGTCAAAAAAAATTAGTTTTAGGGCATTTTCTCCTAAAATATTGTATATTTTGAGAAAAAAATCAGTTTTTCAGTGGTATTTTGCGACAACAATACAAAATAGTCCATAATTTTTTGTGTTTTCTGTATGGGTAAGTGTTTTTTCAAAATTGGTTTTAAAATTTAGTACCCCTCCCCAGGCGTAAATATTTAGACCTGTGGTGTGTACTATTTTAGATCTTAGTAAATCGCACTGTTTATATTTCTAATTTCTTCAAACAACAATAAAAAAAATCTCAAAGTTTCAGGTAACTTGGGAATCGCTTTTAATATTAGTTGGGAAAATGGCTTTTAAATCTTAATTCTAGATTTTTTGCCAAAATATACGTCACATCTTCCTCGAGTTTTTTTTTTTAAATATTTTTAAGTAGGCCGCCAGCTCCATGGCTCACGGACAACCTTAAACAAATTCTAAAACAACGTGACAAAGTTTAGAAAGCTGGAATCATTACCAAGAAATGCTAAACTTTGCTCTAGCATCCGTGGGACGGGAATACTTAGCCTATTTAAAATATAATTGTTATCAGGATATGTCTACTATCTGGAAATGTTTAAAAATTGCAAATGTAATGTCCAAACCTAAACATGTCCTGCTCAGTAACTTTAAGGATATCAACGTAATAAAAAATTACGGCGAAAACCATTTAAAATACAGAACAGTAGTATAGACTTTCTATTTATAAACAAGTTTTAGACAAAATCAATTCGGACATAAAAAAGTATTTTTGGCAAAATTAAGTAAAGTCGTAAAGTCATTTCTAAATACTATAAACTGTTTTATTAATCCAAAACACAAATTCTTAAACTTTTATTGGAAGAAGTTAGTATTTGGAAACAATATTATAAATCAAAACATACCTGATAACATTAACTTTAAAAAAACTGTAAATTATTTTTTTTTTGAGATGGGCATCTTATAATGTTTCAACAAAAATCTTTTTAGATCTCAAAAAAAAGTATTTAGCTATTAGGTTTTGTTTGTGGTTTGTTTGTTATCTATTTTTTTTATAACTGAAAAAATTATACGTAGTTACTAAAGCGCGGATTTCAGGAGGATAGGGGGGTAGTTAACTCCCCCCCCTTCCCTGGCTTTAAATTTTTTATGAAAACATTTAGAAAATCAAAACTAGGGTATAAATTGCGGCGCTGTAACACCTTTCATATTTACGGTATTAGTTTAATTTTGTGTTAAAAATGGCATTTGCTGCTGCTTTAAAACAATTCATATATTTACGATTTTAGTTTAATTTGAAATCAAAAAACGCATTTTTTTAGAGCAATTTTCTTAAAAATATTCGCCTGCGGCGCTGTAATACCGTTGATTTTCACGGTTTTAGTTTATTTTGACTCAAAAATTACAGTTTTAATGTAATTTTCTCAAAAATTTTCTTAAACATTTTTTTAAATAAAAAATGTATGAAATAAACGACTTCAAATCTGAGTACCCCCTCCCTAGATTTGAGACCAAATCCTCGCTTGTAGTTACTAAGTTTTGTTTGCATATATTAATATGTTCCTCATAAAAGCTATTTTTTTTCTTATCGAAACCGCCCCTTCTTTTCAAATGGCTGGGATCGTTGACTTTTATTGTAACCTGTTAGTTACTATTTAGGTAGCCAGAAATATATATTCGTACTTTTATTATTTTAATTATTATAATCTAAAATCCTCTTGAAACCTAAATACTTGAGTTTAAATATTTATTGCTTACGGGGCAGGCAGGCAGGCAATGGAAAGATTAAGATTTGTTTTTAAAAGACAGTTGACTTTCGGTCATAGACGAAAAAAGAGCTTTAGTTAAGCATGTGGTAATCAAAGAGTTTGAATTAATAAAGAGAGAATAATAATGAGTTGATATGTAGAAAGTGAAATGATGTGATAGTGACTAGTGTAGGCAAAATGGCGGACCACTAGATGTATTCTAGTAGTGTAAGCAATGTGGCGGTCCACTACTAATGGAAAAATCCTGGGGACATAGGTGCCCGCCGGCGTTCCTTCAGATTGGTACTTGTAAGTTTCAGGGGTTCTTACATGCTTTCTGAATGACACATCAAGGTGGAAGGGTTCATGAAGGGCAACCCTATCACTTGGATGTTGGGATGCTAATTGTTTAGCGGCAATGAAGCGTCCGGGGGAAGCCTCTTTACTAATTTTAGGGTGACATGTCGAAGAAAGAATAATTAGCTAATAATAACTAAACACCGGTATTAAATTGAAATAAGATATAAGGAGATGATTATGACCAGATGATGTTGTATGAATGATATGATCCCGACTCCTAAATGTCAAAGTCACTTTTAGGTTATATTTTTATTAAAAATTTCGTTTTGCTATCACCGGAATATTTTTTGTCCATTTTTAAAGAAAATTTTTTGAGAATGACTTGAAGAAGACACAGATGGACCAACAAAAATCACAAAGAAATATTTTGGGAATGCCAGCCATATTTACAGGAAGTCGCAGATTAAATTAGTCTTAAATAAAAGCCTTTTACAGTTGTACCTGGTCCCGTATTCTCGTAGTTATAAAAACGCTAAGCGTTTTTAAGAACTATAGGCAGTGGCGATCCCAGCCATTTGAAAAGAAGGGGCGGTTTCGATAAGAAAAAAAATAGCTTTTATGAGGAACATATTAATATATGCAAACAAAACTTAGTAACTACAAGCGAGAATTTGGTCTCAAATCTCGGGAGGGGGTACTCAGATTTGAAGTCGTTTATTTCATACATTTTTTATTTAAAAAAATTTTCTTAAACATTTTTTTATCATCCATTGCCTGCCTGCCTGCCCCGTAAGCAATAAATATTTAAACTCAAGTATTTAGGTTTCAAGAGGATTTTAGATTATAATAATTAAAATAAAAAAAGTACGAATATATATTTCTGGCTACCTAAATAGTAACTAACAGGTTACAATAAAAGTCAACGTTACATTCGACCAACCTGACAAAAGTCACGTCCCCGTGACTATTCTGAGTCTGTACGAAGTACAACTCCGTCTTCATCTTCGCCACTTGGACTATCTGAATCATCCGAGATGCCTCCTGGAGGTATCCAAGGTTTCATTCTATCTACTGCTATTACATTATTGTACTTTTTCGTTTGGCTGCGAGTAGACGAGGTCATGTATTGAACGCGATATCTGTCCTCTGGTAATATTTCTTTTATAATCATTGGTCCTGCATATTTTGGAGTTAGTTTACTACTTTGCCCTTCAATATGTTTGTTCATTTGAATAAGTACTAGTTCATCTATTTTGTACTTTCTTGCTGCTTTCCTGCTTTTATCGAAACGCTGTTTTTGCTTTTTCTGTTTAAAGTCAATTCTTTCTGAAACTTTCTGTCTTATGTCTTGAATATCTTCCTCAATATGATGTATATCAAGCTCTGCTGTTAGAATACTATCTGCCTTTGGTCTTGAAGAATATTCCATTAAAAGTTGACTTGGGGTTTTCTTTGTTATATCGTGAATTGTGTTGTTTATATTAAATTGAATTTTATCAATTTATTGATCCCATTTATTTTCACTACTACTTGTTGTTGATAAAGCTGATAAGATTGTGCGATTTAATCTCTCTACTTGGCCATTTGCTCGTGGGGTTGCGACAGAATTTCAAAAAATTGGTTGGGAATTATGTCGTTTACAAAAATCTTTAAAAGAATTGGATATAAATGCTGTCCCTTTATCAGTAATAATTCTTGTTGGTACTCCATACGTTTCAAAAATTATTTCCAAAAATATAATGACTAATTGGCTTTTTGTAGACTACTGGTTTAAGTTGTACATACTTGGTAAAGGCATCAATTATTACAATTAAATTTTGGAGTTTTCTGAAAAGGTCTCAAATGGTCAATATGGATTGTGTGAAATGGTATAGGCTCTTTTATTGTAAAGTCATGGTATGCAGCTTGCAATATATTTTTCAACGTAATTGCGCATACGCGGAAACCAATATTTTTCACTCAGTTTCTTAAGTGTTTTCTCAGTAGCAAAATTACCTGATTCATCGTGAGACCACTGGACAACTTGTCTCCTAAATCCTTGAGGGACTACCCATTGAATTCCTAATGCGGTAATTCTATAAACTCTTCCCCGGCGTAATGCATAATTTTTATAAATTTCTTTTCATAATCACTTTCTGGTGGTTTGGACCAAATTTTAAACATTAACTTAATTTTTTCGTCACTCAGTTGCACAGTAATTATCCAATCTGCTTCTTCAATTTTTAAAATGATATTTTCTGACGGCGGTTTTTCAGTATGATTTGGGTTACGAGTTAGAGCGTCAACATAATTGCTTACGATTTCCTGCACAATACTCAACTGTAAAAGAATACTCTTGAAGTTGTAACTACCAGCGTGCTATTCTTGGTACGAGGTCTCTTTTAGAGCTGGCTGTTTTTAAAGCATTTCAATCTGTAGTAACTTTAAAATTTTTAACCAGGAGTATTGGAGAAGAATAAGCTGATTCTGATTCATGTAACTAGTAAAACGGAACGGAACTAATAATTCTTATATCATATTGCAAACTTTTTCCTTTTCGGACTCTAATCTATAAGGCCTGTAAATAAGTAAACGGTGTATCATCCAAAAGTTTAGTATTCATTTCAGCAGATTTAGCCACACCCAAATTATAGTTATCAGTAGCAAAACAGTCTCTAAATTCTTGTAGTAGTGTGATAAGTTGTAATTTTATTTGCTTGTCTTTAATGCCGATATTAACTTCATTTTCATTTAAAAGAGCTAATTGTTGTGTGTTTAGTTTTAATACATGTCTTGAGTGATTTACAATAATCCTTGATATAGCATACTCTTTTCCAATTTGATATCTTCCACACTTATATTCACTTATAAACAATTCTACTTTGTTTGTTGAAAATGTCTTTTGTTCTTCACTAAAAGGGAGATTGTCGTCCTTAGTTACAATGACACCTCGTTGTTCAGTAAAGGATTGTCCCACTAAAACTTCCTGGAGATGATCTGGCACTACAAGAAATTTTACTGTCCGTTGTACATTGTCAACTGTAATTTTGATTTCGATTTTTCTAAAATCTTTTATTTGAGCCAAACCATATCCTTTTGTTACGATATCATAATCTTTAATCGGTAATTTTAATTCATTAGCATTACTAAAAAGAATAAGATTGCAAGAGGCACCAAAATCTACGAATGCCTCTAACTTTTGTTTGTTTGCAATAATGTCCTTAAAATACTTTTGGTTATTTTCCGTCGGTAGTCACAAAACATTTTCCTTTCTGGTATTCTGATTGGGTTTTTGGATCGATGTCCAAAACGTTGACATGAGTAACATTGCACTGCCCTGCATTCTCCAGCTTTATGCCCAATATTTTGACATTTATGACAGGTTGAATTTCTATGTCACACGATTTTAAGTAGTGAAGTAAAGCCTCAGACGTTTGAAAATTACTCGATCTCGCAGACGTTTGTATGGTTCTGTCGGTAATTCCCCCCAATAGACAAGACACAGCATCTGGACCAAAAATCTTACATTCGTTGAAATATGCTACTTTTTCGTAGTAGTAACTTAAATATGACTCATTTCGTTGCTTGGTTCTGTTTACCATCTTCATTAAGTTATTGAAATAATCGGCATGTGGCGGAAACGCTTTCTGTAACTCGACTTTCCATTCTTCCCATGTATACTAAATTGTTGGCAAACTTTGATACCAAGTTTGTGCAAGTCCCTTTAATTTCGCAGTGGCGTTGTATACCGTATGTTCATCATCCCAGTTGTAAAGGTTTTTCAGTTCGTCGATTCTATGACACCACTTCTGGATTATAAAATGGTACCACATTGTCGTGCGGGCTTAAAATTCTATGTACTGGGCGTTCATTTTATTAGCGGCAAAAATAACACCCGGTATAAAAAGAACACCCTTTATAACACAACCACGTTTTTTTTTTTAAAAAAAAAACAGTACGCTTCCAAATTAGTAAAAATCTTACCACAATATACACTTTACCACCCAAAAATGCACATAATAACTCACTTTTATTTCAAACAACGTTTAATTTAGTTAAAAAAAATGCCAATATATAATTCTACACGTTTTCATAAAATAAGGTCGACGCAACAGTCCTAGAAAATATTGGTCCATATCTTAATTGCCTTTTTTGAGCTTACTCTTCTAAACAAATTTTCAATAGGCATATTATATTCCGTGTGTTGACGACGACAAACCATAGATAACTAGCAGAAAAAGTGGCTCTAATTAAGTAAAATATCTTTCAGAGCTTTTATTATTTTTAACCTTATTTACCTTTTATCAGTGATTGATGATAGTGATTGGTATGTACCCCACACCTGAATGTAAAGTGCCTAAATAAATAAGTAAATTTTTAATTATAAAACTCACCTTTTGAGAACTGGATATTTACCAAGGTATCATCAATCACTGCTTTTGCAATTTTTAATCAATCGTCCTATTTAATAATTGTAATACGTCTTGACAGGCAGGTCAGCAAACACATAAAAAAATAAATCAAGAGCTTACTGTTTGATCAACTAGCAAAAACATGGTTTTACTCACCGGGGGCCCTATGCCGCCCTCATATCATTCATACAAAATCATCTGGTCATAATCATCTGCTTATATCTTATTTCAATTTAATACCGGTGTTTAGTTATTACTAGCTAATTATTCTTTCTTCGACATGTCACCCTAAAATTAGTAAAGGGGCTTCCCCCGGACGCTTCATTGCCACTAAACAATTAGCATCCCAACATCCAAGTGATAGAGTTGCCCTTCATGAACCCTTCCACCTTGATGTGTCATTCAGAAAGCATGTAAGAACCCCTCAAACTTACAAGTACCAATCTGAAGGAACGCCGGCGGGCACCTATGTCCCCAGGATTTTTCCATTAGTAGTGGACCGCCATATTGCCTACACTACTAGAATACATCTAGTGGGCCGCCATTTTGCCTACACTAGTCACTATCACATCATTTCACTTTCTACATATCAACTCCTTATTATTCTCTCTTTATTAATTCAAACTCTATGATTTACTCTAAAATCACCACATGCTTAACTAAAGCTCTTTTCTCGTCCATAACCGAAAGTCAACTGTCTTTTAAAAACAAATCTTAATCTTTCCATTGCCTGCCTGCCTGCCCCGTAAGCAATAAATATTGTAACTCAAGTATTTAGGTTTCAAACGGATTTTCGATTATAATAATGAAAATGATAAAAGGGCGAATATATATTTCTGACTACCTAAATAGTAACTAACAGGTTAAAATAAAAGTCAACGTTACTGTTTAGAATTAAGGGAAACTAATTTTATTTTTGTTCTGGATCTATAAATACGGTTTAAAATGGGTTAAATTATGTGTCTGTTTTTAAAACTTCGCGCTTATTTGTCCAAGTATACATATCAAAACCTTCACACCTATGTGGGAAAAATGGAGAGAGCCTCCCACTAAAAATACCTGCGAAAGAGGAAAAAGAACAATTGCATTTTAGAACCGACAGAAAGTGTGCTAAAAACATATGGTGATTTTCCGCTAACTTAAAAACCTTAAAATATTGCCGGTGGTTGTGCAAGGACAATCTACAAAGACAGAAGGATTAGTTGCTGGTCGCTGTGAGGGTACCCTCCAGATCGTCTCGAGAAAAACAACAAGTGAGTGGTGGGTTTTGATATTTCGCCGCGTTTTTTTACAGCTTAATTTTTTTGTTAAATCTGTGGACCAAACCTTTGGTAACTACAGTCCACTCACGAACATCGATTTTAAAGACCATCTGTCACATAATTTGGGCCTACGACCGCGGATTTTTCGAAATTTTGGGGTTATTTTATATTTTTCAGAAATACTTACTATATTCAACCGCTTTATCCGACATTTTTAAATTTAGCAAACCGCAATAAAGTAAGTAGGCATACCGTCCTTTTCAATGCTTAACAAAATTGCACATTGCGCAGCACACATTCTATAAACCGCACCCATCGTTCCAGCTATCTCTTTTTAGCATACACGATTTATTTAGCCATCTTATTTTCGCTTATTGCATTGCAACTCAAATATGGAACCGTACTTAATTTTTTTCCCGCTTTCGCAAAATGAGTGATACAGAAAAATTTAAGAAAACAATTATATATCGAGACATTGAAGTGAAGAAAATTCAAACTTTACATGACTTTACCAAAAAAGTACTTGTGGATAGCGCTTTGCAAAGTGAGTTTAAACAAAGATATAAACAGTTGAAAATAATACGTTCAGAATTTATTAAATATCAATCTTTTATTATGAGTAATATAAAAAGCACGGAAACGGAGCTTCTTGAGCAGGAGGATCTAGTCCGAGCGGAATTTGACAATGTCAGTTTTTACATTCAGGGTGTTTATGATGATATGTTTAAAAATAAACTTCCCTTAGCTCCTGTCGGTCAAACAGTCACTCCGTTAAAATCGACCTTGGCTAATCTAACGCTCCATAAATTTTCTGGAGATATAAAAAACTTTCCCGCTTTCATTGATGTTTTTAATGTACTTGTGCACATTAACAATTCACTTTCTAATATGGAAAAATTTAGCCAATTACTTAATTGCTTAGATGGCCCGCCTAAATCTCTTGTACAACGCACGCCTACAATAGCCAACAATTACATAATAACTAGCTTTAGTAAAAAGATATTCCAATGCCAGAGTTCTTGCTAAAACCTATTGGAACGCAATTGAAAATGCACCATTTTTACATAGTGAAAATCCGCAATTATTACGTAAACTTTTAGACACTTTTTGTGAAAATATTGCCGCTTTAACTAATAATAATGATGATTTTTAAACGTCTGGATAGCGCAACCCTTTCTCGTTTTAAATTACACCATTAATCTGATACTCTACCTACATATGAGGAATTCATTGAGTTTTTAGAAAAACAATGCATTGCCTTTGACAGTCTTGCAGTTTCACCTAACACACCGCAACGCAGACAACCAATAATGCAGTCGCACCAAAGTCCGTATAATTTGAGAATGCGAAATAGTCCTGGTACCCCGCAGAATCGCACTGCCCTGTTGACCAATACAAATAATTCTAATAATAGCACCCCCGCTCGCCCTTGTCCAATATGTATGTATGATCTCAAGTAAACTGCCGCCTTTGCTCTTTACGTCACCACAGCCTTTTGCATTTAAATAGAAGTAATATGACACCCCCTCGATATAATTTTGGAAATTATTCACCATCCTCTGGAAATAATAGTCAATCTGGTTTAAACTCTCGTCAATCCGTCCCTGATTCAAGTATTCAGTCAGCCAACGCTTGTGCCACCTTTTCAAATACACAAAATGATTTTCATACAAATAAGAAATTAAATTCAGTTTTATTATCAACCTTGCAGGTTGAAGTCCTTGATAGCCGTGAAAATTATCAAAAAGTCCGAGCGATTCCCGATAGCACCTCTGAAGGGAATTTTATCTCAAAAAAATGTTGCAATAGGCTAGGATTAACCGCGCACAATTTATCACTTTCTATTTTTGGGCTTGATAATATGTTAACTAGCGCCTCAGGAGCCGTCAATTGTTTTATAAATGCCTCAAATCAAGAGGGCCCGTGTTTTTCATTGGAAGCCGTTATTCTTGACAAGTTATGTAATGAAAATTCTAAAGATTTTATTTTTTCCAAATCATGACCGCATACTCATAATTTAAAATTGGCGGACGAAACATTTTACAACAAATCGTCAATTGATTTATTATTGGGTGCTCAAATTTTTGGACAACTTTTACAAGAAGGGTGTATTAAGAGCACGAATAATCAACCGACCGCGTTAAATACCGTTCTTAAAAATGTTTTAATGGGAAACGTTTCATTACAAAATCCAGAACCGCCAAAAGAAATAAATAGTTTTCTAACACAGGTGGAAGATTTAGCTTCCCTTGAGTTTACATTGCGCCGTTTTTGGGAACTTGAGGAGGTACCAAATAAACCCATTTTATCTCCTGAAGACACCTTATGCAATGGCATTTTTGAAAAAACGCATTTTCGTACGCCTGAAGGTAGATATGTTGTGTCGCTTCCTTTTAAAGACGACCACCCCCCTATTTTTCCTGGATCCTACAATATAGCCCTTCGTCGTTTTTATTCCTTAGAACGCCGCTTAAGCACTAACAAAGAACTATATACGCAATATTCTGATCAAATGCAAGATTATTTTTAATTTGGTTTCATGACCTTAGCTTTAAATGCGTTTTCAGAGCACTCGTATTTTATACCGCATCATTATATTTTTAAACCCGAAAGTACAAGTATTAAAATGAGAATTGTATATGACGCAGGCGCAGTTTGTAATAATAATTTAAGTCTAAACTTCATGCTGTTAAGTGGACAAAAATTACAAAATGACATTGCCACTATTTTGTGTAATTTTAGAACGCACCTGTTTGTTTTGATATGCGATGTATGTATTTACAGATATATATCAACCCCGCTCAGTTTAATTATCAAAATATACTTTGGAGATTTTCTCCGCAAAATCCTCTAAAATCGTATAGTCTAAACCGCGTAACATTCGGTGTTAAAAGTTCCCCATATTTGGCGTTGAGAACTTTATTGGAACTCGCAGAAAATGAGAAAGAATTTTTTGCTAACGCCTCAAAGGTGATTAAAACCGACGTTTATGTAGACGATATTTTAACAGGTACCGACAGTTTCGACAGCGCTAAAAGGCTTCAGTGCGAGCTTATTTCGTTGCTTAAAAAAGGAGGCTTTGAACACAAAAAATGGGCAAGCAACTCGCCTGAATTGCTCAATCACTTGCCTCCTGACTACATTAATGAACAGTCACTGTCTTTTGACACAGAAAAGGATGTCAATATAAACATTTTGGGCTTGAAATGGAACCCCGTCAATGATAACTTCTGTTTTACTGTAAAACCGTTAAACCGCCCCAGCCCTAAAAGAAACTTTTTATCCGAATTGGGGAAATGTTTTGACCCGTTGGGAATATTAGGACCCATAACTTTTTTCTCAAAGTTACTCACTCAAAAGCTTTGGATCTTGGGACTAGGTTGGGATGAAACCCCTGACCAAAACATAATTAGCATTTGGGAAAAATACAAGTCTGAACTAATATCTAATTTAATCATGCCGTGCCTCATTAAATCTGATTTTACTAACTCTTGTAAAATTTTGGCCTTTGGGGACGCCAGTGAACGTGGAACGTGCGCGATAATTTTTTTTCGTACTGAAATTAGTCAAAATCAATTTGAAACATATTTTATCTGTTCTAAAACCAAAGTTAGTCCAATAAAAAACCGCTTATCAATTGCACGCATGGAACTCAATGCCGCTGTGTTATTGTCTAAACTTCTTTCGTTTGTTCTGGAAACTTATGAAAATAAAATTCATTTTTCAAAAATATATTGCTATAGTGATTCAAAGGTAGTTTTATCATGGATAAAGTCATCCCCGCATAAGTGGGCAAGTTATATTGCTAATCGACATGGCTTACCTTACCTAAACATCAGTTGCCCAACCATAAATTAAACTCCGAAGACTACGTTACTCATGAAGAGGAGCGTGATATGTTAAAACAAAAAAAAACTTGCTAATAAGCCCTTACGAAAATTAGACTCTTTTCTTGACGACGATAATTTGTTACGGGTAGGAGGCAGATTACGCCACAGTAATTTATCTTAACGCTAAGCATCCGCTTTTATTACCCCGCTCATGCCGCCTTACTGTTCTTTTAATTGAACATACGCATAACACTTTTTGTTATCCTGGCTTACAGACTCTACATTTTATTTTATCTCAAACCTTTTGGATACTTTCAGGCCGACGCGCCATTCTTACCGTTCTTTCGCATTGCATAAACTGTTGGAAATTAAAACCCAAACCTTAGGAACTCACCATGGGGCATCTACCCCAAGTTCGTTTATGAACGGTGAAAGCCTTCAAAATCACCGGAGTTGACCTAGCTGGCCCCTTAAGGGTCTCCTTAGGAAAGGCACGTAACCCAAAACAATTCCAAGGATGGGTAGTTGTATACGTTTGTTTTTCTACAAAGGCGTATCATTTAGACTTAATTTCAGAGCTTTCCGCTGAATGTTTTCTTGCGAGTCTACGTAGATTTCTCGCCAGACGTGGCAGAGTACGTCAAATGTTTTCGGACAATGGATCAAATTTTTTAGCCAGCAGTAAATATCTTGCATCCATTTTTGAAAATTGCGCCCAAAAAGAAAGGATTACTTGGTCATTTAATCCCCCTTCCGCGCCGCACTTTGGCGGTCTATGGGAGAGTGGCGTAGAAAGCGTAAAAACGCATCTTTTCCGTGTAATTGGAAAAAACCTACGAAGAAATGTTGACTGTCTTGATTCAAATAGAAGGATTATTAAATTCACGCCCGCTCTGCGCCAAATCAAACGATCCGAACGATTTGTCTGTATTAACCCCGGGTCACTTTTTAAATCTTGAACCCATGTCAATCTTACCCGATCCTGATTATTGTGACGAAAAACTAAACAGGCTTAATAGGTGGCAGCTTTTACAACGTTTACACGCCGACTTTTGGTTCAGATGGAACCACAAATATTTACACACAATTAATCAAAAAGCATGGCATAAAAACGATTCTACGATCACACCTGGAGCATTATGTCTTATAAAAAACGATAAATCTCCGCCGTTACATTGGGCAAGAGTAGTTGAGGTTTATCCTGGCCGCGACGGAATTACAAGAGTTGCTACTGTACGCACCACTCAAGGGATATACAAGCGCCCTTTGGTAAAGTTATGTCCACTTCCGGTGGAACAAGAATAGATTTTCTTAAATATATTTTTTTTTTCTCAATCGCTCTACCTTTTTTAGTATCTCGACTTATTATTCATTCATCAAGTGGAGATAGCGTATAGCTGGAGCGTTGGTCTATTTATAAAATTTTTATTTTTTTTTTATTTGTTTTGCATTTTGAATCAAAAATGGTCAAAACTTAACACTTTATTTTTATTTTGGTTTTTGAAATCTTTTTACCATACATTTCAAAAACGCGAGGGGAGTATGTTTAGAATTAAGAGAAACTAATTTTATTTTTGTTCTGGATCTATAAATACGGTTTAAAATGGGTTAAATTATGTGTCTGTGTTTAAAACTTCGCGCTTATTTGCCCGCGTATACATATCGAAACCTTCACACCTATGTGGGAAAAGTGGGGAGAGCCTCCCACTAAAAATACCTGCGAAAGAGGAAAAAGGACAACTGCGGTTTAGAACCGACAGAAAGTGTGCTAAAAATATATGGTGATTTTCCGCTAACTTAAAAACCTTAAAATATTGCCGGTGCTTGTGCAAGGACAATCTACAAAGAGCGAAGGATTAGTTGCTGGTCGCTGTGAGGGTACCCTCCAGATCGTCTCGAGAAAAACACCAAGTAAGTGGTGGGTTTTGATATTTCGCCGCGTTTTTTACAGCTTCATTTTTTCGTTAAATCTGTGGACCAAACCTTTGGTAACTACAGTCCACTCACGAACATGGATTTTAAAGACCATCTGTCAAAGTTACATAAAAATTTTACTGATTAAAAGTTATTTTTAGGGCCGGTTTCCCAATAGCGGGTTACCAGAGAGTTAAAGTAACTCACAGGCTAGGTATAAATCCCAGTTTTTTGCTGTTTTAAACCAATATTATTTAGGTTAACCCTGGGGTAAAACAACTTACCCTCGCCTTGAAGCTAAGGTTACCCTGGAGTTAAGTTTAACCCGAAGTTTAAAGATTTTTATAAGGTTATGTTGCTCGAGTTGACGCTAACTTGCTATTGAGAAACCAACCCTTAGCGGCGCAGAATGCGAAGTCAAAATAAGTAACCTAACCCCAAATTTTTGACCCGGTGCTAAAAAATTTCTGGTGTTCCACTGTGGACTAACATAAATAAACTCTCCGCGTTGCCATATAAAACAAATGCAATGACGTAAACAACATGACAAAAAAATCATGTCACCACAGTTAAATTGATTTCCTAATAGCCTACCAACTCGGTTGTCAGAATAGATCAGCTGTGGATAGAAGTTTCTAACCTGTACGTTTGACGCTGTCACCACAACTGTTGGAAAAATAAAAAAATTACAAAATTCTTTTTCATTTTTCAAAAAGACACTATCAAGTCCATCTTTTCTTAAAATTTGTTTAAAAAATTCCGAACGTTTGCTGTATTATTAATTGCAAAGGCAATTATAGGTACGGGCCAAAGATTTCGATGTTTGCTTTCCAAATTATCCCGAAATTTATGGAAAATGGATCAGTGCCATAGAGCGACCACATTTTGTGCCGAGCAAAACTTCTAGGGTAGGTTTTTATTTTTATATGATACTTACAGATAGATAATTATTTTTTAGCAATGAAAATTACATTACAACAAAATCTATTCCAAGAATAAGAATAATTTATAAACACTAGAACAACAAATTAATAATATAATTTTAACATTTACCTACAATAGTAACTACCTATTTTATTATTTTATATCACAATATATAGGTAGAAGAAATCCTGATCAACCTCTTACGAACAACAAGAATTTTAATCTCTATTTTCATAGGTCTGTGAGTTGCATTTCAAAGCAAGCGACTTCATAACATCGATGAAGAGTTTTGATGAGAAATCGGAAAAAGTTTTATCAGTACCATTAAAAAGAATCAGACAGAAGAATTAGTTTTGTTTATTATTATTAGCATTAGATTAACTTATAAGCAAATGTCTAGTGTACTTAATTATATGACGGACTTTTTAATTTTCATGAAACGCCCGTGAACATGACAATAATATTAGGTAACCTAAAAGAGATAATTTGACTGACATTGACTGGAGAAACCACTATAAACAGCTGATTGATAGGCTATGATTAGTGACCGAAGGTCACGATGATACAGGGGGGGCAATTCCAGTGGGCTATCGTTACGGCAACATCGCTTATTGTTAATTAAAAAGAAGATTTGAATGGCACGCAACCCGAAATACTTTCCCAAAACAACTGTCAAATGCCGACAGTAAGTGAAGTTTGTTTACCTTTGGAACTTGCGGGGAAATTTTGCGAAAATAATAATTTTCATGAACTTTTTGCACGCAATATGGACTAAAAATCTGATCACAATGTGATGGAGGACGACCTTTATCAATTTTTGATTGAATTTTGTTTGGAAAAGCCACGTTCTTTGTGAAAAAAGACCCACATGGGCCTTGTGTGGAAGTACCGCCAGATTTTTTGTTTGGGTAAGTACTTATACTTAAGCTGGGTTTATACAAGAAAAATTAAAACTAAATTAAGAATAGAGTAAATTAAACATAAAATTAAAACTAAGAACTTTTTGATGGCTTATAGAGGAATTAAAATATTTGTCATTTTTACCAGTTTGTTTTGTTTTTCATTTGAAACTTGTATATTTTGCTAAAAATTTACAAAAATGCCTCAATTTTTAACACCTAAAATCACATACATATATTTTATAGCAGTGTCTTATCAGAGCTGTGCCACCAGAAGCTAATGGTTGTCCAAGTCACAAACTCCCTTATTTCAGCAAAATTAGTGTCAAACCTTTCCCTACCTTTTTATAGGAAAATACACCACCCAGTTTCCTTAGAAAAAAGGACCGAAATTATAAATCTTCTTTTGAAATAAAATAAAAAAACAGAAAAGTGAGGTTATAAGTAAAAAAATCAATGTTTCCTGACATGCGCACATCCATTTTAAGTTAAAATTAAGTTAAAATGATAACAGTTGACCATCTTTTCATTTTAATTTAATTTTCTTAGTTTTAATTAAAGCTGTATAAACACTTACAGGTGTTCCTATAGGTTTAACTCTTATTTTTATTTTTTATTTAATTTTATTTTTAATTTAGTTTTAATTTTTCCTGTATAAACCCAGCATTACTTTATCTTATGTTCTATTCTGTTCTTTTTGGTGCTTAAAGAACCCTACCTACATAATGTAAACAAAAAGATATAGTAGGTCAGTTTTAAGTTCAGTTTATACATTTTGAAAAGACGGGAGCCAGTGGTCAGAAAGCCGAAAAATAATTTTACAAAATATTCAAACATTATAAGAAAAAAGAGTTGGAAATTAGTCAAGTATGCAGGATTCGTTTGACCAAGGTTATTACACTGACTTTTTATTGAAAAAAATCTGACATCAACTAATATCTACCTATATATTGAGAAAAAATCAAATATGTTATTATTATTATTATTGGACATTATTTGGACACACATCATGCATTGTGTTTATGCTTGTATTTTTTGTGGTTATCGCCAAATTACTAAATATGATGCCTTGTACAAATGATAGTACTTACAACGCATCGAGTACCTAGTTAAAGAGAGGCGGCTGATTCTGATTGCTATGCAACACCAAGCAAAAATTTTGCATCCCTTCTCATACTGTCTCCGCTTCTTCAATGCTTTTCTTTTGCACAGGATAGTAGATCTTTTGAACTCCCTCCCTCTCTCCGCTATCACCATTTAAATGGATAAATGACAAAAATCGTGTACCTAACTTTCGTACATTCAAATTGATTTTTTTAAAACAAATTCTGATGTACACATTTTTTTTAAGGTTTGCCAACTTTTAATATTTTAATGTAATGTAATGTACTTTTCGTTTTTTTAGGTCAACTGTTGAAAATCTACAAGAGCGGGACCCATGCTGTAGTGCTAATAAGAGAGAAAATAAATTATGAAGTTTGGGAATAAACAGTTACCATAGCTGCTCAAAGTATATTAATAAATTATCCATAGAAATCAGTTTTGGTAAGTTTTCAATTCCAACACCAGATTTTAAATTTGTAGGTACACCTATTGTCAAGTAATGCAAACTATCCTAAGATTTTGCCTCATACGTCAAGTATTGACAGGTATTATCGAGTTTTTGTACCTACACCTAAATTATTGGAGGTGTTGGCCTCTCAGTTTTAGATTCTGAGATTTAAAAATGTTTACTTAAATCTCTGATGAATAATAAGGCATGTTTAAAATGTAAACAAAAACTTCTAGTACATTTTACCATCAGTACCTATAGACATTGGGTCATTACTTTTTAAATCCACCAATTTGGGATTAATTTGTATCTCAATATTTTTAAAAGTTGATAATTTTTAACACTTATACACTATAATTTACATTTATTGGTTAAAAAAATCAGATTTATTTTTTCACTGTTTATAAATATGTACTTACTTGCTTATCATTTAAAATTGTGGTTTCAATAAAGCCTATCTAAAATTACATACAGAATAGCTAGCTAATAGAAGCTTTCTACAGACCCTGTTTAATTGGTCTAATTTTTTGAAATATATTTTTTAGAGAAAAGAAAAAATTTTGTGTAAATATAATATTTTTGTGTAAAAGTAGAGTATTGTGGTTTTTAACGAATCATCATTTTGAGTTTCGCAATTATGTCAGTTATAAATATGTCATTTTTAAATATTTAACCTTTGCGTTTCTACATAATTTTAAGACCAATTTTCTCATCTTTGTCAGAATCAAAATGCATAAAACTTTTAACTTTTCAAGCTCTCTACTCTTGATTAAATTCCTGTTTAAAAAACTCTTTTAGTTTTTATCCACTGTTTTACAAAGTTTACTAGTTTTTATCAGTAAATTATTTAACCCATCATCACACAAAATTAGTAAAGTTAAAAAAATTTATTGTGCAAAATGAGGCAAATAATTTAATAATAATAAACTGAAATTTTACTCAGAAGTCATTTTATTGGGGTAGTTTCGTTTTTTTAACCGGTTTCAGAGAGTTTTTACCTCGACTCCCCCTTCCTTTGGAACGCCACTGTGTAACCATATATACCTATTTAACAAATCTTATGCATTTTTGTTGGATAACGTTACATTTTTTATGCATAGATTTTATGGATGTCACTAATAATATTACTAATAATTAAGTAATATTGATAATACAGTACCTAAAATGTGTTATAAAAATCTAAACTTTTTACATAAAAAACTTTTTTTCCCCGTATTGAAAGATCCATATCTCAATAACTGAAAGAGTCTCATATAAAAAAATTTAATCATCAGTAGAGCATGAAAGAATAACAATATATGGCAAGTTTTATTCATTTTGATTCAGGCCTAGATGAAAAAATTAACTTTAAATTTGGCAGAAAATTGGAAAAATATTGCGAATAAACAAAAAACAATAGCACATGGTATTCCTATTGTCTGAAGTATTAATTCAAGTGAACTAGTGAAAAGCAACGAAACATTTTAGCAAAATCCGGCAAAATCATATGAAGGACAAAACACATATGGTAAGCTACCTTCATATTAAAAAGAAAACATTTTAAAATCCAAAAATTCATCTGTAAAATAAAAAATTTAACTACTTTTTGGAAGATAATTGTCTTTTTAACCAAATACAAATTTCCACTTGTTTATTGCTGTAATTTAAGTTTTTGTTTTCTACTATTTTTATTAGCCACCAAAACATAAATATTTCAAATTTCATCGGTGAAATCCAAGGTGGACTAAAGTTTTAAGGTAACCTGTCCACAGGATAGTTAAAAAAAACATTAAATAACAATTGAAGATCTTGAGGTACCTAGGGGATAAGCCACACTTATTTCGTTAATTTACAAGAAAAAGTCAAGAGTCTTTTTCCACTTGAATCCCAACTTGTTAGATTTTCTGAACTTGTTCCCTTTGTTTCCCCAAGGTTTTTAATTATTATTCATTATCTTGACAGTTTTTTTGATCGAGAATTTACATTATTTTTTCTAAATAATATATACAGGGGTCAATTCATATTGTTTTTTTTTAACAGGCAAGTTTTTTTACCACCTTAGCCAGATCCTCTCCCTAATTTCTAAATCAAAGTTCGTTGGACGAAATTCACACAAGCATTGACCATCACTTAAGTTTCTAGTTTACCTTAAATATTAAGATGTGGGGTAAACAAATGATAGTCAGTAATAAAATTTTCAAAGTAGAATCTGATGTAAAACTTGGTCCGCACTTTTCTAAAAGAAACTAAATTTCCAGACAGCAATAAAACTGGTGGCCAAAAAATTGGTGAGATATAGGGCGAGGTGATTAGGAGTTACTATTGGTGTAATTGATTGATTTTACAAACCAAACCTGAAAGCTTTCAATCTTAAGTAGCCAGTTCACTGGCTTACATTTTGAAATACATCTTATTTTTTGTTTCAGGTTAGCAGTTTCCAAGCTGATGAAAGAAAAAATGCAATCCACCAATTATTGAAATATTAGAAAACAATTTTTAATTCTAAGTAACATTTAAACCAATAAGTAAAATAAATCAGTTTTTTATCCCAAATTTTATTATTTTTTAATAGCAATATTAAGAGTGACAAAATCAAGTCAAATCAATTTTTTTTTGTAACATAATAAATTGGTAATATTAAATTAAAAACTAGTATAAAGTATAAATCTAGCCAAAAAATTAAATTTACATAAATGCATTGTAAAAAACTTGTCATGTCAGTCAGTAGACCTTGTTAATTTAAAAATGCAGCATACATTTTAGGCCCTTTATTTGAAGTACTAAGTAGGTTTCTTAAATTATATTACTCAGTTTTACATTCATAAAAATTGATATAAAGTATGGTATTTTCAAGTGTATTAGTTATAAAAATAGGTTTTTGAGGTAAGCATTTATTTGATTATTTAGAATCTATAACTTTGAGTTATTAGTTTTTCCGGGAGTCGTAAAAAGAAGTTGACAAAGCAAATATTAAAAAGGTATTAAAAATTAAAATAATTTGCTTAATTAGCCAACTGCTATATGAATATCATGCTATGCTATGTGTGTGTGGGAAGAAATATCATTTAGGTAATTTAAAAATGGATGTAAAACAATGAAGAAATATCATTTAGGTAAATATTCTTTTTTATAGCAATCAGAGCTGGCAATAACTTTATACTGTACTTAACTTTTCCCAACAAACCAATCTAAAGGCTCTTGAAAAAAACTCTGCCTTATTATAAATAGTTTGCAATAACTTAAATTAATATGTTTAAAATAAAGTGGTTTTACAGGTGTGGCGTTGAGCAGTAACTGTGACCCACTCTTTTTCGATGACTCCCCTAAAAAATCTGCGAATTTTCATGAAGAAGTTTTAAAATCGTAGTTACAATAGGTCCAATGTTCTATAACTATCACTTAAGTGACATTTAAATTTTTTAAATTAAAGAAATTTGGCCTAACAGAATTAATAATAAAATTTTATTTCTGTACTACCTATATTTTACACAACTTTTTAATTCTTTAAAAGTTATTTTATTATTTTTTTTTAATGGGAGAACGAATAACATTTAGCATACATGTACGTATATTGCATCAGTTTCTTCTGAAAGTTAGTTTCACTATGTCTATTGAACATCGAATCTTTGTCTACTTTCATCTAGTGACTTGGAAGGTTGGTCTATGTCTTACTTGAATCCATCCATACTTAATTTGTGGCCCGAGTTGTGGTACTTGATCGGAGACTTGATCCTACTAGAATGATTCTTACATGTAGCTCCATCCTAGCATGTTATACCTAAAAAGAAGTATACATAAGTTTTATCAAAATAATACTTATCCAAATTCTGATCACAACTTTAAGTAGTTATTTTTTCTTTGGTGAACTGCAAGAATCTAAGTCAGGAGTTTTTATTTTAAATAAACTATCTTAGTAGAACTCAAAAGATATATATGGACTCAATGGCCCTTGCTAATGTGCCCATACACGGATGCAAAGAATATATATATCATATATGCTCACTTGTTAACTTTAAGTCCAAAATTGGTAAAGTTGTTGTTGCATAAACTGAGCTTAAATTTCTTTTTAAAAAAACTTGAATCCTAGAAATATGTTCTTGAAGCTCTTTGCATGGTCATTTAAAGCATTTTTTAGCTAACAGAATAGTGCAACCGATTTTTTGTTTTAATAAAGACACTTTATGTATTAAAAACAAACAATCACCTCAACGTGTCACATTCTCGCCCACCCTGACTTTAATTTGAGTAGGTAATAAACTTCAGCAAACTCAACTGGTTGGGCCATGCTTATCTATATTCTGCTATAAGGGCTTGTGTTTCCTTTTAGTCTCATAAATAGCTAGTCGGGAAGTTATGATGTACAAGTTTGGAAGTAAAACAAATATTTCCCCATAACACAAGCTAATTTTATTTACTGTGCTGCTCTTTGTGGGCTCCAAATATGGTGTGAACTGCAACCATCCCAGAAGAAATCATGTTAGTTTTTCTCATAAATTGTAGCACCATTATTAGTCAAAAGTAATATTTTTGTGCGAGTTTAGTTGTCAAAGTAAAATTGACATTGCGCGGCCATTGCGAAATAACAAAACAAACCGCGGTGTTGCCGCGATAACGAATACGCTACGTAACGATCGGTATGAGCCACTGGAATAGCCCCCCAGGGGGGCAATTCCAGTGGGCTATCGTTATGAGATAACGATCGCTATCGCCATTATTTTCACTGTTACGGCAACATCGCTTATTGTTAAGTAAAAAAGAAGAAGGCTTGAATGGCACGCAACCCGCAATACTTTCCCAAAATAACTGTCAAATGCCGACAGTCAGTCAAGTTTGTTTACCTTTGGTTTGGGTAAGTACTTATATTTGAAAAAATATTGAAATATTAGAAAATAATTTTTAATTCTAAGTAACATTTAAACCAATAAGTAAAATAAATCAGATTTTTATCTCAAATTTTATTATTTTTTAATAGCAATGTTAAGAGTGACAAAATCTTTTGAAAAATTTTCTGAGGTAAGCATTTATTTGATTATTTACAATCTATAACTTTGAGCTATTAGTTTTTCTGGTAGCCGTAAAAATAAGTTGACAAAGCAGATATTAAAAAGGTATTCAAAACTAAAATAATTTGCTTAATTAGCCAACTGCTATATAAATATAATGCTATGCTATGTGTGTGTGGGAAGAGATATCATGTAGGTAATTTGAAAATGGATGTAAAATAATGAAAAAATATCATTCAGGTAAATATTAAATCACATGAGTTCAATTTTTTTAAAAATCTTCATCAATTCTTTTTTATAGCAACCAGAGCTGGAAATAACTTAAAACTGTACTTAACTTTCCCCACCAAACCAATCTAAAGGCTCTTGAAAAAAAAAACTCTGCCTTATTTTAAAAAGTTTGCAATATCTTAAATTAATATGTTTAAAATAAATTGGTTTTATGAATGTGATGGTGAGCAGTAACTGTGACCCACTCTTTTTCGATGACTCCCCCAAAAAATCTGCGAATTTTCATGAAAAAGTTCTTAAATCCTAGTTACAATAAGTCCAATGTTCTATAACTATCACTTAAGTGACATTTAAATTTTTTGATTTAAACAAATGCGGCCTAACAGAATTAAATAATAAAATTTTATTTCTGTACTATATTTTAACCAACTTTTTAATTCATTAAAAGTTATCTTATTATTTTTTTTAAATGGGAGAACGATTAACATTTAGCATACAACTATATTGGGAATTTGAATGAAAGTATGGAAATCATTAAATCCAGAAATAGTTTAAATAAAGATAGAGGACCCATCCAGTTTAGTACACTTTATTCTTTGGTTGAGGGGAGATAGGATTAAAAATCGTAATCAATCACAAATTATTAGTCTTATCTCCGCCCACTAAAGGATTGTATATAAGATAGAGCCTAGATTAATTTATTTCATTATTTATCGTCTCCTGATGATGCTAACATTGTTAGCGAAACGCGCGTCGAGTGCAAAAAAGTGTAGTTTTGGTTTGTGGAAAACAATCATAATTTTGATTTAGCATACATGTACGTATATTGCATCAGTTTTTTCTGAAAGTTAGTTTCACTATGTCTATTGAACATCGAATCTTTGTCTACTTTCATCTAGTGCCTTGGAAGGTTGGTCTATGTCTTACTTGGATCCATCCATACCTAATTTGTGGCCCGAGTTGTGGTACTTGATCGGAGACTTGATCCTACTAGAATGATTCTTACATGTAGCTCCATTCAAATGCCCTAGCATGTTATTCCTAAAAAGAAGTATGCATTTTAACTTCAAGTATCAAAATAATACTTATCCAAATTCTGATCACAACTTTAAGTAGTTATTTTTTCTTTGGTGAACCGCAAGAATCTAAGTCAGGAGTTTTTATTTTTAATAAACTATCTTAGTAGAACTCAAAAGATATATATGGACTCAATGGCCCTCGCTAATGGCCCATACACGGATGCAAAGAATATATATGTCATATATGCTCACTTGTTAACTTTAAGTCCAAAATTGGTAAAGTGTGTTGCATAAACTAGCTTTAATTTCTTTCAAAAAAAATTTTACTGTATAATTTTTTCTAGGCTCATCTTACGACTATGTTCGCTAATTACTAATACCTTCTTTATCGGTGATAAACATACACACCAAAAATACAAAGAACATGCTTTTTTATTTTTTCTGCATCTGTCATTATTTGTTTTGTTAGACCTATGTTCTTAAAGCTCTTTGGCCATTTAAAGCATTTTTTAGCTAACAGAATAGTGCAACCGGTTTTTTGTTTTAATAAAGACATTTTATATATTAAAAACAAATAATCACCTTAACGTATCACATTCCCGCCCACCCTGACTTTAATTTAAGTAGGTAATAAACTTCAGCAAACTCAACTGGTTGGGCCATGCTTATCTATATTCTGCCATAAGGGCTTGCGTTTCCTTTTACAGAAGAGTATAAAATATAAACCCACCTTAAAAGAGCAGTCTCATAAATAACTAGTCGGGAACTTATGATGTACAAGTTTAGGATGAGAAGTAAAACAAATATTTCCCCATAACAAAAGCTTATTTTACTTACTGTGTTCTGCTCTTTATGGGCTCCAAATATGGTGTGAACTGCAACCATCGCAGAAAAAATCATGTTAATTTTTCTCAATCATTGTAGGACCATTATTACTCAAAAGTTATATTTTTGTGCGAGTTTAGTTGTCAAAGTTGAATTGACACGGCCGCGGCCATTGTGAAACAACAAAACAAACCGCGGTGTTGCCGCGATAAAGAATCCGCTCCGTAACGATATCGGTATGAGCCACTGGAATAGCCCCCCAGCCGCATTTGGCAGAGCCGGCGTTGCCACATAACTGACGCGCCAGAATTTATGTCGTTTGCCTAAGAATGGGCCACGCTATGACTGTTTGCGTTGTCAACATTTTCTAAATAAATTTCAGCCAACTGTTTACTAAAAAATCCCCAACAAGCTACCATATTGTTATTGAAGCTTGGAAATAAATATCAACTTTTTAGAGATTTTTGTGCTGCCAACCTAGTAAACAGTTAGTAGTTGATAATTCCCAGAATATTGTCAAATTAAGGAATACTATTTTTAGTTTTTAAGGCATATAATTTTTGTTTTGTTTTGTACAATTAGTTAAAAGGTGGAATTGGTTTTAATTGTTTTTGTCATTATGAAGTGATCTAAAACTACCTGTTTTTTTACACTATTGCGTAAAAGATAGACGGGAACTCCTAATGTTATCATCAAAAATAAATTGAGTAAAGATAAACTCCAAAACTTCCCTCGCTCAAAAAAATACACAAAAATCCACTACTCGTAACAGATGCGTGACGTATATTTACAGGTTTTCATTATCAATATTTGGTGGGTTGTGTTTGGTTAGGCTGAATTGGGACCTTCTCAAGGTTTTTAGAGTGTATCCAAACTTTTCTGAGTGTGTCCATAAATCACTCAAAAACGGTTGAACCAATTTTAATGAGTTTTGTTAAGAGAATCTGTTACCTCGCTTTTTGTAACCGTGACTCCAATTTAAATCAAATTTTAATAAGCGACTTATTATCTATAAGCAATAAGCAAAGTACCGTTATTGTGCCCAACTAAATTTAATTTAATAATATATTTATCAGGAGTGAGATTGACAAAAATTACACCGGACCAAACAAATACTGATTATAGAATACCGATTCCGTTTGAAGTCGGTATAAAGGGGTTTTTGAGGGTGAGGATTTCAAATTTTCGATCATATTTCAAAAATTATGAAGTTGAAAGCTCCCAGGGGGGGGGTACCATCTAGTATCTCCGATTTCATTAAAAATTGGTAGGTAGCGGTTTTTGTGGTCGAGGATTACGAATTTTCGATCAGATTTGAAAAAATATAAAGTTGACAGCTTTCCGCTGAGTTGGGGGGGGGAGGCTACCATCTAGTATTTCCGATTTCGTTCAAACTTGGTATAAAGAGGATTTTGGGTCCGAAAATTAAGAATTTTTGACCAAATTTCAAAAATTAGGTTGACAGCTTCTGGAGAGGGGGGGATCATCCAAGTATCTTAGATTTAGTTCAAAATTGGTAGAAAGGGGTTTTGGGGGTCACGAATTACGAATGTTGGTTCAGATTTCAGAGGTCGTGGGAGGCGACAGTTGTGAATTTTCTTAAATTTCACAAATTATAAAGTGAACAGCTGCCCGAGGGGTGAGGGGTTCCATCTGAGCATCTCAGATTTGTTTCAAAATTGATATATCGGGGTTTTGGGGGCCGAGAATTAAAAATTTTAGACCAGATTTCCAAAATTATGAAGTTCACAGCTCTTCGAACACAGGGGGGTACCACCTATTAGTATCTCCGATTTTGTTCAAAATTGATATTTAGATGACATTGTCACGCCATATGTTATCCACAAATCAATAGCTGTCAAAATGACCTAAATTCAGAAAATGGTTGAATTTGCATGTTTTTTAATATTTTAAAGTCAGTCTTGACGTTGTCACGCCATATGGTATACACGAATCGATAACTGTCAAAATGGCATTTAATCCGCATACTTTTTTTTTCTTTGTACGGGAAAAGACAAATTAAATACAAATAATTTTTATTTGATGCGCGAGACCTTAAAGTACGGAAAAACAACCCTAAATTCAGAAAATGGTTAAATTTTGCAACTTTTTTAAAGTTTTAAAATTTATAAATACCAATCTTGACGTTGTCACCCCCTACGGTATACATGAATCAGTAACTGTCAAAATTCCCTTTAAATACAAATAATTTTTATTTTCTGCGCGAGACCTTAAAGTACGGAAAAACACCTCTAAATTCAGTATCTATATATTTTAAAATTTTAAAAAACTTGCAAAATTTAACAATTTTCTGAATTTAGGGTTGTTTTTCCGTACTTTAGGGTCTCGCGCATAAAATAAATATAATTTATATTTAAGTTACCGATTCACGTATACCGTATGGGATGACAACTTCAAGATTGGTATTTATAAATTTTAAAGCTTTAAAAAAGTTGCAAAATTTAACCATTTTCTGAATTTAGGGCTGTTTTTCCGTACTTCAAAGTCTCGCGCATATAATAAAAATTATTTGTATTTAAAGGGCATTTTGACAGCTACCAATTCTTGTACACCGTATGGGGTGACAACGTCAAGATTGGTATTTATACATTTTAAATCTTTAAAAAAGTTGCAAAATTCAACCATTTTCTGAATTTGGGGGCGTTTACGGTCCCGCGCATAAAATAAAAATTATTTGTATTTAAAGGGCAGTTTGACAGTTACCGATTCATGTATACCGTATGGGGTGACAACGTCAAGATTGGTATTTATAAATTTTAAAACTTTAAAAAAATGTTTTTTCGTACTTTAGTGTCTCGCGCAGAAGATAAAAAATATTTGTATTTAAAGGGCATTTTGACAGCTACCGATTCTTGTATACCGTATTGGGTGACAACGTCACGATTGGTATTTATAAATTTTAAGATTTTAAAAAACTTGCAAAATTTAACCATTTTCTCAATTTAGAGGTGTTTTTCCCTACTTTAGGGTCTCGCGCAGAAGATAAAAATTATTTGTATTTAAAGGGCAGTTTGACAGCTACCGATTCTTGTATACCGTATGGGGTGACAACGTTACGATTGGTATTAATAAATTTTAAAATTTTAAAAAACTTGCAAAATTTAACCATTTTCTCAATTTAGAGGTGTTTTTCCCTACTTTAGGGTCTCGCGCAGAATATGAAAATTATTTATATTTAAAGGGCATTTTGACAGCTACCGATTCTTGTATACCGTATGGGGTGACAACGTCACGATTAGTATTTATAAATTTTAAAAAACTTGCAAAATTTAACCATTTTCTGAATTTAGGGGTGTTTTTCCGTACTTTAGGGTCTGGCGCAGAAAATAAAAATTATTTGTATTTAAAGGGCATTTTGACAGCTACCGATTCTTGTATACCGTATGGGGTGACAACGTCACGATTGGTATTAATAAATTTTAAAATTTTAAAAAACTTGCAAAATTTTACCATTTTCTGAATTTAGGGGTGTTTTTCCGTACTTTAGGGTCTCGCACAGAATACGAAAATTATTTGTGTTTAAAGGGCATTTCGACAGCTACCGATTCTTGTATACCGTATGGGGTGACAACGTCAGGATTGGTATTTAAAAATTTTAAAATTTTAAAAAACTTGCAAAATTTAACCATTTTCCGAATTTAAGGCTGTTTTTCCGTACTTTAGGGTCTGGCGCAGAAAATAAAAATTATTTATGTTTAGAGGGCATTTTGACAGCTACTGATTCTTGCATACCGTATGGGGTGACAACGTCACGATTGGTATTTATAAATATTAAGATTTTAAAAAACTTGCAAAATTTAACCATTTTCTGAATTTAGGGGTGTTTCTCCGTACTTTGGGGTCTCGCGCAGAAAATAAAAATTATTTGTATTTAAAGGGCATTTTGACAGCTACCGATTCTTGTATACCGTATGGGGTGACAACGTCACGATTAGTATTTATAAATTTTAAAAAACTTGCAAAATTTAACCATTTTCTGAATTTAGGGGTGTTTTTCCGTACTTTAGGGTCTCGCACAGAATATGAAAATTATTTGTATTTACAGGCCCTTTTGACAACTACCGATTCTTGTATACCGTATGGGGTGACAACGTCAGGATTGGTATTTATAAATTTTAAAATTTTAAAAAACTTGCAAAATTTTACCATTTTCTGAATTTAGGGGTGTTTTTCCGTACTTTAGGGTCTCGCACAGAATACGAAAATTATTTGTGTTTAAAGGGCATTTCGACAGCTACCGATTCTTGTATACCGTATGGGGTGACAACGTCAGGATTGGTATTTAAAAATTTTAAAATTTTAAAAAACTTGCAAAATTTAACCATTTTCCGAATTTAATGGTGTTTTTCCGTACTTTAGGGTCTGGCACAGAAAATAAAAATTATTTATGTTTAGAGGGCATTTTGACAGCTACCGATTCTTGCATACCGTATGGGGTGACAACGTCACGATTGGTATTTATAAATATTAAGATTTTAAAAAACTTGCAAAATTTAACCATTTTCTGAATTTAGGGGTGTTTCTCCGTACTTTGGGGTCTCGCGCAGAAAATAAAAATTATTTGTATTTAAAGGGCATTTTGACAGCTACTGAACGTCACGATTGGTATTTATAAATTTTAAGATTTTAAAAAACTTGCAAAATTTCACCATTTCCCAAATTTAGGGATGTTTTTCCGTACTTTAAAGTATCGCGCATAAAATAAAAATTATTTGTATTTAAAGGGTATTTTGACAGCTACCAATTCTTGTATACCGTATGGGGTGAGAATGTCAAGATTGGTATTTAAGTATTTTAAAAAAGTTGCAAAATTTAACCATTTTCTGAATTAAGGGGTGTTTTTCCGTACTTTAAGGCCTCGGGCATTAAATAAAAATTATTTGTGTTTAAAGGGCATTTTGACAGTTACCGATTCATGTATACCGTATGGGGTGACAACTTCAAGATTGGTATTTATAAATTTTAAAACTTTAAAAAAGTTGAAAAATTTAACCATTTTCTGAATTTAGGGGTGTTTTTCCGTACTTTAGAGTCTCGCGCAGAAAATCAAAATTATTTGCATTTAAAGGACATTTTGACAGTTACCGATTCATGTATACCGTATGGGGTGACAACGTCAAGATTGGTATTTATAAATTTTAAAACTTTAAAAAAATGTTTTTTCGTACTTTAGAGTCTCGCGCAGAAAATCAAAATTATTTGCATTTAAAGGACATTTTGACAGTTACCGATTCATGTACACCGTATGGGGTGACAACGTCAAGATTGGTATTTATAAATTTTAAAATTTTAAAAAAGTTGCAAAATTTAACCATTTTCTGAATTTAGGGGTGTTTTCCGCACTTTAGGATCTCGCGCAGAAAAGAAAAATTATTTGCATTTAAAGGGCATTTTGATAGTTACCGATTTATGTATACCGTATAGAGTGACAACGTCACGATTGGTATTTATAAATTTTAAGATTTTAAAAAACTTGCAAAATTTAACCATTTTCTGAATTTAGGGGTGTTTTCCGTACTTTAGGATCTCGCCCAGAAAAGAAAAATTATTTGTATTTAAAGGGCATTTTGATAGTTACCGATTTATGTATACCGTATAGAGTGACAACGTCACGATTGGTATTTATAAATTTTAAGATTTTAAAAAACTTGCAAAATTTCACCATTTCGCAAATTTAGGGATGTTTTTCCGTACTTTAAAGTATCGCGCATAAAATAAAATTTTTTTGTATTTAAAGGGCATTTTGACAGCTACCAATTCTTGTATACCGTATGGGGTGACAATGTCAAGATTGGTATTTATGAATTTTAAAATTTTAAAAAAGTTGCAAAATTTAACCATTTTCTAAATTAAGGGGTGTTTTTCCGTACTTTAAGGTCTCGGGCATTAAATAAAAATTATTTGTATTTAAAGGGCATTTTGACAGTGACCGACTCATGTATACCGTATGGGGTGACAATGTCAAGATTGGTATTTATGAATTTTAAAATTTTAAAAAAGTTGCAAAATTTAACCATTTTCTGAATTTAGGGGTGTTTTTCCGTACTTTAAGGTCTCGCGCATCATATAAAAATTATTTGTATTTAATTTGTGTTTTCCCGTACTTAAGGGTCTCGCGCAGAAAAAAAAAATTATGCGGATTAAAAGGCTATTTTGACAGTTATCGATTCGTGTATACCATATGGCGTGACAACGTCAACAACGTTAAAAAAAAAACATGCAAATTCAACCATTTTCTAAATTTAGGTCATTTTGACAGCTATCGATTTCAATTTTGAACAAAATCGGAGATACTACTAGATGGTACCCCCCTGTGTTCGTAATTTTGGAAATCTGGTCTAAAATTTTTAATTCTCGGCCCCCAAAACCCCGATATATCAATTTTGAAACAAATCTGAGATGCTCAGATGGAACCCCCCACCCCTCGGGCAGCTGTTCACTTTATAATTTGTGAAATTTGAGAAAATTCATAACTTTCGTCTCCCACGACCTCTATATATCAATTTTCAACCTGGTGTACTTAGATAGCCTCCCCTCGCCCGGAGGGACTGTTAACTTCATAATTGGTGAAATCTGAACCAACATTCGTAATTCGTGACCCCCAAAACCCCTTTCTACCAATTTTGATTTAAATCTAAGATACTTGGATGATACCCCCCCCTCAAGAAGCTGTCAACCTAATTTTTGAAATTTGGTCAAAAATTCTTCATTTTCGGCCCCAAAATCCTCTTTATACCAAGTTTGAACGAAATCGGAAATACTAGATGGTAGCCCCCCTCAACTCAGCGGAAAGCTGTCAACTTTATATTTTTTCAAATCTGATCGAAAAATCGTAATCCTCGTCCACAAAAACCGCTACATACCAATTTTTAATGAAATCGAAGATACTAGATGGTACCCCCCCCCTGGGAGCTTTCAACTTCATAATTTTTGATATATGATCGAAAATTTGAAATCCTCACCCTCAAAAATCCCTTTATACCGACTTCAAACGGAATCGGTATTCTATAATCAGTATTTGTTTGATCCGGTGTAATTTTTGTCAATCTCAATCCCAATCCCAATCTAACTTCAACGACGTTAATTCTTCATGGTTTATACTAATTTATCTCTGACAAATTTTGTTTAAGCGCCATCAAATTTTTATACTGATAAACGCGAAAAAACCAATTGGGTACCTAGTCAATTAAATTAAACAACCGCATTTTGGATCAACAAGTTTTGTTTATTACAATTATTCTTGGTAGTTCACATCTTTAAACCGTAATTCTTGAGATCCAATAAAAAAAAATTAACAGCGATTCTTTCAGAGTGTAGCAGGGTATGATCGTACGTAGCTTTACAGTCAGTTATTTGCAACACCGCTTTATTTGATTTCAAAAAAATGTAGGTACCTGGTATCCATAAAACTTAAAAACTTAAATAAACAAATATTCTCGCCTTAAGTAAATTGCTACATTAGACTCAGGTTTCACACATGATAAATCTGTCAATCACTACCAACGAAACACATTCAAGTTTCTAAATAGCCCTATTATATAGGCCAATAACGAACCAATAACGAAATTTACAAATTACCTAGTGTAATTATTGTCTAGTATGGGTTCCAGTCAAACTAAACAAAGACAAATCTGGGTCCATAATGTAATCTACAAATTATTTATCTAATGTATTCATTCTGTAGTTTGGGTCTAAACTAAACAAAAACAAGTTTGGGTTATTTTAAGAATTTAGACAAATTCGGGCGCAAAACACTATAAAATAACGTATACAACTTGGTTGGGTTACAGCCAACAAAATTCTACAAGGTCAAATCCAGTAAACTCAAGGGTCAAAGTAGTCAGAATCAATTTGCCCTAATTAACATATAGATACTTATCTGCTAGGCATCACTAATCCAACTTGAAGTCATTTACAGGAGGTCACAGTAGCAATATCGGATTCCTTCAATAGGAATGTCTACCAAGAGCCAAGGGTCAAAATTATGTTGAGGTTTCTAATCTCTAATAATTCTTCGAACAGGTGGAAAGGACAGAGCAATAAAAAAAATGAAAACCCTAAAAATATGTAAGTAGAAAATTACAAAACTGAAGAATTTTATAGCGGCAAAAAACTTATCTCAAATACAATGAGT
Source organism: Oxystoma pomonae (assembly GCA_963921995.1). Taxonomy (NCBI): domain Eukaryota; kingdom Metazoa; phylum Arthropoda; class Insecta; order Coleoptera; family Brentidae; genus Oxystoma; species Oxystoma pomonae. Next base: position 28,096,863 of record OY998169.1, read on the forward strand.
GTTTTCCAACATGGTTACATTATGGTCCAGCGATTCGATGTTTTGTGAATCGAAATAGTTGTGTTTCTCAAGTCCTTTTCGGCAAAATACGACTTCCAAATATATCTAAAACTATAACCGGTATTTTTTAAATACACAGAAAATCGGGCTCAGTCAAAATCCTTGAAATTAATGTATGTGGTAGTCCATGCTCCCCTAATTTTTTTTCATCTCTAATTTGGCACACACTTAGGCATGACTCCGGAGACAGTGAAGCTGCCCCCCCCCCATTTAAAATTAAAAAAAAACTAGTGAACTTATTTGCGCACCTTTTGCGCAGTATTGCGCAACCACTTTTATCTTTTGCGCAGCAACCGTCTGGAAACTGTGGGCATTTCTTTGTGGGTGGAGCCAACTGCACGCTAGCCCCCCCCACTTCATTTTTCTAAGTTTTTATCACTCAATTAGATTGAACACGTTTTGCGCAGCAATGCGCAGTCATTAAAACATTTTGCGCAGCAACACTTCAAAAGATATAGGCATTGCAAGAACGTGAAGTTGCCCCTCCCCCACTTATCATTTTTTAAATCCAAATATTGTATACACTAGTATTCCTTTTGCGCAGCATTGCGCAGCTAAGTTAAGTTTTTACGCAGCAACTTTAAAAAAGATACAGCTGTTTTAGTGGTTGCGCAGTAAGTATGATAATTTGACCTTGCTAAATAATATTCACACCTGAAATTTAGCTTAGTGAGACGACTAGTGTTCTTCTGCTGAGCTGAGTCGAGGTTTGAGTGTTTAACGTAAAAGGGGTGACGAAAGGGGGTGAGAGAAAGATGAAAAATATCAAATATTGGATACAGGAAATATGGGTGGCGATTCTGCATAACTTGCGGCCAAGGAATTCAAAAAACTGTAATTTTTTACAAAATCTGTAATAATAAAGCTAAAGTTAATTAAAGTAATTATATAATATATGTAATCTATGTAAATATGTATGTTTGTTAGGGTGGAATCTTGCAACTTAATTCTGACCAACTTCCCTACATCCGATCGGCTTCAAATTTGGCATGCTTATATAGTTGCGGTGACAACACAAGAATGTAGTGTGATGAAATTGTCAGCTCCCCCCTACTCGAAGGGGGTGAACGGAGGTACAGTTGAAGTACGCCCGATATCGTTGAAATTTGGTGTGTTGGGGAACTTGGGCATGGAGTTAACGAATTTTTAATCAGATTTAGAAAATTTAATATGGCGGATTCAAGATGGACGATATTTGGTCATCTTTTGCTAACCAATTTTAACAAACTTATACACATCCGATTGCCTTCAAATTTGGCATGCATTTATAGTTCCGGTGACCATACAATAATATGTATTTTTTATCAGATTTTGAAAATTCAATATCGCGGATTCAAGATGAACGATTTTCGGTCATGTTTTGCTAACCAATTTTAACTGACTTATCCACATCCGATTGTGTTCACATTTGTTATGCGTTTACAGTTCCGGTAAAAATACAATAATATGGTATTTTCAGGAATCCACCTCCCTCTAACGAGGGAAGTTAAGGGGGAAAAAGATTTAGTTTGTTCGATTTCAATCAAAATTTTTATTGCAAAAAAACCTTTAAAGAACAAGCTTTTATTAAATGCACTTAAAAGTAGAAAATAATTTTTTATCTTTATAATAAAAGCGATGGGCCCAAATTAAAAATTTCAACTTTACGGTGACAAAGAGAGAACTACAAAAGAAGAACTAAATTTTTCTTCTATTCGAATGATAAACATAATGCTTTTATCTAAAGCTGTGAACGGGTGAGATTGCTGTGCTTGCCTTTGAAAATGTCCTTTAGTCCGTTTATTTCTTTAAGATTTTTTAAACTTTCATGACATGACACCATGACTATATCACAACCAAAAGTAAAATAACTTCGTCCTAGTCCCTTGGGCGGTAACCGAATTTTTAATATGAAAGAGGAAAATCTAAGCATTACTCAAGTTTTTCATGAATATCTCAAAAACTAAGAATCCCTCTTAAGAGCGGTTTTTATTTCCAGAAAGCCAAATTATTGGTTTATTTAACAAGTTTTTCGTTTTTCTATAAAAGTAAGTGGTACGAAAACAGTAGCGGCTCGTTTTGGAAAAATGTTAAAATTTCAGCTTTTTCAACTTCTTTGCAAGTTACTCTTCTTTGTTCTGGTTTTTAGGTTTGAATTCCGAAAATATATTTATTGACTTTAAAAATTGACCCATTATCTTACCTTTCTTTTGCTGCTTTTTAAAATATTTTCTGGTACAGATTACGCCACCGGTGGCCTTTTTAGCACAAAGGGTACTAAAATAAATTGATTTTTTTTTTAAATCTGCAGCATCAGGGACTTTTTTTTGCCTAGTTATATGTTGCCAATTTTGTTGTTATGTAGATTTTTTAAATAACGTTCAAATATGCCTTTTAATCTTATCACAGTTTGTTCAATTTTTTTTAGCGTCCTCACCAACAGATAAATTTGAAAAATCCACTAATTCAAAATTGTGAAAATTTTCATCAAAAAATATAAACGTAAGACGTCTTTTCGCGACCGATGATTTTGAAATCACTTTGAAAACATGCGTAAAATGTTATTTTGTCGACGAAACGGTGACGTCACGGTTCAAAACATTTCAAAGCATTTCGAAAGCGCGCCTCGGCCGCTGTTTCCAATACGGTTCAATATGGCGGTACTTGTCAATTTTTAGCAATAATGAAAATAGGCGAAGGTTATTTGGAGCTACAAAAAAAAGACTCACTTGTGATCTAGGAAATCCATTTAAAGAAATCACAAAATAAACTTCCAAATCCAAAACACGAGAAGCCACAAACACACAGCTGATTAATGTCATTCAATAATTGTCATTTTGACGATCAGTGGCGATGGTTCGAAACGGTGACGTTGCGGATGAAACGGTGACGTATGTTTTCAAAATGTGCTTTCAAAATTATCGGTCGCGAAAAGACGTCCTGAATGTCTCTCGTTGGCATTTCTACAAACTTTGTGAGATTTTAATAAGGCTATATTTTTTTTGTAGCTCTATTCATTCCCTTTTAGGGCTGCTATTACAGATACAAAAAATTGGGGTGGGGCTATGTTAGAGAGATTCTTCTATACCCATGCTAGTCAAAAGTTCGTACGAAAATCGCATATTAGTCTGGAATATGAGAAGAATAATTAGAACCTTATATAATAAAGTGCCCTTATTTCCGAAAATAACATAAACATTGTTTGAAAGTTTGAGACAATGATGTGTTTGAAATTAACTCTGTGTTTCGGACTTCCATTGTCTATATTTTATTTATACACGACGTTTAATCAAAACTTTGTATAATAGAGCCGTTCAAATTTGTAACAATTCTCATGACTTGGAAATCGAAATAAGAAACATTAAGAAGGATCTGCAGCAGAATGGTTACAGCCTGAAACTTATAACAGATGCTATTTCTAAATTTAAACAAACAGGACAGAGATTACAAGACCAAAACCAGGCAAATGCCTTCCTTACAATCCCATACGTTAAAGGTGTATCAGAGAAAATTCGAAGAGTAGCGAAAAACTTTAATATTAAAACAGCTTTTAAATCTATTAATACAATTCGAAGCCTTCTTAGTAAAACAAAACCGGAGAACAAACAAAATAAGGAATGCATTTACCAAGTTCCTTGTGAGTGTGGTGAATCATACATAGGCGAAACTAAAAGACCACTATCTGTTAGGCTTAAGGAACATCAGACGAATACCCAAAAAGGTGAAACCACGAAATCAGGAATTGCCGAACATGCATGGTCAAAACAACACCGAATGAAGTGGGCAGAAGCAAAGGTTTTGCACAAGGAGTCACACTGGAAGAAACGAAAATTCCTTGAAGCTGCCTTTATTGGGCAGAATCAGGGTATTTTCAGTAAACCAAGTGTTGAAATCCCAAATATTTGGAAGCCCCTCCTTGGGCGGAGCCAACTTCTTAAACTTCAAGGTTGAGTGATTTCTCACAGTATATAAGTAAGTAAGTAAGCCTTAGGAATTGATTGTAGTTTGCACCTGAAGACGATCAGAGATTGTACTGATCGAAACGTCGTGTATAAATAAAATATAGACAATGGAAGTCCGAAACACAGAGTTAATTTCAAACATAAACATTGTTAAAAATTTAGAAATTATGGTGGATCGATGAAACTTGGCACAATAGTTAATTTTTTTTCCTGTGTTACTTATTCGAGGTCTCTTGCCTAGGACCTCAATTCCCGACGTTAAACAAAAAATAGAAAAATATTAATGCAAAAAGTGACAGAACTATCAGATTAAGAACAATTTATGAAGTTTAAAAAAAAACAACATTAAATATCACCTAAAGCATAACGATAGAATCATGGAATTTGGTACAAATGATCACTGGGTCCCTTAGTACCAAATGTTTTAAACCATTTGCAAAGGACCCTTACTCCCGAAATTAGTTTTAGAAAATTTACGTTTAACGTCAAAAAACAGCAAACTAACAGGTCGTGTTTTAGTAGAAAAGTAAACATTATTTGTTGTATACTGTCATTTTAAAGTCCCCTAGAAAGACTCACTATTTTTGAAAGAAGTTTGAATTAATCTAATTTTCTATGGATACAAAATTATGAGAAATACCTGCAAACTCTTTTCCAATAGTAAACAAAAATATTAAACATAAACCTAAATTTTCGCTGTCAAATGGTTGTCAGTTGCTTTCACTACTGACTCAATCGACGTGCTTGCCCGGTAGACTCCTCGTCTCTGGATTTTTTCTAGGCTAACTTGATTGGGATAGTTATTATCGGTAGTATCGGTATACATTTTGGAAAAAAATTGTAATTTAATTTTTTGTTATGTATATTTACCAGAACTGTAAACGCATACCAAATTTGAACACAATCGGATGTGGATAAGTCAGTTAAAATTGGTTAGTAAAACATGACCGAAAATCGTTCATCTTGAATCCGCCATATTCAATTTTCAAAATGTGATCAAAAATTCACATTCCTTATCCCTAAAAGCCCCCGTATACCGATTTTGGTTGAAATAGGACAAACTTAGGTGTTCTCCCCCTCCACTCCCCTCGCAGGAACTATAAATGCATCCCAAATTTAAAGACAATCGGACGTGTATAAGTTTGTTAAAATTGGTTAGCAAAAGATAAACAAATATAGTCCATTTTAAATCCGGCATATTGAATTTTCTAAATCTGTACTTCAACTGTACTCCCCTCCACCCTCTTCGAGTAGGGGGGAGCTGTCAATTTCATTCTTGTGCTGTCACCGAAACTATATAAACATACCAAATTTGAAGCCGATCGGATGTCGGGAAGTTGGTCAAAATTTAGTTGCAAGATTCCACTGTAACAAACACACATATTTACATAGATTACATATATTACTCTAATTAACTTACTAGGGCTTTATCATTACAGATTTTGTTTTCACCTTTCGCTCACCCCCTCGCCTCTTTTACATTAAACACTCAAACCTCTACTCAGCTCGGCAGGAGAACACGAGTCGTCTCACTAGGCTAAATGTCAGGTGTGAATATTATTTAGCAAGGTCAAATTAACAAACTTACTGTGCAACCACTAAAAAATCTGTCACTTTTGGAGTTGCTGCGCAAAATCTTAAATTGGCTGCGCAAAAGGAATACTAGTGTTGAATACAATATTTGGTTTTAAAAAATGATAAGTGGGGGGGGGGCAACTTCACGTTCTTGCAATGCCTATATCTTTTGAGGTGTTGCTGCGCAAAATGTTTTAATGACTGCGCATTGATGTGCAAAACTTAGAAAAATTAAGTAAATTAAAAAATTAAAGTGGTTGCGCAATACTGCGCAAAAGGTGCGAAAATAAGTTCACTAATTTTTTTTTCAAAATTTTAAGTGGTGGTCCAGCTTCACTAACTTGAATGTGAACTGCGCGTTACTTCCAGTTCTGCTCTTCTTTTTTTATTCCACTGGGCCCAAAAAGTATTTTGCTAGTAACTGCCTTTAAATTCTCATCTATCCACAAAAAAAAAAAATCTTATTGACGTCTTTTTTCTTTGCGCGGCCGTGATTTATTTGATGAAAACAGAAAATTGTGTATGTAAAATTAAAATTATTTATTGAAAAAAACATTATTTTACCAAATAGTGCAATACAAATTATGCAAAATTCATAACATAGGCATTTTTAACACTTTTAAACGAAATTCCTTGAAAAAAGGTAAACATAACCTACAAAAAATTAATAAACAAAAACAGTAATATGCTGATTTTTAAGGCGTGTGTGTTTTAGTGAGTTATTATGATGGGTTTTATCAATAAACTGCCCGGGGTACCAAATTATCATGATGTCAAATAAGTAAGTTAATATATTACGCACATAGCAGGGGCGTGTCAAACGACACCGTAAGGCGGGGGGCAAGGCAAATTGGGGACCTCTTAGGCGTCTTGCCATAAAAAAAACAAAAAAGAAAGAATATAATATATAAAACCAAATACGCACACAAATACCTTTCGGCTCCTTTAAACTGCATACATTTTGAATACTAATACACAGAGGGTACATGAGACTCATTAGTTTGTTAGTTTTCTTTATGGTTAGTTTTATTATGTATTATAAATATTTGTAATAATAAAATATATGCTAAAATATCAGGGTTTCACATTAAAAATGGCCTCCGCATTAATGCATTAACTTTCTTGTTGTCGAAAAAAAATATCAAGTAGATCAGGGGGCACCTTAAAAAATTTTGCGGGGGGGCCTCAGAAAAATCTGACACGCTTCTACCACATAGCAATGAAAGAAAATTTACATGCATAGCATATGCGTTAAACCTCCTTTTGAGGATGTCCTTTTGAGCACATCTTTAGCAAAGAATGAGCTTGTAAGTATTTTCTGGACATATGCTAAGGATATGCCACTAAAGAAGGTTACTATTAGAACATCTTTATTATATGCAAAGTATATTTCATTTATGGAAACATTATTATTTGGTCCTTTTAGTGCACATGCTATTCTGGTACTGCAAAAGAACGTCAAAAGAATGCGCTTCCAGTATTTCCTTAGCGTATGCTAAGGAAATACCATTAAAGAAGTTAACTTTTAGAACATCTTTAATATATCACTTATTGAAACATTATTTGGTCCTTTTAGTGCACAAGCTATTCTGGTACCGTAAAAACAGAACCTCAAAATAATGTTATTCTAGTATTTCCTTAGCATAGACTATATAATGAAATACCATTAAAGGTTACTTTTAGGACATCTTTAGCATATGCAAAGTATATACAGACCGCTTCAAGCTACTGAGAACATAGGGGGAATCAAGTCCAATTTACTCTCCGTGCCGTACGACCGAGGTGGATTCGAAGCACGCTGCAGTGTTATCTTTTGGAAATTCATTTTGTTTTTATTATTTTGTTTTATTTCTGCCTTGCTCGAGAAACAGATGGGTAAGTTCTTAATTGAAATAATACATTTTTAAAACTAAAAATGGATGTCTACGAAGTTGCCGAAAAAGTGCAGATGGTCAAATGGTCACATCGTCATAACCCAACACACGTTCGATATTGGTCGAGGGAAAATTTGCATTTGTATTTTGACGTAAGAACACAGTATCCCCAAAAACTAAATGTTTGGGGGGGGGTATTGTAGGGGAACACGTAATTGAGCCATTTTTTATTAACGGCAATTGCAACTTGAATGGTCCTAGATACTTGGATCTACTGCAGCAGCACATTATTCCAACTGCTAGGCAGTTGTTAGATGGTTGTTCCGCTCACAATGTTGGCCTTGTTAGGGAATATCTTGATAATGTATTTCCTAATCGGGTTATAAGTACACGGGGAACTATTTTATGGCCAGCTCGATCTCCCGATCTTGCTCCTAATGACTTCTATCTGTTTTTGAAGAAGCTTTTCAAATTATCACCCCTAACATGCTTGGAAACGTTGGAAGGGGTTTTTATAGTAGGCTCGGATATTGTCTAGCCGAGCAAGGAGGACTTTTCGAACATTTGCTTGAATTTTTTTTGACTGGGAAAATCTTTTTGGTTTTTAGAATGTATTATTTTATTTTGAGAACTTGCTTTTATTTTGTTTCTCCTTATTATTTTCATTGTAACACGTCGTCACTGATAAATCTGAGCAGTTGACAATAAAACGCTCTTATTTATCAGTGACAAAAAATAAGAAAATTACGTTATAAAAATTTGCGTATTTATTGACCAAATTCCGGTTTCATTGACTACGCTCCACACAGCACCGTGGTTAAAGGCGTACTAAATACAAGGCGAACGGCGGCGAACGGCAGCGAATGGCGATCGGAAGCCTGAGTGTTGGTTGCTTCACTGATAGGCGTGCGGTGTCTCTGCATGTACGTACACTGGCAAATTAGACTTCTTTCGCCCTATGTTCGCAGTAGCTTGAAGCGGTCTGTATACCAATTTTGGTATAATATTAAGTACATATGCATGATACAATAAAATCATGAGCGTTTAATTCAGTGCACTCAGAAAACCATCCCAAGTGAAGTATCTACTTCCACCAAACGCGAAAATTCTCTGATTAAGTCGACAAATAAGAATTTGCCAAAACGCTTATATTCCGCGGTTTCAACCTATTTCTTTATCAGCACATGGTACAGTGGATATAGCTTTATACATAGCGGTTTATCTGTTTAAGTAAACGAACATTACAAACAAAAAATAATCAATCATCAAACTTGTATTTTGTGTTAATTGTTAAAGCTTAGTCCCTAAATATCCCAGTTTAGGTCCAATTTCCCTTAACAAAATTAATTATAATTATTCCGGAAAAACAAAATGATCCGTCTTCCAGCACTACTTTTTATACTAGGAACATATATAGTTGACTTGTCGCCCAAATATTGTATTGCCGAGGTACCTTCTGCTCTGCCATTGCCAGAATTACACAGTTCTTCTTTGCAAGTCCTAAAACAAATAGGGACGCTATTTACAAGGTGTTCAGAACTTTTGCATGCATCTCTTATTTCCATGCCATTTTACTTTATCGCTTATTTAGGGCATGCTTAGTTTTTACGTAACATGGGACTTATAAAAATATCGGAATGAAAGTTATTAAAATAGTATATAAAAACTTATTTAGGTGTCAAAATGTAAAGGAAAATAAATATATTTTAAATAGTATAAAAAAATATTGCAATTATATGCCTAAATTGATACAAATATGGAAAAGTATTAGAATATCATAAAATTATATTTTTATACCTATAACGATATTGGGTTTTAAGGGCAAAATTTATAGTCGTCATTCAAGGCTCCCTTGTTCCTTCAAAGAGGCCTTCGGGCCAATTTGGTATTTATAGTGGTGAAAGGCACCCTTGAAGGAATCCTTACATCAAGGTAGCTAAAGAGCTACCTTGGGCCTTCCTTGGCAAATAAGGGTTAAAAAAAACAAAAAAAAATATTGTTGGGTTTGTTTTGATAATTGTTTTTTTGTCATTTTGTGGGTTGCCTTTTAAGATATCCTGAAAATAATGGATGATTTTTTGGAATTTATTGATCGGGTGGTAGAAAAAGTCCCTGTTCATCATGGTCGTCTTCCAAACGGATACATACGAGACATGCAAAGTCCCTTTGAGTTCTTTAGTGTTACAACTTTGTTCTTGTAGTGATGCATATGTTTATTATATTTGGATATAGCTTTGATCTCTCAACCTGTAGAAGGTAGGTTCGAACCCCGTCGGCGCGTCGCACTTTTTTTTTATTATTTTTTTTTTCTTAGGGTTTATTGTGATAGGACATGGTTTTTAGAGCTCAAAAATATATTTTTATTTTATTTAAGGTGCTAAGGATGACCCGTTGCTATATGCGCTAAGCAATGGCTATCATCTGATAAGAATACCTATTAGCAAATCCTAACACCATAGCATGTAATTAGGGCGGAACGTAACCTATTCTTAGCACATGCTAAAGATGTTCCAATATTAATTTAGAACAGCTTTAGCATATCCTTTTTCTTCTTGAGGATATTCTATGCACATGCTAAGGATGACAAATTGCTATGTGAGATTATGACTTAAAACTTTGAGATCCATATTTCCTTGTATGCCTATATAAAAATGCTGAATTTCATTTGTATTTTAAGCTTAAAATACACAGCTAAATTGCTGCCCACAACATTGCGACAACCAAAAAATGAAGGATAAAAACAGTTGTTACAACCTTTCTATAATACTGCTACAACAGCTAAAGCCATATTGCTACAGATTTGGCTGTGGCAACCCTTCTACAACTGATTTTCATCACTCTGTGCTACTTGGGTGGAGCAAATTTGCTACAGTTTCAGGGTGATAAATGCGGATAAAACGCAAAAACACGTCGATTGAGTTTTTCTGTGCTTTCCAATCATACTAAAAAAAACTTTTATTTTCCCCTTTAAGAGGATGAAACCCAGCCACATTTAATTTTTTTAAACAGCATAATAGTACTTGTGGCACCTTGCTGAAAAGCTCTTTTAAAAAGAAAATTGTTGTTTGAACATTTTTTTTTTAAATTTTGACTTAATAGGTACCTAATTTTTATAAAAAAAAAACTTTTTTGAAAGAAAAATTCTCACCTATCAGTCACTTGTAACCAGCAGAATCGCCAGTTCTTTTGCATAGTGCCTTGCAATAGATGCATGAACATCTCCTATAAATTGTAGCTTTGTTATACCAACATAAAAAGTTCATAAAATATAGTTAGTATATGCCCACCTGTCACGGAGATGAAACCATGGAAATCGTCTGTACATTATTTTTTGATATTAGACGTAGACACTATAAATAGTACATTATAAACCTAGGGAGTAAAGTGGTACATTTAATCCCGAGGCAAAAAGTTTATAATTTGTCGAGGGATTAAGCATCACTTTACTCCTGATGTTTATATACCATTTTATGCACTTTAGAATAAGCAGAAAAAAAAATAACTATATTTTTTATTTATTTTTCAAAAAATCGCACTCTGTAGACAAACCGCCACATGTACCTTCGCTCTGTCTTTATGTCAAACGATACATCCAGTATGCCGAAATGCAGAAACATATGCGTCGCTATGTCAATAAATTTAACTTTATTTCCCTAGGGAATAAATGACCCACTTTATTCCCGCAAAAGCGAGATTAAATGGGTGCATTTATTCCCGGAAGTGCATAAACATATTAAAATTATAGCTTGGTAAACAAAATAATTTTTAATTTTTTTTTTTGAATTTTGAAAAATTTATTTCTCAGGCTAGGAACCCGGTATGGTTTGGCAGGTCAGTACCATTTTTATTAACGACTATTTAAACATATGTTTACAAAATTCTGGCCTTGCTAAAACACCTTAGTCGATTTGGCCGATGGCTCTTCTAGTATAAGAACACTGCGAGTTCAACTGTGTACCCCTATCTCAATTTTCAGAAAAATGTCAGTTACTGTGTTTTAATTTTTTTGGAGGTGTAGGTTTATGGGTTGAGGGATCTTATTAATGAAACGTCCTTTTTTTGGAACGCCAACGTTTCACAAAATTTATTTGCATCTTCAAGGCTATTCAAGACGGCCGTTCCATATGTCTATTTTATTACTAGTAAATGTCATCTTTTGGTAAAAAGGCATTTATTTTAAAAAAGGACACGTACAATTTGGTTAAAAACTTTTAAAAAGACATAAACACATTAAAATCTTATTACTACGGCGACTATTTTGTTCACATTTAATTTTATCACTGTGATAAAGATAAACGTGTCCTTTTTTAAAATAAATGCTTTTTTACCAAAAGATGAAGTTCACTAGAAATAAAATAGACATATGGAACGGCCGTCTTGAATAGCTCTGAAGAAGCAAGTAAATTTTGCGAAACGTTGGCATTCCAAAAAAAGGACGTTTCATTAATAAGATCCCTCAACCCATAAACCTACACCTCCAAAAAAATTAAAAACAGGATCGTTAAACCATTCTACAAACTGTGTTTTAATTTTGGGCAGCCGGGATAGTCTAATCTAAGTTAAAAAATAGACTATTGTGACTGTATAGTTTAGGATTATTTGCTCTTTCCCTAAATCATTACAGTTTCTTATTTGTGCTAAAGATTTTTTAAATGATACCATTGAAAGTGAGTGTTTAAGGGTGAATTTAAATAAAAAATGCGCTTCTTCCAACTACTTAATCTCAAAAACTGTTGATCAAATTTGTATCAAATTTTATACGGTGAAAGTTTAAAGCATTATCCCGGAATCATTTCACGAATTTTGCATAATTTTAAGTTTTTTACATAATTTTACGTATCCTAAAAATTTTAATTCACAATAAAAATTATCGATTATTTTAAAAAACTAAATAAAAACAAGATATATATATATATTTTGAAAAATCACGCGAATGGTCTGAAGACCAGAAGCCTCCGCTTTGCAAAATTTTGTTAATTTTTGATGTGCTGTTTATCTGTTTAAGTAAACGAACATTACAAACAAAAAAATTATCAATCAGCAGAAAACTTGTATTTTGTATTAATTGTTAAAGCTTAGTCCTTAAATATACCAGTTTAGGTCCAATTGCCCTTAACAAAATTAATTATAATTGTTCCGGCAAAACAACTATCATGCACGCAGCAAATATGACAAAACTGAAAATGATCCGTCTTCCAGCACTACTTTTTATACCAGGGACATATATAGTTGACTTGTCGCCCAAATATTGCATTGCCGAGGTACTTTCTGCTCTGCCATTGCCAGAATTACACAGTTCTTCTTTGCAACTCCTAAAACAAATAAGGACGCTATTTACAAGGTGTTGAGAACTTTTGCATGCACCTCTTATTTCAATGCCATTTTACTTTATCGCTTATTTAGGGCATGCCTGCTTAATTTTTACGTAACATAAGACTTATAAAAATATCGGAATGCAAGTCATTAAAATAGTATAAAAAAACTTATTTCGGTTTCAAAATGTAAGGAAAAAAAAGTATATTTGAAATAGTATAAGAAAATATTGCAATTATACGCCTAAATTGATACAAATATGGAAAAGTATTAGAATATGATAAAATTATATTTTTATATCTATAACGATATTGGGGTTTAAGGGCCAAATTTATAGTCGTCTTTCAAGGCTCCCTTGTTCCTTCAAGGAGGCCTTCGGGCCAATTTGGTATTTATAGTGGTGAAAGGCACCCTTGAAGGAATCCTTACATCCAGGTAGCTAAAGAGCTACCTTGGGCCTTCCTTGGCAAATAATGTGAGGTTAAAAAAAACAAAAATATTGTTGGATTTGTTTTGATAATTGGTTTTTTGTCATTTTGTGGGTTGCTTTTTAAGATATCCTGAAAATAATGGATGATTTTTTAAAATGTATTGATCGGGTGGAAGAAAAAGTCCCTGATCATCATGGTCGTCTTCCAAACGGATACATGAGGGACATGCAAAGTCCCTTTGAGTTCTTTAGTGTTAGAACTTCATTCTTGTATTGATGCATATGTTTATTATATTTTAAATAAAACACTTGTCTAAAGTCAGCAAGGGTTTTTATATTTCCTTATCGTTATAATATCAACTTATTTCTACCGAGGCCCGACACAGAGAGACCCTAAAAATGTTTCTGGGTACCAAAAGCTACCTAGGTGCATATGCAAAAAGAAAAAGAAAAGGAGTTTTTGGCCAGATATAAATTTTCGAAAAACACCATACTGCACATTATACTAAAACATGATCGAAGATCGCTTTAATCACCCAAACATTATTCAAAATTCGGTAAAAACAACATTATTGAAATCTGGAACAACCTTCTTCAATTGATTAAAGATTGGTTCAAAAAAACCTACTAATTAAACTTACTTTTTTATCTTTCTGACAGTTCTTTTCTTGATAAGGAAAAGTTACATGATTTGTACTTATATTTTTATTTATATACATACATATTATAGTTATTTTTACTTTTTTTTTAATTGACAAGTTCAACACTTATGTAAGGTAAATAAGAATAAATAAAATGTATTGTATTGTATGTATGTACCTTTTATAAAGTAGGATTCATAGTTATGAAAATAAAATAAACTATCTCACCTACATTTTTTTGTTGATACGTTAGATCAACTTATTCTTATATTTTTGAATCAGTTCAGCGAGGAAAACCTTTTCCTGGCTGGTGTTAATAAGGGGCCCACAGGCTGCGTTTTTGTTCGACGAGCAAATCTAGTCGAGCAAAAACGACACAACACCGAAGTGTGTGTGCGAAAAATTGTAATTTTTGCTGGCGTACAAAACCCCATGCAAATATCTGGCTTCGCCTGATTTTGTTCATCGGAGATGTTCGATTTATTAATATAATAAAACTAAACCGAAGTCTGTGTGCAACTCGCATCCGTCTTTTTTACCATCCATACAAAAACGCAGTCTGTGAGCCCCTTTATAGTGCCCTCTTTTTGAATTTTATCTTCATTAACTTTTTGTAGTCAAAAAAAAAACAAAAATTTTAAAAATAGCAAAAGCTTAACCTTACTGCACCAACTCATCATCATTTTTTCGAAGTTGCCGATGCAACCCTACTTGAAATATTCCTTCCCGAAGGAAGGGACTATAAATAAGAAATGAAAGGACGCCTTGAAGGACACCTTCGTCAAGCAGGCCTTGAGGCTTCCTTCGACGTCGGACTATAAATTTGACCCTAAAAGGATTCAATCTAAATAATTCTGTATTTTATGCATCATTTTTTATAAGATAAAATCATTTGCTGAAAACACTCCTTGACCTGGAATTTTAACGAATCTCTTTTGTTCTAGTATAGGTCCTGATATACGTAATTACAAGACACTGAGTATCAAAATTTTTCTTTTTCCGCAGGTGTATAATTTTTAATCTGATATCGTTGCACTGTTGTTGTCCAAAAAAAAACGCATACAAGCATTTTTCATATCTCGCAAAATTTACTTTTCCAATAGTGTAGTATTCCATTCACCAGTTTAAAATAGACGGTATTCGTCAAACTGATTTTGATCATAACTTTCAAAGTCAAAAATGCCGCAACTCACAAAATTTACGAAAGCACAAATTATATCACTCGAGTTGTAGAAGACGGCTGGTCTATAAGGATAGCGACCACTCATTTTGGGGTTGATAAAATGACGATTGTACAATGGAAAAAGCGCTGGATACAGAATAATTCGATGAATAGAAAACATGGATCCGTACGAAAGCCTGTAAGTTCTGAGATACAAGATAAAAGGCTTATCGACCACCTCAGACAAAATGCTTCTGCCAAGACCGTTGAAGCATCCAATGTAATAGTAGGGCAGATGCCCCATATAAAATAAGTTTTACCGTAAGCTGGAAATGCCCTTTTAACAAGAGGTCCGGAAACCTTAGCTGATTACAAAAAAAAGATTTTTTATTATATATGTACGCGCGCAAGGGGGCAGGGGAGGGGGAAGTTTTAATTTCTTTTTTTACATGTAATTTATTATATTTCATAATTTATATTTCAAAAACTGCTTAACTAATTTAATTCAAGATAATATCGGTTGGAAGGTTATACTTGCCGCAAAACATGTGACAAGTCTAAAGCTTCAGCAATAGTCCCCTCGGAGGCAGCCACAAAATTACAAAATTTTAATGTAAAAAAATATTATAAAATCTATACACGTAAGCTATTGTACGTAATAGTCTACGGAAAACACTTTGGTTTCTGTCTTTTAAATCTTCGTGTAGAGTTAATATTTCTTTTTGTTGGGAAGGCCAATGTTCTTCAGTTTGGTGCAAAAATTCTGGGCCAATAAACCAACGACTTGAATTTTTGAAATTTAGTTGATTTGTCCATTTTGTTGCCTCGCCTGCAACATTTAACTTAGTAGGTACGTACTTCCAGTTAGAGATTATACAGTTTTCTTGAATTTCAGCTACCCTGAAGGCTACATATTTGTTTAATTTTTTGAGGGTTTTATTCAACTCAAGAGAATTAAGGAATCAGACCAGTAATATATTTGATTTATATTACATGTTAAATGACGGAGTAAACTTTTTGAAAACCTTGAACCCATTACAGCACTGTCAAGATGGTTTGTGGTTTAAGTGGTGCCACGTAAGTTTTAGATCCTAAAAATACACATTCTATGGTATTTCCTATGTCAAGTATTCTGTGATAGACTACAGTAGCACTTGCGTATTCACTCGCATCGACGAAAATATGAAATTATACTGATGTATTTTTCCAGTTTTTAAATTTGTCTAGATAACATCGAGGAATTGACAACTGTTCAATTTTTGGAAGTTGTTTTAGCCATACTATCCATTCTCATATTTCTTGCAAAAATATTTTTATATAAAGAGTGCGATATTAACGCCAGTGGATCATAAATTGACATAAGAATTCTTAAAATTTCTCTCTTCGTTGGTTTTCTTTTTCCATCAAGAACATCTTTATTGCAAAACTTTCAGATTTTAAATCCCACCAGATTCCAAGAACTGTTTCTGTTATATTTTCGTTTTTAAAATCTAACGTCATGTCAACTTTTTCTTTATTTGCATTTTCAGTATCCAAAGTCATATTAAATTTCCCTTCTTTTATAGGAGTATTCATGAAGTCATTTAACTTTTAGGAATTAGATCGCCAGTTCCTAATTTCGAAGTTACTGTTACTAACGCGCATATTAAACGACGTGAATTGTTCGTATATTTTATTAGAGCGGACTGTGTTAAAATAGGAAAAATAAATATCGCGAAAATAATCTCTGACTGCCACATGTTATCGGTCAAAAAGTTAGAATTCCGTATCAGGAAAGGGACAAAGTTTTGTAAAGTCTCTTTTAATGAACCCATCTGGCGTTTTTATTTCGCATATACGAACAACATTATCTTTAGCAGGAAATACTTTTGTAACACGACCTAATCTCCAATTTAACGGAGGAAGATTATCGTCTTTTATTAACACGAGTGTGCCGGCACTTAAACTTCCATTTGATTATTTACATTTAGTACGTTGCTGTAGCTCAGAAATATATTCTTTATACCATCGATTTCATAAATATTGTCTAAGTTGCTCCAGTCTTTGATAACGGGATAAACGATTTTCTTTAAGGTGTGTCAAATCAGGTTCTAAATTTTTGGACATTGTTGGAAATTGTTGAACCAGGAAATGAGATGGAGTCAAAGGCAAAGGGTCTGATGGATCGGTTGATAATGGCGATAGGGGACGGCTGTTCAGGATAGCCTCTATTTGACACAATAGTGTAGTAAATTCTTCACCCGTACAATGTGATTTACTCAATGTGATTTACCCCAGCCTCCCAAAGTCCCCCAAAATGCGAAATATATGGAGGCCCAAAATGCCTAGTGATACCTTGTTATTGACAAAATAATTTAATTTATCTTCATTTTGGTCAAGAAACTTGTTTAACTCTTGAAGTTCTCGATTCGCCCTCACAGAAGTTGGACCCATTATCAGAAAAAAATATCTGTAGGTTTACCCCTACGACTGATAAAACGCTAACGCTATAAAAGCTAAGAGGAAAATTTCGGTTGAAAGGTCACTAACCATTTCTAAATATATGGCCTTAGTGGAAAAGCAATTATTTAAAATTCAAAATGTCCCAGCATAATCTAAGCCAGAAACTTGAAATGAAAAACCTATTTGGAATCGCTACTTGGGAAGGTCTCCCATTATAGGTTGAATCGTATTGGCCCCAAATCGATAGCATTTGACGCAGCTAACGAACATTTTAGCTTGTCTAACACATCTGGTACGTTGGTTTTACTTCAGTAGAAGTTAATCATGAGAAAAGAACGCAGTGTGTGCTCTGTTTGAAAATTCTAGTGGTCGAAAATATGCTCCCAAGTAAGCTAAAACGACATCTCGAAACCATTCATCCTACGATGGTTGGAAAGTCACGCGACTTTTTCACAAGAAAGTTGCAGAATGTACAAAAACAAAAGAACGTGTTTACTCAACAAACTTCAGTACCTAGCAACACACTGCTGTCCTCTTTCGAAGTGGCATACAGGGTGGCGAAGTACAAGAAACCTCACACCATCGCAGATGAACTTATTTTACCGGCTGCTGTCGACATGGTTAACATTATAATAGTAGAATCGGCGGAAAAACTAATTTCAAAGGTACCTTTATCTAACAACACTATTAGTCGAAGAATCCATCATATATATCTGAGAATCTCAATGATCAATTAATAGAGAAAATGAAAGATTAGGAATTTGGTCCGCAACTTGATGACGCTACTGACAGTAATAAAGATGCACGCACACCTTATTTGTTACGTACGCTTCCTGGATGATAATATTATTGAAATTAACTCTGTGTTTCGGATTTCCATTGTCTATATTTTATTTATACACGACGTTTCGATCTAAACTACAATCAATTCCTAAGGCTACTATATATACTGTGAGAAATCACTCAACCTTGAAGTAAGAAGTTGTCTCCGCCCAAGGAGGGGCTTCCAAATATTTGGGATTTTAACGCTTGGTTTTCTGAAAATATCCTGATTCTGCCCAATAAAGGCAGCTTCAAGGAATTTTCGTTTCTTCCAATGTGATTCCTTGTGCAAAACCTTCCTGATTTCGTTTTTTCACCTTTTTAGGTATTCGTTTGATGTTCCTTAAGCCTAACAGACATTGGTCTTTTAGTTTCGCCTATATATGATTCACCACACTCACAAGGAACTTGGTAAATGCATTCCTTATTTTGTTTGTTCTCCGGTTTTGTTTTACTAAGAAGGCTTCGAATTGTATTACTAGATTTAAAAACTGTTTTAATATTAAAGATTTTCGCTACTCTTCAAATTTTCTCTGATACTCCTTTAACGTATGGAATTGTAAGGAATGCATTTGCCTGGTTTTGGTCTTGTAATCTCTGTCCTGTTTGTTGAAATTTAGTTATAAGTTTAAGGCTGTAACCATTCTGCTGCAGATCCTTCTTAATGTTTCTTATTTCGATTTCCAAGTTATGAGAATTGTTACAAATTTGAACGGCTCTGTTATACAATTTTTTTGTTATGCCTCGTTTGGTTGTAGCAGAATGATTTGAACCTCGATTTAAATATTGTCCTGTGTGAGTGGGTTTACGATAGACTGTTGTTCTGATGTCGCTTTCTACTCGTGTCACCAGTACATCAAGTAAAGGAATTTGACAATTTTGCTCCAACTCCATTGTGAATTTAATGGTGGGCCTTATGTTATTTAGGTGTCGAAGAAATTCTGAAAGTTGTTGATCATTCCCGGTTCAGACTATAAAAGTATCATCAACATATCTCAGCCAGAGCTTAGGTTTATATGTTGCGGTATCAACCGCGTGTGATTCGAACCACTCCATGTAAATATTGGCCACCACTGGCGAAAGCGATGAACCCATTGGCAGACCGTCATCCTGAGCATAAAACCTATCTTTCACTTGAAAATAAGAGTTATGTAGGCAGCACTCCAACAACTCCGTCACTCCCTCCAGCGGTAGGCTGGTGCGTTCATAAAGGGATTCGTCATCAACCAGTCTCTTTCTAATAATATCTAACGATTCCTTTATCGGGACATTGGTGTATAGACTTTCGACATCAAAACTGACAAGTCTATCCGCGGGTCCAAAAACAAAAGATTTAAGAATATTAACAAAATGGTTGGAATTTTCTACAAATGAAGCGGTCTTGCCTGCAAGAGGTTGAATAATTTTCAAAAGGAATTTAGACAGATTGATTGTTGGAGAATTTCTGGAACTTGTAATTGGGCGTAAGGGCATTGCATCTTTGTGAATTTTGGGAAGTCCGTATAGATGAGGAGGCTTGCTATAATGTGGTGTAAGTTGAGACCTTGTATTGTCCGGAATACTTTTTTAAAATTCTATAAACCTTTCGATTGGTTGCGTCGGATCTTTTGGGAGAAGTTTATAGTTTCCTTTAGCAAGTACCTCTTCAACTTTCTGGTCATAGGTGATACATAGGCGAAACTAAAAGACCCCTATCTGTTAGGCTTAAGGAACATCAGACGAATACACAAAAAGGTGAAACAACGAAATCAGGAATCGCCGAATATGCATGGTCAAAGCAACACCGAATAAAGTGGACAGAAGCCAAGGTTTTGCACAAGGAATCACACTGGAAGAAACGAAAATTCCTTGAAGCTGCCTTTATTGGGCAGAATCAGGGTATTTTCAGTAAAACAAGTGTTGAAATCCCAAATATTTGGAAGCCCCTCCTTGGGCGGAGTCAACTTCTTAAACTTCAAGGTTGAGTGATTTCTCACAGTATATAAGTATGTAGCCTTAGGAATTGATTGTAGTTTGCACCTGAAGACGATCAGAGATTGTACTGATCAAAACCTCGTGTATAAATAAAATATAGACAATGGAAATCCGAGTTAATTTCAAACACATCATTGTCTCAAACTTTAAAGCAAACATTGATAATATTATTGTTGAAGACCTTCTTTTCTGCAAAAGTATCAATGAAAGCGGAAACGCTCAAGACTTGTTTAAAATTCTTGACAAGTTTATAACAGAATAATTTAGATTGGAGCAGTGTATTGGAGTTTGTACTGATAGCGCTCGATCAATGTCTGGCCGTTATGGTGGATTGCAAGCACTTATTCGCAGTAAAGCACCGTATGCCATGTGGACCCATTGCATCATTCATAGAGAAGCACTTGCATCGAAGTCGTTGGGCTGTGATTTGAATTTATTTATGGAACGTATCAGAGACGTAGTTAACTACATAAAAACTAGGCCGCTAAAAAACAGACTATACAAAATTCTTTGTATGGACATGGGAGCTGAACACACTGCGCTGCTATATTACTCCAGTGCACGATGGCTATCACGTGGAAACGTCTTATCCCGTACATTCAAGCTACATTAAGAAATCCACATTTTCCTGGAAGAGGAATGTCATGCATACTCCAGATACTTTAAGGATCCCGACTTTTTGCTAAAACCGGCATATTTGTGCGATATATTTGACAAACTGAATGTCTTAAGGTCGTAGTTATAATCTGGTGAATTGTTTTTAGCAACACTGTACGGGAAATCAATTTAACTATGTCGATTTGATTTTTTTGCAAAATTTTATGTCATTGAATTTGTTTTCCATGGCAACGCGAAGACTTTATTTATGTTTATCCACAGTTGGACACCAGAGATTTTTTAGCACCGGGTCAGAAATTTGAGGTTAGGTTATTTATTTTGACTTTTCGCGTTCTACGCCGCTAAAAAACCAAGTAAAGTACTAAAATAAAAGAAAACCATTTATTGCAGAATTATCTGCTAAAAAAACGCTACCCAACTACGTATTAAAGTAACTGGGTGTAATGTTTAAGGTTGCATTTATAGTTCGATTGGAAACACTCCCTCTAGCTGATACCTACAACAGGTTAACTTAAAATCTTGCAGATTTAAAAATCGGCTACTGGCGCTAGACGAAATAATCGTATTCTATTTTAAACAGGAGCGTCAACGACTAGCAAGAGTCTTACCAACCTCTAAATGGAGCTTTACTGACCTGTTTTGTGAGTACTCAAGTATCCGTGTATTTTTGAAACTGAGGTTCTAAAATCTATTCTTTTCACTCCAAGATTTAACTAGTGCAATTGCATAGAATTATGCCGCAATAATTTAAAATAAAATAAAATGGTTGAATCAAAATAAAAACAAAATTATTTGGGGTTATGGGCGCCGAATGTTTCTATGCGAATTTCTAGTAATCCCAGCGAGCCAGTAAAGTTCTCTTGGATCTTTGATAGACTCGGGGTAATGCCCGCGCAGCACTAGTCCTTTTTCGGCAGGCGACCGCATACGCGGAGTGGTTTCATATTTGTTTTAGAACAATGTTTTTGAAAGGTAAACATAACCTCGAATGGTTTTCTGTCAGAAAACATAAAAGAATACTCTTATGTTCCACTGCGGCCCGATTTAAAGTTTGTTGACAAAACACCTGCAGTTACCAAGGAATCGTATAAATTCTGTGATCTATCGGCCAACACTTGAACTGCGTGTGTCTACCAAATTCAATGAAGTGTGATTAATTGATCTGTTTTCTTTTCCGGAGTGCACAGGCTTTTAGAAAAAGGGAAACTTAGTTTTTATTTTTGCGGTAGCAAGGAAATATAAAAAGGAAAAATGTAATCCAGAGAAAATTGTAAGTATTTCTTAATTTTTTTTTGTAAATCGGTTTTGTTCTAAATCGCAATTATTTTGAGACTTTCGGGATAGATGACAGCACCAGAGCTTTTATTTTGAAGAAAAAATAATTGAAAACTTTGAAAAATCCTTCAAATATTTTTCTCAAGCATTTAAAAATGATCACCACTGCAAAATTTCAGCTAGTTCTGATGTTTAGTTTTCCTTGTGCACTCTGGCAAAAGATTAAAAAAATTAAACAAAAAGGTACTTTTTTTTACTTAAAATCTGGGGAGAAACTATAGCCTTAAATCTGTCTCTCCAAGGCAATAACATGCATATCTTGAAACTATCAGAGAAACTTGCAGCATATAGGAAAAAACTGCAGTTGTGGATAAGAAAAATTAATGAAGATGGCGGTCAAGATTGTTTTCCAGAATTGCATAAATTCTCAGCCTCTAATAAGTTCGTTATCTCTCAAGACTTGCTGTCCCTTTTTACCGAACACCTTTCGAAACTCTCGGAATGGTTTGCAAAATACAGAAGAAAGTGTCGAAAAATTTGCATGGATTCAAGATCCTTTCCATGCACAATCTCCACCAGAATTCACTTCACTAGAAGAAGAGAGTCTTATTGAACTCTCTCGCGACAACAGCCTAAATTCGCTTTTTCTGATTTTGTGGAGTTTTGGGTATCCGTCAAAAATGAATATCCGGCTCTAAGTTTAAAAGCTTTGAGGATTCTAATCCCCTTTGCAACATCCTATTTATGCAAAGCTGGATTTTCAGCTGTACCTGTGATAAAGAGCAAATATCGTTCAAACATCAACGTGGAGCAAGAAATGAGAGTGGCAGGGTCAGGCCTTATTCCCCGCTTTGAAAAAATGTGTGCAGATCACCAAGCTCACCTACCACACTGATTTTTTTTCCTTCAATAATAATGTATTCTTGTGTGTTAGCTTAATAATAAACCTATATGAGCGTTAGATTGATTAGTTGTTTTCATTCATGTGTTTTGCAACTAGTGCGAATATATTTACAATGGTATTAAATAAAGTGTTGTACAACGCTTGCGCTTTGCTACTGTACAGTAGGCAAGTTGCAAAGCACATATTTTATACGTTATACATATGCAACACTTTGTTGGATACAACTATATATGCATATTGCGAGTAGGGGCGCCCTGACAAAATACTGTAAGTGAGCCGCAAACTAAAAAGTTTGGGAACCACTGTGTTAAATTATTTATAGATATAGATATACACTCTAGTAGGACACGTTTTTTGGTAAAATTAAAGACAGTAAATAACTTTGATTGAAAGAAATTAATACCACCTTATGTTTTACACACTTTACACTTTAAAAAATTACAATTTTTGCTGTTCTTTGTATAAAAATTGCAAAATAAAAATCATATGCACGACACCACTCAAGATGAGAGATGACATAACAGAAATTTTTAGTAAAAATTTGCCTTAAATTATGTCCATCTTTCTCTAAAATACTTTTTTATAGCCTGCTGTCTCTCTCCAACAACCTTAAATATTTTTCATTTTAACAGGGAAAAAATATGTTTTGGCGGTACTTTTTTAAACGCTAAAAAAACACAGTGAAAACCGTAGAGAAAGTAATAAGTTATTAGGTTGTCTCTGGTGAAAACTTAAAAAAATTGAGTGTTTTATTCTAGAAATCGAAAGTTTTGAAAGAAAGCTTTAAAGTGTGAGCAAAACATAGTAAAAAATTGCTTCATTAAAAACGTTACCCCTTAATTTATGTTAAAATATTTTAAGCCTTAAATTACCATCATGGCTTGACCATAAATGCAAAATAAGTTCATAAAAAATATAACCTCAAAATTATTTTAACAGTTTCTGTCCGATAGGTCCTGGCCTGCTTGATGGTTTCTTTTTTGTATTAATTTGATTTTGCGGCGTAGCCAGCTTGTACCATTAGTAGATACTACAACTTATCGACATATTTTTGTCTAGATGCCCTAAATCGGCCCCCCTGTGGTCAAAGTTTGAGATATAGGGAAAAAAGCATGTATGCTTTTTTTTTAAAACAAGAGTACAATGTAAATTTTAAAGTTATAGATAGAGACACGAATTAAGTAAAAATATTATGATGCTTATTTGGTGGGGCTGTTTTTACTAGGAGGTCCTAAAACTTGCAAAAAATAATAGCTCTATGAAGTAATTTCATCTCTTTTCTGATTAGTACTATTGTGTTAAGGGCCACTCCAATATACCAAAAAAATATATTGCACAACCCTAGGTGGGGGCTTTTCTTACAGGGAGGCCTCAAAACTTGTAAAAAATAATAGCTTTATGAAGGCATTTTATCTTTTTTCTGATTTGAGCTATGTTAAGGGCCACACAAAGATAACAAAAAAAAATTATTATCCCTCTCTAGGTGGGAACTTCTTTTTATAGGGAGGCCTCAAAACTTGCAAAAAATAATTTCTATAGAAACTCATTTCATCTTCTTTCTGATTAGTGCTATTATATTAAGGGCCACACCAAGATAACCAAAAAGGTTATTACACACCTCTGGGTGGATGTCTTTTTACAGAGAGGCCGTAAAAGTTGCAAAAAGTAATTGCTATATGAACCCATTTCATCTCTTTTCTCATTAGTGCTATTATGTTAATTAACGCCTCCACAGGTGTGCAATAATTTTGTCATTATATTGGTGGGGCCCTTAACATAAAAGCACTAATCAGAAAAGACATGAAATTACTTTATAGAGCTATTATTTTTTGTAAGTTTTGGAACCTCCCTGTAAAAAAAGCCCCCACCTCGAGGCGTGCCGTATATTTTTTTTGTTATCTAGGTGAGAACCTGAACATAATAGCACTAATTATAAAAGGGAAGAAATGACTAACTTTTTGATGTATCATAAATATTTGGAAAAATATTAACTACTCTTAAACGCCCCGCCATAGGCGGATACCGTTTGATTTTTTTTAAGTCCTGAGGCAAGTAGATGGTTTTAATATAAATTGCACATGGGATGAAATCATTTCTATTATTTTTTGCAAATTTCGGGGCCTTCTTAGACGTCTGAAAATATTTTTTTTGTTATCTTTGGTGAGTCTTTATCAAAACTATATAAACCTCAAATTGGATGAAATGATTAATTTTTTACTGCCGCTACCTCTCTATCTATTAGTTTTATTGATCTAATGCGATTGACTCACCTATAGTAACTTCTGAATGTTGAATCGTCAACTCTACCGTCCTTTTGGTCCAGTTTGTCTGCGCAGCCTCTGCTAAAGGATTGCAGTTTTCCCGGAGGGTCCTGTAGACACGAAAAAATATCTAAATATTTACCCATTAAACTAATAGCAGACTTGTTCCGTGTTTAACTCAAAACTGAAAAAAATATGACATTTCGCCTTTCTCCCGTGGACTACACAAACAAAGGTTATCGTCACTACTTATTCTTCTAGAAAAAAATTCGAAGCATCTAGGTCTAACAAAAATATATCGAGTAAGAACATATATAAAAAACTCCTACTCGTATACACATGAGTTAGATTGGGTCGGTCAGAGTTCCAGGGTATATCCAGACTTTTCTTGGATGCATCCACACTGTTCAGGGGTGTATTTAGACTTTTTACACACTTTTCCAGATGTATCCAGACTTTTCCAGAGTGTATCCAGACTTTTCCAGGGTCTTCCCAAACTTTTCAAGAGTGTATCCAGACTTTTTTAGGGTCTTTCCAGATATTTTCAGAGTGTATTCAGACTTTTCTACGATCTTTCCAGACTTTTCTGGAGTATATAGAGACTTTTCCTGGATGTATCCAGACTTTCCAGGGTCTTTCCAAACTTTTCCAGGGTGTATTCAGACTTTTTTAGGGTGTTTCCAGACTTTTTCAGAGTGTATCCTGACTTTTCCTGGGTGACTTTCCAGAATTTGCTTCGAGTAGAAGGACTTTTCCAATAGAGTTTATATGTGTTTTATATAGATATATATATCTAAAAATTTGACAGGTAGTCGTGACTGCCGTTGAGAAAAAGGGCTCGGTTAGTTAGTGGGGATGCAGTCTTGTATGGACCGGAATAAAGTAAACTCCTTTTTTGACAGTCAAGCTTTCGAGAATATATTTTTCTCTTCTTCAGAACTTCTACAATAAGTTAACAAGCCATTTGAATAATTAAGTCAATTAAATTACAACTACATATAGGTAAATTATACAGGTACCCATATAAATATATCTATATTCTGTACTCACCAAAGTGGGTTGAAAAACAATAAAGCTAGACATCTCTGAACATCTTTGAGCATTTGCCTGCCCATTGGCCCTTATGTTCTAATAAAAACCTACATGAATTTGTTTAAAAGAATTGAAAAGTCTACAAAATGTCGGTGAAAGGTTCTTTTTATATTATTTTTGCAACTTTTTTGACGTTTATGAGGTCACCTTAATGGTCTTTTTTAGTATATTAAGTCACTAACGAGAGAGAGCGAGTAACACAGAGAATCCCATACGAGAAAAGGACGCAACATTGTGGTCAACTTATTCTCCTTTTTATTTTAAAAGTTTTAGACGCAGATGAACTTATGCGTGTCTTTTTGTTGCCGAGAGAGAAGGGTAGATAAGATGACACTCTGCTGCCTCCTTCACCATGTCGGATACCAGACTGTCACCAGTTTTATTCACATTTTAATACTGAAAATATATTAATGAAAAAAAAATGAGAAAAATACATTTTATATTAAAAGAATTAATTTTAGTCAACTTTTTAAAATTAGTCGAGGTGTAATTTTATGTGCTTTCAACGGAGCTATCACTCGTTAAAATCGGTAAAGAACTAACAAAGCTATAGTCGCTTAAAAGCATTCCGGTTTTTTTTGGGTCACCCGATATTATTAGTCATATATAATACTATTTCTTGTAAAATAATAAATATAAATTTTAAAAAGTAAATCAACTAAAAAATTAAAGAAGGAAAACTTCATCCAATTGCTGCATTTTGGGTAAAGTACCTAACACCCTTCTAAATGGCTATACTAATCCTCTGCATCAAAAACAATGCGGCACTGGGTTCATGGTAAGCAGACTGGATTTTGGCACCTAATTCTTCGAAAAATAATTCTGCTTTTTCACCCCAAGGACCAAAAGTTTCTACACAAAAAGGAACAAAAACATAATTTCCTAAAAACTCTAAATATTTACTAATTTTTGGAATTTCCCAAATTTTTGCAGCCTCCCCGGCCCTCCTTGAAGTCATGATTATATAAGAGGCAGCTAAAGTATGGGAGCAGTTTGCATCCCAAACTAATGGTCTACCTCTGGAATCATGGAAAGTCCATCTGCTCGTTTTCTGTCAGCTCTGCAAATTCCCGGTGGTTCTAGCACTGCAGGAACTGAAGCGGAGGCGAGTGCTCTTTTAATAATATCAGACAACTTTAACGTGACCATCTACCAGTACGAAGAGCTATAGAGATTCTGAAAACGGAATTATCTAAATGAGTATGTAAGGAAGCTGACGGTAGTACATTAAGCCATGCTCCACTTTCTTTTTCTTGTAAAGCTAGAAGGCGTGCTTTTTCGACTTTATCGACTGAATCTGACAAATACTTTTCAATAAAAAAACTGCATAATTTTTATTAATAATAAATTGTTTTGAAAAATCATTAGGGGAACATTTTTATCGCACAAATTAGACTAAAAATGTTTTGCTTCGATAAAAGATCTGTCAGGGAAAATGTTGATGAAATTTGGAAAAATGGCATCTAAAAGATAGCTAACATTTCTATTGGATGCGATAAAAGCAGAAAAATTTAGGGAAGAAACATCGCGTATACTTAAGCCACCGAACCTTCCAGGTAATTTATAAAATGACCAAGTTTTGTCTTCAAATTTACGATTTGTTACGTTTTCAGCATTATTTTTTAGTAAATTATTTTAAATATAAAGAAGATTAGCTTCTTTCCAACAGGGAGTACATCTTAAAAGATATATCACTCTTGGTATTGAGAATGAATGTTTAAGCAAAAAGTATGCGAAATGCGCTGATAGCTTTTCTAATTTTGAACAAAATTGTTTTAGAGATGCAATTTTGTTATGTAATTCTATGTTTAAATTTGTATTTTCTAGAGGGAGCAAAAGAAATAAACTCATTGAAAAGTGAGACATCTTGACTGAAAGCCATCTTATATAACTGAATTTTTTAATTCAATTAATCATATTTTGAAAAAATTTGGAATTCAAAATCTCTTCTCAAATCTACCAACTAAATCCAACCTTAACTATTCGACAGAAAAGAGCACTAGTCAACGGCCTAGGATCAATAATAAGGTCACTAACAGGAAATCTAGACCAAAACGATGCCAAAAAATACGATAAATTAATTCTCTTACGTTTGTCTTCCGCCATGATAAAACATTATAGGACAATCAGACTACTACAATGTTTTATCGATTCTCTTTTCTATCGATAAAACATCTATAGAAAAGCTACGGTTAAGATATTGTCATAAATCTTACATAAAAATTCATAATTTTGCAAAATTGGTAGGTATAAGTCGCCGCTTCCCCGGTTATTTCGTTTAGCAGACATCATGTTAAGAGGTTAGAAAGATCTAAATTTTTAGGACGTAAAGGTAAATCTTACGACAACTATATGCATCTATCGTAGCAAGAAAAGACCCAATTTCGGTGGTTTTTAGATAATTTGCATAAATCACAATCGATAAAGCAACTCGAATTTTCATTTGAAATAAAATGTGATGCTTCTAAAACCGGCTGGGGTGGTTTTTGAAAAGGAAAAAGTTTCCACTAATATTGGGATAAAAATAAGAAAAAAAAATCGATAATAAAACAGCTATAGCTTGCATTAATCGCGGAGGAAGTGTAAAATATTAGAAGTTAAATAATATTACCCAACAAATATGGAAACGGTGCCAAAACAAAATTATGTATGTAATGGCGTCTTATATTTCATCTAAGGACAATAACCGACTTTGAATCCAGGAAATTATCAGTAAAACGAGTACGAGCTAAATTCTAAAGTGTTTAGGATTATTGCTAAAAATTAGAGCCTCCTGAGATAGATTTGTTTGCCACAAGATTGAATCAAAAATGCAAAAAATACATATGTTGGTTTCCGGACCCTCATTCAATATTGGTAGATGCCTTTAAGTATCCTGGAAAAAGTATTACTTTTACGCTTTTCCTCCATTTTCTTTGATAACAAAAGTTCTAGAAAAAATAGTTGAAGAAAAATTTACGGGAAGAGTAGTCGTTCCGAATTGGCCTACTCAGCCATGGTACCCCTTGTTCTTTAAGTTACTTATAGGTAGACCTTTGTGCTTTAGGCCTAGTGGAGAACTGTTAATTTCTCCTTTTAAACAAAATCATCTCCTACGCAAAGAGATTTCCCTGGTGACAGGGAAATTATCCGGCAAGGGCTTTTAAAGAAGTTTCAAAACATAAACGGTGACAACAGTCCAAAAACTCTAAACAATAGTTACGTCGAGGTAGTTTCTCCGACAATGTATATAAAAAATAACAAGAATAACGATGGAGACAATGACCGCTTCTTATATAATGATGGACTTACGCAATAAATTAGCAGACAGAACGACAGAAGTTAACGATTTAAGATTGAGAAACGAGAAATTATGAAAATAGTTTTAGTGAGATAATAAAGTGCAAATATTGTCGTAAAACAATTGAGAAAAAGTGTTGTGGCTTGCATAATCTGCAAAGAGCTGTTTCACACTTCATGCGCCCTTAGAGTGTTAGGGCTGGTTATTGTGGGGAGGAACAACCAAGTCAAATTTTGTTTATTCAAAGAAAGTCAAGACAAGGTCACAAAAACAGAACCCTCTAGTATTAGCCAAGAGGATAAAATAAATGAACTAAAGATGTGCAGACAATCCATTATGGACGAACTTAAGGCCAAAGAGGAAGTTTTCTGTAAGAAAATCGACGAGCTGAAAGAAAAATTGAAGAAATTATCTGAAAAACATGGAAAAATTCATCACAACGTGCCAACAGCGCAAAATACTATAGCGTCACAAAAGGTTAGTGCTGACAGTGGCTCAAATCAGCTGAAACATGCCAATGAAGTTAGCTCTCACGGATTTCACACACCGCAGGCCGGGAAAAGTAGTCCAAAGACACGAGACGATTTGCCGCAAAGTTTGATTGACCTACAGAACTTAATAGAAATGTCAAATCAGGAAAATAAACAACAACAAAGCAAAAAACAGGAAAAATACGTAAAAGTGGGTAATAATGCCAGATTACCACCATTAAACTCATCAATCCCCATTATTACTCCCAGTCAGGTGCGCTCTGAGATTAACAATGTCCTATCGAATCTTCAAACAGGAGGACAACAAGGGGTAAGTAAAAAACTAACCAAAATTCAAAAGGGTTCAGCTACTGTCACAAACAACTTCAGTGCAGCCACAGGATCAAAAATGTGGTTATATGAAGGCAGATGCTCTGACACAGTTGACACAGACATCATAAGACAATATATCACTATAAAAATAAATAGGCAGTGCAAACTCATTTAAAATTGGAATTATACCAGGATTATTTACAGACATTAATAAATGCGAATTTTGGCCAAAAGGCATAGTCTTTCGACGTTTCAACTTTAGAAAACCGAATGTACAAAAACCTGTGGATTTTGTACAAGAAGCCGTCACTCAAGCAGGACTTTAACAGTGGGATTTACTAAAAGGGTTTAGCCTATTTTAGACAGGTCCTAAGTTTAAGTGAAATTGTTGGTTTTAAGAATTTTACAGCAACTTCCTTGAGTTTTAAACATAGTTTGATTTATAAGAATAGTTTTAATTTTTTTTAATTGGAGAATCACCTTAACACAAACTTTTGTTGGATTTAAGAAGAAAATTTAAATTTAAAAGATTTTTTTTAATCCTGGGGAGGATCTAAATGGTAAACACTCTGTTGAGCAAATTAAAATTGACGTTATATGTCACTCTTATCAAAAATTACCCTTGTTTATTGATTTTCGCGATTAATACTCGCTGTAACAAAACCTTTTCGATATGTAATCATAAAATAAGGATTAGATTAACTTTGTATTTATTTAAAAGAGGTTTTTATTTATCGAAAGTATGAAAAAACAGACCTGAATCCAACTGATACGTTCACAAAAGATTCATGTCGCCTGAACGAACTGGACGGTGCCCGGTTCCCTGGTAGAACATGAAAAAATGGCTATTAGCGAAGTACCGATGGAACCTGCAGCTTTGAGACTTTTGAGTGTGATCTTTCAGTGGAAAATTTTGTTTGACGATTAAGCTTTTAGATAAACCAATGTTTTAATTTCAGTTTGTAAATAAATTAATAGGTACAGTTGTGTTGAATTTTTTTCATTGGAAACATTTGTCGTGCATAATCAGTGACCTTCACTTATGTTTGTTTTGCCTCATAGTGCCCTCATAAATATATTTTTTGTGGTGAAAACGTGTTCAAAATATGGCGTTTTTCTGGACAAAATTAGAGGTGTTTTATTGATTAATGAGCAACTTGGGATATTACATAAGGTAAATGAATTCTTGTAAAAACGGCTACTTAGGGAAATTATAAACGAACTTATTACCAATTGCCAAAAACAATGCTTTCTGGGGACTATAAATTTAAACCACCCCCCGGAGATGGTCTAAAAAATCACCAACTTTATAACCTCAAACAAAGATAATGAAGCTATTATGTGCCAAATTTTTGGCGTATTCACCATTTGCCATTTTGAAACCTGTCAAAAAAAATTAGTTTTAGGTCATTTTCTTCTAAAATGTGGTATATTTTGAGAAAGAAGCAGTTTTTCAGTGGTATTTTGCAATAACAATACAAAATAATCAATAACTTTGTGTCTTTTCTGTATGGGTAAGTGTTTTCTGAAAATTGGTTTTAAAATTTAGTACTCCCTACAGCTGTAAATAGTTAGGACTGTGTGGGGTACTATTTTAGATCTTAGTGTTGGTTGAGAACAAAATTCAAAGAATTCTCCGTATCCGTCAACTTTGAGAATTATAACATAGTTTTAATAACGGAGACTTCGCTATTTCCAGATTTCTATAGTAATGAATTGAACATTGAGAATTATAATATTTTTCGAGTAGATAGAAATAGTAAAACTAGCCAGTGCACCGTGAAAGGCGGCTCGCTATTGCAGTTAAGAAGTTTTTGCCTTCAGCAATTATTGAAAATAATATTACTAATGTAGAAAGTGTGTTTGTGCAAATAACAATTGGATCCAACAAAATACTTTTTGGCTGCTGCTATATTCCACCCGATGCCGATGAGGAAATATACATCTCTTATGCCAGTTCAGTGGAGGACATTGTTGAAAGATATCAGTTCAATTCTGTTTACCTGAGCGGAGATTTTAATTTACCAAAAATCTCTTTGGAAAATGATGAGTATGGATCAAGAGCCTTAGGTAACCTGACCAACAAAGCAGTAATAATATCAGATCTCATGGCATACATTAATCTGAAGCAAATGAACACAATTTCAAACTGCATAGGAAATTACTTAGACCTGATTTTTTAGAGCACAAATGAATCTATTGTCAGAATAGACGTTCCCCTCGTAAACTGTGATAGGTATCATCCAGCACTGACTTTTGAAATAAACTGGGATATACAAAGTTTCTTAAAATCTGACTATTTTTATCATGATTTTAAAAATGCAAATTATATTTTAATTAATGAAGTTTTAGGCTCATTTGACTGGGAGCACATTTTAAATGTTAGTGATGTGAATTTGGCTGTAAATGGTTTTTATGATAATTTAAATTATGTTATTAGTCTGCACGTTTTTAGACATCGTTGTAAAAATAGAGTATTTCCTAACTGGTATCCATAAGAGCTAAAACAATTAATCTTTCTTAAAAAAGAAGCACATAAAAAATATAAAAATACCAACTCTTTATGTGACTATCAAATATTCACTGATTTAAGAAAGAGATGCAAAACATTTTTGTCTGAAAGTTATCAAAGTCGTATAAATAACTTGGAGCACACTGTAACTAATAAAAAAGAATTCTGTAAAGTTGTAAACAATAAAAGAAAAATCTTTGATTTACCAAACTTAATGGAATTTGAGGGATCAACATCAACTGATCCTCAAAAAATAACAAATTTCTTTAGCAACAGTATATACTGAACCAAACAACAATAACTTGTCATATACTCTAAACTTTGAAAGAACAGTTAGCTTTGGCAGTTGAGGACCAGATAGGATATCACCTATATTTGTTTTTAACTGTAGATTTGTACTTTCATATGTTTTAGGAAAGATTTTTATCTTATCGCTTAGGACTGGTACATATCCAAGTAAATGGAAAACTAGTTATGTAGTCCCTATATTTAAAAATGGTAACAGAGCAGTGGTTGACAATTATCGTTATATCTGTAATATAAATATTTTCGCAAAAATATTTGAATCAATAGTAACAGCAAAAATTTACCCCCTAGTGAAACCTATACTAATAAATCAACAGCATGGATTTGTTGGTGGAAGATCAACGGTAACAAATCTTACCATTTTTTCAGATAAACTGTTGGAGGCTTTGGAGGATCGATGTCAGAGAGGTGTTATCTACACTGATTTTTCCAAGGCCTTTCACAGGGTAAATGTACCTTTTCTGACAAGAAAATTATCGGCTATTGGGTCTTTTCTAAGTTGGCTAGAAAGTTCACTGACGGACAAAGAACAGTACATAAAATATATATATTATATATATATATTTTATGTACTGCTATATATATAAGAGTTACCTCGGGCGTCAGTCAGGGTGGACATCTATCCCCACTTCTTTTCAACATTTTTATAAGTGACGTAATACAGTGTTTTATAAATTGTCAAGGACTCGCCTACTGTGACGACATTAAATTCTTTAGAATTATTAGAAATATAGATGATGGCCAACTGATCCAAGAGGACCTGAACAGATTTTTTGACTGATGTCAAAAAAATGATTTGCATTTAAATATTGATAAATGTCATCTAATGAGATTTTATCCTACAAAAAACCCTATAATTTTCAACTATTCAATAAATAATTTAGTTCGTAACACCCAGAACACTGTCAAAGATTTAGGAATTATATTTGACACCTCCTTAACGTTTTGTGATCACTTGGACTATAGAATTTGTTAAGTTAAGTTTACGTGAATTTAACAATGTTTATAGTTTTAAATCCCTTTTTTGCTCTTTGATTAGGAGTATTCTGGAGTATGCATCAACTATGTGGACACTACATTATCAGATACATAAAAATCAAATTGAACGTATACAGAAAAAGTTTTTAATGTTTATAGGTTATAAATTAAATATACCATCAATAGATATAAACTATAATGAACTGATGGAGTTATTAGAACTCCCTACTCTAGAAAATAGACGAAATTTTAGAATTTAATTTCTCTTTTTAAAATTACAAGAGGCATTATAAACTCTCCAGACGTACTGAATAAAATGTCTTTTTCTGACCCTCAAGTTTATACTAGAAATCATAGAACATTTCACATAGAGTTCCACAAAACTACATATGGCCAGGGTGCTCCTACTCAGAGAATTTCTTGAACTGCAAATGAACTAGGCGATAATATTGAACTTTTTAGTGATTCCATGAATATTTTTAAGTCTAACTTTTAAGAAAACTCTTTTTACAAATAATAAGTACAATTAGCAATAATATGCCTTTAGTGTTGTAAGACTTATTTATTGTTATGTTACATTATTTTTGAGTCCTAAAGACTGTTTGTCTCTTTAGGAGAATTTGTGCTTGTAATGACTATTGTATTTAAAATGGCCTTGCCGTAAATAAAATTTTACTTTACTTTACTTTACTTTACGATTGGAAGATGAAACAAGATATACAAGTTAACTATTGACAAATTAACAAAGTCAAAAAAGTCGCATTTAGCTGATGGTAGTACACAAACCAGTAATTTAAATAACTTGATCTGGGTGAAACAAAATCCAATGAATTACACTGGATATATCGAAGCTACTGATGTTAAAAATTTAAAGAAAAGCAAAAGCTAGAAGTCCAGTTAAAGAATGCCGGAAAGAAGAAAAACAAAAAATAAAAAAATATAAACCAATCAGATGGAGGCGGAAATGGATTCGACTGTCTGCAATGAAGAAATTTAGAGTATCAAACGCGACCTAATCCCTTTAGAGGGGTAACAACCTTAGTTCAGCGGAGCAACAGGAGTTAAAGCATAAAGAAAGAATTAAAAAACTGGAATCGGATCTGGAAAATTTAACGTCAGTTTAAGGCCATATGTTATCTACAATACAAACCTTAACTGAGGATGACTTAGTCTATTTGAGAGATTATAAGCCGTCTCAAAAAGAACTATTTGAGATAAAATATAGTCTCTTTAACCAACCGCAAGTGTCAAATAAAGAAACTCAGTGCGACCTAAACTGTACAGGAACTACAACCACAAAGGATAAACAACAAAACCAACAAAGAAAGCATTCAACACCATTGACTAGTCAACAACACCAGGTTCTCATACTAGGGGACAGCCTTATTACGGATCTGTAGAAATTCATGAAGTTCTACCAAGATGAAAACTACAGCATATTGACAGTTGCGAAACGCAAATATGGAAAACGTATTGGATGACGTCAGAAGTCAAAAATTTTACGAAGAATGACTTTGTTATCATATCCGGTGGTCTACAAGATGCCATAGAAGGTCGTCGAATAGGAGAAAAGTTTCTTGACTTACTTATCTCTTTGCCAGCACACAAACTTAATCTATGTATCAGTTTCTCTCTGGGGTAATAGAGCAGTTCTTAATAAATTTATAGACCAGATAAATATTTCAATCTACGAAAAGCCTAAGGGTAACTCGAACATGTTTTTAAATTTGAACTCATTTCTTCAATCATCATGTTTTATTTTCGGCAAATCTCTGGCTTTAAATAAAATTGGAAAAAAGCAGTTGGCTCAACGTATACAGAGCGCTTCAGGCTACTGCGAACATAGGAAGGAAGAAGTCCAATTTGCCAGTATACGTACACTCAGGGACACCGCACACCTATCAGTGGAGCAACCAACAGTCAGGCTTGCGATCACCGTTCGCGGCTTGGATTTAGTACGCCTCTAACCACGGTGCTACGTGTCGTCCATGAAACCGGAATTTGGTCAATAAATACGCAAATTTTTATAACGTAATTTTCTTGTTTTTTGTCACTGATAAATTAGAGCGTTTTATTTTCGACTGCTCAGATTTATCACTAACAACGTGATCCTATAAAAATAATAAGGAGAAACAAAATAAAAGCAAGTTCTCAAAATGAAATAAAACATTCTAAAAACCAAAAAGATTCTCTCAGTAAAAAAAATTAAAGCAAATGTTCAAAAAGTCCTCCTTGCTCGGCTAGACAATATCCGAGCCTATTATAAAAGCCCTTCTAACGTTTATATAGTTTAAAATGGTTTTTCAATTTTAATCGGAAGTTCTTCCAAATTATTAGCCCTTTCATGCCCGTAAACTTTATTTTTGATATAACTTTACAGATAGAAGTCATTAGGAGCAAGATCGGATGATCAAGCTGGCCATAAAATAGTTCCCCGTGTACTTATAACCCGATTAGGAAAGAAATTATCAAGATATTCCCTAACAAGTCCAATCTTGCTGAAACCATCTTTCACCAAATCTCACACCTAAGAACTGCGTAGCAATTGGAATAATATGCTGCTGCAGTAGAACCAAGTATCTAAAACCATTCAAATTGTATTGTTCCCGTACAATACCCTCCCAAACATTTAGTCTTTGGAAATACTGTGTTCTTACGTCAAAATACAAATGCAAATTTTCCCTCGACCAAAAGTGCTTTTATCTGTGAAAAGAATAGATCTCAGAAAGTTCACGATAAGCCCTTCCCATCATTGTTTCAAAAAATTCCATACGACGATAGTTGTCCTCCGGAAAAATTTGATGCATTTGTGACACTTTGTAAGAATGATAACCATTCTTTTTGAGAACAGGTAAGACAGTAGCTGAAGACGTATCAACTGCTTCGGCAATTTGGTGGCTAGTTAACTTTCGATTTTTCTCCACTGCAGCACAAATTATCACATCTCGTACTTCCTGCTCGTCATTTTTTATGTTTTCTTGGCGCTACACAACCTAACTTTTCAAAATTCTGCACAAACCTATGAATCATTGATAAACTAGGTTCTGGGCGATTTACAAAATTCTCCAAAAAAAGTTCTTGAATAAGTCTCAATGGTCTGCCTTAATAGTACAATTTGACCATCTGCACTTTTTCGGCAACTTCGTAGACATCCATTTTTAGTTTTAAAAATGTATTATTTCACTTAAGAACTTACCAATCTATTTCTCGAGCAAGGCAGAAATAAAACAAAATCAATTTCAAAAAGATAACACTGCAGCGTGCTTCGACCCCACCTCGGTCGTACGGCACGGAGAGTAAATTGGACTTGATTCCCCCTATGTTCGCAGTAGCCTGAAGCTCATTGTAAATAATATTATAAGCAACATAAGTACCAATATTGACGAATGTATTATAGTTCCGAACTCTTTTTTAGATTAAGCAACTCCGACAATCTTAAAACAACACGAACATCAAATTTCAAACTTTCTTTCATTTTACTGAATGTGCAATTGTTAAGTAATAAACTAGACGAACTCTTTATTCTAGTCGAAGACTTTAAATTTCCGCATTTTATTCTTTTAACAGAACGTTGGTTGACCGAAAGTAAACTGTGTTACATTCCAGGTTATAGGTCAATTTATACTGCAAGGAAAAAGAATACGGAGACACAATAATTAAGGAACATGAAGATATTTTAGGTCATTCTGATAATAATTAAAAATAATTTTGTATTTTTCATTGTTTATATGAAAAAACATAACATCTATGTAATATGTGTGTTTGATGTTCATTTACGTTCATAATTGTTGTAAATTGTAAACAAGGGTCATTTTTTTTCCTTAACCAATTGTTTTGTTGTGCTCAACCAACCTGGGTTTTTTCTGAGGTTATTTGACAGATGTCTAACCTCAGCCTATTCGACGCACGCCGGCACACGAGAAGGAGCGCTCCAGTGAAAGTGCCTTTTTGAACGAGTGAAAATAGCGAAATAAGGGTGAGTTGAGCTATTATGTACTTTTAAAAATACATTTTGTGCGTTGGGTGGACCAAATGGGTGGTTTTCAGGTTGGGTGTTAGTTTTTTTTTAAATTTTTGATGGACTAAAGTGGGTTCATTAAATGGTCCTTCGCGAGTCAAATCTTTGAAAAAGCGACTGTGGTTTAGTGAAATTCGTGATTTTGATTGATTCATGCAGTTTTTGCAGCAATTTGTTTTAATTTAATTTTTTTTTATTTTTTTTTCAGGCATATTCTGCGTTGTTTTCGTGAAACTTCTATCGTTTTTTTTTTCTTTTTGCAATCTTTTTGTCTGTTGAAAAAAACCGAGGACGTTCCGAAAACAACATGAATATAGCCGTGTGTGTAAAGTGGACCAAACGAATTTTGGTCAGCATGTGACTTTTCTGGTCGGTGGAATTTTATAGATTGTGTGGCTATATTCACTTCAGTGTGTGACGTCTGTCAAGTTGTCAAAAGTATCCTAACCTCAAAAAAGGTTCGAATTAACGAATTGTTGACATTTTTCGGCGTAATTTTTGCGTGTTTTGAAAACGGAACGATGCCGCAGGAAATAAAGGCGCTGTCGCGTCGCCGAAAATCGGTGTTTATTAGAATGAAAACTATTTATACTTTGGCGCATGATGCTCAAACCGACCCCTCAAAAAAACCGGAATTGGAAGCTCGGTTGGAAAATGTAAGCAATTTGGCAATTCAGTTTGAAGATTTACATTTAAATATTGTGTCCCTTATTAGTGACGACAAATTCGATGGAGAGCAAGCCGTGTTGGATGAATTTGCAAATGCGATTTAGCATTCATCAAATGTGTAAAACATTATTTCCTCCGCCAGAGCTGTCAAAACATGAACCAAGAGGGGATTCAAATATGTCTGTGTGTGGTCGCCAGAAAATGTTGGCAAAACCGAGGTTAGATATACCTAATTTTAATGGGGACAGGCGTAAATGGCCAACCTTTTTTGACATGTTTCGGACTTTGGTCCATGAAGAATTGGATTATTCTGATATAGCGAAGTTTCAACTTCTGGTGTCTGTGTTAGAGGGAGAGGCAGCAGAAATAATTAAAAATATACCTATCCAAGGTACAAATTATTTAGTGGCATACAATGCCTTGGTAAAAAGGTACCAAAATGATAGAATTTTTTTGACTGACTATTGGTTGGCTATTATAAATGCTCCCTCTGCAAAAAATCATAGTGCTAATGAATTAAGAAGATTAATTTCTACTTTTAACCAAAATTTGGAAGCTTTAGATGCTTATAAGAATATTGATTTGTGGGATTTTACAAAATTAAATCTTTTATTGCAAAAGGTAGATCCTTTTTTGAAAACACGATTTGAGATTGAACATAGTCAAGACAAAATTCCTTCTTATAAGAGTCTAATTGCATTTTTGGAAACAAATTGTCATGCTTTAGAAAACAGCGCTCTTTTGTCCAAAGCTAGTAATGTGACTAGTGGAATTGGTGCACAAGGGGGCATGCCTCCTAAGAAATATGACACGTCAAAAAAGGGTGGTTCACATCAAAGACAACAAAATTATATGACAGGTACTAGTACAGTGGTGAAGTGTCCTTGTTGTTTGGCAGCTGGGTTACACACTCTAGAAAAATGTGGGAAGTTTTTGGAGATGGAACCTCAACAGCGTCATGCCTTAGCTAAATCTGAGAGACTGTGTTTCAATTGTCTTGCGGCAAAGACACACTCTTATTCTGAATGTCCCGTGACAGTGGGTTGTGGCATCTGTTCAAGAAGGCACTCGTCTCTTTTACATTTTCCGAGATCACAAAATGGGGCTCCACCCCCAGCAAGTGAATATATGGGCAATAACCAACAACAAAGTGGTGATAATTCTGATAGTGGAAGATCTGTTAAAGTGAATATATGTAAAAATGATTTTCCTAGTTTCAAAGTGGTGTTGTTTGCTACTGCGCAGGTGTGTGTGCGTGATGTGCATGGCAACTTTATTACTTGCCGAGCATTGCTAGACTCAGCGAGTGAGGCTTCATTTGTAACGGCAGCCTGTGCGCAACGTTTGGGCTTGCACGTGTTAATAGTAGTACCCCAATAATAGGGTTAAATAATATGACATCCTCTGTATCATTGGGTAACATGTTGCTTTGCTTAACTCCCAAGTCTGGTTCTTTATTGCCAATTGAAGTCAAGGCTGTGGTGGTTCCATTAATATGTGGTTTGACTCCTTCTAGTAGTGTACGTGATACTTGGAAGTACTTGTCAGGGTTAACACTTGCTGATCCTGAGTATGGAAATCCGCGGGAAGTTGATTTATTGTTGGGTGCTGATGTGTTTTCACTTATTTTGCTTCCAGGCTTCAAACAGGGACAGAATGGAGGTCCTTGTGCTATGAATACCATCTTTGTTGGTTGGTATTGTGGGCGGTGTATGTAATAATGTGACCTCTAAACGGCAAAGTATTCAAACTTTTCTGACATCATTAGATTTTGAACAATCCTTGCAGAAGTTTTGGCAGTTGGAATCCGTCCCAACAGACATTCCATTGTCTAAGAACGATCAAATGTG
Source organism: Oxystoma pomonae (assembly GCA_963921995.1). Classification (NCBI taxonomy): domain Eukaryota; kingdom Metazoa; phylum Arthropoda; class Insecta; order Coleoptera; family Brentidae; genus Oxystoma; species Oxystoma pomonae. The sequence goes on from OY998169.1 coordinate 28,137,663, forward strand.
TGAAAATATTTTTCAAAAACATCACAAACGTGATACCAGTGGGCGCTATATTGTAAGGTTGCCATTTTGTGAGGAGGCTATGTTGGGTGAGTCCAAAAATCAAGCCCTTCGTAGGTTTTATTTGCTTGAGGCCAGGCTTCTCAAAAATCCCTTGTTTCATAAGGACTATATTGATTTTATGCAGGACTACCTGGACCAGAATCATATGAGCCCTGCTGTGACTATAAATTTTGGAAAATATTATATTCCACACCATGGAATTTGGAAACAATGTGGTGAAACTAACAAGTTGCGCGTAGTGTTTGATGGTTCAGCCAAAACTACTAATTCGAAGAGCATTAATGATGTTTTGTTGACTGGACAGAAACTTCAGGTGAATATTGTCTCTGTTCTATTAAATTTTCGAGTAAAAGAAGTAGTTTTTACTACAGATGTTCGCCAAATGTACCGTAATATTCTGATTGATCCGCAAGATGTGTCTTTTAAAACTATATTCTGGAGGTTTGATCAAAGCCATCCAGTACAAGAATTTGTGCTCAACACAGTGACCCATGGTCTTAGTTGTAGCCCATATTTGGCAATCCGCACTCTATTACAACTGGCTGAGAATCATGGAGGTAATTATCCATTGGCTGCTGGTATATTACGTAATCAGACTTATGTTGATGATGCTGTAGGATCTTGTGATAGTGTAGGTGAAGGTTTGGAAATTCAGCGTCAACTAATTGAACTTTTGAAACTTGGTGGTTTCGAGCATAGAAAGTGGGCAAGCAACTGCCCAGAGTTGCTAGCCAATATGCCAGAAAGTCATTTGCAACCTATTAGTTTTGATGACAGTGATTCGATGTTAAAGGTCCTAGGGCTCCAGTGGAATCCAGTAAATGATATATTTTCTTACTCTGTTCTGCCTGAAGACAGGCCTTGTACTAAAAGGAATATTCTGTCGCAGATAGCGAAGATTTATGACCCGTTGGGATTTCTCTCGCCCGTTGTCTTTGTGGCTAAATCCTTAATTCAAAAGTTATGGTTGCAAGAGTTGAACTTTGATGATGTCCCGGACAAAGAAATTGTTGACCAGTGGACTTCTTATGTGAGTCAGTTGCCTATTTTATCAATGATATCTATACCTAGACGTGTAACTATAGATGATGTGGTTCAGACTGACCTGCACGGTTTCTGTGATGCGTCTATGCTTGGTTATGGGGGTATGGTATTTTTGAGGCAAATTAATTCTGCTGGAAATGTGTCAGTGCATCTTGTGTGTGCCAAAAGTAAAGTGGCTCCTCTTAAGACAATATCAGTGCCCCGTCTCGAACTTTGTGCTGCTCATTTATTGAGTAATCTTATGCATTTTGTCCTAGATAATTTGCGTGACGTCAAAATTGACAGTATCTTTGCATGGTCCGATTCAACAGTTGCGTTGGCGTGGATAAAGGATCATCCATCTCAGTTAAAGGTATTTGTCGCCAATCGAGTTACCCAAATCCAAGAAGTACTCGCTCCCAGTTGCTGGAATCATGTTGAGGGAAAAATCAACCCCGCTGATTGTCTCTCTCGTGGTTTACTCCCTAATGAATTTGTGAATCATTCGTTGTGGTTTCATGGACCACCGTGGTTGCATTGGCCTTCAGATTTGTGGCCTACATCTGAACTTAATGATTGTGATGCTGAAATTTGTGCTGAACAAAGGATTAAAATTCTTGTCACAGAGATATTTCCCAATGTACTTGACGAGCTGATGACTCGTTTTTCTTCTTTGCACAAAATACAACGACTTATTGCATATTTATTGCGACCGTTCCGTCACTTTCATTTAAAGGCCATCTTCGACTCAAAGGCTTTGTGTTTTGAAGAGTTACACAGGGGATTGGTTGTGCTTGTGAGACACGTGCAACAGGAGTGTTTTGGTGCTGATATATCAAAATTGACAAGGAATGAGTCATATTCCAAACCGTTGAGAAAATTAGCTCTGTTTATTGATAGTGTCGGTGTCGTCAGAGTGGGCGGACGGCTTCGTCATAGTGATGATTTGTCTTACGAGACTAAACACCCTATGTTGATGCCTAGAAACCATAGATTAACTATTTTAATAATAGAGCAAATTCATCAGGAAAATGGTCATCCTGGACCCAGAATGATGCATTACCTAGTGATGCAAAGATTTTGGATTCTCTCAGCAAAGCGTGCGATTCATAGTGTGTTGTCAAGATGCATTAAATGTTACCGTGTTAATCCGGTGCCTTTTTCTCCGTATATGGGAAACTTACCTAAGGCTCGAATTTCCCAAGTCAAACCATTTTCTCATAGTGCAGTAGATTATATGGGGCCCTTCTATATTGTTCTTAGTAGAGCCAGAGGTGTAAGGTCACAAAAGGCGTATGGATGTGTCTTTGTGTGTTTGCCTACCAAGGCCGTACATTTGGAATTAGTGTCGAACCTGACGGCAGACGCTTTTTTGGCCGCACTACGTCGCTTCGTCGCTCGTCGTGGTCGATGTTCTGAGCTTTATAGTGATCGGGGGACCAATTTTATTGGGTCTAGAAACCTATTAGATTCTTATTGTCGAAAGGCTAGTGAATGCTTGGCAATAAAATGGAATTTCAACCCCCCCGGAGCTCCGCATTTTGGCGGGCTGCACGAGGCTGGTGTCAAGTCGACCAAGTCGCATTTGCTTCGTCTAGTCGGCGATCAAATTTTGAGCTTTGAAGAACTATACACTGTATTAGTTCAAATAGAAGCCATATTAAACTCTCGTCCATTGTGTAGTCTTAGTCCAGACCCAAACGACCTTTCATGTTTGACACCTGGACATTTCTTGACCCTCGAGCCTTTAACGGCGCCCCCTGATGAAGATTTATCAGGCATCAAGGTTGGACGTTTCAGCCGCTGGCAGTTGGTACAACAACTACATCAAAGCTTTTGGCAGAGATGGCAGATGGAATATCTCCACCAACTTCAAACACGTGAAAAATGGAATACTCCAGACAAACCTCCACAATTAGACACTTTAGTCGTGGTAAAAGATGAGAATACTCCACCACTGCGCTGGACCTTGGCACGTATTTTTAAAATTTACCCTAACCCTGATGGGGTTCCACGAATAGTTAAAATTAAGACAGCCAAGGGCACTTTTGACAGACCGTTGGTAAAGATTTGCCCGCTACCCTTACTATAGAGTTACAGGCTGACTACAATTTGTTTGTGTGTGTGATTTTGAATATATCTATTTTTTTTTTTGGCGATCTTTAGAAATATGCGATTGTCAAAACTTTGCTGCAACAATTGCAAAACATTTTTTTTTTTGGCGGGGGGGTTTAAGTATCTTCTTTCATGGGAATTATTTTTTTTGTTTGGGGCTAAAATTCTTACCTAATTTTAAGTGGGCGGAAATGTTTGATGTTCATTTACGTTCATAATTGTTGTAAATTGTAAACAAGGGTCATTTTTTTTCCTTAACCAATTGTTTTGTTGTGCTCAACCAACCTGGGTTTTTTCTGAGGTTATTTGACAGATGTCTAACCTCAGCCTATTCGACGCACGCCGGCACACGAGAAGGAGCGCTCCAGTGAAAGTGCCTTTTTGAACGAGCGAAAATAGCGAAATAAGGGTGAGTTGAGCTATTATGTACTTTTAAAAATACATTTTGTGCGTTTGGGTTATTTTTTTAAAAATTTTTGATGGACTAAAGTGGGTTCAATGTGTTTATAGGCCTCCATCCGGAAGATCAGCAGTATTTTTAGAAAGTCTTGAGGTTCTGCTGCTAAAGTTTCCAATATCCTCAAAAATAATCCTTGCAGGAGATTTAAACATCAATTATGTTGATGTAGATGGCGCCAGACACTAACAGTGGGATTTACTAAGATCTAAAATAGTACCCCCCACAGGTCTAAATATTTACACCTGTGGGGGGTACTAAATTTTAAAATCAATTTTCAAAAATACTTACTCATACAGAAAAGAAACAAAGTTATTGATTATTTTGTATTGTTATTGCAAAATACCACTAAAAAACTGCTTTTTTCTCAAAATACGCCATATTTTGGAAGAAAATGCCCTAAAACTAATTTTTTTTTACCGATTTCAAAATAGCAAATGGTGAATACGCCAAAAATTTGGCACATAATAGCTTCATTATTTGTGTTTGAGGTTCTAAAGTTGGTGATTTTTTAGACCACCTCAGGGGGGTGGTTTAACTTTATAGCCTCCAGAAAGGATTATTTTGTGGCATTTAGTAATAAGTTCGTTTATAATTTCCCTAACTAACCGTTTTTACAAGGATTAATTTACCTTATTTAATATCCCAAGTTGTTCATTTCCCAATAAAACACCTCCTATTTTGTCCAGAAAAACGGCATATTTTGAACCCATTTTCAGCACAAAAAATATATTTATGAGGGCACTACGAGGCAAAACAAATATAAGTGAAGGTCACTTATTATGCACGAAAAATATACCAAACAAAAAAAACCAGAACAACTATATTAATTTATTTAGAAATTGAAAGTAAAAAATCGAGGTTATCTAAAAGCTCAGTCAAAAGAACTTTCCTTACTCAAAGCCCACTCATTTTAAAGTTGTAGCTTTCATCAGTAGAGGTTGGTGCAAGCCAAGGCGCAAGCAGAGGTAAAAGATCCGAACTCGCTGTTATAATAATAAATAATAAACTTGCACTTAAATTTTTTAATACATTTCATAAATAAAAACACATTTCAAATAAATACAAAATTAATCTACTCCTTATTTTATTATTACTCATCTAAATCGTTGTGTGACATCAAGTATTAATTGGAAAAATTAATTAACAAGGGTGAGTTTTAATTAGACTGATATATAGCCCCAATTTTAATTTATTCTACAGAGTGTTTACTATTTAAACCCCGCGTGGGTTTAAATTTTTTAATTTTCTTTACTTCTATATTGAAAATTTCCTTTTAAATGCAAACAAAGATTGCGTTAAGATGATTATTCAATAAACAAATTCATTAAAATTCTTCTTATAAATCAAACTAAAATGCTTAAAACCAAAAATTTCACTTAAACCTAGGACCGTTCTAAAATAGACTAAACTTTTTTAGTAAATCTCACCGTAAAGGTTTAATTAATCTGTTAAATTCCTTTGATTTGAAAGTGTTTGTTAACGAACCAACAAGAATTACCAACTACTCTGCAACAACGATTGATTACTTTTGTAGCAACTGTGACGTAAATCAACTAAATTGCCAAGTAGTGCCCTCTGGACTTTCGGAATATGAAGCTCTGACAGCAGAGTTAGTTATCTTTAACCAGTTACCAAAAAAATCTCAAGTAAAACGGAGAATACATAGCAAGAAAAACTACAATATATTTAAAAGATTAGCTACACAGGTTGATTGGCAACGCTGCTTAAATTCTCAAGACCCTTTTCAAAGTTTTCAGGAAAAAATAAGATGCATTTTTGACGATAGTTTTCCGTTACGAAAAATTAAAACAAAAAGTAACAAATCTTGGGTAACAAAAGGGATAAAAATTTCTAGTAAAAAATTAAGAAACTTTTTACTATCAGAAAGTTCACAAACTGTCAAAGGTTTATCCAGTACATTAATATATATAGGTCCATCTATAGACAGGTAATAAAAAAGGCAAAACAACTATATTATAATAAGCGTATAAGTGGGCTGATAACAAGAGTAAAGCATACTGAAGTATTATTAATGAGTTTAGGAGTAAAGCGCCAAAATCGGAAAATTCTATTGACACCAGTGTGCAATATCTCAATAGTTTTTATACGTCAATAGCAGCAAAGTTATCAGAAAGTCTCGATTCCACTATTGATCCACTATCCTACCTCCCGAGTATTAATTACAAAGATAAGTTTAAATTAAAAATGACAAATATAACGGTTGTTGATATTTTTACGCTTCCACAAAATTTATTTAATATTATTTAGACAACTAGATCAATATTACTTGACTAGTTTAAGATTATTTGCTTTGTTACGACAATAAAGCTTATTTGAAATTGAAATTGAAGTTTTTTATCAAGGAGAATTTAACTAGATTCCTGTGAAATAATAATAATTTCTGTTCTCTGTTCTCTGTCAATGTTTGTCATTCCGCACCTAATATAATTTTCCATATCAGTTCAAACGATGAAAAAATGATCAAGCACGGCAGCTTTTCATCGGCAGCATTGGGGCAAATTCGTTTTTTTTTAAATAAATATGTTTTTATACTTAACTGAGTTCTCCATACCTTATTTGGACGCCATCAAATTTTTTATAACAGTTTTAATTAGCCCTACGACTGATTATTAATAACAATGAGATGGTAATTTTAATAAGAAAATTTGAAAAAACTTAATTTAGCAAAAATTATAAAATAAGTAGAGAATTTGATTTGAAATTGTTATGGATTCATTTTCGAGGTAATAATAAAGTTTATTGATTAATCTCTATTGTTCATTGATCTTGATTAATTAATAATGTTTTATGTTTTCTTTTAAACCTGGAGTTTTCAATAAATAATGACACAAGTTTTAAAAAAAAAACTAAACAGATTTTATTCTATTTTCTCTATAGAAACAAATAGTAAAAAAATAGGACACGAAAATAGTAGGTACACCTAGGATGATGACTGTAGAAAATCATGGTCTATAAATATCGCAATAAAATATTATAGGGAAGTACATAGCCAAAAAAAATAAAAAGGAACCTGCGGAAAATTCTAGAATTTTCAGGGGCTTAACAGGAGTTTACTACAAACTCATTTTAATGCAAAATACCGTTATTTAACCAATATGGCAATTTACAAAAAAATAATAAAGTGTAAATTTCAAATAAGTATTTCCATATGGAAATTTATAAAAACTTCGGAAAATCCTAGGAAAATTAATTTAACTTAAAGTATAAAAATAGGTCAATTTAGGGAGAAAAAGTTGGTCATCTAATAGGTTTCTTAACTGCTAATCAAACCTGGTTTTTTTTTTGTCATAAAGAGCAGCACATCTTAGGACAGCTAGTTTTGCTCTTAAAATCCCTGCAGAGCAGCAACATTTCTGCCAGGAACAAGGGCTCAAATCTTACAGCGTTTGGCGGAGCGCCTAGTGAAAACTTAGTCCATAAGGCAGGAGCAACGATCTCAAGAAAAGGATTTTCAAATTGACTGGCAAGAAGACCCTAAGAAAGACAGGAGAGACTTTTTAACACAAAAAACCCAAAAAAAAATATAACTTACCCCTATTAGAATAGTAAAGTGAAAATGACAATAATTTGTCATCACCAAAACAGCAGCATAATATCCATATAACGCAGCAAACGTAAGGATCTCTAAGGACGAAAAAATACCCATTAAAAATGGATTTTTTTTTACTCAAAAACTTGTTTAACTTACTTGACGTCATAATTCAGACTGCATCCAAAAAGTAGGCAAAAAGAAGAGCTAGGCACCAATAAACGAACTACGGCACTCAAAAAAGGGGAATTCGGGAATTTCCAAAATTTTACAGAGGCCCCTTATAGCCGACAATTTAGTTTTTATTAGGCGACCTTTGCCTACCAAAAATCTCGTGATGAATGCCAATTGCTAAGCGCTGCATCGCAGCTCTCCTCGATTCAAAATTCAAGCCGGGCGGATGACGCCGGCAGTTAACGACTTGAGAGTCGCGGGAGCGAGCTCAGGCGGCAAAAGTATGAGGGAAATGGAACCTGCAGCTATGGATATTACTAGAGGAAATTTACAATAGAAAACTTCACGACATATATAGATTTATTTGCTATTAAATTTCGTGTTTTAATTTGTTAGAAAATTATAGTAAGAACTATACAAAAAATAAGTCAATTGTATTATTTTAGAGACATAAAATTTTGAATTCCTGACTACTTTTAAACATTTTTACAAATAATTTTTAAATATCTATTGGGTATATACAAAGTTGTTTTTTTTTTAGAAGCAGAACTGTAGCATTTTTATGAAAAATGGTAAGTGGAAAATAAAAATGCTACACACCGCCTTCCTTAAAGAAAAAAAAATCTGAAAGATTTTTTTTTATCTCTACTATCGGGTCTTTAAATATAAGAGTCCGACAATATAATACATTGGTTCTAATACCTAACGCGTATCGTACGCCCTAAAGGGGACATAATCGGTAAAGTCAAAATTAGTGAGGACACAATCGGGAAAGCCTAACAAGCATTGCCAAAGCTCAAATATAAAGGAAGTTAATTCCCAAAGCTTAAAGATAAAACTTTTACAATTACAAAAGTATATTTACAATTTGCAATTTTCCATGTATGAATTAATCAATACATAGGGAGAAGTTACAAAACTATTCTTCAGACGTCTCTGAAGAATTGGATTCACTATCCAAAGGATATTTGTGAAACGGTTTAAGAAACCTGATATGCCAACGACCGGCCTTGCTGCCATCTTCGTTGCATAAGTCATACGCTAATTTAGAGTGTTTTCTTTTGACGGTTGACAAAATATATTTGGGGGCGAGTTCCGCACTAAAATTGTCAGCCTTATTGGACAAAATCTTATTTCGCCGCCATACTTAATCGCCAACATGGAATTCTACATCCCTTTTACGAAGGTTATAGGTTCGAGAGTAACGTTCGTACGCAGAGTGCAATTTTTGACGAACATCAGCAAATATGTCTTTTAGACCTGTCAAATTAGCCGTGTAACATTCCCTATCACCTGGCTTGACCTCTATATCTCCATTTAAAGAGTCATCGGTATAAAACCGGCCAGATAAAGGAACATGACGACCGAACAACAAAAACGATGGAACGTACCCATGGACCTCATGTTTAGAACCACTGATAGCAGCTTGTATCTTCGCGATATTGACATCCTATACATTTTGATTTCCATCAATATATCAACGCAACGTAGTTCCGACTGTTTTATTATTTCTCTCTACAAAATTACACCACGGAGAATATAATGACGTAAACCAAATTTTAACATCATAACTTTCACAAATCTTTTTTATTAACTTCGATATAAATTGCAAGAATTTCAAACGGAACTGTAGCAATCTTTTCTTTACCCATAATTCCTTGAGCAGCAGTGTTGAGCTGTTTCTGTGTCCCACAAATTTTACATGATCGACAGTAACGTATGACATCTCTTCGCGCCTTGGGCCAGTAATCCTGTATCCTGGATAAAGTTTTGAACACACCAAAGTGGCCTGCGGTTGGCCGATCATGACATGATTTAAGGACATCCAGTCGTTGTGGTTTAGGGACAAGATATTTCCATTCAGGAAGATTGGTATTTACGGGTAATTTAGAAGTAATAAATTTGTACAAAAAATCATTTTCCACTTTCCACTGAGGGTAACTTGCTGGTTTGGAGAGGATGTTTGTACGAAGACTATCATACCAGCGTCAATTCTGTTGGTCTCAACTTTGTACATGGTAACTTCCAAAATATCTTCTTTGACAATCTAGTTAGGAATTCTAGACAATGCATCGGGGACAATATGACAACTACCTTTACGGTGGACCAGATCGAAGTTGTGCTCACGAAGTTTGACAACCCAGCGAGCCAATTTACCTCTAGCTGGCTTCAAAGAATTCAACCATAAGAGAGAATAGTGATCTGTCACCACAGTAAAACGTTTTGCCCCCTCTACATAACACCTAAATTTGTCTATAGCGAAAATGACGCAAGACATTCCAACTCAGTAGTAGTGTAGTTCCGTTCGCTCCTAGAAAGACCTCGACTGGCCTATGCTATGACGCGCTCCTCTCCATCTATTTCCTGGGTCAACACACCACCCAAACCAACAATAGAGACATCACACTGAACGATTAACCTTTTGGTGAAATCAGGTTGAATTAAGATTGGAGCGGACCAACATCTGTTTTACCTTGACAAAAGCTTCTTCTGCCTGCTCAGACCAATTTATTGATTGACTTTTCTTACGCCCCTTCAAAAGATCGTTAATTAGAGCCATTAGAGAGGCAAAGTCTTTAACAAACCGTCTATACCAAGAACATAAACCCACAAATCTTTTGACTTCTGTGGCAGTACGAGGAAGAGGATAATTAACCATGCAAGAAACTTTGTCAGGGTCAGTACGAAGAGAATTAGAACCTACAATAAAACCTAAAAATGTAAGTGATGTCTTGAAGAACTCACATTTATTCAAGTTAATGATCAACTTAGCCTCTTTAAGTTTGGTCTGAATTTCGACAACAAACTAAGGTGTTCTTCGATCGAATCAGAGCAACAGATAATATCATCAAGATAACAAAAAATTTTGGGTTCGTACTTCGGTCCAAAGATAGCGTCAACTAGTCTTTGTTGAGTTTGTGCAGCATTGCACAACCCGAAGGGCATTACGCGAAATTGAAACAAACCTTTGCTTATAATGCTAAAAGCAGTCTTTGGTCTTGACTCCGGGTCTAAAGGAATTTGCCAAAACGCTTTCCTTAAATCTACTGACGAAATATATTTTGCACCTCTAAGCATACTTAAAATACGATCAATATTTTGTAAAGGATAATTGTCCTACTGCGTGACGTCATTCAGACCACGCCCATCAAAACAAAAGCGATATTCGCCTGTAGGCTTTTTGACTAGTAGTACCGGAGAGCACCAGGGACTATTACTTGGTTCTATCACACCCAACTTAAGCATTTCATCGATTTCACGATTTAATATCTCAGACATATAAGGAGAAAGTGGGTAAGGTCTCCTTTTAAAAGGTTTAGCGTTACCTGTATTTATGGTCATTGATACTTTATCAGTGAGTCTCAACTTATTTTTACTACTAATTTCCTCAAAAGATTTTATGATTTTATCGGCCCTCAAACGATCTTTTTGACTAAGATCATCAAGTGAATAGAGAGAATTTGAAATAATATTTAGATTAGGACTATTTGTAATAGACAAATCACAATTGGAATAATCACTTTGAATATGCCAAGAGTCGTCTTTAAAATCTACTAAAATTTTAAATTGCTTACAAAAGTCTACTCCAAAAATAAAAGCTTGAGGCAAAGATGGTACTACAAGAGCTTTAATCATATGACAAGTTGCACCCACATATACAGGTAAATCTACAATTCCTTTTATATGTTTCTGAGATCCATCAGCGGTGCAAATATTTTTGTTTGAAGATGGAGTGATTCTTAAATTAAAATGTCCAGAAGAACCGTAATATCTTGATCAAAAAGTCAAATGTAAGGCCTATTATCTAAATGTTTAGGAATAAATAAAGGCGAAACTTTATTATGAGAAGATTTAGAAAATTGCGAAACACGGTTTTTCCAAGCTTCCCAATCTGCAGGATCAAAATAATTATTTTTAAACCTGGTCTTTAACTTCGGATCGGTGTCCCGACCATCGAGAATCACCTCATTTACTGGTTTTTTGAACAGTTGGTGCAAGAAGAAAATTTACAGTTTTTGGCACCACACTTATAACAAAAAGTTTTCCTGGGCGCTCTACAATTATTGAATGTATGATTTAATTGATCACAATTATAGCAAACTATATTTTTTTTAGGTGAGGAGTTCTCGGTATTTTTTGAATGTTCAGAAGCTGAAGTTTGATTTGAAATTTCTTTATTGTGATTAGAAAAATTATTTTTATTTTGCCTAGAAAAATTATTTTTGTTTTGTTTATTTTTAAAATTATTATTGGAAGAATAAATACTTGAAATTTGACTGGTAGAAGCCTTACTTCTCAAGTCTAAATTTTCTTCTATTTTCCTACAAAGATTCACCAACTCTTCGACAGTATTGATCTCGGCTAAAGCTAAATGGTTTGAATATTCAGGAAGTAGATTTTGTCTAGTGTACGTAACCTTTGACATATCCGCAGGAGAATCTAAGTGTGACACAAAAATATGAATAGATTCGTTTCGTTTTTGTTTCCTAGATTTTATTTGATTCCAAATGTCCTCATCTTGGTCTTGTGGTAAAAAGTATTTTTTTAATCTATTTACTAAACCTAACCAATTATTTACAGAACCCGAAGCTTTAATTTTTTTTGAACCATGCAAACGCATCGCCCACAAAAAATTCAACAGAAGATTTAAATAAATCTTCATCTTTAACCTCGCGGGATTGTGCCAACAAAGTTACGCGTTCCAAAAATGAGTATAACTGGCGGACATCCCCATTAAATTTAACTCCCTACTCAGATATAGGGATAGTACGAGAAGAGCAGGCTACAGGTGGCGTAGTGATGTTCAGAACAGGTGGTTGAAGGCTACTAGGTAACGGTGACGAGCATCTTGGTGTCTCTGATTTTTCCAACAACTCGGCTTCGAACTGCAAGCAGGTAGCATATATTTCTTTTTGGAATTGTGCAACATCAACAGCTTTCACCTCCGGTTGAGTTCCGACGGCATCGTAATCTTGAATAGGAAGACGTAATGCGCGTGCCGAAAGATGATTTAAACGTGACCTTATCCTCGCAAAAAGTGCATCTCTGGTATTTCTCTCGAAAAGATTGATATGGTCGACGATAGAGCCTAAAGTTTTATCGATGTCCACTTTTTCCGTATAATAATGATATTTGTACACGCCTCAACTACAAGTGACCTTTTATTTTCCCTTTCTTTGGCCAATAATCCTGATAAAATTGATCTCTTCTCTTTGGTTACAAGACAATTTCGAATATTTAACTCATAATCAACCTTGGGTTCCAAAAAATAACTAGCTCCAAAAGTACCAAGTAGCTCCATTATTTAAAAAATAAAAAAAAACATCGTTATCAAAAGAAAAAAAATCAAATTAAAAGTTTTAGGTGCAAAAATATTCTGTTAGTAGGTATTCGCCGAATAAAAAATAATAAGGCATCAGGATAATAACCTCTAGTGCACAGAAACGTTGCACAAAAACACTAAAACCGCAATCCAATTTCAAAATGTGTAATCACATAAAACAAAAATAGTACCCAAAATGTCCAAAAAACATCCACAAAAAAATTTTTGGGTAGCTACATTACTGAAAAACTCCAAACCTACTGTGCTTGCTTTGCCACCTGACAATATCAAAAGCACAAAAATTATTTCCGCAAAAACTAAAAATGTTTCACCCTATATAGAGAAACACCAAAAAGGTCTAATAGAGGGTTCACAAAAGCATACTCATCTCCTGACCTCGTATCTATCTTTTTTTATTTCCGGAATTGACACTTTATTTTAAACCAAAAATAATTTTTGTCTATGACTTAACTATGAAAAAAAAGAATATTTTAACATTCTGTTAATATACCCGGACAAAACCTTACTTTTGTTTAAAAAACTGTGATATTTTACGAAAAACAGTATAGTACAGTATAGTATCAAAAGTTAAAAATATTACAAGTCCAAAAGTAGAAATGTTTTTAAAATATGCAAGTCGCTTAAGTATAAAAATCTCTAAATTTTGGCAAGGTCAATAAAATGAAAAGCAAAAAACTTTGTACGTCTCAAAGTTCGGGTAGGTTATTTTTATAAAAGAATTCCGTCAAAATTAGCCTTAAAAATATCTACTATATTTTAATACATTTTAATTTTAAAATATTATTTTCGTCCTCTTTAAAAGTTTTCACAAAGCGCACGGATACCAAGAAACGGAAATTTATCAGATCTAAACAATTTTTTGCCACACAAAAAAACGAGTTTCAATGTCCAGGTTAAAATAAAACCAAACAGGAATTTTCGTAACTATATAGGGTGTTTAAATCGCATCAGGAGTTTTATGAGAAAATAGAACAAATTGTTCATAACAATCAAAATAGTTTACAACAAAACATATTTTACGTAATTTATTTAAAAACTTCAGAAAAAAGGTAAAATTCAGTAAGTAACTATAAGATATAAGGGATTAATTTTCGAGCTCCACGTTGGGCATCCCAATTAAATAACAATTGCAAAACAGATAGCACGGCAGCTTTTCATCGGCAGCATTGGGGCAGATTCGTTTTCTTTTTAAATAAATATGTTTTCATACTTTAACTGAGTTCTACCTACCTTATTTGGACGCCATAAAATTGTTTATAACAGTTTTAATTAGCCCTATGACTAATTATTAATAACAATGGTAATTTTATTAAGAAAATTTGAAAAAACTTAATTTAGCAAAAATTATGAAATAAGTAGAGAATTTGATTTGAAATTGTTACGGATTCATTTTCGAGGTAATAATAAAGTTTAAGATTAATCTCTATTGTTCATTGATCTTGATTAATTAATAATGTTTTATGTTTTCTTTTAAACCTGGAGTTTTCAATAAATAATGACACAAGTTTTAAAGAAAAACTAAACAGATTTTATTCTATTTTCTCTACAGAAACAAATAGTAAAAAAATAGGACACGAAAAAAGTAGGTACACCTAGGATGATGTACTGTAGAAAATCATGGTCTATAAATATCGCACTAAAATATTATAGGGAAGTACATAGCCAAAAAAAAAATAAAAAGGAATTGCTATTGGTTAATAAAAAATAATAAAAATAAACGCATTAATGGGAGTTTACTACAAACTCATTTTAATGCAAAATACCGTTATTTAACCAATATGGCCATTTACAAAAAATAATAAAGTGTAAATTTCAAATAAGTATTTCCATATTGAAATTTATGAAAACTTCGGAAAATCCTAGGAAAATAAATTTTACTTAAAGTATAAAAATAGGTCAATTCAGGGAGAAAAAGTTGGTCATCTAATAGGTTTCTTAACTGCTAATCAAACCTGTTTTTTTTGTCATAAAGAGCAGCACATCTTAGGACAGCTAGTTTTGCTCTTAAAATCCCTGCAGAGCAGCAACATTTCTGCTAGGAAAAAGGGCTCAAATCTTACAGCGTTTGGCGGAGCGCCTAGTGCAAACTTAGTCCATAAGGCAGAACCAACGATCTCAAGAAAAGGATTTTTAAATTGACTGGCAAGAAGACCCTAAGAAAGACAGGTTGTTGTAGAGATTTTACATAAAATGGAGGGACTTTTTAACACAAAAAACCCAAAAGAAAATATAACTACTACAATAGTAAAGTGAAACGATCCAATAAAGCAAAATGGGAATAATTTGTCATCACCAAAACAGCAGCATAATATCCATATAACGCAGCAAACGTAAGGATCTGTAAGGACGAAAAAATACCCATTAAAAATGGAATTTTTTTTAACTCAAAAACTTGTTTAACTTACTTGACGTCATAATCCAGACTGCATCCAAAAAATAGGCAAAAAGAAGAGCTAGGCACCAATAAACGAACTACGGCACTCAAAAAAAGGGAATTCGGGAATTTCCAAAATTTTACAGAGGCCCCTTATAGCCGACAATTTAGTTTTTATTAGGCGACCTTTGCCTACCAAAAATCTCATGGTGACTGCCAATTGCTAAGCGCTGCATCGCAGCTCTCCTCGATTCAAAATTCAAGCCGGGCGGACGACGCCGGCAGTTAACGACTTGAGAGTCGCGGGAGCGAGCTCAGGCGGCAAAAGTGTGAGGGAAATGGAACCTGCAGCCATGGATATTACTAGAGGAAAATTACAATAGAAAACTTTACGACATATATAGATTTATTTGCTATTAAATTTCGTGTTTTAATTTATTAGAAAAATATAGTAAGAACTATACAAAAAATAAGTCAATTGTATTATTTTAGAGACATAAAATTTTGAATTCCTGACTACTTTTAAACATTTTTACAAATAATTTTTAAATATCTATTGGGTATATACAAAGTTGTTTTTTTTAGAAGCAGAACTGTAGCATTTTTATGAAAAATGGTGAGTGGAAAATTAAAATGCTGCAAGTTTAGAACAACTAACTTTTAAAATGGTTATCCTAATGGCTTTTGCTACTGCCCATAGAGGAGAAACTCTAATATAAGCAAAATTTCATTAAAAAACATTATTAAAGTTTCCGGTAAAATGGAGGTAACAATTTCTTAAAAGATAAAAAAAAATCTGGTTTTCGAAAGCTACAACCGGTACTTATTTTTCCATATTTTCAAAATAAACCTAATTTATGTTTAGCTTTAGCAATAGAGTTTTATATCTATAAAAAAACTTGTTTACTACGTGGAAATTTTAACAGCTTATTTTAATATTTATAAGAAAACTTTTCATCCAGCTTCTTCCCAGATTATTAGCAGATGGATCAAGTGTGTTTTGAAAAATAGTGGTATCAATGTTCAAAAATTTTAAAGCCATAGCGTTTGACATGCCACTATTTTAGCCGATTTAAGGTGCGGTCTTACTATAAATACAATTAAAAATAAAGCTGACCTGAAGTCCCTCTTCGGAGGTGTTTTTTAAATTTTATAATAGACCAGTAGGTCCAACCAATGAAATATTTGCAAATACTATAGTAGGTTTGAAATAATAACGAATTATTTGCCAATACCATATTAGGTTATAATAATAATTAGCTGCCTAGTTAAAGTTTTTTTTATTGATAATTTTACTTTGTAATTTAGTTGTAAGTTAACAGGGTTTTTGCACTTTTGTTCCTTAAATTAAAATGCTTAAACCAGTTTAAGCCTTGAAGCCTTTTGCAAGTTTTGCTGTTCGATTTTATTATTATTTTTTTTGTGTTTTCTTCTAATTGTTGGATTTAAAATACATAAAAAAAAAACTATTTTAAAATTCTTGATTAATTATATATTTTTAAATCGATATACATTCTTTTGTCTTTGGTGAATAATCGTTTTACGTAACAGTTAAATACTTACAAAAAATTCGTTGAAACTCCTAAAAGTAGATCATGAAACTACGTAATTATATGTACATAAATTTTATTAAATGGTACTAAAATTACCTAGTTCTTAATGCTTTAAACAACTACAATGTTTTATCACGGCGGAAGACAAACGTAAGAGCATTTATTGATTAATCGAATACCATACTTACCTGTATGAATATCAATCATAATTCTCTGTAGTTTGTCTTCCACCGTGATAACAAACAATCCCTCCCAATATTTCCTAAAATTTCGACAATTTTTTAAGAAAACAGAATGAAATGCTTCAGTTTAAGTTTGGGTAAGTTAAATTAATGATGATTTGGCTTTTTTGACTTTAAACACATATCGATGGAGTAGGAAAATCAGACTACTACAATGTTTTATCGATGGAAAACAGAATCGATAAAACAATTTAGTGGTCTGATTGTCCTACAATGTTTTATTACGGCGGAAGACAAACTAGAGAGAATTACGATTTATTTATTTATGAATTACAAACACTTTACAATGTCAAAAAAAAATGACATTAGCAAAAAAAAGAAGCAGCATGTATCAATAGATATGTGTGTGCCTAATGAGAATTTAGTATTTACCACCTAAGTAAAAAAGTTAAATAATATTTAATAATTATAATAATAATTTTTAATGACAAAATCAAGACATATAGTAACATCAAAGCCAAGATATTCTATCAAAAAAATACTCCAAAGTTATCTCTTATAAACAGTTTAATTTTTATTTTACACGCGTAAGACGATTTTTGTTTACATAGTTTTTTAGGAAGGATATTAATAATAAAAGGACCAGCGAAATTTAAATGCCTTTGTGTGGTACCAAAACTCTGAAAAGGAACGTGATGCTCTTCAAACGTAACAGTCCTAGTTGTTATATAATGAGAAACCCATTGAGAAAAAAGTTGATTCTTCAGTGAGAAAACAACAACTCTATATAGATAAAGTTCTCTAATTTGAAGCTGTTTAGTATTCAAAAATAGTTCTTTAGATGAATATAATTTTGGTTGAAAATGCATAACTTTAAGTACATACTTCTGTGCAATTAACAAAGGATCTAAAGTAGTTCTTAAGGCAGCACCCCAATAAACTATTCCATAGCCAATAAGGGATTCAGGGATTCTACCAAAGCTGAATAAACAGATTTTAATAATTTCAGAGGAAGTATATTCCGTAATTCATAAAATTTAAAAATGGTTTTCCTAATTTTAGTGGTCACGTAGTTAATATGTATATCCCAGCGTAAAAACCTGTCTATATATACACCCAAATATTTACTAGAACTAGCCTGCCTTATTTTAGTTTTGCAATTACATGTATTATTCAAAAGGCATGAAGTAAAATGAGGTTATTAAAAGTTGAACCCCCTTTTAGGTTAATTGAAAAGTCTTTAAAAAAGGTTTTATCTGTGTTTAAAGTTAGCTGATTGTCATCTAACCAGGATTTAATTTTGTGCATAGCACTTTCAGTTTTACGAATTGCCTGCAACCAGGATAGAGCACTTATCAAAAGAACTGTGTTGTCAGCAAAGCAAACCAGTTTTCCTAGTGATTGGAAACTTAGTAGACTATTAACATGAATCAAAAATAATATCGGTCCCAGGACTGTTCCTTGGGGCACACTAATGAGCATTTCTTGTGGATCACTGAGAACGCCATTTATATTCACTTAAGTAAGATTTAAATATATTGTTGCCAATCCCTCTGATACCAATAAAATTTAAGCTTTTTAACAAAATAGTGTGATCCACCGTGTCAAAGGCCTTTTTGAGATCCAAAAATACTGCAATTGGTTTTTGACGCTTATTAAAGCTCTCAGTGATAAAACTTGTAACCTCATGCAATGCATTTTCAGTGGAACACTCTGTTTTAAAACCATATTGATGCAGAGACAGAGTTTTTATCCAAAAAATCACTTAGTCTTAGTTTTATTGCTTTCTCAAAGATTTTATTTAACACGCTGGTCAAAGCAATGGGTCCGTAATTGTTAACGTCAGATTTATTACCGCTTTTATAAAAAGGAACAATTACAGATATTTTAAATATATCAGGATATTCGCCAGAGGAGAAGATAGTATTTATTAAATGCACCAAAGGATTCAATAAACTTTCATGGTTATTTTTTATTCATTCTGCAGTAACACGATCCTCTCCGGAGGACTTTGAATTTTTTAATGAACCTATGATGTTAACCATTTAATTTTTACGAGCTCCAAATTTACGGACTAGTTCCGCGCCAATTGTACTGAAAAATGTGTTAAATTCATTGGCAATATCACCGCTATCTCAAATTGCATCGCCATTTTGTGATTTTATTGAAGTGATGTTCTCAGCACCAAAACACTCATTCGTTGCCTCATTTATAACTTTCCAAATGTTTTTGGGATCATTAATGTTGCTTTCAATTTTATCTTAATAATATAGAATTTTGAATTTGGAGCTATTAACAAGGCTTTTGATAAATTATTTACATAAATAATATAATTTTCTCTAGTTTCGCGATTTTCAGAAACTAGTTTTTTTAGTGTGTTTCTCCGTCGAACGCAGTCCACCAACCCTGGAGTGATCCATGGTTTCAAGCACCTTCTTTTGCTAGTTACATGAATTTCAGAAGTGACAGTATTGATATGATTTATTAAAGTATCCGTAAACTGTAAGGTTTATATCGTTACATGTTTCAAATATAATCTTTTTAAATAAATAATTAATATCTTATGAAAGCAAGCTAATTAAAATAATATTAAATTCTTTAAAAAATAAACACAGTGGATAAAATACAACTTATAGAACTGTATTTTCAATATTTATATAGCTATGCCTTCTTCGGAGCTCGCGATAAGCATTTACTGTTCATATTGTTCAGTGTTTCATGTGAGTTATCGGTTTCTCTTTTCAATACGTAAGAGTGCACTGGAAATGGAACAACGGAGTTGCGGCGGGATCAAATGTCTCTTTTACGCTTGGCAGACTTCCTATACGGAAAACTATCGGCCAAGTGTGATCGATTACATTTTTTCCGAGATTGAACATGATTTTTTGTAAAAAAACGTCTACCCATGCAAATGATAAGTTTGAATACGAAATTTAGTGCCTGGCTGACGTCCGAAGATATTAGACAAGAAGTTTTATCTGGTCAGTATCTCTCTTCTTGCGAAAAATATGCCTTTGGGCATTAATTATCTTAAATTTTACATATTAACCTTAATTTCCTAAATGATTTCCCTCTGAAAGATTTCCTTTCAGGAGTTTTCTAAATTTTTCTCTCTAGGATTTCTGGAGGCTGCGACGTTATGATCATTTTTATCTATAAAAATTATTTTCTTTAGGAACGAGGATCCTTAAACCCCGCTGAGGTTGAAATGAAGTTTTTGTGAGTTTTCTAGTTCTTTTGTGTAACTTTTAGCTAATTTGACGTTGATGATTCCAAGTGCTTCTAAATGGTCAAAGCAGAAGTCAAGTTTTGTCAAATTAGTGGAGCCTGGAGCATCAGTAGTCTGACCAGATGACCTCATCACATTTTGGCGTGCCTGACTGAGGATATTGGATTCCCAGATTTTCTCGGTAAGTTTTCTTTTGCTTAATTTTCATTTTTATGAATCGTCTTTATGACAGATTTTAAGTAGAGAAACTTATCGAGAGATTTTGCAGTCAGACATGATCGATTTCTGATTGGTTAACTCACAGAACAAAATAGTGATTCTGGGCAAATGACTTCAGCCTAGCTCACTTGATTTTTTCCTATGCCTTTAAAAGGATTTTTAAAAGGACTTCCTGAATTTTCCTAAACTTTGACTTAAATTTCGTTCGAGATTTTCCTGGAAAATAGAATAAATTTTCTTCCATGAAAATATAAATAAAATTCTAACTTTGTTCTCTCTCAGATTATTGGACATAATTTGAGACAGAAAATCCCGCGTTCAGATTTATTTTTCTGTAAAATAAATTGTTGTCAGTAATACTTATTTTTCTAAGATTTTCTTAGAATGTGTACACTCATAAAAGGGTCGAAAGGAAGATAGGCTGTTAAATTTTCTTCCACGAAAAAATAAATAAAACTTTAACTTTGTTCTCTCTTAGATTATTGGACATAATTTGAGACAGAAAATCCCGCGTTCAGATTTATTTTTCTACAAAATAAATTGTTCTAAATAGTACTTATTATTCTAAGATTTTCTTAGAATGTGTACACTCAGGAAAGGGTCGAAAGAAAGATAAACTGTTGAATTTTCTTTCATGAAAGAGTAAAATAAATTTGATTCTAGTTCTAGTAAAAACGTATACCGTTTGAATTAAACGATTATTTTATTCTATCTAGGCGTTACAATATGCTTTATAGCTTAAATTTTGGGGTTGTTGGAAAATTAAACAATACGAGATTTTTTTTGTAAAGAAAACCAGGGAATAATGTAAATTGAAATTTGTACAAATTTAGACGTAGTCTTGGACTGTTCATTTTTAAAAACGAATGTGATTTGTCAGATATATTTTGAAAGTTATGAGAGGGTCAGAATTTGTAATTTAAGTTCCGTTATTATAAGAACTTTCCTTTAGAGTCAATCTTCGATTTTTCTATTTTTAAACTTCAGTATTCGTTTCCTATTACAATTTAAAGTTCTTAAGATAGTGTTCATGGCACCTCTAACCTAATGAGTTAAGTAGAATGACAAATCAGTGAAAAGGCGAAAAAACCTACGCCTTGAGATTTAAAAAAAGGAAAAAAAAATATAAACAAAAGAAAAAGATTATAAAAAAATATTGAGCTAGCGAAATAACGATTCTTACGAGTCTTATGCCACAAATGGCTTCTAATGCTGTTTGACTGTCACAAATGTCGCCACGTGTTTCTTTTTACTGATTTTTTTCCTACTGATTGATTGGGTAAAATCATAATAAAGTTGTTTTGCGAGTGGATTTAACTTTAAAATTTAAAATTGTCTTATAAATTTAAAAAGTTGTAAACTTTCTGCCTTTCTTTACTAACACTATTTCCTACAGGTTTTGACCAGGAAATTTTCCTATATTTACAATAATTTATCCTCTCAAATTTCACCTTTGATTTTTTAACAAAAACATTTAAAAATGGATGTCAATCACTTAAAAACCAATGAACTCACGTATGAATGTGAACTTAGACAAATTCTCAATGCTGCTACTTTAACTGCTGATTTTGGGTGTGTTTAGCGTCCTTGGAATATACTAATGATCTTGAAATTAGCGGGTGCAACAATGGAGAAAATTACAATAGTTTTTTATTAATATAAACACACTTTCGCTCAAATATAGGTAGGTAATATTTCCTAAGTTAGTGATCAACAGATCTAAAATAATTATTCTTTTTTTCATGTTTAACAATAGTAGTTTTATAAATCTAGAAGTCTAAGAGGTAATAAAACAGCACTTTTTTGTATAAATAAAAAACAAAATGACACTAAAACATAAGCAGGAAACTTTAAAATGGAAAATGGAAATATAAAATATTGAAATCCTTTCGTTTATGGGTGCAAACATTCAAACTAATTCTTATTTTTTACTTCTATTCACCAGTACAGTGAAATTCAACAATAGTTCTAGACAATTTTTATTTTTTTTTTAAATTATTTACACAGAATATAAAAATAAATAGGGAAAGCATACCTATTCAGGCCAGGTACCCACAGAAACACGACATATGTTGGTTTTCCGACAATGAAAAATAGAAGGTGGGCAATAGGTACTTACCAATTAAGTGATTATAAGAGTTTTGTCATATTAAAAATATGATTTTGTCCACAGTCTACACATTCTGTTTCGTTTGCGAATTTTCAACCCACCTCTTTAAATAATTCTGTATTTCCATATAAATGGGATGTTTGGTTTGATGGGTCTTCTCAAACAGAATCTGTTCTTTCATTTTTAGAAAAAGTTGACGAACTAAAAATAGCGCGAAATGTGTCAGATAGTCAATTATTTATCAGTGCTTCTGATTTATTTAAAGAATCAGCCAGAACAAAATTTTACATCTTGGGGTGACATATTCCCAAAACTGAGAGAAGATTTTCTTTTATATTTTTATGAGCAGGATCTATTAAACGAAATAAATTCTAGGACAATGGGTAACAATGAAAGTGTGACATTATACGTTAGTGCTGTGGAGGGTTTATACAGACGTTTACCAAAATTACCTAAAGAAAAAGTTAGAGTAAATCAAATTAAGAGGGGTTTATTGCCTAGTTATCTAACTCAATTAGCACCTTATGATATTAATAATATCTCTGAATTAAGTTCTTATTGTAAGAAAATTGAGGAATCACTCTCTTGGGCTAGTAGATATAAGCCTCCTCCATCTAAAAAATCTGGATTGTTAGAACCAGCTCTAGTTACTCAAATAAAAACTAGGACTTTTCCTTTCATAAAAATAATTCAAATGAGACCAGGTTTTCTAATCATTCTTCCTCAACTAGATTTTCAAATCAAGTGTCTTCTCCAAATTTTAGTAAAAATAACTCAAATTTAAATAAAAGCTTCTCTAATCAAAATTTTAATAAATAAAACATTGCTTCCATAGACAATCAAAATAATAATTCTCCTATTTGCTTTAACTGTGACAAAATTGGTCATACGTACATGGTCTGTAGAGGTCCTAGAAGGAATATTTTTTGTTTTGGTTGTGGTTTAAAACAAGTTACAAAAAGTACTTGTTTTAGGTGCTCAAAAAACCAAGAGCATCGGATCTGTCGCCAGCGCACAATTTTCAACGACCACTCCCACCCAATAAATCAACACTTCAAGCGACACTACACCAACTTCTCAAGAAAACCAGAAAGCCTCTACCTCAAAAAAACAAAATAAACGCCAATAACTACCGATATGGAAGATTTGAAACTTTGGTTATCTGTCGTAAAGAGTTTTTTCTCTTCCAACATTTTCATAAGCCCTATATTTACAAAAAAAATCAACGATAACCGCCCATATCTCTCAATTGAAATTTTTGATTTTAAAATTTTAGCACTGATTGATTCAGGTGCAAATAACTGCATTTTAGGAGCTAGTTATTTTGATCTTTTAAAAAAACTTAATCTTCAAATTTTTTGTGATTAAAATCTAAATGTAACTACTGCAGATGGCAAGGTACATGACTGCCTTGGTTATGTTTATCTGCCTATAAAATTAAACAAAATATCTCGTAAATTAAAGGTTTTGGTTATACCAGGTATCAGTCATGATTTAATTCTAGTTATCGATTTTTTAGAAATGTTTCAAATCAAAGTAAATTTTAAAGATTTGTCTTTTGACTCTTAGCTATCCTCTCTTTGTACAATAAATACAATTAAATCTTAGACTCTAAGGATAAACTGGGTTTAACAAATGTTATCACTCACGACATTAATACAGGAGATGCTTTACCTATTAAACAACGCCAGTACCCTCTTTCACCTGTCATGCAAGGACATTTAAAAAATTAAGTCAAAAAAATGTTAGATTTGAATTTGATTGAAGAAACTAATTGTCCTTGGTAATTTCCCCTTTGGCTAGTTGAGAAAAAGTCTGGAGAGTTCAGAGTAACGCTAGACTCGAGAAAACTCAAGACACATATCCTTTACCTAGAATTGACATGATACTTCAAAATTACGTGACGCGTCATTTTTATTGTCAATTGATCTTAGACAAGCGTTTCACCAAATTCCATTGGATAATGGTAGCAAAATAAAATGCAGTTTTTCAGTATATGGTATGGGTACATTTTCATACAAAGTTCTTCCTATAGGTTTATGTAATAGTAGTGCAACTATGCAACGTGCCATGGATATGGTACTCGGCCGTCTCTCATTAGAACCTTATTGCTTTACTTATTGCGATGATATTAATTTAACTATTAATTTAGACAAATGGTTTTTTTGTCGTCCCTCTTTAAATTACCTGAGTTTAGTAATTGATCAAAACAGGCTAAGAACTAGCACAGAAAAAGTTAAAGATATACTTGATTTTCCTATTCCGAAAATTACTACCGAAATTAAACGTTTAACTGGTCTTATAAGCTGGTACCGTCGATTTTTAAGAGACTTTGCCTCTGTTTGTTCTCCAATCAATGATTTGCTAAAAGGTCGGAAAAAAGGACAACCAATAACTTGGACGAAGGAGGCTGATGACGCTTTTAACCAAATAAAAAAATTCTTACTTCTGCTCCAGTTTTGGCAAGTCCAGACTTTACATTTCTATATTCAAACTGATGCAACACAAGGGTTGGGGCTGTTTTATACCAATTAGACGACGAAGGATTGGAACACCCGATTGCTTTTGGTAGTAAAACTCTTAACAAGTCTCAAAGAAATTATAGTGCAACAGAGAAAGAAATTATCGGTGTAATTTTCGGATTAGAACAATTTAGAGGTTATGTAGAGGGATCAGAATTTACTTTAGTAACTGATTGTTCCTCCCCTTTATGGTTTCATAATATTTCAAACTCTTCAGGTAGTCAGTCGGGGCTTTAACTTTATCTCAATTTAACGTCTCTAATATTGTTTATAGGAAAGGTTCTTTAAATGTCGTGGCCGATGCTCTATTCAGAGCTATCCCTGAAAATAATTTACACAATAAGGTAAACGCGGAAAATATCAAAAGTTTATTTACTTCCAATATTTCAGTTATTGACTTTTCTACTTTAAAACCTGACAAATACTATATATCAATGTTGGAAAGGATAAAAAATGAAATATCCTACATATCTAGTTAAAAACAATATTTTATTTAAACACATTCTTCAAAATCATCTCGTTGAATGGAAAATTGTCATACCTACAAAAAATAGAAATGACATTTTAAAATTTTGTCATAATAATGAGACAGCTTCTCATTTTGGTATTTCTAAAACCCTTAACCGTATTTTGAAACTTTATTACTGGCTGAACATCTAATATATAAGGATATGTTCTGTTTGTATGGCATGTAAAAGTGTTACTCCTGGTTTTATGGGTTATAAAGACATAAGGTTTCCTTCTCAAATGCTATCTTGCGATCTAATTGGTCCCTATACTAGATCTTCCTCTGGGAATAAGATTGCTTTAGTAATTTCCGATTATTTTACAAAATATACTTTTATACATCCTCTCAGAAATGTAAGTTCAAAAGCAATTACACTGTCCAACAAAATTTTTTTTTGTTTTGTTTCCTTCAACTTATGAGTTCATTCCTACCAATTTTGGGTTGCGAAAAACGAATATGACAAAGAAAATTTTTTATTAGCTCTAGTTTCTGTGATAAAAAATAATGAGTTTTTCATTTAATAAGGATTATGAGGTAACGAAAAATATTAATTATATATGCTAACAATAATAAAAGGTGTATTTTTAATGACAGTTACACACTATAAATGACAAAAGAACACTCACCGGTAGTTGAATATATGAAGAATTAATTGGGGGCTTCATGAGATCGTTGTCTTGTGACTTTCCTCTTGTAAGTAATTTCTGGAGCATCCCTATACATAAACCAGCAGTGGATTCACGAGAGGCTCGGCAACGACATTTTTCTCACTAGGTTTAAGATTCCTTGCAGGCCAATCTACTTGAATATAGTGTGATTTCCTATCTCTACTATCCCACATACATAAAAAGCAACAGTATTTAGTGTACCCTAATTGCATTCCTAATAGTATAGCAATGACTTTTAGGTCGCCACAGATTTTCCACTTATGTTCAGCATATTTGATTGAGTTGAGGAGGGTTGCCATATTTGCATAAGTCTCCTTCATATGAACTGCGTGACCAACAGGAACAGAAGGAAGACGATTGCCATTATGAAGCAATGCAGCTTTTAAACTAAGCTTGGAAGAGTCTATGAATAGCCTCCATTCAGTTGGATTATGCTACATTTTCAAACTTTTCATCAGACCATTAATATCACAGCAAAAAACAAGATTATTCTCCTTCTTAAAAAAAGGTAACAGATTCCGCTGACGCTGTCTGTATTTAGAGACCCTGACATCTAGTTGAAAAAGATGCAATTGCTGTAACCTTGATCCTAGAAGTTCTGACTTCTCCTGTGACAAGTCAAGATTTCGAATGAGATCATTTAACTCAGACTGGCTCAATCTGTGTGTGTGTGTGTTTAATTCCTCATCTTACACATTGTCTTCACTCTCTACTTCCAATTCATAGTTTTGAGGTGGAGTAGAAATTGGTAAACTGTCTGAATGTGGTATAGGTCGAATAGCAGATGGGAGATTCGGATGTTGAACAGTTCCTCTTATTTTCATTGACAATCCTGCATTGATAGGCGGAGTCAAGCAAAAATAACAGTCATCTATGTGGTTTGTAGGCTCCCGCCACACCATGGGCACCCCAAAATCCATTGATCGTTTTTTATTTTTAATCGTAATAGAACTGAACACGAGTTGCAACACATAGGGTGTTCCAAAAAAAACCGAACTTTTCGGATTGCATACAACTTCCATAATAATTATCCGAAATTTGAAATTTAAAGTTTATTTAAAAAAGGAGGCTTCAAAATTTATGCGCTTAGTGTCTAAACTGACATTTATTTAAAATTTAAGATGGAGGACAGATTAAAAAATGGGTATTTTTGTCCCCCCTGCAAAAAAATTGTGTATGCCACTGTAACAAAATTATGATGTGCTCTAAATAGCCTTCTCCTTCAAAGGTATATACGCGTTTTGATTTTTTTAATCGGTTAAGAAATAAGAAAGTTCTGCAGTGTTACGTTTAATGCTGTTTGTGTGGTAAAAGACTGTTTCACTAAAAGTTATCATCTTTTCGACGGTATATGGTTTGGTCAATAATAATCAGAATCTAAAGATTTTAAGCTTTCTTAAAAGCTAAAGGTCCAAATTTTATGCACTTTTTGTCAAAACTGCCATTTCTTTAAAATTCAAGATGGCGGACAAATCTGAAAAGTGCTTTTTTTACCTTCCTGAAAAAAAATTGGATACTACTGTAACAAGATTAAGTTGTGCGCTAAATAGCCTTATTCTTTTAACGTATACACGTTATGCAGTTTCATTACTATCAGTCATCTTTTTAAGCTGGCAAACTAAAAGTTCAAATTTTATGCGGCTGATGTCAAAACTGGCATTTCTTTAAAATTTAAGATACCGCATCGATTTGAAAAGTGGGTATTTTTTATTTTTCCTGGAAAAATAACGTGTGCGTCACTGCCTTATTTTTTTAACATATCGAATTAAAGTCGGTTAAAAAGTAAAAAAAATCTGAAGTTTTAGTTGTAACAATTACATACCTATTGAATAAAAAAAAACAAAAAACTATTAAAATAAATTTTTTTTTTATTTGTTCACAAAAAAAAAAACAATACTCAATTAAGACCAAAGTAATTCGACTATTATCACATATCTAAATTTAATTACAGTGGTGCCGGACATTATTTTTCTGAGGGGTCAACAATACTCAGCCCATAAAGCCGTCTGCCATCTTGAATTTTTAAAAGATGATAATTTTGTCTCCCTTTTCCAGTTGCCTTATAAAATTTGTCCTGTCAAGTAAAAAAGATAATTTTTATTACTAAAAGAACATCGAATGTAAAACTGCAAAACTTTCTTATTTCTTAACCGACTTTAGTAACCGTTACGTGAATATACGTTAAAAAACAAAAAAGGCTATTAAATGCACATTTTCATTTTGTTACACTGGCGCACACACTCTTTTTCCAGAGGGGATAAAAATACCCATTTTTCAAATTTGTCCGCCATCTTAAATTTTAAAGAAATATCAATTTTGATATTAGGTGCATAAAGTTTGTACCTTTAGCTATTCATAAAGCTTAACATCTTTAGATTCTGATAATATTTAACCAAACTGTACACCGTCGAATAAAAAGATGACTTATAGTAGGAAAACTGCATAACTTTCTTATTTCTTAGCCGATTTAAATAAACGGAACATGCGTTGACGTTAAAAGAACAAAGATATTTAGCACATAACTCAATTTTGTTATACTGGCGCACACTTTTTTTTCAGGAGGGATTTTTTTTAATCCGTCTGCCATCTTGAATTTTAAAAAAATTTCAGTTTTTATACTGGGCGTATAAAATTTAGACTTTTAGATTTTAAAAAACCTTAAAATCTTTAAATTCTGATAAATTTTAATCAAATTGTATAACGTTGAATAAAAAGATGACTTATAGTAAGAAAGTTTTCTACCACATAAACACCATAAAATTTAAAACTGCAGAAATTTCTTATTTCTTAACCGATTTAAATAGGGCTATTTACAGCGTTTCTTAAATTTATTACAGTGTCGCAAAAATTTTTTTTGTAGGGGGAGTCAAAAATACATATTTTTTAAATCTATCCGCCATCTTGAATTTTAAAGAACTGTTTTGACATTGGGCGCATAAATTTTGAAGTTTCTTTTTTCAAATAAAAATTTTAAAATTCTAAAAATTATTGTGGAAGTTGTAGGCAATCCAAAAGTCCGGTTTTTTTTTGGAATACCCTGTATATGTGAAGCCCATGACTTATCCTGGTCTCCTACCTTCATTCCAAAATAATGTTGGTAAGCAGTCTTCACAAGAGGTGTCAAATTGCATTTCTGTGAAAAAAACCTTATTTCTCCACAAATATAACAAAAATTGTTAACAGAATTTACAAATTTACGAGACATGTTAATACAATAAGTTTTACTTTAAAAACACTCCAAAACAACAAATTTTGCACTAAATAAAACAGAAATATTGTATATAAAATGTACACCTTAGATTTACAGCATAAACACTATAGTCAGTTTGCAATGATATATATATTGTGTCTCCGTGTATCTAGTTTTATAACAATACCATACACACTACATTAACTGTGCGTTCGATTAGATATATGAAACTGAACTGTAAGGTATCGGTCGCCCTGAATAAAAAGTCGCGCAAATACGCAATTATTTCGGAAAGGAGGGAGTCCCCTGTTATATGTGTCGAGAATAATAGGGCTGTATTGCAAATATCGATAGCTAAATTAAAACTATCGATAGTTCTGTAGTTTTATCTCTATCGATATTATCGATTGTCAATTTGGATGGTGGCGTACCACTATTTCTCTGCCCTTTCTATTATTCTATTATATTATAACTTAGATAAAACTTTGTTGATAATGCAAAGAATTATTATTATTATATATTAATTTAGCCGTATAATTTTTTGAGGCATCAGAAAGAGAATAACTTTTTTTCCATAATCTATCTCCAACGTGAAATTGTAAAGTTCTTTTTCTGAAATTGTAACGTTTTACATTTTTTGTATAGCAATTGAGTAAACGTTTACGAATATCTATAAAAAGTTTAGGAAGTTCCTGTAAGTCGTCAACTCTGGAATTTTTATCTTTAATAATTTCAAAATGTTGGTATTTTTCCTCGAATTTGCCATAGTAGTGTAGTACTCCTGTGAAGGGAATATTCCTGCCAAAGGCCAGAAAACTAGGGCTAATATATATTATAACTTAGAATATTTAGATGGAAACAATTTAGGTAATTATCACACAAGCGACTTGAAAGCTGATATTTCTCCAAAAATGTAGGACAATGACTCTCCAGAAAATAGTGATTATAACTCTGCTCTTTCTGAACAGGAAGACAATTAACTGATTCATAATTAAAAAAAAAAACATTTTACACTTATTTATACCTACACTTGTCTTCACACATCCCTAAAATTACTTTACTTGATAATGTTCCGATTTCAATCCCTGACAGCTTAGTATTGTTTCAAATGAATTATGGTGCACTCCTCGAGTATTAATTAGATTTCCTTTATCATTCAAATTAAATTGAAGTCAAGTAAATTTATAATAAAAATTAAGCTCATAACTTCACAAAATTTTATGGGGGAAAGGAGGATTTGTAACGTTTATATCGTTACATGTTTCAAATATCATCTTTTTCAATAAATAATTAATATCTTATAAAAGCAAGCTAATTAAAATAATATTAAATTCTTTAAAAAATAAACACAGTGGATAAAATACACCTTATAGAACTGTGTTTTCAATATTCATATAGCTATGCCTTCTTCGGAGCTCGCGATAAGCATTTACTGTTCATATTGTTCAGTGTTTCATGTGAATTATCGGTTTCTCTTTTCAATACGTGAGAGTGCACTGGAAATGGAACAACGGGGTTGTGGCTGGATCAAATGTCTTTCTTACGCTTGGCAGACTTTCTACACGGAAAGCTATCAGCCAAATGTGATCGATTACATTTTTTCCGAGGTTGAACATGATTTTTTGTGAAAAAAGTCTACCCATGCAAATGGTAAGTTTGAAGACGAAATTTAGTGCCTGGCTGACGTCCGAAGATATCAGACACGAAGTTTTATCTGGTCACTATCTCTGTTTTTGCGAAAAATATGCCTTTGGGCCTTAATTATCTTAAATTTTACATATTAAACTTAATTTCCTAAATGATTTCCCTCTGAAAGATTTTCTTTCAGGAGTTTTCTAAATTTTCCCTCTAGGATTTCTGAAGGCTGCGACGTTATGATCATTTTTATATAATTTTTTTTTTTTAGGGACGAGGATCCTTAAACCCTGCTGAGGTTGAAATGAAGTTTTTGTGAGTTTTCTGGTTCTTGTGTGTAACTTTTAGGTAATTCGACGTTGATGATTCCAAGTGCTTCTAAATGGTCAAAGCAGAAGTCAAGTTTTGTCAAATTAGTGGAGCCTGGAGCATCAGTAGTCTGACCAGATGACCCCATCACATTTTGACGTTTGGATTGGATTCCCAGATTTTCTCGGTAAGTTTTCTTTTGCTTAATATTTATTTTTATGAATCGTCTTTATGACAGATTTTAAGTAGAGAAACTTATCGAGAGATTCTGCAGTCAGACATGATCGATTTCTGATTGGTTAGCTCACAGATTCTGAAATTTTAAACTCACTTTTTTACGTTTATTTTCCATATTTTTTTTTCGCAAAAATAGTGATTCTGGGCAAATGACTTCAGCCTAGCACTCATCGATTTTCTTGAGAAAATCATGCAAAGTTTGATTTTTTTGAATTTTCCTAAACTTTGACTTAAATTTTATTCGAGATTTTCCTGGAAAATCGAATAAATTTTCTTCCATGAAAATATAAATAAAATTCTAACTTTGTTCTCTCTCAGATTATTGGACATAATTTGAGACAGAAAATCTCGCGATCAGATTTATTTTTCTACAAAATAAATTGTTTTAAATAGTACGTATTTCTCTAAGATTTTCTTAGAATGTGTATACTCAGTAAAGGGTCGAAAGAAAGATAGACTGTTAAATTTTCTTCCATGAAAGAGTAAAATAAATTTGATTCTAGTTCTAGCAAAAAGGTATACCGTTTGAATTAAATTTTATTGTATCTAGGCGTTACAATATGTTTTATAGCTTAAATTTTGGTATTGTTGTAAAATTAAACAATACGAAATCTTTTTGTAAAGAAAACCAGGGAATAAAGTAAATTGAAAATTGTATAAATTTAGAAAGATTTTTTGTTTTGTAGAGAAAACCAGGGAATAAACTAAATTGAAATTTGTATAAATTTAGATGTAGTCTTGGGCTGTTCATTTTTAAAAATGAATGTGATTTGTCAGATATATTTTGAAAGTTATGAGAGGGTCAGAATTTGTAATTTAGGTTCCGTTAGAGCTTTCTGCTGAGCTTGTCAGAAAACAAATCACGGGGTTATTCAGAAATAAATCCTTATGATTCCTTAAGCACCAACTTTTGTTTTTTCGGTATTCGTCAACCTGTGAGCCTGCCAAAGAGTCAAAGTGAGAGTTGTCAAACAGACCAAAATCCTTCACATTCCCGTCCTACTGAGGTGAAGAGTCTTAGTCGACCTCCAGTTCCGCGTTTTGATGAAGGTGTCACGAGTTACAGAGTTGATGATGATGGACCTAGATGGTTGATGGACTTGGTGAGGGATTTTTGAACCGGTGATGTTTTCTTTTTAATTTTATTAATCAGACAAACAAAGGTCAGAAAGTTCTAAAATTCTCGAATGTTTTAATTTTGGTTCTTTTTCATGTTTGGTAAATTTAATATTGTAAAAAAAGGAAATTCCTGTGACCAAATTTAAACTCGCTGATTTTTCTCACTAAACTTGTGAAATTTAACTTCATTCTTTAATTTATCCTCCACTCGCTGTCAAGGGAACATTCTTATAAGAACTTTCCTTTAGAGTCAGTCTTCGATTTTTCTATTTTTCAACATGACACTGAAGTTTTGATCGATCAAGTTTTGATCGAAAATATAAATAGTAGTGGTCAATTTTCTTTTATGCCTTTTAAGGTTTTAGGACATCTCGAGTCTTCAGATCAAACTATTGAAGTAACGTCAATTGCGGAAGATGTCTCTTCCACCCTTAAAACCAGCCCTTTAAAAACAAAACGTGTGTTTAGGAAATGACCCAAAAATTTACATACTTTTTGGCATCTTCACAAAAGTCATAAACATTCAGTAAAATCTCGGTGCAGTATCTATTGCGGAACACCCTCTTTTTACCCCTTAAAGTTACCCCTAAGAGCTAAAACCGGTATTTATAAAAAGATCCAAAATTTGTTTGCTTTTCGCAACTTCAGGACGGGCCTAAACGTTGGGTAAAATTGCATCTCTATATATTTTCCCGAACACCCTTTTTTCACCCTTTAAAGCACCCCTAAATACTAAAACTTGTATTTAAGAAATGACCCAAAATTTTCTTTCGTTTTTTGCGTCCTTAAGACGCTACAAAATATTGTGTAAACTCTCGTCGCTATATCTTTTGCGGAACACCCTTTTTTTACCCTTTGAAGCACCCCTAAAAGATAAAATTTGTATCTATGAAATGATCCAAAATTTTATTTCGTTTTTTACGTCCTTAAGACGCATGAATATATTATATACACTCTCGTCGCTATATCTTTTGCGGAACACCCTTTTTGTACCCCTTAAAGCACCCCTAAAAGCTAAAATTTGTATTTATGAAATGACCCAAAATTTTCTTTCGTTTTTTGAGTCCTTAAGACGCTACAATATATTGTGTACACTCTCGTCGCTATA
The DNA here is from genome assembly GCA_963921995.1 of Oxystoma pomonae. Taxonomy (NCBI): domain Eukaryota; kingdom Metazoa; phylum Arthropoda; class Insecta; order Coleoptera; family Brentidae; genus Oxystoma; species Oxystoma pomonae. Next base: position 28,171,352 of record OY998169.1, read on the forward strand.
TCTTTTGCGGAACACCCTTTTTGTACCCTTTAAAGCAGCCCTAAAAGCTAAAATTTGTATTTATGAAATGACTCAAAATTTTCTTTCGTTTTTGGCGTCCTTAAGACGCTATAATATATTGTGTACACTCTCGTCGGTATATCTTTTGCGGAACACACTTTTTTACCCTGAAAGCACCCCTAAAAGCTAAAATTTGTATTTATCGAATGACCCAAAATTTTCTTTCGTTTTTTGCATTCTTAAGACGCTATAAAATATTGTGTGAACTCTCATCGCTATATCTTTTGCGGAACACCCTTTTTTTACCTTTTAAAGCACCCCTAAAAGCTAAAATTTGTATTTATGAAATGACCCAAAATTTTCTTTCATTTTTGGCGTCCCTAAGATGCTAGAATATATCGTGTACACTCTCCTCGCTATATCTTTTGCGGAACACCGTTTTTTACCCTTTAAAGCACCCCTAAAAGCTAAAATTTGTATATATGAAATGACCCAAAATTTTCTTTCGTTTTTGGCGTCCTGAAGACGCTAGAATATATTGTGTACACTCTCGTCGCTATATCTTTTGCGGAACACCCTTTTTGTACCCTTTAAATCACCCCTAAAAGCTAATATTTGTATTTATGAAATGACCCAAAATTTTCTTTCATTTTTGGCGTCCTAAAGACGCTAGAAAATGTTGTGTAACCTCTCGTCGCTATATCTTTTGCGGAACACCCTTTTTTACCGTTTGAAGCACCCCTAAAAGATAAAATTTGTATCTATGAAATGATCCAAAATTATATTTCGTTTTTTACGTCCTTAAGACGCATGAATATATTATATACACTCTCGTCGCTATATCTTTTGCGGAACACCCTTTTTGTACCCTTTAAAGCACCCCTAAAAGCTAAAATTTGTATTTATGAAATGACCCAAAATTTTCTTTCGTTTTTGGCATCCTAAAGACGCTAGAAAATGTTGTGTAAACTCTCGTCGCTATATCTTTTGCGGAACACTCTTTTTTTATTGTTTGAAGCACCCCTAAAAGATAAAATTTGTATCTATGAAATGATCCAAAATTTTATTTCGTTTTTTACGTCCTTAAGACGCATGAATATATTATATATACTCTCGTCGCTATATCTTTTGCAAAACACCCTTTTTGTACCCTTTAAAGCACCCCTAAAAGCGAAAATTTGTATTTATGAAATGACCCAAAATTTTCTTTCGTTTTTGGCGTCCTAAAGACGCTAGAAAATGTTGTGTAAACTCTCGTTGCTATATCTTTTGCGTAACACCCTTTTTGTACCCTTTAAAGCACCCTTAAAAGCTAAAATTTGTATTTATAAAATGACCCAAAATTTTCTTTCGTTTTTGGCGTCCTAAAGACGCTACATTATATTGTGTACACTCTCGTCGCTATATCTTTTGCGGAACATTCTTTTTGTACCCTTTAAAGCACCCCTAAAAGCTAAAATTTGTATTTATGAAATGACCCAAAATTTTCTTTCGTTTTTGGCGTCCTAAAGACGCTAGAAAATGTTGTGTAAACTCTCGTCGCTATATCTTTTGCGGAACACTGTTTTTTACCCTTTAAAGCACCCCTAAAAGCTAAAATTTGTATATATGAAATGACCCAAAATTTTCTTTTGTTTTTGGCGTCCTAAAGACGCTACAATATATTGTGTACACTCTCTTCGCTATATCTTTTGCGGAACACTGTTTTTTACCCTTTAAAGCACCCCTAAAAGCTAAAATTTGTATATATGAAATGACCCAAAATTTTCTTTCGTTTTTGGCGTCCTAAAGACGCTAGAAAATGTTGTGTAAACTCTCGTCGCTATATCTTTTGCGGACCACCCTTTTTTTATCCTTTGAAGCACCCCTAAAAGATAAAATATGTATCTATGAAATGATCCAAAATTTTATTTCGTTTTTTACGTCCTTAAAACGCATGAATATATTATATACACTCTTGTCGCTATATCTTTTGCGGAACACCCTTTTTGTACCCTTTAAAGCACACTTAAAAGCTAAAATTTGTATTTATGAAATGACCCAAAATTTTCTTTCATTTTTGGCGTCCTTAAGACGCTAGAATATATTGTGTATTCTCTCCTCGCTATATCTTTTGCGGAACACCCTTTTTGTACCCTTTAAAGCACCCCTAAAAGCTAAAATTTGTATTTATGAAAAAACCCAAAATTTTCTTTCATTTTTGGCGTCCTTAAGACGCTAGAATATATTATGTACACACTCGTCGGTATATCTTTTGCGGAACACCCTTTTTGTCCCTTTAAAGCACCCCTAAAAGCTAAAATTTGTATTTATGAAATGACCCAAAATTTTCTTTCGTTTTTGGCGTCCTTAAGACGCTACAATATATTGTGTACACACTCGTCGGTATATCTTTTGCAAAACACCCTTTTTGTACCCTTTAAAGCACCCCTAAAAGCTAAAATTTGTATTTATGAAATTACCCAAAATTATCTTTCATTTTTGGCGTCCTTAAGACGCATGAATATATTATATACACTCTTGTCGCTATATCTTTTGCGGAACACCCTTTTTGTACCCTTTAAAGCACCCCTAAAAGCTAAAACTTGTATTTATGAAATTACCCAAAATTTTCTTTCGTTTTTGGCGTCCTAAAGACGCTACAATATATTGTGTACACTATCGTCGTTATATCTTTTGCGGAACACTCTTTTTGTACCCTTTAAAGCACCCCTAAAAGCTAAAATTTGTATTTATGAAATGACCCAAAATTTTCTTTTATTTTTGGCGTCCCTAAGACGCTAGGATATATTGTGTACACTTTCCTCGCTATATCTTTTGCGGAACACCGTTTTTTACCCTTTAAAGCACCCCTAAAAGCTAAAATTTGTATATATGAAATGACCCAAAATTTTCTTTCGTTTTTGGCGTCCTAAAGACGCTAGAAAATGTTGTGTAAACTCTCGTCGCTATATCTTTTGCGGAACACCCTTTTTTTACCCTTTGAAGCACCCCTAAAAGATAAAATATGTATCTATGAAATGATCCAAAATTTTATTTCATTTTTTACGTCCTTAAAACGCATGAATATATTATATACACTCTTGTCGCTGTGTCTTTTGCGGAACACCCTTTTTGTACCCTTTAAAGCACACTTAAAAGCTAAAATTTGTATTTATGAAATGAACCAAAATTTTCTTTCATTTTTGGCGTTCTTAAGACGCTAGAATATATTGTGTATTCTCTCCTCGCTACATCTTTTGCGGAACACCGTTTTTTACCCTTTAAAGCACCCCTAAAAGCTAAAATTTGTATTTATGAAATGACCCAAAATTTTCTTTCGTTTTTTGCGTCCTTAAGACGCTAGAATATATTGTGTACACACTCGTCGGTATATCTTTTGCGGAACACCCTTTTTGTACCCTTTAAAGCACCCCTAAAAGCTAAAATTTGTATTTATAAAATGACCCAAAATTTTCTTTCATTTTTGGCGTCCTTAAGACGCTAGAATATATTGTGTACACACTCGTCGGTATATCTTTTGCGGAACACCCTTTTTGTCCCTTTAAAGCACCCCTAAAAGCTAAAATTTGTATTTATGAAATGAATGACCCAAAATTTTCTTTCGTTTTTGGCGTCCTTAAGACGCTACAATATATTGTGTACACACTCGTCGGTATATCTTTTGCGGAACAACCTTTTTGTACCCTTTAAAGCACCCCTAAAAGCTAAAATTTGTATTTATGAAATTACCCAAAATTTTCTTTCATTTTTGGCGTCCTTAAGACGCTAGAATATATTGTGTACAAACTCGTCGGTATATCTTTGGCGGAACACCCTTTTTGTACCCTTTAAAGCACCCCTAAAAGCTAAAATTTGTATTTATGAAATGACCCAAAATTTTCTTTCGTTTTTTGCGTCCTTAAGACGCTACAATATATTGTGTACACTCTTGTCGCTATATCTTTTGCGGAACACCCTTTTTGTACCCTTTAAAGCACCCCTAAAAGCTAAAATTTGTATTTATGAAATGACCCAAAATTTTCTTTTGTTTTTTGCATCCTTAAGACGCTACAATATATTGTGTACACTCTCGTCGCTATATCTTTTGCGGAACACTCTTTTTGTACCCTTTAAAGCATCCCTAAAAGCTAAAATTTGTATTTATGAAATGACTCAAAATTTTCTTTCGTTTTTGGCGTCCTTAAGACGCTACAATATATTGTATACACTCTCGTCAGTATATCTTTTGCGGAACACCCTTTTTTTATTTTTTAAAGCACCCCTAAAAGCTAATATTTGTATTTATGAAATGACCCAAAATTTTCTTTCATTTTTGGCGTCCCTAAGACGCTAGAATATATCGTGTACACTCTCCTCGCTATATCTTTTGCGGAACACCGTTTTTTACCCTTTAAAGCACCCCTAAAAGCTAAAATTTGTATATATGAAATGACCCAAAATTTTCTTTCGTTTTTGGCGTTCTAAAGACGCTATAAAATGTTGTGTAAACTCTCGTCGCTATATCTTTTGCGGAACACCCTTTTTGTACCCTGTAAAGCACCCCTAAAAGATAAAATTTGTATCAATGAAATGATCCAAAATTTTATTTTGTTTTTTACGTCCTTAAGACGCATTAATATATTATATACACTCTCGTCGCTCTATATCTTTTGCGGAACACCCTTTTTGTACCCTTTAAAGCACCCCTAAAAGCTAAAATTTGTATTTATGAAATGACCCAAAATTTTCTTTCGTTTTTTGCGTCCTTCAGAAGCTACAATATATTGTGTACAATCTCGTCGGTATATCTTTTGCGGTACACCCTTTTTACCCTGAAAGCACCCCTAAAAGCTAAAATTTGTATTTACCGAATGACCCAAAATTTTCTTTCGTTTTTTGCATTCTTAAGACGCTATAAAATATTGTGTGAACTTTCGTCGCTATATCTTTTGCGGAACACCCTTTTTGTACCCTTTAAAGCACCCCTAAAAGATAAAATTTGTATCTATGAAATGATCCAAAATTTTATTTCGTTTTTTACGTCCCTAAGACGCATGAATATATTATATACACTTTCGTCGCTCTATATCTTTTGCGGAACACCCTTTTTGTACCCTTTAAAGCAGCCCTAAAAGCTAAAATTTGTATTTATGAAATGACTCAAAATTTTCTTTCGTTTTTGGCGTCCTTAAGACGCTACAATATATTGTGTACAATCTCGTCGGTATATCTTTTGCGGTACACCCTTTTTACCCTGAAAGCACCCCTAAAAGCTAAAATTTGTATTTATCGAATGACCCAAAATTTTCTTTCGTTTTTTGCATTCTTAAGACGCTATAAAATATTGTGTGAACTTTCGTCGCTATATCTTTTGCGGAACACCCTTTTTGTACCCTTTAAAGCACCCCTAAAAGATAAAATTTGTATCTATGAAATGATCCAAAATTTTATTTCGTTTTTTACGTCCCTAAGACGCATGAATATATTATATACACTTTCGTCGCTCTATATCTTTTGCGGAACACCCTTTCTGTACCCTTTAAAGCAGCCCTAAAAGCTAAAATTTGTATTTATGAAATGACTCAAAATTTTCTTTCGTTTTTGGCGTCCTTAAGACGCTAGAATATATTGTGTACACTCTCGTCGGTATATCTTCTGCGGAACACCCTTTTTTACCCTGAAAGCACCCCTAAAAGCTAAAATTTGTATTTATCGAACACCCTATTTGTACCCTTTAAAGCACCCCTAAAAGCTAAAATTTGTATATGTGAAATGACCCAAAATTTTCTTTCGTTTCTGGCGTCCTGAAGACGCTAGAATATATTGTGTACACTCTCGTCGCTATATCTTTTGCGGAACACCATTTTTGTACCCTTTAAAGCACCCCTAAAAGCTAAAATTTGTATTTATGAAACGACCCAAAATTTTCTTTCGTTTTTGGCGTCCTAAAGACGCTAGAAAATGTTGTGTAAACTCTCGTCGCTATATTTTTTGCGGAACACCCTTTTTTACCCTTTGAAGCACCCCTAAAAGATAAAATTTGTATCTATGAAATGATCCAAAATTTTATTTCGTTTTTTACGTCCTTAAGACGCATGAATATATTCTATACACTCTCGTCGCTATATCTTTTGCGGGCACCTTTTTTGTACCCCTTAAAGCACCACTAAAAGCTAAAATTTGTATTTATGAAATGACCCAAAATTTTCTTTCGTTTTTGGCGTCCTAAAAACGCTAGAAAATGTTGTGTAAATTCTCGTCGCTATATCTTTTGCGGAACACCCTTTTTGTACCCTTTAAAGCACCCCTAAATGCTAAAATTTGTATTTATGAAATGACCCAAAATTTTCTTTCGTTTTTGGCGTCCTGAAGACGCTACAATATATTGTGTATACTCTCGTCGCTATATCTTTTGCGGAACACCATTTTTGTACCCTTTAAAGCACCCCTAAAAGCTAAAATTTGTATTTATGAAACGACCCAAAATTTTCTTTCGTTTTTGGCGTCCTAAAGACGCTAGAAAATGTTGTGTAAACTCTCGTCGCTATATCTTTTGCGGAACACCCTTTTTTTACCCTTTGAAGCACCCCTAAAAGATCAAATATGTATCTATGAAATGATCCAAAATTTTATTGCGTTTTTTACGTCCTTAAGACGCATGAATATATTATATACACTCTTGTCGCTATATCTTTTGCGGAACACCCTTTTTGTACCCTTTAAAGCACCACTAAAAGCTAAAATTTGTATTTATGAAATGACCCAAAATTTTCTTTCGTTTTTGGCGTCCTAAAAACGCTAGAAAATGTTGTGTAAATTCTCGTCGCTATATCTTTTGCGGAACACCCTTTTTGTACCCTTTAAAGCACCCCTAAATGCTAAAATTTGTATTTATGAAATGACCCAAAATTTTCTTTCGTTTTTGGCGTCCTGAAGACGCTACAATATATTGTGAACACTCTCGTCGCTATATCTTTTGCGGAACACTCTATTTGTACCCTTGAAAGCACCCTTAAAAGCTAAAATTTGTATTTATGAAATGACCCAAAATTTTCTTTCGTTTTTTGCGTCCTTAAGACGCTACAATATATTGTGTACACTCTTGTCGCTATATCTTTTGCGGAACACCCTTTTTGTACCCTTTAAAGCACCCCTAAAAGCTAAAATTTGTATTTATGAAATGACCCAAAATTTTCTTTTGTTTTTTGCATCCTTAAGACGCTACAATATATTGTGTACACTATCGTCGCTATATCTTTTGCGGAACACTCTTTTTGTACCCTTTAAAGCAGCCCTAAAAGCTAAAATTTGTATTTATGAAATGACTCAAAATTTTCTTTCGTTTTTGGCGTCCTTAAGACGCTACAATATATTGTATACACTCTCGTCAGTATATCTTTTGCGGAACACCCTTTTTTTATTTTTTAAAGCACCCCTAAAAGCTAAAATTTGTATTTATGAAATGACCCAAAATTTTCTTTCATTTTTGGCGTCCCTAAGACGCTAGAATATATCGTGTACACTCTCCTCGCTATATCTTTTGCGGAACACCGTTTTTTACCCTTTAAAGCACCCCTAAAAGCTAAAATTTGTATATATGAAATGACCCAAAATTTTCTTTCGTTTTTGGCGTTCTAAAGACGCTATAAAATGTTGTGTAAACTCTCGTCGCTATATCTTTTGCGGAACACCCTTTTTGTACCCTTTAAAGCACCCCTAAAAGATAAAATTTGTATCTATGAAATGATCCAAAATTTTATTTCGTTTTTTACGTCCTTAAGACGCATGAATATATTATATACACTCTCGTCGCTCTATATCTTTTGCGGAACACCCTTTTTGTACCCTTTAAAGCACCCCTAAAAGCTAAAATTTGTATTTATGAAATGACCCAAAATTTTCTTTCGTTTTTGGCGTCCTTAAGACGCTACAATATATTGTGTACACACTCGTCGGTATATCTTTTGCGGAACACCCTTTTTTACCCTGAAAGCACCCCTAAAAGCTAAAATTTGTATTTATGAAATGACCCAAAATTTTCTTTCGTTTTTGGCGTCCTTAAGACGCTACAATATATTGTGTACACTCTTGTCGCTATATCTTTTGCGGAACACCCTTTTTGTACCCTTTAAATCACCCCTAAAAGCTAAAATTTGTATATATGAAATGACCCAAAAATTTCTTTCGGCTTTGGCGTCCTGAAGACGTTAGAATATATCGTGTACACTCTCCTCGCTATATCTTTTGCGGAACACCCTTTTTGTACCCTTTAAAGCACCCCTAAAAGGTAAAATTTGTATCTATGAAATGATCCAAAATTTTATTTCGTTTTTTACGTCCTTAAGACGCATGAATATATTATACACACTCTCGTCGCTCTATATCTTTTGCAAAACACCCTTTTTGTATCCTTTAAAGCACCCCTAAAAGTTAAAATTTATATTTATGAAATGACCCAAAATTTTCTTTCGTTTTTTGCGTCCTTAAGACGCTACACTATATTGTGTACTCTCTCGTCGCTATATCTTTTGCGGAACACCCTTTTTGTACCCTTTAAAGCAGCCCTAAAAGCTAAAATTTGTATTTATGAAATGACTCAAAATTTTCTTTCGTTTTTGGCGTCCTTAAGACGCTACAATATATTGTGCACACTCTCGTCGGTATATCTTTTGCGGAACAACCTTTTTTACCTTGAAAGCACCCCTAAAAGCTAAAATTTGTATTTATCGAATGACCCAAAATTTTCTTTCGTTTTTTGCATTCTTAAGACGCTATAAAATATTGTGTGAACTCTCGTCGCTATATCTTTTGCGGAACACCCTTTTTTTTACCTTTTAAAGCACCCCTAAAAGCTAAAATTTGTATTTATGAAATGACCCAAAATTTTCTTTCATTTTTGGCGTCCCTAAGACGCTAGAATATATCGTGTACACTCTCCTCGCTATATCTTTTGCGGAACACCGTTTTTTACCCTTTAAAGCACCCCTAAAAGCTAAAATTTGTATATATAAAATGACCCAAAATTTTCTTTCGTTTTTGGCGTCCTAAAGACGCTAGAAAATGTTGTGTAAACTCTCGTCGCTATATCTTTTGCGGAACACCCTTTTTGTACCCTTTAAAGCACCCCTAAAAGATCAAATTTGTATCTATGAAATGATCTAAAATTTTATTTCGTTTTTTACGTCCTTAAGACGCATGAATATATTATATACACTCTCGTCGTTCTATATCTTTTGCGGAACACCGTTTTTGTACCCTTTAAAGCACCCCTAAAAGCTAAAATTTGTATTTATGAAATGACCCAAAATTTTCTTTCGTTTTTTGCGTCCTTAAGAAGCTACAATATATTGTGTACACTCTAGTTGCTATATCTTTTGCGGGACACCCTTTTTGTACCCTTTAAAGCAGCCCTAAAATCTAAAATTTGTATTTATGAAATGACTCAAAATTTTCTTTCGTTTTTGGCGTCCTTAAGACGCTACAATATATTGTGTACAATCTCGTCGGTATATCTTTTGCGGAACACCCTTTTTACCCTGAAAGCACCCCTAAAGGCTAAAATTTGTATTTATCGAATGACCCAAAATTTTCTTTCGTTTTTTGCATTCTTAAGACGCTATAAAATATTGTGTGAACTTTCGTCGCTATATCTTTTGCGGAACACCCTTTTTGTACCCTTTAAAGCACCCCTAAAAGATAAAATTTGTATCTATGAAATGATCCAAAATTTTATTTCGTTTTTTACGTCCCTAAGACGCATGAATATATTATATACACTCTCGTCGCTCTATATCTTTTGCGGAACACCCTTTTTGTACCCTTTAAAGCAGCCCTAAAAGCTAAAATTTGTATTTATGAAATGACTCAAAATTTTCTTTCGTTGTTGGCGTCCTTAAGACGCTAGAATATATTGTGTACACTCTCGTCGGTATATCTTTTGCGGAACACCCTTTTTTACCCTGAAAGCACCCCTAAAAGCTAAAATTTGTATTTATCGAACACCCTATTTGTACCCTTTAAAGCACCCCTAAAAGCTAAAATTTGTATATGTGAAATGACACAAAATTTTCTTTCGTTTTTGGCGTCCTGAAGACGCTAGAATATATTGTGTACACTCTCGTCGCTATATCTTTTGCGGAACACCATTTTTGTACCCTTTAAAGCACCCCTAAAAGCTAAAATTTGTATTTATGAAATGACCCAAAATTTTCTTTCGTTTTTGGCGTCCTAAAGACGCTAGAAAATGTTGTGTAATCTCTCGTCGCTATATCTTTTGCGGAACACCCTTTTTTACCCTTTGAAGCACCCCTAAAAGATAAAATTTGTATCTATGAAATGATCCAAAATTTTATTTCGTTTTTTACGTCCTTAAGACGCATGAATATATTTTATACACTCTCGTCGCTATATCTTTTGCGGGCACCCTTTTTGTACCCTTTAAAGCACCCCTAAAAGCTAAAATTTGTATTTATGAAATGACTCAAAATTTTCTTTCGTTTTTGGCGTCCTAAAGTCGCTAGAAAATGTTGTGTAAACTCTCGTCGCTATATGTTTTGCGGAACACCCTTTTTGTACCCTTTAAAGCACCCCTAAAAGCTAAAATTTGTATTTATGAAATGACCCAAAATTTTCTTTCGTTTTTGGCGTCCTAAAGGCGCTAGAAAATGTTGTGTAAACTCTCGTCGCTATATCTTTTGCGGAACACCCTTTTTTTACCCTTTGAAGCACCCCTAAAACATCAAATATGTATCTATGAAATGATCCAAAATTTTATTGCGTTTTTTACGTCCTTAAGACGCATGAATATATTATATACACTCTTGTCGCTATATCTTTTGCGGAACACCCTTTTTGTACCCTTTAAAGCACCACTAAAAGCTAAAATTTGTATTTATGAAATGACCCAAAATTTTCTTTCGTTTTTGGCGTCCTAAAAACGCTAGAAAATGTTGTGTAAACTCTCGTCGCTATATCTTTTGCGGAACACCCTTTTTGTACCCTTTAAAGCACCCCTAAATGCTAAAATTTGTATTTATGAAATGACCCAAAATTTTCTTTCGTTTTTGGCGTCCTGAAGACGCTACAATATATTGTGTACACTCTCGTCGCTATATCTTTTGCGGAACACTCTTTTTGTACCCTTGAAAGCACCCTTAAAAGCTAAAATTTGTATTTATGAAATGACCCAAAATTTTCTTTCGTTTTTTGCGTCCTTGAGACGCTACAAAATATTGTGTAAACTCTCGTCGCTATATCTTTTGCGGAACATCCTTTTTTACCTTTTGAAGCACCCCTAAAAGATAAAATTTGTATCTATGAAATGATCCAAAATTTTATTTCGTTTTTTACGTCCTTAAGACGCATGAATATATTATGTACACTCTCGTCGCTATAACTTTTGCGGAACACCCTTTTTGTACCCTTTAAAGCACCCCTAAAAGCTAAAATTTGTATTTATGAAATGACCCAAAATTTTCTTTCATTTTTGGCGTCCTTAAGACGCTAGAATATATTGTGTATTCTCTCCTCGCTATATCTTTTGCGGAACACCGTTTTTTACCCTTTAAAGCACCCCTAAAAGCTAAAATTTTTATTTATGAAATGACCCAAAATTTTCTTTCGTTTTTGGCGTCCGAAAGTCGCTAGAAAATGTTGTGTAAACTCTCCTCGCTATATCTTTTGCGGAACACCCTTTTTGTACCCTTTAAAGCACCCCTAAAAGATAAAAGTTGTATCTATGAAATGATCCAAAATTTTATTTCGTTTTTTACGTCCTTAAGACGCATGAATATATTATATACACTCTCGTCGCTATATCTTTTGCGTAACACCCTTTTTGTACCCTTTAAAGCACCCCTAAAAGCTAAAATTTGTATTTATGAAATGACCCAAAATTTTTTTTCGTTTTTTTGCGTCCTTAAGACGCTACAATATATTGTGGACACTCTAGTCGCTATATCTTTTGCGGAACACTCTTTTTGTACCCTTTAAAGCACCCCTAAAAGCTAAAATTTGTATTTATGAAATGACCCAAAATTTTCTTTCGTTTTTGGCGTCCTTAAGACGCTACAATATATTGTGTACACACTCGTCGGTATATCTTTTGCGGAACACCCTTTTTTACCCTGAAAGCACCCCTAAAAGCTAAAATTTGTATTTATCGAATGACCCAAAATTTTCTTTCTTTTTTTGCATTCTTAAGACGCTATAAAATATTGTGTGAACTCTCGTCGCTATATCTTTTGCGGAACACCCTTTTTTTACCCTTTAAAGCACCCCTAAAAGCTAAAATTTGTATTTATGAAATGACCCAAAATTTTCTTTCGTTTTTTGCGTCCTTAAGGCGCTAGTTTTATTTAGTTTTTTGTACTTCTTTAAGTCACCTGTAAAAGGTTAGTAGGTATATTATTTTTGCAACATTCTATTTTGCTTTTACTTTCTTTAGGATGAACGTAAAAATAAACATTATCTAAAAAGTTACATTTCAATAATAAGCCTTTGTTTATAACCAAATCGGTTAAAGAATTGTTAAAATTTTGTTTGAAATTTTTTGATTCAGTTTTATTTATCGTTATTATAATGCTTGAAATATTTTGATTTTTATAAACGTAACTATAAATAATATAAGTATGTGTACAATTAAGAAATATTATGAATTTTAAACTACCTAGTTTGGATTTTAATTGTTTTGTTAATTTGTTTTATTCTCGTCTTAAATTTAAGTCAACTTTCATATATAAATAAAATAATAATCTTATACAATTTTAGACTTGAACCTTACAAAAAAAAACGGTATTATATAGAACAATATGTTAACTAACTTTTTTTACTTGTTAATTATATAAGTTCATGTTTATTCTTTCCGTGCAAATAAAAAAAAAGGAGGAAGACAAAAACTATTGTCGTAACGTTGCTTATGAATTAAACGTATACAACAATAACAAGGTGTCCTTATTCCCAATAATCTCTACACAATTCAAAAAAATAAGTGGTAATAATGTACTAATGTCATAGAGCAAACAGTTGGTGAACAAACATCAATAAACGACTAAAAATTCTCTTTGTAGATGGTGTTGGTTAAACGAATATCCTAAATAAACGCACCTAAGCTACTTAAAAGTTATTGTTTTCAAACTTGTTATTTTGACAAACGCATTAAAATTTGTCGGAGAAGGACCATTTTTAGCTCAAAATGTAATTTAATTTTTGCGAATCACCTTAAATATCGCCTTAAATTTAATGCTCAAACTATTTTTGCAAGAAGGCTTTAAATAGCGAAACTTTGGTTATTTAAGCCTTACTGTATCTCATAACGGTGTAAAAGATTACCACCACAGTTAACACAACTAGCAGCAAATGCACAAATCTTAAACCTTATCTTAAATTAAAATTAAATCTTCTTATGTCTTGGACTTCTTTGGTTTATATCCGTGATGTTCTTTTTAAAAAGCTCGTCGATTTTTTTTATAAGGGTGAATAGTTCAGCAAAGCAATACTCGATGTATTTGGTCTATAGCGACGAAGGGGATAATTTTTTTTCCAAATGTAAAAAATAAGAACAGAACATTTTCATCGATAACTTTTACCTTCCGTGAATTCATCAAAGACTCAAACATTTAGCGACGACAGTGTACACAATATATTCATGCGTCTTAAGAACGCAAAAAACGAAACAACATTTTGGGTCATTTCATAAATACCAATTTTTAGCTTTTAGGGGTGCTTTAAAGGGTAAAAAAGGGTGTTCGGCAAAAGATATAGCGACGAGAGTGTACATAATATTTTCTAGCGTCTTTAGGACGCCAAACAATAAAAAAGAGTCTTTAGGACGCCCAAAACGAAAGAAAATTTTGGGTCATTTCATAAATACAAATTTTAGCTTTAGGGGTGCTTTAAAGGGTAAAAAAAGGTGTTCCGCAAAAGGTATGGCGACGGGAGTGTACACAATATTTTCTAGTGTCTTAAAGACGCCAAAAACGAAAGAAAATTTTGGGTCATTTCATAAATACAAATTTTAGCTTTTAGGGGTGATTTAAAGGGTAAAAAAGGGTGTTCCGCAAAAGATATAACGACGAGAGTTCACACAATATTTTATAGCGTCTTAATAACGCTAAAAACGAAAGAAAATTTTGGGTCATTTCATATATACAAATTTTAGCTTTTAGGGGTGATTTACAGGGTAAAAAAAGGGTGTTCCGCAAAAGATATAGCGACGAGAGTGTACACAATATATTGTAGCGTCTTAAGGACGCCAAAAACGAAAGAAAATTTTGGGTCATTTGATAAATACAAATTTTAGGTTTTAGGGGTGCTTTAAACGGTAGAAAAGTGTGTTCCGCAAAAGATACACCGACGAGAGTTTACACAATATAATCTAGCGTCTTAAGGACGCCAAAAACGAAAGAAAATTTTGGGTCATTTCATAAATACAAATTTTAGCTTTTAGGGGTGATTTAAAGGGTAAAAAAGGGTGTTCCGCAAAAGATATAACGACGAGAGTTCACACAATATTTTATAGCGTCTTAATAACGCCAAAAACGAAAGAAAATTTTGGGTCATTTCATATATACAAATTTTAGCTTTTAGGGGTAATTTACAGGGTAAAAAAAGGGTGTTCCGCAAAAGATATAGCGACGAGAGTTCACACAATATTTTATAGTCTTAAGGACGCAAAAAACGAAAGAAAATTTTGGGTCATTTGATAAATACAAATTTTAGGTTTTAGGGGTGCTTTAAACGGTAGAAAAGTGTGTTCCGCAAAAGATACACCGACGAGAGTTTACACAATATAATCTAGCGTCTTAAGGACGCCAAAAACGAAAGAAAATTTTGGGTCATTTCATAAATACAAATTTTAGCTTTTAGGGGTGCTTTAAAGGGTAAAAAACGGGTGTTCCGCAAAAGCTATAACGGCGAGAGTTCACACAATATTTTATAGCGTCTTAGGGACGCAAAAAACGAAAGAAAATTTTGGGTCATTTCATAAATACAAATTTTAGCTTTTAGGGGTGCTTTAAAGGGTACAAAAAGGGTGTTCCGCAAAAGATATAGCGACGAGAGTGTATTCATGCGTCTTAAGGACGTAAAAAACGAAATAAAATTTTGGATCATTTCATAGATACAAATTTTATCTTTTAGGGGTGCTTCAAAGGGTAAAAAAAGGGTGTTCCGCAAAAGATATAGTGACGAGAGTTTACACAACAGTTTCTAGCATACAGTTTCTAGAATACAAATTTTAGCTTTTAGGGGTGCTTTAAAGGGTAAAAAACGGTGTTCCGCAAAAGATATAGCGAGGAGAGTGTAAACGATATATTCTAGCGTCTTAGGGACGTCAAAAATGAAAGAAAATTTTGGGTCTTTTAGGGGTGCTTTAAAGGGTAAAAAAAGGGTTTTCCGCAAAAGATATAGCGACGAGAGTTCACACAATATTTTATAGCGTCTTAAGAATGCAAAAAACGAAAGAAAATTTTGGGTCATTCTATAAATACAAATTTTAGCTTTTAGGGGTGCGTTCAGGGTAAAAAAGGGTGTTCCGCAAAAGATATACCGACGAGAGTATACACAATATATTGTAGCGTCTTAAGGACGCCAAAAACGAAAGAAAATTTTGGATCATTTCATAAATACAAATTTTAGCTTTTAGGGGTGCTTTAAAGGGTACAAAAAGGGTATTCCGCAAAAGATATAGCGACGAGAGTTTACACAACATTTTCTAGCGTCTTTAGGACGCCAAAAACGAAAGAAAATTTTGGGTCATTTCATAAATACAAATTTTAGCTTTTAGGGGTGCTTTAAAGGGTACAAACAGGGTGTTCCGCAAAAGATATAGCGACGAGAGTGTATATAATATATTCATGCGTCTTAAGGACGTAAAAAACGAAATAAAATTTTGGATCATTTCATAAATACAAATTTTAGCTTTTAGGGGTGCTTTAAAGGGTACAGAAAGGGTGTTCCGCAAAAGATACAGCGACGAGAGTGTATATAATATATTCATGCGTCTTAAGGACGTAAAAAACGAAATAAAATTTTGGATCATTTCATAGATAAAAATTTTATCTTTTAGGGGTGCTTCAAAGGGTGAAAAAAGGGTGTTCCGCAAAAGATATAGCGACGAGAGTGTACACAATATATTCTAGCGTCTTCAGGATGCCAAAAACAAAAGAAAATTTTGGGTCATTTCATATATACAAATTTTAGCTTTTAGGGGTGCTTTAAAGGGTAAAAAACGGTGTTCCGCAAAAGATATAGCGAGGAGAGTGTACACAATATATTCTAGCGTCTTAGGGACGCCAAAAATGAAAAAAAAATTTGGGTCATTTCATAAATACAAATTTTAGCTTTTAGGGGTGCTTTAAAGGGTAAAAAAAGGGTGTTCCGCAAAAGATGTAGCGACGAGAGTTCACACAATATTTTATAGCGTCTTAAGAATGCAAAAAACGAAAGAAAATTTTGGGTCATTCGATAAATACAAATTTTAGCTTTTAGGGGTGCTTTCAGGGTAAAAAAGGGTGTTCCGCAAAAGATATACCGACGAGAGTGTACACAATATATTGTAGCGTCTTAAGGACGCCAAAAACGAAAGAAAATTTTGAGTCATTTCATAAATACAAATTTTAGCTTTTAAGGGTGCTTTAAAGGGTACAAAAAGGGTGTTCCGCAAAAGATATAGCGACGAGAGTGTATATAATATATTCATGCGTCTTAAGGACGTAAAAAAACGAAATAAAATTTTGGATCATTTCATAGATACAAATTTTATCTTTTAGGGGTGCTTCAAAGGGTAAAAAAAGGGTGTTCCGCAAAAGATATAGCGACGAGAGTTTACACAATATTTTGTAGCGTCTTAAGGACGCAAAAAACGAAAGAAAATTTTGGGTCATATCTTAAATACAAGTTTTAGTATTTAGGGGTGCTTTAAAGGGTGAAAAAAGGGTGTTCGGGAAAAGATATAGAGCGATGCAATTTTACCCAACGTTTAGGCCCGTCCTGAAGTTGCGGAAAGCAAGCAAATTTTGGATCTTTTTATAAATACCGGTTTTAGCTCTTAGGGGTAACTTTAAGGGGTGAAAAGAGGGTGTTCCGCAACAGATACTGCACCGAGATTTTACTGAATGTTTATGACTTTTGTGAAGATGCCAAAAAGAACGTAAATTTTTGGGTCATTTCCTAAACACACGTTTTGGTTTTAAAGGTCTGGTTTTAAGGGTGGAAGAGACATCTTCCGCAATTGACGTTACTTCAATAGTTTGATCTGATGACTCGAGATGTCCTAATGAGTTAAGTAGAATGACAAATCAGTGAAAAGGCGAAAAAACCTACGCCTTGAGATTAAAAAAAAAATATATAAACAAAAGAAAAAGATCATAAAAAAATATTGAGCTAGCGAAATAACGATTTAAACGTGAGTCTTATGCCGCAAATGGCTTCTAATGCTGTTTGACTGCTGCAAAACTTAGAAGCAATACTATTGCTACAAGTTTCATTTAACAGGTCATTCCATGTTTCATTTTTTAAAGAATTATGCAGGCTAGTTTTGTTAAATTTTTTGTATATTTTCTTATACTGCATTTTCACAGAGCTGCTTTTTTGTTTTACGCTAAGAATAACCGAAAAGTGATCGGTTATGTCACTATCTACAATTAATCCGTCGCATGTGTTGGTTCCTTTAAGAAAAAAGTGATCCAAACAGCTGGATGTCATGGCAGATTTTTTGGTTACGCTATTAATATCAGAGAAATATCCAAAACTCAAAAGACAGATTGATCTTCATTAAGGTAAGTATGGTATTCGATTAATCAATAAATTAACAAGCTATCTAGTAACCAACAAAAGATCAAAAAGCCTTGAAAAAGATCAGGTTAAACTGCTTCAAAATTCCATTCAAACCTTTAAAGTAGCATTTACACAGGCGAATATTCCTTTGATCTTCGAAATGCCGGCAAACATTCGCTCGAATTATTTATTTAAAGATTCGCGCGAAAGGTTCAAACCAAAACGTTCCAGGTTCGGGTAAAAAGGTTCTTGGTGTTCAGACGAAATTTGCTTTGCTTTCCAATGGAAAAACGATTTGACGCACTTGATAAAAAATAATGAGGATTAAGGAAAACCAAAAAAGTGTCAAGCATAGCAACAATTAGGTACAAACTTATTTAGTAGATATCTACCAACCTCACAACCTACCACCAGCAAATAATACTTTCCCTCAAAAAAGGTAATGGTAACCGTACATCCGTTTTGAGGGAAAGCTCGCTATTCATTAATAATGTTATTTATTCACCATCACTAAATCCCTTTTTAAATATATCAACTCCAGAGCTTAGGATATCTCTAAATATAATTATATCTGTCTCCGTAGAGACGCTTAATTTTCCTTCAAATTGAAGGTACATCTGCCGATTCTGCAATTTGACAGATGGGTGTCTTTTACATGAAGATTTTTTATCATCATTTCATCTCCAAATTCCTAGCACCATACTGATGAGCACCACAAGTGCGAAATCCGGATCTACGATTACCATTACTTTTTTTGAGGGAAAGCTCGCTATTCATTGATATTGTTATTTATTCACCCTCAGTAAATCCTTTTTTAAATTTATCAACTCCAGAGCTTAGGATATCTGTCAAGATAATTATACCTGTCTCCGTAGAGATGCTTAATTTTCCTTCAAATTGAAGGTACATCTGCCGATTCTGCAATTTGATAGATGGTTGTGTTTTACATGAATCATGTGTCAGATTTTTTTATCATTATTTCATCTCCTAATTTTTTGAGGGAAAGCTCGCTATTCATTCATATTGTTATTTATTCACCCTCACTAAATCCCTTTTTAAATAATTTTTCGCTTTCCGTCGCAAAATTAAATATTTTTGGTGTTCCAATTTAATTTCAAGAATTGAGGTCAGTGATGTGAGACCAACAATATTATCTATTCCCAGTTCGTGGCAAATGTTCGAGTGTTTGGGCAAACGTTCGACGAAAAAGGTTCGTCAGATTTGGTCCAAATTTCTGGACGAATCTATTCGCTCTGTGTAAATGCGACTTAATAAAAGCATCGCTTTAATAGCACATAACTAAATTCTTTTAAGGTCAAAAATTGTACAAATAGAAAGTGCGATTAAAGGAGTTAAACTTTTTAAAATGGATGATCAAAGTTTTTCAAATAATTAGCTCTTACCAAGTTATCTGTGACATTTTGGAAAAAAAAAGGAATCGCAATTAGCTTTTCAAAATTATATACATTTCATAATTTAAACATTGAAACTATCGATTTGTTAGAAAAAAAAATTTCGAGTCAAAATTGTAGATTATTTTGCTTTTTGAAAAATCGTTTCAAATAAATTAAAATCTCAATTGCTGAAAATTAAATATATAACTATTACCACATGTACCACTCCTGCCTTTCCAGACAAAGAACTCTTGCCAGAAGAATTTCTATATTACCAAACCAGCGGCATGAAACTTAATGAAATAGCTCCATGTGAAGTTTAACTCCTGACCTATTCCAAGAACTCGTCATGCCAACCTATTTTAGCCAAAATAGAAGAAACGAAAATTCAAAAGAAAAGAAAGCTTTCCACTAAAAAGAACTTTTGTTTTACAAATGAAGTCAAATTGTGAAGATTTTGCCGATAAAAGAAAAAATTTGGAAACAAAATAAGTTTAAGTTAATTGAACTCTCAAAATTAAGTATGCCTTTCACAAACCTTAAATTAAACTCTAAAATTCAAAGTTTTGTTCTACCAATAAAATTAGACTCTGTATTGGACTCGCAAATACATAAAATAAACTAAATATCGGATATTCCTGCAGTCAAATATCAATCAATTAGACTGTGGACTCTTAAATCTATATTATCGTCATAGTATTGATCGGTATTTGCCGATTTTATGCCAAATCAAAACTATTTAACTTCAAAGTTACGAAAACAGAAAAAGGTCACTAAGACAAAGATGAACCCCAAGAGAAGATCATTCACATTACCCCCCTCCGTAACGATACTGAATCTATGCATTATAAATAGAAGTAAAATAAATACTAGGATGTCTTTTTAAGCTGCAAAGCTGGTAATTTTCGTTTTCAGCCAATATTTTCTAATAAAAGATTTCGCGCATGACGCCAGAAAAAATTGGTTCAGGATTTTTTCAGATTCCATGCAGTCAGGCTTTTGTTAAAAAATTGGCTTCAAACAAAATATCCAAAAATTTTCCATAAATTTGACATGTACTAGAGAATATCTACCTATCTTATCTATACTAAAATAGTAGTTTTAACAACTAGTGGCTAAAATAGTGCTTTTTTTAATAAGCGTTGGTTTAAATATCGAGAGCAGCAAGGTATTTGAAAACGCGAGTAAAAAAAAGCACAGTTTAGCCGCGAGTTGTTAACACTTTTTTTTAATACCTTTATTAAAAAATCCAAGAAAAACAGGAAAATACTTTTAAAAATCTCGAACGAAGAGAACTTCTCGCAACACACTATCTTCACACAAAGTTTCCATAGCGATGTGTCTTTTTACTCGGTTCATTTGTTGCGACATTTTAATCTTTGACAATTTAATACTTTTACGATATTTTTAAATGCTTTTTTCGTAAATATTTGGTGAAAACTGGCAAAAATATTTTAATTATTAGGCAAGAATAAAGATTACTTCAATATTACTATTTTTCGCTATTTCTCTTTAACTTTGAGTAAAAAACGGACAAAAATCTTTTTTGCACCCGTGATCAAAAAAAAAGTGTTTTGCAACGGTAACCAAAAGTGGTTTGCAACGGTAACCGTTTCATTAACTCAAAATTAATTATTAACATTTTTTTTTCATTTTAACAAAAAATGTAAGTATATTTTTCAATAAAAAATAGCCCAAAACCATCTAAATACCATTTAAGCATTATTACTTATCGTTGAAATTTTTGGTTCCGATCTTCGACCAAATTTCACTATCCCATGACGCCTCAGAATCTAGATCACACTGACTTTTGGCGCCAATTTTTGACAGTATCCGTTGACAAAATTGGCGGGAAAAATAATGTTTTGGTGACAGAAGATTGACAGTTTATTAATTTATTGATACTCAAGGTAGAGAGGAAACTGCCAGATTATAGGTTATAGTGAAATAAAGTCGAAAAATGCCGACTTCTGGGGGGCCGGCGCACTGGCGAGTTCACCCTATTTAAACCAACACTCTCTGTTTACCAGTTAAAAGCTTTCATGTATTATGGCATATATTTTTGCAGATTGTTAAATGGATTGCCTATTAAAATGGTGGTATTTTGTATGTACTCTATTTAAAAAATTCAACCACTGATTTGTCAGCTGCTTTATTGAGTACTTTTTAATAATGACACTCATTTCCTGTTTATTGTAGCCTGTGCTTTTTTAGTCTTTAAATTTGTTTTCTGCAGATGCTCTGGTTAATTAAAATAATAAATACTGGTATTGCCTTCTGTGTCTTGTATTGCATCAGGTGCTTGATATCAAGAAGTATTTTTATTTCCATAAATTTTATAGTATTAAAATATCTACAATAGTAACCAGTTTTGAAATATTTTTTTCATAATTTTTTCTGTGTTTCCGTTTCTTATTCTGCTACATCATTTTACCATATTCTCATATTGGTGATAGTCTTACATGCCCAAAAAGGAAAACTTGAAAAAAAATGGGCTAGTTGCTCATTACAGTAGCGTGATTATACTACATCCTTTTCATGTTTATAGAAACATCCTATTATCTCAATTCTTTGGGCTTTAAAACTTTTGCCAATTTTTAAATGAGCTTAATTAATCTATTTTAATTTGATTTCGTTACCGCTGTGTTTTGGATATCATAATATTTAAGACACATTGCTAAGTAAAAGCAAACGGATGAATGATAAGGATTTATTTTTTATTGCTTATAAAGTTTTGCTCATAGTGGGCTATCTTTACTCCCCAATATTTCCCACTCTCTATAGTAAGGTGTATCTCTACTGCTTCTCTTGAATACCTAAACGCTCCTCTCCATTAATTTATTGATTCCCCTTTGAAATTACCCCTCCTCAATAATTTTGTATCTTTGTATTTATCCATCTCTCTCTTTTTATATCTATGCATTTGTTCTTTCCCATAGAAACACAACGTAGAAAGTGTTTTTGTGACACTGCTATATTTGTATCTATCTGTCTTTCCCTTTGTCTCACTTCAGTTAGGCCTACACTTATACAGGGTGATTCAAAATTTCCGAGAAAGATTTGAACAGTGGTTAGATATCATTAATCTAAGAAAAGTTACGTGATTATTTTGTTAAATTTCATTTTTTTTCTCGGAATTTAGGGGTAAAATTATCATATTTTTTTGGGAATCGGCTATAAAATAATTTACCAAGCAAGTCTACCTGTGCTGGCAATGACATGTTTTAGAGTTTTTGTCAAGCATTTTGAAGTTTTCAAAGTTTTTTTTTCAAAAATTGATGTTTTTACCACGTAGTAAAGGGTGCTTCTCAAAAAATATTAACAATTTTCAAATGAAAATATATCTAAAACGAAAGGGTTTACAAAAATATATTTTACTAATTCTTGTTCAGAACGACAAATACTTTCAAGGGAATTTTGAATCACCCTGTATTTTAATCGCGTTAAAGTGTCACAAGGAAAAAAGAGAAAAAAAATGTGGTCAATTTATTACGGGTAAAAAAGCATAATTTCTAGAACGTACCAAATATTCAATCCTGATAATAGTACAGTACTTCATGTCGCAATCGACAATCATAGATGCATTAGTAGTACAGGATTGGTCTGTGTCCTCCGTTGTTGTGCAAGAGTAACATTTTAGTGCTAAAAGAATATCTATTTTTATACTCCAAAAAAGTCACTAAAGTACATTTAAAAAAAAATAAGAACAGCTTTATAAAATTAATACTAGTTTTCACAACTAGTGGCTAAAATAGTGAGTTTTTGAAAGCGTTGGTTTAAATAACGAGCGCAGTAAAAAAAGTAAAGTTTAGCCGCGAGATGTTACATTATTTTTTTAATACTTTTATCAAAAAATCCAAGAAAAACAGGAAAATACTTTAAAAATTTCGAACGAAGAGCACTTCTCGAAACCCACCATTTATACACTATAAATCAAGGCGGCTGGTAAAATAAATAACAATGGTTTCCATAACGATATGCCTTTTTACTCGGTGACATTAAAATGTTAATCTTTAACAGTTTGATATTTTGACGGTGTTTTTAAATGATTTTTTAGTAAATACTTGGTGAAAACTGGCGGAAGTAGCTTAATTTTTAGGCAAGAATAATGAATTTTTTTCAATATTACTATTTTCCGCTATTTCTCTTTAATTTTGATAAACCACGGATAAAAATATTTTTTTACACCCGTGATCCAAAAAAAAAGTTTTTCTGCATCGGTAACCAAAAAAGCCATGCTTTAGTTATTTTCAGACAGTTACTAAAAAAAAATGTTTTTGATGAAGGTACAAAAAAAACATTTTTAAACCCCTTGTTCTCCACTATTAGTCTAAGGGCCCGCGGAAAATACCTTAACAATCTAAACAGCAATTTGAAATGTATGGGCAACCAAGTCATTTAGGCGGAAGGTTAATAAATAAAAAAAAAACAGGCCCAATATTTTTGATTCGTTTACCTAGAAAGTATCAGATTTTTAAAATTAAGACCACATATGTTAAGGGTTTTTCCCCCCCATTACGTATATCAGCACCAATACCTATAAATATAATAGACACTTAAAGTTAATATTTCAACGCATCGGTATCGGTATACCTAACGTGTTCAAAACAAAGTCAAAAATCACTACATTTTTTACTTGTTCCTGACACATTTCAAACGATGCCCGCTTTTTTGACGGGACAGCTGATTTCACTCGTTGCGTTCGGAGGGATGTACGTAACGTTACGGACCCACGAACGTACGCAACGATTGCGATCAGCTGGTTTGTCATCTCATCTGCCAAACAACAAAAATGTGTTGACTTTTAGCCTTGCTTTGAACGCGTTAGGTATACCGATACCGATGTGTTGAAATATTTACTTTAAGTGTCTATTAATGTGTTAGGAAGCAGCAACACTAAAAGTAACTGTTCGGCGTATTTCTAGATATACAAAACAAAACGGCAACAAATTACATAGTTAAAGGCGTGACAAGGATTGTTTTAACGGTTTTAATACTGCGATGAGGAAGGCAACAAGAAACCACCTCATTATTTCTCCCCAGGAAAATTATCACCATGACTGGAAAATCAAAAGCCCAGGCCCTCAGTCCCCAGCATGTCTTAAGTGATCAGAGGGTGCTAAGAATCTCCGGTCCAGTCATGATGAAGATTGCAACCTAGAACGTACAAAGTATGTTTCTGCCAGGAAAAGTGGACAATGTTTTCAAAGAAATGAAAATATTAGACATAGGGATCTTGGGAGTTAGCGAAGTAAGATGGCCTAACTCAGGGGAATGCCAGATAGGTGGACACCATATTTATTACGGCAATATCGACCCAAATCACTATAACGGCGTAGCAGTCATTTTAAATAAAGAAACTCAAAAATCTTTAATCTCCTTTGTGTCAGATCAAGTCATTTCCCCTCAACTAAACTCAAAGCCTTTTAACGTCAATATTATTCAGGTGTACTGTCCAACCAGAGAATCTCCAGATGATGCTGTAGAGGCATTCTACAATGAAGTTCAGACCGCCCTTGATTTTGCTAAAAAATCAGAAATTACCATTGTTATGAGGGACTTCAATGCATAAATTGGAAACGCACCAAGAGAAGATATTGTTGGAAAGCACGGTCTTGGTATACCAAATGATCGTGAAGATCACCTTTTTCAATTCTGCCAGGAAAGGGATTTTATCGTGTCGAATACTTTCTTTAAACTTCCCAACAGGCGCCTATACACCTGGACCTCTCCTTCTGACACTTCAGAGAGGATCGTGAGGAATCAAATAGACTACATATTAATTAATAAACGATACAAAAATTGCATTAAATCAGCAAAAACCTACCGTGGCGCAGACGTAAATTCAGATTATAATCCAGTTGTAGCCAAAATTAGATTTACCCTAAAGAAAAATCGCCCAACAAATAATAAACCTCAGGATTGACAAACTTCAAGATACCATGGAAGCAGCTGAACTAAGAGACTAACTAAACAAAAAACTTAGACATATTGATACATCTACCAAACAAGATGCAGAAATGGTCTGGACAGATGTCAAAAACGCCATAGTCGAAAGCACAGCACGACTTCGTAATGGTGAACCAAGGAAAAAAAAGAAAGTTTGGATGACCGATGAAATCCTGGACCTAATGGATAAAAGGCGTAATTAAAGAGGCACCGCTCAGTACAAAGGAATTCATAGAGAAATAAAACAAAATCAATTCAGCAAAAAAAGAATGGCTAACACAACAATCTCAAGAAATAGAAGATCTGGATGCTAAACCTGACACTTTTAATTTACACAAACGTATAAAGGAAGCGGTCGGTTAAGTTAATAAAAGACAAACAGGAATCCTTGTTGACAATGAAGGAAAAATCTTACCTGATACCAAAGAAAAACTAAAAGAATGGTGTAACTACATAGAAAATCTCTTTAGCGATGATCGGTCCGAACGTCCAGAAGAATTCTCAAGTCAAGTCTTAGATATAACACCAGAGGAAGTACAGCATGCAATATCTTTAGCTAAAAACAGAAAAGCAGTAGGGCAAGACGAAGTATACACGGAAGTTTTAAAACTTATCAAAAACGAAGAGTCGCTGAATATTCTTGTCCAACTTTTTAATCTGATTCATCGCAGTGGTAAAATCCCAGCTGATTGGCTAAAATCAACATTTATTACATTGCCTAAAAAACATTCAGCAAAGAAGTGTAGTGATTACCGTCTATTTAGCCTAATAAGCCATATGCTAAAAATATTTTTAAAGATTATTCATAAGAGAATTTATAAAAAATGCGAATTCTTTATGGGCGATACGGATTTAGTGGAGGATTCGGGACAAGAGAGGCGTTATTTGGAATTCAAGTCTTGGTTCAACAATCTAGAGATGTGTCAGTGCCAGTATATGCCTATTTTATAGATTACGAGAAGGACTTCGACCGAGTCCAGCACGAAAAGTTTATGGAATCTCTTAAAGAAGTTGATCTAGATGGTCGAGATCTAAAAATAATTGCCAACCTATACAGGAGCCAGTCAGCTCAAATAAAAGTTGTTGGTCAACTGTTCGGAGAAGTCCGAATAAAAAGGGGTATTTGTGAAGACTTGTTGCTTTAATTAACGTAGCCAGTATACGAATGTCGATCTTCAATGCAATTCGCCCAGTCCGAATCAACAAAACATTCTAAAGGCTTTCCAGTTTTTGTAAACATTAAGCATTGGTCAGCGGTTGCTCTCAAGTATCTCAGAACTCGTTTTGCTTCACTCCAGTGCATTATGACATTATATCTGGTCTGGTACACACTGCCAAGTACATTAATGTCCCAACAAGTTCTTGGTAGGGCTGATCATCACTTGTTTTTGCTTTCTGCAATTTTAAGTTGACTTCTAGTGGAGTTCCAACTGGTTTTGAATCGGCCATCCCATATTTGACCAATACTTTCTCAATGTAATGCCTTTCAAGTGATAGCGTTCCAATTTCCCTATCTCTTAATATTTTCATTCCAAGGCATTCTTTAATTTCACCCAGATCTTTCATCTTAAAATTGCTTGCTATTTGCTTTTTTAGTTCATTTGTCATTTGCTAGTCAGATGAAAATGTGTAAAAATAATCAACGTGCAATGCAATAATCAGCAGTTTGTTCTGATCGTTTTTTGTGTACACACAAGCATCATAACTACATCTCTTAAATCCGATTTTTATCAAAAAGTGATGAATTTTAATGTTCCATGGTCATGCTGATTGTTTAAGACCATACAACGCTTTCTTCAGTTTGCATACCTTGGTTTCGTTTTCTGGATCAACAAAATCTGGAGGTTGTTCCATAAAAATTTCTTCTAATAAGTCACCATTCAAGAAGCCTGTCGTGATATCAATGTGATCCACTTCTAAGTTAAGTTCTACTGCAAGTCCAAAAAGTAGTCTAATCGATGCAAGTCTTACAACGGAAACAAACGTCTCATCATAGTCTTGTCCATATTTTTGGGAAAATCCTTTGGCAACAAGTCTGGCTTTATACCGTTGTACTTTACCATCTGCACCTACTTTCAACTTAAAAATCCATTTGCATTTAACTATATTCTTGTCTTGTGGATGGTCAACAAGCTCCCAAGTTTTATTATTAAATGCAAATGGATTTTTAAGTTGAAAGTAGGTGCAGATGGTAAAGTACAACGATATAAAGCCAGACTTGTTGCCAAAGGATTTTCCAAAAAAATATGGACAAGACTATGATGAGACGTTTGCTCCCATTGTAAGACTTAAACCTGTGAAGACTTGTTGCTTTAATTTGTTTATAACAGCATAGTACTAGTGGTCCAGTAATCTTCACAAATAGGAAAAGTCGATTATTTTTAATCTTCTTCTTTATTTTTTTTTTTGACAACGTATTGAAAGTTATTGTCGTTTAAAGCTTTTAACTCTTCTCTTATTGCTTGTTCCCACATCACTTTGTCCGTTCTTGAATTGATTTCTTCAACACTTTCGGGATTTGTAAGTTGATTTACAACAAATGAATACTCCATATCATCAAATCTCTTTTTATGTTGTCTTTGTCGTAGTGGATATCTTCTCTCTTCTACTATCAATTCTTCAACTTGAATAACATTTTCAAGATTAGCTTGAACTTCAGTTTCTTCCAAAGATTCGACCGACTCTAGTTCACTACTACTACTATTTTTCCTTTCTTCTTGAATATTTACATCGCGTCTTGGATTTTCTTCTTCCAGAATTACCTCTTTGATTTCTATTTGCTGAAGAACGTTTTCTTCCACCTGAATGCCTTCCTCAGTTAATTCTTGTCCTATATCAAAATTTTCTGACTCAAGAAATATGACGTCACGTGCCACAATGATTTTTTGAAGGTTTTCTATACCCATCAAACGATAAGCTTTGGATGTTTCACTATAACCAACCATCATATACTGTTTGGATTTCTTGTCAAACTTTAATCTTTTAGTCTTTGGGATGTGTACCTGAGCTCTGCATCCAAAAATTCGTAGATGCGACAAATTTACTTTTTCCTTTGTCCATATCTTCGGCCCAATATTGTTTGGAGAGATTACCATTACCACAATAAACACCTAGCTTTTTCTACAAGAGTCCTGTTAGTTCTCTCGTCTACACCATTCTGCTGTGGCATATATGGTACTGTTTTTTGATGAACAATCCCACATTGCTTGAGAAAATTATCAAATTCGTTGTTAACGTATTCTGTACCATTATCTGTACGTAAAAATTTGATCTTTTTGTTTGTTTGATTCTCTACTAAATTCTTAAATTCTTTGAATTTGCTTAGAACTTCAGTTTTACTACTAATCATGTATCTAAAGACTTTTCTACTATAATCATCAACTAGAACTAGACAATACTTTGATCCTCCCCATGACACTTCTTCCATAGTGCCTGTCAGATCTGAATGAACCAACTCTAGTAGATCGTTAGCTCTTTTTGCTTTCCTTTTTGGAAATTTCATAACAGTCTGCTTCCCTTCTATACATGGGATAAATTGACAACTATCATCATTAGTAAAACTTATTCCTACAACCATTTCTTTCAGCTTTCTCATACCCTTTCTATTAAGATGTCCCAGGCGCTTGTGCCAGAGCATATGATTAGATATACTGGATATCAGTCCCCTCACTGGTTTGGAACTGGACTGATCTGCTACATAGAGACCATATTTTAAACTTCCTGTAAAATCCGGGACGCCTTCCATCCTTAAAAAACATTTTTCTTGGTATATTTCGCAGCGGTGTTCATAGAATAATACTACATTGCCCTTTTCGGTCATCTTCTTTACAGAAAGTAGGTTAGTTGCCAAATTTGGAACATGCATCACGTCTTTAACTACTATTTCTGCAATGCTTTCATGGTTTCTAAACATTACACTTACATCACCTGTACCATTTGATAACAGCTTGTCACCATTTGCTATTGCAACATCTGACGAAGCTGACGTATAATTTGACATCCAATCCTTCTTCATAGACATATGTGACGTAGCTCCTGAATCAATTACCCATTCTGTCTTGGTAGTTGATGTCATCAAGGCTGTTGTAAGTACCGTTTTTGCCTTCTGAACTTCATTTGTAGTTTTTCTATTTTTATCTTTGTTCTTGGGACAGTTGAATTTTTTATGACCATAATCTCCGCAGCCAAAGCACTTTAACCTCTTATTGCCATAGTTTTTGCCACTACCTTTCGAATGTAAAGCTGATTCGCCATTCTTGACTATGTGATTTCTTGCTCCCTTGCTCTTCGATCAGTTTAGCTTTGACATCTTCAGATAAAAGTTTATCATTATTGTAGGTTTAAACCATGACTAAGGGTTCAAATTCACTTCCAAGATCATTTAGCATAACAAAAGTAGTAAATTCATCATCAATATTAACTCCGAGATCAGCTAACTTGTAACCTGTTGACATTATGTCAGCTAAGTACTCTTCCATTGAACCAAAATCTTCATATTTTAATCTAAACAAATACCTTTGTAAGTCGAATTTTCTATTCATATCTTTAGCCTCAAAAGCTTTTTGTAAATTTTCCCATACTCCCTTTGACGAAGTAGCTTTCATCAAATGCACATAACAGCTAGA
Organism: Oxystoma pomonae; assembly: GCA_963921995.1. Lineage (NCBI taxonomy): Eukaryota > Metazoa > Arthropoda > Insecta > Coleoptera > Brentidae > Oxystoma > Oxystoma pomonae. The sequence continues at coordinate 28,201,077 of OY998169.1, forward strand.
TTTCACACTGAAACAAATTTTTGCTAAGGCTTTATTATCTTTGTCTTTCATACCTGTATCAGCATTATCAGGTATACCATCTTGGACAAATCCCCATAAACCTTCCAGTATCAAAGTCAGTTTCAGCTTGTGTCTATATTTGGTACTGACATGGAAATAGTCTGTACAGAAGTAAAGCAACTTTCAATATTCCTACACTTGTAAAGACTCCAATCAGCTCTTTATAATTGTAAAATTACTGATTCTTACTTGGAACAGCTCCCACTTCTTAATTATTGAAGACCTGGGCCCATAAAATGTGAAGACTTTTTGCTTTAATTTGTTTATAACAGCATAGTACTAGTGGTCCAGTAGTCTTCACAAATAGGAAAAGTCGATTAAAAATAACTTCTTAATTTTTTTTTTTTGACAATGTATTGAAAGTTATTAGACATTCAATGATAATATTTTTGACACAATCAAAAATATAACCTTATTATAAAAAACTGTCATAAGGTACAGAGTTACCAAACATTTTGTTACATGTTAAAATCATAAGATTTAACAGTATTCGCCAAGGCTGCATATGCACTTCACAACTGCGAGGAGGGTCTAACTATAAACGGCATAGAAGGTAACAATTTGAGATATGCTGACGACACCATCATAATTGCCGATACGTTGGAAGGCCTGCAAGAGCTGATAAATCGAGTCGCAGCCGAAAGTTCGGAATTTGGGTTTAACTTGAATGTTGGAAAAACAAAATGGATGGCTATAGCCAAGCAAAAAAACATAAGAGGCATACTGGAAGTAAATGGCCAACAAGTCGAACGCGTAGAATCGTATAAATATCTGGGCTATCAGCTCAATGAAAACTGGGACAACATGCAAGAAGTCCGTGCAAGAATTGAACAGGCTAGATCATCCCTTGTCAAAATGAAATCAGTATTGTGTAGTCGCGAACTTAATACTACTCTCCAAATTCGCGTGCTTTGTTGTTATGTGTTTAGCATTTTGTATTACGTAGAGGCATGGACACTGACTGATGCCATGTGCAAAAAATTGGAACCATTCGAGGTATATTGCTATCGTAGAATGCTCAGGATATCTTGGGTGGACAAAGTACGTAACGTGGATGTTTTTCTTAGATTGAATAAGAATCTTGAACTATGTTAGGAATTTGGAACCTTTGGTTGCACTAAATCAAAATTATGATTGTTTTCCACAAACCAAAACTACACTTTTTTGCACTCGACGCGCGTTTCGCTAACAACGTTAGCATCATCAGGAGACGATAAACAATGAACTAAATTAATCTACGCTCTATCTTATATACAATCCTTTAGTGGGCGGAGATAAGACTAATAACTTGTGATTGATCACGATTTTTAATCCTATCTCCCCTCAACCAAAGAATAAAGTGTACTAAACGGGATGGGTCCTCTATCTTTATTTAAACTATTTCTGGATTTAATTATTTCCATACTTTCATATGCATTCAAAAGTCTTTTGTTTGGTACACTTTTTAGAAGTTTTAGGTTATCTAATGTGAATCTATGATTATTTTCAAAAGCATGCTCGGCCACACTTGACTTTTCTGTTCTTCCGTATTTTAAGGGTGCTAAATGTTCTTTAAAACGTGTTTGAATAGAGCGTCTCGTTTGGCCAACATATTTTTTGTCACAATCCATGCAACTAATTTCGTAAATTCCACTTTTTTCTAGAACTGTAGTTTTATCCTTGGGATTTCCTAGTAAGCTTCTTATTGTGTTACCGGATTGATATACTAATTTAAGACCGGTGTTATTAAATACTTTGTGTAATCCTTTCGTATAATTAGGATTATAAGGAATTGATACAAACTTTGAGTCGCAGGTATCTTTTTGTCTGAAAAAGGTAGAATTCCGAAAGGTCTTTTGAAAAGAATGTCTATTTATCAGCTTATTTATTAAGCCTTCGTCGTAACCGTTTTCGCCAGCTATATTCCTAATCCTAAATTTACGAAGAAGATGTCTTCACTTAATAAAAAGCTACAAAAGTTAAAACGTTCTGAACCACAACCAAAAAAGTCGAAGGAAATCGCAAACATTGTAGAAAATCTATCCTCTCAAACTTTTAATAACAAAGAAATATCACTTTTAAACAAAGGTCTTAATGTTGCTCTGCCCCCACAAAAAGATAATTTAAGTGATATTATTGCAAATATTGAAAGTTCAATCTCTTATCTTTCAGAAGGCACAAAGGGCTATGTGCGAGATGCTTGTCGATATCAGATCTCTCAAAACATCATTCAAAACAATAAAAATAGTACATTAAATCACAATAAAACAATTAAAAGTTTGAGAGAAAAAGATGTTTTCTATCTAAAGGCTGACAAGGGTAATAAAGTTGTTATATTAGATAGATATTAGATAGATTATTTTGAAAGGATAGATAACCTAATTAAAAATGGACCCTACAAACAAGTCCCAAAGAACCCCTTACCAAAAATGATTAACGAAGTAAAAAACACAATTAAAAAATGTAACAATATTATTACTGACAATATTAAATATAAACTACAAGTAAGCAATCCCACTATGCCGAAACTGTATTGTCTTCCGAAAATCCACAAGCCTGGAAAATCGGTTAGACCTATAGTTTCTGCTGTAGGATCACCTACTTACAACATTTCGAAATGGCTAGCAAACGAGTTTGAAAATTTACCGATAAAGGAAAAAGGTTTTTCTGTTCAAAATTCCCTTGAATTTATCAACAAAGTTAAAGATATTTCACTCCAAGAAGGTGAAATTTTAATCTCGTTTGATGTTAGTTCGTTGTTCCCTAGTGTGCCGATCCCCAATACCTTACAATACCTGGAGAAACTACTAAGAAAAAACAATCTAGAAGACAAACAGACTTTAGAATACCTATCTTTAACAAAACTCTGCATGAATCAAAATTACTTTCAATATAAAAATAACTACTACCAGCAATTAGAAGGAACCACAATGGGTAATAGTTTATCACCTTTTATCGCAAACCTATTTATGAGCAAATTTGAATCAGATATAAGTAAAGAATTTGAGTATTTCCCCAGAGTATGGTTCAGGTATGTAGACGATGTGTTTGCAGTATTCAACACTAAAGTAACTAGTGTTGAAAATTTTATGGAAAAAATAAATAACAAATTTCCCACTATTAAATTTACTTATGAAACAGAGAACAACGGTACACTGCCATTTCTAGACACTTTAGTTATAAGAAATAAAAATAAATTGGACTTTGACCTATACAGAAAAGGCACGGCAACCAACAGGTACATTCCAAATGACTCTTTTCATTGCTTACAACATAAGCTTGCAAGTTTGCACTTTTTAACATATAGACTAGTAAATTTCCCCTTAAACAAAGAAAGATTTGAAGCAGAAAAGAATAGGATTAGGAATATAGCTGGCGAAAACGGTTACGACGAAGGCTTAATAAATAAGCTGATAAATAGACATTCTTTTCAAAAGACCTTTCGGAATTCTACCTTTTTCAGACAAAAAGATACGTGCGACTCAAAGTTTGTATCAATTCCTTATAATCCTAATTATACGAAAGGATTACACAAAGTATTTAATAACACCGGTCTTAAATTAGTATATCAATCCGGTAACACAATAAGAAGCTTACTAGGAAATCCCAAGGATAAAACTACAGTTCTAGAAAAAAGTGGAATTTACGAAATTAGTTGCATGGATTGTGACAAAAAATATGTTGGCCAAACGAGACGCTCTATTCAAACACGTTTTAAAGAACATTTAGCACACTTAAAATACGGAAGAACAGAAAAGTCAAGTGTGGCCGAGCATGCTTTTGAAAACAATCATAGATTCACATTAGATAACCTAAAACTTCTAAAAAGTGTACCAAACAAAAGACTTTTGAATGCATATGAAAGTATGGAAATCATTAAATCCAGAAATAGTTTAAATGAAGATAGAGGACCCATCCCGTTTAGTACACTTTATTCTTTGGTTGAGGGGAGATAGGATTAAAAATCGTGATCAATCACAAATTATTAGTCTTATCTCCGCCCACTAAAGGATTGTTTATAAGATAGAGCGTAGATTAATTTAGTTCATTGTTTATCGTCTCCTGATGATGCTAACGTTGTTAGCGAAACGCGCGTCGAGTGCAAAAAAGTGTAGTTTTGGTTTGTGGAAAACAATCATAATTTTGATGGAAAAGAATCTTGAAGTTTTATTTACCCTCAAAACACGTAAACTTGAATATTTTGGCCATATTTTGAGAAATGACAAATATGAACTCTTAAAATTAATAATAGAAGGAAAAATTGAGGACAGAAGAGGTCCCGGTTGCAGACGTATATCATGGCTTAAAAATCGAAGAAGTCTATCCGGACTGTCAGGGCAATATTATACCCGGTTTCCACCTACGACTTTCTCATGAATGCTCACTCACGCGTCACATATTAACAATATGAAATGTTGTGACGCGTGAGCGGGCACGCACAAAAAAGTCGTAGGTGGGAACCGGGTGTTACAAGGGAAAAGGGAGGTTTACAACTTCGTTGTTATTACAGTCCATTCCATTTTTATTTAGACAAAAGATAACCTCAATTTCCACACAACAATCAGATTTTCATTGATAATCGGCATCATGGCTTAAAAAATAACTACACTCCTAACCTTAGATCACTCTGAATAACCCCTTATATATCAAATGCACCAGAGTGAAACAACATGATGCCAGGGATACCTTATAAATAAAAATGAATATGCCTGTCAAAGCGGCTACGATATTTGTTTTTATTGGTGTACCGAACATAACAAAGAAAACGCGATGCAGACCCAATATACCTGTGAGAGACCCAGACTGGTGAGCGAAGTCTCCCAAAAAATAATCAATTCAAATTCAATTTTGACGTTTAAAAATGCAGAACGGGCTTTTAATTTTGCGTATTTTATTATTGTTTGGGTCAAATCTTGCAACTCAACTTTAACTAGCTTCTAGATGTCCGATTGAATTCAAATTTAGGATGCGATTATAGTTTCGGTGACAATACAATAGACACTTAAAGTTAATTTTCGCCTTTATCAGCATTCGCATCCTTATCTCTATCGAGTCGACCTATCGGGCAGGTGTACTTTTAAACTAATGGCGGATGCGTGACATCTCCAGCTGATCAGATGCGTGAAAACATCGTTTCGTACGCAGGGATGGTCGTAACATTACGACTCCCTTATCGTACCTAACGAGGATTTCGTGCACCTGCTTGATTGGTCGAGTCGATAGAGATAAGGATACGAATGCTGATAAAACTGAAAAAAACTTTAAGTTTCTAATAATATGGCATCATTAGTAAGTAAGTAAGTAAGTAAGTAAGTAAGTAAAATCTTTTTTTATTCCATGATACCCCAATGGGCGTGGATCCAGTCAAAATAAATTTCATAATAATATAATATAAGTATATAAAAAAATACAAATAATTTTTAAAAGTAACTAAAAAACAAACAAAATATAGACAGACAAGACATTATAAAGGAATAGTGTGCTTTTGCAGATAAATAATTATTTAATTTTTCTTTTACGGTTTTACATGGCAGATCCCTAAAATTCTTTGGCAATTTATTCCTAATTTTTAATATGGCAAACTTAACATTTCTCTGTATATATGTACTATGCGCAATTTCATCTTTGAGATTCTTTATATTCCTTGTATTATAATTATGCATTTGTTGCAACCCTTGAAATAACTCTGGGTTTAAAAGAATAAAATTGACACATTCCAGGATATACAAAGAAAACAGCGTAAGGATTTTGTTATTAACAAATATTTGCTTGCAACTATCCCTTCTTTTCAATCCAAAAATGATCCTAAGGCCTCTTTTCTGCAATACCAGAATTCTAGTGGCTTCAGTTGAGTTACCTCAAAAAATAATTCCATACTTAACTCTTGATTGTATGTACGCATGGAATGCTGACAGGCAAGCTGTTATACTTAAATTATCTCGAATTAATTTTAAAGCATACCAATATTGACATATATTCCATGCCAAACCCTCCACATGAGTTTTCCAGTTAAGATCTTTGTCAATGTGTAAGCCCAGAAGGGCAACCGAGTCAAAGTTTGGCAACTCAACGTTATCAATTCCGACTTGTGCTTTGTTATTTCGGAAATTTATGTTTTATTGTTGTTTAGTTGTAAATTATTTTGCTTAAAATAAGATCTGAGAGAATTTATTTGTGTTTTCCTGCACCACAACAGTTACATCGTTGCAAAACTGCGACAAGAAGTCATCGACCATCAAAGTGATGTCGTTTGTAAATATGATGTACATCAGTGGACCCAAAATGGATTCCTGCGGGATTCCTTTGTGTACATATTTTAACAAAGATTTGACAAGTTCACCATTGTATTTTTCAGCAACACACTGACTTCTATCACTTAAATAAGTAACAACATCAATTCACATCAATGCCATAAGCTTCAAGTTTTCGACACAGTGTTTTATGGTCCACGCTGTCAAAGGCTTTAGATAAATCTAGGTACATAGCAACCGTTCGTTTGTTTGAGTTTAATCCTCCCAAAATTTGATTAAATGCTTGGTAGACAGATCGTATTGTTGATTTACCCTTTCTAAAACCGTTTTGATTAGTAGTAGTAGTAGTAGTAGTAGTAGTAGTAGTAAGGGGGCGGCTCGCAGGCCTGGCAAGTAGGCCTCTTCATGGGCCCTTTCTGCCATACCCCATCTCGCACCATTATCCTCCCACTCCCTCTATATCTTGCCTCTCTCTCTCCGGGCCTTCCGGCCTTTGATACGAAGGACAGCACATCAGCCCATCTTAGAGAGTGTGTCCTCTTCTATTGTGGGGGCACTCCACGTCTGCTGCCTCAATGTGGCCTACCCGTCACACTCTTCTATCAGGTGCACCGCTGATTCCTCTGCCCACCCACATGTTGGGCAGGTGGAGTCGTCCAACACTCTGATGCATATCAAGTGCTTGCGCAGCCGATTATGCCCTGTCAGCATTCCTACTAACAATCCAATATCCTTGCGAGTCTTTCCCAGGAGCCATTTAGCTCTGGCTGCGTCTGGTCCACTCACGAACAGTTTGGACTGTCTGCACTCTCGCTTTTCCCTCCAGGACGACTTCAGTTGATCGCTCGCCCATTTATTGAGCTCGCTCTGCACCTGTTTTCTTGTGATTCCCAAGAGCGGTTCCGGTCCAATATATTAGGTTTCGGCACCAGCTTTGGCAAGTTCGTCCGCCTTCTCATTCCCTGGTATTACCTCGTGGCCCGGGACCCACATCAGTGTCACCCTCTTGTCCTCAGCTAATGTCTGTAGCGCGTTAGCGCACTCTTCCACCAGGCTACTGACAATTTTTGGTGAACTAAGAGCCTTGAGGGCAGCTTGGCTGTCGGAACATATGCAAATGTCCTTCCTGCTATTTCTGACCTCTGGTAGGGTTGCCGCCATGATAATGGCGTATACCTCCGCCTGAAACTCTAGGTCTTCCGCATACACTCCTGCGCCTGTTGTCTGCCTGGCTGACAGTTTTGATCCGTCAGTGTAGCAGACCGTCGCGTCTCTGCCTAATTCGTTTCGGAATTCTTCTCTCTGCCACCAATCCCGTTTAGGTATTGTGACTTTGTACTTTTTGTCAAACCTACATGGTTTCGAAGGAGTCCCTACTGGCATCTTTAGGAGAGGCAACTCTTATGTTACCAGTTCCTCGATTGCCAGATGACACACTTTTTCCCCTCTGCCCTTCCATAGGCCCTTGTCTCTCAGTCGTAGGTGCGTCGCCATCGCTTCCTTCTTGATCCAGGTTGGAAGCAAGAGGAGACCTAAGATGGTTTCCAGGGTTCTAATGGGGGTAGTCCTCATTGCGCCTGTTATTCCCCTGCAGAAGAGCCCCTGCAGGCTCATGAGCTTTCTGGAAGTGGTCAGGTTTTCTACTAGAGGCCACCAGACCACTGACCCATATTGGATTCTTGGTCGTATGATGGCCTTGTATAACCAGTATAGGTTCTTAGGAGTCCAATACCCCATGTTCGACCGACCACTCGGCGCAACTGCCACATTGTTGCCTGGACTTTTTCAGTCACTTTGGCAACATGCTGCCTCCACGTGAGTCCCTTGTCCAATATGACTCCCAGATACTTAAGCTCTGATACTAAAGTTATGGGTCTGCCGTACATTCTGGGAGCTCTTAAATCCTCCAGTTTCCTTTTTCTGGTGAAGAGGATCATTTCAGTTTTTGCAGGCCGTTCTGTCTGCACCAGTCTTCTATGATTCTGATCGCCTTTTGCATTCTTTCGCAGACAGTGGCGAGGAAGCGGCCAGCGACCTTCACCACGCCGTCGTCTGCACATGCTTGCGCGTCGAATCCTTCCTGTGTCAGGCGAGTTAGAAGGTCGTCCATTATAAGGCACCACAGTTGAGGAGAAAGGCAGCTGCCTTGAGGGCAGCCCCCCGTCACATCCACCTTGACCTTGGACTCTCCCAATCTTGCCTGTGTTTCCCTCTCTGTTAACGCAGATTTTACCCATTCGATCAGACGTGCTTCAGCTCCTCTTTCCTGAAGGGAAGATGTTATTATTTGCGTTCTTGCCTTGTAAAAGGCTCCTTCCACGTCAAAGAATACCATAAGTGCGTACTCCTTGTACTGGAGGGCCTTTTCTGCCTTGTGCACTACTGCATGAAGAGCCGATTCCGTTGATCTGCCCTCTCTGTATGCGTGCTGGTCCTTGTGGAATGGTCTGTTGGCCAGTATTCCCTCTAGAAGGTACCTGTCCACCATCTTCTCCAGTGCCTTCATCATAAATGACGTGAGACTTATAGGTCTGAAGGATTTAGCCGTGGTGTAGTCCTTCTTTCCCGGTTTGGGGATAAAGACCACATTGGCTCATTTCCATGCAGTTGGAACGTATCCCAGAGCTACGCTGGCGCTAAACACTCTCCTCGTGTGAGGAAGTAGTGCCTCCAGGCCTCGCTGAAGCAGTGCCGGGAAGATCCCATCTGGACCTGGTGACTTGTACGGACTGAACTCGTTTATTTCCCAGGATATTGTATCATCCGTCACTACGCGATCTGCCAACCCCCAATTCGGCGTTGCCTCCTCGTCAGGTGTAACTGGCATCCGCTCGTCGTGGGGATCTCCATCCCCCGGAAAATGTACCTCCAAGAGATGTCTCAGTGACTCCTCTACGGAGTTGGTCCAAGTTCCGTCTTGCCTCTTGAATGAACTTAGGGTTTGCCTAGTTTCATTGCTAAAGATTTTTAAGAGTCTAGAGGTCTCCGGCAGTGAGGTTATTTCACTGCAGTATGTCCTCCAGCGCTCTCTCTTGCAGCGTCTTACCTCTTTTTTGAACTCTCTCCTAGCCTCCTTGTAATCATCCCAAGTTGCCTCGTCTCTTCTTGCCATCGCCTTGTTGAGGGCCTGCTTAGTTTTTCTGCGAAGTCTGTCGATCTTGCTATTCCACCAAGGTACCCTCCGTAAAGGCTCGGGCTTTGTTTTGAGTATTACTTAAGATGTTGTTAATTTCAAAGAAGTTCATTAGTCTTTCACTCATTGCTTTCTCAAAAATTTTACTGATGTTTGGCAATAGCGAGATGGGCCTACAATTATTTATTTGATCTTTTTTTCCTTTTTTATGTATTGGCTTTACATATGCTTGTTTCAAAGCTGTAGGAAACACCCCAGTAGCAAAACAACGATATATTATGTGATTTAGCGGACCAGCAATGCTATATTTTGTCGATTTTAGAGCAGAAATGGGAATTTCGTCACTTCCTACTGATTTTTTTGTTTTTAATTTTTCAATTACAGTTATTATTCACTAGTTGTTGTTTCATTGAAATTAAATTTGAAAATATTATATTTTGTGATAGTGTAGTTTGAGGCAGAATTAGAAGATAAATCAGGGCAGCAATTCAAAAAAAAGTTATTAAAGTCATTCATTCATTCATTCATCATACATGTTTTTGTGTGCAAAATGATCGAAAACAGATTCACTCGTTTTGTTTGGTTTTGTAATTTTTTTAATTAAATTACACGTAGCCTTTATCTTATTTTCGGCCGTGTCTATTTCACTGGTGCTATGTATGAGCTTCGCAGCTTTAATGACCTTCTTCAAAACAGTTTTATAAGTATCATATAATTTCCTTGAAATATGACCCGTTGGTAGAGTTCGCGTGGTTTTTGGCAGGAAGTCTTAATCTCTTTTGTTATCCAAGATTAATTTTTAAAGTTTTGTTTTACTTATTTTTTCGAAAATATTAATTTTGTTGTGAAAAATATTAATAAATTTAGCATAAGACTTATCTACTCGAGACTCTGTCAACACCTCACTACAGTCTACCTCTTTCTTTTCTTGCTCAGGATCTTTTAATTTTGTTTTTGAAAATAATCTTTTACTTTCTACAGTTTTTGTTAAACTAGGTTGTGCATTAGACATTAAATTAACTGATATATATATATATATATAGTATTTATTACCCGATTTTTCGAGTAATTATTAAAATTTATAAAAAAAAATTCAATTAAAGTCGCCCTATTATCTTTAACTCTGGTAGCTTCAAAAATTGTGTGATGACAATTGTAAGATAAAAACAAATGTAAAAATTTATATATACACAAAATAACCAATTTAAGTTTTTTATTTACAATTTCAGATATTTCAAGTTGTCCCTCAATGCTTTTCTCTTTAATTTTTTCAATTTCTTCAAAATCCGCTACATCGTCTCTGACAAATACACAACAACCACCCCTTTGACTATTTGTTTTGCAGTAGGCCGTGATTGGGTTGTACCCTGCTATTTTAGCAAATTGTATATCTTCGTACTTAAGATAATGTTTTGTTATGCAGAGAATATCTTGAGATTTTTCCAAACTATTTTCAACTCATCCAGTTTTGTTCTAAGGTAATCTGCGTTTTGATGAAAAATATGGATTAAGAAATCTTTGTCGGACTTATTTCATACTATGTGTCTGCTTGTAGTTTTTGACCGAGGGAAAAATTTTTTTCTTGGTTGTCTTTCTCAGTTTCAATTATATGTACATTTGTCTGAGATGAAGCAGCATGTGTTTAAATTATATTTAAAATCCTACTTCTAATTTATTTAATCAATTTTAATTTACCTCCTTTTTTTAATACCATGGTGTCTCTAAAAAATATAAAGCAAGATGAATTTAAAATTGAATTGACATTAAGAAAATGCATTTCTTTATTTACGTTATTACCAGGCGAAATAGGGTCATATAAAGAGATATTAAATCTGTCAATAAAACTATTAAAAGGTCTATTATTTCCCCATAATGGGATCGTTAAAAAAATTAGGTTAGTTTTACTACAAATATTCTCAATGCGTTGGAGGAATTTTTCAGTGTTTGAAATGTTATTTTTGACATTAGTTATTCCACCAAATGGTATGACGAAGTCATTTTTCATGAAGTTTTGGGTAAAACTTTCCACGCTAATGGTTATATCATCTAATGACGCATTGTTTTTTATTACAGACATCACACTGAAATGCTCGTCCAAGCAGTTTGACAAAAGAGAGGAAAATTTTTTTATTAAGTTATCTCCAAGTTTAAGAATTCGGTTGGTCTTACAACTTTTATTGGATGAGCCTGATTTTTGTATTTCCGGTTTCTTACTCTCCATAATTATATATTTTAGGTGACCTTTGTCCAAAAAGAACTCAAAATTTCCTTGCTCTAGTTTTTCACTTGCCATTTCCAAGTTCTGATTTAGGGTTATGAGTTCTTCCAAGTGGAATTTATGTTCTATTGTTAAAGCAATATCTGCGTTTATACTGTCTATTTGTATCTCTATGTGCTTCGTTTCTCGACTTGTTTGTGTTTCGTTGTCATTGCCAATATCTTGTTCAAGAAACATTAGTTCTTTTCGGATGTCGGAAAGTTCCACGCTACAACCTTCTTTGAAGAGTTCTTTTGGAATCACCACAGTTTTGTCAGATCGATCCCTTTTATTTCTTGTCTGTCTCTGCTTTAAGCTATTTATCTCTTCAGCCAATTTTCTGATTTTTTGACGTTGTCGTTTTAGTTTCTTTTTGTTAACTTTAAGTATACTTTCATCTAGATTGACCGACACATAGTAGATGTGTAAAGAACTGGAATCTATCCTCGTCGATTTCGCCCTTTTGAAACATGGTAGGGGAGCTGATTTAAATATAGCTGGTATTTCGATTTTCAAGATCAAGGGCCACTCGTTTTAAAGCATTTAACCTAGTGACTGGTGCCATATTTGATGAGTTTTATAAGATAATCTCTACAGCGTTCAGTATACCTTGTAGCTCAGGTGTAAAATATTCTTGATATACCCTGTACATTTAAAATCTTTAAAAGTGTTCACCAATGGTTTTTTTGTTGTTTAGATTAAAATACCTATAAGCAAAAAAACGAACTAGTCGAGGTAACCTAGGATCAGATATATAAACTCTTCTTATGACGAATCGATTAAGTTTTATCTTAATAAAGTAGTAATTACCTCTCTTCTTCTGTTGTAGCGCACAAGTTATTATTTTTAATATTTAATTTTTAGTTTGCTAACAGGAAAAGCAAATATAATTTAAGAACCGCTTATACTTGGATCTCTACGTACGTACGCTTTTCATATATTAGATACCCCCTGGAGAGGGAAAACGCCTAAGTTTGTCCGATTTCAACCGAAATTGGTATACGGGGGTTATTCGGTATAACGAATACGAATTTTTTAAATTCGGTATGGTGGATTCAAGATGGACAATTTTTGGTCATGTTTTGCTAACGAATTTTAACTGACTTATACACATCCGATATCTTCAAATTTGATATGCGTTTAAAGTTCCGGTAACAATACAATAATGTGGTAATATTAGGCACCTTCCTCCCCCCCTATGGGCGGAGTGGAGAGGGCAAAACAATTAGGTTTTTGGGGAAAAAAAATACGAATTTTTATCAGATTTCAAAAATTCAATATGCCGGACTCAAGATGTACGATTTTTGGTCATGTTTTGCTAACCAATTTAAACTATATACACGTCCGACTGTCTTGAAATTTGGTATTTGTTTAAAGTTCCGGTAAAAATACAATAAAATGGTATTATTAGGTACTCGCCCCCCCCCCCCCGAGTGGAGGGGGAAAACAACTAAATTTGTCTGATTTCAACCAAAATTGGTATACTGGGTTTTTAGTGGATAAGGAACACGAATTCTTGATTAGGTTTTGAAAATTCAATATAACGGATTCCAGATAGACGATTTTTGGTCATGTTCTGCTAATTAATTTTAAATAACTTATACAAATCCGCTTGTTGTAGGAAGTTTGGCCATGTCGACTCGATAAATTTATGTTATTGACTATATTATGATTGTTCGCAAGACTCTAAATTCACTATAAAGAAGAGAAATGCAAGGGTAAGTAAATCCAACACAACATTGTTAGTTTTAATTTTGCGCCATTCGCTTTTATTATTGTGAATCAGAATGCTAAAAATAATTTTCTACTTTTTAGTGAACTTTATATTTTATAAAAGCTTGTTATTTAAACCTTTTTTTACGTAAAAGTTTTTAGTTATTAGATTGGTATCCTAAATTGTTCATTTTGAATCTACCCTATTGAAATCTTCAAGTGCTTGAAATATCATTAAACGTCGTAAGTTTTATCAAAAGTTGGAATTTTCAACTATGTAGTGCAAAAGTGTTAAAAAATCATTATTGTTGCGAAGGGAAAGTGTACTTAAGTGAGTACCAAATATCAAAGTCAATTCATACGCTTCCCGAATCAAGTAGCAACTATATTCACTAGTTACGGCACTGTTTCTAGTTGAGGTTTAGTAAAGTTTAATTTCTTGGTTTTTTATCACTACTCTTTCATGGGTTTAAATCGGTATAAACAACACTCGTACAAAATATGTATAAAAAGGTACACGCAATTTTACATCGTGTATAAAAAACCAAAACAACAGTTTTTTTGCCAATTCCCAAGAAAGTTAACGCGCGAACATGACTAAGGCACTGACCAGTTTTTTAAAATTGTCTGTTATATTTATATTAAACCGATACTTCAATCAAAATGCTTAGAACTGAAATTCAGCTATGGGTAGAGCTTGTGATTGTCACTCGAATCCGCATAAAAGTCATGGGTATAAAAGGAAATAATTTTTTTCAACTTTTTTTATTTATTTAAGACTACACTCAATCGACGTCAAATCGGTCTGCGATCATTTTATGGTACCATAATTTCTTGTAGGGTTAAAACTCACTGAGTATTACTCATTTAAAATTTCTTAAATTTCTACGAGATTTCCGTAAAAATTGCATGTAACGCAAGTCTAACTTTTTAACCACTGAACCGATCTCAATGATCTTGGTGTCATTTTAAAGATAGCAAAAAATAATGCCTAAAGAAAGTTGCCTGAGCCTTAAAACTCTAAAACTACTTATAGAAAACGCTTGGTAAAGACCAATATTTGTAAAATAAATTGCATGTTGGAAATATACAAAAATTAAGAAAACCGTCCAAAGTTTTGAAAGTTTTTCGATGCAAGTTTGAGGAAGTTTTGATAAGTTTTATATCTAGAATTACAAAAATTATTTTATCAAAAATTCAAAGCAAAAATATATACACCCACAAAATTTTACATCATACGATGATTACTCTCATACAACAGCTTATATACATGGTACAAAATTCTAGCTTTGAAAGTGGCTGAGTTATAAACTCGTTCTGCAAATCACCAACATCAAGGGTGTTACTAACGCAAAATACAGAAGTGGTCCAGAACTCCAATAGTTACATGCACTAGCTTACGTAGCGGCTATAAAAAGTTATAAAATCTTACAAAAAGAGAAAATTGCAAAATCCTAGTTCAAAAACGTAATAATACAACACCTCTCTCCTTAAGATCCAATCTAGTCCACTAGTTGGACGGTTGGAGCGCGAGTTTTTGAACGAGCAATACCTGTAGGTGGATACCTAGTAGGAATATATTGTGGAGTAGTTACGTTTGATGATGAACCCGAAGGTTGCACACTCACATCTGTGTTCCTCTCATCCGGGGAAGAGGATCGCTCAGGAGGAAGAGTCAGAGTCTCCTGAATTTGCAGTGGTTGAGGCGGTTCTGTTGATGGAACACGTGCTGCCTCTTCCACAACTCCCTCAGACCTCCGACGAACTTTGGTACAAGTCACACCTCACACAGTTTGAAATATGTTTGTCAATAGACTAGAATAACTTGATGAACGTATCTACGCGGAACTATCAATTTATTCCCACAATGGCTTACATGCCATTATAATTTATTAAAAACAATAAACTTATCGCGAAGCTGTCTTTGAGCAGGGTTTACAGGATTTGCATTCTGCAAACGGTGCCAAGCAGCGATTTTAGCTTGAAAATGTAGTGAATTTTGTTGAGCTCTAACGATACGCTCGAAAATAGTAAGGTCATTCATATTTCTTATGATTAAATTTGAAATGGATAATGGATCACCTAAAGGATCTAAGCACTCTTCCTTATCAATAAGGCTTTTATGTGGATCAGTCAAAGCAAAATCTTACATGAGAGAGAGGGTTGGTTGGTTGCATGCGCTTGTATGAATACAGAAGGGAAGGAAAAATTTTGTATTAGTGCAAAGTTTTTAATGAATGGTGAGCGCTTTTGGCTAGTTTAGAGCCATTATCGGACCATGAAACTCTAAAATTAATTACGTATACGTAAATGTAAAACTTAGTATTTTTGTAGTTGATCTTACCTGTCTAAAATCTATGTTGTCAAGCCTAGCACTTTTATTAAGTATTGAATCGAAATCAAGCGATAATTTAAACAATTTCTACAATTATTTTATTTTTAATTATAATATTGGGGTTGGAACCCCAGTGTTTTTATTGCTGATCGATCAAGAGATCTCATATGAGAATCTGATGTCAGTGATGCTTTCACTGGAGCCAGTTCAAATGTCTTAGGTCTAGATGCAAGATAAAAATGGCCGCCTTCAATAGCTACATGCACAGACTAGAAAATATTTCGATGAATCCAATAGACTATAACCAAAAACTCAACACTATTAAACCAATAGCCTACAACAATAGCTACAATCCAATAATAATAAACAAACTAATAAACAAACGGAAATTGAACAAATTCAGAAAAGAAAACAACAACACAACAGAAATATCACATAACTATTGCAGTCTGCCATACATCAATGAAAACATAGACAACAAAATAAGTAAAATCCTGACAACACATAATGAGAAAATAAAAATAATACATACCACAAAACAAAAATAGATACAATACAATGCAACACCAAAGAGCACTTACAAAAATCCAACAAGTCCGCATTTGGGCATCACATATCATACACAAAACACAAATTTGAACCTGGATTGAACTCAAAACTCTTACACAATATCAAAACGAAGAATTACACAAGACTTGACTTCATTGAAGATATTGAAATCGACGAAGAAATTCAAAGAAACAAGGATTGTTTAAATACCCAGGTCAATCTGCAGAAAAATTACATTCCATTGCATCGACTCATCTTAGGAATTGAACCCCAAAAAACGATTCTAAAAACTAACACAACAAGATTAAACTCAGTTTAAAACAAAACAGAAACAAAAATCAAACCAATACCCTGTAGTTTATCCACAATATTTGATATCTCTAACTTTTTAATGCTGCATAATTTTAGGAACCAATTCACATTTCACTCAACAAAACCTCACAACTACTTTTAATTTCGTCCCGATACACCTATATGTCTTTCAAACTGCCAAAAAGATTTTAATTGGTAATTTAGAATTTTATTTTTAGTATTAAATATTTTAACTTTTAGCTGTTTTATTTTTCAAACTGCCAAAGATCTTAATAGGTAATTTAGACTTTTAACGGTATTTTAAATATTTTAACTTTTAGCTTTTTTATATGTACATGTTATCCCATTTTCAAACGATTATTAACTTCATCTATCTCTATAAGCAGAGTAAAAGAAGAGATTAAATTAAGTACTAATCGCAGTTAAGTGTCCACGGTGCATCTAGACCTAAGACATTTAAACTGGCTCCAGTGAAAGCATTACTGGCATCAGATTCTCATATGAGATCTCCTGATCGATCAGCAGGTCAGCCTTGCCCATGCTCAACCAACCAATAAAAACACTGGGGTTGCAACCCCAATATTAAAATTAAAAATAAAATAATTGTAAAAATTGTTTAAAATATCGCATGATTTCGATCCAATACTTAACAAAATTGTTAGGCTTGACAACATAGATTTTAGACAGGTAAGATCAGTTACAAAAATACTAAGTTTTACATTTACTTATACATTTCATGGTCCGATGATGGCTATAAACTAGCCAAAAGCGCTCACCATTCAATAAAAACTTTGCACTAATACAACAAATTTTCCAACAGTATCATGATTCCAGCTAATAGTTTGTCTGGTATATATTCCCAAATACAAAAAATCATAGCTTCAATCATAGTTCGGCAAGATGTAGAAATGAACTGACAATTTCCAATTGTCAAAAACAAATCACATACACCCAAACAATCAACTCTAGACTCTGTTGTTGCCATAAGTACGCTTCTGAAAAGCCAGCTCCCGTATCAATCATTGCTTTATACACTTGATTATTAAAAGCAACTGGAATAGTTGGCATCTTAAAATTAGGGCCGACGTTACACGTCGATGTAATCTCGTTCAAGGATATTTCGACTTGATTTAAACTTGCTGAGTACCATACCGATTCTGATTTTTCAAATTCCGAGAATTCGAAGACGCAGGACGGTTCGGTCGCCTATCACACTGATAATCATAATGCTCTTCTCCACAATGCCTATAAGGACGTTGAGGAGTAGATTCGTTATTAAAATTATTTTGGGGTCGCGACTGTGAATTTTTATCTGAACTCGATGTCCGATTTCTTGATTGATTCTGAGAATTATTTTGACTTTGAGAATTACGAGAATTAAAATTAAAATTATTAAACTATCTAGAATTTTGAGAATGATTCGGTTGAGAATTACTATCTCGCTGTTCCTGTGAAAAATTAGGATTACCCTGTCGGTTAAAATAATTACGTTTATTGTTTAAATTGTTGCGATTATTGTTAAAATTCTGCGAGCGCTGACTCAGACTACTCGACGCTGCGGACTCTGAAGTCTTCATCGACTTTTCCGTCCATTGTCCATCGAATCGAATGCGACGCATAGACCCCACAACACTCTCTAATTCTATACAGTGTGTTGTCAGCTCAGAACATAGCTTCTTTATATAAAATAAAAGCCTCAAACTCTTCGGTATCTTTTTCAGAAACTGAATAAAATCTAGATTTGAGGCGAATAATACTTCGTATAAAATTTATCTAAAAATTGTTCGTACGACAAATTAAAATAATTAAACGGCTGAGAGTCCATCACCAAATGTTTACAATATTCAACACAACGTTCGACAAAGTCGAGAGCGTTCTCATATTCAAGTCCATTAATTTCAGGTTTAAATTTTTTAGTCTTGTCATTAAGTGTAATCAAATTCTCTGTAATAGCGGTCAAACTCCGCAAAAAAGCCTGGTTCGCTTTAACTTTTCGGTAAAGGTATATTTATATTTTGGGGGGCTTGAGTCCTAAATAAGTTTAAATCCAAAAACGGATTAGAAGGGTTAATTCTAACCGTTCTCTCACGAAAACTTGTTGAACAGGAAGCTGTGGTTGAACACAATTTAAAGGTTGTACAGGTGACACGTAAATCGGAGACTGCTCTGCTGCCGTAACTAAATTAAACGGTTGAAGCCTCGGCTGAGGTAAAGACACTAAAAGTTCTTGAAACTAAACTTGAGAAGCAACTCGTTGCTGATGAAGTTGTAAGTTATTTGCATGGGCAGTTAATAAACCGGGAATATAAGGGCTAGAAGCGTGCACCTAATAATGTGGATATAGGTAGCCAGATCTGGCTGTCCGTGATATTCGGTAGACGTGGAAGATCCACGAGACAAATTTTGTCGATTCGAATCAAAATGATCCGATATTTCGTATAACGGAGTTAGTGGCCTAGTCACAGACAAAAACTTTTACCAGAAGAAACGGGTCTACCCAAGGAATAAGTTAAATAGGAACGAGGTCCATTCGGAATATTCGAAATGATTGGGGCCGTACGATTCTGTAAAGGATTAAATCCTACAAAGGGTCAAGTTACAACAACATTCTGCAAAACATTAGGATTTTCCAATCCTGGAAAATTATTCTGAAAATTATTAACACGTAAAGGTAAATTTAAATTAAATTATGTTGAGGAACGCTAGCTGGTGTCCTAGCAATTCTGTCTTCACCAATAAATACACCTTTATTTAAATTTTCAAAACTCAAATTGTCCAAATGATTCCCACTGAAAGACAAATTAAAATTATCATTACGATTGAAACTATTAAATCAGAAACTCTGTTCAAATCAACTTCCCCACCAGGGATGCAATTTCGTCTTTGCTCATCTCGCCGATCAGCGTTAACGATGCCATTTCGTCCTGCACGACTACTACGATCATAGTCATCATCATACTGACGTCTCTGACGAGCCTGCCGAGTTTCCGTTCCCGTTCCAACCGGCTGACTACGCAGTGGATCTTGGCTTCTCGACCAATATTTTGTAGCCATCGGGGGACGCGAGGACGGAGCAGCGTAAGAATCCGCGGGAAGGGGATTATTTAAAACATTTTGATAAAGGTTGTCAGGGATGCCAGTGAAAGTTCTTTCCACGAAACCCGAGGTTGAAGCGAAGTCAGTATGTTTTGTATTGTTTGCCATTTCAACAATAACAAACAATAACAACTGGAAAAGAAAAACTCAAAAAATGTAAAATGTTTTATTTGTGCCCTGTAAAATTGATTTCACCAAAGGATCAGGCTATTTACGAAGCGTTTGACTACAACGAAAAATAATTTTAACTACTGGATTAAACTCCAAAACTTTAAAAACTTAGTGAGTGAAAAGTAGTTTTAAAGTGTTTAAAATAATAATCGAAAGCGAGTCAAAAATCTATGGAAAGGCTGTCACGGTAAAAATGCTATAAATTTGTAAAGGTGCATTAGAAAAGCTGAAAGGTGATTATGAAAGCCAAAAATTATTTGGATAATTTCGAAAGCCGAAAATTGTTAGAGCGTATTGACTATCGAGGGTGATTAGCAATGCCGGATTTTTTGCAAGTCACCGATGTTGGTTTTGATTTTACCAAAATTAACAAAATATTAGCCAACCTGCTGAGAGTGCCCACGCCTTTCGCCCGCCTGGTGTTTAGCCCCGTGCCCGACGCTTTGAAGCAATTATATTGAAGCAATTTCTGAATTTAATAAATACTAATAAATTTTAAAATAATCCACTAGTTAGCAATGGTTTGTTATTACCTAGGGTATAAGCAAAACAAAAATAAAATTAAAATTAACGTGATGGCTAAGAGTCAGTCCTTAAAGAAGAACGTTTACAAAATTTTATTTAAAAAATTTTAAATAATTTTGACAAAGTCCAGTTAAAAGGAAAAACTTCTGAAAAAATTTTATTTAAAAATTTTTCCCCAAGTCTGATTAAAAAATTTTATTTGAAAAAATTTTCTAAGTTTAAAAAGTAAACATTAGTTACTGAAGAAAAGTTTTGAAAAAATTTTATTTGGAAAAAATTCCAAGTCCAAAATGTAAACAAGAAAAATTCTAGGAATTTGCTAAGTATCACCAAAAGTACCTTCGTTAAGCAGCCTTGTTAACCTGCTGTGAATTCGACTAATTATCAATACTTATGAAATTTGAAAAAGAAAGAAAAAATTTATTATTTGAAAGAAAAAGTCCGAAATGTAAAAAATCGTTTAAGAAAAAATTTTCGTTATTGGCTAAGTATAACCAAAATTAATTCTGTTCAACAGTTTTGTTAATCAAGTGTCGTCCAAGAGTAGACTTATATAAAACTTTTGTGAAAACGATCGAGAATTCGGCCGGAGACGCTTCAAGAGTCGCTTCAAGTGTAGATTTATATAAAAACTTTGTGAAAAGTTTGAAAATTCGGCAGTCCCAAAAAATCTAACAATTATATGAAATTTCTGAAAAATTGAAATTTTTGAAATTCGATTTAATTTTAATTGAATATTCTTACGGGTCCTTAGAAGATTCTAAAGAGGTTACAAAAGTTTTGATTCATTCCTTGAAAACTGTTATATAAAAATATTTATGATACGGAAATTTATGACACGGAAATATTTATGATACGGAAAGAATTTTTGTAAGTCTCAAAATTTTATCGACTAAAAATTATGAAAAATCTAAATTTTAGAAATCGATTTATTTTTTATTTGGAAAAGATGCCGGAGCATTAGAGTAGCTCAAAAATGTTAAAAGCGTTTAAATCGGTTCGATGCAACTTTAGTTATAAAATTTTTTGTCCACAAATTTTTCCTACTTAATATAAAATTTTGCAAAAATTAAAAATACAGCAACCTAAGTTAAAGTTTGCGTAAAAGATTAGCGCCCTGTCAAAAGTATACATCCAAAAAATACATATTATATAACAAATATATCTAAATTCGCCAAACAATGCGATATATGGTCAAAACTAACTAACGAAAAATGTTTTTCTCGCGAGTGAGGGGGCTCCTTAAATGGAGTTATTTAAAGTTCTCAGGAGTAAAATGCAATTTTCACTGAGTAAAATCTTTTTCGAAAATGTCTATAGGTAAAAATTCAATCAAAAATGTCTATAATTAGCAATCCCTTTTTAAATGCCCCGTCAAACCAAAACAACAGTTTTTTGCCAACTCCCAAAAAACCGGAAGAAAGTTAACGCGCAAACATGACTTAGGGACTGACCATTTTGGTAGAATTGTCTCTTATAGTTATATTAAACCGATAGTCCAATCAAAACGCTTAGAACTGAAATTCAGCTATATAAAAGGGAACAAATATTTTCAAATTTTTTATTTATTAACCGATTTTGATGAGGCTCAATCGACTTCAAATCGTTATACGATCATTTTAGGGTACCATAGTTTCTTGTAGGGTTAAAAGTCACTGAGTAATAGTCATTTAAAATTTCCTAAATTTTTACGAGATTTTCGTAAAAATTGCATGTAACGCAAGTCTAACTTTTTAACCCCTGAACCGATCTCAGTGATCTTGGCGTCATTTTAAAGAAATAGAAAAATAGAAAGTTGTTTGATCTGTATAACTCTAAAACTAGTGATAGAAAAGGCTTGGTAAAGACCAATATTTGTAAAATAAACTGCCTGGTAGAAATATACAAAAATTAAGATTTTGAAAGTTTTTCGATACAAACCGAACAAGGATATTCCCCTTGCTCAAGTTTAAGGACGTTTTGGAAAATTCCATATCCAGAATTATAAAAAATATTGAAATAATCAAAAATCCAGAGCAAAAATACGAAATACGAAAACACCCACAACTCGGTCGAAAATGATGATGATGATGATGATAGTATTACAACTTACATATATATATATATTTATATATATATATATATGTGTTATAAACAAAATGAGGACGACCACTCGTTCTGCAAATCACCAACACTAAGGGTGTTGTTAACGTAAAATACAGAAGTGGTCCAGAACTCCAATAGTTACACGCACTAGCTCACGTAGCGGCCATAAAAAGTTATAAAATCTTACAAAAAGAGAAAATTGCAAAATCCTAGTTCAGAAACGTAACAATACAATACGACGCTTAGCCTCAGTAGCTATTCCAACTGGTTCCTCGACAGAAGAAGCTTCTGAAGAAGAGTTTTGCTGCCGGCAGGACACAGTTCACTTTTTGATTCATTTAAAAAAAAATACTCGAAAGTTATATTTTTGTATAGGTGCCAGCCCTAAATAGTTATTCTGATAAAAATTAAAATTTTCTTTATACGTCCTACTGTCAAAACCTGTCAAAAATATGTAATTTTTTCCCAAAATGTAAAAAAAAAATATTTATAAAATATAAAAATTAGGGCTTATAGAGCATTTCATTTTAGACAAAAAAAAGTCAAACAAGCATTTTTGTAGTACTAACCGTTTTTTTTTTATAAACGTCATTTAAATGTTTGAAAAATGGAAAAAATTGTCATATTTTGAAATTTAATGCTGTTAATTAAAAAAAATATATATTTTCTGAAAAAGCGATATGAAACCTAAAAGTTTATTACATCACTTATAGTTTCTATATAAAAATAAAGTTAGTTGAAGAAAATGCTAAAATCATGTCGATTGTATTAAACGTCTTGGCATCAAGATTTTTCTATAAACCTAAACTTCTAAAAAAATACAATTATGTGCTAAGTAGGTAGTCTTATTACCTATCAAACGACAGTAAAACAGTTTTGACTTTCTTATATTTATTAGGTAAAAATAAGAAATAACCAAATTTCTGCTACATAAGAAATATAAGTTTTTGAATGACCGTAATACTGATGATGCTGTGTGCTCTGATATTTTTGTTAAATGTCCTATAAGACCCTTCGAACTCACCGGGATTAAGGGGGTAAGATAGAAGCGAGAAGAATGTAATATAATAATTATATATAGTCAATATTTGTTGTTATTTTATTGTATATAAAAAGATGTCTTTCAGAGAGCTCCTCTTATTTAATTCCGCCAGAGGTTACCTTTTGAAATCTAGTCGAAAAATTTTAATTTCGCCCATATTTGTAACATATCTATACCGTTCTTCCCTCCCCCCCCCCCTCTTTAAATAAGTTAAACAAATATTTTTAATTTTGAAGTATTTAGTTGTTTTATTATATTTTTTTATCAATCTCAGTTACAAAAAATAATGAAACACAGCTCGTTGTTGCGAACTCTCCCCTCCCTCCTCGTAATACTTTTACTTTTGTCAACCAATCAAAGTCTTTGTATTTTTGGCAATTTTTTTCAAATCGAATGTTTAGAATTTTTAGTTCTTGATTATGGAAGATGCAGATTATTTTGCTTTATGGGTTAGCGTAAAAACAGTTTAAAATAAACCGTAATAACCTTATTCTTGACGGCTTGTCAAATAACGATAGCCACAAAAGTTGTTATTTTACTTATACTACTTATTTTACCAAAAAGTCCCTAATATCAGAGATTTTCATCCTGAATGGTTTTATTGCTTATTAATGTACAGTGCGAAAACTTTTTTAATGCATAAAATCCCTATATTGCGGAGGTATAAACGCATATGATAAAATAATAATACAGCAGGACAATAAACAAAAAATATTAAGTGACCAAAAATGTAAAACAGAATAAATATGATATAATGCTAATAACAAATAAATAACTATGGACTATATATGCTAAAAATATTACATAAACTATAAACTTGAAACGACTTAAAAAGGGTAAGCAAGATGAAAGTAATTTCTTTTATAGCAATAATTCTATTTACTACAAAAGGTAAATGTTCGAGAATGTTGGGGCAATTAATACTGTTTTAAAGAATTTTGAAAATGGTAATTTGAAACCTGTAAAAACGCGGTTAATAAATAGGTAAAAAATTAAAATGTTTGAAGTTTTGCGGTACCTAATAACTACACGGTATCTTGATTGCTGTTATTTTTCAAGCAAGCAAAAAAAGTGCATGCTATTACAGCATAATTACAAACCGCGCAAACGTAACCATCTTCGCCTAAATAATATATGGTACAGAGCAAATTAAAGAGTAGCATATGTAAAAATCCCAGTTCCTTTATTGCCTTGCAGCCAAAGTTTAAATTGCAACTTCTTGGTGGCATCCATAAATTAAATAACGGCGCGGGGGAGAAGGAAAAATGGGTAATTCCGACCATTTTTCAACTTTTCCCTATAGTTCAAAAACTACCAGGGACGACGAAAACCGCATGTCTTTATCTTCAGTAACAAAGGAGTTTCCCATGAATCCCATCGAAAATAGGACACTTTCTACATTGATAAACAATTGAAACAATTCAGACCGGGGCTTGTTAAAAAAAAAATTTGCTAAAAATATTTAAGAAAACAAATTTAAAAGTACCCAGTACAGACAAGAAATTAGGCGCCAGCAGTCTATGTACATGCCTTAAAAGTTCGATTATAGTTAAGGGTCGACAAAAAACAGGCAAATGAGTGCACGTCTTAACAATCAAACAAAGAACGTAAGCGTGGCGTAGCGTGGGTTGCAACGTCTATATAAGGCCAAACACACATGCACCGGCATTCAGATTCATTTTTGTCACGATGTAGCAAAGAAACGGAACGCTCCTACGCATTGGGATGCGTTGCTCTGTCTTGTGCACGGTTCACCGAACAAGACAAAGTCTCTTTTTTCTTTTGTTTTTTTGCTCTGTCTTGTGCCCAGTTCACCGAACAGGACAGAGCCCTTTTTTTCTTCTTTTTTTGTTTTTTTTTTTATATACGACGCTCCAACGGTTCACCGGGATGCGTTGCTCTGTCTTGTGCCTGGTTCACCGAACAAGACAGAGTTTCTTTTGTTTATTTGTTTATGTTTTGCTACAGCACTCACTGCACAGTCGGCTCTCTCTAGCTAAATAGGGGAGGATAACGGGGAGGGGGGAATTAGAAATGTAATTCAAAATAAATAAACTAAAATTGTCACTAAAAGCTCACTAACGTCTAAATCTGTACAAGTAACGTGAAACAAATAATTAAATTAAAATTGGTAGAAAATCATAAAATACATTACGTGTAAATCTGTACATAAGTACGAATAAATAAATTTTAAATTGGTAGAAAATACATCAAAATCGCAAATAAAAAATAATTACTATTAAAAGGGGCACAATGGACTCAAATCAGTCTTCCTACATCAGCATGATTCTTGACTGCTGGAGAGGGACGCTGTGCGTCGGAGTGGTCAGATTAGCGAACTTGGTGAAATACGGCTTTGCTGATTTGGCTGCTTTGTCGTGCGCCGTTGTCTTTCCTTTAGGGAAGAATTGTGGTGACGGTGATATTTTTTTTGCAGTCATTTTTAAGACAAAACGCACGTTCAAATCTAAAGATCAGAGAAATGAAGTTCCGACAACGGAAGCAAAATTATACAGGTAATTTATTAAAAGGGAAATTAAAGGGGGGGACCTTGAATTGGCACGGCATCATTTTCTTTTCAGTATTTTCCAGTGAGGGTTAAATATTTTAAGTTGTGTTACTTTTATTTTTTCAATTATTTTTTTAATTCTTGTTTTATTTTACTTCCCATAAAAAATTATTTTCATTAATGGTTCTGTTACAATTTAGAATTATAAGTACCATTTCACCGATATTAAAAGTAGACTCCTCGGGTGAAAGATTTCAAGGAGATTTATTGTCTCTGTTAACAAATCTTTTGTTCGAGAAGGGTACACTTTACAATGGGTATATTGATATTTACTATTCAAAATTAAGAAAGCTGGTCACGGGCTTTGACAAAAGAGGGTGTATTGGTATGACCATAAACCAACCGCATTATGAATATTTTGTGTATGTTGGTGCGTGGCCGTGTTTTTGTTGGTGTATTTTTTAAACAAATAATTTTAGTAAAGCTTGCTAACGATAAAGCCGTGATAGGAGGTCAGGTTTTCCTTGATTGAGCCTTGCGTTTGCTTAACTAGCAGTCTTTATCACATGACAAATTATCTCTTATATAACTATGTAACCCTTCTACGGACAGGTTACCTAGGGCGTACTTATTTTTGTTCGTTCTAGAAAATAGCCAACAATGGAATGTTTTTCTATAATAGTGGGTTAGTCAACGTACTGGGCTATTATAGGTATTTCAACTAAACAGCTCATTACTCACCTCTCTTGTAACTCAAAGCAGTCATAGACTGATGGAACAATCATAAAGAGGAGCTTGGGTTAATCTCTTGATTTTTGGATGGTAAATAAACAATATGCGCAAGGTATAAAGAATCCCGTATCTAATTAGCATTCACTTTTAATATTTTTATGATTCAATTATCACATTTTTATGTTTAATCGTGTTACATTTGATATTGCATTTGTGGTATACTTTTTTACATTTACCCTTTTAGTATATCTTATATTCATTATAACTGTGATGTTAATTTAAATGGTGTGGTTTTATTTAAATTCCGATGGGATATCAACTGTGTCAAACTCTTTAGAACCTTGGTAAAAGAAAAACAGAGGGTAATACGACAAACACAACGTAGCGTCCTTAAGAGAAAAAAAATATTAAAATAAATATCTAAAGGAAAACAAGGTAGTTAATGTATGAAAGCATCTGTGTGCGTCGTGCCTAGAAGTTTTCATAATTTAACAAAACCCTCGAGGTTGTTGATGTATGAAAGTATCATCTGCCCAGTGGAATTTTCATAATTTAACAAGACCCGGCGGATGTCGTTGCAGGAACTCACGATCAAACATGGTTTCAAATGTATAGCTGCTCCGTTCATAATGCCCGAATTTAGAAATGTGTTTGGCAATAGATTAATTGGACGATTCGAAACGATTCTTTCGCCAGCGAAGTCTCCCCCCAAGCCTCAAAAATCTAACTTCCGACCAAATACGTCTTAATATGACGTCAATTTCGGGTAGAACTAAGGTTGTGACCAAG
Source organism: Oxystoma pomonae (assembly GCA_963921995.1). NCBI lineage: Eukaryota > Metazoa > Arthropoda > Insecta > Coleoptera > Brentidae > Oxystoma > Oxystoma pomonae. The sequence goes on from OY998169.1 coordinate 28,228,615, forward strand.
GACGTTTGTCTCCAACGTTGTTTTTGAGGTAAAAGCTACGTTCTTAACTTAAATTTAACTTTTTTGAAAATTTTAACCCACTTTTATTCAAGTTTTTTTTTCTTGAAGCTTTTCGATCCAGGGTCTGCCTATTGCTAGTTGTATGTACACTATCGGCATCATAAAAGTGGTACGTGATAAACATAGGTATTTTTTCAATTGTATGTTTAACTACCGGATTATATTTTGTGACAGACTTGTACTAAAATGTGAAAATATTGACATCAAAGATTGCTCTCAAAAATAACTTTTATATTACAATAATACGCTAGCGCATAAAACAACTGTAACAAAAATTAAAAAAACAACTGTAACGAAAATTATAAAACAATAGAAACAAATTAATAGGTATATAAATTTTAATATCTAGTCATTTAATCTTCTTGGTAGAGAATTAGCCAAAATTTCAAAAAGGTTTTCATTTTCACCGATCACTTCTTCATAAGCATTGACTATTAACTGGACCAAGTGATGTTGATTTCCCGCAAAATATTAAAGCTTTCCAGCTTTTTTGAAATTAAACCCCAGATATTTTCCATAGGATTGGCGTCTGGGGTTTTCGCAGGCCAAGGAGGAACTTCAATATTTTTCTCCCGAAACCAAGTTTGACATAGTCTGGCCGTATGAGCAGGGCAGTTGTCTTGTTGAAAAATAAACTGGTCTTGATAAAGTTCTGTGACGGCTGGAAGCATGGTGTTCTCTAAAATGTCCACGTAAAGCTATGCTCTGAGCCTTCCATTGATTCGAAACAGAGCACCATGACCTCTAGCAGAAATCCAACCCCACATATTTACCGAAAATCTTCCAGCGCGATCGTTGTTACCAGCAATATATCTTTCCTCATAGCGCGTTCTTGGTAGACGATACACCCGAATTTGTTTTCTGTCACTACAGGACTAGAAAACTTTTTCATCGGAAAATATTACCTTTCGCCAAAGCTCTGGTTCCTTTAGAGAGTAATTAAGGGCAAAAAGTAACCTGGCCTGTTTTTTTCCTTCGTAAGTTTAATTTTTTAGTAGCTACTATCTTAAATTAGAGCCTTTCCTTACGCGATTTCGTGTCACTCTTACACATCCTGGAAATTGAGTTAATCTCTTCGCCTTGGCAACAGATGCAAAAGGGTTTTCTTCCATAAAAGTGATAAGGTCATTATCTTGTTCATCAGTCCCTTGTTTTCTCTCTATTGTCTGATCTTCCCATCATTTTTTAATTTTGGGCTCCATCTCTTTTAATTTTTTGATATAAATAATTTTGAAGTAACCACTCATGTCGAGATAACGAGGCACAACCACAAGAATAAATAAAAGCGTTAAAACTGTGAGGTTAGGGCGACATTTGGCAGTTAGGTGTGTGATACTAAAAACTACTACAGATTCTAATACGTACATTAGGTTAATATTACATACTCCGTGCAAGACGTGCAATTCGAATACGTACGCAGGAAGATGACAAATTTCACGAGGAGTTTTAAAATATTAAATTCGTACATCATGGCGAACGTATGGTTTTAATACGTCGTAATACGTTTGCGAACCGACAGGTTTCGTAACTTTAGTAATGCTCGACGACTTAATTTAGAGACCTGTTCGAACAAAAATTCGCCATTTTGAACAGGTTGGCGTCTGTCGGCCATTTTAAATTCATTTGCTTTTTAGATTTAGTCTAAAAAATATTATTACTGTGCCGTGTACACTTCCGGCATCATAAAAGTGGTACACACTACTTTTTGTGGTAATAACTTGGTCTATATTTACAAACAAAGTCACTCATCATTGTATTTATCTAAAGCTGTCAAAGCATGTCATTCTGGATTTTTTTCTGATAAGTAAATAAAAAAATGCTTTTTCAAATTTGAAAAACTGCAACTAGGTTGGTCAATTAGAGGCATGGCTAGACGTTCTGGATGCAATAAAACCACGATTATGAAAAATAGTAATATAAACATTATTTTTAAACACAATATTTTGATGTCAATATTTAAAAATTTTACTCCAGCATAGTATAAAAGTCAGTGTCAAAATATAATTCGGTAGTTAGCCATGCAATTTACAAAATACCTATGTTTTTCACGTACCACTTTTATAATGCCGATAGTAGATTTTTAATATTTTATTTTTTTAGATTTTTCAAATTTTTAGGGCGCCCGGTTTTTTTCGAAGTATCTCATTTACATTTTTCAATAAACGGCATTTTGTTTATAAATTTTGTGCTTTAAATGTAAATAAAACAATTATATATTATTCTTGTATACCTATTAGGATCCGCCTTAAAAAAAACACACCCATTTTTATTCAACCTGTAAAATATGTATTTGTTGGGTTTTTTCTTTTACAAGTACTTTATATATTTTAGGTAGTCGAATCAAAACTAAACGAAATGTTTTTGCTACGTAACTAATTTTAGGTGGGAGAAATTAAACGTAAAATAACGTTGGCTATTGGTAAAGCTAGTCAGGATCAATGACGTCGAGGTGCGAATGAAAGTTGTCAGGTAGTTGAAACGACGTCGCTAGCCGACGTTGCGTTTTGCAAGAGCAACGTATGCACAATGTAAGATAATTGGGCCCAAGATAATAACTAATTGGACCCATCTTGCTCCTAATAATACTTATCTATGAGGATGTTGATAATAAATTAACATTTATTTGTTATTTTTTTTCTTGCGTCATATAATAGTATTTTAAGTTAAAACTGACAATTAAAAAAAATATATATTGTAACAAAACTACGTCTTTATTTAGCTGGTAGTTATTTTTTTTACTAAATACAGTGTGACCTACTTTACATAAAACAGTTTAATTTTTTAGTAAAAATATATTTCTTATTATTTAGTCTTTTTTCAGTTACGTTTATTTCCCAACAAACTTAAATATTTAGTGCAGGTAAACTATTTAACTCAAAAATGTATATCAAATTTCCCAGAAAGCAGTATATAGTAGTTTAAATCAAAGGTTAAAACAGAAAAAAATATTTTTGTAGGTAATAATCCAAAATTTGTAATAATAATAACTTAGAATAGACAAAATAATGTAAAAATCCGGGTTGCCCCTGGGCAAAGCCCAATGCTTGATCCACAGATTTGATTTTTAAAAAAAGCAAAAAAGCTAGCGGCTCTTTTTTGTTGTCCACAGTTTGGCGTAAACAAGGGAGCAGGTTTTACGCGTGCATGAAATTTTTTGGGATCATGTCTACGCATTTCTTGTAATAGGTTATCAAAATATCCCTGCTCCCTTCTTTTGGCAGGAGTATTCAGAGAGTGCACATAAAATCGCATTTTTATTTTAATTTGTTTTCTTGTCAGTCTCTTCTTTTGACCAATTAAATATGGCAAAATGGCTCTTTTGATTTTATTTCGCCACCCCACATTAACAAGCTCATCTTTATAAATAAAACTGACAAACGAAAACCAATAAACAAAGTGCGGTTAGATTTCCAGCATCCTCAACGAAAAAACGCAAAAAATTTGGGCGAGATCCTACTTCTTGGCGGCAAAAGCTGTCAAATTCAAAATGTTATCTTCATCTTTCTACTATGGTCGGGCAGCAAAGCGCAATTTTTGGTGATTTTGATAAAACTTACTACATTCATAGATCGACCCAAGAAAAGTAGGGAAAAAAAATATTTTGGTCGGTACTCCACTCTAGGCTGCGTTTTAGGGCCCCTAACTTTGAGTTTTGCACCATCCCACTGTTTTTTTAATATCTCAAGACCAAAAAAAGTCAAAATGTTTTTTATTTCGGCTTCAATTAGGTAAGACCTATCTTAATCGGCCCATATAACACAACTTTTAGATATATTTCCCTATTTTAGTAAAAATAATGTCAAAGTCAGAACTTTCACAAATTTACCAAAATAGTATTTTTTTTTTAAATTTGAATTTTTGGTACCCGTCAAGAAATTTTTGATACGAATCTGTAGTACTTTGTTTTCTTCCTTTTGAGTCTGGCTATACCTCACTTTTTAAAATATGAAAAAATATGACGGGGAAAATGTGTAGTACAATCAGAAATACCAAGCTGTCGCGTTTTTTGCAAAATACCAAGATTTTAGACTGCTTATACAAAACAATTTTTTTAAACTTTATTTAACCAAAATTTAAAAACATTTTCACCGTTTGTGAAAGAGAACTAAATACTTAATTTAGAATTTAAAAAAAGTTTGTGGAAGTATATTTCAAAAATGTTCAAAAATTTACCGCGGACATGGAAAATTCGCTGGTTTAAAATAACGGTTTTTTTTAACCGAAAATTACACCTTTGGAGACATATGACTGAGGATTTATTAGTTTGCGGTTAATTTTGGGTCTCACGAAATCGTTTGTTCTACTATAGACAGACTTTCAAACGGTATAAATTTTTTTTCAAAATGTAATTGTTAACTGGTAGTAAGGGAGCGTTTAATGTTGGGTATTTTTCAGGATTCATATAAAAATATTAAAGTTGTATTCTATAATGAACTGTGCTATATTGTCGGGTCTATTTCTTTAATTTGACAAACACAGACATAGTGTAATTTTTAGTGAAATTTACAAGCAATTTCACACCTGAGTAGGGGTCCTAAACCCATTATTATAACCAGAATGCAACTTAGAAAAAATTATAATAAATACAAAGGAGCAAGCTCTTAATAATTTTAAAAGGCCAAGTGAAACACTATAATTTCACACATTAGGTAATATGGGTGGTAAGCCGATTTTTTTACTTTTTTTAACAGATTGTAGTTAAGACATTTATATTAGTCTTAATGCCTCATAAGTTCAAGCGGGCCTTTATTAATACTGTAAGTTCCCAATAAAATGACAAGGTATGGAATGAATATTTGACATATTAGTATTACACAATTATGGGATGTGGCAAAACCTCGTTTATGTATGGTGTTGGCAAACAGAAAGGATTAAGCACTTTATATCAAAATAGTGACATTGCAAAAAATCTATCTTCGTTAATAATGAAGTAAAGATTGACATCGAAAATTAATTTGTTATTACATGTTATTAAAAAAAAATTATTCTCAAATATTAAATTTAAATGAATTACGAACTCTTCTAGTTACAACGACAAATAAGTCCCTTAAATTCTTGCCACAAACAGATAATAATTTTAAACTACACATACTAAGAGCTAGGCTGCAGTGTCATAAGCCTAAAGTTGACTATTCTATTGAAGGAAATGGTTGGAAAATAGATCAAGATTGTTTGGTTTGTGTTCATATAGATCCGAAATAAAATCTGCCCAAAAATGTAAGGTCATTAATAGATGTGTTTTGTTTTGACAAAAATTGCCTTAGTTCTTAATATAATAATCTACCATGTACTAATATTTGTACTTGTAAGGGCAACTGTTCAAACAAAAACAATAATGCTTGGTAAACAAATATTTTATTATTTAAAAAAATATATGTATTTACCTCATTACATTACATTACACAAAACACATCTATTAACAACTTTGTATGTTTTGAAAGATATAAATAAATGAAATAAGTAAATTTCACTTCAGTTCAAAACACTAAAATACGAATTTTTAACATGGTCCCACCAACCCCCAAAATTCGAGAACTTCTACGATCGTTATACCTGTATTTAAAAAGAGGGATTCGCATCCGTGAAAAATAAAACAGATTTCGTGGCAACATGAAATTAATTTAAAAACTTACACAGGTCTCCTAGCAATGTAGAAGTTGGAGTTGACGAAACTTGAGTTTTTCATACTCCGTGTAATATTATTTTCTTAAACAAAGTAAATAATAACAAGAATTTTTTTTTGTTAGGTAGATACATTTTTACTTATTATATTATGTTTAAATTTTTCAAAGCTACCCGGAATTTAAAAAATTTCTATTAAATTTGATCTAAATTGGCAGCAATTTGTTAAAAATATTTAGTGCTCTCCCTTGGTTCTTTAAGCCATGGCTTAGAATATGACCATGCACAATCTTATGTTTTTTTATATGGGTGTAGGTTCTTTAATGGCTCAACGGAAATTATAGGCCTATTACTTTATTTGTATGTAATGTAATGTAAAATAAACAAAGAATTTTTTTCTAATAGCTCGCTTGTATTTATGAGCCATTATTTCAATTCATACCTGCATCTGCAGTGGCGTTTTGTAAAGTAAAAATCGGGTTAGCACCCATACTACCTAATATTCTGTTTTTTTATCTCTTGAATTTATTAAAAGTGTAAAATGGGACTCGCTCGTAAAGTTATAAGTATTTCCGAGTTTTGTTAAAAATAAAAATTGGCGTTATCACCCTTACTAATGTACCAAATTGCATTTATTTTAAGCTTCGAAATTTTTGTAAAAAGTTATACTATGTCTAGGTTTCTCAAATTAAAGAAATAGACCCGAAAATATAGCACAGTTCATTACAGTATATAATTTATACCCAACTTTAAACGCTCTCTTACTACCAGTTACCAAGTATATTTTGAAAAAAATTTCATACCGATTGAAAGCATGTCTATAGTAAAACAAACATTTTCGGGGGACCCAAAATTAACCGCAAACTAAAAAATCCCCAGCCATTTATCTCCAAAGGTGTAATTATCGGTTAAAAAAACCGTTATTTTAAACCAGCGAATTTTCCATGTTCGCGGTAAATTTTTGAACATTTTGAATTATACTTCCACAAACCTTTTTTAAATTGTAAATTAAGTATTTAGTTCTCTTTCAGAAACGGTGAAAAAGTTTTTAAATTTTCGTCAAATAAAGTTTAAATTTTTTGTATAATTCTGATTCTACTTCACATTTTCCCAGCAATATTTTTTCATATTTTAAAAAGGGAGGTATAGCCAGACTCAAAAGGAAGAAAAAAAGGTAGTACAGATAAAATCTGTACTTGACAGGGTCAACGAGGATATAAGCTAAATAGAGAGGACACGTAATGCTAATATCCGACCAGCAAGCCAAGCCATGAAAGGGGAATTACCGCGAGGAATTACCGCAAGTTTTTGATTCTTTGCTGAATGCGCTAGGATGAATCTGGGTAATATTTATTTGGAATTAAAACGCCAACAATCCAGCGCGTTGAACTCGTCATCGAATGCATACCGATTTATCAGTGGCGTACGTGTACGAAATAAATATAAATGAATGAACTTGTTGCTAAGGGAATGGGAGCTGGTAGAGAGCTAGATCATAATATAAATTGATGAATATGCTGAATGAAGCAGGACAGTTTTACGATTATATTTAACTTTACAGTCTGGCTGACTATCAACTTTTGCGATTCGTTTTTGACACACTTTCCGTAAACCGATTTTAATGAAATTTGGCACAGTAATGCAAGTCGGATGATAATACAATATTATGAAAAAAAATTGGTGGGTAGGGGGTGGTTAAGGGGTAAAAATAAGGGGCTAAATTCACTGACACACTTCCCGTGAACCGATCTTAATGAAATTTGGCACAGTAATGTAGATCCGATAACAATACAATATTATGAAAAAATGGGGGGGTAGTGGGTGATTGGGGGATGTAAAGGGGGTAAAGTGGTCTAAAGGGAGCAAATTCAGAACTTTGAAATGAAAACAGATACGAACATGTGGTTTTCAGATTTATTATTGAATCTGGTGACAATACAATTTTATAAAACAAAATCGGGGGTGGTTAAGAGATGTAAAGGGGATAAATTCAGAGCTTTGTAATGAAAAAAAAATACAAAAGTGCGATTTTCAGATTTATGATTTGATCTGGTGACAATATAATTTTATGTAAAAAACCGGTGGTAGGGGGTCGGTAAGGAGTGTAAAGGGGGTAAATTCAGAACTCTGTAATGAAAACAGATACAAACATGTGGTTTTCAGATTTACGATTTGATTCAGTGACAATACAATTTTATGAAAAAAATTCGGAAGTGAGGGGTGTAAAGAAGGTAAATTCAGAACTTTTTTTATACTGGGACTTTTATGCAGAGTTAGTTGGGAAAGTACTTGTACAAAATTGGCAGGAAAGAAATCTTGTAATAATAAGACATTGCTAGAAATGGAAAGGTTGCCAAAAAATAATTATATAAGGTGTGCCAAAAAAAACGGCACTTTTTAAAATGATTATAACTTAGCGGGAAATTGTCCGATTTTAAAAATATTTAACGTTTTAGAGATCTAAGGTTTTAAAATTTATAAGACGAATGTCAAACTTGACATTTCCTAAAAATCCAAGATGGCGGACCAGCCAACCAATGCAATAACTTTTTCAAAAATTGATTGATTTTAATAAGTTTAAACTTTTTAAAAGGCACAAGCTTTAAAATTTACAGAACTAATGATAAAACTGACATTTACTAAAAATCCAAGATGGCGGACCTATTTAAAAAGTAGCCAAATTTCACCCCCCTACAAAAAACTTTTTCTGAGACAATTTATTCAATATTATTTCTTGTCCGAATTTTTAAAATGTTTCATCGATGTGCTTCGAAAGAATGTGGCACACAAAAAAATATCTAGGGGGGTTAAAAAAGCTATTTTTCTCCAAATTTCGGTAAAAAAAAGACGTCAATTTTTTTCCGCACACGTGATAAAAAAAAGGAACCAAAAAAGCCATGGTTGGGTACATTGCGGATAGTGGCTAAAATCGTGTTTTTAATGAAGTTATAAAAAAAATAATTTGAGCTCCTAAAAAAAATGTTTTGCATCGGTATCCAATATGGCCATGTTTTGGTTTTATGCAAACATTGAGTAAAATCCTGTTTTTCATGAAGGTATAAAAAAACGATTTTTAGCAGTTGTCAAAAAACAATAGTCCATAAAACTTTTTTTAGGTACACGCGAAATTAAAAAAAGTTGGGTTTTATTATAAACATCAAAATAATTTAAATTTTAGCGGTCAAAGGCTTTTCTTATTCTTTTTCACTAGAGAGAATGAGCTTCTGTGGCTTTTTACATCACAACACCTAAATGAAAGGCTTTCCTAATGACTTTTTTGACTTTCTTAAAGAACCCGGGCCTTGATATAAAATTTAGCAAACAATTTATAAAAATGCAGAAACCAGAAAAGATAAACCGAACTTTTCCATAGATTAAAAAAAAACTAAACACTATATCGAGAATTTTGAATAAAGTAAAGTGACCAACCGTCCCGGTTTGGCCGGGACAGTCCCGATTTTTAACCATTTGTCCCGGGGAAAAAATCCGTCCCCGATAGTCCCGGTTTTTCAGCAAAAGTTCCGGTTCGCCCCGGTTTTGATATCACTGTATTTTGTAAATTTGAATTGAAACCTTACTTAAATTATTTTTCTTTAATAAGTATTTTGGAAAATACATCCTAATGTTATTATGGGTGCATATAAGAAAAAATACATGATATGAAATACATTGAATGGCCGGAGTGTCCCGGTTTTGCCCCTTTAGGAGTTGGTCACAATAAAGGTAATAACAGATTTCAATCGACGTGATTTTGCATTTTTTGCATTGCTGAACAATATAAAATTTGGGGCAAATTTTTTTCACAAATGACAAAATTTTTCAGTTCTTCCTCGGTTTTACAAAGAATGTTTCAGCTTCCAGAAAGTTTCTTCCATTTTTCCAATCTTACAATGTCGTTGATAGGAAAATAAAAAAATGCAACATCTTTGTTTTTATTTTTATGGTTGGAGCAGTTCCAATACGAAAAACACTTTGTTGACATTTTGTAATCTATTTAGAACGAAAGCACTGTATCGTAAACTAACGCACCTGTGAAACCCCGGCGGGGCCGGGGGTCCCCAGGCCCCGGCGCGAGCCTGTGTATGAAATGAATGAAGTTCAATGAACCCACGCGAAACACGTCCAGAAGAAAGCGATTTCCCAGTGTGCCGCCAATGCTTTCGATCGTTAAAAATAAGTAAGTTCGAAAACGAAAGTGGCGCACCAAGTTGTGAATTTAAGTACTAAAAGCGCGATAGCCTGCGCCATCTCGTATTTATTTCAGTTAAGACTTGCATCAGATTATAGAAAACCCTACCAGGATAACTGCTACAACTGAGACCCTAATTGATCATATTTTAGTTTCAAATACAGAATTAATAAACTCTCAGGGAACCGCGTCCCTTGATCATATTTCTGATCATCAGCTGATTTATTGTCGCCTAAATTGGACACGCAAGAAGTCTTCTCCAATTTTGAGAAAAATAAGGGATTTTAAAAATTTTAATTTGGAGTCATTTAATAATGACCTTATGAGGACGCCTTTTGATGATCTTTTCTTGTTGGACAATGTTGATGATATGGTAAACTTTCTAAACAAAGAAATTCTTTTGTTGTTTGATAAGCATGCTCCAGTGAAAAATATTAAAATAACAAAACAATACTCACCCTGGCTTACTGAAAACCTTCGCTTTCTAATGTCACTTAGGGATAAAGCAAAAGCTAAATATAAGCATACAAAAAACGATTGCGATCTAAAATACTATCGATCCTTACGCAATTATACTACTCTTGCTTGCAAAAATGAGAAAAAGGCATATTTTGAGCAAAAAATACGACAAGGTGGTGTAAAACAGACCTGGAAAGTTTTAAAAAAATTTAATATTGGAAAAACGATCTTCGAGATCCCTAGTGATTTGTCAGATGTAAACAATTTAAACACATACTATGCAACATCAGTAAATCTACCACTAATTAACCGGGACGTAATTAATTCATATGTAGATCTTAGACCTCCGGATGTAACACTTACTTTCCAAGAAGTGGATGCTGATCATGTCCAAAAAATTTTATATAATTTAGAGTCTAACGCCATGGGCATTGACGGTATCAACTTGAAAATGATTTTATATTGTTGTCCTAAAATTATACCACACCTTACTTTTATTGTTAATTATTGCATAACGACTAACACATTTCCTAGCATTTGGAAAGAAGCACTAATTAAACCTATCCCCAAATGTAGTAACCCCACTGAATTTAAAGAACTTCGGCCAATCAGTATCATCTGTATGTGTTCAAAAGTTTTAGAAAGGGTTTTAGAGCAACAATTGCGAAATCATGTGGAACGAAACAATATACTTCCAACTACACAAAGTGGTTTTAGATCAAATTACAGCTGCGAAACTGCTCTTCTAAAACTTACAGATGATGTCATAAAGGAAGCAGATAAAGGAAAGGTGACTGCATTGGTGCTGATTGACTTTTCAAAAGCGTTTGATACCCTGAGCCACCAGCTTCTTACCGTCATTTTAAAATCAATTGGTCTTGACGAAACAAGCGTAAGGTGATGCGAAAATTATCTATCTCAAAGAACGCACCGTGTACAAATAGGTAGTAAAATCTCTCAAGCTCAAAATATTATGGCTGGTGTACCTCAGGGATCTATACTAGGCCCGCTTTTGTATATTGTCTACACATGTAAAATAGATAAGGTTTTTAAATACTGTAAAAGCCTTTTCTATTGTGACGACACACAATTCTATTTTCCTTTTTTTCCAAAAGATTCTGTCCAGGCAAAAGACAAGATAAACAAAGATATTTCAAATATCGTTGCTTGGTCGAAAGATCATGGACTGATAATAAATCCACAAAAAACTAAACTGTTAATTCTCGGGACGCGTAAAAATAGGTTAAAAATAAACGAAGAACACTTCTTAATAAACGTAGATACCAAAATTATTTCTCCTGTTTCGTCAGCAAAAAACCTTGGCCTTATGTTTGACAGCAACCTTAAATTTAAGTCTCACATTAATAATACAATAAGAACCGCATTTTTATATCTCAAGACCATTTTTCATATAAGACATTTCTTAAGTCAAAACGTTAAGAAAATCTTATGTGAAAGTCTCGTATTATCAAGATTTAATTTTGGAAATGCTGTTTACGGCCCGTGCATTGATGTTGCTGACCAACGTAGGATCCAGGTTTGTCAAAATTCATGTTTAAGACTAATTTGTGGCATTAAGCGAAGAAACAGGATTTCGTACAAACTATGCGACCCAACCATCAAATGGCTAAATATGAGGCGCCGACGTGAACTGTATGCATCAGTACTTTTTCATAAAATAATCACCTTTAAAAGACCTTGCTATCTTTTTAACAAAATATCTTATCGTACAAACATACACAATCGCAATATAAGAGGCAAATATGACATTACTGCTTATCAAATTGCTAAAACATATAATACTTTATCACAAGAAATTAAATCCTTCACAGTATCGCGTTTTAAAAAGAATCTTAAATCAAATTTATTTTTAGAACAATGCTAATTTCGTTCTTCTCTCAGATCGACAAAATGTAATACCTAATTGGTATATATATATTTTTTATGTTTAATATTTATTTATTGCCCAATTATAACTTTAGATTTTATAGGTATTAGGAATGTTTACCTACCTACTTTTGCTGCTTTCAGTTTTTTCTCTCTCTTTTTAATTTTTTATGTATAAATAGATTGTTCTGTAAATATTTATTTAAATTTAGCAACCTAGGTGCTTTTTTATTATGAATTTAAATTTTTATTTTTTTGGCTTAAGATGCAAATCAGAGTCTGTTTTATTCTTCTCTGGATAAAACAGACAGCTGATCTTCGGCCTTTTCTAGCATTTATAGTTTATAGGGAAAATAATGTATTGTTAATTTTTATAACTTGCTGGAAATAAAGACCTTTTATAATAATAATAATAATAAGCGTGGTCGAAATTTACCATTAGGTGTCCTCTCTATTTAGTTTATATCCTCGTTGACAGGGTCCAAAAATTCTAAATTTAAAAAATCACTACTTTGGTAAATTTGTCAAAGTTTTGATTTTAACATTATTTTTCTTGAAATGAAGAAATATATCTTAAAGTTGTGTTACATGGGCCGATTGAGATAGGTGTAAGCTAACCAAAACCGAAATAAAAAATATTTAAATTTTTTTTGCTTTTTAGATATATTGAAAAAAGTGGGAAGATGCAAACCGTAAAGTTAAGGGCACTGAAACGCAGTTTAAAGTGTAGTAACAACCATTTTTTTTTTGTTTTTTTACTTTTTTTTGGATCAATCGATTTCTTGGAAAATCCCCCAAAAATTGACGAAAATGGCGTATTGCTTCCCGACCACAAGCTCTGCCTTTTTTCCAGACTAGCTTGATTAGGAGAGTTATTATAGATAGTTTAAGTTGGTCACGACACTTACGAGGTGCCTATGCGTAGACATGGAATTGGCTGGATCGGATGTGCCTGTCTTTATATTATATCTTGCTTTCTTTGGTTTGACCGTTCGTACTATTGATTCTGTGGCGCTCTTCGGCAAAACTCGCTACGTTTTCTCCTATATCTCTGCGATAGCAACATACGTTAGATGATATAGAGTGTAAGCTTGCGTCTGGAATGAATGTTATTCATGCATGCTAAAAACATAACCTTGATGAAACAGCTCAACGTATTTAAGCGGAAGTATTTGTTTCTTTACAGATAGAAGGAAGACAGAATGTTACGCTACATTCCACGTTTATGTGTACGTCCTGTGACCAACTTAAACTATCTATTATCGTTACAGCTTTTTTTCGGAAAATTTAAGAGTAGTGCCGTTACAGTGTCTAGCTGGGGCTCGATTCTGGGCGTCATAGAACGATCGTACCCTGAGAAGTGACCACTTCTATCAAAATCCAATCCAAAAAATTGAAACTGACATTTTTGTTGCTATTTTTACTTAGTTTGATTAATTAAATCATAAGCAATGAATTATTTAAACTTTGTCCTTTTTGCCGTGACGTGTTTTTACAGATCATTTTATATATTTGTGAACATTGTTTTATAAGAGCGAGCCCAAACACTTAATGGCCATTTGACTTGATATTTTTTCATTTTCTTTTCTTAAAGCCCCATTTATTTTGTTTTTTTATATTTTTTTGAAATAATTTTTTTTTCATTTTTTTTTTGTACCTACATCCAACTTTCAAACATTTTAAAATTCACATTGATTTTTTTTAAAATGCTTAAATGTGCACAATTTTTTTAAATTAATTTTGCATTCTTTAAAAATTATAAAACAATAAAATTTTACTTGACTCCGATTTTTTGCGATCTCCCCTGTTGTTAAAAATTCTAATTGAATCTAGCGAGTAACAAATATAATTTTAGTAATTTAATTTCTCGATAATAGTCACAAATGCGAAAAACTTACATGCGTCAAAATAGTTTTTAAATGAAACAGGTAATCAGCGGCGCACCACGTAAAAGTTTAGGGTGTAAAGAAGAACTTCACCTTTGAAAAATATCTACCTATAGATTCTCAAGATCAGTCAGTATGTTTGGATTACGTAAGCCTCAAACAGTAGCCTATGTTTCAAATTTGGTGCAAAATCTCAAAAACTGCAAGAGCTATAAAGAAAAAACTAAAAAAAATTGTGAAAAGTGATCAGTAATAAAGTGTTTGCAGACAGGTTCATGGAAATAAATGTTCTTATTTTGACCTGAAAAATTCGTGCCGAAAGTCTTTGCACTGAATTTTAAAACACACTGTATACTTGTATAATTCAGTTTTGACATAATCCGTCATGCCAAATTTTGACATAATGTCAAAATTGACTAGATAATTTTTTTGAAGTTGTAGAGTTATGGGTTGCGGGATCTTATTAATGAAACGTCCTTTTTTAGAAATGTCAACGTTTTGCAAAATTTATTTGCTTCTTCAGGGCTATTTAAGACAGCCGTTCCATATGTCGATTCTATTGCCAATAGACGTCATCCTTCGGTAAAAAGGCATTATTTTTACACAAGTACCCTACAATTTTGATTAAAAACTTTTAAAAATACATAAACAAACACATCAAAATATTATTACTACGGCGAGTATTTCGTTCGCATTTGAAAAATGACTAGATAATGTTCTTATTAATTAAAATCAAGTTGAATTTTCATATACCTCGATCCACTGTGTGACGTCCGACTCTAAAAGACGGTAAAGTTTGTCGTAGCATGCGCATTAGCGAGTAAAATATCGTTCGGTCACGTGATGGTTTCGTCCAATAACCTGCTCTGAAATAATACGAAGATATCTGACACTCGGACAAGTAGAGCCAAAAATCACCCGAGTGACGTTTTTCACACGAGCTTTCCTACAAGTCCCAACTACTGGGTCTAATCGAGAGAACGGTTTCGCTCAAAAATCGTTGTTCAAGGCAGCTCTGCGTGCGCCCAAAATAGTTTGGTGATCCTTCGATCGTCTCGTCACTGCTTTTAAGCGCGTTTATTGGTTGAAGCTACTTCTCTTCTCTCAGGCGAACGATTCCATCCTACGAAACCCAGTATAGGCACCAGTTATATGGTTTAACTATTAGATAGTTACGGTTAACATAAGAATTTTGACATACAAAGCTTCCATTAAATTCTTCGCCCATTTCCGGCAGGGTAGTATTGCGCATAGTATACCAAAACACACCCAAGCGTGCTTTCCTGTTTCAGCGTTCTTTCATGAATATTTAATAAAATTAATTTTAAGACGCATTTAAATAAAACAATAAATTTGGATAGTTTTTATCATCTACTTTCTTAAGCACTTAAGACATGATAAATGCTTAATTAATAGAGGTGTTTACTCAAGTTTTTATGCATCATACTTAACCACAATTTTATACAGGGGGTTGGCTATTTTTTAAAATAAATAAACAATAAATAAATTATTTGAAACGGCTTTGATTTTTTAGATATATGGTCGCGATTCTTCAGAAACGACAGAAAATCTAACCCGTCACAATTCTCGAAATTGGCCATTTTTACTTAGGGCTTCATTTAAATTCAGTTCATTTAATTAAAAAAACGCCCTTAATATATATTCTAAGGCGTCAAAAAGTGTCGACAATTCTTACCATTTAAAAGGAATGACAGAATATGTGTGACTTTTCTCAACAGTGACATATTCTTTGGCTTTCTATTGTTTTGTAAGTTAAAAGTTTTAAAGGTTTGTTTACACATAAGCTTAATAACATACATTTTCAAATAAAAAAGGGGTTTTTTACAAAAACTGCCTACAAAAATTAACATATTTTTTTTACTGGAACAGTATTAATAAACTAAATTTTAGCGAAAATTAGCAAATTACTCCTGACAAAAAAGTAGTTAGTGTAAACTTGTGCTTAAAACTCGTCAAATTTTTTGTAAGGGCGAGATTTTCTGGCAGTTTTTGAAGAATTGCAAAAAAACGAAAAAACGGTCGAAAAAGTGACAAGAGATCACGCATGCACATTTTGTTATTCTGATTAAATTTATTGCACAAAGTTAAAAGTTGCCCAACTTCATCAATTATCCATTGCACATTAAATTTAAGAAGCACCACTGGTTCCCATACATTTAGCTTTAAAAATTACCAATAAGCAATATCCATTGTGTTTCAATTACCCATTATTCATTAAAAGTTGAGTAAATAGTTTTGGCTTGGAAAACCACAGTAATCCAATTTTATTAACTTAAGAACAAAAACTAATAAATATGTTGAGTGACTCACAAATCCCAAATGTCAAATCACCGGACCGTCAACGTAAACCATCTTCCCAAAAGATTATTTTAGTGTTAAAGTTATCGTTGTCGGCGAAGTTCTCGGGCGGTGAATTGGCACAACCAAAAACTATCTAGATATTATACCGAGTTATTCGTTTACTTTCGCAACACAGCTAGGTATGCTACTGTATCTTCTTCCCTTTTACTTAGGGGGTATAGCGTATCCCATGGTACTGGTAACGAAAATTTTACGAAACCTGTTTTAATCGATTACTAATGAATCCAATAAAACTGTCTAACCTGTTAACAGCCCCAAAACTGCTGCAGTCAAAAACTAGGGTTAGAGTGTCAATTTCTTTTCTTAAATTCACACGGTTTAAGCTAGAAAAAAAAATTACGAGGGGGCAACAGCGGCCAAAATATGTTTTTAAACTATCCCTCATACCTTCCATACTAATGCACCTGCACATCTCAATCTCAGTCAGTTGTTAGCTCATACTATTACCTACAAGTCCACTATACCGAAAAAATTCCGTGGTTGTTAACAAAGCCCCTAGGGGCTAAAAATTTTGTTGATTTCAATTAAAAAATTATATTTTACTTATAGTCCAGCCAATGTCAACAAAAATGCGTCATCAGGGGCGCAGTGGACCATTTTTCAATTTTAAATACCCCCAATTTGCCTCAGCCCATGAGGGCTGTAAGGAGGCGAGATATAATTTTCATATGTATATTTAAAACTCATGAATTTGGTGTAACAAATATTATGAAAAATAAAAATCTCAAACCCTAGGAGCGACACCTAAATAGGGACTAAAAATTTTAAATCTCAAACCACTTTTTCAAAATTTACTATACCAAATTCAAAAAGTGCAACATTTTTTGGCAATTACAAGTCCGAGTCAAGATCCTATATTTTTTACATCCAACTTTGCCCCAGCCCTTAGGGGCTATACAGGGGCAAGATTTTTACCATTTCTATATTCCAAAAAACCATTCAATATGCACATCTAAAACTCATTAAAAAGTGTGCATATGTGCATATTGAGTGTTTTCTGGAATATGAAAATTGTGAAAATTAGATCCCGCCTTCTTACAGTTCCTAGGGGCTGGGACAAAGTTGAGAGTATGTTGGGAGTATTCAAAATTGATATATGGTCCACTACGCCCTTAGTGGTGTATTTTTGTTGACATATGGTGAAAGAGAAGTGAAATATAACTTTTTAATTGAAATCGACAAAATTTTTAGCTCCTAACCTAGGGGCCCTGTTAACAGCTATGAAAATTTTTTCTGTACAGTAGACTTGTAGGTAATAGTATGAACTGGCAACTGACTGAGACTCAGATGTGCAGGTGCATTAGTATAGAAGGTATGAGGAATAGTTTAATAACACATTTTGGCCTCTGTTGCCCCCTAGGGGCCACGTATGTAATTTTTATGATACACAAGAGTATGTTCCCGTAATATGCCATATTTCTTTGCTCTATCTTGAACAGCCTAAATTTTAAAAAAAATGGACACCCTAACCCTATTTGTTGACTGCAGCATTTTTGGGGCTATTAACAGGTTAGGCAGTGTTGGTGGATCCATTAGTAATCGATTAAAATAAGTTTCGTAAAATCTTCATCAAAAGCCCTACGGAAGCCAAATTTTCTACGTATACCCCTAAGTATTTACTTTTTAAAATATTTGTTCATAGTTCAGGATGATTTTCTGGTAGAATCATTTGTGGTATTGACCGGTTGAGAGACGTAACTCCGCAATGGTCTGCTAAATCCTTTTATTCTTGCGTTAAGTAATGGTTCATTTTTAGTTTCAATTTTTTGACAGTAAAAAATTGACAATATCTGAAAATATCAGTAGTTTTAATAGTTTAACAACGTATGTACTACACAGTCGAATATGTTTTCAATGCGTAAAGTCCCTATGTTGCGAAGTTAAACGGATAAAACAAGAAACAAAATAATATATTTTAGTAGTATTTGAACCCCAGCGTACCACTTATAATCGCACACTATCCTTAACTAATTTTCTAGCTGCTTTTTTGGAAAGTTTGTCTTTCGGCTTCTTTGTTGTTTATAACTGCAAAGAATAAACTAAACTTTATACATTTTCCTGGCTGCTTTCCTGGGAAATTTCATTTAATTTTTTGGAAATCTTAAGAGGGAGCTATGCGCTTAGGATTGAGTGGCGAAGTAAGGATTCTGAAATAACACTTTTTTAGAAAAAGTATTTGTCCTTTTGCGATAAAATGTTTTGCACTTACAAATGAAAATAAGTCTCTAAAGCGCATTTAAAACCCCATTTGGCCTAGGTTAAAACCATATTTACCCTAGAGCCATTTAAGTTGTCGACATGGGATTTTAAATGCGCTCTGCATTTGAGTGTCTTCTTGCAAACAGATTTCGCACATAATTTTGAATATCCTATTAAAATTCACCTTGCGCCGTCACCATATAAAGACGGCTTCAGGAAATTTTATTTTTCTCTATAAATAAATTTTGATAATTTAAAAGTTATTTATTTTATACCTACCTATTAAATTTTGGTATCTGACCTGAGGTGTGTATGAATATTTGCGATTTTATAGAAAAGTAAAGTTACTATGAAAAAATACAACTAGTATAATCACAAAGTAAATAACCAATGAACAATTGTGAGGAAACTCAGAACCTGCCATCGCCAGATTAATTTCAATGCACCTTAATTTATTATATCCAATTTTTAATGCTCTGCAGGGTTTTGTAGGCGTACATTTGAAAAAATAAATTAAATAGAGAAAATAGCGGTTGACAAACATATATATAACATAAAATTGGATTTTGTTTAATATTTATAATTCAGAGCGGGGGAATGGAATTGCAGGTATCAAAACCAAAGGAAATAGAGTTTGGAATCTGAAACAGTGTTTTTTGTAATGTTTTGAAAAGTGAAAATTTAGAGTGGGAAAGATTGTTGGAGGTATGTCTGTCAAATATTGATTGTAGGATATCAAAGAAAATAAAGTCTGAAATTTTATCCTGTGTGTTTTCTTATATTTCATAAATTGGTAATTTAGGGTGGGGGAATGAAGTTGGAAGTATGTCTGTCTAAATATGGGTTGTGGAATATCAAACCAAAGGAAATAGAGTATGGAATGTAAAACTATGTTTTTTTAATTTTTTAAAAATTTACAATTTAGGGTGGGGGATGAAGTTGGAAGTATGTCCGTAAAAATATGGGTTGTGGGGTATCAAACCAAGGGAAATAGAGTCTGGAATCTAAAACTGCGTTTTTTTTAAATTTTTGGAATATTTACAATTTAGGGTGGGGGAATGAAGCTGAAAGTATGTCCGTCAAAATAGGAGTTATGAGCTATAAAACTAAGGAAAATAGAGTCTGGAATTTAAAACTGTTTTGGGACTTGTAAGTATGTCCATCAAAATATGGGTTGTGGGCTATCAAACCAAGGGAAATAGAGTCTGGAATGCAAAACTTTCTTTTTTTTAATTTTTGGAAAATTTACAATTTAGTGTGGGGGAATGAGGTTGGAAGTATGTCCGTCGAAATATGGGTTGTGGGGTATCAAGCCAAGGGAAATAGAGTCTGGAATGCAAAACTTTCTTTTTTTTAATTTTTGGAAAATTTACAATTTAGTGTGGGGGAATGAAGTTGGAAGTATGTCCGTCGAAATATGGGTTGTGGGGTATCAAACCAAGGGAAATAGAGTCTGGAATCTAAAACTGCGTTTTTTTTTATTTTTGGAATATTTACAATTTAGGGTGGGGAAATGAAGCTGGAAGTATTTCCGTCAAAATAGGGGTTATGAGGTATAAAACTAAGGAAAATAGACTCTGGAATTTAAAACTATTTTTTTTTTTTTTTTTTAAGTAATAATTTAGAGTGGGGGAAGGGACTTGGAAGTATGTCCATCAAAATATGGGTTGTGGGCTATCAAACCAACGGAAATACAGTCTGGAATGTAAAACTTTCTTTTTTTTTTATTTTTGGAAAATTTACAATTTAGTGTAGGGGAATGAAGTTGGAAGTATGTCCGTCAAAATATGGGTTGTGGGGTATCAAACCAAGGGACATAGAGTCTGGAATCTAAAACTGCGTTTTTTTAATTTTTGGAATATTTACAATTTAGGGTGGGGGAATGAAGCTGGAAGTATGTCCGTTAAAAGAGGGGTTATGAGGTATAAAACTAAGGAAAATAGAGTCTGGAATCTAAAACTGGTTTTTTTATTTTTTTTTTAAGTAATAATTTAGAGTTTGGGAAGGGACTTGGAAGTATGTTCATCAAAATATTGGTTGTGGGCTATCAAACCAATAGAAATAGAGTCTGGAATGCAAAACTTTCTTTTTTTTGAATTTACAATTTAGGGTGGGGGAATGAAGTTGGAAGTATGTCCGTCGAAACATGGGTTGTGGAGTATCAAACCAAAGTAAATAGAGGCTGGAATCTAAAACTGGTTTTTTTTTGAATAGTAATAATTTAGGGTGTCGGAAGGGAGTTGGAAGTATGTCCGTCAAAATATGGGTTGTGGGTTATCAAACCAAGGAAAATAGAGTCCGGAATCTAAAACTGTGATTTTTTATATTTTTTTGAAAAGTAATAATTTAGAGCGGGGAAAGGGAATTGGAATAGTATGTCCGTAGAAATATGGGTTGTGGGGTATCAAACCAAGGGAATAGAGTCTGGAATATAAAACTGTGTTTTTTTTAATTTTTGAAAATTTACAATTTAGAGTGGTATGAAGTTGGAAGTATGTCCGTCAAAATATGGGTTATGGGGTATCAAACCCATGGAAATAAATTTGTGTTTGGAAACTATGTTACTTTTTTAATTTTTGCAAAATTTACGATTTATGAAATTGGAAGTATGTCCGCCAAAATATGGGTTGTGGGATATCAAACCAAGGTAAATAGAGTATGGAATCTAAGACTGCGATTTTTTTATATTTTGAAAATTAATAACTTAGGCACAAGCGCACCCAGGAATTGACTCTGGGGGTGGGGGTTTAAGGATAAATAATTAAAAAAATCTTAATTTGAAGTAAAAATGTGACCATAACCAGACTTCTCGGAGGGAGGGGTTAACCCCAAAACGTCCCCTCCCCCTCTTGGTGCGCCAGTAATTTAGGGTAGGAGAATGATGTTGGAGGTATATCCGTCAAAAATATATCTATGTATTATATTTTTCGAAAAAATGAGCATTTTAAAAATCGTTACTGTGTGTCGTAGAAAGATAAAACACATAGTGAATTATTTGTTAAGTTGTTGTGCATCTTTTGGATTTTACACTTTATTGGCAGCTATCAAAGAGTATGACGCATAGTAAAATTATTGATTCTTTTTAATGGAAGAACCCTATATTTTTTTCAAGATTTTTTTACATTTTTTAATTCTACAAAAAATTACCTTTTTAAAAATACCACACACTATGCATAACTTTTCGTTTCATGTTTCTACGACAAACAGTGCCCAAGTTATTGCAAGGTATATATAGTTAGAAAAAATCATCCTGCATCCACATCAAAGTTTGTTTGAGAGAATTCGGTTCATAAACGAGAAAGGATAATTATTTAGTATACGCTATTCCGCAATTTTTGGGTTTTGATTAAAAATTCTTTATGAAGGTACCGACTGGGGTCCCTAGGACCCCAAGTTCGGGAAAGAGGGGGGGGTTGTAAAGTGTTTATGGGTGTTTCGGGTTAGTTTAAATTAAGCAATGGTTTGATTTAGTTAAAAATTAATGGAGCCAGCAGGCACTTATAGCCATCCATAACATCTAAAAAAGATTAAAATTTTTAAAAAATCCAAAATTTTTTAAAACATCTTTCAATAATTTGTTTTCAAATTGTTTTCTTGAAAATTTTATTATCCATCATAATATGAAAACCGAGTGCCGCAAGCTGCTACGATTTGTGAGTTATAATTTTTTTAAACTTTAATCCGGCTTCCTACCCTATTCCCAAGCCCAACCCCCATCAAAAACTAATCTGCGTCTAGTGGCAAAAAATTTTTGTGTCAAATTTGATAACAATCGGTTTAGCGGTTTTTGAGTAATCGTGTCCCAGTCAGACAGACGGAGAGACACCATCCAAAATTTTTGTATTTAGGTCTTTTTTTCAAATCCTAATAGCATCCATACGATGTATGGCTGGCTAAAAGAATAAATTGGCTGTCGTGGATTTGGGATCCTACGGCAGAAAATCGTAAACTAAATAATTACCCGAGAAAGTTTTATTTTTAGAAAAATCGTCCTTGTCACATTTTATCACATACCTGCATACCTTTTTTAGAGATGACAATATTTACGAATGACCTCTAGTTACCTACTACAAAAACTACATACTTACCTTTCCTTTTCTGCGACCTTTTTTTTTCTCCTCTATATTATTTTAATAAAAAGACCACTCAAATAATTTGCGCTAGATGCAAGTCGTGGTGACTCCAAATTAATCGTTGCCGGCGGCACTTGTTCGTCTCCTCAGAAAAAATATTCGCGCAACACGGTTCACCTGCGTAGCTTACATCCTTGCCTATATTTATTATTTTATAGTCTACCTTTCTATTATGTGGCGAACCAGATTACGTAGTTTTTATTTGATAGTTTGAAGGTGTGAGAGTCAAAAAGGGAAGTATACCTATATCGAAAACTTTTGCGACAAAATAGCGGGTTTAGAAGCCGGACCTGCCTTGTGGGAAATATTTCGCGATGTGATACGATTGGTTGAATTTGCTGGTTAAGCTCCGCCCCACTACGTTTCCTATCACACACACCTTTACCTCAGCAGTTTCAAAGTGTCCTGCATAGCTCCTTCTTAACATAAAAAATCAAAAATAACAAATCAAATTATAAAAATAATTTTGACAAGAACTGTCAGAGGCTAAGAGCAGGCTATATATGAAGATTAGCAGTGGTTGAACAAAAAGAAACGAGATAACCCCTTTAAAGGGACTGAAATTTTTGTTGTTTTCTTGTCAAAATGTCAGAAGGCTGACCTCGATTCTAGATCGATAAGTCCTTTAAAAGAGGAAACAATTAAACTTTTTTTAAATTTTCCGACGCTCATGAACTCTAGACAATGCTAGAATATAGAGGACTGATACTTCCATCCATTTTATTAAACTGGACTTTACAGGTTTTCTATTTATTACTGTATTTCAACTGTAATCTTTTTTTTTATATTTACATTGCATAAAAAGTTACATCTAAAAATAAATCGAAAGTACATTACAAGAAAAATGAAAAAAAAATATTTTTTTTTAATTTAATAGAATCTTAGGGGTGTTTTAAGTATAATTACATTATTCTAGGGTGTTAAGTTCTAGTGAATTATAACGGCGAAGAGAACCAAAAAATCGGACAAGATGGTGTTGAAAATTTATGGACGGCCCCACCACAGGGTGTGGGGTGTCTCCTCGCCTACACGTGGTACCATGTCTTTGCCCTATGGGCAACAGCTTAC
Source organism: Oxystoma pomonae (assembly GCA_963921995.1). Taxonomy (NCBI): domain Eukaryota; kingdom Metazoa; phylum Arthropoda; class Insecta; order Coleoptera; family Brentidae; genus Oxystoma; species Oxystoma pomonae. Next base: position 28,252,500 of record OY998169.1, read on the forward strand.
GAAGAGAATGTGCGAAATCACATTCTTGGCTACCGACCAGGCATGGCGTAAGGCCCATCGTATGCCAATGCGAGGCGCTGCATCGCAAAAGGCACCTAATTTTTGGGGAAGTTGAACTAGAACCAATACACACTAGAAACTGCTCCATTAAGGACCTGTACAAACTCGTACATGGGATAAATTTAATGAAGTGGTTCAACTAGAATCAAAGGGTGCACAGTAAGCCAAAAGGGCTGCAGCGTAGTGACTCTGGCCAGCCATCAGCCCCACTACGGAACTGAGAGCCGTAATGCCCAAATTTTTAAACGATAAGGGTGTTTTAAAGAAATTTAAGACAATTATTGACCAAAATTTCAAAGGGCAGTGGGACAGGAGTGGCCACACCTGGCAAAAAATAATACTAAGTTTCAATTTTAGTTTATAAAAACAATAAATGAACCAACAAAATGTGATGTGTTTTTTTTTAAGTTGAAAAAGAACAAACCAATAAATGAAATAAGTATTGCTTTTGCCCACCTATCTTATACCCACAAAATGCAGTAAAATACTTTTACAACAGGATACAAAATGTATAAAAAAACTAAAAATGTAAATATTCTTATTAATTTTTTGATGTTTCGTTACTTGTTTGTTTTTTTTAAATATTTATTGCTGCATAAATTACATTGCCGCTAATTAAATAAACTAAAATAGATCAACAATCTATTTATAAAAATAGTTTCTGCATAACACGAATTTCCAAAAACTGTCTTTTTTACTTCTATATGGCAACCGATTAGTAAGTTTTCTTTATAATTTGCAATTACCAACGTGTCCACCAGATAGTTTGTTGACATTTTTTTATTCAGTTGACTACAAAAATATATTTGTACATAATTATATTTCATACAAATAATTTTCCAGAATTTAATGGCAAAAAAAATCTAAAAGTATGAAGAAAAGCGTATAAACTTTCTGATTTAGTATATAGATTCTTTAAAAGTTTCTCCCTAAGGAAAAAATGTTAAGTTTATAGAAACAGCGGAATATAAGTGGTTTACTTACCCACACTACTTGAAATTATTGTACAGAACAAAATAACAAATGATTTTAGTTTGAAATTCATTGTAAATAAAATAAATTGTCTCTGCATCAACTAGACATCAGATTTCTACGGATTTCTACATATAACAAAACCACAATTTGAAAAAAAATGGATTTGTTTTCATAGTATTTATCTATGCCAATAGTGAAATCTTGACAGATATTGTAGATAAGTTATAATTAATTGATATATGTACATTCAGTAGACAATAAAAATCACTTTATCAAAGTTGATAAGAGTGCGTTTTAGATTGTAGTCGAGAGGCATCAGTCAGCGTTTTTGACGTTACAGTTTTGACTTTACGACAAACGTTACATTGTTTGTAATTTTTAAAATTATCTATTTGAATAATTTACAAATTCAGCCTTACGATTTTTATACCAAGAAAAGGTAGTTTTTGGGCATGTGATTTTTTTTATTTTAACTAGACTCCAGTCCGTCAGAAAGGTCTTTTGAAAGTCCTAAATCACTTAGTTCATCTTGTAAAAATAGGTGTGAATGGTTTTTACCTTGAGCTTGATGCTTCAAAATCACTCTCCATAGCCTGTAGAGAGCCGAGTTCTTTTAGTACTTTGGAGGGTATGAGTATAGATACTTACTATTCTGCACAGCTAATGAAGAGTAGCATAAACGATTTTCTAACTTTCGAGAAAAAGAGCTTTCAAGTTTTTATATTAGTTTTTATCCTTTTTTTTAAAGGTGGTACAATATTTTTTTTTTAATTTTTAGTTAGAAGTTAGAAACTTTAAAATTTTTAAAAATATTATTTTAAATGTTCTCAAGATTTTGTAAAATTACATAAAAAAAAGCGTATGTGTATTTGGCTTTGGCTTTGTGCCAATGTCCAAGAAAAAGAGCATATATCGTTAGATTGTCACGTATGCTATTTTTAAGCAAATAGTAAATAAAACACGTGAGTGACCTTTTAGTCCAGTCATCAGAGAATTTTAGCTTGCAAAAGGTGGGGTAGTAGCGATTTTGACATATGTTTTTTAGATTGGGCCTCTAAAAAAAAGTTTTCGACCTTGGGGGGGTGAGCTTATTCCGCCATCTCGGATTTAGTGGGCATAAATTTGTATTTTTTTAAATAACACGAAAACTATAAACTTTAGGACCGAAAGTCTTATTAGGAAGTTGAAGAAGATAAGGTTTCCTGCAAATTTGATGTAAACATTTTTTTCGTAGCTGTGAGCTGTAATGAGCTACGGCTTTACTAAAAACAAACTTAAAAATAACATATAATGTCTAATTTGACGCTTTTTAATACGTCACGTGACTTTCGGTCACATCCAGTTTCGTCGTAAATGACCTTAACTTTTGAATTTTATATGAAACAGCCTGTATATTTTTAGATTTTTGGATTCCTGGGAACATTCTGCGTCCAACGGTAGCCCATATGTCATATTTTGACAACTTTCAAAAAATAAAAGAATATATTTTTTTTGTTCGATCTAGGTGGACGTGATGGACCAAAAATTAATATTTTGATTTCAATTAATTTACCAAAAATAAAAAACACCCTGTAAATACATTTCTTAATTTGATCGCATTTTGAAATTTCAAAATGAAAATACTGCATTTTTTCAAATAGAACAATATGAGTTCACTCTATTATTTCAAGGTGTCATTTTCAATAAACATATCACTAATTAAACAAATATTTCATTTTCAAAATTTATTTTTTTTTTTTAATTTTATAGTTTGTAAGCTGTTGATAGTTGAGAAGGTGGTGGATTTCCTTTGAACTTTTAAAAACAAATTCCACTTAAAAACTCGCTTCCTTATTTTGACCAACGTGGCCATGACAATGCCAGTCTTTGGTATTTCAAAAAGCAGTTAAATGTTGGTCTCAGAAAGTTATGGAATTATGTGACAATGCACCTTCTGAACTGTCAAACGCTTACAAATTATAAAATAAAAAAATAAATAAATTATAAAAAATGAAATATTTTTTGAATTACTCATTTTTTTCTTATACATTATAAACTAAGCATTTTTTCTGATATAGTGAACTCATATCATCCTATTTGAAAAAATGGAGTATTTTCATTTAAAAATTTCAAAACACGATCAAACTAAGTGTAAAGCATTTACAGGGTGTTTTTTATTTTTGTTAAATTAATTGAAATCGAAATATTAATTTTTGGTGCATCACGACCACCTAGATCGAAAAAAATTATTTATTTTTTATTTTTTGAAAGCTGTCGAAATATGACATATGGAGTACCGTTGGACGCAGGATGATCCCAGGAATCCAAAAATGTAAAAATATACATGGTGTTTTATTTAAAATTCAAAAGTTAAGGTCATTTACGACGAAACCGGAAGTTACCGAAAGTCACGTGACGTGTCAAAAACGTCAAATTAGACATTATATGTTATTATTAAGTTTGGTTTATTATCTAAAAATTTGCAGAAAAAAAGGGGATGAGCCACAATCGTGGACCACCCTATCACACGTTTAATGTATATAAATTTAATATTACATATAATATATATTATAAGTATATTATATCTTATATATACATTAATATAATATAATGATTATATATAACAACTATATACAAGGTGGATTCTTTAAATGGAACGGTGCTTCTAGCGGCTTTAGGGAAGAGGTTTTAAAAAAAGCTATAAGCGAATCTTTAGTGATTTTTTACGGACTTTCTGTTCATGATAAAAAAAATTGGGGCCCCCAACTGGAGGCCCAGGGCCCACCAACTATTTTTTTTATATAAGAAGGTACATCTTCACTTTTAATAGAAAAACACTTTTCAATAGAAAAACGTTGGTCTCGATTTGTTCATTACAAAATCCACAAACAATGGAATATTTGAGGCCCGCTTTTCGGCAAGCACAAGCTCCGGTGCTTGTCTTTTTTGCAATTTCATAAAATTACTTTTAACAAAGTGTTTATCATTTTAATTGGAACCAATCAACTCAGGCTTTGTTTCCATCCCCAATCTTCTGGGTTTTTTTGTAACCGCTCCATTTTTGGATTTGGTGGTATGTTGGCAACGAATGATAACGGGCAGCATCTTTTGAAGGTGGTAACGATACAAGGTTGACTTTATTGAAGATTTGATAGGTATCGGACTTTCTCTAAGATGTCAGAACAATTACCACCATACAATACTACCAGGAATCGTTCGCCAGCTTTTGCAACTTCGTCAAGATTAGCATCTGGGTTGTTAAAAACTTTAATATCAGCAGAAAGACCTAACGTTTTTTTACGAGTGGTAAAAATTTTGTTTTTCCCTGACCACTTGGTGAATATATTTTCTCTGATATCTTTCCCTTCCCTGGATGGAGAAGAAAGATATTGCCTTGATATGGAGCCAATGCCATTAGCAGAACTAAAAGATCAATATCTTCACCAGCAATAAACACAGAACCATGATCTGAGCAAAGCGTGGGGTATACCTCAGTGTAACGATTCAAGGAGACTGACTGCTGCTGACCTGATGGCCTATTACTCCAGACGAGAGCAAATCTCAGCAGGGCATGTATTCTTGACGACCAGGGGGTCTATTCTTAAATTCTCTTCCTACTATGCATCTCTTCTGTTTAAATTTATTTCTTTCACTTTTGCCCGATATTGATCGAAAGTAATTCTATTGGTCTTGACTAAGAGAATTACTTTCAAACAATATCGGGCAAAAGTGAGAGAAACCGATTTAAAGCGAAGATTTGTACCAATGAGATGCATGCGAGAGAACTTGATTCCCTGGGAGCACATTTTTTTCTCGATTCAAGACTAGATCCCCAGAAAGCTATATGGCCAACATGTGATGCGTTCATTATTTAGGACATGTAGAGAATCTGCGTCTTGTTTGTTATCCAATTTTGTAGGCACTTTTATGATGAGCTTCGGTTACACTCTTCTAATGTGGACTACTACTGACTTCTGACAGTTCCTTGGTTTGCGTTTTTACGTCCAGAAATGAGTATTCTGAAGGTGTATGTTATTCTAATATTATATACCTATATGTATAATTGGTATATTATGTCGCGTCGGTAAGTAGGTATATAAAACTGTAATATTAGGTACCTGCCCTATATACCATATAACCCAAAAGAAGTTACCGAAAAAAATAAACAGCAACTTTCTATATCTCATATAGTTATACAATTATCAATATTTTATATATATCACTGGTTATATATATATAATATTAGGTACCTGCCCTATATACCATATAACCCAAAAGAAGTTACCGACAAAAATAAACAGCAACTTTCTATATCTCATATAGTTATAAAATTATCAATATTTTATATATATCACTGGTTATATATATATATATATATATATATATATATATATATAATATATTGAAATATGTAAAGTAGATATTATATTATTACATTAGGAATATAATGTAATTCACCGTCAGTCGTCAGAAACCACAAAAATGAATGCAAATCCTAAAAAAAAAACCTAACTTTATGCTGCTTTGTAAAGCTGTAGCTAATTACAGCTAACAGCTGAAAAAAAATTTTACATCGAATTTGTAGGAAATTTTATTCTCTTTAACTTCCTTCCGATTTTTCATCCTAAAGTTTATAGTTTTCGTGTTATTTAAAAAAAAAATGATGCACACTAAATACAAGATGGCGGAATGAGCTCACCCCCCCCCCCAAGGTTGAAAACTCAAATTTTTTTTAGGGGTCCAATCTGAACAACGTACTCTCTCACTGTTCTTTTTGCAAAGTCCAGTATTTTGTCCCATTTGAGCGTGTGCAGGTCCTCCTCATCCAGGGTCGGGAAACCGAATACCTGATATCTCGTCCTCTGGTATACCTCGCAGTTCGCTATAACGTGTCGAGATGTCTCTTCTGCCCGCCCGCAGGCCCGGCAGGTCGAGTCATTCTCCACCGCGATCCGGGTCATGTGCTTCCTTAGTCGGTTGATACCAGTCAGCAGACCAGCATCCCTTCGCGATCTCCCCAGGAGCCATTTTTGTCTGGCTACATCCGGGCCCTTCACGAAGTCCTTGGTCTGTCTGCATCCTGTTCCTGCTCTTCAAGCGGTCGTCATGGCACCGTTGGCCCATTTGTTGAGTCGACTTTGCAATTGCCTCTTGGTTGTTCCTAGGAGTGGTTTCGGCCTTACATACTGGGTGCTTGCCCCGATCCTGGCAAGCTCGTCGGCCATCTCGTTACCCGACACCCCCATATGTCCCGGTACCCACATAAGTGTCACTTGTTTGTCCTCTCCCAAGGATTCTAGTGCATCCGCACATTCCTCCACCAGGATGTTGGTGATCTTGGGCGCCCTTAGTGCCTTTAGGGCTGATTGGCTGTCGGAGCATATATAAACATGCTCCTCCCTACCGTTCTTTATTTCTTACATGCTTGCAGCCATTATTATGGCATACACCTCTGCCTGAAAGACCGTGGCTTGCTCTCCGAGCGGGTAGCTCTTTCGAACCTCCTGGTCTTCCACATAAACCCCCGATCCTGTGGTTTGCCTCTCCGACAGTTTCGACCCGTCGGTGTAGCAAATCACGGCGTTCTCCTCGAACTGTTCGCGGAGGTTTTCACTCTGCCATAGTTCCCTGTCTGGGATGACTACTTTGTACCTCTTGTTGAATCTTCAGGGGTTTTTTGGTCTTTGTGTTTTAATCGCTGCCATAGGAATTTCTCTCTCGGCAATTTGGGCAATCCTAAGATGCCCCGCAGCTTCCCCTCTTCCTCTCCATTGACCTGTATCTCTCAGCCGGAGGTGGGTCGCCATCGCTTCTTTTCTGATCCAGATCGGAAGCGGCGGCAGTCCCAGAATGGTCTTGAGTGCCTGTATAGGTGCCGTCCTCATAGCGCCGGTTATCCCTCTGCATATGGTTTCCTGTAGGCTCCTAAGCTTGAGGGTAGTAGTGACCTTCTCCACTGCTGGCCACCAGACTATGGATCCGTACTGGATCCTTGGTATTAGTACTGCCGTGAACATCCAGTGGAGGTTTCTGGGGCTCAAACCCCAGGTGCGGCCAACCACTCGACGCAGTTGCCACATCGTTGCCTGCACCTTATTGGTCAATTTCGCAACGTGTGGTGTCCAGGTGAGCCCCTTGTCTAGGGTGACCCCTAGGTACTTCAGTTCTGAAACCAAAGTGAGGGGTCTCCCGTACATCTTGGGTGCTCTGAATCCCTCCATTTTCCTCTTTCTAGTGAACAGGATCATCTCTGTATTTCCTGGATTGACAGGGAGACCGTTTTGTTGACACCAGTCTTCTATGATTCGTATCGCCCTTTGCATTCTGTTACAGACGGTGTTTAGGTGGTGGCCTACTACCTCCACGACACCGTCGTCGGCGTATGCGTGGGCGTCGAATCCTTCCTCTGTTAGGCGTTGTAGGAGAGTATCCATGATCAGACACCACAGGTGTGGGGATAAGCAGCTGCCTTGTGGGCAGCCTCCCGTTGCCTCTATGTTGACCCTGGACTCCCCTAGATTGGCCTGGATCTTTCTCCCTGTTAGTGCAGATTTTACACATTCGGAGATAAGAGACTCGGCTCCCCTTCTCTGTAGGGCTGTTATTATTACCTGCACTTTCGCCTTGTCGAAAGCTTCTTCGACATTAAAGAATACTGCCAGGGCGTACTGTTTGAATTGAAGGGCTTTTTCTGCTTTATGCACTACTGCGTGTAGGGCCGTGACGGTAGACCTTCCCTCCACGTATGCATGTTGGTTTATGTGAAAAGGTTGGTTGGTTAGGACTCCCCCTAGTAGGTGTCTGTCCACCATTCTTTCCAATGCCTTCATCAAAAAGGATGTTAGACTAATGGGTCTGAAGGATTTGGCCGCCGTATAGTCTTTCTTTCCGGCTTTCGGAATAAATACAACGGTGGCTTTTTTCCACTCTGTCGGTACATATCCCATTGCTATGCTGGCTCTAAAGATTCTCTTTACAAAAGGTAGGAGTATCTCTTGGCCTTTTTGCAGGAGCGCCGGGAATATGCCATCAGGCCCCGGGGACTTGTAGGGACTGAACTCGTTGATTGCCCAGGGGATGGTAGCATCCGAGACCACTCGGTCCGCCAGTCTCCAGTCAGGGTCTTGCCCCTCCCGGGCTCCGGCGGTCCTCTGCGCCCCCCGTTCGCCGCCCTCTCCCGGGAAGTAAACCTCGAGCAGGTGTCGTATTGACTCCTCGCATGAGGCGGTCCAGCTCCCGTCTGGCCTTTTTAACGATGTTAGCGTCTGTTTATTCTCGCTGCTTAGGATTTTAAGAAGTCTGGAGGTCTCTGGAAGGGAATTAATCTCTCCGCAGCATTTCCTCCAACTGTCTCTTTTGCAGTTTCTTACCTCTTTTTTGAACTCCTTTCTAGCCTCTCTGTATATTTCCCAAGAGTCATTCTCCCCACCCCTCATCGCCTTGTTTAGTGCCTTTTTGGTTTTGCTGCGAAGCCTGTCTAGCTTGCTGCTCCACCATGGCACTCGTCGGGTCGACTGGGTTTTTAGGGGGCACGCCTCTTCGAAACTTGTTGTTATGACAGTTTTAAGCCTGTCGACTGTCTCTTCTAAGTCCTCACAGTTGTCGATGTTCATTTCTAGAATACCCTTATTCAGGTCTAGTGTCTCCAGTCCATATTACGCGGGTTCCTTTTTTGTTCCTGGATTTTCTCGTCGGTGTCTATCTCGTACCTGATCATGCGATGATCGGACGTAATAATCTCCTCTGTTACTCTCCAGTTGACAACGTCTTGGTATATACTCCGCGAGACCAGTGTGTGTCGATAACTTCCTGTCGGGTCCTATCGACAAACGTTGGTTCGCACCCTTTATTCACTATTTCCAGTTCCGTGGTGGTCAGAAACTCAAAAAGAGCCTCCCCACGCTTATTCACATCGCTCCTACCCCACGCTACGTGATGTGAGTTGGCGTCGCACCCCACGACTACTGGAAGTCTTTTACTCTCCGCGAATGCGATGACCCGCGCTAATTCCTCTGAAGGAGGAGGACCTATGCTGTCGTACGGAAGGTACGCGCTACATATAACCACCTTTTTGGTTCTATCTCTTACCTTTAATTCCAGGATAGCTGCTGTGACGTCTCCGGTTTCTAGTTGTGGAAGCTCCACAACGTTCAGGTCCTTTGATGTCAGTATGCAGCTTCTTGGTGCTGCCTCTCTTGTGCCGACCGTGATGTTTAGGCCGGTGCTTCCTAATGCTCCTACTCTTGTGGTCCCTGTTAAAATATAAGGTTCCTGTATCAAAACAATCTGCCTGGCACTAGTGCCAGTCAGGGTCCTAGCCAGATTGATTTGCCTCACCCGCAATTTTCCCGTTGCCGTGTGCATCGTGGAGAGTGGAGGAAAGTGGGGGAACCTCCTACTTCTGCCTTTTGGCGGAGGGGTCGCCACCAGGCCCCCGGGAAGGGCGTCGAGTAGCGGCGCTATGGGTTCTGTCACCCGACACGGCGAGGGTGACGAACTCATACGCCAGTCTCCAGTTGACGCTCTCCAGGTACCTGATGGTGTCCGCTTCTACCATCCAGGTTAGGCGCCAAGCGCCGGGGCTCCCTACGGTCCCCAGAAGCCGCCACTGCGACATGTCGAGCGCGCGGTTCTGGAGACCCAGGAACTCCCTTAGCCTGGCCTCGTCTACCTCCTCCTGGGTTCTTAGTCAGAACGAGATTCCTCTGCCGTTTGGCCTCGGCTCGCCGCTTTCGGGTTCCCCCTTGCGGGGGTACCACTTGGCGGCTTGCTTTGGCCGCCCGTACTGGACGGTGGGTCAGCCTTCTTCCCAGATGCAGCTGCACTCCCCGAGGAGTGGAAGTCTCTCCCTTGTCTCCGGTTCCCCCCCCCGGCAGGGATCTGCATCATTCCTAGGGCAATCAACTGACGGCATTTTTCGGCCTGCCTCTGTCTGTTCCTCCGACTTTTCTCCTGCTTCGACGTCCTCTGGACCACCTCCTCTGTGGTGGCCTTTTGGACTTCAGGCGGTGGGTGGTCGGCCTTCCCATCCCCTTTCGGTTCAGGTAGGGCGTCCATTCCTCCGTCTGACAGCAGGAGAGTGTCTTCATCGACACCCGATGACTCCTTGTCACCCTCCTCCACGGGTTCCACCTCTATGGGTTTGGGGGTTCCCTCACTCTCCTCTTTTTTTGGCACTTGCTTCTCCATTTTAACTTGTTTCTGAAACATAGAAAAAAAAGAAACTTTGTGGGTTTAGGGGTGTGTGAAAGTAAGTAATTGGTAATTGTGGGGTGTAGCTCCATGGGTCTTCTGACGCGCCATCGCAGCCTCCCCCCGAGCCTCGCCGGTTCCAGTCACTCGGTCGTCGGCGGCCGTAGTTGAGATCCTCCCCTTAAACGCGCAGCGCCCCCCTACTAGTTACCAGCTGCACTTCTGCGTCGTTTGGAGATTTTCACCGGCTGTCCGGGGCAGCCCCCTACGTTGGTTAGACAAGGGTGGGCCCTATACTTCCCGGTGGCCTAGCTGTGCCACTTCTAGTTTTTCTGCTACTACCAGACCCGACTGTGGACCTACATGTCCGGGGCGTTGCTGGTGGGGGGAAGCGGAGATGCCTCCTCTCCAACCTTCCGAAGCTGTGTTGTGTATCTCCCCGTGGGAGTGAGTGTCGTGTGTGTGTTCGTGTAGTGTTTGTAAATCTCCCAGTGGGTACCGCGTGGAGGTGGATACTCGGTACGTCCATGAGCTTTGTGTCCATTATCTTTCCCCTTTGAGTAAGACAATGCACTTTTTCAAACAGCTATGGTTCACCCACCTCTTCAAATAGTAGGTCCCACAAGTAAAATAAAGGAGACGTATAAGCTTTATATAAAACAAATATTGAAATTTAAATTTTTATCCCAAACCTTTTTTTAAAATGTTTATTAGGTCTAATTTCGAAAAAAGTGGAGTTATGTCGAGTTATGCTCTTCTTTCTTAGCAAAGCACTATAAGGAACTGGTCTTATAGCTGATTTAATATTGTTTTCTTACAAGTGTGTTTCAAAGTTTTTCAATTGTGCCCCTTAATATAGTCACGTGGTACTTTAGCCACTGTGAGTTGAGACTAAGAAAAGTGCCTTTTGCCGCTGGGGTTTAATATGGACAATACATGGACTATATAAGCTTAAAAAAAAATTATCGGAAGATAAAAATAGGCTAATGCTTGCTATAAAGAAAAATCATGTCACATCAAAGGAGATTCACAAAAAATCTTTAATAAATTTATCCTGGAGGCAGCGCCTAAGTTAATCGCCTCATTACCACATCATACAGCACACTTCATCCCAAGGACGTACATTTTACGTCGGTACGTTCCGGGACCAATTACGAACGTAAAATATATGTTCGTACAAACGTGTAAGTAGTACGTACAAACATGTACATAAACACACGTATGTTATAAGAGCGAGATGTAAAAACCTTTATAAAGTATATGTTACAATCTTAGCAGTTTCCTACGTATAGGTGTTGGTCTAGTGGTAGAGTATCTGGGTTTTAGCCGGGAGACTCGGGTTTAATTCTCGGAATCTCCAATACTTTTTTTTTTAAATTATCGGTGAAATATCCTTGCCTGACCCAAGCCCACGTACATGTTCGGTTTTGATCCCACGTAGGACCTAAATTGTATATACCTGAAATGTACGTACATAGGACGTATACAGTACGTACTGTACCACATCCAACGTACATACTGGGGACATAGAAAGCGTTGGAAAATGTACGTCCCCGATACGTACATAGTACGTCCTTGTGCGTACTAGGGACGTGACGTATGTCCCAGCAATTATCTACTACTTGAGAAATCAGCCACCAAAATCACTAGATAAGTTGCCAAAACCGTATCACTAATTTACCTATGCCACAAATTTACCTTACCTCACCCTACTAGTTTTGCATTTTTGTTTTAGGAAAAAGTTTAAAAAGCAAGTTTCTGTAAGGACTCTTCCGGGAACACATAGAATATAAGAAAATGTCAAGAATAAATATAGTATTTGATTACCTATCCTATATTTCCATTATTTTATGAAATAAAAAATGTTTAAGCCTTACGTAACATGTGTTTTGTCTAAAAGACAGTTTTTTGTTTGACTATGTTTATAGAAAAACAATTCAATAGCAAAAAGAAAATTAATAAAGCCTGGATAAGGTACTTCGTTGGTTGGTAATTATTTACTAGCATACTATAGTTACATGCAAGTAAAAACAGAGCAATAAATAATAACACCAACATAAGCTTTAATAATAATTATTACATAAATCAATCAAGATACAAACTTTTTTTTCCTCCTGAATTTGTTTGAACCTTTTTTGTCCAATGAGGCAGCCTTTTGTGAAAAAAGGACACTGCTGTCCTATAAGTGTTGGCTCTTATGATGACTGATTATCCAGCAGTATTTCAGTTGTCATTAATTTTTTTGGACGGCAACTACTCGTGAGCTTTTTAAATTGTTGCAGGAATACACCTAAAAAAGAAAAAATATAATTCACAGGAAAAACTTAGGGACCTTTCTCCACTTTGTATTATCCAAGGATATGTATTGGGGCCATAAAACATACCAGGGGGTTCGCAGATGTTTATTTTTGAGGACGGGCTCCCCAGTCTCCCTCATTCAAGAAAAAGTTACTTACTTAGGTGCTAAGGCTATATTTTTTGTTTTAAATTTTAGATTAATGTTTGATTATTGAATTTATATTTCTGTGATTATTTTTTATATTATGTACAACCACCGGCCTTCATGGCCAATGTTTGTAATTTTGAATAAGTAAAGTCCAGTAAAAAATATCAGTCAGAGTTTAGGTATATATTTTATCTAAAAACTTATTTGTGCCGGCCCCCCAGGGAGAATTTCGACTATTGGTAATATATTTAAAAAGGGCCATGCAACTTTTTTGCTATAACTTTACCCCCACTCCTTGAGAAGAAAATAAAAAAAATACATGCAATAGCAAATATAAAATACCTCATAGCAGCAAAGCTAGAGTGGTGGGCCTCTTGTCTAACCATAATCTGAACATGTTTACTAACCAACAGCGTCAAGATTTCGTTTCTTAAAATTTCGTTCATGATAACCCTAAAAAAATGGCAAAAAAGTTAAATTTGAATTTGCCTGAATGTCAAAAGGTCACCGTCGCTCATTCCACACTAGAGAACTTAATGTTTCATTGACATGTACACAAAAGATTTAATTAAATTAAATTAATAATTAAATCATTAACATTTTTTTAAATAAAAACAAGAATATGTGTTATTCCACCAAAAGTGTGCATTGTTATTGTTAAAAAACCGAAAAGTAATCTAAAGTCATTATATTTGAAGGTGCACTAGAAAAACCTGTTAATAATCACATATTTAGGGAGATTTTTAGATTTTTTTAAAACGACTCCACACGGGAATGAAGCTTAACATGGCAATGACACGGGAATTATTTTTTTAACATGATAATGATGCACAATTCGGTTTTTAAGTTTTATTTACACAAAAATAAGTTAACTGAACATGGACTAAACTGAACAACTACTTATTGTTAACTTATTTATTTTAATAACTCAAATTATAAAAAATACTGGCTATTTAGGCTTTTTTGCCAAACTTATAGTAAATCCTGTTTCCTTTTGAAATTATATTTGTTTCATTAAGTTTAAAAAGTTGAATATCACTATCTGCATTATCGGAATTTTCACAAACCCTTAGAAATGTGACTTTTACATCTCAATCGATCAAGTCAATGTAATTTTGGCATATTGCTACATATTGATAAGTTGCTGTTTTTTTTTGTGAATTTTGTGTTCATATTTGACCACCTCCCATCTCTCGGTCTCTCGGCTCTTATTTTTAGAGTTAACATAAAGCAAGCTTGGTGGTATCTGTGGTATGTTTAGACACGAATAAACGCGCTCAAGCCAAGCTCTTCTGCAGTGGTCAACGTTATCAAGGAACCTTCCCACCACTTTTTTTCAAGGATAAACGCCGTGTGAGCTTGAACGCGTAAATACTCAGGGACAGAATTTAAAGAGGGACAGAGTCAAAATTATTTTATATAATTAATTTTTTTTTAGTCAGGATAAAAAGTTAAAGTATTTTATTATTATTGGTTTACTGAAAAATAACTTTTTAAACCAATATTAAATTTTGCTAAGGTGCATTTTCTATTAGAATTTTGCGTTGAGGACATGACATGGGAATGACGTTTGCGGGATAAAATAACAAACTCTTATACTTTTTGTAAAAGCTTTAAGAAATAACATTGTTCTCAATAAAATTTTAAATTAAAAACCGTATTTTTATTTATTTTTTGGCTTTTGACCCTTAGGGACTAATGCACATTTTTGGTGGAATCACCCATATACAACTGTGCTAAAAAAGAAGGTTCACAATGACAAAAAAGTAAAATCATGATAATTCTTGACATAAGAGTAAACTAGAGTTTTAAACTTCCATTGTTTTTTACTTTTTCACTATGTTTTGATAAGTTATGTATGTATATGCAATTATCATCACGTACTGACAATTGCAGAGACATAAGCAGTTGAAAAACAGAGTAAAAAAAAATTGTCAATGAAAGTTACATTCACCTTCGAATAACAATTCTTAACATGACATGTATATTACTTTTTTTGAGCACAAGTGTAAACCAAGGTGTAAACATAGTTCCTATGTTTTTCTTGACAGTTATTAAAATTTGTGGAATGTTACAGCAATGTCAGATAAAAGTGGACACATTTATAAGAGCAAAGAATACCTACCTATGTCCATGATATTATTAACGAAAAATGGGGACTTTACCAAACTAAAAACTTTGGTATAAATTAAAAAATTATGAAAACCAACCTTTTTATATCAAAATATTACGAGATGATCGATAAGCTTCACCGCTCTTGGTATGTTGATTTTTTCATTATTTCTTCCTCGCTTTTTGTGTATCTAAAAATTTAACAAAAAAAAAACAAAATTAACAAAAAATATAATATTTTGAATAAATAAAATTAACGGGCATCTGTATTGATACCAGTAGGGTGATTTTTGTTGGTTTTTTGGCTACTCTGTTATGTTCAGCTTTATTCTGCCTGCTGTAGTAAGGCCCTGTCATGTTGTTAACTTTAATAATGATGCAAGGGCACTTTTGTTTTGTTGCATCTCTGTTATAGTTATGTTTATTCTGTGCAGAGCCATTTTTTGTTGTGCTGTTAACTTAAAAGATAACCACACACACTAATTACAGCCACAAGACAAAAACAAACCAAAACCACTTTAAACTAATGGTATGACTTATGTAAGTAATGCTTAAGGGTGCCTACACAGAATAAAAATAAAGATAACAAAATGACAAAAAATCAACCAAAAGCATCCTGGTACACCTTTGCTTAATAATGTAGTTCCGGTTAGCGTTTGCAGTTTGGTTTTGAGAATCAAGATTCAGATGAATTTTTTTCTTTTTTATTACATTTTTGTTCCTAACTAATTTCCATTCATTTTTATGTAAACTAGATTAAAAATTTAAATAGGTTGCAAAATATTCTTTACTCTGTCAATTTATATACTTGAAAACTTGCAAATATCATCTCAAATATCAAATTATGACATTAAATTTTATATTTTAAATGAAATACTCCTATTTTTTTAAAAATTAAGGTGGTTTTTTTTCTTAATTCCAAAAAATACAAATAATAGATCAGGTTTGTGGTTTACCTTTGTTGGTTTTCTAGTAACTGATACATACTGTCCCATTATGATCTTTGGCTTTATCAAAAATGTAAGTTTCAGAATAAATATGACAGTGCAGCATACTAACCTGTAACTGTGAATGGTTTTAATAAATGCCAGCCTCTTCCTCTTGGTATCACTGCTGCTGGTTGATGTATAGCTGCTTTGAATTTCTTGATTTAATCTGAAAAAAGTTTAAAGCAAAATAAAGCGGAATATTGCAGTTGAAAAATCAAACATTTTGAACAGGAAACTCTTAACAGGAAAAAACTAAAGTAAATAAATAAAAACTGAATTTTAAAAATGTAGCAGTAACATAAAAATTAGGTAAAAATAGTAAAAATACTAAAAGTAAAATTAGTTTAAAAAAGTGGTTTTCTATATCATATCAGAGAGCAAAAATTACTTTCTTTTTCTTACAATTCTTTTCAATGTCTTTTTCTTAGAAATGCTCCCTGATGAAGACGCAGATGAAACAGCTATAGGTGCATTTTGTGAAACTTGACTTATGCTTGCATCTGAACTCATCAAAGTTGAGTTTTGTGATATATCACTGATGTTGGTACTATGCAGACTTAAATATTGAATTTCTATGTCCAAAAGTAAGGATGGCACAGCATTAAATTTAGGCATCTTTCTCTATTTATCTGATAAGAAGTCTTCAACTTTAAAATGCGAGGAGCACACTAATTTGTTCCTGTTCCTTTGCTACTCTTCAGGATTCACTTGAAGTGCCTGACGCCATATTTTGGATATCGGACCTTAGTTTGGAATCCTAAAAAAATGTGAAACCTTTTGTTATTGAATTATTCACAAGATATTTTGTAATTGTTTAATTACAAAACCAATGTTACATTTTTTGGTGGAAAGGACATTATTTTTCATGATAAATGAAAACATACTAAAAATTGATAAAAAAAAACAAATTAATGTATCAGTTTCTTGCTGTGTATTAGCTAGGTAGGTACCTACACATATATTTTATTTAAAATTTAGCAATTTTAAACTGTTTGGTTTGTATAATTATATGTATTTCCTCTAATTACTTAATTTGCAGTGCCTGTATGGAAACATTTACTTGTCAAATATCAGTCTGACACTAGATATACCAAAAAAAAAACTACTAAAACTAACTGGGTATGCATGCTTTTAAAAAAATGTTTTTCTTGTATTTATTATATTTTTTTATAAGTATGTTTTCCTAAACCAGAAAATTCAAATTGTCCAGCATTTTTTTGAGCACCTAAACTATTAATGTAAAAGTAAATGAAATGTCCTTGCTTCTAGTTGCACTTTGTTGCCAAAAAATAAGTTTGCTGAGCACAAAGTATGGTTATAACATTTGGAGCACAAATAAAAAAAAAATACTTATTGTATCAGGCAACCGACGGGGATTTCACTTTTTTTTGTAGAGTTCGCATGTTTTTAGAAAATGTGAAACAAAGGAAAAAAAATAAGGATTTTTTTAAAACTAGAATGAAAACTAAGAGAAAAAACAGAAAAATATTTAAAATAATGTAAAAAAAAAACAAATTAATGTGCACCAAAATGTAAATATATACCTACCAATTTTTACAATTTTTGCAAAAATAAAATAATTTTGGGGGTATTGGCATTGCCTACCTATTTCATACATGACAACTTAGCACCATTTCTAAAAATAATGTTATTGTTCCTGTCACCATGAACAGCAACATCGAGTTTGTAACGGTGACACAAAAGACCTTGTATTTAGGCACATCACATATTTATGAATTAGGCACTCTACTTGGTACTCGATGGGATTAACACATTAAAACTTAAGGTAATGGGGCTTTAAAGGTGCAGTCATGGTTCCATAAAATACCTAAGAAGTAAGATATAAAAATTATTAATTTCTTACTGTAAGCTAAGCTGTGAACTATTAACAAATGCACGTATAGTATGTAGTTTATTTTTCTTTGCATCTTACTTCTTCTGCTTAATTTACGGAACAATGAATCCAGCTTTAAGGTCAATTTATGCTTGTATCTTAGATCAACAAGCAGTACAAAGTTCGCAGGTTGTTTAATTACCCTGTAAAAAATCCGCAAAGAATATTTTAGCTTGATCTAAGTTGCGAGCATAAACTGACCCTTACCCTTACTTGTGGAAAGAAATGTTGACGTCCTCCGTCAGCCTCCTTATCGATTTACAATTTTTCAGTGCACACGTCATATTCTACAAATACACACAGACCACTTAAGGGTTCTAAAAAGTAGCTTTACACCAAAGGAAAAATTATTAAATAAAACACAAAAACCAGGCCGACGAACTCCAAAACAAAACGACAAAACTAAGGTTATGAAGAATGTCAGGCAGACACACTGACATTGGTAAGTTGGAAATACAGTGAGTCGACCAATTTTGATGTTTGCATGGCATAATTTTTTTTTTCCTGGTAAGGGGTGTTACCTAGGTATATATAGAAACTATGCTTAGGGTAATCTCACAAAAAAAAGACGTGGGTGGTTAATTTTGATGGTGGCGGTATCTATAATATAACCATTTAAGTACTTTTTGATGCTAGGCATATAACTAATATTGATAGGTAACCAGTATAGTCCATGTTTTTACATTTCCGCATGTTTTAGCTTTAGAGGAAAATAATACTCAATTTGTTTTTTATTAGAGGAAGAGGATTACAAAGCTTATTAATACAATCTAGAGGGTTTTTTGAAATTAGGTGTCCATTATTTGGAAAATTACAAATATTTCCAATTTAGTTTTACAGGTCTCTATCAAGGATATTTCTGACTGTTTCTGACGTAATATGGGCGCGCCAATTTTGAAACACCACAAAAGCTAAAACAGTTTTTTTTCAAAAAATAAACAAAATTTTAAAAAAGTACCAAGAATTGATGGAAAAACATAGTCCAATAAACAATTTAGGCAAAATTTCAGGCCATTTGGAAGTCCCGTTTCCGAGAAGCATGCGGAAAAAGAATTGCCTAATAAACGGACCCAACAGCGTTGCCGGTTTAACGATGTAATTGGGCCGTTAAAGTTAATAATAAAAATGTACGACTTAAATCAAAATATCTACTACATACACATGAAAGTTTTTTCCTAATATTCCTTTTTGGAGATGATTTTCGCTAACTCCGGTTATTGTTGTATTATTGAAGGTAAGTGTATGCGCATACGTTTTCTGTTAACCCCTGGTAATGTTAGCTAGATCTTCTCCTCATGGAGCGACCCTCATCCTTCGGGAATAGTCGTTACTTTCCATAGAATGTGATCCGTAATAAATAAATTTAAGCTTATTTACTATATTTAATTAGGTACCTAAATATTTCATTTAAACAGTATTAAAAAATAACATTATTAAAAAACCCAGAGCAAAGTTTTAGGACCATTTGGAGAGAAAACTACAAATGATAATGGCTTGAGATTGGTTCAATTGTGTGAAACCCATAACTTGAGAATAAATAATGGTTTTTTTCTATAAATAATGGTTTTTATATTCACAAGTACACATTGTTTCAGCCATCAAGAAATCATTCATTATGCTATAGGGAGACAACACTCGGAACTGAAGTGGTATGACGTGCGTGCACTTCGTGGTGTTACCTGTGGATCGGACCACCATTTGGTAAAAGCGAAAATATTATTCTCTTTAAGAAAAACAAAAATAAAGAAGAAAATGAACACCTAGAAAACATTGAAGAAAATCCAAAATACAACTTTAGAAGTCTAGAAATCGAACGTACGCAAATATTGTAACCGAAGCGATTGGAAGAAAAGTTAATAAACACAGCAGAATACACATCTCAAGAAATATATGCAAACATCGTAAAAAGCTTGAAGGAAGCGACCAAAGAGGCTGTTGGATACCAGGATAATAGATATAGCAATAAGATATGGTGGTCTGAGGAAATACAGGATATGGTCAAGGAGAAAGAACGCACATACGTAAAATGGCTCAGCACTAAAGACCAAAGAGACCTAGAAATATACAGGGACCCCAGAAGACAGCTAAGGAACTTAATACGCACGTAAAAAAAATTAAATGTTTTTGCACAAATGCCACGATATAAATACGCACGTAGGAGGTAGGCAAAGTTCTGAAGTGTGGAAATTCATATCGGTGGTAAAAAACCCAACAAAAGAAAAAGTAAATATTCCAATAATTAAACCCGAACCATGGACAGAACACTACAAGGGACTGCTGCAGGAAATGAGACCCGAATATCTTTCAGCCTCTCCGAGGAGTGACATAGAAGTGCATGGAGAGGAGATAATCGTCGAAAAATAAATGACAAAGAATAGCATTAGAAAGCTCAAATCGGGAAAAGCTAGTGGACCTGAAGGAATATACGCTGAAATGCTCAAATATGGATCAGAAAAACTCGCGGACACCCAGTAACTCATGATTGGACAATAGCATTCATATCCTCAATACATAAAAGGAAACAAGCTGGATTGCAATAACTATAGAGGAATTTTAGTAACCAGTACACTAAGTACACTGTACGGTAGGATTTTAAAAGATTTAATAGAGAAAGAATCAAAATCTAAAATTAAAATTGTAAATCGATTTACGAAAGAATTCCTGATAACTAAAGGTTTGAGATAGGGGTGTTGTATCTCTCCAACTCTTTTTAAAATATATATCGCAGTTGCTCTAAAAAACTGGCAACGTAAAGAACTAACTAGAAGCATGGGAATACACAGGGTTGCCTACAAGATTCCCTAGATAAAATTTCCCGTTTTTCCCAAATTATTTTTTTTTAATCCCGATGTTTAAGCAGAAAATGTTGGGTTGGTGTGGGATCTGGTCTCAACTCTAGATTTGATCTTAAAATTAAACTAAAATTTTAAGTTTTTCGTAATTATTTTTAAAAATTTGGTTTAAGAGATGCTGAGTTGGGGTGGCATCTAGTCTCAGTTCTATATGTGTTGGTGAAATGTTATAAATGCCCACAGGCAAAAATTTTGAAAAAGTTATACTAAAAAAGCTATTTTTTTAAACGTTTTGAATGCTGTTGATAAAAACTGTTAACTAAAATTGTAATAATTACTAAAATTATAGCGAGTGCCAAAGGCAAATTTTGTTGAATAAAATTATCTGATAATGTGATCGAAACAAATACCGCAGAGTGTAATATTTTGCAAAAAGTAGTGTGTAATATTGTATATTTAAAATGTATATTTTTTTTTATACTGTGTTGTGTTAAAGTGTTTTTGCAGAGTTAAAAAAGAACACAAAATATCCATCCTATCCGGAATTCGAACCCGGAGCTTTCTATGTGGCAGGTAAATACGCTACCCACTGCGCTACAGAGGTCGGAAAAAAAAGTTAGAGGTAAATTTTATATAGGTACAAGGGAATCTCAACCAGGCAAATTTCCAGACTTTTTGCCGGATATTTCCCGACCCCACCAAATTCCCGACTTTTTCCCGGATTTTCCGATTTTCAAGGATTGTGGCAACCCTGAATACAACTTAACCACCGATGTACCATATACACACAACAGTTTTCAGACCACTAAGTAATTGTAGCTAATGATAAAGAAGACATAGAGTATATGATGAGAAAGTTGACGGAAAAATACCAAAAATGGGGGTTAGAAGTGAACGTGGATAAGACACAGTAGTAGTGAGGTTATATTACTTCTAGACCACTCATGAGGAACTTGCATCTCTTGTTTTGGTTTGAAAAAACAGCAGTGACCTTGAGAGCACAACGTGGATCATGCTTTAAGTTTTACTTCGTCAAGGTCATCTCTTAGGCATCACTTGACCTTCAATTCATTTTATGATTTAATATATTATATTGGCTTTAACCTTTAACACAGCTGCTGCTTGCGTATCACAAGCATCAGCACCACCAACTTACTATATTCTTTGCTAAGCGCTAAGATAGTCTTGACCTTGAGAGAAATACTGCTAATTGTTGTCTGAACTTGCTTAGGAAACAGAACAACTATTTCAAATCATGCAATAGATAAAAAAAAACAAATTATGTAAAGTACGATTAAGATAGTCTTGACCTTGACCTTGACCTTGTGACTAAAACCTTGTATGCATTTAACTTTGACCTTGATGGATCATCTTGGAATTCAAGTTTTCTAGGAGTTTAGTCTTGACCTCGGGAGAATATACTGCTAATTGTTGTCTGACCTTGGTTGCGTTTTGTCTTAAAAGGATATTTACCCTTGACTTAAATAGGTTCTCTTTAGATGCCTTTAAGCGCCCCAAATCAATTTAACACAAAAACCTTTTCATACCCCCACCCCTATACTATTGGGAAGGACCTGGGGTACACATATTAGGTTTTAGAGATTTGTGCCCAATATATATACTTATCTTCTTCTTCTTTTACTTGCTTATTTCTTATACCTCATCTTTTGTGCTTTTTTACTACAGCAAAACTTCTCATTTTATGCCACCCGTTAAAAGCGGTCACCCCCTCTGAACGGTCAGTTTTGAGTTCTTAAAATAAATCGTATAGGATTTTTTTATAATAAGAGACCCCTCGAATACCGAAACTTTTCTAAAACGGCCACGATCATATGAATCCGTATCTTTTAGGAAAATTACATGGAATTTTTATCTTAAATTAGGATCGCCTCGACCCTTCCGGGGATGTTTACATAAGCCTGTACTTTATTAGATAGATAAAAACGAAATATATAAATGGATTTTTAAGTACAAATATAGTTTAGTCTTGGGATCATGGGAACAATTGCTTTTGTAGTCTTGGAGCTGGTATTAACGAATAAATATCTGAGAAGGACCTGGGGTACACATATTAGGTTTTAGAGATTTGTGGCCGATATATATGTATACGTAGTGTGTGTTATTCAAGGGCACATCTTACGCGTCACTCGACCTTCAGTCTGTTTTGCGATTTAATCTTTGCTTCATACAGCTGCTTCGTGTTGAATATATCAAGCTTTATATGCATTTAGCAATGACCTTAGGTAAACAAAGTAGTTCATGATTCAAGTTTTACTTTATTAAGGGCACATCTTACGAGTCACTTGACCTTCAGTCTGTTTTACGATTTAATCTTTGCTTCGGCCCATAACACAACTGCTTCATGTACCACAATTCACCAGACCTGAAATCTGTTTAGTGTGCAACGCGGGAACCAAAAAAACAATTTTAAATCACACGGTATGATGGACAAAAATGTGTGTTATTATACATAATAATAAATAATAAACAAGTAATTTTAGAGTGATATATTTTATGTGATAGTTTTATCATTTCATAACCTTGGAATTATGTAAAGTGCAAAATGACAGAACTTGAAATCCAGTTTCTGCTGGGGTTGTCCCAATACTATGCACTTCTTAAGTGGCGGTATACAAATCCGGTCTCATATCATTTAAGTCTTGATGGAGAACCAATACGTGGAGCATTTTACGAATAAAAACTGAAAAATACAAAAAATCCGGATATATATTTAGTAGACACAGTACTTTGGAAGCGAAGAGTAAAAAATATAGAAAAATATTACGTTAAATGATTGGGTTTCCCAGAAAAGCACAATTCATGGATTAATGCTGCGGATCTAGCATAAATTTCTTGATTTGAAAAAGTAACAATGGATTAGTTGTGACCTCATTAAATGGTAAGACTGCAAAAGTATGATATAATTTTACACTGACCAAACCAAGAATAATTTTTTATTTGGAGAGTCTTTAAAAACTAATATATTGACGTAATTTTTACTTAAGTTATAGGTTCTCAATCTCATTTTTTTAAAATTTCTTTTAACATCCACAATTTAACACCCACAATTTAAGGGTTAAATATAAAATTGCTAACGAGTGATGCCTTGTGTAAAAGGTCTTTCAAAAAATAAACTATCAACTTTCACAATTCTTATATGTTGTGGATAAAAATGGTGAAAATTGACAGGTCTTACTGGAACACTGGAAATTGTTTCTGATTTTAATGCAAATACCTAACACCCTATGTTATTGTAAGTTTAGTCAAATCGAATATGAGACTATGACGTCATAAAACTTTCGGGTCCTGGTCATTCCAACCAGGTTTTGCTTCAGTTGCACCAACGAACCCACATATCAATCCATGGATATGTATATCCACTGGATTGTAATATCTTGACATAACTTATATGCATATTTTTTATATTCAGTGCATATCCATAAATATATAACTAAAATGGCACACATTTTTAAATATCCATGAGATGTTGAAATTATATCCATTTCATGAATATACATAGAGGTACGTCTATTGTGTATTTTTCAAAGTATATTTCTTTAATATATTGGAAAAGTTGCTCTGGCGCGGTTCTTCACTAACATTACCAGCGTTTATTCGTATTTTTATTTAGGGATTAGGGAAAATGTCTTAAAGATCATGAAAGACTATTTAACAGATAGATATCGGACGGTACAAATAAAAAACTCCTACAGCAACAAAAAAAACCTCAACCTGCGGTGTTCCTCAAGGAATGGTCTTAGAACCGCTGTTATTTAATTTATATATCAATCAATCAATCAATCAAAAAAACGTTTATTAAATGTAAATAAGTTACAGATTACATAACTAAAAATCAATAAATTTGCAAAAAAACATTTCGAAAAAATCACTGAAACATTTTCATGCTTGTGTGTGATTTAAGACGAAGTAGGAAAGCAATATTTAATTATTGCTAATGCGTCACAATCTATAGTTAATAAAAATAGTTTAAACTCACAAAAAAAAACAGGTTACAAAATTTGAAAAACTGAAAAACAGCACTTAATTTATCGCATATATCAAATCATTAAATTTATCGCATATATCAAATCATTAAATAATTTTCTTCCACTCTCATATATCTAGTTTTGGGTCGTTGTTTTAAATTTATAAAATGTTTTTACTGATCTTATATCTCTTGGCATCATATTATACAACCGTGGAGCAAAATACTTCTCTGATCTTTGTCCATGAGTTTTCTGCGTAATTGTTGGATATGCTAATTTGTTTCTTGTTTTTTTTTTAATGTGTTGTCATATCAAGAGAAATCTTATTTTTAAATATATTCTTATACGTACATCCAACAACCTGCACTTTTGAAAAAGACTTTCAGTTGGAAAAAGTCTATTTTCTCCATGCATGAACCATTTTTGTATAATATTTAGGTATTTTATATGGCTTTCTGAGACTCTTCCACATGCTAGTATACCATAGGTTAGGAGACTTTGTATTAAAGAAGAATATATTATTTTCATATGCTTAGGGGTGAGAAAGTCCTTAAGGTACATAAATTTTGCCAAGAGACCTCTAATTTTTTTTAACTAGATTTTTAACATGTGTACCCCAGTTTAGTTGGTTATCAATTGTTATGTCAAGGTATTTTATATTTGCCGTTTCTGGAATTTCACTTTCTCCAATCTTTAGGTTATCCAGTCGTGGAAGTTTCTTTTTTTATAAAACGACAACAAACAAAGAAACATATTTCGTTTTTTCGATATTTAAGGTTAACGTATTAAAACTAAACTAATCTTTCAATAAATCAATATCGTCCTCCATCATCAATTTAAGATCCTGCCATGTTTTCGCGCTACAGAAACAACCAGCATCATCAGCAAAACCAACTATTTTTCCATTTAGCTCCAATTGAAACAGATCGTTCAAATATATAATAAATAGCAATGGACCCAAAACAGTTTCTTGCGGGACATCATAGGTTACTTCTCTTTCCTCACTTTCAACACCGTCAATCTCCACTCTTTGTTTTCTTTTTAACAAATAACTTTTTAAAAATTAAAAAAGAAGCTAAAAAACCTCCAAATCAGTTACATCAACCGAAAAGAATCTAAAAACAAAACATCAACAGATTTTGGTTGGAAATACCGAAAATTCAAACTTAGATGAGCATCCCACAAGGAAAACACAAAGAATCAACGCGAAAAGAGAAATGATTAAACGATGTTTCGCTCTGGGTAACCAGCGTGAGCTCGTCAGTGGTTCCACTGGTCACCCTCCCCATACATCATTAAACACCATCATACACTTTGATTTCCAACTTCAAATCACTCACAAATAGACATCGTTCCGCACTGGTACTTATCCAAGTTATCTGATACGGATTCGTCCTGGGGTGTTAATATTTCCAATAGGATTATGCTCCTAAGGCAATTAAAAATCAAAAAAGAAGTTAAAAACCCTCCAAATCAGTTACATCAACCGAAAAGAATCTAAAAACAAAAGATTAACAGATCTTGGGTGGAAATACCGAAAATTCAAACTTGGATGAGTACCCATAAGGGACACACTGTGACGGTCCGATTAGACTAGGTTATATTTTATTTTATAAGTCATTAATTTTGTTTGTTAATTCTGTTCTATTAGGTAGATCCCAAATTTTCCTTAGTTTTTTTCAATACACCTTATAAAATTCCAAAAAAAATAAACAATTAAAATTCTATGTTCAAAAATTAAATTATATTCAGGAAAACTGAAGAGTGGTATTTTCCTTCCTTACAGTGTACCCACTCTTAGATCTTCACCAGACCAAGATGTCGACGTCGCCGTTAAAGAGCCTGGAAAGGCCCTTTTAATTAAGGTATAATAGAAACTATTTTCTTTTTTTTTTCAAAATCCAGTGTCTCTGTGCAATTAATATAAAATTTATCTATGAATCAGCCTTCTCTGACATAACAGGGTGACATATCCTTTTCTTCTTTTGTCGTAGGGCCTTTCCCCAGGAGTTTTGGGGTTTTTCCACCCCCCCCCCCCAACTTTCCCTATGATATTGATTAGTGTTTTCAACGCAGCAATGAAGATGTTGTACACCATGGATTAAGACTGCTGGGAGTCTTCGTTCGCATTTCACTTATTATTTTCCACCTCCAGAGGAACTTCGATAATGTCGGTAACATAGAAAATGAGATATTTTGTTGCCACATTAAAGGTTGAAAATTTACCTAAGATGTCAAAAATATATTCCCTTCGTTTTATATTCAAAATCAAAATTACTTATTAATATTAATTAAATAAGTTGGTTAAGGTCTCAAAACAACAATAGGTACTTATCGGTACATAAAGTTGGCATAGCCTAACTTTAGTAAAGACGGCACTATTTTTAACAATCCCGCACGAAGTTTAAAAGGATTCTGACATTGTTGTTGTCTAAATATGTCATCTTTGCTATCAAAATAATGTCGACTTTCATAATGTTTGTGCGTGCCTTTAATAAATGACGGCATTAACTTTACTTTGTCAACTTTAAGAATGGTACAATATGAGCATGCATCTGTCAACCTTCATGTGGAACTGTCAGAAATAGTGCCGAGTCGCTTAAAACAACCAACGTCAACTACCTACCACTGCAAAGCCATGCCAATGTGTAACTTTTGCAAAAGGTTTAGATTTAATGAAAGGCATTGATTTAACTAAATTATTATTATTCCTCCACCATAACGACCCTGAGACCCCTTCAACTATATAATAGTCCTAGGAAGAGTGTCTCAAGTGGCGCCCATTGTGAAATTACTTTTTTTTGATTGGTAATGAGGTATTGATATGGTGGGTGACGGTTTTTTTTGGTGGCAACAGGCAAAAAGTGTTTAAAATTTTTTTGTGCTTTTAAATAGTATAAGATTTCAAGGTCAATGGGCAACAGTGATGGAAAACGGTCAGTATTTTTAGTTAGTCTTTTTTTTCAGGTCAAAAGTCAGGTTAAAAATCAGATTGTGTTTTTTTAAATTTCAGTCATTTATTGCAGTTTTTTCTCAACATTCATCAAAATCTTAGAGTTTTAAAAGTAAATTAGGAAAATCGAAGCATTTTTGGTGGGCTGAAGTTTAGGTCAATTAGCATTTTTCTCATAAAAACCCAAGTTATTTGCTTTTCATGTTTTTTACATATTTCAAAGGGCGAAAAGTGGGTTTCTATCTCTATAAGCTGGTGAATTTAATGTTTTGTTTAACCGCATTATAACAAATTGTATTTTTCTTAAAGTGGTTCATTTGGTAGTGCTTTATCTGCTTTTCATGTTTTTTTGATATTTCAAAAGACGAAAAGTAGGTTTCTATTTCTGTAAGCGGGTGAGTTTAATGGTTAGTTTAACTGAATTATAACAAATTTATTTTTCTTAAAGTGGGTAATTTGGTAGCGCTATATTGTATCCAGTAGGAAAATAATGTTTTGAATTAACTGTTAAAAATTTTACACAATGGCATATTAGCTTGGAAAGTTTTATTCTCGGTTTTACTAGTACACAAGCAGCTTATATATCCCTGAGAGAGAAACAAAAATTTAAAAAGAAAAAATGTGGAATACTTTTTTTGGTAATAGTCACTACTTAGTGTAAAAACTAATGATACACAATTTTTTTCCAGCAACTATTAAAATTTTCCTAAGTTAAAAATTCTACTACTGTGTCAAAATAACAAATTTCGTTTTTGGGTCAAGAACAAGATTTTTTTTTAGGTTGACCAAAAACAATTCTCTAACCCCTAAACTTATTTGTCAAAAGGGGCATTGGCATTTAGTGCATTTGGAGTATTTTTTTCCCTACAAATACAGGGTCTTGATTTTTTTTGCATACTCCCCAGCGATCCCATCTTGTCACCGAGATTGTCCCTTTACTATTCGATGATTTTTTTGTTTTTGTGTCAAGAGTGAAGTTTCGTTGCACAGGTTGCGAACTTCTTATTTGCCAAAAGTGGCATTGGAATTTAGTGTTAATTTACAGTATATGGTCTGAATTTTTTTTTGTCTGCGCACTGTGGGTCAAATTAGGGACAATACCCAAATTAGATTAAGAGAATAAGTAGCTCTGAACTAAATGATTTTTTTTCGCTCTGTGGGACTTAATAAGTCAATTAAATTTTTCTGTTTTTTTGTTTTCTAAATAAAAAAAATACCTTGTGAAGCTTTATTGCTTTATCCCTACTACCTAACTGCTATTTGTTAATCATTTAGTTAGTATTTAGGATTGCCCTTGACTTGGAATCGGTTTGGCACATTGTTTGGTACGGATTTTTTTACATTTTTTTTCTCGCGACGCGACTTTTTTTGTGAATGTGAGGAGGGAACTCCATAGTGATTTTGTTGATCCTAAGTGGTGATTATAGTGTTGGACTTTCGGTATTGGTGATTACCAGTTTAAAATTGCTTTATTTGAGTTAAAGCTCTAACATTTAAGTTTGGAGTATTTTATATATTTTAGTAGTTTTAAGTGTTATATATATATATATTGAAGTCAATCGTGCCGAGTGCGAGCCTGATAGCGGAAGCTAGCGATTGACTTATTGCGACCTGCTTTTGTTGGATATCTGTTTTGATGGGCGGTTTTCAATCTTTTTGGAGTCACTTGAAGGAGGGGAGGTGAAGTTTTATTGCATTTATTTTCGTTTTTTTTGTATTTATTTTCGACACAGTTTCTGGTGCAGGATAGATCCACACCGACTGACAAATGACGAATTAATCTGGGAAATGACGATTCGAGGTATAGAAAACAGTGGAACATTGGAGGACAAAATAGATCGGTTGGGACTGGCCATACTGGATAACAGACCAGATGATCCTGAAGTTCAACTTGACACTGCTTCGGAACTCACTATTAATCAAATCAATCTGGACCAGTTAATAGAAAGAATCCAATATTTAGACAAAAACAATAGAGTAGATGAATATCGAAGAATACATTCTCGGCTATTTCATATTCAGCATAGACTAAATGTTATTCAGCCACGGACACGAGCTCAAACAACAAAGAAGTCAACCTTAATAATATTTTTAGAAGAAGCTTTCGATTTGTTACGAGA
Source organism: Oxystoma pomonae (assembly GCA_963921995.1). NCBI lineage: Eukaryota > Metazoa > Arthropoda > Insecta > Coleoptera > Brentidae > Oxystoma > Oxystoma pomonae. The sequence goes on from OY998169.1 coordinate 28,281,998, forward strand.
TCAAGAACGCATAGCTCGACTTCAACCGTCCGTTGTTGCGAATTCGAGTCAAGAATAGAAAGAATATAGGGATCCGCCTAGATTGGTGCATGATTCTCAACCCGGTTGCTCATCAACTGCTGCATTTCAATGCCAATCAATTTTGGAACCCACAAACCGGAATCAACAACCGGTCAATATGATTAACTTGGATCCACCAGTGGCGCAGTTGGTAAACGTCGAAGGTGTAGGACATCCCGAACACCAGAAACGGTCGGCTAGATAGCATGGCCGCCCTTACGACCAAAATACAGGAAGTGTAAATCAACTATCAGGAGTTAATACTAGAGAATCCTCGCATATTCAACCACGAGATTAACCTCAACGCGAACCACCGACTGGACCAGTTGAGCGTACTAATTTGCAGGATCGGGGGCACCAACTAAATCCTGCTGTGTGCTTGCGAACTACTGTCTGAGCGTTTGCAACAGCTTAATTTTATCACTGAAGAACCCAGACATCGAACCGTGGACCTGTCTTCGAAACATTATCTTTTCGTACCAACCCCACTGTTGATCGATTAGATGGACCCTGGGAGGATGACCGTGAGTTCGTGGACTCAAGTCGTCGTGTCTCTTTTACACACCCTGTTCCGGAAAGTTTCTCACGATCCAGGATGCAGAACCTAAACGTTAAGGAACAACCAGGTTCAAGTAGCGCTCGAGAATCATCGGTACCATCAAATTTTTATCAGGGTATGGATTCCAACAACGAAAAGCGAGTACCAGATTTTACTACTTCGGCTGGGGGATCGAAAGGGCAGTCTGCTAATCATTGCAGCTCCAATTCCAAGTTTCCTGTCCATAGATGGAATGTATCTTTTGATGGTTCGGGTAACTTGGTCAAATTTGTTGACGAGGCGAGAGGAGTGTCCAAGGCTAAACTGTTTCGTTCTGTCTATGATTTTCTGACAGGGGATGCAAGGGACTGGTACGTGCCCTGGATTAATAGCTTTAGAAACTGGGATGATTTCGTTGGCAGGTTGTTGGACATGTACCTACCATCAAATTTTGAAGAAGATATGCTGGATGATATTAAGAAACTCACTCAAGGGGCAGATGAGAAAATTGTCTTCTACCTTACCCGCAAAGTCTTTTCCGGCAGTTAGTTCGAAATCGACCCTCGGAGGAAGAACAATTAAGAATCATTAGCAAAAATCTTCTACCTTTCTTACAGACCGCATTGGCGTTCCAAGATGCACATACTATCGAAGACTTATTGTTTAAGGGGAAAGAAGCGGAACAAATAATCTGGCAGGCTCAACAATACTGTCCACCCCAACAAAAGTCCCGTTCTCAATTGCAGGAACCACACCTGTCTTATACCAGCAAGACATAAACAAGTGTGCCTGTGAGAGCAATGAGAAATCAATATAGAAGATAATGTTCGACCTATAAAACAACGGTACTACCCAGTGTCGCCCCACAAGCAAAAGATTTTAGATGAAGAAATACAGGCCATGCTTAAAGCTGGAGTTATCACACCGTCCAACCTGGTCTGGTCTTCACCGGTTCTACTCGTACCAAAAGGAGATAATACATATCGTTTCTGTGTGGTTTATAGACAAATAAACAAGGTTAGTAAAAAGGACGCTTACCCTTTGCCCTATATCTCTGATATTCTAGACAAACTGACCGGAGCCCGTTATTTGAGTGCCTTGGACATAAAATCGGCGTACTGGCAAGTAGGCGTCAAACTCGAAATTCAAGAATATACTGCATTTACCGTGCCTGGAGGAGGAGTATATGAGTTTAAGAGAATGCCCTTTGGACTGTCAAACTCCCCAGCCACCTGGCAAAGGTTAATAGACAATTTATTTGGTGATTTAGATGGTAACGTCATGGTATATCTAGACGGTATAATCGCCATTTTAAGGGATTTTGACTCTCATTTGGAAATTCTAGGTAAGATTTTTGATCGACTGACAACTGCTGGCTTGACAGTAGTAGTAAATGTCGATTCTGTCGGCCATCCTTAAAATTTCTAGGCTATAAAGTTGATTTTTTAAGGTCTACACGTTGACATAGACAAAGTCAAAGACATTGTGAAAGTAGAATCCCCGAAAAATCAAACTTAAGTCCGTAGATTTGTAGGTATGGCAAGTTGGTATAGAGAATTTGTGCCCGATTTTAGTACTACTATCGCCCCATTGACGAGGTTAACCCAAAATGGTCAGATGAATGTCATAGTTCCTTCGATTGCATCAAGAACTCTGTAATATCTGCTCCAATACTCACTTGTGTGATGCCTCTGCTGATGGTGTTGGAGCGGTATTAACTCAAGAGTTCGATGGGAATGTCTGAGCGTCATTTGGGCAGTGGAAAAGTTACGTCACTACTTGGAGGGCACTTTACGGTAATTACCGATCACGCCGCCCTAATCTGTCTGAACAACCTAAAAGATCCAACTGGCCGACTAGCCAGATGGGCACTGCGACTACCCCTACACTGCGAAAATTGTAGTTCTCAAAGACAAACGAAAAGACATTTTCCGTCTCCATCATGATGATCCCAGAGCTGGACACGAGGGGGATACAAGATCTACTGGAAGATTTACAATCGCTACACTTGGCCAAAGATGAGAGCTTATGTCAGGAAGCGTAATGTTTGTGCGCAACATAAATCCGAACAAAAAACAAAAGCTGGTCTAACGGGGACACGACCCTGGCAAACCATTAGCTTAGAGTTTATGGGCCCTTACCCGAGAAGCACAAATAGCTATACTTACCTTTTACAAGTGTGCGATGCTTTCAGTAAATACGTCCTTCTATGTCCTCTACGAACTGCTACCGCTAAAGCCTTAGTCCGTTTTGTTGAAGAACAGGTTTTCTGTGTCTATGGAGTGCCGAAATATCTAATATGTGACAATGGTACCCAAATGCGTATCAAGGAATTCCAGAACTTAGCCGAGCGTTATGACGTCAGGTTATTCTATACCGCAGTTTATCGTCCAGAAGAAGATCCCGTAGAACGATTATAACCGAATGGTAAAGACTATGGTAACCTACTACATCAAAGATAATCAGCGCCGGTGGAACGAAAATATTGCTGCCATTGGTGGTGCCGTCCGAAATTCCAAAAGCTTTGTGACGAGACATACGCCGTATTTCGTCAATTTTGGTCGAGAATATATTGGAAGCTGGGCTGAGTATGATATTTTATTAAAGGATCCAGGAGGAACAACGCCCAAAGAAACGGACCAGAAGAGACGGATTTAAAAAACTTTTTGATCAGGTCCATAAGCGCTTGGTGAAAGCCCAGGAAAACACTCGCAAAGTTTACAACCGGGGAAGACGGCCGCTCACTTTTAACGAAGGAGATCAAGTCTGAAGGAAGAATAAGGTGTTATCAGATGCAGGAAAAGTAATCTGTGCAAAATTGTGTCCCAGATTTGTGGAGCTTTTGGCATGTCGAGGACCTAAAACCATACAGTAACGAGACTGAGAAAATGAGTTTTTTTTTGCTATAATAAGTTGTATATTTTTCCGGATTTAAATAGTTTTTAAGAATTGATTAAGGAGTTATATATAGGTTTTTCACTACGTTCACATTGTGCTTAGGGTTTGGTTTTGCCAAGATCGGTGTTCACCTCTTTCGGAGGAGAAGGGGGATGTGACGGTCCGATTTTGATCTTAGGATTGCCAACTAATCAACTTTAACTTTACAGTCATTTGTTCATTTTTCTACCTTTTAAAATTGGCAATAAATTATGTATGACCTTCACGGAACAGTATTTTTGGTAAAAAATTAATAAAACACTTAGGATGTATTTTGTATGATTGTAACGATGACAAGCTTTTTGGTTGTTGAGATCATTTCTTTAGCGAAATTGGTGGAAGTCTACAGGCAGGGCCGGATTTTACGGTCGTGCAACTGGTGCGCCGCACGAGGGCGACAGCCCGAGGTGCGGCATTTTATACAGATTTAAAAAAAAAATAGATAAATTATATTGCACGGACACACGGCCGAGATTTGGGGCGCGTGCTACAGAGCAAGTGGTACGAGAACACCACGCAAAGTAGTACGAGCGCCCCCAGCCAATCACCTGATAGCGATAATCAATAAACTTACCACCCACGGAGAGATGCGTACTCTAAAGAAAGATCTTTGTTTCTTAGAAAAGGGGCGGCAAATTTTATTAATGCCAGAGTTGGCCGTAAAGTTTTTGGATTGAACTGGTATTTTGTCCTTTTTTCTCCAATAAAAACAAAACATTTATATAAAACACTGAAAGAACTTTATTTCTTTGTTAAAGCAAATAAACTGTGAATTTAAATCCAGATATAATGGTACGGCTATGATGATAATTTAAGGCCTAAAATAATTAAGCGTAATTTAAGCAGTAAACGTTTGTATTAAAGCAATCTTTTCTATCTTTTTGCTGAGTGGTTGCGTGCACACACACTAAAAATCGAAAGAAGTTTTGTATTTTGTGCAAATTTATTAAATTTTAATTTTAAATTGTTAAATTGTGAACATGTTTTCGGCCAAGTATGCCATCATTAGACTTCAACAATCATTACTCCTGTCATTTGACTTTTACAAACACTTTAAAATTTGGACGCACACATTTAAAAAATTTACAATAATATTAACAAGTTCTTAAAGCCTTTAAAATTAGCGAATAACGTGACCATGCCTTAAAATATTTTAACACCTCTAAAAATAAATAATTTAATAAGTATTTAGCTAAAGTATTTTATATGAGAAAATACATTTTTTAAAATTCTTGAACATTGATTCGTAGTCTGGAGACGTACCGACTCCTGAGAGTTGTTGAGACTCGAAGATTTCAACAGAGAGTGTTGTTGGCGGCAGGTTGCTTCGCCTTTATAAGGTATCTCCTCTGCACTTCCTGAGTTTCGATTCTTGAATCAGGGAGTAGGGAGCACTCCCGAGGAGGTTTGAGGGACTGTTCCCTTCTCCCTGATCCCTGGGCACGCATATTAGTATTCTTGAAACCCGATGATTGGAGGATGGGAGCGCTCCCCAGCAGTAAAATTGCCGGTTTTATGGCAAAAAAAAAGCGGAGAATTTTGACAGCGGCAACTAACCAAACGTGTGACTCCGCGGTAAAATCTCACTTTTTGTCACAATTTTTGCTCCAAAAGTTGAAGGACTACAAAAAGCGCCACAAATTATTAGCAATTAGCCCCCTGTCTTTTTTTGTTGTAATGGAGAGGGCGGACTTCCTAGTTAGAGCTGCCACATAGGGTGTTACCATATTTATGACAGATTCCGTGAAATTTTTCGTCAGGCGAAATAAAGGTGGATTCTAACAGCACTTAGCGTGATTTAATTTAACGTAACTTAATTTACCGTAAGAATTGCTCCTATGAGATTTAATGATCGCGTTCATACAGGCGCAATTTAGCGAAATTTAACTTAAGAGATGACCAACTTTTATCTTTTCTTAAATTTCCTTAAGTGAAATAAAAATTGCGCATGCCCAAACAAAGATGGAGGCTGATTTTTCACAACTTGTAAACAAAATACAAGAACAGGAAGAATTTGATTGGCCAGCTGACAAAATTTTTGACAAAAAACAGCAAAAATTGGCAGCTACTTAAGGAAGCTGTATGAACACTCGAAATTTTCCTTAAGTTAGGTTAAATTACGTTACGCTAAATTAAATTATGTTAGGTGCTGTTAGAATCCACCTTAACTTAAATTTTGGTTCAGAGAGATTAAAGGGTGGCCTCTTTGGAAGAACTTTTTTTCTGCCAAACAACTTCGAAAAAAAGTTTTGCGTAAAAACATAGGTTAGAAAACCCGGGGAACACTCTCTTGGTTTCGAGTAGGAGAGCATATCTGCTCCCCGACTCCCCGTGGTCTCTCCATTTATTTCAAGAATACAATGTTCTCATTTTTAAGTGAAACCGCGCCTACTTCTCTCGCTCCCTACCTCCCTGGAATTCAAGAATCGACACCCTGGAATCTTCCCCTATGCGCGTAAAGATCGTGGTTCTCCGCGCGGGTTTGGAGTGATAATAAAAAGAGTTTTTAAATTATATTCAAATCTAACCAACTAAATTAAATAAGAAAGTAATTGTGTTTTCTTTCTTAGAATAACTATAGAATTGTGTGATTTTGAAGAGAAATTAATCCAGCAGTAAGTACCTACCTAGTCATATAGTGTAGTTAGGCGGACAAGAGCGCTATATAAGAATCTTTAAGGGCGCGAGGAACAAATAAAAGGGGTGGATAAATATTACAAAATGCTCTTGTTTACTTTGAGATATAAGTATAGGTACTACTTTATTCCAAATTCATCCGGACCAACTTTTTGACACTGACAGTGACAGTTTCATTAAGTTGCTGTATAAAAATGTCAACCGCCATATTTAAATTGGATTATATATACAGGGTAGATTCTTTAAACGGAACGGTGCTTCTAACGGGTTAGAATTTGGTTTTATAAAAAAATCCAAAAACACGTCAACTCAGATTTTTAATTTTTTTTAATCGTGCTATCTTGGATTTTTTTATGTCGTTTTGTTTACGGGGTATGGCAAAAAAATATATTTTTTTTATAGGACTCCCTGTATAGTTTGACTTTATCACACACTAATACTCTATCTCTTTTGGTTTCCAAGATAGGGGCATTTAAACTTGCATGGAATTGTTGTCTATGCCCTGTTTTACGGGGAATATTTGAATGAATATCGAAGTTTTCCATACAGATTTATATAAAAATATCTTGATTAACGTAAAAGATAGATCATACTGTGTAGTATTGCTGAAGAGAGAACTGTTTGCAAAAAGAAATTGCCATACCTCGTAAACTAAATAATATAGACAAAATCCAAGATGGCACGATTAAAGGAAATTAAAAATCTCAGTTGACGTGTTTTTGGATTTTTTTATTCAACGAAATTCTAACCCGCTATAAGTACCGTTCCGTTTAAAGAATCCACCCTGTATATATTGTTTTAAAAATAATGTATAAATAAAAAAATTGTTTGTGAAAATTTTTATTGTCAAAAAAATACTTGTGAAAATTATTATTGTCAATAAATTACCCCCCCCCCCCCTTCGAAGCAAAAAGTTCCTTATGGGGGGCGGCAAAACAAGCTCTCACACGAGGGCGGCCAAAGAGCTAGAACCGGCCCTGTCTACATGGAAAGGACTTCGCAAGGTAAGTAATCTATTCAATAATTATAATATTATCTTACCTAACTTTTGTGAAGATTACAATTTTACATTAAATTTGATACGTTTGTTTTGTTTAATTTTGGGGTTAGAAAATGCATGAAATCTGACGTTTACGCAGAGAGTTTTAGCTGCCCAAAAAGGCTCTAAAAATATCCGTAGAACTTCGCAGTCGGTCGTTAATACGCAGTTACGCATGCGGCCTAAGACAATCCGCGCTTTACGTCGATAATTCACCGCTATATCGTTTGCTGAGCTAAATATCTCACAGCTGTTTGACGGAACACACGTTGTGCGATTTCATGTTAATTTCTTCGTGTCGTCCCTCATTCGGTTGGAAGTTTTCCTTGTCTGAAACTTCAAATATCGATCAGTTTTCGTCTTGGTCAAAGTTTTCTTCTAATATCCCAGTATCAATCTCTTTTATTGGAAAGAACTAGTCTGTTCCCAAGATTATCTAGTAGATTCTGCATGTTTTTCGTTAATCTCGTAATAACTTCCAAGCACTCTTTGTGCACCTCAATCAACCAAACTTATTAACCGTGGTCAAGTAAGAGACGTCATTCTTTAGTTTTCGATCACTTTCTGGCAAGAGTCACTTTTTGTATTGTCTTTTTTTCTCAATTTTTTGCTAAAACCTGTGAATTCATTTAAAAGCCAATCTTGCGCTAGTTTCGTCCTCTTTAGCGGCGAAACTTAGGCGTTTGTGTGTGTTCTACTTATTAACTTACTATTTTTTTTATTTCAATTCATTTTTTTTACTTCAATAATGTTGATTTATTGAACCCGCCGATCAGTGAGAGTATTTCAAAGTATTTAATAAGAAGCATAAATTTTAATGAGTGTTTTTTTTATTGAAAATTTAATCCTCGCACGAGGGAGTTTGAGAACTAAAGCACACGTAAGTCTTTTTTTTTAATTATATGATATGTCACTAGATCTACCATTATACTAGGCTATATTTTATTTTATAAGTCATTAATTTTCTCTGTTAATTCTGTTTTATTGTGTAGTACCAAATTTTCCTTCATTTTTTTCAATACACCTCATAAAATTCCAAAAAAAAAAACAAATAAAAATTCTATGTTCAAAAAGTAAATTATATTCAGGAAAAAAAATTAGAAATAGACGTCGAAAACTGAAGATTCGTATTTTCTTTTCTTACAGTGTACCCACTCTTAGATCTTCACCAAACAAAGATGTCGCCGTCGCCGTTAAAGAGCTTGGAAAGGCCCCTTTAGTTAAGGTATAATAGAAACTATTTTCTTTTTTTTTCCAAAATCCAGTGTCTCTGTGCAATTAATATACTTAATATAACTTTAAAGAAGTCAAAAAAACCTCTAAAGCAGTTACATCAACGGAAAAGAATCTAAAAACAAAAGATCAACAGATCTTGGGTGGAAATACCGAAAATTCAAACTTGGATGAGCATATAATAGAAACTATTTTCTTTTTTTTTCAAAATCCAGTGTCTCCCCCCCCCCCAACTTGCCCTATGATATTGGTTGGTGTTTTCAACTCAGCAATGAAGATGTTGCTTCCCTCTTGGCATTTTACTTATTATTTTTCACCTCCAGAGGAACTTCGATAATGTCGGTAACATAGAAAATGAGATATTTTGTTGCCACCCAGAAGGTTGAAAGTTTTCCAAAGATGTCAAAAATATATTTTCTTCTTTTTATATTCAAAATCAAAATTACTTATTAATATTAATTAAATATGTTGGTTAAGGTCTCCCTCAAAACAAAAATGTGGTTAATATCTCTCTTAAAACAACCAACGTCAACTACCTACCACTGCAAAGACATGCCAATGTGTAAGTTTTGGAGTTTAATAGTAATTCATTCCTTTACGGTTTTTCTATGTACCTTTTTTTCCAACAGGTTTAGATTTAATAAAAGGCATTTATTTAACTAAGTTATTATTATTCCTCCACCATAACGACCCTGAGACTCCTTCAATTATATAATAGTCCTAGGAAGAGGCTCAAGCGTCTCAATACAAAGAACCAAAGCGAAGCGAAAAGAGAAATGATTAAACGATGTTTCGCTCTGAGTACCCAGCGTGAGCTCGTCAGTGGTTCCACTGGTCCCCATACACACTTTGATTTCCAACTTTGAATCACTCACAAATAGGCATCGTTCCGTACTGGTACTTATCCAGGTTACCTGATACGGATTCGTCCTAGCGTGTTAATATTTCCAATAGGATTATGCTCCTAAGGCAATCAAAAATCAAAAAAGAAGTTAAAAAACCTCCAAATCATTTACATCAACCGAAAAGAATCTAAAAACAAAAGATCAACAGATTTTAGGTGGAAATACCGAAAATTAAAATTCAAACGAATCCTTATCAGGTAACTTAGATAAGTACAAGTGCGATACGATGTCTATTTGTGAGTGATTCAAAGTTGAAAATCAAATTGTATGATGGTGTTTAATGATGTATGGGGAGGGTGACCAGTGGAACCACTGACGAGCTCACGCTGGTTACCCAGAGCGAAACATCGTTTAATCATTTCTCTTTGGTTCTTTGTGTGTTCCTTGTGGAATGCTCATCCAAGTTTAAATTTTCGGTATTTCCACCCAAGATCTGTTGATCTTTTGTTTTTAGATTCTTTTCGGTTGATGTAACTGATTTGGAGTTTTTTTAACTTCTTTTTTGATTTTTAATTGCCTTAGGAGCATAAATCTATTGGAAATATTAACACGCCAGGACGAATCCGTATCAGGTAACTTGGATAAGTACCAGTGCGGAACGATGCCTATTTGTGAACCACTGACGAGCTTACGCTGGTTAACCAGAGCGAAACATCGTTTAACCATTTCTATTTTCGCGTTGGTTCTTTGTGTTTTCCTCTTGGGATGCTATCCACGTTAGAATTTTCAGTATTTCCACCCAAGATCTATTGATCTTTTGTTTTTAAATAACTTTTTAATATATTGTAAATTTTACCTCTCAAACCGTAGCGCTCAAGCTTTTCTAGGAGTGTTTTGTGACAAACGGTGTCGAAAGCTTTGGAGAGATCAACAAACAGGCACATTGATGGTTGACTTTCATCGAGAGCGTTTTAGATTTGAGAAATCAAATGCTGAATTGCGTCCTGAGTGGATTTCCCTGCTGTGAACCCAAACTGAAACTCTGACAAGACTCTATATCTCTCTAGAAACCCAACAATCCTCTTTTTTATAATTTTTTCTACAATTTTCGAAAAGACAGATGAAAGTGATACTGGCCAGTAGTTCAATATTCGATTTTTATCTCCACTTTTAAATAGTTTCACTTCTAATGCAATTCCAGTCAGGCAATTTTTTATTTTTTAGAGAACCTATTATTTGTTTTAACTCTAGTTCATTCGTGTTTTCCATGTATTATATGACGTTGTTTTTGTAATTTAAAGAAGTTTTTATTTTACCAGTATACTTTTTGCCCAGTTCACTGTAATGTTTGTTAAAATGATCAGCTATTTCTTTTTTATCTGTTATAATCTGGTTTGTGTCGTTCTTTATTTGGTCAATTTTTATTTTTGCTTTATTTGTATTACATATTTTATTTACAGACTCTCAAAGTGCTAAATTTGAGGTACTATTTTTATCAATTTGTGGTTCAAAAAAAAAATATTAACGTTATGGTATTCGGTTCCCCGACCCTGGATGAGGAGGACCTGCACACGCTCAAATGGGATAAAATACTGGACTTTGCAAAAAGAACAGTAAAACAAGAAGAGCAGACTGCCAGACCCGTGGTGCAGGCGGCAGATTAGGGGCAGGCTCGGGGTAAGGCAGAAGGGGCCCAGGTAGGCCTACTTGCCAGGCTTCGCGCCGCCCCTTCTCTACAACTACTACTACGTTATGTTTAATCTTAATCTGGATGGCAAATTTGTTAGTTTTGCAGATGATACACCCATATTTTTTACAGCCAAAACTTGGGACGAACTTAAAATAAAAGCTGAAAAAAATTTGGAAAAACTTTTCAACTATTTTCAGTCAAAAATTTTAACTTCCTTCCGCTGAGATGCACATATACCTTTAGTGACTAGGAAAATAAGATGGCTTTTGTGCAAATTTAGAAAGTTTTCAGAGATCTTTGACCTACAGCAATTAAAGACTTTGTAATACGCTTTGGTACAGAGCCACATGACATATGAGTTGGTCGCTTGGGGTGCTCCTACAAATAATAATCTTGAAAAAGTTCAGAAAATGGGTGCTAAAAACAATATTTAAAAAAGATTATAGATATCCAACCGAGCAACTCTTTTCGGGAAGTAAGATTTTGATGTCCGGCAGCTTTTCTGCCTAGCATTAATAAAAAAGCAACATTTTTCTGAAATTAGAAATAATCAGTTTAACAAAACAGATTCAAGTGTCTAAACCGACCAAAACTATCTTACAAAGAAGTTCGAATATCTGGGGCCGAAAATCTATATTTTGCGAAATGAAGTAAAAGTAACAAGAAATAAATTTCTACTTATACAAAAAGTAAAATTATGGATTGGATTGGATAAATGTATATATCTGTTTCTTTTGTCGTGTCACATAATTCATCATTATTATTGGGTAGAATTAAATTGCAATATTTTTTGTGCTATTTTTAAATATGGCTGCACACAAGTCTTTGCCTTTATTTATTATTATTATTATTGTTATTGTTATTATTACGTGAACTGCATATAATTTTGTTAACGTAAAAATCAAGAATTGTGACAAGTTTTATAATTAGCTTTTAAAATATTTGGAAACGTCACAGTATCACAAACTTAGTCCCAGCACAGTCTACTAATTAGATTATATTACAATATGACCCCAGTCTATAAATTCTTTTCTCCAACTTTGTGATACGTCGTTGGAACCTTTAAAAGAAAATTTTTGACATTATACAACGGATTCCAAAAAAAAAAGTGTTAGCCACGCATATAGCTTCTCTACTTATTAATATAACAACAACAAAAAATTGGTGCTAGAAAGCACGGATATTCCACCATACAATCAATTATTTTATGTTGAAAGGAAATGAAAATGTGTGTGTACATATTACAAGGGGGAAATGATGTGCTGTTTTAAAAGGTATAAAAATGCGTGTGTATCAAATAACAGATAAGATCTGCAATTTAACTCAAATTTATTGTTTCAAGTTTGACCAAAATGATTCTCGATAGCCCACTACACCATAGATGCTGTCTTCATGTGAAATGTGGTATTTTGTGCTGTTGGGACGTATAGGGGAAAGGCAAACAAAAAAATATAAAAAAATTTTGGTCAAAAAGTATTTTACTCATTTTACTCTAAGAGGCCATCCTGGGTCCGTATTTTCATAATTAAAAAAACTCAAAGTGCTGCTGAGACAAATGGCAGAGCTCCAAGCAAAGCCCATAGCAAAAGCTTTTTGTGCTGCTTAGCGTTTTTAATGAAAACACAATATTAAAATAGCACCATACGGGTGGTCAAAGAGGTGCATATTAGAGCTCCCAAGCTTCTATTTATAGCTTTTTTTTTTGTTACCCTGAATAGGTAGATTTTGTCTTTTAACGTGCAACCCTTTGTTGTGTGACACAAAAAATGCACGTAACTTTTCGACGGCTGGTAGATGTTTTGGATTTAGAGTAAAATTTGTTATTTTAATAAAGGGATTCTCTTTAAAAATTAGAAAAATTAGATTAGGCTAGAAAAAGGATTTAATATGTAAAACGAGTGTATACAGCGGCGGCAAATGAACAATGGGCTGTAATTTTAATTATACGGTGTCACGAAAGTATAGTTGAGCACCTATATTAGTTTTAATTTTTAAAGAATGGAAACACAACAATAAATGGAGGTTGCAATTATTTAAAGATCTGTTATTATTTAAAACACTATAAAACAAAAGCTCGATCACTTATTATTGAGCTTGTAATTTTTTCACAATAAGTTGTGTGGTAAATTTAAAACAACTTTACATAGTTATTTAACAAGTCTCTGAAAACGGGCTAAATATCGTTTAATTGTTTCACTTTTCGCTTTGGTCTTTTGTGTGTTCCTTGTAGGACACTGATCCAATTTTGAATTTTCGTTCTTTTCTCCCAAGATCTTTTGATCTTCTCTTTTTTAGATTATTTTCGGTTGATGTAAAGTCTCTGCTTATTATTTATAATACCATAACACAAAAGCTCTAGCAACAGTTTTTGAGCTTGTAATTTTTTTCACTTGACTCAATTTTCTCTCTTTTAGTTTTAAACCCAGTCTACCCCATAGAATAAATATGTAAGATATTCTTATTTATTTTAAAAAGCGGTAATTCCCCGGTGAAATAAATGGCGCCTTTGGTTTATATACAGGTTTTATATAAACAAATTTGATGCTCACCATGGGGATCTCCTAAACGGTAGGAGACTCGAAAAGGTTTAAATTAGGGCAAAGTTGCACAATATTATGCTTTGCTTAAAATTAAAAAAAAAAGTTTACAAATTCCGGATAGTTCCGGAGATAAGCGGAAAAAACCGAAATCTTCATTTATAGTTTTTATTTTTCTGCGCCCTTATTCTTAAAGCTGTCAAAAAACGATAAAAACTTTCTACAGGCACTTTTTTAAAATCTACCTAGTGAGAGGTCTGTTTTTGAGACTTGACATTTCAGTGTGACGGCAGCACTATGAAGTTCATTTTTTCTTATGGACACATCCTTTTTTCTCTGTCGTTTGGTTCATAAAGATGACAGATAATATTTTGCAACCTTATTTTGACAAGTCACCTGAGGTTTTGGGTTTACTGACCATCATTAGCCCAAATTTAATTTTTGCTTTTAACTTACTCAAGATATTCATTCTGTTATAACAAAATAACTTTACCTAATATTTTAAAAATCCATTTTTTTCTTTGTTTTTTTAACTTTGAATTTGGGCTGATGATGGTCAATTAACTCAAAAGGTCAGGTACTTGTCAAAATGAGATTCTAAAATATCTCTCATCCTTTAAGAACCAAACGGCAGGAGAAAAAAGTACGTGTCCATAAGAAAAAATAAACTTGACAGTGCTCCTGTCAGACAGAAATGTCAAATCTCAAAAATGGAACTCTCACTAGGTAGATCTTAAAAAAGTGCCTGTAGAAAGTTTTTAGCGTTTTTTGACAGCTTTAAGAATAAGGGCGCAGAAAAATAAAAACTAAAAATGAAGATTTCGGTTTTTTCCGCTTATCTCCGGAACTATCCGGAATTTGTAAACTTTTTCTTTACTTTTGAGCAAAGTATAATATTGCGCAACTTTGCCCCAATTTAAACCCTTTCGTATCTCCTACCGTTTAGGAGATCCCTATGGTGAGCATCGAATTTGAAACACCCCGTATATTCTATTGCCGGCAGAGTGAAGAAAGCCAAATTTCTGTCTTTTACAGCTTTATCCGACAAGCAGAAGGAGAGATGTGTGAGTTGCATACGAATCCCCGGTATGACATCCGACAAAGCTCGAAGGTGTTGTCGTACAGTCGTAGGTCGTAGGTGTGGTGTAGTAGTTACACAGAAGTCGCTGATATAATTGGGTATTAGCGTATTTTTGAGTATACCAACATTTTTTATTTTTTTATTAAGTTTATATATTTTAGTAGTAGGTATTAATATGCAGTTAATAGACACCTAAAGTCAAATATCAGTGGTATCGGTATCCCCATTCCTATCTTGTTGACATCTGATCAAAGTGACGGGCAAACCTACGTAGCGTTAGGTGGCTCTTAACGCATCTATCACAGGACTTATCCGGTATGAGTTTGAAAGTGTACCTGCTTGATTGTTCAACACGAGAGGGATGCGGATACCAATAATAGATACTTAAAGTAAATACTTCAACGCATCCGTATCGGTTCCTAACGCGTTCGAAATAAAGCCAAAATACACATATTTTTGACTTCTTTATGTGATGTTTCGAACGATGCCCGCTTTTTTGAAGGGTGCGATGACAGAACTGCTGATTGAAATCGGTGCGTACGTTTGTGGGTCCGTTACGATACGTACATCCTTCAGTACGCAACGAGATTCTGTCGTCACACCCGTCAAAGAAGCAGGCATCGTTCGAAATATGGCATGAACAAGTCAAAAATGTAATGTATTTTGACTTTGTTTCGAACGCGTTAGGTATACCGATACCGATGCGTTAAAATATTTACTTTAAGTGTCTAATACTGATAATTGACTTTAGTATCTTATTTTCACTGTATTATCTGAAGGTTGGTAAGTTTTAATAGTATTTTCCGTATACTCGAATATTTTCGTTTACCAATATTTTTTTTAATAAATGATGTCACTTATCCGACACATTGACGTCGATAATTTAGTTAATCTTACGTAAAATATGACGTCATCTTACATCTTATAACAACGTCAAAAAGATGAATTTTACGTCATAAATTTGGTGGTTTTGACGTAATCGATGACGATTCATCCACATCATTGTGACGTGTCCTTGCTACCTGGGTATATTCACAGAATATGAGGCAAGTATCATACCCAGCTTTAAAAGTGTTTTTAGGGCGTAAGCATAGGTGCTTTCAAACTGGTGCACTTTTCAGGTAATTGGGCCGATGATAATAAAATATAGGAGATTTTCAAAAACAAATTGTAGTTACATTACACAACATATTTTAGTTTTTAATATTACGTCAAATTAACGAGAATTATATTTTTAGCCAATTTGGTGCCCAAAATTGTACGCTACTTCGACGTGATATTGATCATGTCAAATCCTGGCAACAAATTAGACGTCAAATACATGTGTGGTGATGCATCTGGTTGCCTGAGAACAAATAGTTGATTATTATATTGTAAAATATATTTGATATATTAAAAATAAAAATGTTTTATTTAGAAAAGTATGGCACAAAAATATTAAAGAGGCAGATTTTATAAGATTTTTAAATTAAAAAAAAATCATATTTCACGCAGTTTTAAATCTATAAAAATTTTATATTAACCTGTCCATTAGTAATATATATCTTAACAAATTTTGTGTTATAACGAATTTTGCTATAAACCCTAATTAAAAAGTTATTAATATAAAATAAAAAAAAACACACACGGTTTTATGATATTGTTTCAATTAAAATTTTCATAACTCACACTGTATATAAGCTATCAAAATTTTACATTCCTTAACAAATTTTGTATCTCATCAAAATCAAAAACGTCGCTTTTAAAAAATTGCAAGTCCCAATTTTAATTCATATTTGAAAAAAACAAAAACTATTTTTTTTTCTGTCCATTTGGTTTTTTCGGTTTTATACCACACTACACTAAAAACATAAAATAATTAATTTTTGGCTAAAACTTCTTATTCCAACGCCATAAAAATTTTTGAAAAAAACGTGTGGTTCTGATTTATGATTTTTAAAAAATGGATTAAGTTTTACAAATACAGTTGATTTTTGTTTTGTTTTTAATGCGGGCTGAATCTTATAAAGACACCAGTCGTCCGATTGGTGCCCATGCATCTATATATGTGCAATAAATCATATAATATTAAAATAACCTCTTAAAATAAAAAATAAATACGAATTCTTCCTTAAATACTTGTGATTCTGAAAAGAACCGTTGAAGTATAAATAGCAACTGTTTCGGCCTTATAATTCACATTTATTAAATGTGAATCATAAACAACAACGGACAATTGCTAATTAGCAATTGCCAAAACAAATCTGTGAAAATTAGGTAAAAAAAAGAATATTTTTTACGCAATGTGCCTGTTGACACATTATTTAAAAAATATTAATGATGCTAGTCAATTGACGCAAAGGCATATTTGTTTGTAGTTTTTATGTTTTTATTTTTTTTGGGTTTTTATGTTTTTTTTCTAATCTACTAAACATATATACAACTTTTGTACGGCCATGTTTGACAACGCAACATACAATTTCCAGTGAGAAAAGCATGGACTTTTTAAAAACACCACCAACTTATCTAAAGTAGCTACAAACTAAACACCCACAACCTTATAGTTATTAAACTAATGATAATAAGTCTGTAATTACTTTATCATAATCTTTTTCCATATCGTATAATTCGTCTATTTACTTTTTAATCTCGTCTTTCAGTCTAATTCTCGATTCGCGCTTTTTTTATAAGCATGCTATAACTGCATTTCGGATTTTTCTGCCTTCATGCTCTCTCTTTCTACCTCCACCAAATCATGCTTTATCTTTTTTATCACTTTACGGCTTGTTATAGGAATAATTTTGTAATATTCCTTTTAAACAATAAAATGAATTGAATTAAATTGAACTATAACGGCCGGCGTTAAATCTGATGGCTGCTGCGCACGCCTATCTGTCAATAGTGTCAGAATACTGCCCGGCCAGAATAGTGTCTCGTTAAAAAATCTCCAAGTCCCTAACAGCGAGTTAGACGTTTAACTCTCGAGAGAAAGATGGCTAACATATACTGAGTGCCAGAATGAAACAGGCCAGCAAACACAGTAGACACGGGCCGATGTCGGGTGTCGTGCGGGTGACGTGCGACCGCAAATCAATTGCCGACATGGCAAAATTCATCTCCCGGAAGTACGTTTTATTATAAAAATGTGTGCACAGTAAAAGGTAGTAGTAACATGGATTTGTTTTCACAAACTGAATTTAAACAACACCTAAATATCCTAACCTTAAACTATAATGTTCTAACCACTAACATACAATAGCACTCGTATAAGTAGATATTTTGCATGGGACACGGTAGGTAGGAGAAATGTTAGTCAAGTATTTTACTTGATATACAAGTTTGCATGCGTCGCACATAGAATGCGTGGTACATTTGCGGAGAATCGTCGGTATTATTCCTTTCGTCAAGCCATGCAAATTATTTTTCATGTACATGTCAAATAATCGGTGATGGAAGTCGGTAGTTGGCCCAATATCGTCCCACGTTTAACTGCCGATGCCGACCCAAGTAGCAATTTAACAGACAGGCGACGTTCTTTTCCGCGACCTGAAGTTGTTAGACAACGGCGTAATAAACCAAATACCGACTCGGTTTTAAACCAATTTGGTGGATGGCGTTTGACTACAGTTGGGTGCAGTTATCATTTGACCGTCTTATTACCGTTGCTGTCCTAACTTTGTTCAATTACCCAAACAAGCCCATCCTGCTGGTTATATTC
Source organism: Oxystoma pomonae (assembly GCA_963921995.1). NCBI lineage: Eukaryota > Metazoa > Arthropoda > Insecta > Coleoptera > Brentidae > Oxystoma > Oxystoma pomonae. The sequence goes on from OY998169.1 coordinate 28,300,292, forward strand.
TCTACATTGCAGAACCAAAATATGGACGACGCCACGCAGAGTTTTAAAAAATACTAAAAACTTTCTATACGTTATATAAAATTACTGCTTTTTTAACATAAATACTTTGAAATAGTATTATACATTGCAGTGTTCCGCATTGTTAAATACACTCTAAAAACTTTTGGTCAACCTCAAATTTATAAACGTAACCCAGTTTACTGTAAAATATGCATATTTTAAGTCAAATAAATGCACGGGCCATCGATTCGATGATTTTTAATTAAAATTATATGATTTTGTGAAAGATTTGGATTTACTAAAATTACTTTAAAATAAATAAGTGAATATTCAGGGACATAAATAATCATCTTGGGGTTGTAAATATGTCCATTTAAATGTAAAATTTACCAAATTCAAAGTTTTTTGCTTGTGTTTACATTCAAACGCAACAATGGCGATTGATTTCTTACCTCGAGAAGAGCTTAGAAATGGCGGTTTTATTGTGGTGTCACCGTCGGTTTTTCACGAAAACTCGCCTCTAATTTACCGACCCTAGGAAACTGTAAGGCCAAACAGTCTCCTGTATTATCGGCATATTAGTATATCGATCTATTTCATAAACGCGTGCTTAACTTAACAGTGCTTGGTCTGGGTTGGTTTACGCGTAATCATCTGTGGTGCTGGGTTGATTTCTTTTACATAAAGAATTGTAAAAGCTTTTCATTGATCATCGCAAAATTCCGTGACCGACAACTTTTGTTTTTTTGAGCACCATCTATAGTACTTTGACGGGATCATACCCAGGTAGACACTCTGGTGCCCTCTTTTGTGAAACTCTGAACTGACTACGACTTCGTTCCCTGAGCTGCCACCTACACACCATGATCAAACTAAAGATTTTAATAAACGTTTGCATGTCGTCTTTGAAACGTTTTCAGAGCCCTTTCGGGCGTGGTATAATACACTATAATTTTCTTAACGAATAATGACGCTGCGACGGATACTCTATGTTTTTAAGGTCGATAAAACCACTAATAGAAAATTATTAATTCTAAAATCATGAGGTATAAACTTACAAAATCTGTACCATCTAGATGCTGCTGGTACGGATTTTGTAAGTTATATAATATATGACCTTGAATTTATGCACAGCCAAAAGGGCAAGTGATCTCTCTACTCCATCGCATACTTAATTACATTTGAGAATCAGACAATTAAGCGCTAAAATAAACAAAATAATTTTTGATGGTGCGGGCCTTCACTTGACTACAACAACCTCATTTATTATCCAGTTGCCTTAAAGTCGTTGCTATCCTACTGTGATTTATACTACTCATAAGTCGCACCATGCAACAACGTTTTCATAAAGTCAGCTAAATGTCGAATTTTTAATTATTTGTATTAACTGGACCGTCACTTAAAATAACGACGCCAAATCGGTGTCGTTCGTCACTGAACTATCCGCAACGTTCTATTTCCGTCAGTAAAAATTCCAGTTTTTGACACTAACTATTCGTCAGTTTCCTTACCGTTGACTAACCGTTACTATTAACGTTGGTTACATTTACAACGTTTTCCTGGCGTTGTTAAGAATTCTAAATAGTACCCAACATGCTTAACGGATGCTACAGTTGACTAAACGTTTAGGGACCGTTACTATTTAACTCTGATAACCAAAAGTGGCTAATTTGACGTTTTTAAGAGGTTGTAGTGCGTCGATACTGAAATGATTAGCTGTAGCACCATATGCAACGTTAATTTTGGTATTGAATGTGGTTGTTAGTTATGAATTTGCTACTTGGGGCATTACCGATGTCCGTCGGTCCGATTATTACCGAGCTTCTGCGTTTGTTGGGAGCTAAGGGGGTTAAATTCCTCGCTACTAATCTGGCCATTAAAGACGCACCCAGGCCAATAGCGGGAACCGAAGTAATAAATAAGCGGTCATCGCACCACATCTGCGATATTTGCATCAAAATTTGACAGTGCTAACCAAGGGCGGACCTAGCCTCCAATGTAGGGGAGGGTCATTAGATTTGATTTTATAAAAGATTAAAATAATCACACTAAGGGTCGGTTTCTCAATTGTGGGTTACCAACTACCCTCGCCTTGAAGCCAGGGTGACCCTAGAGTTAACTTTAACCCGTAATTTAAAGATTTTTAAAAGGTTATGTGGCTCGAGTTAACGCTAACTCGATATTGAGAAACGGGCCTTAAGAATGCCATTTATACATACATAATAAATATATAATATAAGAGTTATGTGCAAATTTCTATGTAGATGAAAAAAATGCCACGTTTTCGTCTTATGGGGATTTACATGGGGAAAGTGGTCGGGAATTCCTCCTGTATCTTCTTTTCACGGCATAAATGTTGAGTGTTTTTGTTCACCAGCGACTTTACAAATTTTTCGTTGTGCACCCTTATTTAATGGTTCTTGTTGTTAAAAACACTTTAAACTACACCTTAGTGACAAAAATAATATTTTTGGGTTACATCTTACATGTAGTCTCAAATTATATCAAATTTTTTCTATAATGTATGCCGCTTTTTTCTTTTAAATCCTTAATAGGTTTAAAAAGGCCTTTACTTTGCGGTGTTAGCTCTTCCAAAATCAAACGCCTTAGGCTTTGGTAATCGGCATTATAACTATACTGTTAACCTTTAATCACTCCGAATAATCCCTTAAATTACTTAATCAAATACACCAGAGTGAAACAAAATGTGTAAGATAATGTTTAGTATTGTTCTTTATATCTAGTATACTAATAAAGCGCGCCGCTACTACTTATTGAATTGCACTGGTATGTAGTATGTGGTGGGGATACAGAGAGGTTTACCGACGGCAATCCACGGCCTGGGCACTCGTAGTTCCTGCACCGCTCGTGGGTAGCGCTAGTGGTCATTTTATCTGTCAAAAAAATTGGCTTTATTTTCGAGATTTTTCCCGCTTTCGTTTTCTTTGCGCGTCATTGAAGTTTTGTGCAAATTATTCTTGATTTTTTTTGTTTCAACAATCCAGTTCTTCGAGAAAAGACTTTTATAAACCTTTCAAGGGTGTTCGAACATTATTGACGAAGTGATTTTTGAAAGTTGCAAAAATGCGTTGTTTTGTGCCTAGTCGACGAATGCTCAAGTAAGTGTCCCGTATTTTAAACCTTTATTATGATTTGTTCAGCAATAAGCTATTCTTGCATGTAAAAAACTGTAGGATGTGGGCTTTCAAAGTTATTTCCCCAAGTTGCTTAACCTAACCTAGAGACCCTGTACCTAAGGCTGGGTTTATAGACGCAAATAAAAATAATAATTAAAATAAAAGATGAGCTTATGGGAAATAGGTGTAGGCGTTTATAGAGCAGAAATAAAAGTAAGAAATTGAAATAAAAAGATGAGCAACTTTATTTTTATCTAAAAATGGATTTTTGCTTGCTGCATTGATGCACATAACCTCACTCACTTGTTGCCATTTAAATGGGCGTTTTTGCGGGTTTTTACATTTCTTGGTTTGCTTTTGGCAGATATTTAAGAAAACAGTATAATGGGGTCTAGTTTAATTAATTCAATTCACTTTTGTTTGCATGTGCAGAAGCTGTGTGCTGATTGGTTCAAAGTTATTTTTTTTCTTCCCTATTTTTAGTTGGCTGTATAAACTAACATACAGTTAGTGCTTCTTTCGTAAACGTATAAAAAGTTACAGCAATTTTACATTTTTTCAACATTGAAAATCATGTAACAGACATTGCTTAGTGGGTTAGCACTAAAATGAGGTGGGTAAACTTGCCTTGCACTGAAACTAACATTTTTTGGTTAGGTTATGGAAGATTAACCCACCTCATTATCATGCTTAAGCATAATAATTTTCCTTGTGTCTTACTGCATAACTCTTACCACTTATCTTACAGAACTCTGAATCTGCCTTCACGTTCCAGTCATGTTCTGTAAAGTAAGAATTATGAAATATAAATTATTGAATTCTTACTGTCTACCATAGACAACAGCATATTTCTATGATAATTTATTTTTTCTTCTAAATCAAATCAAATCAAAAGTAGTCTGAATACTTGGTACACATCCACAAAGCCATGCTTATAATAAGTAAATAACTTAAGTGTAATAAAAGTCACACATTCAATCAATCAATCAATAGGTCGAATCCAGTCGCACATTTTTTAAAAAGAGATAATAATTCATACATTTTTAAAATAACATTCAAAATCAATTTCTAAAATAATTTTTAAGATGATATGATATTTAAGTACAATCTCATCAGTCATCTTACTTCTTGCTTTACAGAACTGCTGCACTTTCCTGAAGCAGAACTATGTATTATAAAAAAACTAAACCTTAAAATTATTAAGTTTTTTAACACATAACATAGCAAATAAGATAAAGGTTGTGTTTGATATGTGTGGTAACATAGGTATGTTATCTGTAGCAAATATTAATTCTTACTTTTTATTCAAAAATATGTCCAAACATAAGGTTTCACAATTTGCCCTATTTTTTTATTTCAATATTTATTTCAAATGTTTTATTAAATTATTCCATTTTTTTTTAAATTCCAAAATCAATAATGTAGTTTATTCGTTACTTTAAGAATATTATTTTGTACACAATATGAGATTTATCCTGGGTTTTACCTAAATCAAAAAATGTGTAGATGTTCTTGTTTTTGGAAGGCAGGATTGGGTGTACAATTCCCTAAATTTTAAAAATAATTTTGTATATAATATAAGTTAATAGTTTTGTTTCTTTTTTAGCGTACTCACGAATGGCTTCTTGCTATTGGGCGGCAGTCTTGGCTAGGACAGAAACTTGACAACTACAAAATATGTGATATCCACTTTGCAGAAGAGTCAAGAGTGCCAACTTTTCAAAAAAATAGGACTAATTTAAGAGTGTATGCAATCCCAACTCTGCATCTCGGAGTGGCTGATCCACAAGTTGTTGGCAAGGAGTGGAAAAGACAGTTGGTGCGCATAAAGAGGTGGTTGTGACACAAGAAGATATGGTTGTGGCATGAAGAGGTGGTTGTGGCACATGAAGAGGTGGTTGTGGCACATGAAGATGAGGTGGTTGTGACACAAGAAGATATGGTTGTGGCACATGAAGAGTTGGTTGTGGCGCATGAAGAGGTGGTTGTGGCACACGAAGAGTTGGTTATGGATCAAAAGGAAGTTGTGCAAGAAGCACAATCTTTGCATAAGGATATTTCTATCACGACATAGCCGCAGAGGGATCACACAAAAACTAAGTAAACAGGCAATTTATAAAAACCTAAAAATTATCAATTAAAATTAATCAGTTCAAATGTTATATGTATGCCAGCAAGTTATTTTTGGCTTATGGAAGACCCTTTTTAGGTCTTTATAAATTGCCCTTTTGCCCAGCTTTTGTTTGATAAATAATGAATAAAATAATCCCAGGGAACAGTTATAGCCGATTACCCTGTGCAGTGTTGGTAAAAGAAAAAACACTTAAGAAAATAGTGGTTTAAAATTTTTTGTGATTAGTATTTGTTACTATTATACTTTATTATTATACTGTAGATAACTATAAAAAAGAATAAAATATTAAAAACATATTTGTATTTTATTTAAAAAATAACGTTCGAACTGTTTTAAAGACACCATTTCTTGCTGTCTTTAAAACTTCAACTTATTTTTTTTTAAATTAAAAAAATATATAAGAAACCTCTAACAGCCCAAAATACTTAACGCGCAGCCAGGCGCAACTGGCGCCGCAGACGACCGGTGCACGAACTATTGCGTCAGCTGTATTCTGGGAGTGGCCTATCTTAAAAAATTTTTATATTAATAGTATTTATTCTTTGCGGCAATCTTCCTGCCTGTGGGAACTTGCAGTTACGTCGGACTTGTAGACTAGATACGATGTCAATCTTGTATGTTAACGTTGCGTAATATACTCGTTGTTAAATAATACTTTGGTGTATTATTATTTTAGAGAGTCGCCAGGATATGACATGGTGTCAGGTAGTAGACATCTCGGGCGATCTCGTGACGTGCTTTAAGCACCCTAGAAACTTGTGAAAAAAATGTGCACTGGTTGCACGCTAGACCCCTAGAATAAACGATTTTGAGCAGAGCAGTGCTTGTTTTATCCAAGAAATTTTGTGAATAATCTGGAAAGTTGCTGAAAAAGTCCAGTAAAAATGGAGAGCTTGTTTCGCCCGCCAGAACAGCTCAGTTTGGAAGGAAATATAGTTGAAAATTGAAAGCGATTTGAACAAAAATTTGAAGTTTTCTTGACTGTGACTGGTTTACAGAAAAAATATGAGGAAATTCAAGTAGCTGTGTTTCTAAATCTTATTGGGGATGATGGCCTGGAGTTACACAATAGTTTTTCGTACACAGATGATGAGAAAAAATCGTTAAAGTCGATACTTCAAAAGTTTAAAGATTATTGCTCGCCACAAGCCAATATTATTTTTGAACGGTTTAAATTTAATAGCATTGTATAAAAAGAAGGCCAGTTATTTGACAGTTTCTTGACAGAGCTAAGAAAAGCCGTGAAAACGACAAATTACAAGGACCAAGATGACATGGTTAGAGACAGAATAGTGATAGGAATCGCTGACAAAAATACGCAGGAAAGGCTTTTGAGAGAGAGTAAGCTTAACCTGAATAAAGCTATAGAAATATGTCGTGCCTCAAAGATTAGCAAAACTCAAGTTAAAGTGCTACAGAGCGAAGCGTCGGTTAGTGTGATAAACAAAGATAGAGAAAAGGCGCATACTAGTTCTGCGTTCTCGTCAGATGGTGGATCACAATCATTGATCTTGTGCAAATTTTGTGGTTGCAAACACCAGAAAAATGGTAAATGTCCAGCCTGGGGGAAAACTTGTGCAAAATACCAGAGTAGGAATCATTTTGCAGCGGTGTGTACAAATGGAGAAAAATCTCGTGAAAAAGAAAATCGGAAAGCGAAAAAGGACATAAAGAAAAAAGTGCATGAAGTAGAAAAAAATTAAGCTAGTGAAAGTAGTGATGAGTCAGAAAATAGTGATGGGCAATTTTACGTAAATTCGGTAAATTTGATCGGTTCAGTGGAGAAAAAAGTGCAGAAGTCTAGTACGCAGGAGAAGGTCTGGAAGCAAAAAGTTTGCATAGGTCAAGGGCAAGTAGATTTTAAACTTGATACTGGAGCCGAGGTGAGTGTTTTACCTTTGCATATTTTGAAAAAACTAAATCTCGAAAATGACTTGAAATCCACAAAAGTAACTCTAGTTTCATATGGTAGTAAAAGATTTAAGATCAAGCCCCTGGGAGAGGTCAGTTTGTTGTGCAGGGTCAATAACATCGAGTCGCTTGTTGATTTTATTGTTGTGGATGCTGGGGACCAACTGCCCTTACTGGGGTTACCAGGTTGTTTATCTGTTAGTTTAATAAAACGTTTGGCTTCGATTAGTAACGGAGCAAATGTAACTTTTAAATCGTTAGAGAATGTCACTTCAGCATATAAGTCTTGTTTTGATGGCCTGGGGGAGTTTCCCACAAGTCATCATATAACTTTGAAAAGTGACGCAATTCCACATGTTCAGCCGCCCAGAAGGGTTCCTAAGACACTTTATGACAGATTAAAATGTAAATTAGAACAACTTGAAAAACAAGGTGTAATTGAAAAAATCGAACGTCCGACTGAGTGGCTGAACCCGCTAGTAATAGTAGAGAAAAAAAATAATGACGACTTTGTTTAGACCCAAAATTTTTGAACAACGCGATTCAAAGGGAACATTTTTTAATACCAACCTGTGAGGAAATTGCTAGCAAACTTTGCGACAAGGAATACTTCATGGTTCTTGACATGAAAGATGGCTATTTTCAAGTGAAAATTGATGACCAGAGCGCAGATTACACAATGTTTGGCACGCCTTTTGGGCGCTATAGATTTCTTAGATTGCCTTTTGGCATTTGCTCTGCACCTGAAGTATTTCAAAGAAAGAACTTTGAAATATTCGGTGACCTTGAAGGAGTGGGCCTGTACTTTGATGATTTGATTATAACTGGCAGTAATGAGCTTGACCATGACAGGAACCTTCAGTTAGTTCTTGAACATGCCTTAAAGTACAATATTAAATTCAATAGTTCGAAAATTCAATTTAAATCCAAGTCTGTCAAGTTCATGGATCAGATTTATTCCAAAAATGGTGTTGAACCAAACAAAAACTATGTTAAAGCCATAACAGATTTGCCAACTCCGACTGACAAAAATGGAGTACTAAGAATTTTAGGAATGGCAAAGTATTTGGGTAAATTTCTGCCTAACTTATCTTCAGTTACAGCACCCCTTCGAGAGTTAACGAGACAAGATGTCACATTTCAGTGGTCTAACGAACAAGAGCAATCACTTTCTCAACTTAAGCATTTTCTAACAACTGCACCTGTGCTAAAATTTTTTGATTCTTCTAAAAATGTCGAAATTGAGACTGGTGCCTCGAAGGATGGCCTTGGTGCTTGTTTAATACAAAATGGGCACCCGGTTGCATTTGCGTCGAGAAGCTTAACCTCAACAAAACAGAAGTACGCTCAAATTGAGAAACAGATGCTGGCTATTGTATTCGCAGTACAAACATTTCACTTTTTTATTTACGGTCTAAGAAATGTCAAAATTAAGTCTGATCACAAGCCTTTGGAGGCTATAATGAAAAAAGATTTAGCTTCAATATCGCCCGCTTGCAAAAAATGCGATTAAGGCTCTTAAATTATGATGTGCATGTTACTTACAAGCCTGGGAAGTACTTTTATATTGGTGACACGTTATCGAGAGCGTTTTTATCGGAATCGGGATTAAAAAGCGATAGAGAATTTAATTTTGCAGTTCATTCAGTGATAAAAAATATGTCAATGTCAGATAATCGAAAACAGCAATTTAGAGTGGAAACCAAAAATGACCTACAACTAAAAGTAGTCGTTGATTACTGTTTAAATGGGTGGCCAGAAAATTAAACATCAAGTGCCAGATTTTGTTCAACATTACTTTAAAGATAATTTATCTTTTGCAGATGGGTTGCTCTTATTTTCCGAAAAAATTGTTGTGCCTTCTCCTCCTAGGGCTCCTAGATATTGAGAATTAAAATAAATTGTGCAAAATTTAAGAAAATAATTCTCAAAAACAACAAAAAGAGTCATTAATTCTATATCCGATACCAGAACGACCTTGGGAGAGACTTGGCCTTCATATTTTTACATACGGTGGAAAAAGTTATTTGGGCATTTTTGATTCATACTCGAACTGGCTTGAGTTATGTATTTTAAAAGATAAATCAATCAAATCCATTATAAATACTTTTAAGAAAGTTATTTGTATTTTTGGCGCACCTCAAACTGTTATTTCAGACAATGTACCGTTTGGAAGTTTTCAATTTAGGAATTTTGCTAAAGTATGGAATTTCAATATTGTCACCAGAAGCCCGAATTACCCGCGTTCTAATGGCCTAGCTGAAAAGGGTGTAGACATCGGTAATTTTTTTTTTTAAATCGTTAAAAAAGGATGAAGATATTGAAATTGCTCTGCTTCAGTATCGTAACTCGCCATTGAAAAACATAGGTCACTCCCCTTCTCAGCTGCTAATGAGCAAAATTTGTAAAAAGAAATTACCAATTAACAGCAATTTATTAAAACCAAAATTGTGTGAAAATGTACCAGAAAAGATCAAAAATAAGCATAATATTTACAGTAAGTACTATAACAAACACGCTAAAGATTTGAAACCCTTAAAAGCTGATTGTGATGTTACTGTTTATAATCATGTTCAGAAGCAACGGGAACCAGGAAAAGTTGTAAGTGCAAATGTCTCCGCGTTCTTACATTGTTCAAAATCAATATGGCAATTCGGTAAGACGTAATCGAATTGATTTAAAAGAGTCTTTAAATAAATTTGTTCCGTCTTCTGAATATGATTCGGATGGTGAAATTATGCCGGCTCAGAATAAACCGAACGATCAGACTCAGATCCAAGTTTATTCACCTGTTCATTCTGAACAGAACTTAAGCAAAAGTAGCTTTAATAATAATTTAATTTAAGTAAGAATAATTTAAAAAAGACAAGGTCTGGTCGTATTTCTAAACCTCCTAGTAGGCTTAATCTTTAAGAGGGGAGATGTAAGATAATGTTTAGTATTGTTCTTTATATCTAGTATACTAATAAAGCGCGCCGCTACTACTTATTGCATTGCACTGGTATGTAGTACGTGGTGGGGATACAGAGAGCCTTACCGACGGCAATCTTCCTGCCTGTGGGAACTTGCAGTTACGTCCGACTTGTAGACTAGATACGATGTCAATCTTGTATGCTAATATACTCGTTGTTAAATAATACTTTGGTGTATTATTTTAATTAAGTAGTCGTGCTCTATCCTGGAGTCGCCAGCATATGACAAAATGATGCTTGGGATACTTTATGAATGAAAAATGAATATGGGTGTTAAAGCGGCTATGATCTTCGTTTTTATTTTTATACCGAACATAACAAAGAAAACGCGATGCAGACCGACAAATGCTTGAGAGAGACCCAGACTGGTGAGCGAAGTCATCCAAAACAAGGAATTAAAATTCAATTTAGACGTTTAAATATGTATTGCATATTTTTATTTACAGACCCTTTGCCTCTCTTGTTGCGGATCGTTGCCAACTATGTTCCAATTGAGCTAGAAACTTGAAATTTAGTAGGTGTATATGTGTTCCGGTAACAATAAAATTTTAAAAAAATATTGGAAAAAATTAAACTACCTAAAGCTCCTTTAATACAAATTTGGACTCAAACTTCAAAAAAAATGAAATGGTGACAGATTTCATTGTTTATAATATGATTTTTCTCAAAACTTTAAACCTTGTGATTTTTAAGGTCCCTCAACACAATTTTGGAGTCGCACTTAAAAAAACAAAATGGCACTTTCTTATTTATAAACTGATTTGTCTCAAATTTGAAAGTTTGTGGTGTTAAAGGTCACTCAAGACAATTTTTGACTAAAACTTTTAAAATATCGAAATATCGGCCTTTGGTAAAAGCTTTATAATCCGATTTATCTAAAAATTTCACTTGCGGCGTTTAAGGTCAAATCAATAAGTTTTTAAGTCAAACTCAAAAAAACAACAATGGCAGATCCAAAATGGAGGAGTTTCCAATTTATAATGGATCTATTTCAAATTTGGTAATCAGGTGCAATGATAGATTTTAAAAGGATGGAAAGTTTGCGTAAGTAGTGATACGAGGAGCCGAAAATCAAACTAAAAACTAATATGTAGGTCCGGTGACAATACGATATTTGAAATAAATTTTGTTAGTTGGGTCGGGTTGGGTAAGCGGGGATAATAAATTTGAAAACTCAAAAATGTATAACTTTCTAACCAAAGCTGTTACGCGACAGATGCAGTTTCCAGTGTTGACTTTAACTTATTCCCAGTAAACACCGTTATGTAGATATTGCGTAAAATTTAAACGTCACTCAGAGGACACAATAAGGTAAAATTTGGAAATATTAACACACCAGGATGAATTCGTATTAGGTAACTTGGATAAGTGCCAGAGCGGAACGATGCCTATTTTTGAGTGGTTCAAGGTTGGAAATCAAAGTGCATGATGGTGTTTAATGATGTATAGTGGAGGGTGACCAGAGAAACTACTGTTGGGCCCAAGCTGGTTGCCCAGGCCAAAACATCGTTTAAGCATTTCTCTTTTCGCTTTGATCTTTTGCGTGTTCCTTTTGGGATGATCATCCAAGTTTGAATTTTCGTTATTTCCACCCAAGATCTTCTGATCTTTTGTTTTTTGGTTTCTTTTCGGTTAAAGTCACTGATTTGGAGGTTTTTTAACTTCTTTTTTGTTTTAATTGCCTTAGGAGCATAATCCTACTGGAAATATTAACACGCCAGGACAAATTAGTATCAAGTAACTTGGATAAGTGCCAGTGCGGAACGATGCGTATTTGTGAGTGGTTCAAGGTTGGAAATCAAAGTGTATGATGGTGTTTAATGATGTATAGTGGAGGGTGACCAGTGAAACTACTGATGAGCCCACTCTGGTTACCTAGGGCGAAACATCGTTTAATCATTTCTCTTTTCGCTTTGATCTTTTGTGTGTTCCTTATGGGATGATTATCCAAGTTAAAATTTTCATTATTTCCACCCAAGATCTTTTAATCTTTTGTTTTTTGGTTTCCTTTCGGTTGAAGTAACTGATTTGGAGGTTTTTTAACTTCTTTTTTGTTGAACGACATAATTACTACATAAAACATGTTATGTAACAAATATGTTAAATTGTGAATGTGTGAAGCTGCAAATTGTTTCATAATATTTCTGTAAATTTAAAAATTTTAATGTGACGTGAATCATGTTATAAAGCGTAATCTAGATGATATAAATATTGCATAAAATTTTTTACATAATAGTTTTAAATGTAAACGTAATGTCTAAATTGTTACATAATAGTTATGTACATTTTATTATTTTCATTTAAAGTAAATAATTTTATGTAACGTTTACGTAAATAAGATTACTTAAATATTATATATAATTTTTTATATAATAGGTATGTAATATTTTTTATGTAAAATTAAGGTTCCGCTATTTACGGAATATTTACGTAAATTTTAAGAATTTATTTATAAAGTCATATTATTTACCTAAAATTAACATTGCTTATGATGATTTAAATGTATAGTCGAAGTTTTGACGTAATTTTACATAATTTTTTCTATAAAAATATTTTTATGTGAGATTTGCGTAAATAAGATGTAACATATTTTACATAAATATATGAACCTTAGATTTATATAAATATTAGATTAAAGTCACAAGTGTGTTTACTAATTTGAGAAAAAAATAATTTGGTGGGGAGTGGTTTGGACGATAATATAATAATGTTTTTGAAAATTCATAACTTTTAAACCAAAACTGTTACGATTATGCAGTTACAGATTTATATTGTTTCCTTATTTTGTAAGAAAAAATAATTTAGTGGGGTTTAGTGGAAGGGGTGAGAGGATGTTGATATATCTGTAAATGCATATCTTTAAATATGTCATTTTCAGATTTATTTTTAATTAAATATTTTCTAGTTTTTTTTAAAGGCAAAAAATACGTTGGTGGGGATAGTTAAGGGGAAATTCATGACCAAATCTGCTACGAATCTGCAGTTTACGAATTTAAATGAACTTAATGTTTGCTAATTTTGAGGAAAAAATAATTTGAGGAGTGGTCGAGGGGGCTGATATATTTGAGAATTTATAAGTTTTGATCCAAAGCTGCGGTTTTATAAATTTAAGTTTGGTGAGGGTGTTGATGTAAATTCATAACAACTAAGGCTGCTACGACTATGCAGTTTTTATATTTAAAGTAACAAATTACTCCCTAATATTAGAGGGACTTGTGACGGAACAGATTTCTATCGATCTTGCTACTCTTGCGGCTATATGCCTAATTTGCCTCTAAAAATGACTAATGCGCGCGTCCATCATGCCTATGCCCCAAAGAATGTCTCAGCTTCATTCATTCATTCGAGATATCATAACCGGCCGCTGACATATCTAGTACCCTGTGATCAACTCTATTACGATAATACTAAGAAAATGGCAAGTAAATGGTTCAAAAACCCTCTATAATTTAAACTCAACGAAATCTACTTTCTGAATAAGGCTCTGTCCGTACTGTGCTAAGTATGGCTAAGAATCTAGGGAGAAACAAAAATATAATAGTCAGACTAAAAATTCTCGTTGACAGTTGACGCCAATCAATGTGAATAAAGAACATTGCACTGGATACATAGGATCCTGGCGAGTTTAACATGTTATGCTCTTCCCTCAAAGAAGCATTTTTGATAATAAGGAACTTTTGTGTGAGCCTTCTGGGTAAGCCAGAAAATGTCTTCAAACTCTTAATTAGGTCAGTGGTTTTTAGAAAATCACTCTGCTAAGGTCGGCCTTTCAGTTTAAGTTTTAATATTTAGTCACCTTAAGCTGTTAGAATTTGATTTTGGTAATTTAAGAAAAAAAGTTCAATTCAATCAAAATTTTATCAAAGTCAAAATCTTAACAATTCGTCAGGTTCAAAATATAAGCGGTGTTTCTTAAATATTGCAAAACCATATTAATCTTAATATAAAAAAAGTTAATAGTTGAGAATGCTTTGTGGCTTATCCGAAAGAGCCACACAAATGATCCTATGTATATAGTGCGATATTTTGCTTTCGGATGGAAAATAATGTAAAAATACTATCTTAAAATTGTCCTACCCCTAAATGCTCCATAGGCCCTTAATCCATTCTTTTTCTATCTTGATCCCACATAAATGAACAAAGAGGAAGCATGGATTAGCTAAACTAATTCAAATATTTTTTACAGTGCATCTGGGGGTTAGATGCAGTCTAAGTCAACGAAAATTGATTGGTTTACCGTCCTGGTCTGTTATTTTAGAATTTCATCAACATAATATGTCTTGATTGGTAGATAAATAATATTCAACGGCTTCTCTACTATTTTAGAGATTAGATTATATTCCACACAGATAACGTTCACCTTTTTTCACACTGTAAGGTATTGCGATTGGCAGTTATGCTTATATCAAAACGGTTTTCTTTTAGATGTTCCTCTAAGAATTTTTGTAAAAAATCGTTTATATCCTCTATCTCGTAAAAACCCTCTGGAATCTTAATGATTTTTGTGTCATTATAACAGAAAATATTATCAGAGCTGTCGACATTCGGTTAGAGCTTGTTTTCATCCAAAACTATAGGGGGGTAAATACGTGCCGAAGGTTAAGGCGAGGAGGGCGATATTTTACCCGACAATATAAACGTGATGGATGGTAGTAGTAGGGTTATACAGGTGCTGGATCATTTTTGAGGAGGGACCTTGACCTTGACCATGGAACATCTGTTGCCTCTGAAAATACTATTTTATCGTACTATTTTATTGATGGCCTTGGAGCAGGTATAGTCGCAGCACCCAAAAATGCCATACAAAAAAGGGTTATAGAATTTGAAGTGTGAAACCTATTAAGGAATCTTAAACAAATCCAAACGGATATGGGCCGGACTGGCTGTGAAATGAAATTTTTAAATAAAGTTGCTGCTTAATACGTATATTAGTCTTAAATAAAACAACGCTTTACATGTAGGTAAAATACTTAAAGAATTAACTATTTTCGATTGTTCTAATTTTAAATCACATAAAATAGGTAACAAATTAGAGGTAGCTAATATCTTCTTATAATCTTAGGAATGTTTGTTGCTTTTCCGTATCACTACCGGAGTCATCAATACTCTTTAACTAATTCTATTAGATCTTTTTTTAGTTTGACGTTTTCCGGAATCTTAACATTTTTTACATTTAAAAATTTGATTATGTCTGCCTTCTTCGTTGAAGTACTTGGAATTTTAGATGACATTCGCGAATGATACGAAGCGTTGACCATAACAATTACACTGTTTGCTGGTACTACTATACTTAGAAGTATTTACAATACTGAAGTGTTTGCCAAAATTTAACAATTAATTTTAATTTTTTACACGTACTCCTGAAAAACCCAAAATTTGTATTTTGCGGGGCTGCGACTATATTAACATTGACTCTCAAGCTCGAATATTTTGACCGTGGGTGGTTTGAAAAATATTTGGTCTTGACTTTAAAATATAGATGGGATTTGCCATGGGTTTAGTAGTTAAGTGTCCTTGAGATGATCTAGAATTTATTTAGCATTGATTCTCAAAGCTCGAATATTTTCACCTTGGGTGGTTTGAAAAATCTTTGGTCATGAGTTTAAAATATAGGTGTGGTTTTTTAAGGGTTTAGTAAGTGTCCTTGAACCAAAACCATTTTATCCCCACACTCTTTTTACTGTAAAAGTTTCATTTTTCATTTTAAAATTTAATTTTATACACTGGAGTTAGTTAATTATACATACTATCTGTTAAACTGCCTGTTAAAAGAACGTATCCCAGCGTATATAGCATAGCAAAGCACATGAAGATATGGGTATATTTGAAGAGCAACCAGAAGAAATAGAGTGTACCGTAAGAAGGGCATTGCTATAATTAGAAAAATCTCTATAAAAATGGCAGAGGTTTCTAATGAAAAGTGAGATGTGCATCACGCAATCGTATTATGTGGTGACCTCGAGATATGGAGGTAAATATAAGTTGTGTTATCAATGCCTGGATAGATTTTTTTTAAAAATGCCCTAATAGTACCGCAGAATGTGTGTGTACACACGACAAGGGGGAAATGATATGCTGTTTTTAAAGGTCTAAAAATGCGTGTGTTGTATGTAGGCAACCATTATTTCAATTCGCACTACCTGAAATCTGTGTGGTGTGCAACGCGGAAACCAAAACAGCAATTTTATATCACACGGTATGATGGACAAAAATATGTAATGTGTTGTTATACTTAATTATATATAATAAATTACTAATTTTTAGTGATATATTTTATGATGAAATGACAGAATATTTTAACCTTGAAACACAGTTTGAGGTGCTATGCACTCCTTAAGTGGGGGTATACAAATCCGGCCTCATATAATTTAGAAAGTCTTGATGGAGAACCAATACGTGGAGCATTTTACGAATTAGAACTACTATATTTAGTAGAAAAAGTACTTCGAAAGCGAAGAGTAAAAAATATAGAACAATATTACTTTAAATGGTTGGGTTTCCAAGAAAAGCACAATTCATGGATTAATTCTACGGATATAGTATGAATTTCTTGATTTGAAACAGTTCAGTTCTTAAGGGTCTCTTTTAAATATGATTGTTGACATAAAAGGATTAAGACCCCCAATATCAAGTTTATTCCCAAAGAATTAGGGGCTTATAACGGCTTAAAAATAGCTCATTACGTTTTTAAATCTCCATTTAATATTAGCAAATTGAATTTGGAATATAAGAAACACGCCATTTGCCATAAATTGGTCTTCTGGATTTACCAACATTGAAGACATTAAAGACATTATTCAGCACATCTCAAGCCTGTCAGAATTTGGGTATATTAAAGGATTGGAAAAACCCAATTTTATCCGAACATATATTTCCAATGTTATTGAGCTTTCAGAACAGCCTTCCTTGCCCAAAGGAATTCCTAGCTGTATATATCACAACAATAAAAATTTATCTGTATGTGCTTTATGAAATGTAAAATTTAAACAAAATTTAATAAATGGTAATAATTCTTAGCTTCAAACATTGTATTTTTATTTTTGAAATAATAATAATAAAAAACGCATGGTGTGGTTAACATATATGTATTTATTATAAAAAATAAATAATAATCCATAATTTACAATAGTTTGCAACAACTTAACTCAAATTAACCTAATTACATAGTTAAAACATTTCTCTCTATTCTAGCCAAATCATTTTCATTTAAAGATCTGAGATAAGCTAGCGCATCTCAAAAACTCTTGGTATGAATATTTAGGAAAATTATGAAAAATATATACAAAATCATAAAATATAAAAATTTATTTCGGAAGTCATAGGGTTTTGCCTTGAAACTTTGGCCATCCATAGAGAAGGGCGGTAGTAAGTATGTGTCAAAATTTGTGCGGGTGGTCACTTGTACCATATATACCTACTATTTGTGTGATTTAGTTCGGCATTTCACCATTGGCGCTGATGTCGCTATTTTCAGATTTTTATAACGGGTGCAAAGTCACCTCAGTATCTATCGCATAGAAATATTAAAAATGGGTTAGTTGTGACCTCATTAAATGGTAACACCGCAAAAGTATGATATACTGTTACACAGATCTAACCAAGAATAAATTTTTATTTGGATAGTTTTTAAACCCTAATATATTGACGTAATTTTTTACTTAAGTTATAGGTTATCAATCTCATCTTTTCAAATTTCTTTTAACAGCCACAATTTAAGGGTTAAATAAGAAGTACTAAAGAGTGATAGCTTATGTAAAAGGTCTTTCAACTAACAAAAACTATCCACTTTCACAATTTTTATGTGTTGTGGATAAAAATGTACTGTAACACATCGAAACTGTTTCAGGTTTTAATGCAAAAACCTACCACCTTATGTTATTGTAAACTTACCCTAAAATTTGATAAGTTTGGTCAAATCGAACATGAGACTATGACGTCATAAAATTTTCGAGTCCTGGTCGTTCTAACCAGGTTTTGCTTTAGTAGCACCAATTAACCCACATAGCAATTCATGAATATGTATATCCATTGGATATGTATTTTTGATCCATGATCGTATACACTTTTTGTAATATCCTGACATAACTTATATATACGCATATTTTTTTCTATTCAGGGCATATCCATAAATATATAACTAAAATGACACACATTTCTAAATATCCATGAGATGTTCAAATTATATCCATTTCATGGATATACATAGAGGTACGTCTGTGGTGTATTGTGCAAAGTGTAATTCTTTAATATATTGAAAAAGTTGCTCTGCCGCGATTTTTTACTAACATTACCAGCGTTTATTCGTATTTTTATACTTCTAATACAATTTAGTAAAAATCCAATAGCCAAAATGATCGATCGATAAAAGATCTCAAACAAAAAAATCATGGATCGATAGCAAAAATATAAGCAATCGATATCCAAAATAATCAATCGACAACACGGTCGATAGCAAAGATGATCAATCGCTCGATAAAGGATCGAGAGCAAAAAATCGATCGACAAAAGATTGATTTTTTTATTTTACAACATGCTTTTAAAATCCGGGGTAACATATTATTAGGGTTTGAGCCATTTAGCTGGTGTAGTAAGTAATGTTTAATAAAATTATTTTTTTAGTCGGCTACACAAGGGTTTGCTCAACTGTTAATTTTTAATTTTTCAAGCTCTATGATCTCCGAGGAAAAGGAAGTATATGGTAATAACCAAATACCTCAAAAAGTAAAATAAAATATTTCAATACAATAACTCAACATTAATCGAACTGATAATAGTTTTCTGGGCCATTTTAAAATTAAAACAAAGAAAAAAGTCTTGGCGCTCGGGTAACCTTTCTCCTTTTAATTTTGTAAAGAGTTTTTGGTCAGTCCATCAGATATAATCTTAAAAGACAAGTGGTGCAAAAACAAAAAGTATTTAAATTGTCCAAAATTGTTACAAATTACTTCTACATATTATATTTATATATACAGTCATGTAAACGCAAATATAAAAAACCAGCGCAAGTGACTGGGCATTTTGTTTTAAAATCTTTTAAATTTTGATGGCCAACTTCTCCTGTTGTGCAGGTGTACATAATCGTAGAGTCTTGAAAAATATCGCGTTTGTAAATAATAGGTAGAACTTAGATAATCCAAAAAAAAAAAAGTATCTTTTCATTCGTTACCAAGCAAGGACGTCGCATATAACAAGTACAAAAAGGAGACACCACAAAGTCCAAAAACGAAAAACCAACAACGGCTATCTCTAAGAAATTCAGCTGCAAAATTTAAAATTGTCAAATCTGCTCTTTGAAACAGATATATGTCCTAGAATTACGGTTTATTTGATTTATTTTCTTTTTAGTTTAATACGAACATATTTTTGTATTTGGTTATGTTATATTTTTTCCGAACTCTGTTCGAATTTAATTTAATTAAGAGACCCGAAAGGACAGTGTCGCGATTAGCTTAACTTGCTGGTCTTAAAAAAATGAGACACCTATTTTGGTTGGTTGGCAACGGGTTTTTTGTTGAAAAAAATTAAAAGATTTAAAAATCGTCTTGTTTTTGCACCTCTCTACCCTACTTTAATCATTAACTGAGATGAAAGACCAAGCTAAAATTTTGATCCAGAAGTAGAATTTTACAAGCACGTCGAATTTTTTAATGCAGAAGGCATTGACCCTTTTCTAAAACACATATGTTAATAGTGTTTTAAGGGTGAATTTGAATAAAAAATGCTCTTCTTCCATTTACTTAATCTAAAAAACTGTTAATCAGTGTCAAATTTTGTACGGTGAAAGTTTAAAGCATTATCCCATAACCATTTCACGGATTTTGCAAAATTTTAAGTTTTTACATAACTTTACATATTCAAAAAATGTTTAATTAACGGTAAAAATTATCGATTATTTAAAAAAAAAAACTAAATAAAAAACAATATATATAAATATATATTTTTGCAAAACCACGCGAATGGTCTGTGGGGGATACCAGAAGCCTCCGCTGTGCAAAATTTTGTTAATAAACGAACTGTTTTTAGAATTCAAATTCACTCTTAAGTACTGTATTTGTTTTTCTTGCACCACATCTTTGTCCATTGTTAGGTTTGAAACTGGGTCAACCCATTTAACATTCTTTATATTTAAACTGGCATTAAATTTTTTTATCAACAAACTGCTGTTTATGGGCAACTCGCCATTGCCAAAAATATGCCTTAATCGACAATTAGCACTTTTTAATTCACAACCTAGCTTTAGGTTCAACTGGAGCTAAAACTTTTAAAAATGGTCATCTAGAGGAACTTGACCTACATGATTCTGGTCATCTGGTGAATACTGTATTCACCTGATGACGATTGCCGATACATAAGCATTCGAGACGCTGCGCTGTGAAAAAGTAAAAAATAATCGATAATTTTTACTGTTAATTAAACATTTTTTGAATATGTAAAGTTATGTAAAAACTTAAAATTTTGCAAAATCCGTGAAATGGTTATAGATAATGCTTTAAATTTTCACCGTACAAAATTTGACACTGATTAACAGTTTTTTAGATTAAGTAAATGGAAGAAGCGCATTTTTTATTCAATTTCACCCTTAAAACACTATTAACATATGTGTTTCAGAAAAGGGTCAATGTCTTCTGCATTAAAAAATTCGACGTGCTTGTAAAATTCTACTTCAGGATCAAAATTTTAGCTTGGTCTTTCATCTCAGTTAATGATTAAATTAGGGTAAGAGGTGCAAAAACAAGACGATTTTTAAATCTCTTAATTTTTTTCAACAAGAAACCCGTTGCCATGTATACAGAAAGCCATGTAGTATATCTGACAGTGGGGGTATTTTATAATGTTTGTGTGTATGTATGGACGTCTTTTTTTAATCAAAATAGGTGTCTCATGTTTTTAAAACCACCAAGTTAAGCTAAACGCGAGACTGTCCTTTCTGGTCTCATAATTCTAACAGAGTTCGGGAAAAATATAACATAACCAAATACAAAAATATGTTCGCATTAAACTAAAAAAAAATAAATCAAATAAACCGTAATTCTAGGACATATATCTGTTTGAAAGAGCAGATTTGACAATTTTAAACTCTGCAGCTGCATTTCTTAGAGATAGCCGTCCTTAGTTGTTGGTTTCTCGTTTTTGGACTTTGTGGTGTCTCCTTTTTGTACTTGTTATATGCGACGTGCTTGCTTGATAACAAGTGAAGAGATACTTAATTTCTTTTTGGATTATCACAGTTCTACCTATTATTTTAAAAACGCGATATTTTTCAAGACTCTACGATTATGTACACCTGCACAACAGGAGAAGTTGGCAAACAAAATTTAAAAGATTTTAAAACAAAATGCACAGTCACTTGCGCTGGTTTTTTATATTTGCGTTTACATGAATGTATATATAAATATAATATGTAGAAGTAATTTGTAACAATTTTTGACAATTTAAATACTTTTTGTTTTTTTATGGAAACTTCGATTTTCCTATTTTTGCACCACTTGACTTTTAAGATTATATCTGATGGACTGACCAAAAACTCTTTATAAAATTAAAAAGAGAAAGGTTACCCGAGCGCCAAGACCTTTTTCTGTGTTTTAATTTTAAAATAGCCCAGAAAACTATTATCAGTTGAGCAAACCCTTGTGTAGCCGGTTAAAAAAATAATTTTATTAAAGCTTACCTACTACACCAGCTAAATGGATCAAACCGTCATAATATGTTACCCCGGATTTTAAAAGCATGTTGTAAAATAAAAAAATCAGTCTTTGGTCGATCGATTTTTTGCTCTCGATCCTTTATCGAGCGATTGATCATTTTTGCAATCGACCTTGTTGTAGATAGATTATTTTGGATATCGATTTTTTTGTCTATTGTTCATATTTTTGCTATCGATCCATGATTTATTTGTTTGAGATCTTTTATCGATCGATCATTTTGGCTATTGGATTTTTACTAAATTGTATTAGAAGTATAAAAATACGAATAAACGCTGGTAATGTTAGTGAAAAATCGCGGCAGAGCAACTTTTTCAAAATATTAAAGATATACTTTGCAGAATACACCACAGACGAATCTCTATGTATATCCATGAAATGGATATAATTTGAACATCTCATGGATATAATTTGAATATCTGTCATTTTAGTTATATATTTCTGGATATGCCCTGAATAGAAAAAAATATGCGTATATATAAGTTATGTCAGGATATTACAAAAAGTATATACGTTCATGGATCAAAAATACATATCCAATGGATATACATATCCATGAATTGCTATGTGAGTTCATTGGTGGTACTAAAGCAAAACCTGGTTGGAACGACCAGGACCCGAAAGTGGGTAACACGTAATTGGGCCATTTTTTATTGACGGCAATTTGAATGGTCATAGATACTTGGAACTACTGCAGCAGCATATTATTCCAACTGCAGGCAGGTGTGAGATTTGGTGAAACATGGTTTCAACAAGATGGTTGTCCCGCTCACAATGTTGGTCTTGTTAGGGAATATCTTGATAATGTATTTCTTAATCGGGTTATAAGTACATGGTGAACTATTTTATGGCCAGCTCGATCACCCGATCTTGCTCCTAATGACTTCATCTGTGGAGTTATATCAAAAATAAAGTTTACGTGCATGAAAGGGTTAATAATTTGGATTAAAATTGAAGAAGTTTTTCAAACTATCATCCCTAACATGCTTTGAAACGTTCGAAAGGGTTTTTATAATAGGCTCGGATATTCTCTAGCCGAGCAAGGAGGACTTTTCGAACATTTGCTGGAATTTTTTTTTATCTCGGAGAATCTTTTTGGTTTTTAGGATGTATTATTTTATTTTGAGAACTTGCTTTTATTTTGTTTATCCTTATTATTTTCATTGTAACACGTTGTTAGTGATAAATCCGAGCAGTTGAAAATAAAACGCTCTAATTTATTAGTGACAACAATAAAATTAAGTTATAATAATTTGCGTATTTATTGACCAAATTCCAGTTTCATTGAGTAAGCTCCACATAGCACCGTGGTTAGCGGCGTACTAAGCCCACGCCGCGAACGGTGATCACAAGCCTGAGTGTTGGTTGCACCACTGATAGGTGTGAGTTGTCCCTGCATGTACGTACACTGGCAAATTGGACTTCTTCCGGCCTATGTTCGCAGTAACCTGAAGCGCTCTGTATGTTAACCACACATTATTATTATTATTATTATTATTATTATTATTATTATTATTATTAGTATTATTATTATTATTATTATTATTATTATTATTATTATTATTATTATTATTATTATTATTATTATTTAAAAAATAAAAATACAATGTTTGAAACTAAGAATTATTACCATTTGTTACATTTTTTTAAAATTTTACATTTGATAAAGCCCATACAGATAAATTTTTATTGTTGTGATATATAAAGCTAGGAATTCCTTTGGGCAACGAAGGCTATTCTGAAAGCTCAATAACATTTGAAATATATTGGCTTTTTCCAATCCCTTAACATACACAAATTCTGACAGGCTTGAGATATGCTGAATAATGTCTTTAAAGTCTTCAATGTTGGTAAATCCAGAAGACCAATTTATGGGAAATGGCTTGTTTCTTATATTCTAAATTCAATTTGCTAACATTAAATGGAGATTTAAAAATGAAATGAGCTATTTTTAAGCGGTCATAAGCCACTAATTCTTTGGGTATAAACTTGTTATTGGGGGTCTTAAATCCTTTTATGTCAACAATCATATTTACAAGAGACCCTTAAGAACTGAACTTTTTCAAATCAAGAAATTCATACTATATCCGCAGCATTAATCCATGAATTGTGCTTTTCTTGGAAACCCAACCATTTAAAGTAATATTGTTCTATATTTTTTACTCTTCGCTTTCGAAGTACTTTTTCTACTAAATATACATCCGGATTTTTTGCCTTTTGTAGATCTAATTCGTAAAATGCTCCACGTATTGGTTCTTTATCAAGACTTTTTAAATTATATGAGGCCGGATTTGTATACCCCCACTTGAGGAGTGCATAGCATTGGGACAACCCCACCTCAAACTGTGTTTCAAGGTTAAACTATTCTGTCATTTCATCATAAAATATATAACTAAAAATTAGTAATTTATTATATATTATTAAGTATAACCACACATTACATATTTTTGTTCATCATACCGTGTGATATAAAATTGCTATTTTGGTTTCCGCGTTGCACACCAGACAGATATCAGGTCGGGTAAATTGAAATAATGGTTGCCTACATACAACACACGCATTTTTAGACCTTTAAAAACAGCACATCTTTTCCCCCTTGTAGTGTGTACACACACATTCTGCGGTACTATTAGGGCATTTTTTTGAAAATCTATCCAGGCATTGATAACACAACTTATATTTACCTCCATACCTCGAGGTCACCACATAATACGATTGCGTGATGCACATCTCACTTTTCATTAGAAACCTCTGCCAGTTTTATAGAGATTTTTCTAATTATAGCAATGCCCTTTTTACGGTACACTCTTATTTCTTCTGGTTGCTCTTCAAATATACCCATATCTTCATTTGCTTTGCTATAAGTTGAAAATTAAAAATATTTTTTGTTTTAACATCGCATTCTTCACGCTGAGATAACGGAATATATTTAATATGACGAAGCATTTTCACTACGTTCTTTTAACCGGCAGTTTAACAGATAGTATGTATAATTAACTAACTCAAATGTATAAAATTTAATGTTAGTTCATGGACATTCTTACATATTTATATGAAACTTTTACAGTAAAAAGACTGTGGACACTTACTAAACCCTTAAGAAACCCCACCTATATTTTAAACTCATGACCAAAGATTTTTCAAACCACCCAAGGTCAAAACATTCGAGCTTTGAGAATCAATGCTAAATAAATTCTAGATCATCTCAAGGACATTTACCTACTAAACCCATGGCAAACCCCATTAATATTTTAAAGTCAAGGTCAAATATTTTTCACACCACCCACGGTCAAAATATTCGAGCTTGAGAGTCAATGTTAATATAGTCCGCAAAATGTCATATAAAAACTGGCCATAAAAGTGGCACGCGCTGCCGTAATCATAATACAAATTTTGGGTTTTTCAGGAGTACGTGTAAAAAATTAAAATTAATTTTTAAATTTTGGCAAACACTTCAGTTTTTTAAATACTTCTAAGTATTCCTGATTCGTTTGTGTTAAAGTATCGAACATACCTAATCACTCATTTTAAGGCTATGGGCAGGTACTACCTTAGCCCCTTAAGACAGGGCCACACTCATTTTAAAACTGATAGTGGTTCTAACCTTCTATATTGTGAATATAAACAATATACTTGTACATGTTACTGTGTTTTTTTAGTTAAGTAGTTAGTGATTGATATAAAATAGTGATACTCTATTAATAATGGCGTTTTGGCGTATTATTATATGTCACGCTGGAAATGAGAAATGATTTGTTCCAAATTGTCTTAAACCTTTCGCAAAGAATATAGAAAAATGTAGCGCTGATTACCACTGTGACGTGAACCCAACAATTTTTGAAGACTGGTTTTGCGATATTCTCGTACCAAACCTACCAGCAAACAGTGTAATTGTTATGGTCAACGCCTCGTATCATTCGCGAATGTCATCTAAAATTCCAAGTACTTCAACGAAGAAGGCAGACATAATCAAATTTTTAAATGTAAAAAATGTTAATATTCCGGAAAACGTCAAACTAAAAAAGAATCTAATAGAATTAGTTAAAGAGTATTGATGACTCCGGTAGTGATACGGAAAAGCAATAAACTTTCCTAAGATTATAAGAAGATATTAGCTACCTCTAATTTGTTCGAAAATAGTTAATTCTTTAAGTATTTTACCTACATGTAAAGCGTTGTTTTATTTAAGACTAATATAAGTATTAAGCAGCAACTTTATTTAAAAATTTCATTTCACAGCCAGTCCGGCCCATATCCCTTTGGATTTGTTTAAGATTCCTTAATAGGTTTTACACTTCAAATTCTATGACCCTTTTCTGTATGGCATTTTTGGGTGCTGCGACTATACCTGCTCCAAGGCCAACAATAAAATAGTACGATACAATAGTATTTTCATAGGCAATAGATGTTCTTCCATGGTCAAGGTCAAGGTCCCTCCTCAAAAATGATCCAGCACCCATATAACCCTACTACTGATGGTGCACTTGTAAATAAAACAACAGCGTCTATAAATTTATTTTATTTTAGAGTAAAACAGAAATGATAAACATAAATGTTCACAGTTTACATAATTAAAGCACGGATCACCTACCAATTAAAGGTCTGATAGCGATTATGGTTATAGTATACAGCTTCTACAGGTGGTTTCAGGTTACCAAAACTATAAAAATAATGCAAATTTTATCTACTTTTAAAATAGGCATTCCAGTGTATTCCGTAGCCGGTGCTGTCATCTAAATCAATTATTCCTGACTAACATTTATGTATTTTTAACGGTTATTCATTCTTCATAAAAGCAACCATAAAGTTTTTAATTTTAAGTAGTTTTACATATTTTTCCAAATCAATTAGCAAATTTTTGTGAGCTTACTATAGTTACTATTGTTCTCTTTTTCTAAATGCATTCGGCTGAGAGAGATCCAGCATACTACAACATACCAGGAAAATGGCCTGTCAGATCCGCCTGTACACCCTTCGACCCCGTATATCTGTTAACGATAACTATATCAAATAGATAGTTATGTTTTATGGGCAAAGGGGTGCAGGGGGAGCATTTTCTGGTAAGCTTGATGTCTTTCAGACCGATGCAATTAAAAGAAGAGAACAATGGTAACTATAGTAAGCACACAATAAATTGCTAAATGTGTGAACGGTTACGATGTCTTGGCAATAAAATCGGCAAAGGTTTTTTAAAAATACTTAGGTTGTTTTTAGTAAACACTTGCTTTTGCCTAAAAAAAGACCCAATCCTGTTTTATAGAATAGAATCTCATTAAAGTAATTATTCAGTTCTATCAAGCCACACCCCCCCCCCCCTCCCGGAAAGATATTCGAGTTTTGATATGCTTATAATTTCGAACCAATTTGGAACCACTTTTAAAAATTTTTAACCACATTCCTTCTTGGTTTTTTTTAATATTGAAAATGAAGGGTGCAGCCGGACGTCAAGCTACACCCCCCTCATTTAAAGCGTAGAGAAAAATGAAAAGCAACTATCCCAAAATTAAGAACTAATTTCTAACTCCTAATATCATCAAAAAGAATTTCGAAAAACCCACTAGTAACCCTGTTTTTAAAAAAAAATATCGTGGGGGGTGCAGGTTGACGTCAAGCCACACCCCCATTCTCCCTCGAAAGATATTCGAATTTTGATTTGCTTATAATTTTGAATTAATTTCGAACTAATTTTGAACCACTTTTAAAAATTTTGAACCACACTCCTTCCTGTTTTTTTTTTATATTCAAAATGGGAGGTGCAACGGGACGTCAAGCTAAAAAAAACAGGAAAGAGTGTGGTTGAAAATTTTTAAAAGTGGTTCAAAATTAGTTTGAAATTAGTTCAAAATTATAAGCAAATCAAAACTCGAATATTTTTCGGGGGGGTGTGGCTTGACGTCAACCTGCACCTCCCACGATATTTAAAAAAAAAAACAGGGTTACTAGTGGGTTTTTCGAAATTCTTTTTGGTGATATTAGGAGTTATAAATTAGTTCTTAATTTTGAGGGGGTGTAGCTTGACGTCCGCCTGCACCCTTCATTTTCAATATTAAAAAAAAACCAGGAAGGAGTGTGGTTCAAAATTTTTAAAAGTGATTCCAAATTGGTTCGAAATTATAAGCATATCAAAACTCGAATATCTTTCAGGGGCGGGGGGGGGGGGGGGGGTGTGGCTTGATTGACCTGAATAAGATTCTATTCTATAAAACAGGATTGGATCTTTTTTTAGGCAAAAGCAACAACCTAAGTATTTTTAAAAAACCTTTGCCGATTTTATTGCCGAGACATCGTAACCGTTCACACATTTCGCAATTTTTTGTGTGCTGTTGTAGTTGTAGTATGCTGGATCTCTCTGAGTCGAATGCATTTAGAAAAAGAGAACAATAGTAACTATAGTAAGCTCACAAAAATTTTCTAATTGATTTGGAAAAATATGTAAAACTACTTAAAATTAAACACTTTATGGTTGCTTTTATGAAGAATGAATAACCGTTAAAAATACATAAATTTTAGTCAGGAATAATTAATCTAGATGATAAAGTAGAAAAAATGTGCATTATTTTGATAGTTTTGGTAACCTGAAACCACCTGTAGAAGCTGTATACTATAACCATAATCGCTATGAGACCTTTAGTTGGTAGGTGATCCGTGCTTTAATTATGTAAACTGTGAACATTTATGTTTATTATTTCTGTTTTACTCTAAAATAAAATACATTTTTATTTACAATTGCACCATCCATCACGTTTATATACGTAAAATATCGCCCTCCCCACCGTTTTGATATAAGCAACTGCCAACCGCAATACCTTACAGTGTGAAATTTTCTGTAATAAAAAGCTTAGACATATTTAAGGTGAACGTTATCTGTGTGGAACATAATCTAATCTCTAAAATAGTAGAGAAGCCGTTAAATATTATTTATCTACCAATCAAGACATATTATATTGATGAAATTCTAGACTGCATCTAACCCCCAGATGCACCGTACAAATATTTGAATTTTTTTAACTAATCCATGCTTCCTCTTTGTTCATTTATGTCGGATCAAGATAGAAAAAGAATGGATTAGATAACCAATCGCGATTAAGGGCCTATGGAGCATTTAGGGGTAGGACAATTTTAATATAGTATTTTTACATTATTTTTCATCCAAAAGCAAAATATCGCCTATATACATAGGATCATTTGTGTGGCTCTTTCGGATAAGCCACAAAGCATTCTCAACTATTACTTTTTATATTAAGATTAATATGGTTTTGCAATATTTAAGGAACACCGCTTATATTTTGAACCTGACGAATTGTTAAGATTTTGACTTTGATTGAATTGAACTTTTTTTCTTAAATTACCAAAGTCAAATTCTAACAGCTTAAGGTTACTAAATATTAAAACTTAACCTGCAAGGGCGACCTTAGCAGAGCGATTTCCTAAAAACCACTGACCTAATTAAGAGTTTGAAGACATTTTCTGGCTTACCCGGAAGGATCACACAAAAGTTCCTTATTATCAAAAATGCTTCTTTGAGGCAACACCATTCTCAATTAAAAAGCCTGTTAACTCCTACCGCCTCAGTGCCCTTTAGCCTATTTTGGGTGCCATTTTTATAACCAAAATGACAAGTAAAACATGAATTTTCTGTCAGTTTGGTGTCAATATGGCACCGATCATAGGCCAAAGGATACTAAAACGAAAATGAGTTAACTGGCTTTTTAGTTGAGTACGGTGTTGTTTGAGGGAAGAGCATAACATATTAAACTCGCCAGGATCCTATGTATCCAGTGCAATGTTTTTTATTCACATTGATTGGCGTCAACTGTCAACGAGAATTTTTAGTCTATTATTTTTTTGTTTCTCCCTAGATTCTTAGCCATACTTATCACAGTACGGACAGAGGGTTTTTGAACCATTTACTTGCCATTTTCTTAGTGTTATCGTAATACAGTTGATCACAGGGTACTCGATATGTCCAGGGCCGCAAGTTTTGATCCGATAGATAATCGTAAATAGTGCGAACTCAACATTATAGAAGCGGCTGGTTATGATATCTCGAATGAATGAATGAAGCTCAGACATTGTTTGGGGCATAGGCATGATGGACGCACGCATTAGTCATTTTTAGAGGCACATTAGGCATATAGCCGCAAGAGTAGCAAGATCGATAGAAATCTGTTCCGTCACAATTCCCTCTATTATTAGGGAGTAATTTGTTATTTTAAATATAAAAGCTGCATAGTCGTAGCAGCCTTAGTTGTTATGAATTTACATCAACACCCTCACCAAACTTAAATTTATAAAACCGCAGCTTTGGATCAAAACTTATAAATTTTCAAATATATTTTTTCCTCAAAATTAGCAAACATGTAGCATTTTTAAAATTCACCTACTTAATTAGTAGAAAATGCTACAAGTTTCCTTTCCTTTTTCACAGAACAGAGAGACAGAGAGAAAATAATCATTCATAATTATTTATTTACATATTGTCATCCAGTTTCTCCAATTTTTGCTGAACATTTTCAAATTTGAATTTCTTCCTTTTTGGCGGCTTCCAATTCGTTTGGTTTCGTCTCAACTCGCCGGATCTCTCGTTTCTCGACGTTGTCTCGGGTCCCGTTTCGAAAGCCGTTTCACTAGCTGTAGAGTCCTACGTTGATAAGTGCACGCAGCGCTAAAGCAAAGTTGGCGGTCTCCTACGGGCCTTTGCAGCCATCTTGGACTTTTCCAAGATCCCCGTTTTAACGCCTTTCCGAACCTTGGATCTGTACGATCGGCGTGAGACCATTGCCAGAAAATTCTTAGTTTGCTGTTTCATGGTGCACCTATTTTTGGAATTCTTTGGATGATGATTTCAAGTAAGTTACACGTGCGTAAGGGTGTTTTTTTTCTATTTCCTAACGGATGTTTTTTTGTCCTTGCAGAGATATTTTTGGCGAGATGGATTTTGTTGCTGCCGCCGTTTGTATTGCTGTTGACTGGTGCCGTTTTGGTAAATTGCCGCCGGTGTTTTATTAGGGGTAAGTTTTGTCCTTTTTTTTGTGCCTTTGAAAAAATCAAAATTCCCTTTTTTGAGAAAATTGGCTAAAACAAACATTTCTAAAATTGGCTAAACAAAAATTTCTTTCTTAAGGTCCAATTTTCCACACCGATCTGGGTCAAATCACTTGGCCAACCAGCTGTCGTTTCTGTCAAATTTCTTACCCTGTCTACGAGCCTGTACTTGCTCCAATAGCCCTTTATTTTTGAAGTCAATAATGGGTCTCTTAAGTGGTGTAAAACGAGGCCAGAGTGGTGCTTTACTTAGGAAATAAGGCCCAGAAATAAATGGTTCTTACTTAACTACCTAAAAAAATGCTTTTTCAATATTAGAATAAGTTATGATTTTTATAAATAGCCCTTTGGTTTTTACACACATTTGATTTTCAGTTACCCTGAGGTAACTTTTTCGTATTAAAATATGAACCCCGAAAGATTCTAGAATTTTTCCCCAGGTTTTGCTCTTAAGAAGTAAGTTTTTAGTTGAATTAAAACCAAGCTGCGCTATAACTAGTTATTTATAAAGTCTATTCTGTAAATGAAATAACTACTTAATTTTCCATAATATTTTGAGTGCTCTACATTACAATGTTTATACAGGTATGTACATAGGTACAGTGTTTTGTTATTATTAATTTTCCAGGGAGGAAATAGAATAAATTGTTGAGTTGCAAATGGTGTGATTATTTATTGAAAATTTCATAACTCAAAAACCAAATACCTGAAATCCATGAATTATGAACTGAATTATAAACTTCAATACATAAAATATCAATAATTAAGTTTTTCTAGATTTTCTTAACTATAAACTTCCACAATTTTTTTTGGTGACTAATTAATTAGTTGGTTAATTAGACTAATTATGTAATCAATCCCTCACTTAATAAATAATAGAAATTTAGTGGCGCCCTTTGGCAAAGCAAGAAAAAGTAAGTATTAACAATCAAAGTGTTACGTAATGGTTTTTAGTACAAATAGGTGTTACAAAAATTCGCGTCCAACACGTGGGATGTTGAAATTTAAACCTGATTTTTCACAAAATTACTGATTCTTGGCCTGCTTTGAAATTTTCAATAAATTAATTAATAATGCGTAATTAATTGTTTCAAAACATGTGTTTATAATAATTACAGTAATTATTGGTAAATGTTCTATTTTCTCAGCCACCCTCAGTTTTTTCTCGAAGAAAATATCCTCACATGGAAAC
Source organism: Oxystoma pomonae (assembly GCA_963921995.1). Taxonomy (NCBI): domain Eukaryota; kingdom Metazoa; phylum Arthropoda; class Insecta; order Coleoptera; family Brentidae; genus Oxystoma; species Oxystoma pomonae. The sequence goes on from OY998169.1 coordinate 28,332,385, forward strand.
GTATTTTTATATTCGAACTTGACATTGAGAATCGTTTTTATCTACCAAAACATGCGGATATAGGTTTTATTTTCTTTTGCTCTGCTCTTGTAGGAACACTTTTATTTAGAGATCGATAAAATAACTACATAAAATATTAAAATAAAAATGAATACACAACTTCTTTAAACAATAAAAATTAATAATTTCGCACTTTATAGGGTTTTTAGCCGTCAATTTTTTAATTTTGGTACCAACATAAGCAGGCTTTCTCAGTTTTGGGGAGTTCATTTTTTTGTTCATTCTCTACTTTTGAATTTTAAAACCATTTTGCATAATAACGCAGTTTTAAGACTTGGCCGAAATTTTTTAATTTTGGTACTTCTAAAATATTCAACAAATTTTTGTTTTGCTTTTGGACATCCGATGTCTTAGGATGTTGGGAAAATTTTAGAAGGTTTTTTCGTTTGGGGTAGAAATAGAATTCACCTGATCGTGATACCTGGCTATAGTTTTTATAAAAAAAAATATCGTTTTAATTGTTTAATATTTGAATACTCTTTGGGGGTACAATACAAAAAAATTAAACTTGGTTATCACTTTTATGACCTTTTTTTGGATTTAAGCAACAATAAAACTTGGGCACATTGGTGTATAGTTTTACGCATTTAAAAGTGATTACATACTGGTAGTCAATATTTGGTTGAACTTGGCAAATACAGGACTTGGGTTTGCACACATTTTTGCAATTGGACCTTCTAGTAATTTTTTTGGATTTTTTTTTTAGGTAGCAACAATTTATATGAATATTGCCCCTTTAATTTTTTGGTGCTTTTGATGTGTACCGCGGTAGGAAGGCACATTGATTTTAGGATTAAGTCGGCACTTGCTATAGTCCAATATTTTTAGTAAATACTTTTTGATATTTTTGGATAAAGTTTTGAGTTATAGAGACCCGTATAATTGCGCAATTTTAGTGGGTACTTTGGTAACAGAGATGTTGCCGAACTTGGTGATTGTTTTGAGGTTTTGAGTTTTGCTTAGAGAGTAAACTGATAAAGATATCTTTAGCACCTTAAATTTTTGGGTATGCTTGCGTCAGTATTTTGGATTAAAGTTTTTATAATTTGTTATAACTTTTATAACTTTTTATAGTCTCTTGGTAACTTTTTATAACTTTGTATAACAGTTTATAAATGTGTATAACTGTTTATAACTTTTAATAACTTTGTGTAACTTTTTATAACTGGTCGTATTTTTTGTAATTTTTTTATTGCAAGTTAAATTTAACTTTTACCAAGCAAGATGAAACCCCTTGGTACTTTCGGTGCTAGTTATTTATTGGAACCTGAAGTGGACTATAAATTGGGTATTCGAAATTGCCTTGTCAATAAAAATACGAAAGAGAAAAGATCTATTTTATCGCGGTTGTGAGCAAAAGAGAAAACAAAAAGTCGTTGTTAGTAGAGGGCGCGTATAAATATGACTTCCATACAGAAAAAGCGGAAATGGAAAAAACTTTGAGATCTATAATAGATAATATAAATATTTTTAAGGGAACTAGTAGAGACCCACTTTTTGCTAGGACTAGGTCGCGACTTAACCATCTTTCGGGGCGTGCGCTACATATTCCGGTAAAAGATTATGAGGCAACTGGGACTGCAGCTGCAGTTACGGCAACTGAAGTGGCAGAATTTCAAAGAGAAATTTTCGCCACCTGTCTTCAGCTGGAAGCCGAATTATTGGACAAATCTGAAACATTACCACACCTGCGGTAGCTTGTTCTTCTCGTAAGGTCCCGATATCAGAGTGGGGTTGTAAATTTAACGGGGAAGTTAGACATTTGTACTCATTTTTAGAACGTGTTACCCTCTTAGCTCAATCGCGCGAGGTTAAGGATGATGAGTTGTATAAATCAGCCGTTGAATTTTTTGTGGGCGATGCATTCGCGTGGTTTAAACGGATCAAATCTTCAGGTTCGGTAAATAACTGGTCATCTTTGGTGGATAGATAAGGATATATGGAATCAGGTAAAAACTAGGAAACAAAAGCGAAATGAATCAGTGCATAGTTTCGTGTCACACCTAGATACTTTATTTAACCGTTTATCTCGGCCTCCTGCTGAGGTAACTAAAGTTAAGTATATTTGTATATTCCAATCATTTGGCGTTAGCTGAAATCAATAATGTTGAGGAGTTGGTTGGTCTTGGCAGAAAAATTGAAGAAAATTTAAATTTAAAAGGTAGACCTTTTGCGGTTCAAGCGGTGTCCAGCATTTATTCTTCAAATAATAATAATTCAAATCGTAATAAAGGTAATCAAAACAAAAGTAGTTTTTCTAGACAAAATAAAAATAATTTTTCCAGACATAATAAAAATCAACCTTCTAATTCAGGTTCACCCACAAATACAGACCATTCTTCTACAAAAAAGAGCTAGTTTGCTATAATTGTGACCAGTTAAATCATACCTTTAAAAATTGCAAAGCAACCAGAAAAACTTTTTGTTACAAATGTGGAGCCAAAAATTGTAAATTTTCAAACTGCCCTAACTGCTAAAAAAACAAAGAAGGGATGTGATCTCTGATGACACAAATCCACAGTCAAGAACCATACCTAAAAATAATTATTTCGATCCTTTGGATTGGAATGCTTGGAATATTCGTGTTTCTCATTTTCTTTGATCTAGTCGTAATAAAGTTTCGCCTTTGTTTATTCCTAAACTTTTGGATAATAGACCTTATATTTCTGTTAAAATTTTTGAGCAAGATATAACTGTTCTTTTGGATTCGGGATTCATTACATAAAAATATTTCAACTGCAGATGGTTCTCATAAAAATGTTAAAGGGGTTGTAGATCTACCGGTATGCGTGAGTTCGACTTGTCATGTTATCAAAGCTCTAGTGGTACCTTCTTTACCCCAAGCTTTTATATTTGGAGTAGATTTCTGTAAACAATTTAAAATTTTAGTTGACTTTAAAGACAAGTCTTGGCATGTCCAAAGCAATTATTTAAGTTCTGATCTAGCCATCATAGATACGCCTAAGTTTGAGAATATACCGGACTTTCTTTATTCATTAGATGAACTTGGTGCGGAAGATCGCGCTAGAGCGGATAACGTTATAAAATCATTTGAACAAATTAGTAGCAAAGACAAATTAGGGCGCACTGATAAACTGGTAATGAGTATTAACACTGGTGATGCCAAACCCTTTAAAAAGAGACCATATCCACTTTCTCCTTACATGTCCGAGATTTTAAATCGGGAAGTAGATGATATGTTAAAATTAGGGGTCATAGAACCATCCAATAGTCCCTGGTGCTCCCCGGTACTATTAGTCAAAAAAGCAACTGGTGAATATCGTTTTGTTTTTGATGGGAGGGGGATTAACGAGCTTACACGACACGACATTTACCCGTTACAAAATATTGACGACATTCTAAGCATGCTCCGAGGTGCCAAATATATCTCTTCAGTCGATTTAAGAAAGGCGTTTTGGCAGATTCCTCTGGAGGTCGAATCAAGGCCAAAAACTGCTTTTAGTATTGTCGGAAAAGGTTTGTTTCAATTTTGTGTAATGCCTTTTGGGTTGTGTAATGCTGCCCAGACGCAACAAAAGCTAGTGGATGCTATTTTTGGACCAAAATATGAAACGAAAATCTTTAAGTATCTCGATGACATCATAATTTGTTCCGAATCGCTGGAAGAGCACCTTTCCTTATTATCTGCGGTACAATCTAAACTAAAAGAAGCTAATTTGACAATTAATTTGGCCAAGTGTGAGTTTTTTAAAACTTCATTAAAATTTTTAGGATTTATTGTTGGCTCGAATTCGCTTCGTACTGATCCAGAAAAAGTATCATGTATGGTAAACTATCCTCGTCCTCGTACAGCGACTGAGGTAAAAAGATTTACTGGTTTGTGTTCGTGGTACCGACGTTTCGTTAAAAAATTTTCTTCTTTGATGGCACCTATTAATGATCTTTTAAAAGGACGCCATAAAAGTCAACAAATTACTTGGACTGACCAAGCTGAGGAAGCTTTCGTTAAAGTGAAGCAGATGTTAATTATCCGCTCCTATTTTAAGTCAACCTGACTTCTCTAAGCGATTTATAATTCAGAGCGACGTTTCGACTGTTGGTTTAGGGGGTGTGTTAACGCAGGAGCTGGATGGCAAGGAATGTGTCATAGCCTACGCAAGTAGGGGACTGTCCAAGAGTGAACGAAATTATACCACCACCGAGCTGGAGTGTTTGGCCGTTATTTTTAGTATCGAGAAGTTTAGGTGTTATGTGGAAGGCGCAGAGCGTTTTAGGGTGATAACAGACTATTTTTCTCTTCTATGGTTAAATTCTTTGAAACCAGCAACTGGTAAGTTGGCTCGGTGGGCTGTGAAACTCCGGGAACATAATTTCGATCTTGTCCACCGAAAAGGTACCTCCCATATTGTTCCTGATGAGTTGTCAAGAATACTTCGTGAAAATGTTTCAGATAAGGTTTCAGAAGTTGCTATGTATAAAATTGAGACTAACAGAATTGACCGTTGGTATGAAGGTTTTCGTAAAAATATTTCTTCTAAGCCAGAAAACTATCCCCAGTGGAAAACGAGTTAATTTTCAAGCTTATTCCCTCAAAGTTACCTTTAAGTAATAATCTTCCAGAATGGAAATTCCTTGTTCCAAACCTCAAAGGTTGGACGTTATCAGATCTTGTCAAGATCCGCCAACTGCAGGTCATTTTGGTGTTTTTAAAACTTTAGCTCGAATACAAGAGTACTATTACTGGCCTAAGATGCGCAGAGATGTCATCAGGTACTGCCGCTCGTGTACAGTGTGTGGAACACAAAAACATCCAAATACCGCTCCAAATGGTAAGATGTGCCATGAAAAGATCGCTAGTGCACCTTACGAGATTATAGCAGTTGATCTGGTGGGACCTTTAGTAAGGAGTAAAAGGGGTAATAAGTGGTTATTAGTCATTGGGGACTGGTTCTCTAAATATACGTTGTTATTTCCACTTCGAGATGCTAAATCAGCCATCGTCAATCGCATTTTGAAGAAAAATGTTTTCTTGGTTTATGGACTTCCTAAACATATTATTGTCGATAATGGAAGCCAATTTATTGCGAAGCTTTTAAAAAAGACCTGTGAGACGAGGTTAAGAAAGTTTGGTTTACTACCTTATATTCTCTTTGGTGTAATTTTGTTGAAGGGAATAACAAAACGGTAGGTATTGCTTTCCGTTGTTTTATTGAGGAAAGTCAAAATACGTGGGATGTTAGTATAGCAAAGATTCAAGCTGCTATTAATAGTTCCAAGCATGACGTTCATGGGCACGTTTCTTCGTTTCTGATGTTTGGTCGTCACGTTCCTTTATCTGGTCAGTTTTACGAAAATGATTCCTTAAGTGGAGATATAGAAATCACGCCAGGAGATAGGAATACGTACGCGACCAATTTAACATTTCTTAAGGATATTTTTTTTTGATATTCGTCAGAAATTACATTCTACACCTGAACGTTATTCTAAAACTTACAACCTTCGAAGGAGGGATATAGAGTTTTTTGTTGGAGATCAAGTGTGGCGACGAAATAAAGTTTTGTCGAGCGCTGCTAATAATTTTAGTGCCAAGTTAGCACCAAAGTATATTTTGTCGACTGTTAAGAAAAAGTATTCAAAACTAGCTTATGAGCTGTGCAACGAAGATGGCAGTAGAGCCGGTCATTGGCACATAAAGTTTTTGAAACCTTTTTATGATTATCCTGCTGATAGTGTCAGTACTTCATCGGAGATATCCGAAGAATAAATCTCCCATGGGTATAAATACCTAATCCTATAATCTATGTTTTTTAACATAATTTTTTCCCTGCATTTTTTTAAGAAAACTGTTTTTTTTTGTAAAGAGCTGAACGTTCAGAATTTGTAGATATTTTTTGTTGACCGTGTTTGGTAGACTTCGCGATTTTGTCCCTACTAAATTTTACTTTACCGATTGTGTCCCCATTTGGGCGTTTGATACGCGTTAGTTATCAAAACCAAACTATAATATTGTCAGGCTTAGATTTTTGAACTCCTTGGTGAGTTTCCTTAAAAAAATCTTTTAAGAGAGTTGCTGTGTAGCATTTTTGAAATTCACCTACTTAATTAGTAGAAAATGCTACAAGTTGCCTTTTCTTTTTCACAGAACTTCTACCTAGAAACTTTTTGAAAATAGTTTTAAATAAAATAATTAAAAAAATAAGTTAAGTCTTAATTAAAAAGTTTTAAGCTATATATTTTGTTGTATATAAATTAATACAATAAAACGTAATTTCAGGCATAAGACATAATCCTTAAATAAAAGTAGCCTAGTCTTAACATAATGTGTAATCACATCCAGAAAATAATTATGAATGATTATTTTCTGGATGTGATTACACATTATGTTAAGACTAGGCTACTTTTATTTAAGGATTATGTCTTATGCCTGAAATTACGTTTTATTGTATTAATTTATATACAACAAAATATATAGCTTAAAACTTTTTAATTAAGACTTAACTTATTTTTTTAATTATTTTATTTAAAACTATTTTCAAAAAGTTTCTAGGTAGAAGTTCTGTGAAAAAGAAAAGGCAACTTGTAGCATTTTCTACTAATTAAGTAGGTGAATTTCAAAAATGCTACACAGCAACTCTCTAAAAGATTTTTTTAAGGAAACTCACCAAGGAGTTCAAAAATCTAAGCCTGACAATATTATAGTTTGGTTTTGATAACTAACGCGTATCAAACGCCCAAATGGGGACACAATCGGTAAAGTAAAATTTAGTAGGGACAAAATCGCGAAGTCTACCAAACACGGTCAACAAAAAATATCTACAAATTCTGAACGTTCAGCTCTTTACAAAAAAAAACAGTTTTCTTAAAAAAATGCAGGGAAAAAATTATGTTAAAAAACATAGATTATAGGATTAGGTATTTATACCTATGGGAGATTTATTCTTCGGATATCTCCGATGAAGTACTGACACTATCAGCAGGATAATCATAAAAAGGTTTCAAAAACTTTATGTGCCAATGACCGGCTCTACTGCCATCTTCGTTGCACAGATCATAAGCTAGTTTTGAATACTTTTTCTTAACAGTCGACAAAATATACTTTGGTGCTAACTTGGCACTAAAATTATTAGCAGCGCTCGACAAAACTTTATTTCGTCGCCACACTTGATCTCCAACAAAAAACTCTATATCCCTCCTTCGAAGGTTGTAAGTTTTAGAATAACGTTCAGGTGTAGAATGTAATTTCTGACGAATATCAAAAAAAATATCGTTAAGAAATGTTAAATTGGCCGCGTACGTATTCCTATCTCCTGGCGTGATTTCTATATCTCCACTTAAGGAATCATTTTCGTAAAACTGACCAGATAAAGGAACGTGACGACCAAACATCAGAAACGAAGAAACGTGCCCATGAACGTCATGCTTGGAACTATTAATAGCAGCTTGAATCTTTGCTATACTAACATCCCACGTATTTTGACTTTCCTCAATAAAACAACGGAAAGCAATACCTACCGTTTTGTTATTCCCTTCAACAAAATTACACCAAAGAGAATATAAGGTAGTAAACCAAACTTTCTTAACCTCGTCTCACAGGTCTTTTTTAAAAGCTTCGCAATAAATTGGCTTCCATTATCGACAATAATATGTTTAGGAAGTCCATAAATCCAGAAAATAATCATTCATAATTATTTATTTACATATTGTCATCCAGTTTCTCCAATTTTTGCCGAACATTTTCAAATTTGAATTTCTTCCTTTTTGGCGGCTTCCAATTCGTTTGGTTTCGTCTCAACTCGTCGGATCTCTCGTTTCTCGGGTACCGTTTCGAAAGCCGTTTCACTTGCCGTAGAGTCCTACGTTGATAAGTGCACGCAGCGCTAAAGCAAAGTTGGCGGTCTCCTACGGGCCTTTGCAGCCATCTTGGACTTTTCCAAGATCCCCGTTTTAACGCCTTTCCGACCTTTGGATCTGTAAGATCGGCGTGAGACCATTGCCAGTAAATTCTTAGTTTGCTGTTTCATGCTGCACCTATTTTTGGAATTCTTTGGATGATGATTTCAAGTAAGTTACACGTGCGTAAGGGTATTTTTTTTTCTATTTCCTAACGGATGTTTTTTTGTCTTTGCAGAGATATTTTTGGCGAGATGGATTTTGTTGCTGCCGCCGTTTGTATTGCTGTTGACTGATGCCGTTTTGGTAAATTGCCGCCGGTGTTCTATTAGGGGTAAGTTTTGTCCTTTTGAAAAAATCAAAATTTCCTTTTTTGAGAAAATTGGCTAAAACAAAAATTTCTAAAATTGGGTAAACAAAAATTTCTTTGTTAGGGTCCAATTTTCCACATCGATCTGGGTCAAATCACTTGGCCAATCAGCTGTCGTTTCTGCCAAATTTCTTACCCTGTCTACGAGCCTGCACTTGCTGCAATAGCCCTTTATTTTTGAAGTCAATAATGGGTCTCTTGAGTGGTGTAAAACGAGGCCAGAGTGGTGCTTTACCAGGACCGTTGATACCATATATGTATGAGTTTAAATATAGGCCTTTCCCAGGCCAAACTTGTAAGCAAGATCAAAAATCTAGCAGGCCATGGAGCCGTCTTAGCTCCGCGCCTATGTACATGCGCGAAAACTTTACGAGGCGGCCGGTTTCGCGACCTTCGTCTTCGCTCTTCGGTCGAGACGCCATTTTGTTGATTTGTTTTGATCACACATACCTAGTCGTTTTCCGCGTTTTCGTTTATGCAAATTTTCTTATTGTGATATTTTCAATCTTTGGTTACGCGAAAGTTTTTAGGAGTTTAAAATGTCGCCGCATAAAAAGACGTGATGTGTTTGTGGATGCCGCCAAACAACAAAAGTGAAATTAACTCTGTGTTTCGGACTTCCATTGTCTATATTTTATTTATACACGACGTTTCGATCAGTAAAATCTCTGATCGTCTTCAGGTCTACAATTAATTCCTAAGGCTACGTACTTATATACTGTGAGAAATCACTCAACCTTGAAGTTTAAGAAGTTGGCTCCGCCCAAAGAGGGGCTTCCAAATATTTGGGATTTCAACACTTGGTTTACTGCCCAATAAAGGCAGCTTCAAAGAATTTTCGTTTCTTCCAGTGTGACTCCTTGTGCAAAACCTTTGCTTCTGCCCACTTCATTCGGTGTTGTTTCACCTTTTTGGGTATTCGTCTGATGTTCCTTAAGCCTAACAGATAGTGGTCTTTTAGTTTCGCCTATGTATGATTCACCACACTCACAAGGAACTTGGTAAATGCATTGCTTATTTTATCTCCGGTTTTGTTTTACTTCGGCTTCGAATTTTATTACTAGATTTAAAAGCTGTTTTAATAATAAATTTTTTCGCTACTCTTCGAATCTTCTCTGATACTCCTTTAACGTATGGTATTGTAAGGAATGCATTTGCCTGGTTTCGGTCTTCTAATTTCTGTCTTGTTTGTTGAGATTTAGAAATAGTATCTGTTATAAGTTTAAGGCTGTAACCATTCTGCTGCAGATCCTTCTTAATGTTTCTTGTGTCGATTTCCAAGTCATGAGAATTGTTACAAATTTGAACGGCTCTGTTTTATAAAGTTTTGATTATGCCTCGTTTGGTTGTAGCAGAATGATTTGAACCTTGATTTAAATATTGTCCTGTGTGAGTGGGTTTGCGATAGACTGTTGTTCTGATGTCGCTTTCTACTCGTTTGACAAGTACATCAAGAAAAGAAATTTGACTATTTTGCTCCAACTCCATTGTGAATTTAATGGTGGGTCTTATGTTAGTTAGGAGCAAAATAGTCAAATTCCTTTTCTTGATGTACTTGTCAAACGAGTAGAAAGCGACATCAGAACAACAGTCTATCGCAAACCCACTCACAATATTTAAACCAAGGTTCAAATCATTCTGCTACAACCAAACGAGGCATAATCAAAACTTTATATAACAGAGACGTTCAAATTTGTAACAATTCCCATGACTTGGAACTCGAAACAAGAAACATTAAGAAGGATCTGCAGCAGAATGGTTACAGCCTTAAATTTATAACAGATACTATTTCTAAATCTCAACAAACCAACAATACGTTAAAGGAGTATTAGAGAAAAATCGAAGAGTAGCGAAAAACTTTAATATTAAAACAGCTTTTAAATCTAGTAATACAATTCGAAGCCTTCTTAGTAAAACAAAACCGGAGAACAAACAAAATAAGCAATGCATTTACCAAGTTCCTTGTGAGTGTGGTGAATCATACATAGGCGAAACTAACCGACCACTATCTGTTAGGCTTAAGGAACATCAGACGAATACCCAAAAAGGTGAAACAACGAAATCAGGAATCGCCGAACATGCATGGTCAAAACAACACCGAATGAAGTAGGCAGAAGCAAAGGTTTTGCACAAGGAGTCACACTGGAAGAAACGAAAATTCCTTGAAGCTGCTTTTATTGGGCAGAATCAGGGTATTTTCAGTAAACCAAGTGTTGAAATCCCAAATATTTGCAAGCCCCTCCTTGGGCGGAGCCAACTTCTTAAACTTCAAGGTTGAGTGATTTCTCACAGTATATAAGTACGTAGCCTTAGGAATTGATTGTAGTTTGTACCTGAAGACGATCAGAGATTGTACTGATCGAAACGTCGTGTATAAATAAAATATAGACAATGGAAGTCCGAAACACAGAGTTAATTTCAAACACATCATTGTCTCAAACTTTCAAACAACAAAAGTGAAGTTCGGATCCACAGGTTGGTAGCTATTTTTTCTTAGAATTTGAAGGAAAAAAAGTGAAAATACCTAAAAATTATTTCTATTCATACAATTATTTATATCAAAGTAGAAAAGACTGATTTTCTAAAAACTTAAACAAATAGAAAAATTTTGACAAATGCCCAGCTGTCTTTCTGGATTTTGGTTGGTTAACCGATGACGATGGCCGCGCATGTGCAGAGCCGCTAAGCTTTGACCCCAGAAAGAGACAATAAAGAGTCATAAAAGAGTAAAAGACAAAGGTATAGGCTTATATATAGGACATTCTGCTTTCAAAGTTGTGCACGCCGAAAGCATTGCAAGGGCGTATATTTAAGCTCATACATATATGGTCCATACATAACAGGTTTGCTTAGAAAATAAGGCCCAAAAATGCTTTTTCAATATTAGAATAAGTTATGATTTTTATAAATAGCCCCTTGGTTTTTACACACATTTGTTTTTCAGTTACCCTGAGGTAACTTTTTGGTATTAAAATATGAACCCCGAAAGATTCTAGAATTTTTTCCTAGGTTTTGCTCTTAAGAAGTAAGTTTTTAAAAACTATTCTCTATATTAATGAAATAACTACTTAATTTTTCATAATATTTTGAGTGCTCTAGATTACGATGTTTGTACCGGTATGTACATAGGTACAGTATTTTGTTATTATTAATTTTCCAGGGAGAAAATAGAATAAATTGTTGAGTTGCAAATGGTGATTATTTATTGAAAATTTCATAACTCAAAAACCAAATAGCTGAAATCCATGAATTATGAACATCAATACATAAAATATCAATAATTAAGTTTTTCCACAATTTTTTGTTTGGTGACTGATTAATTACTTGGTTAATTAGACTAATTATGTAATCAATCCCTCACTTAATAAATAATAAAAATTTAGTGGCGCCCTTTGGCAAAGCAAGAAACAGTAATTATTAACAATCATAGTGAACTTCGTCCTACCCCAGTGCTCTGGATGAAAAGCAGCCGTGCAAAGTGTTACGTAATAGTTTTTAGTACAAATAGGTGTTACAAACATTAGGCTCATTTAAATTTGTAAACTGCAGATTCGTAGCAGATTTGGTCATGAATTTCCCCTTAACTATCCCCACCAACGTATTTTTTGCCTTTAAAAAAACTAGAAAATATTTAATTAAAAATAAATCTGAAAATTAAATATTTAAAGATATGCATTTACAGATATATCAACATCCTCTCACCCCTTCCACTAAACCCCACCAAATTATTTTTTCTTACAAAATAAAGAAACAATATAAATCTGAAACTGCATAATCGTAGCAGCTTTGGTTTAAAAGTTATGAATTTTCAAAAACATTATATTATCGTCCAAACCACTCCCCACCAAATTATTTTTTTCTCAAATTAGTAAACACACTTGTGACTTTAATCTAATATTTATATAAATCTAAGGTTCATATATTTATGTAAAATATGTTACATCATATTTACGTAAATCTCACATAAAAATATTTTTATAAAAAAATGATGTAAACGTACGTCAAAACTTCGACTGTACATTTAAGTCATCATAAGCAATATTAATTTTAGGTAAATAATATGACTTTATAAATAAATTCTTAAAATTTAATTAATTTTACATAAAAAATATTACATACCTATTATATAAAAAATTATATGTACTATTTAAGTAATCTAATTTACGTAAACGTTACATAAAATTATTTATAATATAATATTATTATATAATAACTATTATGTAACAATTTAGACATTACGTTTACATTTAAAACTATTATGTAAAACATTTTATGTAATATATATCATCTAAATTACGCTCTATAACATGATTTACGTCACATTAAAATTTTTGAATTTACAGAAATATTATGAAACAGTTTGCACCTTAACTTTGTTGTTACATAATATGTTTTATGTATTAATTATGTCATTCAACAAAAAAGAAGTTAAAAAACCTCCAAATCAGTTACTTCAACCGAAAAGAAACCAAGTAACAAAAGATCAAAAGATCTTGGGTGGAAATAACGAAAATTCAAACTTAGATGATCATCCCACAAGGAACACACAAAAGATCAAAGCGAAAAGAGAAAATATTAAACTATGTTTCGCCCTGGGTAACCAGCGTGGGCTCTTTAGTAGTTTCACACTCTTTCCTGTTTTTTTTAGCTTGACGTCCGGCTGCACCTCCCATTTTGAATATTAAAAAAAAAACAGGAAGGAGTGTGGTTCAAAATTAGTTCAAAATTATAAGCATATCAAAACTCGAATATCTTTCGCGGGGGGGGGGGGCTTGACGTCAAACTGCACCCCCACCATATTTTCTAAAAAAAAACAGGGTTACTAATGTGTTTTTGGAAATTTATTTGGTGATATTAGGAGTTCGAAATTAGTTCTTAATTTTGGTATAGTTGCTTTTCAGTTTTCTCTACGCTTTAAAGGAGGGGGGGTGTAGCTTGACGTCCGGCTGTACCCCCCATTTTGAATATTAAAAAAACCAGGAAGGAGTGTGGTTTAAAATTTTTAAAAGTGGTTCAAAATTAGTTCGAAATTGGTTCAAATTATAAGCATATAAAAACTCGAATATCTTTCGTGGGGGGGGGGGGGGCGGTGTGGCTTGACTGACCTAATTATTCTTTTGGTGAATAGCTTTAATATAGATTTTTCTATGTAAAATCATAAATGTTTCGGTTCCTGTGACAAACTTTGCTGGGTAGCTGCCAGAGTGGGTTAGTTTCGGCCAAGATGTTTGCAAAGGTAGGTTCGCTTATTGTTCGGTTTTATGGATTTGGATAAGGTCACGCGATGACATCAGGGCGCGGCGTCCAATCATCATTCTTTCCACCAGAACTTCTTGGTTTTAACGGATCATCCTGATTCGAAAAAAACTCAGTGAAAAATTGCCAGCAATTCACCCCCGTCAAATATAGTGTTGGATCAAAGGTGTGTTTTTGTAATATTGTTTTTTTTTTTTAAATATTCGATTTTTATGTTCAAAAATTGCCAACTTTGGTTGCTTTTTAGGTCATATAACTGTAGCCAGAGATCCAAGATAACATCTTTCGATACCCGGAAATAAAAATAAGGTATGTGATAAGTATTATCTTAATTTGATTATTGTTGAAGGTTTACCTTATTTTGTCAATTTAAAACTTCGTAAATTGTTTTTTATTAATAATACCTGATAAGTGGTAATTTAGTTTTATTTTTTGTTTGCTATGAAACTAAAATTTTGTTGTGTCGGAATAGTTTGTTCACATTCTTTTTTTAAATGGTTGCGCAATATTTTAACCTGCAATAAAAGGTGACGCCGCTAGTCCTGCAGCCTCTTTTGGCACTTTCTACTCCCCTGAAATCTCCAGCTACCTACGTCATCAGCTGCCTAAAAGCTTGTACAGTTGTGGTTGCCCAAGGAGACATAAAAAACCCTACCATTTTGTTTAGAGCAACAAAAAAATGAAAACTTGACCAATTTTTAAAGCTAAATTAAATAAATATAAACATATTCTTTAAATTGTTGGTGCAAGACTAGCTTTTTAAATTTTGTTTTTGCTCATTATCATTTTCACTTCTGAATAAACTTATTTTTGCGCTATTGCATAGGCCGCTCACCGCCAAGGGGCCATTCGGCGCAAGAACAGGCGCAGAAGAATGAAAAAGCAACTTGACAATTGACCAACATACCTGTGCATATGGTGTTCCCGTTTTCACGAAATTTCCAAGAAAATTAGCCCTCAACAGACAAGTTAAGTTCCACTTTCGACAACAATCTATCACTAAATGTATAATAAAATGCCGAATTTCACGGTATAAATGTTGTGTGTTTTGGCTCACCACTTAGTATATAAAATTAGACTGAACACATCCTAGTATATAAGATTAGGTAGTCTTAGTTTTTGTTAGTATTCACCTGATGACGATTGCAGATACATAAGCAACTCTAGTTTACTCTCAAGTTCAACATTGTCTACCACCTTCAAACAACAATGGTGAGAAAGCTTTCCTTGCCCAGATATTACTTTTGCAGATGATGTTCTTGAGGAACGTCTTTTGTAACAGTAACAGCGGAACCTCATATCATTGACATTTTATTAAATAAATATTCTTCCATTTTAAAAATGCAACATCTTGTTTCCTATTTGCTACGACCTTTTTTCAAAATCCAATACTCTACATATAAAATAACTGAGGAAGAAATTGGCAAGGTCAAAAGAGTTCTTGTCCGTTATGTGCAACGTTCTTTCTTTCCAGACCTAATTTCAGGAATGTCTAACAAAAAGCCCCTTCCAAAGTCATTTCGAAAACTTTCATTATTCTTGGATGAGCAACAATGTCTAACAGTGGGTGGTAAAATAAAACATTCCGAGCTTTCTTATTCTGCGAAACATCCGTTACTGCGACCACGCTCACATAGGCTTACTTCTCTATCGTGTCCGCAAGATTTGCTATAGAACAGGTAGTATCAAATTGTATTCTCAGTATCCTATTACATCCAAAGCCAGCTTTACAGTTCATGGGTGATTTGCCACCTCAGAGAATTTCCCAATTAAAGGTATTTTCTAGCCTTGTAATGGTGCAAAGGTGCTAAGGTATATAAAGAATATTTTATGCTCAGCCACAAAGCCGGTACATCTTAAACTCACCTCCGATCTTTCAACAGACACTTTCCTTGCTGCCTTTAAACGATGAGTTTTACGACGTGGTCAAATCTCTCATATCTATTCAGATTGTGGTAGCGCTGTAGTTGGGGCAAATCGCTTACTTCAGGAATATTCTCAGCACGCCTGTGAGAGCTTACAAATTACATGAAATTTTTCAAGACCAGGAGGCCCGGACTTAAATGGGTTAGTACAGACTGGAGTAAAGTCCACTCAAACCAATTTAAAACGGGTGGTTGGCATATAGCGGCTTACTTATGAAGAATTGACGACTTTCCTATGTCAGATCGAATTTAATAATTTCTTTTAATTTTTTTACTTTTCAGATATATTACAGTACATTTTGCAAGTTTAATTGCATATTTTGGGTAAATGTCAGATTTTTTTCTTTATTTTACTTACTGAATTAAAACACACGTGTTTTGGCAGCCGAAAATGTTGGTGCAAGACTAGCTTTTCCAAATTCTGTTTTTCTCCATTAAAACGTATAACTACCCCTCTTACGATTAAAATATAATAAATATTCTCTGTACTAATCTTAAATTTATAGAACCTTAACAGTGGGATTTACTAAAACGGTTTAGTCTATTTTGAAACGGTCCTAAGTTTAAGTGAAATTTTTGATTTTCAGCATTTTAAACGCACCCTCCCTGAGTTTTGGACGTAGTTTGATTTATAAGAAGAATTTTACTAAATTTTTTTATTGAATAATCATCTTAACACAATCTTTTGTTGGATTTAAGAGGAAATTTTAAATTTAGAAAAAAAGAAAATTCAAAAATTTAAACCCACGCGGGGTTTAAGTAAACACTCTGTAGAATAAATTAACATTGGGGTTATATTTCACTCTAATTAAAACTTACCCTTGTTAATTAATTTTTCGAATTAATACCTGATGTCACAAAATGATTTAGATGAGTAATAATAAAATAAGGAGTAGATTAATTTTGTATTTATTTAAAAGGTGTTTTCATTTATGAAATGTATTACAAAACTTAAATGCAAGTTTTTTTTGCATTTCTGTCACTGTCGAAATGTCAGTTTAAAAATATTAGCGCTGCGTTCAATCACAAACAGCACCTCTACTGATGAAAGCTACAGTTTTAAAATGAGTGGGCTTTGAGTAAGGAAAGTTTTTTTGACTGAGATTTTAGATAACCTCAATGTTTTGCTTTCAGTTTGTAAATAAATTAATATAGTTTTTTTTGGGTTTTTTTGTTTGGTATATTTTTCGTGCACTTATGTTTGTTTTGCCTCGTAGTACCCTCACAAATATATTTTGTGTGCCGAAAACGGGTTCAAAATATGGCGTTTCTCTAGACAAAATAAGAGGTATTTTATTGGGTAATGAACAACTTGGGATATTAAATAAGGTAAATTAATCCTTGTAAAAATGGTTACTTAGGGAAATTATAAACGAACTTATTACCAAATGCCACAAAACGATCCTTTCTGGAGGCTATAAATTTAAACCACCTCCCTGAGGTGGTCTAAAAAACCACCAACTTTATAACCTCAAACACAAATAATGAAGCTATTATGTGCCAAATTTTTGGCGTATTCGCCATTTGCCATTTTGAAACCTGTCAAAAAAATTTAGTTTTAGGGCATTTCCTTCTAAAATATGGTGTATTTTGAGAGAAAAAAGCAGTTTTTCAGTGGTATTTTGGATAATGAATAACTTTGTGTCTTTTCTGTATGGGTAAGTGTTATTTGAAAATTGGTTTTAAAATTTAGTACTCCCCACTGGTGTAAATATTTAGACCAGTGGGGGGTACTATTTTAGATCTTAGCAAATCCCGCTGTAAATGTTCCTAAGTTTTGGCTGCAAACTATGTGTAGAAATTACCTGTATAAATAAAAGATTTCGAATATTGTCCGCATTTTTTTTTATTCCTTGTAAAAATCCAATAAAAATTCTCAATCTAAACCAGCTGTTCGAGATTTGAACTGTTTTGTAAACTAAATAAAGTTAAATAAAAAGTGAAGTTCAATGCCTTTTGTCTTCCCGTGTTGTGGATAAAACTCTCCCTTATTAATAGATCCCTTGCCCAGAAAAAAATTAGCTATTTATTTTTTATTATAGTATTGATGTTTTCAAATTTAATTATATTTCGCCTATTATTCATAAATTATATTTTCCAGGCTTCTGACATTTGCTGCAATTAAACGTATTGCGCTTTGTGCTTAAGTAAAAATAGGAATTATTGATTGTGACCTATATAGTTTAAGGTTTTTTTCATATATTTTTACGTTGATTATTTTAGTGATGTAATTAGATATGTCTTTATTAGGTTACGGCAAATTTGTGCTGTGGATCTTTTCAAGTACTTTTTTTAAGATAGCTGTTTTAATTGGTCAAAAAATAATGCCACGTGGTGCGGCTGGAAAGTTATGTCTGTAATTTATGAACGATTGTTTTGGTTAAATCGAGGGGGTTTCATTATATTATAAAGAATTGTTGTTTTTTCTATTTAAAGGGTTTTTTTTTTCGCCTCATCGTTGGCTGTAGACTTGCACTTGAAGGGTCGTCTGGGTCTGCATTCCTTATGCAGTTTCACCAACTAGAATTCTTAATCGCAATTAAGGCCAAAGGCATCAGTTTTGTAAATAAAAAATTATGTGTGTCGTTTCGACTTATTTTGTCATGTTTAAAAATAAATTTTAATCTATTTAAAATTCTAAGTACATACGCCACCTTCCTGGTCGAAACTATCGATAACTTAAATAATTTTAGAACTTATATAATATATATATATATATATATATATATATATATATATATATATATATATATATACAGGGTGGATTCTTTAAATGAAACACTGCTTCTAGAGGCTTTAGGGAAGAGGTTTTAAAAAAAGCTAAATGCGAATATTTAATGGTTTTTTACGGACTTTCTGCCCATAATAAAAAAAATTTGGGGCCCCCAACTGGAGGCCCAAGGCTTACCAAGTATTTTTTTAAATGAGAAGGTACGACTTTTGGCAACTTTTTGGAAAGCTTGGTAAAAAAGGAACCTAACGCACTAATTTTTTTTAATCTGTCAACCAAAGTGTCAAAAATTTTAAAAATCTTATTTTTTTTCAATTGTTTTAGCTTTAAAATAAACTACATATATCTCTATTTACTAAGCGGAATAAAGAAAATACTATAAAAAATACTATTGGCGGCCCTTTTGAAGGCCCTCACTTAAAGCCCAGGGTCTATCAATTTTTTTTTCATGAGGAGATACCACTTGTGGCACCTTTTTGGAAAGCTTGTTAAAATTCGATCAAATAAATTTTTTTCACATCTGTCATCCCATGTGTCTAAAATTTTAAAAAACCTATTTTTTTCGTCAATTGGTTTGGTTTTAAAATAAACTACATATTTCTTTATTTACTAAGTGGAATAAAGATATTACCACTCAAGGATATTATTGGCGTAAAAATTTCAAGATATGGGTTGACAGATGTCAAAAAAATTGATTTAATCGAATTTCTGTTTTAACAAGTTTTCAAAAAAGATGCCATACATGATACCTTCTCAAGAAAAAAATGTTGGTCGGCCCCTGGCCTTCAGTAAGGGGAGAGAAATATGTAGTTTACTCTGAAGCTAAAATGACTGAAAAAAAAATAGTTTTAGAAAAATAGATTGGTTGGCAGATGTTAAAAAAAAACTAATGCATTAAATTTCTTTTTCAACAAGCTTTCCAAAAAGGTGCCACAAGTGGTACCTTCTCGTTAAAAAAAATAGTTGGTAGGCCCTGGGTCTCCCAACAATTTTTTTTTAACATGGGCGCAATGTCCGTAAAAAAATTATTAAAGACTCGCTTATAGCTTTTTTTAAAACCTCTTTTCTAAAGTCGCTAGAAGCACCGTTTCATTTAAAGAATCCACCTACCTAAGGTAAGTGTAAAGACCATAGGACTCCAAAGTTAATAACAACACCTTCTCGTCTTTTTAATATAATATAATACGAACGAAGTACTCGCCGTAGTAATATTATTTTAATGTGTTTGTTTACGTTTATTTTACGGTAGTTGTACAACAATAATGCCTCTTTACCCAAGGATGACGTCTATTGGCCGTAAAATCGACACATGGAACGGCCGTCTTGAATAGCCCTGAATTAGCAAATAAATTTTGCGAAAAGTTGGCATTTCAAAAAAAGGACGTTTCATTAACAAGATCCCTCAACCCATAAACCTAGACCTTCAAAAAAAAAAAAAAAATAGGATAGTTAAACGATTCTACAAGTATTAAGTTTTGTTATGTTACTGAACTGAAGTAGGGGACTTTAACTAATTAAATTATGGCTGATATAAATATCCCTATCGAGTGAAACAATCATGCAGATTATGGTGAATGCGTGACTGCCCAAGCAGCACAGTTTATATACGCTAGCTTTCACAGCTAACATGTAGCTGTAACTATATTGCGGCAACTGTGTTTTTTTTAAGAGAGAAAGAAAAAGTCCTATTAATTCTACACAAACTAAATTACTACGTTTTTGTTTTAAAGTATCTAGCCGAATTTAAGCTATATTTTTTGCTCTCACAATGTTATGGCAACTTATTTTTATCTCAAAATTGCCACCAATGCAAAATTGTATAGTAAACGTGCTATTAAATCTATGTCTTGCATTAAAATAGAAACTAAATCTTCGCTGAACACAAGGGCCACAATTGTTTTTTCTTTCTTATACAACTAAACCATACTGTGACCCTCAAATTATTTTTAAAGCCAATCCTTATTAAGAGTAAAATTTTGTTATTAGTACACTGTGCTTTCCTTGACTACAAACCAACCAAGAATACGTCAAAATATCTCAAGCAAGGTTAAACTGTCATGGATTCAAATTTTTACACGAGTGTAAAAATTAAATACGAACGAAGTACTCGCCGTAGTAATATTATTTGAATGTGTTTGTTTATGTTTTTTTAAAGTTTTAACAAAAATTTTACGGTACTTCTACAAAAATACTGCCTCTTTACCCAAGGATGACGTCTATTGGCACTAATGGTCTTGAATAGCCCTGAAGAAGCAAATAAATTTTGCGAAACATTGGCATTTCAAAAAAAGGACGTTTCATTAACAAGATCCCTGAACCCATAAACCTAGACCTTCAAAAAAAAAATAAAACTTAATTTGCGGGAAAACCAAAAATAAAATTTCGGTAGAAGTAAGATATTTCTAAATACAAAATAATTTCATAATGAAACTGGATGCATCTACCGGCTAAACCGTAAACTATAAGTTGTTTCAATTTAGAATCATGCACACTAAAGTGCACAGTAAAGTAAATTTTTACTGTGGTGCTAACTAATTTTTTTGAGTTGTTACGTTATTGAACTGATATATCGCTTTGTAGTTCACTGGCTAATATTTTATAATATTTTATTTTTGTAATATTTTTTATAATCTATGTTTTTCCTGCATAATTGGAACTGAGATTAATTTTAAGGCTCTCAAAATAATTCAAATCTTCTTCGGTTGTGGAGGGTTTGATGTTGCTGATTGACGTTCCAAAATCTTGAAAAGAAACTACGACATTAACGTGTGTAACATTTTCTGCAGAAACTTCACCTAAAACATTAAAAACATTTATTTACCGAGCAATATTCAATGATCTACGACAATTTTTTTATTTATGGGATTTAGAAGCTTAGTTTATTGGTATGTATCAACAATTTGGATGCTAGTTCTATCCAAGAAAGTTTTGAAAAAGATAGGCTAAAGTAAACGAAATTGTTAATTCTAAAAAAAGAGAGAAAAACTAACAGTATTTATCTTAGAGACCGGGAAAAGATTTTTTATTTTTTAAAAATCTTTAAAAAGTTTAGTAGTTTAAAGATATTTATTGTTTTCTTTATTCGCATAGTAGGCTATGTCTAATTTTTATGATAGTGTACCACTCGATGCGCCATGAACTTACAAATAAAAAATTCGACAATTGATTTCAGTTTTTTACAGCTTATTTAAATTAATTAATTAAATAAAAATAACAGATTTCTGGTTGTTTAACCCTTGAGATAAAACCCAATTTTTTTAAACTATTTTGAACAATATTTTTAATTATCAGCCTTAAATTGACCGTATTTTTTGTTAATTTTTACAAGTTGGGTTAGGGTTTAATCTTCATTTTGGTAAACGCGATGACAGAACAGCTGCTTACGTACGAATGGACGTAAAGTTTGTTACTGTTCGTATTTAAGAAAAAAAAAGTGATTGGATAAGTACTAAGACAGTTACGATGTTAAGTTTGTTGTAAGTATTGTTTATTGTCTCCTACCTTATCTTCCTGGTCCCAAGTACACAATATGGAATAATTACGGTATATTCCAGTTAAAAACATTCTAGAGAAAATCCTGCTCCTCGCAAAAAGAAATTACACTATTCTAATCTACGCATCTGCCTTTATTTTGATTTTTATATCCTCACTTTTCAAGTCTCAAAGGTCAACGACGGCCAATTCTAGCCGTACTCGTTTGGGAAACGAGAGATTAGTCTCATAGGTTTTAAATACTGGCTTCGTGATTTCCCCGGGGTATTCAGAGCCTAACGGATGGTTAAAGGTGATTCTTCAGTGGTCACCGTCCTCATATTTTCAAACGATGCAGGCAACCAGGCGCACTATGTACGCGAAAGACAGGTTGCCTACTGGTCGATGTCAGTGATGTGGTACGTTGGGTGAGTTAGAATCTCGACTTTTTGGGTATACATTGGGGCGAAACTGTAAGAAAAGTTGCTCCATGTTAGTTTTCGACTTGTAAAGGTTTTATGGATTATCAGTTTCGATCCGATAGCATACGTTTTAGTGGTTTTCTTAGGCGAAAATAAGGAGAATCATGGCAGGTGTGTTCGGTTAAATCCTAAATTTACTTTCCGTCAGGGTTAGGTTTTCGTTGACATATGACAGCTAGCTGGCGTCAAACGGAAAATTGAGGGAATCTGTCCTTTCTCTGTAACCAGGCGGCGTGAGTGGTAGCCTCCAAATTTGCCATTCCATTTGAGTGCGAAAGTGTGCTAAATTCAGTGACTTAAGGCGCCGAGGATAGTGGTTGATTCATTGTGAGGGATTTCAACCGGAGGGATGTGCAAATAATTACCTGGTAAGTACCTTTCCATTCGAAAAAAAAAGGTCTCCATACAGGGTGTCTTAATTGCCATGGGCAACTATTGCTATATCGGTAATTATAAGAACTACAAGGTTTATTAAATTAGACAAAATGTGCAGTTTTTGGGGGACATTGAAAATCTTGTTTCGGATAAAAAAAAATTCTATCCCGAGCTACGGCGATTTTTCAAAAAAATTGCCGAAAACTATTTTTTCAAATGTCTCAAAAAGTATAATTTTTACAAAAAATTCGTAAAGGAAAAAACTTTCATTTTTGACGTTTTTTAATTTGGTAGTTTTTCAGAAAATTTGTTAGTTCTAGTTTTCGAGATATTAACATCAGCTTACTTTTTTTAAAATACGGACCTGTATTTTTATTTTACATTATATTTTTTATTTTTAAAGAACATTTTTTTCTGATTTTAACGATCTATTACATGTCTATATTTGTTTGTGGTTTAATGCTAAAAAAATAAATTTCAGTTTTATTGGATTTAAAAAAAGTAGAACATCAGAAGTGGTTTAGACGAGCAATAAAACAATTGCCTGTTTTAATAACATAAACAGATTTATGCAGCGTCTAATGAAAAAAAACTATTCATTAACTTTTTAAATATTTAAACTGTTTATACTATTTAATTAAATTAAACTTATTTAACATTATTTATTAATAGTTTAACTCGGTTTTTAAAACTAAACCAATTTAGTTCTGTTGCAAGGCTTGCCTTATTCTATGAATTAGGTCGTCCAAATCTCGAGGGGCAGTTTTATCTTTATCTTGATAAAACCCCATATAGAAAAATATCTGGCCTTGTAAACATTTTTCGATGTGGTACGCGCCTTTCGGGATACGAATTTTGATACATTTAAGGCACTCTATCAGCATTTCGAAATGCTTGTTGCCGTGTTGGTTTAAATTTAGGTATCTTGACAGATGTATTACGTATCGTAGGCTTTTATTAGCATTCTTAGACACCTATGATGAAAAGGAAAAAGTGCGAAAAAACATAAATAATCATTCCTTACTATTAAAATGCAAATAAATATGTACACGTGATACATCGTTAAAATCACAAAAAAGGTTTTTTTTAAATTGAATAAAAAATACAGGTCCGTATTTAAAAAAAGTAAGTTGATGTTAATATCTCAAAAACTAGAAGTACCAAATTTTCTTAAAAAGTACCTAATTGACCTATAGTGACCCAGATAGCAATAGTGGCCCATGGCAATTAAGACACCCTGTATATCCGGCATAAAGCCTCAAGTCATTCTAAGGCGCTACTTTTAATTCTCTTGCAGTCAGATTCTGGGCTACCTCATCCCCGAATGGAAGTCAGAAAACACCTGTTCGAGAGCTGCTCACTAACCTTAAGGTGAGTCTGTCAAAGATAGGCCTGCCGGATAACCTCCGTAACTGTTACCTTTCTTTTGACAGACTCTCTATGTACCCCCTACTATCTTAAGTCGACTGTTAGAGACTCGCTTCTACCCTGAGCCCAACCCGATTGTCCTTGTCCCCAGACAGGCAGAGCAGTGCCGCTAGGGCCAACCCCCCGATGTCAGTATAACCTCCACTGGGAGCCCTGCCACCACCACCACAGGGGCATCTTTGTTTGGGGCGTCACACCAGGTAAGTATCACGTAATCCACCGAATGAAAGGAACACACTTCTGTGATATGTATATTGTTAGAAGTTCCTAATTTTAGTGTTAACCGTGATAATTAGTACCTTGTACCATTTGGCCTTGCCATCTGATACAAATTAGAACCCAAAATAAATTAGGAGAAGGTAACAATGGCGCCAACTGGTTCTCTGGTGGCGATGGTGTAGGCTCGGATCACAGGTTGCTTCAAGGATTTTATTTTTTTTTTCAGTGTTAGGTGTGTTCCTTGCAGGGAAAATAGAACATATAGGGAATGGATATCTCAACCGACCAATCTAAAAAATTAGGAGTAACGATGCGATTGACAGTTTCATAGCTAAAAAGGCATAACGATTGGGGAAACGTCACTTTTTCTATGCTATGACACAGGGGGTTAACAACGGCTTTTCAAAATGGCGTATTTTATTGTTGTTTTCATGACAATAATTTTCTTACAGGTCAGATCATCTTTTATGAAAACGAAATCAGAGTTGTGTAGTCGCGATCTTAATACTACTCTTCGAATTCGTATGCTTCGTTGCTATATATTATGGCATGGAAGCATGGATACTGACTGAGGCCATGTGCAAAAAGTTGGAGGCATTTGAGATGAGGTGTTATCGTAGAATACTAAGGATATCTTGGATGGACCGAGTAACTAATGTGGACGTTCTGCTTAGAATAAATAAAGATCTTGAAGTTTTATTTACCATCAAAAAACGAAAACAGGGTGCAGATCGCACTGATGATAGCCAACGTTCGAAGAGAGCATGACACTTGAAGAAGAAGAAGATCTATGATTGATTTTTTTTTCTGTAACTTTAATTTTTCATTGGATATTAATTAGAGGTTTTTGAAAGCCAATGTCAAAAATTTACATCCGAAAAAATTAAGATGGCGCTCGGCCATTAATTTGATTGATATTCTTCACTGGTATATTTTCGGACCTTTTTATATACTATTTTTTTACTTTGAAACAAAGGCGATATTATATCCGAGTAAAAATGAAATATGTTTAGGATGGGCCACAAAAAATTAGACTTTTGGAACTGCCTATACCGTTAAAACCAATAATACTAATTAAAAACTTAATAATTTTTAAAACAAGTGTCGAAAATGTCACTTCTTAAAAATTAAAGATGGTGAACATTTTTTTTTCTAAAACAACAAAATGAATCTCGTGTCCGCAAATAAAAATTAAAGTAACACTCGTGGCATAGAATCCTATGTCATAGAATCCTATGACTCCCTGATGATTCCTAATAAGGATGAAACAGGTCTGTAGGTGTCTGGATTCTCCATTAGACATTGGAGGCCTGGTCGTAATGAAGTGGGAAACAAAAACGCTTTGTCCGATATGCCACGAGTGTTTTAATTTTTCTTCTGTGCGCCACTAGCACAAAAATATTTTTTTTTTAACACCTTCATCAACAACGAGATTTTACTCACTGTCCACACATAGCAAAAACATAGCTTTTTTGGTAACCGATACAAAACATTTTTTTATTGCCCAAGTTCGTAAAAAATATATTTTTATAATTTTTTTGCACACAAATAATGTGAAAAAAATAAATGACCAACAGAAGGATATGTTGCGAAATTTAAAAACCGAGTAGCCGTATGCTTTTGTGTTTTAGTTTTTTGTATATTTTTTAAGTTTTTTTGATGAAGGTATTAAAAAAAATAGTGTTTACAACTCGTGGCTAAACTGTGCTCTTTTAAACTCGCGTCTTTCACGCTTGTATAAAAAAGCACTATTTTAGCAACTAGTTGTAAAAACTACTATTTCTTTCTGAAAGATGGTTTTTTGCCGAAAACAAACAAGTATCATTTGCGAAAATCAAAAAATAATTAACAATGCAATGAGCCTTTGTTCTTGGTGCATTTTTGCTATATTTCGCTAGGTATTGTTTAAATTAAGTAAAATGAAGTCCTTACTTTTGCTATATTTACTTAATTCTCGACTTTGATAAAATAGTGGTTTAGTAGCTGTTAAACCAATATTTTTCTTTTCAATTTATTAAGACCGCAACAAAAACAAAATATTGAAAGTTTGAGACAATGATGTGTTTGAAATTAACTCTGTGTTTCGGAGTTCCATTGTCTATATTTTATTTATACACGACGATTCGATCAGTACAATCTCTGATCGTCTTCAAATGCAAACCACAATCTATTCCTAAGGCTACGTACTTATATACTATCGGAAATCACTCAACCGTGAAGTTTAAGAAGTTGGCTACGCCCAAGGAGGGGCTTCCAAATATTTGGAATTTCAACACTTGGTTTACTGGATATACACTGATTCCGCCCAATAAAGGTGGAATTCTTCAAGGAATTTTCGTTTCTTCCAGTGTGACTCCTTGTGCAAAACCTTTGCTTCTGTCCGCTTCATTCGGTGTTGTTTTGAACATGCGTATAACTCTTTGGGTATTCGTCTGATGTTCCTTAAGCCTAATAGATAGTGGTCTTTTTGTTTCGCCTATGTATGATCCACCCTTGATCCACCACACTCACAAGGAACTTGGTAAATGCATTCCTTATTTTGTTTCTTCTCCGATTTTGTTTAACTAAGAAGGCTTCGAATTGTGTTATTAGTTTTAAATGCTGTTTTAATAGTAAAGTTGTTCGCTATTCTTCGAATTTTCTCTGATACTCCTTTAATGTATGGTATTGTAAGAAATTAATTAGCCTGGTTTTGGTCTTGTAATCTCTGTCCTATTTGCTGAAATTTAGAAATAGTGTTTGGTATAAGTTTAAGTTCTTAATGTTTCTTATTTCGATTTCCAAGTCATGAGAATTGTTACAAATTTGAACGGCTCTATTATACAAAGTTCTTACTATGCCTCGTTTGCTTCTAGCTGAATGATTTGAACCTTTATTTAAATATTGTCCTGTGCGAGTGGGTTTACGATAGACTGTCGCTCTGATGTCGCTTTCTACTTTTTTTTTAATTTTGAGTGATTTACGGTAGCCAGTCACTTTAAAATTAAAAATAAAGACAATATTGATACCTTATCTGTTCTTTGCAGAAAATACTTACTTTTTTTAGAATTTTTATACAATCCACGAAGTAGGACAAATCTAAAAGTTGAAATAGAACAATTTATTAGATATTTCAGAGAAAAGACCCAAAAAAAGGCCAAGAAATTCCACTTTTTCTTTGGGGACATGCATTCCCTATGTATGTTCTATTCTCCCTGGTTCCTTACCATTCAATACGTTAGGGTTTTTATTTATTTTTGTACTTACTTACTGCTGATTTGGTGTTGATGCCCAGCAAATACTTTTTTTTAGGGAAGGTGAGGACACACATTTGTGTTTTATCCCGAGAAAGTAAAGAGTTACAACCACACAAAAACGTTAACGCTATTTTGCGAATTTGCCCCAAAAACTCATAAATTAAATTTAAAGTGAATCAGAACCTTCCATAGGGAGTTTACCAGCTCAAAAACGTTAATGCTATTTTGCGAAATAGCCCCAAATACTCAAAAATTGAATTTAAAGTGAATCAGAACCTTTCACAGGGAGTCTTAGCACCCAAATACGTTAACGCTATTTTGCGAAATTGCCCCAAATACTCATAAATTAAATTTAAAGTGAATCAGAACCTTCCATAGGGAGTTTACCACCCCAAAAACGTTAACGCTATTTTGCGAAATAGCCCCAAATACTCAAAAATTAAATTTTAAGTGAATCAGAACCTTTCATAAGTAAGTAGTTTTACCACCCAAAAACGTTAACGCTATTTTGCGAAATTGCCCAACACTCAAAAATTAAATTTTAAGTGAATCAAAATTTTCCATAGGGAGTTTCACCCAAAAACGCTAACGCTATTTTGCGAAATTGCCCCAAATACTCCAAAATTAAATTTAAAGTGAATCAGAACTTTCTATAGGGAGTTTTACCACCCAAAAACGTTAACGCTATTTTGTGAAATTGCCCCAAACACTCAAAAATTAAATTTAAAGTGAATCAGAACCTTCCATAGGAAGTTTTACCACCCAAATACGTTAACGCTATTTTGCGAAATTGCCCCAAACAACCAGAGATGAAAACGTTAAAGCTATTTTCTGAAACTTAAAAATTAAATTAAAAAGGGTTTTAGACCCAACGACACTTCCATAGAGAGATTTGGTTTAGAAAGAGGTTAACGCTATTTTTTTCCAAAATTTAGAGAGATTTCGTGACACAAAAACGTTAACGCTATTTTTCCAAAAGTCCCTTTACGCTCTTAGAATTAAAGTATAAGGATGTTAGACCCCCAGGACAGTTCCATAGAGAGATTCTGTGACCCAAAAACGTTAACGCTATTTTTTTTAAAAGCCCCTTACACAGTGGAAATTAAATTTAAAGGGATTGAGAACCCCATTATATTCCAATAGAGAGAAGTACCGGTCGAAAGAATTTAAATCTGACCAGAAATCCCTCCCTCTGAATTATACAGGATTACTCCTAGTGGCATACCGCTAGCTCAGGACTGCCAAATAACTACCAAACCCATCAACAAGCTACTCTCGTTTTTTCTTTTTCGATGTTGTTGAGAAATCAGTATGGAGGCGGTTCAGTGTATGTTTGAGGTCAATCGGCTTCTACATGATGAGTTGGCTTTTGAGCTATATGTCAGAAATCTGCCAATTCGTTCCACCCTCCCAGTAAATAGAACCACCCTTTAAGGTGCCCTTAGGTCGGAAAGAGAGGGTTGTCGATTTTTGGAACTGGTATTTCTAGATACGCCCGCAGAGCTGGAGATTTGTGGCATTAAACTGGTGGGATTATCCCAGGGGATCACGAACTTGAATCTTCACTCGCTTGATTCATGTGAGTAACCGCCTTAATCGATTAGCATCCCACAATGATGCCCAACTCTAGCAAAAACAGGAACTTCGGAAATGCTGCATGATCTTATTGAGGCGTTAAATGAGTGTGTACAGGAGATCGAATCTCTACAGGATACCCAAACCCAACCAGATCCAGAGGTGGAGGAGTCTCGCCGATCTCGGGTCGACTACGAAGTTGTCCATCTCCCTTCCATTATGGATAAGCCAGTACCTCTTATTCCAGAGCTAGTCTATGCCAATCAGTTACAACCTAGCAGGAGTCTCCTTCGCACAAGCGCCCACTCATCAAGAGGGTGGGATAGCCCCAACCCAGAGAGAAACAAATCTATTTCTGTCATATGCAAGTATTATAACCCCCTTAATGCAACCTCCAATATCGAGGGAGCTTGGTCAAGCTCGTATGACGAGCAGAATACAGAGCTGAAGCTCTCACCAAGCGCCGAGTGAGGGGGCTCCTCCCAATATTTTCGCTGAGGAATCCACTGGGATGGAGCTTCATCGACGACACAAGTCAACTTCTCGCCTCAAAACCTGTTCCCTTTTGGAGATCAATTGGGATCCCTGAAGGCCCCAGAAGGGAAGCGAACCCTCGAGTTTTTTCGGATCCAGAAATACACCTACCCGGCTCTACCCCATTTCGCCGGACATTAGTTTCCCAGCTCTAATACACGAGTTTTCAGGGTTATCCCTAGATGGAGTACCGGTCGTTCTGGATGCCAATCCCAGACCGTTTAATTATGCGTCCCTAAACTGCCACTTCGCAGGAAAGCAAGACAGTGTCCTGGACTTCCTTGAGAGAATTGATGATCTGAAAAGTAATCTGCTTTATGTTTGCTATGGAAAATTATTTTAGAAAGCCGCCCGAGAAGCCCTCAGAAAAGGCTAGATTGACGATTATACAAAGAAACTTGCTACTTTCGTTTCAGACGGCCCTGGCGTTGCATCAGATTAACTCGGTCTCCCATTTGTTAGAATTATGTCAGAGGATTGAGGATGTAAACTTCCGGGTCCAACAGTACTGCCCACCTCCATCGAATCCCAAACATTTACTAGAGGCACAGTTAGCCTACCGAAAGCCCAGTGGTGGGACCGGACCTATTGCAGCACCTGTGGCGGCGGAAGATCAAAGACATTACAATTCCGTGCCAGCCGTTCATGCAGTTTTTTACGATAAATCTAGCGTTTGACGTAACTCTTGTTTTAAAACAACATCTTCCTTAATATATTAACATCAATTAATGATTTTTTCTCTTTTAAAAATAAGCACAAAAATAAGTATTAAAATAATCGTATTCAAATGAGACTTGAGCCGCCATCTAAGTGTAGACAGAGAAAGCACAGCAGAATACTTTATTAATAAAACGCTAATAGTGAGTTCGAGTTGGACACCTCGGCCGCCTCAGCAATCAACCTCTGCGTTTCTTTACGTTAATAAGAGAGAGACAGAGGCGACCCTGTGATGCTCAGGGTGCCAAATCAAACTCATTTTAAATTGATGTGTAGATAAAATATTCCTACCTACGATTAGTGTCGCTAATGGAGACTGTGCGAAAATGTAATATTCTTATTCTCTTATTCACTTCAATTTGTTGGGCGATAGCATGCATCAAAATTTGTCTAACCTAAATGGTAATCCTTGGAACACACTCGTGATGAAGTGATTTGGTTTAACCCAACTTTGCGATTTTCTGTTTTGTAATAGTGGCGTGCATCAGACAAAGATAGTGAGGAAAATCTGCAGAAATTCGGAAGTAATTTCGTTTAATAGAGCGGTTTAGTACATGAATGTCATAATAATCCGACGTAGTTTGTGCTTGTTTTTAATTATCCGGTGGAAAATTAAAGAAAAATTTAACAACAAGATTAGTTGACCAAAGTGATCTGTGTCAGTGTCCCAGTTAAAGTGAATTTACTTTATTTTGTTCCCAACAGCAGGGTAACCTAAAAAAATTGAGGAAAAAACTTGTTTTTCTGGAAACTTTGTTTTGTGATTGGTCAAGCTTTTTTTTACCACCGAGCATTCGAAGAGGCAAGTAGTTTTTTAACTATGTTTTAATATTTCAAATTTTACCTTTATTTTTAATTTAATTCTTTTAATTCCACTTTGGAATTATTAGCAATTTGTAGGGAAATATTTTGATATATTTTTTT
This sequence comes from Oxystoma pomonae, assembly GCA_963921995.1. NCBI lineage: Eukaryota > Metazoa > Arthropoda > Insecta > Coleoptera > Brentidae > Oxystoma > Oxystoma pomonae. The sequence goes on from OY998169.1 coordinate 28,363,539, forward strand.
TTGGTTTGTTTGCTGTCCAAAAACATGTTTCTTTGGAGCAACTAAGTACCTACATTTTTAATAGCAATATTTTTTTGTCTTTTGCAGTTAGTAGTTTAGTAGTTTTATATTTTGGTCATTGTTTTTGCATATTTAGTATGCTAATTTTATTGATTTTGCATATTTAGTATGCAGTTATTTTTTGGAGATGATGAAAAGTAATTTCCTAATTAAAATAGGTTAGTCGACAAACTGGATCTGCCTAGTTTTCTTTAAAATTCTAAGCTGGTATTTGAAACCATGCTCATTTAAGAGCTCTAAAGCAAATTTGTTTTGGAACTCTGGGTTAGACAGTTTTAGACAACCATTTATTTTTGTCGTGTGACGATTTTAAGATGACCAAAGCTATTAGCAAATTTTTAGTGTTTTAGTAGTGTTTCGGTCAGAACTCTTACCAGGGAAACTGGAAATTTATATGATAATTTTTATCATTGTGCATTTCTGCATGTCTCGTATAAATTTTTAGATTTTCAGGGTAATGTGTTTTTGCGAACCTGCCTATTGCATTTAATTTGCTGGTATATCTTTTTATGCTATTAAAAATTGTCATAAATTTTACCTACCTTTCCTTTTGTCTAAAAATATATTTTCCTGACGCGTTTTTTTTTTATTTTTCTTGCATGTACCTACCTACTTACATGTCTTCTTCGAATAGAGTAAAAGGGCACCTATTTTTGAATTAGGTATTTTTCTTTGATTTCATTTAATGTGCTAACATTTTATGAAAAGAAAGCACTTTGTATAAATTAATGTACAACATTTTTTATAAATAGATTGAATAACCTTTTGATAAAAAATTCATTTTTTTTTCTTAAGCTTTCAACTTAGTTATTCAATATATTTTGAATGCTAGGTTTTGTAAAGGGGATTTTTACTGATTTTTGCAAATTTTTTTTTCTTGTAGATTTTTTCTAGATTTTTGTTAGTTTTTTTCTAGTTTTATCTTTCCTTTTTAATGAAATTGGACTTCAATTTGAAATTAAACTTTGGTCTAAAATCCCTTTTAGATTTCCTAGAAATAAAACATTTTTTTTCTGGTAATTCTAATTCCTTTGAATTTGGTTTATTTTCGGTACACCCTCGTCAACAACCTGAGGTAACGTTACGCCAGGACGAACACCAGGGATAGGCTTCTATAAGCAAGTACAGTCAGAGAAAGACGGTAGCTGGGAGACAGCGGTTGAACAGCGCTGTCTTGTACACTTGTTACCAAGGTAAAGGAAACCGAAGAAAACATAAAAAAAAATTTTACATCCTATTTGTGAAACAGTTCTTGCAATTTTGCAATAACAAATAGTGTGGTGTTTTTAAAGTGAAAAGAATTAGAACAACAAAGAACATCAAAATAGGTAAGTGGAACTTGTCTCCTTAATTTAGCGAAACCTACGAACCCTGAGAAAAGTAAAATCTAATTGAGCAAAATAACATCTTAATATAATTTAAAAGTTAAATCATAACAAATTGTCAGCCAACGTTACTGTGTTTCATTAAATTGTAACAAGTTGTCACGGAGAGATCGAGATCGACTCCGATATGTTGGAACTGCCAGAGCGATTCCCATAAATTTCGACAGTGCCCTAAAGATAGGACAATCTTCTACTTCAAATGCGGCCAAAAAGAATTCACGCCCCGAAACTGCGCAAAGTGCTCGAGAAGCGGAAGACAGGGGAGCGCAGGAACCGGCGCTGGTTCTCGAGCTTAGCCCCATCGGTTCAACCAGGCGATGACCCAGTCCACAGATATCGCCCTAAGCTACATCTTTGGTCAGGTCCCGGATGACAAACGCCCCTATCTAGAGGTGAAGGTATATGGAAGGAGGGTCAATGGATTGTTGGACTCAGGTTGCACTCGCACCTGTGCCGGAAGCGGCGGACGTAAACTCCTCCAAGACTTAGGCATTCCTATAACTCCAACCTCAATTTCATCCTGCACGGTGACTAATGATAGTAGGTGTAAAGTGCAAGGCAAATGTACTAATCTTAAGCTTCAGCTAATGAGCAAAATAGTTCTCATGGAGATCCTGCTTATCCCGCCATCAATCACAGTCTAATTTTGGTCGTCTACTTTTGGGCAACAGCAGGAATTATGCCAAACTTGGGATGAAGAAATTGGGTATTTGACCACCGCGAGCCAGAGATTTAAATAAATTAAGTTGTTGCCAAAAAGGTGTTAACGCAGCTGAAAGAAGTGGTGGAAAAATATTTTTCTAAAATGGGAAATAAGTTGGGGAGAACCTCCTTAGTGAAGCATAAAATAATATCCGTGGGTGGACCGATCAAGCAAAGATATTACCCCGTGTCTCCTGCGATTCAGGCGCAAATCAACAAAGAGCTGGAACAGATGTTAGCGGACGATGTAACCGGACCCTCGGAATCGCCGTGGTCCTCTCCAATTTTATTAGTTAAGAGCGCTGGGTATCGCTTCTGTGTAGATTATCGGAAAGTCAACCAAATCACGAAAAAAGACGCCTAAATAATCCCCTACATCGCCAGCTGTCTGGATAAGTTACGAAATGCAAAATATATCTCAATGGCTAAGGATAGCAAGGAGATAACGATGTTTACGATACCGAACAATCGAGGACTGTACCGGTTTAAGGTCATGCTCTTTGGGCTCTCCAAGAGCCCGGCGACCTTCAGCGATTAATAGACAGGGTAATTGGCATCTCCTTAGACCCAAACGTCCTCGTTTATCTGGATGACATTGTGGTCATAACGGACACGTTTTCCCGACATCTGGAGATACTAAAAGAGGTCTTTCACCGAATATCAGCCGCTGATCTTTCTCGCCAGAAAAATGTCAATTTTGTCGAGAATCCCTACGTTATCTAGAATACATCTTTGATAAACAGGGCTTTCATGTGGATCCCGACAAGTTTAGCGCTATTATGGATTTGTCGCCACCCCGAAACGTTAGAGAGGTCCGCCAGGTGATGGGGACCATGTCCTATTAAAGCCGCTTTGTTGTCAATTTTTCCACCCTGTTGGCCCCGCTGTAAGATCTTCTTAAGAAGAATTAAACTTTTCGCTGGTCAGAGGATTGTGACAAGGCGTTTCAGCAGGTAAAGCTGTACTTAGTGTCGGCCCCGACTTTAATATCCCCTTTATTGTTCAAACGGATGCTAGTGGCTATGAAATAGGGGCGGTGCTAACCCAACAACACGACCATGGGGAAAATGTCATTTCTTATCTGAGAAGGTCACTGACCCGTTGCGAGCGGAATTAGTTAGCTACCAAACGCGAGTGTTTGGCGGTACTATGGGCAGTAGAACGCCTTCGCGCCTGGAAGGCTATAAATTTGTTATCGTGGCCGATCATGCCAGCTTAAAGTGGTTGAATAATTTGGCACGTTGGGCCGTGCGCCTCCAGCAATTTGACAACGAAATAGTACATAGGCGAGGCAAAGATCACGTGTTGCAAGATCTCCTCAGTAGAGTGGTATCCGGGGAACCTCTTCTCGATGGAGAGACGGTGGATTCCGTACAAGTGCATTCTGTTGAACTTTTAGAGGAGGAGAACGATCCTTGGCACAAAAACCTCCAGAGTGCTCGAGAACCCCCTTGACTTTCCGAATTTCAGGGTTGAAAACGGTTCATTATACAAGCATATTGCTTGTAGGTAACATCGTTTGTCGCTGGAGGAGAAAGCCTGGAAGCAAGTGATTCCGAAGAGTCGGAGGCTAACGCCGACGCCAGGACATGCAGGGGTGTATAAAATGTGGCATCGAATCGCCCGACGGTGTTATTGGTCAAAATTGATGGCGGAGATCGCGAGATATCTTCGAAAGTTTCCCATCTACTTGACCACAAAACCGGAACAACAGAAACCTGCGGGTATGATGGGTAAACCTCTGGTGGCTCGGTGTACCTTCCAGATTATTAGCATTAATCTTGTGGGTCCTCTCCCCTCTTCCAGCGGTTACACTTATATACTGTCAATGTGTGACCTTCAGTATATTCGTCTATTTTGCTCCTCTTCGGAGAGCCACGGATTCCAAAGTTGAATATCATTGGTTTCTTATTTTCGGTGTTCCAGAAGTTATCTGTGAAAATGGTTGTCGATTTAGGAGTGGAGAGTTCGCCAAATTATGCGGTAATTACAAAACTAAAATCCGTTTTAATGCTCCCTACCATCCCCAAGCGAACCCACTGGAGGAGAAAGCCTGGAAGCAAGTGATTCCGAAGAGTCCGAGGCTAACGTTAATCACGGAAAATCACAAACGGATTCATCGCGTCCTGGATATGATGCTTATCAATGAATTCAGCTACACAATGCGAGAAAAGGAATAGTTATATTTAGAAATGGGGAGAGAGAAAGATGGATTGATCTGGTAATGATAAAGAACGTTGATCAGGTTAATATGCGAGTGATAGATGAGGATAATTTTAGCGACCACAAATACATAAAAATCATAATAAAATTGAGTCACCTTAAATAGAGACTGCGCAAGCAAGGAACAAGATGTGTGCAACACAAATTGGGATATTATAAATAAAGAGATAAGCACCAACAGGCCACAGCAAGAGACAAATCCGAAAATATGAGCAAAAAATTTTGATAAAAATGGCAAAAAAACCGCAAAAATAGAGACAAGAAAAAACAATACCACCAAAAGCTGGAATAAGTAAACGCTGATGGGATAATAACCTTCGTAGAGTTAGGGTAAGAAATAGACACCTGGAAGGAGGAAAATAAAAGTAAATATAGAGAAGACACACAAATCAGATTTTAAAGATTCAGAACCGTGGGAGAGAGAAAAGTAGATACTAATAAGATAAAACAATGTAACAGAAACAAAAGAAACGAATAAAGAATCACCACTAAGAGAATATGGAGATACTGACGAAAATATAAACAGGAAATAGAGCAAATAATAATGAATTTCTAATTTGTCCTACTGCCCGATCACACCCATTTTTAGTTTCTTGAATGCAAATTTGTGCGACTTTCCTAGTTTACTTTTTAATGAGATTTCTAACCGCTGTGCTTGGATTAATACCTATATGTGCAAACCACCGTAAGCTCTTCAGATTTACTTCATGGAACTGGATTTTTAAACGTCACCTTGTTTCGATTCTGACAATCTATTTGAACTGGCAAGACGTCACTTTTGAAAGGTCCGCCATAATTAGCTGATCGACTAACTTAATAAAAATCTATTATCCACAAAAATGTGAGTAATCATTCTTAAAGAATTTTAACTTAAAATATCTATTTTTAACTATCGAAGTAAGAATTTCTCTAAAGTTTTCGTGAAAGTGATTTTTTGATGGACTTCTAACCTCATCCATCTGCTAAGGTAAGGTGTTAAAAAAAATATTCTCTCTTTTGTTCTTTGTCTAAGCAATTTTTTCTCTATTAAATCAGGGTCCACCTGAGAATCCATCTACTTGTAGGATTAATTATCCACGATCACTACAAGCCTACCTAACATAAACTACCTTTGTCATACGGCGTCCCATTATGTCCTACTGTCTCAGAGACAATTGCTTTGACTTCTCAGAGTAGCCAGTGGCGTAGTCAATTTGAGACAATTGCTAGAGTTCTCCTACCTGGAACTTTTGGAATAAGGTCTGTATTAATCTTGCCTTACGTACCTGCTTTTATCTGAAGTTGATGAAAAGTTACCTTATTTCCTGCTCTGTGATATAAATCATTTTTTACTAAGATTAACTTGACGTAAAATATCTTTTCTACTTAAATAACTTGACCTATCTCAAAATGTAAATTATTTTATTAACTAGTATAATCTAGCTACCTACTTTTAACTTTCTGAATTCCATGTTTAATTTCCATGATTTAATTCCATGTTTAATTTCTGTGATTTTTAGTATGTGCTTTAATTAAAATTTTGTTAAGCATAAGTAACATACATCGTGTAAACGATATGATAGTCATTATTTAAATGGGTGATAGGGGGACCAAAATAAGCAAAAAAGTTCACATAATATCGGCGTCAAAACTTAAAGGTTTCGGAGATATACGACTTTTAAGTTAAACACAGTTTGGCAACAATGCGCTTTTAAGTGGGAGAAAATTAAAGGAGATCTTATGATAGAGCGGCGCGGCGCGGCGAGCTGCAGCGTAAATCATATAATCACAATAATATCACGTTTGGTTTTTTTTTTCACATCTTACAAATTATTAATTATTGTTTATGTGTCCTTTTCGGTATCGAAATAAAGTTTTCCTTGGTCCATTTTTATTTAAAAAAAGAGTAAAACACCTGGCTTTCAATAAAGCTTCAACTGGCATAAGTTGAAGACAAAGTATCAAGCTTAAATCAAGTTTTGTACTTTGAATGATGTTTTAGTTTCCTGGGTTCTATGTGTTTAAATTGCGATCTTTAAAATCTCAGTAGATACCTGGGAACAATAGGCCCATTTGAGGCCGCAGTGCATGGTTCATCCCTTGGTAGAGAGCTAACCACCAGTTTTAAATACATACATACACACAATTTTCAAAGCTCTTTTTAATTTATAAAAACTCTTTTTTTAATTTTTTTTTGGCAAACTACACTAAAATACACTTCTTTTAAGCATTTGTTTGTACACTTGTAAGGCACACTCCCTTTTTTAAATTAAAAACACTTGTCACATAGTGTTTAAACTGCTTTTAATTTGTAAAAACTCTTTTTTTATTTTGAAAAAAAGTAAAAAAACCGAGCAAAAAAAATTCTTTTAAGCCGCTGATTTGATTTTCTACGAGCTTCACCGTGTACTAACAGCATATCAGCGTATTCCAGATTGGAGAACATTTTTCATTCAGTTTAATTTCACACCAAACTGCAAAAAAACTCGCGAAAATAATGGCGTCAGGTTGACTCGCGCGACAGACAACTTTCACAACGAACAGCGGAAGATGCATCACGCACTGTGCTATTAGAGAGGTGAGAGGGTAATGGGAATGGGCAGTCGTGGGTCGGAGGTTAGCGAATTGCATTGTTGCGAAGTGTTTTTTAAATCTTTAACTCAAAGGAAATCATAATTATTTTTTTAAGTAATTTTTTTAAATTTAGAGGAAAAATTAATTTTTATTTATTTGAAAATGGCTCTATTGTAATATGAGTAAAATTAGACATGAATATTTCTAAAATTCTGGTAGATATAAGCACCTAAATTTTTCAAGTTTAAAGTCATTTAGACAAAAATCTGTTGAGTTTTGCCCCATAAGCCATATGACTTGTTTTCACCCCCCCCCCCTTTCATCACTTAAAAGGATGATTTTGTTATTGTTTACACCCTATATATGTCACAATAAAAACACATTGAAATGATAATTACATTGGAATTAAAATTACCCTAACTTTGAGTTTACTTTACCTTTGATTTAAAAAAAAAACAAGTTTCATTTCGAATTTTGTAAACTTTAATGGCCTGATAAAAATAGTATTAACTTTCTCCCCGAATGCGCATATATGTATACATAGTCCCTTGAATTGAGCTCACTTCAGATTCTGTGTTCGCTAGGATTAAATCTCGCTTGATTTTTTGGAACGAGTGACTGAGCTCGCATGTGCGTATAAATTTTCTGGGGATGGTTTGATTTGGTTCAGAAATATAAAAAATACTGTTTCTAGCTGGCAAGAAATTAAAACTAAAATTAAACTTGAATGTCTACCTCTCACTTCTGATGATAAGATTAGGGATCAAATAAAATCGCGTAAACAAAGAAAAATTAATGTGTGTCAATTTTTGTTTCTCAATTAGAAAATTTATTTAGTCGGTTGATACGAACTCCCTGTGAATCAACTAAAGTAAAACAAATAAAACAAAACCTTTGCCTTGAATATGTAACCGCTCTTGCTTTATCTGAAACTGTGTCAGTTTCTCTAATTGATTTCTCTTGCCAAAAAATTAGAAGCAAATTTCGTAAAACAAAGGCAGTTTTCTCAAAGAGACCAAGCAGCTACATATTCTCATTATGACTCTCAACCTGGTTCTTCTAGTTCATATTATAATTAAAAAAACGGTTTTAATAAAAACAAATTTAATAATAATAACTACAGAAATCAAAATAATAATAAAAAAAAAGAAAACTCAAACTCACAAGAAGACTCTACCTTAACTCAAAATAAAAATAATTCAGACAATAATAGCAAGAATGGGCAACAACAAACTTCAAATAACTCTAGTAATAATCACCCAAAATGTTTTAATTGCAGTACATTAGGACATACCTAACCCGAATGTCGTAGCATACTCAAACGATTTGGTTTTCGATATACAAATCCTAATTGTACTGTTGCTCAAAAAACTAATAGTGGGCAATAGACATTTCGGCCACTGTGTACACTCAACATAAAAATACCTTAAATTTTTAAGAAACTACATGTCTAATCAAAATAAAATATCTACCGAAGTTCCCTTTTCTAAAAAACAAGTTTCACACTCTAATTTAAACGAAAATTATTTTCCTAAAGAATTTTTTTTTAAAAGTTTACCACAAAATAAATGTAATAAAAATCAGTCTACAAAGTTTTCCCAAATTTCAAATCAATGAAACTAATGAAGTAGTCCCAATTTTTGTGTCCAAAGCCCTAGACAATAAGCCTTATATAAAGGTGAATATTTATGATTCTGAGGTTATAATTTTATTCGATTTTGGTGCTACTATTTCGATTGTTGTTTCAGAAGGTTTGAAATTTCTGGAACAAATTAATATTTCTATGAATCCGTCTTCTATTAAAAATACAGTTGTAGCAGATGGTGCTAAACAAAAAGTTAAGGGACTTGTTGATCTCCCTGTATACACAAATGATTCCTGTCAAGTTCGAAAAGTTCTCGTATTTCCTTCCTTAGTTCATAGCTTTATCTTTGAAAGTGATTTTGCACGACATTTTTCTTTACTTGTTAACTTCAGTAACAATACTTGGTTCTCTCAACATAATTTGATTTTCAAAATTATAATTTTGGTGTAGATTCTCTTTTTACTCTTGATGATTTATCTTCTAACGAGCGTGAGATGGCTCAGAGTGTAATTGGTTCTTTTCAATGGATTTCTAGTGATACGCGTATTGGAAGAACAAATAAGATCAATGCACATAGGTACTGATGATGACAAGCCTTTTAAAAGGAAGCAATACCCAATGTCACCGTATATGCTGAATATAAGATGATATATTAAAACTAGGTGTAGTGGAGCCATCAAACAGTCCCTATAGTTCTCCTGTATTATTAGTCAAAAAAGCAAACGGAGAGATGCGCTTTTGTTTTGACGAAAGATACCTTAATGAACAGACTACGCACGATTGATATCTGATTCCAAATATCGAGAGAATCCTTAATATGTTACGAGGTGCCAAATAAATGTCTTCTGTGGACCTCCAGAACGCATTCTGGCAAATACCCCTTGAACCGTCGAGAAAAAACAGCGTTCTCTATTATCGGTCGTGATCTATTTCACTTTACAAGTTTTCTTTTTGGTCGATGCAACTCTGCTCAGCTTCAGCAAAGACTCGTAGATAGTTTGTTTGGTCAACGTTATGAACATTTTATGTTCTGTTATCTTGATGATATAATTATTGATCCTACCATTAAACAACATGTACAACTACTTTCTGAAGTTAAAAAAATGTTAACAGTCGCGAATCTTACTATAAATATCTCTAAGTGCGAGTTCTTTAAAACCTCACTTAAATTCCTAGGTTATGTTGTCGGCTCAAATGGTTTAAGAACTGCGACCAACAACTTCCACACAAATAAAACGTTTTTTTGGAATGTGGTACCGACGTTTCTTAAAATCATAGTCGACCTTGATGGCACCTGTTCACGATCTCTTAAAGGGCAGAAAAAATAATGAATCTATACAGTGGAATTCTGACGCTGAAAACGCTTTTCTTTAGGTTAAACAGGCCTTAGTATCTGCTTCTGCGTTGACTCAACCCGATTTTAGTCTTCCATCCGCTATACAATCTGATGCTTTTTATGTTGCACTTGGTGGTTGATTTTTAATATTGACAGATTTAGAGGTTATATCGAAGGTGTTAAATTTACTGCAATTACTGTTCAGCTTTCCTTTGGTTAAATAATCTTAAAAAGCCGACGGACAAACTTGCTCGGTGGGCTATAAAGCTCAGATAGCATACATTTGACCTTGTGCATAGGAAAGGTCAGCTAAATGTTGTGCCTGACGCATTATCTCGGATTCCTGAATGTCTTACTAAAGTTTCTCTTATTGATATATCTCCTGAAAAACTAGATAATCGGTATAACTCTCTTAAACAGTTGATAATAGATTCACCTGACGCGTATTCTGATATTAAAGTATCTGATAATGTTATGTATAAGTTTATTTCCTCTCGTATACCAGATAAAACTAATGAGAGAATGGAAAGTTCTGGTACCAAAGTATCTTTAAAAACAAAAGACCGAACAAAATCATCATCCTACTTCTGCTCACCTTGGCTTCTATAAAACACTTACTAGAATCCAAGAGAATTTCTATTGGCCTAAAATACGAAAGCATATTTTATCTTATGTAAGAACTTTTTATACTTGTGGTAGCCAAAAAATATCTAATTTACCTTCTATGGGTCTTATGGATGGTAAAAAATCTATTGATTATCTTTGGCAAGTAATTGCGGTTTACTTAATGGAACCTTTTTCCAGATCTTCTAAAGGCAATGTGTATCTTTTAGTGGTATCTGACTGGTTTACCCAGTATTCTTTGTTATATCATTTACCAGCAGCTACTGCCTCAATTCATCGTATGTGATAATGGATCGAACCTTATGGCAAATTGTTTTAAGGATTTAGCCAAACAGTATAAATTACAAAACGTTTGATATACTGTTCTGTATTCTCCTCACGTAAATTACGTTGAGAAAAATAGCAAAACTATTGAAACTTCTAAAAGTTGCTAAAGTAAGAACAAATCACAAAGAATTGGATAAGGAGTTACCAAAGTTAGCTCACGCTATGCTTATAAACACAATATTAACAAATATTCACCTACTTTCTTGAATTTCTGTCGACATGTTCCTATCTTTGGACGTTACTATGGTCAAAATCCCTGCTGATCAATCTCGATTATGTTCTACTGATGATTATGATTTCTCTTAGAAACGTGTGGTTATTTTATTGTCAACACATTAGTCAAGAATTAAAAGGTTTGTTTATTACAATTTAACTTATTAGTTTTCTTCTCATATCTCATACTTTACTGAATAGTTTTCTGAGTTTTAATTGTTCAGTCTAACATTTTTAAACAAACTCAGTGGCGCTCAAAAATTTCAATTACACTTAGACCCACACCTGAAATATTAGCTGTCACTGTTTTAGCTCGGGATGTGTTGTGTTATTTTGTTCTCACACACAAAGTACGCCGCAAAGTAGCCAAGGAAGCCGTGATAAAACTCCAGATAAAAAAGAAAAGAGTGATAAGCCAAAATTAAAGATTGACACAAGATCTGAGCGGGCGCGGAATAACCGTACGTATAAGCCGGAGGGGAGGACAGGACAGAAGAGATAAGGGAAATGAAAAGGCCCACGAGAGAACTAATCACATTGCAAGTAATGGAGAGGCTAGTAGGGAGGGAGAAGGAATGAACATAACAACAAAAAATTGTGTTTGGCAGAGAGAGTGGGATAGCTCGATGAAGGGAACGGAGACATATAAAAATTGTGAAGAAGTAGACATGGAGAGGTTGAGTTTACCCTTAAAGATAATTTATTTTGTAACCGGACATGGAAACACCAAAGGTTAAGGCGGTTTAATCTGGGAGGATTTTGCGACAACTTGTGCAACTGGACTGCGGAATAAGGGAGTCAGAGGACATGGAACACAAAAGGGAAAAATGGAGAAAAATGGACAGGGGAGGACCGGGTGAGAATAGGGAAGTCATCTTAAGTTTACAAAGGAATGGGACGATTCGGTTAAGGTAGGGTCGAAAGATAAGCGAGGACATGGTAGCAAAACTGAAAACGCTAAGCGGAAAGAGCCATGGTGGCGGACCCCATCGAGCATTAAACAAAAAAAATATAAGGGGAAAAGCTGTAGGCTAAGAATGCTTGTAAATAAACTAAGTTATGAAAAAAAATAAAAAACTGGAAACAAAAAAAAAGAAACAAAAGAAAACGACAGGGTTTATTAGAAACAGAACAGGATAGAAACAGGTTTAGGTAATAATAATTGTTGTATGCGCAATACCCCTATTTTAATAATTATTTACCACTTAATTTAATCAAACCATACAAATTTAAATGTTGGCACCTGATGCGAAGAAAACTGCGCATGCGAAAGGCCACAGGCGCTCTCTTTCAAAACGGAGCAATTTAACGGCAACACGTTTCAAAATTTTCTTTCGAAAATAAGCAAAATTCTCCTTAAAACAAAATCATCAAACCAAAAAAGCTGTATAGAATTAGTGTTCTAAAATTAGTGAAAAGACTGGCAGTGAAAATTCCACCAAGCGGGCTCGCTAGCAAAAGAAACGGACCCATTTCTCTGGAGACTACACTAGATCAAGGTAGGTGTCATTTTCCTCATTGATGCTGTATGATTTTCGCGATTCAAATCAAATATTATAAAATTTACCTATTGAAAATATATAGTACCCTTTTACAACCCCTACACTAACACTTGTAAAGAGACTAGATTAGAAGAAACAAGCAATGAATAGACATTTAGGTTGTAAGACAGGAAAGAATGAAAAAAAAACAAACAACAACAGATAGGGTTTATTAGAAATAAGAATAATAAGGAACAAGAAAAAACATCCAGGGTTTATTACAAATAAGTACAACTTGTAAATAGATTAGGTTAGAAAAAAATTGGTAGTGTAGTGTGAGATACAAGTTAAAAAAAGGGGGTACTAGAAGATGAGACAAAATGGGGAAAATTGTAAAGGGGCAACTGGGAATGACTGATTTTATATATAAATGAAGTAAGACTGAATAACACAAGGTATTTAACAACAGCGTAAATCAAAAGGTAGCCATTTCACGGGGGCCACTCGTCCAAAAGCTAGATTGTCTATCCGTCTGTTGTCTGCTCTGCCTTATTATTGACGCTATCTCGTCATGAGATAATTTGCCAGCACAAATGGATTGTAGTCAGCTATTCTGTCATCGCGTCAAAACAAGACCTGAATACGCCTAATACCTTTTGACTTTGTTTTGAACACGTTAGATACACCGATACGTTTAAATATTGACTATGGTGTCTAATATTAAACTTGGGACCATAATAAGATCTTACCAGTTTGAATTTGTATTATTTGGCTTTTACCTTTTTGTATCTTTTCTATCAGTCTTTTAGCCGCAGTTGTCCAAGCATTGGAACATATTCCATAAAAATCAGCACCAGTTATGTTGTCTGGACATCTTTTTACTACGTCTTCTAGACTCAAGGTATCATCTAAGTTAAACCTACAAATAAATATGACAAATAAAATATAAATAAAATGCAGTGAAATATTGTAAATTATATACCGAAATTAGATGTCCTCAATTTTTCTTAAAGGAAGAGGGGTATCACTCTTCCTTTAAGAAAAATTACAAGTAACAAGTCATTCAGCGTGTTTATACTTCTATCGAGGGAGAAGAGCCTTGATACATAAAATATTTTGGGGTTATTGTGTAGTAGCATGAGAGCTTTATTTGTTTGTTTTAAGCTCTATCTCTAGGGATAATTCAGAAACCTACAAGCCTGTCTCATTCTTGTTAGAAATCATCAGGGTAACATAGGACCATACCTGGCGTATGAAGCATATAGCTGCATAAAGCCATACCAACATCCTGCGTATCTGAACGACGAAAAACGCGGTAACGGGTGGGGTTGCTTATGTTATGCTTCATACGCCAGGTACAGTTAGTTCTATGTTACCCTGATAATTCCTAACAGGAATGAAACTTGCAGTTTTATGGACTATCCATTAGATCTAGTGGGCCTGGTTGTAATGAATTGAAAAACAACATGTGCGTCCGATATACGATGAACCTTTTTCGTTATAACTATAAAGTTGTTCAATAAAAAAAAATAGATAAAAGGGACATTAAACGATAACTAAAAGCAAACAGATAAAATAATAAGTTAAAATCAATTATAACATTTTATAAAGGATTGAACGATAGTTTATTCGCTTAGAAGCTTCCCTGGTTTACGTGTTAATGCAAATTTCACTTCACTGGTTAAAAGTTACCTTTAAGACCAGTATTCCACTTATTAGACTTGTGTCAAACTCATACCCTATAAACGACTTGGAAAAATTGACAATTTTGTAAAATTCACAACTAACTTTATTTTGTTTAAAAAATGGTGCACTTTAAATGAAAATATCAATTACTGCATTTTTGATGGTTTTGGGTCATTAAAAAAAATGAAATGCAACAGCATGTTTTTTTAAGTACTTCATGCTTTTTATAGAGTAACTGTCGTTTTTGCGAAAAAATCACACACCACAAAAAATATGTATATTAGCAAGTTGTATCCATAATCCAAAAAACTGCGAAATTCGCATACCTCCCAAAATCTCACTTTTTCATGTAAGTTTGAAAAAAGCAAAGAAAGGTTCGAAAATTAAACGCTCCCAGCATTTATAATAACCTAAGCTGGTTTTTAGCTTTAAATAGTCGATATTGTGATTTCAACTATTTTTTGCAACTTACGGCAACCTCTAGGAGCCGGAAAGGTACACCGATCGATAAGAATTTTTCCCATAAAATGTACAGTACAAAAAATATGCATTATATCATTTAGGGTGCGCCGAAAAAATCTTTTTCGTGCTTTTAACATAAAAAGTTTATTTTTTATCTAAAATTCTCGAGAGTAAAGTGTCACTTTTTATCCCTTGGGAAAAAAGTAAAAACATGGACAAAAAGTCAAAAAGGAGGATTAAAAAAAGGGTAAAAAGTAAAAGCAGGGATAAAAAGTAAAAAAACAAAGAGTAATAAGTAGCATAAAAACAGTTTTTTTTCACAGTTTGCTTAAGCAGAGTACCTACTGGGTGCCTATATAAACGTCACATAGTCTAAATAATATATTAGAAGTATATTAATAATAAAAAGTCGGACCAAAGTATCTTTTTCTCCTTCGACGAATTGTAGCGCTTCCTGCGGTCATACTAGAAACTTTTCGACTCAGGATAAACACTGACATTTTATTTGCTTGGTTTATAATATATTATGTTAACTCGCCACTGGAGATCGGATTTTTTTCCATTTAGTAAAATTTCTTGGAAGTTTTTACAAGGTGGGATCTTACTCCTATTATTTTTCAATTAAGGCACACCGCAGTTTGAACTACCTTCCGAGCTTTTGTCCATTTAAAAGTACATGTTATCGAATTTTTGAAACAAAATTAAACTAATTTTATTTTGTTTAAATCATGGTGTTAAATGAAAATATCAATTACTGCATTTTTGATGGTTTTGGGTCATAAAAAAATTAAATGCAACAGCATGTTTTTTAAAGTGCTTCATGCTTTTTATAGAGTAACTGGTGTTTTTGCGACAAAATCATACACTACAAAAAATATGTGTATTAACAAGTATAATAGGTACTTCTTTTACCATAAGTTAGAAGTTTCCAGAGTTATGCTCAAAAAACTGCGGAATTGGCATACCTCCCAAAATTTTACTTTTTCCTGTAAGCTTGAAAAACGGAAAGAAAGGTTCGAAAATTAAACGCTACCAGCATTTATAATAACCTAAGCTAGTTTTTAATTTTAAAAAGTCGATATTGTAAATTTCAACTATTTCTTGCAACTTACGGCAACCTCTACGAGCCGGAAAGGCACACCGATCGATAAGAAAACTAGTTTTCCTATAAAATGTACAATACAAAAAAAAATATTCATTATATCATTTAGGGTGCGCCGAAAAAAAACTTTTTCGTGCTTCTAACACAAAAAAAAAATATTTTTTATCTAAAATTTTCGAGAGTAGAGTGTCACTTTTTATCCCTTGGAAACAGAGTAAAAATATGAACAAAAAGTCAAAAAGGTGCATTAAAAAAAGGATAAAAAGTAAAAAAACAAACAGTATTAATTAGCATAAAAACAGTTCTTTTGATATTTTGCTTAGGCAGAGTACCTATATGGTGCCTATATAAACGTCACATAATTTAAATAATATATTAGAAGTATATTTATAACAAAAAAGTCGGACCAAAGTCTCTTTTTCTCGTTCGACGAATTGTAGCGCTTCCTGCGGTCATACTACAAACTTTTCGACTCAAAATAAACACTGACATTTTAGTACCTTGGTCTATAATATATTATTTTAGCCCGCCACTGGAGATCGGATTTTTGTCCATTTAGTAAAATTTCTGGAAAGTTTTTACAAGGTGTTATCTTACTCCTATTATTTTTAAATTAATCCACACCGCAGTTTGAAGTTCAAGACGTTTTGCGTGAGATGCGTACAAGGTTACTGTTATTAGGGCGACAAACCGCGTACACGATGTATGATTATTTTTCAGGAGGAAGAACTACCTTCCGAACTTTTGTCCATTTAAAACCACATTTGATCGAATTTTTGAAACAAAATTAGGATTAAATAACACCAACCTATTCTTTGGTTCGCAAAATAAAATGTGTATACGATCTTTTGTATACATTTTATTATATATATTTATATATGCTAGAAAAAACACACCAGACTGTGGCATTATTACCAAAAATATAAGTTTTTCTTGATAGCAAAACAAAATATATACATTTTGTATAACCTAAGCTAAGAGAATCTCTAACACGGGAAGCAAGAGAGTCTTTAATTTCAACTCAGAAAATTCTGACTTAATTCTTTGCTATAGCTCCCTCTCGGTCGGAGAAACCAGTCAAAACTTTGAGCGACACTCAAGAAACAAAGGAGCTTGGAGACTCCTATTGACAGTAAGGGTAGCTTTTATACAGCCGAGAAAAGGACTGTCGCCTTTAGTTTTATTGGAGAATAAACAAGACTCGTTAAATTAATGAATTTAGTTGTAACATAAATTCCAATAAAGTTTTCATTACTAGACCGGTCAAAATCTTGGATTTTCAAAATCTCAGTATCATAATAATACAACGAGTATGTGCTTGTTTTTATTTATCTGGTGAAAAATTAAAGAAAAATTTAACAACAAAATCAGAAACTTAATAAATTAAATTTTAAGATTAGTTTACTAAAGTCACCTGTGTGAGTGTCTCAGTTAAAGTGAATTTATTTTATTTTGTTAGCAACAGTAGGGCAACCTAAAAAAATTAAGGAAAAAAAATTGTTTTCGGGAAACTCTGTGTTGTGATTGGTCAAGTATTTTTTTTTGAGGAGACAAGGTCTGACCGTTATTGACTAGAATCTGCCTCTTTTACCACTCAGCATTCGAAGAGGCAAGTATTTTTTAACTTTGTTTTAATATTTCAAATTTTTCCTTTATCTTCAATTTAATTATTTTAATTTCACTTTGGAATGATCAGGGAAATATTTTAATATTTTTTAAAAATTTTTTGTTTTGTTTGCTGACCAAAAACATGATATTTCTTTGGAGCAACTAAAAGTACCTACATTTTTAATAGCAATATCTTTTTTGTCTTTTGTAGTTTAGCTACATGTTTTGATCATTCGTTTTGCATGTTTAGTATGCTATTTTCTCTGGGATTTGATGAAGTCATTTCTTAATTAAAAGTGGTTAGTCGACAAACTGGATCTGCCTAGTTTTCTTTAAAATTTTAAGCTGAAACCATGCTCATTTAAGGGCTCTGGCTTTATAGTTGTCTTTTAGGATTTCACTTACTGAAGCACATTTGTTCCGAAACTCTGGGGTAGACAGTTTTAGACAACCATTTATTTTGACGTATGACGATTTTAAGATGACCAAAACTATTAGTGAATTTTTATTGTTTTAGGATAGTGTTTCGGTCTGAAAACTGTTACCTTTCAGATTTTCAAGGTAATGTATTTTTGCGAACCTACCTATTGCATTTAATTTGCTAATTTATCTTTTTATGCTATTAAAAATTGTTATAAATTTTGCCTACTACTTTATCTAAAAATATATTTTCCTGACATATTTTTTTTTAATATTTCTTGCAGGTACCTAACTACTTACATGTCTTTTTTGAATACAGTAAAAGAGCACCTATTATTGAATTAGGTATTTATTTTCCTTTTATTTCATTTTTATGTGCTAAATGTCTATGAAAAGATAGCACTTTCTATAAATTAATGTACAAAATTTTTATAAATAGATTGAATAACTTTTTGATAAAAAGTTCATTTTTTTTTGCTATTTTTTTTATTAGATTTTTGCTAAGAACTTTTATTAAAATTTTCACTGAGAATATTTTCTAAAAGATTAACAGATTAATTTCTTTTAATTTGTAAATTTATTTTTTTTTAATGAAATTGGACTTCAATTTAAACTTAAATTATTGATCTAAAATCACTTTTAGATTTCCTAGAAAAGTAAAACAAAACTTTTTTTCTAATTCCTTTTAATTTGGTTTATTTTCGGTACACCCTAGTCAACAAACTGAGGTAACGTTATGCCAGGAATACCTAGCCAAGGACAGTCAGTGAAAGACGGTAGCTACGAGACTGCGGTTGAGTAGCGCTGAATCCATATTTTTTTATACCCTATTTGTGAAACACTTGTTGCAATTTTGTTATAACAAACAGTGTGGTGTTGTTAAAGTGAAAAGAGTTAAAAGAACAAAAACATCAAAATAGGTAAGTAAAATTTGTCTCCTTAATTGAGCGAAACCTACAAATTCTGAGAAAATTAAAATCCAATTGAGCAAAACTGAATGTTATTAAAAATATACAATTTTTTCATGCCATAAATAGTTTATTAACAAATTTTCGCCCAACTTTTAATCATAATAAATTGGTGCTTTTTTCAACCTGTGTTTTTGATAATAAAATCTGAAAAAATTAAGGAGATCGTTTCACTTTTATTTGGTGTTTTTTGAACTCTCTGTTTTTTTTTTGGATTCAAAAAATTCCCTTTTACATTTTCCTATTTCTTCTTTTTCTTTATTGGTAATCTTTTTATTTTTTTTATTATGCTTTCAAAATGTGTCTTAAAATCAATGCTTTGCATGTGAATGAGGTTGATTATGAGTTGAAAATTAGGAAAGTGGAACCTACAGGAAATGTCGAAGATAAAAGATTAGTTTTGCAGGGACTTCTTTCTCAAGAAAATTCAAATCGCAGTTTCTCAGTCATAAAAAATCCTTACACATTTGACGAAGATAATGTAAATATAAAAGTAACTTTAGATAGTCTAAAAGCAAAAATCGATGCTTTTACAGGATTAAAAGCCTCACTTAAATTCAAGGAATTGGTAACCCGTCTTTGGCATGTTTCTGGTAGAATTTCGAGAATGACTTGTGTGACTGGTAATCAAAATGATGTAAAACAGGATCTTTATGTTAGATGCTTAACTTTAGAAGGTTTCCTTGGTAGTAAGTATCTCCCGCTACTTCCAAACCTAATGTTCAATCAGCTGGTATTGTTCCACCTAATTCATTTCAAAATTCTATTCCCGTGTATAAATGGGACCTAAAAAAATTTATTGGACAGGGATCTTTAATGGCATTCTTGAAAAAGTGTCACGTAACTGTTCTTTTGATGAACTTTTTTCTTCTGCCAATGATCTTTTTGATGGGCAAGCTTGGACATGTCACAAAAAAAGTCGTTTGGTTAATTGGGACGATTTAGTTTCTAAGTTAAAAGAAACATATCTGCTACAAAACTATGACAAAGGTTTACTTAGTGAAATTGCTGCTCGTAAATAAGGTTTTAGAGAGCATGTTTCAGTTTTTATTGATTCTATGGAAGGCTACTATAACAGATTAATTAATCCTGTTTAGGAGACCGAAATGATAGACACTATTCGAAAAAATTTATTGACAGATTATGTTAGAGCCTTGACATTGCAAGATATTTCAAGTATTCATGAACTGACAAAACTTTGTAAAAAACTGGAAGATTCTTTATAAGTAACTCAAAATCGTAATTTAGCTAATAGAAATAGAATATAACCTGACTTAAATAGTCCTTCGTTTTCTTAAAATCTATTAAAAGGTCATATATATTAAGTCTGTAGCGAACAAAAAACTCTATTTTGCTATGGATGTGGTTTAAAAATATTTGCTAAACGTGAAAGGTCCCAGCAGCATAAATGAAACCAATGCCGTTGGGAGTAAAAAATCGAGGTCAAAATACTGAAAATTATTCAAAAGGCAAATAAAAACCACAAAATTGCCAACCAAAATTAAATAAAAACTTTTCTTCACAGTTTTGTCAATTCAACATCTCTTAACTTAAATGGAAACTCACAAAATAACTCATACTTTTGTCATGGAAATTTAACTCAATCCTTATTTATTTAATTAATTATCTCAAAACGCACCGGTATCTCTAAATTTATCTTTGTCCACTCATATCTCTTTCCCCGTTTCCACAACTGATGAACAGCAACAAAGTGTTCTAGGTTATGTTTGGATACCTGTTACTGTGGATAATATCACCCGTCCAATTAAACTTTTAGTTATACCTTCGCTTAAACGCACATTGATCTTGGGCATTGATTTTTTAATGGAATTTGATTTTCAAGTAGATTTTCATAACTCTCAATATTTTATCAGCTTGTGTAATAAATAATTTTCAAAGTACTGACCAGTTGTCTGAACAAAAAAAAAATGAGCTTTCTAGTATTATAAACTTGTTCAAATCTATTGCACCTGAAGATTAAATGGGTTTCACTCATTTAATGACACTCGGACAGCAAAACCTGTCAAACAGAGGCAGTATCCTTTATAACAAAAAAAGTTAGAAAACCTCCAAATCAGTTACTTCGATCGAAAAGAATCTAAAAACCAAAAGATCAAAAGATCATGGGTGGAAAAAACGAAATTTCGAACTTGGATGAGCATCCCACAAAGAACACACAAAGGACCAAAGCGAAAAAAGAAAATGATTAAACAATATTTCGCCCTGGGCAACAAGCGTGGGCTCATCAGTGGTTTGACTGGTCACCCTCCCCAAACATCATTAAACACTATCATATATTTTAATTTACAACTTTAAAATTACTCACAAATAGGCATCGTTCCGCACTGGCACTTATTATTTGAGTGTTTTATGGCTTAATTTCGACAAATGCAACTAACAAATTTGAAATTTCATGTAAGGTACACAATCCAGAAACTGTGCAAGAACTTCCACAGATTTATGAGGATATTCGTAAAAAACTGTACAACGCTTATAAAAAGAGCAAGCGTTATAACTTGCGTAGAAGAGATGTAGAATACTTCATAGGTGATTATGTGTGGAAGAAAAACTATATCCTTTCTAACCCTGGGAATAACTTTGTTGCTAAATTGTCACCTAAATATGTACCTTGTGTTATTGTTAGAAAGTTGCCTATGGCTTAAAAGATAGGAATGGTAGAGACCTGGGTAATTATCATGTATGTGACATGAAACCTGACGTCACGCCAGAGCTAAAAGTTATATTTCTGATTAATTTCTTACCTTTTTCTTGTTTCTTATTTCTTAAACTTTTTTCTCTCTGGCCATTTTTTTTGGTAGTAGCTGTTCTGGACTGGACTGTTCAGACAGTTACTAATTGGCTCAGTGGTGGGCGACACGCATTATTTTAAAAGCTCTGGGAATAGTGAAATCTGTGCCTAAATTACCCAGTAGCTAAATAAGACTGGACAACTAGTCTTACAAACGTCTTTTTTTGTTTATTTTTAAATAATTTTTTCTTTCATATTAAACTAAACTTCAAATATTTGCAACTTTTTTAATTACTTTGTATATCTTCAAAACTTAAAAGTCAACATTTTCCCTAAATTTTTTTCCAAAAACTTTGTAATCTAAAATTTCAAGTCGGATTGGAGAACATTCAAAGTAAGCTATTTTGGGTTGCAGATTTTGGTAAAATTAGAAATATCTTGGTGTAGACATTAGGAGTGCACACTTTAAGTGTGATCTACACACAATATTTCACCTTTTTGATATTTTTTTTAGTCCTTTATTTTATCTTAAAATTTATACATCTATGGTTTTTATAATATTTTGCATGCCTTTACTA
Organism: Oxystoma pomonae; assembly: GCA_963921995.1. Lineage (NCBI taxonomy): Eukaryota > Metazoa > Arthropoda > Insecta > Coleoptera > Brentidae > Oxystoma > Oxystoma pomonae. The sequence continues at coordinate 28,385,601 of OY998169.1, forward strand.
GCATTTATTATTAATTACACCAGAATTTGGTTACAACAACATATTTTACAATGATATCTTTTTACAACAATATATTATCAAATTGTATAACCTGTTTCATTGCTAAGTGCCCACAACCGATTGCTTACTCAAGTTGTCAAGAATGCAAGGCTCGATAGAACCCAAAATATAGCGCTTTGGCAGTTGTCTTTGTTTTCTTTTGTGTATTCAAAGATTTTTGTGGCGCTGTCAAGTATAACGTAACACTGGTTCTCTGTCCTTTGGAGTAAGCGTACTTTTCTTTTTTGGTTATTTTTTTGAAAAATACTTGTTGGCTATTGGGTTACTTTGGCAATGAAATACCATAATACCTTGGCTTCAAGAAAGAAGATAGGTTGCAGTAGAGTTCGATAAGGCTGTATAAAGGTAGGTTCTTTCCTGTTGTACTCCTAAACAAGTTAATTTCATAATGTTTTCTGTTTTCTTTTGCTTTGAGAAAGCGAAGGAGTAAAGTCAATTTTTTTTGGTAGAAATTTCAATTTTTTTTTCTATGCCGAGTGAGGTAGTTTTAAATTTCTTTTTCTTACCGAACAAAATAAATTCAAAATATTTTTTCGTCACCAAGTAAAGGAAATTACAAAAAAAAATTCTGACCGTGTAAAATAATTTAAGAATTATTTTTTTTTACCGAGTGAAGTAAATTTAAAAAATTTTTTCTTCCCAAGCTTAATAAATTCAATTTTTTTTCTTACCGAGTGAAGTAAATTAAAAAAAAATTTCTGACCTAGTAAAATAAATTCAAAAATTATTTTTGTTTCAAATCATAGTCAATCCAATTTTTTTTTCTTCTTGCAAAGAATGGTAAATTGATTTTTTTTTTCAGGAGGTGAAAAGTGTTTCTTAAAATCAAAATTTTTTATCCCAAACCATAGTAAATCAAAATCTAAATATTTTTAAAAAGTTTTGTTTCTCAAAGCAAAATAAATAAAATGTTATTTTTTCACGCATACTAAATGGAAATATTTTTTAAGCATCGTAAATCAGGAATATTTTTTTAAAATCAGAAATACATTTCGTTCTTTTTTTCACAGCATGGTAAATCCAAAGAAACTTATATTATTTCTTGCTTGTTTTCACAACAATTTCCCTCTTATATAAAGGTGTTGATGTGTCAAAGTCTTCAAAGTCTAGGTCGGCTAGATATATCCGGAAAAGAATTCGTAAACGTAGTACATTTAAATGTATTGTTAGTTTAAGTTGGTTGTATGTCATTTTATAGAAGCGGCAATTATTTTTTTGACCAGCGATTACTCTGAAACTAGTTTCTGGTAGTTTTTTTGCTGTCGCGGTAAACAGCGATTAAATTGAGTCGCCTTTTCTCTGTGTTTTTTCATTTTTAATTATTTTTGCGCGTCTTATAAAAACAAGTGTTTTTAATAAATTGTTTTTTTTGTCACTTTTTCCCTGAACCGAACCATTACACTTCATAGCCTGACCTTTTTTGAGGTTGAACGACAATATATTTGTTTGATTTGATGTTTTGTGTTAGTAGATACTTAAAGTAAATATTTCAACGCATCGGTATCGGTATACGTAACGCGTTCGAAACAAAGTCAAAATACACTACATTTTTGACTTTTTTCTGCGATGTTTCGAACGATGCCCACTTTCTTGAAGGTTGCGATGACAGAACTACTGATTGAAATCGTTGCGTAGGTTCGTAGGTCCGTAACAATACGTACATCCTTCCGTACGCAACGAGATTCTGTCATCACACCCGTCAAAGAAGTAGGCATCGTTCGAAACATGACATGAACAAGTCAAAAATATAGTGTATTTTGACTTTGTTTCGAACGCGTTACGTATACCGATACCGATGTGTTGATATATTTATTTTAAGTGACTTATATGTCGTTTACTTAGGTGATGAGATCACATATGAGCTGGAAAGCCGAGGAGTGGAAATCACCAATTTTGCAGCTCGGGACAAAAGGGTAGAGGGCTGTTTTTGCTAAAGAACGGTTTGGCAACACCAGACCCCGTGTTTGTTTTGATCCTATTCGAGAGTCAGCTGTTTTTCGAGCAAAGTTGGATGAGCTTGGTGAGAGTATACAAGAATTCTACAAAAACAACAGAGATAATGAATTGAAGATGATTCACACAAGATTATTCTATTTTCGGGGAAGGATAAACTTAATTCACCCCGATACCGAAGAGAGAGCAAGAAGAAAGGATACTTTGAGGGACTTGTCTTCTGGATTGTTGAGAGCATATAACTATGAGATAATATAAAGGCCCTGCCCATGTATTTCCCTATGATAAAAGGCGTCGCGGAAACCCCTGAGAAATACCAAGTTGGCCGTTGCCAATGGATTAAAGACGGGCTCCAATGCTCATGCGTCAGCTGGAAGTGCGCTGAACGAGAAATGAGGTGATTCGACGTTACAAATTCGCGCAGGCTCAGATCGATCCGTCTTTAGCCCATTGGCCATGTCATGGCAATCTAGATTTTGACCGTTGCCGCGACGATTTTCTCGCATCCTGGTCCTTTATATACAGGGTTCCTAAGATTTTCCTTAGGGATGGGATTTCAATAAATCAAACAGAAATGGCATAGAAACTTCTGCGCGCACAAAAGAAACAGGTATATTGAGGAATGGTGCCAGTTTGTTATTATCTCCGGACTGCTTTCATGAGAAAAAATTGTCGCCACTCTTTCATTGTGAGCATAAATCATAGTTGCAATAATAACCGTTGACAAGATGTCTGCAAACTCCGCTAGATGGCGAACATCTAATCTAATTAAAAATTAGATGTTTTCAGGTCCAAACCACAGCTTTTTCTTGCTTAAAGGAGGCCGCAGGGTCCATTATTTACGATACTGAGCGATAAACTCGTGTGGTTGTTAACATTAGAAAGAAATATCTTCGTTTTTAATTAAATTTCTTTCCATTCTGTTCTACTAGTGACATCTATCTGGAAACGGCCAAACCATGTAGCTCAACAAACGGCGCTGTTTTTCCTGCAGAGCCTTTTTCTTGCGGTATTATTGATTTTAAATAAAGCTGGCCCTACACTACATTTGATATTTTCGAGGTGTTTTATGACATGATCTCGAAACATGTAGCGAACCAATTCTTCAAAACTAGCGGGAGGGTAAAAGCGAAAAATAAGGGGTTGCCAATATTGGTAACACCCAAAAAGGGGTGAAAAGATTTATTTTGCTCTGTTTCTTTACAAAAAACGTTTTTTTTACAAAAAACTTGAGCTCTGCCACTTTTTTTATTTTTTTCTTCAACTTTTTCGAAATTTTCGTCATACCGTAGAAAAAAATTATTTCCCCCATGGTCATACTCTACTTTTATTCGAAAAAATTTAGAAACAGAGATGGGATCAGTTTCCCTAAAACGGGGGATCTTGGTTTCGAGTGAGAAGATAAAGGGCGCCGCAGGCAAACATTTTTCAATTAAATTAGCCGAACGCAAAAATGTTAGAAAAACAAAGCACGAAATAAAAATGGCGCCGCTTACAATTTTTTTTTCAAAAATTACGTAATTTCGGGAACGCAAAGAAATAGGTCTAAAGAGTATAATTTTTAAGAAAAAAATATCAATTTTCTCGCCCTCCTCCACTGGGACTACAGAGGCCGTGCACAAATTACGTAATGGTCATGGGGGAGGGGGGTTACAAAACGTTACGTAGGGGGGAGGGGGGTTTTCGACAGCGTTTGCATTTGTGTGAAACTAAGAAAATTTGGAATGAAAATAAGTTAAAAGTTTTTTTTTGGGGGGGGGGGGGGGTAGTGATCTTGAAATCGTTACGTAATATTAGGGGAGTGGCGTGCCAAACCGTTACAAAACATTACATAGGGAGGGGGTCAAAAATTGGTAAAATCACCGTTACGTAATTTGTGCACGGCCCCACATCTGACTGTTCCTCCTTTTTGATTTCGAATCAAAGTGCAAAACCCGGGTTGGACGTTCGAAAGCGTCAACCCGTCCTATTTGCTTGATAAAGTTTCTACGGAAATATCTCAGTTGATTTCTCCGGCCGTGTATGAACGCTTTAGGTTAGGCATTTGCATGTATCTCAGTCCCCAGCCTGTAAACAGTGCGTAAGGACAATGGTTACAAAATGAAAAGCCGAAAAATATTTTTTTTTACGATATCTTTCATCAGTTTGGTATTAAAGTCGAGCAAAAACAATTTTTATTCCAGTCCTAAAGGTATGAAAATGGAAAACATTAGAAAACAACAACCTGGAATGGATTTACTACGTGTAAGATGTAGTGACAACATCGCCCCATGCCCATCCTTTTCTGCCTAATGTGCTTTTCCGTTTGTCTGCATCTTATACACGGCTGCTTGGCCCCCTAAGGATTTGCTTAGGAACCCTGTATAAAGTAGTTTACAATATAGCAACCTTAGGCCTAGCTGGTAGTGCCCAAGACTTCTTGGGTGACCTGCTTGAAAATGTTTCAAAGGAACCTTCTGGGATACCAACAGCTATAGAAGTAGTTTACAATAACCCAAATAAGGGTTCTTCATACTCTGTTACAGCTACCAACAACTCAGCTACACAATCAAATGTACCAAGAACTGACTTTTTGAGCTTAGCTACCCATAATAACCCAGCTACTCAACACAGCTACCTAGATACAGCTACCAACAACTCAGCTACATAACAAAATCGGTGAATTAATTGTTCTTCACACCCATCTACTCAACACAGCTACTCAGCTACATCTACCAACAACTAAGCTACATTCCAAAACCAGCGGATTAATTTTTCCACGCCTAGCTATTAGCAGAAACTCACTTACAGCGAACAATAACCCAGCTATGCAGTCAGCTACTAACCCACAAGCTTCGCAGAGATTAGCTTCACCCGCTGAAAGTGAGCGATCTTTTAACAACACCAACCCTTCGCTTTGTGATTCTCCTGAGCTCCAGAATGTTGATGAAGTCTTACCTCCAGAACAGAAGAGGAATATTGAGTTTGGTAATTTTAATGAGCAACCCAGGGATATTCCAGAGATCTCACAGCCTCTTCCCAGTGCTGGTTATTCTCAAAGGCTTCTTTTCAAGCAGTTGAAATTCCTCGTGAGCACTATAGGCGATGAAATCCATCTGTAGAGCTTAGTCGAGTTAGTTTTCAGTACCCTCCTGATTATAATCTTGGTCCGGCCTCTGATTATAGATTTTATCCAGCTGGTCCTGCTGTTTTTTCAATGAGACCTGGCTGTTTTTCTCAACCCAATGTTTCGGACTTTTCACCCATCAGTCGTCCTTAAGTTTTGGAATCTCGCGATACATTGATCGAAACCCTATCCACTGACCGAGCTAGGTTCAGTACAGAACCGTATCATTATTCCCACTCTTTACCACAAAGGAATGCAAAGGACATAACTGATCGAAGGGAATACCAGCCAGTCCCTGATTCTTTGCAACACCGAGGAAAGACAGAGCCACCTCCTTTGGCTACTTCTAACTTGTCCCATGTTTTGATGAACCCAACTGTCTCTCCACTTAACAGCTTTGATAAGTGAAACCTTTGCTAAAAGCCTAAAATAATTCTTGGATAGTCTGCACGATAAATGTCTTTCCAAAAATGTTTCCAAGGAGCAACTTATAGGTTCAAGAGCTATGGGAGAATTTCTGAAAGGAGATGCAATGGAGAAACTGGGATGATTTTGAAGCTCAATTGAAAAACAAACATTTCTTCCTCACAATCATGAGGCAGCCTTGCGAAGGGAAATCCCTAAACGTACTCAAGGTTCAGATGAACGCTTTGGTCTGTATGTAACCCGCATGCAAAGTTTATTTCGTCAACTTAAACCAACGTTACCTGTGAGTGAGCATGTGGCCCTGATCAGAAGGAACATGTTACATCCTTTTCAACGAACACTGGTTTTGCAAAATATTGAGAGCATTGACCACCTGATCGAATTAGGAAGCGAAGTTGAGGACACCATGTATCGAACAGAAAAATTTGCACCACCTACCTCTACAAATATTCACGAAACTAACTTAGCTTACAAGCACACCTTTCAACGAAGTACTGTGCACGACGTTGACACGCAGTCAAGTAACCAATCCAGGGAAATGGTTTCTTGGCATTGCAGAGCTAAAGGTCATACCAGAGTGAATGGTCCTGAGAAAAAACTGAAATGTTACCGATGTTCCAAGAAAGGTTATCGAACAGAAAAATTTGCACCACCTACCTCTACAAATTTTCACGAAACTAACTTAGCTTACAAGCACACCTTTCAACGAAGTACTGTGCACGACGTTGACACGCAGTCAAGTAACCAATCCAGGGAAATGGTTTCTTGGCATTGCAGAGCTAAAGGTCATACCAGAGTGAATGGTCCTGAGAAAAAACTGAAATGTTACCGATGTTCCAAGAAAGGTTAAAATACCATAGTCTGGGCCACATCGTATATCCAATGATCCATGTTTTTGGACGATTGTAGAAGTAATTTATCTTGGGTAGACATTGATCACCCGGACCAAACTATTTTAATTACCACCCTGTATTTTTGTATTAAAAAGTTTAAAATTTGCACTTTTTTGTGTGTTTGAAGAAAAAGGCTAAATATTAAAAAGTATTTCGCCAATCGAAAAAAAAAACACCCAACGCGTTCAAAATAAAGCCAAAATACACTACATTTTTGAGTTGTTTATGCTATGTTTCGAATGATGCCGAATTTTCTGAAACGTGCGTTAACAGCACTGCTGATTGAAATCGTTGCGTACGTTCGTGGGTCCGTAACGATACGTACAAATCTCCGTATGCAACGAGTAGAATCACCTGTAGCGTCATCGCACCCATCAAAGAAGCAGACATCGTTCGAAATATGGCATGAACAAGTCAAAAATGTACTGTATTTTGGCCTTGTTTCTAACGCGTTAGGTATACCGATACCGATGCGTTGAAATATTTACTTTAAGTGTCTATTTTCTTTCTGCGTTTTACGTATCATGTTCTATGTCTATTAAAGATAAGGGTTGCCATAGAAACCGAGATAAACAGGATGGTAACACCAAATTATGTACGTTTTCCAAAAAAAAATCGCAGATTTAACACAGCTTCTCTAATTTTATTTATATTTAGGGATTTTCAATATTATACAGCGTGTTCAAAAAACTACTTTAAAGCACGTAAAGAACTATTATTGATTACCAATATGATTGTTAGGATGGTAAATAAATTGATGTGCTTCTCAATAAATGGCTGATTGATCAGTTTATCTAATTGTTCTGAATATTGGTTCAGACTGTGTTGTGCGATATTTAAATCGTCAACGGCTCTTTGATAAGTAGGGGCTTGAGTTTTGGCATCTTTGTTTTTACAGGTAATTGATCGAAGCATGCGTATGGGATCAATATTGGAGATGGATTTGATCTAAAAGAACTTTCTTTTGCTAATCGGTCTAGTGATGTGTCGTCTTGGATTTTTGTACTGCCGACAAAGGCATTGCAGGTAGATTTTAGGGTGACCATACTATTGACTTCAATAATTTTGGTATTGATTTCGTGGTCCTCGCATTCGATCGTGATAGGAATTGGATCATATTTTGTAACTAACCATGTATTTGAATGAATTGACTGGACGTGGTAACCTTCGGCATAAAGTATTGATGTTCTACACGTTTTAGGCAGTTTTGATTGTTGCCTTACCAGTTGAGCTTCACAAATGGCGTCGCTATCGATAGAGTACGAAAGTTCATTGGAACAAATCTTAAATTTTAAAGCATGCAAATGTAACTGCGTTTAACGCATCATTAAGTGTGTTTTTTACAAACGTATAGCTTTCCATTAATGATTCACATAAATCTAAAGCTTTGATTTACGCGATAAAACCCTAACTGATCTGAAAGTGTAGCGATTGAGTTTTCGATTTCGGCGATATTTTTATGGAACGTCTCTTTATCGATTCTTAGTTTTTCAATTGTGGAATTAAAACTTTTAATAACTGAGGTCGTCACCGGAATTTGTTTTTGCATGAGTCTTTCGATATCTCCTTCGTTGCGGGTGATTTTATCGATACAATCGTTAGAGTATTTTCCGTCTGACACATCTAGATTTCCGGTTATTGTTTTCCAAACAGTTCCGACGTTGTTAAATATTCCTCGCTTGTATCTTAAAATAATATCTTTAGTATCTAGCATGAGTTCTTGGTATTTCGAAATTTGTTTGAGAAGACTCGCGTGAGTTTGAATTTCTGTTTTAAAAGCCATTTTTCGATTGGATTTTTCCGTTAGCAAAGTGTCCAATAAACCGTCTAAAATTTTGTCATTATGTTCGATTGCTTTTTTGAAAGGTAAAAAATCTCGATAAAATAATAGTGTCCATTTGTCATTTGATATTTTAACGTTAAGTTCTTCGTGGAAGAAGAGTCCGACTATATTATTAATTGGTGTGATTTGGTATTGGCTGCTGGCGATTGCGATCAATCCAAGTAATCTGTAAAGAAATAAAACCTCATTCAAAATACGGTTTTATTCTATCAAAATTGACTTTACGCCTGAGCTTAAAAGAATTTCGGTTATAGTAAGTGGAATGGTGTATAGACTTTATCGCCAACATTAAATTCGGGAAGTTTTTCCGATACATGTTCATCAAATCTTTCTTTTGATTTTTGTTTAGTCTGTTCGGTTCTTTGACGGACAATTTTCTAAAAATAGGTCATCCTATTGTTTAAATCACGTATGTATTTGGAAATAAGTACCTCCTGATTGTAAAGCTTTACAGGAGGTCTGTTGGACATGTGTCCAAAGACAAGTTCGTACGGGGTAAAACCGTGCGTTTTATTTTTTGTATTGTTATAACAAATAACTGCGTGTATTTGAAAGTTTGAGACAATGATGTGTTTGAAATTAACTCTGTGTTTCGGACTTCCATTGTCTATATTTTATTTATACACGACGTTTCGATCAGTACAATATCTGATCGTCTTGAGGTGCAAACTAAAATCAATTCCTAAGGCTACGTACTTATATACTGTTTTTTTATTTCAACACTTGGTTTACTGAAAATACCCTGATTCTGCCCAATAAAGGCAGCTTCTAGGAATTTTCGTTTCTTCCAGTGTGACTCCTTGTGCAAAACCTTTGCTTCTGCCCACTTCATTCGGTGTTGTTTTGACCATGCATTTTTGGCAATTCCTGATTTCGTTGTTTCACCTTTTTGGGTATTCGTCTGATGTTCCTTAAGCCTAACAGATATTGGTCGTTTTGTTTCGCCTATGTATGATTCACCACACTCACAACTTATTTTGTTTGTTCTCCGGTTTTGTTTTACTAAGAAGGCTTCGAATTGTATGGCTAGATTTGAAAGCTGTTTTAATATTAAAGTTTTTCGCTACTCTTCGAATTTTCTCTGATACTCCTTTAACGTATGAAATTGTAAGGAATGCATTTGCCTGGTTTTGGTCTTGTAATCTCTGTCCTGTTTGTTGAAATTTAGAAATAGTATCTGTTATAAGTTTAAGGCTGTAACCATTCTGCTGCAGATCCTTCTTAATGTTTCCTATTTCGATTTCCAAGTCATGAGAATTGTTACAAAGGAGGGGGCACTAAATACGTTGTTTACCGGCATCGGTGAAATGGCTTGAGGTTGCAATATGTAAGAGTCCCGACCTTCCTGATATTTTTAAGAGAAAAATTTGGGGAAGTCTCCGGTTTTGTTTTTGAGCTATGCCCGTTTAAAGGTACGCCCCTAGAAAATAAAAAAATATATATATGTATTATTAAGAATATATTTCCAGGTCAGATTTTATTATTTTTTGACCTATAATATTATAACACACATACAGGGTGGTCCATAAAATCTTTAATAAAATCAACTAATAAGAACATGGTTTCATTTTACTAGAAAGGTACGATAAAAAGTCAACTAAAATCATATACAAGAGAAAATTCAATAAGTTATTGAAATATTCCGCTCATTAAAATTCCTATAGGGTGATCTCAATAGAATTCTCAGATAACAGCTGTCTCAGCTGTCCAAACGCTGAAGTTTGTACTAACTTGTTTCTGATATTATAGTATAATATTGCGAGAAGGTGATTTTAATAAGTCAAAGTTACTTACAGGGTAGCAAGCATCTGACTCGCATCGGGGTCGGGAATAACTCCATCTGCCGTGCCTGCGGGAGGGCGGAGGAGATATCCCGGCACCTCGTTGCGGAGTGTGATGCATACCTAAGGATGAGGCATCAGGTACTCGGACAACCAAACCAGGATGCAGAGGACCTGCGAGCTCTCAGGTGGTCCAACGTACTGGACTTCGTGAAGAGAACAGGAAGGCCCGGAGAGCCCACTACCGTACAAGCGGTACAGGTGGTACCGCTAGGCACTTATGGATACAGACACAACCACAAGACCACAAAGAAGAACGGAAATAGTGGCACGTGAACTAAGGAAATATAACATCGATATCGCTGCTCTCAGTGAAACTAGAATAGCAGGCGAAGGCCAACTTAAAGAACACGGGGGAGGCTACACATTTTTCTGGAAAGGAAAAGAAGAAGATGAACCACGTATTCACGGAGTGGGTTTGGCTATAAAAAATGATATTGTGGACCACCTAACCGAATTTCCATCCGGAATAAGCGAAAGATTGATGACATTGCGCCTAAACCTTAGCAACCACCAACACGCTACTATAATCAGCGCCTACGCTCCAACTCTTGCAGCTGATGAAAACCAAAAAGATGAATTTTATTCTCAACTTAGTGAAGCCATTCTGCTCGAGTTGGTACGAATTCAACGTCATTGGCAAGGAAGGTGTTGGAAACATGAACTCAAACGGACTGCGCCTATTAACCTTATGTTCGGAAAATAACCTCACAATCTCAAATACAATTTTCCGACAAAAAGACAAATTCAAGATCTCCTGGCAACACCAGAGATCAAAAAGACGTAAACATTACAAGAGCAATAACGAGTGCAGACGACTGCTGGACAGACCATCGCCTGATACGAGCCAAAATGAACTTGCACATTCCACCAAGAAGTAGCCGTCAAAAAAACCAAATCAAAAGAAGATTCAATGTAGAACGCCTTAAAGATGATCAAACCAGAACAAAATTCCAAGTTTCTCTGAATCAAAAGTTGAGTACTTTAGAATACCCGGAGAATATTGACGATCACTGGAGAATTTTGAAGACAGCAATAACATCTGCCTCCGACGAAACGGTCGGCTATACACAAAGAAATCATCAAGACTGGTTTGATGAGCACGACAAAGAAATTCAAGACCTTATTGTGAGGAAGAGAAGAGCCCATAATGCTTGGAAAAGCCATCCTAACTCTAACGAAAGGAAAAGGCAATATCAAGAAGCCAAAGCAGAAGTACAAAGGCAAACACGTAGATTAAAAAACCAATGATGGACAACAAAATCACATGAAATGCAACATCTAGCTGAGTCCAACCACACCAGAGCCTTCTTTCAAGCTACTAAGATGATATATGGTCCCACTACACAAGGTATCAATCCCCTACGATCCAAAGATGGAATAAGGCTGCTTAAAGACAGATCCCCTCTATCAATTCACGATGAAAAGAACACTTCCAAGAACTACTCAACAGAGAGTCTCAGGTCGATAATGACATATTCGACAAAATTCCGGAGAAAACTACACAACACCTAAGTGAGATTCCGAGATTAGAGGAGGTCGAAAAGGCAATCATACAGCTAAAGAATAACAAGTCAGCAGGCACAGATGGTATCGCTGCTGAAGTCTACAAACAAGGGGGTCCCGCACTTAATTCCCAAATGCACATTCTAATAAGTAAAATATAGACCACTGAAACCATTCCTGCCGAACTCAGAGACGCCTCCATAGTTACCATTTTCAAAAAGGCGATAAGGCCCAATATGGAAACTACAGAGGTATATCTCTGCTTTCTGTTGCTGGAAAGATACTTGCACGGATACTATCAAACCGATTAATTCCGATTGCTGAACAAAATATGCCAGAGACACAGTGTGGATTTAGGCCCAATCGAGGCACAGCTGACATGATCTTCAGTGCCAGACAAATGCAAGAGAAATCTACCTCGGTAATCGAACTGCAGTACGCCGATGACAACGTCGTAATGGCCGATACAGAGGAAGGTCTACAACTGGTAATCAACGCATTTAACCAAGCCTACAAAAGCATTGGCCTAGAGGTCAATCTTGCCAAAACGCAAATTATTCTTCACCAACCAGAACCAGGTACGAATCCCCAAGCTCCAAACATTTCCATAAATGGCCATTCTCTGCAGAACGTGGAACATTACCCATACCTTGGGAGCCACCTATCATCAAACGCAACTATTGATGCAGAAACACAGCATCGCCTAAAATGTACTAGCGCAGCGTTCGGACGGATTTCGGAGAGAGTCTTCAACAATCACGACATCAATGCGGAGACCAAGCTTCGTGTCTACAACACAACTATAATACCAACTATAACATACGGATGCGAAACGTGGACCACCTACAGAAGGCATATCAAACGACTAGAAAAATATCACCAAAGTTGTTTAAGACGAATACTGAGAATCAAATGGCAAGACCGACGAACAAACATAAGTGTTTTAGAAGAAGCCAGAACAACTAGTATAGAAGCCCTTATCTTGAAGCACCAGCTTCGTTGGACTGGTCACATTATCCGCATGCCTGAAACACGTCTCCCAAAGCAGATATTTTATGGACAACTGAAGGAGGGAAAGAGAAATCAATGTGGTCAACAAAAAAGGTACAAGGACGTTCTCAAAGGCAATATGATGAAGGGTCACATCGATATAAACAACTTCGAGACCACGGCAAACGATAGGGCTACATGTCGCCGAACAGTCCATGAGGGAGCACAAACTTTTGAAGAGCAACGACGTAGACTAGAAACGGAAAAGAGAGAACGTAGAAAGGAGCGACCAAATGGAAGAATGGATGACCAACAACACCCGGCTGCTGCCGGAGACTGGGTGTGCCAGGACTGTGGAAGGGTGTGCGGCTCGAGAATTGGCTTACATAGCCATCAAAAAACGCATAACAGATAGCGACGATACAGAATAGAGGAAAATCATACTCGGTATCGAGTGATTGCCTATGATGATAGGTGGTGGATTAGGGGGCTGGCCTAAGGTAAAAAGGAACCGATTGGGCCTACTTGCCAGGTATTGGGCCGCCCCCTAGTTACTACTACTACTTACAGGGTGTACCAATAAAATAATCTTGCAAAAAGTTAATTTAAATTAAAAATTAACACTTAATTTTTATTACGATTCAATTCTAACTATTTTTAAGTTTTACTATACAGTATGAAGAGTTTTGATATGTACAGAATAGCTAAAATAAAAATTGTATATATAAAAGATATATTTAATATTGTATGTGCGGTTCAAGTTTTTGTTTTTAAAATAATAAAAACGATTATTAGTCACTATATGCGGTATTTTTTTGCAAAATGATTTTTTACAAAGTAGTTTTTTGTAACGCCTCTTACCCTCCTCCGTGGATTTCTCTCACTTTGGTGTTTTTAATTAAACATATCCTCCTTTAACACTTAACAATTTTCTATTGTTTTATTTTACTAGAGACCTAGAGAATAGCTAATAATGGAGTTAAAACAAAGTAAAACGAAACACTTTCTTAAATTAAATGTTGATTTTTATTTTATCTAAAATACTTATGCATTTTTTTAAAACATATTATATAACAAATATTGTCCACAATATATAATTTTTAAGTAAACTACAATATCCAACTTATTAGGTATACTTTAAAAAAATATTTTGTCATTTTTGTATTGGATATTCATCTGGTTGTTATGTCTATAATGTGAATCCAAAATATTGTCCAATAGGGCTACCGATGGATATTTTATGTTTCCTTGACGCCTGGCATATCCTAAGAACCATACTATACTTGCCACATGAGCACTTCTGGCTCGCGATTTGCACATACAATAGTAGCCAAGAAATAACTACAAATATATGTTATAACAAGATATATAATATATATGTTATATGTTATAACAAGAAAGAAACTATATAACAAGAAATAAATATACAAGAATCAATCTCACTGTCACTACCAGTGCATGCATTTGTTGTTTTATTTTCACGGCTCCCTTGATAATGCTTCAACTTCTTATTTCTATGTTTAGTTTTTGACAACCCCCGTCTTGTAATTATTCGGTTAAAATTTTACCAAACCTTAAGTTTTCAAAAGCGGTATATATTTATCCTACCAAAAAAAACACCCGAATGAGGGAGATGGGCAAGTGGGGGGGGGGAGGCAGGATTGAAAAAACTACTCGCAAGAAAAACATTTTGAAAATAGATAGCGCCCTCAACCCTATTTATAAACTTAAAAAAAAAGACCTAAAAAATTTAAATATTTCTTGTACAATGTTTATTTTAACTACTCCGTACATATGAAAATACTTCATAGTGTATAGTAAAAATTGTAAACAGATAAAATTGAATCGCCATAAAAAGTAAATGTTATTTAATTAAAATGCACTGAATTTTCCTTTCAAATTCACTTGTTTCGTTGCAGCTCCTGCCGGATTATTTTACTAGTACACCCTGTAAGTAACTTTGGATTATTAAAATCACCTTCTGGCACTACAATATTTATTAAACACTAATATTTGCTTTTTTTAAATATTTTACCACAAACAAGTTAGTTCGTAATTGAGCGTTTGGATAACTTATTTGAGAATAATATTGAGACCACCCTATAGGAATTGTGATGCGCAAAATATCTAAATAACTTGTTGTGTTTTCTCAAACATATGAATTTAGTTGAATTTTGACGTTTTATCGTACATTTCCAGTAAAATAAAACCATGCTCTTATTAGTTGATTTTACCTAAAGATTTTTAGGGCCACCCCGTATGTGGGTTAGAATATTATAGGCCAAAAAATATCAAAATCGAACCCGGACATGTGTTGCTAATAAGACTATATGAATTTAGCTCGCTTTTGCCTCCTTTTTAAAAAGATATAGCAAATAGAGTGAAAAATTGCATATTTTCTTATTTTCCGGGGGCGTACCTTTAAACGGCCATAGCTCAAAAACAAAACCGGAGACGCCCCCAAATTTTTTTCTTAAAAATATCAGGAACGACAGGAATCTAAAACAATGTATTTAGTGCCCCCTCCTTTGAACGGCTCTGTTATACAAAGTTCTCATTATGCCTCGTTTGGTTGTAGCAGAATTATTTGAACCTTGATTTAAATATTGTCCTGTGTGAGAGGGTTTACGATAGACTGTTGTTCTGATGTCGCTTTCTACTCTTTTGACAAGTACATCAAGAAAAGGAATTTGACAATTTTGCTCCAACTCCATTGTGAATTTAATGTTATTTAGGTGGTGAAGAAATTCTAAAAGTTGTTGGTCATTCCCGGCCCAGACAATAAAAGTATCATCAACATATCTCAGCCAGAGCTTAGGTTTATATGTTGCGGTATCAACCGCGTGTGATTCGAACCACTCCATGTAAATATTGGCCACCACTGTCGAAAGCGATGAACCCATTGGCAGACCGTCATCCTGAGCATAAAACCTATCTTTCACTTGAAAATAAGAGTTATGGAGGCAGCACTTCAACACCTCCATCACTCCTTCCAGCGGTAGGCTAGTACGTTAATAAAGGGATTCCTCATCAACCAGTCTCTTTCTGATAATATCTAGCGATTCCTTTATCGGGACATTGGTGTATAGACTTTCGACATCAAAACTGACAAGTCTATCCTCGGGTCCTAAAACAGAAGATTTAAGAATATTAACAAAATGATTGGAATTTTCTACAAATGAAGCGGTCTTGCCTGCAAGAGGTTAAATAATTTTCAAAAGAAATTTAGACAGATTGCTTGTTGGAAAATTTCTGAAACTTGTAATTGGGCGTAAGGGCATTGCATCTTTGTGAACTTTGGGAAGTCCGTATAGATCAGGAGGCTTGCTATAATGTGGTATAAGTTGAGACCTTGTATTTTCCGGAATATATCTGGAATACTTTTTCAAAATTCTATAAACCTAACGTTCGATTGATTGCGTCGGATCTTTTGGAGGAAGTTTATAGTTTCCTTTAGCAAGTACCTCTTCAACTTTCTGGTCAATCAGTTAAAATCTTACCGGTAGACAAGGGCAATGCAACAGTGATTTTGGACACGGAAACCTATGACCAGAAAGTTGAAGAGGTACTTGCTAAAGGAAACTATTAACTTTTCTTGAAGACCATTAATATGTGCGTGAATAGTGGGTGAGTATACGATGATGTCATCCATGTATACAAGACATCTCTCGTTTAAAATGCCCATAAGAACGTTATCCATAATACGTTGGAATATAGAAAACGCGTTCTTTAAACCGAAGTGCATGCGCACGAATTCATAATGGCGATTTTCTATAGAAAACCCGATGCCAAATCTAAGGTCGTAAAATATTGACATTGACAGAGAGGGTATTTATCGGCTACGGTCACCTCGTTTAATTTATGATAGTCAATAACGACGCGCCATCTTTGTTTACCGGACGCATCGAGTTTTTTCGCGACTACCCATACAGGGGCTTTACTTCTGCCTTATGAACCTGCGGATATCGATAAGATTTTGTGTATATAGGTCTTGCGTTATCAGTTTCAATTTTTTTGCTGAATGTCAATTGATCACCTTCGATATAAAAGATATCGCGATATTCTAAACAAAGTTTTACTATTTCATCTGGTTCTTCTTCGTTTAAATGATCGATTCTTAATTACTCTTTTATTAAGTAACGTCTGTCGATAGGTTCAAACGTATCGTACGAGTTAAAATTAATTATTGATTGAAAGTCAGGTAAAGGTTCAAAAGACAAATTTGAAAAATCAATAGTCTTATCGATGGCGTTAGGATTAATTATTGTTGTTAAAGATTCACCTTGTTCGTTTACGTAAACAACAGCGTTCGGGAGTCTTACTTTTTCTTTTTCCTGTTCTAAATTCAAATCGCATTTCAACTTACCGACTTTTTCTGTGCGGGGTTCTATTTTTACTAAATTTCTTGTTTGTTTAAAATTTTGAAAATTTTGGTTTATCTGAGGTTGGGAAATAACAGTTGGAGGTGCGTATGGTATTACCAATTTTTGATGTCCGTTTAATTCGGTGTTTTATTGTTCTGGTGAAAATTTATGAATGTGGCGTCTTTAAAGTTTGTTTTAAGCAACTTGGATTTTACATCAATAATGCATTCGTAATGCTCTAGAAAATCAGACCTAAAATACCATCGAATTCGATATCTAGATTACAGATATAGACTTTGCAGGGATTATTTGCGTTAAAAGGAATCAAGGTAGATTGTTGGATTAATATTTTTTGATCAGTGATTCATTGAACAACAATATTTTCAGCCAAACGGTGTTTGTAACTTTTTGCAACGTAATCTTTAAAAACTGAAATACCTGCGCCTGTGTGTATAAGTAATTTGTGTTTTTTCGAAGTATCGTAAATGTAACAGATTTTTAAAGCTCACTGTATGCAAGTTACTTAAAGAAAGCTTTGTTTGGGGTTTTGGCTCAACAAAGGATGGTCGTTGATCCTTAAGAGTTTGATTGGGTAGATGGTTTTGGTTCTCTACTAATGGAAAATTTTGGTTTGCTGGGGTTAAACTGTTAGAGGTTTGTTGAGGAACAAAATTATCAATGCATTGGTATTCATTTTTGATTGGTTGCATTGGTTTTTCAAACTGGTAATCAATTTGGCCAGAGTAGGGATCGTCAAAACTTTGATCAGGGAAGTAGTTATAAGTGTTATCGGGGCAATAGTTGTATTGATCAAAACTTAATTTCGAAGATTAGGAATATTCGTCAAAATTCATAAAATGAGCTCTTTGTGATTGATAGCTTGGGTTTCTTGTTATTACCGATGGGCGGTACTGATTTTGATTATTTTGCGCAAAATTTGGTCGCGGTTGGTAATTAAAAGAGTTTGGTTAATAATTAGAAGGACCCGATTGATTTTGGTAAAATGATGGGTTTCAATTTTGATTTGATGCAGAATTTAAAGGACCGTTGGGTCTAGTCATTTGTAATCTGCAATTATTTGAGGTATGACCCATTCGACCGCATATAAAGCATTTTATTTGTTGCGACTGTGGTTTTATTAACGGGTGATTTTGCCCGGGTAGCTATACAGGCCTATTTTGTGTTTCATTTTTAAAATATTTGAGCTTCGAGCAAGCTGGTGGGGTTACTAGCGCGTACAATGTGGCCAATACGAGGATCTTATCCTGTCGAAAAGGTATTTAGGGCCAAAGAATCAATTAAATTGGTTTCAGTGACTTTTTGGAGGGCGGTTAAATTTTGTTTTTGAACTGCGGAGTGCATTTTGGAATTTAAAGTTTGTAATCTGCTAAAGAATACTAAAGGAGATTCGTTTGTTTGTTGTCTTAATCTTTGTAGGTCTTGTATCAAAGAAAAGAGATATCTGCTATCGCAAAAATGTAGACTCAATAGCTGTTTAATTTCTAAATAAGAAAGTAAATTTCTTGAACTGACCAACTTCGCGGCTCTGCCTCCTAATTTATTTTTTATGTGAATGACTAATAAATCGCAATGCTCGCCAACTGCCCTATGGTAAGCACAATCACAAGCTTGTAAAAATGTGCCCAAAAATATTGCATCACCATTATATTCGGGGATTATCGAGAAAATTTTCGATAAACGATATGGTTCGAGAGCTTCGGGTTCTGGCATGTTTACGCGAATATTATTTTATATGTTCGCTTGTGGGTCTTAACCGTCTTGAGACATGATTTTGGATTATTGGGAAAATTAGAAAATCGAACAGTTTCTTTTAAATATAATAAACAAAAAAATAATAATAAAGTAAACGAAGGATTCAATGCTTTTCTCTGCTTGTTGGATACCAAAGGCTTTACTAGGTGTTCCTTCTGTACCCTTGTTGCTAAGTGAGGACGCTGGGTTGCCTTGGAGTGGTTTTTCTTAGGTTGCTACTTGGTCCTTATTACTAATAGACAGCACACGCAAATTCGGCTATTCCTTTTTTCGCGGCGTATTACTAATCCGTTGCGACTGCGCCACTGTTAGATTGCGACTAGGCAGTTTAACTTTTTAAAAACAATTTATTTCAAAATACAAAATTAGACCGACATAGGTTCGAGTTGAGCTTAATACTAACTATTACAAGAATATTCGTTTTTATAATAAAATAATATGCTGAATAAGCTGGGAAAGAAATAATAATTTTCTTCTCTAAGTCTCGTTTTTAAAAAAGACTCGGAATCTTCATATATTAGCATAGGGATGAATAACATAACATCTCCCTCCTCAGAAATCAACTCTACGCAATGCGGGGGAGTTGCAAATTTGACATATTGATTCCTTGTTGGGTTTCTGGGTCTTCTCGTCTCTGCTGTAAGTTTGATAGCTTTTTATAGGCAAAATAGCTACCATGGCTTATCAATAATATATGGTGATCGTCCAATAACTTGGAATGGTAGATAATGTATTGAACGATAAATCGGGCTGGTTGTTGTGCAGGACTAATAATGGGGTTTTCGGTCACTGCGATATCGACACTACGAAACAATATCGGCTGATTGATTTTTGTCAATTCTTGTTTATTAGTAATGATTTCTTGATTTGAAGAAATATGGTAGTTTGGTGGGGTTTCCAACAGGTAGCTTCCATAGACTTTGACGATTTCCTCTTGGTCTTGGCAGCTCAATTTTATTGTTTTTGCGGAAATATTCCGATCCATTGATTGGAGTTATCAATTGGCTTTAATGTTGATCTGGTGATTTCCATATTAGTTTGTTTGCATGTGGAGGTGTTTTTATTGGAAAGCAACTGGATTTCGCAAGAGCTGTTTTCTTTTTCTTCTTGAAGGCTTTGTTTCTCACAGAAGTAGTTATTTGACATCATTTCCATACAGGGTTCGCTCATGAATGCGTGGTACATTTTTCTTTGACCAAAAATTTATTTATTATCAGATGTTTTTATAATACTTGGATGTAAGACATTTAACTTTGAGAAGGTTATCGAATTTTTAATATCCTGCAATATTGAATTAATCACTTCGTAAATATTTAATATTTGAATTATTAAATCTTTGGTAAAGATAGCATTTTCATTTCTAGCCCTCTGTTCCACAACGAGTGCAACTTGTTTAAGTTTAGATTCTAAAAGCATTTCATTATGATAAAGCTGTCGTATTGAATTTATTTATTATTTCTTGAGATATGGAATTTTGCTTTACAATATTTGATGACAGTTTGCATTGATTTGTATACAATTGTTTTATTAAAAACTCATATCGCTCGCCGTCGGTCGAATCTTTTCCTGTTATTGCTTTAAAAATACCATTGATTAAACCTCGTTTTGACCTTTGTGGGTGGGGTAATATTTCTGTCAATTTAATTTCTACCTTTACTTGTACTAGTTTTAAAATTTGAATGTAGTTGGACAAATCCATGGAATAATCTTTATTTTTTAAAACCAGGTCAATAATGTTTTGTGATTTAAATTGTAATTTATTGACTTCATCGATTATTGGATTTAAATCGTAGAAGTGTATTAGTGTGTGGGTGTAGTCTTCGATAAAAGCTTTATTTTTTAAATTTGTAAGTTTTCTTAAAGGGGCGCTTAAGATTGTCCATATGAACTTTTTCTTGTTTTTCAGTTGAAAAAGATTTTTCTTGAGAATTGACCTTTAGGACCGTAGCCGGTTTGTTGAATTTATTAGAAAGTTTTGTCTGATGTATTTTTTTGTATAGACAGCCTCTTGATTTTCGAAAATTTGGGGGTCCTCCCTATTTTTGTTTTGTTTTTAATCGATATTAATTTTTCTTTTTCGTAGAAAAGTTTTTCGTTTAAATACGCGTACAAAATTTTCATCTTGTCTTTATAGCTAGAGATATAATTACTCATTAAGATCTGATCTATGTTAATATTGAATAGATCATGACTTTCGAAATGACTATAAATAACTTCAATTGGTTTTAATTTTGTTACAGAATGCATCGTGTCATTGTAAGCAAGCATCGCGTATCGCATTTTTACTTGAATAGGTGTTTTGAGAAATCCTTGTGTGTTAAGTAATCTGATCTGCTCTATCAACGTCGAGTGTAGTCTTTCGATCATGCCTTTTGATGACGGATGGTTCGCGCAACAAGTGTACTTTTAACTTATGTAATTCTAATAACTCCGAGATAACAGAGTTTTTGAACTCCGAGACATTCTCTGTTGTGATTAAACCAGGGACCATATGGTGGGAAAAGAATGTTATAAGTCCGTCGGCTATGTCAGTGGCGTTCAAGGACTTTAATTTATAGGCTTGACCGTATCTCGAAAAACCATCGATAATTGTCAAAAACTTAAATTTCTTCCAGAGTAAGCGTGTCTATATAGATAATTTCAAACGGTTTTGTTGGCGTGGGTGTAATCTTCATTTTTACGTTTACGGGGTGGGGTGTCTTTCGTATTTAGCTTGTTGGCAGATTTCGCATTCGTTAATGTAGGTTTGAATAGATTTTTTTTGTTGGGGCCAATAATATTTTCCTTTAATCCGATACCATGTTTCATCGATTCCTCGATGATTTGTTTTGCTTTCATGATAATTTTTGATCAGTTCTTTATATCGTCGTCGTGAGTGACATCGGCAAGTTTAATTGTGCATCTTTTCAACTTAAGTAAGGGGTACCGAAAAATTATCCTTACTGATTCGCAAAACGGCGAGTAGTCTTTCTCGTTTTCGAAATATAGGTGATAATGATTATTAGGGGAAATTTACTCTTTAATAAAATCTAGCGCGTCTTGCTCAAAATTATTTTTAGAAACCTGAACAAAAAATCGTTTTTTGTTTCCAAATATTTCGGTAGCCTTTACGCTGGCAGGAGAGTGTAATACAGAGGAAAAAATAACTTGATTTAAACCGTAGTTAACAAGGGTTTCTGAGGTACGTACTTCGACTTCCAAATTTTGGTCCGCGTTTGTGTGAACCGTCGCGTTTTCGTCTACAATTGGGTCTCCGGGCATTTCTAAGATATATTGGTCAGGTTCAACCCGCGTAGAAAGATAATCAAAGTTCTCATTGGGCGTAGTCTGGGGTTCAGTATTAATGATAGATTGAGCTTTATCGGAATCGGGGATGTAATTTAAATTTTTGTTCGAGGAACAAGGTACGGGGGTGCTGATAGGATCAAAAACAAAGTCATTTTTCGGATTAAAATTTTTTTAATTATCTTGTTCTTCTTCAAGTTCCCTCGTAAAGTCTTCTATGTATTTATTTAAACTCGTTAAGTTATCTGCTGTTGTTTTATTGTATGTCTCTTTTATGTGTATGTCGATTCGCGATAAGGCGTCCGCGTTGGTGTTAAGTTTCCATTTTTTATAAATCCACGTAAAATTGTAATCGTCTAACTTTATTTTCCATCTGAATAATTTTGAACTGGGGTCTTTTAATGACATGACTCATTGAAGCTTCTTATGGTCGCTGATTATGTTAAATTTATTTCCGTACAAATACGGCGTAAAATATTTTGTGAAGTAAACTGCCGCGAGAAATTCTTTTTCGATGGTACTTAAGTTTTGCTCGCTATCGTTAAGGGTTCTGGATGCATAGGCTACTGGGAGATCGTTTCCTATAGGGCCTTGTGATAAAACTGCGCCTATCGCTACGTTACTCGCGTATGTGGTCAAATTAAAGGGTTTCGAAAAATCTGGGTACTGTAAAATCGGTTCATTTATCAATAAGTTCTTACATTTTTCAAAGCATTCTAAAAATTCGGCCGTGTGTTCTATTTTTGCACCTTTTTTAAGGCATTTAGTAAATGTTTTTGTAATGTGAGCAAAATTTTTTATAAAACGTCTGTAATAACCAAGAAGGCCCAAAAATCATTTAATTTATTTGGTGGTAGTTTTGAATCGCGCGAATGGGGTACTTTTGAATCGCGTGAATTTTGTCGGGTTTAGGTTTTACGGCGTCTGACGTAACGACGTGGCTTAGATAAGAAACTTCGTTCCTTAGAAACTCTGATTTAAAATGTAGGAGTTTAAGGTCATCTAAGCCTATTAACCCATCAAATATATTGCGAAACTTAAAGAGATAAAACTTAAGCGACTTTTGTTGAGGTAGGTTAAAAACGTGCGATGCAGGAATCTCTGCACTATGTTTATGTGCGGATTTTTTAAATACTGTTGACACTATAAATGGGTCATTTTGAATTAAATTTGGGTAGAAATTATATGCCAAATAGGGATCAATCAATCAATAAACGATTTCGTTGATCCGTTGTCAATAAGTAATTATCAATTATGCTCCGGTATGACGATATACGGTAGTTCGCTCGTGTTAGAGGTGTTAAAGTCAATAATATTAGTTACGTTTTGTTGATATCTTGAGGCGAGCTTTGAAAATTTGTATTATCAGCAATTTAAGCCTTTTCCGATTTTTGTGTTATTTGTGGTTCACATAAGTTACTTTGCATATCGGTATAATTTTGGTAGTAGAATTGGGAATAATCAAAATTTTGGTCAAAATATTGACATTGATTTTGACAATTATCGATTGGGTCACAATTCGGGTCGTAAAAGTAATTATAGTATTTGGAGGAATCATGTACACAGCTCTTAAATAATTAAAATTGTTAGATTGGTTGCTAGTACAAGTCGACATGGGCGTAGGTTTTGGAAAAACTGCGTTTGGATTTTGTTAAAAAACATTTTTGGGTTTACCGAAAACCTGCGAGTTTGAAAAGTATTTTTGCGGCGACATATTTTGTCAAGACTGCACATTGACTGGGCCTGTTGGAAAGCTCATTATATTTTGAAAATTTAGAAATTGACTTTGCGTTGGAAAACAATTAGGATTTTGCTGAAAAAAACTTTGTGGGTAAAAATTCGGCAATCGTATTTGTGCCGGTAAATTTGGTCTTGTAAATTGCATTGGTCTGTGTAAGGGTTTTGGAACCTGAGAAATTTTGTTGCCCGGATGCGGGTGTTGAAGATAATTAATATTTTCTTCTTGAATAACGGTGCTTAATTTGTCAGGTTTCATACACCTTATAGTGGTTCCTAGTGGTTTCCTTAGGCCTGACAAAAAAGTTTTTAAAGCTAAATCCGTATAACTGGTACTCTCAATACTCTATCGTAAAAGTATTGAGCTTTCTCGTTAGGGTATTGTTTCATCATAAACATATCGCGATTTAAGCAAGCCTCATCTCTTTGATCCGCAAAATTTCTTGTTAAAGCGTCTTCGACTTCTTTCCAAGTACCTATACTTTGAATATTAACGACAGTTCGCGCATGACCGGTTAATTTGAGTACCAAAAAATTTATTAGATACAGATTTTGAAAGCTGGTCGGTTTTGTTTCGTCGTAAAAATAATAAATCAATAATTTGCAATTGCTTATGTATCTATTTAATTCTGATGGATTTCCATCGTATTGAGGAACACAGTTTAGATACTCTGGTTTAAATTGAGCCATATTACTATCTTTGTCACTATCTGATTCAGAAAAAAATTTTCATGAATTTTTAGGAGTTGAAAGATTTTGAAAATTTTGAGAGTCACTTGCAGGATCTATTGCTAAATTTTGGAGCCTTTTTAAAATATTTTTAATATCTTCTAAATTTGATATTTACGAATTGTACTTACATTAGCGTCTTCGAGAGCATGGCCGTTCTTCGTTTCTTAACTATAAAGGATGGATCTATTTTTGTCTTCACCAAAATCTTCTTCCTTGCGAAATCAGACAATGTTTGTTCTGATCTCCGATGATGGTTTTGCTTTAATGATTTTCACAGGTCAGCGATTGACTGGGTTTCTTGATTTTCAAAGAGCCACTCTGTTTTAAAACACTTCCACTAAACCAATCACCAGTTTTTGGTTAGATGTTAGATTAATCGACAGTTTGAAAATAACTCCGCACGATGCGTAGAAACTCTAACTATCCGTTGCGACTGCGCCACTTAACGAACGAACTAACCAAGTCTCGTTTTTAAAAAATATTTATTTTGCGTGTGTCATCTAAGTACTGTGTGACTTAATAACTGGGTTATTTTTCCATATAACATATATAAAATGTTTGCAAATTCGATTTATAATTTATTAAGCGACTTCCAAAGACCATTTTTTTGGCTGACCCTGTACAAAAATCTGAAGATTGTTACCTTTGGATTTTTTTTTTTTAATTCCTGGTATTACCTCAAAAAAATATTTTATTGTGTTACTCTTCTTTAAAATTCAATTTTAGAGGGTGCGATTAAGGGTATTTACAAACGTTTTTTTGGGGTCACCCCGAATATATACAGAGATAAGTGCCAAATGAAAATTGTTGATAATGGTATATGCAATCATATTTTGAAAGGATTTTTTTTATAAACCTTATAGTTTTATCATAAAGTAAGGTCCAAAGCGGTCATTTTTTGAACTTTACCCTTCATTTCTGGCTAAACCTGTACAATTACAGGAAAAGGGTAAAGACAAAAAATGTTTGCTAGGACCTTCTTTATCACATATTTAAAAATTACAAAAATTGACCAATATTTTAAAAATGTTCATTTAAAGTCGTTTTTTGGACACCCTGTATAATATTGTATATAATCCCTAAAAATAAATAAAATCAGAAAAGCTTTCTTTAATCTGCGAATTTTTTTGGAAAACGTACATAATTTGGTGTAACCATCCTGTTTATCTCGGTTTCCATGGCAACCCTTATCTTTAATAATACATAAAACGCAGACAGACAGCGAATATTGAGGAAACTGTTGATGTTCCATTTTTACTTATGGGTCGGATCCATGTTTTACCAGTGATGGTGGTCCTTGATTTCCCCCACTCTTTGATCCTGGGAGTCGATTTTATTATTTCTATGGATATTCTTCCTGATTTGAGGCGTAACCAGTGGAGTTTTGGTAATAGTGCAAGCAACAGTTTTTTAAATACTTTCTAGACCAAGTCAAGTGTTCTTCAGCTAACGTAGTGAACACGGAAGAGGTTGATTCCCTATCAGTACTTACACCGGAACAACAAGTTCAGTTAGATACCCTATTAAAAGAAAAGTTTGCAGGAATGAAAGTTGGCTTGGGGATTACTTCGGTGTATGAGCATGAGATACTCCTGGAACCAGGTACCAATTGGAGTCGGTAGTGATTGATCAAAGAAAAAACTTAATTATTGCCGACATTTCAATACATCCTCAGGGCTCTGAAAGAACCGAGAAGAAGCCCTGAGGATGCTTTGAAATAAATGCGAAATATTTCGGCAATAATTAAGTTGTTTCTTTGATTAATCACTACTGACCCCAATTCCAACAAAGTCAACAACAAACTAAAAAAATTGGGTCACCAACCACTGCAACAAGAGATATTATCCTTTGTCACCTTTGAAGCAGAAGTTAATTGAAAAGTCCAAAAGTGCTTGGTCATCACCGGTTTTACTGGTCCCCAAGTCAGATGGCACGTTTAGGTTTTGTGTAGATTATAGAGCTTATAACATATAAAGGACGCTTACCGCATTCCCTGCATCTCCGCCATTTTGGATCGACTGCGAGAGGCAAAATATATAAGTTTCATGGATCTACGCTCTGCATATTGGCAGGTAAGTGTCAAAGAATCGTGTAGAGAACTTACAGCTTTCACAGTGCCGGGCAGAGGTCGGTTTCAATTTAAAAGGATGCCATGATCTGATAAATGCACCTGCTTGTTGGCAGAGACTCCAACCGTACATGTTCCAATATTTGGATGACGTCATAATCATAGGTCCATCCAGGTATTGTCGGGCTTGTCCTGGATCGGTTGCTGGGTGCAGGACTTACTGTGAGTCCGGAAAAAAGCAAATTTTGCCGCCCCAGTCTTAAGTTCCTTGGTTTTACGGTTACTTCTAAAGGCTTTCAATGCAATGTTGACAAGGTCGAGGCGATCATTCAGGTTCCCGTCCCCCGACAACAGTCAAAGGTGTCAGGAGTTTTCTGGGCATGGCGAACTGGTATCGGCGATTCGTTCCCGAGTGTTCTTCAGTAGTCGCTCCCTTGACTAGTCTTACAATGAAAAACGTGGCTTTTCGTTGGACTCCGGAGTGTGACACCGCTTTTTGGAAGCTTAAGTCTGTTTTAGTCTCAGCACCTATTCTTACGTGTCCTGACTTGACAAAACCATTTACTGTACAAACGGATGCATCTGGTGATTTTTTACATATCTAGATCATTGACAAAACAAGAAAAACAATTTTCCACTACAGAATGTGAGTGTCTAGCAGGTACCAATTGGAGTCAGTAGTGATTGATCAAAGAAAAAACTTAATTATTGCCGACATTTCAATGCATCCTCAGGGCTCTGAAAGAACCGAGAAGAAGCCCTGAGGATGCTTTGAAATAAATGCGAAACATTTCGGCAATAATTAAGTTGTTTCTTTGATCAATCACTACTGACCCCAATTCCAACAAAGTCAACAACAAACTAAAAAAATTGGGTCACCAACCACTGCAACAAGAGATATTATCCTTTGTCACTTTTGAAGCAGAAGTTAATTGAAAAGTCCAAAAGTGCTTGGTCATCACCGGTTTTACTGGTCCCCAAGTCAGATGGCACGTTTAGGTTTTGTGTAGATTATAGAGCTTTTAACCTATAAAGGACGCTTACCGCATTCCCTGCATCTCCGCCATTTTGGATCGACTGCGAGAGGCAAAATATATAAGTTTCATGGATCTACGCTCTGCATATTGGCAGGTAAGTGTCAAAGAATCGTGTAGAGAACTTACAGCTTTCACAGTGCCGGGCAGAGGTCGGTTTCAATTTAAAAGGATGCCATGATCTGATAAATGCACCTGCTTGTTGGCAGAGACTCCAACCGTACATGTTCCAATATTTGGATGACGTCATAATCATAGGTCCATCCAGGTATTGTCGGGCTTGTCCTGGATCGGTTGCTGGGTGCAGGACTTACTGTCAGTCCGGAAAAAAGCAAATTTTGCCGCCCCAGTCTTAAGTTCCTTGGTTTTACGATTACTTCTAAAGGCTTTCAATGCAATGTTGACAACGTCGAGGCGATCATTCAGGTTCCCGTCCCCCGATAACAGTCAAAGGTGTCAGGAGTTTTCTGGGCATGGCGAACTGGTATCGGCGATTCGTGCCCGAGTGTTCTTCAGTAGTCGCTCCCTTGACTAGTCTTACAATGAAAAACGTGGCTTTTCGTTGGACTCCGGAGTGTGACACCGCTTTTTGGAAGCTGAAGTCTGTTTTAGTCTCAGCACCTATTCTTACGTGTCCTGACTTGACAAAACCATTTACTGTACAAACGGATGCATCTGATGTTTTTTTACATATCTAGATCATTGACAAAACAAGAAAAACAATTTTCCACTACAGAATGTGAGTGTCTAGCTGTTGTATGGGCTACGGAAAAACTCAAACCATATTTGGAACTTACCAACTTTACGGTCATAAATGACCATAGCTCTTTGGTGTAGCTACACAATCTGAAGGACCCCTCAGGGAGATTGGCGCGTTGAGCATTAAGGCTACAAGCATTTAATTACCAGATTATTCATTGAAAAGGTCGTGACCATGTCGTGATAGATTTTCTTTCTAGGTGAGTTCCTAATGTAAACAGCGTTACCATAGAAAACCAAAAATATGACTTTTTTAATGCTAAAGATGCGTGGTATTTAAGGATGAAAAACCTAGTAAACATCTCACCATTAAAATATTTTTACTGGCGTATAGGTAACCAGGTGGGCTATTCCAGTGGCTCATACCGATATCGTTACGTAGCGAATTCATTATCGCGGCAACACCGCGGTTTGTTTTGTTGTTTCACAATGGCCGCGGCCGTTCAATTCAACTTTGACAACTAAACTCGCACAAAAATATAACTTTTGATTAATAATGGTACTACAATGATTCAGAAAAACTAACATGATTTCTTCTGCGATGGTTGCAGTTCACACCATATTTGGAGCCCACAAAGAGCAGCACAGTAAGTAAAACTAGCTTTTGTTATGGGGAAATATTTGTTTTACTTCTCATCCAAACTTGACCATCATAACTTTTCGACTAGCTATTTATGAGACTGCTCTTTTAAGGTGGGTTTATATTTTATACTCTTCTGTAAAAGGAAACGCAAGCCCTTATGGCATAATATAGATACGCATGGCCCAACCAGTTGAGTTTGCTGAAGTTTATTACCTACTCAAATTAAAGTCAGTGTGGCGAGAATGTGGTACGTTGAAGTGATTGTTTGTTTATAATACATAAAATGTCTTTATTAAAACAAAAAACCGGTTGCACTATTCTGTTAGCTAAAAAATGCTTCAAGAACATAGTTCTAACAAAACAAATAATGACAGATGAAGGAAAAATAAAAAGGCATGTTCTTTGTGTTTTTGGTGTGTATGTTTATCACCGATAAAGAGGTATTAGTAATTAGTGAACATACTCGTAACATGAGCCTAGATAAAATTATACAGTAAAAGGTAGGATTAAAGTTTTTTTTTTTGAAAGAAATCAAAGCTCAGTTTATGCAACATACTTTACCAATTTTGGACTTAAAGTTAACAAGTGAGCATATATGACATATATATTCTTTGCATCCGTGTATGGGCGCATTAGCGAGGGCCATTGAGTCCATATATATCTTTTGAGTTCTACTAAGATAGTTTATTTAAAATAAAAACTACTGACTTAAAAACTTCTTGCAGTTCACCAAATAAAAATAACTACTTAAAGCTGTGATCAGATTTTGGATAAGTACTATTTTGATAAATTTAAAATGTATACTTCTTTTTAGGTATAACATGCTAAAGTATGTGAATAAAGCTATATGTAAGAATCATTCTAGTAGGATCAAGTCTCCGATCAAGTACCACAACTCGGGCCACAAATTAAGTATGGATGGATATAAGTAAGACATATACCAACCTTCCAAGGCACTAGATTAAAGTAGACAAAGATTTGATGTTCAATAGACATAGTGAAACTAACTTTCAGAAGAAACTGATGCAATATATGCAATAACTTTTAATGGATTAAAAAGTTGTGTGGCCACATTTGTTTAAATTAAAAAATTTAAATGTCACTTAAGTGATAGTTATAGAACATTGGACCTATTGTAACTACGATTTAAAATAAGGCAGAGTTTTTTTCAAGAGCCTTTATATTGATTTGTTGGGGAAAGTTAAGTACAGTATTAAGTTATTTCCAGCTCTGGTTGCTATAAAAAAGAATATTTACCTAAATGATATTTCTATATTATTTTACATCCATTTTTAAATTACCTAAATGATATTTCTTCCCACACAAACATAGCATAGCATGATATTCATATAGCAGTTGGCTAATTAAGCAAATTATTTTAATTTTTAATACCTTTTTAATATTTGCTTTGTCAACTTATTTTTACGGGTCCAACAAAATCTAATAACTCAAAGTTATAGATTCTACATAATCAAATAAATGCTTACCTCAGAAACCTATTTTTATAAATAATACCCTTAAAAATACCATACTTTAATTCAATCTTTATGAATGTAAAGTTGAGTAATATACTTTAAGAAACCTACTTAGTACTTCAAATAAAGGGCCTAAAATGTATGCTGCATTTTTAAATTAACTTAGGTTTACTGACTCACATGACAAGTTTTTTAAAATGCATTTACGTAAATTTAATTTTTTGGCTCGATTTATAATTTATACTAGTTTTTAATTTAACATTACCAATTTATTATGTTATAAAGAAAAAATTGATTTGACTTGATTTTTTCACTCTTAACATTGCTATTAAAAAATAATAAAATTTGGGATAAAAAACTGATTTATTTTACTTATTTACTTAGAATTAAAAATTGTTTTGTAATATTTCAATAATTGGTGGATTGCATCTTTTCTTTCATCAGCTTGGGCACTGCTAACCTGAAACAAAAAATAAGATGTATTTCAAAATGTAAGCCAGTGAACTGGCTACTTAAGATTGAAAGCTTTCAGGTTTGGTTTGTAAAATCAATCAATTACACCAATAATAACTTTTAATCACCTCGTCCTTTGAACAAGAGTATAATCCGACTTATTAGACTGACATCGACTATATCTCACCAAATTTTTGGCCACGAGTTTTATTGCTGTCTGCCAATTTAGTTTCTTTTAGAAAAGTACGGACCAAGTTTTATATCACATTCTACTTTGAAAATTGTATTATTGACTATCTTTTGTTTACCCCACATCTTAATATTTAAGATAAACTAGAAACTTAAGTGATGGTTAATGCTTGTGTGAATTTGGTCCAACGCACTTTGATTTAGAAATTAAGGCAGAGGATAAAACAACTTTCTGGCTAAGGTGGTAAAAAAACTTGCCTGTTAAAAAAAAACAATATGAATTTGGCCCCTGTCAGGGTTGCCACAAGATTCCCTAGATTAGATTCCCGACTTTTTCCCGGTTTCTCCCGACTTATTTTAAAAAATCCCGATGTCCATGTCGCAGCCCAAGCAACATTTTTAATGAAATTTACTTAATAATTACTATTAAGACTTTTCAGTAATAGTAATTGATAAGTCAATTTCACTAAAAATGTTGTTGGGTTGAGAGGCGACGAGTTGGGGGGGGGGGGATCTAGACTCAGTTCTATATGTGTTTTTCTAAAAAAGTTATTTTTTACATTTGTTGAATGCTGTTTAATGACATTATAGCGAATGCCAAAAGCAAATTTTGTTGAAACTTTTGGGTGTGGTGAGCTGCAAAGAGGGGGGCGGAGGATATTGTAATCGAAACAAATACCGCAGTGTAAAATTTGATAAAAAAAGTGTGAAATATTATATGTTTAAAATTTGAAAAAAAAACACTTAAAATTTTAAATATTTTATAAAAATATGTTTTCTTTAATTTATAAATGGAATGGTAGTGTCGCTGGCGAAAATTTTATTGAAATTTAAGTTTTTTTTGATACTAGGGTTTTTCATCCATAGTAGGATCAAAGCCCAATGTAGCAAAGTATTTTTGCACAGTTAAAAACAAACACAAAATATCCATCCTATCCGGGATTCGAACCCGGGGCTTTCCGTGCCGCAGGCAAATATGCTACTCACTGCGCTACGGAGGCCGGCAAAAAAGGGAATCTGAACCAGGTCAAAAATATCTGAAAAATTCAAGGATTCTTAGCAAATTTCCCGACTTTTTCCCGGATATTTCCCGACCCCACCGAATTCCCGACTTTTTCCCGGATTTCCCGGTTTTCAAGGATTGTGGCAACCCTGCCCTGTATAAATTATTTAGAAAAAATAATGTAAACTGTCGATCAAAAAAACTGTCAAGATAGTGATAGTGATAGAGACCTTGGGGAAACAAAGGGAACAAGTTCAGAAAATCTAACAAGTTGGGATCCAAGTGGAAAAAGACTCTTGACTTGAGTGTGGCTTATCCCCTAGTTATCCCAAGATCTTCAATTGTTTTTTAATATTTTTTTTAAATATCCTGTGGACATACAAAGTTGAAATATTTATGTTTTGTTGGCTAATAAAAATAGTAGAAAACAGAAACTTAAATTACAGCAATAAAAAAATGGAAATTTATATTTGGTTGAAACGACAACAATCTTCCAAAAAGTAGTCAATTTTTTTAATTAAACTGATGAATTTTTGGGTTTTAAAATGTTTTCTTTTTAATGTGAAGGTAGCTTACCATATGTGTTTTCTCTTTCATATGATTTTGCCGGATTTTGCTCAAATGTTTCGTTGCGTGGGGTGGGGTGCTGCCTGCTTAAATGTCTTCATCA
Organism: Oxystoma pomonae; assembly: GCA_963921995.1. Lineage (NCBI taxonomy): Eukaryota > Metazoa > Arthropoda > Insecta > Coleoptera > Brentidae > Oxystoma > Oxystoma pomonae. The sequence continues at coordinate 28,418,344 of OY998169.1, forward strand.
TACATCTTAATAATTACGAGAAATCATTGATCTCAAATTAAATTTAAAGTAATTTATTATAGGTGTGATGTTAGTTCACTTGAATTAATTAATATAATACTTCAGACAATAGCAATACCATGTCTCTCTTTTTTTTTTTATTATTCCCAATATTTTTCCAATTTTGTGCGAAATTTAAAGTTAATCTTCTCATCTAGGCCTGAATCACAATTTCCTTATTTGAGACTCTTTCAGTTATTGAGATATGGATCTTTCAATACGACACATTTTAGGTACTGTATTATCATTTTTACTTATTCTTTTTATTAGTGACATCCATTTGTTAAATATATGGTTACCCAGTGGCGTCCCAAAGGAAGGGGGAGTCGAGCTAGAAGCTCTTTGATACCGGTTAAAAAAAACGAAATTACCTGAAATTATCCCAATAAAATTTCATTTTATTATTATTAAATTATTTGCCTCGTTTTGCACATTAAATTTTTGTAACTTTACTAATTTTGTGTGATGATGGGTTACATAATTTACTGATAAGAACTAATAAACTTTGTAAAACAGTAGATAAAAACTAAAAGAGTTTTTTAAACAGGAATTTGAACAACAGTAGAGAGCTTGAAAAGTTAAAAGTTTTATGCATTTTGATTCTGACAAAGGTGAGAAAATTGGTCTTAAAATGATGTAGAAACGCAAAGGCTAAATATTTAAAAATGACATATTTATAACTGACATAATTGCGAAACTTAAGATGATGTTTCGTTAAAAACCACAATACTCTACTTTTACACAAAAATATTATATTTACACAAAATTTTTTCTTTTCTCTAAAAAATATATTTAAAAAAATTAGACCAATTAAACAGGGTCTTTTGAAAGCTACTATTAGCTAGCCATTCTGTATGTAATTTCAGATTCGCTTTTTTGAAACCAAAATTTTAAATGATTAGCAACTAAGTACTTGCAAACAGAAAAAAAATAAATCTAGTTTTTTTTTAAGCAATACATGTACATTGTAGTGTATAAGTGTCAAAAATAAACAATTTTTAAAAATATTGTGAAACAAATTAATCCCAAATTGGTGGATTTAAAAAGTAATGACCCAATGTCTATAGGTACTGATGGTAAAATTTACTAGAAGTTTTTGTTTATTATTAATCAGAGATTTAAGTAAACATTTTTAAATCTCAGAATCTTATACGGTATACGAAAACTCGATAATAACTGACAATACTTGATTGTATGAGACAAAATCTTAGGATATTTTGCATTACTTGACAATAGGCGTACCTACAAATTTAAAATGTGGTGTTGGAATTGAAAACTTACCAAAACTGATTTCTATGGATAATTTATTAATATGCATTGAGCAGCTACGGTAAGTGTTTATTCCCAAACTTCATAATTTATTTTCTCTCTTATTAGCACTACAGCATGGGTCCTGCTCTTGTAGATTTTCAACAGTTGACCTAAAAAAAAGAACATTAAAAGTTCGCAAACCTTAAAAAAAAGAAAATTAGAAGAACATTAGAATTTGCTTCAGAAAAATCAATTTGAATGTACGAAAGTTAGGTACACGATTCTTGTCTGTCATTTATTCATTTAAATGGCGATAGTGGACAGAGGGAGGGAGTTCAAAAGATCTACTATCCTGTGCAAAAGAAAATCATTGAAGAAGCGGAGACAGTATGAGAAGGGATGCAAAATTTCTGCTTGGTGGTGCATAGCAATTCGGAATCAGCCGCCTCTCTTCAAATAGGTACTTAATGCGTTCTGTTGTAAGTACTATCATTTATACAAGGCATCATATTTAGTACTTTGGTGATAACCAGAAAAAAAACAAGCATAAACACAATGCATGATAAATAGGCGAGCAAGTGTCAGTGTCCAAATAAATTATATTTGATTTTTTCTCAATATATAGGTAGATATTAGTTGGTGTCAGATTTTTATCAATAAAAAGTCAGTGGTATAAACTTTGATCAAACGAATTCTGCGTTCTCGACTAATTTCCAACTTTTTTTCTTATAATGTTTGAATATTTTATAAAATTATTTTTCGGTTTTCTGACCACTGGCTCACGTCTTTTCAAAATGTATAAACTGAACTTAAAACTGACCTACTATATATTTTTCTTTACATTATGTAGGTAGTGTTCTTTAAGCACCAAAAAGAACAGAATAGAACATAAGGTAAAGTAAGTATAAGTACTTACCCAAAAAAAAAATCTGGCGGCACTTCCTCACAAGGTCCATATGGGTTTTTCTTCACAAAGAACGTGGCATTTCCAAACAAAATTCAATCAAAAATTGATAACGATCGTCCTCCATCACATTCTGATCAGATTTTTAGTCCATATTGCGTGCAAAAAGTTCATGAAAATTATTATTTTCCCGAAATTTCGTCGCAAGTTCCAAAAAAGGTAAACGAACTTGACTGACTGTCGGCATTTGACAGTTGTTTTGGGATAGTATTGCGGGTTACGTGCCATTCAAGCTTTCATTTTAATAAACAATAAGCGATGTTGCCGTAATAGTGAAAATAATGGCGATAGCGATCGTTATCTCATAACGATAGCCCACTGGAATTGCCCCTCTGATACTATACAAATATGTTAGATGTGTCATTCCTGAATTAGCACAAGGATCTGATTACTGGAAAATCGTCATTCCGAAAGATTATAGATCGAAGATTTTAACAGAGAGTCATGATGATGTCCGCTCTGGTCATTTGGACATTTTTAAAACGTACCATAGACTTGAAACTAGGTACTACTGGCCCAAGATGCGTTGCGATGTAACGCGCTATGTAAACCGCTGTCAGACTTGTGCCAAGTTTAAAGTTGAGCAGAAAGCTCCAACAGGTCACAGGTACTCAACCATGGCCTTGATTTTGTCGGACCACTTCCTCGAAGTTTGAAACAAGGGAATACCCACCTATTGTTTATAAGCGATTACTTCAGCAAGTACACTTGATTTAAAAAAATCGCATACGTGCAGTCACAAAATTGACCTTTCTAAAAGTGTATAATATATACGGACTACCAGCTAAAATGCCTAAAAACTTCAAAAGTACGACAATTTGTCATATTAAAGTAACACTCGTGGCATATCGGACAAAGCGTTTTTGTTTCTCACTTCATTTAGACCAGGCCTCCAATGTCTAATGGAGAATCCAGACACCTACAGGCCTGTTTGAAGCTACACAGTGACCATGCACACCTCTCGAATTTAAAAGAAAAAGTTTGTAATCCGTGGGGACGTAGTAACTGTGTGCGCCACCTGTCGAATAAACCGAGAAACAAAAACATCAAAATTGAAAAGTGCAGAACACCGTAAATACAGAATCTTGTACCTTTCAGCAGGTTATAAAGTAGAAACCTGTAAAAGTATAAGGTCACTGTAACATTTGTCATATTGTTTAAAAAAGGTCTCTAAAACTGAAAATATTTTTTTGCTTAAATTAAAGGCAACCTTATTTTTATATTAAATTTTGCATAATACTAAAAAAATCAACAAAAATAGTGTTTTAGTAAAGTCTTTATCAAACAACATTAAATTATTACTCGAGTAACGGACGAAGGTTGTTCTATAAAGAGGGCGGTAACCCATTTTGGAGTTGATAACATAACAATAATACGATGGAAACAGCGCTGGATTGAAAACAATTCGACGAATAGGAAACTTGGATTAGGACAAAAACGATGGTAAACTTAGTACTAATTATTTTAACTTAAAAAATAACTAAAATAAATAATTTAGAATTTAATAGGATCACCATTTTTCTCTATTTCAAGCTGCAACGTCTGGGCATTGAAAAGGTTAAATTTTGAAAATACTGATGGTCTTCTGAGAGCTGATCCAATGCGCGATAAATAGCATCGCTTAACTCTTCAGTATTTCGTGGTCTCCAATTACTTTGGTATATTATTTTAACGATTCGACCCTATATATTTTCCATTGGGTTAAGGTCAGGGTTGTTAGCTGGCCAAGGAAGTTTTTCCATATTATTCTGAAACCATTGGCGAACAACATTAGCCGTGTGTACTGGACAATTGTCCTGCTGATAAACGAAGTCATTATTTTCATGTAAAGCCTGTACAGATGGCAGCATAACATTTTCAAGGATTTCAATATATCGTTCACTATTGAATCTTCCTTCGATTCTCCAAAAAAAAACCCAAACCTCTAGCACTAAACCAGCCCCACATGTTTACAGAAATATGTCCAGCTTTTTTAATTTGGTTTGTATATTCGGGTTCCAATCTAGAATTTGGTGGACTATAAACTAAAATTCTCCTGCTGCTTGAAGATGATTGAAAAATTTTTTCGTCGGTGAAAACGACCCTCTCATTACCACGAAGAACGTTGTTCAGTGCAAAAATCACTCTGGCCTGTTTTTGTTCTTTTTTTTGGAAAGTCTTCTTTGCAGCAACTCGACAAGAGACTTCTGATTTCTTTACTCTTCTATTAACTGTTGCTAAAGAACTCGGAAATAATGTTACATTAGCTGCTTCAACCGACGTTGAAAAAGGATTTTGTCTGAGATGGTCAATCTTGCACTTCAGAACTTACTTTTAGTCGTCTTGATCCATCTTTCCTATCTGTAGAATTATTTTCAATCCAGCGCTTTTTCCATCGCATTATCGTCATTTTATCAACTCCAAAATGGGTGGCCGCTCTTCTTATAGACCAGCCGTCTTCTATAACTCGAGTGATAATTTGAACTTTTGTAAATGTTGATATCTGGGGCATTTTTAAGGATGTCACACTGAATTTTAAGCTATCGGGCATACTAAGCTGGTGGTGCCTTATAATAGTATACACTAATGGAAAGCTAAATTTTGTGGCATAGGAAAAAATGCATGTATGAGTTTTTTTTGAAATCAAGTGTACGTAGCAGTTTTTTCTGGTCGTGCTGCTACTGCCCACTTTATTTGTAAGCACTTAGAGAGTGATATCATTCTGACCTTCGGAGATCCTCAATATGTTACGTGCGATAACGGTAGCCAGATGAAAAGTAAAGAACTCCAGAGTCTTGCAGAAACGTATAACTTCAAGCTTTCCCACACAGCTGTTTACCGTCCACAGGCTGACCCGTGCGGAGTGGTCAAAACCATGATTTCTACTTATGTGGGAGATAACCATCGTCGTTGGGACGCTAATTTGCCAGCGCTCGCGTGTGCTATTCGAACTTCAAAAAGTGAAGCTACTGGGTTTTTGCCATATTATATTAATTTTGGTCGAGAGTAAGTTTTCGACAGTAGAAAATACTCTTATTCCATAAATAAGAATCCTAAACCTGTCGTAGAGAAGAGGCTGGATGTCTTCAAAAAGCTTTACCCCGCTGTCATGATAAATATGAAAAGGTCTTCAGATCGTAATCATGGTCATTACAATTTGAGACGTCAGGAGGTCCCATTTCAACCGGGAGATCTTGTATGGAGGAAAAATAAAGTTCAATCGGATGCCCTGAATTTCGTTAACGCCAAGTTGTGTCCTAAGTATATTGGACCGTTTCGCGTCCGGAAAAAGCTAGGTACTGTGACGTATCGGCTTAAGGACTTGGATGGGAAGTTGTGCGTTGAAAATTGGCACGTCCAGGATTTGAAACCGGTGGTCGTTGCGGAAGACGACGAGGATAGTCTTAATTTGTAGCAAACGATGCGTTTAAAAAAAATAATTTCTTTTCTTTTTCTATACCTTATAATTTTGTTGGTGTTAACTGGCCTGGATTTTACATCTTTTTCAGGCAGTTGGTGAATCGGGTTAGAGGTGGTTTTTTTTTCCTTATTGTAGCGCTAGACTGTATATCAAAGGTCTTCTTAAGCTTCTTCCTTCTTCTCTGTTTGTAGACTTGCGCGTTTGACAGAATCTATAGAGACTTTATGGGGGACAACAAATACGCAAATAGGTTGTTCTAAGTCCTGTCGAAGAAGTTTAGGGTTTTTTTCTTACGTCAGTGGATAGTATCCTCGACCTTTTTTTTTCCCTTTTTGTCTCTTAAATTTTGGCATGCCAGGTTGAATTCCGGACAGTGACCGACTTGGATGCAGGGACGTGGTCCTTTAGACTGTGGTGAGGACTGTTAAACGAGACAATTGTGAAATTTTAGCCGACTGGGTCGAACTACCATCGCAGTGTGCTTAATGATGTTAGGTATACTGACCTCTCAGCAGCACCTTCAAAGTCTGGAGGGTTGCTTCCGGCGTTGGGGGTTGATCGGTGCTTTGTCACTCTTGGGATTCTTCAAGTTATATCGGGGGGGGGGGGGATATTTTCTTTTTATTTCTTTTTCAGCATTTCTTTACGGGTCCCTGTCTATTGGATGCTGCTCGATTTCACCGTCACCGCTTTTGCTTGCCTCTTGATGTTGCGTCAGGATGGATGGGCATCTGACGTGGCCTTATGTGGCGGAGATTCGCATTCGGGGGATTCGGGCTCTTCGATTGGTAGCTGAGGTGGACCAATCAACTATGGGGAGTCCGGGCTACTGGTGATTGGTTCAACCTGGTGGTGGGAGATGAGCAGCAGTAATGGATTTGGGATAACCTATCAAAATTATATTATTTTGGTTTTATTAGTGGTAGCCATTCACTATAGTTCCACTAGGTAGTGTCGCCTGCAACAGGGCGTTGCACGCGATATTGCTGCGTAATTTGGCATTTAAGTTTCAGTAGTGATTAAAGTTTTCAACTACTTTTTTTTTCCTCTTCAAGGTTTCAAAGGTTTTTTCAAGTAAGTTTTTTCCTCTTCAAGGTTTTAAAGTTTTTGTAAGGTATTGGTGTTTATGTTTTCCTTGCAGGCGGTACGGTTCTTGTGTTCTCGCGGGCAGTTTAGTAGTTTGTTGTTTATGGTCGATCCGCTTCTTGTTTTTTTTTTTTGGTGGGATGACATGGTATTGGGATCAATCGAGCGGTGGAGGATGAGCGACTGTAATGGATTCATCATCAGATGGATACTCGAAGTTTAATGAAGTTAAAGTTAAACGGTGTTCACCTTTGACGAAGGAAAGGGGGAGTGTAACGGTTCCACATTTCCTTAACAATATCCCTTAGAATTAAAAAAAATAAGTCTTTAAAACTCCTTGGTAAAATCTTTAAGTCAACAATTTTTACTATTTTTTGAGCACTGTGTTTATTCTATATTTTTATAGTTCATGGTGAATGCATTGGGAAAACGATATCTACTGATGGATTGATATTGAATTATACTAAAACTATGATTATTAGAAATGCAGGCATTTTATTCTGGTTAACCTTTTTTTAAAAACAAAAACAAACTTCAATATTTCATGATTGAACCCTTCCAAAAATAATAATATAAAGTCAAACTTTTTCTTCTGGTCGACAAGATTTTTTACACCTTTTATTATTAGAAAAAATATTATCACGTACTGTTTTTTAATAGCTTAATTAGACAATTTTACATTAACAGGTAGTTAACTTCATTAGGGGAACCTTAAAATAGATGCATTTTATAACAGAAAAATTAGTTGAGTTTCGAAGTGAGTGATTCTCTCTGTAGAGATAAAAAAGTATTTTTAAGAAAGAAAATGTCGAGTCAAACGCGCCGGAATCGCTAAACTTCTCCTGACAGATTTTGCTACATTTGTGGAGAATTTATGGTGAAATCCCAATCTAGGCCATTTTCTGAAAATGTTAAAAAAAGCCTACTTTAAATATTTTGGTGTTTTAATTGGAGATCAAGATAAGCAGTAGGCTCCCCATGTGTGCTGTGTTAGTTGTAGCGTGTCATTGGGAGTGGATGAAGGGAAAAAGAAAAAGCATGCCTTTTGCAGTTCCAATGGTATGGCGAGAACTCCCTTATCATTTTGACAATTGCTATTTTTGCTTGACAAAGACTGAAGGTTATTCCAAAAAGGGAAAGCACAAGATTGCCCATCCAAATTTGCAGTCTGCCATACGACCTGGTCCTCAAAATGCAGATTTACCAGTGCCCATTGCGCCTTAAGATCCGCAAAATATTGTTTTGGAAGATATTGGAGACAACAGTGTACCGACCCTATTTTTACTTCAGGTCCCAGATCTGGTGAGCCACATTTGATTGTTCAAAGTGAGTTAAATGATTTAGCACGTGATTTGGGGTCACCAAAGCAACAGTCAGAACTTCTTGGTGCCCGTCTTAAGGAATGAAACTTGTTAGCCAAAGAAAGCAAAATTACAACTTTCAGTAAAATAAATTCTATGTTTTCTGCATTCTATAGTATGGAAAATTCGTTGTGTGTACTGATATCGATGGTTTAATGCAGGAACTTGCTATTGAGCATTTTCCCGGTGAGTGGCGCTTATTTATAAACTCGTCTAAATACAGTTTAAAAGCTGTGTTATTGCATAATGGAAATTTAAATCCCTCTATACCAGTTGCCCATTCAGTGACAATGAATGTGTGAAAATGTGCGCACACTCTTAAATAAAATAAACTACAACAGGTAAAAATGGCAGATATGTGGGATCTAAAAGTTTGTTTACAGGAAAATATTGCTGTTGCATTATGCAATAAAAAATTGGCCAGAAAGAATGAATTTCAACCAGGATCTCAAAATGTTAAGTTTGAACCTCTTGTAGACCCCAAAAATGTTCTTCTGCCTCCTCTTCACATTAAACTTGGGCTGATGAAAAACTTTTTGAAAGCAATGAATAAAGACGGGGATGGATTCAAATACCTAAGACAAGTCTTTCCCCAGTTAAATAATGCAAAATTAAAGGAAGGCATTTTTATTGGGACACAAATCAGAAAATTGCTTACAGAGAAGCTTACCAGGCAGGAACTCAGAGCATGGAACTCATTTGTTAGTGTAGTAAGAGGGTTTTTGGGCAACAAGATGGATGCAAACTACCAACAGTTAGTTGATGAATTTTTAGATGCCTGGAATGGAAATCCGCTATCAAGGACGATGGGATCCAGCCTTGATTGGTGATTACTGTTGGTTCTTGAAAAGAGAAGATACGACCCCTCATAAAAGGAAAAAATAAAACTTTATTGGTGTGTTCAGTTAATATTTTTAATGTCTGGGTTTTTCTTGGATGTAAGGTATGTTAAGTAGGTGTAAAAATATAAATATAGTTAATATACACTGTAAACAAAATCTTAAATTATTCTTTCAATAGATATTAAGATATTGTAACAATAAATGTGGTACTATAAATGTAACAAGAAAACGTTACGTGTTACAAAGTTTTTATTATCATTTTCGTATTTAGATAGGTCCATTCTACCACAATATGCTATTCAGGTTTGTGTTACAAGAAAAAAAAAATTGTCGACCAGTGAATTAATTCTATACAGTCTACAGTTCACTGAAACGTGGTATTTTTCTTGTATAATTTAACCAGTCCAAAAAGATTGCTCTGGGCTCTGCAGTAACCTGAAACAAGGAAAAATAACATTACTTAACACGCAAACGGTCTCTCTAGCGCATAGTTTAAACCCCCCAACTTACTCAATAAATCAATCAATCCTTTTATTACGATCAAACCATTGTTTACTGGGTTAGTGTAGTAAAGTCTTTGTTTTTAGACTTATTATATGAAATTTTCATCCTGTCAACTACTTAACATCCAAAAATAAAGTGGATAATAAGAATTAGTTTATAACCCGTATCAAAAACAGAGAGACTTAGCTGTCTTGTACTTACTAGAAACTAGTTTCGGTCCATTTGTTGAAGTGTAGATTCTTTTCATCAGTAATTTGTTGAAATTTGGCAGTTTCTGTTAATGATCTGTCTCAGATTGCACATATTAGGCTTGAGGACTCCTAATATGTCCTAGAAATAACAGGACCAAGTTTGTCATCAACCATATAATATTGATATTACAAAATCACTCTACCTTTGTCATCAGTTGACAAAACACTCACCTGTTTTTCTTCTTTTAACGTCAACTATGCTTGACTTCCTCAAAGGGCCTTCCCCAATCTCTTACAGCTGGGCCATATCACGCGTGTACCATCTGCCTGTCTCTGTGTGCATTTTTGGTCTGTAAGTTCCATATTGCCTGCGGTTTATATGATAGACTGTGCATACTTCAAAAGGCTGAATTTCAATAGATATTCAGTTTATTTATTTGAATGAGTCGATCATATGTCCTCGTACGACTCGAGACTGACCTAAAAGTACAAGAAATACGAAATAAAGGAGGTTTATATTCGTTTTCAAGAAGTCCACAAACATTAAAGTTGATAGAGGTATTTATCAAGGATCCGTACGTTACCTACTCGAACGGAAACTGTGACTAACCTGGCTTATTTGGGAAGGCTTTGAGGGCCGCAAAGTGGTCTTTTTCTTGGCAAAAATCCGGGTTTTTCTTTAGGCATTTTATGGTTTTTCGAAATAAAAGTGTCAACCACCAGCTGACCGTGACGTTTGGGACGACTTTGCCAGTTTGTCATAGGCGAAATCCTGGGAGTATACAGTGACTGAACTTCACGTCACATAACTGTGGTTTACAGTTGCAAATTACGTTACTGCTGATTTGTTTTCGAGAAAACCAAGTGTCTACGCGTAGTGTTTATTGTTTCTCCAAAAAGATAAAGTCCACTTCTCAGTCTCACTACTGCAACCAATGCCTTTTTGTTAACTTCTGTTCGTCACGTGAGTTCTCTCTCTATCCCTCTGATAAAATAGAAAATCTCACAACAATTTTCGTTGTCTTTGTCTGTCTTAAGCTGATTAATAAAGACTTTCAACTTTAGCCTGTCGCATTTGAAAAGTAGAAGTTAGACCCCTGCCTCTGTCGATTTTTGTCCATTTAAGAAACGGTTAAGTGTTTTCAGCATCATCACCTAATATAGTACTGAAAATAAGCGATTTACGACTGTATTTTTCGCGCCTCTGAGGTTTTTGGCCAATCAGTTGCCCGCAGGAAGCTTCTCTTCTAGCGTCTGAAATTTACTGGAGCGAATGAAACACTTCTTTTCCGCCACCGTTTTGAGAATCACGTTTTTAATTTCTTTGTTTTCTCTGTGTAAATTACATGTCAGTTATTATAAATTACGTTTACATGATACGTTAGAGTGTTCTCCCTTGTTCTAGAAAGTTGTTTTTATATCTGTCTAGGGTGCTTGGTTCCGGTGCATAGCAGTGGTTGGTTCTACCGCAGACTTTCTAGTGGCAATAGCAAGATTGATTCGGTCATCTTTTCGATTCCAGTTCAGGGTGCTGCTTTGCTCTGGCATGGGTCTGTGTTCCTGGTCCAGTACTGTTTAGCCCTGTCACCGGCTAGTTATGTGGAGTTCCGGAAACAGATAAGGAATATTTGCCCTTCAAAACTTTCCTTTTTTTATAAAAACTCAACAGAAAAAACCTCAAAAACTTTTTTTTTAAATATTAGAACCCATTTATAAAAGAACACAAACTTTCTTTTCACCATTTAAATTGATAATAAAATCAAAACAATAGGAAAGACCCATAAAGTGTCAATTTTTAAAACTCTATTTTACTTGTTAAAATTTATACATCTATGCGTTTTATAATATTTTGCATGCCTTTACTAACATTTACTATTGCAACACTAGAATTTGATTATAACAACATGTTTTACAATGATATCTTTTTACAACAATATATTATCAGATTGTATAACCTGGTGTTTCATTGCTAGGTGCCCATAACCGTTTGCTTATTTAAGTTGGCAAGAATACAAGGCTCGATAGATACCAAAATATAGAGCTTTGGCAGTTGTTTTTGTTTTTTCCTTTATTCAAAGATTTTTGTGACGCTGTCAAGTGTAAGGTAACAATATCTAGTATCTTATTATTTTCAATATCTTTTCTATTTTTAAGTATTTTTTTTCAGCATTGTTTCTATTTCCGTGTATCTTTTTCTATTTTCGTGTATCTTTTTCTATTTCCATATATCTTTTCTTTTTCAATATCTTTTTCAATTTGTTTTTGAATTTTTTCTATTTCCAAGTATCCTACGTACTTTTTTATATTTATTTTCCTGTACCTATATATATATATTTTTTTTCTTACTTTCGCGTACCTCTAACTATTTTTACGTATCTTGTTATTTCTATTACGTATCTTTTTCTATCAAATACCTAACTTATTTTTTTTGTAATGATATACCTTTTCTTTTTTACAAAATTGACAACCTGAGCAGTTCTTGTGTTTTATGTTTCTCATGTCTTGAATTGCAGTTTTTGGTTTATTATGAGGATTATTATATGAGACTTGTTAGCTTAGTTTAGAAACTTGTGCAATTTTAATCTATCTGAAACAACTTAACATCACAGTTAAATAATTTTATATAATTTTTATCCTAATATTTATCAATATTTTTACAAAAAAATATTATAACAAGGTTTCACACTGACAGTTTTCAGGGGTCAAATCTGTATATTGGGGGGAAAAATTTAACTGTGTCTTATGATTTCGTTTTGGAAATTTTTCTACGGTTTTCTGGTTTAGCAGGTGTTCCATCGTTTAACTGCTACTGCTTTCTTTAATATTTTCCTTGCTTAGAGTTTTAATTTTGTTTCTTTTCTTTTTAAAGAAATGAGGCCCAATAGATTGCGATTTCGATGGGGGGGGGGGTGGTTAAGCCGAGGCGAACCAACACCATAGGGGTCTAGGCTACTGGTACGGGAGTAGGTCGATCTTGTGGTTTTGTGGTCAAAAGATGTGTAACATTGCTTTGCTAACCTGTTTAAATTCTTCTTAGTTTATTTTTTATTAGTGGTGAATTTAAATTAAATTTATACTAGCTGATACTTATGTAGGAGGTAGCTCAATGAACCCACATAGTATTGCTGTATCACTAGTTTTTAATTAGTATAGTAGCCTGTATACTTTGCACGTTTAAGTAAATGTGGTGTCTCCCATAATTTTTTTTTGTAGTTGTTGGACCGAAGACCTTTAAATTGTTGCAGGCTAGTAATGTTTGATGGCAACTGACAAGGTCACATATTTTTATAAAAAAAGAATTATTCATTTAATATTTTTTACCCATCTATCGGGGGTGTGTTACGATAAATCTAACGTTTTACTTACATAACTCTGTGTTCAAACAACATCTCCCTTAATAAGCACAAAAAAAATAATAAAATAATCGTATTCAAATGACAGGACATAACAGGAAATAACATCAAGATTACTTAGTCACACACACTCGTCATGAACTGATTTAGTTCAACCCAAATGACTGCGATTTTCTATTTCGTAATAGTGCCACGCCACGATAAAGACAGTGAGGAAAATCCGCAGAAATTCTGGAGTAATTTCGTGAATCGGGCAGTTTAGAATGTCAATACTACGTAGTTTGTGCTTGTTTTTAATTATCTGGTGTAAAATTTTATAACAAAATCAGACACTTGATAGTGTCCCAGTTAAATTAAATTTATTTTATTTTATTATAAACAGTAGGGTAACCTAAAAAAAAATGAGGAAAAAACTAGTTTTTCTGGAAACTCTGTGTGGTGATTTGTGATTAGAATCTGCCTCTTTTACCATCCAGCAGTCGAAGAGGCAAGTTTTATTTAACTATGTTTTAATATTTCAAATTTTACCTTTATTTTTAATTTCATTATTTTAATTCCACTTTGGAATTATTAGTTATGTGTAGGAAAATAATTTAATATATTTTTTAAAATTTTTTTGTTTTGTTTGCTGTCCAAAAATATGATGTTTCTTTAGAGCAACTAAAAATATTTAAATTTTTCATGTTTTTTTTGTGTTTTGTAGTTTAGCTACATGTTTTGGTCATTGGTTTTGCATATTAATATGCTATTTTCTCTTGGATTTGATGAAAAGTCATTTCCTAATTAAAAGTGGTTAGCCGACAAACTGGATCTGCCTAGTTTTTTTTTAAATTTTAAGCTGGTATTTGAAAGCATACTCATTATGGGGCTCTGGCTTTATAGCTGCCTTTTAGGATTTCACTTACTGAAGCACATTTGTTTTGGAATTCTGGGTTAGGCAGTTTTAGACAACCATTTATTTTATCGTGTGATGTTTTTAAGATGACCAAAACTACTAGTGAATTTTTATTGTTTTAAGATAGTGTTTCCGTCTCAAAACTCTTACCTGGGAAGCTGGAAATTTATTTGATATTTTTTATCATTGTGCATTTTCAATGTCTAAATTTTCAGATTGTCAAGGTAATGTGTTTTTGCGAACCTGCCTATTGCATTTAATTTGCTAATTAATCTTTCTATGCTATAAAAATTGTCATAAATTTTACCTACCTTTCCTTTATGTAAAAAAATATTTTCCTAACCCATTTTTCTTTTAATTTCTCTTGCACATGCGTATCTACGTTTTTCAATATATTTTGAATGCTAGGTTTTGTAAAGGGGATTTTTGCTAACTTTTTATTATTGCTAGATTTTTGCTAGTTTTTTTGTTAGATTTTTGCTAAGAATTTTTGTTTAAATTTTCACTGAGAAGATTTTGTAAGAGATTTACAGATTCAATTCTTTTAATTTGTAAATTTATTTTTTTTTAATGAAATTGGACTTCAATTTAAACTTAAATTATTTATCTAAAATCTCTTTTAGATTTGCTAGAAAAGTAAAACACAACTTTTTTTGGTAATTCTAATTCCTTTTAATTTGGTTTATTTTTGGTACACCCTCTTCAACAACCTGAGGTAACATTACGCCAGGAATACCTAGCCTAGGGAGACTGCGGTTGAGCAGCGATTGGTGTCAAGGTAATAACATAAGAAGAACATTACCAAATAAAAGGTTTCATTTCATAATTCAGTTTATGTATTAAAAACAACATTTTGGTACATAGTTTTGTATTTTATAAAACAAAATCCTTTATTTTAAATACACATTTTTTTTACACCCTATTTGTAAAAATAACAAATAGGGTGGTGTTTTTAAAGTGAAAAGAGTTGGAAGAACAAAAACATCAAAATAGGTAAATGAAATTTGTCTCTTTAATTGAGCGAAACCTACAAACCCTGAGAAAATTAAAATCCAATTCAGCAGAATAAAATCTGAATATAATTATTAATATATAATTTTTTCATGTCATAAAAAGTTTATCATAACAAATTGACGCCCAACTTTTAATCACAACAAATATCAAAAACATTCCGGAATTAAGAAACTCTGACGCTAACCAGCTTATGTGAGATTATCTGATACCTGATTTAGATTTTGTTAACAAATTTTACATAACATGAAAGTCCGTTTCACAGCCTACAAAACTATGTTACCGTTGTAAGCAAACTCTTGACACTTTTTTTTTTAATAAGGTGACAATATGTATGAATTTTTTTGACTTTGTTCATATTTTATTTTACATTTTGTGTAGCTAACAGCATATTAGGATATTTTTAGTCAGTGTTTTTGACTCTTCGTTATAGTTATCGTTATTTATGCAACTGCTCATTTCGAAGTGGTTATTAACCATAACGGAGTCCGATATTTAAGGAAGAATAACTTTATTATATTATTTTTATTTACTTGTTTTTGCAATATTTCAAAAAAATATATTTATAAAGTTGCTAAATTTACTGAAAAGGTGCTTATCATCGCCTTCAGGTTCTTTAATTTGAAGAAAATCGGTAAAAAAGTAGGGTTATATTTAACAAAAAAAGTTAGGTTATATTTAACGTCAACTACAAAAAGTATATCTAACCAAAAACTCTTTCTGCAAACATTCCAACCACAAAAATAGCGATAACTTCGCCGTTAAATTTACTGACCAAAAATACCCTATTAAAAGATTGAACTGTCGTTAAGTATGTAAAATCGGGTGGTGCAAAACTTTTTTTTTGTAGTGTGTATAAGACAGGATTCCTTGTGGGGCCTTACGTGGTAGTGTGGGGAATCGTCTTGTCCATCTACTCAAAATTTGGTAAAAAATGTATTAAATAAAAAAAATACAAGGTGTAAAATGTATGAATGCAATTATTTTAATAAGTGATAGAAAATTAATAAATCAATATAAAAGTTTTATTAATGTAGGAGTCAAAACTACTTTGTCTCCAAGATATTTGGTTTTTAAAGTTGAGGAGGGTGTGGGCCGCCAAATGACTTTTCAGTTCACTGTGATCCAAAAATATTTCATTCAGTTTTTGAATAAAAATAAAAAGTCAAGGAGTTACAGACTATGAAAAATCCCTGTGCAATGGGTTTTATAATTTAATTTCTAGAATGAAAATGTCAAGATTTAAAAAAATACTAGGATATGTTCGTGATATGTGTAGCTGGGGATCTATTTTTAATACCAGAAAAAAAATTAAGAAAATTTAGGCTCTTTAAATTTAAAATTTTTAAAAATTTGTACTAAAACAACCCAGATTTTTACTTGAAATTTTGATACCAAATTAAAAAAAAATGTTTTTCTGCTTAGTTAGTTGCTTTATGTATGATTCTAACATATTTTATGTTTTTCTTGTGTATTTTTAAACAAGTTTAAAAAAAATCGCGCCTTTTGACATCCTGTATCTCGAAAACAAAGAAGTTTTCATCCATATGTCGTAAAACTTTTGTTTTTTGTTTGCACTCATACTTTTTATTTTTATACCCTGTATAATTTTGCCACTTTTACCGGCCTATCAAAAAGCGCAGCGTGACAGGAGTCAAATTGTAAAGTGGTAATCACTTTTCGCACCTACTCCTAAAAAAATGGTAATTTTCTTTTTTTTCTAAAACAAAAACATATTTTCCACTACCTCATAGGAGAATAAGTGGGAGTACATTTTATTGAATGCTACCATCGCCACAGTAATTCGATTTATTAAAAAAGCAATTATAAAAATAGGTTTATATATAGCCGTGGTATACGCAAATATAAATAAATAATTAAACACCTTCTTGAAAGAATTCACATCGACCTTATTACCTTTATACAGGGTGGATTATTTAAACGGAACGGTGCTTCTAGCGGGTTAGAATTTTGTTGAATAAAAAAATCCAAAAACACGTCAACTGATATTTTTAATTTCCTTTAATCGTGTCATCTTGGATTTTGTCTATGTCATTTAGTTTACGAGATATGGCAAAAAATATATTTTTTAAATAGGACACCCTGTATATTTTGCAATTTTTGAAATCTGCAAACAATTCTTTCTTCAGCAATACCACACAGTAAGATCTATCTTTTACAATAATCAAGATATTTTTATCTAAATCTGTATGGAAAACTTCGATATTCATTCAAATATTCCCCGTAAAACAGGGCATAGATAACAATTCCATGCAAGTTTAAATGCCTCTATCTTGGAAACCGTAAGAGATGGAATATTAGTGTGTGTTATTGTCAAAAAGATAAATTTTTTTAGAATTAAAAAATGTCAAACTATACAGTAATTTAAAAAATATATATTTTTTTGCCATACCTCGTAAACAAAACGACATTAAAAAAAATCCAAGATAGCACGATTAAATAAAATTAAAAATCTCAGTTGAAATGTTTTTAGATTTTTTTATAAAACGAAATTCTAACCCGCTAGGAGCACCGTTCCGTTTAAAGAATCTACCCTGTATATTAATATAATAGCATTTATTTATCATTCAATTATTAAATCTTATGCCTAGTAAGGCAAAAAAACATGGCAACAGTATTGGATGTCGTAAGGACACTGCTGTTGCTACTCTTGTATATACAGGGTGTAATTGGTTTGAGTGCAAATATTTTAAGGTGTGTCTGGAAACGTCAAAACAAACAAAAATGTTCCTATAAGGTAGTTTCCGATAACGCACTCTTCTTCTTTTCTATTCTTACTTCATTTGCCGCCAAAAAAGTTCTATTGAGCCTTCTACCAATGCTTCTTCTTCCCTTTATCTTTCCTTGCATAATCAGTCTAAGTATCTCATAACGCTGTCCTCTCATTATATATCCTAGATATTGTAACTTTCTTGCTTTTGTGGTGTTAATTACTTAATATTCTTTACCCATTTCTCGAAGTATTTTCATATTTGTTTTTCTTTCTGTTCATGATATCCTGAGAATCCTTTTATAACATCACAATTCGAACGACTGTAGTTAGTTTATGTGTTCTTGTTTTTGTCTTTCCAGTCCATAATATAGTATTGAAAACACATAGCACCTTAATGTTCTCACTCTTAGTTCTATTGGGAGATCTCTGGAACAGAGGATTGTTTTCAGTTTTACAAACGCATTTGTTGCTGTTTCTATTCTAGTTCTTATTTCTGTTGTTTGGTCATTATTTTCTGTAATCGAGGTGCCCAGGTATTTGTATTTTCGAACTCTTTCTATTTGTCGATCTAGTAAATTTATGTTTAATGTATGTTTGGCTTCTTTGTTATTACCACATTTTTAGTATTTTTTTATGTTTATTCTTAATTCATACTGTTCAAAAAATGTACTGGTTCTATTTAATAGTCTTTGAAGGTCTTCCGCGGAGCTTGCCATAATCAAAGTGTCATCCGCAAATCTTATATTGTTTATTACTTTTCCATTTATTATTATTCCCTCATCCTCAGATAATAGTGCGCATATATATGGAGAAAAAAGGGTTAAAGTTTTACCCTATAACCTTAATTTTCTAAACTACTGAAAATAATAGATTTTGAAGAAAATGTTATTGTACTTGTGCAAAACCATTAAAATAAATAACTGAAAAATAAGAAATTTTTGTAATTAAACATTTTTACAAGCTTTTGACAATGGTAGTGTGAAAAACTTTTCTGAAATAGCCAGTGCACTGTTTATCAGCGAAGATTTTTTTTTAAATTAGTGTTTAGTTTAACGTTTAAGTAAACAATATGTTTTCCATCACAGAAATTTATTGTGAAGCTAGGCAGATTTACATTGAAAGATATCCTAATATGCGTTTTCCAAATGCTCGAACGTTTGTCGCGTGCCGTTGGATACCGGAAGCATACAGCCAAAAATTTCAAAATCATAGCCTTGATAGGCAAATTAATCCACAACCCGAAGAACAGATTTTTGGATCTTATTTATGAAAATCATCGGCTTGATACGCGAGTGATACGGACTAAAACCCTCCGCTGTAGATTTGGTCGAAATAGCGCAACCATTCTCAGGAATATAACGTCAGCTGATTATGGTCCGAGACAGACCTTTTGCGAATGGCTGTTAGGTAAAACCCGGCAAAACAGAAATTTTTTAAATAGAATTTTGGCTACTGATGAAGTTTGCTTTACACGGGATGAAATTGTAAACTTTCATAATACGCACGTTTACGACGCAGAAAATCCTCATGAGATTATTAAATCTAATCATCAAAACCGGTGGAAAGTGAATGTTTGGGCTGGTATTATTAAAAACCAGTCAGTTTTTCATATTTTTGAAGAAGATAATTTAAATGGACAAAGATATTTAAATTTTCTTGTCGAGGATTTACCACACTTGATTAAGTGATTGACGAGGTGTCGCCAGATGCCCGAGCTAACATGTGGTATTTACATAATGGTGCTCCGCCTCATATAATAGACGAGTTCGTCAACTATTAATTGAAAGATTAGAATTGGTAGGTTTGGACTACACCCGTGGCCACCTCGCTCATCTGATCTCAGTCCTTTGGATTTTTCCTTGTGGGGAAATTTAAAAGATTTAGTTTATTCAGTTCCCAATAAGAATATTAAGGCAAAGATTTATTGATGGAATAAATCAAATTAGAACAATTCCGGAACTTTTTGAAAGGAGTAGAAAGAAGTGGCTTAGAAGGTTGCAAGTATGTGTCGAAACCGAAGAACGTCACTTTAAACACCTTTTGTAATTTTGTAATGTAAGTTGATCATTTAATATTTTTAAGAGATACAATACTTTTTTAAACCCTTGTATTTCCGCTATACGCGTGCCTTTATTATAAAAATCGTACGTACGAAACTGTTGCCAGTTTTAAGCTTAAGTATTTTTTTCATACTCTAATATCTCGAAAACTAAGCAGTTTTGAATGGAATACCATAGGATATATTTGTTTTGATGTTTCTAGTCACCTCTTAAAATATTTGCACTCAAACCAATTACACCCTGTATATGTGGAGGTGACTTGGAATCTGTAGTTCCATGGTAATATATCACGTTTTTTTGTTTTAAAATGTTTACCCCTCTTTTGATTTCTGGGATGTATTAGTTCCCTCATTATATATATAGTTAAATGATCACCACCAGAAAATCACTTTTTAAAAAACTTTATTTATTACTACGGCTTACAACTATGTAGCTCTTGCTACTTCTAAACCTAAGAACAGACTGACTGGTATATCTATACGACTATGCATGAAAGAAAAAGTGCGTTTGTTTTTATATTAAGATGTTTACATTAGAAAGGTTAATGCTTAATGTTAAAATAATGATTAGAACGTTTACTTTCAAAAACATATCAGTGAATGTGTAATTATCTACTTATGGGTAAAGAATGTGGAGACGTAACATCTCCCTCCTTAGAAAAGTTCATGTCCTCATGAACATATTTCTTAACTTTTTCAAAAGTTACAAAATTTTCTACATGTTGTGAAAGTTTTGTATAAATTCTTTTCCTAATTAGAAAAATAGCACATATTATACAAAGGCTTATTATGCTTAAAATAATAACTGTAACCAAATAGGAGGAATGATGTGCAAACCTATTTTCAAGAAAAATGGGTTCACTTAGATCCCGTGAAATAAGTTCTGGGCTTTTTATGTGTTCAAGTTTTAAATTAATTGTAGAGTTGATTGGCAAAATGCTAGTATTAAGTGTTGTGCTAAAATCAATTAAATTATCTTTTGTAAGAAATTTTTGATTTTTATAGATAATTTCGCAATTGCTATTTAGTAAAGCGCATTTGGGAATTTTGAATTTCTTAAATTGTTGACAATTCTCAAAAACTTCATGAGTTTGTTTAGAGCATAATAAAAGATTATTTGTGAAAGTTAAAAGAGAAATTTCAAAATTGTTTTGAACTTGTACTGATGTGCAATTTTTAAGTGTGCAGTTTGACTGTATATTTGAATAGCAAATCCATTTTCTTGAAATTTCAATACAATTTGAATACCAAGAGGAACAATAGTATTTGCTAGGTATAATTAACAATTGATTTTGCTCGTTTGGCAGAGGATAAATAAATTCTAGATTACATTTTTGGTTAGTGAATATAGGTATCTTAAGAACTAATACAATCATATCGTCGTAAAATACAATTCCTGACTTACATACTAAGGTTAGTTCCGAAAGATGCTGCAAGGACCATAAGGTTTTATCATCATAAAAAATGACCAAAGTTCAGTAATTTGTTGAGTTGAAAATAATTCGAGATTAACAGTTTCTAAATGGGCAAAAGAAATAGTTCGCAATATTTTTTCCAAATAATTATGCAAATTTTCCAATTGTGTTTGTTGATTAAGAAGGCTAAATAATAGTTGAATCTCTGTGTTCACTATCTCAAATTCGTTGTGTATTTGTAAGGTGTTAACATTAATTGATTGAATAGCACGGCTAAGTGTGTGAGTAATATTTCCTGCATATGAAGAGAAATCATTAATTTTTTGAATTATTTTGTATTCGTTGCTTTTTAAAATGTTCATGTTTTTGTTTATTAGTTCTAGATCTTCGTTATCTAAGTTGCCTGTGATAAATTTTACGCCTGAACCAAGAAAGTTAAAAAGTCCTCTTTTGTATCTTTCGTTTTTGTTAACTGACGTAATACGCGAGTATATGTCATAGCTGTCATATAAAAGGTTGTTAAGATGATTTAGTTTGTTATGAAAAATAGTATTGTTTAATTTTTGAGATATGATTGATTTTAATATTACTTCGTTTGTAACTGTTAGTTGGGCTATAGTAAACTTAATTTGTGTAAGATTAAAATAAATAAATGTCTTATGATTATGATCAAAAACTAAGGCTTGATCGATTTTTTCATTGTAATACCCTGTAGTAGGAACTTCATGTACTTGAAGGGCCTGGTTGAGGGTTGTCAGAAGGGTCAGGAGGCTCCTGTAATGAAACATCTTTTTTAGGTTTCTTTCTTATTCTTTTAATATTTCTGACATGAATTTTCGCTTTTTGCCTGTTTGGTGTTTTTCCAGTTAAAGTGTTATTTTTTATTTTAGTAATTTTTAAGGGAATGTATTTGGGGTTAATTTTACTTGGTTTCGTTTGTTTTTTATAAACAATTTGTTCTTGAGCCAATTCTAATGTCTCATTAGGTTTATTATTTCTTTTCTCTGTATTTTCTTGTTGTTTTCGAAGGGTATTTTGGTACACTTCGTTTATAAAGGGTAAAACTTCGTTTTTCCGTTTTTCATTATATTGCTCGTAAAGAGTTAAGTCATGGTTAATTATGGGTTCATTCATGTAGGGTCCATAAATTAGATTAAAAGGTGTAAAACCAGTGGTTGAATGTTTGCTTTGATTGTATATCAAGATGGCTGATGTCATTAAGTTTGGTATTGGTTCGTGAGGGTTTTGCAATTTTAATATTCTTAATTTTTCAACAAGAGTAGAATGTAGTCTTTCAACTAAGCTGTTTGAGGTAGGGTTGTAGGGGGTAGTAAAATGTATCTCAATGTTAAAAAATTTACAATATTCCTGTACTGTCTTATTTTTGAATTCTAAACCAGAATCAGCTACTATTTTTTCTGGAGTATTATGGTGCGAAAAATAATGTCTAAGTTTATTTAAGACAGAAATTCCATTTTTGTCTTGAATGTGATAAGCCTGAGCATATTTTGAAAATGAGTCAATTATTGTTAAAAAGTTGCAGCTTTGAGTGGAAAAGGTATCTAGGAAAATAGTTTTAAATGGTTTTTCGCTTAGTAGGGGTCCTTGGTAAGATATGTGGTAGGGATTTCTTTCGTATTTTGATTGTAAACAAATATCACATTGATTTATGTATTCCTGAATAGTATCTCGCATTTTTGGCCAGTAATATTTTTCTTTAAGTGTTTGATAAGTTTCATTTATGCCATTATGATTTTTAGTGTGATAATTTTCAATTTTTTGTTTTTGTTGTTCTGTGTTAATGATGTCTTCAAGGTATTTAGTGGCAAAAATTAATTTAGCTGTAGGGTTTAACTGACAATTTACGATATCTTGAAACTTTTGTTTTAGATCTTCTTTGGGGATAAATACTACGAAGGTAGTGTCGGGTCGTATAATTTCTAATAAAATTTTGTTTAAGTGCTCTAGTTCTCTTTCTTTTTGGACACGACAAGAATAATGATTTTTATTAAAGGGTTTAGAGTGGTAACAATAATAATTTTTTCCATAATCGATAACTAAGCGATTTTGTGCAAAATTTAAAGGACTTTCAGAAATCGGTAAATATTTTCCGGTGTTGTCTTGATTTGAATGGACAGTTATGTCTGATTGGTTATCTTCGTTTAATTCAGGAAGTATAAAATCATCGGGATTGGCAACATCGTCACCTATGTTGGGAGCAATTGATTCGGTTTCGTCATTGTTTATTTCGATTCTAGAAAGCGCGTCAGCAACAAGATTTTCTTTTCCCTTTTTATATTTTATTTCAAAATTAAATTCTTCTAATTTTAATTTCCATCTAATTAAACGCGAATTTGGTTCTTTTATTTTCGAGAGCCAAACAAGGGGGCTATGATCAGTTTCAACAATAAATTTTTGTCCGTAGAGATAGGGTCTAAAATGTTTGGTTGAATCGATAATGGCTAAGAGCTCTTTTTCAATTGTGGAATAATTGCGTTCGGCGGTGTTAAGTGTTCGAGAATAGTAAGCAATCGGTTTTTCATTTTGAGATAAGACGCTACCTATGGCAACGTTGGAAGCATCGGTCGTTAATTTAAAAGGTTTTGAATAGTCAGGGTACTGGAGTACGGGAGAGTTCGTAATTAGTTCTTTGCATTTTTCGAAAGCTTCTAGGTATTGGGGATCATTAAGGTTTATTTTCGTATCTTTTCGTAGACATTTTGTAAATGGTATTGTTATTTTTGCAAAATTTCTAATAAATTTTCGGTAATAACCAATTAATCCGAGAAAAGATTTAATTTCGGTTCTTGTTTTGGGCAATGGATATTTGGTTATAGCTTCGATTTTATTGGGGTTTGGTTTAATTCCTTCGGGTGTGATTATGTGTCCTAAAAATTGAACTTCTTGTTGCAAAAATTCAGATTTATCAAGTTGTACCTTAAGATTTACGTCACGGAATTTTTGAAATATTTTTCTTAAGTGAACTAAGTGTTCTTCAAGGGATTTTGAAAATATAACGACGTCATCCATGTAAACAAAACAAAATTTGTAAAGGTAATCGCGTAAAATCTCATCCATCATGCGTTGAAATGTAGCCGGGGCATTTTTTAAACCAAAAGGCATTCTTAAGTATTCAAAATGACCATGATTAACAGTAAAAGCAGTTTTTTCTATTGATTGGGGATCAACTTCAATTTGATGGAATCCTTGGGCTAAATCAAGGGTTGTAAAATATCTGCATTTGCCTAAATTATCCAAGATTTCGTCAATTCGGGGTAAAGGATATTTGTCTTCAACTGTTTGTGTATTTAATTGTCGATAGTCTATGACCATTCGATATTTTTTTATGCCAGATGCGTCAGTTTTTTTTGGTACAATCCATACAGGGGCTGAATAAGGGGAAATAGAGGGTCGTATTATTTTATTATCGAGTAATTTTTGTATTTGTTTCTGTATTTCTATATTCATTGTAGGTGGGTGTCTAAAAGATTTTACGTAAATAGGGCGATCGTTGGTGGTCCTAATAAAATGTTTAATCTGATTTGTAAATGTTAGATCAGAATTTTCTGAATACATGACATCATAAAATTCTTTGCACAATTTGGTGATATGGATTTTTTCTAGTTCTGACAAATGATTTAATCTTAACTGTTGGATTACTTCATTTTTTTGGAAAGATTTTGGCGGATTTTTAAGTTCAAAATGTTCTTGGGGAATTACATGCATTCGTTCAAGAAAATTTACTTCAATTTCTGAATGGGGTTTTGGTAAATGGCAAAGGCCATTTTGCACTTTGATTAGAGTGTCGGGAATTATATAATCTCCGATTTGAAAAGATGGGAGAATTGCATCGCCATTATAATAGTCAACAGGAATAGTTAATAAATTATTGTAGTTTCTTATAGATTTTTCAAGGGGTTGATTATACATATTAGCAAAGGGGATTTTTATATTATTTATTATTAAGTTTTTTTCTTGGTAATTTACTATGGCTTTTAAGTCTTCTAAATCGCTAGTTCCTATAAGGGCGTCAAAATGTTTATGCCAATCCAAGATTCTCATTTTAAAATTTTTCTTTATTCCAAAGTCAGATAAGAGTTGCAAATTTAGATTTTTGTTTGCTTCGAATTTTTGTTGGCATGCTATTACTTGAAAGGGTTCTTCAAAAATTTGATTTTGATAAAGGCTTGCAATTTTTGGAGTTATTATTGAGTCGGATGCTCCAGAGTCTATTAAAACTGTAATTTGTTTTTGCGGTAAATAAAGATAAGGAAGTTCTGTTTTTAAACAAATGTTATTTAAGTCAATGGTGGATCGTGAGGCAGGTTGGAAAAATTTTGTATTTTCGTCTGATTGAGGTTCGTTTTGGATTTCGTAAAAATTTGGGTCTAATTCATTTTGTGTTGAGAAACTGTCTTCTAAATTTTCTTGTGAAAAGTTTTGGTTTTCGTACTGGTAATTTTCAAAATTTTCACATGTAGGGAAGGAAAGATTATTATCTTGTACTTCAATATTATGCATTTGACGTTGTCGATTTGTTAGAATAGTGGATGTGGACATAGGTTGTGGGGTGTCTCTCGCTGGAATTGCATTTCTGGGGTGAAAAACATTTTGGGGTTTGCCGAAAACTTGTGCATTAGTAGGGAATTGTCTGGGAGGTAATTGTCGGGGTTGAATTGGTATTGGTTGAGATTTCCATACATTATTGTTATTATTTTGTTGCGGAAACTGTTGGGGTCTAACATTTGGGTTTAGTTGTTGTGCAAATGTAGGTCTGGGTAAGAATTGTGAAAATGATGGTTGCTGGAAAAATGATGGTTGGTTTTGCTGAAATCTGTGTGGTACATTAAGTTTTGCAGGTTGTATAACGTTTTGATTGTGGTTTTTAATTAATGGGGTGTGTTGAGTTGTAAATCTAAGTTGTGATTCGAGTAAATTAAATTCGGTTAAGAGTGTGTACACCGAATCGAGAGTAGTTGGTTTTTGTTGAATAAGAATATTTTGTAAATTTGGTGGTACATTTGCCATAAAAGTTATTACTGCTTGATAACTTGTTTGAGAAATAAAAGCTGTTTTAATGTTTTCGTCGCTAACTTCAGCATGGATTTTTAAATGAACTCGGTTTAAAAATGATTTTAGTCTACCGAAAAAGTCCATGTTATTTTCGTTTTTAAGTTTAGAAAAATAATTTATTTCCTGCATGAGAACTTGATAAGAGATGGGATCTCCGTATTTTTCTCTGAGAGCAGTTTTAATTGTTGGCCAGGTGGTCAGGTCTGGTCGTGAAAGTAAAAAGTCTTGCGCATCTTTTACAATTCGCGAGCCTATGCAATATTCTGTTAATTCTGAGTGTTGTACTTTAAACTTATTATAAAACCTATCTATTTTTAAAATAAAAGACTCTAAATGTTCCGGTTTTCCGTCAAATGTTGGGAGGTATGAGGCTAATAATTTAAATTCTTCCATTTTTGTACTCTTACAAACTACTTGATTATTATTTGAAGGGGTTTCTAGTTTTAATTGAGTTAGAAAACTTGCTAAATTTTCAATATTTTCATCAGTCATGAAAAATTGTTTTCTTAATAACTACCTAATCTAAGAAGTTTTTTAACGAATAATCAGCAAAAAACTTACAGGAAGAGCAACGGGCTTCCGATAAAGATCTTCATGTGGTTTTCTCCGCAAAAGGTAAGCGTAGGCTGTATTCTTCGTGTCTTCTGGTGCGTCGGGTTCGTTGAGGAAAATTGGCCTATTTTTCCTCTGGAAAATGGGAAACAGCGTGGGATCCGTCACAATGGTTGCCCAATAAAGGAGGATCGTTTTCACTACTGCGGTCTCTTGATGAACCAGTTCCCGTAGGATAGCTACTAAAGGCTTGAGAACCACACTCTTGCAATGGTATCCCAATAAAGAAGAGCTGTAGCTATCCTGTTCGCAGCGCCAGTTAAATGATCACCACCAGAAAATCACTTTTTAAAAAACTTTATTTATTACTACGGCTTACAACTATGTAGCTCTTGCTACTTCTAAACCTAAGAACAGACTGACTGGTATATCTATACGACTATGCATGAAAGAAAAAGTGCGTTTGTTTTTATATTAAGATGTTTACATTAGAAAGGTTAATGCTTAATGTTAAAATAATGATTAGAACGTTTACTTTCAAAAACATATCAGTGAATGTGTAATTATCTACTTATGGGTAAAGAATGTGGAGACGTAACAATATGTATCTGTCATTAAATGATGGTCGTTAACAATAGTGGAGGCCAGGTAGCCTCCATCCTGTAACGGAGGTCACTTAATACGGTTATTCAATATATATATACCTATACAGTGTGTCCCATTAAGGATAGCTTCCAGATTTGTCAAGGAAACTACTAACGCTACAACTTCGGGAAAAAAATCTTGATAAAATTGGGTTCTACGAATTTACTAAAAATATTTTTGTTTTTCTGGTTGCCCCCTAGGAGGTACAAATGACATATCCCAGCGAAAAAAGCCCATTTTATGTCGAAATAATATGAATAACATGCATAAAATATATCATAATCATAATTCTTGAAAAATTCTACACCATTTGGACCCCCCTCATGTAAGGGGACGCAAAATATAACTTGTTATTTAAAAGTTAATTACTCTTATATGTTACGTAAAGTAATGTTTTTATTTTAAAAGTGTACTATAAAAAGTCTAGGAAATACCAATCTCTTTAATTTTCTATGCAATTTGTGTTTTTGACTCTGTGAAAATTTTTGAAAATTAACAAAGCTAAGAACTTCTCTAAAATTCTAAGTAGAAACCTATAAATATTTTTACCCAATGCTATTAAACAAAGCTATTTTAATACAGATTTCTGAAAATCGCATATTCTAATTTAATTTAATTTTCAAGACATTAAAAGAAAGTGGTGTCTTCATGTGATGATAGAAAACTTATTTTATACTTGTGACTCGTGTTTACTTTTAACAGAATTTTTTAAATATAATTAAATCCTAAACAAACTTCAAACTAAGACATTAAAGACACAATTAACACACAATGATTAAAACAAAATAAACATTTTAAAGAATAAAGTATTTTTATTACTTCGATATGAACATGCAGTTCTTAGAAATCTGTTCAATTATCTTTGCTTAATAACTCTAAATTAAAATATTGATAGGTTTCTATGTATAATGAATGAGCTTCTTTAGCAGGGAGATGTGATTGGTGCCCCTTAGGGGACAACCAGAAAGACAAAAATATTTTTAGAGAATTCATATTAAGTACCCAATTTTATCATGAAAGTTGTTTTTTTTTTTAAGTTCTAGAGTTAGTAGTTTCCGAAATAAATTCAGAGGTCACCTTTAATGGAACTCCCTGAATGTATTAACAAAAAAATATTTACCAAAAAACCCATTACTGCCTAGGTAACCTGTGTTGTAATATTTGAAGAAATGCGTTCGTATCATAGGAATTTTTACATTTGCGAAGACGCCTGAGTTACCGTAGTATTTTGAAGTGGTCGTGGATAAAAATCGTAGTTTCGTATTCTCTGAGAATTTATCGAACCTTCTAAAATTACTTACTTCCTTGTCAGTGCCTTTAAAACCGCAGTTTTTGATTTAAAGTCCATACACGGTCCTACATACAATAGTTTATCGAAACGCCCTGGTCTAAGGAGTGCTGGGTCTATTAGATCGGGTCTGTTTGTAGCACCTATAAAACAAAACTCAAATAATTTCCATGATTTAATTTTGTTTGTATGTAGCTTTTGCAATTTTAACATTCTAAAAACGAAAAAATTAATTTAAAAAGTTTATAAAATTGTATTTGAACATAAATCTAAAAAATATACAATAAAAAACATAAACATGTAGCAAAAAACATAAAGAAAAAACACTTGATGTTTTTAACAACAAACGTAAGCTCTAGTTTTGATACTTATAATGTCTTATGCACTAAAAATTGTACAACCTCAAGTGAAAATATTAATGTAATAAACCATATTGAGAGATTTTACTCTGAGACTAGCAGTTTGTCAATAGTTTCTGATCTTCTTTACTACAACGAATCGATAGCAAAAAAACGAAATTTACAAAATACACCGGAGGACCACAAGAATACATACCGGGTGCGACTTGGAGACTATACGCAGACACGTGTTTACCCTTGTTGGAGATCGTCAGTGCGACATAAGTTTTTATAGTCGAATAATATGAACGATCAAATCAACAAGTCATGGACAAATGCTCGGCAAAACATCAGATAACAGAATGAGAAATAAATTCGCAATGTCCATAGTGGAGTTAAATATAAATAAAAAAGAGAATTATTATGAGGCTATAGCATTGATTGAATGATTCAATTTCTACTGCAGAGGTTAACTATAATAATAGGATATATTTAGAAAAGACCGAAATAGACTAATTACTGGTAAATCACAGGGTGGTGGGGTTTTGTTGGTGGTTAAAAATTGTATTAATGTATCGTAAATGCCAATATTTGATATGAATCAGGAGGCATTATGTGTTAGGATTAAACTAAATAGTACAGTCCATTCCATTTTTATTTAGACAGAGATACTTTATGGATGAAAAATATATTATTATGTAATATGCCTGTTAAGGCGGCCATGATATTCGTTTTTATTTGTACACCGAACATAACAAAGAAAACGCGTTGCAGACCCAATATGCCTGAGAGACCCAGACTGGTGAGCGAAGTCATCCAAAAAATAATGAATTCAAATTCAATTTAGACGTTTAAAAACGCATGAGCGGCTTTAAATTTTGCGTATTTTTTATTAGAAGCTTTTATCTAACTTCACCTCTATGTATGTATGTTTATATTTTCGGGTCAAATCTTGCAACTCAATTTTGATTAACATCTAGATGTCCGATTGAATTGAAATTTGGTATTCAGTTATAGTTCCGGTGACAATACAATAATATGGTATTATTAGGCACCCCCTGGAGGGGGGACGGCCAAGTTTGTCCGATTTTAACCAAGATTGGTATACGGGAATTTTTGGGGATAAGGAATACGAAGTTTTGATCAGATTTTAAAAATTCAATATGGTGGATTCAAGATTTTCGGTCATGTTTTGCTAATCAATTTTAACTGACTTACACACACGCATAGTTCTGTTAACAATAATATGGTATTATTAGGCACCCCCTGGAGGGGGGACGGCCAAGATTGTCCGATGTCAACCAAAATTGGTATACGGAGGTTTTCGGGGATAAGGAATACGAATTTTTGATCAGATTTTGAAAATTCAATATGGCGGATTCAAGAGGAATGATTTTTAGTCGTGTTTTGCTAACAAATTTTAACTTAATTATACACAACCGCCTGTCTAGACCCAGACTGGTGAGCGAAGTCACCCAAAAAATAATGAATTCAAATTCAATTTAGACGTTTAAAAACGCATGACCGGCTTTAAATTTTGCGTATTTTTTATTAGAAGCTTTTATCTAACTTCACCTCTATGTATGTATGTTTATATGTTCGGGTCAAATCTTGCAACTCAATTTTGATTAACCTCTAGATGTCCGATTGAATTGAAATTTGGTATGCGGTTAAAGTTCCGGTAACAATACAATAACTTGGTATTATTAGACACCCCCTCTCCCCCTACCAGGGGAGTGGAGGGGGGAAACACCTAAGTTTGTCCGATGTCAACCAAAATTGGTATACGAAGATTTTTTGCGATAAGGAAACGAATTTTTTGATCAGATTTTGAAAATTCAAAGATGGCGGATTCAAGAAGGACGATTTTTAGTTATGTTTTTCTAACCAATTTTAACTGAATTATAGACATCCGACTGTCTTCAAATTTGGTATGCGTTTAAAACAACAACAACAATACAATAACTTGGGTATTTTAGGCACCCCTCCCCCCTACGAGAGGAGTGGTGGGGGGAAAACACCTAAGTTGGTCCGACTTCAACCAAAATTGGTATACTGTGTTTCTTAGGGATAAGGAAAACGAATTTTTGATCAGATTTTAAAAATTCAATATGGCGGATTCAAGATAAACGATTTTTGGTCATATTTTTCTAACCAATTTTAACTGACTTATACACATCCGATTGTCTTTAAATTTGGTATGCGTTTATAGTTCCGGTGACAATAGAATAATATGGTATTATCAGGTACCCGCGTCCCCCGAACGAGGGAAGTGAAGGGGGAAAAAGATTTATTGTATTCGATTTTAATCAAAATTGACATACAGGGGTTCTTAGAGAAGAGGATTATGAATTTTTGATCAGATTTGAAAATATCAATATGGCGGGTTCAAAATGGACGATTTAGAGTACAAATCTAAAAATTAAGAAATAATTTTATGTAAAAAAAAGCTTTTCAACTTCAAGCTTTTATACAAAAATATAAAGTTCACAATCATAATAATAAAAGCGATGAGCGCATTATAGAAAGTTTTACCATGTTGACTTTGAAATTTTGTCTTATTGATTATATGATTGTTCGCAAGAATCTGAATTTACTATAATGCAGAGAAATGCAAGGGTAAGTAAATTCAACCCAAGTCGACCTAATTTCCGGCCATCGCTTTTATTATTATGATACCAGAATGCTAAAAATTATTTTCTACTTTTTAGTGAATTTTATATTTTATAAAAGCTGGTAATTTTGATTGAAATCGAACAAACTAAATCTTTTTCCCCCTCCACTTCCCTCGTTAGGGGAGGTGGGTATCTGATAATACCAAATTATTGTATTGTCACCGGAACTATAAACGCATACCAAATTTGAAGACAATCGGATGTGTATAAGTCAGTTAAAATTGGTTAGCAAAACATGAGCAAAAATCGTCCATTTTGAAATCGCCATATTTAATTTTCAAAATCTGATCAAAAATTCGTATTTTTTATCCCCAAAAACCCCCGTATACCAGTTTTGGTTGAAATCGGAGAAACTAAATCTTTTTCCCTCTCCACTTTCCTCGTTAGGGGGAGGTGAGTACCTGATAATACCATATTATTGTATTGTCACCGGAAGTATAAACGAATACCAAATTTGAAGACAATCGGATAAGTCAGTTAAAATTGGTTAACAAAACATGACCAAAAATCGTCCATCTTGAATCCGTCATATTGATTTTTTAAAATCTGATCAAAAATTCGTATTCTTTATCCCCAAAAACCCAAGTATACCAATTTTGGGTGAAATCGGACAAACTTAGGCGTTTTCTTTCCTCCAGGAAATGCCTAACGATACCATATTATTATATTGTCACAGGAACTATAATCGCGTACCAAGTTTGAATTCAATCGGACTACAAGTTAGTCAAAATTGAGTTTCAAGATTTTTATCCGAACATAGAAACATATATACATAATAGAGGTGAAGTTAAATAAAAGCTTGTAATAATAAACTTAATGTTTTCTAATTTTGAGAAAAAATTATTTGGGGGGTGGTTGAGGGGGTTGATATATGTGAAAATTCAAAAAAGTTTGGATCCAAAGCTGTAAATTAATAAAAACTATCTAAAAACTGCATATTCCTAGCAGCCTTAAGGCTGCGACGAATTTCCAGTTTTTAGATTTAAAATAACAAATTACTTACTAATATTAGAGGGAATTGTGACGAAACAGATTTCTATTGATCTTGCTACTCTTGCGGCTATATGTCTATTGTGCCCCTGAAAATGACCAATGGGTGGGTGCATCCACCATGCCTGTGTCCCAAACAATGTCTGAGCTTCATTCATTTGAGATTTCATAACCAGTCCCTTCTATGATGTCTAGAGTTCGCACTATTTACGTTTATGTATTGGATCAGCACTTGCGGCCTTGGCCATATCTAGTACACTTTGATCAATTGTCTTAGGATAAAAATAACAAAATGGCAAAAAAAATGGTTCAAAAACTTTCTATTACAATCAACTTTTCTGAATAAGGTCCTGTCCATACTGTGATCAGTGTGGCCAAAAATCTAGGGAGAAACAAAAAAATAAACGTCAGATTGAAATTTTCGTTGACAGGTAACGTCAATCAATGTGGATAAACTTCAGGTGGAAAATACTGTAAGACTTTATTATGTGTAATTATAGTTTATATTGTTCCAAATCCTCTCTGTCATTCATATGAGCAGGTTTTTGATAAGATTGAAACTAACATCACCAATAATAATATCAATAGCTCAGAATGTATTAGAGTTGCTGATTTTAATATTCCAAGTTATGTAAACGCACTGTTTTGTAATGAAAACCTAAATACTCTTAAAGCATTCTTATGATCCAACAAATTTGTCTCAATTCAATTTTGTCAGAAATTTTAATGACGTGGTAGAACGATTTGCAAGTTTTTTTAAGTCAGTTTATATAAATGACACTGAAGCAAACTGTTATTTTAATCATAGTTTTGTGAGAAATCTATATGTACACAGGACATAAAAAAGGCAATAAAGAAGATAAAAGCCAATAAATTCATAGGCCCTGATAGAATTCCTTTATATACTTTAAAAGGCTGTAGCGACTTTTTACTTGAACCTTTGCAGGATTTGTTGCTAATAAATGGAAAATTAGCAAAATTATTCCTATTTATAAGTCTGGTCCCAGACGGGATATTACAAATTAAATTATCGGCCTATTAGTATTGTGAGCGCAATTTCCAAAATATTTTAAGTGATAATTTTTGAAATAATATTTAATTAGGTTGCTGGTAAAATAACTTCATGACAACATGGAATTCTCCCAAAAAAATCTGCTTTAACTAATCTGACTACTCACATAAATAACAAATCCCAGGTAGATGTCATATATACAGATATGGAAAAGGCTTTTGATAGGGTAAGACATTGCATAATAATTAGATCTCGATGTGACATAGAAGCACCAAGTTGTCGAAATTAAGATAAAAGCACATCAGGTGTTCCGCAGGGTTCCAAATCTTGGTCCTCTCCTTTTTTTGATAGCTATAAATAGTATATTCTGTAATATAGAGAATGTTAAGGGTCTGGTCTCTGCAGTTAATTTTAAGTGTTTTTATCAAATAAACTCCTTGGAAGACTGCGAAACCTTTCAAAATGACTGTTGTATCGTAGCAAATTGGTCTGACAGAAATAGTTTTAAGTTAAATGTTGGTAAATATGCTTGTAGGTCGTTCACGTTAAACAGTACTGTTATTCAAAATGATTATACAATAAATGGGTCAAAACTTCAAAGAACTAATGAGAAAAAGATCTTGGAGTTGTTTCTGATACAGCACTGTTGTTTAAGTAACCATATTATATCCAAAATTGGAAGTGCACAAAAAATAGCTGGTTTTATAGCAAGGAATACTAAAAACTTTCATATTGAAACAAGCCTCTATCTTTTTGACACATTATTTTTGCCAATACTGGAGTATGCCAGTCTAATATGGTCTCCGCAATATAGTGTATGGGTTTCATTTATCAAAACAGTGAAAAGAACGTTCCTAAAATGTATGTATTTTAGAAAATTTGGTATTTATCAAGAACGAGGGTGCAACAATAACTATCTATTGGGTCTTTTTAACCGACTATCACTAAGTAAAAGAAGCATTAAAATTTGTTTAGTTACTTTATTTAAAATTAAAAAAAAAAACGTCCTGAAATTCAAGAACTAGAAATATATTTTATTTTGCTCAACCAAGAACAAAGAATCCGGCACGAAATACATTGAAAAATTATTTCGGTAAAATTTGATAAATTTATAGTATGTTTTGGTGGGTGATGAGATACGAAAAATGTGATTTCTATGTCTAGTTCCACAGATATAGACAGCCAA
Source organism: Oxystoma pomonae (assembly GCA_963921995.1). Lineage (NCBI taxonomy): Eukaryota > Metazoa > Arthropoda > Insecta > Coleoptera > Brentidae > Oxystoma > Oxystoma pomonae. The sequence goes on from OY998169.1 coordinate 28,453,208, forward strand.
AGTTTAAAAAGTCATTTTGGGGTATATTGGGCACGCTCTAAAAGGCATTTCCTGGCCGAAATAAAATAAGCTATTGACAAATATGGGTTACTGAGGGACCACACATGAACTTTCTTATTATTATGTTGGTAAAATGTTAACCGGTTGTATATAAGGGCTATTCAAAAAAATCCGCGATATAAAAATATAAAAAAATATTTTTGAGCAACTGACTTTGACTAGTACTCAACAGTGTACCTATATAGGAATGAGAGAGAGTCATTACCAATAATCATAATTTATAGCATATTGTTTGTTTGATAATTCAGCCCCACCAAAAGTGTTAAATTGTTATTTAGTTTAGAAAACCTTGAGAAACTTTTAAAAAATCATAATTCCCAATGCAAAACATAAAGAAGTGGTAAAAAATTGCACCCTGTATTAGATAAAAGTATGATAAAGGCGTACGCAAAATTAAATTAAAATCTCTCGATCAGTTTTAAAGAAATTAAAAATTGATTACTTTTTTGTTAAAATTAATGATATAGAACTTTGTGCATGTACCTCGTAGATACGAAAAAAATTAAAATTATTTATAGTTTATTTACCTATCACTTTAACTGAATGCTCAAGAATATTTATATTTTTAAGTCGCAAAATAATTAGTTCGTAGTAGAAAACAATTTTCGTCAAGTTTTTATGGTAAAAAAAATTTAAAAAAACACACAAACTAACTGTTACTGGAAAGAAAAACTTGTTCAGTTTATCTAGAAAATACTAAAATATTAGTGTTTGCTCAAAAATTATTTTTTTATTTTTATATAGTCCCTATATACAACCTGTTAATATTTTACCAACATATTCGTCAATAATTTATTTTATTTCGGTCAGGAAATGCCTTTTTGAGCGTGTCCAATATACCCCAAAATAACGTTTTTTTTTTAAACTTTGACCGTCTATATCTATGAAACTAGACATAGAAATCATTTTATGTTCCCATATTTTTCTCATAACCCACTATAACATACCAAAATTTGATCAAATTTCAGAGAAATAATTTTTCAATGTATTTCGTGCGAGTATCCCAATTTATAACCTCTGTAACGTGTTCAATGAGTAGGCTTCCGATCTTAATGCTTTTAAAAAGGTAATATATGGTAAATTGCGACCGATATAAGTAGGTACAACAAATGTTAAATATATATTAATTTTTGCATAGGTCTGTTGTCTCTGACTTAAATTTTAATATAATTAGATATCATTTGTGATACTAAATTGTAAGTAGGCATCTCTAATAGGCTATGGCTGTAGACACTTTGTTGAAATAAATAACTAAATAAATGAATGAATTAATTAATTAATTGATAGATTCTCTAATTGGCTATGGCTGTAGACGCTTTGTTGAAATAAAGATAGATTAGATAGATAGATAGATTAGATAGATAGATTAGATAGATAGATTAGATAGATAGATATATTAGATAGATATATTAGATAGATAGATTAGATAGATTAGATAGATAGATTAGATAGATAGATAGATTAGATAGATAGATAGATTAGATAGATTAGATAGATAGATTAGATAGATAGATTAGATAGATAGATTAGATAGATAGATTAGATAGATAGATAGATTAGATAGATAGATTAGATAGATAGATTGATAGATTAGATAGATATATTAGATAGATAGATTAGATAGATAGATTAGATAGATAGATTAGATAGATAGATTAGATAGATAGATTAGATAGATAGATTAGATAGATAGATTAGATAGATAGATTAGATAGATAGATTAGATAGATAGATTAGATAGATAGATTAGATAGATAGATTAGATAGATAGATTAGATAGATAGATTAGATAGATAGATTAGATAGATAGATTAGATAGATAGATTAGATAGGTAGATAGATTAGATAGATTAGATAGATTATATAGATTAGATAGATTAGATAGATTAGATAGATTAGATAGATTAGATAGATTAGATAGATTAGATAGATTAGATAGATTAGATAGATTAGATAGATTAGATAGATTAGATAGATTAGATAGATTAGATAGATTAGATAGATTAGATAGATTAGATAGATTAGATAGATTAGATAGATAGATAGATAGATAGATAGATAGATAGATAGATAGATAGATAGATAGATAGATAGATAGATAGATAGATAGATAGATAGATAGATAGATAGATAGATAGATAGATAGATAGATAGATAGATAGATAGATAGATAGCAGTGTAGTAGTATTTATTTATTTGGATAAAAACCAATCACAATAAATTTACAAATGAAAACAAAAATAACTTAAAACTAAGTGTTTAACACATGTTTAAAAATCAAAACAATTTTGACACAAAGTATGACAACAAAGCCTATACCAAATGGCCAACAATAATCCACCAAGTCAACCAGGACTGGCGTCAAAAACCCCCACCCACCATCTATAGAGATGGGAGGCTGCGTAAAATGTAAATGTGTGTGTACTGCAATGTAACGAGGAAAAAAATACATCTATAAAACACAACTTCAGAGTAGAAATGAAAGGAAAACTCCACAGTATTACCTAATTATTCAATAAATGCTTTTTAGTCATATTTTTTGTTTTATTTAAGGACCCACTTCGGCTGTCCCAAGGAAAAACACAGTAAGTGACTTGGGAAAGAATTAGAGAAAAATGTATTTAAATGAAATGGTTGATTTGCAACATGTTTTACATATATTGATATTCTAATAATGCGTGTGAATACAGCTGAAAGTGGCTTTTTACACCTTAAAGCTTAGAGCCTCTAAATTGATATTAGATGGAGCAGCATTGGAAAAATGTTTTTTTTTTGTGAAAATTTTGAATTTTGAAGCTTGATGTCACACTCACTGTGTTTGGTTTTTGCGCCATAACTCGCTTATTTTTTATCAGATTTTTTTCAAATTTAGACAGAAACGTACGGAAAAGTTCGGCAAATTTAAATCCAATAAAAACATAATTTTCAGAAAAATGTCAGTTACTGTGTTTTTGCTTGGGACAGCCGACTTCTTACCTCAATAGGCAGCAGGTTCTACATTGACAGTCCCTTATCAAACAAACCAAAATTACTAACGTTTTTCTTTATGGGGTTTATACATAAATTTTCTTGGTGTCTTCTTTATTTCTTTTTAGGAAATCCGGTAAATAAGAAGGCTGAAGACCATGTTCTATTTTATAGAGAAACAAAAATAATTGATATTTAAAAACTTGTTCCGCATTTTAAAGATTTTAACATATTTTTTATTGGTTCATATCTATTGCAATTTAAAATTGTTCTCATGGATTTATTTTGAAGCACATGTAATTGATTCAAATAAGTCTTGTTACCAAAATATAGCACAGATCCACAGTAATCAAAGTGTGGTTTTATTATGGCATTAAAAATATTTTTTTTGTCTTAGGAGAAACTTTAAATCTCAGTCGAGATAAAAAAAAACCCACCTTTTTACCTATCTTTTGAATTATATAATCAAAATAATCATTCAGATTTAACTGGCTATTCAACATAAAGCCATGATATTTTATTTTTTCTACAAACTCAATCTTATTATTATTCATTTCAATATCAAAATTACTTATAAAGTTTTGCTTATCTAATTTTGTTTTACTTATATACATTTTGATTTGGTTAAGTTAAGCTTTAATTTGTTTGCACATAACCAAGAATAGATAAATTTTAATTTTTTGTTTACAGTAGGACAAATTGTTTCATGTGATTTTGAGCTGAAAAATATGACGGTATCATCAGCAAATAGTTGTATCTGACAAAGGTCCAAATTTTATGATATATCATTGATATACAGACCGCTTTAAGCTACTGCGAACATAGGGGGAATCAAGTCCAACTTACTCTCCGTGCCGTACGACCGAGGTGGATTCGAAGCACGCTGCAGTGTTATCTTTTGGAAATTCATTTTGTTTTTATTATTTTATTTTATTTCTGCCTTGCTCGAGAAACAGATGGGTAAGTTCTTAATTGAAATAATACATTTTTAAAACCAAAAATGGATGTCTACGAAGTTGCCGAAAAAGTGCAGATGGTCAAATGGTCAAATCGTCATAACCCAACACACGTTCGATATTGGTCGAGGGAAAATTTGCATTTGTATTTTGACGTAAGAACACAGTATCCCCAAAAACTAAATGTTTGGGGGGGGGTATTATAGGGGAACACGTAATTGGGCCATTTTTTTATTAACGGCAATTGCAATTTGAATGGTCCTAGATACTTGGATCTACTGCAGCAGCACATTATTCCAACTGCTAGGCAGTTGTTAGGTGTAAGATTTGGTGAAACATGGTTTCAACAAGATGGTTGTTCCGCTCACAATGTTGGCCTTGTTAGGGAATATCTTGATAATGTATTTCCTAATCGGGTTATAAGTACACGGGGAACTATTTTATGGCCAGCTCGATCTTCCGATCTTGCTCCTAATGACTTCTATCTGTTTTTGAAGAAGCTTTTCAAATTATCACCCCTAACATGCTTGGAAACGTTAGAAGGGGTTTTTATAGTAGGCTCGGATATTGTCTAGCCGAGCAAGGAGGACTTTTCGAACATTTGCTTTAATTTTTTTTTTGACTGGAAGAATCTTTTTGGTTTTTAGAATGTATTATTTTATTTTGAGAACTTGCTTTTATTTTGTTTCTCCTTATTATTTTCATTGTAACACGTCGTCACTGATAAATCTGAGCAGTTGACAATAAAACGCTCTTATTTATCAGTGACAAAAAAATAAGAAAATTACGTTATAAAAATTTGCGTATTTATTGACCAAATTCCGGTTTCATTGACTACGCTCCACACAGCACCGTGGTTAGAGGCGTACTAAATACCAAAGGAAAGTCATGCAAGTGGTGATCGCGAGCCTGAGTATTGGTTGCTTCACTGATAGGCGTGCGGTGTCTCTGCATGTACGTACACTGGCAAATTAGACTTCTTCCGCCCTATGTTCGCAGTAGCTTGAAGCGGTCTGTATAGTGCAAATAGCAAAGGGCCCAAGACACTCCCTTGGGGAACTCCATACAAGGTTTTACGTTTTTCTGAGCAAATATTATTACATTTGACCTGGTACCTTTCAGATAGGTAAGATTCAAAAAAAGACAAAACTGTTCCACCAATTCCAAGTTTTTTTCTACAAACCGTTTCGAATGCCCTTTTCAGATCCAAGAACACAATACCAACAGTCTCACCATCATCCCTCATATGCTTCCAAGTATGTAGCAACAGTTGTATAACAGACTCACAGGAGTCAAATTTTCTAAAACCTGATAGATTTTTGTTTATAATTTTATGTTCTGAGCAAAATTCTAATAATTGATCGTAAACCACAAGCTCAACTAGTTTTTCTACTGCTGGAAACATAATTATAAGGCGATAATGATCTGGTTCTTTAGGGTTCAGTGTTTTTGGAATGGGCTTTATGATTGAACACTTTAGATCTTTTGGCATCTCTGCTAGTCTTAATATTGAATTTATAAGATTAAGTAAAGGATATCCTATCAATATATTTTTTATGAATAAGAAATCTATCTCATCAGTACTAGATGTGTTAACCTGTCTAAAAATAATATTTTGTAGATCAGATAAGTTAGTTTGCCCAAAATATTTTTTGGATGACTGTTACTGTTTGTTGAATTACAGTTTTCCACACTTGATTGTAAAATTATCAATGTATCTATAGAATTAACAATGTCCTGAATAATATCAAAGTAAAAATGTTTTAATGATTGGGAAATTTCTTTAGGCTCTGAGATTATTTTATTATCTATTTTAAGTTCAGCAATAGTATTATCATTATTTTGATTTATTATAGATTTAAGGGTTTGCCACTTTTTTTTTTTTTGGTTAAGTTTTACATAATTAATTTTTTGTTCATAAAAAAATCTCTCTTCTTTTAAAATAAACTTGAACTTATTTCTAGCAAACTCGTATTGTTCTCAAGACTTTGTTGTATTTAAAATTTTAAATTTATTGTAGCAATATATTTAATTCCTGAACTTTAGAGTCAAACCCTATTTTTTTTTGACAAGTTGGACAAGACACTGTCAACGGTGCTGCGATATCAAGGCTGCTTTTTAGATTACAAAATATTTTTTTTAGTATAATGTCTACATTGCAGCTATCATAATCCCAATCAGAGCCAAAAAAATATTCTGTACACTTGCCTATATCTAACCTAGCTCTAGTTTCTTTAGCGGATAAGCATTTTTTATTATTTGACAAAAGATTCACAGTCAACTTTACATGATCAGTTATTTTATAATTTTCTATTTTAATTTAAAGTTATTTGTTAATATTAGATCTATTATTGAACTACCATGTAAATACCAAAAACACCGGGGTGAGAGGCGGAGATTGCGGTGCGATACCGAAGTTTCACCCAATAAAAAAAAGCCTCCAAAGTGTAAAACAAAGTGATAGAAGCAAAATATTATACAAAAATACTGAAAAAAATTAAATAACCGCCAATTTTTAAGAATAAAAAGTTTGGTTGAAAAAATGTACACAGATGGCGTTTACCAAACGACATCTTATACTAAACCTTTTTTTAAATCGATTTTTCCCCGACACTACACTTCTGACACTCTAGAAAAATGGTTACCGCCCACACTACACGGAACCAGTTTACCAACAATAAGCATTTAGTCCACACTTTGTAACACCTTCATTTTAACGTAACCTACAAGATTTAAGCGGAAGCCACAGAACGTGTAATTTCTACGATGTATTAAATATGTTTGAACGGCAAATCACACAATCCAAGATAGCCGGCACTTTCCATGATCCACTAAGAGGCAAGAACATGATTTTATTTAATTAAAAGGACAATCTTGATTCATCCTTTTAGTCGTGTTCTGTCCGTAAATTTGTTTCAAGATTGATGAAAATAATTACGTTTCTTTGTCACAACATTTTCCATAAATAGTTTGTAAATACAATGCCCAGAAAGTTTAGATGCCGGGATATCAAAATTTAATATGAACATAAATAGACTTTAGCATTATTTTAGAACATTTAAGTCACTGGTTATTGTTTATAATTGGTTTGAACAAAGTAATCAACGTTTGGTTATTTTTGGTTATTAATTTTAAAATAATTTCACAAGTAAATTAAGAAGTTAGCTCATATTTGTAGAATATGAAGTTAGGTCTAACTCCTATTATTATAATGCAGTCCGGAAAAGGGTTTAGTAATACTTTGGAAATCTTCCATGTGCAAAGATACAACTTTGATCTGTGTGTCTTGAGATACGCATTACGTGTTCTATTCTTAATGTGAGCAGTAGCCTAAACTTCGGTCAAAAGTTAGCTTGTTTTTCTGAAGTTGTAAAATAAAATTTGTCGCCTTAAGGCGTGCTTCATACATATTTTTTTTTCTGGTTTATTTGAGAATCATGGTGATTCCAAAAATGGTTTTGGGTTTAATGTTTTGGAGTGGTTTTCCCTTCGCCCTAATGAAGTTAAAGTAAGTTGGTCATTAAGGCCCACGTATAGACTTTTCCTTAGTGCTGTTAGTTTGGTTAAAGCGTCTGTTTTATTCCTTGATTATTTTACCTAATTCAGGGCTATTTTTTACAATTTTTTCAAATAAAAATTGGAAAATTTGTCAATCAAAGGTCTACAAACGGGCCATAATCTTTATTGTTGGCCTCCGCAAAATACTTTCTCTTGTTGACTATAGGGAACCTGGTTTTAGTTATAAAACCTCAAAAAAATTAAGATCGAGAGCAATGACTGCAATGTCCAACTTGCTGACAATGGCTGCTGGTGCCTAGACAGCTTTATTTTTATGATCCTTGACAACCTGTTATGACCAGCCTGATGTTGAACTTAACCTAGGATTTAAAAGGCCAGATTTTTCCAACTTCAGGTTTCTAGTTTTTTTATTAAAATTAATTCCATTTAAATATTTAAAATGTTTTAATTAAATTGCTAAAACAAGGTAACTATTTTAGTTTGTATACCTATACAACTCGAGTTCTAAAAGTAAATTTTAAGGTACCAACATTTTTACACTAGAATGTTGGCTTAAAATTTCTTGTTTTATTTCTAACGATACCAATTTTTTGACTTTACCTTTTCTCAGTTTAGGTTATTAAAACTGAAAGGCGCTTTGGAGAGGAAATAAAATAACCACATAACATTACAACAATAAACTTACAAAAATCAGATAAACGAATAACAAAAATAACAGCTTCCCATTGTTAGCTTAGCCGGAGTCCCAAGTCTGACCTAACAAGGTTACAAACCTTACTGTAATATTTCCAACTTCTGTTAAGTAAGCCAAATGACAAACGTACTGCACTAAATTAAATTAAATTAAACTGATGTCGTCCAAATATTATCACTTCTGTATAAGAAACAAAAATATTATAATTCAAACAGGGAAACTGAGCCTCGCCCAGTTGATCAGTATATTTTGAACGTTTGAGTCAGTAAAATACCTTAATTATTTAATTTTTTATTATTATTATTAGTCTTTATTGTCTTTCAGAAATATTTTCCATGACAATGGTTTCGGCTACTCTAACTTAACTATAACATGTTGGAAAATAGTTCAGAAAAAAATACTAAATTTAATATACAGGGTGTTTCAAATTCGATGCTTACCATGGGGATTTCCTAAACGGTAGGAGATACAAAAAAATTTAAATTAAAAGTTGCGCAATTTGACGCTGTGCTCAAAAACAAAAAAAAAAGTTTACAAATTCCGGGTAGTTCCGGAGATCAGCCCAAATTTAATTTAATAAAACCCCAAAATCTTTATTTTTTAGATTTTATTTTTCTATTCCCTTATTCTTAAAGCTGCCAAAAAACACTTAAAACTTTCTACAGGCACTTTTTTAAGATCTACCTAATGAGAGGTCGGTTTTCGAGATTTGACATTTCAGTGTGACAGGAGTACGGTCAAGTTCATTTTTTCTTATGGACACATGCTATTTTTCTCCTACCGTTTGGTTCATAAAGGATGACAGATATTTTACAACCTTATTTTGACAATTATCTGACGTTTTGAGTTAATTGACAATCATCAGCCCAAATTGAAAGATTAAAATACAAAGAGAAAAACGTATTTTTAAATATTAGGTAAAGTTATTTGTTATTTTTAAAATATCTTGAGTAAGTTAAAAGCAAAAATTAAATTTGGGCTGATGATGGTCAATAAACCCAAAACGTCAGGTGACTTATCAAAATAAGCTTGCAAAATGTTGTCTGTCGTCCTTTATGAACCAAAGAGCAGGAGAAAAAAAGGATGTGTCCATAAGAAAAAATGAACTTGACAGTGCTCCTGTCACACTGAAATGCCAAGTCTCAAAATAGGATCTCTCACTAGGTAGATCCTAAAAAAGTGCCTGTAAAAAGTTTTATGCGTTTTCTGACAGCTTTAAGAATAAGGGGATTTTTCCGCCTATCTCCGGAACTATCCGGAATTTGTAAACTTTTTTTTAGTTTTGAGCAAAGCATCAAATTGCGCAACTTTGCCCTAATTTAAACCTTTTCGTATCTACTACCGTTTAGGAGATCCCCATGGTGAGCATCGAATTTGAAACACATTTAAAAGATTCTGAAATCAATTTTTTACTGTTCATGATTCGTGAAAAAAAGTACCTAAATGAAGCAGCCTTCTACTAATTTTAATAATTTTGTGAGATATACTGTCAAATTTTATTAAGCCATAAATTAAACGACAGCACATATTTTGAATTTTTTGTATTCTATAACAATCAGCTTGTTTTAAACAAGAACCATAAAGAAAATCTGCATAATTAAAGTGTGATAAAACTTACGATTCACATAAGGTTAAAATTCAAAATATGACGACTACTGTATAGTTGTTTCATTGAAATGTATGCTTTTTAATTTAATTAATTTAACTAATCTAACTAACTAACTTTTGGCCTTGTATGTTTATGTTATTTAGAGCAGAAAATATATTTTAACTTTTTTTTCGACCAAAAAACATTAATTTTGATTTAGTAGGCTTCAACTGTAAAACGTGTTGTTTCAAGGCATTTGATATAATCTGTAGATAGTTATTTATGTTATTTAACGATAAATTAAGGACAGATAAGTTAAAATGACAGTACCCTTACTTATCATCGGCAAATGCCTGTACTTTGCAAAATTGTGGGGATTTTAAAATATCTGCTGTGTAAATTATAAAAAGGAGAGGTCCCAAACTTGCGCTTGGGGAACGCCTGAGAGCAACCCTACACTCTTCTGAAAATTACTCGCCAAGTTTAATTTTTTGGGTTCTGTGTTCCATATACGATATAGTTAATTTTAAAGTTTAAAGCCATATTTATTTATTTATGAAAGGATTTAGAATAATCCAGAAAAACAAGGATGCTCTCTAACCCCTCATGATATGTTTCAACAATATCGTTCATAATTACCGCCAGCGCACCAAATGTTGAATATGCCTTTCGGAATCCATTTTGGACATCAGGAATAATATTTTTGATAAAACTGGTAAAATTTATATGATTAGAAGGTCGTTAAAAGTTTCTGGTTGTTTTGTTTTAGGCAGTAATTTACCTATTCCGATTTTCCAAGATGCTGGAAAATAGTTTTGTTCAATACAGGAAATTATATTGGTAATCTATGGATCAATAAAGGGACTACAATATTTAAGCATGTTTGCCCTGATACCATCAATACCACAAGCGTTAATGTTTATACTGTGTAGCTCTGTGCTAACTTTTGTCACGGTGTACATGCGAAAAGAAAATTCTTGGTTACCATACCGATTATTTTGTGCAAAGTGCTGATTGGTGAGCTCTGTATTTGCAAGTGCATTAGGCAGTTGCACATTTTGTTGTTTTTTTGAGTAGACAGTTTAATTACTTAGAGCTTGCCAGGTTTTCTTGATTTGATATAAAATTAATATATGCTTTTTTTTTCGACCTAACCATAGCCACCGTAGAGTTGCGTAATTCTTTAAACCGGGACCAATCCGTGTTAAGTTTAGATTGTTTATAATTTTAAAGTGCTTTGTCCCTTTCCTTCATAATTAACTTTAAATTTGGGGTCAACCAGGGCGCTTTTGGTTTTGTTACTCTGACTGTTTTAATAGGTGCAAGATCATCAAAAATACTCAAAATAAAACCCTCTAAAAAGTTTATTTTTGAATCAATATTATTGTCATACAAAATATTGTTCCAAGGTAAAGAACGAAAATTATGTAAAAAGTTGTTAATGTGAAAACAAGCAAGTTACATATTTTGGCGCCATTTTTTTGTTTTAAGGTCTAATTCAACATATACTAGCATATGGTCTGAAAACGTATCAGCTGATTTGGTACCGCATAATAAAATTGTCTCTGAGTTAGAAACAAAAATGGGTTCTACTAATTTGCTACTGTGACTGGTTATATGCGTAGACTCATTTAAAATTTTAAAAACAGGGTTATTTAAATTAAAAAAGTCTGTGTTTAAGTCGCCCACGCAAATAACACTATCATATTACATTGTGAAGCAACACAAAATATTGTCAAAAACTTTAACATGCAAATTTAAGTTTAAGTGTGGTGGTCTTTAAAATTAGCTAAAGCAATTTTTTTAGATCCTACCATTAGTTGGAAGCAAATAGACTCCAACGAATCCGTAGTTTCAAAATCAAATTTAATTATCTCAACATCTAAATTATTTTTAAAATAGGCTCAAACTCCACCACCTCTATTAAATTTTCTGTTGCAATTAAAGAACTTATATCCTAGAATAGCAAAGATATCCGCATTCTGATCATTATTGATCCATGTTTCTATTAACAAAATTATATCAAAATTATTATTTTCTATGACCAGAGTCCTAAAGTCGTTAAAATCAGTATTAATTGATCGCAAGTTTATATGAGCCAATTGCATTTTAAAAAATATTGATAATCAGTATTATTAATAGAAAAAACAATGAAACCATCAGCCAATCTCCCGCCAACATCTTACTTATTACTAATTATTATGTACCTATTTATTTCTACAACTTAATAAAACACAAATAAAAGTTGAGAATATATTAAAATATATTAAACCTTCGCTCGGCACCTTCAAAGAGTACAGAAAAAATACTTAAACAACGAAAGGAAAACAAATTGGAAATGTAGTTTTAACCTTTTAGGACTAAGTAAGTATTTCACTATAGCCTACCTCAGTAGCTGCATTAATTTTTAAAAATGTTATAAACAATAAATAAAAATTTAATCAAAACAGAACAAAGTAAATACGCTCTAAGTTTTAAGAAGTTTATAAAAATGCAAAACATGTCTTTTGCTGAGCTTGGGGTTAGGGAGTCGAGTAAATTTGTCAAAAAGTTAAGACTTTCCCAAGTAGGTGGTCGAACTTCTCGGTACATTGGACATTTTATGAAGAATGTTCTAAAGTTTCCAATTCAAAAAGGATGCATACACTACACAGTTCTGAAGGTTTGACTTCGTACTTTATACCGTTAAATATAAATCTGGAAGTGTTTGTTAGCTAGTCTAATCTGCGAAATTATCCGGACAATCTATAGAGGGTTTTTAAATTTTAGGTAATTCTTTGTTTCGGGGTGGTTTTGAAAGAATGAATAAAAGACAGTATAGCTTGAGTTTTGTGCTATAACTACGTAATTTGTTTTAAAATTTTCGGATAAGTAAGTCCTTAGAGGCTTTTAGTTTTGAAATGGAAAGATCTTCCCATAACTCATGAAAACCTAAATCTATAAAACATAGTTTGATGTAGTTAGTCCAGTTATATTTGGGGTCGGTATCAAATAGCTTTAATAGCTTTTTTAGATATATTTTTTGTAGTCGGTCCGTGGGCATCGACAAAATGCGCAGAAGTAGATTTAAGATCGTTTTAAAGATATAAATAAAGAGCTATGTGGGTTGATTCAGTTTCTAAGCGAATCAGCGCTGATGACGTAGTGGTAGGTAATGACAGTAATTTTTTTAAAAAGTGTGTTTGAATCTGTTCTGTAGCATATCAGTGTATCAACAACCCTAGATTGCTATGGAAGAACATTCAAACAGTTTAACTCTATCCTCTCCCAGAATGTTGCTTTTGCTCTTGCTAACAAGGATAATATTTGGATATGCTTTTTTCAGTCATCTCTCGAAAAAAACTAGATGAGGAAAATTTTGCACCCAGATATTCGTAATTGCCAACGATTTCAACTAAGTATGGTTTAAATAGAAATTAAATTTTGGTAATGGACCACCTCCTTTAAAACATATAATTTTGCTTTTCATAGAATTTACTGGAAGCCAATTTATTTCGCAATAACGGTCTAGGTAGACAATTTTCTAGAAAGATCGATTTCTGAGTCTACCAGTACTATCAAGTCGTCACAATACAGAAGGAAGATTAAGTCATTGTTTCCATCTATGCTAATACCACTTTGGTGGCCTTTTTCTCGAAAAACATTTTCGATGTCAGGCAGAAATTTAATAAAAAGAAAAGGAAACAAGGATTCACCTTGCAAAACGCCTGATGTAACCTCATATCTTTTAGTAAAACCTGAGTTGCACATCACTTTTACATTCGCTCTATCGTACATGCTTCTAAAAATGGCAATTGTTCTCGAAATAAGACCTAGTGTTAAGCTTTTGCCATATTAGACCATGGGCGACAGAATCAACTCCTTTTTTGAAATCAATAAAAGCACAAAAGATTTTACGAGATTTTAATCTAAGATTTATTTATATATAAATAATTACATTGTCTGCACAGCTTCTTCCCTTTCGGAATCCAGACTGCACTTCGGGTATTATTTGAAAAGAGCTTTCCCAAGTTAATAGATGATTTAACAACATAGTAATAAATAGTTTCCCGGTGCAATTAACTAGTGCAATTACACAGTAGTTATTTGGGCCATCAGTAGGCCCTTTATTATAAAAACAGAGTAAATATAAAAGCCAATTTTATGGCAAATTTTTTAGAAATTCGTATTAGATACCATCGCATCCTGGTGCTTTGCCATTTTTGCACTGATTAAGTGCAGTCTGAAGTTCACGATAGGAAAAGTCAGTGTCTAAGGTGGGGTCAAAATATCCGAGTGCAAATGAAGAATAGAGATTTCTCTCTATGAATACTTGATCAAAGTACTGCTCCTAGAAATCACATGGTTAAAGAGGACGGTTTGTGTAGTTATTAAATGTCTTTATTGTTTGCCAAAAAGTTTTTGAATCTCTAGTATTTGACAGCGTGGTTCTTTTTTTTTTCAGTGCAGTGCCCCTGACCTATAAGTTTCCGCAAAGTTATTTATTTTGCATATTTTTAGCCTTGATAAATATTATTTTATTATTATTTTTTATAGAGTAAATGTGAATACCTGATAGCAAAGCCGCGTTATGAATGGAGTCGCAAAAATCATAGAATTAATATTTTCAAAAGGAACCGATATGCCTGCGGAAATGCGCATGTTTAATTTGTATATCAGGGCTATTGAATTATCAAATTTTAGAACGGATACAGTATTAGTGCTGAGAGAACTTTCTAAGTTACTTGAAAGCGTTTGAGAGTTGTCTATTGGGAAGTTCAGCATAAGACAAGAGGGAAAATGATTTGAAATTAAATCATCGTTCATAACATACAAATCATTAAAGTATTGTAAACAGTTGTAATTTAAAAAACAAAGATCATCTACACTCACACCGGTTTTTTTGAAAAAGGTAAAGTTTGAAGGTGAATCGTTTTTACTACGGCCATTAAGAACAAATGTTCTACCTCTTTTATTAACTATTAAATCTAGGCTTATATGATCAGTTAAGCGACCTACATCACCCACAAGCTCTGCACACATATTACCCATTTGACCTATTCTACCGTTAAAATCACCTGCAAAAATCCAGGGCTTGTTGGGATGCAGCTTTATCACTGAAGAGACTGAAATTTGCAAGCACTCTAAAACAAAATTTAGATCTAAATCTGGCTTAAAATACGAATAGTAAATCATAAATGAGAAAATATTTAGAAATACTGGTATTATTATCCACCAACTACTTTTACAAATTACGGTAAAATTAAAAATACTTTTAACTAAAATATATCTCTCTGTTGTAGCTTCAGAATAGACATACTGATAGTTTATTATATTCAAGTTACTGGAATGTTGATTGCTAAGCCATATCTCAGATAGACATAAAAATCAAAATCATGATAAACCTTTAAAAAATCTTCAAAATGGTCATGTCCTTCCATATTCCATAGAATCACCTTAAGCGGTCATTCCTATTGGTTAGTCGCTTCACTGGGTTTATTTACTTTTACCCCAGAATCGCGAAGTGGAGAAACATCCTCCTCTCTATCCCTTTTTGAAGCTTGAGTTTCCATTTGAATAATTTTGGGCTTCTGGTTTATGTATTTTATTGGAAGTTGCGGTTCGCTGTTGTTTTCGTGTCCAATAGTTCTTGTCTTAGGTCATTTAGTTGTTTAATTTGTTGCGATGTCATATCAACTTTCAAATGAACTTTTTTGAAGTGTTTAGTTGATTTCAAAACAGATTTGTTTTTTAGAGTTTCAATAGTATTCTCCTGCGACGGAAACATGACTTTGATAGGTCTCGGTAGTTTATCACTTTTGCCAAAACTTCTCAAAATTTGAATACTTTGTGATAGACCGGGAGATATGGTTTCTATAACTCTAATAACATCACGACTATCAGTTCCAGACTCTTCTAGGCCAAAGATTAGTAAGCTTTTAGACCTTTTTACGCGCTCAAAAGACTCATATATAATATTTTCCGATTGCCATTGGTTCTCAAGACATTCGATGCGCTTGCGTATCTCAGCGTTTTCAAGTCTTAGATATTCGATAGATGTGACACAGCTTGCAATGGTCTGTGCTTGAATAGCGATGGTATCATTTAACATTTAAGAATAACATTCACATAATGAACCGCTGTGATATGAAAGCTGATGCTGCATTTGCCGCATGATTGCACTAAAATGCATAGTATTGAGGGAATATGGAGCCTTCGATTGGGTAGTTTTATAGCTTAATTATTACTATTGTTACGAATGACTGGGCTTTCGCCAAATATGTCACGTGATTTGTCACTTAAGCCTTTTGACCAGATAAAAGAAATTATTTGCACCTGAAATTGATTCGTGTATTTAAATAATATATTTAAACAATATATATGTTATGTATGTAAGTTATAAGACCATCTTACACTGAAAAATCAGTGAAGATGTTACAAAGCTGCTGAGTCTGCAATCCCATGGAATATATTTTCGAATCTTTATATTTTATTAACACGTGTTTTACCATTTTTAAGTTACTTTTAGTTTTAGTGTAGAATTAGATTTGATAGAAATTACTTGTATAATATCGAACAAGAAAATTATAATTTTCATTTTTTTTTAAATTTTTTAAGTAAAGCAGTCGGTAGGATTTCCGATCGCGATTGAGGGCGACTAGTGAATCCACTGACGAGCCCACGCTGGTCACCCCGGGCGTAACATCGTTTAATCATTTCTCTTTTCGCTTTGATCTTTTGTGTGTTCCTTGTGGGATACTCATCCAAGTTTGAATTTTCGTTATTTCCAACCAAGATCTTTTGATCTTTTGTTTTTTAGTTTCTTTTCGGTTGAAGTAACTGATTTGGAGGTTTTTTAACTTCTTCTTTGTTTTAATTGCCTTAGGAGCATAATCCTACTGGAAATATTAACACGCCAGGACGAATTCGTATCAGGTAACTTCGATAAGTAAGTACCAGTGCGGAACGATGCCTATTTGTGAGTGGTTCAAGGTTGGAAATCTAAGTGCATGATGGTGTTTAATGATGTATAGTGGAGGGTGACCAGTGAAACTACTGATGAGCCCACGCTGGTTACCCAGGGCGAAACATCGTTTAATCATTTCTTTTTTCGCTTTGATCTTTTGTGTGTTCCTTGTGGGATACTCATCAAGTTTGAATTTTCGTTATTTCCACCCAAGATCTTTTGATCGTTTGTTTTTTAGTTCGGAATTGATAGGAAAAGTTAATTTAGGGCTAGATTTAGGACAAAATTCTAATATATCTACAAATCTGCAAGCAAAAATGGCTACACCAAAAGGAGGCCTTTTAGATATAAATTAAACTAATTTAAATATAAAATAAAGAATACTTACATTTTTGTAATCTGCATTGAAGCAATAACCTTTTTTAACTATTTTATAAACAAAATTTATGAAAAATAATAAGAGAAAACATTATTTTGATCGCGGTTATAAACGCTGTATGTCTGAGACATGCAGTAGAAGTCCGTCTTGGATCAATCTTTGACTACGCGCGCGAAAACTTGTGCCACAGTTACTTCGCCTGTACCCCGCAACTGCCCCTAGCTAATGTTTGGAGCTTTGTAACACCGGTTTCCCAACAGATGATTTAAAGATCGCGAATATTCGGTCTCTTCCGTGCGGCTTTTTCTATACAGCTTAGACCCCCGCCACACTCAATGCATGCCGCTTCTGTTGCTATCTCGTTTTTTTTATATGGCAAGTCACTAAAGCCTTATCAAAATTTTAGAAGGATGCAGTTTACCCTTTTAGGGCTAGTTGCACCTAAGGTCGAACGCGGCTCCGATTTATCGAAATATGTGAAAAATTAATCACCAAATTTTACAACACCGCTGATACTAGCGATTTTCAAAATGAATATTTGATGTCGAGTATTTTGGGTAAAATTAAAGGTGAAGTGGCAATATATTCTGCCTCAAACACCATTTCTAGTTTTGTGGATTTAAAAGAAGCCCTTCTTAATACGTATGGAGATAAACGCGATCTTTTTACGCTTGTTATCGAAACTACAGAAATGAAACAAGGAAATTAATCACCGTTCGATTTTTATGACAGATTACAATACCAGTTAAATCACCAAACTTCTTATCTTTCCACTCACGACTCGGCTGATGAAAGAAAAATCATGGGTGTGTTTTGTAGAGGGTTATCTTTAAGAGTTTTATTACGCGGTTTAAAAGAGCCTGTTGGGTCCTTAATGCGAACTAAAAATCCAATAGATATGACCCTACAATCGAATATCCGGAGGAAGAAAATCAGTATCTTTACACGGATTACACCGAATATTCTCAAAACGATCACGAGTTAAACGAGTTTTTTTAGGAACCAACCCCGGAACCCCCGAATACGAATTAATGAACCTCACTAATAGCGAAAATAAACTACCTTATATTATTTTTCCAGAAAATAATTTAAAAATTCTGATAGACACGGGTAGAACTAGATCTTTTGTAAAACCAGAAATCGCACAAAAATATTTCGAGAAATCGATAAAAAATTAAAAATCTCAACTGCTACCTACTGTACCTCCATAGAATATTTTAGCACGCTTATTCTCTGTTCAAAAATATTCAATGTGGACACAAAACAATTAAAATGTTATATTTTTGATTTTCACAACTATTTTGACTGTTTGGTGGGGATAGACAATCTATCCTTATTAAAAGCAAATATTGACCTCGAGAAAAACAACTTAATTACTTCCAATTCTCAAATAAAATTAAAATTTCATAATTCGTCAAAAAACACCAATATTTTATTCTTGCAACCAAGGTCAGAACAAGTAATTAAAATAAACATAAAAAATATCGAAAATGGTGACGTAATAATCTCATACACAAAAATATCAAATTTAGAAATCCCGCAATGCCTTACGACGGTAAAAAACTACGAAGCCATTTGCACGGTCTTAAACCCCTCGGAAAAAAAATTAAAAGTTGAACTTTTTAACTCTTTAGAAGTCATTGAATTTAACGAGTATGAACTTCAAGAAAAATCTACACCAAACCTTAATAACGTTAACGTAAATACATTTAAATTTGATGTTTCGAAAATTAGAACCGAGCACACGAAAAATGAAGAATGTAAATTGACAATCGAATTATTAAAAGAGTTCGGATATTTTTCATATCGACGGAAATCAATTAATTTTTACCAACAAAACAAAAACTTTCAATAAAAATATCGGACGAAGTACCAATTTACACTAAATCCTATATGTACCCCGAAATTCACAGAAGTGAGGTTAAAAGACAGGTCCCAGAAATGCTCGAACAAAATATTATAAGACCCAGCTATTCTCCTTGGTCGTCTCCAATCTGGGTGGTACCCAAAAATTTGGACGCTTCCGGGAAACGTAAGTGGAGGATAGTTATCGATTTTCGTAAATTAAATCTTAAATCAATAGGCGACAAATATTCAATCCCAAATATATCAGATCTTCTTGATAAACTTGGGCGCTGTCAATATTTCTCTACTCTTGACCTAGCATCAGGTGTTCACCAAATTGAGTTGGCAGAGGAAGACATTCCTAAAACGGCATTTAAACCGAAAATGGGATTATAAGTTTTTAAGAAGGCCTTTTAGCCTAAAAAATGCTCCTGCCACCTTTCAAAGGGTGACGTATAACATCTTCAGAGGAATTCAAAACGAACGCTGTCATGGGGTGAAAGCCAACCCTGAAAAAATTAAAGCGATATCTTGTTACCCGATACCTATTACAAAAACACAGATAAAACAATTCTTGGGTCTCGTGGGTTACTACCGTAAATTCATCGCGGATTTTGCTAAAATAACAAAACCTATGACTGTTTATCTAAAAAAAGATGCCATTTTGACCCGAAAAATCCCGCGTATATAAAAGCCTTCGAGACGTGCAAAAACATATTAATTAACGAACCCATATTGCAATACCCAAATTTTAAGAAACCGTTTAACCTTACTACGGACGCTAATAATTTCGCAATTGGCTGCGTACTTTCGCAAGGAGAAATTGGGCCAGACCTTCCAATCGCGTACGGTTCAAGGACACTTAATCAGTCGGAAATAAATTACTCTACAACCGAAAAATAATTATTGGCTATAGTGTGAGCGGTTAAATACTTTAGACCCTATGTGTTTGGCCGAAAATTTAACATTATAACTGACCATAAACCACTCGAATGGCTAATGTCATTAAAAGAACCGAATTCTAGGTTAGTACGATGGAGTTTAAAGCTTGCTGAATATGATTTTAAAACTAAATACAAAAAAGGCTGCTTAAATCAAAATGCAGACGCTCTTTGACTGTGGAAATAAACACTAACGAGACAAAAACGTAGACCCTCCAAAATCCATAGGCTTGCTTAGATCGGTTCCGCAAATACGTCTAAAAAATAAACGAAAATTTAACAAATAAAAACTATCAAGAAAATCAATCGATCATCGTTAAAACAGGAGACTTGGACGATCATAATAACGCGGGCGAAGGCAACGCTAGCGACCAAACGGTACACTCCAGTCACGAAAACCCAATAATCGGAATACCAATAGTTGATTTCCCTGTAAATTTTGGAAAAAATTAAATATTTATTTTGGAAGTAAATTTTTCCCCTGTCAAAACTTGCAACCAGATTTCCAGATTCCCAACAAAACAAAGATTTCACGTTCAAGTCTCTCAAAATAATTTCGAAAAAGAGTAGTCCAGTTTATTAAAGAGAACGTGCTTTCAAAAATAAAGTACTATGATTATTTCGAAGACCCAGTTTACGAAAAATTCCGTACTGTCTTACAAACTGATTTAAAAAATTAAGAAATTCAAATGATTAAATGCACTAAAAAATTAATCGATGTTTTATCTGAAAACGAAATACAGGAAACAATACAAAATAATCCTGAAGGGAAAACTAATCACAGGGGGATCGAAGAAACTGAAAAACGCATAAAAGCGCATTATTACTGGCCGAATCAATCTAGAACAATCCAAAATTATATAAAGGAGTCAACTTAAAAAATACGATCGAAAGCCAATACGCGTAGAATACAATGTTACGCCCACCGCGATCATACCTTTTCAGAGTTTGCACGCAGATACTATTAGTTTGGAAAACAGCAAGTTTTTAACCATTGTCGATCGTTTCTCAAAATACGCGCAGTCCTATAAAATCGATTCTGCGTATAACCTATAGTATTTTAGCTTATAACAACACAATTCATTCGGTCACAAATTTAAAACCGTACGAGGTAATTACTGGCCATGTTGGCAACGAGACACCGTTTAATCTGGACATAAATAAACAACTTATCAATAACTATATCGAAAAAACCGCGAGAAACACTTTACGAAAAAATCAATGAAGATATACAAAATAAAAAATAAGGAGTCATGGACAAGGCATATGAATCGCGCGAAAAATTACCAGAAATCCCTAAAAACGTGTATGTATAAAAAAACAGCAAAAGACAAAAAATAAATACAAAAAAGAAAAAATATCTAATATAAAGACCCAAAAAGAAAAATAAAAATTAAAACTATTTCAGATTCCTCGCCACCCACGCAGGAGGGTCAGGAATAACGAAAGAAGAAAGAAACTATATGCAACTTAAATCACTTTTTTGAAATTCCCTTATGATAGATTTTTCTTTCTTTTTAGAATATTTTTTGATTCCTTTGATATATTCTGCAATTCAAAAAAAACTAAACGCTTTAATTAGTAATCTTTACCACCTAACTTTAAGAATTTTTGAAAAGTCAGGACTGTCCTGCAATAAAAAAGCAATAGAATCGACTATTGGAGGCCCAAGAAAGGAAGAAGAGGGAAGTGTTAACAGAAGCGGAATAAAACTGAGTAAGTTTTTGATAGTAATAACAAAAGGTTTAAAATGAAGTAATGATAAAAGGTTTAAAATAAAAAACAGTCTATTTATGCCAAACTCCTCTCAATAAAAAAATTTTTTTGGTACTAAATATTTTTGCATGACTATACACGAGACTATAAAAAATAATAAATTGCAAGCTCTTTGTGAGTTGTCATTTGTAAATATTACAGTATAGTATACAAGATTAAGTAGTTTTAAGTAAATATTTATGTGCAAGTTTATTTTGGAAAAATAATTGGTTTATTGGCTTTCGGTTTCTTTGTATCTATATATGGGATATAAAAAAAAACTTTTGCATGCAAACCTATTAGTGATGGCCCAATATTTTATCAAGGTATTGTTTTAGGTGTGACCCTATTTTAATTTTTTTGAAGTAAACCGTTGTTTAAAGTTTTAAAGTTTATTAATTTAATTCTTTGCGAAAATAGTAAAATATTTATAATTTGCCTGTGGTGCCTTGCTTGTGTAACTACTTATAGATAGAGTTAGTATTTCGCGAATTTATTTTTTTACCTATTTATTATAAATAAAATCTATATGTTTGTGGCGGATTCATAAGTACTTTATTCTAGTTAGGATTTGTGTGTGTGTAGGCAAATTTTTATATCATTTAAAAACCACTGACACACGAAAAAATTTTTTTCTTTAGGAATTTACGCAGTGGGTTTTAACATATTTTTGAAAAAATTTCCTTAACTTAGTGGCGAAAAACCCAAAAAAAGTAGTTTCAACTATTTATTATGTTATAAAAAAGATTTAAGGACAACATATTTTTCTAAAGGATGGTCAATAAATAAGGGGTAGTAGCTGCGTTGCTAGTTGTGTGTCTTGATAGTTGGAGTGTTTTTTTTATTTTTGTTTATTAAATAAAAGATAAATTATATGTTTTTGTTTTATTGCGTTTAAACCAGCATACAAAATATTTATGTAACTGCTGAGTGCAAAAACGATTCTTAGGCGTTTTTAAAAGGTTCCTGGGGCGCTTTATAACGTTCATTGGACGTCTTAACGTTCTTTGAACGTTTTTAAAACGTTCCTGGGACATTACAAAGTTTTACAAAAATATTGACCGTTTTAATACGCCTTTGAAACTTTTTTTAAACATATGCGAATGTTTATTAAATGTTTCCTCATGTCGTCGCATTTGTAAAACAAAAAACGTTTTCAAAAAGTCCGCAAAAAGACCTGGAACATAGGCGTACGTTTTTAAAAACGTTCTAAAAACATACGTGTCTGGTTAAATATTTTACAAGATTTGATGAGTATTACAAGTAATAAATTTTAATATAATTTATTAACAATAATAGCCAGGGGCTCTGAGAACAACTCAAATATTTTAAAAAAGAATTAACAAACTTTTGTTTTTATTAGAACGTAAGCACAATTTTCAAAAAAAATGTATGATCCAAAGAAAATATTTGTTAAAATTTAAGCAACATTGGCATGCAAGCAGTCTTTTTGAGATTTTACAAACAAAAAATGACATATTTGATATTTGAACATTTTTATTTGAAGAGAGATCTTTTGAACATAAAAGTTATGGTTTATTCGAGGGTTTATTACCTTTATTACGACATGATCCAATTGTCGTATTTAAATTTTGGTAGTGAAACTCACCCCTCGAAAGGAGTGTGCCCTACGAAAATTCCGATATAGCCCAAAAGTGTCCCCTTGGATAATAAATTGATGTGTAAGAAGTTTTGTTCGAAATCGTACTCCAAATACTCGAAAACGACTCTGTTTCGTTTTTGATAGGACACCCTGTATAACAATTTTTTTCGGCTCGAGAATCGTCAAAATAAGCAAAATATTTTCTAAAATATTGGGGTTTGCTTGTAATGAAACGAACGGGTGTCCTATTATAACTAACTGACTGTTTTTATTTATTATTCAGACAAAGGAAAAGTTCTTATCTTATATGTATTATTGTTCTCGCTCTTAAACAAAAAACTGAATCATCAATCGATACTGTATATAGTACCGCATGTTTTATTTACATGCTGTGATCATTATAAGGTCATAAGTACATTTTTATTTTTGTTACTTTTTGTTATGTATATGAATATAAATTAAATGAATATTCCAACATTCCCACTCAAAAAGTGGACCAAAATATTACAACTATTATATATATATATTAAGAAAACATTTCTTTTGAAGAAAAAAAAATAAACATCTAATTTAATTTTTAGATTTATTAATTATTATTTATTAAAAGATTATATTATATATAATTGATATCTGTAAATACTTAAAACACTAAAGTATTTCCTGTTTTTATGTAGTTTATTTAATTCCCAATTGAAATCTGATTTGTGTAAATCTTTGAGCTGGCAGTGCTTTTGTAAATATGTCTGCTTGTTGTTGACCTGTAAAAATATATTTCAACATTTTTGATTTTTTGTGATTTGCAGGATTTTTTGCTATGGATATACAGCTTGTATTATCTTCATAAAACTATTGGCTTTGTTAATTCAATATGCATGCTTTTTAAAAGAGACTTTCACCATTTTGCCTCACGCACGCTTTCAAAAACAGCCATATATTCAGCCTCAGTCGAAGATGCTGCGACTGTATGCTGACGCTTAGAATTCCACGAAATTATAGTTAAAGTATCACAAGTTCTTTCAGTTTTGATGCCTAAGAAGAGCTTTACTGATTTTAAACCTTGCATTTTAAAATGTTTTGTTAAAAATTGTTTTCTGTACTCTAGTTTTAGTACTAAGTAAAAGATCATCTACATGCAAAACAATGTAGAGATTTTTAAAGATATCATTTTTGTTCAAGATATGGATGGCATGGATCCACTGCAGAATTTGTTTAAAACCGATTGATTTTAGGAACTCATCAAATCTTTCAACCACCATCTAGAGGACTGTTTAAAACCATATAAAGATTTTAGTAATTTACATACTTGACCTTCTTTCGCTTTTACACCCTCAGGCACAGTCATATAGATTTCTTCTTTCAGAATTCCATTTAGGAATGCCGTTTTGACATCCATATGGTGTTCTTGCAGTTGATATTGATTTGAAAATGCTAAGATAAACCCTAATGTAGTCATTCTCGCTACTGGCGGAAAAGTTTCATTATAGTCAGATAAGTATTCTTGACTAAAACCTTTTGCTACCAAACGAGCTTTATGTCTACTGGGGTTTCCTAGCTCTTCATTTTTTATATTAAATACCCATTTGCACTGTACTATATTTTTAATTGCTGGTTTATTTACTAAAATCCAAGTATTATTTAACAAAAGTGAATCGATTTCTTCTTTTACCGCATGCTCCCACTTACAACGATGGTCCATATTTTTAATATCTGAAAAACTATTTAAAAGTTTTGTAGTGTATGCTTCCAGATTTAAAATATAACTAGACATTTTATCATACTGATCTTCGTTGTAAGAGACAATAGATTTATTTTGTAATCTTTCACTTTTTCTAAGAATACTATCAGATTGTGAAGAATTTGTATCGTTTTGAGATAGTTTCTCATCAAGTTGATCAGATAACTTAGTTTTCTTAGTGATTTCATTTTTATCACTTTTTCTAACTAAGTTTATGAGTTTTGTTTGTTTAAATCTCGAGCAGTAATAAATTTTTAATTTTTAACGTTCCACAATCTATACCCACTTGACTCATATCCCGTCAAAATAGATTTAAAAGATTTTGCATCCAATTTGGTCTTTTTATTTTTGTTATGAACGTAAGCTGTCGATCCAAAAATTTTAGGACCTTCTAACCTAGGCCATAGTTCGTATGGTGTTTTATTAATCTGCAACGCTTTAGTTGGTAATAAATTTGTTAAATAAGTAGCTGTTAAAACAGCTTCGCCCCAAAAAGATTTATCGAGGTCAGCAGTAACCAACATTGCGCGTGCTTTTTCAACAAGGGTGCGATTCATTCGCTCCGCTACACCATTTTGTTGGGGTGTATGAGCCACAGTGAGATGATAATCTATCCCTTTTTCGATACAAAATTCTTGATAATATTTTGATAAATATTCTTCACCATTATCACAATATAGTTTCGACATTTTTAAATTAAAATGTGCTTCACTTTTTGCTACGAAATCTTTAAAAACAGATAAAACCTCTGATTTGTATGTTATCAGGTACGTGACTGTGTAATGGGTGTATTCATCAATAGAATTAACAAAATAATTTTTATTGTTTATAGTAGTTGGTGAAATAGGACTACATACATCAGTGTTTATGATAAATAACGGTCTTTCAACATAACTTTTATCTTTAGTTTTAGAAAAAGGGAGACGCGTTTGTTTAGCATAAATACAAGCTTCACACAACGTATTTTCTGGATTAATATTTGCAATATGTCGTTTTTATTTTTATTTAATTTATAACAATCTTGCTGTTTACTAATATTTGCAATTATATCAGAAATTTTTGAAGGGTACATAATATAACCCACTTGAGGGCTTACCTGTTAAAATCAATTCATGAAAATGAAAATGACATACATACCAGCCTCCTGGATTCTTCTAACAGACATCAGGTTATAAAGAATTTCCGAACTGTATAACACATTGTCCAATCTGCCACTAATTCCAAGATTGGTGGTTATTTGGATTGAACCTCTTTTTGTAGCATAAATAGCAACACCACTTTTAGCTACAGAAATTTTAATTGGCTTATTCAGTTCCACGCACGATTCAAAAACATTTGGTGTATTTATTACGTGATCAGATGCGCCTGAATCAAGCACAAAACTAATTTCGCCTTCTGAATTATTTAAGATTGGAGAATAATTCATCATAAAAGCAAAACTTGTACTTGCCGAACTATGACTTTGAGCACTTTGAGCTGCATGATTGCCACTTTCACCAATAATTTTTTTGTTGTGGTAAAAACAATCTTTTCTCTCGTGGTTTCTACGGACACAAAAATCACTTTATTTTATTTTATGTTGGAAACTTTAAAAGAATTTGTTTTATTAAAAAATTTGTTTTGTTCAAATTTATTTTTGTTTTTAAAGTTAGGTTTTGCATTTTTATACTTTACACTTTTGTTTGTTGTTGGATTTATTTTATCAGTATAAAGTACTTTTAAGCCAGTTTTAACTTCACTTTTTAGCTTTATTTCTTGGTCACGAAGTCTCGTTTTAACAGACGCCAAAGTAAGATTATTGTCGCCTAGAATCTCAAGAGCCGTTCTGACACCTTAATAGGACTTTGTCAAAGTTAGTAATAAATGTGCCACCTAAGTTCGGCTAACTTTTCCGCTCATAGATACTATCCAAATTTGTCGAAATTTGTTTGGACGTCACATTATCTTTTGCAAAACTTATGAAACTATCACTCAGGTATTCAATTATCGTATTTTTGGCAATTTGATCTTTTCTACGCCTCTGGTCAGAAATTTCTTCTGGAGGATCATTTTCGACATGTCCAAAACACATAACTCAGCCAACAACGATTTTATTCTAAATTTCCACACACTATATCGCGTACCATTGAATGCTTGGATATTGCGTTTTCCGCCGTTATCCATTATTACGCAATCGATTAGTCACTATAACTGTGAAAACTTTCCGCGTAATTCTTAAAGAAAATTTCCATGTGTTTTTTACAAAGTTAACGTACGCGTTTACTTTTTACCTTCTTTTGAAAACAAGCGTAAACTGGGCCCCATAACTTTTTAAAATATTGGGGTTTGTTTGTAATGAAACGCACAAGTGTCCCATTATAACTAACTGACTGTTTTTATTTATTATTCAGACAAAGGAAAAGTTCTGATCTTATATGCATTATTGTTCTCGCTCTTAAACAAAAAACTGAATCATCCGTCGATACTGTATATAGTACCACATGTTTTATTTACATGCTGTGATCACTATAAGGTCATAAGTACATTTTTATTTTTGTTACTTTTTGTTATGTATATGAATATAAATTAAATGAATATTCCAACAATATTCTCGATTATATCTATATTTATTTCTTTTTAGGCACTTTTTAAAAATCAAATTATTTTTTTAAGCATATTTCTTAAAAACTTGTCTTTATTGTTGTAAAAATCCAAGTTATTTGTTCAAGCAACTCTTAGAAACTCTTAAAAACTGATCAATCCCATTATAAAATTTCGTTAAAATTCAAGTTATTTGTTTAAGCATCTCTTAAAAACTCTTAAAAACTTAAACCCAGTCTTGGAAAAACAGGTAAAATCTGATCAATTCCATCATAAAATCTTTTAAAATCTTGTTAAAGTCCAAGTTATTTGTTCAAGCAACTCTCAGAAACTCTTAAAAACTCCTAGAAATTTTATTATAGTCTTGCAAAGACAGGTAAAAACTGATCAATCCCATCATAAAATCTTTTAAGATCTCGTTAAAATTAAAGTTATTTGTTTAAGCATCTCTTAAAAACTCTTAGAAACTTAAACCTAGTCTTGTAAGAACAGGTAAAATCTGATCAATTCCATCATAAAATCTTGTTAAATTCCAAGTTATTTGTTCAAGCAACTCTTAGAAACTGTTAAAAACTCTTAGAAATTTTATTCTAGTCTTGCAAAGACAGGTAAAACCTGATCAATCCCATCATAAAATCTTTTAAGATCTCGTTAAAATTAAAGTTATTTGTTTAAGCATCTTTTAAAAACTCTTAGAAACTTAAACCTAGTCTTGTAGAAACAGGTAAAATCTGATCAATTCTATCATAAAGTCTTTTAAAATCTTGTTAAAATCCTAGTTATTTATTCAAACATCTTGTGGAACCTCTTAAAAAGTCTCACAAACTTGACTCGAGTCTTGTAAAAATAGGTTAAATCTGATGTCAAGAACAACGAAATTTAACTGGATCTTGTCAAGCCTCGTCAAAATCGGATCACTGTTATCACAAAAACTTATAAAATCTTGTAAAAACTTTTAGGGTTCCTCATAAAATATTGTAAAATCTCGTAGATTTTCAGAAGCCAAAGGTGTATCCTTCTCCTCATAGAATCTCATAAACTTTATCAATCAGTAATCCAATGAAATCTGACAAATTCTTATAAAAGTTCAGAAGAGTGCTGTTGAAAACTTGTGAGGTTACAATATATTTTAATCAGCCACGAACTGTTCAAAGTTCTATAAGATTTCACCAGAGAATGGTGTTTCACAAACCGATGTTAAAAACAATTAAATCTCGTCAACTTTGACCGTCGGATCCTATCAAAACTTGTCAACTTTGCCGAGTTTCTTTTTAAGAGTTTTGACGCGGTTTTTTTGCCAGGGTATCCTCAATAATGGTAGAGCCATGATTAAACTTAAAATAATTTAGTTAACTACCTGTTATGCCAGTTCCACACTCTCGTCCGAGTGCTCTCGCTATTTCTCCGTATCTCGACCGAGAGGCTCGTACTCGAGTACTACCATATACACTCTCGCTAATTTAGCGAATGTCAGTTGCAGTTGTGAACTTCCGAGAATTCCATCATCTGTGCGAAAACCCAAGAATATGGCCGAACCAGAAGTTGCTGATTTTTTGCTGATTTTTTGAGGGAAAGCTCGCTATTCAATGATTTTGTTGCTGTTTCTGTTACTCTTTATGTTTTTTTTCAATGAAACCTATGACTGGGGTTCCATAACAATGGTTCCGTTTGGTATATTTTCATAAAATTAATTAAGCTGCATTTACATTGAATCCACAAAAAAATCACAACACAACACAAGGAGAGCTCGCGGTAATATGCAAGAGTCTACACTGTCGCGCTCGCTCAACCTCGGAAATCTTGCGAAACCCTTTGACTCGTACACAGAACTGACTCCTGGACGCCGATTCTGGGTTTCGTAGGATGGGATCGTTCGTCTGAGAGAAGAGAAGTAGATTCAACCAATAAACGCGCTTAAAACCAGTGACGAGACGATCGAAGAATCACCAAAACGCGCAGAGCTGCCTCAAACAACGATTTTTGAGCAAAACCGTTCTCTCGATTAGACCCAGTAGTTGGGACTTGTAGGAAAGCTCGTGTGAAAAACGTCACTCGTGTGATTTCAGAGCACGCTATTGGACGAAACCATCACGTGACCGATCGATATTTTACTCGCTAATGCGCATGCTACGGCAAACTTGACCGTAAACAAAAGATCAAAAGATTTTGGGTGAAAAAAACCAAAATTCAAACTTAGATGAGCATCCCACAAGGAATACACAAAGAACTAAAGCGAAAAGAGAAATGAATAAACGATGTATTGCCCTGGGTAACCAGCATGGGCTCATCAGTGGTTTCACTGGTCACCCTCCCCAAACATCATTAAACATCATCATACACTTTGATTTCCAACTTTAAATCACTTACAAGGCATCGTTCCGCACTAGTACTTATCTAAGTCACCTGATACGGGTTCGTCCTGGCGTGTTAATATTTCCAATAGGCTTATGCCCCTAAGGCAATTAAAAAAAAAAACAAGTTAAAACATCCAAATCAGTTACTTCAACCGAAAAGAATCCAAAAACAAAAGATCAAAAGATCTTGGAACATTTACCTTAACTTTCAAACTTTTCAACTTGTATTTATAAAGAAAAACATTATTTAGTGAATTTTATAAGTATTCAGGGTATTTGAAAACTCAGTGCAAAGATTTTAGGCACGAATTTTTCAGGTCAAAATAAGAACATTTTTTCCATGAACATGTCCGCAAACACTTAGTTACTGATCTACTGACTATTCACAAAATATCGCAAAAAATCGTAATCAAGTAAAATGGTTTTTATACGACTGTCTTGAAAAAGGGGGTTTTGCCCCCGGAGAATACGATTTTAAAACGGGATTTTGCGCACGCCATGTGCAAAACGTTTTGCACACGCTTATGTCATTTTTGCGCACGCTTACGTCATTTTTGCACACGGGTCTCCCGTCATTGTGATTTTTGTTGTTGTCACCCAACAATATAAGTTGGCTGAGTTCCATAGCAACGGTCACGGCTCCTTTGTTTTGTTGATTAGATACTTCAAATAGAATATTATACATTTTATTAATAAAAACGAGTTAAATTGAAATTTGATTTATCTGGTCTCTGTTTATCTGCTGGCTTTGCACACTCCTTCGACTTGTGGATCTCGCCTTCGGCTCGGTCAACCAAACTGTCTCAATCGTGTGCAAAGAGTCGTTAATATAAAAATATTTGAGCATTTTAAAAAAATCAATTTGAATTTTAAAATGTTTGAAATTTTGATGAGGTATAGAAAAAATTAAAAAAAAAATTATTTCAAAAAAATATAGAAAAACAAAATAAGTAGGGTTTTAAGAAACGCTGCAAAGTATAGGAAATAAATTAAAAAATTTGAAAAAAATGGTAAGTCAAATGGCTATTAAGTGTTTAAAGGGTCCGCTCCTATAAAACAATGTTCAGAAATATATTAAATGATCTGTAAAATCACTTCACAGCAAAAAGGACAAAGATTAAATAATTCATTGCTAATGATTTAATTAAATAATAAATAATAAAAACAAAATAGCAAGAAAAATGTTTCAATTTTTTTCTTAATGTCCATAAAAAAAAAACATTGCATCGATCCACTATGCGTCGTTCGAATGACTTTTGTGCGATGGGCCGGTTGCAGAATACGGAATTTGAATTTTAATAGAAGTGGTCACTTCTCAGGGTATGATCGTTCTATTACGCCCAGAATAGAGCACCAGCGAGGCGAGGCAAGGTAGGGCGAGTCAAGGCGAGGCGAAGCGAGAGGTCCCATCTACACTTTCCGTCTTGGCCTGTCTCGCTGTGCCTCGGCGAGAGTGTGGAACCGGCATTATATTATTTTTGGATGTGCTAAAATACACGTATAGTAGGGCACGTTTTTTGGAAAATTTAAAGAATGTAAAGAACTTTGACTGAAAGAAATTAATACCACCTTATGTCTTACACACTTTATGCTTTGAGCAATTGCAATTTTTGCGGTTTTTTGGATAAAAATATCAAAATAAAAATCATATGCACGACACCATTAAAGTTGACAGACAGATGACAAAACAGAAATATTTATTAAACAATTGCCTTAACAACTGATATTGCAAAAAATTGTAGATATTTGTATTCTGGTTAAAAAAACGAAGAAAAAACACCTACTGATCAGAAAAATAACTTCCAGAGGAAACAATCGAAACAAAGTAGGTACAAATGAAGTGATCAGCAGAATATAACTCTTACACTCATAAACCCGCGCCTGTACGAAACAGGAAGTTAGAAGTGAAATAAGAGACATAATATGGTAACGAGAGGAAAATTAATTCGAGACCATACATTAACAAAAAAACAAAGTTCAATGGTACACCCATCCAAACCTACTAACAATAGGAAACGACAACAGTTTTAAAAAACTAGAACATGGATACGGACCGTCACAATGACTTCAGTATAGAAGGAACCATGCAACCTGTTTTCGTCGGTCTGTTTTGCACACAATCTTCCCACATTATTTTTTACAGTTATTCAGAGTTGACCGGCATTGCTATGTGTCGATAGCTTATGTCCCTATATGTTCCCTCTATACATTATCTTGTTTTTGTACATCATTTAAGAAAAGCTTATCAACAAGTCCTCATGTCCGTGTGGTCTTGAGCGACAATCTCCTGTTCTGTATATCGACGGTTCGATCCTCTGGATAAAATACAATTTTTATTAAAACAAATGTTGACAGGCGGCTGTCAAGGGAACAATACAGTATTTTCCACCCGAAATTTATCCACATTGATTGACGTCAACTGTCAACGAGAATTTTAGTCTAATGTTTATTTTTTTGTTTCTCCCTAGATTTTTGGCCACACTGATCACAGTATGGACAGGGCCTCATTCAGAAAATTTTCGATTTCGTTTACTTTAAATTTTATCATGAGTTGATTGTAATAGAAAGTTTATGAACCATTTTTTTGCCATTTTGTTAGTGTTCTAGTAAGACAATTGATCACAGTGTACTAGATATGGCTAAGGCTGCAAGTGTTGATCCAATACATAAACGTAAATAGTGCGAACTCTACACATCAATGAAATCTCAAATGAATGAAGCTCAGACATTGTTGGGGGCACAGGCATGGTGGACGCACCCAACCATTGGTCATTTTCAGGGGCACAATAGGGATATAGCCGCAAGAGTAGCAAGATCGATAGAAATCTGTTTCGTCACAATTTCCTCTATTATTAGGAAGTAATTTGTTGTTTTAAATCTGAAAACTGCAAATACGAATATGCAGTTTTTAAATAGTTGTTATGAACTTACAGTTTTGGATCAAAACTTATGAATTTTCACATATATCAACCCCCTTAACCAACCCACAAATTATTTTTTTTTTCAAAATAAGAAAAAAATAAATTTATCATTACAAGCTTTCATTTCAAATTAACTCTGTGTTTTGGACTTCCATTGTCTATATTTTATTTATACACGACGTTTCGATCAGTCCAATCTCTGATCGTCTGATGGTCTTTAAGCCTAACAGATAGTGGTCTTTTTGTTTCACCTATGTATGATTCACCACATTCACAAGGAACTTGGTAAATGCATTCCTTTTATTTAACTTCTAAAAAAAAAACTAAAAATCTTGCAATTCAATTTTAAGTAACTTGTATTTCGATTGAATTCAAACCTGGCACGCGATTATAGTTCCAGTGACAATACAATAATATGGTAATGTTAGGCATTCCCTGGAAGGAAGAAAACGCCTTAGTTTGTCCGATTTCACCCAAAATTGGTATTCATAGGTTTTTGGGGATAAGGAATACGAATTTTTGATCAGATTTAAAAAAATCAATATGGCGGATTCAAGATAAACGATTTTTGGTCATGTTTTGCTAACTAATTTTAACTGACTTATACCCATCCGATTGTCTTCAAATTTGGTATGCGTTTATAGTTCCGGTGACAATACAATAATATGGTATCATCAGGTACCCACCTCCCCCTAACGAGGAAAGTGGAGGGGGAAAATATTTAGCTTGTCCGATTTCAACCAAAATTGGTACACGGGAGTTTTTGGGGATAAAGTATACGAATTTTTGATCAGATTTTAAAAATTCAATATGGCGAATTCAGGATGGACAATTTTTGTTCATGTTTTGCTAACCAATTTTAACTGACTTATACACATCCGATTGTCTCCAAATTTGGTATGCGTTTATAGTTCCGATGATAATACAATAATATGGTATTATCAGGAACCTACCTCCCCCTAACCAGGAAAGTGGAGGGGGAAAAAATATTTAGTTTGTAAAAAAAAAAATTAACCTTGCCTCCTTTCGGCAGTCTCAAATTCAATTTGTGAGGAATAAAAGTTGATTTGTAAATTATTTATCATTTATTAGGTCACAACAAACGAACTTAACAGAAAAAAACAAACTTTTGGTTCACTCACGGGTTCTACTCAAAAAAAAAAAATAAAAAAAGTTGCATTTGCTCTAAAACAGTTTTTCAATTATTTTTGGATAACGGCTCGGTCAAATTCGATATAACTTTGCCAGAATAGTTTCAAGACTTGGTCCTACCCCAATAAATATGTGTCTTTCATTTTAATCGACATAGGTACCCCCAATAAAACAGGGTTCTGCTACCCATTTATTACCTTTTTAATGAGCAAACGTGGCCATTTTTAATATTTTTAATTAATAATATTCAAAATAATAAATTGAACGTAAAAGATTACTCAACTTGGCGTTGCCATTATAACAAGCGTAGTTCAGATATGCAAAAGGTTAAAAGATAAAAATTGATGTTTTTAAAACCAGACATAGAAATAATCTGTATTTTTGTGTTGAGGTAGTACCAAGTCTTGACATTATTCTGGCAAAGTTATGTCGAATTTGACCGAGCCGTTATCCAAAAATAATTGAAAAACCATTTTAGAGCAAATGCAACTTTTTTTTATTTTTTTTCGAGTAGACCCCGTGAGTGAACCAAAAGTAACCGATTTTGTTTTTTCTGTTAAGATCATTTGTTGTGACCTAATAAATGATAAATAATTTACAAATCAACTTTTATTCCTCACAAATTGAATTTGAGACTGACGAAAGGACGCATGGTAAATTTTTTTTGTAAGAAAATTGACCTAGGAGACAAAAATCAATAACAATAATACTAAGGGCTACCAAAAAATTAAACTTATTTTTTTCTTTAAGTATTAACCAAAACTATTAGTGTTTGTCAAAATATAATTTGCAAAATTCGGTAGTAGTGCAAACATAAAAAATGTTCCTTTTTGACCACCCCCTGTACATTACCTGAACTGTCAAAAATGACAGCATAACTAGGTTTGCATATGACCTTCTTTCAAATCATTTTTGTAACAATAACAATTCCTTGGCCAATACGTCAGAGTTATAATGCGTAAAACATACAGCATTTTGGCCTTTTTTCGAACTTTGACACCTAAAATCTCAAAAACTGTACATAGAACTTTTTTTTGCCCTTAATATTTTTTTATCAGCTTGTTGTCCTCTACAGCATAAAAATTATATTAAATCCCACCGAGGCAAAAATTCTCCATAAGCCCTGTGTAATCGGGTGCGGGGTCCTTTGTATTTGAGATTATGATGTCATACTCCGAGCATAAGGTTAATAGGCACAGTCCGTTTGAGTTCATGTTTCCAACACCTTCTTTGCCAATAACGCCCTTCCATAGGTTTGAATTCGTACCAACTCGAGCATTGAAATCACCTAAGATGATAAGTTTATCAGATTTAGGTACAGATGTTATGGCTTCACTAAGTTGAGAATAAAATTCATCTTTTTGGTTTTCATCAGCTACAAGAGTTGGAGCGTAGGCGCTGATTATAGTAGCGTGTTGGTGGTTGCTAAGGTTTAGGCGCAATGTCATCAATCTTTCGCTTATTCCGGATGGGAATCGGTTCAGTTAGACCACCTCACTCATTTTTTATAGCCAAACCCACTCCGCGAAGACGTGGTTCATCTTCTTCTTTTTCTTTCCAGAAATGTATGCATATTTATCCTCTGCAATGACAGTTGCCAATTTAAAAGTAGTGACATATTCTAAAAGGCTATAGAAAATTATGCAACTCCTTTATGCTATTTTTCATAATAGTGGCGCCAAAATGGCGCTCAAAATATATCACCCAATATCCTTATAATATTTTTAAATATATCTTCCAAACACAAGGTTATTAAATATTATTTCCCCATCAAGTATATCGATACTTATTTTTAAGAGTAGAGATTCTTTTTTTTTCCGTAGCTCAGAAAATGTCGAAGTGACGTTCGAAACGGGGGTCTAAAAATTTAATTAAACGCATTGTTTTAAAAACCTATACTCAACATTATGTTAACCTACATAAGTAAAACTACCCATAGCTAAAAAAAAATCTGTTTTGCAAAAGTTTTTTATAACAAAATAATATAATAATTTGATTTGCATAAAGGTTTTTTTGGTTAAAAATTAACTATTCGTGTATGTTAAGTAGTAGTAAGTTTTGTAATAAGTATTAACTATAATATTGTTTAAAGAATTTTCTGATAAATTATCAAGATATCTTAATTAAGTATAATAAGCAAGAATTAAAAATATTTACTTAAGATTTCACTTAAATTATTTTTTATATTCTGACTTTCAGGTTTCACAAAGAAAAAATTTGATATTTTACCTACTTATCTTGATGGCAAAAATATGTATTATGTATACAGTATTTTTTCATAAAATATTAGTATTTTTTCATAAAATATTAGTCAACTATTAACAATCACCACTAATGAAATCTTGTTTATCTGTAACCTTTATAAATCGAACTTGAACAGACAACTAAACCCTTTAGTGATAACTAATAATTTAACAGGAGCCACCAAGGGTACATTAAAAAGAAGTTTGAGTTATAGATGTTCGACTGAATTTGTAAATTGTGTCCACTTGCAAGTACACTTGATTTCAAAAAAACCGCATGCATGCAGTCACAAAATTGACCTTTCTAAAAGTGTATAATATATACGGACTACCAGCTAAAATGTCTAAAAACTTCAAAAGTACGACAATTTGTCATATGGTTTAAAAAAGTTCTCTAAAACTGAAAATATTTTTTTACTTAAATTAAATGCAACCTTATTTTTATATTTTGCATAATACTAAAAAATCAGCAAAAATAATGTTTTAGTAAAGTCTTTATTGAACAATATCAAATTATCACTCGAGTAACGGACGAGGGCTGTTCTATAAAGAGGGCGGTAAACCATTTTGGAGTTGATAAAATAACAATAATACGATGGAAACAGCGCTGGATTGAAAACAATTCGACGAATAGGAAACTTGGATTAGAACAAAAACGATGGTAAACGTAATACTAATTATTTAAACTTAAAAAAGAACTAAAATAAATAATTTATTATTTAATAGGATCACCATTTTTCTCTATTATAAGCTGCAAACGTCTGAGCATTGAAAAGGTTAAATTTTGAAAATACTGATCGTCTTCTGAGAGCTGATGATGATTTAAATAACATCGCTTAACTCTTCAGCATTTCATGGTCTCCAATTCCTTTGGTATATAATTTTAACGATTCGACCCCATATATTTTCCATTGGGTTAAGGTCAGGGCTGTTGCCTGGCCAAGGAAGTATTTCTATATTATTATTTTGAAACCATTGGCGAACAACATCAGCCGTGTGTACTGGACAGTTGTCCTGCTGATAAACGAAATCATTATTTTCATGTAAAGCCTGTACAGATGGCAGCATAACGTTTTCAAGGATTTCAATATATCGTTCATATTGAATCTTCCTTCTATTCTCCAAAAAAAACCCAAACCTCTAGCACTAAACGAGCCCCACATGTTTACAGAAAAATGTCCAGCTTTTTTAATTTGGTTGTATATTCGGGTTCAAATCTAGAATTTGGTGGACGATAAACTAAAGTTCTCCTGCTGCTTGAAGATGATTGAAAAAATTTTTCGTTAGTGAAAACCACCCTCTCCCAGAAGTCATTATCACGAAGAATGTTGTTCAGTGCAAAAATCACTCTGGCCTGTTTTTGTTCTTCTGTTAGAAAAGTCTTCTTTGCAGCAACTCGACAAGATACTTCTGATTTCGTTACTCTTCTATTTACTGTTGCTAAAGAACCCGGAAATAATGATACATTAGCTGCTTCAACCGACGTTGAAAAAGGATTTTGTCTGAGATGGTCAATAACTCTCATCTTGCACTTCAGAACTTACTTTTAGTCGTCCTGATCCATCTTTTGTAAATGTTGATATCTGTGGCATTTATAAAGATGTCACAATGAATTTTAAGATGTCAGGGGGGCAATTCCAGTGGGCTATCGTTATGAGATAACGATCGCTATCGCCATTATTTTCACTGTTACGGCAACATCGCTTATTATTAATTAAAAAGAAGGCTTAAATGGCACGCAACCAGCAATACTTTCCCAAAACAACAGTCAAATGCCGACAGTCAGTCAAGTTTGTTTAGATTTTTGTTGCGGCGAAATTTCGGGAAAATAATAATTTTCATGAGCTTTTTGCACGCAATATGGACTAAAAATCTGATCACAATGTGTTGGTGGTCAACCATTATTGAATTTTGTTTAGAAAAGTCACGTTCTCTGTGAAGAAAAATCCACATGGGCCTTGTGTGGAAGTGCCTCCAGATTTTTTGTTTGGGTAAGTACTTATATTTACTTTATCTTATATTCTATTCTGTTCTTTTTGGTGCTTAAAGAACACTACTTACATAATGTAAACAAAAAGATATAGTAGGTCCGTTTTAAGTTCAGTTTATACATTTTGAAAAGACATGAGCCAGTGGCCAGAAAACCGAAAAATAATTTTACAAAATATTCATACATTATAAGAAAAAAAAGTTGGAACTTCAAGAATGCAGGATTTGTTTGATCCAATTTATTAAATATTACAGTGACTTTTTATTAAAAAAAAATCTGACATCAACTAATATCTACCTATATATCGAGAAAAAACCAAATATTATTTATTTGGACAGTTTATGTTTGTATTTTTTGAGGTTATAGCCAAATTACTAAATATTATGCCTTGTATAAATAATAGTAC
Organism: Oxystoma pomonae; assembly: GCA_963921995.1. Classification (NCBI taxonomy): domain Eukaryota; kingdom Metazoa; phylum Arthropoda; class Insecta; order Coleoptera; family Brentidae; genus Oxystoma; species Oxystoma pomonae. The sequence continues at coordinate 28,491,842 of OY998169.1, forward strand.
TTACAACAGACCGCATTGAGTACCTAGTTGAAGAGAGGCGGCTGATCAAGTAAAAATTTTGCATCCCTTCTCATACTGTCCCCCCTTCTTCAATTATTTTATTTGCACAGGATAGTAGATCTTTTGAACTCCCTCCCTCTGACAGACAGATAAGAGTCATGTACCTAACTTTCATATATTCAAATTGATTTTGCTAAAACAAATTTTGATGTACACATTTTCTTTCTTTAAGGTTTTCAAAGTTATAATGTTTTAATGTAATGTAATTTACTGTTCTTTTTTTAGGTCAACTGTTGAAAATCTCCAAGAGCAGGACCCATGCTGTAGTGCTAATAAGACAGAAAGTAAATTATGAAGTTTGGGAATAAACACTTACCGTAGCTGCTCAATGTATATTGATAAATTATCCATAGAAATCAGTTTTGGTAAGTTTTCAATTCCAACACCTGATTTTAAATTTGTAGGTACACCTATTGTCAAGTAATGCAAACTATCCTAAGATTTTGTCCGATACAGTCAAGTATTGTCAGGTATTATCGAGTTTTCGTACACCTATTGGAGGTGTTGGCCTCTCGGTTTTAGATTCTGAGTTTTAAAAATGTTTACTTAAATCTAGTAAACAAAAAAATTTGTGTAAATATATTTTTGTGTAAAAGTAGAGTATTGTGGTTTTTGACGAAACATCATTTTAAGTTTCGCAATTATGTCAGTAAAAAATAGTCATTTTTAAATATTTAACCTTTGCGTTTCTACATAATTTTAAGACCAAGTTTCTCACCTTTGTCAAAATCAAAATGCATAAAACTTAACTTTCCAAACTCTCTACTGTTGATCAAATTCCTGTCTTAAAAACTCTTTTAGTTTTTATCTACTGTTTTACAAAGTTTACTAGTTCTTATCAGTAAATTATTTAACCCATCATCACACAAAATTAGTAAAGTTTAAAAAATTAAATAATAATAAATTGTAATTTTACTCTGAAATCATTTTATTGGGATAATTTCAGATAATTTCGTTTTTTTAACCGGTATCAGAGGGTTTTTACCTCGACTCCCCCTTCCTTTGGGACGCCACTGGGTAACCATATACACCTATATAACAAATCTTATGCATTTTTGTTAGATAACGTTTAAAAAATTGGATTATTTAATTCACGTTACATATTTTATGCAGATTTTATGGATGTCACTAATAAAAAGAATAAGTAAAATTGATAATACAGTACCTAAAATATGTTATAAAACTCTAAACTTTTTACATGAAAAAGTTAGCTCATTTTTTTCCTCGTATTGAAAGGTCATTCATTCATTTTGGTTCAGGCCTAGATGAGAAGATTAACTTTAAATTTGGCACAACATTGGAAAAATATTGGGAAAAAAACAAAAAAAAAATAGCACATGGTATTGCTATTGTCTGAAGTATTAATTCAAGTGAACTAACTGGTTAGCTGATTAGACTATAGATTTGCATACATCACACCTATAATAAATTACTTTAAATTTAATTTCAGATCAATGATTTCTCATAATTATTAAGATGTATGATGAATACATTTAAGCAGGCAGCACCCCACCCCACCTACGCAACTAAACATTTTAGCAGGACAAAACACATATGGTAAGCTACCTTCACATTAAAAAGAAAACATTTTAAAATCCAAAAATTCATCAGTAAGATTAAAAAAATTGGCTACTTTCGTTTCAACCACACATAAATTTCCACTTCTTTATTGCTGTAATTTAAGTTTTTGTTTTCTACTATTTTTATTAGCCACCAAAACCTAAATATTTCAAATTTCATTAGTAAAATTCAAGGAGGAATAAAGTTTTAAGGTAACTTTTTATGTCCACAGGATATTTAAAAAAAAAAACATTAAATAACAATTAAAGATCTTGGGGTAACTAAGGGATAAGCCACACTTATTTCATTAATTTACAAGAAAAACTCAAGTCTTTTTCCACTTGGATCCCAACTTGTTAGATTTTCTGAACTTGTTCCCTTTGTTTTCCCAAGGTTTTTAATTATTATTCACTATCTTGATAGTTTTTTTGATCGACAGTTTACATTACTTTTTCTAAATAATATATACAAGGGCCAAATTCATATCGTTTTTTTTAACAGGCAAGTTTTTTTACGACCTTAGCCAGAAAGTTGTTTTATCCTCTCCCTTAGTTTCTAAATCAAAGTGCGTTGGACCAAATTCACACAAGCATTGACCATCACTTAAGTTTCTACTTTACCTTAAATATTAAGATGTGGGGTAAACAAAAGATAGTCAATAATAAAATTTTCAAAGTAGAATGTAATGTAAAACTTGGTCCGTACTTTTCTAAAAGAATCTAAATTGGCAGACAGCAATAAAACTGTTGGCCAAAAAGTTGGTGAGATATAGTCGATGTAAGTCTAATAAGTCGGATTATACTCTTGTTCAAAGGGTGAGGTGATTAAAAGTTACTATTGGTGTAATTGATTGATTTTATAAACCAAACCTGAAAGCTTTCAATCTTAAGTAGCCATTTCACTGGCTTACATTTTGAAATACATCTTATTTTTTGTTTCAGGTTAGCAGTGCCCAAGCTGATGAAAGAAAAGATGCAATCCACCAATTATTGAAATATTAGAAAACAATTTGTAATTCTAAGTAACATTTAAACCAATAAGTAAAATAAATCAGTTTTTTTATCCCAAATTTTATTATTTTTTAATAGCAATGTTAAGAGTGACAAAATCAACTCAAATCAATTTTTTCTTTGTAATATAATAAATTGGTAATATTAAATTAAAAACTAGTATAACGTATTAATCTAGCCAAAAAAATAAATTTATCTAAATGCATTGTAAAAAACTTGCCATGTCAGTCCGTAAAACTTTAGAGTTAATTTAAAAATTCAGCATACATTTAAGGCCCTTTATTTGAAGTAGGTACTAAGTAGGTTTCTTAAATTATATTACTCAGGTATTAAAAATTAAAATAATTTGCTTAATTAGCCAACTGCTATATAAATATCAAGCTATGCTATGTGTGTGTGGGAATAAATATCATTTAGGTAATTTAAAAATGGATGTAAAATAATGAAGAAATATCATTTAGGTAAATATTAAATCACATCAGTCCAATTTTTTAAAACATCTTTATCAATTCTTTTTTATAGCAATCAGAGCTTGAAATAACTTAATACTGTACTTAACTTACCCCACCAAACCAATCTAAAGGCTCTTGAAAAAAAACTCTGCCTTATCTTAAAAAGTTTGCAATAACTTAAAATAATATATAGTGGCCCACACTTTTTCGATGACTCCCCCAAAAAATCTGCGAATTTTTCTGAAAAAGTTTTAAAATCGTAGTTACAATAGGTCCAATGTTCTATAACTATCACTTAAGTGACATTTAAATTTTTTGATATAAACAAATGTGGCCTAACAGAATTAAATAATAAAATTTTATTTCTGTACTATATTTTACACAACTTTTTAATTCATTAAAAGTTATCTTATTATTTTTTAATGGGAGAACAAATAACATTTAGCATACATGTATATTGCATCAGTTTCTTCTGAAAGTTAGTTTCACTATGTCTATTGAACATCGAATCTTTGTCTAGTTTCATTTAGTTCCTTGGAAGGTTGGTCTGTGTCTTACTTGAATCTGTCCATAGTTAATTTGTGGCCCGAGTTGTGGTCTTGTGTGGTACTATCCTACTAGAATGATTCTTACATGTAGCTCCATTCACATACCCTAGCATGTTATACCTAAAAAGAAGTATACACTTTAAGTTTTATCAAAATAGTACTTATCCAAAATCTGATCTCAGCTTTAAGTAGTTATTTTTTCTTTGGTGAACTGCAAGAATCTAAGTCAGTAGTTTTCATTTTAAATAAACTATCTCAATGTATCACATTCTTGCCAAGCCTGACTTTAATTTAAGTGGGTGATAAACTCAACTAGTTGGGCCATGCTTATCTATATTCTATCATAAGGGCTTGCGATATAAAATATAAACCCAGCCTAAAATAGCAGTGATGTACAAGTTTGGGATAAGTAAAATAAATATTTCCCCAAAACAAAAGCTAGTTTTACTTACTGTGCCGTTCTTTGTGGGCTCCAAATATGGTGTGAACTTATTTTCGTCTTCCATTCGGGTGGTTGGAGAACACAAGATCACAGCAGAAACTAGGCAGCAGGAATTATAAAAAGTATTTTGTTTCCCGATGCTGCAACCATCGCAGAAGAAATCATGTTAATTTTTCTCAATCAAATCAAAACTTATATTTTTGTGCGAGTTTAGTTGTCAAAGTTGAATTGACACGGCCGCGGCCATTGTGAAACAACAAAACAAACCGCGGTGTTGCCGCGATAACGAATTCGCTACGTAACGATATCGGTATGAGCCACTGGAATAGCCCCCCAGGCATACTAAGCTGGTGGTGCCTTATAATAGTATACACTAATGGAAAGCTAAATTTTGTGGAATAGGAAAAAATGCATGTATGAGTTTTTTTTTGTACCTTTCGAAAATTTTTTCAACAAGTACTTACTGACGTGCTTATATCAAAATTTATTATTTTTTTCAAACTTACTCTGTTAAGTTACTTTAGAAAGCTGGTTTGCGGTAGTTGTTTTCTGAAACGTCTACACGCACTCACAACTTGTGACAGTGTTGCTTTTTCTACTTTTAAATCTTTCAATATTTTCTATAAAGAGATTTACTTTCGCCCTATTCCATTTTCCTTACACTGTAAGCACTTGCTGTAAATATTTCGAAACCGTCTCGAAACAAAAAACTATACACTAATTTGCTTAGAGAAAGTTTACTAACAAGTAGGCAAGTTTTTGGGCCGCAAGTAAACTTTCAGCAATATTTCCCTAGCGCTCTTTTTTACACGCATTTTAAGCGATTTACGAGAAGCGTTCAAGCAAATTTAATTGCAAATAATAAATTTTTAGTTTTTTGTAGATTAAAAGAATAAACAATAATGAAAATAATTAAGCAAGTTGAGGATCGTCTTGTAAAAATGTGTATTTTCATTTATAAACTAAGTTGGCGTTGAGTTGGCGTTCGCATCCGCCGACCGAGAAACCCAAAAATTTATGTTGAACTTTCGTGAAGTTCACATCTATCAATCAAAATGCAGAGATATTGTAACGATTGCCCGAAATAAAGAATAAGGTCGTTAATAATCCTCGAATATATTTTTAAAATTAAACTATTGTTAAAATAAAACTATCAAGATTTTATTTAAAAGATTGATAAACCGAAAACACAGTTAGCGGGCCAAGATTTGATCAACAATCTTTTGTATCGGAAAGTCACGATCAAGAGATTGGGGAAAAGCCTACCTGCTTGCTGATCGGAAAATCAATCGAAAAAAGTGGAGCCGCTCAACGGCAAAACTACCATACCAGTGTGTGTGGCAGTTTGGGATTCGAATTTCAAGTGCGAACTCGAAAAGAGCTGCTTTTCGGTCAAGAAAGGTATTAGGAAAGTCCGCGGAAGCGAAGGGGTACCAGAACCGAAAGGGGTACCTATCTTGAGACGAAAAAGGGGTCAAAGCGGCGAGTTATAACAGGTAGACCGAGCAGTCTATTCAATTGGACACCGTAGAATTGTAAATAACGTAAGTCCAAATTGTGTAACGTCAATTCATCATCTCTCTTCACGTAGGGACACTCAGGCCAACCTTAGTGTTCTGGTAAGTTTTCTCTAGTTGAAGAGCCCACCTGAGTGAGGTTGACCCAACTCGGCCATTAAAAGTAAAAGCTTATTAACAAATGTAAACAGGATAGTTAAGGGTGGCAAAAAGACGTCCCGTAGCTTTATTTTACTGTGACAATATTGACAGATGTCATCTGTCATCAGCCAGCTGTTTTTCCCTCATTCTCCCATCCTTTATTTCAAATTAAATAGACCAATCAAAATTAAGTAGTCAACTAAATTAACTGCGAAGGATATAACCAGTGAGCGGTCTACTGAACTGAGTTTATAAATAAGCTTTTTAATTTTTGACCAAGTTTACTTACTACATCTGCATATTTTTAGAACGATTCAATTTGTTTTTGTCAGTATGACTATTGGACATATTAGGAAAAACCACAGTGTGGCGCTTTAAAACTAAATATACCCATACAAACCTAATTTTGTTTTATGTTTGCAACCTTTAATTAGGAACAGTTTACTAAAAATCACAAATTTTGGCTCAAACATATTACACTGAATCCTTCCTTGCTGGTTTAGATCCATTTTCGAAAATAGTCTAATCTGGTTCTTCGATTATTACGATAAGAATTTTTCTCTTTCACAAGTTTGGAACTAGCCACGCTCAAAATACTTAGCTCCGCTTAAATTTTTCACATTTACAATTTATAATAATCGAACTAATAAAATTTAAATGTTTAATTTTTAGGATTTTACTAAATAACAGTTGTAAAATATTGTCGGCAAAATTACGATATAAAACACTTTTTAAGCTAAAAGTTTGACATTCGCAAAATTTTATTTTAATTACTGCTTACCTACTAAAAAAACAATATAACAATTTCTTATATATTAAGGGAAACCGTGACACTTAAAAACAAAATTTAGCTCCACATACCTAACTTTGTTTTACGTTTTGCTAAAACCCTTTAATTAGGTAGGTACAGTTTACTAAAACAACAAATTTATTGATTAACTCAAAAATATTACCCTGAAATAAGCTTACTAATTTAAATCTTAAATTTGTTATTTTTAGATATACTGTTCAAACCCTGGCCAAAGATGACATATAAACATCATACAAATTGATAAGAATCAACCATCAAATAATACCTACTGAAAATCTACTTGGCTCCGCTTAAATTTTTCACATTCAAAATGTTTAAATACCTAATCAAATCGTTAAAATTTAAAATTTTAATTTTTGGGGATTTACTAATAATAGGTTTTAATTATTGTTACTGAATTTCGATATAAAAAAGATTTTTAAATAAAGATTTGAATTGCGCCAAATTTTAAAAAAGATACAGGAATAATTCGTTCGAGATTATGTCTTTTTACTTTATCGCTAAAGGAATCCCTTACTAACCGATAAAGTTTGACGTTACCTACGAGTGAATACCGTATCCCTTATAATTGATCTTGTTACCAATAGTAAAACGTTAAGTAGAAAAACAAAATATTCAAAATGATTTTTGAATGCAAATGTCAAGCAAATGTCAGTAAGTGTCAATTTTTGTTCAATCATTTTCTTTGGCTGGAATTTCGTAAGAAATTTAAAACACTGGCAACTGTGACAAGTGATTCCGATCTGTTTATCATAACCTCTCTTTCAAAAAATGCTACATTGGCGAAAATATAATTTTTGAGAAAATACTTGCCAACTCGTAAACTACATAGATTCTTATCTTTGATGCTCCATAAATTTTTTGTACACTGAGACTTTTTCGTACAATTTAGGACCAATACGCAGTTTTGCCAAACTAAGTTAATATCTTTTTAATAGAAGAATTACATTAATAACACCTAATCGAACCCGGGCCGTCCGTGTGTGATGTACCAACTACTACACCACGGCGCGGCACGGCGTTTTGGGGCTATTAATGATATTGGAATAATATACATGCCAAACATGCGTCGTCTGACCTAATTTAAAATATCTTAAAAATTTTATAAGTGAGAAAACATGTTTTTAACAAGCATTAAAAAATAGTACTTCGTCGGGCTTATTTTCCTGAGCATACTGTGGTATCATGTTTAAAAATAAGTTAATAAATAAAAAAATTACAAGCGTTCGTACAGTCAAAAAAGTAAAACCAAATAATCACTCATTAAACTGGCGCACGGGGTAAATGTTGTTTTGGATAGCGTCTAGATGAGCCAAAACTCAAGTTTGAGTAATAAAAAATATAAAAAAAATCGCTTTTGTACTCCCTGATTATGCTCCCATGGCCATCTAGGATGGAATGTTCAAAAAAGCCCACGTTTATATTTCCTAACCGAAAATTTGCTTAAAAATCATAACTCATGAAACATTTAAATTGAATACTTGTTTTGTAATACAATTAAAGTAAAAAGTTAGCTTTTAATTCTTATTTTTCTTTTCTCTTCTGGTCTATTTTGGTGACATTAAACCTCTACGATGCAAAGCAGCGCATGATATGCCGATTGCAAAATGACAAAAAGTTATCGTGTGATTTAAAAACATAAAAGTTGATACTGCATAATTTTGAATAGATTATTATTCTTCCTAAACTGCCTTAAATATTTTTTTAGGCTTATCCACGTGTAGCCAACCCATTTCTCGACTTTATCTATATATTTTTACTATCTTGCCATTTCACTATCATGACTGATTATAGTATCAAGAAAGCAAGACACTACAGAATTGATAAAACTATCCAAGTGACATTATTAACGAACTAATATTATAATTAGGTGCTTTTATATTGACACTTTGCCTCATATAGAATTGGTTAGACTCCAGGTATAATGTCTAATGAACATATTTACCCATTATAAATATCTTTCCAGTCTGGTCCAATCCATCCATCTCTGCCAATAATTGTGAGACAACCCTATCCATCACACCGCCAGAGTCACCGGAGATGCCTCGATTTGGTGCCAGAGAATCCAGTTCGTCAAAGAAAATTATACAAGGAGAGGCTTGACGGGCTCGCTGGAACACTGAAAATCCATTTTGACTATTAATTTTCTACTAGAAAAGCAATTTAAAAACTACTATATCGTAATATTTATTTTGACAAATAGTAAGTAAAATAACTTCATTTTAAATGAAATACCATTTATGTTTTTAAAAATTGTGGTGGTTCTCTCTAACTGCAACAATATATAATATGTTAGAGTACTCCGACGGTTTAGCTTTAACTAAAATGAAAAATACTTTCCCATGTGTTAAACAAGTAAAAGTAGTTTAGGTGTTTATTTATTCAAAACATTACTCTTATAGTAACGTTTTTGTCAATTTGTCTAAACACCTTTAAAGATTAACGTAGCATAGTTATTACGGTAATTTTGTTCAGATAGCTTAACGGCAAATTTCGTTACTCCTATGGTCACGGATCAGTCTGTTTCGGTGCTCTGTGCCTTACGGTACCTTTACCGTAAATCATCATCATCATAGGCAATCACTCGATACCGAGTATGATCTTTCTCTATTCTGTATCGTCGCTATCTGTTGTGCGTTTTTTGATGGCTATATAAGCCAATTCTCGAGCCGCACACCCTTCCACAGTCCTGGCACACCCAGTCTCCGGCAGCAGCCGGGTGTTGTTGGTCATCCATTCTTCCATTTGGTCGCTCCTTTCTACGTTCTCTCTTTTCCGTTTCTAGTCTACGTCGTTGCTCTTCAAAAGTTTGTGCTCCCTCATGGACTGTTCGGCGCCATGTAGCCCTATCTTTTGCCGTGGTCTCGAAGTTGTTTATATCTATGTGACCATTCGTCATATTGCCTTTGAGAACGTCCTTGTACCTATTTTGTTGACCTCCTTGATTTCTCTTTCCCTCCTTCAGTTCTCCATAAAATATCTGCTTTGGGAGACGTCTTTCGGGCATACGCATAGGGTGACCAGTCCAACGAAGCTGGTGCTTGAAGATAAGGGCTTCTATACTAGTTGTTCTGGCTTCTTCTAAAACACTACACTTATGTTTATTCGTCGGTCTTGCAGTTTGATTCTCAGGATTCGTCTTAAACAACTTTGGTGATATTTTTCTAGTCGTTTGATATGCCGTCTGTAGGTGGTCCACGTTTCGCATCCGTATGTTAGAGTTGGTATTATAACTATGTTGTAGACACGAAGCTTGGTCTCCGCATTGACGTTGTGATTGTTGAAGACTCTTCCCGAAAGCCGTCCGAACGCTGCGCTAGCACATTTTAGGCGATGCTGTATTTCTGCGTCAATAGTTGCAATTGATGATAGGTGTCTCTGCAGAGGATGGCCATTTATGGAAATGTTTGGAGCTTGGGGATTCGTACCTGGTTCTGGTTGGTGAAGAATTTCCGTTTTGGCAAGATTGACCTTACTTGACTTATACCAGCTGTAGACCTTCCCCTGTATCGGCCATAACGACGTTGTCATCGGCGTACTGCAGTTCGATTACCGAGATTGTCGAGACCTTAGTTTTTGCTCGTAGTCTGCCTAGGTTAAGTAGGTCACCGTCGAATCTACATAGAATTTCCACTCCCGGCGGTAGATGTTCCTCAACAAGGTGAAGCATGGCACCTAAAAATATAGAGAATAGGGTGGGCGCAATAACACACCATATATCATCTTAGTAGCTTGAAAGAAGGCTCTGGTGTTGTTGGAATCAGCTAGATGTTGCTTTTAATGTGATTTTGTTATCCATCATTAGTTTTTTAATCTACGGCTACTTCTTGGTGGAATGTGCAAGTTTATTTTGGCTTGTATCAGGCGATGGTCTGTCCAGCAGTCGTCTGCACTCGTTATTGCTCTTGTAATGTTATATATTCCAACACCTTCCTTGCCAATGACGCCCTTTCATAGGTTTGAATTCGTACCAACTCGAGCATTGAAATCACCTAGGATGATAAGTTTATCGAATTTAGGTACAGATGTTATGGCTTCACTAAGTTGAGAATAAAATTCATCTTTTTGGTTTTTGTGAAAGAGTTGGAGCGTAGGCGCTGATTTTAGTAGCGTGTTGGTGTTTGCTAAGGTTTAGGCGCAATGTCATCAATCTTTCGCTTATTCCGGATGGAAATTCGGTTAGGTGGTCCACAATCTCATTCTTTATAGCCAAACCCCCTCCGTGAATACGTGGTTCATCTTCTTCTTTTTCATTCCAGAAAAATGTGTAGCCTCCTCCGTGTTCTTTAAGTTGCCCTTCGCCTGCTCTTCTAGTTTCACTGAGAGCATTGATATCGATGTTATATCTCCTTAGTTTACGTGCCACTATTGCCGTTCTTCTTTGCGGTCTTGTGGTTGTATCTTTATCCATAAGTGTACGGATATTCCATGTGGTTTGTGTGAGGCGGTTGTCCAGTCGGGCAATTGTTGGCTGTCTATGTTTAGGGCACCTTTTAGAGCCCCTTCCCTTTCAGGGTGAGCAGAGTGGGTCCTAAATAGGGCTGCTCAGTCACGGATGAAGCACACGAGTTGCTCTACAGGTAATCCTTGAGCAAAACGGCGATCACGCTTTCGTGCCGGTTTTTCACTAAGAGGTTCCAGACTACACTGTCCTGCTCCCGTCGCAACTTGCCGATCGCCGAAAGACTTTGATGTGCTTGGACTTAATGGTCTTATGTTTATTAACGTGGACATGCTGATGCACAGGCAGCAAGCCCACGGTCCCTAATAACGAGTAATGACCCAATGGCGTAAGGAATACGACGATTGGGTCCAGCTGCACGATTGAGCACTAGACTCGAATCGTTGGCGGGGGGTCGCTACATCCCACCGCCTACAGGCTACAGGCAGTATGGTTTGCCCAACTTCCCATACCCATTACCGTAAATAAAGGTAACTTCAACAGGTTCAAAATAGTGCTTTTGAACGTACCCAAAAATAACGCTTGGCACAAAACATAGCTTTATTTCTTTTGGGTTGTTTTTCATTATAAAATCTTTGTTTGTATTTAATCATATCAACCCGACACTTCTACTAATCCAATAAAAATACAAATAAAAAATTAACAATTTTTTGTGAAAAACGTCCCAAACAAACTTTCTAACCCTAAACTTTGATTGGTTGGTTTTTAACAGTCGCTATTCTGCACTAATTAGCGTCTGTAGTTACCTTTATTAAAAGTAATAGCATAGCAAAGTGCAGAATAAATGTAAGGGAAACAGACCAAAAACGACCCAAATATTTTTTTTGCTATTGGGGTCTAGTCTAAGGTTTTACTTGTTGGCCACTTGCCAACTACAGCGTATACCCCTGGGGGGGGGGGGGTCGTGACCCACCCGCAAAATAAAATTGTCAAAGTAAAAAAGTCACTATGCATCAATATTTTCTTTCGATGCGTTGGATTTTTTTAAAGCACACTTTCCTCTTATAATAGACAATATGTGCCAAATTTCATCAACATCGGACGGTAAGTTTAAGTACTTTATATAAATGGCAACTAAGCCTTAAGTCAGACGGAAATACCAATAAAAAATATTTCAGTCGGAAATCCCCACGGGGAGGGAGGAGACAAACTTACAAACATAATTATTCATTAAAAAAGCGCTTATATATCGAGAGCTAGTGAGTCCATATTTTTAAGAGTGACATTTATTTGATGAAAAAGTAATATTTTACTTTGACAACCCGTATGAGTATACGCTGTAGTCGAAAAGTGGCAAACAAGTAAAACCTTTAACTAGACCCCAATAGCAACAATAAAATATATATTTCCAAAATTTCTAACGAGGTGGTGGGGTTCATATTAGTGGACCATCGTCTAGTATATGGTAAAGGTCAAAATGGGTAGGAATAAAACAGCCTGTACGTGTTAATAGGGTCTTCTAAATGAACTCTCGAATTATTTTGAATGTTGAGAGCATAAAAATTGGAACTTTTTTGGTAGTAAAAATAAAATCCACTCGTTTTTTCATTAGATAAGCTATTTTGGGTAGACAATGTTAGTTAAATCATCAGTAAAAAAATCTACCTTGTCGGATGTTTTTCTCTGACTGCCCGACATACATATTTAGCAGTTCTGGACCCTTAACTGTCAAAAAACATAAACTGCATTCAGTTGCCACCGCTTTAGCTATCAATGTTTTACCCGTTCCGGGAGGACCAAATAATAACATGCCTAAAAAAGAAACTTCTTAATTACTTATGCAGATGTAGACAAAATGAGACGAGATTTTCTTGATTGATTGATTTTTTTAAAAATACCCAGCAAAAAAAAATGGGAAAAACGTAGAAAAAATTAGGACACAAAACTATTGATAAGTCATCACTTCTGTAAGTACTATAAATCAAGGACGGTTATGTTGGCGCAAAATTTTGTGCAAAATTTGACTACTAGTGGTCATTTAATTTTTTGGCATTTGTGTGCAAAAAAATGCATACTTAACATTTTTTTGCATCGGAAGGGTGTAAAGTCTAAAGTCAAAAAAAATATCCATGACATTTCCAGATGCTCTCCATGATCAAATTTTAAAGATCAAACAGTTTTTCAAATATTTTAAAAGCAAAAAATTTCGGATGATTTTATTAACCTACTGTTCATTCTCAATACTACGGAAAAATTTTAACAACATTTAAACACAGAAATTAAATGGAACTGTCATTGTTAGTGTCAAAAAAGTGGTCGGATTGAATTTGAAATGAAATTAAAATTCCCTTAAAGTTTAATAATAAATACACATTTTTCTGTCAGATTTTATTTAAAAATTTGGCCATCAGAAAAATACCAACAATTTTGACAGGCAGGTTTTATTTGGGCAAAATTGGCATCAGATTTTGTATCGAACATTTCAAGTTAATTTGTGGAATAAATACGTTTATGAAAAAACTTAGTCGAATTGTGAAATATCTAATAGTTATCGGTGTCACAAAAGTGAACATAAAGTGTTCATGAAAAAGGTGTCCGACCCTGTGCGTTCATTTGGAAAATACTGAACAAAACGCCAAGGCAACAGTGTGTCGCCAATGGAAAATATACGAAACCTTTTATTTAGAACACTCACGGTTTTGAAATCTTAAACTACCGAAACGATTCTTGAAACCAGTAGCGCGTCCAAGAATTGACTTCGGGGGGGGGGGGGGCTTAAGAATAAATAATAAAAAAAACTTAATATGAAGTAAAAATATGACCTGAACCAGGCTTCTCATAGGGGGACGTTTAACACCAACCCCCTCCCCTCGCTGCCCCAGTGTTGAAATTTTATCGAGAGCTTCTTGGACGAGACGGTCTTTCAAGGGGGCGGGGGACTTGTTGTCTTTCTTTCTAGAGGTATAAATTCAAAAGACCACACACACACCCCACATTACTTTGAGTTAGTTATTCATCATCGCAATCACTATCATCAGAATCTTGATCAAAACGCTACATATAAAAATACGGTGAATCAATCCTTTAACCAAATTTAAAAGACAATATCTCAGTACCTAAAACATATCTAAAGAAAAGACTTTTTTGGCAAATTATTTGTCAGCGTGTTGAATATATTAAATTAAAGAAATATTTTCATATATATTTGAATCTAGCTGAAGGCCCCGTAGCTTCGCCTGCAGCTTTAACCATTTTTTCCCTTTTTCTTGCTTTAAATAATCATAACTTTTGTTCCCGTGAACCGATTTTTATGAAATGAAGCGTCCGGCCCATGAGCCCAAGTAAACGTAGTAGTAGTGAAAGTCCAATTCAAAATCGGTCCAGTACTTTTTGCGTGATGAAACAGAAAGACAAAAATTGTAAAAATTTGTATTTTAGGTATCTATATGGTTTGCTCAGAATTCTCCGGGTCAATTTCAATATAGCCATGGCGGCTGACATTTAAACAAAGAAGTTAAATGGAAATATCACTGTCAGTGTCAAAAAATTGGTCCGGATAAATTGAAAATGGAGTATAGATTGTATTTAAAAAATGTAAGCGTATAGTCTGGCACCACTGGCTTTCACAGTATTAATATATTGCCACCACCTTAAAAAATCTTATATTTTAAAGTAATCGTCGCTATCGGTCAGCGATTTTTAAAAATATATTGTAAGGTAAAGAAAATGTAAAATATGTTTCTGTAATTACTACGCCACTAATAGTAATAATATTTATACCTTGTTAATCGACTATTAAAATCTGAAAATCTGTCAAAAATACGTCGATCAGGATTACTTTTTAATAGAGTGTAATGACAAAATTTATACAATATAACTGTTATATGCCACCGGCATATAGCAATACTTATATCTTACCACTCCAATTATACCAAAATTGTCTAAGAGATGAAGACATATGAAATAAATATTAATGATGATGTTAAAGTAAATCTTTGTTTTTTATTTTTTTAAGGTATTTACTTTTTTAAAAGATTATTTTACAAATAAATGTTTTGCATAATATGTACTGTTTAGAAATGTTTTTTGAATAAATAATTGCAATACCGTATTCGAAAATTCCTGTTTACATAATATAATCATGGCTGCTCACAATTTTTGACTAGAGGCTTTTCTGTTTTTGACCAGGTTAACTGATTGATTTTGTGAGTTGTTTGAGATATTTTTGGTATTAACTGGTGGACAACTAGAAACATAGATTTTAAGAAACAGGTAAAAAATACCAATAAACCGTAATCTTAGTTCGTCCGATCCCGAAATACTGGGATTTGCGCAACAGCCTAACAACGATTGAAACTATAAATGGAAAGAAAGGCTTCTTGGTTGAGAGACGTTTTGTATGCTGGTAGAGGGCACGACGTACGCAGCTATCATGTCGCATTTGTTTTAGCTGTATTAGAAACCTATAGAAAAATTAACCTTGAGTGAGGGGGTAGGGGTTAGAAAATGATTATTTTTATACGACTATAATAAATATACCGAAGTCTTTGTGTAAGTCTACTAAATTTTATCCCTTAGGTACTAATCAACTAACAACATGGAGTTACAAAGTTTTATTGGTGAATTTTTCCTAAAAATTACCTCGTAACTCCCAAAAAGCCCACAAACTTAAACTGCACCCAATCTTGAGTTTAGTCATCTTAAAGAACGTTCTTTTGTCTATAGAAAACATTTATTTTTAAAATTTTACCAAACGAGACACGAGGTTTCCTTACGAAGGTATCATTTTGTATATTTTTCTAGGTATCTTAGAGCTCTAGTTATCTTACCTGACCGACTTAAACCAGACTTCTCAAATAATTCAGGGCGTCGTAATGGTAGATTTATACTTTTTAGAATTTCATCTTTGACATCAGTGAGACCTCCTATGTCAGACCATTGAACATTTGGAACTTTCGGAGCACCTAGGCTTTGATTGTAGCTTGATTGCATAAAATCTAAAAAATGAAAATTGACCACCACAGAGATAATAACGTTTCTTGAATTTAGTTTTTCGGGCAGTGGACTCGATCTGCTCACTGTTCTCATGGTATTTTAGATGTTCTGAAAAATACGTTTTTTGCATTTTAGTAATAATCACATCATCAGCCAAAAAATATTTTTTTAGTTACAAACTTATAACAGTATTGTCAGTGGCGTTAGAATTTACAGTTATTTATATTATTTCATTTTTATTATTGTTATTTTATTATCACCTCTGCAAAGATTACTGATCGAGCTATTTTTGAAAGATATTTGCACGGTTGGTATATTTGCAATTAGAATATTCCTGAATTAAAAAAAAAATATGGTGGAGGGGCAAGGTTGTATCACTAACAGTACCAGAGGCGTAGAAATTAGTATAAATATTTGTTAAGGCATCCTAATTTCAAAAATTTCAGACTGCCAGCGGTTATGACATATGTATGGAGTGGTAAGATATATAAGTATTGCTAAATGCCGGTGGCATCAGAAACAGTTATATTGTATAAATTTTATCATTATACAATCTATTAAAAATTAATTCTGATCGACGTATTTTTGAAAGATGGTTGTTTTTGTATTCGGATTTTTATAGTGGAGTAACAAGGTATAAATATTAATACCAGCAGTGGCGTAGTAATTAGATAAACATATTTTAAATTTCATTTACCTTACATTATATTTTTAAAAATTGCTAACCGACAATAAAAACCAGATTTAAACTTTTGGAAAGATATCAATACTGTAGATATTAGTAGCGGCAGAATATAGAGTTATAATTTTAATTTTAGCAGCAACAAAAGGGTTACGACAAGGCTGCTGTATTTCTTCAACATTATTTAAGATATATGCAAAACAAACACTGTTCAAATGGAAACAAAAATACCATGGAATGGGAGTCCCAATAAATAATAACACAGTTAATGCACTACAATTTGCAGATAACCAAGCAGTATTAGCGGGGGATAAGGAAGATCTTGAATATATGTCACGAAAGCTCAAGGAAACCTATGATGAATAGGGCTATCGATGAATGTAGGAAAGACCAAGTACCTATGTATAGGTGGCAACCAAGATGACCCAAAAATTAATAATAGTGAACTAATAGGTAATTGTAAAAAATATAATTACTTAGGGGTGACCTTTGATAGTTCTGGGACAGATGAAAAGGAAATAAGAACACGAGTTTTTCAAGCCAGAAGAGCAATTGGGTGTTTAAACAGCATACTTTAGGACAAACATATCTAAAAAAAAAGGAAATTCTCAATATACAGCACGATGATAAAGACAACGTTGATCCATGGAGCAGAGACGGGGGTTCACTGAGAAAAATAAGAAGTAGAGGCCACGGAGATGGATGCGTTACGACGATCTGCAGGTCTATCGAGGCTACAACCCAAGAGAAACGATGAGGTTCTGAGACTAATGGGACCTAAAAATAACTGGTCGGAGGATATTCGGAAAGCAGTGAGTGCTAGAGACCTCCAAGATGGTCAGTGGGAAAACCGTAAACGGTGGAATGGAATATATATATATATATATATATATATATATATAGATTGTAGAAAAGACAAATTATAGAAAAGACTCATAACTGTTACCTACATAAGGCGTGTGGTGAAATTTTTCAGGGGGTATTATCATTCCAGCTATTTTGACTTCCATCGGTTTACATAAAAAACGCCGACCATTATGCTAATATAACTTCTGCAGTATTTGGATAGCCTATATTACCACTTAATTTTATTTCTATGAACTTAAATAAACAATCAAAACTTGTTTAAGGTACTGAGGTCGTTTACCCTCTTTTCGTTAAATATCCTTGTCGTTGGCGATTGGTAAAGAGTGTTATAATTTCCCCAGCGTCCCAAAGGATAGAGTGCCATTCATCCCACCGTCCTATCGACTCAGTTACTCTCAAACTCAAATTCTGTACGTCTCAGCTAGGACGGAAGAGTTCCGCTGTCTCCATCCCGATCAGATCCTACTGACCGCCTCAACGATTTAAAAAAAAAATTAATAATCTTGGGTGGAAAAAAATGAAAATTCAAACTTGGATGAGTATCCCACAAGGAACACACAAAGGACCAAAGCAAAAAAAGAAATGATAGAATGATGTTTCGCCTTGGGCAACCAGCGTAGGCTCATCAGTGGTTCCACTGGCCACTCTCCCCAAACATCACTCAACACAATCATACACTTTGATTTCCAAATTTTAATCACCCACAAATAGGTATCGTGCCGCACTGGCACTTATCTAAGTCACCTGAAACGGTTTCGTCCTGGCGTGTTAATCTTTTCAATAGGGTTACGCTCCTAAGGCGATTAAAATTTTATTGATGCTTTATCATAAGTTTTGAGAGTATTGGTATTTTTCTAACCTTTTACCTGATTGACAATAATTTAACTTATTTCCTAATAAGTTTTCCCCCGAGGACATTCCGTTTGGGTCCTTTGTGAAAACACTTGTCGCATTAGTGTTCCACACACCGTAATTTGACTAATTAAAACTTGTGAAACAGGGAATAATCTTCCCAACATTCCAGATAGGTGTAGGTCTTATCACCTCATCATTCTGGTAAAATTAGTTTTAAGTTAAGTTTAGTATGCCTACCCTGCATTCAAACCTTGTGTAGATAATGTTATTTAGATTTTGCGATGAGAGTACCTAGAAATGTTTTGTTTGGTTTATGCCTACCTGTGTTTCGCCGAAACTAAATGAGATTAAACCTATGGAGTGATATACTTAAAGTGAAGACTTTAAACTTTAAGGTATTTAGCTCACACATAGTCAAAGATGACTAAGTGTCATAAGTTAGTAATTGTACATAGTTAGGTCTGGGATGAACATCAACAATGACTAACTGTAAATATTGTAAATATGAAAGTCAGATCACACTAGGCGTACCAGCCAGGAAGTAAGTAACTCAGGTTTATAAAGTATCAGTATCAAAGTTCAGATCCTAGCTCTTGTTGGTGATGACTCCACTGTAAGAGTTTAGAACCTTTTATCTGAGTATAATTCAGTGATAGGTTCTGGAATCTGATACCTATGATAAAGCGTCAATAAAGTTGTTTTGTTTTATTATTTTTTTTAGTCGTTGAGGCGGTCAGTAGGATCGGGATGGAGACAGGGGAATTCTTCCGTCCTGGATGGGACGTACAGAATTTGAGTTTAAGAGTAGCTGCATGGATAGGGCGGTCGGAACTTAGAACACTCTCTACCAACCGCCAACGATGAGGATATTTAACAGAAAGGGGGCAAACGACCCCAGTAACTTAAACAAGTTTTGATTGTTCATTTAACCTCATAAGAATAAAATTACGCGATATAGCCTATTGGCACATGGTCCGCGTTTTTTATGTAAAATTTATTTTACTACACAGTAAAAGGTATTCTCCGCTTTAAAAGCAAAATGTCTTCTTGACGCCAGTTTTATTTGTCCTTACAGTCTGATAGGTAGGTAAATGAAGTTGGAAATAATATTTAACACCTCATTACTCTACCACCAACTATCTGAGTAAAAAAAATATCCAATCAGGCAGATAGGAACCAGGAATATTTTAAAATAAACTGTACTGCTAAAATTAAAAATATAATTCTATATTCTGACGCCACTGTTATTGAAAGTATCGATATCTTTCTAAAAATTTAAGTCTGGTGTATACTTGTTACAATCGCTGTCAGTTAGCGATTTTAAAAAATATAATGTAAGGTAAATGAAATTTAAAATATGTTTCTGTAATTGTAATAATAATATTTATACCTTGTTAGTCCACTATAAAAATCTTAAAATCTGGGTTCCATTCGAGTACAAAAATAACCATCGTGCAGATTTCTGACAAAAATACGTCGATCAGGATTAATTTTTATTAGAGTGTAATGATAAAATTTATATTTATCAATACTTATATCTCACCACTCCAATTTTTAAACCAAGAAGTAGTTTTAATACAAAAATGTCCTTTTGGATGACATGTGATAACCGATGCCAGTCCGAAATTTGCTCTGCTACTGTTAGTGATATGTCCTTGCCACTCCACTATATTTTTTTTAAATTGAGGAATACTCTGAATGCAAAAAAGTCAATTGTGCAAACATGTCTCAAAAATAGCTCGATTAGGAATATTTTGTGCAAAGGTGGTATAATAAAAATGAAATATAACTATATAAATGAAAAATAACTGTCAATTCTAACGCCACTGGCAATTATATTGTTATTATATTGTCACTCCACCATATTAATTATTTCATTTGGAAGTAATTTTAATTTAAGCAAGCATTGGTACATGAAGTTAAACAAATACTTCCATAAATTCCTACGCCGCTGGTACGAATAATGTGACTTACCCAAACAAATTTTTAAAGTTGGATAATATTTGAATCTAAAAAGACCAATCGTGCAGTCACCAGTTAAAACTACGTCAACCAGAATTATTTTTACATAAAGGATAGTGAAAAAATAATAAATAACATATTTTTAAGTTTGCAGGTCACTGGCTCTAACAAAATTAATATTTTTTTATTCCAGCAAAAATTTTTTCAAAGTTCAACTTATTTTTAATGCAAAAATATTAGTTTTATTGATATATGTCAAAAGGGCTATCAGTGAGTAATATTTGAATATATAAGGTAAAGTGAATTTATTTATAAAAACTGGAATATCTGTACGCCACTGGTACTAAAAATAACAAGAGATTTTTAATAAAACTTTTAAACTAGTATCTCTAGTCTATCTAGCAAAACTGTAGCATATATCGTGTCAGTTGATCTTTTCGGCGAGTAGATAATAAAATTAATAAATCGATTAATAAATTAAATCATGCAAAATTTTTTTAAACCGTAAAATGAAATGACGCTATAGGTACTCTTTGCATAATATCTCACAATTCCACCATGAAAATTCTTAAATTTGGAAGTAATGTTAAAGCAAAAACGTAAATAATATGGTTATATCTAAGGGCGGCTGTCAGTGAGAAAGGTTTAATTTTTTTAAAAATATTTCTTGAATTTGTACGCCTCTTGTTTTAACAAAATAAAACGCATCATTCTGAAACTTTATACACTTTGTCTCCAAGGTATCTAGTAAAGCTGGGTCAAGTTTTAACACCATTAATTTGTGGTTAAAATGATGTCCATCTTTGATGACGTCATAAACACCCTTTGCACAAAATGTTGTTACTCCACCATGGAAATTATTAATTGTTCTACAAAACAAAAGTATAACACAATGCGTCTAAACATATGTGCACACGGGAAGACCTAGGCAGCAGTACTAAATATTCGGAGGATAACTCTGAACTATTCCCTGTCATAGCCCCGAAAGACTTCGGAGATAAATTTTCTTCTTTTACCATAACTAGTGAAACTGGTTGTTGTAAATTTACTCTGTATATTCTGTTCTTGTTTCTGCGTTTTTTGCAGGTATGTTTGGAAATTCTGATGCATTGTAACTACCCATTTATCTCTTCGAAAAATAAAGCAGAGAGGGACGCACTGAGTCGTAAAGTAAGATAAACCTTTTATAATAATAGATAAAAAATGTACTTACCTATCTCTGAGACCTATATTGGACTCCACTTAATTATTTTTGTTATAGAAAAATCAAGAAAAATCTTATTAAAAATTAAAATTGTAATAGTCAGTACCTGATAGTAACATGAAATAGATAATGTATTTTGTTTATATTAATATTTTAAGTCGTGTTTTAACTTTTCTAAAAATAAGTGCAATTTAATATTTTGATGGGTTAAGGCTTTCTTTAACTTTTCTTTTAAACAATAAATTTTAATAAACAAAAAAAAATAATGTTTTTTTTGAAAATCTTTAATCTGTTAAAACTAGCCAAAACATTTTTACCGCGTCCGGTATTTTGTTGTTTGGAAGTTGGTCACCTTAAATTAGGGCACATAAAAGTCTGGATAAAATTAATTTTGAATATTAAAAAAAGGTACTTTTTAAAATACAGCATTAAAAATATCTTATTTTTCTTGATTTTTAAAAGATTATACAATAAAATCCCGTGATATTTTTATATATGTATAAGATTTTGGGTCCATTCTGTATACATTTAAAATAGGTGTACGAGCATAAAACTGCTACAAAGAATGTCTTTTTAATAAAAAAAACAATTTTCAATGTCTAGCTTTATTTTATAAAAAGTTATTTAATAAAAAGTAATAAAGCGTCGTATTATTCGCATTCCCAGTGGCGTCCGTTGAAATCAATATAACTCAAAAATGGAACCTATGCCCCCCAAATTTTTGTTGGAAAATTATCAGGGAGGTTGGATCTCTAACATATTACCAGCCCAGCAAATTTCACACATCCCGGTAATCAACGTAATTAGTACCTCCTCCTTTTGACAGATTTATTTCGAGCAAATTTGGCATCAGATTTTGTATCGACCATTTCAACTTAATTTTTGGAACAAATCCGTTTATGAAAAAACTTCGAAATCTGAAATGTCTAATAGTTATCGCGTGAACGTAAAGTGTTATTGAGAAAGGTGTTCGACCCTGTGAGTTCATTTGGAAAATACAGAAGAAAACTCCAAGGCAACAGTATACAATACTCGACAATAAGAAATCTACGGAACCTTTTAGAACATTCGGTTTTGAAATCTTAATTAACTACTGAAGAGATTCTTGAAACTAGATTGAGAACTTCTTGAACGGGATGGTCTTGGGACTTGTTGCCTTTCTTTCTGGACGTATAAATTTAAAAAAACACACCAGACAGTCAGACACAAACTACATTACTTTGAGTTACTTATCCATTTTGTGAGCAGCACAGTCGAAACAAGCCAACAAACTAGGAGGTGGAGGTAAACATTCGGCCGCTACGTGATACCGGCGGATTTCTGACGGGACGTATAGGCAATGCAGCCGATAAAATCGTCCTGTATTTCGGAATGTATTTGGCTCTCGCTAATTCGAATTCACTCCAAGGTTGGCCACCAAAATGCGCTTTCTAACGAGTAGGTTCTTTACTTGCTGAAAAACGCCTGACCGTATTAAGAGTTTTGTCGTTTCGTAGGCGCAGCTCTACGCAACCTTTTTCGCGGCGGCTTCGCAACATAGAAATAAACTACGCTCGTGGCGTAGTGGTAGAGTATTAGACTCTCACCTGGGACGCGCAGGTTCGGATCCCGGTTGCGTCCAACACTTTCTTTTTTAAATTACAGCCGCGGCGCTCCAAGTTGTCGAGCCGCCATCGCCAGCTGGCTTCCGAAAAATTGGAAGAGATGCGCTAGCGTTGTGTTTGTTGGGAAATCACTTAAATATCGTAATTTGCAGCCTTCATGCAACTGTCTACCAAATGTCATATTTGAGCTGCATACAGAGGGCGATCCAAGATATCTCTCTGATAAATGTATGCATTCCAACAACCCTTCAAGGATAAGATGCAGAAAAAATATCAGATGGTAACAAAAATTATAAAAAAATTTGGCACAGTTTTCAACAACCTTTCTCACACAGTGGTAATAGAAGAGTTAACACTGTTTAGCAATACTTATATCTTACCACTCCAATATTTAAACTGAAAAGTAATTTTAATACAAAAATGTCCTTTTGGATGGCATATGTCATAACCGCTGCCAGTCTGAAATTTTTCAATTTATAATGCCTTAACAAATATTTATACCAATTTCTAAGCCTCTGGTACTGTTACTGATATGAACTTGCCACTCCACCATATTTTTTTTTATATAAATAATATAACTGTAAATTTTAAAGGCTGCAATAATGGCAATAATACTGTTATATATTGCCGCTCCACCATATTAATTATTTTATTTGGAAGTAATCTTAATTCAAGAGTATCAATCTGGATGGCATATATCAAAACCGCTGCCATCCAAATATTTGAAAAAGGATTGGTACATGAAGTTAAACAAATATTTCCATAAATTCCTACGCCGCTGATACGAATAATTTGTGACTCAACCACACACATTTTTAAAGATGGATAATATTTCAATCTACAAAGACTAATCGTGCAGACATCTGTTAAAACTACGTCAATCAGAAATATTTTTAAATAAAGGGTAGTGAAAAAATAATAAAAAACCCTACAACACACTAACAACAACAAAATCAATATTTTTTTTTAATTTCAATTTATTTTCAATTTATTTCAATGCAATAATATTGACATATGTCAAAAGGGCTGTCAAGGTAAAATTAATTTATTAATAAAAACTGTTATATTTGTACGCCACTGGTACTAAAAATAACAAGAGATTTTCAATAAAACTTTTAACGAATTATTTCTGGTCTATCTGGTAAAACTGTAGCAAATCTTGTGTCAGTTGGTCATTTCGGCAAGTAGATAATAAAATAAATCGATTAATAAATGAAATCATACAAGATTTTTTGAACCGTAGGTACTCTTTTTGCACAATATCTCACAACTCTACCGTAAAAATTCTTAAATTTGAAAGTAATGTTAATGTAAAAACGTAAATAATGTTGACATATGTCAGGGCGGCTATCAGTCAGAAAAGTTTCAAAATAATTTGTACGCCTCTGGTTTTTAACAAAATGAGAGGCATTATACTGAAACTTCATATACTTTGTCTCCAATATATCTAGTAAAGCTTTTCCAAGTTTGGCGTCTCTAGATTATACAAGTGCGGAGATATTGCCAAAACCCATTAATTTGTGATTAAAACGACGGCCATATTTGATGACGTCATAGATACCCTTTGCACAAAATTTAGTTACTCCGCCATGAAAATTATTAATTGTGGAAGAATTTCCTATAAAAAAAGTATCCCACAATGCATCTAAACATTCTTGCACACGGGACCCATGATTTTTAACACAGGCTTCAGGACTATGTAGGATCCGCAAGCTGTTAAAGAATTTTTGCCCAATATTTCTACAGAAATGGCATACCTACACCGGAAATATTTGTCACTGATAGTAGTATAGCTGTGCAAGTTCTGCGCCAATTGCTACATGCCATCCACTTCTCCGAAGTGGATGGTCAGTTTGCTGAAGAAGTGGTGTTCAGTCCCGAAGAAGTGGGCGACCCAAGGTCATTCTGCAAGAAGTGACCAGTGGCTATTGGAAGTCCAATGACGTCACTTGACCAGTGGCTGTTGAAAATGTCCAAAAGGGTTGTTAGGGCGTTGCAAGTGCATGTCATAAAGGCCTGTGTGAGTAGGGGATGTGATCACGTGACGTATGTTCTACAGAGTAAGTCTGCTCGGGGTCGCTCATACACACTAGAGTACCCTGTACTCTAGTGTGTATGAGCGACATGCACCTGTCATATGCATAGTCATCTGTCATTTGTGACCTCTAGCCAAGCTGTCAAATCCACAAGTTCTTCGACTACTTAGCGAAACTCTGTAATGGTTGAAACTCCCTAATATTAGTTGCCCATTCTCGATCACAAGTGCCAAATGTCAATGTATGGAAGAAAATGACGAACACCTGTCATAGCCTTGGGGACTTATTTTGTCAAGTGTCAAAGAGGCACTATTTAAAAAATATCGAGATGAGAGATTGCTATCAGCCGGTATATCGAAGGTACTTTTTCTGCTATGTGTCCCTATGGGTCCCTGTAAGACTAATTTTGGTTTGCTGCGCAGGGGGTCAAAAGACTTGCAAATATCTCGAGATCTAAGTGATCGATTTGAAAAATTCTTTTTTTATTATATTGCTGTGTGGAAATGCTATTTATTCTTATTGAGATGGAGAAGCCAAAAGGGCATTAAAGTGTTCAAAGAAAGTTTTGGTAGTTTTTGCCGCGGATATCTCGAGTTATAGCGATGGGATTTTAAAAATTCTTTGGAAAATATTGAAAGTGTTACAAAGGGGGAGCTTAGCAAAAAGGTTGTATTATGTATAACCCCGCTGCGCAGCTCGAGTTAAAAGGGTATAGTCGTTTATATTTTTATGGTAAATAATATTATTATTATTATTAGATAAATTTAAACTGCTCATTTACCTACAACCGTCTAGTTCCCCGACCATGATTGTGAGTTGTCAAAGATCGACGGATACATAAACGAAGACTGGTATGTTAACGATGGGTTTTGAAAAATTCATTTTTTTTGCTAGATTTCCAATGTTATTTATTATTATTACTACTGAATAATATTATTTTTTATTATTACCTTTGTTTTAAACTAAATAAATATGCACTAAATTATATAAAATATTAAAAATACAAAATAATAATAAAAGAACCATACCACCAACATAGATAAATAATAAAATAAACTTTGGAGAACCCTCTGAGCACTAAAGGTAAAAGGCCTCGTCCAACGGCTGAAGGTCGGGAAGTGTACCCAAAACAGAGGCAGCGTTAGCGCTCTTGATTGCAAGGCTTATTCTCTGCTTCAAAAATAGATGGATCTAGGTTCAAATGATGAAGCATAGATATTAGCACCCAGTTCTTTCACAAATGATTTAGCTTTTTCTCCCCATTGACCAAAAGTTTCTACACAAAAAGGACCAAAAAAATAATTTGGAGAAATTCCTGAATACTTTTTTAATTTTGTTCCCTTAAATTTAGATAGGATGCTGCCAAAGTATCTGAACAAGTCGCGTCCCAAACTACTGGTCTTCCTTTGGACCATGTTACAAGAGAAAGGCCATCAGCTCTTTTACAGTCAGATCTAAATATTCCATTTGATTCTAAAATTGCTGGAAAATGAGCAGAAACTAAAGCACGTTTTATTATATCATTAAGACAACTGTGCCGAGACCACATACCTGCGCTCTTTAGGCAAGAAAGGCCATAAAGCCTATTTGGGAGAACAGTTTCACCACAAGAGCAGGAATGAATCTCGCACAAAGGTTGTCCAATGCGAAGAGCAATAGAAATAGAAAAGAGGTGTCATTCAACATCAAACTCTCTTTTTCCTGAAGAGCCAAAATGCGAGCCTTATCTATCTATTTTTTTCAAAAAATTGTATTTTCACAAAAAATGGACCAATTTTTACAAGCTACTAAATAATATTCATCTGGACAATTCTGAATGGATAAAGGAAGAAGGGTTTTAATTAATTTAATTAATCTCACAAGTATTTTTTAAAATAATATCGTAGTTATAGAGAAGTGCAGGTTATGTCCAACATGATGTACATCTAATAAGGTACGAGATTTTAGGGATTGCAAATGAATTTTTCAATAAATAAAATCCCGAATGAGAAGAATTTCTAAATTTTTTGTAAAAGTTTTAAGAGTTTAAATTTTGTTTTCCAAATCAATAAATAAACTATACTTCCCGAGGGGACATCCTAATAAATTAAGTTGATCTTTTTTTTTTATATTTATGGCAATAGAAATAAATTTCTGGAAATATGAGATATCACAACTAGAGGAATTTTCTTTGGAAATCAAAGGTACCTCACATTTACTGAAATTTATTTCCATACCAATTTTTGAACAATGTTCAATTAAAAATTTTAAATCATTTAGAACCGAGTTCTGATCTCCACATAGTGTACCATCATCAAGGTACCATATGTTAAGTTCACTTTTTAAGCAATGGATGATTGGCTGTAAGCACAACGAAAATAACGCTGGAATTAAAGGGTCGCCTTGCTGCACACCATGTTGAGAAAGAATAGTTCGGTCGTTAAAAGAAAGTAAAGAGGGTTTGAAGTATGA
The DNA here is from genome assembly GCA_963921995.1 of Oxystoma pomonae. Classification (NCBI taxonomy): domain Eukaryota; kingdom Metazoa; phylum Arthropoda; class Insecta; order Coleoptera; family Brentidae; genus Oxystoma; species Oxystoma pomonae. The sequence continues at coordinate 28,519,441 of OY998169.1, forward strand.
CTGAAAAATAAAATTATAAAAATCTGGAATAATTTTAGATATATATGATAAAAAAGAATATCTTGAAATCATATTAAAAGCGTTTAGGAAATCTATTTTTAGCAAAAATTTCTCGATTTGGTGATCAAAGCAAATAAAACGACGAGTAGCATGTACAGCTGCCTCAATACCGCATTTTTTGTTGAAACCTAACTAAACTGGACGTAAATAATCACCCATTACTTCACCTATTTTTGAGCAGACAATTTTAGCAGCAAGCCGTCTAAGTGTAAAGCTCACAGCGATCGGACGCAGTCCGCCATCCCTTTTCTTCAGCGCACAGAGGGTTGCTCCAAAGAAAACGGGTCTAATAAAATCAGGAACTTTACTTTCAATTAACATTTTGATAAATTTGGATAAATTTTGTAAAAGGGTAGCTGAAGTATCTTCCAAGTTTCATTAGTCATATCTTTCAAGTGCTGGGGACTAAGAGCCTGCAGAACCAGGTTTGAAAGATGAGATTGCAATTTTCACTTCTTTTTCTAATATTTCTATTTGAGGGATGTCGAAACAGGAATCTTCTGGTGAGATGTCAGTAGAAACAGGCGAAGGATGTTTTTCTTGTAGTTTTTCGTAGGTGGAATCATCATTCGGAGCCAAAGTATCATTACTGCTGAGAAGACTTATTGCACCTTGGACATCTCCAAAAGAAAGTTTTTGATCTACTTTTTTTGCCAAATTGAATGTATTTTTAGTTTCTTGTTGGTAGTTTCTGATAGCTTTAGGTTTAGGTAAATATTTTTGAAACAAACAAGGAATTGAAAGTTTCTTGTGTGTTTGCCACATGTTTAAATTTTGTTTGCATAAAAAGTAAGAGATTTTTCTGTTTTTGACTTCACTGGAACACGCAGAGCAGCGTAAGGGAAAACAAACAAAGGGATCCAAGATAGTACAGAATTTGCCTTTAAACAGTTTTTTATCAAATCGTTGAATTCTTGAGCAAAATATCTTCGCGCACTTTTTGGAATCCGTGCTAGAATTCGAGTGTTTTGACAAAGTGCGGAGAGCAAATTACAAATAATGTTTGATAATAATTCAAAATTTTCATATGAAGTGTTATTTCCAAATTCTTCAGAGAAATCTTCTGTGTTAAGTAATTTATGTTTAGCTTTTAGATGAATTTTAAGACCACTGTCGCCACAAAAACACTTTTTGCAAAGTGAATATTGTTTGATTCTTCTTAAAGTTTTCGATTTTGAAGAGTCCAATGTAGATGTTGAAGACTTGTCCATATCACAATCTGAATAAATTGAGAAACTGAGGAGTGTTGAATCTTTATCAAAACTTTTATGGCATCTTGAAAAATGAATTTTGAGTCCTCTTTGACTTGGAAAGTTTAATCGCATAATTTACAGTCGTTACAGTTTATCAAGAATTTTAAAATAACATGTTTACGTAAAGCTTACTACTGAGCTAATTTAGAACAAACGGATAACCTATGAACTTGTTTTTCATAAATTTATCATGATGTTTTAAAATGCGACAAAAAAATAGAAACTAAATGGGATACGAGGGTGATTTAAATAAAACAAGACACTTTTTTTAAATTTTATTTTCATGGAAACCCACTTCATCTACACCATCGTATTTGCAAACCGTGTTACAAATATATGTCTTCGCAATAGTTGGGATAAATTTTTATATACAACAGCATGGCATCTAAAAAGTCAAGCTTCCATTCGTTTGGTAATATAGGATAAATGCGTGTAATTTTTTTCTCAATAACATGTTTACAGGTTTAAATGCTGAAACAAATTTTTCCATAATCTTGTTCCAAGAGGTCATCGAGTTCCCAATCAACTTTATTTAACCAATAATTTTCTATCTGCTGAGAGTTTTCCATAATATTAGAATGTTTTTTTTTTTTAATGATTATTGAATGCAAATTGTCCTTTTCCAGTCGTCTTTCTTTTATGTATATTTTTAGGATTTTTTCCTAAACATAAATTTCGACAAATATCACACGTGTACAAAGCTATGATATTGTCTGAGCTAATTTTTACCAAGTCGACTCTCTGACACTTTTCACACTGAAGGGAATGATATACTTACGGAGCATTGGCATTTCTTCACATTTCTAAAGAAAAACAGCAGACATGTGTTCTACACCGATTTAGAACTACAACTGAAATGATATGAATTATTAAAAAGCTTTTTTACTATAATGCAACCAACGAAAACTAATTGGTTGGTATTGTTCTGTCAAATGTAGAATTATTATGAAAGCCTCTGTTTAAAACACATTCATCAGTAAGACTAAAGTATAAAGAAGTAAGAAAATATAACATGCACATTTGATCGAGATATTGCTAAACCCGAAGGATGGAAGCATACGCCCCCCAAATACTTTAGAAACTAAAAATAAGTAATAAGACATTTTAAAACTTCCAAATCAGTTACATCAACCGAAAAGAATCTAAAAAAGAGAAAATCAAAAGATCTTGGGAGGAAAGAACGAAAATTGAAAATTGGATGAGTGTCCCACAAGGAACACACAAAGGACCAAAGCGAAAAGAGGAACAATTAAACGATGTTTCGCCCAGGGTGACCAGCGTGGGCTCGTCAGTGGATTCACTAGTCACCCTCAATCCAGACATCATTCAACACCATCGCATACTCTAACTTCCAACTCTGAAACACTCACAAATAGGCATCGTTCCGCATGGTACTTATTCAAAGTCACCTGATACGGGACAATTAAAACAAGACACGACAAGACAATTAAAACAAGAAGTTAAAACTTTCAAATCAGTTACATCAACCGAAAAGAATCTAACAAAGAGAAGATCAAAAGATCTTGGGAGAAAAGAACGAAAATTCAAAATTGCATGAGTATCCCACAAGGAACACACAAAAGACCAAAGCGAAAAGAGAAACAATTAAACGATGTTTCGCCCGAGGTGACCAGCGTGGGCTCGTTAGTGGATTCACTAGTCACCCTCAATCCAGACATCATTCAACACCATCGCACAAATAGGCATCGTTCCGCATGGAACATATTATAAGTCACCTGATACGGGTTCGTCCTGGCGTGTTAATCTTTCCAAAAGGAATATGCTTCTAAGACAATTAAAACAAGAAATTAAAACTTCCAAATCAGTTACATCAACCGAAAAAAATCTAAAAAAGAGAAGATCAAAAGACCTTGTGGAACACTTGTGGGACACTCATCCAATTTTGAATTTTCGTTCTTTGGAAGTTTTAACTTCTTGTTTTAATTGTCTTAGGTGCATATTCTTATTGGAAAAATTAACACGCCAGGACGAACCCGTATCAGGTGACTTCATGCGGAGCGATGCCTATTTGTGAGTGTTTCAGAGTTGGAAGTCAGAGTGTGCGATAGTGTTGAATGATGTCTGGATTGAGGGCGACTAGTGAATCCACTGACGAGCCCACGCTGGTCACCCCGGGCGAAACATCGTTTAATTGTTTCTCTTTTCGCTTTGGCCTTTTGTGTGTCCTTTGTGGGACACTCATCCAATTTTGAATTTTCGTTCTTTCCTCCCAAGATCATTTGATCTTCTCTAAAGACATTTTATTATTTTATAATATATTATTTAAATTTATTTCAAACAACATTAGATTTATCTATCCTACTGTTATGTTTACTATCTAAACACTTTATTTTTAGAGCGTTTTAAGATTTTTTTTACCAGGTAGACATCAAGATACGTTACTTTTTACAGTTGAAGTTCATAAAATCCTCCCTTAATCTCATTTTTCTTGTCATCTTCCAATATGTATGTGATGGGGTTCGTAAGCTGAATTTTCTTTTTGGTAAAGATTTCCGTCGACCAATTAGGCATGTACATTTTATCAAACACGCCACGAATTTTTGAAATGCGCACATGATCTTCAATCATATATTTAGGTTTTAAAAGACATTTTTATATGACTCTAGGCTGTATATAGAGATAGATAGATAGTGTGCTTTACTGTCATAAAAACATTACAATTTGTTTTGTGTGTTAATCTCATTTTTCTTGTCATCTTCCAATATGTATGTGATGGGGTTCGTAAGCTGAATTTTCTTTTTGGTAAAGATTTTCGTCGACCAATTAGGCATGTACATTTTATCAAACACGCCACGAATTTTTGAAATGTGCACATGATCTCCAATCATATATTTAGGTTTAAAAGTCATTTTTATATGACTATAGGCTGTATATAGATAGATAGATAGATAGATAGTGTGCTTTACTATCATAAAAAACATTACAATTTGTTTTGTAGACAAAGCGAAACTTAGTAGCTACCTAGCAAAATTGATAAAAATTAATGCAATATAAAATAGTATAGAAAATAAGATATTTAAATAGTACTAATAATTATAGCTATATTAAAAAAATATTAATGAAGGTAATAGTAAAAGAACGGTAAAAAGTTGAAATAAAAATAGAAGCTTGTTAAGTCAAATTAATAAAATTACAAATATTATAGATAAACACGTTACATAATAACAGAAAACGACACATCAATTTACACAAAGTTTAAAAGTCAAAATTAAATTTTAAAAGATTTTCATTAAAACTAATTAAGTTACGAACATACAATAATAAAATAATAACACAGGATAAAACAATTTATTACAGTTGTTTGAAACACATTACATGCTAATTAACGCCTAAAATCGGTCCTGATAATACTCGTTTAAACTATAATAGGCTCTACCACAAACTAGGCCTTTGAGTCTTGCTCTGAACAATCTTAATGAGAGAGAGAGGTTTTAATTGTTTGTGGCAGATGGTTGAACATCTTTATACCATTGTAATAAATTGATTTAGGAACAAGCGATGATCGCGGATTAGGAAGTTGTAGATTTAATTGCTGGGTAGATCTTGTACTATAGCCAGCAGAAGGTCAGAAGAAAGGTTGCGGTAATTATAAATAACAAACGGAAGATGGTTATTATATATATTTATAAATAAGACTTGTTGTTTAAAAAATGTACAAGCAAAAGAGGGTTAAAATTATCTTGGATATAAACAAAAGTTTGCATGAACATCTATAGTTGGCATTACAAAGATATCTTACTGCTCTGTTCTGCAAGAAAAACAACAAATCGATTAATTGCTCAGTTGTTGAACCCCAGAAGGCAATACCATACCGTAGGTGTGATTCAATCAGTGCATGGTACACTGACTTTCCAAAATTGAAGCTATTTTTTTGTTAATAGAGCAAATATGTTCATTAAACTTCAAATTGCAATCGATTGTTAAACCCAAGAATTTGCTAGTCTCCTTTTCGACTCATCTCCAACTTTAAGGTTATCTATAGGACATTTCAAAAATACTATGTTAGTTTCACTATAGTTAAATTTCAAGTCCCTTGAAATGGTAGCTCTAAGTGTAGCGGCATCACCACAGCTCCACAATATGGTAGTATCGTCAGCAAAAATGGTGAACTTTCCATTAATTGGAAGCATTGCCAGATCATTAAAGAAAATCAAAACAGAATAGGACCAAGTACTGAACCTTGTGGCACGACCCACTCCACGCAGCCTGGCCTGGACGCATCCGCACCTACTAAAACTCGCTGAATTCTTCCTCTCAAATAAAATTCAAACCATTTTAAAACGACACCCCGAAATCCATAATGCTCAAGTTTTTTTTTATAAGAATGGAGTGATTTACGCAATTAAATGCCTTTGCTAAGTCACAAAATACTGTCGCAGCTACATTTGATTCGTTTATGAACGAAAACAACTCTGTGAGCAAATGAAACATAGCATTGTTTGAGCCAGTGTTAGTTTGAAATCCAAATTGGGTCTTGCTAAATATTTTGCTACATTCTAGAAATGACATGATGCGAACAATCAATTTAGATAAAGTGGACAATAGTGAGATCGGTCTAAAATTTGCTGGGTTGGACTCATCCTTGCCCTTATGCAGTGAAATAACCATTGCTGATTTTAAGCTTGTTGGAAATATACCACTTTCCCATGAGATATTTATAGAAGTAGAGTGTTTTCGCCGGTTCTGGCTGAAAATTCAAAGATTCGCCCATAAGAATTAACATAGGGATTTTGAGAGCCAAAGATTCACACATGGGGTGGGGGGATCCAAATGTCTTGGGCAATACCTTCAAAAACCTGTTAGAAAGTAGGTGATAAATTGAACCACACCTTTTTGTCTTACAGATGTATTGCAGTAAACTAGGTCACAACTGGTTATTAATGATCATAAATTCAGAGATACAAATTTTGTAAACCGGGTCACAGATGTCTTGGGCAAGACCTTGAAGAACCTGTTAGAAAGTAGGTGATAAATTGAACCACACCTTTTTGTCTTGCAGTAAACTAGGTCACAACTATAGTTATTACATAAATTCAGAGGTTTCAAAAAATTATTAGGTAATCCAGAGAGTCGGCTACGTTTGGGGTGGGGTCAAATTTCTTTGGGAGGGGGAAAGTCTAAAACTTTCTAAGTGATAAAAAAATTAAAGCTTAATCAGTTATCTGCTTTTATTTAAAATGTGTCTTGAAAGTTATGATGTACCCAACACAAGTTTTGATGTATAAAGTACCAGAAATGAAATGAAATAACAAATACCAGAAATTAAATTAAATGATTGTAGATTAAGAACTTTTCAAAATTGGTCCGGATTGTTGAAGCCTGAAGATTTAAGTTTGTCGGGAGTTTTCTACAAAAATGATAAGGATATAGTACAATGCCATTATTGTAATGAGCAAATATACAATTTTTTAAAAACAGACTGTCCTTTTTATGAACATGTACGACTCTCACCAAATTGTGAATATGCTAAAATGATGTGGCAGAATAGACAATTGAAACACAGACAAAATTATGAAAAAATAATTCATAAGTGGTTTTTGTTATTAACTATTATAAATGCATTAATGTTATTTAGTTTATGGAAATAAAACCACATTTATAAAAAATATACTTCGTTTCATTTTATTGTTAGTGTCTTGATACAGGTTTGCAAAAAAAAAATGTCTGTAACGGAATTGTGGTGCATTCTGGTTTAATATACCTACATAACCAATTAAATTGGTTCACACAGCTGGTAAATTTATCATGAAATTACGGTATATACCTTAAATATCTGATAAATTTAAGGTCCTGATCAAGTTTTTATAGTACCTATACGTTCTCGAAAAGCGGTTCAAGTTTTTAAAATGCATCTACCGTTACTCAAGAGTCCACTTTATAAGGTTTATTTATTATCTGATGAATAAATGTAATACCTTTCTCGATTTTTATGGTCATCATTTATTTTAACTGTTATTTAGTACCTCTGTCAAGTTGCATATAAACCGTTATTTGCGAATTAAGAAAAACATCTACCAAAATTACATGGAAGCACAGATAAAATGTAAGAAGAGGGGATCAAGAACGTTGATTTAAATAGCTTCAGTTTAAGAAATAACTTTAGTTTACTAAGAAGTCCAAAATGAAAGTACCAAAATTAAATTTAAGTCTGCCATTGGCAAGAAAAAATATGAAGCTGATGAAGAAAGTTCTACAGCCAGAAGAAGATTCGGACGTTGAGGTCCTTGATGGGAGTTTTTCACAAGTGAAACCGATAGGGTGGGGGACAAACAATACCAAAAAAGTAAAAATACTGCAAAATATCAGACTAAAGTCCCCATTCAACCCTCTCTGGACCTCAACGCCTGTAAAACAGGAAGAAGAAGAACAGGAAGAACAGGAAGAAGACCAGGGAAATGAACAAAAAGATGAACAGGAAGAAATGCAGGAAGAAGAAGAACAGGAAGAAGATGAACAGGAAGAAGATGAACAGGAAAAAGAAAAACAGGAAGAAGAAGAACAGGATTTGACATTAATAGACCTCCAAGAAGAAGCCAGAAAAACAAGGAATTACGAAAAATAATTAAATGCTTTTTTGAAAAAATCATTAAAATTTAAAAAAGAAAAATTAATCAAAAAAAAAGAAATTTTAAAAAAAATTAAAAAATATCAAAAAAAAATTCAAAAAAGTAAAGAAGCACTAACCATTTTGGAAAAAGATTTAATTTTATGTCAAAATTTTTTATAGAATAAGAAATAAAAAATATTATAACACCAACATGTTTTTAAGTTTCCACCTAGCCTTATTTTTATATTTATCTTAGGGTGGGTTTATCAAAAGCGAGTTAGGCATTAAACTCCCGAGTTAACCTTCAGCTATCTCATTCTGACATTTGGTATTTGTTAACCATCTTTTTCTTTAACTCGAGAGTTAAATGCCTAAATCACTATTGATAAATTGGCCCTTAGTGACAATAACATAGCAGGTTTTAAAAGTATGCATGTATACAGTGATCTAGTGGTCAAAAAATATAATTACATTACGTCGAAAATAGCGATAAGATAAGCACCAATAACTTAAATAAAATTACCAAATAGTGTAATTACCTAGTGGAGATCAGGCAGCCGGTAAACGGTTCACATAGGTAAATCACCAAAAATAAAAATAAAATCAGGAACCACTACACTTACCACGACTCCGATAAAAAATACACACGCTGTATAAACGATGGTTGCACTTTGGCGCGCTCCGGTCAACCCATCAACGTACTAACTGTACATCGATGGGTCAACCACTCGTCGCAACGTAAATCGCTACCTGGCCGCTAAAAGAATATAATTTCAGGGTTGCCAGAATTCTCGGTCGAATTTCCCCAGTCTAAACTTAAAAAGTCCCCTAAAAAAACGGTTAATTTTATTCTAAGTAGGTCGATTATCAAAATAAATTCTAAAATCCAAGAATAATAAGGACTTTGTCTTTGTTTCTCATTTGTATTTATGAAATGTTTGTAGTTGGGTATGTTCGCGGCTACTCCTACCATACATTATTAAAGTGGCTAACGTAAGTTGAAAACTTCATAGATAAATTATATTATAAAGATGAAAAACTGCGACCCCATTTTGACTCAAGACTCACAGAACTTATTTTGGAACCCCTAAAAAGATGTACAATACATTATATCAACGCCAATGTACAAATTTCCCCTCAAATTTCCCCAATGCAAAAAATTTTCCCCATAAAAATTCCCCAGAAAAAACAAATCCCAAAAAAATACCCAAAGCAAAATCCCCTTATTTTTGGGGAAAATAACCTAATCTGGCAACCCTGAATCGAATAGAATTTTGAAAGCAAAAAGTCTGCCAGCCAGACCGAACCCAAGTTATTTCAAATTAGTAGGGACGAAAAGCGGAGAAATACCATAAAATGTTGTAGTACGGAAGCGAGAAAGCGTGTTATGCTGCACAGTGTTAAAAATACGAATCCTACGAATATAAAAGCGAAAGTTTGTACCTAAATCACGCAAAAACGACTAATCCTATTTGGATTAAACTTGGTAGGAAGATAAAGTGATGCGATCTGGATTTAAACAAACTACTTTTTTACCATTTCACTCAATGACGGCTGTATACCAAAATGATATTTTAGACTGCTAGTATTTTTTATAAAGCAAAACTTCATTAGTTATTCTAAGCGCCTTTATAGGCAATACATTATTTATTGAGTATGATTATAACTTTCCAACAGCTCAAATATGTTTGAGTTCAAACAAGAACGATTTTAATGGGTGCTACAAATCTTTAAACAAACTATATGAGAAAAACTACGGGGTACGTTACTTAACCTATTACATTGACAGAAAACTTTTAAAGGATGGTGATTATTTTTACAAAATAAAATACGAAGGAAAAAATTATACTGAATATTCGGATTGGTTAATTATACCTAGAGAAAAACCAGAATTGAATTGCAGTTACGTTTATTTTTACATTATTATAGGTTTTTTATGTATTTTATTATTTACCTTTTGTTTGATTAAATATTGTAAGTTTAACGCTATAAAATAAAAAAAGTACAGGCAAACATTTTTTGCTATTATTTATTTGCATTAAATTTGAGAATTTCTACAAATACTACAATAAATTGTTAAATTTACTGAAAACAAATTGTTACTACAAATAAAACAATGTGGAAATATTAAATTAACGATATTCCCGCTAAAATGGGTTGAAATTACTTCACAAAATTTTGCTGTGATTGTTGGCACCGTATCGTAGAAGCAGGAAACACAATATTTTCTGGTATCCAGTTCATAGCAGTTTTCAGTAACACAACATGTTCCTATTTTCGCTTCAATTTTTAACCAATTGTCAATATTTACTGTTTCTCTGATTTTTAATTTGATATCCATTAAGATGTTATCACTCAGGATGGCTTCATTCGATGACAAACTATCCATCGAACTTCCATTACTGGATGTTTCTTCAAAATCAAACATCTCAATAATTTCGAATGAGTCGATACTTTGTTATTATCCTTTTTTTCCCAAGATAATAAAAGATGCTCTGCTGAACGAGTTCCAAAACGCTTCAGCACTGATTGCCCTTCAGCGACATCCCTCTCTTTTTACCTACTACCCAAAGGGACGAGCGAAAGGGGCCGGTAACTTGCCAGAGTCAGCGCTAAAATTTGGCTCATTCAAGCAGGCCGTCGTACGTCAAAAATCCAAAGCATGAATAAATGCAAGTTATTTTAATAAATAGTCACGTTTTATTCGACAAAAATCATAATTTCGGTGAGGTACATTTGTTGAAAATGATAACAAATTTTAGTTCCCTTTGGCAACCCAAAAGTGCCCATGAAAAATACCTTGGTTAACCTCGGTTTACAGAGTGTTTTCTAAGTGAAGTTTATAACCTTTTGATCCCCGGTTTTATTATTCAAAGGACCATATATATCGACCGAAAGCCGCTAGTTAAAGTACCGATACCGTAAGGTGCTTGATCTTAAAGTGATTTCACTCTTGGAAAGTTATACCACAACTGAACAAATTTGGGGGTTAAGTTATGCATATTTCAAACGCCACTAACAGTGTCTCTAGACTTTCCCAGCAATTCAACTTAACTTTAGGAGTTCATCTAATGACAGGCAGGGTGTTGGTTTACATAGAAAAAAACAGTATGCGAGTTACATCAAGTACAGCTACCTTATAGTTATGTCTGAATTTTCTTGGTTAGTTTATACTTATCGACTATCCAGTGCAAGGGTGTGAGAAGGCTGGTTACAAAGGTACCCGTAGATCTGGCAGTAAACTTAGGGCTGCTTGACTTCCTGAATTACAGCTTATGACGGGTGAAAGGCAATGAATAAAAGCAGTGAAAACAGGCCTCTAAATAAAGGAGAATCAGCGTTAAAATCAGGTATTTTTAGGCATTAATTTAGGCTTGATATCTCTTGTTAATTTATTTGTAAGAGTTTAGAAATAAAATAATAAGAAAAAACTTACTTGATGGTGTGAGGCCTTGTAGAAATTTGTTTGGCATTTAACCCAGTGACGGCACAAAATATTTATTAGCAAAATTGTTCAAATCGACCTTTACAGTCAAAAGCTAGCTTATCAAGCATCTAACAAGCTCTAGCTCTGATAATTTTGCATAAATGTGCATCTAAAGATCAGCTATTTCACAGCTACAATTCTTCCTCTGTGACAGCCACAAAAAAGAAAGAAATTTCCACATGGTTTTATAACCAAAAATATTTCAAAAATCCCTAGATTTTAGTGACACTTATGACATTTGAGGTTATTTGTTTACAAATAAATAGCAAAAGTTAATGAAAAGGATAAGTGTTTCCTGAGTTTTTCCTTGACAAAAAAAGAGATTTTCTTAAGGCTAGAGGTTCTCTATTTATTTAGTTATTTTTCTAAACTCAAACGTTAAAGTTTTAAGAGGACAAATTTTCCTGACCTCGGGAACCTGTGATAAAGGTAGTTTTTGATGAATTACTTATAGTAGCAAAAATATTTTATAATCAATCATGACACAAATTAAGTAAGAGATGTTAAGAGTGCCTTCAGTAATGTCACAATACAGTTAGAACATCACACACCAGAGATTTATGCAAGGTAAATTCCAAAGGAAAGATGTTTCAGCAAATAAACCCGTTACAACTTATATCAGATAAGGTTTCTTCAAAATTCATAATTTTTAGATTTAGATATCTAAATGGTTTAAGAGTTCTTTTGACTTAAAAACCAAATTGTCTTGTTCTCTTATAGTCAATACAATTCTGGGGCGGATTAAATCACACCTGCGTAACCGGTTTTCAACACTTTCTTAGCTTACACCTGACAACCGATGTTACCGGTTAAACTAGTAATAATTACCAACTGTTACAGCAACATAAAAATTAAAGGTAGAAAGCTGGCATGACCGGGTTTTAATACCCGTAACAATAAATTAGCTGTGTAACCGGTGTAACTGGCTTGAACAAAACCGGTTTTGTCTTTATTAAACTACACTTTTTTCTTATACTTTCTTATTATTTTTGGTGAGGTGGTGTCACTTATATAAGTCTTAGTTGGTAGAAAATTCTTTATAGTTTCAAATTTTGTTATAGAGATTTATATTTTGTTGAAAAAATAAAATGTTTGGTTTTATTCAAATGATTTCTGGTGTTTTCATGTTTTTTACGAAGAAGTATGAATATTTGGTTAGCTGCAGGGAGGAGATGGTTATGGACATGGACGTAAATAGATCAATAAATCCCGAGGAAGAAGAAGGTTTCGAAATGAACCAAGAGCAGGGAACATGTGCAAGATCAGGTCTCGTAAGGACTCGGATGATTAAATCAGATAAAACTGTAAAGCGGGGATACCTGTAAAAACTGATGTGTGTTATGCAATCATATGTGGCCATCAAAGGAGGAGAAAACATTTTTTTTTGCGTTGTGTTGCAACTGTTATTACAATCATGGAATTAATACTCCTATGGGTGAGAATAAGCATGTCAATTTACATTATACCGACAAAATGAATTGTAATCATTTAAAGTGTGCTATATTTGAAGAAAAATTGTATCAATTAATTTAACCGGAGACATCCTTAGATTGTCTTGGAGAAACAAAAACCTATATTACAAACCATAGAATAAATCATGAATAATAACAAATTTTGACTTGCCACCCAAATACCCCCACTTTAACCAGTTTATTTATCATATAAAAGAAATTATTTCTTTTACCAGTTTAGTTTATTTATATACTATCATGCATTCATGTTCCGATTGCAATGAAGATTTTAAATATAAATCAAACCTTTACAGACATAAACGGGAATCGTGTTTATACAAACCATCTTGCTCGGAACCTGCTTCCAAGAAAAGAAAAGTTAGTTGTGAAAAATTACAAACAAAAAATAGTGGACTAGTCCCTAAAATAATTTTAAAAAAATGTAAAGAATGTGACTAGTGGTACGTCAAAAATAAACTTAGTGGACATTTACGATCAAGCCTTCATAAAAGAAAAATATTGGAACAAAATAACGATGAATGCTTGAGGATTAAAACAGCAGCATTTAAAAAGAGGATAGTTTCATTTATACTGTCTCCATCAAGAAAAATTGTTGATATTGATGACTTTTTTGATAAAGTTAAACAAAAATTTTGTAGACTGTAGTGTAGCGGCATCACCACAGCTCCACAATATGGTAGTATCGTCAGCAAAAATGGTGAACTTTCCATTAATTGGAAGCATTGCCAGATCATTAAAGAAAATCAAAACAGAATAGGACCAAGTACTGAACCTTGTGGCACGACCCACTCCACGCAGCCTGGCCTGGACGCATCCGAACCTACTAAAACTCGCTGGATTCTTCCTCTAAAATAAGATTCAAACCATTTTAAAACGACACCCCGATATCCATAATGCTCAAGTTTTTTTTTATAAGAATGGAGTGATTTACGCAATTAAATGCCTTTGCTAAGTCACAAAATACTGTCGCAGCTTCATTTGATTCGTTTATGAACGAAAACAACTCTGTGAGCAAATGAAACATAGCATTGTTTGAGCCAGTGTTAGTTTGAAATCCAAATTGGGTCTTGCTTAATATTTTGCTACATTCTAGAAATGACATGATGCGAACAATCAATTTAGATAAAGTGGACAATAGTGAGATCGGTCTAAAATTTGCTGGGTTGGACTCATCCTTGCCCTTATGCAGTGAAATAACCATTGCTGACTTTAAGCTTGTTGGAAATATACCACTTTCCCATGAGATATTTATAGAAGTAGAGTGTTTTCGCCGGTTCTGGCTGAAGATTCAAAGATTCGCCCATAAAAATTAACATAGGGATTTTGAGAGCCAAAGATTCACACATGGGGTGGGGGGATCCAAATGTCTTGGGCAATGCCTTGAAAAACCTGTTAGAAAGTAGGTGATAAATTGAACCACACCTTTTTGTCTTACAGATGTATTGCAGTAAACTAGGTCACAACTGGTTATTAATGATCATAAATTCAGAGATACAAATTTTGTAAACCGGGTCACAGATGTCTTGGGCAATACCTTGAAGAACCTGTTAGAAAGTAGGTGATAAATTGAACTACACCTTTTTATCTTACAGATGTATTGCAGTAAACTAGGTCACAACTATAGTTATTACATAAGTTCAGAGGTTTCAAAAAATTATTAGGTAATCCAGAGAGTCGGCTACGTTTGGGTTGGAGTCAAATTTCTTTGGGAGGGGGAAAGTCTAAAACTTTATAAGTGATAAAAAAATTAAAGCTTAATCAGTTATCTGCTTTTATTTAAAATGTGTCCCCAACACAAGTTTTGATGTATTAAGTACCAGAAATGAAATGAAATACCAAATACCAGAAATGAAATTAAATGATTGTAGATTAAGAACTTTTCAAAATTGACCCGGATTGTTGAAGCCTGAAGATTTAAGTTTGTCGGGATTTTTCTACAAAAATGATAAGGATATAGTACAATGCCATTATTGTAATGAGCAAATATACAATTTTTTAAAAACAGACTGTCCTTTATATGAACATGTACGACTCTCACCAAATTGTGAATATGCTAAAATGATGTGGCAGAATAGACAATTGAAACACAGACAAAATTATGAAAAAATAATTCATAAGTGGTTTTTGTTATTAACTATTATAAATGCATTAATGTTATTTAATTTATGGAAATAAAACCACATTTATAAAAAATATACTTCGTTTCATTTTATTGTTAGTGTCTTGATACAGGTTTGCAAAAAAAAAATGTCTGTAACGGAATTGTGGTGCATTCTGGTTTAATATACCTACATAACCAATTAAATTGGTTCACACAGCTCGTAAATTTCTCATGAAATTACGGTATATACCTTAAATATCTGATAAATTTAAGGTCCTGCTCAAGTTTTTATAGTACCTATACGTTCTCGAAAAGCGGTTCAAGTTTTTAAAATGCATCTACCGTTACTCAAGAGTCCACTTTATAAGGATTACTTATTATCTGATGAATAAATGTAATACCTTTCTCGATTTTTATGGTCATCATTTATTTATTACTGTTATTTAGTACCTCTGTCAAGTTTTTAAATTGCATATAAACCGTTATTTGCGAATTAAGAAAAACATCTACAAAAATTACATGGAAGCACAGATAAAATGTAAGAAGAGAGAACAAGAACGTTGATTTAAATAGCTTCAGTTTAAGAAATAACTTTAGTTTACTAAGAAGTCCAAAATGAAAGTACCAAAATTAAATTTAAGTCTGCCATTGGCAAGAAAAAATATGAAGCTGATGAAGAAAGTTCTACAGCCAGAAGAAGATTCGGACGTTGAGGTCCTTGATGGGAGTTTTTCACAAGTGAAACCGATAGGGTGGGGGACAAACAATACCAAAAAAGTAAAAATACTACAAAATATCAGACTAAAGTCCCCATTCAACCCTCTTTGGACCTCAACGCCTGTAAAACAGGAAGAAGAAGAACAGGAAGAACAGGAAGAAGACCAGAGAAATGAACAAAAAGATGAACCGGAAGAAATGCAGGAAGAAGAAGAACAGGAAGAAGATGAACAGGAAGCAGATGAACAGGAAAAAGAAGAACAGGAAGAAGAAGAACAGGATTTGATATTAATAGACCTCCAAGAAGAAGCCAGAAAAACAAGGAATTACGAAAAAGAATTAAATGCTTTTTTGAAAAAATCATTAAAATTTAAAAAAGAAAATTTAATCAAAAAAAAAGAAATTTTAAAAAAATTCAAAAAAGTAAAGAAGCACTAACCATTTTGGAAAAAAATTTAATTTTATGTCAAAATTTTTTATAGCATAAGAAATAAAAAATATTATAACACCAACATGTTTTTAAGTTTCCACCTAGCCTTATTTTTATATTTATCTTAGAGTCGGTTTATCAAAAGCGAGTTAGGCATTAAACTCCCTAGTTAACCTTCAGCTATCTCATTCTGACATTTGGTATTTGTTAACCATCTTTTTCTTTAACTCGAGAGTTAAATGCCTAACTCACTATTGATAAATTGGCCCTTAGTGACAATAACATAGCAGGTTTTAAAAGTATGCATGTATACAGTGATCTAGTGGTCAAAAAATATAATTACATTACGTCGAAAATAGCGATAAGATAAGCACCAATAACTTAAATAAAATTACCAAATAGTGTAATTACCTAGTGGAGATCAGGCAGCCGGTAAACGGTTCACATAGGTAAATCACCAAAAATAAAAATAAAATCAGGAACCACTACACTTACCACGACTCCGATAAAAAATACACACGCTGTATAAACGATGGTTGCACTTTGGCCCGCTCCGGTCAACCCATCAACGTACTAACTGTACATCGATGGGTCAACCACTCGTCGCAACGTAAATCGCTGTCTGGCCGCTAAAAGAATATAATTTCAGGGTTTCCAGAATTCTCGGTCGAATTTCCCCAGTCTAAACTTAAAAAGTCCCCTAAAAAAACGGTTAATTTTATTCTAAGTAGGTCGATTATCAAAATAAATTCTAAAATCCAAGAATAATAAGCACTTTGTCTTTGTTTCTCATTGGTATTTATGAAATGTTTGTAGTTGGGTATGTTCGCGGCTACTCCTACCATACATTATTAAAGTGGCTAATGTAAGTTGAAAACTTCATAGATAAATTATATTATAAAGATGAAAAACTGCGACCCCATTTTGATTCAAGACTCACAGAACTTATTTTGGAATCCCCTAAAAAGATGTACAATACATTATATCAACGCCAATGTACAAATTTCCCCTCAAATTTCCCCAATGCAAAAAATTTTCCCCAGAAAAAACAAATCCCAAAAAAATACCCAAAGCAAAAAAAATCCCCTTATGTTTGGGGAAAATAACCTAATCTGGCAACTCTGAATCGAATAGAATTTTGAAAGCAAAAAGTCTGCCAGCCAGACCGAACCCAAGTT
Source organism: Oxystoma pomonae (assembly GCA_963921995.1). Lineage (NCBI taxonomy): Eukaryota > Metazoa > Arthropoda > Insecta > Coleoptera > Brentidae > Oxystoma > Oxystoma pomonae. Next base: position 28,536,707 of record OY998169.1, read on the forward strand.
ATTTCAAATTAGTAGGGACGAAAAGCGGAGAAATACCATAAAATGTTGTAGTACGGAAACGAGAAAGCGTGTTATGCTGCACAGTGTTAAAAATACGAATCCTACTAATATAAAAGCGAAAGTTTGTACCTAAATCACGCAAAAACGACTAATCCTATTTGGATTAAACTTGGTAGGAAGATAAAGTGATGCGATCTGGATTTAAACAAACTACTTTTTTACCATTTCACTCAATGACGGCTGTATACCAAAATGATATTTTAGACTGCTAGTATTTTTTATAAAGCAAAACTTCATTAGTTATTCTAAGCGCCTTTATAGGCAATACATTATTTATTGAGTATGATTATAACTTTCCAACAGCTCAAATATGTTTGAGTTCAAACAAGAACGATTTTAATGGGTGCTACAAATCTTTAAACAAACTATATGAGAAAAACTACGGGGTACGTTACTTAACCTATTACATTGACAGAAAACTTTTAAAGGATGGTGATTATTTTTACAAAATAAAATACGAAGGAAAAAATTATACTGAATATTCGGATTGGTTAATTATACCTAGAGAAAAACCAGAGTTGAATTGCAGTTACGTTTATTTTCACATTATTATAGGTTTTTTATGTATTTTATTATTTACCTTTTGTTTGATTAAATATTGTTTAAGTTTAACGCTATAAAATAAAAAAAGTACAGGCAAACATTTTTTGCTATTATTTATTTTCATTAAATTTAAGAATTTCTACAAATACTACAATAAATTGTTAAATTTACTGAAAACAAATTGTTACTACAAATAAAACAATGTGGAAATATTAAATTAACGATATTCCCGCTAAAATGGGTTGAAATTACTTCACAAAATTTTGCTGTGATTGTTGGCACCGTATCGTAGAAGCAGGGAACACAATATTTTTTGGTATCCAGTTCATAGTAGTTTTCAGTAACACAACATGTTCCTATTTTCGCTTCAATTTTTAACCATTTGTCAATATTTACTGTTTCTCTGATTTTTAATTTGATATCCATTAAGATGTTATCAGTCAGGATGGCTTCATTCGATGACAAACTATCCATCGAACTTCCATTACTGGATGTTTCTTCAAAATCAAACATCTCAATAATTTCGAATGAGTCGATACTTATATCAGATAAGGTTTCTTCAAAATTCATAATTTTTAGATTTAGATATCTAAATGGTTTAAGAGTTCTTTTGACTTAAAAACCAAATTGTCTTGTTCTCTTATAGTCAATACAATTCTGGGGGGGATTAAATTACACCTGCGTAACCGGTTTTCAACACTTTCTTAGCTTACACCTGACAACCGATGTTACCGGTTAAACTAGTAATAATTACCAACTGTTACAGCAACATAAAAATTAAAGGTAGAAAGCTGGCATGAGCGGTTTTTAATACCCGCAACAATAAATTAGCTGTGTAACCGGTGTAACTGACTTGAACAAAACCGGTTTTGTCTTTATTAAACTACACTTTTTTCTTATACTTTCTTATTATTTTTGGTGAGGTGGTGTCACTTATATAAGTCTTAGTTGGTAGAAAATTCTTTATAGTTTCAAATTTTGTTATAGAGATTTATATTTTGTTAAAAAAATAAAATGTTTGGTTTTATTCAAATGATTTCTGGTGTTTTCATGTTTTTTACGAAGAAGTATGAATATTTGGTTAGCTGCAGGGAGGAGATGGTTATGGACATGGACGTAAATAGTTCAATAAATCACAAGGAAGAAGAAGGTTTCGAAATGAACCAAGAGCAGGGAACATGTGCAAGATCAGGTCTCGTAAGGATTCGGATGATTAAATCAGATAAAACTGTAAAGCGGGGATACCTGGAAAAACCGATGTGTGCTATGCAATCATATGTGGCCATCAAAGGAAGAGAAAACATTTTTTTTTGCGTTGTGTTGCAACTGTTATTACAATCACGGAATTAATACTCCTATGGGTGAGAATAAGCATGTCAATTTACATTATACGGACAAAATGAATTGTAATCATTTAAAGTGTGCTATATGTGAAGAAAAATTGTATCAATTAATTTATCCGGAGACATGCTTAGTTTGTCTTGGAGGAACAAAAACCTATATTACAAACCATAGAATAAATCATGAATAATAATAAATTTTGACTTGCCACCCAAATACCCCCACTTTAACCAGTTTATTTATCATATAAAAGGAATTATTTCTTTTACCAGTTTAGTTTATTTATATACTATCATGCATTCATGTTCCGATTGCAATAAAGATTTTAAATATAAATCAAACCTTTACAGACATAAACGGGAATCGTGTTTATACAAACCATCTTGCTCGGAACCTGCTTCTAAGAAAAGAAAAGTTAGTTGTGAAAAATTAAAAACAAAAAATAGTGAAATAGTCCCTAAATTAATTTTAAAAAAATGTAAAGAATGTGACGAGTGGTACGTCAAAAATAAACTTAGTGGACATTTGCGATCAAGCCTTCATAAAAGAAAAATATTGGAACAAAATAACGATGAATGCTTGAGGATTAAAACAGCAGCATTTAAAAAGAGGATAGTTTCATTTATACTGTCTCCATCAAGAAAAATTGTTGATATTGATGAATTTTTTGATGAAGTTAAACAAAAATTTTTTAGACTGGTTATGGAAGAATTAAAAAAAACATAGATCGATCAAGATAAATATGGAGCTGTTTGGAAGTTTTGTTTTACCAAGTAAGGAAATAATGGAAACAAAATCATTTAATACTCAAAATAAGGTTATATCATTCACTACCAATGTTAAAGACATTTTTGGTGAATTTGCTTCAACAATCAAAGAAAAGATTTCAACGTGAACACGGATTCGGATGGGCGTTAAAAGAACTCTTATATTTAGAAGTTAATATTAACAAATACAATCCATTACATGCATCGTTTTACATTGTGTTACCAAAAAATATTTTGAAAAAAAAAGCTGTGATCAACTTAAAAAATAATGATCAGTGTTGTTTTGCGTCGAGTGTTATTAGTGCCTTATATCCATCTAAAAATAACGTAGATCTTGTAAGTTCTTATCCTGACTTTCATAATATTTTAAATTTTGACGGTATTGAATTTCCTGTCCAGTTAAAAGACATTAGAAAATTTGAAGAACTTAACCAAATATCTATAAACGTGTATGGTTTGGAAAGCATTTACAAAAATGATAAAGTAATAAATGAAGTTGTTGGCTCCTTGCACTACACAAAGAAGAAACTACCTACACATATTAATTTGTTATTAATAAGTAATGATGAAAACAAACATTATTGTTGGATAAAGAACATGTCCAGGTTAGTATCTTTAGATTAATAGACAAGATCATAAAAAGTACTTTTGTGATGGATGTCTAATTTATTTTACATCTGAAGAAAAATTACAAAAACATCAATTACATGATTGCAACCAAACAGTAACATCATTACCCACAACCAACATTAAAACTAACAAATATGGAGAAAATATTCCAGAAAATATACTTCAGTTTGAAAATTTTCAAAAGCAACTTAAAGTTCCTTTTGTTATTTATGCTGATTTTGAATGCGTCCTTAAACCACTAACCTATGTAGATCCGGATAATAATTTTACTTCATACACAAAAAATACATTTAAAAATGAACTATTTGCTTTTTGATTTTTCATTAAATGTTCTTATGATGAATCATTATCTACCATGGAATATTACTCTGGTAAAGATGCTGCTGAGGAATTTTGCAAAAGAATTGAAAACCATGTTAGAAGAATTTACCACAACCATCTAAAACATGTTGTACCCATGTCTCCCTTAACATGTGATGAAAACATTGATTTTAAATCAGCAAAAGTATGTCACATATGTTCCAAAAATTTTAAAAATGAAGATGAAATTGTGAGAGATCATGATCACCTAACAGGAAAATATAGAGGAGCAGCTCACAGTATTTGTAATCTAAATTACAAAATACCAAATTTTATTCCAGTGTTCTTCCATAATTTGACACATTATGATAGCCATTTATTTATAAAGCAATTATGTTGTAAAAAAGATCAAATTGATGTTTTAGGACAAACTAAAGAAAAGTACATCTCATTTTCCAAAGTAATTTTGGTAAACAAAAAAGAAGAGTTTGGAAAACTAAAAATATTTACATGAAAATTAGATTTCTCGACTCATTTCGTTTTGCATCAACATCATTGGAAAAGTTAGTTGAAAGTTTAGACACCTCTCAATGTATCGAAATTAAAAAACATTTTAAAAATCCTGATCAATTCAATGAGATACGAAAAAAAGGTATTTATCCCTATTCATATATGGAAATCGATAAGTTGTATGAAAAAAAACTGCCAACTATTGAGAACTTTTATGATAAGTTAAAAGAAGAACCATTAAGCCTTACGGATTATAACAGAGCTCTTCACGTTTGGAACTTGTTTAATTGTGAAACTTTATTGGACTTCACAAAAATTTATTTATTTTCTGACGTCTTGATTTTAGCAGACTTTTATGAGTCATTTAGAAATTTATCTCTAAATACTTATAAGTTAGATCCAGCCCACTACTATACATCTCCTGGTTTAAGTTGGGATGCAATGTTAAAAAGTACAGAAGTTAAATTAGAATTACTTACCGATATAGATATGTTGCAGTTTTTAAAAAATAATATTCGAGGTGGTATATTTCATTGTAGTTTGCGAAAAGCTGAAGCCAATAATGAACTGGTTCCAAATTATAATAGTGAAAATCCAAAAACATTTATAATGTACGGTCACAGTATGAGTCAGTATTTGCCTATTGGCGGTTTTACTTGGTTGACTAAATCTGAAATTGAAGCAATAGATCTACAATCCATAGCAGATAATTCGGAATATGGCTACGTTTTTGAAGCAGATATTGATTATCCAGTGTATCTACATGCATCTGCATAACAAAAACTTCAACAGGCTATTCGAAACGGACTACAGTTGGTTCAAATTCATAGAGGAATAAGATTTAAGCAGTCACCTTTCCTAAAATCTTGCATAGATTTAAACACTAAATTGCGAAACAAGTCCAAAAATCACTTTGAAAAAGATTTCTTTAAGTTACTCAATAACGCAATTTATGGTAAATCACTGGAAAACGTTGACAAAAGAGAAGATATCAAATTAATTACACATTGGCAAAATATTGGAAACAAGCAAGGAGCTCAAACATTAATTGCTAAACCAAATTTTAAAAACTCATCAATTTTTACTTAAAACTTGGTTGCCATTCAAATGGAACGAGTAAAAGTCACATACAATAAACCTGTTTATATTGGATTTTCAGTATTGGAGTTATCCAAGACGGTAATGTATGAGTTTTATTATGAATATATAAAAAACAAATATGGAGAAAAAGCAATTTTGCTATACACAGATACTGATTCTTTAATACTAGAAATTGAAACCAATAACTTTTATTCAGATATTCAAGAAAACCTGGAGAGGTTTGACACATCAAATTACAGCGAAGACAATTTACATAAAATTACCAAAACCCAATCTATAGTGGGTCGATTGAAAGACGAATTTGCGGGTCAACCTATAGTAAGCTTTTATGGCACAGGTGCTAAGGCATATTGTGTTAATTTAGCAGCAAGAACTGAAAAAAAAGCAAAGGGAGTGAAAAAGTATGTTATTCAAAATAACATTACTAAAGACACGTTGTTGAAAATGCTGAAACAAAATACAGAAAAATGAATTGCTTCCGTTACATTCTTCATGATATTTACACACAACTAAAAAATAAAGTGGCACTATCACCTCAAGATGACAAGCGATGTGTTGTTGCTGGAACTTTTAAAAAATTAGCCTGGGGTCATAAAAATATTAAGTAGTTTTAAGGTATATGTTGCTTACAAACGTTAAGTAAAAAAACTATGATTAAAAAATATTATTCTTTATTTGTTACAAATAAATTTACAATACATTATTTTTATTAATCCAAGAATTGTGACTTTTATTTAATCCTAACCATTTTACGAAAACCTTGTTTCCTTGTCTTCTCAAAACTTTTTCAACAAGATACACATCTGGATATTTTACTTTTTGCAATTCTTCTTTGTAGAAACCTCCTTGAATCTCTTTCCTATTTTGATCTTCAAGCAAATAAGTAATGGATCAGTCATTTGTATTTTTTCAAAAGAAATATTTCATTTGACCAATTAGGTGTGTATCCTTTTGAAAAATGTTCCCTATATTTTGAAATACGAACAGAATCTCCTGTTTTAAATTTTGATTTTAGTGGATCTATTATTTTTGTATGACGATATACTTTCTTAAATAATTCGTTTTAATTTTTTTTAGAAACATTGATTGGTTGTATCCAATTGTAGAATGTATTGTTTGGTTATAGTCATTAACAATTTCGTTGAGAATATCAATCCAATTGTAAGATCCACGCATGCTAAATTTTTTCCACACTGTATTTTTTAAAGTTCTGTTTACCCTTTCCACTATACTAGCTTTTAAATTTGAAAAAGTACTATAATGATTTACGTTGAAATCGTTCATAAGTTTTTTAAACCGAGCATTTAGCAACTCAGTTCCTAAATCAGTTTGCAAATTTTTTGGAGCAATTTTAGCATCTTCCAAAATTGATTTCATAGCATTTGTTACGTGTTCAGCTCCTTTAGTTTTAACAGGTTTTGCCCAAACATATTTAGAAAACGCATTTATTACAATCAAAATATATTTATTTCCTCTATTATATCGAGCATATGGAATCATTGAAACTAAATCAGCTTGCCAAAGGTCATTTAGTGATTTAATAATGACTTTTCTTCGGGGATACTTTTTTCTTGCCGGTTTATGTAACTCATCAACAACAGACTTTTTTAGATCCATATTTGAGTAGTACTGATATGTCTTACGAATTTAATTGATATTTAAGTAAAAGCGTTGCATGAAAATTAGTGGTGTCCCTATTAATTAATCTTTCAAAAGAAATTAAATCATTTTTCTTTAACTCAATATTTAAAACCTTTTCAAGGTCGTATGATTTAAAACCACCTTCATTTTTTATAACCATTATTAAATCTCTGGGTTGAAAATTTGCTGATTCTATTATTCCAGTCTTCAATGAAAATATATATTGACTTGAATTGTTTGATTCTATAAAAAATTTTCGTATATTTTCTGAGTATTTTCCAAAAAATGTTAATGGTAAATAACCATAAAAAGAATCTGGTTTTTTAAATAAATTTACCTTTTGTTCCAATGATTTAAGTTTGCTGGTGTGGTTTTTTGTTTTTTTTTTCATTATCACTAACTCTTTTTTTAACAGATATCAAAGAATTGTTTAATACACTTTGAACAGTAATTAGCTCCTGGTTAAAATTTGTTTCAACCCTAGTAATATTTTCTACATTTTTTTGAATGTCTTCTTGAAAAGAAACCAATTATCCACCTCAATGAACGCTTTATCTAGATTATCAATATAATTTTTTTAAAATATTAAAGTTTTCGGTTATTTTGTCTTTTAGCATATTTTTAAGCTTAATTAACTCTTGCTTAAAATTGTTTTCAACATTGTGTTAATTGTAATTCTTTAGCTGCTATATTGTCCCGAAGATTTTCTTGCAAATTATTAATATTTTTATCAAGATGACTTAATCCATCATCCAAATTATTAATTGATTTTTGTAGATTTATAACGTTTTTGATTAGCTTTTTATTCAGTTCTTCTTTAAATTTTTGATTAGTTTCATTGACTTATTCTAGTTCCTTTTTAGTAAATTCTTTAAGATCTTTAAATTCATTATCAAGACCAGTTTTGGTTTTTTCTAAAACATCACCAAGGGAATTGATACCTTCATCATAAGATAATTTTATAATATTTAACTCATTTTGAATAGAATCTTAAAATTCATCAAAAGTAAAAATTCGTTTTCATAATATCTTCCAATGGTTAAAATTTTTTCTTGTAGTAATTCATAAGATGTCTGTCCTTGTTTAAATTTATCATCAATAAACTTATTAAAATCTTTTTTTTTCAAGTATGTTTTCAGTTAAACCATTTTTCATATTTTTATTTATATCTTTTATATCATTTTGAATCGTTTCAAACTTTTTTTCAGAATCTGACTTTTGTTTATTATTTTTTTCTATTAAATCATGTATTTGAGTAGTATGTTCTTCACCTTTCTTTTTATAATCTTTAATTTGTTGATTTATATCTCGATTTGTTTAACAAAATTGTTTAAATTTTTTTAAAAAGAATCAATTTCAGTGGTGTTTAAAGAACTTGTGCTTTTTATAGCCGAATAATCATTAAAAATTGGATTTTTTCCAAATAGCTTTGTACTATTTTTTCTATTGCTAGTGAATCAGTTTTTTTACCGCTCATGAGATCTTTAATTTTTTTTATTTCATCACGAAATTTATTATCTACTTTATTTAAATCACTTTGTGTAGGTCGATTTAAAATATTCTCGAAATTTTTTTGAATTTGTTCTTTAATCTCCTCAATTTTATTTACACTTTCATCATAAATCTTAAGTTTGCTTTTTAAATTTTCTATAATGTCTTGGTTTAAATTAATCTTTTCAATTACTTCCTTTGCTTCATTTTTAGGAAATATAGTCTCTGATATGTTTGACATAATTTTATTTTCCAAGTTTGATAGTTTTTCAATTAAAAGAATGTCTTGTTGGTTTTTAAAGTTTTGTTGAGTTTCTTTTATTTCTTTTTCTAAATCAATCAACTTTTTTTACCAAAATGTTTATATCTGAAGTGTTTGCTTGGATTTCTTTTTTAAAACTTTCTAATGTGGAGTTATCTATACAGGTATCAATCTTACTTTTTACATCATTGATAAGTGTGTGATTAAGTGTAATGTATTTGTTTTAATTATTATTTTTAATTATTAGATCCTTATCATCCTTAATTAAATTTAGTTGTTGTTGTAAGTCACCTAGCCTTTCATTTAAAAATGTTTCCTATTGTTTTCTAAACAGTTGATGGGTTTCATTTAATTCCTTTGTTAAATCGTCTTTTTTTACAAAAAAATTTTTGTTTACATTGTAGACTTCTTGTTTTAGACTGTTTAAAGAAGATGAGTCAACAAAATTTTGAATATCAGTTTTGATGGTTTCGATTGTAACATCATTAAGTTTAAGTTTTTGTTTATATTTTCAATACTAATATCATTTGTATTAATCCTTTTTTTCACCTTTTCAATCTCAATTTGTGAAACATTGCCTGTTGGAGCAAACTGTGCAATGTGTTTTTGTACATTTAAAAAAACTTTATTTTCAATATCAGACAAGTCAATTTTGGGTTTTTTATGCTTGGATATATGTTTGCAAAACTTATCTACAGTCATGGTTTTGTTTGTAATGAATAAGTAATCCGTTTTGACACCCTTTTATAGGATAATTTTAGCCTCTTTAAGTTCTTCAATTATTGATATTATTTCGTTGTTATGTCCCGTATTTCTCGCTTCCTGCGAAGCCAACAAAAGTCTATTAACTAATTCATTGGAATCATCAAAATATACATATTCTACTTTTTGTTGGATAAAATCATAGAACCTCCTTTTTTTTTGCTTGACGCTACTGTATTTGTTTTTGACCTTGTGGTTCTTGGTGGTAAAGGTTTTGAAAATGAAGTTGTTCATGCACGACCTGTTTCTTGTTTCAAAATACCCTTTTTGATAAATATGGTCTAATAATATCCATATATTTGAAAGTATTGCTTGATTGTATTTGTTCTTTTGGATCTTTATTTCTTTTGTAGCCACTGGTTCTTTTCAATATATCCATGTAATTTTCCAAGTCTTCTGTTTTAAAACCCACTGGATGTTTTTTAAATAACAATTCATATAATCCAACTGTCCCTAAATATTTAATATTTTTTACTTCAATGTCTTTCCCGATAATTTTAAGCTCTGAGTCTCCAATATAAAATTTTTCTTCGTCTGTATTATGAAAAACTCCATAAGTATGATCAAATTTATCACCAACGTCTCTAATTGATTCATCAGTATATGTTCTGGGGAGGTCACCAAATGAATTTAAATATTCATTGTATGCTGGTAAGGCAGATAAATTTTGAAAATTCTCTCTTATTTTGTTAGCAGTCTGGTTTATAGTAGTATCACTTATATTACTAGAATTCATATCATTATCATGTATGAATTGATCTTCCAAAAAAGTAAGACCACCGGTAGGTAAATATTCATGATAGGTACTTCTCTTAGGAAATGTAGTAGAATTCAATTTTTGAGACGGAGATACAATAGTAGAGTTAAATCTTTGAGATTGATTTGGTAATTCAGGTGGACTTTTTATTTCTTGCTTTATTTTTGATGTAGTTTTAACGTTTGATAAAAATTCTTGCAATGGTTTCGTGATTGGATACAAGCCTCGTAATTTCTTTTTTATGGCATTCCTTGTTTTTACTAATTCGCTTGCTTTTTTTCTATCCATGTTTTCTTAGAACGTTAACATAAGCAGTGATATACAATTTTTTAATTCTATGGTATTTATAGGTAAATAAACGTGTCAAAACCTTTCCTGTATTTACCATGCTTCAAATTACAATATTTATCCACTACAATAAAACCATGTTGTTATTTTCAACATAATGAGCAAAGTTCCTTAAATTTTTGAAAAGACATATCAAAATTAATATAATCATCATAGATGTGATGTAAATTAGTATTGTTTAGTTGAAATATAATCAGTAAGTTTTCATTATCGCTTATAAGCTGTTGTGTGAGGAATAACTTTGACTTAGGTAAAAACAATCAGCACTTTTATGTCTAGAAAAACAAAAATAATCCCGTATTTTGCTTTGATTACCACAAACCATATCATCAAATATTGCAACCGAATTATCCTTTATTTCACTGGGGGAAAGAATTTCATTTTCATCATTGTTTTCATACTAATCAATTTCTTTAATTGGTTTCAGTAGTTCTTTTAGATATTTATATTTTGGTTGATGTAAAGATTTGGAATAAACATAAACGTTTTGAAAACGTAATCCATTTTTGTCCTCTAATAAACTTAGAAGAACATTAGTTTTTCCACAGCCTGAAAAACCAACGATCAATCCTCTTTTACAAGTTCCTCCAAAAAGTTGTCCATGCTTATTAAAATCAATTTTTTGATCATCATGATTTTTTATAGGAAGTGAAAAATTTTGTTTTACTATTCTCATGATTACTTTAGCTATATAAGTAAGAGAAAACACTTAATGCGTCATTATTTATAATGTGTGTGCGCAACAAACATAAGGTTATTAGACAACCAACAGTTAGAAAGAAAGGAAGGGGTTTGTTAAATACATTAATCAACAAATTACCTTTCGAACTACACATCGCAAATTACAATTTCTGTGGTGGGAGAACTAACCTAACAAAGAGGTTAAAAAGAGGCGATCGAGGAATTAACAAATTGGATGAGACTTGTAAAGAACATGACATTGCATATTCAAAAAATTTAGATCTTAAAAATAGATATAAGGCTGACAAAGTTCTTGCTTCAAAAGCAGCTGAGAGAATAAATGCATCTGACGCAAGTTTAGGTAAAAAAATAGCAGCAACTGGAGTAACTGGAGCAATGAAATTAAAAACAACTTTTGGAATGGGTTTAAAAAAACGTCGTCGACGTAACGTTAAACGAAAAAACACAGGAAGGGGGATATCTTTAAGCAATGCTATTAAACAAGCACACAGCTGCAAAAACAGCACTATCATCATTAAAAGGTTATAAGGTTATTCAACCAAAAAAAAGAATTATTCCAGTCCCAAAAATTTGAGGGTTTTTACCATTTATAATACCTGTGCTATCTGCTCTCTCAGCTCTTGGAGCATTGGGTGGGGGAGCTGCAGGAATAGCAAAAGCTGTTAATGACGCCAAGGCGGCAAAAGATAAACTTATTGAAGATAAAAGACATAATCAAGCCATGGAACAAATTTCTATTGGAAAAGGACTTTATTTAAAACCTTATAAACAAGGTTGTGGTCTGTTTTTAAAATCAAATACAAAAAACTGACCTGACCTTCTTAAATATTCAAAAAATATCCCACATTTTCGTGGTGTTTTTAGGCGTAATGATTTACCGAAAAAAATTAGAAAATTTGAAAGTGGTATAATCAATTTAGATAGTAAAGAAAAACAGGGAACCCACTGGACTGGATATGTGAAAAAAAATAACATAATTTCATACTTTGATAGCCATAATGTTATAATGTATAATCATAAAAATTATCAACAAAAAGATTTAGTTATCTGTGGACATTTGTGTTTAGAGTTTTTATATAACAACAGTTTATAACTTGTATTAGTATTACATCAACTGTAAAACAATAACGTCGCTTACAATTTCTCTGTCAGGCAATTCGGCTGAGTTGTCTGCTTCATTTAATCCGCCAATTTACTTAGATGATGGTGAATATGTTTTTTGTCTTACGGATTTTGAAACTTTTAATGCAATACCCAATATAGATGAACGAAATAATAAATTTCATTATGGTAATAAAACCATTGAAATTCCATCAGGAGCCTACGAATTGACTGATATTGAGGATTATTTACAAGATGAGCTTTCTAAAGAAGGTGTTAGCTTAACACTACGTGCCAATAAAAATACCTTACGTTGTCATTTAAAATGTAGTGAGGATATTCGTTTTATATACTATAGGAAATCTTTTTTGATTTAGAGATGATCTCTACACAGCTGACAAAATACATATTTCACAAAAACCTGCTGAAATTATTAAGGTAAATGCAATATTAATCGACTGCAGTATAGCTGATGGCTCATATTTAAATAACAATCCTGTACATGTAATTCATCAGTACTTTCCCAGCGTCAGTCCTGGATTTAAGATAATAGAAGCTCCAGAAAATTTAATTTATTTTCCTGTAAACGTTAAAACAATAACCAGTATATTTTTAAAAATTATTGATCAGGACGGTAATCTTGTAAATTTTGGTGGTGAAACTATTACCATCAGACTACACATCAAAAAGCTGGAATAATGGTCTTTCGTTACAATAACACATTAATATCATATAATAAAAAAAGGGAGTTGTTTAAGTAGTAGGAGAAAAACAGGCAAACGGTTAACACCAACAAATTATAGGTTTTTAAAATCACTTGGATTTAAAGTAAATAAAAAATGAGTTTTTTAAACGTTACCGAAAAACTTTTAGAAGACAGTTATGTAGTAAGATATGAAACGTATTCTTATGATCCCTTTTCACCAAACAAATTAAATAATAATGATGAAATAAAAATTGTCATACCTGATGTTGAAGCCTATACTTTACCATGTGAAAACTTTCTTTTTATTGAGGGTCAGTTAACTAATGATGGCACCTATTCTGCAAATATGAAATTTACAAACAATCCCATAGCTTATCTTTTTAAAGAAATTCGTAATGATCTAAATGATGTAACCATAGATTCAATTCGAGATGTAGGCACCACTTCTACTTTAAAAGGATTTTTATCATTTACTGAAAGTGAAAGTAAAAAATTGCAGAACGCTGGTTGGTTTCCTAAATTGGATATTTCAAAATCGAGCATTTTGGTTGATAAAAACTCAAAATTTTAATGGGATTCTTTGAAGACTATAGAAAAATAATCCTAAACTCAAAACAGCAACTTGTTTTAATAAGATCCAATTCTGACAATAACTGTGTTTTTAATGATATTGTTGGTCAAAAAGTAAAAATTTCGATCACAAAACTAACATGGAATATGCCACGTGTAACCGTTAATATCCCTACTGAAGTGAATTTATCAAAGCTTATTAACAAAGATGTTGAAATACCAATTGCTTTTAGAAGATGGGAGTTAATCGAGTATCCTGAATTGCTTAAAACAAACAGACATAATTGGCAAGTTAAAACATCAACCAAAGCTGAAGTTGCACGACATGTCATAGTTGCTTTTCAAACAAATAAAAATGATAAATTAAATGAAGATATTAGCAAATTTAGTGATATTAGAATCCGCAATATTAACGTTTTTTTAAATTCTGAAAGATATCCATACAATGATTTATATGTAGACCTGGAAAATAACAAATTTGCTTCCTTATATGAAATGTATTCAAAGTTTAGGACTTCATACTATCAACTTCCTAATGAACCGTTGTTTCTCCCTTCAGAATATAAAGAGATATCACCCATAATATACATTGATTGTTCTTATCAAAAAGAAGCTGCACAGAGTGCTAATTTTTCAATGAGAATCACTTTTGAATGCCATGAAGATGTACCGGAAAAAACGACAGCATACTGTTTGATTCTTCATGATAAACTTTTTTCATACCACCCTTTGACTAAAACAGTGAAACAGTTACAGCGCATGTACAAAAATATTTTTTCTCTACATAATCGAATTATTACATATTTTGATATCAGTTTAAGAAATGTGTTCAAAAAATACTTGTAGAATTTGTTTACACTTTAAAAATTTAAGAATACTGAAGGAAGCCATAAGTTTATACAGTGAAAAAAAAATTATTTTAAAAAAGCTTTCCAACTTAACAATATGAATTTAATAATAGATGTTCAAGGATTTAAATTGGAAAACAACAAATTTGTTCCTAAAGAATTGGCCGCTTATGATGGAACGAGAATTTCCCATTATATTTTTAAACCACTCTATGGAATTCAACATCTTTCACCACAGTTACATAAGGAAGCCAACTGGTTGATGGAAAATCATCAATCAATCAAATTTTCCGAAATATTACAAAACTTGACAGAAAAAGTGGATACATTTTATATCAAAGGAAAGGAAAAAGCTACATATTTAAGGAGATACTCTTTAAAACCAGTTATTGAGTTTGAGGAGACCCCAAAACTGCTCAAAGAAGACCCAAAGTGTTTTTACCACACAAAGTCTCCATGCTTTTGTGCATTGTCGAATGTATTTTACCTCTATGATAACTTTTTTATGAAATAAAACCACATTTTTTTATATTTCTGTTTTTTATTTTTAGAATACATAATCTACTTATACTAGTAAAATATACACTAACATTTTTCAAGCTTAAGAAATATACTAATAACGTTGGATATTTTTATTAAAATAGTCAATAGCGTTTAACATCATTTCCATTTTGACGATTTTATTTTGGAAATACATGCGATCCACTGCTAAGTTCTCCCAATGCTTTTTTCTCGCTTCTTTAGATGCATAACTATACACATATAATATTTTCACCTTATTAAATTGTTCATTAAATGTTAACGATTTATTCATGATCTTCTTTTAGTAGTTCAGGATAAAAATAAACAAGTTCCATCGCCAATCCATACGTCAAAGTATTTATATTTTTGATAGGATCCATAATGAAAATTGCTGTGTTAGTTACATCAACAGAGTTTTTTTATTCCCATTTGAAGAATTTTTAAGCAACTATTGAATTCAAGATTTTTCAATATTTTAATGTGCTCATCTATTAAAGGTGAGATTCTCCACAGTTCTGATAGTGTAGGGTTTGTTAATCGAACTGTAGCTTTGCCTGTATTAATCACAATCAGGTTTCCATAATCCATCTGTTTAAAATTGATTAAAAAACTGGTAAGATCCAAACTCAAGGTGGTATCAACAGCTAAAAAGGATTCATCTATGATGTCTTTATACCCATAAAAGTTTTGCCAATCAAATTCTGTGAACTGGACAACATCGTTTTTTAGTCCACCAATTAATACACATGGATTGAAGACTCCGTTGTAGCTCAAACACACACTAACAAACTTTGTTTTTGATTTGTTAAGATAAAATTTTCTTTCTCCCAAAAAGACATTTTTGGTTTTACAATCTAAATAATTAGAAGACATTTTATTTCACTGTATAAAACTTTCCAAAACAAATAATTTATATTGTGTATAAAGTGGTGGGAATGAGACCATAAACCGGTTTTTTATTACAGCAAAGACAAAAAAGTGTGGTTCAATTTATCACCTACTTTCTAACAGGTTCTTCAAGGTATTGCCCAAGACATCTGTGACCCGGTTTACAAAATTTGTATCTCTGAATTTATGATCATTAATAACCAGTTGTGACCTAGTTTACTGCAATACATCTGTAAGACAAAAAGGTGTGGTTCAATTTATCACCTACTTTCTAACAGGTTTTTCAAGGTATTGCCCAAGACATTTGGATCCCCCCACCCCATGTGTGAATCTTTGGCTCTCAAAATCCCTATGTTAATTCTTATGGGCGAATCTTTGAATCTTCAGCCAGAATCGGCAAAAACACTCTACTTTAGAGTTTACAAGAATGTCAAATATAACTTTAACAGGCATATTAAGTATGATGTTCGCAGATAACCCGTCTTCCCCGGAGGTATACTTCTTCTTAATGCTTTTTAAATTTTTTCTTAATCTCATGCAAGTTAGTTGAAGCAAATGAAAATGAATCAACCACTGAAATTTGAGACATGAAAGACCTCGGATTTTCACTGGGTTTAATATTTCCCTTTAAATTCCTTTCAATACTGCATGATGGGGGGTAACCTCAGGTGTCGATGACAGTTTTGAGGACTTGTTGGAGCGAATAGTATTTATGATCTACCAACATTCCTTTTTTAACAACATTTGTTCATGTTTTTTCTTTACCTCGGCAGGTTTCATGCCGATTGTGCGATGCCTTCGATTATTATACGTATTTACTATTTTAGATAGTAAATCCAATCATTTTTAGGAGCTTTGGTAATTAAATTCTTTCCACATTAAATTTTTTAATGTTCTGTTTACTCTTTCCACTATTTGTGCCTTTTTTCGCTATAGGAGCTGTAGTGTTTTACTTAAAAAAATTTTAACACTTTTTCCATGGAAGAATTATAAAATTCTTTACCCAAATCGGTTTATCGGTTTGAAGATGTATGGGGGCTTGTACATTAAAAACTTTTTCCATGGCATCTAGAAGAAGAGGTGACAAATCTGGAGCAGGCAATCTTGGCCAGCTTCGAAGAGGCATGTCCCCTAAAGCTCGAGCCTTTACGGAGGGTACCTTGGTGAAACAGCAAGATCGACAGACTTCGCAGAAAAACCAAGCAGGCCCTCAACAAGGCGATGGCAAAAAGAGACGAGGCAACTTTGGATGATTACAAGGAGGCTAGGAGAGAGTTCAAAAAAGAGGTAAGACGCTGCAAGAGAGAGCGCTGGAGGACATACTGCCGGAGACCTCTAGACTCTTAAAAATCTTGAGGAACGAAACTAGGCAAACCCTTAGTTCATTCAAGAGGCAAGACGGAACTTGGGCCAACTCCGTAGAGGAGTCACTGAGACATCTCTTGGAGGTACATTTTCCGGGGGATGGAGATCCGCACGACGAGCGGATGCCAGCTACACCTGACGAGGAGGCAACGCCGAATTGGGGGCTGGCAGATCGCGTAGTCACGGATGATACAATCTCCTGGGCAATAAACGAGTTCAGTCCGTACAAGTCACCAGGTCCAGATGGGATCTTCCCGGCACTGCTTCAGCGAGGCCTGGAGGCACTACTTCCTCACACGAGGAGAGTGTTTAGCGCCAGCGTAGCTCTGGGATACGTTCGAACTGCATAGAGGAGAGCCTTTACCGGGAAAGAAGGACTACACCACGGCTAAATCCTTCAGACCTATAAGTCTCACGTCATTTATGATGAAGGCACTGGAGAAGATGGTGGACAGGTACCTTCTAGAGGGAATACTGGCCAACAGACCATTCCACAAGGGCCAGCACGCATACAGAGAGGGCAGATCAACGGAATTTCATGCAACCTGCTCTACATGCAGTAGTGCACAAGGCAGAAAAGGCCCTCCAGTACAAGGAGTACGCACTCATGGTATTCTTTGACGTGAAAGGAGCCTTCGACAAGGCAAGAACGCAGATAATAACATCTGCCCTTCAGGAAAGAGGAGCTGAAGCACGTCTGACCGAATGGGTAAAGTCTGCGTTAACAGAAAGGGAAGCACAGGCAAGATTGGGGGAGTCCGAGGTCAAGGTGGATGTGACGGGGGGCTGCCCTCAAGGCAGCTGCCTTTCTCCTCATCTGTGGTGCCTTACAATGGACGACCTCCTAACTCGCCTGACACAGGAAGGATTCGACGCGCAAGCATATGCAGACGACGGCGTGGTGAAGATCGTTGGCCGCTTCCTCGCCACTGTCTGCGAAAGAATGCAAAAGGCGATTAGAATCATAGAAGACTGGTGCAGACAGAACGGCCTATCAGTTAATCCTGCAAAAACTGAAATGATCCTCTTCACCAGAAAAAGGAAACTAAGAGGATTTCAGAGCTCCCATAATGTACGGCAGACCCATAACTTTAATATCAGAGCTTAAGTATCTGGGAGTCATACTGGACAAGGGACTCGCGTGGAGGCAGCATGTTGCCAAAATGACTGAAAAAGGCAACAATGTGGCAGTTGCGCCGAGTGGTCGGTCAAACATGGGTTATCACCCCCAAGAACCTATACTGGTTATACAAGGCCATCATACGACCAAGAATCCAATATGGGTCAGTGGTCTAGTGGCCTGTAGTAGAAAACCTGACCACTTCCAGAAAGCTCATGAGCCTGCAGGGGCTCTTCTGCAGGGGAATAACAGGCGCAATGAGGACTACCCCCATTAGAGCCCTGGAAACCATCTTAGGTCTCCCCTCGCTTCCAACTTGGATCAACAAGGAAGCGATGGCGACGCACCTACGACTGAGAGACAAGGGCCTATGGAAGGGCAGAGGGGAAAAAGTGGGTCATCTGGCAATCGAGGAACTGGTAACAAAAGAGTTGCCTCTCCTAAAGATGCCAGTAGAAACTCCTTCGAAACCATGGAGGTTTGACAAAAAGTACAAAGTCACAATACCTGAACGGGATTGGTGACCAGACGCAGCCAGAACTAAATGGCTCCTGGGAAAAACTCGCAAGGACATTGGATTGTTAGTAGGAATGCTGACAGGGCATAATCGGCTGCGCAAGCAGTTGGCATGCATGTATGACATCAGAGTGTTGGACGACTCCACCTGCCCAAGATCTCAAAGTTTACCGTAACTCTGAGGTTTTCCCCTATGTTAATTTAAACCTGGACTTTGACAACAATCAATATGCCATACTCTATTAAATGTATGCGCAGTTTCAAAAATCCTACTACTATCGCGAGCAGAGCGAACCCTGTCTCTATCCAATAATCCAAAGAATAAAGGACTTAAAGGTTGCGCAGTCGATATCAGAATTAAGTTTGAAAGAAAAAAACTGTGCCTGACAAAACTGTAGCATACTGCTTATTACTGCACGATCGATTGGTTAAATACAACCCCTGAACCAGCACCGTAAGTTTAAAAATGTTTATTCTAGACGTGCAAGGCTTCCAATATAAAGATAGTAACTTTGTAAGCAAAGAAATTGCTATACTCAACAGTGAGACCAATACCCATGAAGTCTATCGGGCTCCACGACGACTTTAGACGTCAAGCCCAATGGAACACAGACAATCTACATGGGTTGGAATGGAACACTTTTGACTTTAGCTATTTACAATTGGAAAATATTGCTCATTTTATAGACAATTTTGTTCAAAATGAAACAGTTTTTGTTAAAGGAGTGGATAAGAAAATTTGGTTAACTAATTTAATAGTTAATAATGGTGTAGATATGTTCGAATTGGGTTGTCCCAATTTTAAAAAGTTAAAAACATCCAATATGAATTTTCACAGTTTTCACATTTTAATAATTTTTTAGGCTGTGTAAAAGAAAATGTGCTATTGTTAAATAATTGGTTTAAAAATACAAACTATAACTTTATAATGTGTTTTTTTTATTTTTCTTAAACTTATATTTTAATACATTTAATCATAACATAACAAAAAATCTTTGCGACTCCAGAAAAGCTTCATCCTCGTCATCATCCCCAATACTAACAGTTTCCACCAGTTCTTGTAGTGGTGGTTGTGGATAAACTTTTCTTTTCCTTTTTACTGGGGTCGGTACTGCTGCTGTTGCTGATGGTGGTGGCGGTGGTGGAAGTATAGCGGCAATATTAAAAGTTCCTCGTCATCTTCAATATTGAGGCGGATATACGTTATGGGAAGGGTCTCAAACTTCCTCACCAGTGCGCTTGTCTTCGGGTTGTAAGCCAAATCCACAGGAACCTTATCATTTTTTAATGATATTTTCTGTACCTTATATCTGCAACAAAAATAAAAAAAAATTAGTATTTTCAAATTTAATTTGCAAATTATTTTTAAATTACTAGTTTATTTTTTATCTAATCGGATCACTTTTTCTTTGAGGATGATGACGTTTTTCAAACATTATGAATAATAATAAATAACTAACTAAAAAAATAAAAACTTACTTAAAGATATTCTTTATTAGCACATACACCATCTTTGGGAGACAATCCACCATATTTTGTGTGGCGATTATTACTTTGGTTCTTTCTGTTGACATGACTTTTGTTTGGTTATAAGTAATACTAGTATGTATACTTTACTGAATTTTAAACGCTTCTACAAAAATATTTATATGGATTGAAGCAGAAATAAAACAAACGAAGATCTCCAATTTTGACCCCAACTGCAGATTAAACTATTTTTAGGATAAAAATCCCATTTTTCTCTGATAAGACATTTTCATAAAACTTTCAAAACATGTTGTTTTGAAAAATCTAAGATAGGTCACTCATTAGGTCAAACTCGTGTATTTTTTACAGTCTGACTGGCGTTGTTTTAAAATTATCAACTTGTTATTTTCATAAATTTTCCATATACAAACGCTATAGGGTTACTCTAAAAAACATATTCTACAGTGTAGGTGCAGTACTTTATTCTACATTATATTACTGCGCATGCGTCAAAATATCATTTGACATCTAAAATGTAATAAAAAATAGTGACAAGGAGTATCCCATCACTATGAAATTAGCCTTACAGACTACCACAACAAATATTTTTGGAAAGACTCCTGTATAGTCGTTACATTGTCTTATCTACATATATTATAAAACATCGCCTTATTAACATAAATTAAAAAAGAATTGTCTGCGTTGTATCATTTACATTTTTATTATTCAATATACAGCAAGTCGAAACATGAATTCTGAGTCGTTTGAGGTGGTAGTGTCGCAAACTCTGAAAAAGATGTAGTAGTAAAAAAGTATGTAGGCTGGTTAGAAAAAAGGAAGAATTTAATTATTGGATTATTTTTATTATTAATTTAATGTCAACCGTTAAAACCTGTGTAAAAAATAAGCTTGATTGTGTACGGAATTTTTTCCAAATTAGGTGCAAATCTGACCCTTTTAAAATATTATTTAAATTACTTGAAAAATCAAAAGCGTATTAATTTCGGTAAAACTAAAAGGATCAGATGTTTAAAAGGAAATTTAATGTAAATGTGTTTTGAAGGTAGAATTAGGACGGGGATTATTAAAAATTTTACCATCAAAGACCCGACAATTTTTTTCAAAAAGGCATTTAAAAGTTTTGAATTTCAGATTAAAAAATCTCTCAAATCTTCTGTTGTAAAGGTAAATGCCATTTTTTCGGGGATTTTCATCAAACCGGGTGGTGAAACTGTGGTAACTGATGTGAAGACTTTTTCCAAAAGGAACAGCATAATAGACCAAACACCAAATTTTTAAAAAATGGTATGAGGAAAATATTTCCCAAAAGTTGTTGACTAATATGAAGATTTTCAGGAAAGGGACTCTGGTTGATCCCTGTTTGAAATCTTAGACCTTAAAGTAAATATTAATAAACATACCCCATAAACTGTGTTGACTCGACCTACGTTGATTTACCACAGTGGGTTAAAAACACCAAGGGGGTTATCAATGTAAAAAAATAATGATAACTATTGCTTTCTTTGGTCTATTGTGGCTGCCTTGTTTCCTGCTGCTAAAGATCCGCAACGCACTTCTTCATATCATCATTTTAGTCAAGTGGAGTTAAAATATGAGAAGTTTGAGTTTCCTATGAGGTTAAAAGACATTGCCAAGTTTGAAAAGTTAAATCACCTATCCATTAATGTGTTTGCTTATGAAAAGAAAGAAATACTTCCCCTTTGCTTGAGTAAATCAGTAGTTTTTAGCTATAGTGAGATAGAAATTGATTCTGAAAATTATTAAATAGTCAATCCAAAAAAACGCACCTATCACTTTGCATTAATCAAAAATCTTTCACGTTTATCATATCACCAAATTGGTCGTAAAACAAATAAAAAATGGGTATGTGATAGGTTTTTTAATTGGTTTTTGACCCAGGTAGTTTTGAAAAAATCATTTTATTGATTGTAAAAATATAAATTTTACAAAATTAGAGTTGGTAAGAGAAAATGAGAACATTTTAAAATTTTGAGAATTCAAAAATAAGGAACCTGTTCCTTTTGTTATATATGCAGATTTGGAATGTTTGTTGGAGAAAATGGAGAGCGATGGAACGCTATCAAATACCCAAAAAACTTAACATCATGTGCCTTTTGGAATTAGATTCTACATGAAATGTTTTTATGATGATTCTCTATAATTTTATAATCAGTTTGTCGGTCAAGACTGTATTTCACGCTTCGTTCGCATGCTAAAACGTAGTGCTGATAGATTAAATGTCATTTTTTCAAATATAGTGCCCTTAGAACCGTTAACTTGTGGAGAAAAACTTGATTTCAAAACAGTCACCCTATGTCATATCTGTCTTGAACCTTTTGAAGAGGCACGAAGATATTGGACCATTGTCACTTGACATGAAAATATCGAGGAGCCGCTCATAATCGATGCAATTTGAACTATAACGATTCACATAGTGTCCCTGTATATTTCCATAATCTGTCAGGATATGACAGCCACTTTCTTATAAAGGCCTTGGCTACCGAAATAGAGGGTAGAATTCAACTTTTACCGGTTAAAAAGGAAAAATACATTTCATTTACAAAATACATTGAAAAAACTAAAATCAACTTTAAATTTTTAGACCCTTTTCGTTTTATGGCTTCAAAATTAGACGATTTTGCCTCATTCTTGGATGATACAAAAAAAAATCATTAACAAAAGCTTTTATAAGAAAGAGGAAGAGTTTAAATTAGTTACTCAAAAGGGTGTACTACCCTACGAGTATCTAGACTCTTGGGAAAGGCTACAGGAAACCGTTCTTCCACCTAAAGACGCGTTTTATTTGGAACCCTATTTAATATTAAATCGCTTTTACAGTATAGCCTTTTTTACATGCGCACCGATATTCTTCTGCTTAGTGATGTTATGGAAAATTTCCGTTCTATATGTCTTTCTACCTATAAACTTGATCCCCTTCATTATGTTACCAATCCGGGCTTAGCATTTTCTGCTATACTTAAGTTGTGTAAGATTGAACTGCAGCTTTTAAGAGACATTAATATGATCATGTTTATAGAGAGAGGGATAGGAGGCGGAGTTTCACAATGATCCAACAGAAATGCAAAAGCCAACAACAGGTATATGGGAGAATCATATGATCCTAATAAAGAATCGAGTTTTTTAATGTACTATGATTTTAGCTCTCTTTATGGGACTGCCATGACTTTACCATTACCTTTTGGTGGCTTTGAATAGGTGGAAAATGCACCGAGCACAGAGGAAGATATTTGTAATATTTGTGATAATAGCACCATAGGATACATTTATGAAATTGACATTTTTTACCCCCCTGAACTGTTTGAACTTCATAAGGACCTTCCTGTCTGTCCTGAACATAGAGTTCCACCAGATTTAAAATCAAAATTATCTAAATTATTAACCACTTTGTTTGATAAGGAGAGGTATATTATTAATTACAGAAATTTAAAGCAAATTCTTAGTTTTGGTTTAAAAATTATAAAAATTCACAGAGTCCTTAAATTTAGACAATCTCCATGGTTCAAGCCCTACATTGATTTGAACATTAAAAAGAGACAGCAGAGTAAAAATAATTTTGAAAAAAACTTTTACAAGCTTATGATTAATTCAGTGTTTGGTAAAACCATGGAGAACTCTACTGTAACGACATCTATTCAGACTATTCAGACTATCCACCTCATAATCATTCATTCATAAAAGTTTTGGGCCTTATGAAAGATAAAAATAATGGTTCTATAATGACCCAGTTTGTGGGATTGCACTGCAAAATGTACAGCTTAAGACTTTTAACGGATAATGTTGAGTTTAACTAAAAAAGTATTATTTTTTTTTCAGTCCAATTTGACCATGGAGAGAAAAAAATGACAACAAAATTCACCATCGCCTTCAACTTCAACATATCCAGAAAAAAGACATTATTGTGAGCAAAGAGAATCAGAACAGCCATCAACTTCAACATATCGAGAAAAAATAAATTATTGCGAGCAAAGAAAATCAGAAAAGCCATCAAGAAGAACAAACAGAAAAACGCTTGAGAACTGGTTTAGAACATCAAAGTGTTGATAAAAATGTATGTGTATATTGTAAAAGAAATAACTGTTTTTGTCATAACTATATGAATTTTATTAATGTTGGTTCCAGATTTTGCCCCGTTTGCAATAAAATGTTTTGTTTTTGTCAAAAGTCAGTTGAACATCATCAAAATTTAACAGAAATGTGTGAGGGCAAATCTGAATATAAAAAATTATTTTGTTTTGAGGACATGCCATTAACATAATTTATCAATCAATAAATATTTTTTTCTAAAAATAAATTTTTGTTTATATTTTAGATCTAAAAAGACTGCGTTTTTTGTCGTAGAAAAGTAAACCACCATGTTGAAACGAGAAATCTGGCTGCCAAATTACTGCTTAAAAATTATGGTTATAAAATGGTATTTCAATAAATGAAAAGATTTACCAATTATTTGTTTTATTTCATCATTATTTTTTCGTCTCAATACTGATAGGGGATCAGAGTTCAGTTAATTATAATTCAAAAATAAATCAAACAAGTAAACATGTTATTTTAAAATCAGGGGATCAGAGTTCAGTTAATTATAATCCAAAAATAAATCAAACAAGTAAACATGTTATTTTAAAATTCTTGATAAACAGGGTCATGGGTTATACTCGATTTTGTCTTCACAAAAGCACACGTTTTGATCATTTTAAATCCATATAATAATATTATTTACCGTAAAAATATAAACGACTATAGCCTTTTAACTCGAGCTGCGCAGCGGGTTTGCACATAATATAACCTTTTTGTCATGCCCTCCCCCTTTGTAACACTTTCAATATTTTCCAAAGAATTTTTCAAATCCCATCGCTATAACTCGAGATATCCGCGACAAAAACTACCAAGGTCTCTCTTTGAACACTTTAATGCCCTTTTGGCTTCTCCATCTTTCTAAGAATAAATAGCATTGCAACACAGCAATCTAACAAAAAAATAATTTTTCAAATCGATCACTTAGATCTCGAGATATTCGCAGAAAACTAATAAGGTCTTCTGCCCCCCTGCGCAGCAAACTAAAATTAGTCCTTTACAGAAACCATGGGAGAAAAAAGTGGGCACATAGCGGAAAAAATTAGCAATCGCTCATCCCGACATTTTTTAAATAGCGCCCCTTTGACACTCTTGAATTAATAAGGCCCCAATGCTATACGTGACAGGCGTACGTCATTTTCTTCCATACATTATAATTTTCATTTTCATTAGGAAGTTTAAACCATTAGAGAAGTTCAGCATATACATACATACGTTACCGTTAACGCTAAGTAGTCGAAGACCTTTTGGCACTTGACAGCTTGACTAGAGGTCACAAATGGCAGATGACTATGCATATGACAGGTGCATGTCACTCATACACACTAGAGCACCTTGTATAAACCCCGAGCAGACTCACTCTGTAGAACATACGTCACGTGATCACATCCCCTATTCACACAGGCCTTTATGACATGCGCTTGAAACCCCCTAAACATCCTCATGGACATTTTCAACAGCCACTGATCAAGTGACGTCATTGGACTTTCGACAGCCACTGGTCAAGTGACGTCATTGGTGATCACTTCTTGCAGAATGACCTTAGGTCCCCACTTCCTCGATACTGGACACCACATCTTCAGCAAACTGGCATGGCATGTTACCAATTGGCGCAGAAAACAGAAGATCCTTTTAAATAGTGAAGTAATAGAACTAACTCTAGTAAGACTTACCATTCTCTCCTCTGTCCTCCATAGTTATACAAAAACCATTAATTAAATAATAGAAAATGCATACATAAATTGCCCTTTTTTGAATGTACAGCTGGGTCCTTTAAATTTTAGGACGACTCTTAAAGCAGTTTTTTCTTGAATCTGAGCAGTGTATTTTATTTTGCCTTTTCAATCTCAGTCAAATTATAGTGTCAGTCTACTTCAAAAATTTATTGTTAACGTCAAAATCCAGTCACATAAAATTCTTAATTTAGTCAAGAAACTCAGACCATTTCACCACACACGACGAAGGAATTGAGAGCACAGATTGTAACGAAGCTGGAGGACGGATGGTCTCTTGCAGTTATGGCAAAACATTTGTCTCAATCGTAATACTATGTTCTTGATCAACAAAAGGTGGAGGGAAGAAAGAGCGCTAGAGGACAGAAGGATCAGGCAGCTCTCATTCAAAGACTCGAAGAAGACCCTTTATTAACAGCAAAACAAGCAAGGATTTTGTCTCAGTTCCCAGGATGCAAGACAACCACTTTCAGGAGGTTAAAGAGATCACACTTGAATTGCCGAATTATATCAACAGAGTTCAAGATTTTTGGAACCGCGTCGTTTTTATGGATGAAAAAATCTTTCAGTCATCAGATTCTAGTGCAGCTGGTTATTTTAGTGTGAATGTATAGCAATGGATGTCAGCGAGAGGAGGAGGGGTGATATGGAGAATTGAAAGAAGATTTGTGACAAGCAGGAAATGCGGAACATTTCTGGGAAGAAATCACAACGATATGAGAAGACCTTGCAGGCCAAGAAAATTTCACGGTGTCTTTCTATGAATCAATGTCTTGCAGATTCCGTAAACGGAGACATGACAAAATATTGGTTTTTTGTTAATCTTTAATCGTTGTTATTATTTTTAGTAACTCATTATTATAAGAGCCACATGAACACACACAAAATGTATTTATTATTTTTGGTATAAAAGTCAAATAAATGACGTAAACAAAATAAAAAAATGAAGAAGACCTTAGTGTAAGAAGTATAACCAGTTGCCTTAAAGAAACATAGATCATCCTGTAGTTGTAAATAACCTAAAAAATGTATAATGTCAACTCAATAGTAGAAACTGCTCACAATAATCAAACACTTTCTGAAGTCGTCCTAAAATTTAAAGGACCCAGCTGTACATGTGTTATTTTTTGTCAATACTAAATTTGCTGTAAATTTTGATTTTTCGATTTCTTAGGAATTGATTCACTAGTTTTTAAAACTTTGACAATATGTAACAAGGACAATTTTAGAAGTATATGTTCCCTAACCTAAATAAGGTTTATACTGTCGTGTTATTGCTATCGGAGGCTTTAAATAATACTCGCAAGTAATTATTAATGTTTATTTCGGAAACGTTAACATTCCAGATATCGCGCCATGATCGACCTCCATTCGAGCCCCCCTCGTTGTTAACGAAACGCGCATCGAGTTCAAAAAAGTGTAGTTTTGGTTTTTGAAAAACAATCATAACTTTGTTATAGTGCAACCAAAGGTCCCAAATTCCCAACACAGATAATCAGATAAATAATCAGGTTTTTTAACATATCTTTTTGGTCTGCTAGGAGTAACACTACTTTGTAACTTTTGCGCACTTTCTTCCCCTGCCTTGGCCGTAAAATCATCTTTTAAATCTCGCGCTCTTTCTCTCTCCATCTCTCTGCCCTGAAGAAGGAACTGCAATTTCAATAGTTTCTGTTTCACTCAGTAAACTATTCGCGCGCAAATCATGACACTGCGATGAGCTAGATGTATTACTACTCGAGCCGGCACTTATCACTTCACTTTCGTACCCTAAACTTCTAAATTTTCAGTCGGTGTGGTCGCATTAGGAAAATAGCATAAATGCCATCTATTGCGGCGATATTTGCCAACATCCGTTTGGATGACATATGATCTTGATCAATTATTTCAATTATTTTACCATATTTTCTAATGTCAACCACCCATACTGAATCACTAATATTAAGTGGGACATGTCTTTGGCATTGTGTCTTTTATTATAGTTTCTCTCTCGCCTATTTTTTAGTTGTTTTTCTTTAGAAACATTCACTTTTACCGGTTTTTCTAAAAGCCTAGGCAATTGAGGTAAATTTGACCTTAATTTACTATTCATTATTAGCTCTGATGATGAAAAGCCACACTTAAGCGGCGTGCTTCTATATGCAAGTAATGCCAAAAACAGGTCAGCATTCTTATTTTTTTTAATAAGACACTTTACAGTCTGAACTGCTCGTTCCACGCCGCCGTTACTTTGGAGCCAATGAGGACTACTCTTTGTGTGAACAAAATTATAATGTATAGCAAAATTTGAAAATTTCGTAGAAAATTGAAGACCTTCGTCACTTCTAACATCTTCAGGTATTCTTTAATGTGCAAAAAAATCTTTAAGTTTCGGAATAATAGCTACCTCGTTCATAATTGTCTCCACAAAAATATCAAACCAACGAGAATAATAATGAGTAGTAATAATCATGTACCATTTATCAAAGCATTTACAAAAATCAACGCCGAGTTTTTGCCACGGTCTCCGCACCGTCTTATCTTTATAAAACGTCTCTCTATGGTTTTGCCGGTGTTTAACACACTGAGGGCAATGTGCTACGAGACTATTGATTTACTTCGATAGGCCAATCCACCAAACACTCGATTTCGCACGCTCGCTATATTTTCCGATTCCCAAATGTCCAGTACGAATGAATTCTAAAACTTTAAGCTGAAGTGTTGGCGGAACTATAATACGCGTGCCTACTAAAAGAAAGTGTTCAGAATATGAGAGTTCGTGCCTATACTGATAATATGGTAAAAGTTTTATTGGCAAATTGGATTTTTCTGACCAGGAAGTTACAGAAAATTCTTTTAATTTTTTGCACCCAAAGTCACTTGCTTGCTCTTTTTTTAATTAAGTTTAAAAAATTGTCTTTAATTGGTAAATTTTGAATTATTGAATGAACATAGTCCTTAACCTTTATTTAAATAAGTTTTTTGATTTTAAAGGTCCACGGCTCAAAGTATCTGGGATAATTAAATTTTATCCAGGAGTATAAATGACAGTATATTTATAGCGCAAACGAGGTGTTAAGTCATCTAGATGTTTAGTTTGTAAAATTTGAAGCAGCGGTTTGTGGTCACTTTCAAAAATAAGGTAAGGTACCCCCGAAATATAATCACAAAAAAATTCTGCAGCCCAAGAAAGGGTCTTAAGGAGGTCGTTTTCAATCTGTGCGTATCAAGTCTCCGCTGAGCTCAATAAACGTGAAGCAAATGCAACCATTTCGCGAGATTTGTCTTTGTTCTCCTGCATTAGACGGGCCCCAATGCCAAAACGGCTCGCGTCTGCGCTAACTATTATAAAAAAACCCTAAATTCGGAGGTCTTTCTAAAAAATCCTCAATAGTTGGATGGACCCCACAAAAATTCCATATCTTTTTTAAGCAAACTTGTCAGAGGCTCAAGAATCTCTGATTTGCCGCGAAATTGTGGCACTTATTTCTGTGTAAAGTTATACCTACTTGATGAATCTTAGTCCAAACTTTGTTTAAAATTTCATCATGTTTTTCTAAAGTGCTTCCTTCGATTCCTGTCAAAATTTTTGAAAAAATCATGGCAAAGTACTCCGGCGCACATGAAATACCAAAAAAAATTCGGCCAAAAGGCGTTATAAAAGTTGTTAGCAATTGGTTCCTTACTTAATTTAATTTGGTAAAAACCACTTGTTGTGTACTTTTGAAACTTTGTGAAAACTTTAGATCTGGTGAACTGGGCTAGTGTGTGTTCGATTTTTTGAAGTGGAAAGTGAGACCGCAAGACACTTTCATTGAGTTTAGTTTAATCACAACAAAGACGGACTGAGTCCCTTTTATCCACACATACAATCGGGCTCGCCCAAGTAGTAAGTTCTTCAATTTGCTCTATAATACCTAGCTTTAATAACCTGTTAATTTCGACCTTTAACTTTGGCAATAAGGGCAAAAAAACAGTTCCGGGAAAACTTTGTACATAAGGTTTTGCGTCTTCCTTAATTTTAATTGACATTTCCGTCTTAAACTCTCCTATACTATTACATATACCACTAAATTTCTTAGAAATTATATCTAAATTAAATTTTAAAGCAACTGTCTCACTTTTAGGCTTCCTAAAAGGTACAATATTACAAAAAATCATACTGACTACTTTAAGTTTATTGTCAGAAAGTATTGCACTTAATATCATATTGTCATAAAGGTAATTTCCAATAATTACAAAAAGTAATATTTAATAACATAATTCAATCCGCGACGTGTTTATGTGTTAAAATCACATACTCTCAAGACAGTTAAGTATGTGCAACGTTTAAGGTTAAACTCGCGATTCAATAACCTAGTCTTTTAATTATCAATTTATTATTAAGTATAAACTTTCCGTATTTTACAATAACTAACTCAGAATGACGGTCTGCCAATGGGTTCATCGCTTTCGCCAGTGGTGGCCAATATTTACATGGAGTGGTTCGAATCACACGCGGTTGATACCGCAACATATAAACCTAAGCTCTGGCTGAGATATGTTGATGATACTTTTATTGTCTGAACCGGGAATGACAAACAACTTTCAGAATTTCTTCACCACCTAAATAACATAAGACCCACCATTAAATTCACAATGGAGTTGGAGCAAAATTGTCAAATTCCTTTTCTTTATGTACTTGTCACACGAGTAGAAAACGACATCAGAACAACAGTCTATCGTAAACTCACTCACACAGGACAATATTTAAATCAAGGTTCAAATCATTCTGCTACAACCAAACGAGGCATAATCAAAACTTTGTATAACAGAGCCGTTCAAATTTGTAACAATTCACATGACTTGAAAATCGAAATAAGAAACATTAAGAAGGATCTGCAGGAGAATGATTACAGCCTTAAACTTATAACAGATACTATTTCTACATTTCAACAAACAGGACAGAGATGCATTCCTTACAATTCCATATGTTAAAGGAGTATCAGAGAAAATTCGAAGAGTAGCGAAAAACTTTAATATTAAAACAGCTTTTAAATAAGCCCTAATAAGATACAAAAAAACAAAAAATCCTAACACATTCACTTTTTACAAAAATTTGAAAAACGAAACAAATTATGCAATAAAACGTGAAAAAAAAACATATTTAG
The DNA here is from genome assembly GCA_963921995.1 of Oxystoma pomonae. Lineage (NCBI taxonomy): Eukaryota > Metazoa > Arthropoda > Insecta > Coleoptera > Brentidae > Oxystoma > Oxystoma pomonae. The sequence continues at coordinate 28,567,997 of OY998169.1, forward strand.
AGTTTAAAATTCGCACGTCTAATAAGAAAACTCTTTGGAAAGACCTAAAGAAAATGGATGTTTATAATTCCCAACAGAACTCTACTCTACCAGAACATATCAGCGACCCAAACCAAATCAACGATTACTTTTTACAGGTGTCAAACTCAAGTGCACCTCCGGATCAAGAGTTAGTTAATTTTTTTCAAAATAACAGCTAAAGCCCGATATTGAAAAGTTTAAATTTAAGGTAGTTTCCAAGGATGATATTTATCGTGTTTTACTATCCATTAAATCAAAAGCAGTAGGAGTAGACTCCATTAGTATTGAAATGTTATTGCGATGTTGCCCAATCATACTTAGACCAATCGAACACATTTTCAACTTCTGTCTTTTATTTAATGTCTTCCCGGATCTCTGGAAACAATCAAATGTTATACTTCTTCCAAAAACATCAAATCCTGAAAAAACTGAAGATCTAAGACCAGTCAGCATCCTTTGTACAATCTCGAAAGCATTGGAAAAAATCATGGAACAACAAATCCGTATTTTTGTTGAAAAAATAAAGTTACTGCCAGATCAGCAATCAGGTTTTCGCAGAAACTACAGTTGCGCGAGCGCTCTAGCAAATGTAACAGACGACATATTAAGGGGTATTGATAATAACAAACTGACCATACTGGTAATGCTGGATTACTCAAAGGCCTTTGACAGAATCAGTCGTACCTTGCTACTAGCGTTGTTTGATTTTATTGGATTTTCAAAGGACGCGATTGATTCTGTCGGGAGTTATTTGGGCGGGAGGACTCAGGCGGTCAGTTTGGGTCAAAATAAACTTTCCAGATACTCAATAGTACCATAAGGAGTTCCTCAAGGCTCGGTACTTTCTCCTTTGTTATTTACCTTGTATACCTCGCAATTTCCCAAGTCAGTGAAATATTGTGCATTTCATTACTATGCAGACGATTCAGAATATTATCTAACCTTTTCTGAAGACCAAATAAAAGATACTTGCCAAAAGATTAATGATGACCTTGAAACTATCGTTAAATTATCATCAAATTATGGGCTTTCCATTAATGCTAAAAAATCTAAGGTGATGCTGTTTGGTAAAAAATTAGTTCAAGAACGCTGCATACGTAAAGTTAAAGTACAGGTCCAAAATCAAAGTTTAGAATTATCGAAAGTAGAAAAAACTCTTGGGCTTATTTTAGATTCACTTAACTTCGAGAAACATGTATCATCGGTCATTAAAAGAGGTTTCTGTAACCTTAAGCTGATTTTCTCAAGCAGAAAAATTTTAAACAAGTACACTAAAAAAGTCCTATGTGAGTCTCTAGTCTTATCTAATGCAAATTATTGCAATATGGTCTATGGACAATGTATTCGAAGATGTGACGCAAGAAAGCTTCAGCTTTTACAAAATGCATGCGTCAGACTAATATGTGGTCTAAAACGAAGGGAACATGTCTCGGACTCGTTAAAACAGCTTGGATGGTTAAATATGGAACAACGAAGATTTCTGCACTCTTCATCATTTTTTCATAAAGTATTGAAAACTAAGGAACCCAAATATTTGTATAAAAAAATTATATTCAGGAACTCAATACATAATAAAAATACGCGCATAAAAAACCAAATTTCGATTTCACAGCACAAAACTAAAATTTTTAAAGGGAGCTTTACCTATTGTGTACCTAAAATGTATAACAAAATACCTGATAATATAAAACATCATAATATTTTAACATTAAAAAAAAAACTTAAAAAGCATCTTTTAAATTCAAATTTTTGATTGATACAACAATAAGGCAATGTAAGTTAAGGTACCAAACTCATACGTCTGCACAATGCAAAATTTAATTAAAACTTTTTATAGGCAGGTATATAAATTATCCCTGCTGTTTAGAATGTTATTTTTGTTATTTACTTTTTGTTTTTGTTATTATTTATTTATTTTGTATTTTTTTTCGTTTTATAGGTTTATTTTCTTTGTTAATCAATTAGGTCTATTCAAGTTTTATGTAATTTTTTGGTCATTCAAACAGGGTAAAAAAGTTGTGAATAACTTGATGCTATTTTATTTTACTTCGTAGTAGTAATAGAAATTTATTTTATTTACAGGTTAAGTGGAAGAGCGCCGCTTTTTTATTGTTTTTCAATAAAAAAGTGCGAACTTTACCTTTTGTTGCCAAATAATGCTTATTTTTTTATTTATATAGTAGGTCTAAAATGATTTGTATCTAATTATTTTTGCAACAATAAAATCATTAATAATAATAATAATAATAATAATAATAATAATAATAATAATAATAATAATAATAATAATAATAATAAATCTAGTAATACAATTCGAAGCCTTCTTAGTAAAACAAAACCGGAGAACCAACAAAATAAGGAATGCATTTACCAAGTTCCTTGTGAGTGTGGTGAATCATACATAGGCGAAACTAAAAGACCACTATCTGTTAGGCTTAAGGAACATCAGACGAATACCCAAAAAGGTGAAACAACGAAATCAGGAATCGCCGAACATGCATGGTTAAAACAACACCGAATGAAGTGGGCAAAAGCAAAGGTTTTGCACAAGGAGTCACACTGGAAGAAACGAAAATTCCTTGAAGCTGCCTTTATTGGGCAGAATCGGGGTATTTTCAGTAAACCAAGTGTTGAAATCCCAAATATTTGGAAGCCCCTCATTGGGCGGAGCCAACTTCTTAAACTTCAAGGTTGAATGATTTCTCACAGTATATAAGTACGTAGCCTTAGGAATTGATTGTAGTTTGCACCTGAAGACGATCAGAGATTGTACTGATCGAAACGGCGTGTATAAATAAAAAATATAGACAATGGAAGTTCGAAACACAGAGTTAATTCCAACTAACTATCCTAACATCCTAGTTCAACGAAAGGTCGGAAGGCCCAGTTGAATGAACTATCAATGTTAGAATAGGTTTATAAAAACGTTTCAAAGAGGTTAAGAGTCGGTTAGTAGTGATCCGATATTTCAGAGTAAAGTTAGTAAACCAAACGACATAAGCCGCTCAAGATGATAGTTAAGAAAGGCTGTGTGTTTTTAATGTAAGTACTATTTTATTTATTATCTATTTTTATTATTATACAAACATTTATTTAAATACGTGTATTATTCATATTAGTTGCGTAGTTGTGTAGCTCTAAGGAGCGTCACGACATATGGTGGAGGTGCCGTTTAAAATTATGCAATACTAGTATGAAATTTCAACTTCAGTTTAAATTATACCGCACTCAAATGAATTTTTGTACATTTGTTTCTATATATAGTTTTTAAAACAATGGTCACTCCACTCCATTAACACACATAATTAATCTCAGCCTGCAGGCAGGCGTCTTTCCAAACCTACTTAAGAAAGCCATGATAAAACCATGCCACAAAAAAATACAGTAAAAATAATATAGCAAACTACAGGCCAATTTCCCTCCTGTCAAACATTTAAAAAATTGTCGAAAAAGTGATATATACACGGCTTAACTCTTACTTTGAAAACAATAATTTAATAACAGAAAAACAAAATGGGTTCAGAAAGGGAAAAAGTACAATCAGAGCAGTCTATCAAGCACTGGCTAACATACTAGACACGCTAAATAAAAAACAACAAACAATAGCCATTTGCTTAGATTTATCGAAGGCTTTCGATAATGTTGACCACGCTCTGCTATGCTGCAAATTTAAAAACTATGGACTATCAAACACCCCGCTAAAACTAATACACTCATACTTGGAATGTAGAACTCAGTGGGCAACAGCTAGGAATTAAAACCAAAAAATAACATCAAATCCTAAAATAGTGACAAAAGGTTTACCCCAAGGCTCCATACTATCTATACTTCTCATACATAGTATATGCTAATGACATAAATATAGATGGAGATCAAAAAAAATTGGCAGCAGCAGAAAAACACAAGAAGACTGTCTTAGAAACTCAACTTCCGCAATAAAGTCAATTGATGAATGGCTAAAAAATAACGGTTTAACATTAAACGTAAAAAAAAACACAAGCCATTCACTTTAAAAGTCCAAGTCCATTATCAATATGCTTTAATGGACATGATTTGCAAATGGCAAAATCGGTTTCTTTTTTGGGCATCCAGGTGGAAAAAAATTTGGACTGGAAAGACCATGTCACTCAGTTGGCAGGATGTATGAGTAAATATTGTTATGCACTAAAAATACTTAGAAACAATGTTGGAGTGGAGACGGCTCTCACTGCATTCCATGCATACATACAATCCAAAGTTCGTTATGGTGTTATCTTTTGGGTTAATTCCATGGAATCGGAGAGAATTTTGCTCTTACAAAAAAGAAGTCTGAGTTGTAGACAAAGGTTTAGAGAAGAAAAGATACTCACTTTATACAGTTTATACATTTATGAATGTGTGGCATTTATTTTGGATAATCCTAATCTGTTTGAGCACTTACAGCCTTCTTACAACACAAAATTTAAAACTAATCTACGGACAGATAGACCCACAGCAGGTTATGTCCAAAAAAATGTTACACATGCCATCACAAAAATCTGGAATAAACTCCCATTAGGACTCAGAACTCAGGGAAAAACAATTATGAAAAGAAACTTAAATATTTTATCAGAAAATGCATTCTATAGCCTAGCTGAATTTTTTGATTATGAATTTATCAAAGTTTAAAATGGCGTAATTTTTTTTAACAAAGTTTGTTTACTGTTTCTATTAGGTGCAACTATTTATTTGGCTATTTATTTACAATTATGACTCGGACAAAAACAAAAAGAATTGTATTGTATTTTTAATATTTTGTTGTTTGTCTTCATATCGTTTACGTGTATTTATTTTTATGTATATTTATAGTTACTTTGACACGATCAACACCCATATGGGTAAAATTATGTAAAATAATACTGTGATCAAATAAAGATTTACTACTACTACTACTACCACTAAATGGGGACACCGAGCAGAGACACTAGGAGTCATACTCAAAATCTTAGTGAAAAAGACAAATATATTTTATTTTCAAATAACGCGAGCTTGTCAAATAATTTTTCTAGAAATAGAAGTTCGTCTATTTCAGGGCCTTTTACACCTAAAAGTAAACTTGAAAGGAGTTCTCAAAAACCTCAAATAAATTTTGATTTATCATTTTTGGATTCAAATATTGAGAATCACTCCACTCCCAAAAAATCAAAAGAAATTTTGGGACCTCAGAAACAATTTAAAGTCCCTACGGAAAGATAACCTTTTTGAAAATTGGTGAAACTTACATTTTAAATAATTCGACGGAAAATGTCGACAATCAGGACCAAAAAGGCACTGAGAAATCAAAATTTGAGTCGACGACTGAAGACCTTAGTGTTACGGTCATCAGTCAGTCACAAAATAAAATAAATCCTCCGAGCCCAGTTGCCAGAAGGTCACTACCTGGAAAACAATCACCGACATTTTTTTAAACGGATTTTCACTAAGACAAGTATGACGAATACTACTTCACTGAATGCTTTGCAAGGGTCAAGCATTACTCCGGCTACTCCTAAATGCACCGAACCGCCATATTTTAATCCAGGTTTGGACGCACCAATTAATTATATTACAAAATATGAAAAAATTGCTCAAGTAAACGGGTGGACAGACGCCTTTAAAATTGCTTATTTTAAAAATTATTTGGAAGGTGCAGCGTTTCGATGGTTCACGGAGTATAGCGGCAAGCAATGTAACGCACTTAAACACGGAGTTTTTGGTCGAATTTGGGGGTGACCAACCTTTTAAAACATTAAAATATAAATTTAACAATAGAAAACAGGCCACTAACGAAGATATTAAACAATATTATTATGATTTATAAAATATGACTTACGAAATCGACGAAAATATGAGTTTTGAGACCTTCAGGGAACATTTTGAAAATGGGCTACTGAATCATATTCACTAATAAGGTCGTCGGGCATGGATCACAAAATCTTTATCGTACTAAAGTTAAGCGAAATTAGGAAATCAGTTCATTAAGGCAAAAATTTTAATTTCTGTCCTTATTTTTTTTTTAAATCTAAGTTAAGTAATAATTTTATTTTAATTTGAATTCATTGAAAATTAAGAAATATAAATTTTATTGAGCAAAACCCAAAAAGTAGGAAAAGCATTATTTTATCAAAAAGACATTGGTTTTATTTTTAATTTAAAAAGAAAAAATTATTTTAGGACTACGCGGTTTTAAAACCGGCATTATTATAAATTAAAAAAATATATATTTTATTTCTAGCTATTAAAAAGCAATTAGCGTGGGTTAGTTTACGTTTACAAAACACCACGCGACATAATTATTATGTTACCGAAACATACGTGTTGGTTAAAGATACAAAAATATTAACATACAATATTTTAGATATGATAATAATATTTTAAGAAAATGTCAAGAAACATTTTTGAAAATTATGTAAATACACACACTATTAGTTTTTAAATTTAATAATATGGTTTATAAAATACAGCCATATTAGTGCAACATTTCGATAAATGTTGAGGCAACAGTAAAGATTGTCTATAAGCAAATTATATAATATTTTATAATACCCAACTAAATATTTTAAAAAAATACGAAAAAGTTTAGAAACTTTTGAAAATTGTTAACATAAAAGTTAATGTTGGGACAACAATTAAGATTGTCAGTAAATAATTACTAATTTATTTTAGTAACATCAAAAAAGTATACAAAATACTTAAAAGTAAAATAAACTTGATAAATTATTTTAAATAATTTAAAAGAATTATTAAATTTTGGGTGACCGAGCGTCACTTGCCAAAAGAGCACTGCAAGTTTCTGTTTTTAGATTATTAATCACCGTAGCCAACACCGTTATGGCGAATACCGAGGAAAAACCTTACCTAGTGAAAGTAAGCGCTGGAGCATTTTGGGAACCACTCCCGCAAACCGTGTTCTACGAAGCCACTATTCCGATCACCTATCAAATGGAATGGTCTGAAGATGTCATAAAGGAAACGGACCTTCCGGCATACAAAAAATGCCAGAGCGACGATGATGATTGCAACTTGATTTACCATACGCAGGAGCTAGGAAAAGCATTCGCAAAAGAGTTTGGTATAATTAATAAAAACTGGGGAGCAACTCCGATGAGGTCTAGTACACAGGTAACAAGGGCTAAAAGGGCCTTAAATTTTATCGGAGATGCTCTAAATTGGTGCTGCGGCGTCGGGACCGAAGAAAAACTCAGCTAAGTGCCCTTACTAAAGGGCTAGAAGATACCTTAAAGGCCATTGGCGATCAATCAAAACATTTTAAAGAATACGCAGCTTCAATCGGCAATACTTTAAAAGACACGGAACAACGCATTAAATATATTGACAACAGGATTTCTGTACTTGACAATAAATTATCTAGGTTAAATGACCAGGAATCCTTCGTAACGGCTTCTTTACGCATTTAATTTCAAAATTTAAAACGTATTATTCTTTTAACTCGTGCTTTGAAAAAACAGAGAGTCGTTGACGCGTGCAAATCACGTAAAATTCCCATAGAAATCGTAAATCCCGCAGTTTTACAAAAAGATTTATTCGAGTTAGAAAAAGAGATCTACTCAGCAAATCAGGGATTGGCTATTTCAACAGATAAAATTGTAAAATTTTATGAATTGCCAATCTGCGATTGCAGTTTTACTGAAAACAAAATTTTAGTTCATATTAAAATACCAGTTATTCAAAATAGACAAAAATGGGAACTTTACGAGCTGACAACGACGCCTTTCGCCTGGTTTAATCAAACTTGTGCGATCCCTCCCTCCCTCCCTATATTGCCGTGTCAAAAACAAATTTCGGGAAAGAAGAAATTAGGCAAATTTCGGGTACCGGACTACATCAGTGTAGGCCATATCACGATAAACTTTGTTTTATTCCGCCATTTTCGGCAGACAATATACAAGGACCAGAATGTGCTAAAAAACTTTATCACGGAGCAACTGTAGAAGAGTTATTAATGCCCAATGAACTGTCACTCAGGCACGTCGTTGGTAATATCGGAAGTGGGAGAAGAGACGTATGTTCTTACCCACCAGAGGGAAAAAACTTATCATTACTGCGGAAATTCAAAAATAGATTTAAAAAATATTTATAAAAATCACGGAGCCTTAAAAATTAAAATTCCGTGCATTTGCCAATTGGAGTCAACAGGCGAAGTCATCATACCGCGTCGGTTTCCGTGCAAAAATAAAATTGAAGAAGCTAATATCGTGCATATTATTCCCGCGGTTTGGTCAAATTTAAAAACTTTTATTTTAAGGCCTACGGCCCAACACATACAACCTACCGATAGGGATATGCACGAATGTGTGAACTCAAATTGAACTTTAAATATGCCACATTTAAATTTAACTTCATCAGATACAACAATTCAAGATATAAAAAATTCAGTAGAGAATATTATTCCTAAAACTTACGGTTTTAGCGATCGGTACGGAATACAAAATCACGGAATTTTTCTTTTTTGGAATATAATTTTGTCAATGTTAGTGGCATATTTACTGTTTCATCACCCAATTATGGCGTTAGAAGCAGCTCCAGTGAATTTTGCAAGGGCAGAGGATCTGTCAAATAACTCAAGTATTAATTATTTTTATGATATAATTTTTGCGATTACTTTTCTCTCTCTGCTTCTATTTTTAACATACATAACTCTAAAATTGGTACAAAAATGGGTAAGTAAAAATAAGCCTTCGGTAGACCTAGAAGGCACTAACGTACCCGAGCGTGAAATTTTAATAAATTGTGGTTCAGTCAAATTCAGACTGGAACTTCAGAAGAAAAAGGACCTATTCTCGCTATCTCCCGGCGAAAGGCTAAATGCCTATATTATTAATTGTGACCCAGACGACAGTAATAAATAATACTGTACGTGAAGCCGGTGTAAACAAAACACACGTGCTTATAACCGCTCGCGCACCATGCGTTGCGTGCGGCTTGCAAGACAATGCCGCTGTCCACGATGGAGAACTCCTAGCGTTCCTTTTTACCTCGTTTTTCGGTGTCAATGTCCATGCGCATAGGGCTTTGAATGAATATCATTGTAAATCACAGGGCGTTAGACCACGTGTAGACACTACTTTTGGTCACTTGAGCGGTCCGCCAAATATTTTTTGTATTTTATTATATTTTTTTGCATGGGTGGAAGATAAGGGCGTACAAATGTGGGATTAGGTCGACAAAAACCCGTGTATATAGAAAAAATGCTATAATTTTGTTCTAATTATTCTTAAACTAATAATTATTAAAATTCTCCTAATGTATATTGTGTGCACTAAGCATGTAATTTAAAGAATGTGTAAAAATTATAAACAAATGAGTCTCGCGGTACAAAATGTAATTAAAGCAATGTTGCTAACTCATGAATGATAAAGTTTTAAAAATAAATATATATTTTTTTTTGGTGCAAATATGAATCGACAGAATTCAATTAAAACATTGTTGCCAATTTATAAATAGCAAAATTTTAAAAAACTAATTTATTTTTTTTTGCAAATCTCAAATTTTTTGTTACATAGCATAGCTGAATAAACAGCTCATAATAAAATATACTTCAAAACTACTACAAAAAGTCGTCACAGAAAATAAATAATATTTTGACTTATATTTTGTATGTATCATTCCAGATTCACCGGCACCGCTTGCTCTCCTTGCACTCACGAAGAAGAAGCCAAACCAGTCACGTGGTACCAGTCAGTCATAACCAGTTACAGCTACAGTCTAACAGCCATTCAAACGTCAACCAAACACAATTGTTCACAGTCAAGGCGAACAACCAACAACACTGTGTGGAAGTTGAATCCAGTCAAGTTCCTAAAGGAGTCGCAGTGAAGAAGCTATATTACAGGGTGTCCTGTATGGATGGACATGGCAACGGAAGGGTAAATGGCAACATGGTTAATGGTACAATTACCAATGACAAATGGCAACGTTGGAAATCAAGTATGGTTCCAACTACATGATGAGAGTATCCACCGCAAATCTACTGACACAGTAAGGCCAAGGTTAACGCAATATATATACAAGCTAATAGAGTTCGTTACTACACATTCAGTCGAAGTCGAAACCAGATAGTTGCTATCAACAGTAGGCAGAAAGTCAATGTAGGTCATCGAGAAGAAAAAAAACATGGGAGCAAGTAGGGTCGAGTGAATATTATAATGTTTTTAAATGTAATATTTTTGTGACCAAACTAGCCAATTGTTATGGTATAATTTAATTCTAATTCACTAGTCAACAATTTTTTGAAAGTAGGCCATCATAATTAATTATTGTAAATATTAGGTAGTACACGATAAAGTGTCCTACAGACCTGAGGGTCCAGGTCTAAAAAATCCGGCGGCATATGTCATAAAGGTAATTTCCAATAATTACAAAAAGTAATATTTAATAACACAATTCAATCCGCGACGTGTTTATGTGTTAAAATCAAATACTATTGATCAGAAACTTGTAGCACGTTCGAAAAGAGCAGATATATGCTAATCTAAGGTGTTCTTGAACGCAATAGGTGCTGAGATACGATACGTGTGCCGTAACGATACGTGATACCTAACGCATCTCAACACCTATCGCGTTCAAGAACACCTTGGAACATATATCTGCTCTTTTCGAACGTGCTACAAGTTTCTGACCAATCAATGTACTTGGTTCTCGCTAGATGCGGATACGTATACCGCGATGAGTTACAAATAGCTTTATGTCTCTATTATCTATTTTTATTATTATACAAACATTTATTTAAATGCGTGTATTATTCATACTAGTTGCGTAGTTGTGTAGCTCTAAGGAGCGTCAGGACATATAGCGGAGGTGCCGTTTAAAATTATGCAATACTAGTATGAAATTTCAACTTCAGTTTAAATTATTGCATTGCAAAAGTTGGTCAAAAGACAAATGATGGACTTTCTGATGCATCAAAATGTCTTTGATCCTGTTCAGTTTGGTACTCATGATGCCATGTTCCGTGTTGTAGAACAACTTTTCAAACAATATAACAATGGCTTCGCGACCGCAGGAGTGTTCTGTGATTTCTCAAAGGCGTTTGACTGTGTGAATCACAGAAAACTGCTGCGAAAGCTGGAGCGTTATGGTTTTAGGGGAAGAGTGCTCGAGTGTTTCCAATCCTACCTGTCGGACCGCAGTCAAAGCGTCTTTGCGAGCGGGGATTGCTGTAGAAAACTCATCGACATATCTGGAGTGTTTGCCATTTTCGCGGACGATGCGACTGATGTCTGGCACAAGACAAGTGTTATCCAACTGGTTCAGACGATTTCTCAAGACATTACCATCATTAAGAAATGGTGGGATGGAAATGGATTGCTTTTTAATTTTAATAAGGCCCAAATAATACATCATCATTTGCGAAGACTTTCAAATCAAAATTTCGGAGTGTACGAAGTTTCTGGGACTCCAAATTGATTCAGATCTTAAATTTCAAAGCCATATTATGACCCTAAATAAAAAGCTTGCTTCTGGCTGTTATTGTGTAAGAGCGGTGGCTAGTAAACTTGGAGTTTCAACTGCAATTTTTATTTTTATGTATTTATATTCTGTTGCCAGATTCGCATTTTTAAATATAATTAGGTATGTGATTAAACCATTTTTACAGTTGACTAGTAATAGGTTATTTATTTTTTTATTTTAATTATTATTAAATGTCTAAGTTTAACTTACATATCCTGATTTAGCAATAAGTTATAATTAAGTTTAGTTTTGTCAATAAGATTATAATATCTTGGACAATAAAGCATGTTGTACTACTACTACTGCCTAGAAAAGGTTGTCTCAACTTTTTTATGATATAAACTGTCTCTGTATTAGATATTCCCTCATATGAACAATCAATTTTCAGGTTACCAACAGTATTCAATTTATGATTGTCAGCTGCCCCAACCGAATCACAGCCTGTAATCTGATTCATATACTCAGATGGCAACTTCTCACACGGGAAAAAGTTCACATCTGCACCACTGTCGACAAAAAATGGTACTTTAAACTTATTGTCCATAATAATATAAACATACCACTTGTCCTTGTAGTCAATATAGACTTGTCCAATGAGAGATTAATCATCAACATATGTCGCCTGATTTACACAGTCCTGATCTACAGTTTGACTCACTAGATGAGCTGTCATCAGAGCAATCCACCGCTCTGACTTACTTTTTCCTGTACATGGCACTCCAGTGCCTTTGAGATTACACGCTCTGCAAACTGAAGACTTTGCTGGACATTTATCTCGGTCTTTGCGAGTGACAATACTGCAGTATTCACATCTGTCATTTTCGTCTACTTTACCCTTTGAAAATGACTGTTTGGATGGTTTTTTATTTTTGCTATATCCCTTGTGGGTAGCTTTGTATTTAACTGCATTTACAGCTGCCTGATTCTGCCGCATAATCTTATTTTGTGTACTTAACATATTGGGTATAGGGATGAGAGGTGAAAAGAAACCAACATTGACCTTCAGCGAAGTTTCGCAACTATATTGTTGGTTTTTCAAGCCCTACGGAGAGACAAAAGTACTTTTGTATAAAACATATATAACACGAGCATGTAAAACTATCTTAAGAACAAGACTACTTAGGCTAGACTGGTTGCTTGTTATTTTTCATTTTTAATTGCTTACAAGGCAAATTAGTGCAAAAATAAAACTTTTCGACCGCGGTCACATAAAAGACACTGCTGTTCATCATCGATGTGGTTGGATTTGCCGTAGAAGAAAGAAATTGCAGAAGATTGCAGTTATCCATTCCTGGATCCGACATCCACCATTATCCAGCTCGTTGGTAAGTCAAGGCATTATACAAAATTCCGATTTATCATCAAACTTGCTTATTTTACTATTACAAAATAGATCCGAATATATAAGTGTACGTAAGAGTTAGGATTGGTAAAGCCAGAGTGATCTTGGTGTTTTATAGTATGGCTTTGATTAATTTTCATGCGAAAATATTACGTAATCACGGCCAATTCAACAGGGTTGTAGTTCATTCATTCAACCGAATACTCGCTTTGCCTGCGTTTTTCTGTTTTTGCTTTAAAAGATTTTAACTTTTGTTCTCATAAACCGATTTTGATATAAATAAAGCCTGCCCAGTAATCCAAAAAATTCGGTATTGAAACTCCCACCAAAATCCGTTAAATAGTTTTTGCGTGACTCTAGAAGAAACAGACAAAAATTCTAAAAATTGGATGTTTTTTGGTCAGAGGCGGACCAACATTACAATGTATAGAAATGGTTTCTCTAGAGATTTTTTATATTTTTCCACATTTTTCAATAAATAACTTTTTCTAACTAACTGTCTCTTCCTTTTACACACTAAAATAAATTAAATCTATTTTTGTAAATAAATTCAAGATTACTTACAATTAGGAAGTTTATAAAATTTGCTGGAAATAGAGGGTCTTTTTACCTTTTGACTACCTAATATCTGGAGTGTACTCCAGAACAAGAAAAAACATCTTTAACTCAAAGTGTACAAAATATAGGGCAGAAAATGGTATCATAAACAATTTTGTAGCAACAGGGTAAAAAGTCTAAAAATTACCTAAAATTGATGTAAGACACCGAAATATTGTACAAAATGTGCACAAAAATCTCCCGAAACCGAAATACTACTTACCAAACAAATTAATTTATTATTTCATTTATTGGAGTATTTGAAATATTTTAGGACGCATTAAATAATAAAGTTCTTGTTTTGCGAAGGAAATATGTCAGGAAATAATACAAAGGAGAAAAATTATTTTAAAACAACTAAACTAATTTTAGTTAACATACTCTTCATATTGTTTTTTACATATGACCAAAAGTATCAAAACTACCAAATCGATTTTGTTTTATTTTAATTATGGCTCTGTAATGAAAGACCGCTGCACAAAATAGTGCATAAAAAAAGATCGCTAATGAAAAAGCGCGGAACAAAAGAGCACGTAACATTACAGCGCTGTAACAAAACGCTCGTGACAAATGAGCGCTTGTAACAAAAGAGCGTTACTTAGTAAGTATAATAAAATATTTACAAAACATCAAACATTTATTAAAGAAGTAGACTTACAACATTTGGGTTTTGATACAGCGCTCTTTTGTTACAGCGCTCTTTTGTGCAGCGCTCTTTTGTTACGAGCGCCGTTTTGTTACAGCGCTGTATAGACCGCGCTATATTGTTACCCGCTGTTTTGTTATAACGCTATTTTGTATCGCGCTCTTTTGTACAGCAACATTTTGTGCAGGCTCTTTCATTACAGAACCTTTAATTTTTATTAGGTTAGGTTAGGTTTGTTATGAGTGGTGCAATTTACAGCTCCCTCCACTGAAACCTGAGATATCTATTTTAGCTCATTTCCCCCCTACCCCACTCACCAGACCGGTCTGATGAGCACCCACTAGGAAGGCAGTTTTCTTTTTCCTAGAGGGATTTAGATCTAAACCCCTTTGCTGTGCTCCACTATTAATATATGGATCACACGGGACCGTCCTCTTAACGTCCTCTCCGAGGGACGGTATGGAATCGAATTAGCCTGCTTTCTAGCTAACTCGGCCTACTCCGCTTCATACTGCGTTTTACCTTAATCTTACAAAATTCTGTAATTTAATAAGAAAAAGTCCAAGTAGACTACCTGCAAGACCCAGGGCTTCAACCCGGCATCTCCGGCTTAAAAATCGCGGCATTAACCCCGACACCAAGCAGGCAGCTAATTTTTTATTGATGTTATTATGTGCTTCTTTGACGTCTTTTTATTTAAATCTGTCAAAAAAATTGCCAGATCCTACACCCTATCAACCAATTTTTGATTGAGACGTATAAACCCAGTAACAATTTTTCAACTTAAAACCACAAAATTTAAAAACGCATGCAAATCAGGCTATTAGAGATTATTTTGGTCAAGTTACGTCACTTTTCACGTGTATGCATCTGGGTATTGCACACTAAACTTTTTATTCACCTTCAAAAACAGAAGAAAAAAATCGACCCCACCTTTCCTCTTGTAATCATATCAAAACTGATAGAGTGCATATCGGACTACCCCCTTCAGTATTGCTTTCCATGTAGTGTATTCGTGAGGCGTGGTGATAACGCTCGTTTTAGCGAGACAGACAAACATTAATTTTACTCTTTACATAAATATTTCCCCCCTTGCTTTTATTTTTTTTAAAGTATTAGCCAAAAAGTGATTCCAGTATCGAGTTTTATATGTTGTTAAAAGGAATGACATTACTTCGAAATCACCTTGTATATTAATGTCTTTTTTCTTTAATTAAAAAAATATTACTACTTTTTTAAGATTAACAGTGAAGCTTTGACTAATAAAGTCTTTAATATAAAACTGTTGAGTATTATTATGAACGACTAGACAGAATAAAAATGCAAAAATGATAGGGCGTGTATCGGACTGCCTCCTTCACTATCGCTTTCCATGTAGTGTACTCGTGAGACGTGGTGATAACGCTCGTTTTAGCGAGACAGGTCCTTACCCAAAAACTACCTACATTAATTTTACTCTTTATTTGAATATTTCCCCCTTTGTTTTTAATTTTTTTGAAAAGTATTTGACAAAAATTGATTCCAGTATCGAGTTTTATTTCTTGTTAAAAGGAATGACAGTACTTCAAAATGCTTTTTTTTAATTCGAAAAATATTACTATATTTTTAATATTAACTGTGAAGATTTGACTAATAGTCTTTAATATAACACTACTGAGTATTATCAGGATTTCAAATTTTATTAAAGTCTTCATTGTAATATGGGTACATAAAATTTTCATAGCCTGACTTTAATAAAGTCGGAACTGTTTTTAGAATAGCATAGAATAAACTTTTATTTCTAAGCAGAAATAGTGTTTTTCATTTTAGGCCAGAAAAAAAAGTTTTATTTTATAACCCAATTATTACTAAGCTATATATGATACAATTATTATTGAAAAATAAACATATTGTAACATTTTTACAATACAACATAAATATAAAAAATGTGTTTTTTTAAATTTGGAAAATGACAGATTTTTTTACGTTGTCTGGAATATTGTAAAGAATATTTGTGATTTGAGTTCGATGTCTTGCTATGTAAAGTTTATTCTAGTGTCTTAGGATTCCATGCGAAGTTTTAAATGTGACTTTGGAATACAGATATTGTGGCTTTTTACCGCGGATAACTTTGTGAAATAAGCCAGCTAAATGTAATATGCGCTGATTTTCCATATTAAACCACCCGTTTCATTTAGTTCATTTAGTTTGTGAGATATATGCTTACGACGTCGGTTACTGAATCTGAGGCGCAAACATGCATTTTGAACCACTTGAATTTTTCTCTTGCATTCATGGTCTAAAGATAACCCATATGTCGTGTCTGCAAAATCGAAGCATAGAAGAACCAGCGAGTTACAAAGTAGAATTTTTGACAGCTCCGCACTATTAAGGTGCAGTGTAGTGACTTGTTTTCCATGGATAATGCTGAACAGGATATTTTACAGATAAATAGTTGACAATATTTTTTGATACACACTTTTTAATATAATTTACCTTGTTTAATGTTTTAAACAAATATTGGTGATAAAAGACCTTCCTGCAAAATTTTTGAACATGTTAAAAGATCCACCTTACATATTTCTTTTGTATTAACCGAGAAAGTTCCGTTTTTTCTTAATATAAGTTCAAAAATGCTTTAGTTTTAAAATTAGGGTTGATTGGGTACCAAAGATGGACAAAATAAAACTTGGGAAAGAAAACAATACATACAGTCAATAGTGTGTTCAGTGATATTAGCGATAAATTAACAAGGTACAGTAGTTATATCTGATATGCTGATTAATCATTCTGGTTTATTATTATTGCGAAGAAATTAGGGCCTTTTTTCTAAGTGACAAAAAGCGCTTACTTTTAGAATTACTTCGCTTGCATGGACCAATTATATCAAATAATTTACCTTTTTAATCCTATATATTACTTTAGTAATAACCTTTAAAAAAGTTATAGTACCGTATTATCAGCGGTGCACGGTGGTTGTAGTCACTCACACAGAGATAGGTAGATATTTTCGGGCGCGCATGAAAGAGATGGCGTGAACCTCGATGGCGTGAACACACTAACTTTAAGAATGGGAGTTATTTCCTGGAAATGCAGACAGTCGATATTTTCCAGTATTATATTTACTTATGTACCTATCCCCTGACGAACCGAAGTTAATAATTAATAATAACCTACAATACACAGTGGCGCTATAGTACCTCTCTCCCCTTTTTTACGTCAAACTAGTAATTTTCTAAAATTGTTTACAAAACTCTTTAAAAGTAACTTTTTTAAAGAACATTTTCCCTCTCAAATATTACTCTTATTACCTACTAGACATATTACTTTTATTACACACTAGACACCGCCGCGCCGCTTTGCCTGCGGTTTTACCAATTTTTCCCGTTTTTTATTTATTTAAATGCCATAACTTTTGTTTCCGTAAACCGGTTTTGATGAAATAAATGCCTATGTGTTGCCCAGGAACACAAGGAATGCAATAGTGAAAGTCCCATTAAAATCGGATGGGCGGTCTTTGCGTGATGCTCAAGCATACAAACAGACAAAAATTATAAAAATTGCATATTTGGTATCTCGTTTGGTGAAACAATTTCAGAGATTTATTATATGTATAGATAAACAACTAATTATAGTCAGTGTGATAAGTGGCGATTTTTAATCGAGCCCGGATTTTCTTACCATAGTAGATTTTATGGTCTCATATGAAAGCTGAGACTCCCCAGATTATGAATCCGCCGGATGACATCTCGAAAATGTTGAGCGTATATTCAGCGCAAAATCCAAAAAAGCGCCCAATGACTAAATTTGTTTTTTTTATTTTTTGAGTAGAGAAAAATGGATGGTGTTTGACATCAATGTATAGGTTTTCGAATACGAGGAGTTTGAAGCTTTTATCAAAAACTACCTAAAATGACATTTGACACATTTTTACAGCCATTGGGTACAGAAAAATGGATATATATTACTTTCATACGCGCCCGAAAATATCTACCTATCTCTGTGTGAGTCTTTTTGACCACAATATCTGATACGGCACTATAACTTTTCTAAAGGTTATTACTAGCAAAATATAGTATTAAAAATGTAAATTATTTTATATAATTTGTCCATGCAAGCGACGAAATAATTTCTTCGTAATTATAATAAACCTATACACCACTTAAAATATCTTGTTAATGTATTGCTTATGTCATTGAACACACTATCGACTGTCTATATGTATGCAGACACAATATTGCCACCTTTTTTTTTTCTTTTTTTTCCCCAAGTTTAATTTTGTATTTCTTTGCTATCCTATCAACCCCAATTTTACAATTAAAGCCTTTTTGAACTTAGGCTATTTAAATATTTAGAGAAAACGGAACTTACTTACTTCGTTAATACCAAAGAAATAGGAAAGGTGAGGCTTTTAACATATTCCAAAATTTAGCAGGAGGGTCTACTAAAGCATTTAGAAAGTAAATTATATTAAAAAATGTGTACAAAAAATATTGTTAACTATTTATCTAATTAAATAATCCATTCTGCAATTCGACAGCAACAGCTACAACGCAACTACGACGACACTACCACAGTCTAAATGCACCTTAACATATTTTTAAGCAGTTTCCCCATCTGTTTTGAAATGACTGGAACTAATCCACATATTTTCCAGGAAAGTTTCACTTAAATTTTCACATTTAAGTGCTCTTATCCAACTATAAAGAAGAAAACACAGTTATTCTTATAAGGAATAATTATTATAACAAAATTAAGATTAGACGGCGCTCTTCTTGGTAGCCGAGGCTATCCGAACCTACGCAGCTACGTTGAGGCTATGAGGTCGGAGCTTTTTTGGGAACAGTGCTGTCAAAGTAATGTCGACTTTCATAAAAATGGCATATCATTCACACATAGCAGGTGGGTAAAGTGAAAATATGTAGTAGTTGTTTAACCTTCGAGCGGAACTGTTAAAAATAGTGCGAACTTTATTAAAATTGGGCATGCCGACTTTGCGTACCGATAAGTCCCTATTGAGATCAGGATTATTGATTTAATAACTCTGTGAATGTTTAAATATGTATATACGTTTTTTAAGCAATAATGAAAATAATCGCTTTTTTAAACTTACCTATCGCCGTTTCAAAATCATCCTCTGTCAGAATATTATTATAGTTATCACTGATATCCAATTCGTCATAATTATCTCTAGGATTAAACAATTTTTTTCTACAATTGGATTGAGCGTGATGTACCAAGGCATTTAAATCTTCATAATAAAATCCGTGACTTTTGTTCGCAACATCCATTAAATCTACATCTAAAAATTATGGAAAAATTAACATTAAAAAATAAATCGTATTGTATTAACTTTACCAAGTAATAAGATTTTTAAAAGAATATTTTTCTGGGTTGCGGTCTTAAACAATAATAAATTTATTGTGTGTAAATTGTTACGTTTCGGTTTATTACAACATCTCAATTTTGTCAATTTTATCTCATATTTTGTACAAGTTCTATAAAATATCAAAATTAAAATACAAAAAAGTGACAGTTTAGAAAAAAACCAGTGATAAGAATTTTTTTACATACATATAAAAAACAAACAAAACTATGTTAGATTAAGGAAAAACTTTTTTTATTAAAAATGTTGGCAGAGGTAATTTTTGCGATGATTGTTTCTTTTTTAATTTTTAGTTTATGTAGTGTTTTTATTTTGTTGTATATACTGGGTTTTATTATTTTTATTTAGTATTTAATAAGATTTGTGATTTGTTGTTTGTTTGCTGCTTTTGGGTGTTTTGTATTTTTTATGATTTCCTGTATTCTTCTTTTATGATAATTATTTTCTTTCACCAAAATCTTTTACAACAAATTTTGAAAGTCAAAATTATGAAGTTTTTGATGTGCATGATAGGCTAGTGCCGTTTTGTAATTATCGTTACGTCTTATCGTTTTTTGTTATATGTTTTGTCACATTCTAAGCAGATTATTTTATATACAAAGTTGGCTGTATCCAATTTATCAGTTTTTGGTTTTGAGTTTGTGAAGATTATATTACAGAGGTTGTTAGTGATTTTTTTCGCTATATTTGTGTTATGTGGTTTTAATACTTTTGATATTTTACTATTTATTTCAGGTATGTATGAAATTGATATATAAATTTGTTATCTTTTTTGGCCTTTAGGTAAGATGTTGAATTGCAAATGTTATGTATTTGGTTTTTTATTATTGGTTTAAAGAATTTTCTTGGATAGTTATTTTCTGTAAGAACCTCTTTGATTTTTTTCAGATTTTCAGGTCTGTATTCAGGATCTGATAAAATTATTCACGGTCGGCAAGGGCTGTAACAACGCTTTTTTATGCTTTTGTGGTACATATAAATTGTAATTTAAATATCTACCCTACCAGACTTCTTTTGTGTACCAACTGCTTTTTATTAAGATTTGATTTTTGTATATTATTGTGAGATCCAAAAAATGTATAGAGTTATTTTTATCAAGTTCACTTATAAATGTAAGGGTGTTATGATATTTATTAAATTGATTTAGAGCGTATTCTATTTTATTTATTTATTTTTTTTTTATTTGTCAAAAAAATCATATTTAACAATACTTATTATAATATTATAAATCACTTGACAGATAAAAAGGATCACCTCTCGATTAGAAAACCGCTTACACTAAGCCCTAAAAAGGGCTTATGCGAGTCGACCCAAAAACAAACTTATTACTAATATTTTTAAATTTTAATTTGGAAATAAGTAGAAGTAACAAAATTTCTAATTAATATTTCTGAAAACGTTATTTGTTTTTATAAAGTAAATAAAGCCTAGTCTGGTTGACACCCCCACAAACACCCAGCAACCCCTCCCACGGGCCAAGATCCCACCAGGGGAATCAGAAAGGAGTATAAAAAATATAAAGCTATATCGGCAAAAGAGAAGAATAAAACTTTACAGTAGTTGTTGCTGTTGTAACAAAATATTTTTAATATATTTAGAATAAGAATTTAGTAGAATAGTTTAATAGCACAAGATGTAAACGATTACTGAAAAGCAGCCGTCCTATGTCGGGGAATAATAAACCTATGAACATTTCTTGTTGTCCGTGACAATGGCAAAAATTTTCTAGCTAAATAATTTTTAATTGATGGTAAACATATTAAACAATCATCTAAGTTCAAGTTGCTTATGACTGTGTTTTCTAACTGTTCCATAACCAAGTTAGCTATGGTTGCAGATATTGGTGATCCCATTGCAACACCGTATATTTGTGTAAAAAAAATAATTTTCGAAATGAAAGTAAGTAGAATTCAGACTATCTGAGTAGCGTTTAAAAATTCTGTGGCAGAGTTGTAGTTTTTTTTTTATTTCGTTCCATTTAGTTTTGATATAGTTTAGTGTAAACTCAGTAGGAATATTGCTATATAATGAAACTACATCTAGTGAAATTATTCGATGATTTTTTGGTACAGTTTGGGTTTTTATAAATTCACGAAATTCTCAGGAGTCAATTCCATACATATCTGAAATAAATAGTAAAATATCAAAAGTACATTAAAACTACACAACATAAATGTAGCGGAAAAAACTACCAACAATTTCTTTAACATAATATTCACAAACTTAAAAGCAAAAACTGATAAATTGGACACAGCCAACGTTGTATATAAAATAAAATGCTTAGAATGTGACAAAACATGTATTGGTCAAACAAAACAGTATTTCAAAAAATGAATTTATGAACGTAAATACAGTCTAACACGTAACGATAATCACAAAACGGCATTAGCCTATCATGCAAACCAAAAACTCATAATTTTGACTTTCAGATATCTTGGGAAAAGAAAATAATTATCATAAAAGAAGAATACAGGAAATGATACAAATGACAAAACACCCAAAAGCAGTAAACTTTAGATCCGACACTGACAATCTAAGTTATTTACAGGGCCCGCAGCGACCTATCACGGAAATATTATGAAAATATATATTTGAAATCTTTTTTTATGAATAAAATATGAAAATTTTGTCTTTTTTATGAAAAAAATATGCAACTTTCCACCAAGCGCGAATTATTTATTTTTTTAAATAATAATAAACAATCTTTGTAATTTTCCCAAAGATGTTAAAATAAAACTGTTTTTCTTGGATGGTGAAGGGGAAATTAATTTTACTTAAATGGCGAAAGTACCTCATAAATAAAAAATAAAATAATTCTTTCCTACATTATAACACCTCGTTGGAAAGCTTATAAAAACCTTAGCTTATTGGCGCTAAAATTTTTGACAACATATATACACCCTACCCAGGAAGTGTTAATACACTTTGAAAAAGGCAGTAAAAGTCTGAATGTACCCTGGAAAAGCCCGGATATACTCGGAAATCTGGATACATCCGGAAAAGTCTGGATACACTTTGAAAAAATTTGGATATACCCTGGAATAGTGCAGATTCACCCTGGAAAAGTTGGATACACCCAAGAAGTCTGAATACACCCTGAAAAGCCTGGATACACACTAAAAAAGCCAGTATACACCTCAGAAATCTGGGTATACCCTGTAAAAGTCTAGATATACTCTCTGACAAAGCCTGGATGCACCCTGGAAAAGTCGGATACACACACAACCTGGAAGTCTGGATACACCATGGAAAACTTTGGAAATACCCTGTAAAACTCTGGATACACCCTGGAAAAGCCTGTATGCACCCTGAAAAGCCTGGGAACATCTTGAAAAAGTCTGGCTACAACCATAAAAGCTTCATATATACCCTGGAAAGCTCTGGATACACCCTGAAAAAGCTTGGGTATACCCTGGAAGGTTTAGATATAACACCGGAAAAAGTACAGCATGCAATATCTTTTGCTAAAAACAGAAAAGCAATAGGGCAAGACGAAGTATACACGAAAGTTTTAAAGCTTATCAAAACCGAAGAGTCGCTGAATATTCTTGTCAAACTTGCTGATTGGCTAAAATCAACATTTGTTACATTGCCTAAAAAATATTCTGCAAAGAAGTGTATGACACGTAGCCATATGCTAAAAATATTTTTAAAGATTATTCATAAGAGAATTTATAAAAAATGCGAATCCTTTATGGGCGATACGCAGTTCGGATTTCGTGGAGGCTTCGGAACAAGAGAGGCGTTAATTGGAATTCAAGTCTTGGTTCAACGGTCTACAGATGTGTCAGTGCCAGTATATGCCTCTTTTATTGATTATGAGAAGGCCTTCGACCGAGTCCAGCACGAAAAGCTTATGAAATCTCTTAAAGAAGTTGGTCTAAATGATCGAGATCTAAAAATAATTGCCAACCTATACTGGAGCCAGACAGCTCAAATAAAAGTTGATGGTCAACTGTCCGGAGAAGTCCGAATAAAAAGGGGTGTTCGCTAAGGCTGCATAATGTCTCCGCTGCTATTTAATATCTATAGTAATAAAATCGTCGAGAATGCACTTCACAACTGCGAGGAGGGTCTAACTATAAACGGCATAAAAATTAACAATTTGAGATATGCTGACGACACCGTCATAATTGCGGATACGTTGGAAGGCCTGCAAGAGCTGATAAATCGAGTCGCAGCCGAAATTTCGAAATTTGGGCTTAATTTGAGTGTTGGAAAAACAAAATGGATGGTTATAGCCAAGCAAAAAAACATAAGAGGCATGGAAGTAAATGGCCAACAAGTCGAACGCGTAGAATCGTATCGTATAGAATGGTATAAATACCTGGGCTGTCAGCTCAATGAAAACTGGGACAACAGGCAAGAAGTCCGTGCAAGAATTGAATAGGCTAGATCGCAATCTTAATACTACTCTCCGAATTCGCGTGCTTCGTTTGCATTTTGTATTACGGCGTAGAGGCATGGACACTGACTGATGCCATGTGCAAAAAATTGCTATCGTAGAATGCTCAGGATATCTTGGGTGGACAAAGTACGTAACGTGGATATTCTTCTTAGATTGAATAAGAATTTTGAAGTTTTATTTACCATCAAAAGACGTGAACTTGAATATTTTGGCCATATTTTGAGATATGACAAATATGAACTCTCAAAATTAATAATAGAAAGAAAAATTGGGGGAGAACAGGTCCGGGTAGCAGACGTATATCATGGCTTAAAAATCTTAGACAATGGTATGACGTTAGTATTACACTTGAAGAAGAAGATACCCTGGAAATCTAGATATACCCGGAAGTCTGGATACAATTAGAAGGTCTGGATATACCCTGGAAAAGTCTGGATGCACTCTGAAAAATCCTGGATACACCTTGGAAAAGACTGAATACAACCAGCAAAATCTGAATACACTCTGGAAATGTCTGTATACACCCTGGAAAGGTCCGATTATACCTACCCTGGCTGGTAAATACTGGATACATCCTGGAAAAGTCTGCATACACCCTAGAAAAGTATGGATACAATTTGGAAGTGCGGATATATCCCAGAAGATAGATTTCTTAGTGTAGACAATTACAACAAATATTTGGATTTAATTTTATACATATGCCGAAAAGTTTTGGGTTTTGACGGATTATAGTCAGATGTTTAAAATTAAAACCTGTAGGAAATAAATACATAATTCATTTAAGGACCTATGTGTGTACAGGTAGTGGTTTGTTTTTCTTTTTATTTTATTGATCAAGCGATATGTTACTTATATACTATACTATATATATATATATATATATATATATATATATATTAATTAATTAATATAAGGGTTTATTGCACCAAATGAACAATAAAAAACAAGTTCCACTAAAAAAGGTTTAGGTATCTTTAACAAAAAACATCTGCGAAGCTAAAGTAAAACAGTCAAGGAGTAGAAATATAAAAAATAGTCAAAGCCAAAATTTAAAGACCAAAAAGAAGGAAACTCTACTTTATGAATAAATATTTTTTTTTCAAAAATATGAACATTTTATGGATATGAGAAAATTATGAAAATATGCGTCGAATACGGGTCGTGCATTTACAAACATCTTATTAAATACTAAATAAAAATAATAAAACCCTGTATATACAACAAAATCGAAACACAATTAAAAATAAAAAAATCATCGCAAACATTTTTAATAAAAAAAAAACAACAATATTAGAATACACCATTAATCCATGCAAAGCAACAAAAGAATGAACATCGAAATAACGAAACTAAAGGTTAAAAAACCTCCGAATCAGTTACTTCAACCGAAAAAAATCTAAAAACAAAAGATCGAAAATTCAAACTTGGATGAGTATCCCACAAGGATCACACAAAAGACCAAAGCGAAAAGAGAAATGATCAAATGATGTTTCTCCCTGGGCAACCAACACTGGCTTTTTGTTTTAATCGCCTTAGGAGCGTAATCCTATTGAAAAGATTAACACGCTAGGACGGACCCGTATCAGGTGACTTAGATAAGTGCCAGTGCGGAACGATGCCTATTTGTGAGTGATTCAAAGTTGGAAATCAAAGTGTATGATCGTGTTGAATGATGTTCGGGGAGGGTGACCAGTGAAACCACTGATGAGCCGCCCATGCTGATTACCCAGGGCGAAACATCATTGGATCGCTTTGATCTTTTGTGTGTTCCTTGTGGGATACTCGTCCAAGTTTGAATTTTCGTTTTTTTCCGCCCAAGATCTTTTGATCTTTTATAATTTTGTTTCTTCTGTATGTTTTTTATATGTATGTAATTCTTATTCACTGTTTTTTTCTTTCTTATTCACTGTTTTTTTTCTAAACTGTCACTTTTTTGTATTTTAATTTTTATATTTTATAGAACTTTTATAAAAAAATATGATTTTTTAATTTTAGATATAGTGTGAAGGAGGTTGTTATAAACCGAAAAGTAATAATGTACACAGAATAAATTAATTATTATTTTAGACCCCCATCCAGGAAAATACTTTTAAAACAATTTACATAACGGTCAGGAAAATTTATAAAAATCTCCAAGTAATAAAATTCGAAAATCTCGTTTGTTTGGGTTTTTTATCAGAATAAAAATTGTTTCTTTTATAAAAAGCTGTAGGTTTATCTGGATTCCAAATCAAGAATATTCTAAAAAATTTTCTCCTCGTAGTGCTCGGAAAGGTTTGCGGCAATTCTTTTAAAATAAAAACATAACCTAAAAAAACTCGTATGGGATCAACTTTGGATCATGGCCAGGCTCCAAGATGTTTACAAAAATATAAGGTGCCAGCAGGTTCCGTATAACCCTTCATACAGACTTCAAAGTATCTTTTCAAAATAAATAATATAATCCACTAAAAATAAAAGTTTTTTACTGGTATGAATAGTTTACGGACCAACTCAAAAGAAACTCATGGTAGTGTTAAAATACCTGATTGTTTTGGCTCGCAAGTACATATTTATTATTATTATTATTGTTTTAAAATCTTAAAAAAAGTTCAATTCCCCTCCTACACTTTTTCTAATCCCCCACGCTATTAAAAACTAATAACTCGCCTAGTGCCAAAAAATTGTTATTTTAAATTTGATAAACATATAGATTTAGCGGCTTTTGAGCTATCGTGTCTCAGACAGACCGACACAAAGAAGATTTTTCTACCGATCCTAAAAGCACCTATACTGGTATGGTTTGGATGGCTAAAAATTTGTAAAATTTTAGTGACCTTTAAAAAATTATATTTACGAAAATCGCCAATGTTCAAGTGGGGTATCTACAAAAATATTATTTTACTAGCTGAAGAACCTGCAGTTATATACTTTTTAATTAAGAGTGTCGATTAAAGGTTTAAACTCTGATAGGCTGGCTACCAATCCAATATGTCTATTCTTAATTTAATTTATTATTAATTAATAATGAATTGAACAATAATGTCAAGGGCTATTTTGTTAATTGAGACTAATAGAAGGGCCTTTAGGCGGGGCCTAGAAGCCAATAATAGATCTCCAAGATAGTTTAAGCGAATATCAAAGATTAAAAAAAACTTAATTCTTGGCGGACGGCAACGGCAGAAATAAATAAGATAATTGGAATTTTATCAGTTTTAATCCGTGATATATCAGAAGCGAAGGTTAAATTAATTAAAAAAAACAAAAGTAGTTATATTATTTTTTTATTTAATATTTTACAATTTTGTGGGAAGATAAAATTATACGAAAAATAATAGGGACCTATTGGAAATTTTTTACAGCCGGCCGGGCAGTATTATGGCCGGGCACTATTTTGACACTTTTAACATATACGTGTGCGCAGAAATCATCAGATTTACGTCTACGTAATCGTGTTATATACCCGCCTGTAGTTAAATCGGATAAAGCCCGACAAGTCAAAAAATTCAAGTGATTACCACAATATTTGCAGCTAGATTAAAATTTTTGTGGTTACAAAAAGCTTTTAAAATATTTTTTTAGTAAATTTTTTTACTAAACATAGTTTAGCAATAAATAAATAAAACGAAAAAAAAAATAACAAAAACGGCAAAGATAAATTTAAAAAAATTAGGTCAGAAATAATGCCGGTCGCAGCAATATAAGCCCCTAATGTTTAAGAACGAAAATAGTGCTGCTGGATTTCTTCGAATTGGACGAGAAATAATGTGTAATATTGTGATCAAAAATATTGTAAAAAATATGGTAATTTTATGCAAAGCATAAAGAATTCGTTTTATTATCTGTAAACTATTTGTTAATATTGTCAATGTTACTTTGTAACAAATCACAATCGGTCTGTCTTTACAGTTCTGAAAAATTTTAAATCATCTCCAAAAAGACAGCCACTCAGGCAATGCATTTATAAAACATAGAAATAGTAGAGGACCTAGATTGCTCCCCTGCGAGACGCCTGAGGTAGCGATACAAGTTTCTGTGTCTGGGCCATATTTTCTTTTCTCCATGCGTTTCGAAAGTTGTCTTGCATAGCAGTGACCTTCATTGATACATATTGTAACGATTGGCCAAAATACGAAATAAAGTCGTTATTAATCCTTGAATATATTTTTAAAATAAAACTATTGCTAAAATAAAACTATCAAAGTTTTATTTAGAAGATTGATAAACCGAAAACACAGTTAACGGGCCAAGGTTTGCTCAACAATCTTTTCTTATCGGAAAAAATCACGATCAAGAAATTGGGGGGAAATCCTAACTGCTTGTCGATCGGAAAATTAATCGGGGATTCGGTTTTTAGCAAAATGTGGGAAAGGTAGACTTTCGTTCTCGATTAAGCGATGGCGTCGCAAGAAAGCTCACTGACTTGTAAAAGTAGTTAATTAATCGCGAAAGCAGTGAGTGACTGGCCCGAAAAGGCGCAGTTATGCAGGCTCCAAGCAGGAACGGGTCAACGCCGAGTCAAGAGATAAACGAAGGGGTTCACGTCTAGCGTCAATTAGGCACACAAGAACTGTTTAGAACGTAAGTATCCATTTTTCAACGTCAACTCAACATTTTCACTCACGTAGGGCCACTCAGGCCAACCTTAGTATTTTTGTAGGTGTAAGAAATAAAACCAATTAATGGTCGTGTAAGTTAAACTTGCTAATTTTATCTAACTAAAAGGCTTACCCTTGTGCAATTTGCAATCTTAGGGGAGATTCCGTATCTCGATCCCCTAGGCAATCGTTCGGTTTGAGTCAACTCTGTTGACCCAACCCGGGTGTTAAAAGTGAAAAGTTAGAACGAAATAAACAGGGTACAGTTAAGGTTAGGAAGTAGTCATCCCCTTAGCATCCCCTTGTTTTGATAGATATTCCTCGCAGGTTACCGCAGGAAAATGTGCAGATTACATTTTTTTCAGGTCTTCAGGCTTTGTTTTTCGGCCCAATCTGGTAAAGTGGAGTGAGACAACTTTTGGGACGGCCTGTATGAATGTTTTGGTCTCGTTTCCCCCAACCATGCATCTTCTGCGCCTTTGACGCACTGTCCACTGACCGCCTTCATCTTGTACTGGGTCCAGCTGCTGTATATTTTGCATTATATTGCGTAACTGCGCCTCCAATATGACAGCGTTCACTGCTTGAGGCTTGGCATCCATATATTTCTTTGTATTTGATGTTATAGATAGATAGATAGAAAGATTTTATTAACCATATTAAATATACAAATTTAAAATATATACATATGGCATGCCAGTCACTAATATCTAAGGAATTGAGGCAGTAGACAATAATATAATATTAATTGTCTTATTTTAATATCACAATGCTGATTTAGCAGCCTGTCAAATATACCTACTTATCATTAAATATATAAATTTTAAAAAGTGGAAAGGCAATACGACTAAGTATTTTTAAAACCTACAAAGACAACACTCAATAATACAGTTACAAACTCTAAAATGGTAAAAACTCCAGTAAAACATCAAATTTAAAATACATAAAATTAATTTAAATGACTAGACTAGACTAGACTTAATTGGTTTAAATTGGTTTTTATAAACAGGTATTACGTTAATTACAAAATGATAAAACTGAAAAAATATTAAGGATTGTACGATAAATATTCTACGCGTGCTTTGACAGCGTTGCATATTTGCACTTGTGCTCTTTCTCCTTGAGAACAGCTGATGATTTCATTGGTGTCTAAAATAATGGATAACTTTGATGGGCATTGTAGTTCTACTTTCCTAAGGAAGCCTGTAGCTTCTTAACTAAGTTGTACTCACGTTGAACGCAATTTAGTTATTTTTCTAATACATTTCATTAGCGCTCGCGCCATTTTTCTGCGCCATTGAATCATTAACCATTTTTTCCAGGGCATCTATTTTTGCCTGATATTCAGTTTAATCACGATTTCACACACATTTTTCACGTTATTCGCGCCTATTTGCGATTTGAGCCCATGCATTTCCGCTTCCTGATTTAATAGAGCGTTACTTATTGCCTTGTTTAATTGCGAATCCCGGACGACCTTGGCACAGGTTGCACAATTAACAACTTACTGACACTCGTAACTATTAGGCCGGTAATTCTTAAAGCACACGATTGGTGGTACACTACTTTGCACCCATTGCACTTTATAACTATTTTTTAAGTAAGTTGGGCTTGCAATATTTGCATTTTTTAGCGTCCGCTTCTTTCGGATCAACTTTACTGGGCCCATCTTGGAATTTTAAAAATATAAGAAAAAGTACTAGACTTGAAATTTGATAATGAATATTATCACCCTACTGAAATACATACATACACAAATTCTTTTCAAAAAATATTTTCAATTTTTTATTTTATTTTTTTTTTTTTGGTTGAACAGGCAATTATCTATCTTAATGTGAAAACCCCGTATCCCTAGCTGCTGCGGTTCGTGAATTAGAATTTTTAAAAGTTTAATTCTCTCTCCTACCCTCTTGCCAATCCGTCACCCCCATCAAAAACTAATTAGGTCTGCATCTAGTGACAAATAATTATTATGCCAAATTTGATAAGAATCGGTTTAGCGGTTTTTGCTTAATCGTGTTACCGACAGAGAGACAGACACCATGACAAAAATTTTTATTTAGGTCTTTTTTGACCCAAATAACTTATTTTTAGTGGAAATAAAAAAAACTTTTTTTGACGATCTCATCTCAAGCCTTCATCTTATGTATGGATGCCTAAAAATACAGTTTTTCACTACATTGCAAGGTGAGGCAAGTTTTTTATTAGCTAATTTTCCACTTCTTGTTGAAGATAATTATCGCGCCTTAGCTGTCGGATGCTTTGCTGTCTCGTTATCAAAACCATAGATTGCTATTAAACACTTATTAGACTACACGCTATGATGCTTCTGTTATAAGAAATGATTCTTTGAATGATCTAAAAGGTTTACTGTCCACCTTTTCCGAAAATCTTTCTGCTATTGAGCGTTTAGGTCACCAAAATATGTGGGATTTTACTAACTTCTCTTTGTTATTTTCAAAACTTAATTGTTCTACGAGAACTCGCTTTAAAATTTGGTATAGTGAAAAAATAGGTAATTTTGTGACTAAATAGATGATCTGAGGTCATTTCGTGATAAAAATTGTCGTGCACTTGAGAATACACTGATTATGAATATTTCTAAGAGTGGTGAGCATAGTAAAAAATTTGAGTCTCCAAAAAAGCATAGCATGTTGTCGAGGACATCTGATGAAAAGGGTTCATCCAAGGCCAGTGTGTGTGTATTTGTTGCAAGCAAGAGGATAATCATAGCTTAATAAATTGTGATAACTTTTTGCAATGGGGAGTAAAGGATAGAAATTCCTTTGTCAAACCTGAAAGATTATGTTTCTGCTGCCTGTCAGACACATTTTATATCGTTTTCCTGATTAGAAAAGATGTTTGGGTCTTGTGACAAACCCTGCTGAGTAGGTATGGCGTCACTTTAGCGTGGTCATATGACAGCTAAGAATTATTGTAGAATTCTGGAAATTGCAAATTTAAATTGGAAAAATTTTAAAATTGACGATTTTAAAATAAAATGCCTTTTTGGTCATGGTGCAAAACGGTTGTAAATTAAAAATTGATGGCTGAGCAGTGAATTTTTGAAAATTCGACATGCGAAAATTAAACGTTATCGTTAAATTTTTAAAAATTGGGTGTTGCAGGTTTACCGATGCAAAAAAATTTAAAGGCTTTTTTGATTTTGAAGACCGTGGGAAAATGTAATTCCTGGAATACGTGACGTCATAGCGCCACTTGAAGAGCTTCTGGTTACGGACCAGAGATGACGCTGGAGCGAACCGTACAAAAGATAATCCTTGAATTTCTTATTTAAATTGGAAAAATTTGAAAATTAAAAATTTTAAAATATAAAATGTTAAAAATTAAAAGGCTTTTTGGCGCAAAGCGTTTGCAAATAAAAAAAATTGATGGCTGAGCAGTGAATCTTTGAATTTTTTGAAAATTGTAAATTTAAATCAGAAAAATTTGGCAAATGAAGAAATTCGTGACGTCATACCAGTACCAGTTGGTACATACCAGAGATGGCGCTGATGTGAAGCGTAAAAAAGGTAATCACTGAATTTTTGAAAAATATTCGAATTGAAGATTTAAAAATGTGAACAATTTTACGTTAAATACCTTTTTGATCACATTGCAAAGCGTTTGTATTTTAAAATTTGATAGCTGCGGAGTGAATTTTTGAAAATTAAAATTTATCGTTGAATTTTTGAAAATTGCAAATATAAAGATTTAAAAATGTGAAAAATTTAAAGTTAAGCCTTTTTGGTACTGGTGCAAAACGTTTGTCTAGTAAGAAATGTATAGCTTTACACTAAATTTTTGAAAATTTGGCATGTGAAAATTGAGTTTTAGAAAGTTGCAAATTTAAATTTAAAAAATTTGCCATTGGTGATATAGGGAAGAAAACGGTATCATAAACAATTTTACAGCAAACTTGATGTGAGACACCCTCTACTATTATTATTTACTATTAATTTCCTAATGGACTAATTGAAATATTTTAGGATACATTTGGTAATAAAACTTCTAAGTCTTGTTTTGTGAAGAAAATATTTCAGGAAATAATGCGAAAAAGAAAAATTATTTTGAAACAACTAAACCAATTTTAGCTGTTAACAGACTCTACATCATTTTCTTTATTTTTGTTGTCTTATAAAGTAAACCTAAGAGTACCATAGTGACTCATGCTATTTTACGTCATAGGACTTTAAACTATTCAAAATTTGATATTTTTAGAATACTTACCTAGACTTATTTGGATCGTAAAAATATGTACAAAAAATAAATAGCTCCAGCAGGCACGTATAGCCATTCATAAAATCTTTAAAAAAAATATCAAAATTTTTTTAAATTTTTTTCTTGGTTGAATATACAATTATCTATCTTAATGTGAAAACCGCATGTCGCTAGTTTAATCCCTCCTCCTAACCTATTGCCAACCCTCCAACCCCATAAAAAATTATCTGCGTCTGGTGACAAAGAATTTTTGTGCCAAATTTAATAAAAATCCGTTTTTTGATTAATCGTGTTACCGACAGACAGACAGACACCATGAAATTTTTTTGACCCAAATAACTTATTTTTAGTGGAAATAAAGAAACTTCTTTTTGAAGATCCCAATAGCCTTCATCCGATGTATTGATGGCTAAAAATGTCACATTCGACGTAAAAATAATTAAAAATTGATGGCAGGTCAATTGGTATTTGTCTATATTTAAGATTCGTGAATTTTATCAATACAGTATTTTTTCATAAAATATTAGACAACTATTAAAAATCACAACTAATGAAATCTTGTTTATCTGTAACCTTTATAAATCGAACCTGAAGAGACAAACAAAAACTTTCATGTTAACTATAGATGTTCGACATGAACTTGTAAATCATGTCCACCTTCAAGTAACTTGCGAGTGTCTGCATTGTACTTTATTTTTGTCATTTATTATTTTAAAGAATAATTCTATTCTCATGTGCCCTTATACAATCGATTTTTTCCTTGTCCACTCTTTTTCTTTTGAATTTTTCTCAAGTTGTTATTCATTTGCTTATTCTATTTTTAAATCTTCACAATGTAAATCCCATAATTCTGGGTGCCTATAATTCAATATTTTCTATAGAGATTTATTTACACTCTATTTTATTTTCCTTATACTGTGTTCACTTGCTGCAAATATTTGGAAACAGTGTCGAAATCAAAAAGTATAAATTAATTTAGCTAATATTGCACAACACTTACTGCTTTTTATAACAGGACCGTCTCTAATTCTTAAGTTGAACTTTATAATCTTTAATATTTACTATTTTGTTAGATGTACTTTTCAAGACCCGTCCAAAGATGACATATAAACATTACATAAATTGATTAGTGGACAAAAAGTCAGAATTTACGATCAAACATTCAGCGCTCACAATAACACTGAAAATCTACTTAGCATCGCTTAAGTTTTTCACATCTAAAATTTATCATAATCGAATTGGTAAAATTTCAATGATCAATTTTAGGATTTTACTAAATATTAGGTGTTAAATATCTTCCGCAGAATTTCGATGTAAGAACTTTTTAAGCTAAATATTTGAAACAAAAAAAGAAGTTAAAAAACCTCCAAATCAGTTAATTCAACCGAAAAGAAACTAAAAAACAAAAGATCAAAAGGTTGAAAATCAAAGTGTATGATGGTGTTTAATGATGTATAGTGGAGGGTAACCAGTGAAACTACTGATGAGCCAACGCTGGTTACCCAGGGCGAAACATCATTTAATCATTTCTCTTTTCGCTTTGATCTTTTGTGTGTTCCTTGTGGGATGATCATCCAAGTGTGAATTTTCGTTATTTCCACACAAGATCTTTTGATCTTTTGTTTCTTTTTTCTAAATATTTGACTTTCGCTAAATTTTACCTTAATTTTTAGCGGTTAATCATAGAGCTACATTCAGGATAACTAACTAAATAATCTAATAATTTACTGCTTATCTACATTTTGCAACTTCAGATCTTCAAGTTTACATCCTTACTTTATTTTGTCGGAAATCTTAAAAGGATAATTTATAAAATAAAAAAATAGGAACAGTTTAGTAAAACAACAAATTTGCTGCTCAACTCAAAGAATACTACACTGATATCAACTTACTGATTTAGATCTTGTTATTTTCTACACATGCCATTGCCATCTCTATTCCGTAAATTAAACTTTGTTATTTTTAATATTTTACTATTTTCTTAGATTGATAAATATCAACCCTAAAATCGGGTTCGAATCCCGGCTAGGTGCATGGATATTTTGTGTTTATCTTTAACTTTGCAAAAAACTTGGCTACAACTAGGCATTCATCCTATAATGGATGGAAAGTCCCAGTATTAAAACAAAAATATATATAAATAAAGGGTGGGCTAAAACACCTTGCAGACTTTTGAATTTACTATAACTTTTGATCGAAACGGTCGATTTTCAAATGTTTTGACTTTTTGGAAAGACAAGATATGAGACTTTTCCCATCCGGTTTTAAATAACGGAAAATTTTCACCCCCCTGCAAAAAAAATATTTGCGGCAATGGAGAAAATCTAAGTCATGGTGAAAAAAGCCTTATGTATTCTTTCTATACCAAGGCATTACTTAATTAAATCGGTTTAGAAATAAAAAAAATACGGGCTTTTATATTGAGTGGAGTTGTTTGCTGTAACTTTAGATAAAAGTACAAAACTTAAGGCTTTTATGTTGTAGTTCAAAATTTAACAATTCTCAAAAATCAATGATGGCGGATAATTTTAAATAATGGGTAATTTTCACCTCCCCCCCCCTCTTCACCCAAAAAAAAATATGTTTGTTACCTACACTGAACCCTGCTGCATATATGAAAGAAGTATCACTAAATTAAATCGGTTAAGAAATTAACAATTGATCATCAACACAAAAACAACAAAGTTATGATTGTTTTCCACAAACCAAAACTACGCTTTTTTGCACAAACCTTAAACAAATTACGACGAAGGCTTAATAAATAAGCTGATAAATAGACATTCTTTTCAAAAGACCTT
The DNA here is from genome assembly GCA_963921995.1 of Oxystoma pomonae. Lineage (NCBI taxonomy): Eukaryota > Metazoa > Arthropoda > Insecta > Coleoptera > Brentidae > Oxystoma > Oxystoma pomonae. Next base: position 28,603,441 of record OY998169.1, read on the forward strand.
TAGGAAAAACTTTTTTCAGACAAAAAGATACCTCCGGGCTCTAAATTTGTAGCAATTCTTTATAATCCTAATTATAAGAAAGGATTACAAAAAGTTAAAGTAACACTCGTGGCATATAGCAGGCAAAAGGCATGGCAAAAAGTATTTAATAACACCGGTCTTAAATTAGTATATCAATCCGGAAACACAATAAGAAGTTTACTAGGAAATCCCAAGGATAAAACTACAGTTCTAGAAAAAAGTAGAATTTACGAAATGAGTTGCGTGGATTGTGACAAAAATATGTTGGCCAAACAAGACGCTCTATTCAAACACGATTCAAACAACACTTAAAATACGGAAGAACAGAAAAGTCACGTGTGTCCGAGTATGCTTTTGAAAACAATCATAGATTCACATTAGATAACCTTAAACTTCTAAAAAGTATACCAAACAAAATACTTTTGAATACATATGAAAGGATGAAAATCATTAATTCCAGAAATAGTTTAAATAAAGATAGAGACCCCATTCCGTTTAGTTTTAGTTAAAATAGTATTAAAATAGTATATTTCCACTTTATTTATATATATTAGTTTAGTGGAGATAGGATTATAAACCGTGACCAATCACAAATTATTAGTCTTATCTCCACCTACTAAAAGATAGTACATAAGGTTAATTTAGTTTATTGTTTATCGTCTCCTGATGATGCTAACGTTGTTAGCGAATCGCGCGTCGAGTGCAAAAAAGCGTAGTTTTGGTTTGTGGAAAACAATCATAACTTTGTTATAGTGCCACCAAAGGTTCCAAATTCCCAACATAATTGATCATCAAGTATGGTGACAAAATTTGTCTGTTTCTGCATATAGGAAAATGTCACAGATTTTATTAGCCGCATTGAGTGGCCTGCTAACAGCTCCGATTTGAATCTGATAGACAGCCATTATTGGGAAGATATAGAAAAAGAAGTGTACATAAATGGCCGTAGCTACGGCGACATTAACGAACTGTTTCAAGGCATCAAAGAGGCCCATCGTAGTTTGCCCCAAAGAAACATTACCAATGCTTTTAATAAATGGCGTAACGATTTGCGTACTGTCTTAAGAACACATGGAGATCAGCTTAGAAAATCTGTCCCGATCTAGATTATTATACGTTAAATGTGCAAAAAAAATTATAAAAATATAAGTGTTTGAAGATTAATAACAAAGTAAACTCAGCTTAAGCTTGGCCAAATAACCAATACATGCCACTCTAGCTAAAAAATCAGCAGTTTAAAACCACAGCAATTTCTTTTGTGCTTGTGATATACCTAGCAGAGATGGGAGGTAGAATGGCCTTGATTTTGTTTTGTTACATTTTTAGTGGAGAGAAATTAACCAATGGTTGAAGCGTGTTAAAGCTGTCCGCCATCTTATATGTTCGAAAAATGTCAAAGCCGCAAGATTTGATCACCCAAAAATGTAAAAATGTTTAAAATAAAATAATCCAATCAAAAGTTAAAGCTAATGCAAAAACTGGGATTTTTTTGCAAATGGCAATGTCAAGTCCAAAACCACTTATTTCAGAGGTCTATAGTTTCCTTATCTCTTAACCGATTTAATTAAGTAATACCTTGGTATAGAAAGCATACATAAGGCTTTTGTTGCAATGACTTAGATTTTCTCCAGTGCCGCACGTTTTTTTGCAGGGATACTCAAAACGGTCCGCCATCTTGGATTCTTGAATTCTATATATTGATACCCCGACTTTGTCACCTCACAGTTAAGGATATGACCACCTGACCTCATCTATTATTAGAGGTGTTAGATTATACATAGTTGCATATATGGTCTAAGTCCTTTACCAGAATGTCAACAGAGGGAAAACGATTTTTTTTTTAAATCTTTTGGTAGATACGTTCGATAAGTTGTTACCTCAGGCTGATATACAATCTGCTGATATGAACAAAACCCTGCCACGTCAGGCATTGTTGCCACTTTTATTGAGGTGATAACGTATAGCGTTTATCTAGCTAAATATAAACAAGGTGACAACGCATAACATTTAGCTAGGTAAATATAAACACGGTGACAACGTATAGCCTTTATCTACTTATATTTAAGAATGAAAATTCTAAAGTTTTCTCTTTTGCTTTTTTATGTTTAAAGCCACCATGGGCATTAGGAATTTATTCCTCACTAGCTCAAGACCCCGCAGCTTCGCCTGCGGTTTTACCCGTTTCTATTGCTTTAAATGGTCATAACTTTTGTTCCCTTAAACCGAATTTGATGAAATAAAACGTCGTGTCCTTGAGTCCAAGTAATGTAGAAGTGAAAGTCCCATCAAAATCGGGCCAGTAGTTTTTACGTGATGATGTGATTTACCCGTGTTTTTCTGAACAAAAATTTTCAAAAAATATTCAATGTAGAGAAAAGACCCCTCACATTTATTATGTGTATATAGATTTTGTTAAATGACATAAAGCTAGGACTAGGCGAAATCGATGAAATACTGGCGTTGTATCAAAGATAGAAAAAGTCCGGATATCCCCTCAACAGAAACATTATCATTTTTATAATTCTTTCCAATAACTCAAAAAAGCGTTTTTTAAATAAAAATGCTAAATTAAAAAATCTTCGGAGCTAAAGCATAAGCAAAATAGTATTAAAATAGTATATTTCCGGACTAGTGCGGAAAGGTCAAAGGCGGAAAAGTCACTTTATGCGCAAGTCAGGAACTTTTCTTGTATCAACTAAATATCCCTTGCCGCTTCTACGATCGATTGTGTAGTAGAGTCATGATGAGACTTAAAATAATTTAGTTAAACACCCGTTCAATTATTTTTAGACGTGCAAATAGAAGAACACATTTTTTGGTAAATTTAAAGACTGTATAAAGAACTTTGATTTAAATAAGGTTGTGAGCATAACTTTTGCTAGCCAAAAAACCGCTAAATTTTTGCACTTTCTTTAGTTTTTGCTTGTAGCTGGAAAACGGTGCGTGTCGGTCGGAAAATTTTATTCTATTCAATAATGCAGAGGAAAAAATTCTGCGTTGAACGACCTCCAAAACATCAAATTCGGTTTAGTTTTGTAAATTGAGGGACCATCATAAGGGGCCCAAATATTTTTACCGCTTTATTTTCTAGCTATTTTGTTACGTACGTTTAAATTAATTTTGTAGCTGCAGCCGTTATCGAGAAAACGCCACCCCCCTCCTAGCTTAACCGTTAAGCTCAGGGGCCACCCTATAACTTTAATTCTGTGAAAGCTAGGTAGATCAAATAAACACTACCAGTGGCATTTACTAAGATCTAGAATAGTACCCCCCACAGGTTTAAATATTTTCACCTGTGGGGAGTACTAAATTTTAGAACAACTTTTCAAAAACACTTACCCATACAGAAAAGACATAAAGCTATTTGTAACTCATCGCGGTATACGTATCCGCATCTATCGAGAACCAAGAACATTAATTGGTCAGAAACTTGCAACACGTTCGAAAAGAGCAGATATATGCTAATCTAAGGTGTTCTTGAACACGATAGGTGTTGAGATGCGTTAGGTATCACGTATCGTTACGGCACACGTATCGTATCTTAGCACCTATTGTGTTCAGAAACACCTTAAATTAGCATATATCTGCTCTTTTCGAACGTGCTACAATTTTTTGACCAATCAATGTACTTGGTTCTCGCTAGATGCGGATACGTATACCGCAACGAGTTACAAATAGCTTTATGTCTCTATTGATTATTTTGTATTGTTATTGCAAAATAGTACTGACAAACTGCTTTTTTCTCAAAATATACCATATTTTATGAGAAAATGCCTTAAAACTATTTTTTTTAACAGGTTTCAAAATGGCAAATGGTGAATACGCCAAAAATTTGGCACATAATAGCTTCATTATCTGTGTTTGAGGTTATAAACAAAGGAAAATTGTACAGTTTCTAAGGTGTTGGTATAAATTATTAATAGTAATTATTAGTTTAATTGATAAATGAAAAGATTTTAGATTCGTTTTATATTCGGAACAAAGTTAAGTTCTTTTTTTCCATTGAAAACCTAAGGGGTTGTGCATGGATATAGATTTTATTATATTGTAGTGACACATGCTTTGTTAAAAATAATGTCATCATACACCCAATTTTAATGTTAGTTCATACATACAAACTAATATACACACTTATAGACACACTTACAGACACACTCGTCTATAACACATTCGCAGATGGGCACATGTATACCAGCACATTGGCAGGAAATGGGGACACAGTATATAGGTAAAAATCATATTTCAATAATTTTTTTAGTTTCGTCTCTACCTAACAAAATAATGTATTTTTAAAGATGCTGCAGGCTACAGTTTTTTTTAGGAAGTTAATTTTAACGTTTGCACTTTCTTTGTATCGTGTTGGATACGGGTGTATAATTTGTTCCAAGATGTGTTTATTTTTATATGTAAATATTATGATTTGGTGCATAAATAGTTGTCTCAAATCGAGGATTCCAGTTTGAAAAAATAAAGTATTTGACGGAAATGTAATCTTTTTACTGAATATAATTTTTAAAATGCGTTTCTGCAAAATGTCAAGTGGCTTTAAATGTCAATATGCTGCTCCTCCCCAAGATAAAATGGCATATCATAATCTTGACTCGACTAAGGCAAAATATAAAGTTCTAAGGCAGGAGATGTCCAGAATGTTTTTAGATATTTAAATCGGTAAAGTAACTGTCTTAGTGTTTTTGTTACATTGGCAATGTGTGTATTCCATTTCAGATGACTATCCACTGTAACACCTAGATATTTTAAATTGTTTTTTTGTTTTAAAATTATATTTTGAGAATTACTTCTTAGTATTTTCAGGGAATCATAAAACGTTCTTTCCGTGTTGGAAAATGGCATGTAAAATGTTTTTTCGTAGTTGATTGTAAGTTGTTTGTGGCTAAACCAATAAAAAATGTGTTCAAGTTCTTTTTCAGCTTTTTCTTTTAGTGCGACCCAGTTGGAATCTGTAAATAAAATTACGGTGTCATCAGCAAAACTGTATATTTGAAAGTTTGAGGAATTTGTAAGTATACTGTTGATGTATAGAGCAAACAAGACTGGGTCTAAAACAGTTCCTTGGAGTAAACCATATTGTATAGAGTTACTTTCACTATATATGTTTTCAAATTTGACAATCTGCTCTCTTCACGAAAGATAATTTTATTTTTATTTAAAAATGCTTCTAATCTATTTTGAAGAGATTTTTCGAAAATTTTTGTTAATGTACTGAGAACTGAAAGAGGGCGATAGTTATTAACATTTTTTACATTCCCTGTCTTATGAATGGGGGTAACAATCACAATTTTAAACTCTTGGGGGACTATGGATGTGGTAAATATGGTGTTAATAATGTGGCATATTGGTAGAGCTATATACTTGGATGTATTTTTAAATACTTCTGTTTTTAAGTTGTCCAGCCCAGTCGACTTTTTAGATTTAAGTGAACTAATAATTAATTGAACCTTTTTCATTTACAGGATTAAGTTAAAGTGAGTCTTTGTTTTTAAAATACTTTGGTGGTGGTGTTTTGGGTTTGTTAATTTTTTTAGCATAGGATTCGCCCACATTTGCAAAAAAGTCATTAAATGCCTGCGCTATGGTTTCCTTGGTACTATAGGTAATAGTGTTATGTTCCATAACTGTTTTGAGGACTTTTTATGTTTTTATATTCTAGAAATGTGAGTGTTTTTAGTTCATTTTGCGGATTTATTTTATGATCTTTAAGAAGTCGATTTTTTTCATTAATTGAGTTTACTATTTCGTTTGTTATACAATCTTTTCTTTTTACCATTTTTTTAGTTGTGTTTTTATCCACAAAAGTTTTTAAAATGTTTGTGAGTTCAGTTGTTACAGTGTTTACATCATTTTGTATCTAGAGAGATCCTGATTAAGTTTATTATAGTTAGTGAAAAAAATATCCCTACATTTAGATGTGTTATTAAATTTTTGTGATATATTGATTGGCAAGCCAAGAATAGTAGAGTTGTGATCAGTAATATCATTTTTAAATGTCATGGATATGCACTTATCTAAAATATTTTGGATTTTTAGTTTAAGAAAGGATTAATACAGTTTTTGGACTCACCCTGCTCACTAGTATATTTGTTAATCATAGAGATAAAATTGTTTTCGCTTAAAATGTCAAGATAATTATTGACATTATTATTATTTTCATTCATTTTTATGTTCATATCACCTATCAATATGTGAGTCGATTGCTAGTTCTTTTTTGTCTCAGATACTGATCTAGCTGTTCAATAAAATATTCCTCATCGCCAGATGGTGAACGATAGATACAAGTTAGAGTTATACTTTTATGATTTTCCAGAGATATTTCCACAACTTTGCAGTATCCTATAAAAAAAGTGCTAAACGTGAAGTTGTAGTGGTTTTTTAAATAGCTACTCCGTCGTTTTTTTTGAAGTCGCCTGCACTATACACCATCTTATAGTTCTGTAATTGAAAACAACTTGTATCTAATATTTGAAAAGATTCAGTAAAATTATATTGAAATTTAAACTGACTTGTTAGTACTTTAAAATCATCCAGATTTTTATTTAAGCTGCATATATTTTGGTGAAATAACCTAAAGTACTGCCTCCCACCCTCTCGTTCCCAATACCCATTGTGCTCAATTACATTTTGTGCTTCAAGTGTGTTAAATGGTATGAAATTTATATCACTAATATACTTATCCATAACTGAAACTAAAATAAGTTATAAACCCAACCCCCAATATATATAGGTATAAAGATAACTCGATAGTTAATCCGGCTACAAGATTTTGTTAAATTTGTAATAAATATCAGATTAACCAAAATACTTTGCATGTGATAAATTCAAAAAAGAAGATCTTGCATAATGTAAAGAAATCTATAAACAAAGTTCTGTATTTATTAGGATATAGATAACTGACAATGTAAATTATTTCTTCAACAAAATAGTTTCTCCATTTGAAGTAAATATGTCCAGTCACTTAAATTTATCTGCATATAAAATTTAATTTTCAAGTCGAAGATTGAGTATGTAAACATTTGATATAGTTAGAAAGAGAAAAAAAACCAGTAAATACCCAGTAAAAATATACATTCTTCTCTTGCTCTGTAACAGATAAAGTGAACAAAAACTATAAGCTCACTTAAGTCCCCTACTCTCCAACAGCTTCTCCAAATATCTTCTGAAAGTCTTCTTCAGTTTGTACTTTCTGTTAAAATTTACCAAAATTTTGCCATTATTAGTCCAGACTTGTTTTGTTTATGGTTTTGGATAGAAGATTCATCAGTGATGTTGTAAGATCCTCTCTTAGAACAACCCTTGGCCCTTTTAGAGCTTTTTTATTTTTAAATACGTTTTGGCGTGTCCAAGTATCTTTGAATTACAAAAATATACCTATGGACTTTATTTCTCCCTCTCTCTTTCTGCCAATCCTATAACATGCCTCAAAATCCTCAATTTTCAAATCTAAAGACATGCTTTTATTGAGAAAACTAGTTATCTTCTTTTGTAGGTCTTCGAAGGCTGTTTCTCTTATAGTTCTGATTCAAGTTTTCAAATTTCCGCAACATATCTTTTTTCCCTAAAGACAGATTTTCAATTTGGTTCTTCATCTTGTCAACTTTTAAACTGTTAAAATTTTTTTCATTAGTTAGGGTCTTTATAGTATTCTGCATTTTTATAAGCTGATCCGCATTTTTATTCAAATCAACAATGTTGGTCTCTAACTTCGAAACTTTAGTTTCTAGCTGTTCAATCTTTTTGCCTAAAGATTTCAGTATCGCATCGGATGATGTATCAGTAATACTTTTTATGAGTGCCGGATCTTTTAGACTAACTGATATTGTTTCTCTCACCTGAGATTTAATTTCATTACAAGTTTCCCTTGTAAGAACCATTTGTGTTTATTTAATCAGTATTAGATAGGCCTTTAAAAACAGTGTGATTTTGACAATTTAATACTTTTAATTATTAAAGTTATTTTAATTTAAACCGGGTGAGCACTGAAATACGCCTACTCTGTTTCATGCATTATTTGTAAAGTTGGTGATTTTTTAGACCACCTCTCGGGGGTGGTTTAAATTTAAAGCCCCCAAAAAAGATTGTTTTGTGGCAATTGGTAATAAGTTCGTTTATAATTTCCCTAAGTAACCGTTTTTACGAGGATTATTTTACCTTATTTAATATCCCAAGTTGTTCATTAACCAATAAAACACCTCTAATTTTGTCCAGAAAAATGCCATATTTTGAACCCGTTTTCAGCACCAAAAATATATATTTATGAGTGTACTGCGAGGCAAAACAAACATAAGTGAAGGTCACTGATTATGCACGAAAAATATAACAGAGAAAAAAAACCAAAAGAACTATATTAATTTATTTATAAACACTAGAGGTTGTTGGAAGCAAAGGTACAAGCAGAGGTAAGAGATCCGAACTCGCTGTTTGTGATTTGAAAGCAGCTAATATTTTGAAACTGACATTTCGACAGTGATAGAAATGTAAACAAACTTGCACTTAAGTTTTGTAATACATTTCATAAATAAAAACATTTTAAATAAATAAATACAAAATTAATCTACTTCTTATTTTATTATTACCCATCTAAATGGTTGTGTGACATTAAGTAATTGGAAAAATTAATTAACAAGGGTAAGTTTTGATTAGAGTGACATATAACCCCAATTTTAATTTGTTCCACAGTGTTTACTATTTAAACCCCGCGTGGGTTTAAATTTTTTAATTTTCTTTTCTTCTAAATTGAAACTTTCTTCTAAAATCCAGCAAAAGATTGTATTAAGATGATTATTCAATAAAAAAATTTATTAAAATTCTTCTTATAAATCACACTATGTCCAAAACTCAAGGAGGGTTGGTTGAAAATGCTTAAAACCAAAAATTTGACTTAAACTTAGGACCGTTCTAAAATAGACTAAACCCTTTTAGTAAATTCGACAGAAAGTTTTAGGTAGGCTTGTCTCAAGGTTGGTATACTTAAAAGGTTGCCCACAGAATTTGACAAGTCATTGACTCCAACTGGCCAATTGTAATGTCACAGATTTGATCTACGTCAGACGTTTACTATTTTTTTCGTTTTTTTTTAATGGTTTCTTTTTTAAGTTAGTTTTTTTTTTGTTGAAAAAAGTGATTCTGAGACACTTCCGTTAAGAACACTTATGCCTTTTTATAGTGATGGAACCTCGGATGGTACTAAAAAAGCGGTTTTTTTAAGGATTTTGAAGCAGATTTAAACGTGGGTTTTTGATACTTAAAGACTGATTTAGAAACTGCCTACAAATGGAAGAGGTATTTAAGGCTTTCATTAAACTATTTCAGATTTATTCCCTGACTTTTTCAAGTTTTTTCATGCCAAAACTGTTAAGTAAAATATAGGTTATGATTTAGGTTATGTTTTTAAACTTACTTATACTGGTCGATTTAACCTATTTTTCAGAGCTGATTTAGAACCAAAAAACATGTTTGGACGGAACAAGTTTTACAATATTCACATATGCTCTCAAATATCATCAATGAAAATGCTACAGGTAATATAAATATTTTTTGTTACCAATAATCATTTTAGGGGTTCATAAAACAAAGCTGGGTGAGGTCTGTAAAAAGTTGAAACCCTTTATTTGAAACTCCCTTTAAAATCTGTCTAGTAGTTTTTGTGCAATACTGCAGTGATAAACAGTATATTTTTTATTGTCATTCCTAAGTTTGCTAGGTTTTATTTTAATGTTCTAATGCTCTAATATTTTTTGCGGTCAAAAAAAGAGCTTTAACAGGGTGTAAGAATCAAAAAATCAAGATTTATTTCGGAAATTAATCTATTCATATACTATGGTTTTCTGATTTATTATAATGGGTGAATGAAAAAAAAAACTTGCCCAGTTCACAATCATTTTAAAGTGTATTAATTAAAAGCACCTTTATAAACCTAGCTTCTATAAAAAATATATTCCAGAATTATGTGTTAGAGACACAAGTATAATTAAGTAAATCTCAAACTCACATAGAATGACCTTTGATTACATGTTTCCTGTCTTGTGTACTATTAAAATATTAATAGCTTTTCTGTGCTCTTTTTTTGCTTTTAGTTGGCCGGCTTAGGTTCCCAATTCTTCATTTATGTAGAATCTGTGTAATTTGGTACACTTACTCTTTGGATAATTCTTTAAGATTATGGAAGAGAAAATCGATGATGAAGTGTTTTAGAGAATGTTAGAAATTTTCAAATAAAGTATCTTAAATGTGTCATATTTATTGTACAAATAGAAAAAAAATACATAAATAATACAAACCCAGGGAAAAATTTTATTCTTTTTAAGTTATACTTTTACACTAGGAATTAACTTCAAGGTGGTGGTGACTATATGACATGAGATCTTAAAGAATAACATTTTAAAAAAATGGTTTTAATATTTTATTTTTACGGACACGAAATTTACTTTATTAAACAATAACCACATAAGGGGGCATGAGTCATTGTGTCCGTAAAAATAAAATAACTAAACCATTCTCAAGATAATTAATCGTTGGGTTTTGTGCTGTATTATTTTTAGAAAAAATTTATACTATGTATACATGATGGAATTAAATCCTGATTTAAATCATTGCAGCTTTCTTTAACTTTATGTATAGTAGCTATAATTATATAATTGAAATGTATTTTACAGACACATTTATATATACATAAATCTAAGATTAATTTAAATTTACAATACAAAACTTACTAAAATTTATATTCAAATTCAAATTCAAATTTATTTCAGATATAGTTTCACAAAGTATATATTCAAAGGAAACCATAAGATGACCCACAATGAACCTTATGTCTGTCTTATCACTAATTAATAGGGACTTATCGGTACATAAAGTCGGGATAACCTGACTCAGCACTATTTCTGACAGTTCCACACGAAGGTTGAAAGGTTTCTGACATTTTTGTCATGTAAAAATGTCATCTAAACATGCTCATATTGTGCCATTCTTAAAGTTAATAAATTAATGTCGTCCTTTATTACAGGCAGGCATAAACATTATGAAAGTCGACATTATTTTGATAGCAAAGATGACATATTTAGACAAAAACAATGTCAGAATCCCTTTAAACTTCGTACGTAATTATCAAAAATAGTGCCGTCTTTATTAAAGACAGGCTATGCCGACTTTATGTACCGATAAGTCCCTATTATACATGTGTGTTACTTAAGTTTAACTTATCAATCAAAGCTTATTTAAAATAACATAATAATGCTATTTTCAAAACTCTATTCAAATTAGAGCTTAATTTTTCGTGTGAGAACCAGTCTATATTATTTTTGTACAGCCAATTATTTAGATTGTATTTAATTTTTTCAAACGGCTTATTTTTAAATTTCTCAGGCAACATATTAAAGATTTTTGGTATTGTACAAATTAAGGACTGCTTATACTTAGTAAAAGAAGCGTTTGGAACTACTACTTTATTTTTTGAGGCGTTCCTAGTATTCTTGCCGCGATTTATGTGCTGTAGGAAATTGGCTTTTTTCCCAGTTATTCTTACAACAGATTTAATATACAACTGATTTATTTTTAAAACTTTAGCTTCTTTAAATAAAGTTTCTGCAGAAAAGCGTTTCTTTTTATTTAGCATTACCTTAAGCACATATTTATGACTAATAATCAAGGGGTTTAGTGTGGTCTTAAAAACAGCTCCCCACACCGTTATACAGTAGCAAATTATCGACTCTCTAAGGGCAGATTAGATAGTTTTTAAAAGTTTAAAATTCATAATTATTCTTAGTTGGTAGAATTGGTGGATCAATTTACGAATTCTCTTCGACACAAATTCCACATGATGTTTCCATGTCAAATGTCCGTCGAACAGAACTCCCAGGTATTTAACTTGATTTTTCCTACTTATTTCATCCAAACAATTACAGCCTGTATTGATTTGACACTCTGAATCATGAAGAATAATCCTATCTACATCAGAGGTTGAAGCAGCGCTAGCTTCAGTCATGAAAAAACATACAAAGTTGGACTTACCAGCATTCAAAGCCAAGTAATTTTTGTCAAACCATGATTTTATTACTTTCATTCCTTTTCAGCCTGTTCTTTAGCTGTTTTCCACCCCCTTTGTTTTGATAATAATCACTGTGTCGTCAGCGAAACATACCACTTCCACACTGTCGAGCAATTTTATGATGTTGTTTATGTAAATTGAGAACAGAATTGGGCCAAGCACCGTTCCCTGCGGCACACCGAACTCTACAAGCCTTTTGGAGCTATGCACATCGTTAATTTTTACATCTTGAGTCCTACATCTAATATAACTTTTAAACAAATTGTATGCAACATGTCTTATGCCTATTTTCTCCATTTGATCTAAAAGAATTCGGTGTGTCACAGTGTCAAATGCTTCTACCAAGTCAATAAAAATTCCCATACATTTTAAGTTATTGTTAAAACACTTATTAATATGTTCCGCTACACAGGTGACTGCATCTTCCGTACTGCAATTTTCCTTAAATCCATATTGACTACTTGATAGAATGCTGTTTACTTTAAGATATTCACCACAACTTCATACATTTCTCCACCAGTTTTGCAAGGCTGGTAGTTAAAACTATCGGCCGATAGTTATTAAGTAGCTTTTTATCTCCAGTTTTATGCACCGGAAAAATAGTGGCAACGGAGAACAATATGATTATCCTTAATAATCCAAGCAGGTATATTGTCTGCACCTGGTGCCGCGTTAGATTTAAGTGAGTTAATATGGAGTATTAATTCGTTTTTTGTGATGTGCCTTAAATACATTGAATGGGATAACGATTTATTTTCTATGGAAAATTTTACTTTAGGCTGTTTGATTTTATCTGCCATTTTCTTACCGATACTGCTAAAAACGTATTAAAAGCTTCTACCACTTCTGCATCTGTATCAACTTCAAGACCACTTTCCGTAGCGATTGATGTTATTTTACAATGAGTGGTTTGTTTTTCATCTGTAGCCTGGTTAATTAAATTCCATGTTTTTTTATATCATTTTTAAGTAAAACTAACTTATATTTATAGTAACTATTTTTGGCTTAATAATTATACTTAGCTTGTTTCTGAAATTTACAAATTTTTCATAGGAATCTGTTGTTTGTAAAGTTACGCTTTCCTTTTTCAATTTATCTCTCATTCGTATTAAGTTAATCAAGCCTTGGGTTATCCACGGCTTTAGTTTTCGATGCCTCCATATTACATATTTACTCTCCGTAGCGTTAATTAAATGTTCACCTAATATTTTGATAAGAGTATTAGCGCAAGACTCTGCATCATTACACCGCAACACTTCTTCCCATGTTTGATTGTTAACCGCATTATTTAGCTTTAAATAATCTAATTTTGTTATAAACTTTGTGTTTTGAGCTATCTCTGATATTCTGGTCTTGCCGGTAAGTATTACAGGGTAATGATCCGAGCAACCGCTAGTCATAACTATGGAGCAAGGGTTGTAATGTTTATAGCTATTCCTAAGAAAAAAGTGATCTGAACACGACGGAATCTGCCCCTTTCTAACTCTAGTCGGTATATTGACCATATTTGCAAATCCAGAATGACCCAGACAGCTCAGATATTCAGTCACTAAATTTTCCCTGGTTTTAAAAAAATCGATATTTATATCCCCCAAAAATATTTCAGTGGGGAATTTGTTGGTAATCTTTTCGCTGTATAAGTTTTCTAGTGCAGCCAAAAACTCTGCCTTATCTGTTGAAGGAAGATGGTAAATACCTGTCAACCCTAAGACCGACTTGTTTTTGTCAATAACTACTCTAAGGAACTTAAAATTACCTAAACATATGATACTACAGTCGCTATACTACTTGCTTTTCACATAGATCACAAACCCATCACATTTGTTTATCTGACTAGTATTGTAAAATATATCATATCCTTGAATATTGTAGTTTTCCAAATTCCAAAGCTTGTTTGCCTCCGAGATTGCTATTATATCAAAATCGGCATTAAGTGAACTCAGGTACACTACTAGATTATTAAAATTTTTATTTAAACTACAAATATTTAGATGTATAACGCTAATATTGCTCCCAGAGTGCTTTATTTTAGTGTTATTATATCCGTAGCTGCAATCTGGAATTAGGTAATTATCTATTATTGCACTTGGATCCATTATAAAGATTAATTTTTGCAGTAGTTTATATACATTTTCTTTGGTCTATGGTTTTATTAAGCCAGCTGGCTATTTTCTATCTGAATATCTGATCTGATACGGACCGGTCTCGAGTCTTCATTGACTTTGGCCAAAATTTGACCGCTTCTCTGCCATATAAAACGATAGCCATATTGTCTAAGCCTTTTGGCTTCTTTTAGCAGCTTGTAAGTGGCTACTGTCATCTCTTCATTGACATAAATTGCTTCAGCTCCATGAATATTACATTTCGACCCATCCAGTGTGCCTTTTTTAGATCGTTCTTTCAAAACCTTAGTCTTTTTTTCAGCGCTTTTAAACCTAATTTGAAAGTGCTCCGTTTTCTTTTGGCTGCACGAGTTTAATTGTGCTTACATCCTCTGAGCTTATCGTTTCATCAATGTAATTAAGTACCTTCATACATTTTTTTTTAACAAGCTCGATGTCTTCTTTAGGATCATTACAGATCTCTGATATTATTAGATTTTCTTTTATACGGTTGTTATCTTCGCGGTGTGCAAAACTTTTTACGTGCTCTAGTTCTAATCTCAACTGCTGATTTTCGCTCTTAGTTTGCTTTAATGATTCCTCCATTCTCTCATTGTTTTGTCGTTCATATTCAAACATGTCATTTATAAATTCCATCGAGTCCTGAAGGTCGGATATATTTTTCCGCATTTCTTGCATTTCAGCAAGAATTTTCTTAATTTCATTTGCTTGGGATGGAACACTTAAGAATTGTTCTTCCGATGTGCTATATCTGTGACTGGAATTACCAAATAAACGACCTACTCGGTGGTCACCAGAAAAAGCCTCTGTGTACGCTAAGTATACGAGCGTCTACTGTTGGCTATGCGGCCAGTACCCATATTTATGGAAGAAGATTTTCTATCACTAACCTGCATGATTTCTCTAACCTCAACATGTTTACATTTTCCGCAAGACCAGGAAAGTTTTTGTTTCTCAATACACTGGACCTCTTCTTCACTCACCCCTACGCAGCCAGGATGGTACGACTTTTTGCAGGTACCGCAATGCATATATCGCTTTGTTTTTATTATATTTCCGTTGCAAACACTACACTTTATTTTTTCCATGTTTACTTGTTTTGCGCGCGAAACATTTGAAAAGTTTGATCTTGTACTTTTTTTACTGTCCCTAAAGTTAGCAGTACAAAGTCAGCAGTGCAAAGATTTTATGATTGGAAAAATTAGTGCTAATTAAGTGCTACTTAAATGCCAAGTCACACAATTTTGTGCTTTTGTAGATAGCAGTGCACCATGCTAGAATGGTCCAAAAAAGTAGTAGAGTGGTCTAAATGATCCAGAAAATTAAATGCTAATGGGGCTTTCCCATAAAAAAAAGTTACCTTTTTTTTTGGAATATACATAAACATAAAGGTCCAAGAAATCCATCTAAAAACTTTTTTCCTCAAAAAATTTTGGGTTTCTATGTGAAAAATAATGTTTTTAATCGTCGATTCAGTGGCCTTGGGAATTTTCAAAACGAATATAGGTGACGTCATAATCAATACAGGTGACGTCATTTTTGGCTGGTCCATTGCAATTTGTCAAGTGCAGTTTTTATTTGGACCACTGGGTTGCGAACTGAGGCCTGCGGCTAACTTTACGTCATACTGTCAAATCGTTTTATTATATGTTTTGCTTTTTTGGTTGTGATTCTTTTGAAGTTAATTTATAAACATTTAGTAGTGCGAAAGTTTTTGTTTGTTTGTCGTTTAGAAAGCCTACAAGTAATATACAACTATATATGTAGTGAATGTTATTACAAACAGTACGGTTCCTGTCTACCATAGCCCTAGCTGCTAAGAACATTTAAGCTGGGTTTATACAGCTGGGTTTATAAGCTTAATTCGGAGACAAGAAGAAGAAGAACTTTTGATTGCGATTTTGAACAGAGTGTGCGCATACAAATTTTGATATTTGGTAAGTTTTTTTTAAGTAATTTTATATAAGGGAGTGTCTATAAAGAGCCGATAATTCGCCTGAATAACCGTGAGGGCAAAGAGCCGACAATAATTATTATGTGTTTTTCATATTTTCATATTTTTTAAACTAAATTAACCCAACCTAATCTAAACAGTCTCAAACCAACTTATTAAAAGCCAAAACAACCCAAACATTTTTTTTATGCCAAAAAAAGGTAATTATGCAATATACGGTTTTCTGCAATTTGTGATTTTTTTTGAAAAATTCTTTATGGGGGCACCTTCTAGGGTCCCTAGAACCTCAAATCCGTCTGCGCCAGTTGTTTTTTTTTTGTTTTTTTTTGTTTTTTTTTTTTAAATTTCACAAAAACAACCCAAACCAACACAGTCCAACACAACCTAATCCAAACCAACCCAAAACAATCAAAAAAACACATTAAAAAAAAAATCGGGCGCAGGCGGATTTGGGGTCCTAGGGTTCTAGGGTCCCATAAGGAATTTTTCAAAAAAAATCAAAAATGGCAGAAAACCGTATACTGCATAATTACCCAAAAAAAGATGTAGGGGTTGTACTGTGTTTTTTTGGGCTGTTTTGGCTTTGAATAAGTTGGTTTGTTTAGGTTAGGTTGGGTGAATTTAGTTGGTTTGAGTCTGTTTAGGTTGGGTTAATTTAGTTTAAAGTGTGTTTTTTTGGGTTGTTTTGGATTTTAATAAGTTGGATTCAGTCTGTTTAGGTTAGGTTGGGTTAATTTAGTTTTTAAAAAAATGAAAATATGAAAAACAGATAATAAGTTCAAGTTCAAGTTCAAATAAGCTTTATTGTCCAAAAAAAAAATAAATTTCATTGACAAAGCAAAAGTCTTAAAAGTAATGAAAGAGTTACAAAAATATGTTTAAAAAATAAATAAATAAATAAATCAGGTCAATAAAATCAGTCACGTTAAATCACCTATAAATAATATATCTTGGCATTTTCATACACATAATTAATTCAAAAACAGAGCCATTGTAATACAAGAAGTTACTATTAAGTTGGCACTAAACACATTGCAGACATTTACATTCTTAAAATCTTAATATTTAGTAGCCGTTTTGATACACACACAACAATTATTGTAAAACACATAAGTTAATATTGATATTTGACACTTCACACATTAGGAACATTTTTAAAACTTAATACCTACTTATTGATCATAAAATTCACTTATACTATATAATGCTTTGGTAACTAGATGTTGTTTGACACGTAAACGAAATGTTTTATAGTCATTACAATCTCTTGTGTCTTGTGGTAGATGATTGTACATCTTAATACTTTCATATATCACAGAATTTTTTGTTAAAGTAAATTTAGGAATTGGTAATGGTAAATTATTTTGGCGCAGATTGTAGATACTACTATGGACAAAGTCAGAGAATTTTTTGTGAATTAGACAGACAGATTCTAAAATAAATAAAGATGGCACAGTCAATATTCCCTCCTGTACAAACAACGGCCTGCAAGTTTCTTTACAACTTTTTTTACACAGATAACGAACAGCTCTTTTCTGAAGTACAAATACTGATTGAATAGATTTTTGAGTGGAATAGCCCCAGAAAGCAATACCATATCTGATATGTGACTCCATTAGTGAGAAATATGCCATTTTTGCTGTTAGTTTGCCAAGTTCATGCACAAGAGTTCGGATAATATAACATGCACTGGCTAGTTTCCGATTCAAAACATCAATATGTATTTCAAACTTGAGCTGTGCATCAATATGTAGTCCTAAAAACTTAACAGTTGATACGCTTTCCAGGGTTTCATCCTGCAGTTTGACATCCGCTAAACTGCACTTAAAAGTTAAGATGCTCGTTTTCTGTATATTGAAGCAGAGCCTGTTTGTGTCGCACCATTTCTTTATCGCTATAAGGTCAGCTTCGATGGTCATTTTAAGCTGGCTTAAGTTTTTTGTAGTCCACAGGCCGTTCGCATCATCAGCAAAAGCTGTTAGTTTTGCAGAGATCGGCAATGATAGTAAGTCGTTAATGTAGATTAAGAATAGAATCGGCCCGAGGACAGATCCCTGAGGAACGCCATGCACAACCCTATCACTCTCAGAGTCAATCCCATTCACGCGTACAAACTGATACCTCTCTGAAAGCATTGAACTGAACCAGCCGAAGGAAGTGCCTTCTATACCGTAATGATGAAGCTTCCGCAACAGTATTCCATGATTTACGCAATCAAAAGCTTTTGAAAAATCACAGAACACTGCCGCGGCAACCTCCCGATCATTTAAACTCAGAAAGAGTGTTTCCAAAAATTTGAATATGGCATCATTTGTACTTCTTGAACTCTGGAAGCCAAACTGATTTTGATTAAGCAGATTGTGTCTTTGTAGATAGTGCATAAGCTGCTCCTTAACGATCTTTTCAGTCAGTTTTGAAATAGTACTAAGTAAAGAAATGGGACGGTAGTTGGACGGACTATCGCTGCTTCCCCCTTTAAAAATGGGAATAACCATGGCAGTTTTTAAACATTTAGGGAATATTCCTGATTTCAGAGACCAATTTATAGATGTTGCTAAAACTTCAAGAGCAATATCTGGTAAGTTTTTAATGATTTTAACAGAGATGTTGTCAATTCCTGAGGCATTTTGTTTTTTTATTTCTTTACAGATTTTCAGAATTTGCTCCTTGTTTGTTAGCCTAAACTGAAACTTTTCTGTGTGCTGTATTTCTGGCAAATAAGACAAAGGATCTATATATGAAGTTATATCTTTAGTTAAGTTTTGCGCCACTGATATATAGAAGGAGTTAAGCTCCTGAGGATGAATATCGATAAAATTGCCTGACTTTGTTTTTTTACCCCTAAACTCATTGATTATGTTCCAGTATTCTCTACTCTTATTTTCAGCCTTGTTTAATCTTTTTTCGTAGTGTAATTGTTTTGCCCTTTGTATAACTCTTCTATAAATTCTACGATAATTATAAAAATAGTCAAAGAACCCTTGACATTTTGTGAATTTTCTGATTGTATGTAGGCATCTTAAATTCCTACCCGAAACTTTAATACCTTTAGTCAGCCATATTTTACTAGTTTTTGGTTTAATGTTACGTAAGGGAAAACTTTTATTAAAAATAATCGTCACTGTGCTTTGAAACGATTCTATCGGATCTTCTGAATTTAGGCATCGATTCCAGTATGTTTGAGTTGCTAAGGTTCTAAAGTTACCAAAATTTTTTTTACTAAAGATCCTACGCCTTACAGCAGTTTTTGACGTATCGTTAGTTATTATTAGCTCAGCTATCAAAGCTTCGTGGTCCGAGAGACCCGAGGGTATAACTTGGCATTGCAACTCATCCATACTAAAATTACTGCATATATAGTCAATGATTTTAGAAGACTGAGCAGTAATACGTGTTGGTTCATTGACAAATACTTTAAGGTTAAAGGAGTACAGCAGATCAATTAATGACTTTGTGTCTCTGGACTCGACATCGTCAAAGTTGATATTTAAATCACCGGCGACAACGATTTTTGCAGACAGTGGAAATTTGTGCAGGAGGATTTCCAAACTTTCTAGGAATGTTGATGGTTTTCCAGATGGAGGTCTGTATACACACAACAGATAAATATTTAGTTTTTGTATGTAACATAATGAAAATTCAAACTGATTTTTTATAACTAAGTTGTTGTAATTATCAATGCATTGTGCATTATTTGTTTCTAAAAAATCGTTATGGGCCATTATCACTGTACCCCCGTAACCTTTTTCCCTGCAGTACAACGACAATACCCCATACTGAGGAATGTAACACAATTCGGCCTCCGTCAGCCAGTGCTCTGTCAAAAAGACAAATGTGGGCATACCTGAATTTTCAATTAAAATAGAAAGTTCGTCAGATTTGTTACGCAGAGATTGTACATTTAATAAAAAGAATGAAATTTTTGTTGTTTTTCTGTTTGTTATTTTGTTTAATTTAACCCTTGAGCCGTCGTTGTTGCTTAAGGTAAAAAAGAAGCCGACCTAGTGTTACAGTCCCCAATACTCGTAAAAATGACATTATCAATCTGTTGAGCAATTTTAATTTTTGCTAAATTTTTAAACACCAAGGCTTTATTAAAAAAGAAGAACGTTGAATTTAAAAAAGAGTTAATGTTTATAAAGCTGCAAACTTTTTGTAGCCGTTCATAAACTAAAATGTTAATTTTGTCTATAAACTTGTTTAGCACTGATCGATTACTCCAGAGCGGTACTGATAAAAATAGTAAATTTGTTCGTTGCCCTACCTCTAACAAAAGCTCAAGAACACTATTGTCCAAGTTCCCACCGTGAATCGCGTTTTGTAAACCTCCGGAGATTATGATGAAGTCCTTTTTTGAAAACTCACTTGACAGTGTCCTTATGCTTTGTAAAATATCTTCTAATTTTGCATTATGCTTAGCAAAGGTGAGGACATTGTATTCCTGATTTTGATATACTTTTAAGTACTTGTATAAATCTACAACTGAGCTATCACCCAATATAAGAACTTGATGTTGTATAGATTGAGGACTCCGAGAACCTTTATTCTTAAATACCTGATCAGATCAGATAAATTGTCGGCTCTTTAGACACTCTCTTTATATAAAGCCGCTTTCAAAACCACCATAAAAACTCAACCCCAGATCCAACAGTTTTCATGCTTGCTTTCTCGGATTTTTTTTTAGAGAATATGGCTCAGAATATGGAGAAGAGATTTGTGAAGGGTGATTCTAACAACTTACTCAAAGTGGATCATGAGATGATTAATTTATATTATTTGGATAATATGGATTTCTTTAGTGCTGAGATGAAGAATGTTAAGACTGGAAAGTGAGTATGGTTTAACTGAGCACATTAAAAATCCAAATTGTGTCAAAATATATAAGTAAGACTGTTAAGCATTTGTTATAAAAACCTTGTCAAGTGACTTGAAATATGATTTTTGGACACCCTGTACATATTTTTTTAAATTTAACTTTTTTTCCCCCGATTACAAAAATACAAACCTTGTTACTTTTTTATGCCAAGTAAGAAGAAGCAAGGTAACTTTTTGAGAAAGGACCCCAGCACAAGTAATTTCATTTATTTATTTATATTTATAGGGAACGCAAACCCCATTAAAATCAATACGTTGTCAAAAGAAAAAAATTTTACATAGTCATCACTGAATACTAATTAATAAATAAAGACATGAAATATAGTATAGTAGGAGTTATAGTATGAATAACGCAAAATATTTGAAAACAGACACACAACAGTATAAAATTTAACTAAAAAAAATATTTAGTCTGGTAAGATTCTTTTTGTTAATGTTTTTAAGGAGTTAACAGATACATTAAAAACATTAATAACTGGTTACTGAGTTAAGCAATAAAGTTATTTCAATAAATTATTTTTTTTTCTATAGTCAGTTGTATGAAAAGTAATGTGAAAAGTATGATGATGTCTAACAGTCAGTTAGACCGTTAATTAATTTATGCATGAAACAAATGTCAGTAATTTTTTATGCCTCTCTAAACTGTCAAGATTGCCTGGTGCATTACCATCAAATTTCTTTACTAACACATTAGGCTTATGACGGTAAAGTTTTTTCAGAAAAATGCAATGTTAATTTCGAGGTTAATTTATATACTTAGCAAAAGCTAGTTTTAAAAAAAAATACAAAAGAATGTCAATAAAGTAAAAAACTAAACTAAAAATAAATATTTAAAATTAGGGTTTCGGGTTTATACATATATATAAAAATGCTTATAGATTTTTTTTTAATTAAATATAAACCGATAAAACCTGATGACTAGGTTATTAAATCATTCAAGTATCTTTCAAAGAAAATCCCAAACATTTAGTTAAAATGACTTTTAAAACAAAACATTATATAATAGTCAATTAATTTGTTGTGAAGAGGGTGGAACTATAGCAGCTAGCAATTACATTTACATTGAAGTCAGATCTGTAGTTCTTGAAATATTCAAGGAAAATAAAAATATATTTATAGCAGCTAACACACACGGTTTTAATATTTAGATGGATAATTGCAGTTCCAACAAAAACTATATCAAATTTGTAGTTTTTCAGATATTCAAGGAAATATTGGACTCAACAGTTTAGTTTTGACCAACTTATTAAAAGCAAAATACAAATGACTATAAATAAGTAATTTATTACAGTTACTATATTTTAAACATCCTGGATTTTTTTGTAACAGTAAAAAGCTGCAAAATATGAAGATAATAAAAAAGTCATTTGTAGGTACACCTAAAAATTTGCTATATAATTTAAAACAAAATGTTAAAAAAGTTGAGATTTGTAAAAATATAAAAAAAATGTATTTTTTATCTTATATTTTTAATCTCCAAGAAGTTCCAAATTTAATTCATGTTATGAAAAATATCATAGCATGAAAAATTAACAGATAATGAAGTGTCACATGCCATTCAGTGCATTACAAAAAAAATATGATTTCTAAACTTTTGTATGTAAACTGGACATAGGAAGTTTTGTCTATCTATCAGTTATTGTCGTGTCATATGAGAGTTGCAATTCTACGTGTATATTAAATTATTTTTACTTTGTTTGTACCTTAAAAATGTACATGGTCTGGTTGATTTGGTGTTAAAAGTGAGATGATTGAAGGCTTAAGTGTTATTGTTTATTTTAGAGTTACGAAAGAGGTCTATGGTGACAATGCTGTGGGCTATGTCCAAGTTAAGAGAGAAGGAGATGTTTGCACAGTCAAGACGAAAATAACTCCGGAGCACAGAGTAAGAAATATTCCTTATACTGTGGAAATTTCTGTTAATGAGAAGGAGGAAAAAGTGCTGCATTCTGAGTGCAAAGATTGTTCTGCTTCTGCAGGTAGTTTGGTTAATCTCTTTTTAAAGTCTTCTTAAAATTACTTAATAATTGTTATTATTTACATTTTTTGAGAAAAAGAGGTAAAATTATAACTTACAGAATAGCAGCTGCCACTTTTTTGCAATTACACCTGGTGGAAAAATTATATCTTAAGGTATCCAAACTTACAGAATATTAGGCGCTGCTCTTTTTTGTACATATCTGGGGGGGGGGGGGAAATCCAAGTAAAACTGCTTTAAATTTTTTAAAAGTTGACCTTTATGCATAGAGAGTTTTTAGAGTATACCAACACATTTACGTTTGTTAGGACAAAATGAGGAGCTATGAACATTGGAATATTTTTTTTAGACATTAAAAGGTTGTATCCCCAAACCATCTCCGAGACTTGTTTAATTATCAAATTTCGGCGTCATTTCACATTTCTCTGGTGGGGGGCATTCCTAACTTCTAGAACAAAAATATGAACGAAAAAAAAAACACTTTATTTATGCCAAAATAACTCAAATAAACATGAAAGACCTAAATACAAAATTTCTTAATTGGTGCCTGCCTGTCTGTCTGGACAACAATGACTGAGAAGCCACTAAAGTTAACCGATTTTAATGAAATTTGGCACAAAAGAATGAGCTGATTAGTTTTTGATGGGGGTAAGTGTTGTAAAGAGCGTAAGAAAGGGGGTTGAAAATCATAACTTACAAACCGTATCAGCTAGCAACACACAGTTTTCACATTAATTCAACAAAAATTAGCAGATCAGTAATTTTTGAGATATTGAAGAAAAATTAAATTTATACGTGCCTGCTGGTGCCATTTAAAAAAAATATTTTTCTGGTATTTTCTAACTATGATGTATTTTTTGTACCACTTTCTGTTAAGCTAGGAATGCAAATTTAGTTTTCACAAGATAAAAAAAGACGAAAGCAGAATGTGTCTCCTTTTAATCTGTTATTAGAAAATTGTTAACTGTTTTTAACTTTTCTTTTTTGATACTTACAAGGGGCTGCAAGCATGCTATTGCTGTACTTTTTTGGCTTCACAGAAGAAGTGAAGAACCAGCCTGCACCTCTACAACATCATATTGGCAGAAATCTGCTTTGGCTGATGTTGGAAATGCCAAAATGGATTTGCAGTCACTTTTAAACGAAAACGTGCCAGCCCTCGGACCAAAAAGTGATAATTATGTGTCTCAATTGATGCAAATCTGCGCAGATAACAATATACCCTTTTGCGATCTGAAGACAAGTACACCTGTATCGATGTATACCAGCTCTGGTTCAAGTTTAAAACTGCAGAGAAAATGGACCAATGGAATGTTGACAGGTTCATTAATTACATGCGGTCAAATATGAGCGATTCCTTGTGTGTCGAAGCTGAAACGGATACCCGACTTCAAGCCAATTCTCCATTATGGCACAGCTTGCGATTTGGCAGAATAACGTTAACTGAGGCTATTTTTGGCGCTTCTAAACACCTGGGCACTGAGGCAGTGGAGAGGGGAAAAAAGTTAAAGATGAAGTCTTGAAGGAAATTCAAAAAATTAAAATTTCAAAATCAGGCTTGTACCTGAGAAGGCAATACCCATTTTTTGGTGTGATGTCTTTTTGTTACATTAGTGGAGAGCTGCTAAACCGATTTTTATAAAATATAATATATAAAAGCGATGAGTTTTCAAGAAAAGGTTCTTTGGGCGATATATGTGTCTGCTAAAGCACTTAAAAAAATCCGTATTTGTTTAATTAATTTCTGCGGTTTTTTTTTGATTTTTTCATGTTTATATTTTTTTTTAAGTCTCATTCGTTACTTAAATATCTGGTCATAAAACAAAAATTTAATCTTAAAGTGCCATAAAAAATGTAGTTATCTCAAAACGCGCATACTTACAGTAATACCAAAAATATAGTTACTACCTAAACTAATGCAAAACATTGAGTTGTTTAATAAAACGCGGAAATTATTGATAAAACATGGATTTTTTTTTTGTAAAAATCACAAAAATATATGATAAACTGATCGACGTACTAACTAGATAAACTCCAAAAAATGTTGTCAGCCTGAATTTTTTTATCTCTGTAGAAACTTCAAACTGATAGATCACAAATGACCCCAAAGTTAAGTACCGTTTTTTATCAAATCTTGCAGTTTTCTATAATGTACAGGGTAAGTCAGGTCAGAAATCGTAATTAAAATTTAAAACCTGCTATTAATATATTTATAGTTTGATGACCCAAGTACTCAGATTGCTAAAAAATCAATGAGCATAACTACTAAAGACTTAAAATAAGTGTTATAAAACACTTTTATGAAATTTTTATTATGATTTCTGTATTGTGTATTTTGACTACGACAATAACATACTAAAATTTTATCCAAATTAGTGGAGCACAATTTTTTACAGAGGAGTCTTATGAAAGGACCATCAAAAACTTAAAAAAACTGTTAGAGATAAAACCTCAATGTAAGGTACCGCCAAATAAATTATAGGTTTTTGGTATTGCTAAAAAGGTCTTTTGACAAAGATTTTGAAAGAAAAAAAATCTTGACTGATTGATGTTAATACATTATTTTGATTCCCTGTACAAATCTTGGCATAATAAGAATCGAAGACAGGCTGTTAGGATAAAAAATTGTCTCTCTGAAGAGATATTATTGAAGTCTGGAATACCACAAGGGGGACCTATGTCTACAATTCTTTTCATTTGTTTTATTAATGATATTTCAGACTGTTTCTGTAGCTGTGTAATCCTTCTATACGCAGACGATTAAAAGATTTTTAGAATTGTTAAAGATTTTAGGGATTGTGAAAGAGTGCAGAATGACTTCAACACTTTTTCACAAAATTTAAAGACTTAAGGGTATTATTTGACCCAACCTTAAGCTTTAAAAATCACTATAACTTTATCTGTAACAAAGCTTTTAAACTACTAGGTTTCTTAAAAAGGACCCTATCTGAATTTAATCATATAATCTGTTTTAAAAATGTTTATTGTTCTCTTGTTAGATCAATATTAGACTATTGTAGTTCCATATGGTCCCCATTCTATAAATGTCATGTAGAAAATCTGGAAAGGGTACTGAAGAAATTCTTACGTTTTGTAGCTTTTAAACTTAAAATTCCATCTGGGGAAATAGTTTATTGTGATATTTTAAAATTACTAAAGGTCACAACTCTTGAAAACCGTCGAGTAATGCTTGATCTAGCTTTTCTTTTCAAGATTTTAAATGCAATGATTGATTCTCCTCAATTAATACATAGAATTGACTTAAGGGTTCCACAGAGGAGTATAAGAAATAGGAATATTTTCAACTTAGAATGTTATAATACAAATTACAACTTTAATAGACCTATATGAAGAATGTGCAGCTCTGCTAATAATGTGGATATTTTTTTCCACCTCTTTGGATTCCTTCAGATATAAAATTAAAGTTTTGTATATTTAGAATAATAAAAAGTTGTATAAATAAAATAGCACATTTATTATTTTGTTTTATTAATAATGTGCTATTTTCTTGTGTATCTAACACTCCTTTTTTTTAAATAGTACGTATTTTTGACCATATTATTTAATAAAACTATTTAACTTTAGTGTTGATATTTTTTTGTCTGCCTTTAAAAGCTTGAGTTTTAGGATACATAAAACATGGTAAACGTTCTACAGTAGGTATATTTATTTCTTACAAAACAAAAGAACAGGCAATGATTTTATTTCACTTCACTTATTAAAAATAAAAATTATATGAAACTTTTGTAATATTAAAAATGACAATTTTTTCCATTGAAGGTCCCAAAATGAATCTCATTTACAGAACATGCTTCTAAAAAAAGATTGAAGCAATTTCAGACAGTATAAAACCACTAGTCGCCCTCCCCAAACATCATTTTGAATGACTCACAAATAGGCATCATTCCGCACTTGTACTTTATTATTAGTCATCTGATATGGGTTTGTCCTGGCGATGGCGTGTTAATATTTCCAATAGGAATATGCTCCTAAGGCAATTAAAACAAAAGAGAAATAAAAAAAGAAGTTAAAAAAACGCATCCAATTTTGAATTTCGTTTTTCCACCCAAGATTTTTTTCGGTTGAATGTTATGAGAAATAAAGTCTTCTTGGGTGTTTGCCAGACATCTGTTATTTGACGGCTCATATCTCCTATCATATACGATCCTCATAGAATTTCACTATTTTGAGCTTTGGTACAATACTTTCAATACATTAAAATATGGTTACGTTTTACAAGTTTTTGTGCAGGGGTTCTTTCAAAAATTTTGCCTGTGGCTCTATAATGGCATTAACAAATGTGAAAATAATGTCATTTTTAATATCATTTTTCACAAATATTCGTCTGCGATGCATTAGTAACTTGATTTTCCCAACATCTAAAACTAAGACGAGATTCGACCCCAACCCAGTGCTTGGCAGGTAAACTAACCCAGAAGTTTTTGGTTTAAGAAAAATTTGGGAAGAAACATCGACTCTTGCTAATCAATGCATCTCTCTTAATTACTTGGTATGAACTTTTTAAACTTCAAAAAATTTAACCCTGAGGCAATAAATTTAAATATAAGTTTAAAAAAATTCCACTAAACTTGAAGAAAAAATATTAGAAAAAAAATTACTTGAAGTTATTTACCATATTTTTTCACTCCCATCACTGGAGCTAGAAAAAAGTTTTACAGAAGTTTTATATGTCCCTAGATTAAAGGTGGGGAGGACTGACCTTATTAGACTTTTCTATGTCATAAGTGGGAAGTTTGGCTCGGTCAATTTTAAATAAATCTTTTCTTTCCAGTTTTTAGGCAAATCGACAAAAGTCTTATTACAGAATGAGATATAAATTCCCAATGTCTATAGTGGAGTTAAATATAAATAAAAAAGAGTTTTACCAACAGAAAACTATTGGATTTTTGGCCTCCTCCACTAGTTCTACCACTGACTGGTTTCAAACAAATTCCCACTATCGATAGTAGCCATAATTTCTCATTCTGTTATCTATAATGTTTTGCTGAGCATTTGTTCATGACTTGTTGATTTGATCGTTCGTATTATTTGTCTATAAAACCTTATGACGTACCGATGATCCCCAACACATGTTTGCGTTTATTCTCCAAGTCGCACCCGGTATGTATTCTTGTGGTACTCCGGTGTATTTTGTAAAGTTCGTTGTTTTTGTTATCGATTCGTTATAGTTGAAGGGTAGACTGGAGGATGTCTGAAATCAGTGGTGGTTGGTAAAACTCTTTTTTATTTATTTTTTTATTTAAAAACTTTATTGCCATAAGAATAATGGATTAAACAAGAAGTGAACTAAATTTTACTTGGCTTAAATCTAGAATTAAAAAGTGTCAAAGAAGAATGTGAAAACCGGAAAGTCCAAATTGATGACTTAAAAAGTAAACTGGAAGGAGTTGATCATAATTTTGCTAAGGTAGAAGAGGATAAACGAAGAATGTCCTTATGGATAACTACGCTTGAACTCGAAGCTAACGAACTATCAAAATATTTGAAAACATCCCAAATACATAAAGCAGAATTAACCGATACTCTGCTTGATAAAACCCAAACATCAAAGCTCCTAGAAAATGAAATTCAACAGCTTTATTTGGAGATTAAACAATTTAAATCTTCACAAACTAGCCTTGCTGAAGAAATACCTAAAAGCAAAATAAAATTAATTCCTGCTAGTATGAACACAAAAGATGATGCAGCTGTCCCTACTTCCACTAGCGCCGTTGGAGAAAAGACGCAGGAAGTTATTGACCTAGTTTCCTCTGTTACTAGTAACAAATCAGAAACTATCAAGGAAAGAAAATTATTAATATTGTGTGATGAACATGGTAGAAATCTGGATAAGTTTTTAAAAAAGCCACCGCTTTTCAAGGACTACGAGATGCAGATGATCATAGTGCCTGGAGCACATTTGAACAGTGTAGTATTGGGACTTGAAACTTTAATTGGGAATTACGGCAAACAAGACCTCGTGATGATAATCTGCTAGCCAATGGGTATCCCAGCATTAGGAATTTGTGGAAAATGATTAATTCTTGTCTACATACAAACTTTATATTGCTGGGTTGCCCATTGACACCAAGAAATAAGTTTGGTATAGATAAAATTCTTAAATTTAATACTTCATTGCAAAATTTTCTTTTTAAAGTTGACAGATTATCAGAGTACAGCCTGGATTATTTAGAGCCAAATAAAAATAATAAATACAAGCTCCGAAATTGGCAATTAAGTAAATTAATTAGCGAAAAAATAAATCCACTCATTAAAAAAATCTAAATCACTAAGTTTTGTAAAAACACTTGATTATGTTGAGGCATTGGATAATACTTCAGGTTGTAATGATAATAATTTTTATTGTACTGATAATAATTTTTATTTTAATTCTAGTAGTAGTAGTAGTAGTAGTAGTAGCGTAAACTTCGACACTCTAGTTTTAGCCCATAACAGTTTAGTATCTCCTAACACAATTAAAACTTCAGATTCAGGCTTCCTTAAAGGAAATGATTTAGAAAATCAAGCAATAATTGGCAAAAATGACGAGTTTCCTGTAGATAAACAAAATTTTCCATAGGTTCACCATCTGACGGGAAAAACATAAAAATTTGCACGGAATTGTCAATCATGTTGCAAAACATAAGATCTCTTAGAAATAAATGCAACGATTTTTTCTCATTTTTAGAGGCTAATAATTTTCCAGATGTAGCTTTAGTTACGGAACACTGGTTGCACCCAGATAAATGTTTTCATATTCCTGGTTATCAAAAAATTTCATTTTCTTGTAGAGATAACTCGCTTCATGGAGGAACTTTAATTTTATCTAAACAATCCTTTGATTTCGTTAATATTGACAATTTTAAAGATCTTTATCAAGATGAGTGCTTTGAACTTTCAGTATCATACTGCAAATGTTTAAATCTCTATATATTTTGTTTGTATCGTTCCCCCTCTTCTAGCATTAGAGATTTTCTTGATAAGCTAGATTCTATGTTGTTGTTGACAGCATTCCTTCTAATGCAAATGTGGTCCTCGCTGGAGACTTTAACATTGACTTTTGCGATAAAAATAAAATAAATTCAACATTGCTTTCTAACATTCTTACTGTGTTTGGGTTAAAAATGCATGTTGAGTCACCAACGAGAATCACAGATTCAAGCGCAACGTTAATTGACTATATCTGTTCTAACATAAGTCAAGTTTCCTGTTTTGTTTTGAATTCGGGTTTATCTGACCATGAGGCCGTCAAATCTGTTTTTTCGCTGGAAACCACTAAAAAACCGCCACGTATCCAAAAACGCATTTTTAGTAGTAAAGCCTTTAAGGATTTTGAAAATTATTGTCGTCATGTTAATTGGAACATCATTGGACATGCACCTGATCCGATTGGCACTTTTCACAAGGTTGTGGTGGACAAACGAGCGTTCCCCTTGCGTTGGGTTCAGCAAAAGAAAACTCAAGTAAAACACTGGATAACGTTAGGTTTAAAAATCTCTTCCAATAACCTTAGAAGTTTAAACTATCTTAGGAAGTACTTTAAAGATAATTGGTTTATGGAATACTGCTAGATCAAATAGTAGTAAGACGGATGTTGATGTGGATGAGTTAAATATCTTCTATTGTAGTATTGCCAGCACCTTATCACAGCGCCTTATTGGCATTGTCTGCCGCTATTAACAAATCATTTGATTCTGGTTCGTTCCCCATATGTCTTAAATCATCTATCGTCATTCCTCTGCTTAAGGGTGGCGCAACAGATGTTCCGTCTAACTTTCGCCCAATTTCCCTTCTTCCTTATCCAAAGTGGTCGAAAAAATTGTTAAGCAAAGAATGTGGGATTATTTAGTCAAATTCAAATTGATTACGCCCAAACAGTATGGGTTTCAGGCATCAAAGGGTACACATGATGTCATTTTTAGTTTTTTAGAAAATGTTTATACAGAAATAAACAAGGGCGACGCGGTTGCAGCAGTATTCTGTGATTTATCCAAGGCATTTGACTGTGTGGATCACAGAATACTGCTGGAAAAGCTCGAGCGGTGCTCGCTCTGCTTCTATAAATATCACTTGCGGCGTGCCCCAGGGGTCAGTATTGGGTCCCCTGTTATTTCTTCTTTACAATAACGATCTTGTACGTTTAAAAATTGCAGGTGAATTTACATTGTTTGCGGACGATACTTCTGTTATGTGGCATCATAAAGACATAGAATATCTAAAATCTATTATTTCCAACGATCTATCAAAAATTAAAAAGTGGTGCGATGCCAATCGTCTTTGTTTAAATGTGGAGAAAACTAACATTCTCGCTTTTAAGTGTAGTTTGCAGAATTTACAATTGGGTGAGGATCTTCTACAAAAACAAAATGTATCTAAATTTCTAGGTGTACATATTGACAGCCAGCTGAGATTTGATGAACATATCTTTAAACTCAGTAAAAAACTTTCTTCTGGGTGCTTCGCAGTTAGATGTGTGAGATCTGAACTGGGAGTTGATATGGCTAGATCTGTATATTTCTCACTCTTTGAGTCACACTTAAGGTATGGCTTGCCGTTTTGGGGATCTGCGCATCAATATTTGCTATCAATAATTTTAATATTACAAAAAAAGGCTGTTCGATTCATTTCCAATGTAAACCAAAGAGAGTCTTGCAAACCTCTATTTGTCAAACATAAAATATTGTCATAAGGGTAATTTCCAATAATTACAAAAAGTAATATTTTAATAACATAATTCAATCCGCGACGTGTTTATGTGTTAAAATCACATACTCTCAAGACAGTTACCTCTGTGCAACGTTTAAGGTTAAACTCGCGATTCAATAACCTAGTGTTTTAATTATTAATTTATTATTAAGTATAAACTTTTCGTATTTTACAATAACTAACTATCCTAACATCCTAGTTCAACGAAAGGTCGGAAGGTCCTGTTGAATGAACTATCAATGTTAGAATAGGTTTATAAAAACGTTTCAGAGAGGTGAGGAGTCAGTCAGTAGTGATTCGATATTTCAGAGTAAAGAATCAACCCAAGACATAAGCCGTTCAACATGATGAAGAAAGTGTGTGTATTTTTAATGTAAGTACTATTTTGTTTATTATTTATTTTATTATTATACAACCATTTATTTAAATGCGTGTATTATTCATACTAGTTGCATAGTTGTGTAGCTCTAAGGAGCGTCACGACATATGGTGGAGGTGCCGTAGTTCTCCGTTTTTTTTAAAAAAGTTTTTTTTTTCTCTGAAAACTAAAAATTATAGGTAATTTTTTTTTAAATCGAGAACTTTTCCCCCGGTACAAATTTAAAATTATGCAATGCTAGTATGAAATTTAAACTTTAGTTTAAATTATACCGCACTCAAATGAATTTTTGTACATTTGTTTCTATATATTTTTTTTAAAACAATGGTCACTCCACTAAATGGGGACCCCGAGCAGAGTCACTAGGAGTCATAGTCAAAATCTTAGTGAAAAAGACAAATCTATTTTATTTTCAAACGACGCGGGCTTGTCAAATAATTTTTCTAGAAATAGAAGTTCGTCTATTTCAGGGCCTTTCACACCTAAAAGTAAACTTGAAAGGAGTCCTCAAAAACCTCAAATAAATTTTGATTTATCATTTTTGGATCCAAATATTGAGAACCACTCCACTCCCAAAAAATCAAAAGAAATTTTGGGACCTCAGAAACAATTTAAACTATCCCTAGGGAAAGATAACCTTTTTGGAAATTGTGAAACTTCCATTTTTAATAATTCGACGGAAACTGTCGAAAATCAGGACCAAAAAGGCACTGAAAAACCAAAATTAAGTGAGTCGACGACTGAAGACCTTAGTGTTACGGTCATCAGTCAGTCACAAAAGAAAATAAATCCTCCGAGCCCAGTTGCCAGAAGGTCACTACCTGGAAAACAATTACCGACAGCCGGTAATAATTTTTTAAAACAGATTTTCACTAAGACAAGTATGACGAATACTACTTTGCTCGATGCTCTGCAAGGGTCAAGCATTACTCCGGCTACTCCTAAATGCATCGAACCGCCATATTTTAATCCAGGTTTGGACGCACCAATTAATTATATTACAAAATATGAAAAAATTGCTCAAGTAAACGGGTGGACGGACGCCTTTAAAATTGCTTATTTTAAAAATTATTTGGAAGGTGCAGCGTTTCGATGGTTCACGGAGTATAGCGGGAAGCAATGTAACGCAAACAAAAAATGGTCCGACTTAAAAACGGACTTTTTGGTCGAATTCGGGGGTGACCAACCTTTTAAAACATTAAAATATAAATTTAACAATAGAAAACAGGCCAGTAACGAAGACACTAAACAATATTATTATGATTTATACAATATGGCTCACGAAATCGACGAAAATATGAGTTTCGAGATCTTTAGGGAACATTTTGAAATCGTGCTAAAGTTAAGTGAAATTAGGCAATCAGTTTATTCAGCCAAAAAAAAATTTTAATTTCTGTCCCTAATTTTTTTTTTTTAAATCTTAGTTAAGTAATAATTTTATTTTTATTTTAATTCATTGAAAATTAAAAAGTATAAATTTAATTGAACAAAACCTAAAAAGTAGGAAAAGCATTATTTTATTTTATAAAGTGTCAAAAAGACATTACTTTTATTTTTTAATTTCAAAAGGTAAAAAGTATTTTAAGCAGGATTTTAACCCGGCATTATTACAAATAAAACAATAATATTTTATTTCTAGCTATTAAAAAGCAATTAGCGTGGGTTAGTTTACGTTTACAAAACACCACGCGACATGAGTATTTTGTTACCGAAACATACGTGTTGGTTAAAGATACAAAAATATTAACATACAATATTTTAGATGTGATAATAATATTTTAAGAAAATGTTAAGAACCATTTTTGAAATTTATGTAAATACACACACTATTAGTTTTTAAATTTAATAATATGGTTTATAAAATACAGCCATATTAGTGCAACATTTCGATAAATGTTGAGGCAATAGTAAAGATTGTCTATAAGCAAATTAAATAATATTTTATAATACCCAACTAAATAATTTAAAAAATACGAAAAAGTTTAGAAACTTTTGAAAATTGTTAACATACAAGTTAATGTTGGGTCAGTAAATAATTACTAATTTATTTTAGTAACATCAAAAAAGTATACAAAATACTTAAATGTAAAATAAACTTGAAAAATTATTTTAAATAATTTAAAAGAAATATTAAATTTTGTGTGGCCAAGCGTCACTTGCCAAAAGGGCACTATATTTTTTTTTTGAAGTAAAAAATTAGAATTTTATTTCCATGTAAATAACATATATTTGCAAGTTTCTGTTTTAGTTTATTAATCACCGTAGCCACCGCCATTATGGCGAATACCGAGGAAAAACCTTACCTAGTGGAAAAAAGTGCTGGAGCATTTGAAGTGAATTTTGCAAGGGCAGAGGATCTGTCAAATAACTCAAGTATTAATTATTTTTATGAAATAATTTTTGCGATTACCTTTCTTTCCTTGCTTCTATTTTTAACGTACATAACTCTAAAATTGGTACAAAAATGGGTAAGTAAAAATAAGGCTTCGGTAGACCTAGAAGGCACTAACGTACCCGAGCGTGAAATTTTAATAAATTGTGGTTCAGTCAAATTCAGACTGGAACTTCAGGAGAAAAAGGACCTATTCTCGCTATCTCCCGGCGAAAGGCTAAATGCCTATATTATTAGTTGTGACCCAGACGACAGTAATAAATAATACTGTACGTGAAGCCGGTGTAAACAAAACACACGTGCTTATAACCGCTCGCGCACCATGCGTTGCGCTGCCGGCATAGAACGTATGACCCGTCTATGCCCGCTATTGTTTATTCTTTTTGTTTTTAAAATAAAGTACGGCTTGCAAGACAATGCCGCTGTCCACGATGGGGAGCTCCTAGCGTTCCTTTTTACCTTGTTATTCGGTGTCAATGTCCATGCGTATAAGGCTTTGAATGAATATCATTGTAAATAACAAGGCGTTAGACCACGTGTAGACACTACTTTTGGTCACTTGAGCGGTCCGCCAAATATTTTTTGTATTTTATTATATTTTTGCATGGGTGGGAGATAAGGGCGTACAAATGTGGGGTTAGGTCGACAAAAACCCGTGTATATAGCAAAAATGCTATAAATTTGTTCTAATTATTTTTAAAATATTAATTATTAAAATTCTCCTATTGTGTGCACTAAGCATGCATTTTAAACGAATTGTTTTAATACCCTCGATAAAGAATGTGAAAAAATTATAAACAAATGAGGCTCGCGGTACAAAATGTAATTAAAGCAATGTTGTCAACTCATAAATGATATAGTTTTAAAAATAAATATATATTTTTTTTTGGTGCAAATATGAATCGACAGAATTTAATTAAAACATTGTTGCCAATTTATAAATAGCAAAATTTTAAAAAACTAATTTAAATTTTTTTTTTGCAAATCTTAAAAATTTTGTTACATAGCATAGCTGAATATACAGCTCATAATAAAGTATACTTCAGAGGAACTAGTTATTCATCTAAGAGCATACCCAAAGGCTTTGGGACAAAAAGTCGTCACAAAAAATAAATAATATTTTGACTTATATTTTTTATGTATCATTTCAGATTCACCGGCACCGCTTGCTCTCCCAGTGCACTCAAGAAGAAGTAATCAAGATGATCGCATGACAACAATTCGACCAGCAGTACTGTCATATTCAACCACGGTCCTGCATAGTCGGTGGCATAGCGCGGTGAACCCTAGAACGATGGAAAGTTCAGCCAAACCAGTCACGTGGTACCAGTCAGTCATAACCAGTTACAGCTACAGTCTACCAGCCATTCAAAGGTCAACCAAACACAATTGTTCACAGTCAAGGCGAACAACCAACAACACTGTATGGAAAGGGGAAGTTGAATCCAGTCAAGTTCCTAAAGAAGCCGCAGTGAAGAAGCTATATAACAGGGTGTCCTGTATGGATGGACATGGCAACGGAAGGGTAAATGGCAACATGGTTAATGGTACAATTACCAATGACAAATGGCAACGTTGGAAATCAAGCATGGTTCCAACTACATGATGAGGGTATCCACCGCAAATCTACTGACACAGCAAGGCCAAGGTTAACGCAATATATACAAGCTAATGGAGTTCGCTGCTACACATTCAGTCGAAATCGAAACCAGATACTTCCTATCAACAGTAGGCAGAAAGTCAATGTAGGTCATCGAGAAGAAAGAAAACATGGGAGCAAGTAGGGTCGAGTGAATATTATAATGTTTTAAATGTAATATTTTTGTGACGAAACTAGCCAATTGTTATGGTATAATTTAATTTTAATTCACTAGTCAGCAATTTTTTTAAGTAGGCCATCATAATTAATTATTGTAAATATTAGGTAGTACGCGATAAATTGTCTTACAGACCTGAGGGTCCAGGTCTAAAAAATCCGGCGGCATATGTCATAAGGGTAATTTCCAATAATTACAAAAAGTAATATTTTAATAACATAATTCAATCCGCGACGTGTTTATGTGTTAAAATCACATACTCTCAAGACAGTTACCTCTGTGCAACGTTTAAGGTTAAACTCGCGATTCAATAACCTAGTGTTTTAATTATTAATTTATTATTAAGTATAAACTTTTCGTATTTTACAATAACTAACTATCCTAACATCCTAGTTCAACGAAAGGTCGGAAGGTCCTGTTGAATGAACTATCAATGTTAGAATAGGTTTATAAAAACGTTTCAGAGAGGTGAGGAGTCAGTCAGTAGTGATTCGATATTTCAGAGTAAAGAATCAACCCAAGACATAAGCCGTTCAACATGATGAAGAAAGTGTGTGTATTTTTAATGTAAGTACTATTTTGTTTATTATTTATTTTATTATTATACAACCATTTATTTAAATGCGTGTATTATTCATACTAGTTGCATAGTTGTGTAGCTCTAAGGAGCGTCACGACAATATTAACACTTACATCACTTTGTGTTTTGAAAACAGCATCTTTAGTTTTTAAAAATTATAAAGAAGGGCCCAAGTCTCAACAATTGCCAATTGCAAACGATTGACAATTCCAAAAAGTACTTTAGCACAAAAATCTCTTATATACGAGGGAATTAAAATTTTCAATCATTTGCCAATCACCCTCAGATGTGCTACCTCTGTTAAAAAATTCAAAGGGGATCTAAGAGAGAGGCTTTTAAACTTACCTTTTTACTCGCTTTCTGAATTTTATGAAACTCAGTTATAAACTTGCTGCTTTTAATGTGTTTTTTTTTTCTTTTTTTTATGAATTATTTTAGTGACTAGATATTTTTATTCTTTTTATTTTTACTGTTGTAGTGTTGTCCCCTTTACAATAATTGTTGGTGCAACTATGTTATGTGTCTGTTGTGCTCATTTTTAATCATAGTAAAGTGGGTATTTTTTATTATTAGTAATTTAGTATAAACATAACAAACTTTTCCAATTTGTTAGTGATTATAGGTTTAAAACCACTTATTAATGTAGACTCAAATTTGACTTTTTTATGAACTTACATTCTACCTAAAATAAGCTTCAATAATAATGTGTTTTCTTTATGTTCCTACTTATTTTACATGTTTTTATTTCTTTTAGTTTTTAGCCTGCTTTGTCGACAGAATTTTTTTTCTTGACAATAAAGTATTTTTTGATTGATTGATTGATTGATTAACAGATTGTACGGGGTTTATTTTACGCGAGAACCATCAAAGGTAAACCTATATTTTTTTACATAATCATGAAATCTTTTTTTGTAAAGAAAAATTTTTCCTTTGTGTGGCGATGTCTCTAATGGGGTTGTATTTGAATTTCAGCTGTGATCTTCACACACTATTGCGCCCAGCCGTGGATAATTTTTTCAGCTTTAGTGCCTCTGGAGCCACAATTTTCTTCTTGGTCCCAAAGGGAATGGCAAAAATATCTTAAATTTCCAGGGGAATTCTCACATTTATTTATTTTCACATCCGCGGAAAACGCACTTTTTCATTTTGATGCAGAAAAAGCTCGAGAAAAAAAAATACAACTTTTAACAGGTTGTTTACTAAACAGAAATGGCATTTAGTGACAGCTAAGCATTAACCTGAAGTTAGGAAGAGGCTTAGAAAAAGGTCACCACTCGCTACTTTTCTCGTAAAGTTAGTTGGCTAAAAAATTTTTGTGAGCGTTTTTGTAGAGTCCGACTTTAAAAATTTTTTTCTACAAAACCAAGAGTTTTTCAGAAGAAATAATAAATGCGTTTTGGATAACTCACTCAAAGGTACCAAATTCCGTTGCTTCCCAAAAATGTGGGAAAACCCCAATAAGCGCTGCCATTTCAATAAAAAAATTGTATTTTTTACTTTCTGCATTTTATTCAGATCAATCTGGTCCAGTACGCATATTTGAGTTCTCATTAAAAAGGAAGTTGGTGGTGTTTTTAATATTGGAATAAGTTACTGCTATTTATGTGATAATTAAATGCCAAGTAACCAAATTTTGTGCTCTTGTAGTTTCCGAGATATGACCTGCAGTGCTAGCTACCTGTTAAAAATAGCTGTACATTATGCTAGAATGGTCCAGAAAAGTGGTAGAGTGTTCTAAATGGTCCAGAAAATGAAATGCTAAAAAATTAACTCGGTGCACTGCTAACGGGTAGCTAGCAGTGCAGACCATATCGCGGAAACTACAAGAGCACAAAATTTGGTTACTTGGCATTTAATTAGCACCTAAATAGCACTAATTTATTTGAATAAAACACCACCAAGGCCTTCTTTTATAAGAACTCAAATATGCGTACTGCACCACATTGATTTTTAAAAAAAAGCAGAAAAAAGTAAAAAACACATTCTTTTATTGAAATAGCAGCATTTAATTAGCATTTAATTTTCTGGACCATTTAGACCCCTCTACCGTCTACCTCTAACGTCTTAATTCTTTCGCGAGAACTCAAATTTAAAACCTAAAGCTAGCAGTGCACCAGGTTAATTATAAAATATATGCAGAAAAAGTAAAAAATTTAATTAGTATTTATTTTTCTGGATCATTTAGATCACTACTACTTTTCTGGACCATTTTAGCATGGTGCACTGCCATCTTTAACGGGTACCTAGCAGTGCAGGTCATATCTTGGAAACTAAAAGAGCACAAAATTTTGTGCCTCGGCATTTAATTAGCACTAATTTTTTCAATCATAGAATCTTTTCACTGCTGACTTTGTACTGCTAACTTTAGGGACGTCTTTTTTTATTAGTTTTATGGTATTATGTAATATAATTAGATAATAATTAAAAGATCTTTTGTAAAAAAATTATATACATAAAACTTTTAAATATATTAATTGAAATTTACAATATAATATTGATAATCTGAAGTTTGTTTATGACTTTTCTTGCACTATTTTCATTTTTTTTTAAATTTCACCTCTATCCAACCTCTATAACTTGAACCTCTCTTTAACTTGAATCTCTCTTGATGAAGGAGTTGTTTGGTTTTTTTTTTGACTGGGGTAGCAATAAAGATGGCACGGCTAAAAAAATATATTTTATTAAATTAAAATGATTTTTGTATATACAATGCCTATTGATCATTTTTCTTATGCGAGCACCCATATTGTCTAAGGACCATACAAAAGCTAATTTGGATAATAAGAGTTTGTAAGAAATTTGAGTGATTAAATTATTTTAATTTTGTTTTAATTTAAATTTAATTTTGTTTTTCACTTTCAAATGTTAAAACCACAAATTTTCTCAAGTTTAGCAACAAATAATATAAACTGTAGCATTGAGAAAACAATATGAAGAGTACACGGGAGAAAGGCAAAATGTCCATCCGACATTGTTTTGAGAAAATTACATTTTGCATGGATCCTACCACTTTTTTCTTCATTGGCAGAGAGGTGCAGGGCGAGTATTTTCTGATAAGCTTGATCTTCCTCAGACTGATGAAATTGAAAGAAGAGAACAATAGTTACTATGTTTAGCTCACAAAAAATTGCTATTTGTACTGGGTACATTACGTTAGATTAATTATTGGTAAGTAAGCAAAAATGAAAAAAGCGTTACTTTCATAGTGAAAAAAACGTTAATAACGTTTATAAAAACGTTATAAAGCGGGTTATTAAGCATGTTTTCAGTATCAAAATAACGTTTTTTCATTTGTGCTTTGTGGGAAACAAACCTCAAAATTGGTTCATGAAAAATATCTGTCTTTGTATCTATTTGTCCATAACAAACTGAAAAAGTTGAGGTACCATGTTAACTATATACACAGGGTGTCCCAACGAAAACGAAAGAGAGGCGTTTTAGAGTATTTAGCGTACGATTTTCAAAAAACCCTCGAACACGCCGATTTGCCGAGGGCGACACTTTTTGGCTATATAGACCCCTTTCGAGAGGTGAGTTGTTTCACCACCAGAATTTAATTTGGGAAAGTAGGTCAAGTGATAACTTGATTTGAAGGTATTTTAAATGCCTTTACAAAAGTTTTAGCATTTTAAAAATCTAGCGATTTGGTTTCGAGATATTTATTTTCAAAATTGCATGGACCAATGCAAAAATCCTGTTTTCTTGCGTAACTAAAATTTTATTTTTGAAAAATTCCGCGACACCTTGATTTTGTTTTCATTAATAGTACATTTAATCATTTAATTTGTTCTTCTAGGGATACATTCCTACGAGGGGGATTTACCTGTTCAATTTGAGCTTACTTTGAACGTGAATGTCTCAAAAACAAATCGATACATTTTTTTAATTTTAAAGAAAGATCTGTGCCAAAATTCACCGTTCTCGTTGGCCTCGGCCAACTGTTAGCTCAGTTAAAATAGAAATTATTTTTTTTTATTTAGATACAGCATATAAAACTGCATAAAGATATCTTTGTTGCCTCAAAAATCTAACTTGCAAGGTTGCCAAATTTAATAATGAGGCGACAGAGTAGGCCCCCTAGCTTTTAACAAAACGACGACAGCGCCAGTGGTGGGTACCCTGCTGAGATTTTCCCATCGAATCTCATAAAAAAATTATAGAATTCTTGTATGATTTTTTATCGGGATTTGGGTCGGTTTTGGAACAGATTTCGATGAGATCCTAGAATATTTTATCAGGTCTATGGGTCTATTATTTTGGACAAGTTTATATGGGTGTCCTTAAGGGATTGGTTTCTAGAAGATTTGAGGAGCGTTTATCGTTATGGTTATTTTAGAAGATCCTATGGGGGAGGAGATTTTATCGGTTTTTGGGTCGGTTTTGGAAAAGATTTCGATGAGATCTTAGGATATTTTATTAGGTCTATGGGTCTATGATTTTGGAGGAGATTATATGAGTTGTTATGACATTGGTTTCTAGAAGAGTTGAGGAGGTTTTATCGTTATGGTGATTTTAGACGATCCTATGGGCGAGGAGATTTCATCAGGTTTTGGCTCGGTTTTGGAACAGATTTCGATGAGATCTTAGGATATTTTATTAGGTCTATGGGTCTATGATTTTGGAGGAGATTATATGAGTTGTTATGGCATTGCCTTCTAGAAGAGTTGAGGAGGTTTTATCGTTATGGTGATTTTAGAAGATCCTATGGGCGAGGAGATTTTATCGTGTTTTGGCTCGGTTTTGGAACAGATTTCGATAAGATCCTAGAAGATTTTATCAGGTCTATGGGTCTATGATTTTGGAGAAATTTTTACGAAATTGGTTTCTAGAAGATTTGAGGAGCTTCTATCCTTATGGTGATTTTAGAAAATCCTATTTTGAAATAGATTTCGATAAGATCCTAGGAGATTTTATCAGGTCTATGGGTCTATGATTTTGGAGGAGATTATATGAGTTCTTATGGGATTGGTTTCTAGAAGATTTGAGGAGCTTTTATCGTTATGATAATTTCAGAAGATCCTATGAGCGAGGAGTTTGTAACGGGTTTTGGGATGGTTTTGGAACAGATTTCGATGAGATTTTATCAGGTCTGAAAAATTTGTTTTTTAAATAAATTTTCCTTATGTATACTTTTTAAATCATTAGCTTCCGCATCGCACTATTGGCGTAGTTTTTAGTAAAAGTTAGGACACCTTAATCGATATATGATTTTCGCTAGATATAGACCTGTCGAAATTGACTTTTAAAGTTGGCCAACTTGCCCAGCTCGCTTTTGTTTTGGTTATCGTCTTTTGGAACAAAATTGATTGATGAGAGAGCCAGTTGCAGCATTCATCTTTGTCTAATTCTGGATTCTATTAAAATTATGTTATTTTTCAGAAACTCAAAGTGTAAGTTTTTAGGTATAAATATGTGCTAAATTATTATTCTAGAAACCGATCCCACAAGAACTTATAGAAACTTCTCCAAAATCATTCGTAGGATCATAAGATCTTCTGGAATCACGATACTGATAAAATATTATCAAATCCTAAAAATCGATTCCACAAGAACCCATAAAAAATATCCTAGAAACTTATCCCACAAGAACCCATAGAAAATTTTCAAAAATCATTCCTCATAGGATCTTATATAATCACGATACTACTAGAGTCTTCTCAAACATCCTCAATACTCCATTCAGATCAAATCTTTTTCAAAAATGTGTATTTGCTCGTTCATAAAATCTCCTCCAAGCCAACACCCTTATACAACCTGATAAAATGTCATGGCATCCTGTCTTATAAAACATCCCTGATTCCCTAAAAGTAACTAGTCTTATCCAATCTTATAAATTATTCTAAAACTACAAGCTGATAAAATATTATATATTTCCAATATAATCTTCTCCGCTTCTAGAGGATTATAAAAAAAAAATTTGGCTTGCTCATTGAATCTTATAGAACTTATAATAACATGATAAAAACTTCTCCGGTCTGGATGAGATTTGAGAGGAAAGTTTCAGCAGGGTACGTGAACTACACAGCCAAAAAATAGCTTATATGGTACTTTGTGACCTCACAACGAAATTTTGCACACCGCTTCCTGAGAGTATCAAGAACGAGTCCTGAAAGTTTCATTGAAAAACGTTGTCACCTCAGAAAAGTTAAGCGTTAAGTTAAAAGCGTTATATATGAGGTGACAGCGTATTGTATATACTTTTTCTTGAGATGGCAAAGTACCCTATATAGATCTATATATATAGATCTATATATATATTATTTTTTTTTACGGGTAGTCGTGACTGACTAGTTGAGAAAAAAACCTCGGTTGGTTAGTGGGGATGCAGTCTTATATGGGCCGGAATAAAGTAAACTCCTTTTTTGACGGTCAAGCTTTCGAGAATATATTTTTCTCTTCTTCAGGACTTCTACAATAAGTTAACAAGCCATTAGAATAATTAACTTAATTAAATTACAACCATTATAGATAAATTATACAGGTACCCATACAAATATATCTAAATAATTATGTACTCACCAAAGTGGATTGAAAAAAATAAAGCTAGACATCTCTGAACAATTCTGAGCATTTTTGCCCTTTTGGGCTTTATGTTATAATAAAAACCTACATGAATTTGTTTAAAATAATTGAAAGTGTTTAAAATGGTGGCAAGAGGTTCTATTTATATTATTTTTTAAATTTTTTGACGTTTATGAAGTCACATTAACCGTCTTCTTTAGTATATCAAGTAACTCAGGAGAGAGAAAACTACACGAGAAAAGGACGCAACAGAGTGGTCATCTTATTCTCTTTTTCATTTTAAAAGTGT
This sequence comes from Oxystoma pomonae, assembly GCA_963921995.1. Lineage (NCBI taxonomy): Eukaryota > Metazoa > Arthropoda > Insecta > Coleoptera > Brentidae > Oxystoma > Oxystoma pomonae. The sequence goes on from OY998169.1 coordinate 28,647,135, forward strand.
TAGACGCAGATAAACTTATGCGTATCTTCTCATTGCCGAGAGAGATGGGTAGATAAGATGACACTCTGCTGCCTCCCTCACCACGCAGGATACCACGCTCGTCACCAATTTTGTTTACATTTTAATACCTACAATACATTTTTGAAAAAAACAAAAAACAATAAATCTTATATTAAAAGAATTAATTTTTAAAATTTTAGTGTAAGCTCCCAAAAGACACACAGTTCACCATACTCTCCCTATATTTTATTTTTTGTTGTTTTGGTGTTATTATTATGTTAACACCTATTTTGTAGGTACATGAGAAATTAAAAGAAAAGGAAAGGGTTTTGGTATGGTGAAGTGTATGTCTCTAAAAAGCCAGGCACTCTTCTCTATTTACTGACATTATTAGAAGATGAATTGTTGAACTATTATTCAGACAAAAATTTTTTTTTTTAATAAATATGAAAGTTGAAATGTAAGCAAAAATACTTTTTTCAAACTGAAGATCAGCTGTCAACACTGTTGTATGTTATTGTTGGTTATTAATTAATGCATTATACCTAATGGCCTAATGGCCGATACAGAGGAAGGTCTACAACTAGTAATCAACGCATTTAACCAAGCCTACAAAAGCATTGGCCTAGAGGTCAATCTTGCCAAAACGCAAATTCTTCACCAACCAGAACCAGGTACGAATCCCCAAGCTCCAAACATTTCCATAAATGGCCATCCTCTGCAGGACGTGGAACATTACCCATACCTTGGGAACCACCTATCATCAAACGCAACTATTGATGCAGAAACACAGCATCGCCTAAAATGTGCTAGCGCAGCATTCGGACGGCTTTCGGAGAGAGTCTTCAACAATCACGACATCAATGCGGAGACCAAGCTTCGTGTCTACAACACAGTTATAATACCAACTCTAACATACGGATGCGAAACGTGGACCACCTACAGAAGGCATATCAAACGACTAGAAAAATATCACCAAAGTTGTTTAAGACGAATACTGAGAATCAAATGGCAAGACCGACGAACAAACATAAGTGTTTTAGAAGAAGCCAGAACAACTAGTATAGAAGCCCTTATCTTCAAGCACCAGCTTCGTTGGACTGGGCACATTATCCGCATGCCTGAAACAGGTCTCCCAAAGCAGATATTTTATGGACAACTGAAGGAGGGAAAGAGAAATCAAGGTGGTCAACAAAAAAGGTACAAGGACGTTCTCAAAGGCAATATGATGAAGGGTCACATCGATATAAACAAGTTCGAGACCACGGCAAACGATAGGGCTACATGGCGCCGAACAGTCCATGAGGGAGCACAAACTTTTGAAGAGCAACAACGTAGACTAGAAACGGAAAAGAGAGAACGTAGAAAGGAGCGACAAAATGGAAGAATGGATGACCAACAACACCCGGCTGCTGCCGGAGACTGGGTGTGCCAGGACTGTGGAAGGGTGTGCGGCTCAAGAATTGGCTTACATAGCCATCAAAAAACGCACAACAGATAGCGACGATACAGACTAGAGGAAAATAATACTCGGTATCGAGTGATTGCCTATGATGATTATACCTATTGTTGTCTAAATTTAGGATATAACTGTAAATGGAGCTGAGATTGTTCACATCAGTTTTTTGTTCACTGATTGCGGTTCTCTATTAATATGAACCATTTCAAGGAAAAGTCCATATGGTGTTCTTTATTAAATACATGTTCTGTTAATGCAGAGGACTGTACGTGTCTTGAACAATCACTTTTATGTACTAACACAACAAACGAGGCTTTTTTCTTAACTAGTCAGTCACGACTACCCACCAAATTTTTTTTAATTCAGACATAGTTTTTCAAGACCATCCAACCACAACAGTAGGCCTTTTCTGAATTACATTTATAATAAACTAAACTCTTTTTAAAAGCACACCCTGAGGTATACATTGTAAATAGTGACAAAGGCAACGTCACAGTAGCCATGAATAAACAGGACTATATTAATAAGTAAATCTATGTTAGACAAAAAATTTGTCAATGAAGAAACAGCAAAAAATTTTTATTTCTATAATTCAGTTGCATCTGGGTTTTACACCTTACCCAAAATTCATAAACCTACCCTAAGTATGAAGCCAATAGTTTCTTCAATTAATTGTCCGAATAATAACTTGGCAAAGTTTTTGTCTGACATTTTAACTAATACTTACAATACCTTAGGTAGCTCGTACACAATCAAGGATTAATTCCAATTTAGTGAGTTTATAAATAATTACCAACTACCAAATGACTATGTTATAGTTAGTTTTGATGTTGTCTCGCTGTTCACAAACTTACCACTAGATGTCATACAACATAGCCTTCAGAAAAAGTGGGATGAGATAGCAATGCATTGTACCCTGAACTATGAGACATTTTCAGGTATCCTGTCTTTGATTCTAACGTTTTCAAAAATATCACCCATTTTAGTCAATTTTGTACTAGATGACCTGGTTCAGGATTGCCTGCATTACCTTCTGTTCGTTCGATTCGTTGACGATCTAATTTTAGCTGTACCTAGGAGGGGCGTGGGCCTGACCCTAGAGATGTTCAATACCTATGTCAGGTACATACAGTTTACAGTAGAAGAAGAAAACAACAACTTCATTCCATTCCTGGACATGTTGGTGATTAGAGATGATGACAAAAAACTAAAATCAAAATGGTACAGAAAACCATATATTTCAAACCGTTTTATGAGTTATCAATCCTATCACCCAATGAATATGAAGATCAACTTAGTGCTAGGGATGAAATCTAGGGCGGTCAGGATTACTCATCCTGACTAAAGAACAGAATCTTTAACCTTACTCAAATGATTCCTTTTTGGCAGTTCTTACCCAGAAAAATTAGTAAATAAACTATTGTATAACGTAAAATATCAAATACCCGAAAATATCATAGAAAGGGCCCCTGCAGTGCTTACTTCGCCATCCAAAGTGTCTGTTGCTAATCAGTAGCAAGAAAAGACTTAGGTTCAAAACAATCAAAATGAAACAGCTGTCTACTGTATATTACCTTATTTTTTTATAAAATTCTTTATTCATATTATGTTATTAATCACATTTATATACAAACTAAGTAAAATAAGTATAAGATTAAAAAATCACACTAAAAAGCGAAAACATGTTTTGGAAAAAAACATTCTAACCTATTCAACATTTCCATATCGCTTTTTTCTGATAATATCTTTGTAATCATTAATATTCTTTTCACATTTTTCGATATTATACATAATTAGCGAAGAAATTAAAAACAGGTTTGTGTTTTGTTCTCTTTTGTTTTGATATTTAACCTGCAACATTTCTACACAATTGTTAAACATATTAATATCTTTTATTAATTTTGTTAGTATAGAATTTCTGACCCACTCCCATATTTCTAAAGAGTTTTGACATTCTTTAATTCTGTGCCAATTGGTTTCAATTTGGTTACATTTAATACAGTTCGGGTTTGGTATCATATTATGGTGAAATCATTTTTCCGCAACAGGAATGACATCGTTTAACGTAAGGTACAAAAGACTACGCCATTTGGTTGTGATGGCTTTATTAGCAAATAACGACCATATATGAGACCAATTATTGCAGATAGAATATTTTTCCTCAATATCAGATTTTTTAAAAATTTTCAAGATAAAAATATTATATAGATCTTTAGTTCTAATTTTTATTTGTCTATCAGGCGATAAATTGTTTTCTGTCATTTTTTCTTTTATTTTTTTGAACGTTGGATTACCATTTACATTATCTTCAAAAATAAAATTATTACTAGAATAGTACTAAATCTTATTTTCGTAATTTGACAGAGAGCCATTGGGTTTTTATTAATAATGCACAACACTTTTCTTTAACATTAATAATATTTAGACCACCTAATTTTATATCATATTGTAGTTGTGTTCTTTTGACTCTGTATAACCTACCCTTCCAGATAAATTTTCTAGTTATTAGGATTATTTTTTGTAACTTTTGATTTGTAAATGGTAAGACCTGTGCTACATACCATAGCTTAGACAAGACATACATGTTAGTAAACCAGACCCTTCTTATTAAATCTAAGTTTCTAAAATTGATCATTGCTATATATAATTCTACATTTTTAACTATATTTTCTGAGTTAATTTTAACTGTTTCAATAAAGCTACTACAAAAAGCAATCCCTAATATTCTAATCTGGTTTTCAATAGGAAATGAAGTTGTGAAAGGTTACCAGCGTGAAGATGGGTCATAATTGAAAAAACAAAAAGTCCCGTTTTCTTCACAAAAATATATTATTTTATCAAAAACTATACCCCGTCGCGGTTCGGCTTAACTGCTATTTTCAAGAGGAGTCAACTAACAAATTGAGTAAATATTCTGGTCAATGCATCACACATCATGGCACAGTAGGTATTCCTTAAAAACATTTATAAAACAATGCTTAACATTACATTTAAAAAAAGGAAACGTTAAACAATACGTCACAAATTAAAATTTTGAACCAGGCATTTTTACATTACTATTACAATAGTAATTTGCTATTACTACTATTAAACAATACGTCACAAATTAAAATTTTAAACAAAACATTTTTACATTACTATTACAATAGTAATGTACTATTATAATAGTAATGTAAAAATGTTTTCTTCAAAATTTTAAAATGTGACGTATTGTTTAACGTTTCCTTTGTTTAAATACAAAACCTATATCAAATTTTTGAAAGGACTTTTCCACCAATGTCTTAGAAATCAGTTTAATATAAAGCTTATAATTTAATCTCTATGGAACTCCAACTAGGAATGTTTTTTCGGCACGCCCCAAAAGTCCAAAACAATATTATTATCACGAATATTCTTATAACTCATTTTAACAAGGCAAAAATGACCGGTCCGATAGATAAAATTTTTATCACGGTACCGGCAACAAAAAATAACTTTTTTTTGTATATTTCAAACCTCACTCCTAGATTAACAACAATTTTTAAAAATAAAGACATAAAAACAGCGAGAAGACAGATCAAAACTATCTCCGAAATTTATACAAAAACAAAGTCACCATTCCAGCTGTTAGATTAAAGCAATGTTGTCTATAAAATACCGTGCAAGGACTGTCCGTTAAAATATATAGGTCAAACTAGTCGCAAATTAAAAGGCCGGATTATATCACATAAAAGTGATTGTTCAAGACACGTACAGTCCTCGGCATTAACAGAACATGTAGTTAATAAAGAACACCAAATTGACTGAGATGGTGCTGAGATTGTCGATCAGGAAGCCTCTTACTATAAAAGACTTTTCCTTGAAATTGTTCATATTAATAAAGAACAGCAATCAACGAACAAAAAAACTGATGTGAACAATCTCAGCCCCATTTACAGTTATATCCTAAATTTAGACAATAATAGGTACAATGCACTAACTAATAACCAACACTAATATATGACAGTGCTGACAGCTAATCTCCAATTTCAAAATTTTTTTTTTGCTTACCTTTCAACTTTAAAAAAGTTTGTATGAATAATAGTTCAATATTTCATTTTCCAAAATAATGTCAGTAAATACACTTTGAAGACATACATTTTACCATACCAACCCTTTCTTTTATTTTCTCATGTACATACAAAATAGGTCAATTAACGTAATAATATACAGTAAAACAACAAAAAATAAAATATAAGAGGTTATTGTGTGTTTTTCAGGAGCTTACACTAAAATTAAAAGATTAATTCGTTTAATATAAAATTTGAGATGACTTGATACACCAAAGAAGACGGTTAATGTAACCTCATAGACGTCAAAAAATTTAAAAAAATAATATAAAAAGAACCTCTCGCCACCATTTTGTTGACTTTTCAATTCTTTTAAACAAATTCATGTAGGTTTTTATTAGAACATAAGACCCAAAGGGCATGCTCTTAGAATTATTTAGATATATTTATATGGGTACCTGTATAGTTTATCTATATATAGTTGTAATTTAATTAAGTTAATTATTATAATCTCTTGTTAACTTATTGTAGAAGTCCTGAAGAAGAGAAAAATATATATATATATATTAAAAGTATTAAACACTCCTTTAAGAGCGCATTTGAGGTAAGAACAGAAACTTTGGGTGTGACAACATCAATTACGAATCAATATGGTCTGATAACGCCTTTCTAATAAGAGTTAATGATATAGCTGTGACAGCCAAATTCAAATTTATTTAAAATATAGTTTCACAAAGTATACATTCAAAGGATACGATAAGATTACCCACAATGAACTTTACGTCTGTGCGTGCATCATCAGTCCTATCAGGAATTATAACTAATTAATATAGAAGTGTGTTACTTAAGTTTAACTTATCAATTAAAGCTTATTTAGGATAATAAGTCTATTTTCAAAGTTTTATCTAAATTATACTATGTTGGGAATTTGGAACCTTTGGTTGCACTAAAACAAAATTATGATTGTTTTCCACAAACCAAAACTACACTTTTTTTGCACTCGACGCGCGTTTCGCTAACAACGTTAGCATCATCAGGAGACGATAAACAATGAACTAAATTAATCTACGCTCTATCTTACATACAATCCTTTAGTGGGCGGAAATAAGACTAATAATTTGTGATTGATCACGATTTTTAATCCTATCTCCCCTCAACCAAAGAATAAAGTGTACTAAACGGGATGGGTCCTCTATCTTTATTTAAACTATTTCTGGATTTAATGATTTCCATACTTTCATATGCATTCAAAAGTCTTTTGTTTGGTACACTTTTTAGAAGTTTTAGGTTATCTAATGTGAATCTATGATTGTTTTCAAAAGCATGCTCGGCCACACTTGACTTTTCTGTTCTTCCGTATTTTAAGTGGCTATGTGCGAGATGCTTGCCGATATCAGATCTCTCAAAACATCATTCAAAACAATAAAAATAGTACATTAAATCACAATAAAACAATTAAAAGTTTGAGAGAAAAAGATGTTTTCCATCTAGTTATATTAGATAAAACAGATTATTTCGAAAGGGTAGATAACCTAATAAAAAATGGACCCTACAAACAAGTCCCAAAGAACCAAAAATGATTAACGAAGTAAAAAACACAATTAAAAAATGTAACAATATTATTACTGACAATATTAAATATAAACTACAAGTAAGCAATCCCACTATGCCGAAACTGTATTGTCTTCCGAAAATCCACAAGCCTGGAAAATCGGTTAGACCTATAGTTTCTGCTGTAGGATCACCTACTTACAACATTTCGAAATGGCTAGCAAACGAGTTTGAAAATTTACCGATAAAGGAAAAAGGTTTTTCTGTTCAAAATTCCCTTGAATTTATCAACAAAGTTAAAGATATTTCACTCCAAGAAGGTGAAATTTTAATCTCGTTTGATGTTAGTTCGTTGTTCCCTAGTGTGCCGATCCCCAATACCTTACAATACCTGGAGGAACTACTAAGAAAAAACAATCTAGAAGACAAACAGACTTTAGAATACCTATCTTTAACAAAACTCTGCATGAATCAAAATTACTTTCAATATAAAAATAACTACTACCAGCAATTAGAAGGAACCACAATGGGTAATAGTTTATCACCTTTTATCGCAAACCTATTTATGAGCAAATTTGAATCAGATATAAGTAAAGAATTTGAGTATTTACCCAGAGTATGGTTCAGGTATGTAGACGATGTGTTTGCAGTATTCAACACTAAAGTAACTAGTGTTGAAAATTTTATGGAAAAAATAAATAACAAATTTCCCACTATTAAATTTACTTATGAAAAAGAGAACAATGGTACACTGCCATTTCTAGACACTTTAGTTATAAGAAATAAAAATAAATTGGACTTTGACCTATACAGAAAAGGCACGGCCACCAACAGGTATATTCCAAATGACTCTTTTCATTGCTTACAACATAAGCTTGCAAGTTTGCACTTTTTAACATATAGATTAGTAAATTTCCCCTTAAACAAAGAAAGATTTGAAGCAGAAAAGAATAGGATTAGGAATATAGCTGGCGAAAACGGTTACGACGAAGGCTTAATAAATAAGCTGATAAATAGACATTCTTTTCAAAAGACCTTTCGGAATTCTACCTTTTTCAGACAAAAAGATACCTGCGACTCAAAATTTGTATCAATTCCTCATAATCCTAATTATACGAAAGGATTACACAAAGTATTTAATAACACCGGTCTTATATATCAATCCGGTAACACAATAAGAAGCTTACTAGGAAATCCCAAGGATAAAACTACAGTTCTAGAAAAAAGTGGAATTTACGAAATTAGTTGCATGGATTGTGACAAAAAATATGTTGGCCAAACGAGACGCTCTATTCAAACTCGTTTTAAAGAACACTTAGCACACTTAAAATACGGAAGAACAGAAAAGTCAAGTGTGGCCGAGCATGCTTTTGAAAACAATCATAGATTCACATTAGATAACCTAAAACTTCTAAAAAGTGTACCAAACAAAAGACTTTTGAATGCATATAAAAGTATGGAAATCATTAAATCCAGAAATAGTTTAAATAAAGATAGAGGACCCATCCCGTTTAGTACACTTTATTCTTTGGTTGAGGGGAGATAGGATTAAAAATCGTGATCAATCACAAATTATCAGTCTTATTTCCGCCCACTAAAGGATTGTATATAAGATAGAGCGTAGATTAATTTAGTTCATTGTTTATCGTCTCCTGATGATGCTAACGTTGTTAGCGAAACGCGCGTCGAGTGCAAAAAAAGTGTAGTTTTGGTTTGTGGAAAACAATCATAATTTTGATCTAAATTATAGGTTAATTTTTTGAAACTGCTTGTTTTTAAACTCTTCAGGCAACATACTAAAAATTTTTGGTATTGTACAAATTAAAGACTGCTTATACTTAGTAAAAGAAGTTTTTGGAACTGCTCCTTTATTTTTTGATTTAAATGCTCTAGGAAATTAGCTTTTTTCCCAGTTATTATTACTACAGATTTAATATATAACTGATTTATTTTTAAAACTTTAGCTTCTTTAAATAAACTTTCTGTATAAAACCGTATGTTTTTATTTATCATTATCTTTAGCACATATTTATGACTAATAATTAAGGAGTTTAATGTGGTCTTAAAAGCAGCTCACCACACCGGTATACAGTAGCAAATTACCGACTCTACAAGGACGTAGTAGATAGTTTTCAAAAGTTTAAAATTCATAATTGTTCCCAGTTGGTAGAATTTGTAGATCAATTTACACGTTAAATGTGCATCGAACAGAAATCCCAGGTATTTAACTTGATTTTTTCTACTTATTTCATCCAAACAATTACAGCATAATAATCCTATCTACATCAGAAGTTGAGGCAGCGCTAGCTTCCGTCATTGAAAAACATACAAAGTTGGACTTACCAGCATTCAAAGTCAAGTAATTTTTGTCAAACCATGATTTTATTACTTTCATTGCCTTTTCAGCCAGTTATTTAGCTGTTTTCCAGCACTTTGCTTTGATAATGATCACCGGATCGTCAGCGAAACATATTACTTCCACACTGAAAATTGAGAACAGAATTGGGCTAAGAACCGTTCCCTGTGGCACACCGAACTCTACGAGGCTTTTGGAGCTATGCACATCGTTAATTTTTACATCTTGAGTCCCATAGCTAATATAACTTTTAAACAAATGACATGTATGCAACATGTCTTATGCCTATTTTCTCCAACTATCTAAAAGAATTCGATGTGTCACACTGTCAAATGCTTTTCCCAAGTCAATAAAAATTCCCATACATTTTAAATTATTCTTCCGTACTGCATTTTTCCTTAAATCCGTATTGACTACTTGATAGAATGCTGTTTGCTTTAACATATTCATCAATTCATTTTGCAAGGCTGGTAGTTAACGCTATCGGCCGATAGTTATAAAGTAGTTTTTTATCGCCAGTTTAATGCACTGAAACGATAGTTGCATGCTTAAAGACCCTAGGAGAAACACCTGTGGTGGTAGTGGATTTAGGAGACAGCAAGATTATTCTTAATAAGCCGCATTAGATTTAAGTGATTTAATGTGCAGTATTAATTAGTTTTTTGTAATGTGCCTTAAATACATTGAATAAGATAACGATTTATTTTCGATGCGAAATTTTACTTTAGGCTGTTTGATTTTATCTGCCATTTTCCTACCGATCGATGCTGCTAAAAAAACGTATTAAAAGCTTCTACCACTTCCGCATCTATATCAACTTCTAGGCCACTTTCTGTAGCGATTGATGTTATTTTACAATGAGTAATTTGTTTTTCATCTGTAGCCTGGTTAACTAAATTCAATGTTTTTTTATGTAATTTTTAACTACAACTAACTTATCCCTAGAGTAACTATTTTTGGCTTCCCTAATAGTAATACTTAGCTTGTTTCTAAAATTTACAAATCTTTTATAAGAATCTGTTGTTTGTAAAGTTACACTTTAGTTTTTTAATTTATCTCTCATTCGTATCGAGTAAATCAATCCTTGGTTTATCCACGGCTTTAGTGTTCGATGCTTTCACGTTACATATTTACTCCCCGTAGCGTTACTTAAATGTTCACCTAATATTTTGATAATAGTATCAGCGCAAGACTCTGCATCATTACACCGAAATACCTCTTCCCATGTTTAATTGTTAACCGCATTATTTAGCTTTAAATAATCTACTTTTGTTATATACTTTTTGTTTTGAACTACCTCTGATATTCTGGTCTTACGGGTAAGTATTACAGAGAAATGATCCGAGTCACCGCTAGGCATACCTATGGAGCAAGGGTTGTAATGTTTATTGCTATTCCTAAGAAAAAAGTGATCTAAACACGACGTAATCTGCCCTTTTTAGTCAGTATATTCACCATATTTGCAAATCCAAATTGACTTAGACAGCTCAGATATTCAGTCACTAAATTATCCCTGGTTTTTAAAAGATCGATATTTATATCCCCCAAAAATATTTTTGTGGCGAGTTTGTTGGCAATCTTTTTGCTATACCAGGTGTAACAAGGGATAGGTACGGCAACTTATCACCTTTATTTTTAAGAATAAAATTGTGAATTTTTGGAATTTTACAGAACTGATAAAAGCTCAAAACTGTGTCCTATTGACACATGTCAAACTGTTAGTTTCTAAGAAAATGAGGTTAACTTTTGATTTTTAAATGAAACACCCTGTATATGTCTGTGGATGTGAAGAGATATACGTTTATGTCATTTTGACAAGTTTGAAAAAATATATTTTTTTTACATTTTAAAGTTTTTTTCCAATATGTTTTGATTGACAGCAGTAAAAACATCTACCAATACCTACGGCTTAAAAGAATCTTTAAAATACAGGAGATATGAATAGCTAAAGGTTTAATTCACATTTTTCTACTTTAAGACGAATGAAAACCCTTTGGTATACCTACTTTTTCTGAAACGACATTTTCTTATACATCAGATTGAGTTTGTAATTTAAGTTATAATAAAAATTTCTTAAGTTATAAAAGGTAAAATATGTAAACTTATTTAATTTTTAATAAGTAAAAAAGACGGCACACCAAGAAAGAAATACAGTGACAATTTTTAATTCGTCAACCTAAATTCATGTCATCTCGAATTCTGACTCGAGAGAGTGTCTTTTTCTGGGTAACAGTGGCGTGCTGTCTACTTATTAAAAATTTAATTAGTTTAAATATTTTATTTTTCATTACTCAAGTAATTCCTAAGTTAAATCGGAAAACTCTAACTGATGTGCAACAAAATGTCCTTTCAGAAAAAGTTAGTGTATTCGTGTTCATTCATCTTGAAGTAGAAAAATTTCTGCCATATTTTAAAGATTCCTTTAAAGCCGTAGGTTTTGGTAAAAGTTTGCATTGACGCCAATCGAAAAATATTAGAAAAAACTGTAAAATGTTTAAAAATTTATTTTTTTTCAAACTTGTGAAAATGACATATGAATGACAAAACGTGTTTAGAATGCCTTTATGTCTTCAAGCATAATGACGTAAACAAAGCCTTCCATTTATACAATTTTGTGCTTTTGTCAGTTCTGTAACATTCCAAATTTGCAGAATTCTATTCTTAAAAATAAAGATGCTAAGTAGTCGTACCTATCCCTTTTACACCCGGTAAATACCTGTTAACCCTAAGACCGACTTATTTTTATTAATAACTACTCTAGGGAACTTAAAATTACCTAAAAATTATTTAACTGGCTAGTATTTTAAAATATATCATTTCCTGGAATATTTTATTTTTTTCAAATTCCAAAGCTTGTTTGTCTCCGAGATTGCTACTATATCAAAATAGACATAAAGTGAACTTAGATACCCTATAGATTATTAAAATTTTTATTTAGACTAGATGTTTCGTTCCCGCTCAATTATATTGTAAATATTTTGGCTTAGAATTTTTGTTTATTTTTTGTTTTCTAAATTTGCGTAAAATTACAATTTTCCTTTTTTACTCATTGTTAATGCAATTTTCTGCGAACAAGTGATTATATACTATAAGTCTAAGTTTCTTACATTTTATTAAACAAGGCACTTGATAAACTTTATTGTTTATCCCATACCTAATTTCCTATTATCCTTGTTTCCATAATGTTCCGCTTATACCCCGCACCCCTATGGAACCAAAGACAGCTGTATCGCATGAGAGAAACGGCAAGTGCAAGCGCGCCTCCCGCGCTAAATCAGTTCACGTTGACAAGGTCGCTGAAAACATACTACATCTCAGCAACTGAGTTTCGACAAAAAACTCGCAAGTGAACCACATTTTACATATAAGAAAAACTCGAGATTATTGGTGTTAACTTGGATATCCTATTCTCCAGAATCCTCCAGGAATTCGGGGTAAGTCGAGTGCCTATTTTTTTCGGGATATTTTCTTTATTGCTACTGCTATACGGCAGGTTTTATTTCTGGCCCTATCCGCCATTGATACTTACAATTTACAATACAATAATTAAGATCGAGTTTCTAAATGTAAAATTTAACGACTGTTTGAGCGTTTGAATCAGCTTCCCTAGTTTTACAGTCCACTATAAAAAAAAAATCTTAATTTGTGGATCGCCCATCTTTGTCCGCCCCGAACATTTGGCCTTCATAAGCCGGATAGTCGGGTAACGCGAAAACAACCCTTAACTTTTACAGTGTGGTTACTCGATTTTTCGGTTACATAATTAAAATTCTAAGCGCAAAAATAATTAGTTTTTTGCCATATACATACAGACCTTTATTTGCAATAAATATTTTAGTTGATTTGCGCTATGATAGTTGTGTAACATTTTGCAAAACAGAATTTACAAAAGTCATCCTGCATGATTTTCTAAAATATTTAAAGAGTGTGCTCTTATAAAATTCACCTATATAATAAAAAAATTGATACTGTTGGATTTTAAGCTGCACAAAAACGACCTTGATTTATTTCATTTCAGAGTTAAACGTAAATAGAATAAAATCGGTATTCACAGCTGAGTATCCCTTTTTTTTTTCTTTTGGTATATTTTGGGACATATTAAAAAATACTTGTTGATTTTTCTACATTTTACAATAATGCCCGATCTTGAGGAAAAAATAGCCCGTGCTAAAGCGTTACGACACACCGCTATTGATCAGTTGCAATTAATGACAGAGGCGGCCAAAAAGGCTAAAAATGACGCAACGGCTAAAAATCGGTTTAAGGTTGGATATCGAAATATTAAATCGATTCAAAAGTCGTTTGATAAACATCATAATGCCCTTTTGGCACTTATTTGTACTGATTCAGCACAGCTAACCGCTGAAAATAAAATAGCTACTTCCATTATGACTTTGTTGCAGGATGTAGAAACTATGTATTATGAAATGTTTGAGCTTCCTTTGGAAGATCCTGCCCTAGTGGGTCCTGCTTATAACAGCACCATGATTCAACCCCAAAATCAAACCCATGAAATGTCTTATCTACCAAAACCTACCTTGCCTACCTTTAATGGTGACATAAAAAACTTTCCCACTTTTATCCAAAGCTTTGACGCTTTATATCATACAAACAAATCTATTTCTAATATAGATAAATTAAAATGCTTACGCTTGTGCTTGCAAGGCACCCCTCTTGATCTTATTTCAGATCGCCCTGTCTTAAATGATAATTATATCACAGCCTATCAAATTTTACAATCTCGTTACAATAACCGTAGGTTACAGGTTGTTACTCACTGGAAAGAGATAGAAAACTGTCCGGCATTGACCCACGAAAATGCCCAACAATTACGTAATTTATTGGACACATTCAATCTCGTTACAATAACCGTAGGTTACAGGTTGTTACTCACTGGAAAGAGATAGAAAACTGTCCGGCATTGACTCACGAAAATGCCCAACAATTACGTAATTTATTGGACACATTCAATAAAAATATTTCTGCTTTAAAGTCCCTTAAAATGAAACCAGAGAACCTGGATTTATTTTGTTTTTATGCAATTTTTGCTTGATAGATTAGATCCGTATACACGGAAAGCTTTTGAGCAACATCATGCCTCTAACGACATACCTATCTACACTGATGTTAAAGATTTTTTGCTTAAGCATTGTACGGCTCTGGAGTCCGTACCTTCAAAAAATAAAGAGTCCAAGACCCCGTATAATAATAATCAAAAATCGCCACCTCGCGGCCCAAATTCAAACAATACAAACCCTAATAAAAAAAATGCGTTCATGGTGCAGGGGCAACAGCAAAATTCGCCTACTATTTGTTTTCTGTGCGGCCCCCCCGGTCAACACATTATTTATCGGTGTCCTGCATTTTTGAATAAAACCCCACGTGAAAGATATGAAATCGTTACGAATAAGCGCGCATGCGTAAATTGTCTTGCTACTGCGCATCTCCAATCTGCGTGCCGATCGCAAAAACGTTGTCTTACGTGTAAAGGTTCCCATCATTCCCTTTTGCATGACTATAACCTAACCCAACCGTCTACTCATGCGCAGACGACGCCTTCCCCACCTAGTGCGGAAAAAGCCGCCAAACCTGCGGCCAACCAAACGCAACCTGCCGGTTATCATATTGGATTTTCTAATGTTAACAGTCAAGCTTCAGTATTACACAGTTCTCTACCACATTGCGTGAACGAATCGAATATTCTTTTGTCTACCATTATGTTAAAAATTCAAGATTCTTTTGGAAATTGGTATACCGTTCGTGGTATTGGTGATAGTGGTGCAGAAGCTTCGTTTTTAACAAAAAGCCTAGCTAAAAAATTAAATTTAAATAAATTTAAAACAAATATTTCTTTAAAAGGCTTGGAAGGAATGAAGTCGAGCGTTAAATTTTACGTTCATGGCACCATAGGGTCATTACAAGAACCTGATTTCAAATTTAATTCCGATTTTTTAGTGGTGGATAATATTTGCAACTATTCTCCCCCTACAAATTTTGACATTTCAAAATTGAACTTCTTGAAAACACTTAAGTTAGCTGATGACAATTTTTGCCAAGCTGGAAAAATAGATATCTTACTAGGTAACGATATTTGGCCCTATACCTTACGCGATGGTAGACTTTACCACGGTCCAGACCAACCCGTTTGCTATAATACAATTTTTGGTTGGACGATAGGAGGAAGAGTTTGTGCTTCTTCTACTCTACCAAAATCTATACAAGGATTATTGGCAATCTGTCTCAACGAAACATTAAGTACCACATTACAAAAATTTTGGGAAATCGAAGAAGTCCCTGACGTCAAATCGGTTTCACCAGAAGACATTTTTTGTGAAAATTACTATAGACAAACTACTACAAGAAACGCTGAAGGGCGCTACATCGTATCTCTTCCCTTTAAAATAAGTTGTCCCGATTTTGGAGACACGCGTGCCCTTGCACTAAAAAGACTTTTTTCTCTTGAAAAAAGGCTGCTACAAAATAAAACGTTTTACGACACCTACTCGAACGTTTTCCGTGATTATTTAGACCAGAATCATATGCAAGTGGTCCCTAGACCTCTTGATTCTGAAATAAATAATTACTTTTACATTAGCCACCATGCGGTGTTCAAAAAAGACTCGACGTCTACCCCTCTGAGAATAGTTTTCAACGCGTCAGGCGCCGTCCCAAGAAAATGTTCTCTCAATTCTGCTGTCCACATTGGACCCAAGTTGCAAGCCGACCTAGTCAAAATTTTATTAAATTTTCGACTCCATAAAATAGGAATGATCTGTGATTTAAGACAGATGTATCGAAACGTAGAAATCACCGAAAACCAAAGGAATTTTCAACGAATTCTTTGGCGTTTTTCGACAGACTGTCCTATTTCAGATTTTCAAATTAATACCTTGCTTTTCGGTGTAAGTTGTTCTCCTTACTTGGCTATACGCACTCTTTTACAATTAGCTAATGAGTGCGACGACTTGCCCTATGCGTCCGAGGTATTACGCCATTATACTTATATTGATGATTGTGTCTTTAGTTGTCGAGATATTGACACAGCAATTATTGTCAAAAAACAATTAATTGAACTTCTACGTAGAGGTAGGTTCGAAGCTCGTAAATGGGCAAGTAACTTTCCTACTGTGCTCTCTGATTTGCCGGAATCACATGTGCAAACGCAGGCTTTATCTTTTGAATCTGTGCATGATGATCAATCATTAAAAATTTTAGGATTAAAGTGAAACCCTCAAACTGATAATTTTTTCTTCGCTGTTGATTGCAATCAAAGCGTGCAAGAGTGTACTAAACGATCAATTTTGAGTTTTGTTGCGAAGTTGTATGACCCTTGTGGTTTTTTGACACCTGTCACTTTTTTCGCAAAATTTTTAGTGCAACATCTCTGGTCTTTAGGACAAGATTGGGATCAAAAGGTTCCCGCTGAAATTTTAGATATTTGGCAAAAATACAAATCTGACTTTGTATATTTACAAAATTTTCAAATATCTCGAGAACTAGAGATTACAGATGCAGAATCGATACAATTAATCGGTTTTAGCGATTCTAGCGAAAAGGGCTATTGCGCTGTTGCCTATTTTCGGGTTCTTTACAAAAATAGTTCAATAAAAACGTTTTTTATTTTCGGAAAATCTAAAGTTGCTCCCTTAAAACGCAAAAGCTTACCGCGTCTAGAGCTGTGCGCGTGCGTACTTTTAAGCAAACTATTGCATTTTATTGTGGAAACATTCTCGGAAAAAATTAAATTTTCCAATATGTACGCTTTCACTGATAGTACAGTAGCATTACAGTGGATAAAAGCGTCCCCTCATATGTGGCAAACTTTCATTAGCAACCGAGTTGCTTATATACAAGAAAGAATAAGTGCCAATTATTGGTATCACGTCCCTTCTGCGCAAAATGCTGCCGATTGCGGAAGTCGTGGGCTTTTACCTTCCGAATTAATTACATTTGAATTGTGGAAATACGGACCTTCCTTTTTATTTGAACCAGAAAGCAAATGGAGTTTTTTACAAGTTGAATTATCAAGTTCAAAAGACGCCCTTGAAGAAAAAAGGCGTACCGTGTTTACGTCTTTTATTTCACAAAATTTGACCTTTTTCTGAAATACAGTTCGCTGGGTAAAATAAAAAGAATTGTCGCCTATTTCTTCCGTGCGATCCTTTTATTTAAAACTAAACGAAAAAATCGCTTACCTCAAAAGCATTTAGTGCTTTCTGAGTTACATTCTGCATTAATATTTTTAACTAAACACGTACAATCAACTTGTCTACAAAATGAAATTATTTCTGTCCAAAATAAGCAAATACCCAAGAGCCTTAAAAAATTAGACCCTTTTATCGATTAATCAGGAATTTTACGAGTCGGAGGTCGTATCTGTAATTCAAACCTTTCTTACGATCGGAAATTTCCGATCCTTTTACCAAAATCTTGTAAATTTACAGACTCGCTTATTTATGAGATTCATCTTACTCATCTACACTGTGGCATACACGCTACACATTTTTTACTTCTACAGAATTTCTGGATTCTTTCTGCAAAGAAGGCTATCTCCAGTATTCTTTCCCGCTGTCTTATTTGTTGGAAAACTAAACCTGATACTTTTCAACCAAAAATGGGAAATTTACCCAGATATCGCTTTATTGAAGATCGTGCCTTTCTGCATACGGGTGTGGATTTTTGTGGCCCTTTTCAACTCCACGTTACAGCTAGGTTACTCAACTCTTTAACTGTCAAAGCGTATGTAGCTTTATTTATTTGTTTAAGTGTCAAAGCCGTGCATTTAGAGCTTGTCTCTAGCCTTTCCGGTGAGGCTTTCCTTAGTGCTTTGCGTAGATTTTTTGCTCGAAGAGGCAAAAGTAAGGCTATATACTCGGACTGCGGCACGAATTTTATATCTTCGGACAAGTACGTTCGACAAATTTTTGCCCAATGCCTCGAACAAGAGGCGGTAGAATGGCATTTCAATGTTCCCACGGCTAGTCACATGGCTGGAATCTGGGAAGCCAATATTAAATGCGTGAAAAAACATATAACTCGTGTAGTAGGTACACAGATTCTTACTTACGAGGAACTGTATACTGTGCTTACCCAAATCGAAGCGGTACTTAACAGTAGACCTATCAGTGCTATATCTTCTGACCCTTCCGATTTAACGGCATTGACCCCGGGTCACTTCCTTTCACTTGCACCCTTATCTACAATTCCTGACCCCGATTTTACTAAAATCGAAACTAACCGCCTAACTAGATGGCAGCTCTTACAGAGGATGCACCGAGATTTCTGGAATCGTTGGAGAAACGAATACGTACACACCTTGCAACAGAGATCTAAGTGGCAAGAAAGCAATTTTTCAAGTGTTGAACCAGGTACTCTTGTTTTGGTCAAAGATGATAATTTAAATCCTCTTGAGTGGTCACTGGCCCGGATTACTGAAATTATACCTGGTGCAGATAAGATACCAAGGGTAGCAATTGTGAAAACTGCTAAAGGACCTTTTTTTTGGCTTAGAATTTTTGTTTATTTTTTGTTTTCTAAATTTGCGTAAAATTACAATTTTCCTTTTTTACTCATTGTTAATGCAATTTTCTGCGAACAAGTGATTATATACTATAAGTCTAAGTTTCTTACATTTTATTAAACAAGGCACTTGATAAACTTTATTGTTTATCCCATACCTAATTTCCTATTATCCTTGTTTCCATAATGTTCCGCTTATACCCCGCACCCCTATGGAACCAAGGACAGCTGTATCGCATGAGAGAAACGGCAAGTGCAAGCGCGCCTCCCGCGCTAAATCAGTTCACGTTGACAAGGTCGCTGAAAACATACTACATCTCAGCAACTGAGTTTCGACAAAAAACTCGTGAGTGAACCACATTTTACATATAAGAAAAACTCGAGATTATTGGTGCTAACTTATATCCTATTCTCCAGAATCCTCCAGGAATTCGGGGTAAGTCGAGTGCCTATTTTTTTCGGGATATTTTCTTTATTGCTACTGCTATACGGCAGGTTTTATTTCTGGCCCTATCCGCCATTGATACTTACAATTTACAATACAATAATTAAGATCGAGTTTCTAACTGTAAAATTTAACGACTGTTTGAGCGTTTGAATCAGCTTCCCTAGTTTTACAGTCCACTATAAAAAAAAATCTTAATTTGTAGATCGCCCATCTTTGTCCGCCCCGAACACTACAGATATTTAAATGTATAACGCTAATATCGCTCCCAGATTCCTTTATTTTAGCGTTATTATCTTCGTAGCTGCAATCTAGAATTAGGTAATTATCTATTATTGCACTTGGATCCATTATAAAGATTAATTTTTGCAATAGTTTACATACATTTTCTTTGGTCTATGGTTTTATTAAAACAACTGGCTACTTTCTATCATATTAGGTATATGAATTTCTGATCTGATACGGACCGGTCCCGAGTCTTCATTGACTTTGGCCAAAATTTGACCGCTTCTCTGCCATACAAAACGATAGCCATATTGAAGGGAAAATTTAGCGGCCTGATAAATTTGCCTAATTTGGACAAATGCTCCATTTTATTTTGGCTGCACGAGTTTAATTGTGCTTATATCCTCTAATGTTATCGTTATATCAATGTAATTAAGTACCTTCATAGATTTTTCTTAACAAAATCGATGTCTTCTGTAGGAACATTACAGATCCCCAATATTACCAGATTTTCTCTTATATGGTTGTTATCTTCACGCTGTGCAAAACTTTTTACGTGCTCTAGTTTCGATCTTAACTGCTGCTTTTCGCTCTTAGTTTGCTTTAATGATTCCTCCATTATCTCATTCTTTTGTCGTTCATATTCAAACATTTTATTTATAAATACCATCGAGTCCTGAATTTCTTGCATTCCGATGTGCTAAATATGTGACTGGAATTACCAAATAAACGACCTGCTCGCAGATCTCTGTTTTCTATACCACTGTGCGCCGCCTCCTGGTAGTCACCAAAAAAGCCTTTGTGTACGGCCCTGCAGAAGAGAATCTGTTTCCCGCTGAAGTATGCGAGCGTCGACTATGCGGCCAGTACCCATGTTTAGGGAAGAAGACTTTCTATCACTAACCTTCATGTTTTCTCTAACCTCAACATGTTTACATTTTCCGCAAGATCAAGATAGTTTATGTTTCTCAATACACTGGACCTCTTCTTCACTCACCCCTACGCAGCCAGGGTGGTACGAATTTTTGCATATATCGCTTTGTTTTTCTTATATTTTCGTCGCAAGCACTACACATTATTTTTTCCATGATTACTTGTTTTTGCGCGCGAAATTGAACTAATGTTATACTTAGTTTACAATAAACCTGAATCCAACTCTTAGAAATTAAGTTCGGATCCAAGATTACCAATTTGCTGGGTAGCTATAAAAAGGAATTGACAGCAGAGAAGATGATCAAGGTGATTAAAATAGGAAAAAAGAGGGATAATAAATCTCGGTCGCTAAAAGTAGAGTTAGTTCGCTAAAAGTACTAATAACTGAAAATAAAATGTCTGATATCCACAACTAAAAAAAGGCCCAAAATTAAAAATTATTTAATTTATTTTATTTTAAAGGAAAGGTGTTTAAAATTAGAAGAAATTAGAAGGTGTTTATGGACATCAAGATAGCAAAAGAATTACTAATAACTGGAAATAAAATGTCTGAAGGCACAAAATTAAAAATGATTTAACCCCGATTCAAAACAAAAGTATTTAAAAGTGGGAAAAAAGGTTATTATTCAACAATATATTCTAAATACTGCCCTGAAGAGCTCTTAAAGCAATAGAAAAAACATTACAAGTTTTTGGCATGTCGATGGTCTAAAAACTAGAATTAATGAGCTGCTTCGTTTTATTTTCTAAATAAGATGTTTTGTTGATTATTGAGAGTTGGCTCCGCGAATACTGGATTATGAATGATCGATGAAGTAATTTAATATGTTTCTGTGTGATCAAAAAACGTAGAGGAGTGTTAATATGGATTACATTATTTTTAGAAAACCCGGTTTGTTCAGTCGACATTCTCAGACAAGACTATTTAAACTGTGGGTTTCATATTTTGGGTCATTAATAAATGACGACTCTAAAAAATGCGTTAATAAATAGCTAAATAGCTACTTAAAAAATAATTGATTCACTTTAAGATTTAGTGCCTTTTCCTAGTTTGATAGTCTATGGACAAATCAGGCAAAAAGGGGGGTTCGTGTGTAAATCGTACTAACTTTATGCCGATAAGCTAACTTTGTTAAGGGTAGCTCATAGATCACTAGGCTTGTTGTCATTCTGGTTTTTTTGAAGTCATTGCCCCCGCCACTTTTTTGCATAGTACTTTTAAAAACGTTGTATCTTTCTTATAAATTATCATAAAGAGTCGAAGAGAAGTCATGGAAACACATGATAAAAATGTTTTCTATAAAAAAGTTCAAAATTTTTCTTTGTTTTGTCACAAAAAATTAAAAACCTAATTTTTAGTTTTTTTTTTAACAGTTATTTATTTTCAGAAGCCATTTGCAACTATATTAAAGCAAAATTTTAAAAAAAGTTTGAAATAAAACTTGTAGAGTAACCATTTTTATTTAATTTGATGTATAGAAGTTATATGTGCACTTGTATATTACATTTATTTCAATGGAAAAACAAATTGGTTGGCACTAGAAAGACCACGCGCAAAGTGAAGTTGTTTTTTAAAAGCTTTTATTTAACTTCACCACTATGTATGTATGTATGTATGTCTCTACGTCAAAACTATATCAAAACGCTCAGTTTTTCCGATTACAACGAAAATTGGTATACGGGGGTTTTTTGGGATAAGGAATTCAAGATGGACGATTTTTGGTCATGTTTCGCAAACCAATTTTAACTAACTTTTGGTGTGCGTTTATAGTTCCGGTGACAATACAATAATATGGTATTTTAGGGCACCCACCTCCCCCTTAGAAGGGAAGTGGAGGGTGAAAATATTTAGTTGGTTCGATTTCAATTAAAATTGGCACACAGGGGTTTTTAAGAAAGGGTATTATGAATTTTTGTTCAGATTTGAAAATTTCAACATGGCGGATTCAAAATGGACGATTTAGAGTACAAATTTAAAAATTTAAAAATTATTTTATATAAAAAAAAGCTTTTCAAATACAACCTTTTAGAAAATATAAAGTGCACTAAAAAGTAGAAAATAATTTCGAAGCATTCTGATATCATAATAATAAAAGCGATGGGCTCAAATTAAAACTAACACGGTGGAATTTACTAAAAGGGTTTAGTCTATTTTAGAACGGTCCTAAGTTTATATGAAATTTTTGGTTTTAAGCATTTTAAACCAACCCTCCTTGAAGAATATGAATAAATTTGTTTATTGAATATACATCTTAACACAATCTTTTGTTGGATTTAAGAAGAAAGTTTCAATTTAGAAGAAAAGAAAATTTAAAAATTTAAACCCACGCGGATTTTAAATAGTAAATACTCTGTAGAATAAATTAAAATTGGGGTTATATGTCATTCTAATTAAAACTTACCCTTGTTCATTAATTTTTCCAATTAATACTTGATGTCACACTACGATTTAGATGGGTAATAATAAAATAAGGAGTAGATTAATTTTGTATTTATTTAAGAGGTGTTTTTATTTATGAAAGGTATTAAAAAACTTCAATACAAGTTTTGTCTAAATTTCTGTCACTGTCGAAATGTCAGATTCTAAATATTAGCTGCGTTGAAATCACAAACAGCGAGTTCGGAGTTCTTAACTCTGCTTGTACCTTGGCTTGCACCAACCTCTACTGATGAAAGCTCTACAGCTTTGAAATGGGTGGGCTTTCAGTAAGGAAAGTTTTCTTGAGTGCGCTTTTAGATAACCTCAATGTTTTAATATCAGTTTGTAAATAAATTAATAGTTGTTTTGGGTTTTTTGTTTGGTATATTTTTCGTGCATAATCAGTGACCTTCACTTATGTTTGTTTTGCCTAGTAGTGCCCTCATAGATATATTTTTTTGTACTGAAACGGGTTCAAAATATGGCGTTTTTCTGGACAAAATTGAAGGTGTTTTATGGGTCAATGAACAACTTGGGATATTAAATAAGGTAAATTGATCCTTGTAAAAACGGTTACTTAGGGAAAATATAAACGAACTTATTACCAATTGCTACAAAACAATCCTTTCTGGGGGCTATAAATTTAAACCACCCCCCAGAGGTGGTCTAAAAAATCACCAACTTTCTAACCTCAAACACAGATAATGAAGCTATTATGTGCCAAATTTTTAGCGTATTCACCATTTGCCATTTTGAAACCTGTCAAAAAAAAATTAGTTTTAGGGCATTTTCTCTTAGAATAGAGTACATTTTGAGAAAAAAAGCACTTTTTCAGTGGTATTTTGCAATAACAATAAAAAATAATCAATAACTTTGTGTAGTTTGTGTATGGGTAAGTGTTTTTGTAAAATTGGTTTTAAAATTTAGTACCCCTCACAGGTGTAAATATTTAGCCTTGTGTGGGGTACTATTTTAGATCTTAGTAAATCCCACTGACAATGTCCATCCATATATCACAGAAATGTTAGGGTAGCTTGGGTCGAGTTGCGTTGGATATACTTAATAACCTAGCATTTCTCTCCTTTATAGTGCACTCAGATTCTGGCGAACAATCATAATATGATCAATAGCATAAATTTATCGAGTCAATATGGCCAAACTGATATCAGAATGCTAAAAATTATTTTTTACTTTTTAGTGCTCTTTATATTTTATGAAAGCTTGTATTTGAAAAGCGTATTTTATATAAAATTATTACCACATATGCTATAATTTTAATTGGCGGCCCGCGCGGCGAATTAGAGGCATGCGTATAATTAGGCAATAATCAGGTGATTTTCGATTATTGTTTTTAAACTTGGAAAAGAGCAACCATGTCTGAAGAAATTAATTTGTGTGTTTCTGCGTAATATGTCAAAAAAAAGATAAAACAAGCACTGCTTCAGAATATTCTTTAAGAAATATACAAAGGTAAGTAAAGTTAAAAAATTAGATTTAATGTTTTAAATATTTTAATACATATTTTTTTAGAACTGGAGACACCGCTATAAATAATGGAGTTTAGTACCTGAACAGAGAGACTTTGTATTTTTAAAGTTTAAATTTGTTTTAATATTTCTTAAATACAACCTACTTTTAATTTTCCTTTTTTATAAATTTCTTATAAACAAATATTGTTGAGAAAACTATATTTTTTTTATTTTTTCATCATAAAAATATTACCAACCAAGTATGTCCAACTTAGTTTCCTCAAAATCGAATAAAAAATAAAAAAGTTATAAATACTTAAAAAATACATCTTTCCGCCATTTTCAAATCAGCATATTTGTTTAAAAACGCATGTTCTAGAATAACAAAGGGTTTAAACTTAATATACTAAACCTATTCAACAAGTTTAGGTTATCTGCAAAAAGTTACTGTAGTTTTGGGTAATATCATGAATCCCAAATATAGCCCAAAAACCTCTATTTTTGACCAGTACCTCAAAACCTTCTTAACCGAAAGGAATCTTTGAACCCAGTTTAAACTCAGAATCAAAAAGGCTATCTTTTTTATTAAAACTTTTTTTTTGTTAATAAATAATTTAAAAAAAAACTTAAAAAAATACGGGTTTCCGCCATTTTTAATCCGCTATATTGTATTAAAAACGAATTTACCAGAATGACACGAAACGTGGTCTATGGGCTACCCTTAACAAAATTAGCTTATCGGCACAAAGTTAGCACGACTTGCACACGAAAGTCGATTTGTCCATAGACTATGAAGTACAAAAAAGCACAAAATCTAGGAATAAATAATTTTCGTATTTTCTAACCGATTTTAAATAATTCGTCCTGGCCCCAATCTTAAAAAACGTCCTCCGTCTTAAATTTTGATTTGAAATGATAAAACTAATTTTTTTTAAAGAAATTTTAAACCATTAAATTCAGAAAAGTATTGACAAATCCACAGCAAAAAAAAACACTATTTATCTAAAACTTCCGACATCTTGTATCTTTAATAAATGTCATTTTATTGCTACCTTTGGATTCACTTCGGAAATAGTAGTATTCCTAACAGTGCACAAAGTGGCGCTTTACCGCAAGGGAAAGCAGTTCGACAAACGACGCGAAGCAGAGTTCCTATAAGCTTTAAGTGCAGGAAAATGGCTTTGCACATGTGTAAGGAACAGTATTTTTTTTCGAGTGCAAAAACTACATTTTTTAAAAACAGGTGTGCGGAAAAAAATTTCGAAGTAAATTTTTTTTCGCATAAGCAAAAGTGAAGAATGCTAAAATTAGCTTTTTGCGGTCACTCTTTAGAAAAAAGACTTATTTTCATTAAAAATTATTTTGTCTATACCTGTTTTAATATCATTATATTCCACCATCCATTTCAAGATTCCTTCTCTATCATTCACTGTAGGTGCTTTAATCGTAAAACTTTCCAAAAATATTCTTTTCAGCTGTGGAGCTATTTCCCTCGTACTGCTGCAGCAAATTAAAATGATGGGGAACTCGTTGTTTTCTAGCAAAATGTTGAGTTGACCTATAAAGGAGTTGATAAGACGCTCGTCATATTGGGATTCGTTATTTTTGCCAAAGTTCTGTAAGAAAAACGAAATTAGGCAAATAATTTTCTTGTTAGGAGAAAATAATGTCACAGGAGAATTAAAGGAAAAGTTACTTGTTAAAAGTCGCACACGCGACTAATTTGTTTAGAGTTTGCCCAGACAGCACACTTTGTCCCAAGTACGTACATTTTACGTCCATTTTAGGTCGGTACGTACCTGGACATAAAAAGGACGTACAATGTACGTACGGTAATGAAAGTACAATTTACGTACGGAAACTTATGGACGTAATAACTTAAAGCCTGATTTTTCTGGAATGACTTTTTTGAAAATAACAATCCTTTTTTTTGGGATGTCCTAACAAAATATTTTTATTTTACATTGTTATTTTTTAATTAAAAATTTATTCTATTTTTAAAATTATTCCTGACTAAAAAAAGTATTACTTGCTACGAAAAAATTAACCCATCAGTTTTGTATCGTGATGAGTCGTTTTATTACCTAAATTAATAGAATTGTCATTTCGTTCATTAAAAAATAAACAAATTAAAAGTTCGCAATATATATGAATAAGTTAGGTATTAAAGGTATTACTTAATATGGTATTTAAAAAGATAGAAACAAAAATATTTGACTCAGCCCAGGATTGAACCCTCGACATAAAGCATTTCAAACACACGCTCTGTCAATTACACCTACTGCTCTTTAGCTTTCATTTTGCAGAAGCATTATTTGAACCTTTCCCTGTGACACCGCCTCCAATGGTCACGTGACCTTTCGACAGTTTCTGTAGTATTCTGTGAACCATAATTATTTAATTTAACACTTCAACCAATGGAATATTTTGTTAATATAGTTAATTTTAAATAAATCTAAAATTGTAACAGGTAATAAAGCCTTTAAAGAGTAAACACACGTTTTCAACTCCTTTTTCCTTTAGAGTTTGGCAACCCTGCTTGTTGTTTGCTTCTTTTGTTTTTCACAGAGTATCGATTTTGGGATTATGTGAAGCGGATTTTCGTTTCGTGTTTGTGCACCATTTTTCTTTCTGATCAACACGTGAATATAAGTAATTTATATTTTTGTGTGAAGTTCCGTCTTGGGAACCTTGTTTTGTGTTGCGTTATCCAAATAGCGCTCTTTTTGCGTACATTTTAAAGTAATTGTTGGTTTGACTTGCCTATTTTATGGGAGGTTTATCCAACTTATAATTATATTAAAGGCTGAAGACACAATTAAAAATACAAGCTACTAGATACTGTACCAATGACACGACTATGAAAATTTGTATCTCATTAACGAAAATGG
This sequence comes from Oxystoma pomonae, assembly GCA_963921995.1. NCBI lineage: Eukaryota > Metazoa > Arthropoda > Insecta > Coleoptera > Brentidae > Oxystoma > Oxystoma pomonae. The sequence continues at coordinate 28,674,430 of OY998169.1, forward strand.
CGCAAAAAAGTGTGGTTAGAAATGACTGTAATCTGTATTTAGTGTCGCTTGTATTTTCAATTTTGCCTTCAGCTTAAAGGCTTATTTAGAATAGCACGCAGCAGCTTACGCTGACAGGCGTCAATTTTTTTATTTGTTAATTCATGGTCAATTTATAGGTGAACAGTGGAAACTTTTTTTTTACTTTATAAATAGAACTTTACTTTCAGTAAGTGATGGACAGTGTTTTAAGTATCCTTCATAATTAGAATTTTTGTTATAACGCATGCTCTGTCACTTAACAAGAAAGACAGTGAAGAAGTTAAAAAACCTCCAAATCAGTTACTTCAACCGAAAAGAAACTAAAAAACAAAGGATCAAAAGATCTTGGGTGGAAATAACGAAAATTCAAACTTGGATGAGTATCCCACAAGGAACACACAAAAGATCAAAGCGAAAAGAGAAATGAATAAACGATGTTTCGCCCTGGGTAACCAGCGTGGGCTCATCAGTAGTTTCACTGGTCACCCTCCACTATACATCATTAAACACCATCATACACTTAGATTTCCAACCTTGAACCACTCACAAACAGGCATCGTTCTGCACTGGTACTTACTTATCCAAGTTACCTAATACGAATTCGTCCTGGCGTGTTAATATTTCCAGTAGGATTATGCTCCTAAGGCAATTAAAACAAAGAAGAAGTTAAAAAACCTCCAAATCAGTTACTTCAACCGAAAAGAAACTAAAAAACAAAGGATCAAAAGATCTTGGGTGGAAATAACGAAAATTCAAACTTGGATGAGTAAGTTGAAGTAACTGATTTGACTTGACTTCTTCTTTGTTTTAATTGCCTTCGGAGCATAATCCTACTGGAAATATTAACACGCCAGGAAGTATTCGTATTAGGTAACTTGGATAAGTAAGTACCAGTGCAGAACGATGCCTATTTGTGAGTGGTTCAAGGTTGGAAATCTAAGTGTATGATGGTGTTTAATGATGTATAGTGGAGGGTGACCAGTGAAACTACTGATGAGCCCACGCTGGTTACCCAGGGCGAAACATCGTTTATTCATTTCTCTTTTCGCTTTGATCTTTTGTGTGTTCCTTGTGGGATACTCATCCAAGTTTGAATTTTCGTTATTTCCACCCAAGATTTTTGATCCTTTGTTTTTTAGTTTCTTTTCGGTTGAAGTAACTGATTTGGAGGTTTTTTAACTTCTTTGTTTTAATTGCCTTAGGAGCATAATCCTACTGGAAATATTAACACGCCAGGACGAACTCGTATTAGGTAACTTGGATAAGTAAGTACCAGTGCAGAACGATGCCTATTTGTGAGTGGTTCAAGGTTGGAAATCTAAGTGTATGATGGTGTTTAATGATGTATAGTGGAGGGTGACCAGTGAAACTACTGATAAGCCCACGCTGGTTACCCAGGGCGAAACATCGTTTATTCATTTCTCTTTTCGCTTTGATCTTTTGTGTGTTCCTTGTGGGATACTCATCCAAGTTTGAATTTTCGTTATTTCCACCCAAGATTTTTGATCCTTTGTTTTTTAGTTCCTTTTCGGTTGAAGTAACTGATTTGGAGGTTTTTTAACTTCTTTGTTTTAATTGCCTTAGGAGCATAATCCTACTGGAAATATTAACACGCCAGGACGAATTCGTATTAGGTTAGTTGGATAAGTAAGTACCAGTGCAGAACGATGCCTATTTGTGAGTGGTTCAAGGTTGGAAATCTAAGTGTATGATGGTGTTTAATGATGTATAGTGGAGGGTGACCAGTGAAACTACTGATGAGCCCACGCTGGTTACCCAGGGCGAAACATCGTTTATTCATTTCTCTTTTCGCTTTGATCTTTTGTGTGTTCCTTGTGGGATACTCATCCAAGTTTGAATTTTCGTTATTTCCACCCAAGATCTTTTGATCCTTAAGAAAGACAGTGACAGAGTGAATGTTATAACAAAAATTACGACTATTGAAATGACTATTCCAATTATTAACGATACTTAAAACATATATGGAGACTCTGAATCAAATTAAAATTAAAAATTTACTTAGATGTAAATTCTTTCTAAATTTTTGCAAAATTATTAATAATTTTTTTATTATAAAACTATTTTTGTTAATTACCTAACCAATTATAATATTACTGTTTTGTACAGATTTTAAAGCTTTAAAAACAATTATATGATTCTTCAATTGTAGTCAATTATTATTAAATGCTTTATTGTCATCCTTAATTTTTTTTATTCAATTATTTTATTATTTATTATTATAGCTACAGAGTTACATATTAATTTATTTATTATAAAAATATAAAAACTTATATGTAATAATTTCTATCATTGTTCAATTTTAATCTATTATTGTTTTTTGTCAATCTTATTGTTCAGTTTTACTCAATTATTGTTTTATTGTCAAAACCTTATTGCATAATTTTAATTAATTATTGCTTCATTGCCAACCATAATATTTTTAGTTAATTAATTTATTATTAGAATATAGATACTTTTATATCAAATTGCTTATTTTTATAGCTATATAGTTACTTGTGCGATACTTAAGACATCTATAGACTAAGAGTTACTTTGTTTATAGGGGCCTGTTAAAGCGCTTTTATGTAAGGAAGGTTTGAAAATTTTATCATACTTTTATTTATTTATTTATACAAGCAGATTATATAAACACCACTAAACCGATTTTATTTTAAAGCAATTTAAGGAAGCACGTATAAACATAATAACTGAAAATTAGTTACCTATGTAAAAATGTGTCAAATTATTGTAAAAATGTGTCAAATTATTGTAAAACCTGTTTTTGTAAACCAATATTTTTTAATAATAAAAAATTTTTAAATTAATTTTGAAAAATTATTTAAGGATGGGATTTCCAATTCCCAACATTTTTGTGTTGACATCATTAGATCATTAATTCACAGGCCATCAAAACTAAAAACAAATTTTGGTGCCTGAGATCTAAGAACTAATTTTAGATATACTTAATGTGCTGATTCTAAAACCGCCAGCAGGTTTTTTCTATCAGCTCTAGTTTTTGATATAGAGACTAATTGAATTTAGTTCTAATAAAAGGCAAAAATAAATAAATCAACATCTCTTTAAATTCAAAATAGAAATTTGGTATACAAAACTAGGATCAAAGTAGTGGTAGATGGGGGGTTCTGCGCCACTCCGTCCTCCGGAGGAATCTTATCATCAAAAAATCTCTGACGTCATCGTATACAGGGTGCGTTCGTCATCGTGTACTAGATACAGGGTGTTATAAAAACTAAAAATAAGATGTCAAACCCTGCGCCTACGTGCGAAGCGTTGTGACAGATGACAGGTATAGGAACCTGCGCCTGCGTGCGAAGCGTTGTGACAGATGACAGGTATAGGAACCTGCGCCTGCGTGCGAAGCGTTGTGACAGATGACAGATATAGGAACCTGCGCCTGCGTGCGAAGCGTTGTGACAGATGACAGGTTTAGGAACCTGCGCCTGCGTGCGAAGCGTTGTGACAGATGACAGGTGTAGGAACCTGCGTCTGCGCACCATGCCATTTTACTCCTATGTCAAATATCTTGGCAGATATTTATATGTTATTAAAATACCCTGTATCTATAGTTATTTACATTGGTAATATTAAAAAATATGTTTTGCATTAAAATAAAAAAATCCACAACAGATCAACAAAGTCAGCAAGCTTTTGATAAACAAGATCTGCGGTTGGGCAACATCCTGTTTTCGGAGAACATGGTTAAAAAATCTCACGAATAAATTTTATTTATCTAACAACAGTAGCGGTCAGAGCTTATTTGGTGTATAGCCTTTAAAGCAACAACAACAAAAACAGCTACAATAACCTAATTTTTCAACTTTTTTCTTCTATCAAACGTAAGTACAGTTTTTTTCCCAAAAATAGTTACAGGTGTCAGTGATTTTTAAAGTGGTTTCTCTATGTCTTTAATTTTTTATAAATATAGAGTGCTAGAGTATTTTTGTGAAAGTTTTTTAATTTTTCAGAAAATGAAATTTGAATGCGAATACTGTTCCCGCCAATTCAGCCGGAAAGATAATTTCAAGAGACATGGGGACTGCCGAATCGCACTCAAAATCTGCGATAAGTGCGGTGTTGTTTTCAAATCGGAGGGGGCCCTGCAACGCCATCAAAAAGAAAAACATCAAACCCCCTCCAGGAAAAGACAGGCCGCAGCAGCAGTCCCCATAACCGTAGCGAAGCGGGCAAGACTTGACCACCAAGAAGGTAAACTATTTTTTATGCTTTTCTAACCTATGTTTTGCTATTTTACGTGATCGGTCGTTTGTGTCAAATTTAATACACAGTAAAATATGCTGGCTTAAATTGGCACCCGTGCTGTAAGGGCTGTTCCATCTTAAACGATTACCCATAACGGTAATCATTGGAAAGTTCGGCTCTCGTTAAAACATACATTTACCATGAAATTTCCCATTCGCGTAAAACTTAAATCCGTTGTAACGCGAACAGGTCTTCGGACTATCGAAATACCGTGAGAGTGCTATAATACTAACACCAAAATTTCTGAAAAAACTCAACCTCTTTACGTAAATTTATAATTTTTATTTTTGAGATATTTTCAATAATTACATTTTTCTGTTTAAAACGATATACAACATGACATAATAAAGGGATGAAGAGGGTTAACTACCCCTAATAAAATATTCTAGCAGGATAGTTTTTGTATTATTTATAAGCAAACGTAAATATAAACATTTATCAAATTAATCTTTAATAAATATGTAGATTTGTTCGTTTGTATGTTCCAACCTCAACCAAAAAAAAACTACTGAACCGATTTTAATAAATAAAACACAGATAATTTAAGTATTAAATTATAGACCTGATTTGAAGAGGGTGAAATGAGAGATATCTATCCGTTTGTCTGCATGTATAATTTCTCGTAAACAACTAAACCGATTTAAATTAAAAGGGTTTTAAAAATATGTAAACATGATTTCTCAATAGTACCTTAACAGATTTTAATAAAAAATACCAAGACAAATGCAAATAAAAGAGACTAAAATTAAAAAATTTCTTGATTGATATAAAGCTCGGAAATATAAAAATATTTAATTATTTTTAGCACCCTCCACTTCCACCAACACCAGACACTGTAGGGAGTGCAATGTAGCTATTCCAACAGCTAACTATCAGGGACATTTGCGCTCCCTGCAACACAGGAACAACTGCTGTGTAGTGCAGGAGGAAGGCGTTCAGCTAATCAAGACCTCCTTTAAAAACCGAATTGCTACATACCGGCTTTCTTCCAACCAAGATCCTATTAACGTCAAGAAATACCTGGACCACCTTAAGGTTAAAATTTTGACGTTAATAGGATCCCAAATCACACGATTGGGCAACATTAAAGTCGGGATGGAGCTGTTCGGGCGCTTCCTCCTGCCTGCAAAAGAAGTGGAGGAGATCAAGTCCTTCGCTACGAAGTTCCGGCTGGCGGGGGAGGGGACAGACGTGGAGGAGCTGTATATCCAGCTGCGAGAGATCCTAGCTAAAAGAGCTTTGGAGTTTGCAGAAAAGGATAGCGGTAAGTTTTTTCTCTCTCTCTCAAACCTATTGAAATTTTATAATTTTTTCAAAACTATATAAGTTTAATTTTATATTTTTTATTGTTACAGGCTGGGCGTTACAAAAGCTCCTCCACTTAGAATTAAGTATAAATAAGTACAACCCCCTAAAGGCGTCTTCATATATACCTCTACCCAAAGAGATTGAAGCAAAAAGGGCGGTTCTAAACATCCGGAATCAAGATCAAAAATGTTTTATGTGGTCAGTTCTGGCAGCTTTACATCCTCTACCTCGAACGGAACATGCAAATAGGGTAAATAACTATACACAATATACTGGAGATTTAGATTTCTCTGGGTTAGAATTTCCCCTCCAACTCGGAGATATTTCAAAGTTTGAACAACTCAATGGTATTTCTATCAACGTTTATGGGCTTGAAAAAGTCTTTAGCGAGGGTAAAAATACCATTGAAGTTGTCGGACCTCTCCACTTTTCCACATCCCGTAAAGATAGGCATGTCAATCTCCTATTAATCAGCGATGATTATGGAAATAACCATTACTGTTTAATACGACACATGTCTCGATTGATCTCAAGTCAGTTATCGAAACATAAGGAGGCAAAATATTTGTGTGATGGGTGTTTGGTATATTTTTGCAGTGAACAAAAATTGAAGGTTCATCAAGAGCACGATTGTAAACATATTTCAGTTAAATTACCGGGAACTGGTTTACGCAAGAATAAATATGGTAAAGACGTGCCTGAGAATATTTTGAAATTTGAGAATATTGAGAAAAAATTAAAGGTACCTTTTGTGGTTTACGCGGACTTTGAAACTATTTTAGAACCGGTAGAGACAGAGAAAAATGAGTTGAACTCTGACACATCCTACACCATTAGAACGCAAAAATATGTTCCATACGCTTTTGCCTACTTCATCAAATGTGAGTTCGATGATTCCCACTCTATGCTTAGGAGCTATAGAGGTTGCGATGCGGTGGAAAAGTTTATGGAATTGTTGGAAACGGATTGCAAATCTATTTACAACAAATTCATGAAATCTCCAACGCCAATGCTTCCTCTAACTCCTGAGCAGGAACAGGAATTTCAAACCGCTTCCACCTGTCATATATGTGAGAAGCCATTTGAGGAACTAGATGAAAGGGTACGTGACCATTGTCATATGCGTGGATTGTTTAGGGGTGCAGCTCACTCTGTGTGTAACCTCAATTTCAAAGTTCCCAGACACATCCCCATTTTCTTCCATAATTTGAGCGGATTTGACAGCCACCTGTTTATCAAACATCTGGCTGTCGAAAACGAAAAAGTTGATGTTATCGGTCAAAACAAGGAGAGATACATCTCCTTTACAAAGAACGTTTTGGTCGATACCATACAAGATTATAAAACGGAGATGGGGAAGCAGGTATTTTTAAAGCTGCGCTTTTTAGATTTATTTCGATTTATGGCTAGCAGTTTGGATAAGCTAGCCCAAAATTTAAGCTCTGAGCAATGTCACCAAATCAGAAAATACTTTCCTAATGATACCGAATTTCAACTTATTCGACAGAAGGGTGTTTTTCCATATTCATACGTTGACTCTTTTTCTAAATTAGACGAAACTAAACTCCACCACACAAAGATTTCTATAACACTTTGAAAAATGAAAACATCACCAAAGATGACTATAAGCGTTCTTGGGCTGTGTGGAACCAGTTCAATTTGCCGAAATCTATGTCCGGTCAGATTCGTTATTGCTGGTATCGGTATTCGAGAACTTCCGTGAAGTGTGCCTAAAGACCTATGGTTTAGATCCAGCTCAGTATTACACCAGTCCAGGGTTGAGTTTCGACGCAGCCCTTCGAGTGAATATTGAACTGGAGCTTTTAACCGATATCGATATGGTACATTTCCTGAAGCGTGGTATTCGCGGAGGTGTCAGTCAGTGTAGTGTTAGAAAACTTGTAGCCAACAACAAATTTTTACCTCATTATAACGCTTCCAAACCTACCTCAAGCATTCACTATTTAGATGCAACCAATTTATATGGGGCTGCTATGTCCTCTAGTCTCCCAACAGGTAATTTCAAGTGGCTAGAACAGAGCGAAATTGAAAATTTAGATATCTAAAAAATTCCACAAGTATCGGACACGGGTTTCATTTTTGAGGTTGATTTAGACTATCCAGAACATCTGCATGATTTGCATAATGAACTGCCTTTTTGTCCAGAATCGATTGTTTCACCACAAGCGAGCTTCAAAATCTCAAAGCTTATTCCAAATTTTAATAGAAAGGAACGATATGTGATCCACTATAAAAATTTGCAACAGGCTTTGAAACACGGGTTAAAATTGGTCAAAATTTACCGCGTCTTATGCTTCAATCAGTCAGCCTGGTTGAAGAGGTATATTGATTTAAATACACGTCATAGAAATTCCGCTCGAAATAAATTCGAGAAAAACTTTTTCAAGTTGATGAACAATGCCGTTTTCGGAAAAACTATGGAAAACGTGGATAAAAGGGTAGATGTAAAACTGGTCACCCATTGGGAGAATATTGGTAGGAGGTTGGGAGCAGAAGCGTTAACTAGTAAACCTAATTTTAAAAACGTTGCCATATTTGGCGAGAATTTGGTTGCCATTCAAATGGAAAAAGTAAAAGTCGTATATAATAAGCCCATTTACGTAGGTTTTTGCATTTTGGAGATTTCCAAAACCATTATGTACAACTTTTATTATGACTACATTAAAGCGAAATATGGCAAAAATGCTCTTTTGGCCTACACTGACACCGACAGTTTAATATTATTTATTCAAAATTCAGACTTTTATCAAGATATAAAGGAAAATTTAGATTGGTTTGACACATCCAACTTCTCACAAGACAACCAACATGGGATTCCTGTAAATCAATCCATTATTGGGTAAAATGAAGGATGAATATGCAGGAAGACCGATTTGGGAGTTCTATGGAACCGGGGCGAAGGCATATTGTGTCAACGTAGAGGGAGAGTTAACTAAAAAGGCTAAAGGTGTTCCCGACTACGTCAGCAAAAAAGAACTTAGTCTTGATGACTATCGTCTTGCTGTTGATGTAGAAGGGACTCAAATTCACCGTAAAATGTCGACTTTCCGCTCACATTTACACGATATGTATGTCGAACTTAAAAATAAGGTAGCTTTATCCTACGCGGACGATAAACGCTACATTATACCCGGTACCGAGTTCACGCTTGCTTGGGGTCATAAAGATGTGGAAAAGTACTTAGAATTTTAGATTATTCTAAGTTATTGTTGTGTATAGTTATTTAGGAACAGTTAAGACTAATTACATAAAACAGCCGTCCTTAATGTGAAGGTGCCTTTAAAAGGGTTTAGGATAGGTTTAGTTCTTAGTATATTTATTGTATTATTTTTTATATTTTTATTTATTTTATTGTATTTATCTGTTTATATTTATTTATTTATTTTGTACTATTTATTTTATGTATTGTTAAATTTTTATATTTATTATTAATAATATACACCATTTTTTAAAAACTTTTCATGCTTTATTGGATAATAAATAAAAAACTTTGTTGTTTTTTTCAACAGTTTTAATTTAATTTACTACAAAATGCAGACAAATTATTTTTATAAGCTAAAAGTAAATCTAAACAGTTTTCATTCAACTCCATAACAACTCCAGAATCAATTTCTTTTAAAGTCAAGCTTCGAACCTCTTCTTCACACCAATAGTTTATATAAATATTTTCTCCAATGTAGAAATCTGTATCACACCACCCTTCAACAATAGTGTCCAAAAAATCCAAAAATTCCATAAAACAGTCATAGCTAAATTTTATAGAACAGCCATCTTTATGTTCAAATAAAATCTGTTTGTTTGATCTATTATATCTAACTTTAATAATGTTCTCCATGTTAAATTCCCGGTAGAGAGATGCTCTTCTTCCTTGAGTAGAAACATTTGCAAATCTTGAGGTGGATGTAAATACACCATCCCATTTTGAATCCATACTAAGTTTTTCAAAATTTTTAAATAATAGCTTTTTGGACTCGAAAAATTCAATCTCTCTTTTTAAACTATTTAGATTTTTCAAATGTTTTTCGATTCTCGTCTGAAGTGGACTACACCTCATCTTGATATATACTAATTAAAAAATATATATATATTTTTAATTTATAAGAAATAAAAACAATGTTTGGCTTAGTAAATAATATTTTTTATTGCGGAAGCAAAATTTTAATATAATCATACAATAAATAAGCATATTTTACACTACAAGCACAACTATCTATTCTATGATGAATACAGCAATCAGTAAAATCTTTTTCCAATTTTGGAACACAATAACCTGATACAATTTCCAAATTAATAATATTAGGGATTTTTAACTTCATATCTTGAAACGCCTTGACTAAGAAATCTCTTTTGATTGACACTTTTACGTAGACAAAATCTGCGCCAATCAAGTTCTTGCACAATATCTGATTCAAGTCTTCATATTCGGTGTAGCCTGTATTATAGTGTATTCCCAAGTGGTTTCCATACAGATAGTTGATGGCTCGCTTTTCATCTTCTCTCAAAAATTGGTATGGAATTTTTGGTTTAAAAACGAAATTTTTCATTTTTCCACCATCATAAATAGCCAACTCTTTTACCATAAATTCTGACGTGCGATATCCTTGAGCGTCAACAACAACCACCCTCATTCTTTCGGTTTTCCAGCTAAACTGATCAAAACATACTGCGTACGGTGCCTGATAAAGGTAAATATTCGTAGACGCAATCGTGAATTATTACACAATAGGCCATTGCTTTATTGGAAAAGTTTTCTAAACTTTGAAACTCCAACTTTATGTCCACCGTATTGCTTTTAATAGATTCGTTTTGTTTGCTACAGTCTATCACGTAAAGGCTGTTATCAATAAATTCATTCAAGCCCAGTAGAGGTTCGGAAATCCGTTTCCCATAATAAGACTTTTGAAAATCTGTGTACATTCTGTAGAGCTCACTTATTTGTTTCTCGGTAAAATTTAAATTTAACGATTCGTAAGGATATACTTCTGAGTTTAGGTAAAGTTTTAAATCTGTCACTTTTAGATGATCGAAAATACTACAATCAGATTTTGAGTTATTATTGCGTTCATTCTGAAACCCGACAATAACGTATCGTGGTCGTTCTAAGCTACTCGACGTCTTAACCATCCAGATATCCTTTTTTGTTTGCTTCAATGCAGGTAATTCATACAGTTCCCATGTTCTAAAAGGAATCATTATCGATGTATCCTTGGCAAAATCGTCTAAAAGTCGGAGTTTAACAGCGTCGTTGGGATAAACGTGTTTGACTTTCAGTTCTATAGTAGTAAGGGAAATGCTGGCGGTTTTGCTACCTGTGCTTTTGTAGCAGTTTTTATCGGTACGAGCTCGAACCAAACGGATCTTTTGTCTGCCAACAATAACGTGTTTATAATCAACAAAGATTCCAAGTAGAAAGCTGAGTGGAATGCGTAAACTAAACTGTCTGGAAACTGCTCCCAAAGTTGCCAAATTTCCATCAGGCCAATTCCAGCCAGCTGGAATTAATGATTTACTCTCCTGTTCGTTCAAACTTAAAAGCGCTCTAATTGTGCCAACTATTCCAGGCTCACGCACTCGATCTATCTCTTTCCCATTCAGTTTATATGATATGGATTCAAACAAGAATGCCTCGAAATTGTTTGTGGTAGTTACAACACCATCTCCTTCTGTTGATTCAACCAATTTTCCTTCTATGTATAATTCTCCTTCACTAATATCTATAAAGGTATCCTGTTGATTTAAAACAATCTCGATCTCATCACTGTTATTATATGAATTTGTAAAAGGGTGGTAGGTATGCCATTCTTCTCGCACCACACTCTCGTCAGAGCGTATTGGGCTGAATATCTGTAGTTTTTCGAAGGCGGAAGCCATACTTTCTACCTATGGTGTGTAGAAACAGAATATTTGGAAACGTGAGTGACCAACTAGAGAGTTCAGTTGTGAATGAGGAGTTTAATGTATTACACTCTTTTAAGTAGTATCTGGAGCTATTTCTGTTATTAAAAATTAACCCCATTTTTTCTCAACTCCAATCTTATTACAATTTCTTCTCCTCGAAAATTAACCGGTGTAGTATCTTGATCGAGTAGATTTAGCGTGATATTATCTATCCTTTTCTTGTAAACAGGTAGATATATAGGATTTGATGGTTCTATATTTATGCTATAACCAGGATCTACAGTAGGACTGAATTCGTATAATGTGTGAGATAAGTCGTTACCGTAGTAAGACCCAGATATTATATTACATTCAACGCGAATGGTCACCACGTGTATAATGCGAACAGGAAGATCTGATTTGTGTAAAGCGTTTGGTTTAAGCTTTTTTGCAGAAAATCCAAGAATTTTAGCAATACTATCCTCTGGTTCGAAATTTACTTCAAATCCACTTTTTAACTCGACTCTTAACGTATTTTTATTAGGTTTAAGACTAAATAATTCACACTTTTTGATTATATTATCTCTAGGATCACACAGCTGACTTTGGATTGATGATTCAATGCCTTCAATATCGTAGGATCCAGTCGGGATTTCCACAGTTATGTTTTCACCCTGACTATTATAATAAAACTTGTTTCTTCCTGGTTCGATGTTGGGAATAGAGTTCCAGGTATTCAGGGATATTAAAGCAAGCGAATACTCGTATTTAGGATCTAATTCAATAGGAGGAAAAAAGTTTGCAACTATAGTGCTGGTTCGACCCTTTACCCCGACATCTATTTACATATTTTTATTATACAAAAACATTAAACATAAATGTCCACAATTATATGTGTTATAGTTTTGATACTGATCTAAGTTAAATAAAATTTTACAGTTTTTAAAGTATTTAACTAGTTCCAAGGGAGGTTTGAGCCCTCCAAAACTATCAAAGTATACCACAGTAGATCCATTCTTCTTAAAAGCTACCCAATGACTACCATTTGATTCCATAGAATCTAGATTAACAATTCCCGCTTCTTTTTTCCATACAAGTCCGTTTGGAAGAGAATTTCTCATAAAAACACCTCTAAAATGAGGGATTTTAAGCTTTTTGACATACCGAAGTAAATCTTTATCGGATAGCGCTCTTTTGGGTAGCTTTATAGGGAGTTTTTTGACGGCATTTTTCTTAGGTATAAACCCAAACCGGATTTATATTTTCTCAAATAAAGTCCTTTGCCTGTTTTTCCTATTGCAATTGATTCCATGGCTTCATTATGTCTTTGACTTTCCTTAAGTTTTTCTCGACCATCTCTGACATCGTTTACAGCTTTGGCAACACTCGCTGCTCCACCACTCAATGCTCCGAGCGCGCTAAGCCCGGCAAAAATAGGGATTAAAACGGCTGGAAGTACCCCACCAAATTTGGGTACCGGAATAACTCTGGGTAGTTTTATTTTATTTTTACCTCCAGCTGATTTTATTAGCTTTTCAGCAATCTTAAGAGCTGCGCTAATATTTCTTTTATTAGACAATCCATTTCCACTAAAATATTTAGTTTTACTCTTTAAATGTTTCAAGACAGAGCTGGAAAATGATTTTTCCTTATTCAAACTTCTTTTAGTACCCATACCCAGTTTGCGTTTTGTTTTCATGCCGGTAGTTACTATCCAAGCAGCAGCTTTTTCCCCCAAACTAGAGTCTTTCGACTTTACCCTTTCCCACGCTTTGTTTTCTAAATTCTGATCTGCTTTATGTCTATCTTCCAGGTTATCACTTTTCGAGTAAGCTATATCGTGCTCCTTGCAAGCCTCGTCCAAGGGATGTATTCCAACGTCTCCTCGAGCTAATCGACGCTTTAAGCGAGTACCGGGTCCACAAAATCTAGTGGAAAATAAAAAATAAAATAAAAAGATAATTAAAACAGTATATCAGTAATTACCTATGGGAAGGTAGATGTAACTCAAATGGAAGCTTATTGATGACTGTATTTAGGAGACCTTCACCTCTCAAAGTCGCCATTCCAACTAAAACTCTTGTAACGAACTCACGTCTTTTATTTCGAAATGCGAAAAGAAAAGCAACAGATTGGAAAAAACATAATCAACTTGGATGAACATCTCACCTTTAACGATAATAAATTTCGAAGGCATGGAGTGCTACTACCAAACACTGTTAGAGGTTTGATCTGTGGACCTAGTAACTGCGGTAAAACTAACGTCATGATCAGTTTTCTAATTGAACCAAATGGACTCAGATTTGAAAATGTTTACATATACTCAAAGTCTCTTTATCAACAAAAATATCAACTGTTGGAGAAAATCCTACGATCGGTGACAGGTATTAATTATTTTCCCTATAGTGAAAACGATGAGATTGTAGATCCTTCTAAAGCCTCCCTAAATTCTGTTTTTATATTTGACGATGTAGTAAGTCAGAACCAGGATATTATTCGAGATTACTTTATTTGAGAACAGACCTGTTTGAAAGCTGTTTATTTGAGAACAGACCCGTTTGCAGAATCGAACCAAGATGATAAAGTCCAATCGAAAGTTAGACGAGGAGAAAAATAAAATTTTAAAAAAACGTATAATAGAAGCCTCCAATACCATAAAAAAGAAATATTTGGCTTTAAAACTAGGGAAACAGAGGAAGATGAGTCCCTTAATAAGTTTTTCAAACCTATTTTGGGACCTTTAGAAAAAATGTCGATAGCTAGTACAAATCCTACAGTTGTCACCCCCCCACCACCACCACCACCACATCTTCTGTTGTTCCGACAAAAAATGTAGCAGTCTCCCCTATGTATTTTCGAAGAAAAACTATATCTTCAATGCCTACACCCATTTCTTCATATCAGTCTTTTATACATCCACGGATAGATAGTTCAGATGTTAGCGATGGTGAAATGTTGGACTCATCAGCAACAACAGGAATTTGGGGAGAGCTCAAAAGTTGAAGATGAGGTTTTCCAAATGGCTGAGGAGGAGGATGAAGAGGAGAAGGAGGGGGATTTTAATGAAAAAGAGTGGTATAAATCTATCACACAATTTCAAGATGAATGTAACCAGAGCCGTTCGCCGGTTCAAAAAGACTTTTTAAACGATTTTCCACCTGTAACCCGTTATTTTCTTCAAAAATATTTTTCACGTTCGCCAGATATTGACTACTCTATGATTAAATTTTTACCAAAATTAAATAAGTTTAGACTTGGAGATAAGCCTTTTGATTTCGATTCCAAGGGCAATCTAAAATTTAAGGACATAGTGTTTCCCCATCAAATAGGAGTTTATGATCTTTTATTTTTGAAAAATCCACATAAACACACCATTTCAGAAAGTGATAGAAAATCTTTTCAAGAAATATTGGATTACACCAATGTACATAGAAGAAATTTTCGTCCTTCAGGTCAAATAAAAGGTAGTAAAAGCGGTAAATATAAGGCTTTTATAAAACCAAAACCTTCTGCTAAAAGTCGTGGTAAGCCTTCTGTAGAAGGCAGAGCTTTGGTTGAGTATTACGAGAAGCCTAAAGAATTCGTTCCTTATGCTAATATTAATCAGCTTATTGATCGATTGCGTAAGTTGGATGCCTCTAGGGAAGCAGGAAATACAAACACATTGAATGATATATCTAATATATTGGAAGAACTTCGCTCTCTTGGTGTTATTGAGTTCTATTAATACCAAAATTAGTTTACATTTAACTCATTTGTGTTGCAACAATGAGTAAGTTTGGATCTACGCTTAAACAAGATCAAAGGGTGCGTTTTAACGAAGCTTTTCGAAATCAAATTAGTATTGCATTTACTAAAGATGGAGATTATGATTTTCAAGATCATAAACTATCCAATGTGAAACCCCCAGAATTGGATAATGATGTTGTTAATAAAAAATATTATGATAGCAATCTTCGCACACTACATCTAAACATTGAGGCATCATTCACAAAATTAGAAAAGGAATCGGAAAAGATTTCGAAAGAACTTGTTAATTTAGATGCTAGGTTGAAGCTTTTAGAAACCACAGCGAAACCTAAAACTCTAATTCTTAGTCCAATTCAGTGGATTCACCACCACCGAAACAAAAAAAAACTATAGATATTAAAGATCAGTTTAAGTGGCACTAGTCAGTGTGAAACAGAATGTCAAAAACTAAACATCCAATAACTGCAGCACGACATCAGGTGGTTAAAGAGTTGCACAGACCAGCTAGAAAAACATTTTCTAGACGCAGGTTTATTCAAAAAGGATTAGATGATACATTTGCTTCCGATTTAGCTCAATTGGATGCGTACGCAAAGGAAAACAAGGGTTATAAATTTATTTTAGTTGTTATAGATACATTTTCCAAATATCTATGGACGAGACCTTTAAAATCAAAAAATGCTTCTGATGTTACCAATGCTATAGAGGATATTTTTAAAAAATCGAAAAGAATTCCCAAAAATATGGTAACCGATAACGGAACGGAGTACTATAACTCAAATTTTCAAGGCTTGATAAAAAACATGGAATTAATCATTACAGCACATACAGCATTTTAAAGGCTTCTATAGCGGAAAGAGTTATTAGAACAATAAAAGAGAAACTGTTTAAGTTGTTTACTCTTAACGGTAACCAAAAGTGGATAGATCTGTATGTAGATGTAAACAACAGTTATAATAATACTATACATCATACAATTGGTATGAAGCCTAAAGATGTCACCGAAAATAATGCAAATGTCCTATTAAAAACAGTTTATAGCCATCTTAAAGTAGCTGCCAAAGGAAAGTTTAAGGTTAGCGATGTTGTACGCATCAGCAAGTCAAAACACGTTTTTCAAAAAGGTTATATACCCAACTGGACCACGGAGCTCTTTAAAATTTTAAAAATTCAAATTACAAATCCCGTTACGTATCTGTTGGAGGATTTACAAGGTCAGCCTATAAGCGGTGGTTTCTATGAGGAAGATCTGCAGAAAACAAAACAACCTAATGTATTTTTGGTTGAAAGGGTTGTAATGTTTTTTTAGTCAAAACATTACAAGTCAAATTAATAAAAGCAAACCTACCAATTTTCTCAATACCCCAACCTGACTTCCTACACTAATCTTGCGATTAACTCCAGCATGCTACAAAATCGTCGCAAAGCCGGTTTTTACTAGCCTAATGAAACGTCTGCGAAAGCCATCCATCTAATATCGATCCATTCTAGTTGTCTTTGTCGAACATACGTAAAAAGGTACAGGAATCACATACGTCGAAGCAGATAATGCGAGATAATATCTATCCTTTTTCATCTTTCTCCATGTAATAAAGACAGCCTACGTAGAACAGTAATCTTTACTATTTAAAATTTTAATATTATAAATGCATTTAAAGTGTTAAATTCGACGAAGCAGTCGTCTTGGTTAGTGTAAAAAATTTAATAAAAAACAGTCAAGTCGGAGTGTAGTTGGGGAACCAGTGAATTTTAAGGGGTCCCGGGGTAAAGGGAGTGACTACTATAAAATAGAAAGACACCAAAAGATGAGCTCTTTCCAACACTAGAAATGCAGCACTAAGTGGTGTCCAAAAATTTTCAACAAAGTGAAAAATGTAATCTGACAGATTCATAAGCCAGAACAACCGGTATGTTTTTCTATTTTCTATAAGCCTAAATTATTTTTTTTTGATTTCCTACTATTACTTACAAAATTGAGGATTACTGATTTTTGAATTATATTATTTTTTTAAATATCTCAAAACCATTTTTTTTGAATTTTTTTGAAATTTTTGTAAAGTTTTTATTAGGTACCTTTAAAACTGGTCAGTGTGCAGTTTACTTAATTTTTTATAATATAACAAGCATATTTTTATAGTTCATTAAATTTTATTGTTTATTTCTGTTAGAAATTGGTAGTTAGAGCAGTTTCATAATTATTCAAATCCACTGCACAGTTTGTAAGACCTAAAAATATTTAAAAGAAAACAAGATTCAAGGAATAACCTTAAAAATTAGTAAGAAAAATTTGTAAAAATTCATTTTTTTGTAAACCTTGATTTTTATTAACTCATAGAATAGTGGGGGGCTGATGTAAGTTTTTATTAATAGGCTTTAAGGGCTAATCTTCTACCAACTTTAAGGGCTAACCTTCTACCAACTTCAAGGGCTACCCTTCTACCCACTTCTAAGATTACCTTTCTACTTTTCTAATGACCACCTAGGCTTAAACTTCCATATCATGGTTTAAAGCCTACGACCAACTCTGTAACCAGCGTTTCCGTCAAGCTACTTTCCATCTTTTTTACTTCTACGATGAATTAAGACCAAGTTTAGAGATTTCCAATCCAATCATACAACTTCCTGTGTCCACCCGGAGTTCTTGAGTTTCCATGTGGCATGGATTGCGTCAGCAGTTTTATCGAGAGTCCAGGGAGGGGTACTGATGTCTGGTGCGATTAGGATCTACGGTTAAAAGCTAAGTACACCTGCTTTTATTCTTACTAACTTTCCTTGCGTCTTAATTTCTTCAACTCAAGCGGTCAACATGGTCAAATTTGCCTTTTTCACAATTTTTTGGATTTTTTTATAAATTTTTTTGGCACTTATATTTGGAAGTGGTGAAGCCAAATATATTTAAGTTTCGTTATTTACGGAGTGTAACTAACTATTGTATAGTTTAGTGTGTTTACCTACACCCATAAATGTTGGTTTATAATTCCTTCAGAATTATAAACCGTGTGACCTTTTTGGTTTTATTTAACCTTTGTTTTGGTAATATAGTTTTACAGTTTATTACTTTTTTTTTGATACATGGATACTGGTGGAGCTATATACTTTTAAATTTAAGTAATTAACCTAGAGTATGACTATTTATAGTGTGTCCATTCATACTCCTAGGGTTGGTTATGCCAACTTGGTATAGTGCGTTAATGTGTTCTTAAGAAGGCATATGCATGATCTAGTATCACAATAACTTTTCATAATTCTGATTTTTGGAAGGCCAATGATGTGTTTAGCACGTTACAGATTATGTAGGGGTTGTTGATGTACTAGATTATTTCTTTGGGCAAATCTGCCTACCTAAATTTGCTGTTTTAAAATCTGGCAACACAATATTTTCTATAGTCAAGTTTTTTCTGTACTACAGAAACTAGGTGTTTAGCACGTTATTTGACTATAAGAACTTATTGATGTGTCAAGATTGCCCAGGCAACTTATTTTTGTCCTTAAGTTGTTTTCTTTTGCCTTTATTGGTTTTAAACCATGTTATGTTTTTTTGTGGAAAGACCACACTTTATTATCTTGTGTAACATATAAGTTTCACTTTACATTTATTTGGTGGAAAGACCACACTTCTTACCTTGTGTAAAATATTTATGCATTTCTTTTTGTGGAAAGACCACACTTTATTATCTTGGGTAACATATAAGTTTCACTTTACATTTATTTGGTGGAAAGACCACACTTTTGTACCTTGTGTAATATATTGATGCATTTCTTTTCGCGGAAAGACCACAAAGTTGTCTGCGTATAATATATATTGTCATATACCGTTATATACACTATGCTAAGTTAACTATATTAATTAATATGAGATTTTAGTCATTGTAAATTATTTATTGATTTTTTTTCAAATCTTGTTAATTTTTATAAAATTATTTTGTTAATACATTTACTAGTTGAGATATTTTTGTTTAATTTCATAATATGAATTTTTGAAAATAGATTTTAAGAGGCTCAACTTAAAATCATACTCTGAAATAAATATTTGAATAAATTGAGCAGTTCAATTTTCTGTCTTTGCAACTAATAGACAGGGCGCCCACAAAATAGTTTGGTAAAAGATAAAATTAAAGAAGATACAACCTGTTACTTAAGTAAATTTTTTCAAAATTAATATTAAAAATTCTTATTTCAAAATTCCTTTTTTTTATATTTGCAACTTAGGTTTGAACCCACGCCCTGTGCTCTCAGTACAAAACATTGAGTCATACCTAGGCATTTAATTAAAAAAAAAAGAAGGAATAAATTCATTTTTATTATTATAAAATACATAAAAAAAAGAGTCAAATTTTAACAACAATTTTTCCTTTTTCTAAATAAGTTCCCACGAGTAAATAATTACAGGGTTTTACGTAAGAAGGGAAATAAAATCTATGTCAAATGGTTAGGTTTCGATTCTAGTCACAATAGTTGGATTGATGCAGGAAAAGATGGGGTATAATGATGGATTCTCACATCCAAGTAAACAGGATGTGGTTAACTGTTTCTCACAGCTTATCATTAAAAAAAATCTTTTTGTTATCACTGTGTTAGTAGTTAAAACAGAACGTGGTTAGCCTTTGAAAAATTGAGCATGAATTGAAATTTAAAACACGATGTATGTCTAGATGGAAAGATGTGTCTGAAACACCTGAACTATTAGATTTAAACACTTTTAAATTACCATATTCAAAACAGTTCGAAAAATGTGAATTTTTGAAATATTTTAAAATACTATCACGTTTCAACTAGTTTCAACAGTATTTCAAGTAAACAGGATGTGGTTTTGAGTGTTCCAACTAGTTCCCACATCATGCAAGTAAACAGGATGCGGTTTTGAATGTTCCAACTAATTCTCACATCATGCAAGTAAACAGGATGTGGTTTTTCCAGATGATTCTTGCATTATCCAAGTAAACAGAATGTTGAAAAAAGAAGGAGTGGGGTGTAAAAATTATATATAAAACAGATTCGCTTCCAAGCAGTTTTATATCAAGAAATCTATTGAAGAAACAGAGATGTCTTTTAGTTCTCAAACAACAACAAGTATGCAGTATAGTGAAGATTCTTTGTGTTCAGTTGAATCATATTGGCAGTACGTAGATAGTATGATTGCTAGAGTACGTGAAGAGATCAAACAAGAAAGTTCTCTTTTAATGCAGATGACGTTTCCTGTAAAGAATTGTCGCATGGAGGTAGCAGAGGATTTTTACCTACAGTAAAACTAATAAACACTGGACTAAATCTACCTATCAATCAGCGATCCATATCCTTCTGTGATTCTGATTGGTTCGATTTTATCGAGATGTTGGACAAGGTTATGAAAAAAACACACCAAGATGGAGACCATGTTGACGCAGGAACTATAACCTCACTTTCGGAGAATTTTAGAATTTCCACACAAAAGTTCTTTGGTGAATATCTCGTTGAAGTGGAGAGTTTTGAAACTGACAATCGTCTATTTATTGGATTTAATATTATTCATAATCTATCTCAAATGTTTAATTTAATTAAATTTAGGTTACAAGTGCTTAGATTGTTAGATTTTAATTCTTACTATTACACGCTTGTTGAATATTGTAAATCAAATAGTGATCTGGATCAAAATTTTATGAATCTCTTAATAGATACCTGTAAAATTAACATATGTTCACAATCATTTTGTATGATGGAGTTAATTCATGTTAATTCTGAAAAAAATTTGTTTGATAAAAACAAATGTATAGATAATTCTGAGAATGAAATAAATACTGAATTTTACTTTTTTTGTGTTTTTCATTTCCACACCTACTTACTTCTTTTTTATAATTTGCAATAAAATACACATTACTTCTCTAAAAATTTTAGTAATAAACAGACGTTCACGTAGTAAAGATGAACAAAATCCTTATTTTAGTCAGTTTTTTAAACTGCAGTTTTAACCTATTTCGAAATCCTGATGTTGAAGAGGCATTTACCACATTTAATACACATGAGAATTGGCCTTGGTCTTGGCATAGGTTAGAGGAAAAATCTGGCGAAGATAATACCACTCTCTATCACCTTACGGTTAACGCAACCGAATGTAAAAATAATACTACACCATATAAACTAAAACTAATCTTTTATGATCGAAAAGATCAAGATTATGGATGGTATACTCCTTACATAACTAGTCAACCCGAGAATTTCACACAGTTAACGAATTCTACTATACCAGCCGAAGAAGAAGAAGTCTACTGTATTATGAAAACGTTAACTTTTATATGTGAACTCTCCTTTGTTTTATTGTCAATCAGTTTTTATATTATTGTATTACATTATCTAAGAAGGAATAATCTATAAGATTGTTAATATATTTTAAAATTTTTTACTTTGCTATCTACCTTCAACCGATATGGATGTAAAAGAGTCATCAATCGATGTTATTTTATCATATTCAAATGATAAAAAGAGGTTGGTAGATTTTACTCGTGAAGAACTACAGCTGTTACCTCTAGAATGTTTACTTCAAAACACAGATGCTTATGATCTCTTGGAAGTTTGGGGAAGATTGCCAAACGTCTACAGATATAACTCTACTCTACAGATCAAGCTTCCATGTTTTATCCACCACAACAGACCTGAATGGAGCACACACGTTGATGGACCATCTTCTTCACAGGAACAATGTCGTCTTTGTAATGAAATTTTATCTATTGTCCATAAATAATTGTTATAAATAAATATTTTTAAACCACACTTTAGTTTTATTACTGTATTTTATGCAATACCAGCCAAGATATTTGACATAGGAGTAAAATGGCATGGTGCGCAGACGCAGGTTCCTACACCTTCGCACGCAGGCGCAGGTTCCTATACCTGTCATCTGTCACAACGCTTCGCACGCAGGCGCAGGTTCCTATACCTGTCATCTGTCACAACGCTTCGCACGCAGGCGCAGGTTCCTATACCTGTCATCTGTCACAACGCTTCGCACGCAGCCGCAGGGTTTGACATCTTATTTTTAATTTTTATAACACCCTGTATCTAGTACAAGATGACGAACGCACCCTGTATACGATGACGTCAGAGATTTTTTGATGATAAGATTCCTCCGGAGGACGGAGTGGCGCAGAACCCCCCATCTACCACTACTGATCAAATTAGCCAAATATACCTGAAATTGTCCGTAAATGAATATTCGTAGGCCTGGTTAACCCGCATTACCTAATCCTATTAATTTTATTAGCTATTTTATATTTGGAATTCCCTATGATCCGATCTCCCCATACCTGCTCAACCCCGACTAATTTGTTTTGGAAACATAGTACCTTTTGTCTACATTTATCCTTCTCGACTTAGTATATTGTAAAGTTTTTGTAAATAAGGTGGTGTCATAATTTTTTGTACATTTTTGTCGTTTTATAGTGTTAAAACTAAAACACTGGCATCCACAAGCAGGCGTAGCTGTGTAAACCATCTAGATGTTTTTTGTTATGTACGTGGCGAATACACTTTTAAAGAAAGTAGAAAAACTATTTCTGAATTTGGGAAACGGTCTTATCTTGCCTATTTTGGCGTTCATTTAGAAGATCAAGATAAATCTTGGGCTCCACATGTGGTGTGTAAAACATGTGTTGAACCTTTGCGACAGTGGACAATTGGAAACAGAAAGTGCCCAAAATTTGGTGTACCAATGGCTTGGAGAGAACCACGTAACCATTATGATGACTGCTATTTTTGTCTCGTTAATATTAAAGGCATAAATAGAAAGAATCCACATAAATGGACATATCCTAATCTAGATTCTGCAAAAAGACCTGTACCCATTCCAACCTTCACAATTCAACAATTTGTGTTGATTTGAAAATGGTGAACTTTCTCCTTGGACAGCAAAGTGCATATACAAAATACCCCTGTTTTTTATGTCTTTGGGACAGCAGAGCTAAAGACCAGCACTGGGTTAAGAGAAATTGGCCTTTAAGAGATACTATGGTTCAAGGAGAACAAAACGTAGTGAATGAACCTTTGGTTACGACAGAAAAAATCTTACTACCACCTTTATAAATGAGTTTGTGAAAGCGTTAGATCGAGATGGAAATTTCTTTGGATACTTGTCACGTAGTAATAGTAGTAGTAGATAGGCGGCCGTAGGCCTGGCAATTAGGCCGCATAATGGACCCTTTTTGACATACCCCCCGTGCACCCCCGACTGATGCTCGTGCACCTTTAGCATGCAAGTTTTCTTTCTCTAAGAGGACTTAATTTTGCCTGACACCTCTTTGTCGATGGCAGGGATCTTTAGACTGCGTAGCAAGTATACACAGTGGACCGCCGGCTTTACACCCCCTCCGAAGGGTGGTCCTGCTACATGTTAGACTTGCATCTATCTAACATCGCTACCGTCCCAGCAGAACTTGGTTGACGGTAAACTTTTCTCCCCAGCAGCCCGCCGTCATATACCCGAAATTCAGGTCCCGGTTTCGCTGGTCAAGGTCGCCGTCGGAGTCTTCAGATGCATTTTTTTGGAGTGGTCCTGCTACCCGAAGACGGTACCGCCTCTTCCAAGTCACCCTCTGTCCACTCCCGCTACCAAATCTGTCGGAGTCCAGCCGCGTCCCATGGAGTCCCGATTTCGGAGAAGTCCAGGTCGTCCTTTTTTTTGGGTCACCGGCTAGTCTCCTCTACCCAGTTTTGGTGGGGGTCCTCGACCGTCCACCTTTGAGTCCCGCAAAGTTTTCGGTGCGGATATTACTTGTCACGTAAGTTTCCTGGGATTAGTACGGAAAAACTAAAAACTGGTACATTTGATGGTCCTCAAATAAGGCAACTTATTAAAGATCCACAGTTCACCACATCAATGAATGAGACTGAATCTAACGCCTGGGGTTCATTTTTTCAAGTAGTTAAAAATTTTCTTGGAAACCAAAAAGCAGACAATTACATAGAATTAGTGGAAACTATGCTTTCAAATATTCACTACCTCCACAGCCACCTAGATCGCTTTCCAGAAAATTTAGGTGACTGTAGTGAAAAACAGGGAGAAAGATTCCATCAGAATATTAAAACTAGGGAAGATCGATATCAAGGACGATGGGATAGCCACATGATCGTCGACTACTGTTGGAGACTTCAGCGAGACTATACCAGTAAACTCCATGCTAGAAAGTCGTATAAATTTATATATATATATATATATATATATGTATAGTGACTAATTTATAATAAACATTTAATTATATGTGTTTTTTTTTTTGTTACTGGCAATCGTCATAGTTATAACGTAAAATATATATAGAAGTTAAAAAAAGTAAATAATTCCTATTTTAAAAACTATATCTAATAGACAAAACCTGATGGCTATTTCGGATTCTCCACCCAAAAATTACCCAGGAACAGTTAAAAAATCGCCTGCATCACAATGTGTGTTGGCCTGTGATATTATTTAAGTATATTTTTTGTGTTTATGCCAACTGCTGTAATGTGCTCTTTTTACATCAATATTTGTTAATATTACTGTTTTAAATAAAATACATGTTGTATTTTATTTTAGTTTTATGTAGTTCTTTATATCAAGTTTCGTTAAATAAAAAAAAAATAAAACTTGTGTTGTCTTATTTAAGCCTTCAAAATTTAGATTTTCCTTCCTATTATTGCTTAATTTAAACAGAAAAAAAAACACCGTTATAAAATGTACGTACATTGTACCTAAATTGTACGTATTGTGTATGTACACTGTACCCTACGTACTGTGTACGTACATTATACCTAAAATGTATGTACTGTGTACATACACTGTATCTAACTTGACTTTTAGTGTACGTACTCTGTATATTATGTACATACTGAATACGTATTGTATTGTACGCACTTTCTATGTACATATCCGGTTCTTTTAGGCCGGAAACAGTTGGAAAATGTATACACTATGTACGTACATTGTACCTAACTTTACACTACGTCCAGGTGATACGTACATCGTACGTACATAGTACGTAATGGTGCTGTCTGGGTAGAAGGTAAACCAGAGCTATAAAATGTCGAAAATTCAACTATTTTATCTTTAAGCATATCAAACTTTTGGATAATTATATAAATGGAATCTGGTAACAAGTTAAAAACCTCTTTAACTTGATAATTTGACGTAAATCAAGTATTAAACAAGTTAAGCTTTTGCGGCTTTCGTTTGATAGTATGTTGCCTTTCAGGCTGTTGGGTCGTCATTCTGTAGAAGTTTGTATTCTCGCCGTTTCGCCGATTCGAGTGCTCGGCATCTTCAGAGGATCTGTTCCCACAATTGGCTGAAACAAACTTCTACAGAATGACGGACCAACAGCCCGAAAGACAACATACTATAGATCAAGTATGGCCGACTTTAGGCGGTCAGTTCACATTTTGGCGTTTATTTTTTAAACCGACAGTAAAATAAAATTTTGGATTGAGTAATTTTAAAAAACCCAACTTGATGTTTTATGTATGGCTTTTGATACGATAGATAATTTGGCAGTTGGGTCGCAATTCTTCAAAAACCGTCAGAAAATCTCGCAGGCAGTTTTGGTGAAGGACCCTTTTTTTATTTAAAAATGTATTTTATTAAGCCTTTTTTTGTATGTAAACAAAGCTTTAAAACTTTTAATATACAAAAAGAAAAAGAAAAGTCACACAAATTCTGTCTTTCCTTTTACATGGTGAGAATTTTCGACACTTTTTGACGTTCATTGGTTCGGGTAGTAGCAATTTAGCTCCGACGTAAACTAGTCCTGCAGAATATATTTAATATATTAAATTTACAAAATTTTATTAAAAAAATTACGCTGTTACTCTTGCTAGCTTACAACGCTAGGATAAATATTAAGGACGCTTTGTTTTTATTTTAAATGAGGCAATAAGTAAAAATCGCCACTTTCCAGAATTGTGACGGGTGAGATTTTATGTCGTTTCTGAAGAATCGTACCCTTTTCGTCAATTAATTACGACTATAAAAGTCGGTTAAAATGAGAAAAGTTACCATTTATATATAAATTATTCATTACCTGGAATTTCGTAATTGTCACTAAACAAGGCGCTGACAATTTTGCTGTAAAAAAAGCGTTGTGCAACTTTGTTTCATTTTGGGCATAGACGTTGGCACACAGATCAGAATTTGTTATGGAACATAAGTGAAGACCATTCCTAAAATAAATCGAGTAAAGGTTTACTCCAAAACTTCCGTCGCTCAGAAGAACATATATTATATAAAAATCCGCTACTCATATATACATGGGTTAGATTGGGTTGTTCAGACTTTCCCAGAGTATATCCAGACTTTTCTTGGGTGTATCTACACTATTTAGGGGTGTATTCAGACTTTTCCATGGTGTACTCGGACATTTTCACAGTGTATCCCGATTTTTCCAGAATGTATTAAGACTTTTCCAGGGTTTTTCCAGACTTTTCCAGGGTCTTTCCAGAGTGTTCCCAGGCATTTCCAGGGTCTTTCCAGACTTTTCCAGAATATATCCAGACTTTTCCAGAGTCTTTCCAGACTTTTCCAGGAGTCTTTCCAGACTTTTCCAGGGTCTCTCCAGACTTTCCAAAGTGTATCCAGACTTTTTCTGGGTCTTTCCAGACTTTTCCAGAGTCGTTCCACACTTCTTCAGACTTACCCAGGGTCTTTCCAGACTTTTCCAGAGTGTTTTCAGACTTTTCCAGTGTTTCCAGACTTTCCAGAGTGTATCCAGACTTTTCCAGGGTCTTTACAGACTTTTCAGAGTGTATCGAGACTTTTCCAGGGTCTTTCCAGACTTTTTCAGGGTCTTTCCAGACTTTCCAGAGTGTATCCAGACTTTTCCAGGGTATTTTCAAACTTTTACAGAGTCTTTCCAGACTTCTCCAGGGTGTATCCAGACTTTTCTAGGGTGCACGGACTTTTCCAATAAATTTTATATGTGCTATATATATATATATATATATATATATACATATAGATTCAGAATTTATTGTTTCTAAAAACATTTCGTTTTACATGTGCTATATATATATATATATATATCATCGTATACATAAGATTTTTGTCCATTAATCTCGCAATAACGGCTAAACCGATTTGTATGAAATTTAATAAGACAATAGGGTGTGACCTGGATCTTATCCTAAGCTACTTTTTATTTAACATTGCATTTCATAACTCGAGATATATGGCACAGAAAATTGAATTTTTCAATTGTTTTTTGCATTTTTTATGTCATATATATATATATATGTAGTCAAAAATTTTGGCGCCATTCGGTAAGAAAAAAAATATTTTTTTTTAGGGGCGAAGTTGTTTGGGGGTAGCTCCGAAGGGTCTACTAGGAGAATGCGCTCAAAAACAATAGGGGCCTGCGCGTCAACAAAAGTAATCACTATGTAAAATTTTGTTATGATTAGTGAAGGATTTTTTGAGTTGGTGGCTACAAAGTAGGCGACAGACAGACCGATAGACGATCACTATTCGAAACTTCAAAATTCGTGAAGGATCATGAAAATCTCGAAGTGCGATTTTTCGATGATTACATTACTTCCCTTTAGCAAGGGAAGTAAAGATATTTGAAAGAACAAAGCACAAAAGAATGGAAAATCAGTCCCAAAATTTTACTATGTTAATCCTCTTTGATATCCTGATATAAAGTTTTCATGGACACCAAAATATCTGTCAAGCCATCTCTGAGCTAGCCTTTAAATTTGACGCTCTGAATACTAAACCTATATGGTGGGCCCCAAAACCTTTAATCTACAAAATTATCTCAATAAAATTGCCGTCTTTTTCCCGCCTAATTTAAAAAATTCCAGTTTAATTTTTTTATATTTTTTTAGTATTAAATTTTCTTTTGATTAGTTTTCAAAATAAAAATATAGGTACCTACTACAAATTTTCTGTGCGAAAATATCTTGCGGTGCAAAAAGATAAAAAGTTATTTTCAGGCAAAATTAAAACTACTAATGTATTGCTAAAAATGGTGCGTTTAATAAAATTTAAAATAATTACTGAAACGGTTTTACATAAAATCAAATATACCCACTGAACTAAATAAACGCGAAACAGGTTTATATAAATAACTTAAGCATAACATAAAGATGGTAAGTCTAAAAATAAATGGTACACTTAAAACTTAAGACCTTGTGTAAAATAAATATTTTTACCAGGACTTCTCAAGATCAATAGTTTTTTGGTTCAGAGTTGATTTTTTTTTATTCTTCCATGCAGTGAAAGATTAATTTATTAATGTTTCCTCTAAATCCCTTCTATTACCTCTAAAAATAATTTTAACCCCAAATCTAAATTTAGAAGATCCAAAAACCGACAAATTGATATATTGGATGTCTTTAAACAAATAATATTTATTTTACCACTAGAACCCTTATATTACTCGTAAAATAATTTTTTTAACTTAAAATTACATTCAAAAGACTTGAAAACATCAAAATAAATATATCACATGTCTGTATACAAATAAAATGTATGTTAATCCTAAAACCACTCCTAAATTCATTACCACTTAAAATAGTTATAACCTCAGAACTAAATTTAAATACCCAAAATCCCCCAAATGTCACGTCTCTGTATACAAATAATACCCTTATATTACCCTTAAAAAAACCACCACAAACCAAAACTACACTTTTTTGCACTCGACGCACGTTTCGCTAACAACGTTAGCATCATCAGGAGACGATAAATAAAGTTTGTTTGTTTGTGTGCTATAACAAAGTTATGATTGTTTTCCACAAACCAAAACTACACTTTTTTGTACTCGACGCACGTTTCGCTAACAACGTTAGCATCATCAGGAGACGATAAACAACATTGTTTATCGTCCATTTTCTTTAAATAAAAAATTAAACAAATATACTGTAACAAAGGTATGATTGTTTTCCACAAACCAAAACTACACTTTTTTGCACTTGACGCACGTTTCGCTAACAACGTTAGCATCATCAGGAGACGATAAATAATGTTTGTTTGTTTGTGTGCTATAACAAAGTTATGATTGTTTTCCACAAACCAAAACTACACTTTTTTGCACTCGACGCACGTTTCGCTAACAACGTTAGAATCATCAGGAGACGATAAACAATGTTCTTTATGTTATAGCACACAAACAAACAAACATTATTTATCATCCTCTGATGATGCTAACGTTGTTAGCGAAACGTGCGTCGAGTGCAAAAAAATGTAGTTTTGGTTTGTGGAAAACAATCATAACTTTCGTACAGTATATTTGTTTATTTTTTTTATTTTAATAAAATGGTCGTCACCTTGAATATCTGGAGTTGCTCCAAGGTGCCAGAGTGGCATTGGCATCAATCAGATTCGTAATATAAACCCCCTGAGCTACCAAAATCAGTCAAACAATCTTAGTCATACCGAAATTCCCGAAAACTCTTCCTAACTAATGTAAACATTTTCCAATGCACTTTTTCGTGCTATCGTTTAAAAATGTTAGTTTAAAAATGACAAAATAAACAGGTACGTTCATAAAAGCTTTGACGTTACGACAAAAAAATATAAAAGAATAAAACAAACATTTTTAATCTAAATTTAAAAATTGCGTTTCGAGGACTGCTGTGATTTTCGAGTTGAATGAATAAATGAATACTTTATTGAAAAAAACTAAAAAATAGTTACACATAAAATCTAATTAAATCAAAATTTTAGGAATATGAATAAAGTAGGAAGGGATTGCTACTAAGGCAGTACTTCTACCAGCGCGTAGCTTTTCATACTTTCTTCAATATATACTTTTATCGCAATACATTAAATATTTTATTTATGCTTAATAACTACTAAAATTAAGTTTATATGTAAAAAACGATCGAAAATAAAGAACGATCGAACTATTGTGAATAATTACAATTTTACTTATTTTTAATCCCAAAATCTTACGCAGGGGCGTAACATTCTCCCCCGGGAAATGCAATTAAGCATTTTCAAAAATAAAGATAACTTGACAAAAAAAATAAAATATCGAAATAGTGAGAAAATCTTACATACGACGACACAAACAAAAATGTATTTTAAATCAATAGCGATTTTAATCGTCGGAAATAGGCAAGGCACACAATTTCGATATTTTCCGTTTTAAAATGCCTTTTGGCATTTTAACGGTAGCTACTCGATCGACCCCGTCTCCACCAGGATGTGTTCCATAATCCATTGTAATGGCGGTTCCCAATTCCATTTTAGCTCCTGACTCTGTCCACTTGCTACGCTGTTGCAGCGTATGCAGGTACTCTAATGACCATCGACGCCAGAAATCCTGGTGGAAGCGTTGTAACAATTGCCACCTGCCTAACCTGCCAATTTTTTCATTTGACAAATCGTGTTCCGGTAATACACTAAGAGGCTGGAGGTTTAAGAAATGTCCAGGGGTGAGGGCGGCACAGACATTTGGATCTAAACTTAACGGGGTGAGAGGTTGCGAATTTCAGACCGCTTCAACTTGCGTTAAAACTGTGTACATTTCTTCGAAAGATAACAGTTGAGAGCCCAAAACTCGAGACAAATGCGTTTTCGACGATTTTAACCCGGCTTCCCACAAGCCACCGAAATTTGGGGATGAAGGAGGGCTAAAATGCCATTGTATTGCTTCCTTTTCAACCACAACTTTCATGGTCTCTTTAATAATACGCGCCGCTCCTAAGGGGTTTCCGACATTGTCAGAATAAATATGCACAACAAGGCCACGTCTGGCTACAAATCTGCGCAGAGCTGCGAAAAATGATTCCGCTAAATGGATTGCTTTTATAGAAAAATCAACAAAAAGTGCGACATAACCTTTGTAACTTCGGGTTCCACCATGTCTAGATAGCGTCCGATCGACTGGTCCGAAAGAATCGATACCAGTATGCAAAAAGGGCTTTACTTGAGAAAGTCTCACAACGGGTTTTTTGGTTAAAATGCGTTAGGACATTTACACAATATTGCGTTTATAGCTCTGCGAGGGGACAAAATCCAAATTTTTTTTTGGATGCAAATATTTCTCATGAACCTGTTTAATTAATAAGGTGGTTAATTTACTATTACGTGGGAATAAAATTGGATGCTTGCGATCATAGGAAAAATTTGAATAATTTAAACGACCTCCGACACTCATAAGACCAGTTTCTTTATCAATAAATGCGTTTAATTTGCGTAATGGTCGCGGTAACTCTTTAGAGTTTAATTATTTTGCGAACGTTAGCCATTGGATATATTTACATAAAACTAAAAGAGCATATCTGAGCTCTGTCAATGTTAGGCTCCCAATAATTTTTTTGTGTTTATCCTTTTTGGATGAAGAAAATTTTTCCAAGAGAATAGCGAGAAAATCATGAGTGTATTGAATCAATAATAACGTTTTGCGTTCTTTTTCGTGCCCTTAACGAAGCTCAAAATGTCGACAAAAATCAGGCCAATCAGAATTTAACGTGCGTAAAAACGTAGGACCTTGAAACCAAATTTGGTGATTGATTAATTCGTTGGTGTAAAGTTCTCTGGAAGCTGCGTCTGAAGGGTTCCTATGAGTATCTACGTAGTACCATTTCTCCGAAGAGATTCTCTCCTGTGTGTAAAAAACACGAATGGCAATAAAAGTTGACCAACGTTGAGGAATTGACTTTATCCAACCTAGTGCAACCTGCGAGTCGGACCACGCATACATTTTATTAAAATACAATTTTCCTTCAAAAACTCCTAAAACATAAAAGATCAATTTTGCTGATAAAGTACAACCCAACAGTTCTAATCTTGGTATTGTCAAGGTTTTACTATTAATTGGCGCTACTTTAGTTTTTGCGATTAAAAATGAAGTGGAAATTTCGCCAGAAGGGTAAAAAATGCGTAGATGAAGACAACTTGCATAACCTTTTTTACTCGAATCACTGAATGCATGTAGTTCTATATAAGAAAAACTAAACGAAAATAAAATGCGTCAAACTGACGAGCTGCTTCTGATGAGATATGACGTTTTGTACATTTGCGTTCTAGCGGTTTTACTGAGAACGAGAAAAAATCTTCTGCAGGATGCCATTCCATTCCCAAAATTTTTAAAACTTCACATTCCTTATCCAAAGACAAAGGGCTTGTACATAAATGTGACTCAGGGAAAATCGACAAAAACCCTGGTGAGTTAGAACACCATTTCCTTAATTCGAAACAACCCTTTTTTAACAAGTCAATTAATTAATCTCTTAAGTCAAGGGTTGCTTCAAAGGATGATGCTCCGGTGCAGATATCGTCCGTAAAAGTGGTTTCCCGAAGAACTTTAGCTGCGTTAGCAAAATATTTTTCTTCATCATTTTCGAGCTGCTGAAGACAGGGAATTGCAAGATATGGAGAACTACGAATTCCATAAACTACAATGTATAGCAAAAATTCCTGAATAGGATCGTCTTTTGAAAATCTCCATATAATGCGTTGGTAGTTGCAATCATTAGATTCTACCAAGATTTGTCTATACATCATGCAAATGTCAGAACAAAAAGCAACTTGATCCGTGCGAAAATTTAATAAGATTGCGACGATATCAGACTGTAGCTTTGGACCAGCAAAAAGGCATTCGTTTAATCACCAGCTTTGCGGACCAGGGAATTTTGCACTAGCATTAAATACGATTCGCAAGCGAGTAGTGCAATTACCAGGCCTAACGACATATAAATGCGGGATATAATAAGATAAATCTGAAAAATCAGGTTTTTGAATGCGGGTCATGTGACCTAAATCTAAATCTTCTTTCATGAATTTCCAATATTCTTCATGTAATGCGGGATGTGCGTACAAACGTTCAAGTGAAAAAGTGGTTATTTTCTGGAAAGGGCAAGGAAACAGTGAATCTCCCCCCCTGATTTCCTTTGACCGTCTTTTGAAAATATTATTCACAATATTTATCATCGTCTGAAAAACATTCAACTTCAGGCATTCCCTCTATTTCCCAAAATTTTTGCGCAATATTTCCGACTGGAGGTGACTCGAGTGAAGAGCAAAAATATAAATGATAAACAGGCATACTAGATTTGGAAATAGGACCAAGTAAAACATATCCAAAAATGGTTGCAAACGCGTCCAGTTCAACCGGTTTTCGACAAATTTTCTTCTCCAACATAATACTTGAATAAACATCTGCTGCGCCTAACAAAACTTGAATTTCTGAAGGGATAAAAAATGCGGGATCAGCTAAAGGTAGTTTGAAGATATGCGGTCAATTTGCTTGGCATAAAGAGGTGCTGGGCATTTCATCACAGAGAAGTACATCTACCGTGAGTGTAGGATCTTTTCCAATAGGTCTAAAACAAAATGTAACTTGACCACTACTTGACTGGAGTGGTGACTCGCCTAGCCCTTGGATTTGAACGTCGGAATAATATTTCCTTAACCCCAGGGAATTTACACATTCTTGTGAAATTAGCGAGGTCATTGAACCACTGTCTAGCAAACATCTAACTTTTTGATAATTTCCCCAATTGTCTTGGATTTCTATAATGCAGGTCGAAAGTAATACACCAGAAGTTTTCTTAGTAACTCCAAAAATCGCAGCATGATTTGAGTAGGATGTATTATCTGAGCTATTATTACTTGCCTGCGAAGAATTCGTTACCGGAGTAGTTTGCTAACAAGTTTGTGAATTTTAAGAATATTCGTTATTTTGTCTTCTACACAACAGACTATTATGTCGGCCATTACATTACAACTATAAATATTATGTAATGAGCTTAAACAAAACATAAATGTACACTTTTAACAAAAGTGAACCTATCTTGTGGCGATTTGTTTAAAAACTGAGTACATAAAAAAAGTGCGTGACCAGGTTGTTTACAAAAACTGCAGTTTGCCAAATTATTACTCTTCGTTTTCCAGTAAAAAAGATGGCGAGTATTGCGATTATTTTTATCACTTTTATCTGCGAATTTTTTCTGTATGTCGTGCAACTGATTTTGTGCAATAACTGCGTTCAGTCTCTCTAATGAGAAGAAATGCTTATTTAAAAAATCATTTAAAACAAAATAATCAGGGACATCAGTTGCATCCTTATGCTGCAACTCAAATGCGCGTGCGCATTCATCATTTAATTTTGACATTAACATTTGCATAAGAGGAAAATTCCAATCTGAAATTTAAAATTCTAAGTTTTCTAGAACACTCAAATTTTCATTAAAAACTTCTAAAAGCTGCCGTAATTCCTGTGTGTAATTTAAGCGACTAACTTTTTGAGTTTTTTCAATATTAGAACAATAATGATGGGCCAAAAGCCGTTTATTATAATAACGATTCATTAAAGTGTCGTATGCGGTTTGGTAATTCAAGGCAAACATTACACAAGTGCAAGAGGAGGCCCCTCAAGAGACCTAATTAAATAAGAAAATGTTTCTATGTTTGATTTGGTGTCGTCATCATGAACCAAAACATTAAACATATCTCGAAATGTCGGAAAGGTTTTTAAATCACCATTAAAAGTAATAATATCTAAATCTTTTAATTTTGCGCAACCTGATTTAGGTACCATTTTACCTTGCGCAGGAGACGGTTGCAATGTAGACGCATTAGGATCCTCCTTAGGTTTACAAAGGACCCCGCAACCGATTTCACAGGACCTATGAAGTTTAGTATGTTGTAGAGGACAAAAAGCTGATAAAAAAATATTAAGGGCAAAAAAAGTTCTATGTTGAGTTTTTCATATATTAGGGGTAAAAGTTCGAAAAAAGGCCAAAATGCTGTATTTTTTACGCATTATAACTCTGACGTATTGGCCAATGAAATGTTAGTTATTACAAAAATGATTATTACTACCGAATTTTGCAAATAACAGATTATATTTTCACAAAAACTTATGGTTTTCGTTAATACTTCAAGAAAAAAGTAAGTTTAAATTTTTTGGTAGCCCTTAGTATTATTGTTATTATTTTTAAAAACAGACATAGAAAAAATCTGTGTTTTTGTGCTGGGGTAGTACCAAGTCTTGACATTATTCTGTCAAAGTTATGTCGAATTTGACCGAGCCGTTATCCAAAAATAATTGAAAAACCATTTTAGAGCAAATGCAACTTTTTTTTTTTTTTTTGAGTAGACCCCGTGAGTGAACTAAAAGTAACCGATTTTGTTTTTTCTGTTAAGATCGATTGCTGTGACCTAAAAAATGATAAATAATTTACAAATCAACGTTTATTCATCAACACTTGAATTTGAGACTGCCGAAAGGAGGCAAGGTCAATTTTTTTTGTAAGAAAATTGACCTAGGAGACAAAAATTAATAACAATAATACTAAGGGCTACCAAAAAATTTAACCTATTTTTTTCTTTAAGTATTAACAAAAACTATTAGTTTTTGTCAAAATATAATTTGCTATTTGCAAAATTCGGTAGTAGTGCAAGCATAAGTTACTTTTTGATCACCCTCTGTGCATTACCTGATGAACTGTCAAAAATGACAGCATAACTAGGTTTGCATAAGACCTTCTGTCAAATCATTTTTGTAACAATTAACATTTCCTTGGGCAGTACGTCAGAGTTATAATGCGTAAAACATACAGCATTTTGGCCTTTTTTAGAACTTTGAACCCTAATATCTCAAAAACTCTACATATAACTTTTTTTACCCTTTATATTTTTTTAACAGCTTGTTGTCCTCTAGAACATACTAAAATTATATTAAATTCCACCGAGGCAAAAATTCTCCATAAGCCCTGTGTAATCGAGGAGTGAAAACGAGGAATTAAAAACTTGTTTTTTTATTGTTTTCCGTTTTTAAATCGACTTCCTCATCGGTTACCAAAATAAGCAGAATATTAGTATGGTGTTTAAAAAAACCATCCTTTATTTCTTCTGCGTGATAAAATCTAACTCGAAATAAATTAACTTTTTTAGTGTCCTTAGAGTCAGCTTTCGCAGCTTCCCACAATTTCTCTATAGTGCCCATTTCATCGACACAGCTTTCCCGTAATGCCTTATAGCGTCGTAATTTTTTAGTAGCACTCGACATCTTGCGAATACGTTAGGGGGCCTGCAACAGCTGATAAATCGAGTCGCAGCCGAAAGTTCGCAATTTGGGCTTGACTTGAATATTGGAAAAACAAAATGGATGTTTATAGCCAAGCAAAAAAACATAACAGGCCTACTGGAAGTAAATGGCCAACAAGTCGAACGCGTAGAATCGTATAATTACCTGGGCTCAGCTCAATGAAAACTGGGACACCATGCAAGAAGTCCGTGTAAGAATTGAACAGGCTAGATCATCCTTTGTCAAAATGAAATCAGTGTTGTGTAGTCACGATCTTAATAATACTCTCCGAATTCGCGTGCTTCGTTGTTATGTGTTTAGCATTTTGTATTACGGCGTAGAGGCATGGACAGTGACTGATGCCATGTGCAAAAAAATTGGAGGCATTCGAGATGTATTGCTATCGTAGAATGCTCAGGATATCTTGGGTGGAGAAAGTACGTAATGTGGATGTTCTTCTTAGATTGAATAACAATCTTGAAGATTTATTTACGATCAAAAGACGTAAACTTGAATATTTTGGCCATATTTTAGAAATGACAAATATAAGCTCTTAAAATTAATAATAGAAGAAAAAATTGAGGGCAGAAGAGGTCCGGGTCGCAGACGTATATCATGGCTTAAAAATCTTAAACAATGGTACGGCGTTAGTACTACGACACTTTTCAGAAAGGGACTGGATAGGGTGCAGATCGCGCTCATGATAGCCAACGTTCGAAGAGAGCATGGCACTTGAAGAAGAAGAAGACTCTACATCTTACTTTTGGCGTGCACTATATTTGTGCCGTACGAAAGTTAAAATAAAGCGATGTGCGTAAAAATGTAAACAAAGACGGTACGAAGTTTTAAGCGCTACCGATGCAATATGTGTGAGTACCAATTCGCGCTCTCGATTTGAACAAATCTGTGTGAGCCGCGACGCACGTGCTTACCCCACTCTGGACATGAATTTGACTGCGATCGCAAAAAAGGATTTGGCTTTGCAGGGCAATGGATTAATGGCGACTTGATTTTAAATTCAGTTTTTAACTGAAATCCTCAATAAAAATTTTTCAATATTTGCGGTTGTACATCACTAAATTTGACGATTCAAAAATTGAATAACCAGTCAGATTGCTTTGTTAAAGTTTGATGAATCAAAATGCGAAAGTACCGAATTTTCCGCGACCAATACTTGATAAAGGGTTAAATAAAGTTATGTAAGCCTGAAACATCCCTTACTGAGCCTAGATCCGGCTCGAAGGACCATTTAATGTACGCACGGGTATGAAAAATCCACAAGTTTGAATATTTCAACCCTTAAAAAATAACCATTTCAATAACTCGACGTGCTTACGAAAGACCGTCAACGCGCGATAAAAGTTATAAAAGGGGATAGTTCAGGCTTAAAACCAGATATCAAGTAGGTATAATAAATCACAAAATAATGAAGAATACGGTAAAAACGACGTACCAAGATGGACACGATTTACAAGGTAGAAAACTCCAAAAACAGCGTGCTTGCCTTTTCACAAGAGCTCTTTGCGCGGCTCTTCTTTCTTGATGTTAAGGAGTCTTTAGAGTTTGTAAAGTACAAAAGAAATACGCGAAATTGCGTGGAAAACAATACGGTCCTTTATGAGGAAAT
Organism: Oxystoma pomonae; assembly: GCA_963921995.1. NCBI lineage: Eukaryota > Metazoa > Arthropoda > Insecta > Coleoptera > Brentidae > Oxystoma > Oxystoma pomonae. The sequence goes on from OY998169.1 coordinate 28,712,290, forward strand.
AATAGAAAATGCGCGGGTGAAACCCGTAAAAATAACACTACGTTTTTCGTATGCGAATCAATTGGAATGAATAAAAATTTAAGGTATATTGATCACCACAGACGACAGACGAAGTGGCGCGCGACAACACCTATTTACGCGAAAATGTCCGGAAATTCCCGAAATTTAACGCGTATTGAGGATTTGATTGATTATTGTGAATAATTACAATTTTACTTATTTTTAACTCCAAAATCTTACGCAGGGGCGTAACATCGGGTTCTATATTGGTTGGAGTTTATGATGCGTATAGTGTCAGGATACTTTTGTATATATTGTAATACTTTACTTGAATATAACTGTCTTAAGCTAAGTACTGGGAATTTTTTAAAAAGTAGATCTGTTGGACAATTGATTTTTTTGCCAAATTATTTTTATTATCTTTTTTGGAGTACCTATTTTTAAACAATGTTAACAGACAATTTGACTCAAAAAACCTATCTAACTATCAAACTGCTTTTCTGGAATAACAGTGATTCAGCTCAAACATCAACTGTTCTTTCTGGATCTTATTGGTGGGTTAGAACATAATAAATTTAAATTAAGTGTGGTATTCCCACATTTTGAAGTTTTGTAATAGCATTTCTCCTGTCTTTTTTTAATCACTTTCTCCATTGTTGCTGATAAGAAGTTGAGTTACCAATACAATTCCATTAGGCTCAATAAACCTAATAAACTAATTATTCTTATTAATTTTTTTTTCAAATTGTTTCAAATTCGTTGTTTAATTCCAGTCAGTGGCGCCATCTTACACTCAAACAACGCAACCTGTTAAATTCGTTAAACTCATTATACAGAACAAATAAAGCTGACTTCTGATTTGTCAGGTCGCGACACCTATGTGGTTGTTTCGAAACTTACTTTTGGAAATTTACTCTAATCATAGAGGGCTCTGTTTATCAATCTTCTTCACGGTCATTCATGCTACGGCCATTTTCTTCTGGGTTTTTTCAGAACCTGCACATTTTTATTAAAAAAAATTCCTTGTTCTTTAAAAGAATTAAACTTCACCATTAGATAATTAACTTTAACAAACACAACGAAAGAATCCGTTGCAAAATGAAATAAATTGTTCTACAAATGTTCCTCTCAATTTACGACGGCTGGCCAAGTTTCCTGATAAAGAGAAAATGATGTCAAACTGATGGTAAGCCATTTTGTATTAATTTGTTAATTTTAATTAAGTGTAGTAGTACAATAAGATACTAGTCCCCCTGTTTTTCCTTCTTTTCAAATTGACGAAAGATAATATTATCCACGTTTATATGTTCACCCCTTTCCACCCCCCTGTTTTTCTCTTGAAAAAGCCTCCAAAAAGGGCGAAACGTTGAGTAACAATTTTACAAATTAAAATAATTTAAAAAAACAGAAAGGTTCCAAAGAGGAAAAGCGTTGAGTAACAACATACGTGTTAACAACTCACATGGGTGCGTGGTCGAAGGCGCAAAAAAATTAACCAAAATCCACACAAGAACAGCTTCACAGCCAAGCCTAACACTCAGGGTATGCAAGTTTACATTTGTCACATATTTAGAGCCGATAATACCCCGAAGGGCAAACGCTTACGACATGGGGCTCTTAAACTTAACAAAGCAACGTTAAAGTGATGTTAAAAATGCTCAGGAATTGACTGCGAAATGGTGCAGGATTTCTGCCACCTCCTCGAAATTTCCAACAGATTAAGCTTTGTCCAAACTAGCAAGGTCCACCAGAACAAAATCGGGTCAAACCCGTGAACTTTTTGACGAAGTGTTGGCGTAATCTGTTATTTTTTAACCTACGAGCCAAGATCTGTGCAAAACCAAGATTTAAGACAGCTAAAATCGTCTTCTGAATTGCCTGTCAAGACAATAAGTTGCGAGGTAGATGACGGGGACATCCCGTGCAAATAACTTAAACGCAATCGGTGAAAACCGCCCTTTAACTCAACCAAGCGTGTCGACGTGGAGGTCAAATCATTGCACCATAGGGTGGGTTAAGGAGTTTTCAGCTCGGAGCGTGCAGCGCCGAGTAGGCAATTGATGTGATGAAAGTGGCACTAACTCGGAAAACTGAAATTTTTGATATAAATATCCTAATTAATCGCGAGAAACCGTGCACTAAGTTATCCTCAGCAATTGTAAAAAAACGAAAGATAGAACCGCTGCCTAAACCTATGCTCAAATCACTTTTAAACGCACCCGTTCATCAGCTCCCAACTGTCTAAATTTTGTGACGAACAGAAAATAAACAAAGTTTTCAAAAATAGCGCATAATTTTTAAAAGGAAACCATGGTTTGCTCAATTGACTGTGCTTGCCAACATTACGGTTGCCAAGGGTTGCCATATTCGACCATTGGAAGAAATAAGGGAGGCCTCAAAATTGGGGAAATATTGAAAGTTACGAAAGATTGTATGTGCAAAAAGTTCCAGTGAAAGCATCCAAGAGGGCCACAAAAACCTTATAGAGTGCCTTGATGTCTTTTTGACCCTAAGGCTATGTTTATATCTGGAACAACCATCTAGGACAGTGAACAACCTCTTGGTAAGTCACATACAAGACTATTTTTTCTTTTCTTTCCAACCCAACAAATCACGTCTTCGTCAAACGGGCTATCTTTTGTTATATTTTTGATAAAAACCAGTTGGTAAATAAAACCTAAGTGTAAGAATATATATGGTTTATTTCAAATTCAAATAGTAATACATGATCAATCTCTAAATCTAATGAAATAAACAAAGACACTGAAGAAACTTTTATAGTTTTTTGTTAGTGTTAAAAAGTCATAATTCAGGTTTGTTTTGTCAAATTCAGGTTTAAATATCACAATTTGGTTTCACGTCACTTTTTGGGTAAAAATTGTCACAATTAGTAAACGCTATATAATTCCTATCTACACTATCAACAGATAACAGTAGTTTATTATAACATAGTTTTAATTAGATTATGTATAATAAGTTTGGCATTACTATCTATCCATCTTTTTAAATTATTTTTAAATATTTTTTCAAATATTGTTGACTTAATATTATTTGGTAGGAAATTGTAGAATTTTGGAGCCATAAGGGTAACTTTTTCCGGTGTACACAAATAAGTAATTGTAAAAAGTAAAGTTGCCTAATGTCATATATTTTTGACTCGGAGTATAAGCGATAACTAGAGTTGGTTCGATTTTTTTGAAAAATGATTTTTAGGACCCATTTTTGTATCAAATCAATGTTTTGAAGGTAAATGTCTCTAACTCCTCCCCATCCAGCAATTCCATAGTTTATTTGAAATTGGAACAGCGCAAAGTAGACTTGTTTTAAGTCTAAATCTAAATCTAAATCTCCAAGATAGGAAAATCGTGTGATTAAATATCTTGTTTTATTAGTAAGGTTTTGAATGTGTTTGTTCCACCTCAAATGACAGTCTATAGTGATTCCCAAGTACTTTGTAGAATTAACTTTGGACACCGCAGTATTTTCATTTATATTAAGTTGTTCGAAATCTGGTAGAGTATTTGCATAAGACGAAAAAGGTAAGAATTTAGTTTTTGTTTTATTTAGTGTTAGCTTGTTTTCTTGAAACCAGTTATTTACGTGTTTTAAATCTGTTCCACTTTATCTTTTAATGCTTTCCAGTCTTGTGCAGAATAGAATACTGCGGTGTCGTCAGCAAAACTGGTTATAAGTCCCGAGCTTTCCAATTATAGCAAATTATTAATGTAGATTGTGAGCAGGACCGGCTAAGAACCGTCCCCTGTGGTACACCGAAGGTCACGATTCTGGGGTCGCTCCTTGTTCCCTCTATATTTACGTATTGTTTCCTTTCGTGTAAATAGTCTTTAAGTAGGTTTAACGCACTCCCTCTAAAGTTTTTTTTTATGACAGACAGTGTCGAATGCTTTTGTTGAGTCTACAAATACACAAAGAGATGCTTGTTTTTTGTCTATCGAATCATAAATTTTTAGGTAAGCGCCAAAATGGCATCTTCGGTTGATTTTGCTTTCTGGAACCCAAATTGTCTTTTGGAAATTATGTTATGGTGATCTAGAAATTTAACTATTCTGCGTTTCATAACTTTCTCAAAAATTTTTGAAATATTGCATAATAATGAAATAGGCCTGTAGTTATTCAAATTTGTCCTCGAGCCCTCCTTAAAGAGAGGTTTTATCTCTCCCAATTTAAGGGGACTCGGAAAGCAACCGGTTGCAAAACTAAAGTTATAAGATATTATAGTAGGTAGAAGGAAAGAAAGTCCTGTATGCTTCACAAATATTTTAATTCAATAAACACGACGCGTTTCGATTTTTTCTTTAAAAAATCATTTTCAAGTGTGCATTCTGTAATACAATAAAGACGAGTGTTTCAAAATTAAATTTAAATAAAAAAGAGTACTTACAGAACGTCAAAAATCCATCATTAAGGGTAAAATTTAGGTCACAAACTACACATAATTAAATTAATAAATAAAATATGTCGGACAGTTAAAAACACCTTAGTCAAACATACACTAACAACAAATTTAAAAAAAGACAAAGGAAACGGGAATAATAAATAAAATTCGAAACGAAACAACGAGCGGCATCTAACAATTTTAAAACTAATTGAATTTATTAGCAGTATGTAATTTGTCTATAATAATCTGCGAATCCCAAATGACAATTTTTTCTATTTTTGTTTTTTGTTCAGGTTTGTTACAAATTTTATTTACACTATCCCAAATAGCGCTGGATTTGTTTCGATTCTGGTTAATTAATTTTTGTGCATAGTCCCTTTTTATTTTTTTTATCATTTTCGCGGATTTATTTTTATATTCTGTATATTTAGCTTTAATGCTGGGATTTTGTGGGTATTTTAAAGTGTTTTTTTCCTGTACTATTTTTATTATTTCTTTATTTATCCAATTATTTTTTCCGTTTTTTGTATTCAATTGTATGATGGTGTTTGTGTTTTTTATTATAAGTGTTTGTAGAGTTTTTATAAATTCATCTATAGCTGAATTTATGTCTATATTATTCATGACTTCTGCCCAGTGATGATTTCTAAGGTCTTGTTTTAATTGTAGATAATTTGTGAATTTTTTATGTCTACCAGTTTTGTTTTGTTCTTGATTTATTATTGGATTTTCGAATTTTAAAAGGATTGGACAATGGTCAGTAATTTTGTAGTTAATGACAAATGATTTAATATTTTTTAAGCAATGCTCCCCAAAATTCTTTACCAAGAAGTGATCCAAACACGTCTTTGATTGAGGTCTAGTATAGTATTTATTATAAGGTAAGAAGCCAAAAATAGATAAGGTGCTTTTATAAACCTCAATAAAAGATTTGTCGTTTTTAATACATCCAAATTTATGTCTCCTGTGATAATATGTTTATTAGAGCCTTTACAACTGATTAAATAATCAGAAAAACTTTCTACAAAACCGTTTTCACTTACCTCCAGTTTGACACACTTAACTTCCCCAAAAAAATGAAAAGAATATTTGAATGTTAATTAATTTTTTAAAAGTACTAAAATCTCATCACATTTGTTAAAATTTCCTTGATTGTATATACATGTATAACCTGATAGTTGAAAGGGTTGTAAATCGTAGATTTGGTGAGTTTCGGACAAGACTATAATGTCCACTGTTCTAGAAAACATAAGAATTCACAAAAATTTTTCTGAACGCCACAAATGTTTAAATGGAGTATATGAAATTAATTTTTGCTTATGAACCCACTGTGCAATACATTTAAGTCGTTGATCAGTTTTACTGTGGTTTTTTCCTCATTAAAATCCCTTATAACCGTATCCATTTCTTTAATTAAAATTATTAAGGTTTGAGATTATTTAAAATATTAGTTTTTCAGTAAAATTTCAGTACAACAACCTTAATAAAATATGTTGTTAAAATATGTTTACCGTAAGGTAAGAAGCCAAAAATAGATATAAGAACCTACCTACTTAATCTTTAATTTTAATAAGTGGGTTAAAAAATATATAAAATTAATTAATCTAGGCCCGAAAATACATGAGACGACACTTGATTACTGATTGTTGTTTTTCTTTAATTACAAAAATAAAGACGTAGGGTTTCTAGTGATTCTAGTTTATATTTTTTGATCTTATTCTAGAAGATTGTCTATATTCTAGTGGACTGCCTGTACGAGAGCTTGAGCTTCCCGTTCGACTTTTCTTTTCTTGAATTACTTTTTGAAAAACGTTCTTAATACCTTTTTACTCAGCAGTTTTGGTGTCGAGTACTGCCGTATCCGCAGTAACTGTGTGGGGGACGGTTGTTTGTGGATCGATAATGGACTTTGGCTGGACCACTGGTACTTCGATAGCGTGCGCGAGATTTTCGGCGCCAAGTAGACTGTCGACTGGATGTTGGGTGGGAGTGCCTGGTGCACTCAGAGATAACTTTTGTAAAACTGGAGAAGGCAAGGAGTTATTAAGATTTTTAATAATATACAGCTTCTGTGCTTTGATGTACGCTTTTAAATTGTTTTTCTTAGCTTCTTTTAAGTTTGCTGTTAAAACTTTATTTATTTCTTTGGTCTTGAAGTGTTAAGTAAGGTCTAATGATATAGTTTTTATGCGTTTTTTAGGATTAGGCTCCTAACAAAGGAACTCGATAATTATAGGCTTATTATCAGAGTTCCCTTTGAAATATATATTGACAATGCTATAAAGTATTATGTTAATCTGTAGGTATGTATTTATTATTATTACCATCCACTTTGCAAGATCCACTCCTTTGAGATCTGACTTAAAGCCAAAAAAAGCCAAACTCTTTTGTTTGCCTATTCTCTCAAGTTATTCAACTTTTTGTTTTAGCTCTTGATTTTCCTTTTCGAGCTTCACAATTTTTTCTGTGCTGGAGTCAACATGGACTCTAAGGTCGTGTCTTAGAGTATCAATTGAGCTATTGAGCCTCTCTGTAGAGCCTGCCACAACCTTTTTTATCTCCTCTAACTGCTGGGTGTTATTTATATCACTAATTGACATATTTAAGTTGTTAATTTTTGTTTTATCTTTTTGTATGATATATAGTCTCCTTATCAATCCGAAACCATTAATAAAAAAGATTGAACAACAATTACGAACAAACTACTTGAATGAATTTAAGTGACTAGTTAGTGTCTCCCTGTCACAAGAAAAATAACGACAGTTAAAAAGTCTGCTTCTGAATTGTTACATTCCCCCCTTCCTTCCACCGAGGTAAATACCGATGGAAAAAGAAATGCCAGGAACGTCAGATTGGTAAGAACTTCCTACTGGTGAGCCCGAGTCATGTAAAACTCCATCTGGGGCACACCTTCGGACGCTCAGTGATCCCTGGATAAAAACCATTATCTTCTATCCTATCACACGCCATCTGCGGCACGCCTTCGGATACTCAGGGATCCCGGAGAACCGTACTCGCCCTCATCCTGTGACAGTCTAGCAGGGGTACGCCTTCGGATGCTTTCGGAGAAACAACAGATGGGGGGCCGTGAGGCGGACATCCCACAAAGGCACTTAAAATGATCTATTTCCCCTTCATCTAGTAACCCGGAGTAGGGATTCTTTGTCTACCCAATGATGTTTTGGTCTTCTGTTCACGAATAAAGCTTAACCAGAAGACCGGGTAGGGGCCCCCCGCTACGCCAACGCCTCAGATCATAATGGCGTTGGTTACGGAGTTTAGTTTTTTTAATGTTTTCTCTTACCGCTTGTTACATTTCCCCCCTCCTTCTTCTACCAAGTGAACAACGATCGAAATGCCAGGAACGTCAGGTTGGTAAGGACTACCTACTGGTGAGCCCGAATCCTGTAAAACTCCATCTGGGGCACACCTTCAGACGCTCAGTGATCCCTGGCGAAAACCCATTCTCTTCTATCCTATCACACGCCATCTGGGGCACGCTTTCGGGTACTCAGCAATCCCGGAGAACCGTACTCTCCCTCATCCTGTGACACTCCAGCAGGGTCACGCCTTCGGATGCTCAGCGATCCCGGAGAAACAACATATGTTCGCTCCTGGCTGTCCGAAGGGCGAGGCTAAGGCAGAGAGGTTAGCATTCTACGTTTTACGACTATCTTCCACGTAAAAAGAAATTATTAGATCTTTGACAAGGGTCGTCTACAGGCGTATATACGGGGGTAAAAGATATCTTTATGTGGTAAGTACTACAAAGTGCTTTAAAGTCTTTCGCTATAAATGTTGATCCATTATCGCAAGTTAAGTACTGTGGTACTCCAAAAGTCAAAAATATATCTTATATATATAGTTGCCGATCTTACAGCTTTGCTAAGGAAAACACTTGTGTGGTTCTTGAATGATGGTCTGCTTCATACGACAATACCAGAGGTCAGTAGTCTCCTTAAAATCATACGTTTTATTATTATTATTATATGTTTTTATTGTCGTTAATTAAGCATAAATTACATTATAAACCTTAAATCTAACAGTTTTAAAAATATATAAAAAAAATAACGACAAAAGGCAAAGTTCGCACCTTCTTATGGGTACCCTATGGAACCAATAAAGGGGCAGCGCTCTTCCACTTAACCTCGAGTTTTAAAACTTAAAACTAATGAATTTAACCTTTTCTTATAAGATTTGAAATTTAAAAAAATAATATAAATATATTTAGTACAAAAAAAACTATTTTAATATAAAGTAAGAATGAATACCACGAAGATAGTTTTGTTCTTCATCTTAAAATTCTATAACTTTGTAAGTGACTCATACCGATCAATAAAGTATAAAGATTTAGTGTTGCGTTAAAACCATACAATTAAAGACAGTGAAAGTCAGCAAATTTTATTGTTATTTGCTCTGAAGTAAATATTTTTTCATTTTCTTTTAAAGCCAAATGCACTTAAATTTTTTAGATTGTCTGGAATTTTGTTGTAAATTTTAGCTACACAATATGAGCTTGATAAATGTTGGTTTTATATTTGGGAACACAGATTTTATTTTTGTAACGCGTATTGCGATTGTGTACGTTATGCATAAATGAAATCTTTTTAAACAGATAAATAGGTTGTTTTTTAGTAATTCATTTGTGATAAAACACCGCGCAATGCAGCTGTCTTCGTTGCTCCATACTGAGCCATCCAAGCTGTTTACGAGGTTCTGAGATATGGTCGCGTCTACTGATCCCACATACTAATCTGACACATAAAATTTGTAGAAGCTGAAGCCTTCTTTTATCAGATTTCCTAATGCATGGCCCAAAAACTACGTCACAATAATTAAGATGAGACAAGACGATGGATTCACATAATACTTTTTTTGCATATTTGTTTAAGTAATGTCTGTTGGAATAAATTAATTTTAAATTATAATATCCTCTCTTAATTAGAGTAGTCACGTGACTTTCAAAATTAAGGGATGAGTCTAGAACCAATCCCAAGTTTTTTTTGCAGTGTCAGCAATCTCTAGTTTTCGACCATCAATTTCAATGTTTATGCTGTCAAGACATCGCTTTTGTGCCACCTTTCGACCGAATAGCATTACCTTAGATTTCTTTGTATTAATGGACAAGCAATAGCTGTTTGAAAGTTCAACAATATTCTTAAGGTCTGCATTAATTTTTTGGCAAGCATTTCCTAGTTCTTTTTCGGGAAAACTAAAGTAATATTCCGAATCGTCAGCGTAGTAGTGAGAGACAATACTTTAAAACTTTGTAAAATTGTGAGGTATACAACGTAAAAAACAGAGGGCCCAAGACCGAACCTTGCGGCACGCCACAAGGAACCACATGGTAACTAGAGTATTGATCTTTTGGAATTTTAACTGCTTGAGTGCGTTCGAATAAATAGATCCTGATAGTACTTATTCTTCACTTCTTATGCTTCACTAGAAAAGCCTAAAAAATTACACAACGCGAGTAGTAAAGTATGATCGATTCTATCAAAAGCTTTTGAATAATCTAAAAGCACCAAAACAGTCATTTTATTTTCGTCAACACTCTTTATCAGACCGTCAGTTACCTGTGCCAAGGCGCTAGAACAAATATGTTTTTTTCGGAACCCGATTGATTTTCTGGTAGTAAACCGTTTTGATCAACAAAAACTCTAAGTCGATGTTCCATAAGCTTTTCTAAAACTTTAGAAATTACGCAAAGAATGCTGACTGGTCTTTGGTCCACATATTTTTCTGGATTATTCAGTTTGGGTAATGGAATGACATTGGATTTTTTCCAAAAAATAGGATAAACGTTAAACAACAAGCAAAAGTTAAAAAAATGTGTTTTAATACAGGTAAAATAAGAGGACAACTTCGTAGCAACATTTCAATGCTACTTCCATCCACTCCTAAAGCCTTGGATTTAATTGAAATAACTGCTCGGTAAATCTGATTTTCCGTTACTGTGTTAAATTTAAATTTTGACCAGTCAGAATTAAGGCAATTATTTCCAAAACATTAATTAAATTTTAATCAGGTGGACTGTGCGATTTAACAACGTTCAAAAAGAATTCATTGATTTTTTCAGGATTGGAAAGCTGCTCTGGAATACAAGAGCTACTAGTACATCCATATATATCCAGTTTTTTAAGGTCTTTCCACAAAGTTTTTTTATTTGTTGTGTGCAGTCTGTATTCCAAATAAGCTTTCTTCTCTTTTAATAGCATAGTTGACTTTGTTACGCAAGGTCTTATAAAGCTCATAGTTATGCGGCTGTGAATTTTTTTGTACCTGAGAAAAGCTCTATCTTGTTGACATGAAAGCAATTTAATATCATCAGTGAGCCAAGGAGACTCGGTTTTTTTAATTTGGACAGTACGTAACGGTGCATGTTTATTAAATAAGTTCAGTAGTATATTATTAAAAAATTAAATTTTTTTCTCTAAGTAAATTAATGAAAAATTCACTTGCTCCAAATCTATCTAAAAATGTATATCATAAAAATGTTTAAAGTCCCGAAAAGTATGTAAAATTGGTTATATTTTAGTTTTTAATTTGCCCAGTGAACAAGAGACTAGAAAGTGATCAGCAACGCTAGAGTGTTTGACATCTGTCGAAAAAATTTTAAGATCTTTAGAGCAAGCGATAACATCAATAAAAATGGCGTCATTTTTATTACGCTTTGTTGGCTCATTCACTACTTGAACCAAGTCTAATTGCTCCAAGATATTCGTCATTCTCTTTGTAACAGGAAGACTTGTTTAATATATTTATATTAAGATCGCCCGCGAATATCATAAAGGAGCACCGAGAAGCAATGTTATTTAAGGTTTCTTCAAACCTATCCAAAAAATTCGAGTCATTTTGATTAGGTGCACGATACCATGTTCCTATCGCGATATATTTTCCATCATATTTAACGCGCAGCCACAGTTGTTCCGTCGACTGCATTTCAACTAAACAAAGCCTACTTGCGGTGATATTTATTTTAATGTAAATGGCAACTCCCCCGTCCCACGTATCCGTGATTCTGTCTCGACGGTACAAGCGATACCCCGGTAAATTTATCAAATTTGAATTGAAATCTGGACTCAACCACGTCTTAGAAACTGTAATGATATCATACCTGTTAAAGACCTCATGTTTAAAAGTTGCAAAGTGAGGCATCAGTGAGCCAGCATTATTGTGACAAATTTTTAGGGACATTGTTTTCAGTACACCGGTAAATTGAATTTAAAAAAAATGTTTGAGCAGTTCAGTTTTTACTTAGAGTAAATATACTCAAATATTTTGATAACAGCAAAGTAAGAGCAAGAAAAGAAAGAGAGAAAAGAAAGAGAAAAAAAACCGATAGCAGACTGTGAAAATAATAAATAAAAAAATAGGCTATTTATATTAATTTTTACCACCAGTGATCTTTTCGTTCTTTCTGTTTCTCAATGACAACAGTTTATCTACAGCCACTGCAACACCACTGTCCAACGATCCAGTTGAAGAAAATGTGTGTGCACTCCTCAGCTTACGTTTCTTCAGTGATGTTTGACGTTTGCAAACCTTCCAATGTTCCGATGTTTGACTCAATTTCTTCACTTGAGTTTGCAATTTCTTCCAAATCGGCGATTGTGGATAACTTGTCATGAATCTCGATTTTAAAACCTTTTATTTTTGCAGAGAGTCCTTTATTTTTTGGCCTCTTTTAAATGTTTTACCAAAATTTTTTGGACGTCGCGATCCGCAGGGCATAAATCGTTAGCTATTGTTATAGCGGTGTTTTTAAGCTTGGAGATATTTTTTTACAGAAAATGACAAACTTGATTACAATAGGAGCTGTGTCAGAGTTTCCAATTTTTCTAATATTGTTTATATCCCCTTCGTGCAGTTTAATTTCCATCAAACTATCAAGCTTGTGAATTGTCTCGTCTAGAACGTTTACTGTCCTAGGAACAAAATCAAAGATGACAATATTGTTCTTGCGAATTCGTCTTTCTAGATCAAGAGTTCTTGATGAGATTTGTGCAGCTGTTGTCTGATTTTCTTCGATTTTAATGTTAAGTGCGGTTACTGCTGTATGAAGTTGAGCAGTCAAAGTGGTAGTTTGTTAATTGTTTGCTTCTTGTAGTTTTGCATATAAATCATCTAGCGTCTTAATTGCAGGCATTTCAACCATTTTTTGTTTTAATCGAGGTAAGAATCACAGACAAACAGTCTAGAGTAAGGTATGGTTGGTGTTCGGTTCGAGGTGTTGCCCCGCAGTGAAATGATAAGGTGCGAATATGAAACTTATGGACTTGGCATTGGTCGTTCAGGTAAAAGGAAAGAACCTGGATTTACGTAACTATAGTCTCTTAATTGAAAATACCTTTACATCCAACGAATGCCCATGAGTTTCTGTACCAGTTGGTACCAATTTTACAATATTCGGTCACTTTTAACTATCACAACTTTAATGATATACTTAGTCACGTAAAACGTGTATATTTTTAAATTCAGTTCTATATCAAGATGTCAATATGTCGACAACGTTAATTACAGGTACTGCCCGACTCAGACAATCTGGCACGAAATTGTCATGATCCTTCTGATGTACGATGGTATAGTTAAAAGCTTGTAAGCATAACGCCCATCGGGCTAGCCGCCCAGTTGGATCTTTTAAATTATGTAACCAGACCAAACTACCATGTCCAGTTATGATCGTAAAGGATGGACACCAGTCCACGCCAGTCATTCCTTCTCGGTTGTCATTTACGCCCTCTCTTGTCTGGAAAGTAATCTGGAGAGGTAACAAATTACCTTCTCCCCGTCTTCAAACTGTTAAGATAACACAGCGCCGATCCCATAGTCCGAAGCACTGCACTGAAGCTGGAATGGTCTAGAAAAATCTGGACACGTAAAAATTGGAGCTGTAACCAAACAATTCTTTAATTTGTTGAAAGCGTTGTCACACTCATCGGTCCATATAAATGGTCGCTCCTTTTTGGTAAGGTCTGTCAATGGTGCAATGACGGTAGAGAAGTTTTCTACAAACCTTTGCTACCACGAGGTCATGCCTACAAATCTGCGAATTTCTTTAACATCCTTGGGAGGTTTAATACTTAAAATGGCTTCCACTTTGTCTACATCTACTCTGAGACCCCGACTGTCCACTACATATTCAAGGTTTTTCAGCTGCGGCAAGCAAAACTTTCATTTTTCCGGCCTCAACGTCAGCCCTACCTCTGCAATTCTATCAAATACCTTTCGCCGGATACTAAGATGAGTGTAATTACGATAATATCGACCAAATACACTTTTAAACTGGTACAAACCTCTTCCGGGTACCGTAAATGCTATAGTATTCTCTATTAGATTCCTTTACACCAACTTGCCAGTATGCCGATTTTATGTCTACAGAACTGATAAATTTAGGCACCAGGAGGACAGGTGATGATCACGCACTTTTGGACGGTTCGATTACTTCCATCTCCAACATTTTCTTTAGTTTTTTTTCAATTGTCTTTTGCTTTGCGGGGGAGACTGGGCAATACCGTTGCTTCATAGGTCTCGTATTAAGTTCTATATACATATCTCATGTTCGTAAACTCTAGTAAACCCCAATCCTTAACCAATTTTATCTAATTTTTCATTTAACATTCTATTTTTCTGATGCTCGTCCAAACAACTGTCATTCAATAAGCCTTCATGGTGTGACTCCTGATTCGTTATGCGTCCCACTTCTCTTAGTAATTCTTAAAATTTATCTGGTTTTTCTGGCAAGTCTACAGCCCTAACTATTTCTCCGTTGGTAATTACCTGACTTCCAAAGTACCATTAATTTCTACGTATTTCTGGCAAAACATCCATAGCCATGAAAAATTCAACCCCTAAGATTATTCCTTAAGGCATTTCTGGTACTAATACGATGGAGAGGATCTCAATTTTATTAATTAATTCAATTGGAGCTTGAATGACGCCATCAATGGTGCAAGTCTGTCCGTTTGCCACAACACGGCTTGGCTTCGCTCTATTATCCACGGTCCTAAATCACTCAAAAATTTGACAACTTCTAAACCAGCTATTGCAGACGAAGCGCCTGAATCCAACAAAGCAATGACTGCTCTGCCCAGAATTTTCATTTCCAACGATGGCTGCTTATCACCAACGCATGGACCAAAACGTTTGTTTTCTCTAACTGTAGTGCACCGGAAGTACTTTCTATGGTGTTAGTGGTTGTAAAAGTAGTTTCCCTGTCACTCGTTTCCCTGGCGATAGTTACACCTACCTGCTCTCGGGGCATTGGTTTCTGCGATGGCCTGGTTCTCTACACCTCCAACAAACCACAGCTGAATTATTTGAGACCTTAATCCTCGTATCAACGTTTGACACATTCGGTCTCCTGTAATTGTTCGTCGAACGATGATACGCCAAACCTAGCTCTTGAATAAACCTCGAGTTTATTGGTGATGGTACAAATTGTTGAGCTCTCCAGTTATCCTCCTCAATTATAAGTCCCAATCTTAACAGTTTATTTACTGTTTTTATGTCGTATAGTAATAAGAAGGAGGATATCAAAAAAAAACTCTTCTCACAATTTGGCAACCCTGTTGGGATGGGGGCTTTTAAATGGGATTAGTGATGCAGGCTAAATGCGCGAAAGCAAAGACAAAAAATTCTTTGACCAATTTGACAAAAAATCCTCTTTGCAATTTGGCAACACTGTTGAGGGGGGGGGGTCAAAAAGATTCAAGTAACTCACAGGTTTTCTTTTTATTTCAGGCAACTCTTTCCAAAAACTCTTAAAAAAAATTGCTTTTAAAACCTCCTCAAAAATGTTTTTCCTATATTATGAAAAGCCAGAGTGCCAAACTCTAAAATTCCAAGCCTGTCTCTATGACCCTTCTGACCAACCAAAATCCTTTAAGTCTACCTTCTAAAAATGAATTTTTTAACACAACTGCCCATGGGTTAAGCCATTATCTAAAAAAACAAACTAGTACAACTAGACCACGTTGTGCGCCAATGTCATACATAGGCTTTGCTTTTTGGTGCTTCTATAATAATAACGTTAAATTCCAATACAAAGCTTTGTAGTTTTGAAAAGCAGGCCATGACAGGAAGCAATTTTGACTTTTCTCATATTATAGCCTATTAGCAGAAATTTGATGACATAAATGACTAACACACTGTGAAGCTATCAAAATTAAGTCACAGCACATTAGACAGAAATGCAAAATATTAAATATCTCGAAAACGGCCCAAATAAACTATCACATATGCTTTATTATTTAAAAGGAAATATCATTACAAATTCAATAACTGAATAAAGTATGGGATTTTCCATAATAAAAATACTAACTTTGTCTTATATCTTGGAAACTAAAGACGTTGTAAAAAATCTAAAAATACAGTTAAATTATTTGTTACACACAAAGTCTATAAAAAAGCTCTTTACATCAAAATTAAATTTCGAAAATAATAACGAAGTTACAGACCCTCCCCCAAAATGCAAACTTTTCAAACCCCCTCCTCCCCCCCGTTGCTTATAAACGACTTGACATATGAAGATGCGGTTTTCACCTTCGAACTTCTCTTAAAAATCGAGTCTCGCAACTGGAGGTCTGTTTTTTCTATCACGCCGGAAGTACCTTATACCTCCCAAAAGTGCTCAATTTGGTACATCCTGTACTTGTGAAGAAGATAAATATATTTCTAATTGAAGGTGAACAAAATATAGGAAAGAAAATCGTACCAATTGTATTGTATTGTATTGTATTTATTTTTATCTTTTTGCTACAGTACAGTAGATAAGACATGTCAAAAATAAACTATTACAAAAGTTAACATGAGTAAATAGAGTAAGGTAAATTAAATTACTTCCTAAAAATCTATACATATAGGCTTTAACCTAAGTTAAATTTGTTAATAAATATGCATATATAAATTAGATAGACAATATGACAATAAAATTAATTATTTACATAAGTACAAAGAGACATTACTAGACTATTTTAAAATATAGGGCAAGGATATGTTATTAATTATTGGGTACTTATATTTATTTATAGTATATAACCCTGGACAAACTTGTTCCTAAAAGGGAATATTACAACATACACACTATTTTAAAGAAATTTAATTAAGTTTTTCAGTCTGAATTATTAGAGTAATTTATGAATTCATTTATATCATAAAAAACATGAAATATTAGGTAAGCTTTTAGTTTTTTTTTAAATTTTTTATTGGACTGGATATTCTTAAAGGATTCAGGCAGAATGTTATACAGGTGACATCCAGCACATATAGGTGATTTTTTGTAAAAGGTATGACTGTGTTTCTGCAGATAAAGATTATGTTTTTTTCGGGTATTGTACTGATGGTGTTCTTTTTGCAGATTCTTTCTATTTTTATGAATATACGTTAACAGCTTTAAGAGATAAATTGATGTAAGGGTTAGTGTTTTATTTTGTTTGAAGGTTTCTCTGCAGGTATGTAGGTACGGCAAATCAAATAACAATCTAACTATTATTTTTTGTAATAAAACACTCTATTTACTTCGCAAGCCTGGCCCCAGACTGCAATATTGTAAGACAAATGGCTATGTGCTAAGGCATAATAGGTAGTTACAAGAGATTTTTGATCCAGAGTATTTTTTAAAACTGAGATGGCGTAATATGCTTTGCCTAATTTATTACACACGTGATTAATATGATAATTAAAAGATAAGTTTTGGTCAACATAGACACCTAGAAATTTTGCGACATTTTTTGTTTCTATTTCGGTTTGATTTAGGTCAAACTTAAAGTTGTGGGATGAGCAATGCGTATTAAAAGATTCTACACATATTGTCTTGCTGTAATTAATGATAAGGGTGTTCCTTCCGCACCATCTATCGAAGTCCAACAAAACACGATTGCTTTTGCATAGGCCTCCTGCAGATTTTCTGCATAAATGACAATACAAGTATCGTCAGAAAAAATGAATATTTGTTCCCTAATATGTTCTGGTAGATCATTAATGTATAATAGAAATATTAAGGGACCCAACACACTTCCCTGCGGAGTTCCTATGTCAACATCATAGATTTCTGAAAAGTATTTATCGATTTTAATTTTGAACTGTCTTCCTGTCAGAAATGACATGGTTAGATTGTTTTGGATACCTCTAAAGCCTAATTTTTCAATCTTTTTTGAGATAAAGTTAATGTTGTGTGAGTGAGGTCAAAAAATATTGATATAACACAGTTATTCTGATCCATTTTCTCATTTACAAACTGAATATAATCAATGCAGGCAGTTTCTGTTGACCGGTCTTTTCTAAATCCATGCTGTTGTCCAAGTTGTTAAATTTTGAAACAATTATTTTTTCAATAATTTTTGAAAACGTACTCAAGACCGAAATTGGCCTGTAATTTAATAAAAAAAATTTCGCAAAAGGGTAAAAACTGATGTAAGACACCGAAATATTGCTTAGCAAAACAAATTAATTGATTATTATTACATTATTAATAGAGTAAATATTTTATGGTTCATTAACTTAAAACTTCTAAATCTTGTTTTGTGACGAAAATATGCCAAGAATCTCTACATAATTCTCTTTATTTTTGTTGTATTATAAACTAAACCTAAGAGTGCCATAATGACTCGTGCTATTTTACGTCATATGACTTTAACTATTCAATTTTATTCGGATCCATCTTATTGCCTAAAATACTTTTTAAATTTCTCTTTTAGTTCACCTGCTATTAGGATATGGCAAAAAAATTAGGTTCTTCAGGAAAAATTAGAATTTTCAAGAAAAATAATTTAAATTGTTTTAATTGTGACATATTTTTTTAAATAAATATGGAAAGGTGTCTGAGACCGCATAGTGATCTTAATTTTTTTAACAAAGGGGTCTCTTAACGACAGCGTGAGCTATAGCACTTATATTTGAATTTTAATGATTTCCACTATCTAGTAAGTAGTAGTAAGTTTTGTATTAAGCATTAATTATAGCATTGTTTAAATAATTTTCTAGTGAATTATCCAAATATGTTACACTTAGGATTTGACTTAAATTATTTCTATTTAAGATTTTGTGACTTTCAGGTTTTGTTCATGAATTGACATTAACTTGAATTTTGCGCCCATTTTATTCGTTTCAATTTTTGTGCAATTGACAATAATGATTTTTTTAATCGCGCATGCTCTCACGATCGGCTTTTTGAAAAGGACGAGCGCGTTTTTCACTTTAAAAAGACTACCGTGCGGTAAGAAACGACACGATTTTCTACACATCCAGAAGCAGAGACAGAAAATGGCCAGCTAATAATTCTTCAACACACTGATACAACGACTGGTCCGTCATTCGTGAGCCCGTTTGTCAATATTTTCCAAGTTTGCTAATTTCAAGTAATACATTTTTTTTTCTTGTGCCAAATTTTTCTTATTTAATGCAAACATGAGCATTACATTGGTCCTTCAGACCGAAATATAAAACGCCCCATAGAAACAAGGTCGTAGATAAGGGGGGACAAGGGGGTAATGCACCCCCCCCCAAACCGGTATCCGAACCCGTTACTCTCAGGCTTAAATATGTGAAAAATACCTATTTTTCAACTTTTCTAAAAGTTTATAACTATTTTCATTCTATTATATTTTTATCCCTTTGCCTACTGACTATTTTCGAGAAATATGTGAAGCCGCGGCGCAGGCGAAGTTTCTACGAAAATATGTATACCTATTCTACGCATTTTTGATGTTTTACTTTTCTTGTAACCCGATGTTTGCTGGGTAGCCTTCGCACGTCTTCTTTTCCCCTCTTTGTATCTGACCCAACCCACATTTTTAAATAATTTACAAAAAAACGCGAAAAAATTAAAATTTGACCTTAAGTTTAAAATTTTGCGTGCGCCGCATCGCTATAAAGTTGTTGATTGTTAGAATTTTAGTTTATCTCCGGTTATCAAGCAAATTTTAGCTGCGGCTCTACAAAACATTGATTAATTGATTAATTAAAAAAATTGTATATTTTTACAAAATTTTCGCCTGCGGCGTATTAATGACATTATTTTAACAACAAATCTACACTGAAAAAGAATATCCTGGCTCAAGAAAAATTATCTTGAATAGTGTCCTTCTTTAGAGGCCATTTTTCTCTTAGAACAAGAAAAATTCTCTCGTTGCAAGCAATTTTCTTTTGATTCAAGATAATTATGATCTTGAATAAAGGACGCAAGGGGGTTGGCCCTATTTAAAAGAATTTTTCTTGACTCAAGTAATCCTTTTTTTAGTGTAGAATTAGTGGCAGTTCCCAATCCAGTTTTTTTATATTTCATAAAAAACTTAAGAAATTTTTTTATTTGATAAAATATATATTTTTAAAATATCCCGCTTAAACCGCAAAAAATTTTGCCTGCGGCGCTATAAGCTATTGATTACTACAATTTTAGTTTATTCTTAGGCAATTTTTATCAACGGCATTCACGTGTTAAAAAATGCATTACTATATTTTTACAACATTTTCGCCCACGGCGCATTATGACATGATTTTAGCAACCAATCTAGGTTGAGTTGAATTTTTTTATACTGCCCCCCCCCCCCTAAATAAAAATCGTATCTACGCCCTTGCATGGAAAAATTGTTAATTTTTTGACGTATTTTGCCCTATTTTTGTTTAAAATCCAATGTGACTCATTTTTTCCCTACAGCAAAAATAGTTTTTTTTGTCGTATTTTGACCATTTTTGCGACTTGGATAACTTTAAGTTGTCGACAGAAATTGGTTTGTGGTTGGTATTCCAGAACATGTGGATCGAAATCGTGTAGTGAGTGCGTTCAAATATTGTTGAGCTTTGTCAATCGACTATTTTCTAGTTTCTTCTTTGTTATGAAAAACAGCTGATTCGTGAAAGAAAGTTGGGTTAGGATCTTCGTGTTTTTTCAAAAAAAATTTTCGTTTGGTGTTTTTTCGCAAAAGGTGCGTGATTTTTCAATTTTTTTAGTGAGTTAAGTTGTGGTTAGACTTCTGCTTGAGTGTTTGTCATGGTTCGATGCATAATTACTGATTCTCATTCAATATTTGGATAAATTTAATTTGTTAAGATGAGTGACAAACAATTGTGTGCTAAGCTCTTTAAAAAGCGTGAAACATTTATCAAACGCATGAAAAACCTATGTAAGTAAGCAGTAGAATGTGAAACTGATGGGTTTAAGATAGGTAAGTTGAAAGCAGGCCTTGAAGATTTTCCCAATTGTGTTGCATCATTTGAGTCTTCACCTTGATATTGTTTGTTTATCAAAGGATAATGATTACCATAAAGGTGGTCTGAACCAATCTATTGTGCTTCAACAGGGAATAAGTCAGGCATTAGACCTTCCTAAGATAGGTCTGAACCTTCCTAAGATAGGTTTGAACCTTCCTAAGATAGGTTTGAACCAATCTATTGTGCTTCAACACAGGTGTGCCCACCTTTTCAAGTAATCGTAGAGAGAGGCCTACCATTTTGATTTTTTTAGAACTCTTGTCCATGAAAAAGGTAACCTTACAAATAAACAGCGCTTTCAGCACATGTAATTAGCTGCTGAAATGTTATTGGCTGGCAATGTATAATGCCCCTCAGGTAAAAAATAACTCACTTCCTGATGTAAGGAAATTAATTACTATATTTACTCAAAATATGGATGCCTTCAGTTCCATTACCGGAATAGATCTGTGGGATTTTACAAAGTTGAACCTTATGCTTCAAAAAATAGACCCTACTCTTAAAACTAATTTTGAAATTGAATGCAGCAACAAATCTTTTCCCAAATATGTAGACTTAATGCAGTTTTTAAATAGGACTTGTGCGTTAGAGAATAGTGTGCTTCTTAACGAACCTAAACCAAATATCTCTCAACTCAAAATTGTAATTTTTGTAAATCTAGTTCTTTGCATTTATAGTTTAAATGCAAATAGTAGTTTTCACAACTATAAAATAGTGCTTTTTTGCAAGCGTTGGTTTAAATAATGAGCACAACGAGGTATTTAAAAACGCGAGTAAAAAAGAGCACAGTGTAGCCGCGAGTTGTGAACACTATTTTTTTAATACCTTTATCAAAAAATCCAAGAAAAACAGGAAAATACTTGTAAAAATCTCGAACGAAGAGCACTTCTCGTAACACACCATCTTTACACTATAAATCAAGGCTGCTGGTAAATGAAATAACAATGGGTTTCCATAGCGATATGCCTTTTTACTCGGTGACGTTCATTATTGCGACATTTTAATATTTGACAGTTTGATATTTTGACGGTGATTTTGAATTGTTTTTTCGTAAATACTTGGTGAAAACTGAAAATTAGATTTTTTAATATTACTATTTTCCGCTATTTCTCTTTACTTTTGAGTAAAAAGCGGATATAAATCTTTTTTTTCACCCGTGATAAAAAAAAAGTTGTTTTGCATCGGTTAGCAAAAAAGCCATGCTTTAGTTATCTGCAGACAGTTACTAAAATCATGTTTTTAATGAAGGTATAAAAAAAATTTGGAAGCTGATGTGCCGGTATGAGTTTATTAAGAAAAATCATCTTTGCTTCAATAGTTTCAACAAAAAAGTTTTTTCTTGTACAGTAGCAAAGCTTTGCAAAGAATGCAGACAAAAGCATAATACACTTCTCCATTTTCCGGGAAGAAAACCTTGAAAATAACCAGAATAGTGATGTTGAGGCAACTAGGGACCTACCCCCAGGATGTACCCAATTCACGCACAGTATAGTTCGTCCACTGGAGCCCAATGTTATACTAGTTTATATCCTATCCAAGGTACTATTTTTTTTGGCAACACAGAGGTGTCTCTGTGTTATCCCCAATCCCAACTGTTGACATATAGATCCATGCTTGATTGTGCTAGCCAAATCCGTTTTATATCCCTCCCTTGTGTACAGCGTCCAAATTTACAAATTATACCAAATAATGTGCCAATCCAAGGAATCGATAATATCTCGACATCATCCAGCCTAGATTCGGTTGACATAAAATTATCTCCAGAAAATTGTTTTGCTCCTAATTTCCAATTTACCGCTGTTGCAGTTAATTTTATATGTGAATTGACGCCTATACCCACTGTTAACTATTCCGGATGGAAAAATATAAAAAATCTTGAATTAGCCGACCCTTATTTCTCCAAGCCAAACAGCATTGACTTGTTGTTTGGAGTTGATTTATTCCCAGATATTGTAATGCCAGGCTTGATAAAGAGCCTCAACAGTGGTCCCTGCCCAATAGAGACTTTGTTTGGTTGGTTGGGTGTTAATTGCTGGAAAATATTGTTCAAAAAGGGAATTATCCAATGTCCAATATCCAATGAATCTTCCCTTGACTTAAACTTGCAAAAGTTTTGGGAACTCGAGTGTGTTCCTCATATATCCTTGACTCTAGAGAGAGAGAGAGATTTCTTCATTTCATCGCATTCTAGAGATTCTAGTGGCCGATACATTGTTCGACTTCCTTTTAAGGACAGTTTTCCTGAGCTTGGTGACGCCAAGGGTCCAGCACTCCGTACCTGTTACTGTGATTTTATGAGGGGAACATGCAACTTAATACATCATCTTATTTCACGTCCTATCATTTTCCATACTATATCGTTGTGAAGTATGATGATAGCTCTCCGAAGATTAGGATGGTGTTCGATGGATCAGCAAAGGGTTCAAATAGTGTGAGCTAAAATGATGTGTTGCTAGTTGGTCCAAGTATCCGTCAGATGTACAGAAACATAGTTGTGGATCCCAAAGATGTTCATTATCAAAAGATATTGTGGATATTTGATCCTGCTCAATCCACTTACTGTGACCTATTCCAGTGTGGACCTTTTGTGACTAACCAAGTATCTCAAATCCAGGACAAAGTTCCTCTAAACCGATGGTTCCACATCAGTGGTACTGAAAATCCAGTCGACTGTTTATCAAGGAGTCTGTTGCCCAGTCAATTTATTGATCACCCATTGTGATTTACCGGACCTCCATGGTTGAAAGCGTCCAATGAATTGTGGCCAACTACTTTTGACTTCGATCCAAAATCCGATCCCAGCGTTTCCCAAGAGGAAGAAAAAGTTGTTTTGACTATGGCTTGCTCACAAGGATTGTTTCTTCTTCCATTATTTAAGAAGTTTTCATCTTTGTAAACCATAAAGTCCATTGTTGCATATTGTCTTCGTTTTATTAATGTTGTTAAAAAATAATCTTCCCCAAAATCCAACGCTTTTAGTTCTGATGAACTGTATAACTCTATGTGGTTAATGGTGAACTTAGAAAGTTATCTCTTTTTGGGACTCACCGGGAGTTATCAGGGTGACCGGCAGGCTGTGCCACGCGGACCTGAATTTTGCTTCTCCCAAAGGTTCACAAGATTATAGAGTTTGTTCACCAAAATCATGGCCACCCAGGTCCTGGACACGTTCAATACTTGTTGAGAAAACAATATTGGATACTGTCCATAGGTCGAGCAGTACATTCCCTAATTTCAAAATGTTTTAGGTGTGCTCGAGTGAAGCCAAGCCCATTTTCTCCCTTCACGGGTGATTTACCTCCAACTAGAGTGTTTCAAGTAAAACCCTTCTCGCATTGTGGAGTGAACAACATGGGTCCAAAGCCAAAAAGGTTATATATTCATCTTCATCTGTATATCCACAAAAGCCATCGTTATGGTTGTTGGGGGTTGTTCGGTGTATTGTTATAATTTAACCCCTTAGAAAAAAAATTTCCAAATATTTGACTTCAACCACAAAAGAAATTAACGGAGTAAAGAGCCAATATTCGCTCAATACTGGTTTTACTACGGCTTGACTAGGGCATTCGGGGATTCTTTGTATGACCTATTAAAAGGGTTATTGGGAATGAACAATAATACCATAAATAACCTTTAACGTGAATTTAATTTAGTTGTTAAAATCACAATATAAAATCAAAACATTGTCATCAAAACATTTTTGTGTCAAAATGGTTGACTATCCAGAATTTCCCTTTAAAAAAAAACTCCCAAATAAATAAATGATTGGCCTTTACCTTTTTCCAAGACAAAATTCTTAAGGTAGGAAAAACAATTCTTACATCTACACACAAGCCTAAAGCTTAGATCATAGTGATCACTATCACCCTTTACACTTCAATTGATTGAAAAATCTTCAAAAGAACATTGGTGTTGAACAAAAGAATGTTGTTAATCCCTTTAAATTGAACTCTACTAATTTGGTATAGCAAGAAAAAGCAATTAAATACATATAGTTAAAAATAATGAAGGTAGAAAATCTTAGCTGCATGGTCTTTGGTGCGCTTTTACATCAATCCCATGGTCCGGTGCCTTGTCGTGGGTTTCCCTCTCCAACCGGAGTGGTTGGCCGGAGGTGCCTCTCAGGTATTGGCTACGTGGTTGGGTGCATCACCCCTCTCGTTGAGCCAGATTAGCCTGACAAAGTTATGCTAGTCCCATCGCCTGAAGTCATGGAGCTTCAAATCAGGTCTTCGCCCAATGTTAAAAAAAAACTCGAGAAAAAGGAAAATGAAGTCCCAAAAAGGAGAATGAAGTCCCCAAAAGATAGAATTCTACAACAGTAGGAACGAATTCCTAAACATTAGGAATGAACGTATTCCAAAACGTCGCCCAAAAAAAACCCAGGCCAAAATTACCACAGAGTCATGATAGAATTGTTGGTATTTCCCCCCCCCCCACAAATTAGATAAATTTTTTCCGCAACCCCAACTTTCTCAAATGTTCCTCGAAATTAAATTAAGTATTCCTTCTGCCCGTTTTCCCTTGAAATTACCAAAATTTACAAATTGCAGTATTGAAATAAAAAGGCTGAAAGCATGTGAAAGGAGAAGGCTCCTTTTTTGTAAGGAGCAAAAAAATGCAAATAGCGTGGTAACTTAGCAGGAGAATTGAGAAAAAATTTCTGCTAAATATGCGTGCTACAGCCAATTTGACCGGTAAAACATCAACTACCGTCAAAAGAGGGTAATGTGGCCCTTTTTCGTAAAAACTAGAATCCCCAAAAAGGGTACCTTTTTTTTAAAAGAAAAACGGTGAAACTTTTTACTACAACTTTCCTAACGCCTAAGTTTCAAGTTCAAGGAGAGCAAACGGGCAACACGGCGCCTACGCGAGCTGACAATGTTCTTCAAATTTTTCCGCCAACTTTTACAAAGTTTTATTTTGACACAAGCAACTCAATGTCGTTTTACAAACATCCTCGCACATACTCCAGAATAAATTTATTAATTTCACATTTCGTTTGTTATAGAAACTTTAACCTACGAATTTTCGGCTTATTTAAAATTTGGGAAAATCGATTTTCTTGTTTAACACCATTGGTAGCAAATATATGAGTTTGCTATCCGCGCTGGTTTTCTGGAATTTAGTTTGAAATGGACCGTATTTTTACTTTGTGTAATGCGAGCGAAAAAAGACTGACCTGTTATTGTTGCAGACTAAGCAGAAATGAACGTATGTATGTATGTAGGTATGTATGTATGTATAAATGTATAACAGGTCCTGCGTACGTGACATCGTTTAACGAAGGAATGGATGCGTGTTGTGATGAACTAGCGTCAAAAATTGTACGCAACTTTGTGGTGGCACTGGACAATCAACATCGATTTCTGACTGTTGCAGTTTTGACATGTGACCGAGAGTTTCTTATTCGCGCATAAAATTTTTATACAAAACGGAAAACTCAGGGTCGCGTTCCATTCGCTTTTCAATGCTAAATAGGCGATTTTTAGCCGTAAGAAAATTATCCTTGAGGACCTTAATATTTTCTTTGATTTTTACCACAATTTCCCCCTGACTGATTGCGACGATAATTTTGTAAAAAATGCGATTCGCAGTACTGTTCCGTTTTGGTAAGTCTACTTATTTTATTGCGCTATATGTCGGTTTCTGAAACCTCCTCGGTTTCCCAGAACTTTTCTAGTTGTCTTTGTATTTCTACCGTGTGAGACTGACTGCTGTTTATAGTGAGACAACAGACTTGTGATTTGGGAGAGTTATTTTCAGCTACCTGTAGAGGCCCGGCAATAATCCAGCCCAATTTGGTTTTTGTTAAAATAGGCATATTTTTCCACAATTTAATTTGGCCAACTGATAAAAGTTCGAAAAATATTGACACCCCTAATAAAAGTTGAATGTCCCCTGGATTGCAAAAGTTTTTGT
Source organism: Oxystoma pomonae (assembly GCA_963921995.1). Taxonomy (NCBI): domain Eukaryota; kingdom Metazoa; phylum Arthropoda; class Insecta; order Coleoptera; family Brentidae; genus Oxystoma; species Oxystoma pomonae. Next base: position 28,738,820 of record OY998169.1, read on the forward strand.
CTGCAAATTGATTCCTTGTGAAATATTTAATTGCCTCATTTGAATAGCTTCAGAATATTGGGGAATTTGACTTGTAATTCTTTCCAATATAAGAAAAGATAAATTGCGTGTATAATCGCTGTATAATAAAGTTATTGCTCTGTCGACCCTATAGCAGATGTTTTCTTGCGCACCCCCGATTCCTATGACGAAAGTGCCATCGCTTTTTAAAGGAAGACCTAATCGTTACTCATGGAACCTGCATCTAATAAAGTGCGACATTTTATCAGCGTGTCGTTCTTGTCTCGCACGTAGACTTCCGCAGTGCCGAGTAAGACCGTTTGTGTTGTCGACGCACAATGTGTGCTGATGAAAAAGTCCGAACGTGTCGCATCACGATGGTCGGTGCTTGCGGCGTTGCCAGTTCGTCTCGTCTGTTCTTCTTGAGACCCCGAATTGTCAGTGCTTTGATAAGACCCTTTTGTGCATAATAAAGTGTTATGCGTACTTTGATTACACTACTTACAAGTACCTGAACATTCAAATTTACCCTGATGAAAATACTTTAAACAGTTGATGCAAAGCTTAAGTTTTTTGGCCTCATTTAAACGTGTTTGAGGAGTCATGTCCAAAAATTTTTTACAACAGTTTTTGATCCATTGGTTGCCAAGTGACTCATTGATTTTACGCCACCAGGACCCCCTTTGAACTTCTCTTGATTTTGATTACTAGCGCGCATGACACATTCTAGCAGACGACATCTGTCATTCAAAAATGATATGAATTATTTTAATGTGGGCATAGTTTTGGGTTTGATTGTGTCCTCCCAATCCCTACGCGTTTTGTTATCCAACTTTGTTGCACGGGCTGACCGAGAGATTCAAGTGCTCGAATGTCTCTAGAAAACGTGTCGATTAAATTTCTCAAACCCGATGAATTTTCACGATTTAACGTTGGCAAATCATTGATTGATTTAAGATGGCTGTTTACAATGGATCGTTTATCATCAAACCTATCTTCTAACATATGAATCGTGATGGGATAATTTAAATCCGTGACTTGTAAAGAGTCAATTACTTTAAATGGCTTCGCGTTGAGACATCCGGGCAAATACCAAAGTTTGGTGACATCTGACAACGCTGCGTTCGAGTGTACCATTGATTTGAATGCATCCCAGAACGGCACCCAGTCGTTGTACGCACTCGAAAATTTTGGTAAATCGAGCTGGGGCAATCTAATATTTGGCGACACAACTTGAGAGAAAGCATTTTTCCCGCTTAATGTAGGGGTGCCCGGGAGAAACTGCCCAACGGCGACGCTCACTGCAGGTACTGGATTTTGCTTTGCCGTTAATTTTGTTATGGTTTTGCTTGCTGAGCTTATGCATGAAAAATAAATGTTTTCAAACTGCGCGACCTCTTGTTCGGCATCGTCATCTTTGTCTTCGATGTGCAAACTGTTAATTTGAGCTATTATTTCAGAAAAATCGGCGTACAATGGCTCGATATTCTACATTCTTATTGAAATATCTGATAAGTTTCCCGTGTCATCATTTAACGAGCTTAAAAAATTAGAAAATCTGGTGACTTTCCCCTTTATTAGACCTCGCTTTGACCTGAGAGATTTTAGCTGCTTCTGAGCATCAGCCAGGATTAATGATATTTTTTATTGAAAAAATGAGAAAAATCGTGCTTATACAAGTAAAATCGGCAAAAAAAATGAAGGAGTATGGAACGGACTTACGGTTTCGTGGTAATCCAATTCTGCACCTGACTGTCGTGTTCTCTCTTGCACTTGCTGTTTTACTGTATAGTATCCATGTCTGTGATGATCGCACTGACGCCACTTGACCGACTGTAGTTTTTGGAATATTTTCGCGCAAATGACGCACGAGATGCTTGTTGAGCAATGTTTATGATTTCCCGCAACTGAAACGCGAGATCCTTGCCAAAGGACCAATTTTTGTGGTAGCAAATATATGAGTTTGCTATCCGCGCTGGTTTTTTTGGAATTTAGTTTGAAATGGACCGTATTTTTACTTTGTGTAATGCGAGCGAAAAAAGACTGACCTGTTATTGTTACAGATGTCAGTTCTTCACTGCCTCTTCAGTTTATTGCCCACTTAAGGGTTGGTGTCCTTTCGTCCATATGTGGCTAGAGAGAAGCTTAATACATTTTAATGCCATATCGAGTGACATTTTTACTAAACTAAAAAGTGCGCTGTTTATTTCTGTCCGATATGAATTTAAACACTTAACAACCATTCATCTCGAGGCTGTGTCTGATTTAATATCTGAGGCATTTTTAGGTGCCTTTGTGGCACTACATAGCCGATGTAATGATGATTACAGTGACTGAAGGTCAAATTTTGTAGGTGGACTTGGTTTACTAAGGTCGTACCTTCAATCCTCGGCAGCGAAATTGTCAATTAATTACTTGTAGAATGGTTTAACGATCCTATTTTTAATTTTTTTGGAGGTGTAGGTTTATGGGTTCGCAAATGCGAACAAAATAGTCGCCGTAGTAATAAGATTTTAATGTGTGTGTTTGTCTTTTTAAAAGTTTTTAACTAAAACTGTACGTGTCCTTTTTTAAAATAAATGCCTTTTTACTAGTAATAAAATAGACATATGGAACGACCGTCTTGAATAGCCCTGAAGAAGCAAATAAATTTTGCGAAACGTTGGCATTCCAAAAAAAGGACGTTTCATTAATAAGATCCCTCAACCCATAAACCTACACCTCCAAAAAAATTGTCAATTAGGTGGCATTCCAATCGGCCTTCGGCTTCCCACTTCGGAGGTTTATGAAAGTCCGGAGTAAAGTCCGTGAAAAATCAATTGCATCATGTTATTGTTCATCAAGTTTTATCTTTCGAGGAGATATCAACTGTATTAGCTCAATGTGTGGCGGTGCTTAACTCGCGTCCTCTCTGCTAGTTACTCCCAGACCCAAATGACTTGCAGAGCCTAACCCCAAGCCACTTTCTTACGCTTGGGGCTCTAACGGCCCCTCCAGATGAAAATGTTGAAAGATGGAGGGTGAACAAACAGATCTCCCAAAGTTTCTGGAAGAGGTGGTCATTGGAATACTTAACCGCGCTTCAACAGTGCCAAAAATTAAATCTTCCCAATTCTCCTCCCACGGTGGGTTCGTTGATTTTTATAAAGAACAATAATCAGCCTCCACTTCGATGGGTGATATGTAGAATTGAAAAAATTTATCCAAGTCCTGATACCATTCCCCGGGTTGTGAAGGTTAGGACGTCAAAGGGTTTTTTGGACCTTTCCTTAGTAACAGTAACCCACAACCAATTTCTCCGTGTATTGTATCGTGATATAGAATTTTTTCTTTAGTTTTTTTTTTGGGTGACATTGCAATAAGGAAATCAAAGGAATCACATTACTTAATTTTATTATTTTTAAATTAGCGTATTTTTTTTAATGACATAAATTTGAATTTTTCGCCCATTTTATTCATTTTAAGTTTTTTGCAATTGGCAATACTGATTTTTTAATCGCGCATACTTTCACGATCGGGTTTTTTACAAGGACGTGCGCGCTATTTACTTCAAACAAAAACCTTAATGGTGACTATCGCGCGATAAGAAAAGACTCGATTGTCTACACATCCAGAAGCAGAGACAGAGAATGGCCGGCCAATAATTCTTCAAGACACCGATAGAAAGACTGCTAAGTCGTTCGTGACCCGTTCGTCATTATTTTCCAAATTTGCTAATTTTCAAGTGGACCGTATTTTTACTTTGTGTAATGCAAGCGAAAAAAGACTGATCTGTTATTGTTGCAGATGTCAGTTCTTCACTGCCTCTTCAGTTTATTTCCCACTTAAGGGTTGGTGTCCTTTCGTCCATATGTGGCTAGAGAGAAGCTTAATACATTTTAATGCCATATCGAGTGACATTTTTACTAAACTAAAAAGTGCGCTGTTTATTTCTGTCCGATATGAATTTAAACACTTAACAACCATTCATCTCGAGGCTGTGTCTGATTTAACATCTGAGGCATTTTTAGGTGCCTTTGTGGCACGACATAGCCGATGTAATGATGATTACAGTGACTGAAGGTCAAATTTTGTAGGTGGACTTGGTTTACTAAGGTCGTACCTTCAATCCTCGGCAGCGAAATTGTCAATTAATTACTTGTAGAATGGTTTAACGATCCTATTTTTAATTTTTTTGGAGGTGTAGGTTTATGGGTTCGTAAATGTGAACAAAATAGTCGCCGTAGTAATAAGATTTTAATGTGTGTGTTTGTCTTTTTAAAAGTTTTTAACTAAAACTGTACGTGTCCTTTTTTAAAATAAATGCCTTTTTACTAGTAATAAAATAGACATATGGAACGACCGTATTGAATAGCCCTGAAGAAGCAAATAAATTTTGCGAAACGTTGGCATTCCAAAAAAAGGACGTTTTATTAATAAGATCCCTCAACCCATAAACCTACACCTCCAAAAAAATTGTCAATTAGGTAGCATTCTAATCGGCCTTCGGCTCCCCACTTCGGAGGTTTATGGAAGTCCGGAGTAAAGTCCGTGAAAAATCAATTGCATCATGTTATTGTTCATCAAGTTTTATCTTTCGAGGAGATATCAACTGTGTTAGCTCAATGTGTGGCGGTTCTTAACTCGCGTCCTCTCTGCTAGTTACTCCCAGACCCAAATGACTTGCAGAGCCTAACCCCAAGCCACTTTCTTACGCTTGAGGCTCTAACGGCCTCTCCAGATGAAAATGTTGAAAGATGGAGAGTGAACAAACAGATCTTCCAAAGTTTCTGGAAGAGGTGGTCATTGGAATACTTAACCGCGCTTCAACAGCGCCAAAAATTAAATCTTCCCAATTCTCCTCCCACGGTGAGTTCGTTGGTTTTTATAAAGAACAATAATCAGCCTCCACTTCGATGGGTGATGTAGAATTGAAAAAAATTATCCAAGTCCTGATACCATTCCCCGGGTTGTGAAGGTTAGGACGTCAAAGGGTTTTTTGGACCTTTCCTTAGTAACAGTAATCCACAACCAATTTCTCCGTGTATTGTATCGTGATATAGAATTTTTTTTTCAGTTTTTTTTTGGGTGACATTGCAATAAGGAAATCAAAGGAATCACATTACTTTATTTTATTATTTTTAAATTAGCGTATTTTTTTGAATGACATTAATTTGAATTTTTCGCCCATTTTATTAATTTTAAGTTTTTTGCAATTGGCAATACTGATTTTTTAATCGCGCATACTCTCACGATCGGGTTTTTTGCTAATTTGCTAATTTTCAAGTGATACATTTTTTTTTCTTGTTTCAAATTTTTCTTATTTAATGCAAACATGAGCAGGTTTCAGAAACAAAAATTTGATATATTTTTTAGAATACTTACCTGATGGCAAATATATGTACAGAAAAAATCATATTCTACGTAAAAATAACTAAAAAGTTTATTTATGTATATTTAATTATATCAATCAAATCTTGTCTATCTGTAACCTATATAAATCGAACTTGAAAAGAGAACTAAAACCTTTCATGTTAACTAATAAAACGGGCCAATAAGGGTCCCTTAAAAAGAAGTTTGAGTTATAGATGTTCGACTGAGTTGTAAACCATGTATACTTGCAATTAACTTACGAGAGTTTTTTCACCACGTAGTTACTGGCGTGTCTACACTTTATTTTTGTTTATTTATTCTGGCAAGTTACTCTATTTTGTATCAGTGGTTGCTCAAACATGAATACGCACTCATGTACCTCTGTAAAACGTTGAGCATTTGTAGCTAACTTGAATTTTGTTCCTTATCCACTTTTTTTCGATTTTTTCTCAACTTGTGATTCAGTTGCTTATTCTATTTTTAAATATTTATAATGTAAATCCCATAATTCTGGGTACTTATAGTTAATATTTTCTTTAAAGCGATTTATTTTCACCCTATTCCATTTTCCTTATAATCTCACCACTTGCTGCAAATATTTCAAAACTGTCTCGAAGCCGTCTACACTACAAGCTCTAGCAAGTTCTTGGGTCGCAAATAAAATTTAATTGCAAGTGGACACGAGGTATTACGCCAATTTTTTATTTAATCTGTAGTTTAAAAAGAATAAGCAATAATTAAAATAACTGAATGTATTTACTGCTTACCTATATTTTCCACCGTTAACCGTCCTTTTAAGTTTTAATAAAGGTACCTAGGTAGATCTTTACATTTGTAAAACGATTCATTTGATTTTTGTCAGATATTATTATTTTTGGAGATATTAAGAAAAACCACAAAATAATCGAATGATTTACTGCTTGCCTATATTACGTAACGTTGAACATACTTTTAGTTTTAGACATACTTGAAAGGTAGATCTTCAAATTTATATCCTACGTTTTAACTTTATACTGTCGAAAATCTTAAAAAGATAATTTTTAAAACAACAAATTTATAAAACGATTCAATTTCAAAGACAAGCACAGGTAGCGCTTTAAAGCTAAATTTAGCTACACATTTTTAATATTTTACTATTTTGTTAGATGTATTGTAAACTGTCCAAAAATGACATATAAATATCATACAAATTAATAAAAATCAACCCTTAAATAATTAAAGACATAAAGCAACATCATAAATTTCAATTTATCGGAAGGTGATAAGTGACCTATCAAAAAATGGTATAAGGCACAGCCTAAATATGCATTTTTACGTAACGGATCTACTTTATCCAACCGACTAATTATTTTAAATTAGACCATAGATCACAAATTCGAATCAAAGAATAGGTAAATTCGTTTGGATACGTCACGGATTGCGATACGATACGTGTACCAGATCGATAAATTTCACGTAACGTATCGAAGCAGACGTATCGGGTTTGCACATGCGCATTTAAAAACGGATGCGGATAAGTGATGACTTTAAATACTTCTTTATGTCTCTTATCTGCTAAAAATCTACTTAGCTCCGCTTAAATTTTTCACATTGAAAATTTTTAAATACCTAATGAAATGGTTAAAGTTTACTAAATATTAGGTTTAAAAAATTGTCGGTAGAATTTCGATATAAGAAAGCTTTTTAAACTCAAAGTTTGAATTTCGTCAAATTTTAAAAAAGATATATCATTAATACCTTCAAATCACTCTCAATTTTGGTTATACGTACTCAACCATGAAAAGTGAAACAAAATATCGCTTTAGTTAACCTGGTTCTAATTTTAAAACACACGTATTTGGAAGAAACAAACGACGGTGGTTTTAAGCCCAATGTGACAAAATTATTTGGTTGAAGCCTTCGGATCCTCCATACGAGTGCATGCAAGAAACAAATTGATAGATGAAATAAGTCAGTTTACACGTTAAATTTTTTACGCCCGGTGATCACTTTTTACTATAACGCACCAACTTTATATTTCACATTTTTAAAATGGTCAAATTTTTAAATCCCTATTATTCACGCACAAATAGCATTTTGCTCTGCCACCGCCTACTCCGATTTCTACTCTATGAAAATTAAACTTCGATAAATTTCAATTTTAATATTTTTAAATATCCAATATTCAAAAATTAAGTGCTTTGCTATCAGTTGTTTGTACTATAACCAAAAAAGGTTTTAACTTTAAATTTTTCACATTTTTAAATCTTCAATTGGCAAATTTTTCCAATTTAAATTTGTAATTTTCAAAAGTTTATGGATGGTTGTTCTTTAATATAATAACGCTTCGCACCAGCGCTATCTCTTGTTTGTACCAGCAAGTTCTTCAGATGGTGCTATGAGTGCCACTCCGATTTCAAATTTCCTATTTTTGCAACGTACATTAACCATTTCATTTTTTTGCACCTGTAATACCTCTATTTAAAAAATCAGTGCTCAGCTATCAATTTCTTACTAGACAAAAACTTCGCACCATGAACGAAAGGCCATTTTAAAATTTTTCAATAATTCAATGCGCAGCTATCAGTTTGTTAATTTAAAAACGCTTTACACCATGAGTCAAAACGCCTTTCAATTAACATTTTTCAATCTTCAATTCAAAAATTTTTTCAATTTAAATTTCCAATTTTCAAAAATTTAAGGATTATCTACGCTTTGCACCACCGCGGCACCGCCATGTTATACCGGGAGCTGGACGTTAAAAAGTCTATGTATCAGATACCAGAAGAGGTTATAACCAGAAAGTGTCACATTCGTATGTTACAGCGTGTGCCAACTATAACTTTTTTCGAAATTTGGTCAGGGAGCCGGAATGAAGCTAATTTCTGTCATAGCTTGACAGTCAAGGTAATGAATAGAATACCTGCAATTTTTTTATGATACAGGTGTCATATTGGCCCACTAATTATAAATTGACAATGCTGCCAAACTTTTTCTTGGTCATATGCGAGGCACACCACTGGTAAGTGTGGCAACTACTAACTTAGACTTATGGTAACTCATACCACTGTTATTTTGATGTCAGACATGTAATACTGGGATTCCTGATTGAGAATATCCAAACTGCCTAATATCATCCTGTCCAGACCTAAATTGCGCCCACATATATGTCAATTATTTTACGAGCCTACCTATGAATTACGTACCAGCATATTTGTTGTTTTAAGAATGTCATTTTAAAGCAGTGAGTACAGAACCGTTAGTAGATTCAACTTGAGTTGGACCAGAAAATTGGCACACTGCCATAGATTGCTGTCATACGTGACTCCAACCTAAGTCATAAGATACCTAAATGGCTTTTCTTTTATGAGTGTCATATTAACCTCTTTGTTACGAAAAGGCTATGCTGCCATACCTCCTCTTGACAGGAAGATAGGCACACCTCCTTAAAGAGTTGGTTTTTTAAACATCTACCTACTTTATTTACTACCAGCATAATTTTTGTTTATTATGTGTCATTTAGTCACCTTAAATAAAAATTCAAATAGCTGCCAAACCTTCTATGCGCTAAATAACAGATAGACCTCTATCAAGAGGGGGTTAAATATAAGACTACCTACTTTATTTGATACCAGCATTTTTATGGCGGTACGTGTGTCATATAGATGCAGCAAATTCAAATTTAACATACTGCCAACCCTACTTTTTTTCAGAGCATGGGCACACCCTTATAAAGGCATCCAGTTACTAACTTTTAGCTACACCATGTAATACCAGCAAGATTTTTGTGGCACACGTATCATCTGGACACCTTTTTTACAAAAATTTTGTGCTGCCCAGCCTACCCTTGTCTAGTGCCTAGGCACTCCCTAGTAAAGACATCCAATATTAAGCTCTTACCTACTTCATCGAATACCAGCATAATTTTTGTGAAACATGTGTTATATGGACACCTTTTTTATAATTTTTGAATGCTGCCAAACCTACCCCTGTCCAGAGCCTAGGCACACCCTTGGACAGACATTCAATATTGAACTGTTACCCACTTTATCGAATACCAGCATAATTTTGGTGGCACACAGGTCATATGAATACCTTTTTTTTTAAATTGCCATGCTGCCAAACATACTCCTGTCTAGAACCTGGGCACACCCTTCTAAAGACAACCTATAACTAACTTTTACTTACACCATCCCATACCAACATGATTTTTGAGGAACACGTGTCATATTGACATCGTCTTTATAAATTTGTTATGCTGCCAAACCTACCCCTGCCCGGGGCTTAGGCACACCCTCGTAAAGTCATCCAATATGAAACTTTTACCTACTTTATCGAATACCAGCGCAATTTTTGTGGCGCACTTGTCATATGGATACCTTTTTTATAAATTTGCTATGTAGCCAAATCTACCCCTGCCCAGGGCCTAGGCACACCCCTGTAAAAGCATCCAATATTGAAGGCTTACCTACTTTATCGAATACCAGCACAATTTTTGTGGCACACTTGTCATAAGGACATTTTATTTATAAATTTGCTATGCTGCCAAGCCTACCCCTGTTCAGAACCTGGGCACACCGCTTTAAAAGGACACTTACATCTATAATACCATTGTTTACAATATTTAAACAATGCTAATACAAGTGGCGTTGCCAGCAGTGGGAGAGGGGTCAACCTCCTCCCCCCCAGAGACCCTGAATAAGTAATATATAACACAATCATCCGAACTTTTATACAAACATAAAATTCAGAAAGAAGAAAGAAAAGACAGAAACATCCGAGCTGGAAAATTGCACGTGTCATGACCAACTTAAAGTGTCTGGGGGGCAATTCCAGTGGGCTATCGTTATGAGATAACGATCGCTATCGCCATTATTTTCACTGTTACGGCAACATCGCTTATTGTTAAGTAAAAAGAAGAAGGCTTGAATGGCACGCAACCCGCAATACTTTCCCAAAACAACTGTCAAATGCCGACAGTCAGTCAAGTTTGTTTACCTTTCTTGGAATTTGCGGCGAAATTTCGGGAAAAATAATAATTTTCATGTACTTTTTGCATGCAATATGGACTAAAAATCTGATCAGAATGTGATGGTGGACGACTGTTATCAATTTTTGAGTGAATTTTGTTTGGAAAAGTCACGTTCTTTGTGAAGAAAAACCCACATGGGCCTTGTGTGGAAGTGCCACAAGATTTTTTGTTTGGGTAAGTACCTATACTTACTTTATCTTATGTTTTATTCTGTTCTTTTTGGTGCTTAAAGACCACTACTTCATATTCTAAACAAATAGTACATTATAAACCTAGGCACTAAAGTGCCACATCTAATCCCGCGGCGAAAGGTTTGTAGCCCGACCGTAGGGAGGGCTACAATTGGCTAAGGGATTAAACGCCACTTTAGTCCCGAGGTTTATATACTATTTTATGCACTTTAGGAAAAGATCTTTGTTAAAATTACGTTATTTCTACGCCAAATGGTTGATCAACTACAGGAAAAGGTGCTAAGAATGAAATCTTGGCCAAGAGCAAGGGCTGTTTGGCTTGACTTGCTATAAATTTAATTATATTTTTCCACGGATTAGTTTTTTTTTTAATCCCTGAGGGATTAAATTTACTTCTAATCCCTAATCTGAGGGATTAAAAGTACCTATTTAATCCTTGAAGTGCATAAAAGATGTAGGTCAATTTTAAGTTCAGGCGGCTGATTCTGAATTGCTATATGCACCAAGCAAAAACTTTGCATTCCTTCTCATGCTGTCCCCCCTTTTCCAATGGATTTTTTGCACAGGCCATTTAAATCAATAAATGACAGACGAGAATCATGTACTTAACTTTCGTACATTCAAATTGATTTTGCTAAAACAAATTCTGATGTGCACATTTCCTTTTTTTAAGTTTTGCAAAATTTTCATGTTTTAATGTAATGTACTTAATTTCAGATCAATCATTTCTCGTAATTATTAAGATGTATGATGAAGACATTTAAGCAGACAGCACCCCACGCATTTTAGCAAAATCCGGCAAAATCATATGAGGGACAAAACACATGGTAAGCTACCTTAACCACATTAAAAAGAAAACATTTTAAAATCCACGAATTCGTCAGTAAAATTAAAAAATTTGGTTACTTTTTGGAGAATTGTTGTCGTTTCAACCAAATATAAATTTCTACTTCTTTATTGCTGTAATTTAAGTTTTTGTTTTCTACTATTTTTATTAGCCACCAAAACATAAACATTTCAAATTTCATTAGTTAAATCCAAGGTGGGATAAATTTTTAAGATAAATTTGTATGTCCAAAGGATATTTAAATAAAAACATTACATAACAATTGAAGATAACTAGGGGATAAGCCACACTTATTTCGTTAATTTACCAGAAACAATCAAGAGTCTTTTTCCACTTGGATCCCCACAAAAGTTACTATATAAAAATCAGGTTTGAAAGCTTTCAATCCTAAGTAGCCATTTTACTGGCTTACATTTTGAAATACATCTTATTTTTTGTTTCAGGTTAGCAGTGCCTAAGCTGATGAAAGAAAAGATGCAATCCACCAATTATTGAAATATTAGAAAACATGTTTTAATTCTAAGTAACATTTAAACCAATAAGTAAAAATAAATCAGTTTTGTTTCCCAAATTTTATTATTTTTTAATAGCAATGTTAGGAGTGACAAAATCAAGTTAAATCAATTTTTTCTTTGGTACATCATAAATTGGTAATATTAATTTAAAAACTAAGTATAAACCTAGCCAAAAAATTAAATTTACCTACCTATGCTAGTCAGTAAACTATTAAAGGTAATTTAGAAATGCGGAATACATTTTAGGCACTTTATTTTAAGTACTAGTTTTTCAAGGGTATTATTTATAAAAATAGGTCTTTCGAGTTACCGTTTATTTTATTATTTAGAATCTATAACCTTGAGTTATTAGTTTTTTTGCTAGCCCTTAAAATAAATTGACAGAGCAAATATAAAACTATTAAAAAATAATTTTCTTAAATAGGCAACTACTAGAAATATCATTTAGGTAACTTAAAAATGGATGTAAAATAATGAAGAAAAATAATTTAGGTAAATATTAAATCACATCAGTTCAATTTTTTAAAACATCATCAATTTTTTTTTAAGCAACCAGACCTTGAAATAACCTAATACTGTACTTAACTTACCCCACTCATATAAATGCTCTTGATTCATCTGCTCTGCTGATAATTTAAAATGACAATTATAGGAATAGGACATTTTAACAAAAAAAAAACCCTGCCTTATTTTAAAAAGTTTGCAATAAGTTAAATTAATATGTTTAGAATAAAGTGGTTTTACATGTGTGGCAGTGAACAGTAACTGTGACCCACTCTTTCGACGATTCCCCTAAAAAATCTCCAAATTTTCACGAAAAAGTTCCAAAATCCCAGTTACAATAGGTACAATGTTCCATAACTTAAGTGACATTTAAATAAAGTATTCAAGTTATGCTCTGGCAGATTTAAACAAATGTGGGCTAACAGGATTAAATAATTAAATTTTATTTTTGTACTATATTTTACACAACTGTTTAATAGGTACATTAAAAGTTATCTTATATTTTTTTTGGTGGGAGAACGAATAGCATTTAGCATACATGTACATATATTGCATCAGTTTCTTCTGAAAGTTAGTTTCACTAACACACTACACTTTGCCATAATTATCACGAAGTTCTTGATATGTCTATTGAACATCTATGTCTAGTTTCATCTAGTACCTTGAAAGGTTGGTCTATGTCTTACTTGAATCCATCCATACTTAATTCGTTAAAGGGTTGTGGCCCGGGCTGTGGTACTTGATTGGAGACTTGATCCTACTAGAAGGTTTCTTACATGTAGCTCCATTCACATACCCCCGCACATTATACCTAAAAATAAGCAGGATACATTTTAAGTTTTTTCAAAATAGTACTTATCCAAAATCCACAATTTAAGTATTTTTTCTTTGGTAAACTGTAAGAATCTAGATCAGTAGTTTTCATTTTAATTAAACTATCTTAGTAAAATATATAAATGGACTCAATAGCTCCAGCTATTAGCATGCATTGTTTGCATGGTCCCTACATAGATGCAAAGCATATATAAGTCATATATGCTCACTTGTTAACTTTAAGCCCAAAATCAGTAAAGTATGTTGCAAAAAGTGAGCTTTAATTTCTCTCAAAAAAAAAATTTAATTACCTTTTACTGTATAAATTTAAAGCATTTTTTAGCTAACAGAATAGTGCAACCAGTTTTTTTTTAAATTTATTATATTTATATTCTTGATAAAGACACCGAACATTCGGTAATAAAGAGTTAAAGACTAACAATTAAAGCAAAACATTTTATGTATCCGAAGCAAATAATCACCTCAAAGTATCACCTTCTTACCCACCCTGACTTTAAGTAGGTAATAAATTTTCGCAAACTCAACTATGCAGGTGGTGCCATGCATATCTATTCTGCCATAAGGGCTTGCGATTCCTTTTACAGAAGAGTATAAAATATAAACGCACCTTAAAAGTGCACTTTCATAAATAGCTAGTCGGGAACTTTTGATATCCAAGTTTAGGGTGAGAAACCAGTATTTCGCCATAACAAAAGCTAGTTTTACTACTGTGCTGCTCTTTGTGGGCTCCAAATATAATGTAAACTTATTTTCGTCCTCCATTCGGGTGGTTGTAGAAAACACAATATCACAGGAGAAACTAGTCGGCAGGAATTATAAAAAGTTTATTCTTTCTCGACGTCTGCAACCATCGCAGAAGAAATCATGTTTATTTTTCTCAATCATTATAGTCAAAAGATGTATTTTTGTGCGAGTTTAGTCGTCAAAGTCGAATTGACACGGCCGCGGCCATTGTGAAACTGGTAAACACAAACCGCGGTGTTGCCGCGATAACGAATTCGCTTCGTAACGATATCGGTATGAGCTACTGGAATAGACCCCCTGGAGTAGTAACAAAACCGATGAAAAATAATCAGTGGTAACAACACCGGATAAAAATCCGATTTGCGGATTTTTTTTTCAAGGATCGGATTTTTTTCGGATATTGCGATTTACCGAATTTTTTTAGGATATTTTAGAGCAAAACGGTGTTTTTTGAGGATTTTTCTTTATTTCCACTCGATACGATCAAAATATCCACCCAAAGCCTGGTTTTTTAGTAATCGAAAGACCTTTTTTTAACAAAAACTAGTGCAATTCATCAGTGTTCGTAGGAAAAATGGCATACACAACTCGATAGAAAGTAACTTTCTTACACTCGCGAGTTGTTTCACTAAGCTAGCGCCTCGTTCACAACATTCACGCTCGTGTGGAATTTATCACTTTCTTCTCTTGTTATGTAATATACTATTTCACATTATTTTTGTTAGGCGATCTCAATTTTCACTTTGTGAGTCGTTTTTTTTTTAAATATTTAATTATTTATAGGTTCTTTAGATTTAAGTTTTAGACTATTCCTAATACAATTGTAAATTTATTTTCTCTGGGGAAAATAAACGAAATAAATGGTGGGCCCGCCGATGTTGCTCCGAACCAGGGCCCGCTGGCCTGTTGCTACGCCGCTGTCAGGACGTGTACTTTAGGTACGTTTACAAGTTTTATCAAAATAGGATAAAGATAAGGACCCGGTCAACAACTTTTTCGCTGGTCAATCGTGTTTATTCCCCTACCACCCTTATTTGGGGGGTGAGGAGGGTAAAAGTTACTGGATGTGTTTGTTTATGCAGTTGAATTGTCTCTGCCAAAACTAACCTCTTTTATTTTATATATTAACTTATCTACCTTTTTGGAAGACGTCCTTGATTAAAGAGAGAAGAATAGTATAATACATAACGAGTGAAGAAAGTGACATATTTTACACAATTGTAAAAACTTTTGTGCGAGGCGTCAGCCGAGTGCGAAAATCACACGAATGTAATATTGTCACTTTCTAACGAGTTATGTAGTTACGCTATTTTTCGTACGACCACGCACCAGTGGCGACTCGTCAGGTGAAGTAGGTGAAGGGGCTCGACCGCCCGTCGCAACCCGCACCGCTCCTAAAAGAATCGAATTATCGAAAGCAAAGCAGCAAGTGAATAACCAACATACAGGCTTTGGTATTCACCGTTGCTATGGTTACTCGACGTCAGCCACGCGGCAGCATGTAATAATTTGTAATGCGATTAGAGATGGACCAACCCGCGATTTTAGTGAAGCAGTCACAAGACGTGACTGCACCAGCCGGGTCACGGTGACAAATAGCAGTGATTTTTTGGAGCAGTTTACCCAAAACATGTAAATGCTACATCAAAATCGCGAACGAAAAAAATGTTGTCTATCTTGCAGCCAAACTCCCGTTTTCTGCATTAATTGCGATGAATGAAGAGCAGTTAAAAAATAGATTAGTCGTATGCACTATTGTTATGGCATTGCTTCACGAAACTTAACGGTTATAGTTATTATGCCACGCACAAGATATCAACCCGAATTTCCTTGTAATTTTAAAATTTACCTTTTTTACTTTCGTCCTTAGAGACGAAATATTTTCGTCAAAACAGTGGACCCAAAACACATCTAGGATCTATAGTGTGAGTCATTTTCCTATTCAGAGAAAAAAATATTTTCTTCCGGAGAGTAACGAAAATAAAAATTAATATGCCTGTGAAATATGCATGCACCTTCCTGAAACAGGAAAAAGTGCAAATTTGGCTATTTTCATGTGGTCGCAGAAAAAATCATTTATATTAATCTATTTTGTTTTTGTTAAGGATAAGTAAGACTTATTTTGTAACGGCAAAAATTGAACGTTACAAAAGTAGGGTAGTACTGCAGTTGACCACTCTAATCACATTAAGTTGGCTTGTCGAGCACTTTCCAGGAAATCTCAGAATTTTCATAAAAATTTAAAATTTTCGCGTGTGGCAGCATTTTGTAACTTTTTTTTAATTAAACATTACTTATTTGAAAATTTCAGCCTGCGGCGTCATTATTATAGGTAATTATTTTTTTTTAATCATTCATTCCTCTTCTTAAATTTTCACGTGCTGCGTCTTTTGGGTCATTTTTTGAAAGCAAACATTGATATAATATTTTTGAAATGAAACATATTTTTCTGCAAAAATTTTTTACAATCAAACATTATTTTTCCATAAATTTTTGCCTGCGTGTGTTCGCTAGGTCTAGCAGGACTATATATTTTGCTAAAAAAAACGAAATAACACAGATTGCTTCCACGAAAAAATTTCGTGACGCCCCCTTCCGTTTTAGAAAGTTGCGACCGCCACTGGTTCTATATATAGTGAAAAATTGGTTTAATTCATAATAAGTATATTTTTAAAAATGTTAGGCTTTTTATGGAAAATCAGGTTTTTTTGTCCTGGTTGTCCTCCTTGTGTTCGTACAAAAGAGGAAAATTTTATTTGTTTTTTAAGTGATTTTCTTGGATTATGCCACTGCTGTGCATTAAAAACCCCATAAGACAAGGACAAGTGACATTTTGCAAAAATACAGCGATAGTATTTCTTGACAAGTAAAAAAAAATACACCGAAAATTCCACACCAGTACATTTAAACCAATCAAAATGGGTTTTTTGACAGGTCAACATGTATTTTTGAGAAAATTTTTTTCGCTTGGGTAGGTAACCAATAGCAAATTAAATCGGAAATTTTTTGGCATAATCACGCGACAACTGCCATCCTTCAATCATGATGTTACGATAAAGTGAACATATAAAAACTTAATAAAAACGAAAAAAAAGCAATTTTCCACCACTTAGTAGTAACTCAAAGCTTATGTAAAATTAAAGAATGTAGCGTCATCTATCTGTAACCACGGCTCATAACATAACTCAAAAAATATCCGACCGATTTTGACAAAATTTGGAACTTATGTTGAGTTTGGGTTCTATAGTTGGTCCCATTCTTTTATTTAAAAATGATTAAAATCAAACCCATGGCCAGTAAAAATGGTGGGGAGTTCTTAAATATTAAAATTTCTATCAAAATAGTATGTATATGGTATCAAATGAATAGTACTTAAGCCTAAAGTTAAAAGTAATATATTTTTAACCAGTGGTGTACAATGAGGCGGGGGGTCAAAATTATGTTTTCAATAAAATATAACTAATGTGATATCAAAAAATGAATGGCAATTGAGTCTAAACCCTGCCAAAAAAACCTCATAAAAAACACACCTTATCAGTTTTTATAAAGTTTATAAGCTTTTGTGAGGTTTAATTTTAGGATTATAAAAGTTTTTAATAATTTATGAGGTATGTCTTTGATTTTGGTAAGAATTTCAAAAAATTACAGTAGCACTGTTAACCCCCGCAAAATCCGCAAAATCCCCCAAATCAAAAGAAGATCGCCGCAATTCGGAAAATTCCCCACAAACTGGCAATCCCCTGATCTCAGACTTTATTTACCGTGTGGTGGCCCAGAAAAAAACCGGAATGACTGCAGTTTTGTTATATCTTAACCGATTTTAATGAGTGTTATTTATTTATAGAACATGAAATTCGCGTTCAAAATTATAATAGAATCATAGAATCAGTTTATAATGAATTGAAAAAATAACACCGTTCTGAATCCTAGTCTCTACCAAGGTGATCGACGTATCGCTTATTAAAATCGGTTAGGTAATTTAGGATTATTGCTCTGGTGCTCTAAATGACAATTAAAAAGCTCAATTTGGGAAAATGTACGTCTTTTGGGTAGCTAAAAAAATACGGTCACCTTATTATACAAGCATCCTCAACCTAATTAATTCAAAATATTACATATTACTCAACATACGTAGGTATGTACCTACTTTATAAAATTTAATAAGAATGCCTACAAAAAACAAGAAGATTATTTTTATAATTACACATACAAAATTAAAGAAAATATGCAAATTATGGGTTATTCCAAGGAAAGAAATTTTAATCTAGTTTGCGTCAGGTAATGGCGCATTTACACAGACAAACTTTCCTTTGATGTTGAAATACCGACAAACATTTACACGAGCCTCTTGAGCAAAATGTTCAAAGAAATGTTCGAGCAAAATCTCGTACAAAAAAACACACGTAAATTTTGGAGAGAATGTTGAGCAAAATTTATTTGAAGAATTGGGGGTATAAAAATTTCTTTACAAATTTAAATTTTATAGTTTTATGGGAATTCATTGAACTTAACTGAAAATAGAAAGACTAAGTTTTAAAACAAGGTATTTTAATTAAGTGCTTTCCGACGGAAAAACGATATGATGTCGAAATTCACGTTTTGCCTCATAAGCAACTTCGATTGATTTGATTTTTATAAGGGATATGCCAGTATACCATAATTGGCACTTATTTGTTGCTGATGCTGGGTTAGGAGAAGGTAAAAACCGTAGACTAGTGAGAGGGGGTTTTGGTCAAATGAACATTGACACACAAAATTACATGACAACAAACAAGGGTCAACGCAGTTTTTTTATGAAAGTTTTAGAACAAATCTTTCCATAAATAAAGGGCTCTCCAACGCAAAACAAAGAAATTCGTTTTATTTTATTGACGCGTAGAACTTGCATTTCTGATTTTTTAAATATTGAAATTTTTGGCGATTTTTACAAGCTTTTATTTATGTATGTTTGTATGTTCGGCTCAAATCTTGCAACTCAAATTTGGTATTCAATTTCAGTTTTCGGTGTGTATTTATAGTTGCGGCGACAATACAATAATATGGTATTATTAGGCACCCCCTCCCGCTAATGAGGAAAGTGGAGGAAGAAGATTTATTTTTTTCGATTTCAATCAAAATTGGCATACAGGGATTTTTAGGGAAGATAATTATCGAAAGGATTGATTTATGATAGTCTAAAAATTAAAAAATTATTTTAAATAAAAAGAAGCTTTTATAAAATATAAAGTGCACTAAAAAGTAGAAAATAAATTTTAGTATTCTCATATCATAAAAATAAAAGCGACGGGCGCAAACTAAAACTAAAAATGTCCATCCATATAGCAGAGAAACGTAGAGTAAATTGGGTCGAGTTGGGTTGGCTTTACTTCACAAAAAATTGAACTTACAACACCAGATAAAGAATTCTTTATATTTACACGTCGTAGTTGTGGTGAGAATATTTTTTGTACTTATGGTATTTATTGTCTTTTTGATACGTTAGTTATAAACGCCTTACCACTCATATCTCTTTATATTACTTCCTAGTTTAGTCTTTTACAATAATAGTTAAGTCAAATGAAAAAACCTATTTACATTTTATTAAATCTCAAATATATGAACAAAAGCACGTTCGATTTAAAAAATACCCGTTTATTACCCACTTTTACAACCCTACGATCCCGACCCTTGTCTAAAAAATATAATTTAGCAGTAATAGACTAGACTTTTGAATCGGAATATTGCCCCTTTGCATATTGTTTGTTCAGTGTCAGTAATCGACCTTGATTATTACATTAAATTGACAGTAAATATCTATCTTCAGCATTTTCATAAACCTTTTGCTTTTTTAAGCAACCCTTGGGGCCTTAAACTAAGTAGGTAAATCTGGTGTGTGTAAGTAGCTAAGGTTAAAGTAAAGTTACAAAAATATGTTTTAAAAAAAATCCCCTCCCCACCACTCCTCATAGTCGTGAGGCGCGGATTACCGCTTAAAAGTGCAATTTTTGAGTTTTTTGCCGATATTTGAAAAATTCAAAAATTTTTTGGAAAAAAAATTTTCCTGGGTTGTTTTTCGAATTTAGGAAAAAAACCCTTGGAAATAAAAAAAAAACTCGCAAGAAAGTCCCAAAAAAACCCCCGGGCAAAAAAATCCGGGAAAAACCCTAAGAAAAAAATATTATAAGTAACCCTAATCCATGTGACAAAATTGATAGCCAATAATAATGTTTCGCTTGCCGTCGGCTTTTTTTCACAAAAATTTAAAATAAAAGTTGGTGTTCCATTTTTTTAAAGAATTGAGATCACTGATCACTGATGTGAAATGTCATTTATTCTCATCTTTAAAAATATGTTTCCAAAACAGATAGCAATAATTTGCTCAAAAATTTACCCGAACAAAATGTTCAAAGAAAAGCTCACAAAAATGTTCGCGCAAAAAATTTTAAATCTTTTGCACGAGCTTTTGTTTGAGCATGTTCGTCTGTGTAATTGCGCTTTAAGAAGTACCATTTTTGAGTCAATAAAAAGAATAGGCTATATATATTCTAAAGTGCAATAAAGAGGGGAATAGCTTTTCTAACGTGATTTCTATAATATAGTAATTATTTTTGTATACATGGTGTTCATTTATAAACTTCCCACTACCGATATTTTGAGAACCAAAAGAGATATTTATATAATCTTAAAAACGTATCAAGGATTTCAAGGAAAAACTGATAATGTATTCACTGACTTGCCTTCTTACCCCTCCAACACGTACCTTGTAATACCTTGTGCTTTGTCCCCGCATACTTTCCGTTTTTAGTTTAAATGCAAAATTTGGGAACATGAATTTTCTATTTGTTTCTTAAATTAAAATTTATTTTTTTGTTTATTTTTGCGAAAGTTTAGCTTCAACTTTCTATTTTTGTAGGGTTTTATAATTAAGTTGCTTAATTATTATTTATTTGCTATAAGTTTTGCCTTAATTGGAAAAGGAATAAATATTTGAATTTACCGCGTAAATTCAATGCTTAAAATGCCTTGACGATTTTATCCTCTTTTACCATTTGGTTTATTCAAATTTGCCGTCCTTTTCTATTTCCAGTTTTACCCATAATTCCCTCCTATCAAAAAACCATACTTTGCGCTGCGCTGATATACGAAACAAAAAAACACGGACTTGCTCGTGCACTTCGAAACTGTCTTGATATTGGCAAAAACGTGCATTTTTCATTTTTAATTGCTTACAAGGCAAATTAGTGCAAAAATAAAACTTTTCGACCGCGGTCACAAAAAAAGACACTGCTGTTCATCATCGATGTGGTTGGATTTGCCGTAGAAGAAAGAAATTGCAGAAGACTGCAGTTATCCATTCCTGGATCCGACATCCACCATTATCCAGCTCGTTGGTAAGTCAAGGCATTATACAAAATTCCGATTTATCATCAAACTTGCTTATTTTACTATTGCAAAATAGATCTGGATATAGAAGTGTACGTGGGAGTTAGGATTGGTAAAACCAGAGTGATCTTGGTGTTTTACAGTTCGGCTTTGATTAATTTTCATGCGAAAATATTACGTAATCACGGCCAATTCATTGGTCCTTCGAGCCGGATCGCTCCTTTAACGTAATCGTTGCTCTCACTTGCATTACATAACTGTATACTGATCTATATTATTGCTATACTTTTCCAATACAAGGCAGTTCTTAGGTTAATGCTTAATCTATATGTTACAGTGCTTTAGTCGACTCGATCGATGCAAGTTTACTTTGCATTGCAAAACATATAATACTCATTAGTACAAATTTCAAAGTCATGACCCCAAAGTTTAATTTTTTTTTTAATTTAAAAGATCATTGCGTTCGGGTGTAGGTAATTTGCTCGCTGAAATCTCCTATTTTTGTCACCTTGAGTTTCCTTATCTCCACGGCCCATATTGAATTCGAGGCTTCATAAAAACTGGTATTAGATTTGGGAATTTCTTTAAATATGATAAAAATACGGAAAAATATTTAACTTAACGGATTAATCTAAAGGTTTTTTAACTTTTATAAACTTTGGTAAAACCTTTAAGTTAATGTAAAAACCTTTTTCGTCAATATAAAATTGAGATGAAAGGTTTATTGAATACGGGGGCGATTTGATTGTTACTTACAATACTATTTATATTTGCTTTGCTTAAAAAAAAATATATACTATTTGCATATCAATTTACAATGACTACCGAAGTTAAAGTTGCCCGTGCTAAGGCCCTGCGTCAATCTGCAGTTAATCAATTGAATTTGATCGAGTTTTATGCTAATAAAGCAAAAACAAATCCTGCTTTTCATACAAAATTCAAAGTTAACTATAAAAAATTATCCGCTTGCAATAAAAATTTTGAAAAGCATCATAATGCGGTGCTTACTCTGATCGCCGATGATCCTGATGCTCTTACTTCGGAAAATAATATACAAAAGAATTTTTTAGATAGGTGTGTGGAAGTCGAATCTTTATATTATGATTTATTTGAAGCGGACAGTGTAGAGTTAGATCAAAGTAGAGATCAAAATCAAACAATTCTTATTACTGAACAGGAGTGTTCTCTTCCGAAACTAAATGTCCCTAGCTTTTCTGGTGACGTAGAAGAATTTCCTACATTTATTGAAATGTACAATGCGATTGTGCACACACGTAAATCCTCAGATATTGAAAAATTCAAGTTTTTACGTACAGTTTTAAAAGGCTCTGCTTTGAACTTAATAAAAAACATTCAACTTATTGGAACTAATTACCTTACGGCGTACGATGCGTTGGTGACTAGGTACGACAATAAACGCTTACGTGCGGTTTCCTACTGGAAAGCTATTGAAAACTCCCCCCACCTCGCTAATGATGACGTCATGGGCTTGCGAAAGGTGCTGGATACGTTTAAAGACAATCTAGATTACTTAAAAAATATGGGTTACGTTACATCCCAGTGGTGTTTCATTACGGCAAACGCCCTTTTGGACCGCTTGGATCCTGCAACTCGTAAATTATTTGAGCAAAAACACTCCTCCAATACTATGCCTACTTACGATGCTATTTCTCAATTTCTAGAGCAACATTGCACGGCTTTAGAATCACTTGCTTTGTCTTTACAACAAAATAATTCTCAGAAATCTAAATCGGGGTATTTTTCGAAAAACCCTCGTAACTCGACGGATTCTCGTAAAAATACAAACGCATTATTTGCTAATAATAACCCAAAAAAACAAAATACGTGTTTCTGGTGTAAAGGGCCACATTTAATATTTAAATGCGAGTCTTTTTTGACTAAACCCGTGCAGGACCGTATTAACTTTATTAAAATTAACAAGGGTTGCACAAATTGTTTGGCTAGTTTTCATATGATTGGCCAATGTTCTTCGCAAAAACGATGCAGATATTGCGCCCTTAATCATCATAGCCTTTTGTGCTTAAAGTCCAACTCCACTACGGAGGGTTGCACTGCGCCTACACCTGGGGGATCGCAAAATACCCCTGTGCAAAATGAAAATATAAATGCCAATAGAAATATTAATGTTGGGATGTTGCTAAATAACGACTACGATACTTTGCTTTCGACGGTGTTATTGCATATCCAAGACATTTACGGGAATTGGCATCAAATTCGAGCTATTTTGGACAATGGGGCCCAAAGCTCTTTTCTTACTAAAAAATGTGCCTCCATGCTCGGCCTTCCTAAAACAAACATTTCTTTAAATGTTAGTGGTTTAGGCGGCATGTCTACTTCTGCGCATTACATAGTACAATGTCAAATTGCTCCAATTGAAAATAAAACAAAAATTTTTAATTTGGAAAACATACTAGTGGATCAAGTTTGTGAGGTTATGCCAAATACGTCATTTAACAAAGATTCTCTCGATTATATAAAGGGGCTAAAATTAGCTGACCCCCAGTGGTATCTTCAAATGGGGATACAATTGCTTATAGGCGCGGATCTTTACGGATCCCTTTTACAAGACGGTCGCCTTTACTTTGGATCAAATATTCCAACATGTATCAATACAATCTTCGGGTGGACTTTAATAGGTAAAATGCCATTAAATAATTCTGCGGGTGCTACAAAAAATATCGTGTCTTATCTTACTACTCTGTCCACTACCGATTTAAATAATACATTGAAAAAATTCTGGGAGATAGAAGAGGTTCCCAGCGTGCATACAAAATCTCCTTCAGATATTTTTTGCGAAAAATACTTTGTAGATACAACTACACGCAATTCTGAGGGTAGGTATACGGTCTCTTTGCCCTTTAAGATTACATCTCCTGATTTCGGTGATACAAGAAACCTTACGCTTCGCCGATTTTACTCAGTGGAGAAACGTTTACAAAACGATGAAAAAATGCGTCTTGCTTATTCTAAGGTTATGCAAGAATATTTAGATATGAAACATATGCGCGTCGTTTCACCCCCTAATAATTCTGAAATACACGAATACTTCTACATTGGACACCACGCGGTTGTCAAAAAGGATTCGAGTTCTACACTCGTACGAGTGGTGTATGACGCGTCGAGTCACAGTTTAAATAAACCCAGTCTTAATCAGGTCCTGCACACAGGCCCTAAATTACAAAGAGATTTGGTAACAATCTTGCTAAATTTTCGGCTACATAAATATTGTTTTGTTAGCGATATTTCTAAAATGTACCGTATGATAGATGTAGAGGAGAATCAAAGGAAATATCAAAGAATTCTATGGCGTTTTAAACCCGATGCACCCGTGATAGATTACGAGTTACAAACGGTAACTTTTGGGATAAACTGTTCTCCCTATCTGGCTATTCGGACCTTGCTTCAGTTGGCAGATGACTACCAAGATCTTCCCCTTGCTTCTGCTATTATCAAAGAGTCGATTTATATAGATGACTGCGCCGTATCTTGTTCAGATTTTGAGACCATAATGCTTATGAAAACTCAATTAATCGAATTATTAGGTCGTGCAGGATTCGAGCTTAAAAAATGGGCTTCAAATGAGCCTAGATTGCTTTGTGGTTTGCCGGAAAGCCACGTACAATCTGAAGACTTTTCTTTGGATCTTGAAAATACTACCCCATTAAAAATACTAGGGTTAAGGTGGCACCCTCAAACCGATGTTTTTTTTTACTCTTTTGCATGCTCTACAAAATTATGTACCAAGCGAAATTTGCTAAGTACCCTTGCTAAATGTTACGATCCTTTGGGAATGCTTGCGCCGGTTACTTTCTTTGCAAAGAATTTAATTCAGTACCTGTGGTTGATGAAATTGCCATGGGATCAATTAGCACCCCCCGAAATTATTTCTAAGTGGAAAAAATTTGAAAACGAACTAAAGCTTTTGACCAACTTTCATATCCCGCGCATGATTGACCTTTCTAATTTACTTTTTTGCCAAATTGTCGGATTTAGCGATGCGTCAGAACGCGGTATGTGCGCATGCGTATACTTTCGTATTGCGTATCAAAACGAAGAAATTAAATCTTATTTTATTTGTGCCAAAACAAAAGTCGCACCGGTAAAAAGAATAAGCATTCCGCGATTAGAGCTTTGTGCGGCAGTGTTGCTCGCCAAATTAGTAAATTTTGTTAAAACTGCATTTGCAAATAAAATTACTTTTCAAAGTATTATGGCTTTTACGGACAGTACGGTTGCCCTATCTTGGATTAAGGGTTCTCCTTATACCTGGCGAACTTTTGTTTCTAATAGGGTCACATACATACAAAAAAAAATTGATCCGTGCGATTGGAACCATGTTCCCTCGGAACTTAATGCCGCGGATCCCGGGTCACGTGGTTTGCTTCCTGCGGATTTAATTAATTGCGCCCTCTGGTGGCAAGGACCCAAATTTCTTTGTACGCCACAAGAATCATGGGAATTCACAAAAATAAAATTTTCTGCCCCTGTCGAAGCTCTCGAAGAAGAGCGCAAAATTATCCTTAACACAATAATTCTTCCAAATTTTTTGGAGTCATTGCTCAATAAATTTTCGAATTTTGTAAAACTTATTAGGCTTCTTGCTTATGTATTACGTTTCATTCACAATATACGTGCTCGTAAATTTCATAAGGAAAGGATTCAAACTACTTCTCCATGGCTTCTTTTTTACGAACTGCAAATTGCAACAGTTGTGCTAATTAAACACGTTCAATCGAAACATTTCGAAAACGAAATTACTCTTTTGCTAGAAGGGAAACCACTGCCCAAGGTTTTTAGAAAATTAAATCCATTTCTTGATCAAAATAACATTTTACGAGTCGGTGGTAGATTGTGTAATTCAGAATTGGATTACGACAAAAAATATCCTATGCTTTTGCCCAGCAATTCTCATTTTACACAACTACTCATTGCACACATACATGTGAAGTATCTGCATACAGGGGTGCAAACCACACTTTTTTTGCTTTTCCAAATCTATTGGGTATTGGCTGCCAAAAGACTCATACGAAAAATAATTTCTCGTTGCACGATTTGTTGGCGTACAAACCCTACTACTTTTCAGCATCCTCTTGGGAACCTCCCAAAATTTCGAGTTTCTCAGGCTAAAGCTTTTCAACATGTTGGCGTTGATCTTACAGGACACTTTGCTATAAGTATGAATCGTTTACGTGGTGCAGTTCAACTTAAGGCTTATGTTGTTTTATTTGTCTGCGGCTGCACAAAGGCGGTACATTTGGATATTGTGTCCGACTTAACCGCAGAGGCTTTTTTAGCGGCATTTCGACGCTTTATGGCTCGAAGGGGACGTGTACATGACGTCTATTCGGACAACGCAACGAATTTCTGCTCCGCCTCTGAATATCTCGACGAAATATTTGCTGAAGTCGCTACCCGTGAGTCCATCCGGTGGCACTTCAACCCCCCATCCGCACCCCATATGGGCGGACTATGGGAAAGTAATATTAAAAGCGCTAAAGCTCATTTACTGCGTGTAATTGGCGAACAAATACTTACCTTTGAAGAGCTTTACACCCTGGTGGTCCAAGTGGAAGCCATCTTAAATTCTCGGCCTCTGTGCCCTATCAGTACTGATCCAAGTGATTTGACTGCATTGACGCCGGGTCATTTCCTTACTCTGGAACCTCTAACAGCGATTCCAGACCCGGACACCGGTCATTTACCATTAAATCGACATTCTCGATGGCAATTATTACAAAAATTTCATCGCGATTTTTGGCACCGATGGCACAAGGACTACCTACATAATTTGCAACAGCGGGCTAAGTGGAATCATGCTAATTCTCCGGTTGCTACGAACACGATGGTCTTGATCAAAGACGATCAAAACTCTCCTTTAGATTGGGTACTAGGACGCATAGAACAATTACATCCAGGTGCGGATAATATTGCTAGGGTTGCTACAGTCAGAACGGCCAAAGGTTTGGTTAAACGCCCTTTGGTAAAATTGTGTCCTCTCCCTAATGCGTAATTCAGAAAATACCACAGCCTGGGTATTTTCAGGGGAGCCGGAATGCTTTGTCCCCGCATACTTTCCGTTTTTAGTTTAAATGCAAAATTTGGGAACATGAATTTTCTATTTGTTTCTTAAATTAGAATTTATTTTTTTGTTTATTTTTGCGAAAGTTTAGCTTCAACTTTCTATTTTTGTAGGGTTTTATAATTAAGTTGCTTAATTATTATTTATTTGCTATAAGTTTTGCCTTAATTGGAAAGGAATAAATATTTGAATTTACCGCGTAAATTCAATGCTTAAAATGCCTTGACGATTTTATCCTCTTTTACCATTTGGTTTATTCAAATTTGCCGTCCTTTTCTATTTCCAGTTTTACCCATAATTCCCTCCTATCAAAAAACCATACTTTGCGCTGCGCTGATATACGAAACAAAAAAACACGGACTTGCTCGTGCACTTCGAAACTGTCTTGATATTGGAAAAAACGTGCATTTTTCATTTTTAATTGCTTACAAGGCAAATTAGTGCAAAAATAAAACTTTTCGACCGCGGTCACAAAAAAAGACACTGCTGTTCATCATCGATGTGGTTGGATTTGCCGTAGAAGAAAGAAATTGCAGAAGAATGCAGTTATCCATTCCTGGATCCGACATCCACCATTATCCAGCTCGTTGGTAAGTCAAGGCATTATACAAAATTCCGATTTATCATCAAACTTGCTTATTTTACTATTGCAAAATAGATCTGGATATAGAAGTGTACGTGAGAGTTAGGATTGGTAAAACCAGAGTGATCTTGGTGTTTTACAGTTCGGCTTTGATTAATTTTCATGCGAAAATATTACGTAATCACGGCCAATTCACCTTGTTTGAAAGGGGTTTTCCTCAGTTTTAAAACGGTGTATTGCATTTCGAATTTAAAGTAGTTTTCGAGATATTAGCAGTTAAATTTCTGACAATTTCAATTTCAAATTTAATTTTCTTAAAAACTAATGCATAAAATTAAAAAAAGGAGACTTTGTTGTAAAGTCCATGAGAACGCCTTTTTAAAAGGGTATTGCAAACAGGGTGTTTATTGGCCTCTTAAGCCCGCTTGACATGGAGCAATATAACTTGCAATTGTCTGCAATTTGGAGTCATTCCAAAATAATAAAGGCGCAATTACAGAGACGAACATGCTCAAACAAAACCTCGTGGAAAAGATTTTTTTCGTGAACATTTTTGTGAGCTTTTCTTTGAACATTTTGTTCGGGTAAATTTTTGAACAAATTATTGCTATCTATTTTGGAAACATATTTTTAAAGATGAGAATAAATAAAATTTCACATCAGTGATCAGTGATCTCAATTCTTTTAAAAAAATTGAACACCAACTTTTATTTTAAATTTTTGTGAAAAAAAGCCGACGGCAAGCGAAACATTATTATTGGCTCTACTATTAGTTTTGTCACATGGATTAGGGTTACTTATAATATTTTTTTCCCGGATTTTTTTGCCCGGGGGTTTTTTGGGATTTTTTTTGCGAGTTTTTTTATTTCCAAAGGTAAATTTTCCTAAATTCAAAAAACAACCCAGAAAAATTTTTCTTTTCCAAAAAAAATTTGAGTTTTTCAAATATCGGCAAAAAACTCAAAAATTGCACTTTTAAGCGGTAATCCGCGCCTCACGACTATCTATCAGGAGTGGTGGGGAGGGGGATTTTTTTTCAACATATTTTTGTAACTTTACTTTACCCTTAGCTTTGATTGTTTTCTTTTAATTCCTCACACCAGATTTACCTAGTTAGTTTAAGGCCCCAAGGGTTGCCTAAAAAAGCAAAAGATTCATGAAAATGTTGAAGATATAGATATATATAGACACTGGACAAACAATATGCAAAGGGGCAACATTCCGATTCAAAAGTCTAGTCTTTTACCACAGAGTACCGAACAGACAGGTGATCCGTGCTATTACTGCTAAATTATATTTTTTAGACAAGGGTCGGGATCGTAGGGTTGTAAAAGTGGGTAATAAACGGGTATTATTTAAAACGAACGTGCTTTTGTTCATATATTTGAGATTTAATAAAATGTGTATAGGTTTTTTAATTTGACTTAATTATTAGTGTAAAAGACTAAACTAGGAAGTAAAATAAAGAGATATTCTTTTAAACGTAAATTTTTATCATTACATTTTACAGGCAACAGAAATAAATAAGTGCCAATTATTATTTTTTTTATTTTCGTTTTTTTTACAACCCCAAAAAAGTTACAGTTATAATGGCATATCCCCTATAAAAATCAAATCAATCGAAGTTGTTTATGAGGTAAAATGTGAATTTCGGCATCAAATCGTTTTTCCGTCGGAAAGTACTTGATTAAAAATACCTTATTTTAAAACTTTTCATATTTCAATATATATTTTGAATTTGTAAGAAATTTCTATATCAACATTTCTTCAAACAAATTTTGCTCTAACATTCCCTCCAAAATTTTCGTGAGTTTTTTTGTACGAGATTTTGCTCGAACTTTTCTTTGAACATTTTGCTCAAGAGGCTCGTGTAAATGTTTGTCGGCATTTCAACATCAAAGGAAAGTTTGTCTGTGTAAATGCGCCTTACAAATTTTTTATGGTCTTTTTTACTCCCTTCTTCTAAACGTCTCAATTTGTGTTGTGAAAGGGAAATATAACAAACAACACAAATTCTGACAATAAGAGGGAGGAGTAAAAAAAACCCTAAAAAATTTGTGACATTATTTTAGAATGACCCTGAATTGCAGAAAATTGCAAGTTATATTGCCCCATGTCAAGCGGGCTTTACTCACCCTCCGATGCAGGCCACGCCCACCGAATATTAAAATACAAGAACTGACCCCTTTAAAATTTTGAAAAAAAAAATTATATTGACATTTCCGAAATTCAACTGCTACTGGTTTTAATTAAAAATACAATGCACCGTTATAAAGCTGATGAAAATCTTTTTCACACAAGATATCACAAGTTTTTAAGAATATGTGAATATCTCTTTTGGTCCTGAAAATATCGGGGGTGGGAAGTTTTCAAGTATAGAGGTATATATATTTAGATATATAAAGGGTAAAAATAACACACGGAATTTCATAATAAAATGTCAATATTTAAGGAGGTTAGTTTGTTTATCATTTTAAGACAAAAAGTTCATAAAGGTACCTACGTTCGTTTTGTCCTAATTTTTTGGTTGTAGGAGACAAAGTGCACTACTACAATCGTATGCAGGTAGGGATGTATTCTTTATTGTTTTATCATTTCAAAACCGCTTAAAATACGAAAAAAGTAAGAGTATATCTTGTTTGTTAAAAAATCCTTTTTTTTTCATTGGACACATTTTAGGAAATATTCGGGCGCCACTAATTAAAACTAAAAATGATTTTCATGGCAAAAGGTGCGTCCTACTTTATTCGCACATTTTTTCATATAATACTGTGAGCAAAATGTAGCTCATAAAAACTCACATTAAAAAGTTAAATAGTATATTGGGGAGTACGCAGATTTGGGACTAATGACATTCGCGAGCGGCTTTGCTGTCAGTTTCTTCCCTAGAGTGTAAAGTTGGAGATCAAAATCGCTCACCGCTAATGTCATCACTGCATGACAAAACTGATAGAAAAGTGACACAAAGATGAGATTTTGATCAAACAGTACGGGGTTTCTTTTCGGTGACTACTCCTTCTCACCCGTTTCAAGAATTCTCGCACGCGTTCAGAATGGAAACGTGAGGTATTATCATGAAGTTGAAACTTTTCGAAAAAAATCACCAAACAAACTGGGGTGTTTGAAGGGGGTAAAAAGGAGTGTGCAGGCGTTGGATTCCCTGGAACTTTTAGAATGTTGCTATTTAGTCTTATATATTATGAAGGTGGGCCCGTCCTCCGGTCAGGACAGGATCTGGCAGCATATTAAATTTTAATTCAGGGGACCATATTATACAACTAAACTCAAAACCCCGATGGTATTTGATACATTGGATTTGTCCCTAACTTCGCATGTCTTATGATCGTGTTTTGGCCCATCGGCCTGGAGAAGGTTTGGCAGCATATCTAATTTGAATTCAGTAGGTCCATAAGACACATAGGAAACAAAAACTACGTTGGTATTAGATACATTAAGTTTATCTGCAATTTCGGTCCTCTTACGGAGGCGTGCCCAACCTCTGATCAAGGGGAGGTTTGGCAGCATGACGGAATTTTTAAAGACGGCCTCATATGACATAATAAAAGTTAAAATAATTCTGGTATGCAATGGTGTAAGTATACTCCTGATTGAGTGCCTCTTTGGGACGGTATAGGTGCCCTTCTACCAATGAAATAATCGGCAGCATGGTGTAAATAATATCAGTACCTCTATATGACACAAATAACGTTTAGTCTATTCTGGTATGCAATAAAGTAAGTATAACTCATTCTCTGCATTGTTTCAAGGAGGTGTGCCTGCCTTAAGTAAGCAAAAAAGTTTGGCAGCATAATAAATTTGCTATGTGGAGGACCATATGACATATATATTATAAAAACGACGGTGGTATCTAATAGATTAAAATACCTTCAATTTATCGTGTCCTTAGGAATGTGTGCCGGTCCTCTACCTAGGTTAAACTTTAATAAAGTACTAAAATTCGTAATCTGGGATCCATATGACACACCCAAACAAAAAATTATTCTGGTATTTGATACATTAAGTATACCTCCAAAAGCATTTGACTTTAGAAAGTTGTGCCTGCCTTCTTGTCAAAAAAAGATTCGGCAGCATAAGAAATTTTTTGAATAGATATGATATGACAAATATAAAGTATAATCTGCGCTGGTATTCGATACATTAAATGTGTCTCAATTTTTCATCTGTTTGACAAGGTGTGCCTGCCCTTCTTTCCAAAGTAGAGTTGGCAGCATTATAAATTTAATATAAGAAGGACCATATTACAGAAATAAATTTGAATCTACATTGGTATTAGATCTATAGATAAACCTCCTTCTTTTCTTCCTTTTAGGAAGCTGTGCCAGTTTTCTTGTCCGAAACGGAATTGGCAGCACATCAAATTTTAATATATTACATACTTATGACACACAAAAAACAAAAATCCTTTGGGTAATACATACATAAGATTAAGTTTAACATTTGTCAGTTTTAAAATGGTGTGCCTTCGCTCTTGTCAAAAGGACACTTGGCAGCAGTATGTAATTTCGTCAAAAAAATGCAAATAAAACGTGTGCCATAAAAATTGGGCTGGTATTAAATACAGTTATTTATACCTTGTTCGTGGGTGCTTTTTAAAGGTGTGCCTGTCATTTAACCAAGAATAACTTTGGCAGCATATTCAATTCCTATCGGTAATATTTAAATTACATTTATCCAACATATTTTTGGCTGGTATTAAAAACATAGGTATACTTTCCAGATGGGCCACTTTCGGAATGGTGTGCCTTGCCTTTTGACACATGAAAATTAGGCAGCATGACATTTTCATATTTGATGGTCATATATTACATGTGTGCCACCATACTTACTCTGATATTTGACACCATACGTTTCGCTTACTATTTGACTTGCATAGTCGTGGCGTGCCTCGCATATGACCAAAAGAAAGTTTGGCAGCATTTTTAATTTATAATTAGTGGGTCAATATGACACCCGTATAATAAAAAAATTGCTGGTACTGTATGCATTATCTTGACTTGTTCACCATTCAAGCCCAATGAGCATTTTCAGAAACTTCTGGTGACAGACATTTATATAATTATTATAAAGAGGGTTCCATTGATACCTTAGGGTATTTAGAAGTTTCCTACAACAATTGAGTTTGTATTTTTGTTTTATTAAAGGCTCTAAATTGATGGTACCCTAAAGTAACATAAAACTGGCGTTAAAAATATTTCCACGGACATCTTTATAAAAATTAAAGTCATCGGTAAAAAATGTTATATAAATTGGTGTTAACAATGTTTCCACCAACATATTTATAAAAATATAAGTCATCAGTGACAAAAGTTATATAAATTGGTTTTTGAAATCTTTTTGTCAACCCACCTATAAAACAGTAAGTTACTATCAATTAAAGATATATAATAGATTGGTTTTTAAAATGTTGCTATCAACCCACTTATAAAACTTAATTATCCAACAACAAATTTATATAAGATAAGATTAAAAATATTTCGAGAGACGCTTATAAAAATTTGGGAACTCATACAATAGTTATATAAATTGGTGTCTGTAATATTCTTATGAACTGATTCATAAACCTTTTTTGACCATAAGGTTTTTTTCTATAATGCTGTTATTAATTTCTTTATATAGTGATTATAATACAACTGTTTTTAGAACAAAAAAAACAATTTTAATTTATTTTGGCAATTATAATAACAAAACAAACAAGATTTTTTAAGGTTAATTTTGTGACATCAAAAGGCGCGTTTTTGCGAGATACCATACCATTATTATCTTGTTTTAATTACATCAATCTGAGAGAGATAAGAGATCCAAATCTTCTTGAGATTGGATTGAGAGTTGCCGATGACAGATATCGGGATCGAATGCATTTTACACCCGATTCCCACCAGCGTTTCCCTTGCGCAGTCACCCTGACTCAAAAAACTCATCACGTGGTCCGACATGAACTTGTATAGGCAAATCTCGCTTAGACCACGTGATACGTGTTTTGATTCGGGGGACCCACAAATGAGGAACGCATAGATGGGAACCGTGTTTTAGAAAAAGAGAACAATATAGTAACCGTGTTAAGGACGCAAAAACGCACCGTGAAACGTCGAGCGCATACGCTGATACTGCTGGTCGGCGGCAAATGTGAACACCCCGGAAAATACTGGCCTGTACACCCTTCGACCCCGCAATCTAACTATATTCTTGAGATAGTTACCTCTGACAGTTATGCGGGCTTGAAGTGTGTGGAGGCGGGTATTTTTCCTGGTATGTGTAGTATGCTGGATCTCTCGAGGAATGCATTTAGGAAAAGAGAACATTGGTAACTATGTTAAGCTCGCAGAAACGCACCATCAGTGTTCAACACTGCGCCATCTGCAGCCCTTTGTTCCAAGTAGCATCATTTTTTAAAAGGGTCATAAAATAGTGTTGACGAGGTAAACAGTGGTATAGTTGTATTGTTTTTTTTTTATAGAATTGTCGGAAATTTTCGCCATTTTAGATTACAAAAATAGGTTTTTGGCCTAAATAAAAACGTTATTTATGGGGTTTCAACATGTGTTTCAATCGAAATATTGCTTGTTAGGGTTAAGAACAACATATAAAATTCAATATTTGTCCCAGAAAGAAAAAAACGCGTATGAAAAAAAAAACTGATATTTAACTGAATATTTTTTTCCCGTTTTCTCAAGTATTTTTGGAGCCCATGAAATTTACGTGAGTGTATTCGAAAACTATACAGTACACACGGGACCGCAGCTGATTTTCAGAATAGGATGACTTGAAAAACAGCTTTTATTTGACTATAGTATATTCATATTCCTGCTTCAGCTTATCTCACTTTGATTTTTATTTATTTTAGAAGATTCCTTAACACCATTTTATAAATTTTTTTATTGTAAAAAGAAAAAGAATAATACATAACAAGCAAAGGGAAGAAAGATGGAAAATTTATATTTCTAAATCCATAAAAACCTTTAATTTGTTATGTAGTGTTAGAACAGTTGTAAAACCTTTTTATAATAATCTCTATACTTGAAGGCTCATAAGGAAGTTTTATAAAATCTGTATGTTGTTTTTCTATCCATTACTATGTACCATAAATTTTTATAAGCTGGTGTTGAGCAGTTGTTTTTCAAGTCTTTTTTACTCATTTAAGAGATATATTAGAGTTATAAAATTAGCACCAACACTAAGTAATATAACTTTTGGTTATTTTATGAAGGTTTTATATTATTTGCTGTAACTTTTATATAGACAAAAATGCTCATTGGGAGTTCTGACAGTAATTAGCTTAATTCCGGCTCCCTGACCAAATTTCGAAAAAAGTTGTAGTTGGCACACACTATAACATATCAATGTGACACTTTTTAGTTATAAACTCTTCTGGTATCTGATACATAGACCTTTTGACGTCCAGCTCCCGGTATATGTACTGTACCAGCAAGCTCTTCAGGTGGCACTATGACGTCACCAAATTCGCAACGCCCTGTCTTCCTCAAGTATCACAATACCTACTAATATATAGGGTGGGCTTTAAAATTTTTGACTATTTTGATTTTCTAATAACTTTTTTGTTTCTTAATGGATTTTTATAAATGTTAGCTTTTTGGAAAGGCAATTAAACAACTTTTATAACTTTTTGACAAACACCGTCATATGTCAAAAATTCAAGATGGCACAAAAAATTCAAAATCATATTTTTAAAAAAGAGCTGCAACTTTCTTTAGCACCGTGTAATTTTTTCTTATAAAAGTAAGAAAGCACATGCTATTTCACGTTTAACGAAGTACCACTCATAAAATTCGGTTTACTTATACAAAAGTTAAGTTTGTTTAAATTTCCTCTAAATACAGAACCTGTTCTTAATACCAAAAAATGTTTTTTGAAATAACTTTTTAATTTTTTATCGGATTTTTATAGAGTAAGCCTTTTTGCAAAGAGAATTGTTTAAAATTTATGATTTTTATATAGAAAATGTCAAATGTCAAAAGTCCAAGATGGCGGAAATATTCTAAAATAAGATTTTTAATAACAGATTTGCAACTTCTTTGTAAGCACACTAAGCTTTTTTAATAAAAATAAAAAAGCTTTTAACGAGGTATTCCTCATAAATCCTATGATTTTTTTATTAATTTATACAAAAGTTACGTTGTCTTAAATTTAAACCGCCGAGGAAAATCTTTTAGTATACGTCGAATGGAAAATCCACTTAAAATAATTTTTTTGCTAAAATTCGGTCTTCATGTGTCAAAGCCATGTTAAATGCAAAAAGTAAAGGCGTCCTGCAACGTTTTGACATTATGATTAAGTTTTTGTTTCCATGGCCTGCTTACTTTGTTTTTGTTTCGATGGCGTGCTACTTTTTGCTTTTATTATAAACCTGTGAATATTTCGAAATCGCGCAAAAATATGAAAAAATAAAAAAAAAACATTTTTTTTATAAAAAGTTCATAAAAATATGTCTTCAGCTTTAGTGAGTTTCATAAACCACCAAGCATCAATAATCAAATCTTTTTTTCATAATACCTCGTTAAACGTCAAATGGCAAAAGCTTTCCTATTTTTATTAAAAAAGTCTATAAAGTGCTCACAAAAAAATTACAGATCTGTTTTTAAAACCTTATTTTAGACTATGTCCGCCATCTTGGACTTTTGAAATTAGACCTGTTTGGTAAAAGAAAATCGTAAATTTGAAACAATTCTCTTTGCAAAAAGGCTTACTCTATAAAAATCCGATAAAATATTAAAAACTTATTTAAAAAACATTTTTTGGTGTTAAGAACAGGTTCTGTATTTAGAGGAAATTTGAATCAACGTAACTTTTGCATAAATGAACCAAATTTTAGGAGTGATACTTTTTGAAAAATTTATGTTGCAAAAAGGCTTACTCCATAAAAATGGGATTAAAAATTTGAGTTATAAAAAACATTTTTTTGGTGTTTAGAATAGGTTCCCTAGGAAATTTGAGTAAAGGTAACTTTTGTATAAGTAAACCGAATTTTATGAGTGGTACTTCGTTAAACGTGAAATAGCATGTGCACTTTTATAAAAAAAAAATTACAGGGTGGTAAAAAAAAGCTTCAGCTCTTTTTTAAAAAAATATATTTTGAATTTTTTCCGCCATCTTGAATTTTTGACATATGACGGTTTTTGTCAAAAAGTTATAAAATATGTTTAATTACCTTTCCAAAAAGCTAACATTTATAAAAATAGATTAAGAAACAAAAAAGTTATTAAAAAATCAAAACAGTCCAAAATTTTAAAGCCCACCCTATATATGCATCAAAATACGACACTAAGTAATTTCATGTGATGCCTTATTTGTTCACCATTCAAGTACCACAGAAGGTCTCAAAATGACCCGCAAACCAGCATAAAGTGTAACACCTCGAGTACCATCACATCCAGGTGTGCCACGTGAAAACAAATGCGAGTCATTTTATTCCTACCTCCCAGTAGCCCAACAATGCAGTGCAAACAGCAACTGCTACCAAAATTATTACCTAACTCTGAAATTATTGATTTTTTATTTTCTTGAGATGGTGTGTTTAGTATTAGTAGTAGTATAGGGGCGGCCCGTGGACCTGGCAATTAAGCCTCTTCATGGGCCCTTTCTGCCATACCCCGTTCCTTACCCTATTATCCCTTCCGCTGCACCTCTCTCTCCGGGCCTCCCTGTCTTCTTTACGAAGTTTAGTATGTCGGCCCATTTGAGCGAGTGCAGCTCTTCTTCCCCTATCGTGGGAAATCCCCACTTCAGCTGCCTTGATCTGGCATATGCGTCACACTGTGCTATCAAGTGCTGCGCCGATTCCTCTTCAAGCCTGCAAGCGAGACACACGGGATCTCCTGATACTCTTATTTGCATCAGATGTTTGTTCAGCCGATTGTGCCCAGTCAGCATCCCTGTCAGCAGTCCAATGTCCTTTCGGGTCTTGCCTAAGAACCATTTAGTTCTGGCTACATTCGGACCATGACCTGGGACCCACATCAGTGTCACCATTTTGTCTTGAGCCGTGCTTCAGCGCACTCCTCCACCAGACTACTGACGATTTTGGCTGTTGGAGCAAACAAAAATCATTTATTCAAACGGATCTTTTAAAAGAGTATAATAATGGTTTCCAGATTATTCTCAAATTCTGAAACATAAAAGATTTTCATGGAAAAATTATTCCTTAACCTATGATTTTAAACCAAAAGGTGGCGCTGGCGGACCGGCAAAGTTTAGATAATGAGAGAGGGTGGTCGTGCGATATATAGAGGTCACGTGAGTTTTCCTTTTTTTAATTTCTGAGAACCTTTCATCATTGCTATTCATTTAATATTTTATTAATTGTACTCGTGTTGTCTCATAAGAGTTCTAACAAGTAAAATAAACGTAAATTATAACAAACCACGAGCATCTAACTACCTTCGAAAGGTAGTTAGATAGTATGGTATGTAAAACGTCATACCTGACGTTATGGTTACTCGCAAAAATACGATACAAAAATGTATATTTTTAAAGTTCAGTATGTTTCGTGTTTTTGTCAAAAAAAATATTTCTTGGTATTGCCTCTTCAAAATAAAATATAAATTAATACATTTTCACTTACAAACTACCTGACATTTTTTATTTTAATCTGTTTTTTTTTGTTTTTAGGTTGGCAACAATACCAAATATGCCACGTGACTGCTACAACTGTAGTAGTGTGTTTTCGCCGGTTCTAGGCCAAGAGCCAAGAGCCAGCTACATGTATTAACATAGGGATTTTAAAGAGCCTAAGAGCCAGCTACAGTTTGAGAGCCAAGAGCCGGCTACATGTATTAACATAGGGAATTCTTAGAAAGAGCCAGCTACCTGTTTTGGATTTTAGAGAACTAAAGGGCCAGCTACATGACAGGGATTTTAGGAAGCCAAGAGGTAGCTACAGCATTAACATAGAGGGAGGGGGTGTGTGATTTAAAATTATTCCAGGGAGAGGGAAAGCCTAAAACTTTAAAAGTGATAAAAAGTTAAATTTTTATCAGTCATCTGCTGTACTTTTATTTGGCAATGTGTTTTGAATCAAATGAAAATAGATTAAGTACATTTAGAAACTGGCCAGGAGTGTTAAAGCCTGAAGAACTAAGTTTGTCCGGGTTTTTCTATAAAAATGAAAACGACATAGTAGAGTGCCACTATTGTGACGCGCAGATATACAATTTTGTAAAAACAGACTGTCCTTTTTATGAACATGTACGACTCTCGCCAAATTGTGAATATGGTAAAATGATGTGGCAGAATAGGAAATTGAAAAACAAAATTAGGAAAAAAAAATTCAAAAGTGGTTTTCAATATTAAGTATTATAAATGCATTAATATTATATAATTTATGGAAATAAAACCACATTTATAAAAATACGGGTTTGAAAAAAAATGTCTGTAACTGAACTTACAGTTTGGTGCTTTCTTTTTTAATATACCTTCTACCTAAAATTACCATAACCAATTATATTGGTCCACACAGCTGTCCTGCTCGAGTTTTTATAGTACCTATACCGTCTCGAAAAGCGGATCAAGTTTTTAAATTGCAGATACCGTTACTCAAGAGTCCATTGACCAATTTTATAAGGGTCATGATGAATAAATGTAATACCTTTGACGGCTGTAAACAGTGGCGTATCCAGAAATCGACTCTTAATAGAAATCAAGTACCTACCTACTTATGGCAAATTTTTAAAAATTAGGTAGGTGCCTATTGCTTGAAGTCTGGATCCGAAGGAAGGGGAGAGGAGCGGTTTAATAGGTGTTAAGTTAGTGTATCCGAAACAAAAATACTTATTTTTCAAAGCAAGTCTCATTGCAGATTTTCTACAAAAAATTTCTTGAATTAAAACAAAGTTGTAACAATATTTAATATTGGTATAGCGCCGCAGGCGAAAATTTTGACAAAAAACAAAAAATTCTTTAAACATTTTGAACTCTTTGGTTTTTTTGCAAAATATTTTTGAAAAAGTAGAATCGGTTCCAAGAAAGAGTGGGTTGCGGTGGTATATATAGATCTGTTGCCAGATCAAAAATGCCCCGCAGATAAAAAAATTGTAAGAAAAATTATACTTAGAATGCCATTTATTACACGTTTTGAATGCTGGCAATAAAAATTCCTTAGAATTAAGCTAAAATTGTAACAATTAATGACGTCGTAGCACCGCAGGCAAAATTTTTAAAATTTAAGACATCACACCAAACACACGTCACAAACCGGAGTAAAGGGTCAAAAAAGTGTGGGAGCTGTAGCTCTCGCTGGGGACCTTGATCATGATTAATTTATTGTAGATTGGGTCGGACCTCTTGGGGGGGGGGTTTACACTAAACTGGTAGTAAAGTTGAGGCTTTGCCATTCATATGAAGAATATTTTGAGATCGGACAAAATTTGTTATTTTAACTAAAAATTTTCTACTTGGGTCAAAAAAGACCTAAATACAAAATTTTGTTTTTGTTTATCACAGGATAACTCAAAAACCGCTAAACCGATTTTTATCAAACTTGGCACAAAAATT
Organism: Oxystoma pomonae; assembly: GCA_963921995.1. Lineage (NCBI taxonomy): Eukaryota > Metazoa > Arthropoda > Insecta > Coleoptera > Brentidae > Oxystoma > Oxystoma pomonae. The sequence goes on from OY998169.1 coordinate 28,779,388, forward strand.
CTTTAAGGCTTTTTCCTCAAGGACAATAGTAACTTGTTTGGTTAACTTTTGTCATGACGTCACGGTTACTTTCAGTAACCATAATTATGACATCTCATAGAAAAAAATGAGATTTATAAAAAAAATATAATACAAATAAAAAAGAACCAGAAACAATCAATAAACCGCACTTTGACCTTGCATTTTTTAAGTAACCATATCCTCTAGGCTGGTAACATAGTCTGGTTACTCGTGACGTCATGACTTGTGTGACTGTACGAAGAAAAACTGAAAACGAGCAACCGGGCTACCTGGTATAGTCCAATTTTTTGATAAGCGTACTGACGTCATTTTGTTGAATCTCTATTTGATACATTGTTTTAGACAGGGACAACAAATATGTAAAAAAAGTCAAGTCGTTGATTGTGTCAACTGTTACTTCAAATTGACAACAACAAATAATTTGACATGCGAACTGTTGACAACAAAAAATTCGTTTTCAGAGGCAATAATGACGTCAGTCCGCTCATCAAAAAATTGGACTATAACTTGTGATTACTTCGAGAAAAAACTCTTTTTGACATCAAACGTATAGCTGATTACTTTTTTATGGGGGGGGGGGTTGAAAGGAGGGGAGGAAGGACTAAACTTTACTTTTTACTGTAAACTGGTTGTAATGTTGAGGCTTTGCCATTCATATGAAGAATATTTTGAGATCGGAAAAAAGTTTTTTATTTTAACTAAAAAATTTTCTACTTGGGTCAAAAAAGACCTAAATACAAAATTTTGTTTCTGTTTATCACAGGCTAACTCAAAAACCGCTAAACCGATTTTTATCAAACTTGAGACAAAAATTCTTTGTAATCAAACGCATAGCTGATTGCAAAGAGGGTAGGAAGAAAACTTTAAAAAAAAATTAACTTACGAACCGTGGCAGCTAGAGACACCTGGTTTTTATATCAAGATGTTTAATTCATCCAAAAAATTGAATTGTTTTTTGAAAAAACAACTTGACATGGAATACACATACATAATGCACACAAAGTTGAGTTTTTGCGTTTTAATTTATATTTTATGTCCAGCAATGAAACCCTTTAGTTAATAAATAGCAATGGAGGCTGCATCATTACTCTACAACAACTCAAATTTGTTTAAGTTTAAACTAAAATGATTCAAACAATTGCTACAAAACGATGAGTAAACTGTACGATAAACATTGTTTACGTTACCTAACCTATTATATTGACAAAAAACTTTTAACGAATTCCGATTATTTTTACAAAATAAAATACCAAATAAAAAATTACACCGAATTTTCTGATTGGTTGAAGGTACCTAGAGAAAACAATGATTTGAATTGCAGTTACGGTTATTTTTACATTATCATATGCATTTTAAGTATGTTAATAGTAAGTTTTTTTATGTTTAAATATTATAAATTTAAAGATATGAAATAACAATACATATAATCATGTAAGAATATTATTTTCTTTTTCTTTTATAACCAACACAATTTTGAGGGGGGTAACTCAACGCATTAAAGAACATACATCTGTCTTAATACCGTTATAGCACCGACGCACCGAGGGAGGATTTTGAGATTAAAACCCCCCGAAAAGTCTGCTTATAGTCACATGTTTACTTCAAATTAAGATTTTTTTTAAATTATTTATCCTATCACAAATGCTTCCCCTAAATAAACAACTGTTTTCCTGTCATTAATTAAAGCATCTGTTTCACAGATAGACCGGATGTAACATCTGTTCGCCAGACAGACAGGATGTAACATGTATTAGCAAACCGGTTTCGCAGCTGCATAACAGGTATTTAATTAGTATTAAAAAAAAGGTTTTTCGACTGATTCAAAACGGGTTTCGCAGCTGCATAACAAGTATAAGCACAGCAGCAGGAGTCATTCCCACCACTTTATACGCAATATAAATTATTTGTTTTGGAAAGTTTTATACAATCTGAAACAAAATGTCTTCTAATTATTTAGATTGTAATTCCAAAAATGCCTTTTTGGGAGAAAGAAAATTTTATCTTAATAAATCAAAAACAAAGTTTGTTAGTGTGTGTTTAAGCTATAATGGAATTTTCTTTCCATGTGTATTAATTGGTGGAATAAAAAACGATTCTGTCCAGTTCACAGAATTCGATTGGCAAAACTTTTATGGGTATAAAGACATCATAGATGAATCCTTTTTAGCTGTTGATACCACCTTGGGTTTGGATCTTACCAGTTTTTTTTATCAATTTTAAACAGATGGATTATGGAAATCTGATTGTGATTAATACAGGCAGAGCTACAGTACGATTAACAAACCCTACACTATCAGGACTGTGCAGAATCTCACCGTTAATAGATGAGCACATTAAAATATTGAAAAATATCGAATTGAATAGTTGCTTAAAAATTCTTCAAATGGGAATAAAAAACTCTGTTGATGTAACTAACACGGCAATTTTCATTATGGATCCTATCAAAAATATAAATACTTTGACGCATGGATTGGCCATGGAACTTGTTTATTTTTATCCTGAACTACTAAAAGAAGATCATGAATAAATCGTTAACATTTAATGAACAATTTAATAAGGTGAAAATATTATATGTGTATAGTTATGCATCTAAAGAAGCGAGAAAAAACATTGGGAAAACTTAGCAGTGAATCGCATGCATTTCCAAAATAAAATCATCAAAATGGAAATGATGTTAAACGCCATTGACTATTTTAATCAAAATATCCAACGCCACTAGTATATTTCTTAAGCCTAAAAATGTTAGTTTATGTTTTACTAGTATAAGTAGATTATGTATTCTAAAGATAAAAACAGAAATATAAAAAATGTGGTTTTATTTCATAAAAAAGTTATCATAGAGGCAAAATACATTCGACAATGCACAAAAGCATGGAGACTTTGTGTGGTAAAAACACTTTGGGTCTTCTTTGGGGTCTCTTCAAACTCAATAACTAGTTTTAAGAAGTATCTCCTTAAATATGTAGCTTTTTCCTTTCCTTTGATATAAACTGTATCCACTTTTTCTGTCAAGTTTTGTAATATTTTGGAAAATTTATGAAGCGGGATAAAACCTGCATTCCACGGTATACAATGATGATTTTCCATCAACCAGTTGGCTTCCTTATGTAACTGTGGTGAAAGATGTTGAATCCCATAGGGTGTTAAAAATATAATGGGAAATTCTCGTTCCATCATAAGCTGCCAATTCTTAGGAACAAATTTATTGTTTTCCAATTTAAATCCTTGAACATCTATTATTAAATTCATATCGTTAAGTTGAAAAGCTTTTTTAAAATAATTTGTTTTTCACTGTATAAAGTTATGCCTTCTTTCAGTATTCCCAAATTTTTAAGGTGTAAGCAAATTCTAGAAATGTTTTTTGAACACATTTCTTGAACTGATATCAAAATATGTAATAATTCGATTTTATAGAGAAAAAATATTTTTTGTACATGCGTATTAAAACTGTTTCACTGTTTTAGTCAAAGGGTGATATGAAAAAAGTTTATCATGAAGAATCAAACAGTATGCTGTCGTTTTTTCCGGTACATCTTCGTGGCATTCAAAAGTGATTGTGTGTGCAGCTTCTTTTTGATAAGAACAATCAATGTATATTATGGGTGATATCTCTTTATATTCTGAAGGGAGAAACAACGGTTCATTAGGAAGCTGATAGAATGAAGCCTTAAACTTCGAATGCATTTCATATAAGGAAGCAAATTTGTTATTTTCCAAGTCTACATACAAATCATTGATATCTTTCAGAATGTAAAAAGACATTAATATTGCGGATTTTAACATCGTCAAATTTGCTAATATTTTCAGTTAATTTATCATTTTTATTTTTTTTTAAAGCAACTATAACATGTCGTGCAACTTCAGCTTTGGTTGATGTTTTAACTTGCCAATTATGTCTGTTTGTTTTAAGCAATTCAGGATACTCTATTAACTCCCATCTTCTAAAACCTATTGGTATTTCACCATCTGTTAATAAGCTTTAACAAATTCAGTTCAGTAGGGATATTAACGGTTACATGAGGCATATTCCATGTTAGTTTTGTGATCGAAATTTTTACTTTTTGACCAACAATATAATTAAAAACACAGTTATTGTCAGAATTGGATCTTATTAAAACAAGTTGCTGTTTTAAAATTATTTTTCTATAGTCTTCAAAGAATCCCATTAAAATTTTGAGTGGGACACATACATTAAAATTACCCTTTTTATCAACCAAAATGCTCGATTTTGAAATATCCATTTTAGAAAACCAACCAGAGTTCTGCAATTTTTCACTTTCAGTAAATGACAAATATCCTTTTAAAGTAGAAGTGGTTCCTACATCTCGAATTGAATCTATGGTTACATCGTTTAGATCATAAAGAATTTCTTTAAAAAGATAAGCTATGGGATTGTTTGTAAATTTCATACTTGCAGAATAGGTACCATCATTACTTAACTGTCCCTCAATAAAAAGAAAGCTTTCACATGATAAAGTATAGGCTTCGATATCAGGTATAACAATTTTTATTTCATCATTATTATTTAATTTGTTTGGTGAAAAGGGATCATAAGAATACGCTTCATATCTTACTACAGAACTGTCTTCTAAAAGTTTTTCGGTAACGTTCAAAAAACTCATTTTGTATTTACTTTAAATCCAAGTAATTTTAAAAACCTATAATTTGTTGGTTTTACCGGTTGACAGTTTTCCTCTTACTGCTTAAACAACTCTCTTTTTTTTTATTATATGATATTAATCGGTTATTGTAACGAAAGACAATTATTCAATTTTTTTAATGTGTAGTCCGACGGTAATAGTTTCACCACCAAAATTTACAAGATCACCGTACTGATCACTAATTTTTTTAAATATACTGGTTATGGTTTTAACGTTTACAGGAAAATAAATTAAATTTTCTGGAGCGTCTATTATCTTAAATCCAGGACTGACGCTAGGAAAGAACTGATGAATTACATGTACGGGATTGTTATTTAAATATGATCCATCAGCTATACTGCAGTCGACTAATATTGCATTTACCTTAATAATTTCAGCAGGTTTTTGTGAAATATGTGTTCTATCAGCTGTGTAGAGATCATCTCTAAATCCTAAAATATTTCCTATAGTATATTTACTAAACGAATATCCTCACTACATTTTAAATCACAACGTAAGGTATTGTTGTTGGCACGTAGTGTTAAGCTAACACCTTCTTTAGAAAGCTCATCTGGTAAATAATCCTCAATATCAGTCAATTCGTAGGCCCGATGGAATTTCAATGGTTTTATTACCATAATGAAATTTATTATTTCGTTCATCTATATTGGGTATTGCATTAAAAGTTTCGAAATTCGTAAGACAAACAACATATTCACCATCATCTAAGTAAATTGGTGGATTAAATGAAGCAGACAACTCAGCCGAATTGCCTGACAGAGAAATTGTAAGCGACATTATTGTTTTAAAGTTGCTGTAATACTAATACAAGTTATAAACTGTTGTTATATAAAAACTCTAAACACAAATGTCCACAGATAACTGAATCTTTTCGTTGATAATTTTTATAATTATACATTACAACATTATGACTACCATCACTTAGAAAATATTTAACAACCTCCAAAGATGGTTTTAAATCTATCTATCAAAACTATCAAAGTATGAAATTATGTTATTTTTTTTCACATATCCTGTCCAATGCTTATAAGGTCTTAAATAAAGTCCTTTGCCAATAGAAATTTGTTCCATGGCTTGATTATGTCTTTTATCTTCAATAAGTTTATCTTTTGCCGCTTTGGCATCATTAACAGCTTTGGCTATTCCTGCAGCTCCTCCACCCAATGCTCCAAGAGCTGAGAGAGCAGATAAAACAGGTACTAGAAACGGCAAAAATCCTCCAATCTTTGGGACTGCAATAATTATTTTCTTTGGTGGGATAACCTTATAACCTTTTAATGATAATAGTGCTGTTTTTGCAGCTGTGTTTAAGTTTTTAAAAGATTTTCCAACTAAACTTTTGCGTGCTTTTTTAATAGCATTGCTTAAAGATATCCCCCTTCCTGTGTTTTTTCGTTTAACATTACGTCGATGACGTTATTTTAAACCCATTCCAAAAGTTGTTTTTAATTTCATTGCTCCAGTTACTCCAGTTGCTGCTATTTTTTCACCTAAACTTGCGTCGGATGCATTTATTTTCTCAGCTGCTTTTAAAGTAAGAACTTTGTCAGCCTTATGTCTATTTTTAAGATCTAAATTTTTTGAATATGCAATGTCGTGTTCTTTGCAAGCCTCATCCAATTTGTTAATTCCTCGGTCGTCTCTTGCTAATCTCTTTGTTAGGTTAGTCCCCCCTCCGCAGTAATTGTAAAATGGGATGTGTAGTTCAAAAGGTAATTTGTTGATTAATGTATTTAACAAACCCCTTCCTTTCTTCTTAACTGTTGGTTGTCTAATAATCTTATGTTTGTTCCGTACACGCATTATATATACTGACACATCAAGTATTTTCTCTTACTTATATAGCTGACGAATCATTTTTTCACTTCCTATTAAAAATCATCATCAAAAAATTGATTTTAATAAGCATGGACAACTTTTTGGAGAAACTTGTAAAAGAGGATTGATCGTTGGTCCTTCAGGCTGTGAAAAAACTAATATTCTTATAAGTTTATTAGAGAACAAAAATGGATTACGTTTTCAAAACGTTTATGTTTATTCAAAATCTTTAAATCAACCAAAATATGAATATGTAAAAGAACTACTCAAACCAATTAAAGAAATTGATTATTACGAAAACAATGATGAAAATGAAATTAAGGGTAATTCAGTTATAATATTTAATGATATGGTTTGTGGTAATCAAGGCAAAATAAGGGATTATTTTTGTTTTTCTAGACATAAAAGTGCTGATTGTTTTTACCTAAGTAAAACTTATTCCTCAATACCAAAAGAGCTTATAAGAGATAATGCAAATTTACTGATTATATTTCAACTAGACAACACTAATTTACATCACATCTATGATGATCATACTAATGTTGATATGTCTTTTTAAGAATTTAAAGAACTTTGCTCATTATGTGGAAAGAACAACATGGTTTTATTGTAAAGATTGTAGGGTTTTGACACGTTTATTTACCTATAAATACAATACAATTAAAAAATTGTATATCACTACTTATGTTAACGTTCTAAGAAAACATGGATAGAAAAAAATCAAGCGAATTAGTAAAAACAAGAAATGCCAAAAAAAGGAAATTACGAGGCTTGAAATCTGATTTAATTGCATCCCATTCTAAAAGAGAAAAGGAATTGTATTCAATCACGAAACCATTGCAAGAATTTTTATCAAACGTTAAAACTACATCAGAAATAAAGCAAGAAATAAAAAGTCCACCTGAGTCACCAAATCAATCTCAAAGATTTAACTTTACTATTGTATCTCCGTCTCAAAAATTGAATTCTACTACATTTCCTAAGAGAAGTACCTATCATGAATATTTACCTACCGGTGGTCTTACTTTTTTCGAAGATCAATTCATACATGATAATAATATGAATTCTAGTAATATAAGTGATACTACTATAAACCAGACTGCTAACGAAATAAGAGAGAGTTTTCAAAATTTATCTGCCTTACCAGCATACAATGAATATTTAAATTCATTTGGTGACCTCCCCAGAACATATACTTATGAATCAATTAGAGACGTTGGTGATAAATTTGATCATACTTATGGAGTTTTTCATAATACAGACGAAGAAAAATTTTATATTGGAGACTCAGAGCTTAAAATTATCAGGAAAGACATTGAAGTAAAAAATATTAAATATTTAGGGACAGTTGGATTATATGAATTGTTATTTAAAAAACATCCAGTGGGTTTTAAAAGAGAAGACTTGGAAAATTACATGGATATATTGAAAAGAACCAATGGCTACAAAAGAAATAAAGATCCAAAAGAACAAATACAATCAAGCAATACTTTCAAATATATGGATATTATTAGACCATATTTATCAAAAAAGGGTATTTTGAAACAAGAAACAGGTCGTACATGAACAACTTCATTTTCAAAACCTTTACCACCAAGAACCACAAGGTCAAAAACAAATACAGTAGCGTCAAGCAAAAAAAAAGGAGGTTCTATGATTTTATCCAACAAAAAGTAGAATATCTATATTTTGATGATTCCAATGAATTAGTTAATAGACTTTTGTTGGCTTCGCAGGAAGCGAGAAATACGGGACATAACAACGAAATAATGTCAATAATTGAAGAACTTAAAGAGGCTAAAATTATCCTATAAAAGGGCGACAAAACGGATTACTAATTCATTACAAACAAAACCATGACTGTAGATAAGTCTTGAAAACATATTTCCAAGCATAAAAAACCCAAAATTGACTTGTCTGATATTGAAAATAAAGTTTTTTTAAATGTACAAAAACACATTGCACAGTTTGATCCAACAGGCAGTGTTTCACTAATTGAGAATGAAAAGGTTAAAAAAACGATTAATACAAATGATATTAGTATTGAAAATATAAACAAAAAACTTAAACTTAATGATGACACAATCGATACTATCAAGACTCATATTCAAAATTGTGTTGACTCATCTTCTTTAAACAGTCTAAAACAGGAAATTGAAGTCTACAATGTAAGCAAAAATTTTTTTGTAAAAAAAGACGATTTCAAAAAAGGAATTAAATGAAACCCATCAACTGTTTAGAAAACAACAAGAAAAATTTTTAAATGAAAAGCTAGGTGACTTACAACAACAACTAAATTTAATTAAGGATGATAAGGATCTAATAATTAAAAATATTCATGAAATTGAAAACATAAACAAATACATTACACTTAATGACACACTTATCAATGCTATAAAAAGTAAGATTGATAACTGCACACTAGAGAGTTTAAAAAAGCAAAAAAAGATTTAAAAAAAGAAATAAAAGAAACTCAATAAAAATTTGGAAGACTTGGAAAATAAAATTATATCAAACATATCAGAGACTATATTTCCTAAAAATGAAATAAAGGAAGTAATTGAAAAGATCAATTTAAACCAAGATATTATAGAAAATTTAAAAAGCAAACTTAAAATTTATGATGAAAGTGTAAATAAAATTGAAGAGATTAAAGAACAAATTCAAAAAAATGTCGAGAATATTTTAAATCTACCTACACAAAGTGATTTAAATAAAGTAGATAATAAATTTCGTGATGAAATAAAAAAAAATGAAGATCTCATGAGCGATAAAAAAACTGATTCACTAGCAATAGAAAAAATTGTACAAAGCTATTTGGGAAAAAAAAAACCATTTTTAATGATTATTCTGCTATAAAAACCACAAGTTCTTTAAATACCACTGAAATTGATTCTTTTAAAAAAATTAAACAATTTTGTTAAACAAAATGACTTTAAAAATATTCAAGAAAATGTCTTAAAAATCTCAGATCTAAATCAACAAATTACAGATTATAAAAAGAAAGGTGAAGAACATACTACTCAAATACATGATTTAATAGAAAAAAATAATAAACAAGTCAGATTTTGAAAAAAAAGCTTGAAACGATTCAAAATGATATAAATGAAAATCTAAAAAATGGTTTACCTGAAAAAATACTTGAAAAAATTAAAGACTTTAATAAATTTATTGATGATAAATTTAAACAGGAACAGACATGAATTACTACAAGAAAAAATTTTAACAATTGGAAGATATTATGAAAACGAATTCTTAAAATTTAAAGTTACTTTTAATGAATTTGAAGATTCTATTTAAAATGAATTTAATATTATAAAATTATCTTATGATGAATGTTTCAATTCCCTTGGTGATGTTTTAGAAAAAAACAAAACTGGTCTTGATAATGAATTTAAAAATATACTAAAAAAGAACTAAAATCAGTCAATGAAACTAATCAAAAATTTAAAGAAGAACGTTATAAAAACGTTATAAAAAAGTTATAAAACTAGAAAAATCAATTAATAATTTGGATGATGGATTAAGTCATCTTGATAAAAGTATTAATAATTTGCAAGAAAATCTTCGAAAAAATATAGCAGCTAAATAATTACAATTAACACAACATATAGGCAATTTTGAAAACAATTTTAAGCAAGAGTTAATTAAACTTAAAAATCTGCTAAAAGATAAAATAACCGAAAACTTTAATATTTTAAAAAATTATATTGATAATCTAGAGATTCTTTTCAAGAAAACATTCAAAAAAATGTAGAAAGTATTACTAGGGTTGAAACAAATTTTAACCAGAAGCTAATTACTGTTCCAACTGGATTAAGCAATTCTTTGCTATCTGTCGAAAAGAGTTATTGATCATGAAAACAAAAACAAAAAGCCACACCAGCAAACTTAAATCATTAGAGCAAAAGGTAAATTCGTTTAAAAAACCCGATTCTTTTTATGGTTATTTACCATTAACATTTTTTGGAAAATAATCGGAAAATACACGAAATTTTTTTATAGAATCAAACAATTTAAGTGAATATATATTTCCATTGAAGACTGGAATAATAGAATCAGCAAATTTTCAACCCAGTGAATAATATATTTTGATTTTGATAAATGCATTTCCTAAATATGTTTGGGCAAGACCTGTTAAAACTAAATGAGCTGAACACGTAACAAATGCTATGAAATCAATTTTGGAAGATGCTAAAGTTGCACCAAAAAATTTGCAAACTGATTTAGGAACGGAGTTTGTAAATGCTCGGTTTAAAAAACTTATAAGCGATTTTAACGTAAATCATTATAGTACTTTTTCAAATTTAAAAGCTAGTATAGTAAAAAGGGTAAACAGAACTTTAAAAAATACAATGTGGAAAAAATTTAGTATGCGTGGATCTTACAATTGGATTGATATTCTCAACGAAATTGTTAATGACTATATGACATGACAATCAATGTTTCTAAAAAAAAATGAAAACGAATTATTTAAGAAAGTATATCGTCATAAAAAAATAATAGATCCACTAAAATCAAAATTTAAAACAGGAGGTTCTGTTTGTATTTCAAAATATAGGGAACATTTTTCAAAAGGATACACACCTAATTGGTCAAATGAAATATTTCTTGTGAAGAAAATACAAATAACTAATCCTATCACTTATTTGCTTGAAGATCAGTTCGTAAAATGGTTAGGATTAAATAAAACTCACAATTCGTGGATTAATAAAAATAATGTATTGTAAAATTATTTGTAACAATAAAGAATAACATTTTTTAATCATTGTTTTTTTATTTAAGGTCTGTTAACAAGATATAAACTACTTAATATTTTTATGACCCCAGGCTAATGTTTTAAAAGTTCCAGGAACAACACATCGTTTTTTTTTGTCATCTTTAGGTGATAGTGCTACTTTATTTTTTAGTTGTGTGTAAATATCATGAAGAATCGATCGGAAACCATTCATTTTTCTGTATTTTGTTTGATCATTTTCAACAACTTCTTGATAATCTTCTTTAGTAATGGAGTTCTTAATAACATACTTTTTCACTCCCTTTGCTTTTTTGTCAGTTCTATCTTCTAAATTGACACAGTAGGCTTTAGCACCTGTGCCGTAAAAGCTTACAATGGGCTCTCCCGCATATTCATCTTTCATGCGTCCCACTATAGATTGGTTTCTGGTAATGTTATGGGAATTGCCTTCGCTGTAGTTTGATGTGTCAAACCTCTCCAGGTTTTTTTGAATATCTCGATAGAAGTTATTGGTTTGAATTTCTAGTATTAAAGAATCAGTATCTGTGTATAAGAAAATTGCTTTTTTATCATATTTGTTTTTTATAAATTCATAATAAAAATCATACATTACTGTCTTTGATAATTCCAAAAGTGAAAATCCAATATAAACAGGTTTATTGTAGGTAATATTTACTCGTTCCATTTGAATGGCAACCAAGTTTTCAGTAAAAATTGATAAGTTTTTAAAATTTGGTTTAGCAATTAATGTTTGAGCTCCTTGCTTTTTTCCAATATTTTGCCAATGTGTAATTAATTTGATATCTTGCCTTTTTTCAACATTTTCCAGTGACTTACCATATATAGCATTGTTAAATAATTTATAAAAATCTTTTTCAAACTGATTTTTTCTTTTCTTTCGCAATTGTGTGTTTAAATCTATGTAGGATTTTGGGAATCGTGACTGCTTAAATCTTATTCCTCTATGGATTTTAACCAGCTGTAAACCATTTCGAATAGCTGGCTGAAGATTTTTGTAATACAAGACATAATTCTTTTTGTTTTCTAAATTACATATTAACTTCTTATTTTTGCATTCAGCCAAAAATGGAAATTCATTATGTTTTTCATGTAGATGGTCTGGATAATCAATATCTTGCTTGCTTCAATTTCAGATTTAGTCACCCAAGTAAAATCGCCAATAGGTAAATACTGACTCATACTGTGACCGTAGAGATTTGTAGCGTCTAGGTACATTATAAATATTTTTGGATTTTCACTAATATAATTTGGAACCAGTTCATTATTTTCTTCAGCTTTTCGTACACTACAATGACATATACCACGAATATTATTTTTTTTAAAATGCAACATATCTATATCAGTAAGTAATTCTAATTTAACTTGTGTACTTTTTAACATTGCATCCCAACTTAAACCTGGAGATGTATAGTAGTGAGCTGGATCTAACTTATAAGTATTTAGAGATAAAGTTCTAAATGACTCATAAAAGTCTGCTAAAATTAAGACGTCAGAAAATAAATATATTCTTGTAAAATCCAATAAAGTTTCACAATTAAACGTAACTTAATTAATAAAGTTCCAAACGTAAAGAGCTCTGTTATAATCCATAAGGCTTAATGGTTCTTCTTTTAACTTATCATAAAAGTTCTCAATAGTTGGTAGTTGTTTTTCATACAACTTATCGAAAGAATCCACATATGAATAAGGATAAATACCTTTTTTTCGAATATCATTGAATTGATCAGGATTTTTAAAATGTTTTTTAATTTCGATACATTGAGAGGTGTCTAAACTTTCACCTAACTTTTCCAATGATGTTGAAGCACAACGAAACGAGTCGAGAAATCTGATTTTGATATAAATATTTTTAGATTTTCCCATTTCTTCTTTTTTATCTACCAAGATCATTTTCGAAAATGAGATGTACTTTTCTTTAGTTTGTCCTAAAACATCAATTTGATCGTTTTCAAATTTAAATTACAAATACTGTGAGCTGCACCTCTATATTTTCCTGTTAGATGATCATGATATCTTACAATTTCATCTTCATGTTTAAAATTTTTGGAACATATGTGACATACTTTTGCTGATTTAAACTTAATATTTTCATCATATGTTAGGAAAGCCATTGGTACAACATGTTTTAGATGGTTGTGATAAATCCTTTGAACATGATTTTCCATTCTTTTGCAAAATTCCTCAGCCGCGTCTTCGCCAAAATAATAATCCATGACATTTAATCAAAAAACAAAAGGCAAATGGATTATGTTTAAATGTATTTTTAGTGTATTAAGTAAAATCATTACACGGATTTTTATACGTTAGTGGGTTAAGAAGAAAAATTGAAAATTTTCAAACTGAAGTATGTTTTCTGGAACATTTTCTCCATATTTGTTAGTTCTAATGTTGGTTGTGGGCAATGATGTCACTAAAATAAATTAGACATTCATCACAAAAGTACTTTTTATGGTCTTGTTTATTAATCTGAGCAGAAACCAACCGAGACATATCCTTTATCCAACAATAGTGGTTGTTGACATTATTACTTATTAGTAACAAATTAATATGAGTAGGAAGTTTTTTCTTTGTGTAGTGCAAGGGACCGACAACTTCATTTATCACTTCATCATTTGTATAAATTCTTTCCAAACCATACACATTTATAGAAATTTGGTTAAGTTCTTTAAACTTTTTAATGTCTTTTAATTTGACAGGAAATTTAATACCTTCAAAATTTAAAATGTTATGAAAATCAGGATAAGAACTTAAACGATAGGCGTGTTGTTTAGATGGATATAAGGCACTAATCACACTCCATGCAAAACAATATTGATCGTTGCTCTTAACTTTGATCCCGGTTTTTTTTTCTATATCTTTTGATAAAGGAACGTATTAAGACGCACGTATTGGATTGTATTTGTTAATATTAACTTCTAAATACAAGACTTCTTTTAGCGCCCATCCAGATCCGTTTTCTGCAAACGTTGACATCTTCTCTTTGACAGTCGACGCAAATTCATCATAGATATTGTCAACATTGGTTGTCTCTGTTATAATTTTATTTTGAGTATTAAATGATTTTGTTTCCATTATTTCTTTTCCGGTCAAAGCAAAACTTCCAAAAAGTTCCACATTTATCTTGATCAATTTGTGTGCTTTCAAATTCTCAGAAACCAATCTACAGAATGTTGGTTTAATGTCGTTAAAAAATTCATCAATATCAACAATTTTTCTTGATGGTAATAGTATAAAAGAAACTATTGTTTTTAAATGCTTTTGATTTAATTTCCACATATTGACCACTGTTTTGCTTCAATAAACCTTTTTTATGAAGGTTCGATGGTAAATGGGCACTAAGTTTATTTTTAATGTACCACTCGTCACAGTCTTTGCACTTTGTCAAAACTAATTTGGGAACCAGTTCTTCTTTTGAATTTTTACAAATAACTTTTCTCTTCTTTGAAGCAGGTTCTGAGAATGATGGTTTACTTAAACATGATTCTCTTTTATGTCTATAAAGGTTTTTAGTATATTTAAAATCTTTATCACAGTCCGAACATCGATGCATCATTGTGATTCGAAAAATAAACTGGCTCTATAAAAGTTAATTATTTATTTTATATAATGGTAAGAAAGAAGGGAGAAGAACATCTGCATTAATTTTCTAAACCGGATTGCAAAACCTGTTTTTTATAACTTATTCAATATCTGTTTTGCAGCTGCAAGTCATCTTCATGGATAGCAAAACCGGGTATACGGGTAATTTTTATTACTTATTCAATACCTGTTATGCAGATGAGAAACTGGTTTTGTAACCGGTCGTCATTTTTATGACTTAATAATAAATACCTGTTTTGCAGCTGCAAGACATCTTATGTGGAAAACAAAAGCAGTTATACAAGTATTTTTTATTACTTATTAATCTGTTATGTAGACGTATTTTAGTTGATTTTATGCGGCAGTAGATGTCTTGAGAGATATAAAAAAAACTATACTTTTTTAAATGCTATTTTATTTCCATAAATTATATAATATTAATGCATTTATAATACTTATTATTGAAAACCACTTTTGAATTTTGTTTTCGTAATTTTGTTTGTGTTTCAATTTCCTATTCTGCCACATCATTTTACCATATTCACAATTTGGCGAGAGTCGTACATGTTCATAAAAAGGACAGTCTGTTTTTACAAAATTGTATATCTACGCGTCACAATAGTAACACCCGGACAAACTTAGTTCTTTAGGCTTTAATACTCCTGGCCAGTTTCTAAATGTACTTAATCTATTTTCATTTGATTTCATTTGTTGTGTGTTGGGTACATCATAACTTTCAAGACACATTGCTAAATAAAAGCAAAGCAGATGACTGATAAAGGTTTAACTTTTTATCACTTATAAAGTTTTGGGCTTTCCCTCTCCCTGGAATAATTTTAAATCACACACCCCCTCCCTCTATGGTAATGCTGTAGCTAGCTCTTGGCTCCCTAAAATCCCTGTCATGTAGCTGGCCCTTTGGTTCTCTAAAATCCAAAACAGTTAGCTGGCTCTTTCTAAGAATTCCCTATGATAATACATATTGCTGGCTCTTGACCGTCAAACTCTTTGGCTCTCTAAAATCCCTATGTTAATACATATAGCCGGCTCTTGGCTCTCAAACTGTAGCTGGCTCTTTGACTGTCTAAAATCCCTATGTTAATACATGTAGCTGGCTCTTGGCTCTTGGCCTAGAACCGGCAAAAACACACTACTAAATGTATTTATGGTTTTAAAATTAACCTTGCAAGTGTCAAATAAATGTGTCAAATTTAAACTATGAGCCGATTTTTTTTAAATTAAAACGCATTTTATTGAAAACAGTTTGTAATATCCACGTCTTTATTGTGCAATGTGGCAACAAGGCGAATTAAGTCTGGCAACAACATACGGTGACGTCATTAATTTCGCCATACCGGTATGCTGTATTAACGCCGCAGAAACAGGCTTAAAGGCATGTGGCCGCTCCTGATCAAAATTTTAAGGTGTTCTGCAATTTTTACAATAATAAAAAACTTTCCTATTTTTGAATAAATTAAGTCTATCCTACGTTCCTTTTTGTTCGCAAATTTTGTCCTCACCTTCTAGTTAGGCTAGTCTCTGACTTTGTTAAAATTGTCTAGTTCGGGGATTATTTTTTTTCAATAGATAGATAGCATGGAAAAACGTTGGCGGCGCTTGGCTAAATGCAGCGAACTCTCCACTTAAAATTACGGCTTTGTTTTTTGACGGACACGGGGGTAGAGGAATGTTGCGCGGGTTTTCGAACTAATGGACAGAGTACGATCGTGTTGACCAGATAAATGATAATTCGGGGGTAGCGTGAGTCGTCGTAGATATATTAAGGTGCAGTTAGACTGTGGTAGTATCGTCGTCGTTGCATTGTAGCTGTACTGAATTGTTTTTCATAGATAATGCAGAACAGGATATTTTACAGATAAATAGCTAACAATTGTTTAATGTTTTAAACAAATATTGGTAATAACAGACCTCCCTGCAAAATTTTTGAATATGCTAAAAGCTCCACCTTACTTATTTCTTTTATATTAATTGAATAGGTTTCATGTTTCCTTAATATAAGTTCAGAAATGCTTTAGTTTTAAAATTAGGGTTGATTGGGTACCAAAGATGGACAAAATAAAACATGGGGAAGAAAAAAATGTGGTAATTTTTTATTTGCATACATACATACAGTCAATAGTGTATTCGGTGGTATTAGCGATAAATTAACAAGGTACTATAAGTCGTATTTTTATCTGATCCGCTGATCAATCATCTGGTTTATTATAATTGCGAAGAAATTAGGGCCTTTTTTCAATGGGACAAAAAGTGTTTACTTTTAGCATTACTTCGATTGCATGGACAAATTTTATCAAATTTAGTAATAACCTTTAGAAAAGTTCCCCTCCCTCACACAGAGATAGGTAAATATTCTCGAGCGCGCATGAAAGAGATGGCATGAGCACACCAACTTTAAGCATGGAAGTTATTTCGAGGAATTGCACATAAATGAACAAGGTATTATATTTACTTATGCCCCCATCTCCTGACCAAACGAAGTTAATAATTAATAATGGTATCTACCTACAATACACAGTGGCGCTATAGTACCCCTCTCCTTTTCTTTAAGTCAGTAATTTTCTAAAATTGTTTATAAAATTTTCTAAAAGTAACTTTTTTAAAGAAAATTTTCCTAATCAAATACAATACATACCGCATGCATTACATAGGTACAGCTATAATTAATTAAAGAGTTGACTTTTTATCCTTAAATATCTCTCTTTTCACTGAGTATAAAAATAGCAAAAATATTAAGGTATAAATAAATTACTCACTAGACACCTCCGCTTTGCCTGCGGTTTTACCCATTTTTCCCGTATTTATTCCTTTAAATGCCGTAACTTTTCTTTCCGTAAACCGATTTTGATGAAATAAGCACCTATATGTTGCCCAGGAATACAAGAAATGCAATAGTCAAAGTCTAATCAAAATCGGCTGTGAGGTTTTTGCGTGATGCTGGAACAGACAGACAAAAATTGTAAAAATTGCATTTTCGGATCTCGTCGTTTGGTCAAACAATTTAAAAAAATATTCAATCCACAGAAATGGTCCTTTTAGAGATTTATTATATGTATACATAAACAACTAATTATATATAGTCAGGGGGATAAGTGGCGATTTTGAATCGAACCCTTAACCCTTCTTACCACAGTAGATTTTATGGTCTCATATGAAAGCTGAGAGAGATTTATTGTGTAGAGTCAAATTGATGGTGTTTGATATCAATTTATAGGTTTTTCGAATACGACATTTGACTCATTTTTTACAGCCGTTGGATACAGAAAAATGGATATATATTATTAAAAAAATTTTTATTTTTATTTCCTTCACGAAAATTAATTACTGTTAATATCGTTTTATATGTGAGAAACTTGTATCCGTTATCAAAAATTGCATTAAATGACATTGACAGCATGTAAAGCATAAACCAGGTATTATAAGTAATGAATGGAAAATTTAGCGCCCTAATAAATTTATAGAAAAGATTTGTGGCGTAGAGGGCAAAGGGTAAGGGAATTATAAGTAATATTTATATTCCTGTCCGCTGATCAATCATTCTGGTTTATTAATATTTACGAATAAATTACGGCCCTTTTTGTAAGTGACAAAAAGCGCTTACTTTTAGCATTATTTCGTCGCTTAATTAATTAATATTATTAAATATATATCTTTTACCTCTTAAAAATGTCTTAAGATAAATGTGAAAATTCACACGATCATCCTGTGTATTCATAAATTTATCTTTTCATTAAAACTAAATATTTTGTACGATTAAACTACAATGTGGAAGTTTTTTTAATATCCGCGTTTTTACAAAAATCGACCACTGTTCGAGTCCTACTCAAAAGACGGTCAAGTTTGCCGTAGCATGCGCATTAGAGAGTTTGGTCACGTGATGGTTTCGTCCAATAGCGTGCTCTGAAATGATACAAGTTACGTTTTTCACAAGAGCTTTCCTACAACTCCCAACTACTGGGTCTAGTCGAGAGAACGGGTTCGCTCAAAAATTGTTGTTCAATGCAGCTCTGCGCGTGCCCATAATAGTTTGTTGATTATTCGATCGTCTCGTCACTGCTTTTAAGCGCGTTTATTGGTTGAAACTACTTTTCTCTCTTACAGGTGCTTACAAGCGCGGACCTGGACTCATATTTAGGAGGGGGGAGGGGTGTTACCAAATTTAAAATTGTTTCTTTATGCAAAATTTGATATCAAAATCATGGTTCAATGGTTCAAAATTTTTTGAGAAAATAACAATTCAAATTTAATTTTTGACTTAAAATTAAACTAAAATCGTAAATATTGATGGGGTTTTGGGTATCTGAGTTGTTTATTTACCCTTAATTTGTTTGTAGAAATGGCAAAATGAGCCGCAGGCGAAAATTTTTGGCACCAAATCGCAGGCAAAATGTTTTGATAAAATTACATTAGACCATTTTGATGGTCATGAACAAACGAAGTCGCAAAAAATTTTGCAATTTATGATTTTTTAAAGATTTTTTTCCGGGCTCTTGTATTTTATTCCCTGTAAATTTTATTTCTGCTGTTACTTTATTTTGCCAATTGTATACAACCAGGCTATTTGGGGGAGGAGGGTGGTAACCCTAACCCCCCCCCTCGGTGAGCCACCGAGGTATCACTCGCCAACCTTGAGACTTAAAAATAAAAAAGACTGCTTGTAAGTCACCGCGAAAAGAAGGAGAGGGGGTAAAGAATCAAAAATATTTTTTTCAGAAAACGCATCCTTCCGTTAACACCTTTTAAACCAAAGTAGCAAATCTTGTAAGTAATAGGTCTAAAAAAGTAGTTGGGAGACACGAGGGGAGAGGGGGTATTTAGAATAAAAAGTAGTAAAAACAAAAAGCAATCTTCTCTTCAAGACCTTTAAAATAAGGTATCACTTGCCAACCTTGAGACTTAAAAATAAAAAAGACTGCTTGTAAGTCACCGCGGAAAGAAGGGGAGGGGGTGAAGACTAAAAAATATTTTTTTTAGAAAACGCATCCTTCCGTTAACACCTTTTAAACCAAAGTAGCAAATCTTGTAAGTAATAGGTCTAAAAAAGTAGTTGGGAGACACGAGGGGTGCGGGTGGGGATTTAGAATAAAAAGTTGTAAAAACAGAAATCTACTCTTTAAGACCCTTAAAATAAGGTATCACTTGCCAACATTAAGACTTAAATAAAAAAAACGGCTTATGAAAGTCACCAAGTAAAGAAGGGGAAAGGGTAAAGATTTTTTTTCAGAAACACTTCCTTCCGTCAACATTTTAAATCAAAGTAATAAATCTCGTAAGTAATAGGTTTAAAAAAGTAATTATGAGTAACGGGGGAAGGGGGGGGTAAGGAGAACTTAAAATAAAAAACAAAAATCTTCTCTTTAGGACTGGGAGAGTGGAGGAGATGAGAATAAATACTAGTAAAACAAAAAAATATGTCGTTTTCGTGGTTATTAAATGGGGGAGAGGGTATAAAATTGTTGTTTAAGAATACATATTTTTTAGCAGAATACCATTCGTAAATACCTCTTGAATGAGGTATCACACGCCACCATAAGTCTTAAACAAAAAATATTGATGGGAGGGGGCCTGAGAACTTTTACGGTGGGATTTACTAAAAGAGTTTAGTCTATTTTAGAACGGTCCTAAGTTTAAGTGAAATTTTTGGTTTTAAGCATTTAAAACCAACCCTCCTTGAGTTTTGGACACAGTTTGAATTAAAAGAAGAATTTGAATAAATTTGTTTATTGAATAATCATCTTAACACAATCTTTTGTTGAATTTAAGAAGAAAGTTTCAATTTAGAAGAAAAGAAAATTTAAAAATTGAAACCCACGCGGGGTTTAAATAGTAAACACTCTATAGAACAAATTAAAATTGAGATTATATGTCACTCTAATTAAAACTTACCCTTGATAATTGATTTTTCCAATTAATACTTGATGTCACACGACGATTTAGATGGGTGATAATAAAATAAGGAGTAGATTAATTTTTTATTTATTTAAAAGGTGTTTTTATTTATGAAATGTATTAAAAAACTTAAATGCAAGTAGTTTTTACATTTCTGTCACTGTCGAAATGTCAGTTTAAAAAAAATTAGCGCTGCGTTCAATCACAAACAGCGGATTCGGATCTTTTACCTCTGCTTACACCTTGGCTTGCACCAACCTCTACTGATGAAAGCTACAGGTTTAAAATGAGTGGGCTTTGAGTAAGGAAAGTTATTTTGACTGAGCTTTTAGATAACCTTTGTTTTACTTTCAGTTTGTAAATAAATTTTTGTTTGGTATATTTTTCGTGCATAACCAGTGACCTTCACTTATGTTTGTTTTGCCTCGTAGTGCCCTCATAAATATATTTTTTTGTGCTGAAAACTGGTTGAAAATATGGCGTTTTTCTGGACAAAATTGGAGGTGTTTTATTGATTAATAAAGAACTTGAGATTTTAAGTAAGGTAAATTACTTCTTGTAAAAACGGTTACTTAGGGAAATTTTAAACGAACTTATTACTAATTGTCACAAAACAATCCTTTCTAGGTGCTATAAATTTAAACCACCCCCCAGAGGTGGTCTAAAAAATCACCAACTTTATAACCTCAAACACAGATGATGAAGCTATTAGGTGCCAAATTATTGGCGTATTCACCATATGCCATTTTGAAGCCTGTCAAAAAAAAATTAGTTTTAGGGCATTTTCTCCTAAAATATGGTATATTTTTAGAAAAAAAGCTGTTTTTTAATGGTATTGTGCAATAATAATACAAAATAATGAATAACTTTGTGTCTTTTCTGTATGGGTAAGTGTTTTTTTTTTTTAATTTGGTTTTAAAATTTAGTACCCCCCACGGGGTAAATATTTAGATCTGTGGGGGGTAGTATTTTAGATCTTAGTAAATCCCACTGGAAGTGATTTAAAACAAAAAAATACTCCTTAAGACCTTTAAAATAAGTATTGTCTTCCTGCGCAGAGAGGGTTGTTCTTGGCTACCTACCTTGTTTTTTCTTCAAAAACTTTAAAACAAGGTGTCACCTACCCACGATTTCATTTTTTCACAAAACATATGTTGAGAGGGTGTTTGAGGGGGAAGGGGTTGTTACAAAGGGGCGAAAGAAAGAAAAGTAAACACGACTTTAATTAAAAGTGATTTTTTATACCTAGTAATTTTGCACTTACAATTACTCTCCAGCCCATGGTCTAATTGCGCGCAAATGACTTGAAAACTAAAATATTCAAATCTCGAGCCAGATTTGTCCAGCGCCGCTCTGGTGGTCGAGCCAGAAAATTGGCGATTTAGTAACCATGGACAGGACCTAGAATATAGTTTCTTTTTGCAGTTGTACAAAGTCTAAACTTGCAAACGTTGGTTATAAACTAACAGAATTATAAGGAAGCAAAAGCAGTGCAAGATTTGGACAGTATTTGGAGAGTCAACTTTAAAGGCTTTTAAAGTAGTTACAATATATTAAATAGAACTTTTATGTGGAGTGAGGTAAGAGGACTCGGAAAAGGCAAAATTTACATCTGTCAAGCTACCTAGCATTTATTTTTTTTTCAAATTAATTTGGACCCGCTACAAATTTTTTGATTTCAGATCAAATTGACAAGAAAAGAAAGTACAACTTGTAATGTAAATTTCTAAAAACTAACCTTAAAGCCAATGATTCTAGCAGAATATCAGTCCCACAACCATCTTCGCCCTCTAGAAGAAAAACAGGTTTGAAGTCTAACTGCTCTAAAAAAAAATAATAAAAATTAAACATTTCATCACTTCTTTTTTTTAGTAGGTGCAGTTGTCACCTTAGAACATTGAACTACTAGAAGGAGTCTGATCTGTCTGGTTACACTGGTTGTTTGAGTGCAACATCTACAGTGGGGAAAGAAATCTGTGTTGCCAATTTTAATAACAGAATTATGCAACAAAAAACTTATTAAATTTGGATTAAGTTTTGACACTTATTTATCAATTAATTAATTAATTAATGAGGTTTAAGATATATGTTGAAAAAGCTAATATATACAATATATAATACTCACAACCTATTTAAAACTTTCGACGTTTTTTAAAAATTTAACAAGATCTTCTTTTGTAGACAACGAGGCAACATTGATTGTTTGTTGCGGTTTCTCGATTTTTCCTGGAATCTCGTTGTTTTGAAAGTGAAAGTTTCAGCACTTGTCAATAGTGTTTTTTTGATATTTTTGTGAAAAGTTTGTGGCGAAAAATGGTTCTGAAGTGTATTATTATATGCAAGTTTAAACAGAAGCCGGGGGACCGCAGTATTTCGTTTCACAGGTACGTTAAATTAAAATATTAACTAAATATTAGATTAGAATTCGTCATATTTGGCCATTCTTGGTAAACGAAGGCAGGAAATCTGTGTCACCGATTTGTCATTAATTTCAGTGTAAATAGGGATTTCCATAGCACCTTTTTCTTATTTTTATAGTTGTACATCCTCTTGAATACATTTTTAGGTTTTTTTTAATAGAAACATAGATTTTTATTACTATATCTAGACCATTTAATTAAACGGAACTAAAAATTATTGAAGGTATTTTAAATAATATTAAAAACAGGGGAAAACGTATTAGGTTAACATGACAACAATGGGATGAAGATATTAAACTCAAACACCCTGCCCCAGGTCTGAAAAAAAGCTCCTTCTAGTAGTTCAATGTTGTAAGGTTGTCACTAATAATTTCTGCCCCCTTTGACAAACAGAAAGTAAAAAAATCAAAAATGTTTTGCCAAAATCTTTTTATTTTAACTTACCTGAAACTTATGGGGGGCAGAATTTATTAGTGATATCTATTCACCCTTTTAGCGCAAGGTCTTGTTACAGATTCGATTTGTGCATTGGCACAAAAAATGAGACTTTTTCAATCGTCTATAACTTTAAGACCAATTGACCGATTTAAAAAAAAAAGTACATAACTGGAAAGAATATACTTCATAGCTTTGTGAACGTGTGAAAAAAATGTAAAAAATTCAAGATAGCGGACAATTTTGCAGCCCACCACCCACACCCGTGAAACTTTTCTTATGTGCCACTGTCACAAAAATAATTGTTTCTGTTTAAAAATCGGTAAAGAATTAACAATGTAATGGGTCTTTGTTCTTGGTGTATTTTTGCCATATTTTGCTAGGTATTGTTTACAATAAGTAAAATGAAATCTTTACTGTGGGTATAATTTGACAGAGACTAAACCGATTTTAATGAATTTAGGCATTTAAAAAAGCCAATACATTAGACATTAAAAATTCAACGTCAAATTTTACATTTTCTGAAATTTCGAGATGACGCACATTAAAGCTGATTTTTTTTAGTAAGAAAAGGTTAATTGTTTTTAACGTTTTTATTTCAACACCGATTTTTATAAGTGACACATTTTTATGCTTGTAATGGATGAAGATTTCAAGAAAAAAGCCAGTCACGTACAAAAAAAATTCATAAGGATGAAAGACTGCAACTATTTAAAATTGTCCACATTCTTGGATTTTAACAAAACGTCATTTTTAAAAGTTCTTCTAAAAATATTTTTTGTTGGTTGGTTCCAAAATTATAATGTATATATATATATATATATATATATATATATATATATATATATAATTCATTATAATAAAAAATGGATTGTTAAAAATTGTAAAAATGAAGTCCTTTACAAAGATGCAACCGGAGAGACATTGAAAATCATCTGATGACTATATGCATAAAATATGAATATGTTATCTTTTTTTAAAGTTAAATTTATGTATGTATGTAGAATGACAATACTTAATTGTAATATTTTTACTTATGTACAACATTTTTAATCAAAAACTTGAACAACTTTTTAAACAATTAAATTAAGTATACACTTGATAAACGACTGCAGATACACAAGCATTCGAAAAGTTGTGAAAAAGTAATAAATAATTTAAAGACAAAGGATCTTCGAAACTCTAGTTTACTCTCAATGAAATTAAAATTACAGTTGTAAATTTTTTAATTTTTAAATGAGCACATTTATTAGTAACCTAAAGTAATTACGTTTTCATCATCATGTCATCTCTTATTTCTATTAGGTGGCACCGTGCGGTTATATTTACCTTTTTGAGGGAATGATTGTTAGCCTATGTTATTGTTTCTATTTACCGTCATTATCATCATTATATCCCTTTTTAATTTTAAAGACTACTTTACATCAAGATTATCCAAAACATTTTTATATCTGAACTAAACTGTTTTTGAAATTTTTAAAAATATTGCCTTAAAAATCATCCTTTTTAGCTTTTTGTTTTCAAAGCTATTAAAAGTTTCAACATGCTATCCTGCTAATAAAATTAAATAACCAATATGATAAAATAAATATTTGTTTAAAGAGGTCGACAGTTTTTGAGACATTTTAAATATTTCTTAACAGCCAACCTCAATTTATTATTTTCTGCCTCCCGAACTATTAAAAATTTTAACGAGGCTGTCAGTACAATTTTAAAAAAAATTAAGTAGAACACAATTAGGTAGGTAGTAACTTTGTGTTTATGAGTAAAACTGATTTTAAAATATGGTTAATAGTTTCTTACCTAACAAGTTTTGCTTTACTTAATTTACAAAATAAAAATTTGTTGTGGATAATGGGGATTTTTTCGGCTACCTAAAATAACATTTTCGGTACTGATAGTTATTTGTGGAGCTGCGCACTTGTCAAAAAGAGGGAGGGTAAATGAAATAGGCATAACGATAAGCTTTATTAGACACGCCTTGCTTATTTCTAACCTTAAGTTTATATATGTTATGATTTAGACAATGTTATTATCCATATAACCTTAAGAGCCGCCGCGCAGCCATCCTTGAGCAGCTCTATATAATCTTTTACAATAAAGATGTGCAAATAGCGCATAACTCAACTTACACACTATTTTACGCAAACTTCAACCCACCACATGAAGGTACACTATACCTAAATTTCGATTACCCAGCTTCGAGTGTCTACCACTTACATTTGCCAATTTTCATATAATGGCATAAGCTACAAAATGAAATATGCAGCGTCTGCAACATGTATGAAGCTGAAACAGTCCACCACCTTCTCTTTGTCTGCCCCTTATATAGAGACCTTAGCCCTGCAACATGGGCAAATCCGGGCTATATAGTACAAGTCCTAGATAATCTAACTCTTCATGACGTCAAGCAAATAGCCACCGTCATCTTAGGAATACTTGAGCTACGTTCTTTTTTGAGAAACGAATAGGTAAACAGGTATTAGCAAAATTTTCTGAGAGGGCCTCTGTATCCAAATTCTTTTTTGGTTGTTAAGTATAAAAAAAGCAAAATAAATTAGCTGAATTACTACGTTTATTAAGTAGCATTTATCTGCTATTAATTTTAGTTTTAAGGTTTTTTTCTAACGCTATAAAAATTTCTAGGCTTATAACAATATTGTATAAAAATGTAAATTTTTAAAAACAATAAAGTACAGTTACAGTTACAGACAATATTATTGAAAATATGCGGATAAATTTTGTAATTTGTACTACCATCAGTGAAAATGAATGAATGAATGAATGAATGAATGAATGAATTAATTAATTAATATATGCTTTATTATCTGTTAAGATTTAAACAATGTCAGAATCTTGTAGACAAAGCAAAAGTAATAATTACTTAACTAAACTAACCCAAAATAAATTTCAAATGTATTGATAAAATATTAAAACATTAAAACTGTTAGTCCTTAATTTACATAGTAATTTGTAGACAAAAAATAATATTTGCCGGGTACATTAACAAGTTTAAAATCTCACTATTGTGGCCATTGTTATTACATTTAATTTACACACATTCACAATGATTTAAACCCGAGTTTAAAACTTAAAAATAAAAACAAACATTTAGATTTATATTTTGAAAACCCTTCCACGTTTGTACTGCTATTTAGAAGATCAACACAATATAAGCTTTCAGGTTAAATATTTAATAAAATAATTAATAGGACGCTTATCACAAAAAAAATAAAAAAAAAACAAACAAAAAACAACAAATGTTTACAATAAAACATCGCTATAAAATTCATTTAGGTCATAATATGCTTTTTCCTCCAATAACGCAATAACCGCTCTCCTGAAGTGTTTTTGACTTATGATATCACGAGTTGCTAGTGGCAGATAATTATAAATTTTAATACTTCCGTAAATGATGAAATTTTTTGTTAAGGTAAATCTTGGTATTGGAAGTGGAATATTTCTTGCCTCTTTCGTGATACTATTTTGGTTTAAAAATCCTACGTGCTTTCTGTGTACTAGGCAGACAGTTTCCAGTATCAATAATGAGGCCAGTGTTAGTATTTTTGCACTAATGAATAGAGGTTTGCAGTATTCCCTTTTTTCTATGTAAATATCGTATAGCCCTCTTTTGAATGACAAAAACGGAATCAAAAAGAAAAAGAATCTACTAGTGAAAAATAAACCATTCTTGCGGCAGAAAACCCCAGTTCCGCAACAGCCACTCTAAACGCAAAGCAAGAAGAGGAGAACTTTGACTTCAACCTTTCTGTGTGTTCCAAAAATTTTGATCCACCGTCAGTCCCAAAAATTTAACGTGCTCCACGATTTTAATAGTTTGGTTATCTAAATTAATTGGTTGCAGCAAGAGTTTAAAAGAAAGTATATTTGATTTTGAGATATTAAAACACAAGCGATTGCTATCACACCAAATTTTTACTTTCTTTATATCCTCAGCCATAATTTTCTGAAGTTCAATTTTAAGAGCACGCCAGACCACTGAGTTATCGTCCGCAAACTGTGTGAATTTCCCACAAATGTCCAGTTGAGCCAAATCGGCTATGTATGCTAAGAAGAGCATATGGCTAGAACTGCACCCTGCGGGACGCTCCTAGGATTAATTTGAGCCTTTGAGAGTTGATTGTTGTTTCCTTTTACGTGTTGGGGACGATACTCAAGGTATGATTCAATCCATTTAAATGATGTACCGCGGAAGCCATAGAATAAAAGCTAGCCATTATCAGGTAAATTATTTCAATTCGACAAATGGCAGCGCGTTATTTTTTATTGCCCAAAATCTCTTAAAAATGTTATAAAAAAGTTTATCTTTATCTTTATCTTGAATAAAAATAAGCATAACTACTGTCAAAGGATCTTATTTTCGCAGTCCCAAAAACTCACTAATGATAACGCTATGTGTTTTTTGGTGCTTCGTGATTTTGTATGTGTATGCACAATACCATTATTTTAATACTTATTTACTACTTAATTTAATCAAACCATACAAATTCAAATTTTGGCACCTGATGCGAAGAAAACTGCGCATGCGCAAGGACACAGGCGCTCTTCCAAAACGGAGCAATTTAACGGTAACACGTTTAGACATTTTCTTTCGAAAGTAAACAAAATTATCCTTAAAACTAAATCATCAAAACAAAAAAGTTGTATAGAATTAGTGCCCTAAAATTAGTGACAAGACTGGCAGTAAAAATTCCAACCGCGGGCCCGCAGAAGAAAAGGGCAAATTTCTCTGGAGACTACACTAGATCAAGGTAGGTGCCATTTTCCTCATTGATGCTGTATGGTTTCGCGATGCAAGTCAAATATTAGAAAATTTACCTATTGAAAATATATAGTCCACTCTCGAAAAAATCCCTTTTTACAACCCCTACACTAATATTTGATCCCTCGAGCCGCATAGGTTTTGAGGCAGTTTTAAAATTTTCTAAAAATCTTTCGATCCTTTGATTTTAATCGCCATTTTAGGCGGCACGAATTCATCCCACAGCGCAGCTCTGCACGCAAGTTTCCTTGTTCGCTTGATTTGCGTTAGGCTAAAATTAGACTCAAATTTTCACGGTCAGTCTTGTTTACCTCTCGAAACTGTATTTTTAATCGCGATATTTTGATTCCAAAAATTCGTGTTTTTAAAATAATTTAAATACAATTAAAAAATTCGTCTTTCGGCTCGCGTTTCCGCGATTAAACCATTACACAAGTGCGTAAAAGAAAAGTCCAAATTAATTTAATAATTTGTGAATTTTTTGAAATTTAGATCAAAATATTGCCTTTTTTACTTTATTACAGGGTGAACCCTTAAATTTAATAAAATCGTTACCCGTAAACGATAACAATTATCCAATCGCTTTTCAAAATCTAGTGAAAAGGTATAAAAACAAGCGTCTTTTAGCCACATCGTATTGGAATTCTCTCGTAAACGTATCTCCTATGAAATCTAATCAAACTTCAAAAGATTTTAGAATAATCTTAGATACCTACACTGAAAATTTAGAGGCCCTTAATGCCCTAAAATTTAAAACACACGATTGGCAGTTTCCACTGTTTAATATTTTGCTAGGAAAAATAGATACGGCCACTAGATCCGCCTTTGAACTAAGTCACACTGATAAGGAAATTCCGAGTTACAATGACTTATTCGAATTCCTAGAAAAACAGTGTAAGGCATTAGAATCGCCTCAGAATTTTCAACCGCCGACTACAAAGCAGGAAAAATCTCCAAAACCTCCAGGATCTGGTTACAGTGGTACAAAACATCATAATTACCAAAATAGAGGTAACTTCAAAAATTCTTTTATGACGGGAACGTCACAGCAACAAAACAGTCGAAATCACGGGTCTTCTTTACAAAGTAATTTAAAACAATGAACACTATGCAACCTTTTGGTGCATCCCCTATCCCAGTGCAGTGTTTTTATACAAAAAACTCCTGTAGACCGTCTCGCTTACGTAAAACAAAATAAGGTTTGTAGTAACTGCCTAAGAATCAATCATTTTGAATTAAAGGATTTTGTCTCTTTAACTGCAAAAACTGTGGCCTTCGCAATCATACAATGGTCTGTGACGTAACTAATCGTCATAACCCAACCCAACCATTCAATACACAAACAAAATCATATATTTCTAACTTTCAAAAACCCATGCAACAAGTAAACAACCCATTTAATTAAAACCTTCTAAATCAAACCCAACCACAACCGTATTTACAAAATCAACAACAACCTAACCCAACCAACTGTTGCACTTCTTTTACTCCTAACATTCAAAGCACTCTCTTATTGTCTACCACTCTTGTAGAGATTCTCGACACAAGGGGAAATTATCAAATTGTTAGAGCCATCCTAGACACGGCTAGTGAAGCCTGCTGTATCAGTGAAACCTGTTTAAATAGGTTAGGTTTATCACGAAAAAAATTATCTATTCCTATTCTAGGTGTCAACCAATCATCTTCTTCAACTAAGGGGGTGACGCACTGCGTTATCCGACCTGTTGGAAAAACCAACCCTTCATTTTCTTTTACCGGTTTAGAAGTTTCAAAACTTTGTTCTACCTTACCTTCCATCAAAATAGATTCTAGAAACTGGAACTATATTTCTAACCTTAAGCTAACTTTCAAACTCCTGCCTCTGTCGACCTACTTCTAGGCGCTGAAATTTATGCCCAAATTCTTAAATCAGGTCGCATTAATGGTTTACCAGGTCAGCCCGTAGCTTTGGAGACCGAATTAGGATGGATCCCATTAGGTAAAGTCGAGCAAAACGTTTCTTATTTAACTTTCTAAAAATCGAAAACCACTGCTTTCGATAACTCATTAGATATGACTCTTAGAAAATTCTGGAAGCTCGAGTCTATTCCACAAAAAACTCACCTTTCTCCCGACGAGAAAAAGGCTGAAGATATCTATCAAAAAACCGTATCACGTGACACTTCCGGTCGTTTTATGGTAGCCTTGCCATTTAGGCATTCGGAACCCCACCTAGGTGATACATTTTCAAGAGCCTATCGCTGCTTCATTTCATTAGAATCAAGACTTCTCAAAAATCCAGGAATGTATTTACTGTATTCGGATTTAATGCGGGAATATTTAAAAAATTGACATATCAGTATTATTTCAAGCACTGAACCGAAACCAGTAAATCTTTCTTATCTTCAACATCATGGAGTGCTAAAACCAAATAGCACTAGCACTAAACTTAGGGTGGTCTTTAATGGACCATCCAAAGGTAGTAAAAATTACAGTCTTAACGACACCCTTCTGCCTGGTCCTAAACTTCATGCAGATATCACCACTATACTTTTACGATTTCGACTACATGCTATAGCTATCTTAAGTGATATTCAAAAAATGTTCCTACAAATTAGTCCAATACCGGAACATAGGGACTATCAGCGTTTATTGTGGCGCTTTCACCCCAATGAACCCTTGCAGGAATATCGTTTAAATACGGTGACTTTCGGACTTACTTCGAGCCCTTTTTTAGCAATAAGGACTTTACGTGAGCTAGCCTTGCAAAACCAAGATATATATCCTAGTGCAGCCAAAGCTATCCTTCAGGACGTTTTTATGGATGATGTCTGCACATCGTGTAGTGATTTGGCTACTGCGCAGGCGCTCCAAAAGGAACTTATTGCTCTTCTAAAATCAGGAGGGTTTTAACTTCGTAAGTGGGCAAGTAATGACGCTCGATTACTTTCCTCTTTATCTCCTGCCGATTGCCAAGTTCCAATATCTTTCGATAAAGACCAGCCCTCCAATATCAAGGTTTTGAGGTGGCAATGGAACCCTTGTTCCGATGATTTTACGTAAAATTCTTTCTATAATAGCAAAAATATACGACCCTTACGGGTATTTATCTCCTATTACTCTTAGCAAAATCGATAATGCAAGAACTGTGGAAGCATAAAATCGATTGGGATGCTGTACCTCCCTCGTACATTTGTGAAAAGTGGTTAAAATTCAACTCAGAATTTTCTAGTTTATCAAAGATTTCGCTTCCTAGGTATATTCTAGTTTCTAAAATATAATGTTGCCAAATTTTAGCTTTTTCTGATGCCTCCCTGCGCGGCTATGCTTGCGCAATATACTTACGCATCGAATTCGAAAATCATCTCTTGTCATTGCAAAGGGAAAAGTAGCCCTTTTAAAAACGGTTTCCATTCCTAGGATGGAGCGCCTAGAAGCTACAATTCTTGCAGATTTACTCAAATTTGTCCTTGACATTTTTCCTAGAGATAACAATCGATGAAGTTTTAGCATTCTTAGATTCAAAAGTTGTCCTAGCTTGGATCGCTGACTCTCCACATAGATGGAAAATTTTTGTAGCAAACCGAGTGAGTCACATACAAGAAACAATTCCAAATGTTCCTTGGTTTCATATACCCACTCTGGAAAATCCAGTCGACTGTGCAAGTCGAGGCTTGACCCCCGATAATCTGGTAAACTACCCTTTATGGTTTACAGGCCCTCCCTGGATTAAATTACCTCGTTCGGAATGGAACCTAGGTTGTCTTTCGGATTCGGATCTGGATAGTTCCCAAATTCTGAAAGAAGAGCGAATCCAAGTTTTAATTACCCTTTTAAAACAAGATGTTTTAAATGCTTTTTTTAACAACTACTCCTCTATAACAAAAATTCAACGTCTTATTGCTATTTGGCGTCGATATTTTTTTAACCTTATGCACCCTCATTCAAAAAGAACTGGTTTTTTGACACTTTTTGAGCTGCAAGAAGCTTTACTTGTTTTAGTTAAATTTGTTCAAAACCAGCATTTTTCTGACGCTATTATAAAAATTCAAAATAACGAACTTGTACCAAAACCATATCGCAAGTTAGCTCCGTTTCTTGACAAGCGAAATTTTGTCAGAGTAGGCGGACGCCTAAGAAATTCAATAACTCTCTGTTATGATGTAAAACATCCCCTCTTATAACCAAGCGATAGCAAACTCACCAACCTTATGATAGAAGCCTATTTACACCCAGGGTTTAAGACAACCTTATATCTCCTTCGACAACAATTTTGGATCCTTTCGGCTCGTAGAGTTATTCAAAAAACTTTATCTTCATGCATTAAATGCTATCGCACCAAGCCAAAACCGCTTACCCTCTACATGGGTGACCTTCCTAGATTTAGAATATCTCAACTAAAATGCTTTTTAAACGTTTGTGTTGATTACGCCGGACCAATAAAGATTTCTGAAGGGCGTAAATTAGTATTACATAAAGCCTACATACTAGTTCTTGTATGTACCGCCTCTCGAGCTATACATCTTGAGCTTGTTTCAGACATGACTTCAGAGGCCTTTATTGCTGCCTTTCGGAGATTCGTCAACCGAAGAGGCCGCTGTACGAATTTATATTTTGATTGCGGAACAACATTTAAGGGAGCTTTTAAAGAGCTTTGTGAGCTTTCAAAGCACGCTGCTGAACATTTAAAAATCTCATGGTTTTTCAATGCGCCTGCTGCTCCCCATTTTAATGGGCTAGCTGAAGCTGGTGTAAAATCGTTAAAAACTCACCTGATTCGAGTTATCGGTGACCAGATTTGTAACTTTGAAGAGTATTACACCCTTTGGTTATTGAAGCTTTGCTAAATAGCAGGGGGCCCAAAGCTCTGAACCCAATGACTTAGCACCCCTGACTGCAGGTCATTTTCTTACACTTTCTTCTCTGAACTCCGTTCCAGATCCAGATCTTTTCCATTTAAAAACAAATACCTTGTCTAGATGTCGGAGTATTTAAATACTTTATAAACTAAGTATAAATAACTAACTAAGTATAAATACTTTACAACAGAGATCAAAATGGCATGAGCCAATCCCAAACATTGAATTAAATACGTTGGTGCTTATTAAAAATGAAAATGATCCCCCAATTCATTGGTCACTTGGACGCATAGTCGAGCTGCACCCTGGCCTAGATGAGCATGTAAGGGTCGTCACAGTAAAAACGAAAAATGGGGTTTTCAAACGGCCCATAGTAAAATTATGCCCTTTGCCAATGGCATCTACTTGTAAATTAAAGTTGTCACTTTCGTGTATTCGTGTTCATCCTTTAACTGTAGTTATTAAAATTTTGAAATTTATCTTTGGGTATACAAAGAATCGAAACATTTCTTTTTTTTTAATTATTTGCCTTTTAAGCAGTTTATGGGAATAATTTTTGTTTTATTTGCCGCTAAGCATACTTAATTACATTTTTCTTATCCTTGTTTTAAAACATGCAAATGATGCACAATATCATTACTTTAATAATTATTTACTACTTAATTTAATCAAACCATACAAATTCAAATTTTGGCACCTGATGCGAAGAAAACTGCGCATGCGCAAGGACACAGGCGCTCTCTTCCAAAACGGAGCAATTTAACGGGAACACGTTTGGACATTTTCTTTCGAAAATAAGCAAAATTATCCTTAAAACTAAATTATCAAAACAAAAAAGTTGTATAGAATTAGTGCCCTAAAATTAGTGAAAATACTGGCATTGAAAATTCCAACAGCGGGCCCGCTAGCAGAAGAAAAGGGCAAATTTCTCTAGATCGATCAAGGTAGGTGCCATTTTCCTCATTGATGCTGTACGGTTTCGCGATACAAGACAAACATTAGAAAATTTACCTATTGAAAATATATAGTCCACTCTCGAAAAAATCCCTTTTGACATCCCCTACACTAACAGTATAGGTTATTGTGAAAACTAGGTACATGTCAAATCTCATTCTTAATGTTCTTTTTGGATCTTCAAAAACCAGGTAAACTGGTTGAATTAAAAAAAAACATTAAACCCACTATAACATTTGTTAAAGTGTCTTAAAGTACAAAACATCCAAGAAAATATGTTTTTCTTACCTAAATAAAACTGTTTAATAGTAACTTACTAAAGAAATTCATTCTACGTCAAAGTTCAGGTTAAAATTACATCACCGAAATCCCCCTAGGATAAACATCATTATCATACAAATCCTTATTTTGTAAATCCAACCGTTTTTAAGATTTTTGAAGTTAGCTAATTTTATGGTTTTGCCGTTTTTAACTCTCCACGTAAACCGATATTTTATAAATATTAATTACAGGCTTCTAAAATGTCATCAAAAGATGCCGAATCTCAACGTATTAAAAAAAAAATACAGTCCCCAAGTTACTATTAAACAGTTTTATTTAGGTAAAAAAAAAACATATTTTCTTGGATGTTTTGTACTTTAAGACACTTTAACAAATGTTATAGTGAGTTTAATGGGTTTTTTCTTTAATTCAACCAGTTTAACATGTTTTTTTAAGATCCAAAAAGAACATTAAGACTGAAATTTGACATGTACACAATAACCCATACAAAATCACGAAGCACCAAAAAAATTAAATTTTTGCTAACAAAAAGCAGCTGTTTCCCTAGCTAGCAAAAAGAATAAAGTACTACACGTATCTTTTTCCATTTTCAAAAACAAAGTGATTCAGGAATCCTGACTGGATCTTTAATATTCCAAAATATTAATTGATCGGAATCATAAACTTGAGTGTGTGTGTGTGTGTGTGTGTGTGTGTCAAATAATTTTCTAAACATAAGATATGTTATAGAATATGTTAATAGTTTTTGAAAAAGCATCGGAGAGCAAACTGAATACGATTTACCCCACCCATTTTTTCCCAAATGAAAAAGTTCTGTTTATTTTATTGAAATTTTTGCCAAAATTTTTCGTCGTGTTGTAATTATGTGTATTATGTTGTGATTATGTATAATTTGGTATACACATAATTAGTAACGGAATCCCCCTGGTGTTTATATGATTTGCTAGAATAATGCCAAATTAATTCTATATTTTCTTATATTTTTTCGCATATTTTTTAAAATACACATGGTGAACTGTTAACTTTATGCAGTACACATATTTGAGTTTTCCTTGTGTTTTCGATATTGGAATAAATTAGTGCTAATTAAATTTCAAGTCACCACTTGCAGTTTTCGAGATATTGCCAGAAGTGGACGATGCTAGAATGGTCCAGAAAAATGGTAGGATGGTCTAAAGTCAAGAAAATGCAATGCTAAAAAAAAACTATATCTAGAGTCAAGAGCACAAAATTTGGTGACTTGGCAGTTAATTAGCACCTAAATAGCAATAATTTATGCCGATATCAAAAACACCACAAAACTCTTCTTTCCTGAAAACTCAAATATGTGTACTGCATAAAGTTAGCAGTGAACCATTTAAATGGTTATTTTTTTGGACCATTAAGACCACTTAACCGAATCTTTCAATTTTTAATTATCATAGCGCCGCAGGCGAGAACTTGTCGACAAAAAATAAGTTGAACAAATGTTACTAAATTCCGTTCAAAAGATTATAAAACCCTGGTTACTATTTTAGAGAATAATTTGTACCCAAAAAAGAACTTTCTTGTTTCTCAGCATAGATTAATTATTATTATCTTATTATCCAATTATCAAACAATAAATTAAACCATTTTGGATTATATGATTAAATAACGAAAAGAAACTATCAACTGTGAGTTTATTGCCTCTTGCATCTGCAAATGAAATATTAAAAAAAAAATTCTTACAGCACAGTTTACGAAAATTATTGCAACGATTACGACGTCCTATATAATATCAAAATTACTCGAGTGACTGTGACTGAAATTTTTCCTACGAGCGTGCGGAAGTTACTTTTATGAACGATTTTTCATTTTGAAAGTTGTATTTTTTCGCACGATTTCTTTACTTTTCCGCACGATTTTTACTCTTCCGCACGATTTTTAATGTAACGCACGATTTTCACATTTTAATTCAAAATATACTTTAATTCCAATTACTATCTATGGGTACTATTTTTCATTCAGAAAATGCATAGCCTTAACCACGATACACTGTATGTGGTATCGTGGTTGTGGCCTTAACCGTTAACTTAAAGTTACATGCAGGCACTTTAACTTTAACTTTTTTGCAACTATTCTAACTATTCTATCTTATGTGTCCTTTTGTAGCATTATTATAAAATATTTGCGTATTAAAAACAGATGGACAAAAACACCCGTAGGAAAAATATTGTACCTAACTCTTGCGGAAAATGTCTTTTTCACCCTTGGCGGCTTGCTCAAACTCCGCTCCGTCGCGTGCGGAAAAGTACCACTTTCTGCACTTGTTAGGTTAAGACACTGTTTTTTTTTTATTTTTTTAAATCTGCAAAAATTATCACTACAAAATATCCTACATCATCTTCTTCCATTTTCATATATCAAACATTAAACACACATAAACATTAATTATGCCTACCTACTTCTGGGTAGTACCTTATAAAAGATTTCTTTTATTTATTTAATCAAAGCTGTCGCGAACTATTACTCAGAACCACAAGACCTATATGTGAATTGAAGATTATTCAACCAATGACATGCAGGTACATGCAGACGTCCTTAAAAACTATTTTAAAATTATTAAAAAACGTTAAAAGATTTATTTTACAAAATTGCAAAAAAATATATATATATTGATCAGTAAAACTCTCACAAATTTAGCTAATGGCGCGGAAACAAGCACATAAGACAGAAAACAGTCAAAAACGTGAAATAAAAGTAGAGTGTAATCAAATTTAAAGACAATTATTTCTGACGAGGGGGAAGAATTTTTTTTTTAAGTTTTAACTTTCAAAGAATATTTTTAAAAGGCTATTATTATCAAGGTTGAGTTGTTGATTTAAAGTCTTTTACGGGTTGTTCTTATGCAACCTGTATATTTTCAAATCCTCAAGATTTTTTTGGGTGTCTAAATTTCTGCTAAAGTGCAGTATTTTGTAGTCTGATTGAATATCGAGTGGGTGTCCCGTTTTCAGAATATGAGAGGCAAAATTGCTACCATCTTGTCTATTTAGGCGGATATCTCTAAAATTTTCCAGAAATCTAGTTTTAAAGTTTGTTGTGGTCCTAACCACATAAGCGGACTGACGTCGACGACGATGTTAACATGTAGACTCCTTTGCCCTGAAGTTTGTCCAATTTATCTTTGTTATTTAAAACCATGTTGCTAAGTGTATCTTTTGAACGGAATGCCACTTTTAACCCTTTGTTTTGAAACATGTTGGCTATTTTGTATGAGCTGGTGCCATTAAAGGTAAGGGTGCAGTAGTAGGTATGGGTGGTTGTTATTTGGGGGGTGGAGGGTAAGTGGAGGGAGGGGAAGGGAGGGGGCTAAAATTTGGTTGTAACTATTTTTTAGTTTTTTGCTTAATTGTATTAATTTCTTTTTTTAAATTAGATTCAAATTCAATGCAGCTATTTTATGGCTTGTTGGATGAATTGTCTAATATTAATCCGGTGTTGGACAGTTTACAGAAAAAAGAGAAGGAATGGGTACCATTCTCCCTTTATTTTCTATTTCAAGAATAAATTTCATTTTTGGGTGGATTAATTTGAGATAATTTAGAAACTCTTGAAGAATATTAGGTCCTCCGATCCACAATCGTCAACAAATCGGTAATAATATGTTATATGTTTGTTCCGAGGTTCCGAATAGTGATAAGAACGAATCCAGACGCCGTCCCTCTGTCTGTCGGTCGGTCTGTGTCTGTCGTCTACTTTGTAGCCACTCTAACTCAAAAACCCCTTCACTAATCATAACAAAATTTTACGTAGTGATTACTTGTGTTGACGCGCAGACCGCTATTGTTTTTGAGCATTCTCCTATTCCCTTCGAAGCTACGCCCAAAAAACTTCATCCCTAAAACAAAAATATTTTTTTTCTTACCGTGTGATACCTCTTTGGAAAGCTTATAAAAATTGTAGTTGAATGGCGCCAAAATTTTTGACTAAATATATATATATATATATATATATATATATATATATATATCACATAAAAAATGCAAAAAACTCTTGAAAAATTAAATTTTCGGTGCCATATGTCTCGAGTTATAAAACGAAATGTTAAATAAAAAGTAGCTTAGGTTAGGATCCAAATCACTCCCCATTATCAAATTTCATGCAAATCGGTTTAACTGTTATTGCGTGATCAATGGACAAAAATCTTATGGATATATATATATCTATATATATATATATATATATAAAATGTATTGCAAAAGTACGTACACCCTAAAAAAGTCTGGATACACCCTGGAGAAGTCTGGAAAGACTCTAGAAAAGTCTGAAAAGACTTTGGAAAAGTCTGTAAACACTCTGGAAAGTCTGGAAAGATATCTCTAGTGGAAACACTCTGTAAAAGTCTGGAAAGACAGTGGAAAAGTCTGGAAAGACGGTGAAAAAGTCTGGAAAGACAGTGGAAAAGTCTGGAAAGACAGTGGAAAAGTCTGGAAAGATAGTGGAAAAGTCTGGAAAGACAGTGGATGTCTGGAAAGACAGTGGAAAAGTCTGTATATACTCTGGAAAAGTCTGGAAAGACCCTGGAAAGTAAAGATCCTGGAAAAATCTGGATACACTCTGAAAAGTCTGGAAAGACCCTGGAAAAGTCTGGATACACTCTGGAAAGTCTGGAAAGACCCCCTAAAAATCTGGATATACTCTAGAAAAGTCTAAAAAGACCCTGGAGAAGTCTGGAAACACTCCGGAAAGACCCTGGAAAAGTCTGGATATGCTCTGGAAATTCTGAAAAGACCCTGGAAAAGTCTGGAAACACTCTGGAAAAGTCTAGAAAGAGCCTGGAAAAGTCTGGATATATTCTGAAAAAGTCTGGAAAGACCCTGTAAAAGTCTGGAAACACTCTGGAAAAGTCTGGATACATTCTGGAAAACTCTGGAAAGACCCTGGAAAAGTCTGACTACACTTTGAAAAGACCCTGGAAAAGTCTGGATACACTCAGGAAAATTCCGGAAAAACCCTGGAAGTCTGGATTGAAAAACCGGGATACACTGTGAAAATGTCCAAGTACACCATGGAAAGTCTAAATAGACCCCTGAACAGTGTAGCTACACCCAAGAAAAGTCTGAATTTACCCTGGAAAAGTCTGACCAACCCAATCTAACCCATGTATATATGAGTAGCGGTTTTTTATATATGTTCTTCTGTTTTTTTAAATAAAATTATTTTCCAAATGATCAAGAAACAGGTCTGCCGAGAGTGGTGGCAAAGGTAGGCCCATAGCAAGTCTTCCTTCTGTTTAAAACAAGTCTGATTAAAAGTAAAAAATCCTGTTGAAAACAAATATCAAAGAGCTTGAAATATTCTGAGACCTCCAAGTCTGACAGATTACTGTCAATTAGTTTTTGCTTAATAATTTCGAAAACTTCATTTGTGGGCACATTGGTAAATAAGTTCGTGATATCAAACGAGACCAGTAGGGCATTATCAGGGACAAAAACATCTTTAGTTTTCTGTACTAAATCTATATTATTGGAAATTGTATTTTTGAAGTTGCAATTAGTTAAAGATTTAAATTTAGTATCTAGATATTTGGATAAGTTAGATGTGGATGAATTACTAAAACTAACAACAGGCCTTATAGGCATTAGCTCAAAATCATCTGACACACCTGCCCTGAACATGAAAAAAGTCGACCATTCTAAAAATACCAAAATGTAAATCGAAGCTGATCGTTTTTGCAAAAAAAAATCATACATGATGGCGCTGCACATCACTTAAACAAAATAATATAAGCGATCTTAAGAAGAATTACACGTCTTCCGTGATTTTTCTAAAATAAAAATCCTTTTTTAAAGCTGAATTTTTTTTAAATAGTGCAACCAGACTTCGAAATATTAATTTGCCTTTCTTCCAAAGAAACATGCATTCGATAAACGCCCTACAATGGACTAAATACTGTTGATTTTTAAGGTAAGACTCTAGCCAATGACAGATTCCATATAATTTTACTTATTTTTTGTATATTTTTTGGTACCTTTTTAAAACTTGTTTTCGTAATATTACACAACACCTACATTTGGTCTTAGATTCGCCTGTTAAAATATGTGTTACCCCCAAATTTTTTCCAAAAATTCCCCTCTTTTCACTTGTAGTATTTGATACTGAAGATGCCTCTTTAGGCGAAACCGGTCTACCGTTGAAATAAATACTGTGGGAAAAAGACCCCAGAACCAATTTTGTTGCTTCATTCCTCTAAAAATTCCTATTCAAACCAACACAACCCAATGTAGATTGGGGTTGGGTTATGTTGATTCGGGTTGTTTATGTGAGGTTAGTTTGGTTATGTTGGGTTGGGTTATGATGGTTTGGGTTGTTTTGGTTGGGTTGGGTTGG
This sequence comes from Oxystoma pomonae, assembly GCA_963921995.1. Classification (NCBI taxonomy): domain Eukaryota; kingdom Metazoa; phylum Arthropoda; class Insecta; order Coleoptera; family Brentidae; genus Oxystoma; species Oxystoma pomonae. The sequence goes on from OY998169.1 coordinate 28,820,199, forward strand.
TTATGTTGAGTTGAGTTGGGTTGGTTATGTTGGACTGGATTGAGTTGGGTTGTCACTGCTTGTCATGAAAGTGGATCAATTATTTCTAAATACAGTATGTCTTATGTTTTTTCGATCTTATGTACAAGACTTTCGATCTTGTTTTTCGATATTTTGCTTTTCGATCTTATGTACTTTTGAACTTATGTTTTTCGATCTTATGTTTTTTGATCTTTTGCATTCGATCTTTTGGTTTTCGATCTTTGTTCCGCCACCCGGGCATATCTATCTCAAAAATATGTAGTTCAAAATGTATACATTTTTTTCTGGAATATGTATCTCAGGCAAACTGTGGGTAGAGACGTTTCCATGAAACAGAAAGAGAGGGCAGTATACTGAATGAATCATCACAAGTGTGACAAGGTTTAATAAGGAAGAAAATCCATAGGTGTATAGATTCACCACACCGGGTAGTACGACGAAAACGAGATAGAATTAATCGAGAGCAAGCGCGAAGTATATTTGAAAATAATGATAACTGGTAGATTGTTTCTTAGGGAAAATTAGGGCTGTAACAAAATTTATGCTTTTTTCGGTTTAATATCATACTTTTTAAGCTGTTGAAGTCTCGATAAAATTTAGTCAGTTTTGATTTTAAATAATAATCTGTTCATTTCATAGGTACTGATGAGTTGATATCGTTTGAACTTGTATAGTCTCTATATTTTTTTATATTTAGCATAGTGGTACTTAATACCAAAATCTAAATTTCCAGTCGAGGATCCCCCATTTTCCGGCGGCTGAAAAAATTAGGAAAAAATGTGTTTTCTAGATTTTCAGAAAAATCAAATCGAAATTAATTGGGTTATAGTGAGGAGGTTCCACTTAATCTAAAAATATAAAAAAGTTGACACAAGTCACTTAGAAAAAAAAATAGCGAACAGATTTCAAAAATTTACTTTTTCTTTTACTTTTTAAGTGATGATCTTTTTTAATATCTCATATTAAAGCTACTGACCGGTTTCTTGATCTCGCAATAAAAATTGGAGTTTATAAGCGGGTACAAAGATGGCGCTTGATATGTTTTTAACCTATAGACAACATTAAAGAAACATTTTTTTTAGTAGATGCTATTAGCGATGAGTTCGTCTCTGCTACAATTTTAAAAAACATTTGATTTGACACTTGATATTCAAAATGGCGGCCAAACTATCGATAAAGAAGTAATTTTCCCCTTATATATCAATTTGCACTAAATCGAGGACGCTTGTCTCAAAAATTGCAAAAAAAAAATGAGACAAGTCATTCCCAAATCAAGAAGGCCACGACTAAAATTAAGAAACGTCATTATTTTTCTGCGCTTTAGTTTTGCATAACCCAAAGCAGTTTTAATTAAGATGAGTGAAATTAATTTTAAATTTTTATGTAAAAAAACAAATTTTAATGCTTCAGCTAAAATGGCGGACGATTAAGTAAAAAGTTTTTTTTATTTTTTCTGTAAGTTAAACACAAAGCACTTGCCAAAATATTGGGTTGCGTTAAGTGAGACATAGGCATTCCAAAAATAAAAAACAGTGACATGTCATTCACAAATCAAGATGGCGGCGACTAAAATAAACAAACAACTTTATTTTTCTGTCCGTTTAGATTCTTTCACAAACAAAAGCAGTTTTAGGATGACCTAAATTAGTTTTGAATTTTTGTTTAAAAAAAAATATATTTAAATGATATAATTGACATTTTCTGTTAGTGTAAGTTTAATTTTTTCGTAGAGGATGGGTTGCTATTTTTCTCTTTTAATGGTTTGGATGAAGTATTTCAGAAGGTTAATTACGATCTAAAAAATTTCTTTACATACACTTGTGCGAATCAGTTGAAAGCTAATTGCGAAAAAACTTAATACTTGGTAATGACACTTGGTACTGCAAATATTGCAAAAACAATTACAATCTAGTTATTGGAACAAACATTATTAAGATGGTTCAAAAAATTAAATATTTTGTGTAATTGTGGACAGAAAACTGACATTCAAGGATCATGCAAACTTTACAATTTCTAAAATTACTTTAAGTGTAAATTATCTTTATAGTCCAGTAATCAAAGAATTTTAGCTTGCAAAAGGTGGGGTAGTAGCGATTTTAACCATATGTTGTTTATATTGGGCCTCTAAAAAAAAATTAAGTTTTCGACCTTGGGGGGGGGGGGTATTTCTTTAAATAACACGAAGATTATAAACTTTAGGGCAAAAAGTCTTATTAGGAAGTTGAAGACGATAAAATTTCCTACAACTTTGATGTAGACATTTTTTTGTAGCTGTTAGCTGTTTTTTCTCTTTTTTTTTGTTGTTTATCCTGATTAAAAGCGATAAATCTTATCTACTTTACTAACATACCCACATAGCAAGCCTTGGATATTGTATATTACAAAGATATTTAAAATTAGGATATACGTTTTGTATGTTACATGTATATTTAATATATATTAGAAAAAACATGATTCGTTTTTAAAAAAAGGAAACATGAACGGATATTTACTGTATATTCAGTATATATGCGCTATCGTACATCCTAAATATATGTTTTTTTGTATAAGCCTTATATTTTTTAACCGAATATCAGTTAATATTTTAAAATAAAATATTTGGGTAATATAGATAAACGCAATTAAAGTTGATTTATTCGTGTGGGCTCAAAATGGTGGCGTCAGATGAAATAAATGCATCTATATATATATGACTATATTTCAACTTGACGATATATGTTGCTTTTCGACGTTGACACACTGCGTAAAAAAGAGACAGAGAAGGGTCAATGTCAATCAGAAACAGCAGGTGTTGTGTTATCTAAAGCTAGGTTATACTGTAAAATTAAAAGAAACATTGATCTATATGGGAGGCAGTCTATTTTGCATTTTCGTTTCAGTGTTTAGTTACGACGGTTATATCTAGAGCGAAAACAACCTTTTTTGGGATTGAGTTGGGTTTGCTGGGGTTGTATTGGTTGGTTTTCTTGTGAAAATGTAAAAAAACTGGTTTTTGTGTTTACCAAATATTAAATTAGAAAGCTGATAAATCACCTCGTAAATCACTGACACCCACATTTCTGTACATTTATAAAAGTTTTGTGCTGATTAATTTAAAATTATTTACCTATATTTTTATTTTATTTATTTATGTGTATTGTAAAAGAAGAATCCTTTTGAAACTTTTATTTTTCTACTTTCCTATTAGACCTCTAAAAGCAAATATATAAGTTGTATGGTTTTATTTTTTGTTTCAGATAGACACTTGATGAAAATTTGGTTGGTTGTTCTCAGCATCTTTGGTAACTTTACATCTCTTGGGGACTGCAGGGTAAGTAGATAAAGCCGACAGGTTTAGCCGATTTAAGTTTTTTAATTCATAAATGGTGGAGTTAGAAAAAAATGCACCTTGGCCATTTTTTTTAAACATAAATAATGTAGGTAAACATTTCAGAGACCAACGAACAATATTTATTATTAATTGATTATTATTTCAAAGTTGTAATTGTTATTTTTTCTCTATTTTTTATCCAAATAAATACATAATTCATTTTCTTTAATTATCTGTGAAAATTCCCTGTTTAAAATATTAAAGTTTTATTTTACTATTAGCACCAATTTAAGGATTTTATGAAATTAAGACTACTCAAAAATAGTAGGTAGGTAGGAATGGTAACTGTTAATCACCAAATTTATATTTTGCAGATGGACTTTTGATGAAAATATGGGTAGTTTTTTACCATGCCTCTCAATTTTTAGACAACAAAAATTATATGTTTAGTTCATTTACATGGAAAAAGACAATAATCCTGGCGGCCATCTTAACATCTAGACTTTACGGGGTAACCTGTCGAGAACTTTTTTTTAATTCAGTTTAAAGCAAAATTGAGACGCTACAAAAGATTTTTTGTGTGTGTGTCTTTTTACAGACTGTTCTTTTTAGTTTTAGTAAAAGTGCTCAGGATATTCACACATATATTTGCCAGAAATTGGCATAATCATTTTTTGTTGAGTCTAGAGAACTTGTATAATTTTTTATTTACTTATATTCAATAAAAATAATAATAATTAAGGTCTTTTATTGATCGTAAATAGTAAAATTATACATGACCAATTTGGGCAAGGTTCAGTTCACCTGCCTGGTAACAAACAGGTGATCTGTTCTTCCACCTAACCCCTACAACCAAATTTAACCTAACCTAATTTTAATAAAAAATAGATAATTAAAAAAAACACAATTTAAAAAAAACATAATTTTTAACCATCCTTTAGGCTGTATCTAAAAAATACCTAGAACTAAAAAGAAATAAAACAAAATTTTGGTTAAAACAAAACCTATAAACTGATACAACTGAGCATTATGGGCCGCGGCCGTTTTGTTCCCTAGTTAACTTTCCAAACATCATATTTGTAAAGGATTGTTTTGAGTTTAATTTAATACAATTATTTGGCAGTTTGTTCCATTCGTTTACAATCTGATAGGAGAACGACCTTTCAAAAATTTGGCTGCTATGTTTGGGTAAACTTAGTCTTTTTCTGAAGCGAAGGTTTAGATTGTTTACCTCAGTTCTATACCGTACTTTTTTATGTAAGTAAGGCAGTGTTTTGTATTTTAGGATTTTAAAGAAAAATACTAAAGCCAGTTGCTTTGCTTCAGGGTATGACTTATACGTTTATACTTTCTGATACCATGAATAAGCCTTAAGCATGAGTTTTGGAGTCTTTGAATTCTATTTGCATCAATCTGCCTTATACAAGGACTGTAAACAGTGTCACAATAATTTAAGTGAGACAACACGTAGCTCTCACATAACAAGGTTTTAATATTTTTGGACAATAATTTTCTTTGTTAATATATCATCTTAAGATTAAAATATCCTTTTTGAAGACACTTGCTTATGTGACCCGAGAAATGCAACTCCTGATCCATTACTAGACCCAGGTTTCTAATAGTTTTGCTAAATGGTATAGTTTGTGAATCAAGCACTATTCTATTTTTTGCTAAAGACTCAAATTCAGCTCTTCGCTGTTTTGGCCCAAACACTATTATACCAGTTTTGGATGCATTAAGCTGAAGGCAGTGCCGTTTTGACATATTTGATATATTCTCCAAGTCATAGTTTAATGCCGTTATCGCTTGTTCTGACTCATTAGGTTCAAATGAAATGTACCCTTGCGTATCGTCATAGTAGTAATGATGTCCACATGACTTAAAAGCTTGAGGAAACTGTGAAACGTACAATGAGTACAGCAAGGGCCCAAGAATTGATCCCTGCGCAACACCAGCTTGGATTCTTAAAGGAGTTGAGATCTCGTTTTCATAACCAACAGCCTGCAGGCGGTTATCTAACATGCTTGAGATCAGACAAGTTGCGTCTCTCGAGAAACCTAAATAACTTACTACTGACAACAAAAGCTTATGATTCGACGTATCAAAAGCCTTGATGTAATCCAACAATATTAAAACTGTTATTTTGTTTTTGTCCGTGGCAGTAGCTATGTCATCTACAATTTTCGTTAACGCTGTAGCGCAACTGTAACCTGTTCTAAAGCCAGATTGATACGTCGATAAGAGGGAATACTTTTTTATGTGACTCTGCATTTGACTCTGCATAACTTTTTCTAGTACTTTAGAGAGCGTAGGAAGTATACTGACAGGTCGCAACTGATTTAAATTTTCTGGGTTTGGTACTTTTGGTACTGTCAAGACTCTTGCTCTCCTCCACTCCGTTGGAAAAACCGACTTAATTAAGCAAAAATTTATGCAGTGGGTTATAAATGGCAACAAAAATGGAAGGCGTAACTCAAGAGTAGACTTATTTATACCATCCAGTCCCATTGCTGTTGTTTTAATTTTTGTTATTATTTGCATTACTTCGGTTTCTGTTACTGGTCTAAAAGAAAGATAAGATGCATAATTAAATTTTTTATTGGATTCGTAAAAACGCAAAAGCTCAGGGTCATAATTTCAACATTTCTGAGTTCCTCAGGAATAATAATTGTCTTTGTTTTGTTAGAAAAGACTTTGTTTCTTGAATACTGAGATAAGCTCTTTTTTCTTTTTCCACGGTGGCTGTAACAATGTTTCTCAATTGTTTGTAATTTTGCCAGTAATTTTAATTTTTTGTCTGCTTGTATTTAGACAAAAGCTTATCACGGTCTTTAATCATTGCTTTAAGAGTGGGAGTTAGCCAGGGTGCATAAGGTTTACTGATTCTGTAGGTTTTGTAAGGAGCATGAATATTAAGTAGAGATAATATGTTAGTATTTAAAAAACTTATTTTACCATCAAGGTCTGCAATATAATATATATTGTTCCATGGAATCGATCTAAGATCTGAACTAAATTGTTTTAAATTTAAATTTTGAAAATCTCTAGAGGTCCTAAAATATTGTTTTTTTTTGGATGCAACTGAGGTTTAGCATGCATTCTACAAGTTCGTGATCGCTAATTTTGACATTTAAGACCCCCGATGATTTAACAGACGACTCATTTAATATTAATATGTAGTCTAGCAGCTTTTTAGTTGTTTCAGTGATCCTAGTAGGCTCTTATATTATCTGTACAAGTCCTAAACTGTCAAAAACATCGGTAGCCATCTTACTGTCACTGTTTTCATGTACAAGCCAGTCAATGTTAAAATCCCCCATGCAGAATACTTCCTCGCTCATAGGTAACAGTGTGGGAGAAAAGGCTTCAAAATGATTAAAAAAAGTTTTGTGCGAAAAATTTGGTGGTTTGTACACCACTCCGATTATTGTCTCAATATGATGATACTTGATTTTTAAACAAATTTGTTCTATTTCCTGAGGAGCATCTAATATGAAAAATTTGATGTCTGCTTTAAGATAAAAAACTACCCCTCACCGATCTCGGTCCAGCCTGTCCCGTCTTATCAGATTGTAACCATCAATATGAACCATACTGTTTAGGATATGCGGTTTAAGGGAACTTTCAGTTATTGCAACACAATCATATTTCTTTTGCAAAATGAGATTTTTAAATGTACAGAAATAAGCAGAAAGAGAAGCTATATTTAAATGGGCCATCGAGAAATGGCCAACAAATAGTGGAAATTGTAAAAAAAATTAAAAAAAAATAAAAACAGATAACAACAATTAACTCTATGACAAAAAGTATAAAATGACAAATAAAACTTAAAAGTATAAGATTTAAAAGAGATGAGCCAAAAGAAAGTCTAAAAAGGTGACGTAGTAAAATAATTGCTGTGCGCGTAAGTTACCTTCTTGCTCCTTGAAATATTGTTCCCGAACCAAAGGAAGACTTGTTTCTTCCTGCCTGTCTCGGGATTCTATTATTCTCAGTTTTATTGTTTTTGTTTTTTTCCTCCGCAGTTGCCTCTTTTATCTGCTCAGGTATCTGTTTAGCAGTTCTGGGGGCCTCAACGCTCTCGTTTTTTTGAGGGTTGGATTTCTGGGAATTCGGGGTTGCTGGTGCACTGTTATTACGGAACAGCTGTTTTTTATTAATAAAGAATTCTGCAAATGATTCTTCGTCCGCTTCTTTTAGGTCAGTTATAGAGAAGCACTCGCCGTTTAAAATCAATTGATTTTTTATTATTTTTGTCGAAAAGTTCTTTGATTTTGCTATTTTATAGAATTAATACAATATTTTCTGGTTTTGTTGTTGCTCTGGAGTCAAATTGTTGGAGATGCTAATACCCGTTCCTTTTAATTTACTGCTTGTCCTTAAAACTTGTTGCTTTACAGAGTATCTAAGAAATCTCACAACAATGGGTCTTTGATTGTGTTGCTTGAATGTTGCTTTGTACCACCTGCAAATTGAACAAAAACTCATAAAAACTGATTAAAAAATGAATATGCCACGTATTATCTGTTTATAAAAATATTTTATTTCCAAATGTAGCTGCAGCAAGAAGAAATTCCCTTTCTTTACGCACCACCACGAATACAAAGCTTCATATTGTCATAGAAAACTGATTAAGGATGCTGCAGATAGAGACAGATATCAATTACCAAAAAGAATAGAGCTAAACATGAGGATATGTACTGGTAATAATGTGATATGGTACCTAAGAGTCTTAATATACTGCTTTGCTCTCTTTGACTTAAACTAAATTTTTTAATGGAAAGCTTAATTCTGTATTTTCTAAATAAAATAAAAAAATGTAATTCAACTGCTTAAATTTAAAAAAAAAATGAGGAAAAACTGTTGGTTTATTATTAAAAAACCTTTAAAAATTTGAAACTATTGTTGTTAAAAATTTTTCGCTGTACAAGGCGTTTTTATTTTTTTTTTAAAAATTAGGCATTTTCGGTTTTTTTACTAACAAACAGCACTTTTTACGTGATACCGTATATTTTTTGGATATATAAATAACATAAAAAACTATATTTCCTACCATTTTAAAGTACATCTTAAAAATGCTTATTTATGTGAGAGCATGTGTTTATGATATTTATTTTACTCACGTTAATTTTTCTAAATTTAGGATGCGAATGTTATTGTGCTAAGTGGGTATATTGTTGTAATATAAATCTTATATATACCCTCAATAAAATATTATGGATAGGAAAAGAATATACTTATATGGATATACCATTGTTATATATAAACTAAAATTTGGACAAATATACATTTTGTATATCGTGACGGATATCGACAGGATATAATATATAAATATATACCATAATGGATATACCATAGAAAATCAAATTTGGTGTAATAGAATATAATTTCCAATAGGGTGACGCTCCTAAGGCGATTAAAACAAAAATACTGATGAGTCCACGCTGGTTGCCCAGGGGGAAACATCGTTTAATCATTTCTCTTTTCGCTTTGGTCCTTTGGGTGTTCCTTGTGGGATACTTATCCAAGTTTGAATTTTCGTTTTTTCCATCCAAGATCTAGTTTGACCTTTTGTTTTTAGATTATTTTCGGTTGAAGGAACCGATTCGGAGATTTTTTACTTCTTTTTTTTAATCACCTTAGGGGCGCAACCCTATTGGAAAGATTAACACGCCAGGACGAACCCGAATCAGGTGACTTAGATGAGTGCCAGTGCGAGACGATGCCTATTTGTAAGTGATTTAAAGTTGGGAATCAAAGTGTATGATGGTATTGCATTATGTTTGGGGAGGGTGACCAGTGAAACCACTGATGAGCCTACGCTGGTTGCCCAGGGCGAAACATCATTTAATCATTTCTCTTTTCGCTTTGGTCCTTTGTGTGTTCCTTGTGGTATACTCATCCAAGTTTGAATTTTCGTTTTTTTTTCCATCCAAGATCTTTTTTGATCTTTTGTTAATAGTGGTATAAAAAACTCAAAAACTAAATTATAAAGGAAGTTTCTTTTTCCTAAAATTTTTGAAGAATCCAATATTTCATCTTTAGTCAGCGTGTAGGTTCGACCGGTAGAAGTAAGAGGCTGAACCCTTTTTAATACTGCATTTCTTTCTACTACTAAAATGACTGCTCTGGGAGTAGGATAATAGCCGGTCCATTTGGATGTAAAATCATTATGTCCAATGACAGGGCCCACAGCGACCTATCATGGAAATATCATGAAAATATGCATTTGAATTTTTTTTTATTAAAAAATGAAAGTTTTTAAATAATAATAAAAAATATTTGTAATTTTTCCAGAGATGTTACAATAAAACTGTTTTTCTTGGATGGTGAAGGAGAAATTAATTTTATTTAAATGGCGAAAGTACCTTAGAAATACAAAATAAAATCATTTCTTTCCTACAGTGTCGTTGGAAAGCTTATAAAAACCTTAGTTTATTGGCGCTAAAATTTGACAACATATACACACTAACCAGGAAGTGTTAATACACTCTGAAAAAGCCAGGATACATCCCGGAAGTCCGGGTATACCCTGTAAAAGTCTGGATACACTCTGAAAAAGTCTGGTTGTATACTGGAAAAGCTTGGATATATCCGGAAAAGTCTGGATACACCTTGAAAACGTTTGGATACACCCTGGAATAGTCCAGATTAACCCTTGAAAAGTTGGATACACCCAGGAAGTCTGAATACACCTTGAAAAAGCCTGGATACACTCTAAAAAAGCCAGTATACACATCGGAAACCTGGGTATACCCTGTAAAAGTCTGGATACTCTCTCAGAAAGCCTGGATACACCCAAAAAACTCTGGATAAACCTTGGAAGTCTGTATCAACCATGGAATAGTCCGGATTCACCCTGGAAAAGTTTCGATACAACTTAGATGAACTACTTAAAGATACCCGATGCTTACGGAGACTTTGGTTATATTATTATCTGAGAAATCTTGGGACCTAATTTTCGAAGCCGAGAGAGGAATCGATCACTCAACAGCCAAAGCACATCAAATGCATGCTCATAGTTCAAGAATGACCGCGGCAAAACAGACGCTCGCTCTGCCATTCACCTGTTCATTTAGGCCTGTTTTCACCACTGCGTCAAACCCTACATATCTCCGTCGCTTTCCCTCTCTAACGTTGAGAACAATATGGAATTTAATCTAACCCATTGTTTTGGTTTTATTGGGTGATGGCAAATTTTGTAAATAAATAGTGGTTATTATTTGCAAGTTTTCGTTGGACCAGATATCTTGTCGCTTTTTAATCTAAGGGATACAACCAGGAAAGCTCCCGATACACCCCGGAAAGCTCTGGATACACCCTGAAAAAGCTTGGATACACCCTGGAAATCTAGATATACCCAGGAAGTCTGGATACAATCAGAAGGTCTGGATACACCCCGGAAAAGTCTGGATGCACTCTGAAAAAACCTGGATATACCCCGGAAGTCTAAATACAACCAGGAAAATCTGAATACACTCTGGACATGTCTGGATACACCCTGTAAAAGTCCGAATATACTTACCCTGGCTGGTAAATACTGGATACATCTTGGAAAATTCTGCATACATCCTAGAAAAGTATGGATACAATCTGGAAGTCCAGATACATCCCAGAAGCCAGCTTTCTTAGGGTAGAAAATTACAAAAAATTTTTGGATTTAATTTTATACATATGCCGAAAAGTTTTGGGTTTTGACGGATTATAATCAGATATTTAAAATGAAAACCTGTAGTAAATAAATGCATAATTCATTTAAGGACCTAGGTGTGTACAGGTAGTGCTTTTTTTATTTTCTTAATCAAGGGAAGTGTTACTTTAACATACCTATATATTAATTATTATAAGGGTTTATTGCACCAAATGAACAATAGAAAACTAAAGAAACAAGTTTCACTAAAAAAATATTAGGTATCTTTAACAACAACCCAAAACTCGGCCGATTAAAAAAAAATTGAAGACCAAAAAGGATTAAACTCTACTTTATGAATAAAATATGATTTTTCAATTTTTGTTAAAAATATCAACATTTTATAAATCCAGAAAAAATATGAAAAAATTATGAAAATATGCGTCGAATACAGGCTCTGCAATGATACAGGCTAACCACCATAATTTACATTACAATTACAAGTCACAAAAAGAATTACGGGTGCAATTATTTTAATGGGTCATAGGAAATTAATAAATTAATTGATTCTTCAAAATATACAGAATATCTCACTAAAAGAGTCTATTAAAAATCAAAAGTGCTCGTTAAATATAACATAAAATTTGTACTAAAAACCCAGTTTTTCTTTACAATTTTAACAGCTAATTTAAAAAAAAAGTTGTGCGCCTTTTGACACCCAGTATCTCAAATACGAAAGATTTGTTTTTTTTTTTTAAAGTAAGCATTAAAATTGTTGCACTCACACTTACAAACTTGTAAGTAATTTTTTTGACAAAAATCAAATTAATTCAAGTATTTAGAAATAATGAATTTTAATAAATTTACAAAATTCGCTTTACTTACCCCGATTCAGGCGATGTAGAATTTTTTAAAACTTTCGTAAGTTTAATTCTACACCCGTCACAAATTTTCATTCCCATTTTAATGTTTCCGTAAGAAAGTATTTTTGGTGAAATATTTCTTAGCTTAGAATCTACTTTTAGTGGATCACAACACATAGTCTATGTAAGCGCTAAAACAAGTTTTTTATAACAAATTAAAACACATGTTGGAATTTTGTATGTTTATAAGTTTTCAATATTTTTTTTCTCCATCCTGAAATTTTGCCAATATGTTGCTAAAATATTGAGAGAAAAAATATATATATTTTTTAAAATTAAAACATACTTTTCAGAAAAATTTCAAAAAATACTTTTACATATTTTTTTTCAAAATAAAGTATGTCATTCATAATCATTTTTGAGACCTTTAAAATAAGCTATATATCACTATTTTAGTGTTAGTAGTTCTCGAGATATTTTATTTTTCTGGGTGCGTGTTGAAGAGAATTTGACAGTTTTTCTGATTTTTAAAAATTAATTAAAACAAAAACTACTGGCTTGAAAAATCTGAAATTTGGGATGTTTGATCCTCTTTTTGGATAGAATAACTGTACCAAAAATTATCAAAATCGGTGAGGTGGTCTGTCAAACCTATTTTTATTTTGGTTGATTTGATGTGAAATGATCCAATATTTACTGTTACCCAACACATGAATGTTTTTAACTTTTCTTGATTTTGTACATCCATTTTTTTAAAATTATTTATAATACAGTCATTTCGGGTAACTTTGAACCAGGGGGTCTAACTTTGCGACACTTTTTAATTTTACTTTTCGTTTCGACCAAAAATTAATAATTTCTTTTACTTGAAAGGATTTCTGTACTGAAAATCAATTTGATTATTTAGTTTTCGCATGTTTGACAGGAAGCCATTAAATTTTTGCCTGCGAGCGGCTATTCTTTCGTACTCTCAAAAAAGTGCCTGTTTCTAGTGAAATTACAAAGATGTAAGTATTTTTAACTGTTTATTTTATTTATTATTTAAGCATTTTTTTATCAGAATTACCTGGAATTTTATGCCAAACCCAAAATATTTTTAAAAAAGTTATAAAATAAGTTTTTTTTTTGTCATTTTTAGAAAGTATGCCTCGAAAAGGGACAGGGAAGCCAGGCACCATATGGGAAAAAAATTCGATATTCTGATGAAAAACTCAATGAAATTTGGAGGGAAGTGCAAAGTAGCCAAATTTCACAACGTCGGGCTGCCTTGAAATATAAGATTCCCAGAAATACCATCCGGAACAAAATAAAACATCTTCACTCCAAAAAATATGGCAGGCCCACAGTTTTTACCAAAGAGGGGGAAATAATCGCAGATCATACTGTAACTCTCAGTGACTTAGGCCTACCAATTTCTGTATTCGATGTTAGATGCTTAGCAAAAAAATACTTACATAGTAAGAAGATATTAATTAGTCAATTTAAAAACAACTTTCAAGGGTGGGATTGGGGACAAAATTATTTTCAACGCCACAAGGAAAAACTTAAAGAAAAACTTGAAGTTAATATAAGCCGAAAGCGCGCTAAAATCAGTGATTCCGACATTGAAGCAAAAGATGTGCCCCCAGAAAATCTTTTTAATATGGATGAAACTGGTTTTCATGATAATCCAAAGCGAAACAAGCTTATTTTTCGTCGAGGATGCAGGAATCCAGAGCGCATTAGAAACTGCACAAAATCGTGTTACACGGTGGTTTTCTGTCGAAGTGCTAATGGAAATTTTTTGCCTCCGTATGTTATTATGAAAGGCACACAGAAATGTAGTGACTGGCTCTATGAAGCTCCAAAAGACACACAATTGAACAGTTCGGCTCATGGTTGGATTGAGGCCAGTGCTTTTGATGATTTTTTTTTTTATTCCATTTTGTGCCTTTCACCAGAAAATTGAAAGGCAAAAAAAAATTGCTTTGAGATAACATAAAACAAAAAGAAGTTAAAAAAAATCTCCAGATCAGTTACTTCAACCGAAAAGAAACTAAAAAGAAAAGATCAAAAGATCTTGGGTGGAAATAACGAAAATTCAAACTTGGATGAGCGTACATAACAATAAGATCCCTGCAACTTGCAAATGAAAACAATATCAAATTGATTTTTTTCCCGCCAAATGCAACCCACCTATTGCAGCCGCTCGGTGTTGGATATTTTTCAAGCCTTAAAAGTAACTGGCATGAAATTTTGGGCCAATGGAGAGAAACCAAATTGGATAAACAATCTGTGGCTCTACCAAAGTCTGTTTTTTGCCAATTGCTGCATTCAACATTAGAACTTGGAATGACCACTGCACGAAAAATAATTAGTGGTTTTCGAGCTACGAGGTTACATCCTTTAAATAGACGAACAGTTATATCAAAACTGCCTTCATATGTCAAAGAACATATGGAGGAGTTTAAGAAAAACGTTGGTAAAGGTTTTAAAGAATATGTTGAGGGATTACGAAATAATGACCTACGTAATGTGCAGAAAGCTCGGAAATTCACCTTACCAGTTGAGCCCGGAAGAAGTGTCTCAGTGGAAGAAGTGACAGAATATTATAAAGAGAGGGAAAACAGACAAAATGGAGCGAAAACAAGAGTGCAGAAAGTCAAAAGAGGACTACCACGTACTAGGGGTGGAAACAAATCTGGTACATCCAAAGTAGAGAGGGACAACTCAGATGATTTAAATAATGCGAGTGTCATGGATGAAGAAGAAAATGACCAAATGGAAGAGCTAAATTTAGATTTAAATGAGCTTACTGGTCACAAAGTGCAAAATATTGAATTGGTTGGGACAAATGTGCAAGAAATAAGTAAAGAATTTTTTTCATCATTAGATATTATTATGATGACAACATGTATCCAGGTCAGGTTTTAGAAACAAAAGATGGAGGTGATGGTTGTCCCCTTTTTCTAGTGAGGTGCATGGAAAAGTCAGGAGTTAATTGGAATTGGCCCAATCACTATGATGAGTTGTGGTATGAAAAATGCGACATTTTAAAGAAACTGCATGGTAATTCTATAGAGCCAGTCACAAGTCAGGAACTTTTTCAAATTCATGATGAATTACTTAGAGCAACTATAGTTACTAGAATATAAATATTATCTGCTATTTTATAACTATCTTTAGTTTAAGTTTAATTTACATTTAATTTGTTTTTAATAATTAAAAGAAAATAAAGATAGTAGGAAAATTTACAAAATGTATCTCTTATGACAAAAAGTCATGGTGCAAAGATACCCCGGACGGTAGGTTTACTTTGAGCCACATAAAATTAAATGAATAAAAACAAAACAATACTTAATATATTTTTTTGTTATGTTTTTGCTCTCTCATAATTCTGATACATGAGATATTCTTATTTTATTCCTTTTTTTATTAAAAATTACTGTTATGCATACAATTTATATTAAAAAGTGTTTGGTTATTGACAACTTTTATGTCTTCTACAATTTTATATTACATTTTAGTTTATTGTTTAGATACGCTAATGTGTCTGTTAGTGGTTTTATCTTTTTATTATTTTCTTTTTTTTATAGTAGTTTAACTGTATAGGCATAGGTACTGAATGCTTTTATTTTTAAAATCTAATGATTAAAGCGCGGATTAAACTAAACTAAAAACTAAAACTAAACTATGACTGTTCTTGTTTTTAGCTTTCAATGAATAATTTAAGCAATGCAATTTTATTATTTTCCTTTATTTATAATGCTTAACTGTATGTAGGCACTAAATGCTTTTGTTTTCTTGCTGACAATTGTTATTGACTTGATTAATTTTATATTATACCGGGTGTAACAATAGAATTCTGAAATTACTACCTCAGTTAAAATGGCGGACAATTAAGTAAAAAAAAAATGGTGCTAGAAAGCACGGATAGTCCACCATACAATCAATTATTTTATAAAACAAAAAGAAGTTAAAAAAACCTCCAAATTAGTTACTTCAACCGAAAAGAATCTAAAAACAAAATTCGCTTTGGTCCTTTGTGTGTTCCTTGTGGGATACTCATCCAAGTATGATGTAGATGTAGAATGTAGCTTTGAAAGATTTGAACCTTATAACAATATTTGTGGGTATCTGATATTTACGAAAACCAAAATCTGAAAACCGCATATCAATAGCTGCTTTACTTAGTATAGATTAGTTATGATTTTTTTTTATATATTTGAACGGTTTTTTTTTAAAACTCGTAAACTAAAGCTCCCACGAATTTGGACTTTATAACAAAATGTGCAGTCCAATGTCAATGGAAACTTAAATCTAAAAACCGTATATCGCTACTTGCTTTTGTTCCAAAGTTACAATTTTTTTAAATATTTTATTCCCTTTTCCCCCCTTCACCCCCTCCCCCCCCACCATACCCAAAAGTTAATCAGTTCAAGGTCAGCCGATAGAGGATTTTTGTACCAAATTTCGTTAAAATCGATTAATCAAATCAATTATCATGTATACAGACAAAAAACTTGACAGACATTTTTTTTCGTCGATTGAGGTGTTTTGGAACGTTAGTAACTCATTTTTTATAAAATTAAGAAAAGTCAAAATTTCACGATTTTAATAGTCCCCTATACCATATTGATATGGTGGACTAAAAAGTGTTTTTTTTTTTTCGTTTTTTTCGTAAGTAAATAAAAAACACTTGGCAAAATATTTTTTAAAAATGAGTAGTAAAATTTCGTACGTACGATACGTGAAAATTTAGTTTTTGGTACTTAAAACCGTAAATTAATTGAGCGACTCAGTGAATATACTTTTATTTTATGAGTTAAACACAATTGTGAAAAAAAACACTTCAAAACTTTTGTTAATGGTGGATAAATTAGAAACTATTCTTAATTAAGTGTCTTCAGTTAAATAAAGGATGACCTGAGTACCTGGACTCGAGTCACCCGAGACTCTTATCAGTACTTAATTTATTGAACATACAAAACAATTCTGTTGTTAAATTATTAATAAATGCATGATACATGGAGCAACAAAAATAATAACTACAACATTTTTCTGATAAAAAGTTCATGCGGTGGCCTCTATATACTCAAATTTTTAAATTTTGTTTATGTGACACTTATTACAGTACAGTAATTATAATGAGTTCCTTTAAGTGCTGTAAAAATAAAGTCTTCTTTATTCTTTTGTGTGGTCTGCAAAAAAGTGATCCATAAGAGCAGTTGGACCAGATCAAACAAAAAACGCACTGTCGTAAAAGCTTGTAGTTTGTTCTAGAAATTGTATGGAAACAGCAACTGAGGTGGGACCAGATACATTCGACATTTTAAAATCGGTCATAGAGGATATGAAAACTGAATTAAAAGAAAAAGACTCTCACATTGAACGGATTAAACGAAACTCTGTAAGCATTATAGAAAGTGCTTCACAAAAATGAAGAGGACTATTTAAAAGAAATATGCGACAAAGATAAAAACTAGAACAGCTATAAAGTCAAATTAAAAAACAAAGAAAACTCCTAGACAAAAATAAAATAGCAGTCTAGTCAAACTGTGCAATACAAATACATCTCCTCCTCAGTCCAAACAGACAAATGCGACAGTCAAAAGTCAAACTCAAGCGCGCTTCTTAAAGAGCTTCAAGATAGAAATGCCGCTTTATTTGAGCAAGTGCAGGAAAATAAAATTTTTATTATAATCCTAAAACAGAACGTATCAGACCTAAAAGAGGCCAAAGGTAAAACAAAGGAAGCGTTGGAGATAATGCAGATAGACAACAAAATTTACATTGACCAGCAGAAAGAAGATGGAGATCTACAAAACAAGTTTAAGAGAAACAATAAACCAGACAAAACCGTTCACAAAACGACCACTAAACAGATAAATAATCACAAAAAAAAACAAATTGTTCTACTGACTGACGAATATGGCACCCGCATCTCGAAAAGTTACTTTCAGACAACTATAACATACAAACGGTTTGTAAACCCCGTGCTTTGTTCAAAGAGGTGGTAAGTGGATCAAACTCATCTATCTCCAAATTAAACAGCGATGATTATGTACTTGTTCTCGCAGGTATGAACAATTTTGACATTAGTTTAAGTGATATAAAAAAGCTGGCAAACGCCTGCTTTTATACAAATCTTGTTCTTTTTACGATTCCAGCTAAATTTGAGGATGGTTCTTTCTTTCATAATGTACAATAGATAAACAAAAAAATTACTAATATTGTAAACAATCTAAAACAGTTTGCTACAATATACTCAAATAGATTTAAGTACTCAGACTACGTAAAACAAAGTGTATTCTTAAATAGTAAGGGTATTTTAAAGATGGCTGAATTTATGCATAGAGAAATCACATCTTGTAATAAAACAACTTCAAACTCAGGACAAATTCCCTTGCTAAATAATAGCTCACCAGTAAAACATAATTGCAACCCTGTAATATTAAATGATTCTTTTTTAGAACCTCCACAGACTCAACCGGTAATAATTGGGTTACTGTTGAAAAAAATAATGTGTTAAATATATCAACCTTAATTCTTAATATCCATTCAGTTAGAAATAAAATTGATGAGCTGTGTGTTTTTATTAAACAGTGTGAATTATCCAGATCTAATACTTTTAACTAAGCACTGGTTAGAATCCTGGGAACCATGTTTAGTATTTGTAGGTAGCCATGGCGAAATTAATTAAAAGGCGATTTATTCAGTCGTTGCGCCGTATATTGATCGACAATAAAAAACTTGTTACATAAAAATTCTAACCTAACTACATCCGCTAAACCCTAACCTTCCGGACAACGACATTTACATCTAGACAAACTTTTTATTCCATTTAAGACGCGGACTCAAAACTTCCCTGTTCTCTACGGAAGTCATTACAGCGACAGTGATGCCAACTATAAATCTTTTGGTATTTATCCAATTTGTGGGTTTGTTCACGAACGAAGCCCAAAACCCCCTGAATAAAAACTTCCCTTTGACAAAAAAAAATATTTTATTTTGCAATATTACAAAAATTTTTTAAAGTTATAGTTGCTTAACCTTAATCTTATTCTAATATTCCAGGAAAAATAGTGCTTCTCTGCCATGTTATTGTTTGACTCCTTTTGCAATGGATTAGACGAGAAAAGAAAATAAAAAAAAATAAATATATATGTGTATATATTTTGTGTGTGTTCGTTTACATTATAGCTATTATTTTATTTTTAATTTTTCCTTTATTTATTTTTAGGAACTGGCCGGAAGCTCTACTCATCTTTGATTTTCTAAGCTAACATTATTGATTAATATTTAATTAGTAACTTTTAATTTTGACTTGTTATAACATTTCTTTTAATAATAAATTTTGGATTACAAATAAAAACTTTTATTTGTGAATATTTAGGTTTGTTATATGTATAACCTAATTAATTAAATGTTACTTTGCAAAAAGTTTTAAATAACAAAGAATAAAAAAGTTTGTAATTATTAAGAAAAAATTGTTTTTGGATTTTATTTGATCGAGAAAAAAAAATCCTGTCTTATGTTGTTGCCCTTAAAAAGCTAACCTAACCCTGAAAGCTAAGTGATTCTAATTATTTTTCAAATCTATTCTAAAGTTTAAAATTTATTCTAAAGTTTATGCCTTTTTATGTTGTCAATTGAAAAAACTAACAAAATATTGTTTAATTTAAGTTGAATGGTTCATTATTTATCACAGATAAACTAAAAAAAAAATCTTATTTTTACATTATTTACATTTTGTCATACATTTAACATATAGTTTTACATTTAGCATTTAGTCATACATTTAACATATAGTTTTACATTTAGCGTTTAGTCATACATTTAACATTTTTTTAAAAATATGATCTAGCTGTGCCAAAAGGGTTAATTTCGCATTTAAAAAGAAATAAATTGATATGGTTTTATTTTGATATTATTTACTTTCAGATTAATAAAAAAAATTATTTAAATTATTGTTTTTAAAACAAAGAAACAATAAACACTACCTTTTTACCATTTTTTTTATCAGTTACATAATCCTTTAATGCTTCTGGGACCTTGGAGATTCGTTTAGGTTTTTCTGGTGGTGACTTTTGTGGTTGTTTGCTTATTGAAGTTTTGTTGCAACTGGTGGGTGGAATTTTGGTTTCCAGATGCAGTGTTTTGGCAGTTTTGATTGCGCTACTTTTGGCAGAGCTTTCTTTGGTCATTGAAGGTTGTAATTGCGAGAACGTCGAGGTACCTGTAATTTTAGTGCATGAATGCTCGATATTGACAGTTTTGTTTTTTTTAATGGGTGAAGATGACATTTTAGGTAGTCTGGGGGATACTAAAGGTGATAAAAATTCGCTGTCAGATGATATGTTGGACAAATTTTCACTTTCGATTTGATCACTAAAATGACTATAAGTGGGTGATGACAGATTTGACGAATTGATGCTAGGGGGAGCGATTGGACGCAAGTTTGGAAAATCTGGACTTACAAGATTATTAAAATTTTGTTATTTATTTCCCGTAGATACCGGATCAGCAGCTTGTTTTTGTTTTATTTTAACATAAGAAAAATCTTCCTCAGATTCCGATTCCTGCAAGACAGAATTTTTCCCCTACTTGTGTCTTTTCCGTATTTGCCCCCTGATGTTTTACACAAATAAGTGTTTCTTCCAATTCTGTACTCCACTACGGCCTCTACCCAATGTTTTTTGTTCTGTTGATATATTTTTACCATTACAGTGTCTCCGATCTGAAATACTCTGGATTTTCTTAATGTTGGGAGTCGATCTGAGGGTTGTTCTGTACTTTTATCTTTTATCTGAGTCCATCTGGTTCTTAAAATATGGCCAAATACCAATTCTGCGGGTGATTTCTTGGTGATATCTGATTTGGTATTTCTGTATGTTAGCAAATATCTCGAAATTAAGGTTGAAAGACGTACTCCCTGGTTTATTAGATCTTCTAAAGATATTTTTATCTTATATTTAAATGTTCTAACTTGCCGTTCTGCTGCCCCATTGCTTGGCGGATGGTATAGCGGGCTTGTAATGTATTTTATTCCGTTAAATTTGAAGAAATTCTCTAGGCTTTTTTCGACTAGCCGAGGGCCATTGTCGCTTACCAGTGTCTCACGCAGTCCAAAAGTTGAAAAAATCTGTCTTAACCGTTCTTCTGTTTCAGTTGTGGTGGTTGATTTCATCGGAATAACTTCTACCCACTTTGTGTACGAGTCCACCAAAATAAGACACATTGTTTTGTCAGCATCAACTCCGGGCCAGTAAGCTATGCTTTTTGCTACATTTTTTGCAACGTTGGATGCCGAAATGTCCTGAATGGATTTCTTTTAAAGTTCTATCCCAAAAAGATTTTGGTATGATCACTCTGTGACCGAACATTAAAATATCTTGATCTAAATGCAGTTCCTTGCGTTATTGCAGGTACGGGCTTAGAGTTTTTCCTACTTTTTTACTACTAAGTGTACGCGATACGCATGCCACTGTTCATTCTAACCCGTCTTTTATTACACTTAAAACTCCCACAATTCCCTTATCGAAGGCGTCAGTGGTTATTATGATGGGAAGATTCGGATCGAAATGGGTCAAGCACGTGTCAGAAGCAATTATATCTTTTACTTTACAAAATGCAATATCACACTGTTTTGTCCAAAGAAAAGGTTTATCTTTATTTAATAAATCATAAATAGGTGAAAGTATTTGTGCCGCATTTGGTATAAAACGATGATAATAATTTACCAAACCGGTGAAAGCTCTGACTTCTGTTAGTGTATTTGGTCTTCTTACTTTTATGATTAACGCCATTTTGTCCTCTTAGTCCCTCAAATGAGATGCGAAACACTAAGTACTCCATTCCCTTGGTTTTATAAAATTCACACTTTTCTGGGTTTGCTGTTAATCCAGCTTCTGCCAGTTTTGTGCAAACTTGTTCAAGTTTTCGGGTGTGGGACTCTAAATCGGGTGAAGCCACTACGATATCGTCCAGGAACGGTTGAACGCCTTCCATGCATCGGAATAAGTTTTCCATCTCTCGCTGAAATATGCTGCCTGCGCATATAACACCAAAAGCTAAGCGTTCTACCGCATACAAACCTCGGTGTGTTCCATGTTAGCAACCTACTTGTCTACTGGTAACTGCATGTAAGCCTGGTGCAGATATATTTTGGGGAAATACCTACAATTGTTTAATTTGTCCCAGATTTCATCGATTCTAGGGCGGGGGTCCACCTGATTTTATAAAGCTAAGTTCACCGTTACTTTATAATCAGCTCATAATCTTAATTTTCTACCCCTTTTATTTACCCTTAATTTTTTAAAATTATCCAATTCGTCCTTAACTTTCTTTCTATACGCTTTGTAATTTACATTTACAATGAAATAACCTTCAGGTTGAAGTGTTGCCATCGTATCCCCGTAGAACCAACTCGTCTTTTGAAAGCCTAAAATCATAGAAATATTTAAGAAAATTGTTTTTTTCCCATGCAAGATAAACCTGCCCCGCTGTCGATGATCATCTAGTGGATCTTACCTAAGATTTCCACCTTCACCAGAAAAGGGTTCAACGCCCCCTCACCAACAATCGGGTAAATGCTGACTGATTTTAAGTCTGTCTTATCGCAGTAGAACATGTCGTCGTCGTTGTTAAGAAAATTTACATTTTTATCAACGTATTCATCATTAAAATTAATAGAATTATCATAAAAAGAAGAAAAATCACAATTTTTATTTTTTTCATGCCATTTTTGACACTTGATTCGTTGACGTTTTTAATTTGACGTTGACGTTACCTTGCTATGTTGCCGGTTCTGATATGGAGATCGGGTGCGTTCGCGATATCGGCTGGATTGGCTAGCTTTACATGGATTGCGACGTTGCCGGTTTTGACTGTTGGACCTGCTTGAAGTTCGATTGGGGTGGTATTGTCCTTGATTGCTAAAACGGTTGCGGCTCCTGCTTCGGTGGCGGGAATTTTGAAATTGATGGCGCTGCGATGACGTAGTTGGATGACGCCGGTTTCCAATTCCATAATTCTGCTTATCAGGATACGTAGGTCTCTATACAAAGGTCTCTTAACAAAGTGTAAATTTCCGCCCCAATTGATGACAAAAGAATAGCAATTTTCACGCTTTCCTCAGTAATGGCATTGGCCGTAAAATGAAATGACTGTCTTTCTGCATACACGTCGAAATTATCCATTTCTGGTCGATATTCTTCAAATTTTAAACTCGGCATTTTGAAATATTTAATGAAAAGTTTTGGAAAAAGAAACTATCGGAAATAACGTCACAATTTAAATCACTTACAGCCGTTTCTTTTGCACTTGCGATTGCCTTAACCTTACGACGCCACGTGGTTTTACCGCGTTTTCGCAATTTTTCACGTCGCAATTTTAGTATTTGTAGGTAGCCGCGGCGAAATTAATTAAAAGGCGATTTATTCAGGCGTTGCACCGTATATTGATCGACAATAAAAAACTTGTTACATAAAGATTCTAACCTAACTACATCCGCTAAACCCTAACCTTCCGGACAACGACATTTACATCTAGACAAACTTTTTATTCCATTTAAGACGCGGACTCAAGACTTCCCTGTTCTCTACGGAAGTCATTACTGCGCCTGTGCGCCAATCAGTGCTGCCAACTATAAATCTTTTGGTATTTATCCAATTTGTGGGTTTGTTCACAAACGAAACCCAATACCAAGTCACATCCCAGGATATCGTATTGCCTCAAACTTTTGTCGAACTACGTCTTCCGGCTATAGTGGAGCTATGATTCTTAGAAACAATGACTTTTACCCTGGACTTCAATTAGAAACCCTTAGTAAATACGATCATTTATGCGTAAAAAACGAATTGGAGTTTACCCTTGCTTTTAACAGAAAAGAGAATTTATATATTATTTGTGTGTATCGCCCGTCAAACTCGATTCCTAATTAACCTAGAAACAATTCTTCTTAACCTGCCTACGAACGGAAAAATTATTCTAGCTGGAGACCTTAACATAAACCTTGACTGCAGAAACTCTGCTGCTACAATGGCATTACGAAACTTGTTGGATTCATACGGATTGAAAATGTTTGTGAAGGTACCTACCAGAAAAACTAAAGAAACATCTACAGTTATTGATTATTTTTGCACAAACTTTAACTACGGTGACACTAAATGTAAAGTTGTTCCTGTTGAACTTTCAGACCACGAAGCATTACTGGCTATCTTTCCAACAAAACAAAAACCTTTTAAAACTCCCAACACAATACAAATGCATACTCTCAGGGAAAAAGTTTAAAACTTTTAGGGAAAAAACAAACTTAGTAAATTGGGAAAGTGTGTTAACCTCCAAAAAACCAATTGATTCATTTCACTCTCTCATCCACACAACTTTTAGGGCTCGCTTTCCACTGTACAGGATGAGAGAGAAAAAAGAAAAAAATGCTTGCTATCAAAAGGCATCAAGATTTATTCTATAAACTTCTTTGCCAACAATCTGTAAATTTACCGATTCTTTATTTTTTTATAAACTACGTTAAAAAAATACCGTAAAACCTACAAAAAACCTGTAAAACTTGCCAAAAATCTATTTCACACCAACAAAATATCAAATGCTAAAAACAAAAGCAAAGAAGCTTGGTCGATAGTCAATGACATTGGAAAACAACACCGTGAGACAGCCGGCGAAGGTTGATGCAAATACATTAAACAAACACTATTGCACCATAGCAAGGAAATTAACATCAAGTTTAGAATCTAATTTTATACTTGCAACAATCCTTTGTGCTGGAGTCTTTCGTGTTGGATAGTACTAATGTCACTGAACTGAAGAAAATAATAACCGAAGTAGCAAACAAAAATGCTTCCGGTGACGATGAAATGTCTATTAAAATCCTTCAAAATCTAAATGACCATGCTCTAGACGTACTGGCTCAGAAAATTAATGATTGTTTTAAAAAAGGGGAATTTGCAGATATTTTAAAAACTGCAGTAGTCATACCTCTATATAAAGAGGGACCGACAACCGATCCCGCTCTACAGACCAATATCACTTTTAAATAGTCTCTCTAAAATAATTTAAAAATTAGTCAAAGTTATCATCATAAATCAATTTCGGTTTCAAAGATCTAAAAATACAAATGATACAGTCTTTTCTTTTTTGAAGAGACTATATCTTAACTTGAATGGCAGAGAGGTCGCAGCTGCAGTTTTCTGCGATTTCTCTAAAGCATTCGACACTGAGTAAATCATGAACTTCTTTTGAGGAAGATGTGCATATACGGTTCTAGAGGCATTGCTAATAAGTTTCTTCGTTCAATTCTGTAAAAAAGATATCAAAAGGTAAAAAATGGTGAGTCAGTTTCTGAAACATGTGAAATTGATATGGGCATTGTACAAGGCTCAGTCCTTGCCCCAATTTTATTTCTCCTTTACATAAATGACATGTGCTTGCTTGACATCCAAGGTTTTTTAACAATTTTTGCAGATGACACAACAATATTGTAAAAAATAATTATCCAACAGGACATAGCAAAGATCAAGAAATGGTGTGATGAAAACTCCCTTGTCCTAAACTTTGACAAAACCAAAGTGTTAAGTTTTAAATTTAACTATGATGAACTAAATATCTCTAGCCAAGCAATTAGCCACTGTCACTTGACAAAATTTTTGAGTCTGACCATTGACGATAAAATTAAATTTGCAGCGCACTGGGAAAAAATATGGCTAAAACCGTATATTTTGCACTAGTTGAAGCCTGCAATCAACAACTGTTTAAAACAGTTTTCACGAATCAAAAACGTTGTGTCAGATATTTATGTGGAGCCAAACTCAGAGATCATTGCAAACCTTTGTTCCAAAATTTAAAAATCCCAAAATTAACTTCCATCTTTATTTTAGAGGTATAGCTTATACATAAAAGTACAAAAACCATACCCACACACACCCATATCAAACTAGAAACTGCAACAATATCTTATTACCCATTCCCAGATCCTCACTAAACCAAAACTCAATCATTTATAGAAGCATAAAGATATACAATAAACTACCATCCAGTGCGCGAATGATTGATGACTGTAGGTTGTTTAGAAAAAAAGTTAAGTCTATACGAACAGGAAAAGCTTATTACAGCCTGGATGAATGATAGGTTTTAGTCTCGGTTTTAGTTTTATATTTTAACTTGCAATAGCATTATTTTTTTCTTTGGTGTGTTCATTTAAAAATAATCTCTACTTGTTATTGTTTTTAATCTATTATTATCTGTCTGCAGAACTTTATCTCTTGTGTGTTAATACTTATTTATTCGTTTTTGTCTCTTTACTTCTATAACTTGTCTGTATTATTTTAAATTGCTTTTATACATATTACATAGATTTTACTACGTATATTAAGTACCTAATAAGCTATTTAATTGACAGTTTAGTTTTATGTTTTTATTTTAATTAACATTGTGTGTGCTTACCATTAATAGTTTTAAGGTTATCATTGCACTTTCTATATATATATGTTTTTTTATTATTTAATTTATGAGCTTTGTCAACAATAATTTATATATATTATAGTGTTTTACTGCAACCAAAGGTTCCAAATTCCCAACATAGGAACAACAATTTATATTGTTGATTTGACATGTCATCTTAAAGTCAGATATTATTGAAATTTCTAAATATTCCTATGCAGATGCTTACGTACTGGATACTTGTTAAAAACTTTTATATCTGATATGTTTTCCTTAAAATAACTATAGCCCTAATTGTAACATAATGTCATTATAAAATAATATGAACTGGTTTAAAGAAAAAACAAAATTCTTAAATCTTATTTACATATTACAATATTATTTGGTTGTAAAAATAATAACAAGTGTTTTTTGTTTATCTTAGGAAAAATACAATTTTTTTAAACCGTGTCCGCCATCCGGTATAAACATTTATTTTTTTTGACACAGAAATTTAAAACTAATTTAGCTCATTGTAAAACTGCTTTTGTTTGTGCAAAAATGTAAACGAACAGAAAAATAAAGTGGTTTTTTTTATTTTAGTCGCCGCCATCTTATTTGTAAGTGATATGTCACTTTTTTTTAATTTTTGTTTAACTTAAGGAAACAACAAAAAAAAAACATTTTTATTTACTTAATCGTCTGCCATTTTAACTGAAGCATTAAAATTTGTTTTTCCTTGATATGAAAATTTAAAACTAATTTAAATGATCCTAAAACTAATGACGTTTCTTAATTTTAGTCACGGGCACCTTGATTTGGGAATGATATGTGTCACTTTTTTTGCAATTTTTGAGACTAGCGTCTTGGATTTAGTGCAAACTGATATATTGCATGACATTAGTATAAATTCCACACCAGAAGGGGAAAATTACTTTTTTCTCGATAGTTGGACCGCCATTTTGAATATCAACAAATCAAATGTTCTTTTGGCAGAGATGAACTCATCGCTAATAGCATCTACTAAAAATATATATATTTTTTTTTAATGTTTTTTATAGGTTAATAAGGTCTCTTATATTTTGGACATATAAAGCGCCATCTTTGCATCCGCTTGAAAACTCTATTTTTTTTTATACCGGTCAGTAGCTTTAATATGAGACATTAAAAAAGATCATCACCTAAAAATTTAAAAAAAATCCAAGACAAACTAAATTTTTGTAATCTGTCAACTTTTTTTATATTTTAGGATTAAGTGGGACCTCCTCACTTTTACCCAATTATTTTCGATTTGATTTTTCTGAAAATGTAGAAAACACATATTGTGGATCCATTAAAATGAAATGTCCTTTTTTTGAAATGCCAACATTTCACAAAATATATTTGCATTCTTAAGGGTCTAAAACAATAAATAAAAAAAATAACATAGTACCAATTTACAATAGTTTTAAGTTTGTTGTTGGTGTATTATACATGCTCAAGGATATATTTTTAAATAAATTGTAGTTGCGAAATGAATAGATTTCAGTTCAAAAGTAAAAAAAAACTGACGCAAACACAGTAATATATGAAAACATAAAAGAATAAAAATTATAAAACATATACATTTTTTGATATGGACCAAATTTTTAAAAACAAATGTAACATAAAAAAAAAACAACAAAAACTGTACACATTTGTTGTAGTAAAACTCGACTAATTTTTCTGAAAATTTTGATGTATTACACACCAGTGTGAATTAAAATTTTAAACAGATTTACCTAAAAACGGGGTCAGGCCCAGATGGGATACCTGTGATATTAACAAATAATTGTAAATTTGTTCTCTCTGAGATTCTATGCAAAATTTTTAACCTGTCTTTGAATGGTGGTAAATTTCCTTCACAGTGGAAGCTAACTTATGTAACACCTATTTTTAAGGAAGGAGACAAGTCAGACATAAAAACTATGGAGCAATCTGCAAAATGTCGTTGTTTGACAAAATATTTGAAGCTATTGTGGCTGATAAAATAACTCCACTATTTAGAAACATGATTATAATAGAGCAACATGGATTTACGAAACCCAGGTCAACTGTGTCAAATCTTTTGTGCTATGAGCAACACTTGTGGGAAGCCTTTGAGAATGGGGGTGAGTTCGACTCTATTTACACAGATTTCTCAAAGGCTTTTGACAGGGTTGATCATATTTGGAGTTTTTCTTAGTTGATTTGAAAGTAATATCAGAGGGAGAAGACAGGCAGTGAAAATTAAAAATTATATTTCATCGGAATTTCCTGTAACTTCGGGGGTAGCACAGGGTGGTCATCTTTCTACATTTCTTTTTAATTACTTTATAAATGATGTAAAGGATGATTTTTCTGTCGGTCACTTCCTTGCTTTTGCTGATGATCTAAAACCATTTATGGTAATTAGATCTCAAAATGATTGCCATCTGTTGCAGAGAGATCTAAACAGTTTCACTGCCTGGTGTGTAAAGAACAATATCTCCTTAAATGTTAATAAGTGTAAGATAATTACCGAAATAATTACTTTTGGTATATCTAAAAATCCAATTGTTTTTGATTATACACTGGACTCTCTTGCTCTTGAAAGGGAGGTTCTCGTAAAGGATCTGGGTGTCTGGTTGGCTTCTGAGTTGTCTTTTACCAACCACATTGAAATTACCGCTAATAGAGCTATGAGGTTGCTTGGATTTGTATTTAGGACCCTGCGGGGTTTTGATAATATTTATGCTTTTAAGGAGACCTACTGTGCAGTTGAATATGCAACCTGTGTATGGCACCCTTGCTATGCTGTGCAAAGTGATAAACTCGAAAGAGTTCAACGTAAATACCTAAAAAGAATTGGCCTAAAATTACAGATTCCTTATGACCAAATCAATTGTGATGAAATAATGAAATTATTAAATCTTACTTCTCTAGAAAGCAGGAGAAAATACTTTGATGTAACATTCTTTTATAAATTATTAAATAACTTAGCAAACCAGCAAAATACGGGGTGAAGATTTTTGCGTTATGTGATGTCAAAAGTTTTTACACCTCCAATTTGAAAATATACTGCTGAAAATACTCCAACAGATATTGTAAAGCGTCTTTTATTTTTACACAAGTGTACCACTCGCTGACTATTTGCTTATGAAGAAAATTACATTTTTGGGCACAATAAAAGAGAACAAAGCAGAAATCACAAAACCATTCTTTCCGGACAAAGGCAGAGCTGTTGGGTCCACTCTTTTTGGTAATATTGCTCTCAACATTACATGATGACAACGAAATGGATCCTGACACCAGAAAGCCTCGGATTATACTGGACTGCAACGAAACCAAAGGCGGAGTGGACTCGATCGATAAAATGTGTGCCGCTTACCCAGTCTCTAGAATAACAAAGAGATGGCCGCGTGTAGTTTTCTACTCTCTAATGAATATTGGCGGCATTAATGCTCAAATTTTATATAAATTTGCCTGTCGAGGAAAGGCTTCAAAATATCGAAGAATTTTCCTAAAAAATTTAGCGTTGACCATGATGGAAGAGCATCTTATCTACAGATCAAATATCAAACATTTCCCGCAATATATAAGTGCTTTCCTTAAAGTGAATTAAATTAACAGTAGAAAAAGAGATCTTTTTAATATTAAATATCATAAGACAAACTATGGTATAAATTCACCCTTAACTAGGATGTTTAAGGTTTCCAATGATGTGATAAAACAAAGTGAAATTGTTGATATATTTCATGATTTCTACAAAACATTTAGTAATAAAGTCAAAAAGTATTATATGTTTAGTTGATCTGGATTCTAAATGTGTGTACCTGTTCTATGTAAGTTATTTTATTTTATATTTTATTTGTGTGATATTTTAAATTTTTTGTTAATTGTGAATTGAATATTAATAGAATGTAGTCAAACTCTTATGTGTGACCATTTAATTTGTTGATGTATTTTATTTTATGTGACTTTTATTTGTTAAAGTATTTTTTTTTGTCTGAATGATTGTTCTATTAGTCCTAAAATTTTTCTTGTAAAATGCTGAAAGCGTAAATAAAATTTTGATTTTTGAACACAATTTACTGTTTAATCTACCTATCTAAACTTGGGGGTCCCACCTCAATAAAATCAAAAAACAGTAGTGCCAGAATTGGTGCTTTTTAGGTGCTATATTACTATTTGTTCTCCCCAAATATAAAATAAAAATTTTGTCATTTTCACAAAAAAATAAGTAAGGACAGCTAGCTTAACATAAACCTAGTGGTCCCACAGGTACCCCTTCAAATAAAACAAATTTTAATTATTTTAAAATAAAGTGCTCTTTTTGTTGTGGCAAAAAATGGAAAAAATGCAATTTTACACAAATTCGAGATAATAAGCATAAAATTATTAACTTGATTATTAATATTGGAGTTCAATAAAAATGCGAAAATCCTGGTTTTCTTGCATATTTTTGTTTAAACCAAACCCCAATCACGACTCTTGTACCAACCCAACATAACTAATCCAACCCAACATAACACAACCCCACATAATACACCCGCACATAATACAACCCCACATAATACAACCACACATAACACAACCCCACATAACACAACCCAACATAATCAACTCAACCCAACACACAGGGGTTATGTGGGTTGGGTTGGGTTTGCTTGGGTTATGTTAGGTTGGGTTGGTTATGTTGTGTAAGGTTTTGTTGGGTTGGTTTGTTAGATTGGGTTGCATTGGTAATGTTGTCAATTTTTTTAAAGTTTTGATTTAATATTTGGGAGCACTTAAATAGCACCCTGGATAGCACCTAATTTGGAAATAGTTACATTAAATTTTTCTCCAAACATTAACTTGGCGGTCCTACCAATTTTTTTAATTTTCTGCTAGAACTAGAAAGCACTTAATTTTTAGTTTGAGGATCAAATGAGCAGCTGAGTGAGCAGCTAAAGAGCACCTAATTCTGGTACTATCGTTTTTTGATTTTATTGAGGTGAGACCTCCTAGTTTATAGGTGTTAATCTTAAATTAAAAAAAAAAGTTGAGAAAAAAATTGACTAGAACTAGATTTATCCCTTATGAACTCTGTTTGCTGGACTTAACACAAAAATAAGGACCTTTTTGATTTTATGGGCAATTTGGCAGCCCCAAGGTGAGCCTGATGATCCAAATAGACCTACAAAATATCAGTGTCTTATCTTTTGTCTACCCTGCAAAAGAGGCAGCATAAAATCTAGTCAAATAATTTTTACAAGATTTTACAATTTTGATCAGGTTTTGAATAGTTTCTAAGCGGTTTTTAAAATATGCTGGTAAAAATCATTGGAAATCTCGTAAAAATAAATATTTTCTGACCAGTTTGTATGAGGAATACAATCTGGCTCGTAGAACTTACGCAGTATTTTTGGCAGGGTACTCTTAAATTTCCAAAAATATGAGTTTTATAGGATAAAAATTTGGTGTACTTACTTCTCCTTAGAAAAGGTTGCAAAGCACTCTCCAACTCTTCCAAATAATTTTTTAACCCATGTGGACAATTGTTAACTTCTTCAAATCCTAAGTCTTTTTTTTCTAGCTTCTTTACTGGTATTTGAAACACTTTTGGCATAAAACTTTGTCTGTTCATTGACTGCTTAAAAGTGGTTTTTCCAATCACACAAAAATATTCTTCCATTACTTCTTTATTTTGAAAAAGTATTTTGTTACACTTTAGGTAAATATCTTTAACTTTGTTCACTTTCATATCATAATAAAAATAATTTGGAGTGAAATATTTTACATTTATCTTTATTATGTCACCTTTCTGAACTACCTTAGGATTCTTAAAATAGCTCGCTATTAAGTTGTCTATAAAAGCATTGTTGGATATATCGTTGGGACAACTCACTAGTGAAATGTCTATCTCGTCAGCTACACTTACACTGACAACAGGCATTAGTTGAATTGCACAATCTTGAAATAATCCAGGAATGTTATTTAAAAATGTGTTTGACACCAAGAGTTCTGTTAATGGTGTGTTTAAACATTTTAGTACAAAAACTTTACGACTAACTTTTTTCTTCTTACAAACTAAGTTTAGTAGTACATCCCTAGGGTAAACATTGTCTGAGTTTACTATAACTAAGTTGTTAACATCATAAGAATATTTTGTGTTGCAAGAGATGTAACGAAAAATAATAGTGTCTGAAATACTTTTAACACTATACTGTTTTCCACGTTTAAAAACACTTTGGAACTGTAGGTACATATAAAATATAAACCAAAAATGATGGTATTTTGGATAAATCATTTTTGAAATACAAATTAATATCTTAATTTCACTCATTTTTACAATGTTTTTTAAAAAAATATCTAAAATAAGATATTATGTTAAGCCAGTGGTTATTAGGTTTTTTCGCATTACACAAATTTTAAATAAATCGGTCCGAGATCTTTTGTTGTTTAAAAATCAAAACAAAAAATGAGGTTATTGCAATGAAATTGAAGGTTAGAATTTCGTCCCCGTTCTGGGCCGTTTTCTTTTTGTCACGGTTACGGTTGACCTTGGTTCTTAAATTTTCCAGAGGTATAAGCAAAAGAAGGAGATCTCGATTGTGTAATATCTTTGAATATTGTTTAAATTTACAGATAATGGTTTATGTTTACATGTGTATATAATCAAAAAATTTTAGCTTTTATGAATTTATGAATTATACTTAAATTTTCATATCAAAAATGCTATGACGTCATGTATTACCTGACATGAACAGGAAAAATCGATGTAGACAGCGCATCCTGTCATGTTCGATGCCTTGAGAATCGGAACCAGCCTATTTTAAGGATTTTCGATTTAAGAATTGGTCCTAGTTCTGGTTGACATTATTTTGACAGCGGTTCTAAAATAATGACGTCGTCTAAAATATTATTAAGATATCTTTGATTTTACTAAAAAAAAGATCATCTATAATTTTGCAAAATTTTAGGGGTTATGTTTACAACCAAAGGGCCGAACCAACCTCCCAGGCTGGTTCTAAAATTTCATAACCAGGTTGCAACTGTGACGTCATTGTTTTAAAACGAAAGGATCGGTTGCTGTTCTGGTTCAACCAGAACCAGGACCAATTGTAAAACGAAAATCCTTTTTAAGGATTTTCGATTATAAAAATTGGTCCTGGTTTTGGTTGACAACTTTGACATTGTTTTATGACAGCGGTTCTAAAATAATGACGTCATTTATAATATTCTGAAGATATCTTTGATTTTACTCAAAAAAAGACTACCTATAATTTTGCAAAATTGTAGGGATTATGTTTGCAACCAAAGAGCCGAACCAACCTCCCAGGTTGGTTCTAAAATTTTATAACCGGGTTGCAACTGTGACGTCATTGTTTTAAATCGAAAGGACCGGTTCCGGTTCTGGTTCAACCAGAACCAGAACCAATTGTAAATCGAAAATCCTTTTTGCCGGTTCAGAATAGTTGCGGTTCTCAAGGTATGGATCTTCACAGGATGTGCTATCTACGGTAATAGATGACGTCATAGCATTTTTGATGTGAAAATTTAAGTATAATCTGGAAATTCATAAAAATTAAAAAGTTTTGATTATATACACATGTAAACAAAAACATTTAACTGTAAATTTAAATAATATTCAAAGATATTACACAATCGAGATCTCCCACTAAACAAAAAAACATTTTAATAACGTTTAATTAACATATAGTCGAAAAACATAACGTTAGCCTGGATGTTAGTTCTAACGTTATATTCACTGTGAAAAATGCGCTTAATAACCCGTTTTCTGACGTTAGAAAAATAACTTCATGTTTTTCTAATAATTTAAAAAAAAATGTTTTTCTAACATTGGAAAAAAAATGTTTTTATAACACTGAAAAAAATTTGTTTTTTTAACATGGGAAAAAAAATGTTTTTCTAACATTGACAAAAAAATGTTTTTATAACATTATTAAACAATTTGAAATTAACTGTTTCGGACTTTTATTGTCTATATTTTATTTATACACGACGTTCCGATCAGTTTAATCTCTGATCAGCTTCAGGTGCAAACTAGTTTGCAACGTCTCGTGTATAAATAAAATATAAACAATGGAAGTCCGAAACACAGAGTTAATTTCAAATTATTAAACAATGTTTGGTTAACTTGGTAATATTTTTAACCAGATAAAAATGTTTTTGCACTTCTGGGACTAAAAACGTGACAAAGAAGAAAATGTTATTCATAAAAACTTTTTTGCACTGGACCAATGTTTCACTTTAGATTTATTTATAGTTCTTTGGTAAAGCAAGAAGCAAAGAAATCAAATTTAGGGATTAAAATGAAATTTTAGAGTAAAATAAAATTTTAGGGACGATAAAATTTTAGGGAGTTAAAATTAAATTTAGTAAATTTTAATTTAAAAAATATACTAAAAAAAAAGGTGACCTTGAACCCTTTAGGTAAAAGTGCAAAAAATAGTATACATTATAATTATTAAACCTACCACGCATTTTTATCACTCAGCAAAATGTAGCTCTCGCTTTGTTCAGGCTACAAATTTTATGTCACTTTAGTTCCTAGCTATAATATAACTATTAAATCCGTTTTTATGCCTTCAAAAACTCGATTTTAGTCAATGTCCGCATATACTTAACAAAACTAAGAAAATTATTTAAAAAAATACCATTATTGTTAAAATAAATTTAACATTTAACATATTTAAATAGGTACATAATACTTACAGTTAGACAGAAAAAGCAGATTATTTAAATGTATTCTCATACGTATACCTAACGCGTTTGAAACAAAGCCAAAATACACTAAGATTCTGATTTATATGGCATGTTTATAATGAGGCCCTAACAGCTGACTGCAATCGATACATATGTAGATGTGTCTGTAATGTTACTGCCATAACATTGTGAAATAACTAACACTAACACTAAACCGTAGCTAAACTAGTATGAACAATTAAAGGTGTGGGGCATGTGTTTTGGAAAAAAATTAGTATGTAATGAACGCCACTGTGTTTATATTAAAATAATAATTGTAAGTCAGGACACTAAAATACAGAGATATGTCCAGATATGTTTTGTTGTTTAAATAAAATTATATAGATTAAAAAGAAATAAGACATTCTGTTTATAAACTTATTGTTTAAATAAGTAACAATTTTTATTTAAATTAATTTAAAGAAAATTTATTATTGCTGGTAGTTAAATAACTTTTGGTTAAAACAAGAGAGTCAAAAAAAATAAACATTTTATTTGAAAACATTTTAATTAAATACAAAAAAATTCACTTTCTCATTGTCGCTTATTTTTAAATAGTCAACTATTCTTAGACAAAAAAAAACATCCCTTAAACTATAACTAAGTGAAATAACCTTGTTTCTAAACTAAAGATTCCTACGGCAGGAATGTTTAAAATCAAAAATGTCATTTTATTTACAATTGCCAATATATAACATTTAAAAAAAAAAATATATATTTACATGGGAAGGAATGTAGTCTAAAAATTTTCTACAATTGTGTAGAATCGTCGAAAATTGTGCACAACTTAAGGGCTTAAGAAAATAAATACTTTCTTATATTTTCTTCGAGGTATCAGGGAATCATGACATCTAGTCGCCGGCATAAAATCTACAAAGGTACACCTGGGAATTGTAGGTAAGTTAATTTAAGGTTAAAGTAATTAAACTTAATATTTATAAGGGTAAATTAACGAAAGGTAACATTTTGCTAAGGTACAGTTAAATAATTTTAACTTTAGGTAATGTGCTTTTTCGGTACTTACTAGGTTTAATAGCTTAAAGTTTAAATAAACACGGAATAAAAAGCACAGAAAACACACAACAAGGGGTATACATTTCCAAAGGTAGGTAGGTATACAGGCCTGAGTCTATGACATTCAGTAGACAAAACTCTGCAATTGATGGCAAGCCTCTCAAAGCTGTCCAACACAGGCATGACAAGGGCATTGGTCACAGCAGGTACTAAGCAGCACCTCTGGAGGTAGGTCTGTAGCATCATCAGGTAAAGTGATAGTTGACTCATATAGGGAAGGCATGTCTATCAGAAAAATGTCTTAACATTTTGGGAGACTTTCAGAGATATCATCAATGGAATCCATGGAGGAATCTACGGAGCACCCTATTCAATACAAAGTACACACTCTTAGAAGAATAGTTCAGATAATAAAATAAGGTAATTATGCAGTATATGGTTTTCTGCCATAACCACACTTCTATCTAAAAGAAATATATAAAAAGAACATACCTTTCATCAGAGGGTTATCCATCACAAAAACTACTTAGGCAATCGTAATCTATTTAATTCGAAAATTATAAAAAATAATTTTAATTTAAATAAACATAACTGATTTTTGAAATAATGCCAGAATAATTTTTTGAAACAGGAAGAAACAAAAGTCAAAAAAATTGAGGTTACAATTTCTTATCAATCAGAAATCATGTTTTCTTTTATTTCTATCTTTAGCCGTGGCGACTAAAGCTAAGGCCAGAAAGCAGAGTCTGCTAAACACCAATGTACAGAAAAGTAAATAGGCAAGAAATAATATCTTGAATTCGAAGAAAAAGAACTAAGGTGAATAAAAGTGCAGCATAAGGAATAGTATAGTTGAACTTTCTAGGATTTGATCGAGATATTAAGAAAAGAAAATGAAGAAAATAAGGACCTTCTGGGCCACTAGATCAGTACCGTTATTTTCCGGCCTGCGCGATAACTAGGAGGCGAAATTGAAGAGAATCAGCTGATGACTGCTGGGCCTGTAAAATGCAAAATTAAACAAATCGAGTTTTTAATAACATTTTGGTAGAAATTAAATAAATAAGAAGTTGTCATACGATAACAATATTAAAAAGAAGTAGGTTGTATAAAACAACATTTTAGATTATAAAAAATGATTTTAATTTAAATAAACATACCTAACTGATTTTTGAAGTAATTCAGAATGTTTTAGAAGGGTCTTTTTATTTTGTTTTTCGCTAGAAAATAAACTATTAAAAAAACAATTAAAAGAAATCATATCTTAATGGACTTTTTTGGATGTTATAAATAAATTTTAGTTAATCCCATACATTAATTAATAATTTGTATTAAAAAGTTTGAAGTGAAAAAAACATTCATTAAATAAACAAATTTTTATGGTGGCCTTTTAATGTCAAAAAAACAATTATATTTATACCCTTATTCCATCCTAAATTCATGTTCGAAGTATTCTCTGGTTAATGACATATCAAAAATAAACATATATTAATGGTCTTTTCTTTAATGTTAATAAAATTAACGTTCTTTAAATGTTTGTTTATTAATGTTTTTTATAATATATATTTTTAGTCATGCTTTTGCTTAAAATTTCAGGTAAGTTTTCCTACATTTTTTTTAAATTCCAAAAGATGCATTAATTCTAACACATTTTAGTGTTTGAAAAAAAACATTTTTTTTTCAACATGTATTTGACGTTTAATACGATTTTGATGTTTAGTGGGCTCCTTCAATTTCAATTTCAATTTATTTGCAATCTCCTAAAGAATTTTACATCTCATGTAATTTACAGGAGCAGTCTCCCTAAGCCCACAGTTAGCTTGTCGAGAGAGTGGTCCGGGTCAGTAGAAAAAGTAATATACTTATATAATAACATATCACATACTTAATTTAAGATGTCATTACTTAAACTTAATCATATCACATTTCACTTATTTATTTTGTGTTACTTAAGATATTATTGTGAACAACGGCCCTTAAGGGTTATTTCTAAAGTTCGAGCGGATAACTTTTAACTTCTTAAGAGACGCCACAATTTTTTTTTATACTGTTTTGGACACGAGCGTTAGTGTGCATAAGTAACCGTTAATTTTTGGGGATGTACAAACAGACAACTCGACTGTGATATAATATTCGGTTACAGTCATACACTAAAACAAGTATTTTGCATGAAAATTTACCATTACACAAAATCTGACCGATACAGTAGCCCAGGAAATCTCCGACTTACATCTTGCATCCTGCCTAATCACTGTCTTTTTAACATTTTTACATTATTCGTTTGATTCTTAACTTCCACACGACAGTTTTTATACCGGGCTTCCAAAATTTTAGCATGTTGAAATAATTTAACAAAACAAACTTCACTTTTTACATTCTAACTATTTTCTTTAAGAATTTATTTTGAACTCCTCTCTTTCAGAATTAATTTTGAACTGTTCTCTTTGAGATTTATTTTAAAACTGTCCTCTGTTTAAGCTAAATTTTTGCTTTTATAGCAAAATGTTTGCGTGGAATGTTCGACGTAAGCGCCGAAATTCCTGGAAAAACGCGCTTTCGTCACAGAGTACCGAACGTGCTGGAAGTCTATTCCTGAACAGGGAGTACGACTTTCAAGAATACACGTCCTATAAACACGGTCTTACAGTGATCTCGCGGTCATGTGATGTGTTGGTTAAGTGACGTGACATAGGTATGGTTTTTCGGAGCTCTGCAAATTGAATTTGACGGAGTAACAACTCGGTAGTGCGCGCTATGACTATAGACATAGAACACAGTGGGTCTTTAGACTTTTTCGTGATTGTTGTTTTTTTTTGTAATTGAAATATTGTTTTTTTTATTTGGGGTAAGAAATATTTCTTTAGAATAAATTTCCTGTTTTTTACAAAAGAAAAACTTTATTAAAAAAACTTTTATGAAAATTATTTTGGAAAACTTCGCCCCTGACGTTTGCCACCGCACCTATAAAAAAATCGTGAGTGTGGGATTGGTTCCTCTATACCTTGTCAAACTTTTGGGTCAAAAGCTTTTAATATAAGAAACTTTTATTTTTTTCTATTTTTTTCAGAAAAAAAATTGTATCTCTGCCCCTGAAGTTTACCATCCCCTGCTGCTATGAAATGATGGAAGGGGGTTAACAACCCAACTAAGTAAATTTTAATTAAAAAATAATCATAAAATAAATAGTTTTAAGTTTTGGGGCAATATTTATTTGGTCGGCTGTAATTGGCTTGGAACTGGTAACACGAAGCTGGCTCTGTGGAGCTGGCTTCACAGAGGTGCCGCGAACGGGATTCCAAGTAAAATTTGGCTTAAATCAGCGTTAATTGTACACCATTTTTAAAAGGTGGTTTTTTTTAACAATCAAGATTTTGTTGATTGATGATTTTGTAATGTAAATTTTAAAGCATTTGCTTGAGTTGGCTATTCCAGCGCGTTTTTTTAGAGAAGGTACACGCTTATTTGACACTTCGTAGTGGTGGTGGTAATTACTGCGTCTGCGCAATAGCTACACGTCATTCCCTGTAGTTAAATAGTTAACCACTACCACTACCACTGCCGGTTGTGGTTATTTTTCTGGTCAATTTTAGAGAATTTTGGCGCAATTAATTTTAAAAATAATAAAATATTACCATGTGCCAACATATAAAACACTTATTTTGGAAAATTAAGCCAAATTTTTTTATTTTTTCTCATTTTTTTAAAAGTGGCAGTTTTTAATGTGTTGCAAAAACTCTGTGTGAATGTGAATTATAATTTCTTTTCCATTTCCCTTTTGCGGTTTGCACTATGAAAAGTTGATTAGAGGTGATGCAGAATTGCGCTTTTTGGGCAATATCACTGCCCTCTTAAATCAAAAAAGCCTTTTAAAAGGGTTCACGGCTTCGATCGCGCGGTAAAAACCGCGCTACACAAACCGCGGAACCTAAACGGCGTGAGTCAAAACCGCGCAAGACCAAAACGCACATGGCCATAACCGCGCATGACCATAAGATTGAATTGTCTTTATTTTTCTGTTTTAGTGGGTCAGGTTTAAATACTTTTAAGCCCATTGGCACCAACAAGTTAAGTGGCCACTAATTTTGGTCACATTCTAACCGAATACTTACTAAGTGACCACAGTTCAATTTGGATTTTATTAGACGTTTGACATTGTGCGCCATTTTATATTGTGCGGTTTGGTTTTGACACGAGTTTGTTTTGCGCGGTTTTGTTTTTATGGTTGAAGTCCTGAATCTTTAACAAGTTTATAAAATTAACTTTGGTTTGATTGGCGGCCTTTTTTATAAATGTCTGGCACACATTAAACATAACTAAAATTTGAAAAGGGTGAATTTGACATATTGTGGCTTGGTGGGCATTACATAACCCGTTCATAACTTAGTTTATGGGGCAAGGGGAGAGAGGTATCCTACAAAAATAATGCATTTAATCGTATCCAAATTTATTCAGTTTTAATGCTTTTGAATATTCTCGTATACTGCCCAATCCTCTAACCAGAATATGAGTATTCAGATTTTGTCCCAACCAATACTTTTTTATTCGAAACATTTATATACCATAATCTGGATTTTTATACATTTTATTACTTTTCAACAGCAGTTCAAGGATATCCATTTGAATTACTTCTATCTTGAATTCCTTTTTTATCTCTTTTAATACTTTTTATTACCTTCCTTTATTAATCCAAGTCAATCAACTTTGAAGGAATAATTTTTTATACGTTGGAATACTTTTTAATACCATTTTAAATCTATCCATTTGAATAATTGTATGTGCATTAATTTTTTATCCCTTTAAATACACTTTAATACCTTCTTTTAATAATACAACTGAATGAACTTTTAACGATTCATATTAATACATTTGAATATTTTCCAATATTATTTTAAATCTATCCGTTTAAATACTTTTATGCTCATTAATTTTTTATCCCTTTAAATATACTTTAATACCCTCCTTTATTAATACAACTTAATAAAATTTTAACGATTCATTGTTTATACATTTAAATACTTTCCACCCACATAGCAATGAAATAAAATTTACATGCATAGCATATGCGTTAAACCTCCTTTTGAGGATGTTCTTTTGAGCAAATCTTTAGCATATGCTTGGTATATACTATTTAAGTATATGCTATTAAGGATATACATAGCAAATGCTATGAATGCACCATTTGAGCAGGTCCTTTTGAGTACATTTTTAACACATGCAAAGAACATATCAATTTTAAAATATTTTTTGGTCAGTTTAGCGCACATGCACAAAAGAATAAGCTTCTAAGTATTTTCTTGACATATGCTAAGGGTATACCACTAAAGAAGGTTACTATTAGAACAACTTTATCATATGCAAAGTATATTTCACTTATTGAAACATTATTATTTGGTCCTTTTATTGCACATGCTATTCTGGTACTGCAAAAGAACATCAACAGAATGCGCTTCTAGTGTTTCCTTAGCATATGCTAATGAAATACCATTAACTTTTAGAACATCTTTAGCATATGCAAAGTATATATCACTTATCGAAATATTATTTGGTCCTTTTAGTGCACATCAAGCTATTCTGGTAACGTAAAAGCAGATCACCAAAATAATGTCTGCATATACTATATAATGAAATACCATTAAAGAAGGTTACTTAAAAGACATCTTTAGCATATGCAAAGTATATACCAATTATGGTACAATATTAAGTACATCTATATGCATGATACAATAAAATAATGAGCGTTTAATTCAGTGCACTCAGAAAACAGTGAAGTGTCTACTTCCACCAAACGCTAAAAATTATCTGATCAAGTCGACTGATAAGAATCCGTCAAAACGCTTATATTCCGCGGTTTCAACCTGTTTCTTTATAAGCGCATAGTACAGTGGATATAGCTTTTGTCTCTTAACCTGTAGGTTGTGTGTTCGAACCCCGTCGGCGCGTTGCACTTTTTTTATTTGCTTTTATTTTTTTTTTGTTAGGGTGTATTGTGATAAGACATTGTCTTTAGAGCTCAAAAATCTATTTTTTATTTTATTGAAAGTCATATTTTAGGAGTTAACGGCGCTAAGGATGACCCGTTGCTATATGTGCTAAGCATATGGCAATCATCTGATAAGAATATCTATTAGCACATCCTAAGAACTTGTATAGCATGTGATTAGGGCGAAACGTAACCTTTTCTTAGCACATGCTAAAGATGTTCCAATGCTAAAGATGTTCCAATGCTAATTTAGAACATTCTTAGCATATCTTTTTCTTCTTGAGGATATTCTATGCACATACTAAGGATGACAAATTTCTATGTGGGCAATACCATTTTAAATCCATCCATTTTAATACTGGCACGCAAATTAATTTTTTATCCCTTTAAATACATTTTAATACCTTCCTTTAGTAATACAACTAAATGAACTTTTAAAGATTCATTTTGTATAAATTTGAATACTTTTAAATACTTTCCAATACCATTTTAAATCCATCAGTTTAAATGGCTTTTGGATAAATTTATTTACAATCACTTTGAATAATTTTAAATAACCTTCCTTTATTAATACAAGTGAACTGAACTTACAACGATTTATTTTGTATACATTTTAATACGTTTATGTAAATTATTTTTTTATCCCTTTAAATAGATTTTAATACCTTTCTTAACTAGTACTATAGAAACTGGATAGATTACATTTGTATACCATGATCTGGATTCCTCTATCAACATGATTAAATAACTCTTTTAATACTTTTTATTACCTTCCTTTATTAATACAAGTCAATCAACTTTCAAGGATTATTTTTTTATACATTCGAATGCTTTTCTATACCAACTTAAATCTATCCATTTAAATACTTTTATGCGCTGTAATTTTTTATCCTTTTAAATACATTTTATTACCTTTCTTTTTTAATACAACTGAATAAACTTTTAACGATTCATTTTTTATACATTTAAATACTTTCATATATCATTTTAAATTTCTCCACTTGAATTACTTTTGAGTGAATACTTTCCAATACCATTGTAAATCTATCCCTTTGAATACATCTTAATACCTTCCTTTATTAATACATGTACATACATTTAAATGCTTTTCAATACCGTTTTAAATCTATCCTTCCTTTATTAATACATGTACATACATTTAAATGCTTTTCAATACCGTTTTAAATCTATCCATTTGAATAATTTATTATTTTTTTTATCCTTTTAAAGAAGTTTTAATAACTTCCTTTATTATTTACAGCCGAATAAACTTTTAACGATTCACTTTTTATACATTTGAATACTTTTCAATGACATTTTAAATCCATCCATTTTATTACTTGTATGCAAATTAATTTTTTATCTCTTTTAATTACCGTTTTAAATCTATCCCTTTGAATAATTTGTTATTTTTTTTATCCTTTTAAAGATTTTTTAAGAACTTTCTTTATTATTTGAATACTTTCCAATACCATTTTAAATCCATCCATTTTATTACTTGTATGCAAAATAATTTTTTATCTCTGAATACATTTTAATACCTTCCATATTTAATACAACCGAATGTACTTTTAACGATTCATTTTTTATACATTTGAATACTATCCAATACCATTTCAAATCTAATCAATTCTAGTGAATTAATTTATTATCCCTTTAAATACTTTTTAATTCCTTCCTTTATTAATACACACAATACTTTTCAATACCATTCTAAATTGATCCATTGAAATACTTGGGGATGCAAATTAATTTTTTATCCCTTTGAATATATTTTAGTACCTTCCTTTACTAATACAACTGAATAAACATGTAACGATAAATTTTTTATACATTTTAATACTATCCAATACCATTTTAAATTTGATCAATCCTGGTGAATTTATTTATTATCCCTTTAAATACCTTTTTTTATTAAGTGAATGAACCTTCAACGATTCATTTTTATACATGTGAATACTTTTCAATGATATTCGAATTATTTTTTTATCCCTTTGAATACATTTTAATACCTTACTAAAAATAATACAGCTGCATTCAAAATAACGATTCATTTTGTATACATTTCAATATTTTTCAATACCAATTTAAATCAATCCATTTGAATACTTTCCAATACGATTTTAAATCTTTCCATTTGAATTACTTTTGGGGCAATTAATTTATTCCTTTATTAATAAAACTTAATAAACTATCAATGATTTATTTTAATTAGATTTGAACACTTTTATGCTTTGTATTGTGCCTTTAAATACAAATCAATGCCTTCCTTTATTAATTCAACTAAATGAACTTTTAACGATTAAATTTTGATGCAGTTCATTCAGTTGTATTAATGTAGGAAGGTATTAAAATATATTTAAAGGGATAGAAAATTAATTTGCATACAATTATTTAAATGGATGGATATAAAATGGCATTCAAATGAATATCTATGAAAATTATTGAAGGAAGGTATTAAAATGTAATCAAAATAGTCAAAGGAATAATAAATAAATTCTCCCAAAAGTAATTTAGTTGGATAGATTTACAACGGCATTCGAAAGTATCGAAATGTATAAAAAATTAATTGTTAAAAGTTCATTCTGATGAATTAATAAAGAAAAGTTTTAAAATGTATTTAAAGGGATAAAAAATTCATTCGATTAAATGGATATATGTAAGATATTATAGAAAAGCATTAAGATGTATAAAAAACAAATCCTTGAATGTTGATTTACTTGTAATAATAAAGGAAAGAATTAAAATATATTCAAAGGGATAATAAATAAATGCACACAAACTAATTCAAGGCGATAAATTTAAAATGATATTGGAAAGGATTCAAATGTATAAAAAAGCAACCGTTAATTGTTCATTCAGTTGATTAATAAAGTAATTATATATAATAA
Source organism: Oxystoma pomonae (assembly GCA_963921995.1). Classification (NCBI taxonomy): domain Eukaryota; kingdom Metazoa; phylum Arthropoda; class Insecta; order Coleoptera; family Brentidae; genus Oxystoma; species Oxystoma pomonae. The sequence goes on from OY998169.1 coordinate 28,865,053, forward strand.
CAAATTAATGCGCATATAAATATTCAAATGGATAGATTTAAAAAGGTATTGAAAAGCATTCCAACGTATAAAAAATTAATCCTTGAGAGGTGAATGACTTGTATTAATGAAAGAATGTAGCAAAAAGTATTTAAAGAGATAAAAAATGAATTCACGTAGAAGTAATTCGAATGGATATCCTTGAAATGCTATTGAAGAGTATTCCCAACTAGCAATTTTTAGTTGTGCAGGTTATAAAAATTAGAATTGCACTCATTTTAAACGTTGTTTTACAGATAAAGAATAGTTATCATGACAACGGTCGTCAACGTCGACTATTACACGACGCCTAAACGTTTATCATAACTTCAGTCGCCATCACAACTATTTATGACCATCTACAAACCGGCCGACTACAAACCGGTGTGTGCTAAATCAAAAATTGATCAATTTACTCCACGTTTTCTGGCCGGTTTGTTGGAGACGCGGGCGCGCCTGTTTTTATCTAACCAATTTTTCTGTTATGTTTGCAACAAGCCAATTTTGGAGCACTGCTGTCTGTCATACAAACGTCAATTAATTCAGTAAAAATAACTAAGAAGTGTTTTGTAAAGTTTCTATTAGTTTTGTTTGAACATTTTGCACTATGAAAAGGAACAAATGGTATAAATATTCTTCGATATTTTGACATGTGACAGCTGTCATTGAAGGTGATTCCCCAGTGTGGCGGAAAAAAAGAGGAAGGTCCTGTGTAAACAACAAGGACGGAAATTAAGTGAGCAGCAGAAAGCCAAACTGTGGAGCAATTTCGATTGGGTAAAAATTGAGGCGTGTTCGCGTCTTTTAAGTTAGGGGATCCGTTCAAAACACAGTTAAGTAGTTAAAGCAGTCGAGACACGGGACTCCTTTGGTTGTCATAGAAACTAATAAGTGCCGCCATGATTGATTGTTAAAACTATTGTATGCTAATTTGTAAACAAACATTAAAAATTATTTTTTTGCTTTTTTCTACAATAAACTACGATCTTTTTGCATATAAAAATCCGCATTTTGTTCTTAGGAATACTAAGCAACATCTTTAGAGGATTTTCGAAGCGATTTTTAAATCATTATTTTTTTTTTTAATTTCATAAAATCATCTGAATCGAGGGCGCGCTTGTTTTTTAGAGCTACGAACTATACATTTGACAGTAAACTACTCTCTGTTTATATATTTTGGCATTGGTTCGCATGTTATGATGATGCAAAACATGATATATGACATAGAATATCATTTTATTTTAATAATATGATGGTGTTAGAAATAGTTTAATATGTAGTCGAATAGTGTATTTATCATTTTACTTAATGAATAATATTTTGAACAAATAATTGTACTCCAAAACCCATTGAACTATTACTTCAACTGTAGTCGCGATCGCGACGTTGACTGAACCTAAAAATCATCCACCAAATTGGTGCAAAAGTGTGTGGTGTTTAAGTAAAAGTAAACGTTTCGGCGCAACGTTGGCACGCGGTGCACAATGTTAAGACGTCGACAAATTGCTAGTTGGGTTAAAATGTATAATAAAAGGATATTTAAAGTATTTATAAAGGAAAGTATTCAAAAGTATAAAAATGAATCCAGATTATGGTATAGAGATGTAATCCAAACAGTTTCGGATAAAAAATTATTGGTTGTGATAAAATCTGGAGTATAGTGGCAGTAAAGAAAGGTATTAAAATGTATTTAAAGGGATAAAAAATTAATTTATATATAGGTATTAAAATGTATTCTTCAAAGGGATATAGTAAATGAATTCACGCAAAAGTAATTCAAATGGATAGATTTAAAATGGATTCAAACGGAATCGCTAAAAGTTCATTCACTTGTGTTAATAAAGGAAGTTATTAAAAAGTATTCAAATGTTAATAAATTAATTCATTCAAACGCCACTCAAATGGATAGATTCAAAATGGTATTGGAAAGTATTCAAATGTATAAATAATGAATCGCTAAAAGTGCATTTAGCTGTATTAATAAAGGAAAAGGTATTAAAATGTATTTAAAGGGATAAAAAATCAATCCGCACACAAGTATTGAAATGGATAGATTTAAAATGTTATTGAAAAGTCTTCAAATGTATGCAAAATGAATCGTTAAAAATTCATTTACTTATATTAATAAAGGAAGTTATTAAAAAAAATAATTCACCCAAAAGACATTTAAATGGATACAGTTAAAATGGTTTTAGAAAGTATTCAAATGTATAAAAAATTAATTGCTAAAAGTTCATTCAGTTGTATTAATAAAGAAAGGTATAATAAAATGTATTTAAAGAGAGATCCCGGTTCCGACCCAGACGCGGAAATTTTAAAACTTGCTGCACGTTTCTACGCGTACCAGGGAGGCTATCGCGGCAACACCGCGGTTTGTTTTGTTGTTTCACAATGGCCGCGGCCGTGTCAATTCAATTTTGACAACTAAACTCGCACAAAAATATAACTTTTGAGTAATAATAGTGCTACAATGATTGAGAAAAATTAACATGATTTCTTCTGCGATGGTTGCAGTTCACACCATATTTGGAGCCCATAAAGAGCAGAACACCAACTTCTCATCCTAAACTTGTACATCATAGGTTCCCAACTAGTTATTTATGAGACTGCTCTTTTAAGGTGGGTTTATATTTTATACTCTTCTGTAAAAGGAAACGCAAGCCCTTATGGCAGAATATAGATAAGCATGGCCCAACCAGTTGAGTTTGATGAATTTTATTATCTACTTAAATTAAAGTCAGGGTGGGCGAGAATGTGATACATTATGGTGATTATTTGTTTTTAATATATAAGATAGGTCTAATAAAACAAATAATGACAGATGCAGAAAAAATAAAAAAGCATGTTCTTTGTGTTTTTGGTGCGTATGTTTATCACCGATAAAGAAGGTATTAGTAATTAGCGAACATAGTCGTAAGATGAGCCTAGAAAAAATTATACAGTAAAATTTTTTTTTAAAGAAATTAAAGCTAGTTTATGCAACATACTTTACCAATTTTGGACTTAAAGTTAACAAGTGAGAATATATGACATACATATTCTTTGCAGCGAGGGCCATGGAGTCCATATATATATCTTTTGAGTTCTACTAAGATAGTTTATTTAAAATAAAAATTTCTGGCTTAGATTCTTGCAGTTCACCAAAGAAAAAATAACTACTTAAAGTATTATTTTGATAAAAGTTAAAATGTATACTTCTTTTTAGGAATAACATGCTAGGGCATTTGAATGGAGCTACATGTAAGAATCATTCTAGTAGGATCAAGTCTCCGATCAAGTACCACAACTCGAGCCACAAATTAGGTATGGATGGATTCAAGTAAGACATAGACCAACCTTCCAAGGCACTAGATGAAAGTAGACAAAGATTCGATGTTCAATAGACATAGTGAAACTAACTTTCAGAAGAAACTGATGCAATATACGTACATGTATGCTAAATGTTAATCGTTCTCCCATTTTAAAAAAATAATAAGTTAACTTTTAATGAACTAAAAAGTTGTGTAAAATATAGTACAGAAATAAAATTTTATTATTTAATTCTGTTAGGCGGCATTTGTTTAAATCAAAAAATTTAAATGTCACTTAAGTGATAGTTATAGAACATTGGACTTATTGTAACTACGATTTAAGAACTTTTTCATGAAAATTCGCAGATTTTTTGGGGGAGTCATCGAAAAAGAGTAGGTCACAGTTACTGCTCACCATCACACACATAAAACCAATTTATTTTAAACATATTAATTTAAGATATTGCAAACTTTTTAAAATACGGCAGAGTTTTTTTTTCAAGAGCCTTTAGATTGGTTTGGTGGGAAAAGTTAAGTAGTTTTAAGCTCTGGTTGCTATAAAAAAGAATTGATGAAGATTTTTAAAAAAATTGAACTCATGTGATTTAATATTTACCTAAATGATATTTCTTCATTATTTTACATCCATTTTTAAATTACCTACATGATATTTCTTCCCACACACACATAGCATAGCATGATATTTATATAGCAGTTGGCTAATTAAGCAAATTATTTTAATTTTGAATACCTTTTTAATATCTGCTTTGTCAACTTATTTTTACGGCTACCAGAAAAACTAATAACTCAAAGTTATAGATTGTAAATAATCAAATAAATGCTTACCTCAGGAACCTATTTTTATAAATAATACCCTTGAAAATAGCATACTTTAAATCAATCTTTATGAATGTAAAGCTGAGTAATATAATTTAAGAAACCTACTGAATACTTCAAATAAAGGGCCTAAAATGTATGCTGCATTTTTAAATTAACTTTAAGGGTTTACTGACTGACATGACAAGTTTTTTACAATGCATTTAGGTCAATTTAGTTTTTTGGCTAGATTTATACTTTATATTAGTTTTTAATTTAATATTAATAATTTATTATGTTACAAAGAAAAAATTGATTTGACTTGATTTTGACACTCTTAACATTGCTATTAAAAAATAATAAAATTTGGGATAAAAAACTGATTTATTTTACTTATTGGTTTAAATGTTACTTAGAATTAAAAATTGTTTTCTAATATTTCAATATTTGGTGGATTGCATCTTTTCTTTCATCAGCTTGGGCACTGCTAACCTGAAACAAAAAATAAGATGTATTTGAAAATATAAGGCAGTGAACTGGCTACTTAAGATTGGAAGCTTTCAGGTTTGGTTTGTAAAATCAATAAATTACACCGATAGTAAGTTTTAATCACCTCGTGCTTTGAACAAGAGTATAATCCGACTTATTAGACTTACATTGACTATATCTTACCAATTTTTTGGTCACCAGTTTTATTGCTGTCAATTTAGTTTCTTTTAGAAAAGTACGGAACAAGTTTTACATCACATTCTACTTTGAAAATTTTATTATTGACTATCTTTTGTTTACCCCACATTTTAATATTTAAGGTAAACTAGAAACTTAAGTGATGGTCAATGCTTGTGTGAATTTGGTCCAACGTACTTTGATTTAGAAATTAACGGAGAGGATAAAACAACACATTCTGGCTAAGGTGGTAAAAAAATTTGCCTGTTAAATAAAAACAATATGAATTTGGCCCCTGTATATATTATTTAGAAAAAATAATGTAAACTGTTGATCAAAAAAACTGTCACGATAGTGAATAATAATTAAAAACCTTGGGGAAACAAAGGGAACAAGTCCAGAAAATCTAATAAGTTGGGATCCAAGTGGAAAAAGTATCTTGACTTTTTCTTGTAAATTAACGAAATAAGTGTGGCTTATGCCCTAGTTACCCCAAGATCTTCAATTCTTATATAATGTTTTTTTTTATGATATGATATAATGAAATTTGAAATATTTATGTCTTGGTGGCTAATAATTTTAGTAGAGAACAAAAACTTAAATTACAGCAATAAAGAAGTGAAAATTTGTATTTAGTTGAAACGACAACAATCTACCAAAAAGTAGCCAAATTTTTTAATTTTACTGATGAATTTTTGGATTTTAAAATGTAAATAGCTTACCATATGTTTTGTCCTTCATATGATTTTGCCGGATTTTGCTAAAATGTTTCGTTGCGTGGGATGGGGTGCTGCCTGCTTAAATGTCTTCATCATACAACTTAACAATTAAGAGAAATCATTGATCTGAAATTAAATTTAAAATAATTTATTATAGGTGTGATGTATGCAAATTTATAGCCTAAGCAGCTAACCAGTTAGTTCACTTGAATTAATACTTCAGACAATAGCCATACTATGTGTTATTTTTTTTTGTTTTTTCCGAATATTTTTCCAATTTTGTACCAAATTTAAAGGTAATCTTCTCATCTATGTCTGAATCAAAATGAATAAAACTTGTCATATATTGTTATTCTTTCATGCTCTACTGATCATTAAATTTCTGTATTTGAGACCCTTTCAGTTATTGAGATATTGATCTTTCAATACGAGGAAAAAAATGAATGAACTTTTTCATGTAAAAAGTTTAGATTTTTATAACACATTTTAGGTACTGTATTATCAATTTTACTTATTCTTTTTATTAGTGACATCCATATAATCTATGCATAAAACGTAACGTGAATTAAATAATCCAATTTTTTTAACGATATCTAAAAAAAATGCATAAGATTTGTTAAATAGGTATATATGGTTACCCAGTGGAATCCCAAAGGAAGGAGGAGTCGAGGTAAACAGTCTCTGATACCGGTTAAAAAAACGAAATTATCTGAAATTATCCCAATAAAATGATTTCTGAGTAAAATTGCATTTTATTATTATTAAATTATTTGCCTCATTTTGCACATTAAATTTTTTTAACTTTAATAATTTTGTGTGATGACGGGTTAAATAATTTACTGATAAGAACTAGTAAACTTTGTAAAACAGTAGATAAAAACTAAAACAGTTTTTAAGACAGGAATTTGATCGACAGTAGAGAGCTTGAAAAGTTAAAAGTTTTATGCATTTTGATTTTGACAAAACTGAGAAAATTGGTGTTAAAACTATGTAGAAACGCAAAGGATAAATATTTAAAAATTACATATTTATAATTGACATAATTTCAAAACTTAAAATGATGTTTCTTTAATAACCACAATACTCTACTTTTACACAAAAATATATTTAAAAAAAATTAGACCAATTAAACAGGGTCTTTTGAAAGCTAATATTAGCTTAAAATTAGCTTGAAACCACAATTTTAAATGATAAGCAAGTAAGTACATATTTATAAACAGAGAAAAAAAATAAATCTAGGTTTTTTTAACCAATACAAGTAAATTATAGTATATAAGTGTCAAAAATTATTAATTTTTAAAAATATTGAGAAACAAATTAATCCCAAATTGGTGGATTTAAAAAGTAATGACCCAATGTCTATAAATACTGATGGTAAAATTTACTAGAAGTTTTCGTTTACTTTTTAAACATGCCTTATTATTAATCAGATATTTAATTAAACATTTTTCAATCTCAGAATCTAAAACCGATAGGCCAACACCTCCAATAGGTGTACGAAAACTCGATAATACCTGACAAGTGTCAGTGACCAGATAAATTATTAGTTGATGTCAGATTTTTTTCAATAAAAAATCAGTGTAATAACCTTGGACCAAACATATCGTGCATTCTTAACTAATTTCTAACTTTTTTTTCTTATAATGTTTAAATATTTTGTAAAATTATTTTTCGGTTTTCTGACCACTGGCTCACGTCTTTTTAAAATGTATAAACTGTGCTTAAAACTGACCTACTATATCTTTTTGTTTACATTATGTAGGTGGTGTTCTTTAAGCACCAAAAAAACAGAATAGAACATAAGATAAAGTAAGTATAAATACTTACCCAAACAAAAAATCTGGCGGCACTTCCACACAAGGCCCATGTGGGTTTTTCTTCACAAAGAACGTGGCTTTTCCAAACAAAATTCAATCAAAAATTGATAACGGTCATCCACCATCACATTGTGATTAGATTCTTAATCCTTATTGCGTGCAAAAAGTTCATTAAAATTATTATTTTCCCGAAATTTCGCCGCAAATTCCAAGAAAGGTAAACAAACTTGACTGACTGTCGGCATTTGACAGTTGTTTTAGGAAAGTATTGCGGGTTGCGTGCCATTCAAGCCTTCTTCTTTTTACTTGACAATAAGCGATGTTGCCGTAATAGTGAAAATAATGGCGATAGCGATCGTTATCTCATAACGATAGCCCACTGGAATTGCCCCCCTGCTGTTCATTGACCAAAGGCTCCTTCTTACGTTGCGGTGGTCATCTGCGCACGGTGCGACGACAAGATTAACGCGGGCGCTGCACCGAGGTCTAACAACAACTTAAGCTGCATTTAGACTGTGGTAGTGTCGTCGTAGTTACGTTGTAGCTGTAGTGAATTGTTTTCCATAGATAATGTAGAACGGATTATTTTAATAGATAAATAGTTAACAATATTTTTTGTACACATTTTTTAATATAATTTACTTTCCAAATGCTTTAAACATATATTGGTGGTAATAGACCCTCCTGCTAAATTTTGGAATATGTTCCAAAAAGTTTCACCTTACATATTTCTTTGGTATTGAACGAGTAAGTTCCGTTTTTTCTTAATATTTAAATAGTTCAAAAATGCTTTAATATTAAAATTGAAGTTGATAGGGTAGCAAAGAAATACAAAATTAAACTTGGGGAAAAAAAAGGAGAAATAAGGTGGCAATATTGTGGTTGCATACATATAGACATATAGTTCAGTGACATAAGCAATAAATTAACAAGATATTGTAAGTGGTATTCAGGTATATTTCTATATATCCGCTAATCAATCATATTGGTTATTATATTATTATTTCGTCGCTTTCATGAACAAATTATATCAAATAATTTATATTTTTAATCCCATATTTTGCTAGTAATAACCTTTAGAAAAGTTATAGTACCGTATTAGCCGTTATTGTGGTCAAAAAGACTCACACAGAGATAGGTAGATATTTTCAGGCGCGTATGAAAGAGATGGCATGAACTCACCAACGTTAAGCATGGGAGTTATTTCGTTGATATATTTACTTATGTCCCTATCCCCTGACCAACCGAAGTTAATAATTAATAATGGTACCTACCTACAATACACAGTGGCGCTATAATACCCCTCTCCCCTTTTTTACGTCATACTAGTAATTTTCTAAAATTGTTTATAAAACTCTTTAAAAGTAACTTTTTTAAAGAATATTTTTCCTCTTAAATATTACTTTTATTACTCACTAGACATATTACTTTTATTACACACTAGACACCGCCGCGCCGCTTTGCCTGCAATTTTATTCATTTTCCCGTTTTTATTCCTTTAAATGCCATAACTTTTGTTTCCGTAAACCGATTTGGATGAAATAAATGCCCGGGAACACAAGGAATGCAACAGTGAAAGTCCCATCAAAAATTGCCTGATGCTGGAACAATTAAGCAGACATACAGACAGACAAAAATTGCGTTGCACTTTTGGTGTCTCGTTTGTTCAAACAATTAAAAAAAGGTCATTGAATGCCATTTTCGTTAACAGATACAAGTTCTCACATCAAAGAACCTATAAAACAATATTAAAAGTCATTCATTTTCGTAAAGGAAATGAAAATAAATATTTCTTCAATAATATAGATACCTTTTTCTGTACCTAATGGCTGTAAAAAAATGTGTCAACTGTCATTTAGGTAGTTTTTGATAAAATCTTCAAACTCTTCATATTCGAAAACCTGTACATTGATATCAAACACCATCAATTTGTCTCTACACAAAAAATAAAAAAATCAAATTTAGTCATTGGCCGCGATTTTAGATTTTGCGCTGAATATCTCAATACGCTCAACATTTTCGAGGTAAAGTAAGTATAAATATTTACCCAAACAAAAAATCTGGCGGCACTTCCACACAAGGCCCATGTGGGTTTTTCTTCACAAAGAACGTGGCTTTTCCAAACAAAATTCAATCAAAAATTGATAACGGTCATCCACCATCACATTGTGATTAGATTCTTAATCCTTATTGCGTGCAAAAAGTTCATTAAAATTATTATTTTCCCGAAATTTCGCCGCAAATTCCAAGAAAGGTAAACAAACTTGACTGACTGTCGGCATTTGACAGTTGTTTTAGGAAAGTATTGCGGGTTGCGTGCCATTCAAGCCTTCTTCTTTTTACTTGACAATAAGCGATGTTGCCGTAATAGTGAAAATAATGGCGATAGCGATCGTTATCTCATAACGATAGCCCACTGGAATTGCCCCCCTGCTGTTCATTGACCAAAGGCTCCTTCTTACGTTGCGGTGGTCATCTGCGCACGGTGCGACGACAAGATTAACGCGGGCGCTGCACCGAGGTCTAACAACAACTTAAGCTGCATTTAGACTGTGGTAGTGTCGTCGTAGTTACGTTGTAGCTGTAGTGAATTGTTTTCCATAGATAATGTAGAACGGATTATTTTAATAGATAAATAGTTAACAATATTTTTTGTACACATTTTTTAATATAATTTACTTTCCAAATGCTTTAAACATATATTGGTGGTAATAGACCCTCCTGCTAAATTTTGGAATATGTTCCAAAAAGTTTCACCTTACATATTTCTTTGGTATTGAACGAGTAAGTTCCGTTTTTTCTTAATATTTAAATAGTTCAAAAATGCTTTAATATTAAAATTGAAGTTGATAGGGTAGCAAAGAAATACAAAATTAAACTTGGGGAAAAAAAAGGAGAAATAAGGTGGCAATATTGTGGTTGCATACATATAGACATATAGTTCAGTGACATAAGCAATAAATTAACAAGATATTGTAAGTGGTATTCAGGTATATTTCTATATATCCGCTAATCAATCATATTGGTTATTATATTATTATTTCGTCGCTTTCATGAACAAATTATATCAAATAATTTATATTTTTAATCCCATATTTTGCTAGTAATAACCTTTAGAAAAGTTATAGTACCGTATTAGCCGTTATTGTGGTCAAAAAGACTCACACAGAGATAGGTAGATATTTTCAGGCGCGTATGAAAGAGATGGCATGAACTCACCAACGTTAAGCATGGGAGTTATTTCGTTGATATATTTACTTATGTCCCTATCCCCTGACCAACCGAAGTTAATAATTAATAATGGTACCTACCTACAATACACAGTGGCGCTATAATACCCCTCTCCCCTTTTTTACGTCATACTAGTAATTTTCTAAAATTGTTTATAAAACTCTTTAAAAGTAACTTTTTTAAAGAATATTTTTCCTCTTAAATATTACTTTTATTACTCACTAGACATATTACTTTTATTACACACTAGACACCGCCGCGCCGCTTTGCCTGCAATTTTATTCATTTTCCCGTTTTTATTCCTTTAAATGCCATAACTTTTGTTTCCGTAAACCGATTTGGATGAAATAAATGCCCGGGAACACAAGGAATGCAACAGTGAAAGTCCCATCAAAAATTGCCTGATGCTGGAACAATTAAGCAGACATACAGACAGACAAAAATTGCGTTGCACTTTTGGTGTCTCGTTTGTTCAAACAATTAAAAAAAGGTCATTGAATGCCATTTTCGTTAACAGATACAAGTTCTCACATCAAAGAACCTATAAAACAATATTAAAAGTCATTCATTTTCGTAAAGGAAATGAAAATAAATATTTCTTCAATAATATAGATACCTTTTTCTGTACCTAATGGCTGTAAAAAAATGTGTCAACTGTCATTTAGGTAGTTTTTGATAAAATCTTCAAACTCTTCATATTCGAAAACCTGTACATTGATATCAAACACCATCAATTTGTCTCTACACAAAAAATAAAAAAATCAAATTTAGTCATTGGCCGCGATTTTAGATTTTGCGCTGAATATCTCAATACGCTCAACATTTTCGAGGTTTCATCCGGCGGATTCATAATCTGAGGAGTCTCAGCTTTCATATGACACCATAAAATCTACTATGGTAAGAAAATCCGGGCTCGATTGAAAATCGCCACCTATCCCCATGTCTATAATCAGTTGTTTATCTATACATATAATCTCTAAATGGTCGATTTCTGTACATTGAATATTTTTTTTAATTGTTTGACTAAACAAGATACCAAAAATGCAATTTTTACAATTTTTGTCTGTCTTTATGTCTATTTGTTCCAGCATCACGCAAAGACCGCCCAGCTGATTTTTATGGGACTTTCACTATTGCATTCCTTGTGTTCCTGGGCAACACATAGGCATTTACTTCATCAAAGTCGGTTTACGGAAACAAAAATTATGGCATTTAAAGGAATAAAAACTGGAAAAATGCATAAAACCGCAGGTAAAGCGGCTCGGCGGTGTCTAGTGTGTAATAAAAGTAATATGTCTAGTGGGTAATAAAAGCAATATTTGAGAAGGAAAATGTTCTTTAAAATAGTTACTTTTAAAGAGTTTTAAATTATTAGTTTGACTTAAAAAAAGGGGAGAGGGGTACTATAGCGCCACTGTGTATTGTAGGTAGGTACCATTATTAATTATATTAGGGTCTGTGTCGTTGGCTTGACCAAAATGAGATTACTCTTATCCTCTTTCTCACTCTTACCCATCCCATTTCTTTTCCCATCATCGTCTAGCCAGTTGCTCCCACCACCAAGATCCCGCGCTTCGCGGACATCGATCGCCGCGGCCACTGGAGCTCTCGATTAGTACGCTTTCATCTTTCAGAGTGTATGTGTTGGCTATCTCCGCTCTAGAAAGACAACGGCGTGTGCCGTTCGTTATTTTTAATTAATTCAACCTATCTTACACGGGTGTATTTTGTACTGTGTTAGGATATGTATTTATTTATTTTCACGATTTTGTTTTAAATACAGTTAACTCAACAACTTTTTCTGTTTAATTATTTGTTATGAGAAACTATAGCTCGACCAAACCGACATAGTTTTCGTTTTAGGTACACCTACTAAAATTATGACTCGTCCGTGGCGGACATACTTTAATTAGAGGTGACCTTATTTCCTGCGGCTCATTCTAAACGGACGTAAGGATCATGGTATGTCCCATTTTGAGAAGGAGTACCTCTCATTTCGGGACGCGTCATCCCAATCTCGGAAGGCGTACGGCTCATTCTGGGCAGACACAGGTCTCTCCTTCTGGGCAAACGTACGTTCCATTTTGGGTAGACGTACGTCTCACTTTTAGGGAGGCGTACGTCTCTTTCTGGTCAAAGGTACGGCTCACTCTGGGGAGCCGTACGGCTCATTTTGGTGTGCTATCCGGTCTATGTTCCGGAGGTAGATCTGAGAGCAATATAAATAGCTACTTTTTTATAGCTTTTAGATGGCGTTTCCATCACTAGATGCAAATTGTCAAACGATTGATAACCTCCTTCAAATTAAGGCAGATAATGAAGAGGACAACATCGTTCTAGATAGGATTAAGATGCTGATCCAAGACTCTCTTCCGGAAGGTTGGCGTGACTGGAAGGTATTTATTTCTGACAAAAATTATTTATTTGGGACGGGCCAAATCTCCTTGTTACGGGTCAATCGACCACGGATTTATTTTTTTTAGTTGATAAGAATTATCTAACTAATTGCTTTTTAGTTTGAGCCTGTGATAAGGAAATTTAGTTCTTAGAACCCTTACCGTAAGAAAATGAGGAATGTAAAAGAAAACCCTTACCATAGTTGCAGGTATTTTTCTCTCTGTGTCCTTATTTCAATAGACAAATCCTGTGGTTTTGTGCCAATTTGTTACTTGTTTTGAGTGTAAATTATGACGAAAATTCACGACTGTAGCCACTATGACATGATCTCTCGGAAACCCTCGGTAAAGTTGGGTTTTCACACTTTATTATGAAATAAAAATAAAAGAACAACTTAAACTTTATTGTACTCAAGAAATGTAAACAGACAATAAAATTTCGTTGACACCACAAGCTTTATGACCACTGTCCACAAACTCAGGGGTTCTTAATTTATCTGTACACAATGTTTCACTCCTATTTAATATCCCCACAATCCCTCAAACTGCCATTATTTGGCACAAAAATCCCCAGTAAAATTGAGTAAACAAATCTAGGGATTTTTGCTGTGCAAGCATGGGCTATTAGAAAAATAACTGCCAGCATTTTTACTAATTATAACCGTTTGGTAGAGACTTGGAAGTGATTTTCATGTTCACTAGTAGGCTAGGTTGCCTCTTTTACGTGTTGTGCAGGAAGCTATTTTCTTAAAAGTAAAACTACCCGAATATCCATCATTCTTCAAGGATCTACAAGTCCTCATACGAACCGGTGAGTCCTTTATTTTAAGCTGTTGATTTTCTTCACTGATTACTTTCAATAGTTTTATCCAACATTAAGGCATATTTTATCCGCTTTTAGTGGCCTTCTTCTTGCCTGACCAATGATTTGCCGCTTTGCATGATTGAGTAGTATGCGAGGAGGCTAAGATAGGGGACTACTTCAACATTATGCTGTGTAACCATTTCATTTTGCAGTCAGGAACCCAAGATGACCAATGCCGAATGCCCATTAAAGTGCAACTAAGTACTTAAGTTTAAAGTTATTTGGCCACCGGCCTTTGTAAGGGCTAAATTTTTGGTTACTAAGAATGTTTTACAAGTGTGGTACTTACCAAATCAATAATTTATTCCAGCTAAAGTCCAACCCCTTCTGAAGGGGAATAAATTTCACGCTACACAGGAATACGGTAGTTCCTTGCTTTGGTGGCGTATAAAACTACCATAATTTCACCTTAGCACTAATCCCACCCGCCATGTAAACCTTGATGCATCTCGGGTCCATTCTTTTTTTTGTAAATACGTCGGCTAAATATTTTCCGGTTTAGTAACCACCTTTGTGCGTAGGCAATAATAACAACCTTCTAAACTGTTCTTTTACTACGGAAAAAAAGTTGTGTTGCATAAAATAAAACCCCTTTTTTTGTAATTTTCAGTCTAAAATCTAACCTTATTGAGGGAAAGCCTTAGCTGATTTGTTGACAGTAGCTTTAAAGTTGAATTCGCGTAAGTTGGTCTCTTTTGGGGGTTCATGCGACACGGAAAGTACGCAACCATGACGAGTTTGTAAGGTAATTGATTTTATATGTTTTTTCCCCTTATGCATGAAAGGTTTGTTTCGGATTGCAACAACAAATAAACAACCTGATTATACTCACTGCTAAAGTTCTGAGGGCATGCTTTTCGAGGATATGAATCCCTTGATGTTTTAGCAGGGTATCAAATGGCGCCCAACGTGGGCCTCGAACCCACGACCCTGAGATTAGGAGTCTCACCAACGCGGTCTGTATTCTGCTTGAAGTATTTTATAGCTCGTGTTTTAAACATATAGTTTACCCCACAGTGTTTTTTTGTGTGAGATATCCTTATAGAGTGGTGGTTATAAACCAGCTTGTAAAGCTCACACGTTCCCGTTGCTCGCGAAAGCTCTTTCGATTTGCAGGTGCAGGATTATGCATTTTAGCAGGCCTAAGATGACGACATAAGTCCGGAAAAATACTGTGTAACAAGTTAGGCGTGGGTACTATAGATAGGTAAGTATACTAAAAGTGAACTTATTTATTTTTGAGGTATTTTGTTGGGTACTGAGGGGTGTTCGTGTGTTTGGGAGGTTTTTTGTTTTCGGATTTGTTTTTGGAGAAAAGAAAACTTGGATTTTTCTTTTTCCAAGTAAGGGGGTGGGTATAGTCGTGATTTTTTAAATTTAAGCACCGTATTAACTTTATTTAGTGTTGTTTATCACGTGATTAATAGTAAAAATGGAAGTCAATAGGTTAAGGCTAGATGGATTACAATATGAATTAAGTCTACGCGGTAGGGCTGGCTCCTACACAGATTTAAGACGCAGTCTTAGAAACGCATTCAAATCAGAGAGGCCAGACATTGAACCAGTCTTTTACCTTCACACACTGGATCCCGATGCAGAATTGCAAATTTGCCATACTAAACTGATTGAGGCTACGTACGATGTAGAAAATTTTAATTCAGAAAATGCGTCCAACGAAAATCAACGAATTTCTACCCGATTGTTACATATTTATGGAAGATTATCTAGGATTCCAAAACTACGGGACGTCTCTCAAACACAGCGTAAAAGCTTGATAGGGCGTACCCAGGCTTGGTTCCCCTGCGTCCTAATGCTTCGGACACTGAAAAGAGCGACGGGGAGAATTTGGCTAACCAAGATGGTGGTAACTTGGGCATACTGGAGGAAATAAGCGCTACTGCGCACCGAATTGTCGGCGAAGCGGCCATTAGAGGAAGTAAACTACAACTAAGTGGGTACTGTTCAGACCATAGAGTTTACAGGGAGACAGTTACGTCCCTACCCACCTCCGTGGATAGAAATCTACGTCCACTAAGTCAGGAGCTAGTTCAAGGACAGGTTCCATATTATGAGAGGCAACGGCAGTTTGGTCCAACGGTTTTCCCGGAGACCGACACACAAACTGTTCCAAGAAGATTATTGGAAATAAATCTAGTCATCCTCAATCAGTCAATCCTAGGTCAAATTCCTAGTCCACGTAACAGCGGCGACGCTTTACAGAACCCTGCTGGACCGACATCAATAGCTTTTGAAATCCTTCCAGCGAATTCGTCAGTTGGACCATCTAACAACTGCTCTAACAGAGAACTTCATCCTACGGTTCATTTTTCTCAGAACCAACAGAACCTTGATATGGTTAATGGAGCTATGATTTTTACAGCAACCCATAAACCGTAACCCAACTAATCAGATGCCGGATCGGATACCAGATCACAATACTAGTAACGATATCATACAACCACCTCCTGCGTTCCAGATCCAGGATGCTCGTCTACAACCGGACCTCGGAGGAGGTCCAACCGGCGTGGCGCGTATTGGAATATGAGCCCGAATCCAACCCCGCTAGATACGGTTCTAACGACTGACTGAATCCAACCTATCATATTCAACACCAAGCCGCAAATAGATACGCACACTTTCAGGAAGATTTAAATCAAGCGGCGCTGCACTCATTTTCATCCACCGTATACTATCCACCTCCCGAACACGTGAGTTGAAATAATGCACAACCCTGGCATAATGTACAAACTTTAAATGAGGTGCGAACTTCGAATAACATGGGGCAAACTTTAAACCAGGGACGAACTTTAAATAATGCACCCCCGTCCAACAATGTGCCTACAACATACCCCACGCAATCGGCACAACCGACGTCGAATGCAGAGTGTCCTGGTCCCGTTCCGGTGTTTGCTAACACTCAGAATTATAGCCTCAGTACTCAGACAGTAACGTTGTCGCTAGCAGACTTGGTGGCCCTATTAAGAAGCACAAACGTGAGCTCTCCTAATATACCAATGGCATCCAGTTCACTACAATTTCCGACTTCAACTACAGGCTACTGAAATGTAACTAAGATACGGTTGAGCTTCGATGGACAATCAAGCGTGATTAATTTCCTAAGTCGGGTGGAGGAAGTTAGGGCGTCAAGAGGTGTTTCAAAAGAACTTCTATTTAATTCAGCGTCAGAAATCCAAACTTGAGAGGCGAAGAACTTCTGGCGTACTAATTCTTTTGCGGCCTGGGATGATTTAGCCAACCGTTTAAAACTACGTTTCTTGTCCTTTGATTATGAGAATGATTTATGGCATGAAATAAGAAATCGGACACAAGGCGCAAAATAAAAAGTAGCCACATTTATAGAAAACTTGTTTGATAATCTTTCTAAGAAACCTCCCGAGTCAGAAAGTGCTCCCATCCCACGATTATGGCTATTCAGTCTTACGAGCTACTTACTGAAGAGCAACGCCGTGGGATTGACGAACTGGTTGATTCAGCTTTCGTCTGAATGGGCGACAAACTTGGATGTGCCTCCTTAGTGGAGCTTGCCATTCAACCTAAACCCGGAATCTCCCCGATTAAGCAGAGATACTACCCCTTTTCCCCCGCTGTTCAGAAGCATTTTAACGAAGAGTTAGACAAGATCTTCGTGGGCCTCCCCAATTGTGCTGTTCAAAAAACGCACTAGCCCGGATGAACCCATAAAATATCGATTTTGTATTGATTATCGTATTTTGAATAAACATAGTCTAGCAGATGCATACCCGATTCCATTTGTAGAAGCTACCCTTACTAAGCTAAAAGACGTTCATTTTCATAATTTTAATGGTTTGATGGTTGATCCATCAAAGGTAGAGGCTTTGGTTCAACTCCCACGGCCTAAAACTGTAAAAGAAGTTCGGTCTTTGCTCGGTGTAGCAGGGTGGTAGAGGCGGTTTGCACCCTTGACCGCTCTACTACGCAAATGGGATGACTCCTGTGAAAAGGCCTTTCAAACTATCAAAGAGAACTTAATCTCTGCCCCTCTCCAGACGCAACCCAACTTTGAAAAGCCTTTTTTTGTTCAAACAGACGCATCTGACTCCGGTCTCGGAGCGGTGTTAGCTCAGAATGACGACGAAGGGTCGGAAAGAGTTATTTTCTATCTGACTCCTTCGCTCACCAAACAAAAACGTAAGTTTAGCACCACCGAAAAAGAGGCGCTAGCCTTTATTTGGGCTTTGGAACGTCTTCGCCCTTATTTGGATGGCACAAAGTTTAACGTGATTACAGATCACTATAGCCTGAAGTGGCTACACAACATCAAAGACTCCGTCGGCAGGATTGCCGTCGGCAGGATTGCCCTTTGGTTGGTACGCTTACAACAGTACGCCTTTGACGTTATACATCGGGCAGACAAGGATCACGTGACTCCTGAGCCATTGTCCCGATTAGTGCCAGTACTAGATCTAATAAATGTTACAGAACAGGACGCCAACCAAAAAGAACTTGAGTCATATACTGGTACAGATTTATGGTACACGAACTTACTAAATAACGTCTCGAACCATTCCCATCGTTATCCTCTATGGCTAATTCATAAAGGGCGTCTTTTCAAACATGTTGAGTTGGCGTATCCCGATCTTTCCCATCCTAGAGATGAGTGGCGCGCGGTTATCCCCCGGGAAGAACGTTCACAAATTATCAAGCAACACCCGCCCACGTGTGGACGTCTCGGTATCACCAAAACATTGACCCGTATTCAGACGAAATTCTATTGGCCCAAGATGAAACATCACGTCAGAAAGGTTGGCAATCATCCGACGAAACCTTTTACCACACATTCAAAATCAACTGGCACTACACCAAGTAAATGCAATAGATAATTTGTCGTACTTATGTCGAATAATTGAAGAAACTAACGCGAGAATTCAAAATTTCCAACCACCTCCCACTAACTACAAAAACCTACTTGAGCCCGCTCTCGCCTATCGACTTCCCACGTCTTCAGCATCTTCTAAGTTTCCTCCGCAAGTATCGGCGGTCAGGACTGCTCCTTTTACCCTCACAGTGGATGCTCTTGGCTCTACTCCGGCAGAAGCTGGCGAAACGATTAGACCAGGCTGTTGGAACTGTCGGAGCCCTACACGTAAATTTCGAACCGAGAACTAACTTCTGTTTTAGATGTGGGCGTCAGGACGTCATTTCTACGGCTTGCAGCAATCAAAAATGCCAAAAAAAAACGGCAGAAAGGAAACTCAGTGAGTCGGGACGTTTCTGAAGATTCAAAGACGACTCAAGCTTTGCAGTTTACACCAATTTTAAACTTTGTACTAGCACACGCTCGACATGATCATCGGCCATATTTACAAGTTAAATTGTACGATCACAGCTTTTTACCTTTGTTGGATTCTGGAGCCTCTGGAGTTTTTCTTGGCGGTCCAGGCTGGGATGTTTTGAGGTCTCATTGTCCATTAAAGAAGAGTGGTCCAAAGAGTTGTACGATCGCCAATGGTGAAGCTGTGTCGTGTGTAGGTACGGTTGAAGTTCCTATACAATTGAGGGACAAAGTCAAAGTTTTTAGTATTATGGTAAAACCGACTCTCCCCACTCCCTAATTCTGGGAACAGAATTCTGGATAGAAATGGGAATTATTCCGGATTTGTTTGCTGGTGAGTGGTCGTTTCGATCCAGTTCAGAGTCCCATCCCACGATTACGGCTATTCAGTCTTACGAGCTACTTACTGAAGAGCAACGCCATGGAATTGACGAACAGGTTGATTCAGCTTTTGTCAGAATGGGCGACAAACTTGGATGTACCTCCTTAGTGGAGCATACCATTCCACTTAAACCCGGAGTCTCCCCGATTAAGCAGATATACTACCCTTTTTCCCCCGCTGTTCAGAAGCATTTTTTCTTGAAAATTTTTTTAGGAGTCGATATTCAATGACTCTGGTGGGTAGGGAGATTAAGTCCCTAAGCTCCCCCCCCCTCTGCAAACGCTGGTGAAAACACCAAACGACATCGCGGCCCTAACTTTCTTGATCCGACCGGTAGCTTAAAAATAGCATAAGGTTGCGTAGTTTCGAAGGATCAGATGGTCGCCCGCAGCAATGCCGGCCACTCAGCCGGACACATCCCGGACCAATACGTTTGATAGGACGGATTACTAAAAACTAGTAGGTTTAACATTAGTTTCAAGAAGTTTAATAGTTAGAACAAAAATATTTTTTACTTAATATAACTACAAAAAAAAAATAGTATAATGAGAGGTAAGTAATTATTCTAAATATTTATTTTATTTATTTTAGAATTAAAAAATTTTTACTTTTAATAAATTTATAAAAAAGTACCTTAATAACATTTCTATTTAAAATAGCATGATTGTTTTTTGTTTTTAATAAGTTCATATATTAAATTTAAGTGCATAATCTATTAAAAACAAGTAGATAATCTATTTTTTCCATTAAAAATAAAAAAATATATCTTTAATTAAAATTGAATGAAGTTTTTATTTCAAATAATTTCTTCTTAATATTTATGTATAAAATGAAGTCTAGGTAGGTGAAAAATTTTAAAACAAATGGTGCAAATATTTAATACAGGTGAATTTTATGTTATTTCCAAATACAAAAACCTCAAGTATATAATCTATTTGGCTCATTTTTCTCGGTGTACCTATATAATATGTTACTTTGGCCTTTAATAGTCTTTAAAATAAATTCACAAAATATGTTCCCATAAGAGTGCCTAATGAGTTGAACAAAGAAACACTTAAATTATTTTTCCTTGTTCAACATATTGTACAATTGTTGGTAAGTATTTTTTATTTTTCCTTGCAAACTGTCAAAGATAAACTTAATAATTTTAATTTTACCCCTAGTGTTACCCATAAATAAATAAAAATAAATACAGTCTGTTCCATTTTAATTTAGACAAAACCTAACCTCAATGATCCACTGAAGAAAACCAGGTTTGAAAGTTGACAGACATCCAAATGTCCTAGATTGTTGTTGTGGTCACATTTGAAGTTTTTAGTTTGGGTTTTTTTCTGACAGAGAGAGTATTTGTTTACATTTTGGCCATGGAAGACTCATGAAGATAAAACGTCACCTCCGACATATAGGCCAATTATCGACTTCCGATTTAGTACACCGAGAAAAAAACCTATTTGGAAATAATAAAAAAAAACTTAAACCAAGTGGCATATCTGCATGAAATAGAAAAAAAACTAATTATATTGGTATTAGGATTATAAATGCTAATGATTTATTTATTTGTTTTTAGTAGGTCATCTATTAAACGCAAATAGATTATATATTAAAAACTGGTGAATTAAGTATTTAAAAAAATTAAAAAGTTATGGGTACGTTAGAAACAAATAATTTATTTATTAAGAACTAATAAACCATCTACCTAAAGTAAGTGCACAAATTATTAAAGCAAGTGGATGGTATATTAAACACAAATGAATTATTTATATTACATATATAGGTTGGGTCAGAAAAACGGGACTTTTTTGACTGTCCATTACTTAAAAAGTTTTTGTCCAATTTCAAAACTTTTAAGGCAAAGAAATTTAAGAATTTTATGTTAAAATGTTTAAAAATAGATAATTCTTGACCCTTCCTGAAATTTTTTAATGTACGCCACTGATGAAAAATTTAATTTTTGCGTGTAGGGCTCTATCTTCCCCAGTTAATGTATCGCTTGTTATTATCGGGTAAGAAAAAATAAAGTTATAAATTGTTCAGTCAGACCAAAAAAAGTATTGAATTTTTTGACACAGTCAATTTTCATATAAAACTATTTTAAGACCTTCGCTTTTCAACATGTTCAGTATTATTAAAATCGGACAAATACATCCGAAAGCATAGCCAAGCAAAATTTTTTGTCTGGCTGAATTTTGTTTACCAAACGCACTATTTTCAACAATTTATAACTTTCTTATTTCTTAGCCGATACTAACAAGCGATACATTAGTACACTCGCAAAAATAGAGCTCTACACCCAAAAATTAAGTCTTTCATCAGTGGCGCATATAAAAATTTGCAGGAGAGGTCAAGAATTGTCAATTTTGGTATTAAATTCTGACATCTTGGCTTTGCAAAATGGTTAAAATTTTTTAAATGGGACCAAAACTTTTTAAGTAACTGACAGTCAAAAGAGTCCCGTTTTTTGACCCACCCTAAAAGTATTATTTTATCACTATATTATTGAAAAATTAAAAATAAAAAATGTCCAAATTTACATTTTTGGTATAATTTTCGAAACATTAGGTTTGTTTTAACCAAGAACAAGCTCAGCACATTTTTACACTCCTTGATATAGGTCATTTTAAAACTAAAACAGTTAATAGGAGATAATTGTTAAGAACTATTTGCCTCATTCAGTTTATACTTTGTTAGCTATTTTATTGATTTACTGTTTACAATTAACCCTGCTTTAAATTTTCATATAAAATTTAAATTTTGTCAAAATGAAATAATCTCGGAAATAATTATCAGGAAAATTTTAGTTTATTATTGTTTTAGCTTGGAAACGCTTACCATCTCACCAATTCAGCGTTATAAAGTTGTAGTTTGTAGCTTTAAACTGGGGAGATATGTTTTGTCAGCAATTTATAGGAGTTATTATAGTTTCGTTGTTCATTCATGTTCCATTTCAGAGTTATTTTAGATGGAAAACTGGTTTCCTTAAAGCAGCTAAAACATTAAGTAAGTAAGTATACTAATTTTTTGTATTGTATAAGCAGTCCACAGATCATTTTTCGCTTCTAATAAAATCAAATAGTAAACTTGTAAACTTACTATAAAAAACTAATTAAATCTACCAGATTTTCCTCCTGTCACAGGTCATCCATTGAAAAATCATTTATACTTTTCTTGTATTGCTTTTTACAGTACCTAAAAATAGATAATTAACTTAAATTTATATCTAATATTATATTATTTTTTGAGCTACAAATAGATTAAAATATGAAAGTTGCATGCAATTTTCTATAAACTTCCTGGAACTCAGTCTTTCTATTGGTAATGGTCATCACAAATGCCAAATTTTTACATTGAATTATATTCTATATGTTTTTTTAAATTTAGATAAATTTTTTCCTTCTTATTCCAAATATACCTACCTAATATGTTACTTTGGTCTTTAATAGTCTTTAAAACAAATTGACAAAATATGTCCCCATAAGAGTGCCTAATGAGTTAAACAAAGAAACACTTAAAAACTGACAAAGATAAACTTAATAATTTTAATGTTACCAGCTTTGAAAGTTGACAGACATCCAAATGCCCTAGATTGTTGTTGTGGTCTTATTTGAAGTATTTAGGTTAGGTGTCTTTTTGACAGAAAGAGTAAAGTAGTAAAGATAAAATTATTTAATAATACCTTACAATTGTGCCACCAGTAAACCTACTTTGACACACATTTTATTTGTCTTTCTTGCTCTCACTGACATATTATGACATTATTTTTGGCTAGGAAAGGCTGGAAATATGGACAAACATTTTTGTACTTAAAATTATAGATAAAAAAGTGCGCAAAATTTTAATAACAATATTATCAGCACACATGGTATAAGTAAAATTAAGGAAAACTATGCGGCACTGGCCCAACAGTAACCAACTGTCTTTTAAGCGAGAAACAAAATTACCAAACAAATAGAAAATTCTCGCTGACAGTTGACATATATTAAATCTGTATAAATTTTTGGTGGAAAATTAAAAAGAAATAAAAAAAGATTAAAATTATGATATTATTTTTGTTAATTTAATGTAAATCCGACCTATTTTTTAAATATCTTTCCAAAATAACACCTATGCAAACCCAGTTTTTACCTAATCGTCCAGAAACACTTACCTTGAATTTTCATAATCATTTCAAAGTGTTGTTATCTTTCGCTTTCTTAAAAGTTGTTGCATACTGCGACTAAAAAGTTTTTGCTGGATTTTTTGGTGCACTCTTTCAATCATGTGTTCATGTTAACCTTAAATTATTTATATTATTAAAGATTATTAAGGACGGCTTCTCAAGAATTTATTCAACGAGTTTCTCAAGATTTCTAAAATAATGAAGCTTGGAAAACTTGTTAATGTTTTTGACATGATTCTTATCTGAAACCACTTCTTCAAGCCTTAGTTTTCAGAATTAAAAAACGCAGAACCCGCTTGACATGAAGCAACAAAACAAGAATTGCATGCAAGTCGTCTCTTCTCATCTCGCTTTAGCAGTACCAGTAAAGTAAGATGAAAATAGGAGACTTTCATGCAATTTTTGTAAAGCCTGCCACCTACGTGAATAATTTAAAGCTCCTTAACATTGCACGCACTTTGCAAAAAGCAAAATCGATTTTTGCAATAAGTAGGATTGCACAGTAATTTTATCCCTCTTCTGCCATTTTTTTTGCATGCCAGCTGTAAGACAAATTTTACACGACCAATAATATTTTTATGCAAGGCAGAAAAAGACGATTTTATAGTTAGCAAATTTTCATTTTATTGTTTGCTTTAAAGATTTTTTGTTTTACTGATACTGACTCTATATCATACCTCCTATCTATATATAAGATATATTAATTTAAAAAAACACCTACCTGTCATTAAGAAACATCCCCAAACTTAAAAAGGCACCGAAAAAACAAGAAAATTACACACCACACAGCCACGCCAAAATATGAGGTTAAGTTTTCTTGGGTTTGTTCATAACCATGCACCACCGACTCTACTGAAGGCCTTTCACGAATTCACTCCAATATGGCGGCAAATGTCGGGTACGAGTGGCGGGCATTTCAAAATTAAATTCCAGCAGATGGCTGACCAGGGCCGATTTTGTCGGCCTTGGGCTGACATACACCTCATTCCAAATTCTCTGGACCAATTTCGATATGGGGGCTGACAATTATACATAGAAGCTAAATGGAACTATCATTGTCAGTGTCATAACACTGCTCCGCAGCAATTTGGAATGGAGTGTACCAAGTGCCATCAAAATGAGACAGTTGAAGATTAACTCGGGGGTTAAATATAATAATTCGATATTGCTAAAAACGGTGTTCACTGGTTGTGCACCGACTGGTCTTTCTCTCTTGACTTTTATAGTAACATTATTGCGCAGAAATTGTTCTGTGGGGAGGCCGCTTGAGGTGCCTAGGGGGGCTTGAGTAACCATTTTTTCTTTGTTTAAATTTTTTTTAGGAGTCGATATTCAATGGGTGGGGAGATTAAGTCCCTAAGCTCCCCCCCCCTGCAAACGCTGGTGAAAACGCCAAAGGACATCGCCGCCCTAACTTTCTTGATCCGAACCGGTAGCTTAAAAATAGCATAAGGCCGGGTACTTTCGAAGGATCAGATGGTCGCCCGCAGCAATGTCGACCACTCAGCCGGACATATCCCGAACTAACACGTTTGATGGGACGGATTACTAAAAACTAGTACGTTTAACATTCAATCTAGGATGTTAAAACATTAGTTTCAAGAAGTTTAATAGTTAGAACAAAAATATTTTTTTACTTAAAATAAATACAAACAAAAAATTAGGATAATGAAAGGTAAGTAGTTATTTTAAATATTTATTTTATTTTAGAATTAAAAAATATTTATTTTTAATAAATTTATAAAAAAATACCTTAATAACATTTCTATTTAAAATAGCATGATTGCCTTTTTATATATATATCTTTAATTAAAATTGAACGAAGTTTTTATTTAAACTAGGTGGTCAAATAATTTGTTTTCAATATTTTTGTATGAAATGAAGTCTAGGTAGATGAAAAAATTTAAAACAAATGGTGCAAATATTTAAAACTCAAGTATATAATCTATTTGACTAATTTTTCTCGGTGTACTCTTTTACCTGTATGAAGCCACCATTTTTGACACTGTTGACATTCATAACATGAGTTAATTGTCAAAATGGCCGCCACAAACGTTTCAAGACCACTGAAACGAGAGTTGATAATTGGCCTATATGTCGGAGGTGATGGAAAAAATTATTTGTTTCTAATGTACCCATAACTTTTTAATTTTTTTAAATACTTAATTCACCAGTTTTTAATATATAATCTATTTGCGTTTAATAGATGACCTACTAAAAACAAATAAATAAATCATTAGCATTTATAATCCTTTATTATTATTTATTCCAGTGTTTTAATATCAATTATTTTAGGTGGATCGAAATATTTATTCTATATGTATAGTTTGCTTGTTTTCAATTTTATGCAGATATGCCACTTGTTTTAAGTTTTTTTTAATTAATTCCAAGTAGGTTTTTTTCTCGGTGTACATGTTTTTCAAAATTTAGATAAATTTTTCCTTCTTATTCCAAATATATCTACCTATATAATATGTTACTTTGGCCTTTAATAGTCTTTAAAACAAATTGACAAAATATGTCCCTATAAGAGTGCCTAATGAGTTGAACAAAGAAACACTTAAATTATTTTTCCTTGTTCAACATATTGTACAATTGTTGGTAATTATTTTTTTATTTTTCCTTGCAAACTGTCAAAGATAAAATTAATAATTTTAATTTTACCCCGAGTGTTACCCATAAAAAACAAATAAATAATAAACAAAATAAATACAGTCTGTTCCATTTTTATTTAGACAAAACATAACCTCAATGACCCACTGAAGAAAACCAGGTTTGAAAATTGACAGACATCCAAATGCCCTAGATTGTTGTTGTGGTCACATTTGAAGTTTTTAGGTTAGGTTTTTTTCTGACAGAAAGAGCATTTGTTTACATTTTGGCCATGGAAGACTCATGAAGATAAAACGTCACCTCCGACATATAGGCCAATTATCGACTTCCGATTTAGTACTCTTTTACCTGTATGAAGCCGCCATTTTTGACACTGTTGACATTCATAACATGAGTTAATTGTCAAAATGGCCGCCACAAACGTTTTAAGACCACTGAAACGGGAGTTGATAATTGGCCTATATGTGGGAGGTGAGGAAAAAAATTATTTGTTTCTAATGTACCCATAACTTTTTATTTTTTTTTTAAATACTTTATTCACCAGATAAATTTTTTCCTTCTTATTCCAAATATACCTACACCGAGAAAAAAATCTACTTGGAATTAATAAAAAAAAAACTTAAACCAAGTGGCATATCTGCATGAAATAGAAGACAAGTAATTTCGATTCACCTAAAATAATTGATATTAAAACACTGGAATAAATAGAAAAAGCATTTAAAATAAATAGATAAAATATTAGAAACAAATACTTTTTATACTAAAAACTAATTATATTGGTATTACGATTATAAATTCTAATGATTTATTTATTTGTTTTTAGTAGGTGATCTATTAAACGCAAATAGATTATATATTAAAAACTGGTGAATTAAGTATTTAAAAAAATTAAAAAGTTTTGGGTACTTTAGAAACAAATAATTTATTTATTAAGAACTACTAAACCATCTACCTAAAGTAAGTGCACAAATTATTAAAGCAAGTGGATGGTATATTAAAAACAAATGAATTATTTATATTACATACAAAAACTTTTTGACTGTCCATTACTTAAAAAGTTTTTGTCCAATTTCAAAACTTTTAAGGCCAAGATTTAAAAATTTAAGGATTTCATGCCAAAGTTGACAATTTGTGAAAAGGCAAGATGGCGGAAAATGTTTAAAAATAGGTAATTCTTGACCCTTTCTGAAATTTTTTAATATGCCCGACTGATGAAAAACTTAATTTTTGCGTGTAGGGCTCTATCTTTCCCCAGTGTACTAATGTATCGCTTGTTATTATCGGGTAAGAAAAAATAAAGTTATAAATTGATCAGTCAGACCACAAAAAGTATTGAAATTTTTGACACAGTCAATTTTCACATAAAATTATTTTAAGACCTTCGCGAAAGCATAGCCAAGCAAATTTTTTTGCCTGGCTGAATTTGGTTTACTAAACGCACTATTTTGAACAATTTATAACTTTCTTATTTCTTAGCCGATACTAACAAGCGATAAATTAGTACACTCGCAAAAAATAGAGCTCTACACCCAAAAATTAAGTCTTTCATCAGTGACGCATATAAAAATTTGCAGGCGAGGTCAAGAATACCTTGTTTTTAGAAATTGTCAATTTTGGTATTAAATTCTGACGTCTTGGCTTTGCAAAATGGGTTAAATTTTTTAAATCGGACAAAAACTTTTTAAGTAACCGACAGTCAAAAGAGTCCCGTTTTTTGACCCACCCTATAAGTATTATTTTATCACTATATAATTGAAAAATTAAAAATAAAAAATGTCCAAACTCACATTTTTAGTATAATTTTCGAAACATTAGGTTTGTTTTAACTAAGAACAAGCTCAGCACATTTTTACACTCCTTGATATAGGTTATTTTAAAACTATAACAGTTAATAGAAGATAGTTGTTAAGAACTATTTGCCCTATTCAGTTTATACTTTATTCAGCGTTATAGAGTTTTAGATTGTAGCTTTAAACTGTTGAGATATGTTTAGGATATATTTTAATATTTTTCCCCATCCTGTCAGCAATTCATAGGAGTCACTATAGTTTCATTGTTCATTCATGTTCCATTTCAGAGTTATTCTAGATGGCAAACTGATTTCCTTAAAGCAGCTAAAACATTAATTAATTATTTATATTATTAATTATAGATTAAAAAATTCTAATTAAAAAACTAGTATTGTATAATCAGTTCACAGATCATTTTTCGCTTCTAATAGAATCAAATAGTAAACTTGTAAACTTACTATTAAAAAGTAATTAAATATACCAGATTTTCCTCCTGTCACAGGTCATCCATTGAAAAATAATTTCTACTTTTCTTGTATTGCTTTTTCCAGTGCCTAAAAAATTAAAAACGCCGCCGGTAGGCCACTAGGACATATCCATGTAGCACGCCGAAGCGGCTACCAGCTTCGGCCTGAAAGTGTGCTTTTGGACATTCGGCCGTATGGCGTCTACGATGGCATTCGGCTGATCCTTTCGGCCGCCGGTAGGCTGCTAGGCATAGCCATGTAGCACGCCGAGGCGGCTACCCCCTTCGGCCCGAAAGTGTGCTTTTGAACATTCGGCCATATGGCGGTTATAATGGCATTCGGCCGATCCTTTCGGCCGCCGGTAGGCCACTAGGACATAGCCATGTAGCACGCCGAGGCGGCTACCACTTTCGGCCCGAAAGTGTGCTTTTAAACATTCGGCCGTATGGCGGTTATAATGGCATTCGGCCGATCCTTTCGGCCACCGGTAAGTCACTAGGACATAGCCATGTAGCACGCCGAGGCGGCTACCACTTTCGGCCTGAAAGTGTGCTTTTAAACATTCGGCCGTATGGCGGTTATAATGGCATTCGGCCGATCCTTTCGGCCACCGGTAAGCCACTAGGACATAGCCATGTAGCACGCCGAGGCGGCTACCACCTTCGGCCCGAAAGTGTTTGGACATTCGGCCGTATGGCGGCTATGATAGCATTCGGCCGATCCTTTCGCCCGCCGGTAGGCTGCTAGGAAATAACCATGTAGCACGCCGAGGCGGCTGCCACCTTCGGCCCTCAAGCGGACTTTCGGCAAGCCGGAAACGGAGAGCAGCTGGCTCGCTAGGTTTGTGTTTTCTGGGAAAGTTATTTGTTTAAGCATCTCTTAAAAACTCTTAGAAACTTAAACCTAGTCTTGTAAAAACAGGTAAAATCTGATCAATTCTATCGAGTTTTTAAAAAAGAGTTTTGATGCGGTTTTTTTGGCAGGGCATCAAGAAAATTAACCTACACTCTATCTTATATACTATCTTTTAGTGGGCGGTTTGGTACACTTTTATGATTGTTTTCAAAAGCATGCTCAACCACACTTGACTTTTCTGTTCTTCCGTATTTTAAGTGTGCTAAGTGTTCTTTGAATCGTGTTTGAATAGAGCAATTTTTAATTAATGGTATCTCAAGAACCGTTGGTGATAGCGCAGTGATATTTTCACTGATGTATTTGCCATTGTGTTTTAAACAAAAATGTAAAAAGAACCATTTTCATAGCTAAAAAACTAAACGAGAAAAATCACGAAACGAAGGATTTTTACAAAGTTTTTTCAACGTTTCTTTAAATAATTTAAAAACCAGGGACAGAAAAGAAAGCTATGTAGTTATGTAGAAATTACGTAAAATTTACGTAACAGATTTACCTTGTTACGTAAATTTAAGGTCACCTAGAGGTCACAATAAGGTAAAATTTAAGTCACATTAAGGTGCGAAAACTCCTAATTGCCCACCTAATTGTTACATAAATGTGATGTAAATGAAATTACATAGCTTTTACATAAATATGACATCCATGTTACGTAAGAGTTAGGTAAAAACTATGTAAATTTTACATAACAGGTTTACCTTGTTATGCAACGAGAAAAATGAGTCAAATAGATTATATACTTGAGTTTTTTGTATTTAGAAATATCATAAAATTCACCTGGATTAAATATTTTCACCATTTGTTTTAAATTTTTTCATCTACCTAGACTTGATTTGATCCCTAAATATTAAAAACAAATTATTTTACCACCTAGTATAAATAAAAAACTTAATTCAATTTTAATTAAAGAGACATTTTTTTAATTTTTAATGGAAAAAATAGATTATCTACTTATTTTTAATAGATTATGCACTTAAATTTAATGTATGAACGTATTTAAAACAAAAAGGAAATCATACTATTTAAAATAGAAGTGTTAATAATGTACTTTTTTATAAATTTATTAAAAATAAATATTTTTTAATTCTAAAATAAATAAAATAAATATTTAGAATAACTACTTACCTTTCATTATCCTAATTTTTTTTTGTATTTATATTAAGTAAAAAGATATTTTTGTTCCAACTATTAAACTTCTTGAAACTAATATTTTAACATCCTAGATTTAATGTTAAACCTACTAGTTTTTAGTAAACCGTCCCATCAAACGTGTTGTTCCGGGATATGTCCGGCCGAGTGGCCGGCATTGCTGCGGGCGACTATCTGTATCAGAGATATGAAAAAACCCTTCTATTTCTATGATCCGAATCTGCGAAATTACCCGGCCTTATGATATTTTTAAGCTACCGGTTCGGATCAAGAGCCGCGATGTCGTTTTCACCAGCGTTTGCATGGGGGGGGGGCTTAGGGACTTATCTCCCCACCCACCAGACCCATTGAATATCGACTCCTAAAAAAATTTTAAAAAAAGAAAAAATGGTTACTCAAGCCCCCTAGGAACCTCAAGCACTCCCCCCCACAGAACAATTTCTGATGCGCAATGTTACTATAAAATTCAAGAGAGAAAGACCAGTCGGTGCACAACCAGTGATGCTATTTAAAATATAAATTTTATTAAGGTACATTTTTTAGAAATTCATTAAAAATTAATATTTTTTAATTCTAAAATAAATAAAATAAATATTTAGAATAACTACTTACCTCTCATTATCCTAAATTTTTTTTGTATTTATTTTAAGTAAAAAAATTAACTTATTAAAAACAAAAAGGCAATCATGCTATTTTAAATAGAAATGTTATTAATAGACCGATCGGATTAACTCATTTAGCGAAAAAAAATAAAAAATTTTAACAGCAATTTGATGAGTGGAAGTGGTAAAGGGTCTTCTAATAAACGTTTTAAAAAAAATGCGTGAGTGGGGCTCTTGCGGGGTGGATTTGGTGGGGGGAAAGGTGGAGAAAAATGGTATTATTGCAATTTCCGGCAAAACTGAAAGTCATAGAGTAAAAACTTCAATGCAAAAGTTGTAGACGGTGCCAAGATCTACAAATTTTCTAAATGTTACTTTTTAACATAAGCTCAAAATTTTAGAGAAAAATGCAAAAAATCGTAATATTTTAATTTTTTCGTTTTTTATTTTTCATTTCCCCAAAAATAATTGTGTGTGTGTGTCCATAATGCCTACAAAT
This sequence comes from Oxystoma pomonae, assembly GCA_963921995.1. Classification (NCBI taxonomy): domain Eukaryota; kingdom Metazoa; phylum Arthropoda; class Insecta; order Coleoptera; family Brentidae; genus Oxystoma; species Oxystoma pomonae. The sequence goes on from OY998169.1 coordinate 28,896,755, forward strand.
TTTTTTAGATAAAAAGGTTAAAAAAATTTTGAGATAATAATTTTTTTCGGTCGAAATCACCTTTTTTTCAATTAAAAATTCTACTCAGGAAAATTCTCATAGTATTTTTGGACGTTGTTACAGCTACAGCTGAAAATCCAACTTCGCATAAATAGGATGTTGCAACGGGGATTAGAATCCTCAAAACTCCACCAAATCAGAAGAAGCGAATTTTGATTTGAGGCTGTTGTCGCAAGAGAGTTCAATAAGACTCTCTTCTTCTAGTGAAGTGAATTCTGGTGGAGATTGTGCATAGAAAGGATCTTGAATCCATGCAAGTTTTTCGACATTTTCTTCTGTAAAGTATTTTGCAAACCATTCCGAGAGTTTCAAAAGGTGTTCGGTGAAAAGGGACAGCAAGTCTTGAGAGATAACGAGCTCATTAAAGGCTGAGAATTTATGCAATTCTGGAAAACAATCTTGACCGCCATCTTCATTAATATTTCTTATCCACAACTGCAGTTTTCTCCTAAATGCTGCAATTTTCTTTGATAGTTTCAAGATATGCATATTATTGCCTTGGAGAGACAGATTTAAGGCATTCAGTTTGTCAAATATATCGCACAAATATGCTAGTTTTAGCAAAAAGTCGGGATCCTTAAAGTATCTGGAGCTTGCATGACCTTCCTCTTCCAGAAAAATGTAGATTTCTTGATGTAGCTTGAATGTACGGGATCAGACGTTTCCACGTGAAAACCATCGTGCACTGGAGTAATATATCAGCGCAGTGTATTCAGCTCCCATGTCCATACCTAGTTTTTATGTAGTTAACTACGTCTATGATACGTTCCATAACCAAATTCAATTCACAGCCCAACAACTTCGATGCAAATGCTTCTCTATGAATGATGCAATGGGTCCACATGGCATACGGTGCTTTACTGCGAATAAGTGCTTGCAATCCACCATAATGGCCAGATATTGATCGAGCGCCATCAGTACAAACCTCAATACACTTCTCCCAATCTGAATTATTCTCTGTTATAAACTTGTCAAGAATTTGAAACAAGTCTTGAGCCTTTTCGCTTTCATCGATACTTTGCAGAAAAGAAGGTCTTCAACAATAAAAATATCATCTAGGAAGCGTACGTAACAAATAAGGTGTGCATCTTTATTACTGTCAGTAGCCTCATCAAGTTGCAGACCAAATTCCTTGCCTTTCATTTTCTCTATCAATTGATCTTTAAGATCCTCAGCTATATGATGTATTCTTCGACTAATAGTGTTGTTAGATAAAGGTACCTTTGAAATTAGTTTTCCCGCCGATTATCCTATCATAATGTTAACCATGTCGACAGCAGCCGGTAAAATACGTTCTTCTGCGATGGTGTGAGGTTTCTTGCACTTCGCCACCTGTATGCCACTTTGAAAGAGGACAGCAGTTCGTTGCTAGGTACTGAAGTTTGTTGAGTAAACATGTTCTTTTGTTTTTGTATATTCTGCAACTTTCTTGTGAAAAATTCGCGTGACTTTCCAAGCATCGTAGGATGAATGGTTTCGAGATGTCGTTTTAGCTTACTTGTGAGCATATTTTCGACCGTTAGAATTTTCAAACAAAGCACGCACTGCGGTCTTTCCTCATGATTTCCTTCTACTGAAGTAAAACCAAAGTTTAAATAGCTATCATCGTATTTACGATGTTTCCTTCTTTTTACTCCTCCGTCACTTGTCGATGCTTGATCACCCTGTCTTGATCTATCAATTTACTTATTGAATAAAAATCTTTCCATCTTGTGACTAACTTTTTACGAATTGGAACGTTTATGTATCCTGAGTTCGTAAATCACAACACTTTGTATCACTACTAAAACTCTTTATTACTACTTCTATTTATCATAACAGTTCAACCGCTCACAATTTCTCTAACGGTAAACTAACCTAGCAAAGCGGACTACCGCGACTTAAATACTGTCAAAGAGCGCTCGCGAAAATTCTCGTCGAGCGACGGGCAGGTCGAATACGGGCTTCTGGAAATTGTAGAAACTTGCTCTGCTCTCTCGGGCTCGAGGCTCGATTAATAGCGGATGCGGCGCTGGCGTTGCCAAACGTAACTCAAATTCTACCTTATCAGGAACGCCAGGCGGCGCCCGAGGCGCCGCGGCGCACACTTTGGGAACCACTGAAGTAGATAGTATTTAATTTACTACTTTTATACGCGCCTAAAACCGGTTTTATATAAGAACGGTTTTAAATAAAGCCGCTTTCTTCTTCATTAAAATCGTTTTCTAACAGCTGATCGATGTAATGTCAATCCTTTTATCTTATAGTTTACCAAAAATTAAAACATATATATTGTTACATTAAAAAAATCTTATATTGCATTTGTTTCAACCGCAAATAAAACAACTAAGTTAACAATTTTTTTTCCGGTTTAAAATAAAGTTTATTTAGTATTTAAAATTGTTCTAATGATATGCCTCCGACAAACATTTTCAAACCGTCATTTGTTTAAAATTTTATTTTTGTGCGGTATTTCTACAAACATCTTATTTCGATTAATAAAGTGTCATACATAAACAAAAAGTTGTTTGTCGTAGAATCGATTGGTGCACTTATTTTTTATTTTATTTCAACAATTAAAATATATTTTTTTAATATATTATTTAAAATTATTTTTTTTACCTTTTAAATAAATTTGAATCTAAAATCCGTGTCTATTACGGATGTAATTTTTTTCTAAATTTTTAAAATGGATATTTATATTACTGGCTCACGAAAAATCGTTAGGTAATCTATTAGAGACTTTATTAAGCCGGAATTGCAAAATCAATTGTCGTTTTCAATATTTATTTATTTTTTAATTTTAACGAGAATTTTCATGAGTAGAATTTTTTGACATTACTCATTTTTTTTTTGTTTTGACATATACTTGGTGAGATAATAAAAAATTATAGTTACAATTAAAAAACATGCATTACGAACATTTCATTTTTCAGTAATTGTTTATAATTTATTTCAATTTAAAAAAATCGAGAATCGATTACACGATTCAGTTGTACGGAAAAAATGCAAAAAAATTTTTTGTTCATTTTAGTAAATATGTATTTTTTTATCTAAACTGCTTTCCTTAAAAAAAACTTTTTTATTACCTTTTTTTGTAAACTCTGTTTAAATCAGGATAATATGAGAGGCGGATTTTTTCTATTTCTATCGAAATAATTGTTGAACGGAAATTGATCAAAATTTTAGCTTCTGGTTGGAAATCAAAAATTAATTAATTAAAAATTCCAGCTTAATAAGCTCTAATAGATTACCTTACGATTTTTCGTGAGCCAGTAATATAAATATCCATTGTAAAAATTTAGAAAAATATTTCAAAATTACAATTTAGATTCAAATTTAACTATAAGGTAGTAGTAGTAGTAGTAGTAGTAGTAGTAGTAGTAGTAGTAGTAGTAGTAGTAGTAGTAGAATAATTCGTCTGTAGGCCGGACACCTTGCAAGATTGCAAGATAATGATGTGAGGACTCATCCTCTTCCCAGCACTCTCCGCAAGTTGAATCCCGCACTACCTTCATCCTTGCCAGGTGCTTTTGGAGCGCGCAGTGTCCAGTGAGGACTCCTATTAGAGGTCCTATCTCTGTTCGTTTCCTGCACAGTAACCAGTCCCTTCTTGTTTTGCTGAAGCCCTGGATGAGCTCCTTGGCTTGCCTGGCATCCCCTGTGTGTTGTCACTCCTGATTTAGTCTTGTATGGGTCCATTCCTTGGTGGCGATTTCATCTGACCTCTGGTAAATCCCAGACATGCTTGAGCTGACCCTTTTCTTGCAAGCTCGTCCGCCATCTCGTTACCTGGGATCCCCATGTGTCCTGGAACCCAGACAAGTTCAGCCTCTTTATCCCCTGCTAGATCCTGGAGGCCGTCCGCGCATTCCTGGACCAGTCCTTTTGGCATTGTAGGTTTACAAAGTGCTTTTATGGCAGCCTGGCTGTCCGTGCATATGTAGACCTTATCTTCTGCTCCGGTTCTTAATTCTTCCTCTCGTGTGGCTGCCAGTATGACATATACCTCCGTCTGAAAAACCGTCGCGTACCGACCTAGTAGGTAGCTATTCTTTATCTCCCTATTTCCTATGAATAGACCTGATCCTGTCAATTCCTTGTCTGCTAGCCTTGATCCATCTGTGAAGCAGATCATGGCATTGCCTAAATGGTCGACTTCGTTCCTAGGCCATGCCTATCTAGGTGGTATGGTTACCCTGTACTTTCTCGTGTCCCTGATAGCTGGAACATAGCCCATTGCTACGCTGGCTCGGAAAATTCCCTTTAAGTGACCGTTTCGTCGCTGACGATTTTATTAGCTAGCTCCCAATCTCGGTCAACCTGATCAGTTGCTGGCTGAGCGGTCTGCGCTATTGCTTCCCCCGGAAAGTGTATTTCTAGGAGATATCTTAGCGACTCTTCGGCAGAAGTGGTCCACTTTCCGTCCTCTTTCCTGAACATTCCTATTGTTTCCTCCTTATCTTGACTTAGCATTTTTATCAGTCTGGCTACATCGGAGAGGTCCTCTAGTTCTCCATAGAAGTTTCTCTAGCTTGACCTTTTGCTTTGTCTAATTTCCTTTTTAAATTTCCTTCTGGCTCCCTTGTGTGCGTCCCACGCGGCGTCCGTGTCCTCTCTCATGGCCTTCCTGAAGGTCGCTCTGGTCTCCTCTCTGAGTTTCTTCAGATCATTGTTCCACCATGGTACCTTCTTCTGGGGGGGCACGCCCTCTCGTAGCACGCCACTATTTGACCTTGTAGCTTGTTTAGTTTCTCCTCCAGCTCTTCCTTACTAGAGATTTCCGATGGTTCGGTATCCAAAGCTCCCCCCCGGTTAACGACTGAGCTGCCCCACACTGTGTGATGCGAATTAGGGTTACACCCTATTACGAGTTCTTGATTCTGCCTTTTCGCATAGTCTACTAACTTTACTAATTATAAATAATATAATATATAGTATGTATGCGCTACAGATTAGAATTTTACGTTTGTTATTGTTACTCACCTTCTATTTGAGCTGTATCGTTGTGACATCCTTGGACCCGATCTGTGGCACTGGCACAGCGTTGAGGCCCTTTGTGGTCATTATACAGATCCTCGGATTCTTCTCTTTGCCAGTGTGGATGGTGTAGCCGGCCGTCCTCAGTCCTCAGATTTTGTCCGTAAGAAGTAGAGGTTCTTGTATCAGAATAACATCCTATCACCGCCGTTCTGCCGCATAAACCAGTTCTCCGATAGCGGCATGGCAGCGCTGGAGGTTAATCTGGCTTACCCTTAATGTCTCCATGGCGTGTCCCCTTGTGTGTTCGGTCGGCGAGAGGTCTCCCGGGGGCGCGCCGGGCCGCCGCACTATAGCTGTGACCCCTGCTTACCGCAAAGGTCACAAGCTCATAGTACAGGGTCCAGCCGGCCTCCTGCAGTCGATCCACCACTTCCCGACTCACCCGGAAGGTGAGGTGCCACCCTCCTGGTCCTCCTGTCGTGGAGACGTGTCTCCACTCTCTGAACTCCATGCGGCGGTTCTGAAGATGAAGGACACGCAGCAACCTTGCTGTGTCCACTTCTTCCTGGCTTCTGACCCAGAAGTCTTTCTCTGGCCAATGTGCCTCGTCCGCTCTGGTAAGAGTAAACGTGACACCGTCGACCTCGAGGGTCTGCTGCATGAGCCAGTCCCTGGTTGTGGCGTTATGGGCCGCGAACAGAAACCATTCCGGGTCTACGATCTGGTTGGTCCGGATCATAGCTTCCACTAGCGCCTTCCTCAGGGATATTGCCTCTGTCTCTTCCACTCTTCCCCTTTCTCTGTCGGACCTGAACACCACTTGTAGAGCTGGATCCTCCCTTGGGGGTGGACCGCTCCCAGAGGTGGCTGTTGCTGCACCGGTTTGCCTACTAGGGGGGGCCGATCTTTCGTCAAGGCGATCGATTCTTTTCCTGGTCACTTCCCGGCTCAGTTGGTCCTCTAGGTCTTTTCCGGGGCGCCCTTTCTGGAGGAGTCTGGCTATTGTCCTCCCGGGTTCGCTTCGGACCACTTGGGAGGTCAATGTACCGCCTCATTTTCCCTCTTCTTCCCTCGTCCTGCCTCTCTTCTCTAGCCTTGGCGGCCCCTCGGGAGTGTTTAGCTGGACATAAGTGGAGTTCCCGATATCCCCGACGAGATTTGGGGAATACCCTCCTCCCGCGTGGGTATCCAGGATCTCCGCCCTTTCCGGGAGCAGCCTTGCTCTGTTTCTCCTGCCGCTCTTCTGAAACCTTCTTTATGGGTGGTTCCTTGGGAGCGGCAGGAATTACCAGAGGTTTGGCCCATGCAGAAGGGCGGGAGGACGCCGCAGCCGGTCCCTGCTCCGATGTTCCCGTCGAAGCCTGGGGCCGGGGCTGCTGCGCGCTCTCGGCTTCTTTTCGCCTTCGCTCCCTTTTTCTTTGATTCTGCCTTTTTTTTTCTCTCAGCCTCTGCCGTTGACTTTCTAGCTTGGCCTGCCTCTCTTCTTCCGTCTTCTCTTCTCCCATCCTATCCCGACCTGAAACAGAAACAGTGTCAGATCTGGAACAGATGCTGGAAGATCTAAGGAGATCATCCTCTTTTTCTTTATGGTGGAGGCCGAGCTAGCAGATCCCGTTGGGCTGGGTTACCCTTTTTCCTTTTGTTTGTCCTTTTCTTCCTTTCCTTGCGCTTTACTTTCATTGGTATTTCCTTCCATAATTGCGTCCGAGACGCGGGTGGGGGGTTGTGTGCAGTTGGTTTGCACCGTGTTTTGTCAGTGTGTTCTGTGTGGACATGTTCTTCAGATGGGCAAAGCAGAAACCGTGTAAGAAATCAGTTGGTCCTGGTTCAGGCTTGGGTGAAAGAAGCGCTCCGGGCTGCCCAGCAAGGTTCCGTCCAGGCGCCACCTAGCAGTACTAGGCAGTCCAAAGTTTTTTCACCGAGCGATGGGGCAGCCCCGTTCAGTCTGGCTAGGTTGTCCGCAGGCCCCTCCCAGTCGGCGGAATGGGCGCGCTGACACACTTTATTTCCCCGCTACCTCTCCGGCTCGGCACCTGTCTGAGGTATCGCCTGGTCTCCGGCAACGGACATCCCTCCACCCTCGTACATGTCGTGCTGTGTGGGTGATGTCTGATGTTGTGATGTGTGGGTGGTGCTTGTAGGTACGCTATTAGGCTGGAATTTATAGTCGATCCTCAAGGCCTCCTTAAGGCTGAGTGGTCTTTGAGGATCCCTTAAGGTCGGAAATGCATTTTAAAGTGGTTGAAGAAAGCCTTAAGTGTGAATTAAGGCCAAGGTAGCTCGGGAGCTACCTTAAGGAGGCCTTGGGTCGTTTTTCAGGTTTTATGTGTTGTTGGTGTGATTTTTGAAGAGTAGTTTTTTTGGGTTCTTTTTTGCTGAATAATGGACAAACTTAAAAATTTCTTCCACTACAACTCAGGATATATTAGAAGTACCTCACCATCATAATCATCAGCGAGTTGAAAAAAAATATCTCAGAGATTTTGACAACACTTTTGAGAGGTTTTTTGAAAACTCATTTGAAAAAGGAGTTATGTTCTCCTTTCGTTTTTCCATGGCTTATATAGCTTCCTAACATTCTTGACAAACACCACAGTTCACCACACAAAATCCTGTTTTGGCTCAAACCTGACATCGGCCAACAAAAAAAAAACAACGAAAATGTAACGTTGCCACATATTGCGCGACCTCAGAGTGGGCTTCAGCAAGCCCACTCTGAGGTTGACTATAAATATTGCCCACAGCAAGGATCGACTATAAATTCCAGCCTTAGTCTGACCTGTCATCTGAAGCTTTCTGGTAAAGGATTCCCGATCAATAGCAGCAAACTGTAAGCCCTCAGAATCATAGAAGTACGCAAGCCTCACCACCACGGCAAGGTGACGTACCCATTGATGAGGAAAACTATAAGGTAAATAATGCACCAATAGATTCTACGACAAACAATTTTTTTATGTATGTCACTTTACTAATCGAAATAAGATATTAATAGCAATACTGCACAAAATAAAGTTTTAGGTCAAACAATTACTTTGTTTATACGGTACTCTTAAAGCGCTTTTAAACAAAGGACGGTTTAAAAATACTTGTCCTAAACATACCATTAGAACAATTTTAAATACTAAAACAATTTTATTTTAAACCGGAAAAAAATTGTTAACTTAGTTGTTTTATTTGCGTTTAAAAAAAATGTAATATAAGGATTTTTTAATATAACAATATATATGTTTTAATTTGTGAGAAACTGTAAGGTTAGAGGATTGACAATACATCGATCAGCTGTTAGAAAACGATTTTAATGAAGGAGAAGCGACGTTATTTAAAACCGTTCTTATATAAAACCGGTTTTAGGCGCGTATAAACGTAGTAAATTAAATACCGTCTCCTTCGTATTATTTCCGTATAAATAGAGTTGCAATCGGTTGTTGATTTTTTTTTAATTGAAGGAAATTATCAACAATGCTGAAAAATTCATTGTTGCAAAAGCCATTATTTGATTTTTGAAAACTGATCAAATCTTGATGAGATTTTAAGAGATTTTATTGGTTTAAAGAGACTTGACCTGGCAAAAATGTATGCCAGATGAACACTAACAAATTCTTATGATGTTTCATGAGAATCATTTTTAAATAATTTATGACTATTGAAAACTCATTTTCCTTTATGGTGGAGGCCGATTCATTTTCAGATTTCAAAAGATCCTAAAGGCAATAAAATTTCATGTTTTACAAGATTTAATTATGTTACCCAGACACATGAGGTTTAGCAAGCAAGATTTATTATGAGATTTAACAAGATTTCACAAGGCTGATATATATATATATATATATATATATATATATATATATATATATACATGCAAACAACCATATTTGACAAGCAAGTTGAGAATTTAAAAGATTTTATGAGTAACTATAAAAATAAATTAAAAATAATTTATTCTAAAGATTTATAATTAACAAAATTTTACTATAGCAAGAGATTTTTCGAGATTTCATTAGTTTATATCATACACAGATTTCATGAGGTTTAGCAAGCAAGATTTTTATAAGATTTTACTAGATTTGACAATCCAAATACCCAACAAACACAACGTGGTCTGGACTTAGCGCATCTCTTACAATTTTTTGGAATCCAGCTGGCCGCTCGACAACTTGGGTCGCCGCGGTATGTATACCGCCCATGATCGCTTGTGCACGTGTCGGCCGACAGGCGGGTGGGCGCGAGTATTTTACCTGGAATAAAAAGTGTTGGACGCAACCGGGATCCGAACCTATGCGTCCCAGGTAAGAGTCTGATACTCTGTCAGCGGCGGCTCCTCAATAAATGCACATGTGCACGTGCACTCCCAAATTTAATGCGTCTCTTCTCAAACACATATTGAAATTTTATAATTCTTCAAAGAACTTTAACACAAAATAATAATTCCAAAAAAATTGCTCAAACCTATCCTATCAATAAATTACTAACTAACTATGTGAAGTGTGTGTTAGGTGAAAAAAGTGCTGAAAAGTCGCCGGAACTATCTTTTCATGGTAAACAACACATCTCTATTAAACCGCCGCATTTTAAATATTGCTTTAGAACCAATCAGAACGCGGCTCTACAATGTTGCCATGAGCAGTCCTCCGCAATTTCCTTAGATTTGGTTATGTTGGGAATTTGGAACCTTTGGTTGCACTAAAACAAAGTTATGATTGTTTTCCACAAACCAGAACTACACTTTTTCCACTCGACGCGCGTTTCGCTAACAACGTTAGCATCATCAGGAGACGATAAACAATGAACTAATAATTTAGTTTAATATCTACGCTCTATCTTATATAAACTAATAATTTGTGATTGATCACGATTTTTAATCCTATCTCGCCTCAACCAAAGAATAAAGTGTACTAAACGGGATGGGTCATCTATCTTTATTTAAACTAATTCTGGATTTAATAATTTCCGTACTTTCATATGCATTCAAAAGTCTTTTGTTTGGTACACTTTTTAGAAGTTTTAGGTTATCTAATGTGAATCTATGATTGTTTTCAAAAGCATGCTCGGCCACACTTGACTTTTCTGTTCTTCCGTATTTTAAGTGTGCTAAGTGTTCTTTAAAACGTGTTTGAATAGAGCGTCTGGTTTGGCCAACATATTTTTTGTCACAATCCATGCAACTAATTTCGTAAATTCCACTTTTTTCTAGAACTGTAGTTTTATCCTTGGGAATAAGATAAGCTTCTTATTGTTTTACCGGATTGATATACTAATTTAAGGCCGGTGTTATTAAATACTTTTTGTAATCCTTTCGTATAATTAGGATTATAAGGAATTGATACAAATTTTAAGTCGCAGGTAACTTTTCGTCTAAAAAAAGTGGAATTCCGAAAGGTCTTTTGGAAAGAATGTATATTTATCAGCTTATTTATTAAGCCTTCGTCGTAACCGTTTTCGCCAGCTATATTCCTAATCCTATTCTTTTTTGCTTCAAATCTTTCTTTGTTTAAGGGGAAATTTACTAATCTATATGCTAAAAAGTTCAAACTTGCAAGCTTATGTTGTAAGCTTGAAAAGAGTCATTTGGAATATACCTGTTGGTGGCCGTTCCTTTTCTGTATAAGTCCAATTTATTTTTATTTCTTATAACTAAAGTGTCTAGAAATGGCAGTGTACCGTTGTTCTGTGTTTGCAGTATTCAACACTAAAGTAACTATTGTTGAAAATTTTATGGAAAAAATAAATAACAAATTTCCCACAATTAAATTTACTTATGAAACAGAGAAATGGTACACTGCCATTTCTAGACACTTTAGTTATAAGAAATAAAAACAAATTGGACTTTGACCTATACACAAAAGGAACGGCCACCAACAGGTATATTCCAAATGACTCTTTTCATTGCTTACAACATAAGCTTGCAAGTTTGCACTTTTTAACATATAGATTAGTAAATTTCCCCTTAAACAAAGAAAGATTTGAAGCAGAAAAGAATAGGATTAGGAATATAGCTGGCGAAAACGGTTACGACGAAGGCTTAATAAATAAGCTGATAAATAGACATTCTTTTCAAAAGACCTTTCGGAATTCTACCTTTTTCAGACAAAAAGATACCTGCGACTCAAAATTTGTATCAATTCCGTATAATCCTAATTATACGAAAGGATTACAGAAAGTATTTAATAACACCGGTCTTAAATTAGTATATCAATCCGGTAACACAATAAGAAGCTTACTAGGAAATCCCAAGGATAAAACTACAGTTCTAGAAAAAAGTGGAATTTACGAAATTAGTTGCATGGATTGTGATAAAAAATATGTTGGCCAAACGAGACGCTCTATTCAAACACGTTTTAAAGAACACTTAGCACACTTAAAATACGGAAGAACAGAAAAGTCAAGTGTGGCCGAGCATGCTTTTGAAAACAATCATAGATTCACATTAGATAACCTAAAACTTCTAAAAAGTGTACCAAACAAAAGACTTTTGAATGCATATGAAAGTATGGAAATCATTAAATCCAGAAATAGTTTAAATAAAGATAGAGGACCTATCCCGTTTAGTACACTTTATTCTTTGGTTGAGGGGAGGTAGGATTAAAAATCGTGATCAATCACAATTTATTAGTCTTATCTCCGCCCACTAAAGGATTGTATATAAGATAGAGCGTAGATTAATTTAGTTCATTGTTTATCGTCTCCTGATGATGCTAACGTTGTTAGCGAAACGCGCGTCGAGTGCAAAAAAGTGTAGTTTTGGTTTGTGGAAAACAATCATAATTTTGTTTTACTAACTAACTAGTAATAAAACTTAATCGCTAGACGTTAAATATGCGTGCAAACGTCCCTAATCTATTACCAATAGGCGCGTTTCTGCGAGCTTAACATAGTTACTATTATTTTTTCTTTCTAAATGCATTCGTCTAAGAAAGATCCAGCATACTACAACATCACAAAAAATACCCGCCTTTACACCCTTCGTCCCCGCATATCTGTCAGGGGATAACTATCTCAAAAAGGTAGTTAGTTATCCCCTGACAGATATCTCAAAAAGGTAGTTAGACAGCGGTGTCGAAGGGTGTACAGGCGGTATGTTCCTGATATGCTGGGTCTCTCTCAGACGAATGCATTTAGAAAAAGAGAATATTAGTAACTATGTTAAGCTCGCAGAAACGCGCCTAATATCATTGTATGAACAACAACATACAAACGAGCTTCAGCGCGTCGCTTGACGGGTTCGTGCACTGCTCATGTGAATCTTCAATCTAATTGGTCGAACCTTTGCCTTCCGCACTCTTTTTTCCCCGTGGCAGTCCTGCGATGTAAGGTGGCCTATACGCATATAAAATACGTGTATTCGGAGCTCGCAGACGATTAAGGATACACGAAAAACAATTGTTTGGCGGGACCCGGCAAAACCGAGGTACTCAGCTAGGTACCTAAGTCAGTTAATTTCTAATCTTCTTCTGATAACTTAATCTCTAGAGGGATTATTTCTGTCCATTGAATATTTTATTCCAATTTTTAGTTGTTTATTTGTTCCAGTATTACAACTACTGTACCGATTTTGATTTGATTACTACGGCTTCGGTGAAGGTCGGGGCACCAAAAAAAAATTGTTTCGCCTTCGGCACTTTACCAACGTCACTCGCCCCTTATTCGAAAGTTGTGCACCCCCAAAAATTTAGATCACGCGCCGCCACTGTACTCTACCATTACGCCATGAGCCTTCTATATCAAATCTGTCTTTTAACTTCAACCGTTGCGAACCGTAGAAATATGATATATTTTTCTATATTGCGAACCCGCTGCGAGAAAGGTTGCGTAGAGCTGGCGTCTACGAAACGACAAAACGCTTAATACGGTTAGGCGTTTTTCAGTACTCAAATAACCTAATCGTTACCCACATATATACAGGGTTCCTAAGATTTTCCTTAGGGATAGGATTTCAATAAATCAAACAGAAATGACATAGAAAGTTCTGCGCGCACAAAAGAAACAGGTATATCTCCGGACTGCTTTCATGAGAAACAATTGTCGCCACTCTTTCATTGTGAGCATAAATCATAGTTGCAATAATAACCGTTGCCAAGATGTCTGCAAATTCCGCTAGATGGCGGCCACACCATGAGATGATCGAGGAAAAACTGGGATTCACAGGCATTGCATTTTTATTTCTTTTCGAGTCGCTTCAGTTTCGTAAATTTTGTGTTTTTAAAATGCCGTATACTCGAGAAGAAAAGATGTTTATTATTAAAAACTACATAAAAAGTGACAGTGCGGACGAGGTCATTGGGCTTTTTGTTTTTGCGTTCCCAGATCGACCGGTTCTTGTGGCTCAAACTGTCTACAACATTTATCATCGTTTTGAAAGGTACGGGTGCATAAATGCTTGTAGAAAGTGTTACCACGACGGCGAAATACCAGAGCATCCCGTTCTTCCACACAGGGTGGAACGAGACGAAATGGTATGCGCTTACGTTGAGGCACATGAACCATGTTCGACGAAACCAATTGCGAAGGCACTGGATATTCCCAACAGTACTTGCCAATGGATCCTAAAAAAATATGGCTACAAGTCGTTTAAGATTGGGAAGTCGCAGGAATTGCAACCAGGTGATTATTTTCGCCGGTTAGAATATTGTGAGGTTATGAGGGATAAATGTGACAGGAACGAAAATTTCCTATCAAAAGTTTTGTTTAGTGACGAGAAGACATTTGAACTTCATAGCTCTCACACAAAATAGCCGCTATTGGTCCCGCGAAAATAAACATCTGCACGCAAGTGTTAGAACGCAACATCCTCAAAAATTAAATGTTTGGAACGGTATTGTCGGGGATCACATTATTGGACCCTTTTTCATTGAAGGGAATTTGAATAGCCAAAAATATGTTGATCTTCTCCAACACCAGGTTTTACTACGGTTGGGGGAACTCAACATAAATTTGGACGAATTGTGGTTTCAGCAAGATGGCTGTTCATCCCAGAATTCACGCCAGGCTACAAATTACCTTCGTCAGGTATTTGCTGATAGAATTATTTCCACGTATGGAAATATCCGATGGCCTCCTCGATCACCAGATCTTGCGCCAAATGACTTTTTCCTATGGGGTTGTTGGCACGACAAAATTTTCCAACACCCTCACTTACGGCCTACGACTATACAGGAGTTGAGGGCGAAAATTTTGGAGGCGGGCAACTCTATCAAAACCCGGGTTGGACGTTCGAAGGCGTCAACCCGTCCTATTTGCTTGATAAAGTTTCTACGGAAATATCTCAGTCGATTTCTCCGGCCGTGTATGAACGCTTTAGGTTGAGCATTTGCATGTATCTCAGTCCCCAGCCTGTAAACAGTGCGTAAGGACAATGGTTACAAAACGAAAAATATTTTTTTTTACGATATCTTTCATCAGTTTGGTATTAAAGTCGAGCAAAAACAATTTTTATTCCAGTCCTAAAGGTATGAAAATGGAAAACATTAGAAAACAACAACCTGGAATGGATTTACTACGTGTAAGATGTAGTGACAACATCGCCCCATGCCCATCCTTTTCTGCCTAATGTGCTTTTCCGTTTGTCTGCGTCTTATACACGGCTGCTTGGCCCCCTAAGGATTTGCTTAGGAACCCTGCATATACATTCTTAGAGAACAAAAAATGTGATCGGAATGTGACATTTTAGCTCATACAGGTGATATAAATGGGATAGAAACGTGACGTGAAATATGACTATAATATTATTCATAAATTATAGTAAGGTACTTGTGGGCACTTCCCCAAAATATGAATATAATATTCCCAGAATCTTTTTTTTTCGGAAAATGATGGTAATATCCCACATAGCAAATATTGAATATTGTATGGTTATGATTTTATGATATCCTAAGATTCAAAACATGTCATATGGTCAGGAGATGGATATCCTAAGATATGCAGTGGATATCCACATGAATATCCACCAAATATGCATTATTCTTCCACTAAAGTGCAAGACTATCGCTGAAAGTTCATGGTAGGTATATCAATGAATCATTATGTTGATGTACTACTTGATATTAGTTATAAAAAGATTACCTAAATAACTTTTTCTTATATGTATAATAATGTTACCTGCTACATAGGGAACATATTGATTCCAGCGCCATCTACCTACAATTGAATTGAATTAAAATTGAATTGAAATAAGCTTTATTGTCATAAAGATTACAATAATTTCTTAAAATAATCTTGTAGACAAAGCAATGTAAAGTGAAATACATACAATAATATTAAACTTACACTTATCTAAACTAAACTTTACAAGTAGAATAAAACTACTGTCCTAAAGTTATAATTTGGTCGGAATAAGAAGATAAACACGTTAAAATAAAGTATAAACGTTAAAATAAAGTATAAACGTTAAAATAAAGTATAAAAAAAACAGAAAAATGTTAAGATGTTTTTGTTAAATTAAAATTAAAATAAAAACATTATATGTAAATAAACAAACCAACAACAAAATAATAAAAATAAAAATATTCAGTCCGACAGGTAGTCAGGAATGTCAATATTTGTTTACAAAATATTATATTTACACTTAGTGAAGGACATGATTGATTAGCCCAAAATAAAATATTCTTCAATTCTATAGTAAGCTTTGTTTCCAAGAAATTTGATACAAGTTTTCTAAATTTTTTGTGATTTTTTATAGCTCGCTTAAGTGGTTATACATTTTTATTTCCAAGTATATAACAGAGTTTCTTGTCATGGCCAGTTTTGAAATAGGCAAAGGTATATTTCCAGACTGTCTTGTTTGTCTTGCAATGAAATGATCATAATTTTGATATTTTTTATGAACTAAGCACACTGTTTCTAGGATAATAATGCATGCTAGGGTTAAAATTTTTGACTGCTGAAACAGTGGCTTGCAGTGTTCAAAGGCTCTTTTTTTATGTAAGTAACGAATTGCCCTTTTTTGTAATATAAAAACAGAAACAGATAATCTGAGCAAAAACCCCAAAACGCCGCTCCATAGCGTAACAAAGAGTCTACCAAAGCAAAAAAATATCATTCTAGCTGATGAGTAGTTTAGTTCTTTAGCTGCTACTTTAACTGCAAAAAAGGCAGATGCTAGTTTAGATTTTAGTTTATCAATATGCTCCTTAAACTTAAGCTATTTGTCCACTACTTAGCCCAAAAACCTGGTGTGTGTCACACATTCTATGTTGTGAGAGTCTAGATCTATAGATTTCATTTCAAATTTAAAAGATATTATATTCGTTTTTTTTAATGTTAAAGCACAAACCATTTGCTTCGCACCAGGATTTAATCTTTATAAGGTTATTCAACATTACTTCCTCTAGATTCTCCTCAGGACCACATCATACAGCTGAGACATCATCACAAAAAACAGTAAATACACCCTGAATATCAATATGTGTTAAGTCCGCTATGTATGCCAAAAAGAGAACGGGTCCCAACACAGAACCCTGGGGAATGCCTCTTGAGATAGTTAGCTCATCGGAAAGTTTTCCCTTTATCTTCACGATTTGAGTTCTTTCAGACAAGTAAAAAGTTGGCCATTCTAATGCCTCATTGTAGAATCCATAACACCTCAGCTTACGGAGCAGTGTCCCGTGATCTACGCAATCAAATGCTTTGGAGAAATCACAGAACACTACCGCAACTGAGTCATTTTTTAAATTTAAACCTAGATAAACTTCCTTTAATAAATTAAACATAGCATCGTTAGTACTTTTGTTTGTTTGAAAGCCAAATTGGGGATGAGAAATAATGTTATTTTTTTCAAGGTGATAATAAATATAAAAGTTTCCGGACTCAAAAGATAGATTAATTAATTTTTCCAAAGTTTTAAACGTAGAATCGTTTAGGTTTAAAATAATTTTTGTGGACAAGCCATCAATACCACAGGCATTTTTGTTTTTTATTGTTTTAAGAGTTTCTTTGATTTCATTTATATTTGTTGAATAAAATTTAATTTTCTTTGCAAGTTTTTAAGGTAATCAAGTGGATCAATATATGAGGACAAAGCTGATGTTAATTTTTTACCTATTGAACAGTAAAAATTATTCATTATGTTTGGTTCAATGGTGTCTGGTTGTTTTTGTGAAGAGTTAATTTTTCCTCTAAGGACATTTATAATATTCCAGTTTTCTTTTGCTTTATTGCTGGCGCTTTGCAATTTTTCCCTATAATAGTGATTTTTTGCTAGTTTAAGTATTTTTTTGTATATTTTTCTATAGATAGTAATGTATTTTAAAAGAAACTCATTGTTAAAAATTTTTTTAAGGAATATTAAATATCTTAAATTAAGTGAAGAAGTTTTTATGCCTTTTGTAACCCAGGGTTTTGACTTGCGTGGTTTTAGTATACGGATCAAGAATGACTGATGAAAAAGCTTTATTAAACTTGAATAAAAACTGGAAAATGGCTCAGGTTGTTCAAAACAGTTATCCCATTTTATTTTTTCGCAATTTTCAGAAAAGACCTTAAAATTAGTTTTGGAAAATATTCTACCATATTTAAAGGGATGTTTTTTATACCTTGTGATATTGAGATGGGAAATAACTTCGCATTTTCTATCTCTATTTCTATCATTTTATTCGTGCTTATTGTTATCCTGGTGAATTCTATATTGTGTATTTTTATATTAAAGTAACGTAATAAATTTTTTAAGTTTTTAGTATGTGTGCAACCTGAATTAAAATAATCAATATTTAAATCTCCACCCAAAATAATTGTAGAAGTTATAGGTAGCAAACTTAACAATATTTCTAGTTTAGGCAAAAAATCCTTTGCATTATTACAGTGCGACGTGTACAAACATAAAATGTAAATATTTTTTATATTGCTGAAAATTAAGGAAAATTCAAAAATGTTCTCCAGCAGGTAGTTATATTTATCTAGATTAATAAAATTATACTCACTCATGGATTGAGTTTTTAACATGATTAGTGTTCCGCCTCGTTTAAAATTTGTTCGGCAATATTTAGATATTAAGGTGTAGCCCATTACATGGCATGGTTCTGGTTGCTCTAGCCAATGCTCTGATAACAACAAGACATCTGGAAAGTTTAATTCTGTCAGCAGTACAAAAAACTCATTAATCTTATTATTTAAACCCTGAAGATTGAATATGAAAAGCATTAAATTGACATTCGTGTAGGAATCGCAACATTTCCTAAAAAAATAGTTTTTATTCTGATTATTATTATTGTTTGAAAAACTACCACTAACATCCTCATCCAAAACACAATCATTATCTGAACTAACACAATCTAGAAAAACTGTATCAGAGGGTTCTAAATCTATATTTGATAAAATGGATCGATCTTGTGGTTTTCTGCTTGGGATTCTATTATTATTATTATTTACAAAAACTAAATTTGAGTTTCGGCTAATAAAAAAGTTTTGTATGGAATATTTTACATGTTCTGCTGTTGTTTGTTACCCGAGACTATTCAAATACATTGAATTTCTTCTAAATAAATTTTTTGTAGATAAATGAAGCTTATCATTTAAAGGCAACATTTGTAAGTTATTATTAAATTTGGAGAGATCATTAATAACTTTGTAAAGAATAACGTTATTTTGATTTGATTCAGCAATCGTTGAAACAGTTCAAACAATAAGGTTTGTCAAAAAACATTTTTTGGCAAGAGAAGTAATGTTATGTTCAGTTATGTTTCTGCACATCGGGCCCACCAGTAAAACCACAAAATCATCTGAATTAAATTGAGAAATGTAACATTCCATACTACTAACTAAACCATCGAGATTAGCGTTCGGTTTACATACCGCCATTATAGAGTAATCCTCACTAAACTTGTCCCGCAAAAACTGGAACATATGCTTTCCAAATCCATCAGTCAGCAACAATATTTTCTTTTTATCCAAGTTGGATGGCGAAAATTTTAAATAAGTTTCCTTCCTTTCAGGAAATTGGTTTTTAATCTCCCCTCAAGTGAGAGGCGATACGTTGTTGCCTCTTGCAACCGGGCAGCATTTCTATTTAAATAGTTAATTTCATCATTTAGCTCTTTTGCTTTTACCTCAAATAACTTAATCTGATTTAACAATTCATGATTTTTATTATTTAAGCAAACTATTTCCTTTGTGAATTCAGCTTTGATTTCTTCGTATGCATATGAATGAAAGTAACTACTTTCTCTGAGATTATCTACAGAATCTGTCTCTGTTTGAGATTCCTTATGAGTATATTCGGTGAATACTTGAGTAGAGACAGAGTGAAATTTAGGAAATGAATTAGTTTGAACTTGCTGATTTCGAGTATGGAAATGCGTTTGTAGACCCGTGGAAGTTATTTCTAAATTTTTTCTATTTATAATTATTTCCTGCTCTTTTATCAGTTTCTTGAGTTTATTATTTTCATTCTCCAGTTGTTGAATTTGACATATGTCATTTTGTTCAGATTTTGCAACTTCTTCGGCAAAGGAGACTGAGTGTCTTTGCAATATATTTATGTAAGTTGTTTTTTCACTCAACTCCTTTTTTTGCTCATCAATAATAGATGTTAAAATGTCAAAGTGTTCAGCATCCTCACTAGTTGCGGCATCCATACACGTTTGTGAGCACACTATAAAACTGTCTTTAATTATTTGGTACTTTCTTTTTGTGCGCGTCCAGCAACTTTTGTGTACCAAGATCTTGCAAACTATGCAAAACCAAGATGTTATATCCTTATTTCGACAACACCCAAATGATGACATTTTTTAAATAAGTACCAGTATATTATGTTATATTGTTATAATTTTAACACTATATATACCAGTTCTACTGTTTTAATTTTGAAGATAAATATAAAGTTTTTTGTTTTAACAATACACAAATAAATGACATTGAATTAAATTACAATTATAAATCATGTAAATCGCGTTCTTTTTACAAGATAGTAATATTTTCAGCAAACAAGCCAAAATCCTGACAAAAATATTATTTTTGGGAATATTCTTAAAAATAACTTGATTATCACGTTATCATTGGAATATTATTATCTTATTACCAAAGAAATATAACTATCACAAACAGAAACTCTTAAAGAATATTCAACAAAAAATAGGTCTGTGACATTCCTGTCATATTCGCAATAGAATATTCCAAAAATCACTTCGAGGGAATATTCCTACAACATGAATATTCCTCCAATGTTATGTGGGTAGAAAGCGCATTTTGGTGGCTCTTAAACAACCTCGGAATGAAGTCGAATAGTTTATATCCTCATTGGAATAAGGGAGCGCCAGAGCACGACAATTTTAGATGCTGCATTGCAAGTGCCTATACGTCCCGTCAGAATTCCGTCGCTATCACTTAGCGGCCAACTGTTTACCGCCACCTCTTAGTTTACTGGGATAGGGTGAAGGGTTGTGAAGATTTGACAAGATTATATAAGTATTAAAGTCTACCAAATAGATAAGTACCAAAAATATTTTACAAGCAAAATGAGAATTTAAAAGATTTTATGTACACTTGATTTAAAAAAAAAAACGTATACATGCAGTCACAAAATTGACCTTTCTAAAAGTGTATAATATATACGGACTACAAGCTAAAATGCCTAAAAACTTCAAAAACGACAATTTGTCATATGTTTCAAAAAGGTCTCTAAAACTGAAAATATTTATATTTTATATATAAAGGCAACCTTATTTTTATATTAAATTTTGCATAATACTAAAAAATCAGCAAAAATAATGTTTTAGTAAATTCTTTAATGAACAATATCAAATTATCACTCGAGTAACGGACGAAGGCTGTTCTATAAAGAGGGCGATAACCCATTTTGGAGTTGATAAAATAACAATAATACAATGGAAACAGCGTTGGATTCAAAACAATTCGACGAATAGGAAACTTGGATTAGAACAAAAACGATGGTAAGCTTAATACTAATTATTTTTACTTAAAAAAGAACTAAAATAAATAATTTGATATTTAATAGGATCACCATTTTTCTCTATTACAAGTCTGGGCATTGAAAAGGTTAAATTTTGAAAATACTGATGGTCTTCTGAGAGCTGATCCAATGCGCGATAAATAGCATCGCTTAACTCTTCAGCATTTCGTGGTCTTCAATTCCTTTGGTATAATATTTTAACGACTCGACCCCATATATTTTCCATTGGGTTAAGGTCAGAGCTGTGGGCTGGCCAAGGAAGTGTTTCTATATTATTATTCTGAAACCATTTGCGAACAACATTAGCCGTGTGTACTGGACAGTTGTCCTGCTGATAAACGAAGTCATTATTTTCATGTAAAGCCTGCACAGATGGCAGTATGACGTTTTCAAGGGTTTCAATATATCGTTCACTATTGAATCTTCCTTCGATTCTCCAAAAAAAACCTAAACCTCTAGCACTAAACCAGCCCCACATGTTTACAGAAAAATGTCCAGCTTTTTTAATTTGGTTTGTATATTCGGGTTCAAGTCCAGAATTTGATGGACGATAAACTAAAATTCTTCTGCTGCTTGAAGATTGAAAAATTTTTGTCAGTAAAAACCACCCTCTTCCAGAAGTCATTATCACGAAGAACGTTGTTTAGTGCAAAAATCACTCTGGCCTGTTTTTGTTCTTGTGTTAGAAAAGGCTTCTTTGCAGCAACTCGACAAGAGACTTCTGATTTCGTTACTCTTCTATTTACTATTGCTAAAGAAACCGGAAATAATGTGACATTAGCTGCTTCAACCGACGTTGAAAAAGGATTTTGTCTGAGATGGTCAATAAGTCTCTCATCTTGCACTTCAGAACTTACTTTTGGTCGTCCTGATCCATCTTTCCTATCCGTAGAATTATTTTCAATCCAGCGCTTTTTCCATCATATTATCGTCATTTTATCAACTCCAAAATGGGTGGCCGCTCTTCATATAGACCAGCCGTCGTCTATAACTTGAGTGATAATTTGAACTTTTGTAAATGTTGATATCTGTGGCACTTTTAAGGATGTCACACTGAATTTTAAGCTGTCAGGCATACTAAGCTGGTGGTGCCTTATAATAGTATACACCACGATACACTTAACACGGTATGCTACTATTTAGCATAGCCCTATATATTTAGGCTATGATTTTAGGAAACGCCATATTTATAAAATATAAATCTAAAACAAACGCAGGTCAACCCGTACAAACCAAAAAATATATTAAACGCGCGGCGGACCAAAATTACATTAAGGAAAATTAATACCTTTTCTATGGACATGTTTTGGTATCGGGGTCACAAAGTGACGTCAGGCCGAAATGCGCATTGTCATACCGTGTTAAGTGTATCGTAGTATACACTAATGGAAAGCTAAATTTTGGTGGCATAGGCAAAAATACATGTATGAGTTTTTTTTAAATCAAGTGTACACTCTTAGCGAAAAAAAAGTAGGACACGGAATTGAAATATGGGTAAGCATAACGCCCTATATTAATGAAAATCTACATTGTTATTCATTTGTTAGTTAACCTCTCGTTATTTACCTTGATAGATTTGACACTTGTGTTTGTCATAATAGTAAATAAATCAAAGGAGAATGGTGGCCAAACCAATAAATATCTGAACGTATAGGGTGACATACTAAAAAAAGCCATGTCCTATTTTTTTTTCGCCAGATCTGTACCTATAAACATAATTTAAAAATAATATATAATAAAGATTTAATGTAAACTTGTCAAAACAAAATCTGCTTAAAACTACTAAAATCATGTGGATTTTCTCATGTAATCTAGTGAAATCTGATGGAGAGTGGATCTTTTAAAAACTGCTGAAAACATATGTATTTTCATAAAACCTTGTGAAATCTTATTAACTTTAATTTAAATTTTTGTTAAAATCTTCTCAAAACTTAACAAAACCAGTGGAAGTAGAGCCTTTAAAATACTGGGAAAATCCTATTAACTCTTATCATAAATTCTTCTAAAAACTTTTCAAAACTCATGATGAAGTGGTGTTTCATAAACCGCATGAAATACCGACCAGAACTCGTGAACTTTCACTAGTTTCACTAAAATTGTATGACTCAAAAGTACAAGGGATAGACAACATAAAGAAAAAAAGGAAAAATAATATTGCCATCAAATTCCTAACCTCGAAGGCAGCAAACGAATTTCTATAGTATATTTCCTAACTAGTGCTGAAAGTGCTACTTTTACGCACGAGATTGCAGTTGCAATTGCAAGCAAGAGCGGAAAAGACACTTTCAGCACGTGTTAGGAACGCTATTTTTTCTACTAGCGTGAGGAAAACGTAAAAACAAAATTTTAGGTTTTTTTATTTTTTAATAAACAATACATTACTACAACACTATACTTGCTACTCGCTACTTATTATTAATATTAATGGTAAACGTACAATTTGTCGCATTCTGCAGATTAATAGCGGATTGCAGTAGTTTTTTTGTCGTGGAAATATTGTCTGCGGAATCTGCTTCAACAACCTCTTGAGTTGGTAGTTCGACCACAGCAAAATTTTTTGCTGAAGATGAAGTGCATGGAACATGGACATTTTTCTGTGCAGTTCCGTGGATTCTTCCAGATATCCTTCAGCCACCGCAGTTGACTTCCAACAACCTAATCTTTTTATGTTGGTGATTCCCTCTCCACTATCTGCCAACATCGTGGCGGATAATCGCCGGAAACTATGGCCCGTGTGAAGTTCAGGATTAGCAAGTTTCAGATAACCCGCGATTTCTGATGGATATTTGCCAAATGTATTTATTTCAACACATTGGATGGTACATGCACCTTGTCTATAATTCACAAAAAAATCTCTTGTGAGGAGTGGCAGGTTTTCGAAGATTTGCGTATTTTTTGTAAAGCTCTAGATATTTTCCGTTGTTTACCTCACTCGAAATGACAAAACTTCTGCTGATGTGATTCTTGCTATCTGATATCTTTACAATCACGAGTCCCTCCATTTCTGTAATATAATCTGTTGTCATTTTTGCGAGTTCAGCACGACGACATGCGCCAGCCAACCTGAAAATAGTTGCCACTTTTATCATAAGATATGTGTCATCTGGTGCTTCACGCATAAATTTAAAAATTTGTTCCTTTGTAAACATTTTGGCTTTCTTGGGTTGGAATCCTACGTTTTGTTTTTTAAGGTAAGACGTGAGCCGAAAATATTTGGCAATGTCGACATGTTTCTGAATCTTAATGACATTTTTGAGCATAGAATATCTGGACCACATAGTGTTAGGTCGGCAAGTTTTGCTTGAATGCGTAAAATAAGCCAAAAAAAACTTCTTCTTTTAAACTTTTTACACGCTGGCCGTCGCACCACTTATTGAAAACTAGATATTATTTTTCGTACCTTTCTTTAGATTTTTTGGGAAGCAACTCCACATTGTTGGCTGCTTGTAGGATAGACTGAGGCAACTCTTCATCCGATGAATTCATTTTGCTGTCCTTTACGAAGAAAATGTCAAATCCGATTGGATTATTAAAAATTGACGTTCTTCACTCTGACGTTTTTTGAGTTGTTGATGACTCGTTGGCAAGGCGATAAAATTGAAATTTTGATATGACATGGTATACGGATTGCTGTTTGTCAGCGACTTGACAGGCCAAACACTAAGCCCATTGAAAAAATTTATAGATGTAAGGTACTAATTTTAGACATTTTCACTTTTCCGCAGTGCGGAAAAGTGCCACTTTCAGAACTAAAATGCGTGCGGAAAAGTGGTGTTTTCCGCACGCTAGTAGGAAAAAAAATGAAATACTTAGCAAATAAGCTGATCTTATAGCATACATTCCCAAAAACTTAGTAACTTGTAAAGGGTTGATAAGGACATGCCAGAGAATATTTCAGAAGAAGAAATTTTTGCAAGAAGCGATAAGCGGTATGAAATTGTAGGTTTAAAAAAAGAGGGGAACCCCAGAAAAAATATGTTAATCACATTTACAGGTACAATCCTACCACAAGAAATCAAACTCCAGTATGCTATAATGAATGTAAAGCTGTGAAAAATGCTGGAGGTTTGGGCATGCAAAAGACCAATGCAACAGCCCTCAACCTAGATGTCTTCGGTGTGGTGATGAGGATCACTCAAGAGACAATTGCACCTCAGAGGAAAAATGTCTACTAGTAACACAGCGTGCTGTAAATAAGCTGGGATAACGTTTCCTCAGCAAAAAAGATAACAATAATGCTTTTGCTGTCTTCTGCCACGATGTTTTGAAAACGACATGAAAATGTTGTCACAGCTATTTGGAGGAATATTTTTTTGTCTGTGACAACGTCTACGGCAGCTGAATATACAGCATTTTAGAACATGAAAGCAATGTTTTTTAAAATAGCAATAAAATCAA
Source organism: Oxystoma pomonae (assembly GCA_963921995.1). Lineage (NCBI taxonomy): Eukaryota > Metazoa > Arthropoda > Insecta > Coleoptera > Brentidae > Oxystoma > Oxystoma pomonae. The sequence continues at coordinate 28,922,070 of OY998169.1, forward strand.
AATTGTCCGCCAACATAACCCTGCCAAAAAAACCGCATAAAAACTTGTCAAAAGTGATAACATTTTCATTAGATTTTATGGGATTTTATAAGGTCTAAGAGACTGTATGCGGCAAAGATTGTGACATGTAAAAGCTGACAAGGTTTTACGAGGATCAATGTAGAACAGTTTTTTGACTTCTCAAAATGGGCAAGAGTTTAAAAGATTTTATAAGAATAAAAATTTTAATTTTTGGGTGTTGCTAAGATTATATCAGGTTATATGAGCTTGAACTTTTGACCTGATTTTATCCGCAAATAATGTTCTTATTTCTACAATTTTTGACAAAATTTAACAAGCACGAGTTTCTACGAGATTTAATAAGGAAGAAAAGTATGGAGACTTTATAAGTTTCTATTGCGGTTTTACCAGCACATTATTTTAAAAGATTTGACGAGCATTATAATTCATTGTTTTACCAGATTTTATAAGTTTACATTGCACCAAAATGGCATTATTTTTTAAAAGCTTGACGAGTATTACAAATTAGTATTTCACAAGATTTTATAAGTTCCCATTGTAGTAAAATGACACAGGTTTTTTAAAAGATTTGATTATATTACAAGTAAATATTTTACAAAGTTTTATCAACATTAATAACCAGGAAGGAACAAAAGTATGGAGGTCCCCTGCCAAAAAAACCGCATAAAAACTTGTCAAAACTGATAACATTTTCATTAGATTTTATGAGATTTTATAAGGTCTAAGAGATTCTTTGCGGCAAAAATCGTGACTTGTAAAAGCTGACAAGCACGAGTTTCTACGAGATTTAATAAGGAAGAAAAGTATGGAGACTTTATAAGTTTCTATTGCGGTTTTACCAGCACATTATTTTAAAAGATTTGACGAGCATTATAATTCATTGTTTTACCAGATTTTATAAGTTTACATTGCACCAAAATGGCATTATTTTTTAAAAGCTTGACGAGTATTACAAATTAGTATTTCACAAGATTTTATAAGTTCCCATTGTAGTAAAATGACACAGGTTTTTTAAAAGATTTGATTATATTACAAGTAAATATTTTACAAAGTTTTATCAACATTAATAACCAGGAAGGAACAAAAGTATGGAGGTCCCCTGCCAAAAAAACCGCATAAAAACTTGTCAAAACTGATAACATTTTCATTAGATTTTATGAGATTTTATAAGGTCTAAGAGATTCTTTGCGGCAAAAATCGTGACTTGTAAAAGCTGACAAGCACGAGTTTCTACGAGATTTAATAAGGAAGAAAAGTATGGAGACTTTATAAGTTTCTATTGCGGTTCTACCAGCACATTTTTTTAAAAGATTTGACGAGTATTACATGCAAATATTTTACAAGATTTTATAAGCATTAACAAGCAGGAAGAACAAAAGAATATAGTTTATTCGGTTCTCCAAGCACTATTTTTTAAAAGAGACGAGTATGACATGCAAATATTTTAAAAGGTTTTATAAGCACGGATACTTTGCGATTATTCGACCAGCACAATTTGCAAATATTTGACAAAATTTGAAATAGAAAAGTATGAATACTTTATACGTTTCTATACTACGGTTCTACCATGGCAGATTTTTTTCAAAAGGTTTGACGAGTGACGACCCTTACAATACTGGACGTCCTTTTAAGTTCGCATAGGTCGGGGATATTCCAGCCCTGCCAAAAATACCGCATCAAATCTCTTGAAGAAATTTGACAAGATTTTACCAGGTATAATATGTTTTTAACGCGGTGTGTGAAACATCCCTTATAAGATCTCTTAATATCTTGTCAATTCTGCAGTGCCAAAAATTGTTTCTCGTGAAAATGTGGTGAAAGCTGATCAGTTTTCACAAGTTTTCATGATGCAAAAATCTGACTGGTGAAATCTCGTCAAGCTAATCAAATCTCTTAATTAATATATTCTGTTGAATACTTGAACAGGTTTTAAGAGTTTTGATGCGGTTTTTTTTGCAGGACCTAAGTGCTTTCCCGGGACGTCTTAATCAGGCTATAAAAAAAGTTCCGGTGGAACCTTCAAAAACGGTTTTTAAAGAGTCATACACACGGTCAAGAGGTATGTTAATTGAGGACTCTATAGGTCAAACTGTGCATGTTTAAAAAACATCCAGTAAAGTACGTTAAAAATACATTCATTTTGTAAGAGAAAATTAAATAAAAATATATATTTATGTGATGAATGTTAATGTACCTACCTACCTATCTAAAACATTATTAATAAATATTTAAAACATAGTAAAATAAAAAAAAATATGACTCGACCGGGATATGAACCTACGAAATATGTGTATTACTAGGCTCTAAGTAAAATAGTACAAGAGCGCAACTATTTACACCATGGCTACCATGAAAGTAATTCGAAGACGCGCGCTTCACAACGATAGCTACTAGGCGCTTGCATGGCATGACTGACAATGTTCGGGATCATTCGTTTCATCGCATGCCTTTTGCTCTGGTCAGTTTTTTGTGCCAATTACGTAGTAATCGTTTCTATTAACTACATAATAATCACGTGACCTCGGTACTGATCGTGTTGGTTTGATTGCCAATCTATCAGTCACGCCATTTTGTATGGTTTTATGGACGTATTTTTATGCTGTCAGTGGATGGAGGTAACGCTAGGTATTTTTTTTAGAAAAAAGTGTTTTTAGAGGTACGTACACTAAATATTATTTTATCCTATTTATTATTTTTATTAATTATGGCTGAACACCGTAAACTTGCAAATTATGGGATTCAAGCGACAGAGACAGGATGACCCTGAAAATAAAGGCTTCATGCCTAAATTCCTTTTTTGTACTGTAACTTTTTCCTTTGGCAATTATTAAATCTCATGTATTCAAATGTAGGTATTCATGCTTGTTCCTTTTCCGTATCTTTTTCCGGTAATTATGCAGTATACGGTTTTCTGCCATTTTTGGTTTTTTATGATTTTTTTTTTGTGGGAGCACCTACTACCCCACAAACAATGCCGGCATGGCAAAGTGCCTTACAAATATTGGCATTTATTGGCAATGAGAATTTGACGCACGGCAATCTGTGCGTTATAAATACCTTAAACACTCCTGTGTGAGCCACCGGCCGAGCGACGGCAACGAATACGTTTAAAATGATGGCAAATACACACTTAGCATGGTTTAAATGTAGAGGAGCACTGCATACTACATACCGGCATTGCAGGCAATATTGGCAAAAAATGTATGGGGTGATTCACCATATTTTTCCCACTACATAGCTCATTTATTATTAGAGATAGAAAAATAGTTTAAATACAAAAGTTGATTAGTTCTTCACAAATTTTAAGAAAATTCAATAAAAATTTTCAAAATGTCAAATTTAGACTTAGACATCAACTTTCTTATTTTAAATTGAACACCCTATATATTTTTTAAAATTTCGGTAGATCTTGTAGGGTTTATCTGTAGCAGTTCTCGAGTGAAATAAAAAATAATTTGCCATAAAGGCGATGTGTTAGCCAAGGAAAAAGAGTCTAGGTGTTCAACACATTGCTCTTAAGTCAACGTTTTTCTTGAAAAATATACAAAGTGTTCCATTTGAAATAAGAAAGTTGATGTCGAAATTTGACATTTTGAAAATTTTGGTTAAATTTTTTTAAAATTTGTGAAAAACTAAGCAACTTTTGTATTATTTTTTTTTCTATCTTTAAGAATAAATGAGTTATGTAGTTAGGAAAATATGGTGAATCACCCTTACCACTAAGTGCCACACCCACGCAAAAATTAAAAGTTTAAAAGTGCACCTCCTTGATTGGTCGACTCAATAGAGATACAGATGCAAATTCCGATACCACTGATAACTGGCTTTTTCTCCCTATTTAAAGTATTTATGCATAAAATAAAAATTGTAATGATTGTGGATTAAAAATAAAATAATGCACATAATTTACGAATGCACATTTATTTTATTTTATCCTTAAACGAACAAAAATTCCTAGAAAAACCAATATGTAATAAATAAATAAATAAATGTTACTATAAAAAAAACACTTATATACTTATATTTATATCCTAACATGAAGACAGGAATGGAAACCATATGAATAATATTTGTCGTCTTGGTCATGCCAAAGATAGAGGAAAATTCTTTCACAAATTGATTTAAATATTTATTAAGAGGAGGTTTTCCATACAACAGTAAATTGCAACAGGGAAAATTTTATTTAGAATCTTTTTGATTGTGAATCAAAAAAATAAGGTTTGCTTCAGTTGCTTTATAAAAAAATTCCTTGGCCAAAAATTTAAAAACTTAGTACTTCCTTCTTCTTAAGATGAAGATTTATTCAGCATCTTTTTTCCTGGATGTTCTGCCCCCTTTCCAGTCACAGGCACCCCGTAACCAAGCCTTCAACGACAGAATGAGGAAAAGTTGGTTGACTTCTTAAAGGATTTTTTACAGAATCTAAAAAAGTTTCAATTGTGGTAAGTATAGCTGTAAATTATTTTTTTTGGATAAACCAGTATTTTGTTTTAGGAAAAAGTAGCCCTTTTTGCTTAAAAAGTGACAAAATATCGGTTTCTCAAAAAAAAAATTAAAAACTTTAATCTAGTTGTTTTATTGGCAAATTTGCGTTAAAATAAAAAAATAGTACCACAGACGAGTTTTTTCAAAATAATTTTAAAAAAGATTTTAAGATATTAACTAAAGACAGCTTGGTTTCACAAGAAATTTAAGGGTTATCATTCTCTGGGTCAGCAAGAGAAATTTCAGTGTTAGAAAATGACTTGGACGTAGACTGAATTGATGAATCTTTAGATGGCTCGATCCAACACTTCAACTAAAAAGCCAGTTAACTCTTTTTTGATATAGTATCCTTTAGCCTACTATAGAGGCCATAGTGACACCAAACTGAGAGAAAATTAATGTTTTACCTGTTAATTTGGTTATAAAAATGGCGGCAACAGTAGACTAAATGGCACTGAAGGCTGAACACAAGTAGGAGTTAACTGGCTTTTTAGTTGAGAACGGTTTTGCTAGATTACAAAAGAAATTTGTAAATTATTAGTGTCAGTATCGCTTAAGCAATATAGATCATGATGTGACCTTTGATGTTCTTGTAAAGTGGCGTCTAGATCACGATTTAATGCTGGGTTCATACAGGCAAATCAAAATAAAAATTTAAAAAAAAATTATTAAAATTAAAATAAAAGTTGAATGAGCTTATGGGGAACAGTGTAGGCATTTATACAGCATAAATAAAAAGATGAGTAACTTTTAACATTTATTTTTATCTTAAAACGGATTTGAGCATGCTTCTTTGACGCACATAACCTCACTTTCATTTGTTTTTGTAATTTAAATGGGGGTTTTTTGCAGTTTTTGGTTTGTTTTTAACAGATATTATTAAGGAAAACAGCATGATGGAGTTTAGTTTAATTATTTCAACTATTGGTGTCATTCACTTTTGTATACATGTGCAGAAGCTGTTGCTGTTCGGTTCAAAGTTATTATTTTTTATTTTAATTTTTATATGCCTCTAGGCCGACCTTATTTAAGAACAAAAGAATATGAGTACTTACGCAGTATCGGCTTCCGCATCCATGGTGACTTGAAACTGAAACTAAATTTAAGGCAATTTTAAAAGAAAACCTGCAAAACACAAAAAACAAACCACCAAAAGGAACCCATATACGAAGAATCCGCAGAATATTATTAAAATGCGTCGGCAAGTACGTCAAGTTGTCAACCGCACGACAGATGTCAATCACGCGGGAAATTTAAAAAATGCGGCGTTCAAAAGACACGATACCCGGCAATGCATTTGATCGGACCGGAAAGGTGGTTTAGAAATGCATGCAATTTTTAAAGGAACGATTGCGTTTCACTTGGTATGTAAAACACGGTTTTCAGTTATTGGCAAAATAACATAAATTTGCCAATACATCAGTACTAGTAAATAATCATTGGCAAAATAGCGCAATTTTGCCAATAATACTACTGTAGTAAATAACCAATGGCATTCACTTGCCAATATTGCCAATAAAGCAAATACACCTTATCACCTTTCATTGTTTGTAAGGTAGGGTCCCTAGGACCCCAAATCCGCCTGCGCCGGTTGTTTTTTTTCAATTTTTTTTGTGTTTTTTTTTAAAGATTTCACTAAAACAACCCAATCCAACACAGTCCAACCCAACCTATTCCAACCCAACCCAAAACAATTAAAAAAAACACATTACAATCCCCCCCGGCGGCACCCTTTTTTCTCTTAAAAAAAAAATCGGGCGCAGGCGGATTTGGGGTCCTAGGGACCCTAGTAGGTGCCCCCAGAAACAATTTTTCAAAAAAATCAAAAATGGCAGAAAACCGTATACTGCATAATTACCCTTTTTCCTTAAGCCTTAAGGAATGATCTTGAAAGTTAACAAATATACTTTACGGAAAAAGAAATGGAAAATAGTGTTGAACAAGTGCGGCCTGTTAAATATTTGTTGACGTTTTTTTAACCTCAAAATTTATTGTATTGTTTTTTTTGCAAATATTTCAAGCAGTAGTCTTGAGTGCACCTGTTCATTAGTGTGTTTGAAAGTTTGAGACAATGATGTGTTTGAAATTAACTCTGTGTTTCGGACTTCCATTGTCTATATTTTATTTATACACGACGTTTCGATCAGTACAATCTCTGATCGAAACATCGTGTATAAATAAAATATAGACAATGGAAGTCCGAAACACAGAGTTAATTTCTGTTCATTAGTGTTAACATTAAGGACTAACGTTAAGGAAAAGGAATTTTAGCATGAACCAGCTTTTTACTTAAGGAAAAAAACAGTTTAAAGTTAAAGGAAAACGAATTTAACCATGAATCAGCCTTAACTTGTCTGCTGCTGGTACCTCAATTTATTTTGATGATCCTTCTCAATTGTAGAACTTAATGGAAGAATCGAAAATTAATAAGAGGTGGTTGTTCAGGAGGTCTATCCCAACAAGAAAATGACCAGGATGTTATGAATAGTTTATAACTTTACCTTTATAAATGGAGGAAGATATAGTCAAACTCGAGAGTGAACTAGAGAACACAAAAAATACCAAGCTATGGTAAGTTCAAAAAAATGTTCTAGCTCTAGTAATTTAAGCTGGTTTTATACAGGAAAAAATAAAAATAAGAGTTAAACTTATAGGAATACCTGTAAGCGTTTATAAAAATAAAACCTCGGCTAAATAAATAAAGAAAATAAAATTAAAAGATAGTCAACTTCTAACTTTTTAACTTAATTTTATCTGAAATTTTTTTACATATAACCTCACTTCTGATTTCTTTGAAGGTTTTTTTTTTTAATTTAAAAGGAGGTATCTCGGGAGATGTATAATTTTGGTCTTTTTTTGTAAGGTGGTGTATTTTCCTAAAAAGGGTAAGTAAAGTTTTTGACACTAATTAATATGCTGATTAAGGTAGTTATGTGACTTGGACAACCATTTTAGCTTCTGGTGGGACACACCCCTGTGAGTTTTTGTATAAATTTTTAGCATAAATTATACAAATTTCAAATGAAAACAAAAAAAAACTGGTAAAAATAATAAACACCAACAAATGACAGTAGACACATTTTTAATACAGATGTGCCAATTGGTTCAATACTATTCTTATTTGAATTTTATTTCCTGTATAAACCATCAACAAGTTCTTATTTTTATAAACCCAGCTTTACTGAACTTTAACCAGAAGTAAATTTTAGGAAGTCTTTTAAACGCTGGTTCATGCTTTAATTCCTTTTCCTTTTATGTAACTTTTGCTGTAACTTTTATTATTAAATCTCATATATTTAGATGTTGGTGTTCATGCTTGTTCCTTTTTCATATATTTTTCCTTAAGCCTTAAAAGTCAACCAATATTTAGCTTTACAGAAAGAGAAATGGAAAAAATTGTGTCATGTAAGTGCAGCAGGCAAAATTTTTAACCTCAAAATTGATGGTTTTTTTAAACTATTTCAAGCAGTAGTTATTACAAAAATGAATATTGAACATTTAATGCATTTGTGGGACAAAAGAACCCCAAATTTTGTATCTAAACAAATGCCAAAATCGCAAGTTTGCCTATCATTAGTGTCAATTTTGAATTTTAGCATGAACCAGCTTTTTACTTAAGGAAAAAGGAAAGGTTAAGTATTAGATATGCTGTGGCGGTTCTACTACACTTAGCGTTAACGTTAACGTATGTCCGTCTGTATCTCTGTGCTGAAACTCTCTAATGGCTGAAATTCCCTAATATCACGTGCGTGTAAGTGACGTCAGAAGTGTTATGTGATCAAGTGACTTGTGTTCTACAGAGTGTGTCTCTTCGGGGATTCTACAGGGTGCTCTATGTCCAAGGGGGTTGTTAGGGGGTTGCAAAGGGATGCCATAAAGGCCTGTGTGAATAGGGGATGTGATCACGTGACTTATGTTTTTTCTCCTATAGGGGACAAAAGACCTTAGTAGTTTTCTGTGAATATCTCGAGTTGTATGTGATCGATTTAAAAAATTATTTTTTTTGTTAGATTGCTGTGTTCCAATGGGATTTATCCGCACAGGCATGGGGAAGCCAAAAAAGCATTAATGTGCTCGACCTTAGTAGTTTACTGCGAATATCTAAGTGATCGATTTGCAAAATTCTTTTTTGGTTGAATTGCTGTGTTGTAATGTTATTTATTCTTAGAGGGATGGAGAAGCGAAAATGGCATTAAAGTGCTTGACCTTGGTATTTTTTGCCGGATATTTCGCGTTATAGCGATGGGATTTGAAAAATTCTTTGCTAGTATTACAAAGGGGGAGGGCATGGCAAAAAAATTGTATTATGTTCGTGATCCAGCTGCGCAGCTCGAGTTAAAAGGTTTTTATTTTTACGGTAAATAATATTATTATTATATGGATTTAAAATGATCAAAATGTGTGCTTTTGTGAAGACAAAATCGAGTATACTCAAGATAACCCATGACCCTGTTTATCAAGAATTTTAAAATAACATGTTTACGTAAAGCTTACTAATGAGCTAATTTAGAACAAAGACAGATAACATATGAACTTGTTTTTCATAAATTTATCATGATAATAATTTATATATCCAAGACAAAAATAATGATACAATAAAACAAATAATTGGTAAATCTTTTGATTTATTGAAATATCATTTTATAACCATAATTTTTTAACAGTAGTTTGGTAGCCAGATTTCTTGTTTCAACATGTTTGATTGCAAACTCCAACAAGCAGAACTTGCACATTCTTAAGTTGTGGTTTACTTTCCTACGACAAAAAACGCAGTCTTTTTGGATTTAAAATATTAACAAAAAATTATTTTTGATAAAAATATATTTATTAAATAAAAAAAAAATTGTTAAGGGCATATCCTCAAAACAAAATAATTTTTTATATTCAGATTTGGCCTCACACATTTCTGTTAAATTTTCATGATGTTCAACTGACTTTTTACAATAACAAAACATTTTATTGCAAACGGGGCAAAATCTTGAACCAACATTAACAAAATTCATATAGTTATGACAAAAACAGTCCTCTCTTTTACAATATACGCATACATCTTTCTTAAAACTTTGATATCCTGCACCAGTCCTTGAATGTTTGCTTGAATGTCCTTCCTCACCACCACAATAGCCTCTTTTTTCACCTTTAGAAGGCATATTTTTCGAAGTTGAAGGTGAATTTTGTGTTTGTGGATCCTTTGGTAGATATTTTTTCTCCATTATAGTGTTTAAATTGGACTGAAACAAAAAAAAACTATATTTAAATTGTGTAGTTATGTGCGTAAAAAATTTTCTAGTTAAAATTTATTTTTCCTATGTTAAAAATAATAATTAAGTACTCACCCTGGTTATGCTAGTCCAACTTTTAGAAGTTCTTAGTATGATTATTAGGTGCCCTAGAACCGTACAAGATGAATAAAATATGTAGACTGATTAAAAATTCATGTGGAATCTGATTATTGGTATCCCCAGAGTAAAGTATCGGTAGAGTGGGGTAAAAGCTGTCGTTTATTATCAAAAGGACTCAACGCGATTTTTTTCTGTTTGACGGTGTACACTTGGTGTCGGTGGGATTTAATTAAAGTCTGGGAAACTTCTGTGATCTTTTCTTTAAAAAAGCATTCAAGATAGTTGTTAAATGTAATTTTTCTGAGTGAAGCCATTTTTACACCCTTGGTCCTTTTGCTAATGTTAGAATTAACTCAATTTCCTGTTCACAAAACCTTCCTGTCTCAATTTATTTTGAAAACTTTTTAGTTCGCTCTTATTTTCCAAAATTTTCAGACTGTACATTTTTGAGCGCAATCCTACAAATTCTGTCATAATAGCACCATTATTTTCGTCTTTCATAAGACCCAAAACTTTCTTATTTTTTAACGGCATGTTAAAAATATTGTCTGGTGGGTAGTCGGATGTGTCAAATCTGTGAATGTCATTTTTCATGTTTTCGTAAATGTCGTCTACGTGTAAATGATAAATTAAACTGCTCTATTTCCAAACATTTTTTTTATATAATTGTAATGAAAGTCACACAAGAAAGTTTTTGATAAATCCAAAATTGCAAATCCCACATATATAGGCTTATTAAAAATAATGTTGCTTTTAGACATTTCAATTATAACCATATCTTCATCAAATATGGTAAGACTATGAAAATTTGATTTCGAAATATAGGAGCGCGCCCCATAACGTCCAGACCATGTAGTCACCAATTTCACATCCTTATATTTTCTGACATTCTCCATGGTCTTGCCAAATACTGCGTTAATCATTAATTTGAAAAAGTTTTTTTCAAAACTGTTTTTGCCCTGTTGACGCATGTGAATGTTTAAGTCAATATAAGGCTTTAATCATGAAGACTGTTTAAATTTAAGGACCCTATGAATTTTTTTAATTTTTAAACCCAAACCAATGGCCTGTTTCAAGTTTCGATAATGAATAATGTATCGTTCTTTATCATACAGTGTGGTCATTAATTTGGGTAACTTACTTTTAGAATTGGGTGGGACTGGACAGGCAGGAAGGTCCTTATGTACATCAAATAGTTCAGGAGGATAAAAAATGTCTGCTTCAAAAATGTACCCTATGCCACTGTTGTCGGAAATGTTACATATTTCTTCCTCAGTGCATGAACCATTTTCAACCCATTCAAAACCACCATATGGTAACGATAAAGTCATTGCTGTTCCATAAAGCGAGTTGACATCATAATACATCAAATATGACTTTTTCTCGCGTGGGTTGTATGAATCACCCATGTACATTTTGTTGGCTTTGGCATATCTGTTTGAACACTGAGAAACACCACCTCGTATGCCTCTTTCTACAAACATGATCATATCAACATCAATCAATAGTTCCAGTTCTACTTTACATTTTTTTAACATGGCTGAAAAAGCCAAACCTGGACTCGTGACGTAATGAAGGGGATCAAGTTTGTAGGTAGAAAGACATATGGAGCGGAAATTTTCCATAACGTCACTCAATAGGATTATATCGGTGCGCATGTAAAAAAGACTGTATTCCAAAAGCGATTTGATTTTAAAGGTATTCCAAATAGTTTTAGCGCTTTCATACTCAACTACAAACAAACAAACTACTGTAAAACACGTCTTTAGGTGGAAGAACGGTTTCCTGTAGCTTTTCCCAAGAATCCAGATACTCGTAGGGTAAGACACCCTTACAGGTAACCAATTTAAACTTTTCCTCTTCCTTATAAAAACTTTTTGTAATACTTTTTTTGGAATCGTCTAAAAATGAAGCCAAGTCGTCCAATTTTGAAGCCATAAAGCGATAATAATCAATAAATCTAAATTTAACGGAGGTATTTTCTATATATTTTGTAAAGGAAATATACTTCTCCTTGTTTACGGGGAGAAGCTGAATTCGACCTTCTATGTCTTTAGCTAAAGATTTTATAAGGAAATGGCTGTCATATCCTGACAAATTATGGAAAACTACAGAAACACTGTTTGAATCAATAAAATTTAAGTTACACCCCGCATGAGCCGCATCCCGATACCTTCCTGTTAAGTGACAATGGTCCAAATGTTTGACTTCATCCTTTTTCATTGGTTGTTCACAGATATGACAATGGGTTGCACTTTTAAAATGAAGTTTTTCTCCAGTGGTTAACGGCCTTAAGGGTACAATGTGTGAAAAAATTTTATCCAATTTTTCAGCAAAGATTTTAAGCTCTTGAACAAAACGTGAAATGCAATCCTTTCCCACAAACTTATGGTAGTATGAGAGCGAGTCATCATAAGAACATTTCACGTAATATCCAATAGCAAAGGGAATATGATGTTGAGTCTTTTGCGTATTCGATAGCGTTCCATCACTCTCCATTTTCTCCAACAAACATTCTAAATCTGCATAAATAACAAATGAAATCTTCTCTTTATTTTTAAAATCCGTAAATTTTAAAATTTTATTATCGTCACGAGGCATGGTTAGTTTGGAAAAATTTAAATTTCTACAATCTAAATAATGCTTCTCCAAAACAGCTTCAGAAATAAACCAATTTAAGCACCTATCACATACCCATTTTTTATGATTTTTACGACCAATTTGATTGGAAAGCAAACGTGATAGATTTTTTATGAGGGCAAAGTGATAGATGCGTTTTTTTGGTGCTGATAATTTCAAAATCTACCTCCATATCATTCTCGCCATCAATTACGTCATCAGAATCATCATAACATTTTAAAATTAGCAAATTAACCCGTCTGGAAAAGGAAAGGAAGAATTTCACAAGTAAAATTACCACAGTTTATGGGGTTGTGTTGGTTAATATTAACTTTAAGATGTAAAATTTCGTAGAGGGCCCATCCACTATCCCTTTCTTGAAAATCCTCCATCTTAGTTAATATTTTTTCAGCAACTTGATCTTGGTACCATTTTTTTAAATTAGTTTCCTGGTCTATTATGCTGTTTTTTGTGGAAAAAGCCTTCACATCACTCTGTATAGTGCCTTCATGCAACTTTATACAATTTTCCGAAAAAATGACATTAACTTTTATTACAGAAGACTTCAACGCCTTTTTAATTTGTATAGAAAAACTTTTGAATGCCTTTTTAAAAAATATTTTTGGATCTTTGATGGTAAAATTTGTGATAACTCCTGTTCTTATTCTACCACCAAAGCAGGTTTCCACATCTTCCCATGCCAAATTTCTTTTTGAAGATCTGACTCTTTTAGTTTTACCAAAATTAATCCTTTTTTAATTTTTTAAGTAATTTATATAATATTTTAAAAGGGCCAGATTTGCTTCTAGTTTGGAAAAACTCTGTACACAATCAAGCTTATTTTTTAAACAAGTTTTTACGTTCGAAATTAAATTTATAATTAAAAAAATCCAATAATTAAATTCTGCTTTTGTTTTAGTTAGTCTACATACCTTTTCAATCTTTTTAACGGATTCAGACACCAACACATCAAACGATTGAGAACTCATGGTTTTTTAAAACTGTGTCGAAGCTTGAAAATGGAAATGATATCATGCATAGTCAATTTAAGGACTATACAGGTTCTGTTCAAAAATTATTGGTTTAAGTTTTAGTCTGCAAGGTTAATTTCAGAGTGATGATATATTCGTTATGTCGCGATTTTTATTATGCCTCAGATGTCAAATTATATTTTAGACGCATGCGCAGTAATATAATGTAGAATAAAGTACTGTAACTATAGAATGTGTTTCTAGAGTAACCCTGTAGTATTTGTGTATGGAAAATTTATGAAAATAACAAGTTGATCATTTTAAAACGACGCCAGTCAGACTGTAAAAAATACACGAATTTGAACTAATGCGTGACCCACGATTTTGCAAAACAACATGTTTTGAAAGTTTTATAAAAATGTTTTAACAAAGAACAATGAGGATTTTCTGCTGAATACTAATTTAGTTGAACATGTATGTAGTTGGGGTCAAAATTGAAGACCGTTCATTGTTTTATCTCTGCCTAAATCCATATAAATATTTTTGAAGAAGCGTTTAAAATTCATTCAAGTTTTATAACTAGTAGTGTTGATTATAAACAAAAAAACAAAAAATGTCTGCTGAAAGGACAAAACTAATAATAACTAGTTTGGACAAGGTGGAGTGTCCACCAAGAATGGTGTACGTGGTAATGAAAAATAGTTTCAAGTAAGTATTTTTATTTTTTATTTAAAATATACTTTTTTTGTGTGTCAGTTATTCAGTATATAAGATTTTAGTGTTACCAATTGTAGCATAATTGTGTGATTTGAGCCTAATTTTAAGGTTTGTAGCACAATTGTTTTAGTCAAACCTAACAACAGAGCAAGAACATAATTTACCGTATAAAGTTTTTTATTTATTCATATTCATATTTTTGAAATATTTTTAGTGAAAAAGCAAAATTTTCAGCAAAATTGCATATTTTCAAGTGACCAAGGGCACAAGGTTGGCAACACTGAATTTTAGTTACTTTATCTGATTGTTTATTTATAACGTTTTAAAACTGATTAAAATAATTCAAACACTAAAAAGTGTTTTGTGAACGCAAAAATACTGGTATTGTACAGGTAATTAATCAATTTTTGTTTTTGTTACAGATACAAGGTACAATCCATTTCCATGAAAGGGGGACCTCAATTTCTACCCGACCGCCAAAATGATCGGGAGAAAGGGTTAATGTGGAGAACGATGAGGAGTTGCGGTTACTGGAGCAGGCTTCCAGTAAATTCCAATTTAATTTGAACGAAGGTCATAAAAGCGTACCATCAACACCACCACCACAACCACCTCAACAACAACTGGAGCCGGCCTCAAAAAGAAAAAGGAATGCCAGGGTGTTGTCTGATGTGCGGGTGAAGCCAAGGACGAGTCATGAAGATACAGTGGTTATCGATGATGAGGAACATAACCAAATGAAGTTACAAGAGTTCCAGAGGGATTATTTTACCACTTTATTTTAATAATTTTAATATATGTTAATATATATATAAATAAAACAAAAGTATATAAAATTAAAGTTTTTTATTTTTAAACCAATTATTTAACAATAAAACATTTTCTTTTGCACAACCTAAAAAATTATTAAAATGCATAAAACAGTGAAAAAGCTCTTTTCAACTTTTTAAAATTGGGGCAACCCAATTCGTACATATCTATAACATTATTATTTATTAAATTAGTTAACCAAATTTTTTTATCCACTCCTTTAACAAAAACTGTTTTATTTTGAACAACATTGTTTATAAAATGAGCAATATTTTCCAATGGTAAATAGCTAAAGTCAAAAGTGTTCCATTCCAACCCATGTAGATTGTCTGTGTTCCATTGGGCTTGACGTCTAAAGTCTTCATGGAGCCAGGTAGACTTCATGGGTAAACTAACCATATGGTGAGATATTTCATTTATCTCACTGTTGAGATAGCAATTTCTTTGCATACAAAGTCACTATCTTTATATTGGAAGCCTTGCGCGTCATTTTTAAACGACTCTAACGGTGCTGGTTAAGGGGTTGTATTTAACCAATCGATCGTGCAGTATTAACCAGTATGCTACAGCTTTGTCAGGCACAGCTTTTTTCGTTTCAAACTCAATTCTGATATCGACTGCGCCACCTTTAAGCACGTCTTCACTCTGTCGTGAACAATCGATAACTATCAGTGGAGCATTATTGTTAAAGTTTATTGGGTAGAGACAGGGTTCGCTCTGCTCGCAATAGTAGTAGGATTTTATAAACTGCGCATACATTTCATAGAGTATGGCATATTGATTGCTGTCAAAGTCCAGGTTTAAATTATCATAGGGGAAAACCTCAGAGTTTAGGTAAACTTTTAGATTTGTCAGATGCAAGTGATCACAACGACTCATATTTTTATCCAGCATATTTCTTCTGTTGGTTTGAAAACCGATAATAATAAACCGCGATTTTTCTAGTTGATTCGATGATTTTACAGCCCATGTGTGACTAGTAGTGGTTTGAAGTTGCGGATATTCATGCAGCTTCCAGCTTCTAAAGGCAAGATTAAGGTCCCTATCTCCTTCTATATAATTGTAGTTTTACTTTTTGATTATCGGACACTCTAACATAGGGCACTTTCCATAAAACTTTATTCAAAACCACCTTATAAGTTTCCTTTTTATCCTTATTAACAATGAGAGCGTTCAACTCAGAGTTGCTTCTTATTAGTACCAGTTCTTGACCAACGTTTAAAATAATTTTGTGATGGTCTTCAAATACACCCATAATAGCTTTAAGTGGTAAACATGCGTTAAAATTACCAGAGCCATCTAAAAGTGCTGGATTGTCTTTAACTAACCAGCCTGCGTTTAAAAGAGCATTATTATCACTCTCCTTAAATGAGCAGTAACCCTTCATTGTCGATGTAATGCTAGGATTTCTTACACGGTCCACAATCACCCCTCCCAACTCGTAGCGAATCTCATCGAAAAGGTGTGCCAAACCGTTGTTTACAAAGTGCACATTTGTGCTGGCAGTATTATCATCTTTTAGTACCTTGTCCTCAAGGTAAAGAACACTTTGGCTAGGCAAGGTATAGAGGTCTTGAGTTTGTATTGGAATTCTAATTTCATCGTTGTTGTTTAGCGTCGTGGAAGCGTAAGGCTGATGGGTATGTAGTTGATAGCTCACTATAGAATCGTCCAAAATCACATTTTCAGTCACTTTTAGAATATTACGACTCATTTTGTTGTTGTTGTAGAAAAACACCTTAAACTACACCTTAGTGATAAAAATAATCTTCTTAGGTTACAACTTACACGTAGTCTTAAATTATACCAAAATTTTCTTAGTTTTTTTCCTATGATGAATGCTGCTTTTTTAATTTAAATCCCAAATAGGTTAAAAGTGCTTTACTTTGCGGTGTTAGCTCTTTCACTATCTCTCTGCGACTAAATTATTTTTCACGGTATGGTATCCTCTTATAACCCGTTTCCTCGTCGCCCATGAACGGTTGGTTATAAGGGGCAGTAAACGAATCGTGATTATATAAAAACATCATCTTAAAATTGTCTTAGATGCAGTCTAACCGTGATCAGCTCTCCACGAAAATTGGTTTACCGTCCTGGTCTGTTATTTTAAGTAGAATTTCATCAGTATAGTGGGTGTTGATTGGTAGATAAATGACATTTAACGACTTCTCTACTATTTTAAACCCCGGTTCCACATTGGGGTAAAACATATGTAGTATATGAACAGGATTTTCGTTATTATAGGAATTTATAGTTAGATTACATTCCACATAGATGGCGTTCACCTTAAATATGTCGACGGGTATTTTAGATATATGCTTCTTGTCGGTTGAAGAGTCCGTCCACTAAATCCTAATAATTGTCCGGTGGAATTTTTCTTCTCGAAACTAATCTTTTTATTACAGAAAATTTCTCACTGTAAGGTATTGCGATTGGCAGTTATGCTTATTTCAAATTGGTCTTCTTTTAAATTTTCCTTTGAGAATTTTTGTAAAAAATTGTTTATATCCTCTATCTCGTAGGACCCCTCTGGAATCTTAATAATTTTTGTGTTATTATAACAGAAAATATTATTAGAGCTGTCTACATTCGGTATAGAGTTGTAGCATTCGAAATTCAAAAGTCCCAAATCATACTGCTTTTTATCATCCAAAACTATAGGGGGATAAATACTCGTTGAAAGGTATGGTGAAGAGGGTGACGTTTTACCCGACAGTATAAAGGTAAAAGACATGATCTTTACACTTTGAAGGTTTGCTTATAAATAAAACAATGCTCCTTTTATTCTATAAATTTATTTTATTTTAGAGTAAAACAGAAATTTTAAGCATAAATGTTCACAGTTTACAGAATTATAGGTCTGATAGGGGTTATGGTTATAGTATATTTTAACATCACCATTAGACCTGAAGTATTTTACAACCTCCACAGGTGGTTTCAAGTTACCAAAACTGTTAAAATAATGCACATTTTTTCCACGTTTCTTATACGTAGTCCAGTGTGTTTCGGGGCCAGTGCTGTCATCCAAATTAATTATACCCGACTCGAACTTGTGTATTTTTAATGGTAATTCGTTTTTCATAAGAACACCTCTACAATTTTGAATTTTAAGTAATTTTGCATATTTTTCCAAGTCCACGTTAGATAAGGCAATGTTTGGTAGTCTAATTTTTGAATGAATCTAAGTCTTTTTTAGTGGACACTTGCTTTTGCCTAAAAAAAGACCCAATTCTGTTTTATATGGTCTTAGAAACAATTCTTTTCCTATGGCTATCGACTCCATTGTTTGATTGTGACGTCGTGCTTCATCAAGTTGTTGATTGGCAGCCTTGGCATCATTTACAGCTTTGGCCACACCTGCTGCTCCTCCGCTCAGGGCCCCCAAGGCGCTTAATGTAGCCATGATTGGTAAAATTGGAATCAGCCCTCCATTCTTTGGGATTTTTATGACTCTTACTGGTCGTATTTTACCTTTATTCTTTGTTGTTGTCTTTAGTGCAAGTTTTACTGCATTACCAAAATCTTGGGGCTTCTGTTGTTTTAGATTTTCCTTTATATTTTTTACCACTTCCCTGAAACCCACTGTTTTTTTAAGGCGTTTCTGTTTTTTCTTAGTTTGCCTTCTCTTCTTATTTTTCTCTGAAATCAATTTTTTATATTTAGTTAAACTGTTAGACATTTTTCTATTTTCTTTGAAATTTAACGGTGTGTCTTATACCACGGTTTAGATGTGAATGAAAAGGAAATTATATCCACTAAAAATTATATATATATAACAAATTTACTTACGTTTTGACCCCATGCCTAATTTAAGTTTGGTACTCATAGCTGCGGCTGCACCCATGGAAGCCAACTTTTCCTTCCAATTTGCATCGGACGCATGCGTTCTCTGTAAAGCCTTCCTTATTAATATCCTATCGGCTATGTGTCGATTGTTTAAGTCCTTGTAATTTGAATAGGATATGTCGTGTTCTTTACAGGCTTCATCCAACTGATTAATGCCTTTATCTCCCCTAGCTAAACGCTCTTGTAGCTTAGTTCCAGGGCCACAAAAACTAAACCCTGGTAAATGTAGCTCAAACGGCAGTTTATTTATCAAAGTATTTAACACCCCATTGCCTTCATACCGTGGAATACCATAGTACTTCATATTTCAACGTTATAATTAAAACTAAATAAAAATATAAGTGGTTACATTTTTTATGCATTAAGTTTTTGATGGTTGAGTTGAAATGACATGTTTCTTTTGAAAAATGAAAAAAGTTGTAAGACAAAAAGTTCGTTTAAATGTGGATGTTAATGCAAAAATTTAATCTAGGCATGGTTTCTTGCTACCATCTTCTATTCGGTGTCTTATAGTAGGACCATCCAACGTCATGCTTAGTCTTTTAGAACACTCAAATCGGTTGAGATTTGAAAACGTCTACCTGTATTCAAAAAGTCTTTATCAACCGAAATATTTATATCTCGAAGATCTACTGAAACCTCTTAAAGGGGTAGGATACTACGATTTTAACAGTGGAGAAAGCATTATAGCCCCGTCTCAGGCAAAACCAAATTCAGTGTTTATATTTGATGACGTGGCCTGTGATAAACAAAGCGTGATACGTGAGTACTTTAGCATGGGTCGAAATAATAACATTGATTGTTTCTATCTCTCTCAGACATATGCAAAGATTCCAAAACACTTGTTAAGGGATAACGCTAACCATTTAATATTATTTAAACAAGATGATTTGAATTTAAAACATGTTTACACGGACCATGTGGGTACTGATATGACATTTGACGAATTTAAAAACATGTTTATACTGCTGGAAAAATTCATATGACTTTTTAACTGTCTTCAAGGATAGCAAAATTGATTAAGGGAGATATCGTAACAGGTTCAATAATTTCATATATCTATAACAGTGGAAAGCTTTTTATTTTATTTGCTATTGTTTACTCAAACATAAACATTAAAGTAGCCGTTTCCGGTGAAAAGAACTTGAAGAAAAAATTAATTTCAAAAAGAAAAATTATACGTGAAAAGCTAAATTTATTAAAACAAGGACAAATTTCACACGCTAACCTTTTTCTACCGGTTACAAAACATTTGGAGAACATTGAGAGCAGTTTAAAAAATTAGGAAAAAATCAAACTTCACAGAAAAAACTACAAACTCTTAAAACTATAAAAAAAGAGAAGGAGGAGGAGAAAAAGAACGAGGAAGAGGAGAAAGAAAAGGAGGAGGAGGAAGAGGAGGAGGAGGAGGAAGAAAAAATCCCTAAATACACACCTGTATTAGAGCTATTTAAATCAACTCCTCGCAGTTTAGAACCAATCACCCCCTCAAAACGCCCCAGAAAACAGCTTGATTTTTCTCAGAGTGCTGGAAAAATTCCAAAAGAACAGCCTGCGCACAGTTATAATTTGAGAAAAGCCCTACTAAAAGACATCACTCAGAGCCATATAATGGGAGAAGGTGAAAAACAGCGTGAATATGAGGAGGAGCAAAGACAAAGCTCTTGAATAAATCCTTATCGGATTTCTATAATCAGTTTGATCCTTTACCTGCTCGATATATTAGAGACTTTATGGAGGATCCCTTAACAAACCCATTAACCATGGACCCTAAAACCCTTTCAAAATTTCAAGTTAGACGAGATGAAATTGATAACTTCTATATTGGTGACTCAAAAATAAATTTTGATGGACCTAATTTGGTGATTAAGGACCTAAGTTATAAAGGTACTCCTGGATTGTATAAGTTGTTATTTCAAAGAAATATGCCCCAGATATACACAAAATATGATGCGCACGCTTTTAGAGATATCACTACCAGAACTAATGCGAATAGAAAAAAAATTAAATCTACAGGGGATATCGTAACGGACAGTGATTCAAAGAAGTTAAAAAAACTATTTAAAAAACGATCAAACAGGGATGGAAATGGAGTTTTCAAACAAGCCTATAGAATACATATACTGGGATGATCCAAATGAACTTGTCGAGCGCTTGCGTTTATTATTTGCATCTCAGACAGCAGGCCACACAGGTCACAGAAACGAAATTAATTCTATTATTGAAGAGCTAAGGGAAGCTGATATTATCGAGTAAAAAAGATGGTTAACTTTATTACAGATGTCAAACGTCAGGTGGTTAATGAGATACATAAACCGGCTAGGAAAAATTTCACCCGACGCAGAGTAATACTAAAATCATTAAATGATTTATTTCAAGCGGACCTCGTAGAAATGATACCATACGCTTCCGAAAATAAGGGATTCAAGTATATTTTGATCGTATTTAACTGTTTTTCAAAGTACGTTTGGGCTTTCCCTTTAAAAACCAAATCTCAGGCCATGGAAAAAGTTTTTAAGGTGCATGCCCCCATACATCTTCAAACCGATTTGCGTAAAGAATTTTATAATTTTTCCATGGAAAAAGTGTTAAAAAAATTTAAAGCAAAACACTACAGCTCTTATAGCGAAAAAAAGGCACAAATAGTGGAAAGAGTAAACAGAACCCTAAAAAATTTAATGTGGAAAGAATTTAATTACCAAGGCTCCTACAAATGGTTGGATTTACTATATAAAATAGTAAATATGTATAATAATCGAAAGCATCGCACAATAGGCATGAAACCTGCCGAGGTAAAGAAAAAACATGAACAAATGTTGTTAAATACAGCCTATAGTCATATAAAAATGACTTTTAAACCTAAATATATGATTGGAGATCATGTGCGCATTTCAAAAATTCGTGGCGTGTTCGACGGAAATCTTTACTATAAAGAAAATTCAGCTTACGAATCCCATCACATACATATTGGAAGATGACAAGGAAAATGAGATTAAGGGAGGATTTTATGAACTTCAGCTGCAAAAAGTAACGTATCCTGATGTCTACCTGGTGGAAAAAATCTTAAAACGCTCTAAAAATAAAGTTTTTGTTAAATGGTTAGGATTAGATAGTAAACATAACAGTTGGATAGATAAATCTAATGTTGTTTAAAATTAATTTAAAAAATATATTATAAAATAAAAATGTCTTTTATTACCTATTATTATTATGCAAGATTACACAGCATTACTTATTTTTTAGTTATTTTATCATTTTTTTGGGTTTCTAAAGTATTTGGGGGGCGTGTGCTTCCATCCACCGGGTTTAGTAACATCTCGATCCCATATGCATGGAACACAGTAATACTTTTGTAAACCAGTTTTCCCTTTACATTTAGGGCATATATATTTTACGGGTATTGGCATTTTTTCTTACTTCTTTATGCTTTAGTGTTTAAAATCTTACTGATGAATGTGATTTAAATAGAGACTTTCATAATAATAATAATTATACATTTGGCAGAACAAAACCAACCAATTAGTTTTCCTTGGTTGCATTATGGTAAAAAGATTCTTAATAATTCAAATCATTTCAGTTGTAGTTATAAAGCGGTGTAGAACACACGTCTGCTGATTTTCTTTAGAAATGAGAAGCAATGCCAATGCTCCACAAGTATATCATTCCCTTAGGTGTGAAAAGTGTCAGAGACTCGACTTGGTAAAAATTAGCCCAGGCAATAGCATAGCTTCGTACATGTGTGATATTTGTCGAAATTCAAGTTTAGGAAAAAATCCTAAAAAAATACATAAAAGAAAGACGACTGGAAAAGGACAATTTGAATTCAATAATAATAATCATTAGAAAAACATTCTAATATTATGGAAAACTCTCAGCAGGTATTATTGGTTAAATAAAGTTGATTGGGAGCTCGGTGACCTCTTGGAACAAGAAGATTATGGAAAAATTTTCACATGGCTCAGAAGCTGGATTTGTTTCAGTATTCAAACCTGTAAAGATGTTATTGAAGAAAAATTTACACACATTTATCCTATATTACCAAACGAATGGAAGCTTGACTTTGTATATGCCGTGCTGTTGTACACAAAAATTTATCCCAACTATCAGGAATTTGCGAAGACATATATTAATAACACGGTTTGTAAATACGATGGTGTAGATGAAGTGGGTTAACATTAAAATATAATTTAAAAAAAGTGTCTTGTTTTATTTTATCTCCCTCGTATCCCATTTAGTTTCTATTTTGTGTCGCATTTTAAAACAATAGGTTATCCGTCTTTATTCTAAATTAGCTCATTAGTAAGCTTTACGTAAACATGTTATTTTAAAATTCTTGATTAACATGGTCATGGGTCCTCTTGAGTATACTCGATTTTGTCTTCACAAAAGCACACATTTTGATCATTTTAAATCCATATAATGATATTATTTACCGTAAAAATAAAAGCCTTTTAACTCGAGCTGCTATGGTTATAAAATGGTATTTCAATAAATCAAAAGATTTACCAATTATTTGTTTTATTGCATCATTATTTTTGTCTTGGATATATAAATTATTATCATGATAAATTTCTGAAAAACAAGTTCATAGGTTATCTGTCTTTGTTCTAAATTAGCTCATTACTAAGCCTTACGTAAACATGTTATTTTAAAATTCTTGATAAACAGGGTCATGGGTTATCTTGAGTATACTCGATTTTGTCTTCACAAAAGCACACATTTTGATCATTTTAAATCCATATAATAATAATATTATTTACCGTAAAAATAAAAGCCTTTTAACTCGAGCTGCGCAGCTGGATCACGAACATAATACAATTTTTTTGCCATGCCCTCCATCTTTGTAACACTAGCAAAGACTTTTTCAAATCCCATCGCTATAACGCGAAATATCCGGCAAAAAATACCAAGGTCAAGCACTTTAATGCCATTTTGACTTCTCCATCTCTCTAAGAATACCAAAAAACCAAAAAAGAATTTTGCAAATCGATCACTTAGATATTCACAGTAAACTACTAAGGTCAAGCACATTAATGCTTAATGCTCTTTTGGCTTCCCCATGCCTGTGCGGATAAATACCATTGGAACACAGCAATCTAACAAAAAAAGAATTTTTTAAATCGATCACATACAACTCGAGATATTCACAGAAAACTACTAAGGTCTTTTGTCCCCTATAGGAAAAAAAAACATAAGTCACGTGATCACATCCCCTATTCACACAGGCCTTTATGGCATCCCCTTGCAACCCCCTAACAACCCCCTTGGAAATAGAGCACCCTGTAGAATCCCCGAAGAGACACTCTGTAGAACAGAAGTCAGGTGATCACATAACAGTTCTGACGTCACTCACACGCACGTGATATTAGGGAATTTCAGCCATTAAAGAGTTTCAGCACAGACAGACAGACGGACATACGTTAACGTTAACGCTAAGTGTAGTAGAACCGCCACAGCATATCTACTTTAAGATAAAGGAAAAAGTTACGAAAAAGGAAATGCCTTAATTCAAGTTATCTGACACTTGAAATAATTTTGTTCAACATCATTCTCGAAACGTTGAGAGAAGAGAAAAAATTTAAAAAATAAATAGGTCCAAACATGGTCTGATTTTGCTAATTGTTTCGTAAAGTTTGACTGATTTTTAATTGAGTTAACTAAGACTAAGAATGACCAAAAACCTATTATGGTTAAAATCTATTATAATATTATTTTATAAGCTTGGTAATAATATTCAGGAGTTACTAGACGAATACTATCTGCACTTGTAACTGATGATGATAAAATATTCATTGTTAGGGTGGAAGGAAAAACCACCATTCAATTATCTTTCTGTTTAAGATGATAATTGGTGAGTTCAAATGTGCATTTGTGTCTGTAATAAAAAAAAGTTTTGCAACAGGAAAAGTGCTAAACTAAAATTTAATGATATTCTCTTTTTGTATGAAAACATGGTGATTTAATACCCCCTTCCCCAACCTAACCACCCCTTTTTTACCCAAAAGACGAAAGAAACTATATGCAACTTAAATCACTTTTTTTAAATTCCCTTATGATAGATTTTTCTTTCTTTTTGGAATATTTTTTTAAACATTTTTACCTTCTGCTTCACCTAACTTAAATTTTAGTAATTCTGATTCCTTTGATATATTGTGCAATTTAAAAAAAACTAAACGCTTTAATTAGTAATCTTTACCACCTAACTTTAAGAATTTTTAGAGACAACTGAAAACTCAGGACTGTCCTGCAATAAAAAAGCAATAGAATCGACTATTGGAGGTTGGCTCAAAAGGGCCCAAAAAAGGAAGAAGAGGGGAGTGTTAACAGAAGCGGAATAAAACTGAGTAAGTTTTTGATAGTAATAACAAAAGGTATAAAATGAAGTAATAATAAAAGGTTTAAAATAAAAAACAGTCTATTTACGCCAAACTCCTCTCCATAAAAAAAATTTTGGTACTAAATATTTTTGCATGACTATAAACGAGACTATAAAAAATCATAAATTTTGGGACCCTTGCTTTGACTTAAAATGTTATGTAAAGAAGCCCTCAACTGTTATTAAAAAAATTATAATAAATAAAATTGCAGACCCCATTTTTATTTTTATGGACTATTCATCTTCATATAATATGCCACCCCCCTTAACAAAAAAAACACTTCCTTAAACAAGGGCAAAAATTATAAGAAATAAACCCTTTCCCAAAAAATAAATATTATTACACTAAATATTTCACTTAGCATTTAGCCCTCATCTTGATACGTGAAATATCATGAAAACAGGGGTAGATCCAAAAAATTAGTATGATTAAAAGACGCTCCTATTTCTTTAGTTATAGCGCTAGCAAACAGAGCGGCAGAAAGTTTGAATTTTTGTGATGATGCATGCAGCTAAAATATTTTTGTTCAGGTTTTTATTACAAGACTGGAATGGTACTAAATCAAAGAACTGGAATGTTAAGTATACCCACATCCATACCGGTAATCATGTAAGGAAGTTATATTTTTTGAAAATAATTACCTCTTTTAAGATTATTTTTAAAAACTCATTATGCAAGCTCTTTGTGAGTTGTCATTTGTTAATATTACAGTATAATATACAAGATTAAACAGTTTTAAGTAAATTTTTATGTGCAAGTTTATTTTGGAAAAATAATTGGTTTATTGGCTTTTGGTTTCATTGTATCTATATATGGAATATCAAAATACAACTTTTGCATGCAAACTTATTAATTTGGATTGATGGTCCAATATTTTATCAAGGTATTGTTTTAGGTGTGACCCTATTTTAATTTTTTTTGAAGTAAACCGTTGTTTTAAGTTTTAAAGTTTATTATATATTTATCTACTTATAGATAGATTTAGTATTTCGCGAATTTATTTTTTACCTATTTATTATAAGTTATAAAAAGATTTAAGTTCAACATATTTTTCTAAAGGATGGTCAATAAATAAGGGGTAGTAGTTGCGTTGCTAGCTGTTTGTCTTGATAGTTGGAGTGTTTTTAAATTTTTCTTAATTAAATAAAAGATAAATTATACGTTTTTGTTTTATTGCATTTAAACCATCATACAAAATATTTATGAAACTACTGAGTGCAAAAAACGTTTCTTAGGCGTTTTTAAAAGGCTCCTGGGGTGCTTTAAAACGTTCATTGGACGTCTTAACGTTCTTTGAACGTTTTTAAAAGTTTCTGGGACATTACAAAGTTTAAAAAAAATATTGACCTTTTCAATACGCCTTTGAAACGTTTTTTAAACATATACGAATGTTTATTAAATGTTCAATCAGGTCGTCGTCGTCGCATTTGTACACAAAAAGTCCGAAAAAGATTCGCAAAAAGGCCAGGAAAAACGTTCTAAAAACATACATGGATTTGATGAGTATTACAAGTAATAAGTTTTAATATATTTTATTAACCATAATAGCCAGGGGCTCTGAGAACAAGTAAAATATTTTAAAAAAGAATTAACAAACTTTTGTTTTTATTAGAACGTAAGCACAATTTTCCAAAAAATGTATGATCCAAAGAAAATATTTGTTAAAATTTAAGCAACGTTGGCATGCAAGCAGTCTTTTTCAAATTTTACACAAAAAATGACATATTTGATATTTAGACAGTTTTATTTGAAGAGAGATTTTTTGAACATAAAAGTTACGGTTTATTCGAGGGTTTATTATCTATATTACGACATGACCCACTTGTCGTATTTAAATTCTGGTGGTGAAACTCGCCCCTCGAAAGGAGTGTGCCCTACGAAAATTCCAATATAGCCCAAAAGTGTCCCCTTGAATAATAAATTGACGTGTTCGAGGTTTTGTTCGAAATCGTACTCCAAATACTCGAAAACGACTCTGTTTCATTTTTGATGGGACACCCTGTATGACAATTTTTTTCGGCTCGAGAATCATCAAAACAAGCAAAATATTCTCGATTTTATCTATATTTATTTCTTTTTAGGCACTTTTTAAAATTTTTTTTTTTTTTAAGCATATCTTAAAAACTTGTCTTTATTCTTGTAATAATCCAAGTTATTTGTTCAAGAAACTCTTAGAAACTCTTAAATACTCTTAGAAATTGTATTCTAGTCTTGCAAAGACAGATAAAACCTGATCAATCCCATCATAAAATTTCGTTAAAATTCAAGTTATTTGTTTAAGCATCTCTTAAAAACTCTTAGAAATTTAAACCCAGTGTTGTAAAAACAGATAAAATCTGATCAATGCCATCATATAATCTTTTAAAATCCAAGTCATTTGTTCAAGCAACTTTTAGAAACTCTTAGAAATTTTTTTCTAGTCTGGCAAAGACAGCTAAAACCTGATCAATCCCATCATAAAATCTTTTAAGATCTCGTTAAAATTAAAGTTATTTGCTTAAGCATCTCTCAAAAACTCGTTGAAACTTAAACCTAGTCTTGTAAAAACAGGTAAAATGTGATCAATTTTTTATTTCGTCGTAAAAAACCCTAAAATCGATAATAAACACAATAGAGATATTTTGTTTAGTTTCTAAGATATGGGCCTTTGAAAATTGAATTTTTGACATTTTGAAAGCCAGTATCTCGAAAATTAGTAAAGTAAACCTTATTATATGGGGCACCATTGGAAAGAGAATTTCAGCGAGAATTCAAATATGAAGTCAAAATAGGGGGTTGCTATTTAAGGTTCCCAGAATATTTTCCAAAAATAGCCCCCCAGAAAAGGGCTACATAGGGGATTTTACTTTTCACGGTAAATAGTAGTTGGCGATGGATCAAAAACAAAAGTGTATGTTTTAAAGATTATATATTTTTTTCTTATAACCCCTCTTTAGACCAACTGTGCTAGTCTTGCAAAGATCTCGTTAAAGTTAAAGTTATTTGTTTAAGCATCTCTTAAAAACTCTTAAAAACTTAAACCTAGTCTTGTAAAAACAGGTAAAATCTGATCAATTCCTTCATAAAATCTTTTAAAATCTTGTTAAAATCCAAGTTATTTATTCAAGCAACTCTTAGAAACTCTTAAAAACTCTTAGAAATTTTATTCTAGTCTTGCAAAGACAGGTAAAACCTGATCAATCCCATCATAAAATCTTTTAAGATCTCGTTAAAATTAAAGTTATTTGTTTAAGCATCTCTTAAAAATTCTTAGAAATTTAAACCTAGTCTTGTTAAAACAGGTAAAATATGATCAATTCTATCATAGTCTTTTAAAATCTTGTTAAAATCCTAGAAACTCTTAACTCTCAGAAACTTGACTCGAGTCTTGTAAAAACAGGTTAAATCTGATGTCAAGAACAACGAAATTTAACTGGATCTTGTCAAACCTCGTCAAAATCGGATCACTGTTATCACAAAATCTTATAAAATGTTGTCAAAACTTTTAGGGTTCTCGTAGGTTTTTAGAAGCCAAAGGTGTATCCTACTCCTCATAGAATCACATAAACTTTATCAATCAGTAATCCAATGAAATCTGATAAATTCTTATAAAAATTCACAAGACTGCTGTTGAAAACTTGTGAGGTTACAATATATTTTAATCAGCCACAAATTGTTCAAAGTTATATAAGATTTCACCTGACAATGGTGTTTCACAAACCGATGTTAAAAACAATTGAATCTCGTCAACTTTGACCGTCGGATCCTATCAAAACTTGTCAACTTTGACGAGTTTTTTTTTTGAGAGTTTTGATGCGGTTTGAGATTTGACCATATTTATGTAAAAAAGATTATTTTTTCACAAATTTTTGAGAGGTTATATTTCGCCATAATGTAAAACATGGCCGCTCGCCCGCCCGTGCAACCAAACAACATTTTTATTTTGTTCGTTATCGCTGTGGGCTCACGGTCCCAGCCTAGCGGTAAAGGGAGCTTATTCTCAAATGCTAAATAGCATTGAAAGCAGCTGCATTTTAAGAAAAATTGCACGAGGATACAACAAATAACTGCCGTTGCCATCTTGGCATTTTTTTCAGTTGTGTTTTAAGAAAAAAAAATAAAATTGCAACTATTTTGTTAGTTAAGTTTTAGCATATTTCTAGGTATAAGTTTTACCTTTACAAGTTGATTAGCTAGATGATATAACGGTAGAAGCTATTTTGAATGTAAATTTAGAAGTCAAACAATTTTAACAGCCAAAATTTTATTTTAAAGCAAAAGGAGAGCTGTAAAGTCTATATTGTCGAAGCTGTGTCACTTGGGCAGGTAACCATGAGAGAGATTCAAGAAAATGTCCAGAATTCTTACGTCAAAAAGAAATTAAAGGACCATGGTAGTGGACAATGTATCCTACTATAATAAACACCCAAAAAGAGGCCAGATTCAAAACACTCAGCAGTTAAGCCCCATAGGGCATATAATTAATATTAGCCCACAGGACTTCCTAGCTTGAGAAATAAACCCTTAGAGGATATCTCCATATCCCATAGATCAATAATGGTTGATTCAGACACTCAAAATAGATCGCAAGTCTAGCAATCCTGCGCTAATACACTTAAAAAAAGGAAAAACACCCAGCCTTTAACCCCAGAGCTGGGATATCATAAAAAAAAACAGCATGAAGCTCTCTTATTCCCGCAATCTACGAGAACCCAAAGTTCACCATTGGCAATGACACAAATAGTCAAAGAGATCTTATCACAGGTGGAAACTAAGACTTTCTCAAAAACAGCAGAAATCACTATTAGACGAATTGCAATCAGCAGAAATTAACAAAATAATCCTGGGTGACAGACCCATATTTAATGTGAACAGTATGGATGACGATTCCACAATACCAGATGTTATAGTCTTACCTATAAATAAATGTATAATTATATGATCCGCTAGAAGAACGGATCTTCTGATTAAATTAAATATTTTTGATGTTTTCTCTTATCAAATTTTTATGGACCCTTTTCTTTTTGTTTTTTCTTGACCTGCCTACTTGATATGTGACCTGCTGGTAACTACAAAAATAAAGGTCACTAAAACTAAAATTACTGAAAGTTAACAACAATTACGAAATTTTAACAATCTAAAACACAAAGACGTGCAGTAGGTCTTCTTAATATTACTCCTGTGGCTAACTTCAAAGCAACATTTCGGATTCTTCCATCTCGTCCAGGAAAAACTTGTACCACTCGACCTTTGGGCATTCAAAGAAACGTAGTAGTAGAAATTATTAGGAGATCGTATCTCTGTGATATAAGATATGGGCCGTCAAAGACGTGTGTCTGAAAATGCACCTAATTCCATTTTTCCTTATAACTAGAAAAGTTTTTAACCAATTTTTATAATTTTGGTCTCGATCGAAAGAATATTGAATGATCTAAAGGCACCTGTCAGTTTTTTTAAATTTGACCAGAGGCGTACCTAGGGGGATAAAACACTTAGATAAATCATAAGAGTGTTATTTGACCGACTTTTTTTTTTAGAGGAGTGAAGGGGGGGAAGGGCATAAGAATCAAATTACCATTAGAAGATAGTATGTCTGCGATAGAAGATATGGGCCATCAAAGAAGTACCTATGTCTTATAACTAGAAATGCTTTTAACCAATTCTCGTAATTTTTGTTTCAATCGAAAGAAAATTGAATGCTCCAGATAGAGGCATCTGTCATTTTTTGAAGTTTGACTAAAGGCGTACCTAGAAGGGTGCTTTTAAAATGTTGCTACTTATTTTTATAATGTAAAAATGGTTTTTGAAAGTATATGTGCGTTATTTTACTATTTTACTATTAGGAGGGAGGAACTGGTAACCATGTAGTTCAAAGGAGAATATAATGTAGGTATAAGTTTGGTATCATTTTATAAAATAAAATATTTCTTTTTCTTATACTTTTCTCATTTAGGTAGGGTAATAGTGATAAAGTATATTTTAATAAGTCAGTGATATGAACAGTGGCGTAGCTATCTTCTAAATTATTGGTGAAGTACTGAAGTACCTGTATACAAATATTTTTTTGATTTGATTTGATTTTTTAATGATAGAGCCAACCATTGGATTCTTGTAGAAAAATTGACGTTATAAAAGTCGTGTTTCGTTACCTATGTGGAGCGCATCGTCCACGATAAGTGACCTTAGTAGTAGTAGGTTCTTCTTTGGAATGTTATAAACAATATCAAGCAGG
This sequence comes from Oxystoma pomonae, assembly GCA_963921995.1. Classification (NCBI taxonomy): domain Eukaryota; kingdom Metazoa; phylum Arthropoda; class Insecta; order Coleoptera; family Brentidae; genus Oxystoma; species Oxystoma pomonae. The sequence continues at coordinate 28,953,469 of OY998169.1, forward strand.
CCATGATATAAAAAAAAATTGTCATCATATCATCATAAATGTCACTCACGTTCTAAGAGATTACATATATTCTTACTTAGCTTATTAAAAAGCTATTGATATAAGTAATGGCTTTTCGTTTGCGTTGTTATATTTTCAATGATAATTTTCGCATGAATCTTTTGAGGCATTTGAATGACGATCGTAAGATTGAAATCTCGACACGATATCGGTGCACATAGGTAACGATACACGACGTTTATAATTGTTAGAGATACATAGTACGCCATCTATTAGTGCAATGGTAAAGCTTTCTTTGTATGTTTAGTTGCATACCCTTTTTGGTAGTAATATTTTTGATAGTTGGCAACAATGATTACGTGTGTGAATACCCTTGTTAATAACGTAAAAAACCAATGCCGTTTTAAGTAGTTTTATAGTAAAATAAATACCAGTTAAAGTTTCCGTGAGTTTATTATTCTACTGCGACTATAGACTATAGGTTATGGGCCCAGGGTTCGCGTAAAAGCATAAAAACGGAACTTTTTCGCCGGCATTGACTGTGACGTCACCACGTTTTACCGCGCAAAAAACACCGGAAGAATTTTCGGGAAAAGTCGCTTAAAAGGCATAAAAAAAATAAAATAAAACCAAAAATGGTCGAGTTTAGTGCTACATTAAAACTGACTGGTGATAACTGGCAAGTATGGAAATTCAGACCACAATAATATTAAAAGGTCGTGGCTACTACGAAATAGTGGATGGATCCAAGGCAAAACCAGCACAGTCAGGGGATGACCTCACAAAGTGGCTTAAAGACGATGCTAAAGCCCAAGAGCTCTTAGTGACTAGAATGGAGCAGAGCCCCCTAAGGCACATATTGTCATGTGAATCATCAAAAGATATGTGGCAAAAGCTTAAAACAGTATACGATAAAGAATCTACTGTAAGTATACATCTTCTTCAACAAAAATTCTTCATGTTAGAGTTTCAAAATTCAGTCTCAGAGTTTATGTCACAAATTGAAGAAATTAAGACTAAACTGAGGGCAGCAAATGAGACATTGTCAGAAAAAATGATTATTACCAAAGTTCTAATGTCTCTCCCAGAAAAATACAAACATTTTCGGTCTGCATGGGAGTCTGTCCCCTCAGATAGTCAAACTCTAGAAGAACTAACATCTCGTCTACTTTTAGAAGAAGAAAGGTGTAAATCACAGGAAAGTTCAACCGCTTTGGGTGTAACAACCAATAATAAAGGTCAAACAAGATCAAGATGTCATATATGTTCAAAATTTGGACATCTTGCTAGAAGTTGCTACTTCAGGAATAAAAATAAAAACAATGAAAATACCACAGACAGCACTGATAATAAAAATAAAAAGTTTTGTACTTTTTGTAAAAAGAAAAGTCATAATATAGAGACGTGTTGGCTAAAGAAAGGCAAGGATAGCTGTACAAACAAACAAAATGGAGAATCAGACACAAATGCGTTTATGGTTTTCTCAGGACAACAAAAAACAGCTGATTGGTGTTTGGATACAGGTGCAAGCGAGCACATGTCATGGGACAAAGATTGTTTTGAGAGCATAAATAAACTAAAAATGAAAAGGCTAGTTCAAGTAGGAAATGGGCAAAAACTAGAAGTGAAAGGCATAGAAAAACTGACCTTGTGGGCATACAATGGGCAAAAATTAATAAAAACAACATTGTCAGATGTTTTATATGTGCCTGAGTTAAAATTCAACCTATTTTCATCAGGCTGCGCCCTTGACAAAGGTTACCATATGTTATCAGATAATGAAAAATGGCAGTTTGTTGATAAAAATGGTGACATAAGGGCACTAGCTACAAGGGTAAACAAACTTTATAAAATGCATTTCACTACAATAAATAAAACAGAATACAACCCTTCTACCTGTTTTGTTTATGAAAATCCAGAGCAAAATACTCAAGAAAACAGCTGTTCTTCAGAGCATGACCCACTTTGCATGAAAATCAATACAATAGACACCATAGTGGAGTGGCATAACAAGTTGGCATATCAGCATTTAAAACATGTTAGAGAGTTTCTAAAAAGAAATAATATAGAGTTTCTTGAATGTGACAAGGACTTTGTGTGCAAGCCATGCCTTGCAGGAAAACAGCATCGCCTAAGCTTTGAAAATAGCAACTCAAGAGCCACTACACCACTGGAACTGTTGCATGCAGATTTATGTGGCCCCATGGAAGTGACATCCCTTGGTGGCGCACGCTATTTTCTATTGTTCAAGGACGATTTTAGTGCATATAGATACGTATATTTTCTGCAAAGCAAATCAGATGTTAAAAAATGTTTGGAAAAATATATAAACTTGGCTGAACGAGAAACAGACTGCAAGATGAAAATTCTGAGGACAGATAATGGCTTGAAATTTGTAAATAAGGAAGTGACAGAAATATTGGGCGGAAAAGGAATAAAACACCAGAGAACCGTAGCATACACCCCAGAACAAAATGGTCGAGCTGAGCGGGAAAACAGAACCTTAGTTGAGGCTGGACGAACACTATTAAGCAGCACTGACAGGGTAGATAAAACTTTTTGGGCAGAGGCAATTAATACCGTAACATATATTTTAAATAGAACAGGCCCGAGCCCTCAAAGGTTAAATAGTCCGTACAAGCTCTGGCATAAAAAAGATATAGAGTTACTCAACTGGAAAATCTTTGGCAGCACTGTGTCCGTGCATGTACCCAAAGAAACTAGACTAAAATGGGATGTAAAAAGGTATCTTTTTGGGATATGGACAGGATACTAAATGCTGAAAAAAACAAGGTCGAGACACTTCGTGATGTTATATTTTTACCTGACAAGCAAAATATGACACAAAAACTGGAGGAAATTGTCATGATACAGGAGGAAACTGAAGAAAATGAGCCAGAACAGAGACAAATAAATGAGAATTAGGAAAATTAGTTTGAAAACAGTGAAAATGAGATGAGTGACAGTTTCTATGAAGATGCAGGAAGTGATGACTCGATGAATGATGAAATAGTAAATGAGCGATACAATTTAAGAAGAGACAGAAGACCAAACCCGAGATATAATGATTATGAGCTGAATATGGACAGAGTGCTAGTATCGATGAGTGATGATGATGAAATCTCTTGCTATGAAAATGACACTTGGTTTTTAGTGAAAAAGGACGAAATCAAAGACAAGGTCATTGAGTGTAAATGGGTATATAAAAGAAAGAGGGATAAGCTTGGTAATGTGACTAGCTATAAAGCAAGGTTGGTAGCCCGAGGCTTTCAACAATCTGGTATGTACGATAATGATATCTATAGCCCAGTTGCAAAATTGCCCTCTATAAGGATATTTTTAGCTTTATGCAACAATTTTAATTACCAGGTTTTTCAACTAGATGTCTGTAGTGCATTCTTGAACGGGGAGATCACAGAGGATGTTTACATAAAATTGCCAAAAGGTTTTGAGCATTTAGAAGGAAAAGTGGTAAAGCTAAAGAAATCCTTGTACGGCTTAAAAGCGTCACCAAAAAATTGGTACAAAAAATTCAGTGATTTGATGCTAAGCTTAAATTTTGTTAGTTCTAATAATGAATATTGTATATATTTAAAAATCACAGAAACCTCAAAAATTTTTGTCTTTATTTACGTAGATGATCTATTAATAGCGGGATCAGATAATCTAGAAATTAGCAAGCTAAAGATACATTTTAAATCAGCACTTTAAGATGAAAGATTTAGGTTTAATTAGCCATTTTTTAGGGATGTTGATTACACAAAATATTTCTAAAAATAAAATAACTATAAACCAGACAACATATCTCAAAAATGTCCTTAAACGCTTTGACATGCAAGATTGCAAGCCATGTAGTACACCAATGGAGTTAAATTTTAGGCATGATGACTTAAAACGAGATGTTTCTGAAAGCATAGATATTGAAAATAAATGTAGAAGGGCAATTGGCGCTTTAATGTATGCCATGTTATGTTCAAGGCCTGACTTATGCATTTCAATAAGCATTTTAAGTAGATACCAGTCATGTTCTCAGCTTTGGCAAGCAATCAAGCGAGTTTTGAGATATGTTCAACATACGTTAGAGTTTATAAGAATAACTATAAAAATTTAATCGAAGGCTATGCAGATTCAGACTGGGCAGGCGATCGAGTAGACAGAAAGTCAACCTCAGGGTATATTTTTAAAGTTTTTGGCTGTACAATCAGCTGGTCATCTCGCAAACAAGCTACAGTAGCTCTATCGTCAACTGAGGCTGAGTATGTTGCTTTGAGCTTTGCAATTAGTGAAGCATGTTGGCTTAGAAGTCTTATTTTTGAATTTAAAATATGCAATATTGACATGCTAAGTGCTTTGATTTTTGAAGACAATCACTCTGCAATTAAAGTTTGTCGAAATCCAGAATTTCACAAAAGGCTTAAGCATGTGGATATTCGTTACCATTTTATCAGAGATAAAGTTAAAGATAAAGTTGTGTTTTTAAAATACATTCCAACAAACATGCAAATTGCTGACTTCTTTACAAAACCTTTATCTTTAGCTTCATTTAATATGTTTCGTGGTAAATGTAATCTTAAGTTTTATTTAAGATTCACTTTACTGATTACTTCAAATTTTTAGGTTTCAAATGTAAGAATATTTAAGATTTTTCTTAAGGAATTTGAAATGTAAAATATCTTAAGTTTTTAATTTTTTTTTAAAGATTTTACCATTGAGGGGGGGTGTTAGAGATACATAGTACGCCATCTATTAGTGCAATGGTAAAGCTTTCTTTGTATGTTTAGTTGCATATCCTTTTTGGTAGTAATATTTTTGATAGTTGGCAACAATGATTACGTGTGTGAATACCCTTGTTAATAACGTAAAAAACCAATGCCGTGTTAAGTAGTTTTATAGTAAAATAAATACCAGTTAAAGTTTCCGTGAGTTTATTATTCTACTGCGACTATACACTATAATAACGACAATTTTTCTACAAGAATCCAATAGTCTGCTCATGCCATTAAAAAATCAAATCATAGAAAAAAATATTTGTTTACAGGTACTTCAGTACTACACAAATTATAATAAACATTAAAAACATGTAAATATAAATATTGTGCCATAAGATACTTGCATAGAGTGCAAGATCTGTGAATTTTTTATCAAATGAAAATGTTTACATTCTTTTCCAAATTAAAAAAAATATTGTGTAGAATATTGGTGATGTGAAAACTTTTTTGGGAAACCACAAGTTTTGAGAACGAGATGAAATAAAAAAATATGAGTAAGTGAATCAATTATCGGAGTATTTTTAGTAAAACTGCCTAGTATGCAGGGAAAGTTTACCGTCAATCTCCTCTGATTTACATTTTTCCCAATATATCCTTAGAAAATTGGTATTTTTTCCTTGCGAAATTCCTTCTACATCTATCATAAGTCCAAAATACCAACAAATTTTACTCAAGTTTGAAAACAAACCTTCAAAATTAGATTAAAGGGCACATGCGTCCCACAGTCCTAAAACTTATGATATTTTATAATTTTTGGTAATTATGCAGTGGTTTTCTGCCATTTTTCATAAAAAAAATCAAAAATGGCAGAAAACCGTATACTGCATAATTACCTAATTTTTGACCAATGAAAGTGAAACACAAATCCCGCATAGGAATTCATCATATTTTACCAGCCAGTTGGCTTATAAAAGTTTACAATATTTTATGATTTTTCATATGACAATTCCTCATAAATGTTTAGAGGATTTTATAAGATCTACCTGTAATATTCTAAAATAAAAAAATATGGCACAACTTTAGCAGTTGTAGTAGTAATAGTAGTAGAAATAATGTAATAGAGATTAATATACAATCAAAGTAAACTATAACCTAACTATGTTGGAAATTTGGAACCTTTGGTTGCACTAAAACAAAATTATGATTGTTTTCCACAAACCAAAAATACACTTTTTTGCACTCGACACGCGTTTCGCTAACAATGTTAGCATCATCAGGAGACGATAAACAATGAACTAAATTAATCTACGCTCTATCTTATATACAATCCTTTAGTGGGCGGAGATAAGACTAATAATTTGTGATTGATCACGATTTTTAATCCTATCTCCCCTCAAACAAAGAATAAAGTGTACTAAACGGGATGGGTCCTCTATCTTTATTTAAACTATTTCTGGATTTAATGATTTCCATACTTTCATATGCATTCAAAAGTCTTTTGTTTGGTACACTTTTTAGAAGTTTTAGGTTATCTAATGTGAATCTATGATTGTTTTCAAAAGCATGCTCGGCCACACTTGACTTTTCTGTTCTTCCGTATTTTAAGTGTGCTAAGTGTTCTTTAAAACGTGTTTGAATAGAGCGTCTCGTTTGGCCAACATATTTTTTGTCACAATCCATGCAACTAATTTCGTAAATTCCACTTTTTTCTAGAACTGTAGTTTTATCCTTGGGATTTCCTAGTAAGCTTCTTATTGTGTTACCGGATTGATAAACTAATTTAAGACCGGTGTTATTAAATACTTTGTGTAATCCTTTCGTATAATTAGGATTATAAGGAATTGATACAAATTTTGAGTTGCAGGTATCTTTTTGTCTGAAAAAGGTAGAATTCCGAAAGGTCTTTTGAAAAGAATGTCTATTTATCATCTTATTTATTAAGCCTTCGTCGTAACCGTTTTCGCCAGCTATATTCCTAATCCTATTCTTTTCTGCTTCAAATCTTTCTTTGTTTAAGGGGAAATTTACTAATCTATATGTTAAAAAGTGCAAACTTATGTTGTAAGCAATGAAAAGAGTCATTTGGAATATACCTGTTGGTGGCCGTGCCTTTTCTATATAGGTCAAAGTCCAATTTATTTTTATTTCTTATAACTAAAGTGTCTAGAAATGGCAGTCTACCGTTGTTCTCTGTTTCATAAGTAAATTTAATAGTGGGAAATTTGTTATTTATTTTTTCCATAAAATTTTCAACACTAGTTACTTCTAGAAAAAAGTGGAATTTACGAAATTAGTTGCATGGATTGTGACAAAAAATATGTTGGCCAAACGAGACCCTCTATTCAAACACGTTTTAAAGAACACTTAGCACACTTAAAATACGGAAGAACAGAAAAGTCAAGTGTGGCCGAGCATGCTTTTGAAAACAATCATAGATTCACATTAGATAACCTAAAACTTCTAAAAAGTGTACCAAACAAAAGACTTTTGAATGCATATGAAAGTATGGAAATCATTAAATCCAGAAATAGTTTAAATAAAGATAGAGGACCCATCCCGTTTAGTACACTTTATTCTTTGGTTGAGGGGAGATAGGATTAAAAATCGTGATCAATCACAAATTATTAGTCTTATCTCCGCCCACTAAAGGATTGTATATAAGATAGAGCGTAGATTAATTTAGTTCATTGTTTATCGTCTCCTGATGATGCTAACATTGTTAGCGAAACGCGCGTCGAGTGCAAAAAAGTGTAGTTTTGGTTTGTGGAAAACAATCATAATTTTGTTTTATAACCTAACTATAAAGGTATAACTTAAAAACCCAACTTAAACTATAAACTACGACGACCTAACTCACTATAATATAATAACACTCCTTGTGCTTGCGCAATATCTACATATCTATAGAAAATTGTTGTTGGAGAGATGTTACTTTAATAAATTTCTATGAGATTGTTTGAGGCATTGTTTATAAAATCTTACAAGATTTCACAAGCCAAAAACTATTTTTTTGTTGTAAAAGTATTTACGACGGATGATGTTATTATGTTTTTTTTTTATAAGATTTTATAAGTTCAGGTGGGCGACGTAGGGGGTCATATAGGTTAGGGTAGGTAAAATCTGATTACTTTGATAAGTTTCTATGAGATTTTGTAATATTTTATAAGATTTCCCCATACAGCCACGTAGTACGTACCGATTGCGTACATTTTCCAATGGTTTGTACATCCCCGGTACGTCCTTGGAATGTGGCACAGTACGTACTTTGTACGTGCATTTTATTTCCCATGTAGAACCCGTAAAATGATCGTAGGTACTTTATGCCATCGCACTGAAGGGCATCGCGCATTCGTAAAACGGCTAAAATTTCAGACATTTTCATAGCCTCCTGAATTTATTACTTGCTTACAAAAATTTTCACAGCCGTGTATATTAAGTTTATAAGTATTTGGTCGGGTGTGCCCTAAACCTTTCAGATTACTGGGTGAAAATTACACTGCTATAGGAGGTGGTTGAAAATCGCTCGTCTTGCGCAGTAGGTTTATAAACAGTTAAACCTAACCAAAATCAACTTTTTCAATTATTTTTCATTTTAAAAATTTTGCTTTCGACCGAAAAGACGTAAATCCATAGAACTGAAGAAGAGGAAGAAAAAGAAAAGACGTAAATCCATAGAACTGAAGAAGAGGAAGACAAATTTTGGTTTAAAAGCAAGCGATAATTTTTTTTTTGGTAGACATATTTTTTACAAGATTGGTGAGAATAATGGAGGCAGAGGTTGTGGCATTTTCAATAAATGATCAAACTCATATTTTCTTATAAATAATGCGTGTACAACACCTCGAAAAAAAACTAAAATTCATTTTTCAGATTGTCTTGTTGTTCGTTCATCCAGTTTGTTAACATTAAACCAGCGTTCGACGATTTACCAGTGGCGTCATCCCATCGGCAAGACGTCTCGCCCGACGTTTTAAAGTAAACGTACCTCAGAGCCGCGTTCGAGCTAGGGAAGTTACCCTCTTTTTGCGCAAGGACACCACCATCTTAAATGAAGTAGGCCTTTTACATATAAATTAATGTAACTTAAATAAAAAATAAAGAATTACTTACATTTTCGTAATCTGCATTGCGCCTTTGTTAACTATTTTATGAAGAAACATGTGGCTATCTCTTTTTTAATATGGCAAGTCACTATTAGTCCAGTCATTAAAGATTAAAAAAGACCATCAGCTTGCAGTGGGAATTTTTACACATGTTGTTCAGATTGAGCCCCTAAACAAAAATTTGAGTTTTCCACCTTGGAGGGGGGGGGGATGAGCTCATTCCGCCATCTTGGATTTAGTGTGCATAAATTTGTTTGTAGCTGTTTTATAAAGCCAGATTTTTGAAAAAAAAGTTGAGGTTTTTTAAGGTTTTGCATACATTTTGTTGTTCCTGACGACTGACGGTGAATTACATTATATTAATTACTAATATAATATCTACTTTACATATTTAAATATATTATGTATATACAGGGTGTTTCACAACTTATATCAGAAACTTTTATAGCGTATTATGGGGACTGCAAGTAATAAAAAATATATAAAAAAAACGACTACGCCGTTTTCAAAAGCCTCTTCAAACATGTTTCAATTAGGGACATTTTTCCAAGAAATTAATTTACTACTAAAATTATGCAAATGATTCGTTGAAGTATTATTCATACAGTGACAAAAACCCCTAATTATTATTAATGTAGGGGGACACAGACATAAATTCGGTAAGCTTCTGCGGCAGGTTGTTGTGTGATTCATTATAAAAACAATATCCACTAATTCGCTGTTTAATATCCCATGAAATTAATAGCACTACAACGCGACGCGATGTGACATTCAAAACTGAATCAGCTAATATTGCAGATTTTGTTTACTTCCTGTGGTACGATATGGAAATAAGAACGATTGTTTTTTGTTAGGTACTTTGTTTATAAGCTTCAAGGTACAGTCGAAGGCGAAGAAAATGTTTTAGCACATTTTTTGTTATTTTGTTCGGAAAACTTTTCAAAAAATTTAAGCGAAATGAATCGTCATTTCAAACACCAACCAGTATAGGAATCAGGACTTTCACTTTTATACATAAGTTGTAAAACACCCTGTATATACTATACGAGATATACAAAGTTGCGGTTTTTTCAAGAAATGACCTCTGTTTATTTTTTTTGAGTTATGTAACATATGGCAGGTACCTAATAATATAGTTTTATATATCCACTTACCGACGCGACGTAATATACCAATTAAACATATAGGTATATCATATTATAATAACATAGAACCTCGAGAATACTCATTTTCAGACGTAAAAACGCAAACCAAGGAACTGCCAGCAGCCAGCAGTTGCCAAAGCCTTAGAAGAGCGTAACCGAAGCTCATCATAAAAGTGCACAGAAAATTGGATAGCAAATAAGACGCAGACTCTCTACGTGTCTTAAACGATGCTTTCTGGTCGTCAAGAATACATGCCCTGCTGAGATTTGCTCTCGTCTATATGATTGATAAAAATTGTTTGATTGATTTGTAAAAATTCCCATTCTTAAACTGCCTTCCTACTAGTAAGAACTAGTACGGCGGAAACTTTTGTTACAGTGTTGCTGACAATTAAAATAGATTTTTTGAATATTTTAAAGCATTTTTGTGGTTTTTTGTGCTTTTTTTTTAATTTTTAAAAGATTTAAATAGTGGAAGAATTCATTTTATGCAAAAAACTAGACGATGTGAACAGTGATGTTTCGTTTCACAGGTAAGTTTGTAGAAAGCATTATTTTGATAAACAGTGCCGTAGAATCAAATAATTTAATTGGAATTGTTTTCTGAACTTCTTTTTAAGCATATTTTTAAGCAAGTATAGGTTCAATTTATAGGTTGAAACGCTCCTGCCAGCTTATTATAACCGGTGCAGTTGGCAGGAGTAGGTACCTATTTCAAATCTGCAGTCATTAAAATTTAGGATATCATGTAAGCTACGACTACCGTTATCTTATTCTTTCGCCAATTGAGTTGATTTTTTATAATTTTTGACAGACGCCATCCATAAACAAAAACTATTTAGGTACTTACATTTCCAAACCGTAAAAAACAGAATCTATGAATAAAAAGCCTCCAGAAAAACCACCGGAAAAAAGTTCCAAAAAAGAACTTCCAAAAAAATATTATTAAAACTAACCCAAACCCAACTCAAGCTAAAACCAACCCAAAATAGGTTTAGGAATCAAAACAATAGGCCTTAATTCCTCTACCTGTTCTGAAACCAAAAAAAAAAATGGAAAAACCCCCAGTAAATTTCATCAACTAATACGATTCAATCATTTATTGCAGGTAAATAAAACATCTGACCCTGATAGTAGGTAGAAAAGAGTAGAGGTGTGAGAATACATGCCAGAGTAAAAACTAAAAGGGGAACAATTGGCACCTTTTTGCTATTTGTTCGGTCATAAATTATATTATACTGTGGTTACAATATGATTTTTAAGAGTGTCAGACCATAAAATCTAGTGTAAAACAATTGATAGATACTGCTTTTTGCCTGTGCAATACCAAAAGAAAAGCGACATTCTTAACGGAAAAAAGTCCCCGCAAAACACCTCTGAAAAAATTGATTGTTACATGTTCAAAAATACGTGAAAATCCAAAAATATTTTTTCGGGTTGGGTGGGTCTACCTTGAGTTGGATTGGGTTTGGATTAGTTATAATAATGTTTTCTTGGGGTCTTTTTCCGGGGCGTTATTTGTGTTTTTTTTGTATTTTTTTTCCTAGATTCCTTACCTATAGGTATATACATCTATGTAATAGAGCTTTGTATTAATTTTTTTTAGATTTCCGAAAAACTTGGGGATGAAGAAGATCCGCCGCTATGAAAACAATTAGTATTGTGTTCTGATCATTATAATTTTGAAGACATTTTAACTAGAAAGGATGGAATAAATTACCTTAAGCTGGGAAACTTTCCAAAATTAAGTCATGACATATTCGAAAAGAGAGGTAAGTAAGGGAGCATCAAAAACCAATATTTTTTAGTAGTCAAGTATTTTGTATATTTGGGGAGTTTGTGACAAAAGCAAAGTGGCTTCCTCATGAAAGAACATATTTTTGATTTTTTCTTATAAGAATTCACAAAAATAATAATTTTTGAATAAAATAGGTGTTTTGTAATTTATAAAAATAGAAAAGATAAGTTTTTGTTTTTCTTTATGAATAGTAGGCTTTACTACTTTATAATTAATACAAAGGTTTCCCTTTTAAATGGTTTTTTTTTTTTATATAACTTGTCATTTAAGTGCTTATTGATATATAAGTCGCGTTTTTGTTAAATGTTCTCTAATACATGGGTATACCAGCTTCAATTCCAAAAATTTGTCAAAAAATGTATGTAGATCAAATAAAGTGGGTCGCATATTGGGACACCCTGTATTTGTATACCAAATTCTTATCTTGTTAATTTTATTTTACAGTTCAGATGCACCCTCTGATTCCACCACCTCAGGAAGTACTTTTTACTTTCAAAAAGATTTGAAAATCAATTTTCGGAGTTTACTTGATTGGTCGGACAGCAGCCTCCCACAAAAAGGTATGAGCTGTTTGTACAACTTGTTTGCTTTTTTGTAATAATTATTTAATACTTTAAAAAAATTAAAGTATAATATATCTAGGTTTATTTTAGTTCCATTATTATATTTCCAGGGAGGATGAAAAATGTCAAGCAATGAACTAAGGATTTAAGTTGGGAAGCAACTGCAGGTCTTACAGAAATTTCAAAACAACTAGAATCAAAGGCAATGTAAGTAAATACACATTAAAAGGGTGGCCACTCGGAAAAAAACAATTTTTTTGTAATTTTATGTCAATTTTTTTATAAATTTGATGATAATTTTATGACAAGTTTTGAGAAATAATATTTACCTGCTTTAGTTTTAAAACAACAGGCCCCCCTCTCATTCGACAGTAGGTATTGACTGATGGGATCTTGCGTCAATTTTAGATTTGATAAATTGTACAAAAGGTAAACTGAAATGCCATTTAAATAATTTTATTGGGATCTAGTCTCAGTTCTAAATTTGTTGCTAAAATCAAATCATTTACCGTGTGGATTCTTTAAATGGAACGGTGCTTCTAGCGGCTTTAGGGACGAGGTTTTAAAAAAGGCTAAAAACGAATCGCGATTTTCTACGGACTTTCCGCACATGATAAAAAAATTTGTGGCTCCCAGCTGGAGGGCCTACCAACTATTTTTTTTTTTAAAAAAAGAAGGTATCACTTGTGACACCTTTTTGGAAAGGTTGTTAAAAAATAAATTTACCGCACTAGTTTTTTTTACATCTATCGACCAATATGTCAAAAATTTAAAAAACTAATTTTTTTGTCAATTGTTTTAGCTTCAAAATAAACTATTATATTTCTCTATTGACTAAGCAAAATAAAGAAAATAGCACACAGGGCCTACCAACATTTTTTTCATGAGGAGGTAGCACTTGTGGAACCTTTTTAGAAGGCTTGTTAAAAAGGAAATTCGATTAAATAAATTTTTTTGACATCTGTCAACCCATGTGTTCAAAATTTTACGCCAAAAATATCCTTGTGTGGTAGTTTCTTTATTCCATTTAGTAAATAAAGAAATATGTGGTTTATTTTGAAGCTAAAACAATTGACATAAATAGGTTTTTTTTTTAATTTTCAACACATGAATTGACAAATGTCAACAAAATTATTTAATCGAATTTCTTTTTTAACAAGCTTTTCAAAAAGGTGCCACAAGTGGTACCTCCTCATGAAAAAAATATTGGTAGGCTCTGGGCCTTCAGTAAGGGCTCCCCAAATGGGCAGTTAATAATGTCCTTGTGTGGTATTTTCTTTATTTCGCTTAGTAAATAGAGAAATATAGTAGTTTTTTTTTAAACTAACATAATTGACAAAAAAATAAGTTTTTCTAAATTTTTCACATATTGGTTGACAGATGTAAAAAAAACTAGTGAGTTAAATTTCTTTTTTAACAAGCTTTCCAAAAAGGTGCCAGAGAAAAAAAAAATAGTTGGTAGGCCCTGGGCCTCCAGTTGGGGGGCCGTAACCAAAGTAAACAAACTATTGTTTCCAAAGGCAACTTGATAATATTTTATTTTAGTTCAAATTAAAGCCCACGAATTTTGTGCTAAAACTTTTAGGACATACATTATATTCAACACCCTCTCTGTTGTGATTGCTCGTCAGAAAAATCTTGGAGTTCTTATTAAAAAAAAATATCCGCTATTTTTTGTGAAATTTTTTAAAAAGATGTTAATCAGATTTTTTATATTTTTAAAGCAGTTTAATCTAAATATGAAAATTATACATCAGTCTTTTTAAAATTTTCGCTGATGTGCTGTACTAAAATAATTATTAATATAAATTAGCTGGTAATATCTTTTATTTCAGAAAGAGAAAATATCCTGGAGATGCAGCGATTTGTCACCACCAGAAGAGGCGAAAAAAATTGAAAATGATGAAATATAATCTTGTCGATAAAAGAAAGAAGATCAAAGTTTTGGAAAGATACCTTAGCTTATTTTCTACCCCTATCTACGACCTTGGTTACAATTTATTAATGTGTTCAATAAAAAAAATACTTAAAAAATAAAGTGAATATTTATTAATAATAAATTTTAGTTCCTTAATTGTAAAGTAAAAAAAAATAAAGAAATAAAAAGACTCTTGATTTGCAAAAATTCAAAAATAGATTGAAAACTGTGTTATGCTGCTTGTTACTAGCGCATTCGCTAAAAAATTAATTATCATTTTAGTGCTTAGGTTTGCAGCCAATGATACACTTACGGTTGAAATTTAGATTTAGTTACTCTTTCTTTTTCTAGAATGTTGTTAATTTTCGTATTTTTGGTTTGTTCTGGATTCTGTATTTTTCTGGAAGGACTTGTTTTAATATATAGGAGGTATAGGGTCTAGAAAGATTAGAAATTGTGAGGTGCAGCTAGAAAGCACATGTAAAAAGTTGTAAAATAAATAGTAAAATCCAACTCTAGTGTTTTATTTTGGATAAATATAGTACATATATTACACCCTGTGCCTAAGTGTCTTTTTTTATACCTCACACATAGGTATATAATATATGCTTTATATGGTCTCCAGATATGTTTATATTTTTAGATTTAAACAAAATTTTAACAAAATTAAGGAGGCATAATTTACGATTTAGTAGCGATAATAACGACTCTCCCAATCAAGTTAGCCTGATTTTTACATTATCTTCTTTGTTTTTCAAAATTATTATTACTACACATTTTGCGACACTTGAACGATTGTAGTGTGGCACTGTTTTCTTAACATCAAAACCTCATGCATTTATGGTAAAAAAATTTGCGCTAAGATATTGAGTTTTATTACTAAATCGAATAAAAACCAATAATTAAAATAATAATAGAAAAAATGTTTTAAAAACAAATAATGTTTGGATTTAACCAGCGTAAAAAATAAATTTATATTAGGTCATATTCGCCGCCACTGCTATACGCTGCAACAACACTACACATACGTTTTCAAGCGCCCTTGCAGTGTTGCCACAGATATCTTGAAAATCTCTCTTTCTTTGTCTGGCTACGTGGGAGGTGTTGGAGTCAAAACAAATAGTGATTTATGATTGAATTGCCGGGTCTATAGTTAGTACGTCGATGGAATTATCCTATTAAGTTGTCAAGCTAAATGGTGGCATTTGGTTCATTCTAACAATACCAAACAATTGGTGTAAACGACAAGGGACTAATTTTCTTTGCAGACAAACATTACATATAATGAGAAATGCCCAGATCAGTTCGCTTTTTTATTATTTTATAATTTTTGATCGGTGTGGTTTTTGTGTGTTAACTTTTTGACCAAAAAGAATGTAATGCTGTCTTACACAATTCAAGAAAACTAGTCCCTTGTCGTTATTGTTAGAATGAACCAAATGCCACCACCTGGCTTCACAACTTAATAGGATAATTCACTGACGATGGCTCACACTTGAGCCAAAACCGGTCTGAAACAATAATAAAAAACATTGCATGAAATACATATTTTGTTCTCCATAAATTTTATTGTTTTATTTTATTTTTTCAGATCGATAATTTGGTTGGTTTTTTCAACCATCTTTGGAAACTTTACATCTGTTTGGGGACTGCAGGATAAGTATATAAAGCCGATAAAAGTTTTTTATTCATAAATGGTGGGGTCAGAAAACAAACGCTCCTGTGGCCATTTTTTTATGCCAATAATCAGATCATTTTTGTAAGCATATCTAATTTAGGTTTCTACCTAAATGGAGGCCCACATATAATATTTATTTATTTCAAAGTCCAAATTTTTATTTTTCCTATATTTTTGTCCAAATGAAGTGACTTTAGCAGTATATAATTAATTTTCTTGAATTGTGTGATAAAATTCCTTACATAAACAAATAAAGTTTTACTTTACTATTAGCAAAAATTTAAGGATTTTTTTAGCCTTTCACACGACAAGTTTCAGATTTTTGTAAAATTAAAACTGTACATAAAAATAAGTACTGTCCTGATACCTATGTTTTATCTGCAACTTTATATTTCAGGTAGACTTTTGACAGAAATATGGGTAGTTTCTACTATGCCTCTCAATTTTGAAACAACAAAAATTATATTTTTGGTACCTTTACATGAACAAGGACAATTATTCTGGCAACCATTTTAACATCTAGACTTTGCAGGGTAAGTAGTATAAAATGCCACGAACTTTTTTTTAAATTCAATTTAAAGAAAAGTTTAGACGATACAGTTTCAGCAAATTTTGCATTGATAAGATTTTTTTATGTCCTTTTATAGAGACTGTTCTTTTTAGTTTTTTATATATTTTTGTTAAATAACTAAAACGATGATGTTCAAAAGGTCTCCTCTGAAAGTGCTCAGAATATTTACAGTGCTCAGAATCTTTACACACTCGTGGTGACAATACTTATGGTTAATCCCCAAATTAATACTTCAGATGGACTTTTGATGGAAATATGGGTCGTTTCTACCTTATTTTGAAACAACAAAAATTATATCTTTGGATCTCTTATATGAAGAAAGGCAATTATCCTGGCGACCATCTTAACATCTACACTTTGCAGGGTAAGTAGTGTAAAATGCCAGGAACTTTTATATATTTTTGCTAAATAACTAAAACGATGATGTGTGAAAGATCTCCTCTGAATGTGCTTAGAGTATTCACACATTGGTTTGCCAAAAATAGGCATAAAATCATTTTTTTTGGATCTTTACAAAACTTAAATTATATAATATTATGTATAAGTTTTTTGTTTATCTGTTACTAAAGTTGCACATTCTAAAGTTTTTGTTTTGTGGGATTCAAACGCTTAAAATAAAACATTTTAAAGAAAATTGTTGCCTATGGCATTTATTTAGGTTTCTTTTATTATCAAATGTCATTTTGTACCATCAGCAAACTGAATAAAAACTCATAAAAACTGATTAAAAAACTTGATACAGTTTTTTAGCGGGACAAGGTTCATCCCCCGTCTTGGATATGCTACTTATTATCTATCTATAAAAATATTTTGTTTCCAGATGTAGCAGCAGTAAGAAGAAATTTTTAAATACCACCATGAATACAAAGCTTCCTACTGTCATAGAAAACTGATTAAGGATGCTGCAGATAGAGACAGATACCGACCACCCAAAATAATAGAGAACATGAAGATATGTATGTAATGGCAATGATGCGATATGGTGCCTGCAAGTCTTAATAAACTGCTGTGCTCTGTTTGACCTGACCAAATTTTTTAATGGAAAGGTTTATTCTGTATGTTTTAAATAAAATTTTAAAAAAATAAAAATTAAATGCTTTAATTAATAAATGAGGAAAAAGTGCTTACTTTTTATTAAGAAAACCTTAAATGCTTCAATTTTTTTTCTCGTTTGTCAAGACAAACTGCAAAGTCAAAACGCTTCAAAATCAAAATTTGTAACAATAATAATTTCAAAAGTTTAGTCAGGTCAAAATATGATCTACTATGGTCTACTAAAATATACTTTTTTGTCCCATTTGGGTGCAGAAAGTACTACTTCTCCTTCGCAAATGGGTGTAGAAAAATTCGCTTTGCCACACGCTAGAAGATAGTATTTTGACCTAATCACACTTTCAAAATTTGAAATTATTGGTGTTAAAACTTTTTAACTGTTCAAAGCGTTTTGATTTTTTAAAAAAATTAAATTTAATCATTACAGGTTTTCTTACTAAGAAACAGCACTTTTATTTTACGTGACACCGTGTATTTTTTTGATATGTAAATAACATAAAAATTGATATTTTATAGCATTAAAGTACATTGAAAAATGCTTTATTAATGTGAAATCGTATGTGTTTCTGATGTTAATTTTACTCACGTTAATTTTTATAACGTTAGTAAGCGACCTATTAAGCGTCATTTTCAATTCGGAATTCACGTTGCTAGCAACGTGATATTTATGCAATTCGCAGAATCACATGTTTTAAACTCACGTGAATTTGATAAGTTTCTAACGTTATTGTGCTAAGTGGGCCTTTATCGCTTAGGTATCCAAATTTGTCCTCAACAGCCCCTTTCTCCACTTATTTTTTATGATTATCACTTTTTTAAATTGACAATATTCACATTGAGAGAACGCGGTCAATCTCTTCCGGTAGTCCTGGTTTCAATTTTTTGTTCGTTTTTTTTTTCACTTACACTGTTTTACTTCTTTTATTTATTAATTCCTACTTTTCAACAATAAAAAAATAAACAGCACAGTGTCAAAACAATTCACTTTTTATTAATAAATTTTAGATATTTTTTTTTAACTGGTACTACATCTCAACTATTTAATAAAATCAATCTAAAAGTAGAATATAAAACTGTTTAAATTCAGAAATTTTAAGTCTCTCGACAAAAAAAATAGGTATCTTAATCCCCTCCCTAGTTATTGTTACGTGCGCTCCTGTAACAAAACAAAACCATTAGGTAGCACTTCTTAAAATAGGTTAAGAAACACGAAAAATATAAGCCTTTGAATCATGTATGATTTGATTGACTAAAAATTCTAACGGTTTTAATGCTTAGAACAAAAACAGAACGGTTTTTTACTTAAATAAGAAACATTTTTTTTAAATTTATTAATTTTCATTTTCTAATGCATTTTTGCCCCGAAGCCAAGTTTCACCAAGTTACAATTAAAATAGTTATCTGATTCAAAGATAATATTCATGAATTTATTTATTTTTTTAATATAAATTGATATATTTTACACTCATGGTGATTTAAAACGCTAATATCTCGAAAACTAACTAATGCATTTCCCAAAAAATATCAGCACTGTAAAGGCTATCAAAAACCTTTTCAAAAAGGTACCACGTGAACCACGTTCCCATTTCATGGTTAATAAGTTTTACCCCTCGGAAGAGGTGCACCCTACAGCTACACCAAAAAAGTCAAAAAGTGTCCTCCTCGCAAACAAAATTGACGTGTTGACGTGAATTACCCAAAAAAGTATTTTTTATCGTCTTGCTGAAACCTCCTGTGCATTTATTTAATTTTTTTAGTAATTTAAAATTATGATCTTGATTGTACCAACTCCTAGCAGTTACACACAGATGGACGCAGCTAAATAGTTTAAAAACTAATAATAGACATACATAGCTAAATGTCACAAAAAAATTATCGCTTACTTTGCGTACATTTTGTGTGCGAATGCATGTATATTATTATATTTCGAAAAAATCTTAAGAAAATTAATCGAAACTCAGCAGGGTTCGTAGCACTCATCGACTTTCAAATTCCCTGACTTTTCCAGTTTTTCCTTGACCAATTCTCTAAAAATTCCAGGTTTGTGCCATATATATTTCAATAGATTTTTAAAAAGTGATCTGTTTAAAAGCAAGTCTTTTATAAGTGACTAATTACTTCCTCCAATGAAATAATAACACAAATTCAACAAATTTTTGGTTCCTTAATCGATTTTTATTCATTCAAAGAGGTAGAAAAAAAAATGTAACTATTTTTTACAAAACACGTCAAAATTCCAAGATAACATGAAAAAAAAGCTAAAACTAGGTCTTATATTTTATTTCGACCCCCTGTAATTTTTTTTTATTAAAGAGGAAAGCCATCATTTCACGTTTGACGAGGTACCACTCATAAAACTCGGCTTATTTATATGATAGTTACGTTACTTCAATGTTCCTGCAACCAAAGTTCTAAGATTTGGTCAAGGAACATAAAAGTTATAAGAAAATCAAAACACTCCAATTTAATATTTTAAATATATATACAAAAAAAATAATCAGAAACATTGGAGTGGAACCAAACTCATCCCTACCTACTCATAATTCCAAAAAGGCGGCGAACCCACAAGGAATTTTTTGATATGAACTGTTATGAACATGAACTTCTTCCTGCTGTACAAAATTTGGCTGTTCATTCAGTATTATAAAAAAAATCGCCATTTTCTGACTATTTTATTGGGGTAATAGGTATAGGATCATGAAATTAAAAAACACGCCAGTCAAAAAAGCCGAAATGTATTCCACTCCATTTTTGAAGCAGGATTCATACAGAAATAAAAATAAGATAAGATAACATAAGATAAGAAAGAAAAGTAACAAATAAAATAAAAAATAAGGGGTTGCCTTATAGGACTGCTTGATGGCGTTCATAGACAGAAAAATAAGATAACATAACATAACAAAAGGGTGACAAACTTTTATCTTTTTAACAGAATGAGAAATAAATTCCCAATGTCCATAGTGGAGTTAAATATAAATAAAAAGAGTTTTCTGTTGGTAAAACTCTCTTTTTATTTTTATTTTTATCTTTTTATTTTATTTTATCTGAAAACGCGTTCCACGCATGACCGTGACGTCATCGCGAGGAACGAATGACAGGAGACAATAATAGTGAAAGTAAAATTCAAAATCACATGCGCAAAAATTCGCGTTTTGATTCGCTGGAATTGATCTCTTATTTTATGCTATTTTTCTCTGTGAACGCCAATTTTTTTTAAATTTATATCATCTTTTTTTATTTTTAGGTTATCTTATCTTATATTATTTCTGTACGAACCCAGCTTTAAACCATCAAAAAATACTTTACCTTTAAATTGTTTTTACTCCTGTGGCACTCCACTATCAATAATTATATAAATCCACTCACATTGACTATTTTCTATCAAAATAAAAAAAAAAACAAATTTCTCTGAGCTTTATCCAAATCTTTTTAATAAGTTTATAAAAACAAAAAGTAAGAATAACTTTATTTATCCGAAGTATACCTATCTGTTTTTATCTAATAGCTTTTGAAAAAGAGCACAATTATTTGTGCATGCGAAAAACTACTCGAGCCGGCCCGCCGTTAAACGACCAGTAAATTTTTTGTGTGCGTTTAGACAGAGATGACCTATCTCTGAGGCATTTGGTAGATGATCGATGGATTTATTTTGAAAGAGCCTAGATAAGTTTGGGATTCGATAGATCTTTCGTATTTGTCTTTCGTTGAATCAAAAAATTATAATTTAATTATTAGAGACCAATATGTTTTCCAGGTTCCCATATCATTTTCCAGGTTTTTGTCGATTTTCATAAAATTCCCTGACTTTTCCAGGTTTTTTTAGGACATTTTTAATTCCTTGACTTTTCCAGGTTTTTTAGGTCGCTACAAACCCTGCTCAGTATAAAAAAATATTAGCAAAGGGTATATTTATTATTATGACAAAAAAATTTTTTTATTTTACCCAAAAAAAACAGTACATTTTATATTTTATATCATCCACAGCAAAAACTGATGTTTCCATTCTTAATACTAAAACTAAATACCCAATCCAGTGATTTTACTTGTTTTTCTGAAAACAAACAAACTCCTTGTGTTGAATACAAGTCCCAGGTTATTTTCTTGCCAGTCGTTATTGGAATACTGGGTCCCGTCGATATAACGGTTTGTGGGGAGTCGCTCAACCATTCCACCCACATTGCTACTCCATTGCATGGGCGGTCACTAAAATACAAAATAGTTCTCACCCTCATTTGCAGCGACTTCTTTTCTATGTCAATATAAAGAAAAAAAAACATTTTTTGTGTGTCTTTTGCAGCTCTGAAAAGAGTAAAAATGTACTTAAAATCAAATCAAAATTCTTTATTCCAAAGACCAAAATTACAATTGGTATAGGAAAGGTGCTAATTTTAGACGAAAGAACCCGGCCTTTAGACGCCAATAGCAAAAATAAAATATATGTACCAAAAAATTTCACGGGACGGATGGGGGGGGGGGCGGGTTAAGGGGTCTGTTGCGTTTCCGCTTAATTATTTTGTAAATATTTTGGCTTAGAATTTTTGGTAATTTTTTGTTTTATAAATTTGCGTAAAATTAAAATTTTATTTTGTACTCATTGTTAATGCAAGTTTCTGCGAACAATTGATTTATACTATAAGTCTGATTTGCTTACATTTTATTAAACAAGGCACTTGATAAACTTTATTGTTTATCCCATACCTAATTTTCTCTTATCCTTGTTTCCATAATGTTCCCCTTATACCCCACACCCATATGGAACCAAGGACAGCTGTATCGCACGAGAGAAAGCAAGCGCGCTTACCGCGCTGAATCAGTTCACGTTGACAAGGTCGCTGAAAACATACTACATCTCAGCAACTGAGTTTCGACAAAAAAACTCACGAGCGAACCACATTTTTACATACATTGTTAGTGCCAACTCCAGGAACTCGGGGTAAGTCTAGCGCCAATTTTTTTCGGGATATTTTCTTTATTGCTACTGCTACACGAAGGTTTTATTTCTGGTCGTACCAGCCATTGATACTTAAAATTTACAACACAATAAGATAAAGTTTCTAACTGTGAAATTTAACGACTGTTTAGAGTGTTAGAATCAATTTCCCCAGATTTACAGTCCACTATAAAAAATCTTAATTTGTGAATCGCCCCGAACATTTTGCCTTCATAAATCGGATAGTTGGGTAACGCGAAAACATCCCTTAACTTGTAATCACAATGTATTTTCGCGATTTTTACATAATTAAAATTCTAAGCGCAAAAATAATGAGTTTTTTTTGCCATATACATGCAGCCCTTTATTTGCAATAAATATGTTAGTTGATTTGCGCTACGATAGTTGTATAATATTTTGCAAAACACAGTTTACAAAAGTAATCCTGCATGATTTTCTAAAATATTTAAAAAGTGTGGTGTTATAAAATTCACCTATATAATAAAAAAAATGACCTTAATTTCCTTTCATTTCAGATTTGAACGTAAGTAGAATAAAACTGATATTCACAGCTGAGTTTTCTTTTGTTTTAAATAAGTATATTTTTGGGAAATATTTTAAAAAATACGTGTAAGTTATATTTACATAATACTAAGAAAATAACAAGAAGACGATGAGTTCAGCACCGTTACCATGAAAGATGCTGAGTCGCAGTTTAGTTTTAAGCTCTTTTACACAGAATTACCTTTTAGTGCTTTTAGCACGACAACTTGTATTTTCGAAAATAAAACTTTTTAAAAATAAACGTCCGAAATCTTTTAACGTAACTGGCGCAGTCCGTAGGATAAGCGCCACCACGAAAATTTAATAGTTTTTGCGAGAAAATTAAGACTTTCGCCAAAAAACGCGGGAAAATCGAGACTTTCGCCAAAAATACTGTTTTGTGGTGTTCGTTATCAAAATCTTAAGTGCTAAGCAACCTACACAACGAAAAAGACTTTGGATTAGTTGCATCAAAACACTGGTGGTGAATCAGAAGAATTTTGGAACCCACCACGAAGAAGATCAACTGTAAGTGCCAAAATTCCTCTTTGCCTTTTCCTAATCCCTCTTTTTAAGGTTTTAGGAGAAATATTTAGGGCAGTTCATAGAGAACAAATTAGCTTTAGGCCAGTCTATTGAAGACAAAACTGGGAATAGGTAGAAAGAAAATATATTAAGTAAAAATTAATTTATGTCCAGTTCTGATAATGATAATGACGAATTTTTAAGCAATCTACTTTTAAATCAGTTCAAAGAAGGTAACAGTGAATCCGAAAATATAGAAACGAAGAGTGTTAACTTTGCAAATTTTAAACTAAGGCCGTCTAAAATGACGACTCCACCACAATAACAACCTGCTTTAAATTGGGATTTATTAAAAACAAGAATTAATACAATAAAAGTTGATTCTGCTACTTTAAACAAGTTTTTAATCAAATGCGATTCTTTGGTAAACGATTATGCGCAGGCGCGATCCTGCAATAAATCAATTGATTATTGATAGTATTCAGGGAAAATTTACCGGTGGAGCCGAATTTTTGCTAGGAAATAGGACCGATTTGACCGATTGGCAAGCTTTACGCGCTGCTTTACTACAATGCTTTTCTGATAGTAAGGATTTAGACTGTTTAGTTCAGGAGTTGACAAGGGGTAGACCTGTCAAAAACGAAAGTTTAATAACTTTTGGATCAAGAATCCAATATCTTCAAAACACAATAAATCAAAGGGTTCAAAGCAATCAATTACCCCCTAAAGTATTGCTATTATGAAAATGCATTATGATAAAACAGCACTAAATACTTTTTCGCTGGTTGCACTGGAATTATTCGTAACAGCATGTATTTATGGAGACCCGCGACATTAGAAGACGCCATTACGCATGTATACGACTACGAAAATTTCGAAAAACTTTATGGCAGACAAAATTTTAGTTTCATTAACCCATCAAACCATAGAAATTCACCGAACCGTAAGAATTTTAATCAACAAAATACGGCTTATAACGCGTACGAAAATCAAAACACTTTTCAAACCCAACCACTTTAAAATCAGTATCAAAATACACAAAATCCAAATTTTTACCAACGACCCCAAAATTCAAACTTTGCATTCGGTAACCAAAATATGTCGCTTAGAGACTGGACCTATTAACATCCAACCAAGGCTAGTACCGCAAAGAAGATTCTTTACGAGCGACCAAGTTTTTGGACCCAAACAAAACGTTTATCGACCAAATCAAATTCCACCCGAAAATCTACCAAAACCGACCCCAATGTGTCGACGACCTCTAGAAACACTAACGCGACACAACACAGCCAAAATCAAATAACTGAAAAAAATCAAAATTGGCAAAGATCCCAAAAACCACAATTTTATTTTGAGGAATTGCATAACAACGAATTCGATCAAAATCAATCGATCGAGCCTAATCAATATTTTGACGATAATAATAGTTATTTCAAAGATCAATATTTCGACCCAAATAACTACTACGATACGATATTAAAAATAGCAGCACTATAACTACACACACACCGTACGATCCATCAACAAGCATCGCCGAAAACACGCTAGACATGTATTCTCAAAGCGAGAATATCTCGGAAACTGAAAATAAAAAATTAGCAAGTTTTCAGGAACCGGCCACACCCGACCAGTGCCCTTAGTAGAAATTAATATTTCCGCTAACAAGAACGCGCTTCCATACATCGAAATCAAAAATCCACCGTAAAAATTATTAATTGACACGGGCAGCTCACGATCTATAATAAAATCATCAATTATCGAAACATTTTATCCGGAGTGCATTTACCATAAAGAAAGCGTAATAAAACAGCTGTTGGCAGTTAAATAACGCGATATGAGTCCTTAACCTTCAGTTCACGAAAAATTATATGAAAAACCAGAAGTTTCAAAATTAATTCGAACTGGTCATATGAAAGCGGAGGAAAAAAAGGCTATCATTGGAGTTTGCCAAGAATATTTCGATATATTTTTTAAACTAAGAGATCCCCTCACTTTTACATCAAAAGTCAAACATGAAATAAAAACATGCGATGACAAAATCTATCGGTATCCATACATTCACCGCGATGAAGTAAAACGCGAAATCAAAGAAATGCTCGATAAAGGCATCGTAAGGCCCTCGGTTAGCGCATGGTCATCACCTGGATACTACTGGATGGTACCAAAAAAGATCGACGCCTCGGACTAACAAAAATGGCGCTTAGTGGTTGACTATACAAAGGTCAATGACCTCACAATAGACGATCGATATCTAATACACAATATTTCTAATATTTTCGATAAATTGGGACGCGCCCAACACTTTTCTACGCTCGATTTAGCCTCCGGTTTCCACCAGATCAAAATGTCTAAAAATTCGGTGAAAAAAAACAGCATTTACCGTAGATAATGCCCACTTCGAGTATCTCAGGATGCATTTTGGCCTTAAAAACGCCCTCGCAACGTTTCAGAGAGTTATGGATGAAGTTCTTAAAGACGTACAAAATAAAATCTGTATGGTATACATGAATGACGTCATGATTTTCAGTACGAGCCTTCAAGATTTAAAATTGGTATTTTCAAAAATACGCGAAGCACGGCTAAAAATCCAATAGATAAATGGGAATTTTTACGCCGAAAAGTTGAATTTTTAGGCCACGTTGTGACACGAGAAGGTATTAAACCGAATCCAAAAAAAATCGAGAGTATCTCCAAATTTAATAATTCTTGGGACTTTTGGGATACTACAGAAAATTCATTAAAAACTTTGCGAAAATAACAAAACCGCTTACCACCTGTTTAAAAAAGAATCCTAAAGTAGAACACACACGGGAATTTTTAAACGAGTTTAATACATGTAAATCCATCCTTATTAGCGAACCGGTACTTGCATACCCCGGCTTTACAAAGGCTTTTGTGCTTACGACCGATGCTTCAAAATTTGCGATAGGTGCGATTTTAATTCAAAATGACCACCTAATCTGCTACGCATGACGCACTTTACACGAGGCAGTCAACGATAGAACAAGGCTATCGTATGGGGATGCAAACATTTCCGGCCTTATTTATTTGGGCGAAATTTCACAATCCATACTGATCACCAACCTCTGACGTGGTTAATGAACCTAAAAGAACCCAATTCTAGGCTTATTCGTTGGAAACTAAAATTGGACGACTATTCTTACACCATAAAATACATTAAAGGCAAATCAAACCTGGTCGCAGACGCGTTATCGCGAAACCCGCTTGATTTTAATGCATTGGACACCGTCTCGGTTCCAAATAACACAGGTGACACAAATGATGTCATACAAGAGTTTTTACGAAGACCAGAAACGCAAAATTAAGTCAAAGTAACCCGCCGATCAATAATCAATCGAACCAATCAAACCAATTAAATAAATTACCCAATCAGACCGAAGGTAACGAATCAGATGGCGGTGAAACTGTACACACATCCACGGAGTATCCGATTTTAGCCATCCCAATATCGGAAAGAGCCCTCAATCAAATTTTTCACTAGATTTTATGTAACGCTATCTTTTAAAAACTTGCAGCCAAATATAATTGAATTTGTAAAAGAATTTGTAGACCAAAAACAACGCCATTTTTTTTGGAGGACATAGAAAAACGCGAAGATCAAAAGGAAAAACTCATTTTGTACCATACGACAAAGCCTTGCCATAAGAGAGATGGAGACCCGCCAGTGATTAAATTTAATCTTACGCCCACGAGTTACAAGCTTTTTAACCACGTGCATTGCTTTAAAATCTCAAATGAAATATTTCTCACACTTTATGACACCTTTTCACGATACGGATAAGCTTATCTCATGGAAACTTTAACCGGTACGGGTACATTTGAGGTCGTGGAAGGTCATATAAATAGCACGGATCCCTTTAATATATCCGACGCTACCACTGTTATAATCAAAAACATAAAGAAACAACTCAAAAATTGTACGAGAAAATTAAAGAAACAAATCAAACCATAAAAGAAAAACGGATAAATAAAGCGAAAGAAAAACGGTAGGACCCTCCAGATTTTTCGACACAGCCCGACGCGTATATTCAGACGAAAGCAGAGCAAAAGATCTTCCTAAATTTACAAAAACAAAAATTAAAAAACAAACCCCTAAAAAAGTCGTCACTTCCAAAGGTACTTATCACAAAGCGAGCGCACGAAAACCAAAAGCTAAAAAGAAATCTCCTTTGCAGATTCCCAATGAGGGCAATGAAGCCCCTGGCGAGCAACCTTTTACTAGCACTCGTACTGATGATACTGGCATGAGTAAACAGTAAAGACGACATACAAATAACTCCCCTCAAAAATCCAATTCTCCCTATTCAATTAGATAATTCTAAACAAATTTATACAAAACACATTTTTGCATTATATCGACATCCGATCAATTATTGATCCATTTTTAAAAATTAAAAAGTATTTCCTAATCATTGAAAACAATTTTATAAAAAACAATTCAACAAACCCGATTTCTTTCTACAAACTATCTGAAAACTCAGTATTTAATGAAAGACACAAAAAATAAAATCATAAATTTACACCCAATTAGTAGAAATAAAAGGGGCCTAATTAATGTTGTCGGAAAGGTCGACAAATGGCTTTTTGGATCCCTTGATTCTGAAGACGGCGAACGCTATGATCAAGCGATATCCACCTTACGAAAAAATCAAAAAAGTATTGTAAAAGAGGTAAATTTGCAAATTTCACTATCCAAAAATTTCATTCAAACCTATAATAAAACTATATTAATTCTTGCTGGAAATCAAAACAAACTAGAAAATAGTTTAAAAATGCTTCAGCACAGTATGGGTACAATAATAAACGATTTAACAGTTTACTTAACGTTTCAGAGTTTGTTATCACAAATTAATCTGGACTGCCAGAATTTAATAACATTTCTTGATAATTTAGAGGACACAATAATCTTTGCAAAACTAAACTCATTGCATAACTCAATTATTTCAAGCACTGAACTGATTCGAATGATGGATTACTTAAAAAACATTTATAAAGAAAACCAAATTCCAAATTTTGTGAATATTTTGACTTACTATCAATTCCTAGGAACCCAAAGTTCGTTTTCAAAAACAAAATTAATGTTTGCAATTCATGTCCCAATTATCGAACCTAAAATCTTTACCTTTTACCAAATTATCCCCACTATCCAAAATAACCAAATATTTGTCCCTCGCTATCCCTACTTGGCCAGAAGCTACAAAACGAGACAGTTCTACGAGGAAACCTGTCCGTTCCTGGAAAACACCTACCACTGCCAAGAGCGATTCACCACGAATGACAATTGCACTTTAAAACTCACCGAAGGCTTTCAACCTTAAAACTGCCATACCATCCAACAATCTTCAAAAATCAGTAATCAAACAAATCACGCAAGAAGAAGTATTGATTATGCCCGCAAAAATCTCGATGCTACACACGAAATGTTGTTTAATGAGTTTTAATGAAGTTGTGTACCAAGAAAACTTCAACTCCAAAAGCTCAAAATGTTCCGGCCATCCAATTAAGTCCGAAAAATGTATCAAGAAGTCAGACAACCAATTCAGAAGGCAACTGTGGAGTCACCGCTGAAAATAACTTCAGCCCAACTTGTGTGATTTTAAGACCTACGGAGGGAGGAGTTATATTTACATAATACTAAGAAAATAACAAGAAGATGAGTTCAGCACCTTTCTCATGAAAGATGCTGATTCGCAGTTTAGTTTTAAGCTCTTTTACACAGAATTACCATTTTATTTATTTTGTTAAGATTCATTCTCATCAAGGCTTTTAGCACGACAAATTGTATTTTCGAAAATTAAACTTTTTAAAAATAAACGTCCGAAATCTTTCAACGTAACTTGCATCTATGTTTTTGAAGCAGATATTGATTATTTAGACCACCTACCTGAAAAACATAATGAATTTCCATTTTTGGCTGAATGCAAAAATAACAAGTTAATATGTCATTTAGATAACAAAAAGAATTATATTTTGCATTACAAAAATCTTCAACAAGCACTTCGAAATGGTTTAGAGCTGGTTAAAATTCATAGAGGAATAATATTTAAGCAGTCACGATTCCTAAAATCTTACATAGATTTAAACACAGAATTGCGAAACAAATCAAAAAAATCAGTTTGAAAAAGATTTTTATAAATTACTTAATAATGCTGTACAGGGTGTAATTGGTTTGAGTGCAAATATTCTAAAAGGTTACTGTAAACATCAAAACAAACAAAAATGGTCCTATAAGGTAGTGTCCGACAATGCATATTTATGGAAAAAAAAGTTTAGTTTTATCTTATAAACTGAAAAAAAATATATTTAACTAATAAATAATTTTTGAAGAAAACGTTCTTGTAGTTGTGCAAAAATATTTACTTTTTAAAATAAATACCTAAAAGATCAGAAATTTTGTAATTAAATATTTTTTCACAACCTTTTTTTTAAGAATCCATTTATGCAACATTTGGCAAACGCGAATAAACTATCTACTTTAAATAAGTTCTTGTAAATAAAAATACAGCGCCGAAATCTTTATCGATGAATAATTAGGTTTTATTGCACTGCTGAATGCAAATTCTTTGAGAAGGATATTTTTGGTTTTTGTTCTACAGTGGGAATTTGAAGATTAACAACAACCCTAATTTATTATTTATCTCTTATCTTATCTTCTTGTGGTACGTTTGCGTTTTTTTTTTTTTTTAATTTTGCCAATATAGCTAGCAGAACGTTTGTTGCCTGCGTCCAAAAAAATTTCAAAATTATGGCCCTGATAGCCAAATTAATCCAGAAATCGAAGAACAGATTTTGGATCTTATTCATGAAAATCCTCAGCTTAGTACGCGAATGATAGGGAGGCAAGTTGGCGTATCCCATTACGTGGTACACAGAACTTTTAGGAAACAGTTACTATATCCGTATCATTTGCAAAGAGTTCAGGTTCTGAATGTCTGAACGTTGGAAAGTGAATGTTTGAGCTGGTATTATTGAAAACCAGTTTCGAAGAAGAAAATTTTCTTGTCGAGAATTTACCACCAATACTCGATTTAGTAATTGACGAAGTGTCGCTAGATGCCCGAGCTAACATGTGGTATTTACATGATGGTGCTCTACCTCATATTGATAGACGCGTTCGTGAACTATTAATAGAAAGATGCGGAAATCATTGGATTGGTAGGTTTGGACCACACCCGTGGCCACCTCGCTCACCTGATCTCAATCCTTTGGATTTTTACTTGTGGGGACATTAGTTCCCTATAACAATATTAACGAATTAAGGCAAAGAATTATTGATGGAATAAATCAAAGTAGACCAATTCCGGCACTTTTTGAACGGCTGGCTTAGAATGTTGCAGGCATGTGTCGAGGCCGAAGAATGGCACTTGGAACACCTTTTGTACTTTTTTTTGGTAAGTTGGTCATTTAATATTTTTAAGAGATACAATACTTTTTTAAACCCTTGTGAAAAAAGCAACATTGGAAAAAAAGAAAGGAGCTCAAACTGAGCTCAACTGAGAAAACTTGGTAGCTATTCAAATGGCGAGAGTAAATATTACCTACAATAAACCTGTTTATATAGGATTTTCAGTCTTGGAATTATCAGAGACTGTAATATATGATTTTTATTATGAATTTATAAAAAATAAATATGGGAAAATAGTTATTTAAACAACAAGGTCTGAAAATGACTCTTTACACACGATCGAGACAGTTTGGTGGCCATAACATATTTAGAAAACTACTATATCGTCAAAGTTCATTTAGTGATTTAATAATAACTTTTCTTCGGGGATACTTTTTTTCCTGCCACTTTATGTAACTCATCAACAACAGACTTTTTTAGATCCATATTTGAGTAGTACTGATATGTCTTATGAATTTAATTGATATTTAATTAAAAGCATTGCATGAAAATGAATAGTGATACTATTAAATAATCTTTCGAAATAAATTAAATAATTTTCCTTTAACTCAATATTTAAAACCTTTTTAAGTTCGTACGATTTAAAACTACCTTCATTTCTTACAACCATTATTATATCTCTGGTTTGAAAATTTGCTTGCTTGCGTTTCGATTATCCCAGTGTTCAATAGAAATATATAATGACTTAAATTGTTTGATTATTTTATTCGTTTATTTTCTGAGTATTTTCCAAAAACTGTTTTTTAAATTAATTTACCTTTTGTTCTAATGATTTAAGTTTGCTGGTATGATTTTTGTTTTTTCTTCATTATCACTACCTCTTTTCTCAACAGATAGCAAAGAATTGCTTAAACGAGTTTGAACAGTAATTAGCTCCTGGGGTCCAATTTTCGCCGAGCGAATCTCGAGATTCGTTTTCTAAACTCAAAAAACTAATCTTTTGACAACTAATCTCAGACTTACGTGCATTCCACCAAAAGAAGGTAATTATCCACAGAAGGGGGGGGGGTTGTAATGTGTTTTTTTGATTGTTTTAGGTTAGAATGGGTAGTACGACTGTGTTGGATTGGCTTGTTTTTGGTGAAAAAATTAATTACCAATAGTAGTTTTAACAACTAGTGGCTAAAATAGTGCTTTTTTTACAAGTGTTGGTTTAAATAACGAGCGCATCGAGGTATTTAAAAAGGCAAGTAAAAAAAAGCACAGTTTAGCCGCGAGTTGTTAACACAATTTTTTTTAACACCTTTATTAAAAAATCCAAAAAAAATAGCAACACACCATCCATAAATCAAGGCGGCTGGTAAATAAAATAACAATCGTTTCCATAGCGATGTGTCTTTTTACTTGATGATGTTCATTGTTGCGACATTTTAGTCTTTGACAATTTGATATTTTGACGATATTTAAATGATTTTTTCGTTAATACTTGGAGAAACCTGGCGGAAATGGCTTAATTCTTAGGCAAGAATAATTAGATTTTTTCAATATTACTATTTTCCGCTATTTCTCTTTAACTTTGGGTAAAAAACGGACAGAAATCTTTTTTTGCACCCGTTATAAAAAAAAAGTTTTTTTGCATCGGTAACCAAAAAAGCCATGCTTTAGTTATCTGCAGACAGCTACTAAAATTATGTGTTTGGTGAAGGTATTAAAAAAAATGTTTTTTCTTACCTAAACTCAATAGTTTAGGTATTCTTCCTTTTTCCTAAATTTCTGTTTCTAATATCAACTGAAATCGATCACTCCTAGTTTGAGATGAACCAACCAACATTTTTTCTTCCCTTTTCACATGGATTTTTCTCTGGATTTTTTTTACATTGATAGTTTATAATGAACTTTAATATTATTTGTAGAATGGTTTAACGATCACATTTTTAATTTTTTTTTAAGGTCTAGGTATATGGGTTGAGGGATCTTGTTAATGAAGGGTTCTTTTTTTGAAATGTCAACGTTTCGCAAAGTTTATTTACTTCTTCAGGTCTATGCCAGACGGCCATTCCATGTGTCAATTTTATTGCCAATAGACGTCATCCTTGGGTAAAGAGGCATTAGTTTGACAGAAGTACCGTAAAATTTTGATTAAAACTTTAAAAAAAACATATACAAACACATTAAAATAATATTACTACGGCGAGTACTTCGCTCGTATTTAACTTTCAATAAATAATTATAATATCAATGAAAAAAATTACAAAATTGACAAAAACTGACAATTTGAAATTTCGCCAGCCATTGATTTAAAAATTACATTTTTAAGAGTTATAGAATCACATATTTAGCAAAAAATGCCATTCAAAGATTTTTATTGGTTGGCTTGGGATGGGTAAAGCCTCTAATTTAGCATTAAAATAGTAAGTATATACCTTTTGAAATGGTCAGAGAAATAAAATAGGTACCTTTTTTTTAATGCAAGAACCTGGTTAAACTATGGTAGAAAAAAGCCAATAAATTTTCACACTAGATTTTTAGTGTGGGAAAACCGTAGAAACTACAAACAATTTTGTAGGACATTTTTTACAACAACAAAAATTTTGATTTTTAAATCAATAGGATTTAAAATTCAAAATTGTCAATTTATGGCAAATTTTTGTACAAAAGTTGTAACAGAAGATAGCGCGATGTGTGCTTAGAACAAGGAGAAATAATACCAGGTAATATTTATTATTTGGAAACGAAAACCAAATATGTTTAATAAACACAATCTGCCACGACCCTCGGTAATGATACGGTTCTTGTTCTACACGTTTTAAAAAGCTTTCCTCTCCCTTTTCTCTTGCTCTTGAATTTTAGGTGAACTGGAACTGATTGAGCGCGAAACAGATGTTGAGCTTATATACAAAAAAAAAACGGTCCGCCATCTTGAATTTTTGCAAAATGTCAAATTTTGAGCGGGATCGGAAAAGGCGCATGTCTTATCTTTCCAAAAAGTTACAACAAAGCTATTCCATCCAAAGTTATAGCAATTTTAAATGTGTGCAAGGTTTTTGGCCCATCCTATATTTTTCTATTAGAGCCAAAAATGGAAACTTTAGCAGTTGAAAATAACACTGATTTATGGTTTATTGGAGATTGGTTAGTACTGGTTGTATAAACATGGGGACATGCCATGTTGGACACATCACGGTTGGCAGTGGATGAAATGAAAAATGAAATGACATTTTTTTTATTGTTACTGAAAATATTGATTTACAAACACAGGTTTTAGGATCATTTTACACATTTAGTTAGGAAGATAGGCACCATTTTAAATGAAAAATTGTGATATGGTACCCTAAAATTTTTAACTAGTTTGTTAACATTTCACTGTTTCTAAAAACTCAAATAATAAAAGAATTCGCTAAAAAAAATACGGTTGACAATGAAACAATAATTGATTAAAATTGAACAATAAGGTTTACAAAAAAAAACAATAATATATAATTGATATCTAACTCGGTAGCTATGCTAATATAGACAATAAAATAATTGGATAAGAAATTTTGGATGACAATAAAGATTCTGATAGTTGACTAAAATTGAAGAAGAACATAGGTAATTGTTTTTAAAGCTTTTAAATATACACAAAACAATATATAGAAAATAGTTTTGCAAAGAAGAAAAAACTTTTTTACAATTTTGCAATTTAGAAGGAATTTACATCTATATGAGTTTGATGTAGTACTCATCTCTCCAAAAACTCAGACGTAAGTTTCTTTCTGAAGCTAGGTAGTTTAAGTATTTTTATTTGCTCTGGTAGTGAATTAAATATTTTTGGCCCAATGCAAATAGCTTGTCTTTGTTTAAGTGTTTAGTTATATGGTTTTGAAATTGTATATGTTATTTGTTCTTATTTGATAGATGTGATTTATTTTGGGTATGAGATTAGGGTATTTTTTTAAATAAATTGTGGAAGCTTTGAAAAATAAAAATGTTACTGGAAGAATGAGGTTTTGTTTAAATAAATTACTAGAG
This sequence comes from Oxystoma pomonae, assembly GCA_963921995.1. Taxonomy (NCBI): domain Eukaryota; kingdom Metazoa; phylum Arthropoda; class Insecta; order Coleoptera; family Brentidae; genus Oxystoma; species Oxystoma pomonae. The sequence goes on from OY998169.1 coordinate 28,988,382, forward strand.
GGATATCTGAAGGGTTTTTTAAAAACTATGTTTAGTGCATATTTTATTCCGTAGGAAATTATTGATTGAAAGAGTGCAAAAATTTTAGCTAATTTTATATTGACAATTTTGGGTATCAGTTTATAAATGACACTTCTTAGTTTTTTTTTTCAGTGATTCTACATGACTTATCCATTTTAAATTTTCATCAATATGAATTCCTAGATATTTTGTGTTTTCAACTCGCTTTATGTAGTCTTGACAGGTATTACAGATGTTTTGGCAATTTTCTTTATGAATAGTTAAATATTTCAAGTTAGGTAATGTATCTTTATAGCAAGAAGAAGTAATTAAATTGGTTTTTGTCAAATTAATAGTCAACAAATTGGCATTCAAGTTGTTTTTGATTATGGAAAGCCCTTTTTCAGATTTTTATTTTGCATCTTCCCAGGGATTTCCTTCAACAATAAAAACAGTGTCATCTACATATGATATAATATATCCTGGAAGTTTTGTTTTCAAAATGACATTTAAATATAAAATAAATAAAATGCGTCCTAAGGCTGTCCCTTGAGGGACTCCATATTCAATGTACTGCGGATTAGTTAACTCATTTTGTATTTTGACCATTTGTTTTCGGAATGATAGATAGTTTTTAAAAAAACTCATTGCAAATACCTCTTACTCCCATATTTTCAAGTATTTTCAAAAGCTTGGTGTGTGAAACAGTGTCGAATGCTTTTTTTAAATCTAGAAATGTGGCAATTACTTTTTTCTTGTTGTTAAGTGATGTTGATATTGTACTTGTTCCCATGTGCTCTCGAAAGCCAAACTGTTGTTTATGCAGAAGGTTATTATTTCAATAAAGTTTAAAAGTTGTTTCTTTATGCATTTTTCAAAAATTTTTGATATATTACTCAACAGGGAGATCGGGCGATAATTATCACATATTAGGGTTGAATTACTTTTGTGTATTGGTATCATAACTGCTGTTTTTAATTGGTTCGGAAAAGTGCCTTGGTAAGACAAAGTATTGTTGCAATTATATGTTTAATTGATTTTAATGTGTTACACTGAAAATTGTCTATTGCTGGATATGAATTACTTTTTAGACTGTCAATAAAGTTAATTATTTAAATGTTATTAATGGGTTTCCAAAACAAATTTTTGTTGATGTTTTGTGGTTCTTTAGCAATTAACTTAATATTTCTGTCAATTTTGGAAGTCAATTTGCTACCTACATTGGTTTGCAATTAGCTTAGAATTTGTTATATTTTCACTGTTTTTATTTTGAATTCCATCAATTGATTTTTTAAAACTTTCAGCTATCTCATTGGTTATTTTCCAGATTTTTTTTTATATCACCATTTCATTGTTCAATTTAATTTTTATACAAATTTTCTTTAGCCAACACAATTAGTTGATTTATGATAGAGTCCGATTATTAAGTAAATGGGCCACGACAAGCACGGACGATGCGCGGCGTTCGCTTGTTGTCTCTGTTTGAGTCAGGGCCGAACACTGTGGCAGGGGCGTATGTTTTGTCACAGCCATTAAAAATAAATGAATAAGTTGAAGAATTATAAAATGATAAAAAAATATTTTCAAGCCGTTATTTTGAATTTGGTTACTTGATGTGTTGTTCAGTTTTTAAATAATTTATTTACATACTATACATTTTAATAATGAATTGGGTTAGTTCATGTTTTATTGACTTCTTAAATAAAATGATAATATTATTAATAATAATAATTTAGGACCTTTCCTCCTTTTCGCAGAAAAATAATTTTACTTTTTTAAGAGGATACCCTACAGGTGTAAAACGCGGAACAAAACTGAGCCCTTCCTATCAACTTAATAAAAAAAATGATTGAAATAAATTTTGTGGAAAATTACTTAACATTTATTACTTACATATATTATCATTAATTTTTTGACATTTTAAGTTTTACGAAAACATTTCGCTATTTCACATTTTTTGTCAAAATCGGGGATTTTCCAATTAATTTTAATGAATGTAAAAGGTATTCTACTCGAAACATTTTTTGAAAAAATGTTTAATTTTTTCTCAAAATTATTTCTAGTTTTCAGCCTTCTGCATGCATTTTCCGATCGCCAACTGTTGACTACGACTTCATCTTAACAAAATATTTTTTAAAGAATGAAAACATATATAAAATCAGATTACAGCATGATGATGATTACCTACTGTAATATAAATATTTATTTTTATACCTTCATCAAAAACATGATTTCAGTAACTGTCTAAAGCATGGCTTTTTTGGTTAACGACTTTTTTTTGATCACGGGTGCAAAAAAAGATTCCTCTCCGTTTTTTACCCAAAATTAAAGAGAAATAGCGGAAAATAGTTATATTGAAAAAATCTAATTATTAGTGTTGCCTAAAAATTAAGCCATTTCCGCCAGTTCTCACCAAGTATTTACGAAAAAATCATTCATAATAACATCGTCAAAATATCAAACTGTCAAAGATTAAAATGTCGCAACAATGAACTTCACCGAGTGAAAAGACACATCGCCATGAAAACCATTGTGTGTGTGTGTGTTGCGAGAAGACCTCTTCGTTCGAGATTTTTAAAAGTATTTTCCTGTTTTTCTTGGATTTTTTGATAAAGGTATTAAAAAAAATAGTGTTTTTAAATACCTCGCTACGCTCGTTGTTTAAACCAACGCTTGTAAAAAAAGCACTATTTTAGCCACTAGTTGTGAAAACTACTATTTGAGTAGCAATAGATTGAAAGTTAAAAAACACCATTTCTCAAATAACTTTCCGGTGTACCCTTCAGGTATTAATATTTAAATTTACTTTTTTTTTTAATGGATGTTAGATTAACTATATGCGCATGCGCATTATTTATGTATAATGTTACTGTTAAAAATAATAATAAATTGACAAAGGGTGCTTTATGTAAAAGAGATATTTATTTATAAAATAGTAAAATCAATAAAATGCTTTGGAAAATTAAGTGCAATAAACAGATTAGAGCGTCTACGCCTATGACTCCATACGACAAACCAATCGCGAGCTAAGTGGGCGGGTTTCAGACGAAAATGGGTTTCTACGCACTTAGCTGACTTTTTACTTTGATTAATATTTTGTGTCATAAACTGTGTAATACGAATGAAACATGAGATGGGATAATGATCTGTCATGCGCGTTTCAAATATTCCAAAGTTTATAATGGTTTCGCTTAGAGAATTGTGTAATTTTATGAATATATGATCAAGACATGTCATGCTGGTATCAGTCACTTTTGTTGGTGTATTGATATTAGATGAATACCCATAAGATGTTAAAACATCAAGATAATCGTTATTCGCTATATCCAGGACATCTATTTTGATATCTCCTGAAAATATTTCAATTTTTATTTGCAGTTGAAAAGACAGAAGTTTAGGGAATCATTAAAAGTGTCAATATCAATTTTTAGATATCTTGGTAGTCTATAAAAGGCTGTGATGCCTGTTATACTGTTGTTTTTCTGTATAAGAGCCCGAATAAATTTTAGGTTGTTTATTTCAATTATAGAAAAATGCTTTTGGTATAGATTATAGTACCATCGTGAGAAGTATTTTTTGACTGGTTATAGAAGGTTGTTTATCCATCGATGTTATGAACATTTGTGTCAAATATTTCAAAAGTTTCAAAAATCAAGACATTCAAATTTTTGGACAAATCTGGGCATCTACATTTTTCAAATAATTTTATGAATTTTTATGAATGCTGCAAATGTTTAACTGGAATACTGAAATACCTTGAATATTTCTGATCTTATGCTGCAGGTTACTTAAGTTTGAAATATATTTTATAGGTATGTCTTCAATTTCTATGTCATTGAAAGTAGTCATCACTTAGGTATATTGTGATAAAAGAAAAAGAGAAAGAATAAACAAATAAATAGAATTGGTCACAACATAAATAAAATATTCTAGTTTAGAGCAAAATTTATAAAAAGTACTAACTTATTTATATGTTGTTTTTTGGGATTTCTTCTGTTAATATCATAAAGGTATAACTTAAATAGAGACATTATGTTTACCACAGTTGCGATCAGACATAAGGTAAACAATTTGGCGACAATGCCAGACTGCGCTGAAAGTTATATCTCTACACATAATGTTTTTACAAACATATTATTTTTATAACTTTATCATTTACATGCAATTATGCAAATTCTCCGGTTTGTTTTTTTAAACATGGAGAAACACCTTATTATTATTCAAATATATAAAGAGATTTAGGTATATTATAAGATTTCATTTAAATTTCCTTGAATCTTCACAATTTTAAATCAACAAAGAATTTATAATGTGAAGGTACATGTTATGGTACTTGAAATATACCTCATTTTTTCTATCGAAATATCATATAAAATACCTAAAGAATAATTATTTTTATTTCCCAATATATATCGGGAATAAAACCTACAACAATGTGACAACCTCGCATTTGTGGCGGGTCAGCCATATAAACGTGTGTACGCTGCTCCATTCATAATTTCTCTACGGCGTTGTAGCTTTAGCATAATCGAGGTTTTGGTATATTTTACAGATTAATCGAGAGTTTTTTAATATTTTTTCAATAGATTTTTAAGTGTTCGTGGTTAAAGCGATGTGACAAAGTGCGTAGTGTGACGAAAACTGGAGATTGCAGGTGAAAAGCAAACATTTCACAGGTTTGTTACAAAAAATGTAAGAGATATATATGATATTTATTTAGAACTACATTCACAGTTTTGATACTATCTGTAGTCAGCTTATTTTTTCTGCTGAGATTTGTTTATAAATAGTACAAGCGTTCCCGGTATAAATATAAATTTTTAAAACACTATTATGTCAGACACAGGATAAAGAATGTATGTTTGTTACAACTTTTTATTTATAATATTTACATAGGTAGATACTCCACATAAGATTTTTTTGTATTTATTAAAAATGTAAAGATACTTTTGTACGTATTAAATAAAAATTATAGTAGAGTGTATACATTCCATTTTTTTTACACAACGAAAAACCATCATATAGTACCTATAATATAGGTATCATTCTTTTTCGAAATACCACCATTTTTAGTCGAATTTGTTTATTTTTTCCACATTGGTTTTTTGGTAATTTGCCTAAACAGTGCGGAAAGTGATACTTTTCTGCACACGATGATTATTAAGTATAAAAAAATTAAAGATTGTATTTCCAAAAAAATTTGACAAGTCTGAAAATAACGACCAAACCTTTTTACATTTATAAATAACGAGCCCCTTCTGGCCGCTGCTAAACGTAAGGTGATTGGAGCATATGTGAGGAGGAGTATGTCTGATACAGCGTTGCCAGTGGAACATAAAATGGTTTTTTTGAAAGTTTGAGACAATGATGTGTTTGAAATTAACTCTGTGTTTCGGACTTGGGCAGAAGCAAAGGTTTTGCACAAGGAGTCACACTGGAAGAAACGAAAATTCCTTGAAGCTGCCTTTATTGGGCAGAATCAGGGTATTTTCAGTAAACCAAGTGTTGAAATCCCAAATATTTGGAAGCCCCTCCTTGGGCGGAGCCAACTTCTTAAACTTCAAGGTTGAATGGTTTCTCACAGTATATAAGTACGTAGCCTTAGGAATTGATTGTAGTTTGCACCTGAAGACGATCAGAGATTGTACTGATCGAAACGCAAAACAAAATAAGGAATGCATTTACCAAGTTCCTTGTGAGTGTGGTGCATCATACATAGGCGAAACTAAAAGACTACTATTTGTTAGGCTTAAGGAAAATCAGAGGAATACCCAAAAAGGTGAAACAACGAAATCAGGAATGGTCAAAACAACACCGAATGAAGTGGGCAGAAGCAAAGGTTTTGCACAAGGAGTCACACTGGAAGAAACGAAAATTCAGGGTATTTTCAGTAAACCAAGTGTTGAAATCCCAAATATTTGGAAGCCCCTCCTTGGGCGGAGCCAACTTCTTAAACTTTAAGGTTGAATGGTTCCTCACAGTATATAAGTACGTAGCCTTAGGAATTGATTGTAGTTTGCACCTGAAGACGATCAGAGATTGTACTGATCGAAACGTCGTGTATAAATAAAATATAGACAATGGAAGAAACACAGAGTTAATAAAATGGTTTTCCCTAAATTTAACGACTGATCGCGTTTCAAAGCAATTTATGAATGACTTGATGGGACTATTAGTTAAACGTCTTTGGTTAATATTAGTTTTTTTGATGCATAGTCAATTCTTTCTCTCAGTCTTTCAATTTCCTTTCTTCTCAGCGGGCATTACTCCTTCTTTCTTGGCTTTGCAGTGGTATCGTTTGTGACTTTCACTACAATATGAGCAAACTTGGTGCCTATTTTTGCAGGATTTTGGTGTGTGCCCGTAAATGGAGCACCGCATAGGATTGATGTCTTCCTTAATAGAACACTCGCCCCAGCTTATTTTTATTTTTTTACTAACTAATTTCTGGAAAGTGATACCAGATACTTCTCACTTGGCAATCCATCCTTTTCAGCTAAGTGTTTGTCGTTGGTAATTTATTTTAATTTGATCTTCGTAGTCTATTACTTCTTGGTTCTCTGTTCCATCCTGATATTCTCGGCGTAATCCAGTGATTATTAACAGTGGATTTTTTAATTTAGATTTTAATATGTCATATAACTTGGTGTCAATATTTTCTGCTGTTTGGGTATAGAGTTTTTCAGTGGCTTCCTTGGTGGATGTTTTCAATATGATTACTCCACTCTTTGTTTTATTTATTTGTAAAGGGTTAATTTTATGTTTTATGTAATTGTCTCATCTGTGTTTACTTGATCAGTTTTTGGTTTAATAAGAATTATTGTCTGGTTACTTCTTTGGGTGTTTTCATTACAGGAAGTCTTGGCTTTTTCAGAATAGCTATCTGGAGTCTTTGGTATGTGGTTGCTAGCTAGCTTATCTATTTTTAAAGTGCAATCTTGCACTAGGTTTTCCACAAGCTTTTCTAAGTTTCTTATTATTTTGTTTAAATCCTTAATTCTTTCGTCCTTCTCTTCAATTAGGCATTTGTAGGTGTTTTTAAGGGCTACTACCGCATCTTTTTCGTTCCATGTGGAATCTAATTTACATTCCTTGCAGAACCAGGTTACTATTTCATTAAGTTCTTTTATGTTTTTGTAGTTGCCTTGAGATATTTTAAGGAATTGTATATGGTGCCATCGTTCGTAAGGACCATCACATTGTAAGACTTGCTCATTTTTTCCAACAGGTTTTTGCAGATTTTACAGTTTTCACTGCAAGATTTTAAATATCCCGCGCCTCTTACCATCTTTAAATTTTCTTTTCAATGTTTTATATGCAACCAACAAAACTGCACGAAGTTCCCTTTTCGGCAGAATTTATTTTATAGGTTATTTTAGAATTTTTGTGTTTTGTGTCCTTATCTCTTTGTTTTCTGTAAAAAATTACTTGAATTCTATTCGCTACACGTTGGTGGGCGTAGAAATAGTTAAGAAAATAAACGGAAATAACTTTATTCTTGAGGGCTTGTCAAATAACGATAACCTCAAAGGTTGTTATTTTTGTATGCGGTCCAAAAACTCCCTATTATTTCTATGTCTAGTTCCAGATATAGACGGTCTTGAAAAAACGTCGTTTTGGTGTATATTGGGCACGCTCAAAAAGGCATTTCCTGACCGAAATAAAATAAGCTATCGACGAATATAGTTTTCTAGGGAACCACACATGGACTTTCTTACTATTATGTTGGTAAAATGTTACCAGGTTGTACACAAAGGCTAGTCAAAAAAAATAATTTTGTTGACAATTTTTTATTTTCCTAGATATAAAAATACCAAAATTATTTTTGAGCAAACATTAATGTTTTAGTATTTTCTACATGAATTGAACAAGTTTTCCTTCCCAGTAACAGTTACTTTGTGTTACATGCTTTTTTTAAATTTTTTTACCATAAAAACTTGACGAAATAATTATTTTGCAACTTAAAAATATAAATATTCTTTTGCATTCAGTTAAAGTGATTATTTTTTAATTAATTTTGCGTACGCTTTTATCATAATTTTATCTAATACAGGGTGCAATTTTTTTATAACTTCTTTATGGTTTGCATCTAGAATGATGATTTTTGAAAGGTTTCTCAAGGTTCTCTCTAACTAAATAATAACACTTTTGCTGGGCCTGAATTATCAAAAAAAAAACAATAATGTACATACACAGTGACGTAGCCAGAGAGGGGTTTTGGTGGTTATAACCCCCGCAATTTCTGGCTACGCCACTGTACCTACATACTCTATTGAGTATAAGTCAAAGTTTTATATTATTATATTACATATTATATATAACACCCAAGTATAAAAGAGAAAATATGTCGTTCACTAGGGAAAAGGTTATACATCTCAAAAAGTGACTATCAAGGAAAAAGTTTGAATTTCATTTTTACCTGCGACAAAAGAATATAATACTTTGAATAAAAGTGAAATGAAGACAATCTTGGATATCTTGTTTAGAGTTTACTTATAAAAGGGTCAAAAATAGTTTTTTTAGATGTATCCTTCTTCTGTCTTTTCTGATTGCCAACCTTTTTTTGGAAAAGCAACTGAATTTGGCTAGTATTCAATAGAGTACGTATATAGGTATGAGGGAGAGCAATTACCCATAATCATAATTTAAAAAAGTGTTATTATTTAGTCTAGAGACATTTGAGAAACTTTTAAAAATCATAATCCCCAATGCAAAACAGGAAGGAAGGAGTAAAAAAATTGCACTCTATATTAGATAAGAGAGAGAGATAAAGGCGTATGCAAAATTAAATTAAAATCCCTCGATCAGTTTTAAAGAAATTAAAAATTGATTACTTTTTTGTAAAAATAATGATATGGAACTTTTTGCATGTACCTTGCAGCGTGGAAAAAAATAAAATTTAGTTTATTTAACAATTTTCGTCAAGTTTTTGTGGTAAAAAAAACATGTAACTTTGCGCAAAAATATTTTTTTTATTTTTACATCGGCATCGGGGAAAATTAAAAATTGTCAAAAAATGATTTTTTTGACTAGCCCCTGTATACAAACATTTTACCAACATTATAATAACACAAAGTCCATTTTTGGTTTCTCAGTAAACAGGGTTCCCACCAAATTCTTATTTCCAGGTTTTCCCTGACCATTTTTCAAAAAATTCCAGGTATTTTTTTGATATAAATTGCTTGTCTAGGTGGATACCAAGTAAATGTAGACTTTGACCATGACAATTTTTGAAAGCTCAAATTTAGCAAGTATTTATATTATCGAGATAAAAAGATAAAACGCCTTTAAATAAGACGAGAAACTTTGTTCGAAACTTTATTTGAAGGACAGCATAAGTTGGAATATGGAAAACACAGGAAATGTAGCAGAAACCAATTACTGAAGAAATAAAAGAACCGCAATGGGGCTACAATGTAAGCGAGCTCTGGAAGAATATCCAAGAAACAGTAACTAGGGTGGCTACTCAATTGCTCGACAAAAAGAAAAAACAAAGAAGGAAGTTTGATGGCGACTATAGTAGATCGACGAAAAGACGAAATATGATCAAGAAAAAATGCTTCAACGTCCATAATCCATCTAATATAGAAGAGTATAAATAACAAAGATCTGAAGCAGGCAGAATGATATAAATGAAAAAGAGACCACCATCTAAATATAATAAGAGAAATGGAGGAAAATAGACAAAACAACAGAATAAAAGAATACTTCCAGGGAATAACAAAGCCCAACTCAGAACCGAAACTTTCCTCTTAACAAACAACGGACAACTGATGACCAACGAAAGAGAGATCCTAACCACATGGAAGAACTGCTTTTGCGAACTACGTAATGAAGAGGTAAATACCGATACTACATCCATAAGCATATAGACCAGATTTTCACCGTTAGACAAATAATGGAAAAATGCTGGGAATTTGACAGAGAACTTCACCAGACGTTTGTTGATTTCAAACAGGTATTTGACAGATTATGTAGAGCAAAATTGTGGGAAGCAATGCAGGAACTGGGCTTTTTAAAAAAGCTGATATCCCTGGTAAAAACGTGTATGGAGGATACAAGGTGCAAGATAAGCTTCAACATAGCATTAGAATATGCAATTATGAAAGCCAAGTTTAATACACCAACGGCCACCAGAAAGTACCCAAGCTACTACTGGTCTTCGCAGATGATGTGGACATAATTAGCAACAGCAGGATTAATCTTAAAGACTCCTTGCACCGCAATATTTCTGTATCCATAGCTCATTGCTTAATAAGAAAAAATTAAAAACAAGAAGTAGAACCCTTTTTGGCAGTTATTGTGGAGGTTCCTTCACTTCCAGTAGTTGGTGTAGATGTAGGTCCATCGTCATTTTGGGCCAAGACTGATAGTTCTTGATTAACAAAGGCAGTTTCCTTGAATTTTTTTCAGCCTCCTCATTCTTTACATGACCACTGCTCTTAAAATGGCTCAAAATGGCCTGACAAAGCTTACAATATGCTTTATATTTATTGTCGAGTCTAAATTAGAAACTGTTTTCTTCGACATTTTGATTCTTGCGAAATCTAACATCGCCGTTGCACCCCACATCATGTTAAGTCGGATTAGAAAAAACGCGCTAGACTACACTTGAAAGTTGTATTAGAAGATAGCGCGATGTGTGCTTAGAACAAGGAGAAATAATACCAGGTGATATTTATTGTTTCGAAACGAAAGCCAAATATGTTTAATAAACACAATCTGCCACCCTAGGTAATGATGCGGTTCTTGCCCTACACGTTTTAAAAAGCTTTCCTCTCTTTTCTCTTGCTCTTGGATTTTAGGTGAACTGAAACTGATTGAGCGCGAAACAGATGTTGAGCTTATATACGAGGTGAGCAGAAAAGAAGTCAACATATTTTTTACAAAGCTGGTTTAAACAATAGCTTGAGAAAGAGAAATTCCAGGTTTTGTGTGCCAATTCCCTGATTTTTGAGGATTTTTTGGTCATTCACTGACTTTTCCAGGTTGCTCTCAAAATTCCTTGACTTTTCCAGATTTTCCAGGTCAGTGGGAACCCTGAGTAAAGTATATTCGTCGATAACTTATTTTATTTCGGTCAGGAAATGCCTTTTTGAGCGTGCTCCATACACCTCAAAACGAAGTTTTTTAAAATTTTGACCGTCTATATTTCTGGAACTAGACATAGAAATCATTTTATATTTCCACATTTTTCTTATCTCATAACCCACTGTAACATACTAAATATCGAATTTCACCGAAATAATATTTCAATGTATTTCGTGCGGGGTTCTTTATTATCGATGGTTTGGAATTATTTGGCACACTAAAAATTTTATTAATTGATAGGTGGGAATAGTTTTCTAACTATTTGCCAGTTCCAACTTGGTTTTTAGGGAGGGGTCAATTTTTTGCAACATAAGGTTTAATTTTTTGAAATCCCACAAATCTATCCCATTACCACAATTCAACGCTTCCAGATTCTGAGAAAAAGTGGAAATTAAATGCCTTAAATCTGGTGCAGAACTACTTTTGGCAGAAGTCGCATTATATATTGAAAGCCAATAATCTGTGCATGTTTGTAATCATACCTTTCTACCAGCGAGTTATATGCTACTGCATAGTTTTCTTCAGTTTTTTTTTGTTATTAACTCTACTTATTCTCCTTGAAAAGCAAGCTGAAAATCCTGAAAGCGCTGAATATCAGTAAGGACCTGCCAATCCTTACGGGTACCTGAAAACTTTGGGGTATTAATTCTTGAAAAATGTAAACTATCACTACTATGGGAAATTGACTGGTCGTAACCAGACATTTTTTTCATTCGCATAAAAAATGCTGACAGAACTATTTTTCTTAGTGCAAGATCAATTATACGCGTCTGAAGGACCAATGCTTACAATCGCATAAAATAAACTTTGAATAAAAATAGAAACTTTCAAAAAAAAAAGGATATGAAAATTTGGTAAACGGAGTCACATTCGACTTACCTTATTTTCTTGTCTAATGTTCACACTATCAATATTTCCAAGGAATAGAACCCGATTTGGGACAGAGATGCACATATATCAGTGGAGGGAAATTTAAATAACAAAATAAACTAAAATTCTTCTTCTTGTTTTTTCTTTCTTTCTATAAAGTGTAATAATTACAAAAACAAAATTATTTATTACATTTTATTCGATATTTTGTAAGGTTTTTTTGTGCATTGCCTGGATGAAAGTTAATTGACGAAAAATTTGAGGCCGTTACATGTGAGCTTCTTTGTGCCCCTGAAGAAATTCTTAACCTGGTTCGATGTTCGTGCACAAAGAGCCAATGCTTAAACAGCTATAAATGTGGCACACAAAATGTTAAATGCACTGTGTGCATGTGGAGGCGAGTTTTAAAACAATTCAAATATTGGATAAAATATATTATGAGTCAGATGAAGAGGAAGCTTAATAATTTTTTTAACATGGTACAGCTGACCTGGCGTTGATTTAATATTTCTGTTTTACGCATCTCAAATGCATTTCAAACCGAAACTCAAACACTTAGGGAAGCATTAGATTTGTAGGTATTTTGTTAATCTATAGGCAGAAAGTGGGGGGATTGTTCAATAGTAAAATCACCCTTCCCTTCCCTCCGATAAGTAGTGTCATTTCTTGCAGTAGAACGAATGTTAAAATTATTCGACATTAGACACTTAAACTTAATTTTCGTGTTTATCAGCATTCGTAACCTTATCTCTATCGAGTCGACCTATGGAGCAGGTGTACTTTTAAGCTGATGGTGAATGCGTGACAGCTCCAGCTGATCAAATGCGTCAAAACGTCGTAACGTTACGACTCCCTTATCGTACATAACGAGGTTTTCGTGCATTTAATCAGCTGTTGCTGTCACGCATTCGCCATAATTTTAAAAGTGCAGCTGCTTGATTGGTCAACTCGATAGAGATAAGGATACGAATGCTGATAAAACTGAAAATTATCTTTAAGTGTTTATTACCAGTATGAGAAGAATTTGCTGTATTATGAGTGTACTAAACTATTGTGGTTTGCTGCTGATAGAAGAATCTTTGCTTCATTCTGATTTCACTTAAAGTATTCTTGGAAATAATGAAAATGATTTTTCAAGCTATTAACTACTTTGATTCTATTGCCTTGTTAATCTTAAGGTGTCTTTGCAAATCCTTTTCCTCGCATTTGGTACCGAATTAATCACATCCACTAACTAAGATCTAGAAAGCACGATATTTATTTTTTCTTAATAATTAGCGAAGAATCGTAGAGGAATTTGTAAACCAAAACAACTTTGAAATTAACAGCTGATATTTTCGTTCGAATAGCTCAAGGCTAAAATCAGTTCAGAAAGTGAAATTTTTGTAAGTTTCGAACGTGGCCGATGAATCGTTTAGGCTGTTATTGTGGGTTATCCCTGTCTTTTTGTGCAAATATGAGGGTAGGTAGTGCTAAATAATTTAATTTACTTGCGAATCAAAGTTCGGCTACCAACTTTATGTTTATTTTCTTGATGACAATAAACAGTAAATAAATAATTAATTTTGTTGATTTTCATAATTCATAATCAATTAAATCACATTCCGCTAGAGAATTAAATTTGGTTTAATTCTTGCGTTAATTAAAAAAGTTGGAGAATACCCGGGGAAATATTTTAAAAACTACGCTCTTGCTTATTTGAGCAGAATTGTGTTTCCGGATCTTTTACGTTTCATGTTCTTTTCTAGAAAGTCGGCACGGCCGGCGCCTAGAATATTTCGTCGTAAAGTTTTTCACGTTTTTTGGACTAAAACCACCCTTTTGGGGGTTCAAATAATTTTGCAAAAAGTCAAAATTTATCCCAATGATCGCCGATCAAAAAGTATAATTTGATTTTAGCAGTTGTATCCTATTGGTGATAAAACACAAGTGCATTGTATGACTCGGAAATCTCTTTGGTAGGTGGCCATTGCATATTTTTTAAGCGAAAACTCTCCACGGAAAAAAATGGGTAATATATGTATCAATTTATTAACTAGTAAGAGGATGATTAATGGGGTTAAAATTTATAATACTTATGAGATTTTGTTAATAAGGCCGGTATTATATACCATATTTTATAAAATAAAAGAAATATTTTATAAAATATGGTATATTACAATGTAAAATGTTTCATCAAATATCTTTTATAAAAGATCTTTGACAAATAAATTTTATAGTGTAACAGGGTTCCCACCAAATTCTGATTTCGAAATTCCCTGACTTTTCCAGGTTTTCCCTGACCATTTTTTTAAAAATTCCAGGTATTTTTTGGATTTAAATTGCTTGTCTACGTGGATATCAAGTAAATGTAGACTTTTACCGTAACAATTTTTTAAGGCTCAAATTTAGCAGGTATTTATATTATCGAGAGAAAAAGGTAAAAAGCAGATAAATAAGAAGAGAAACTTTGTTTCAAACTATAACTAACTAAAATAAAAGTATTAAAAATAAAATACTAATTTGCCTAGTTCTACCAACGTTTTTTTTAAAGGTTCATCTAGCAAGTTATAAAACTAAATTGCACGAAGTGTTAATATATATGCAGTGTGCAGTCTAAATTAGAAACTGTTTTTTTTTCGACATTTTGGATTCTTCGCAGTTGCACGCCACATCATTTAAGGGTTACGAATAAATACATTACATGACAAATATTGTCGGATTAGAAAAAACACACTAGACTACACTTGAAAGTTGTAACAGAAGATAGCGCGATGTGTGCTTAGAACAAGAAAAAATAATACCAGGTAATATTTATTATCTGGAAACGAAAACCAAATATGTTCAATAAACACAATCTGCCACGACCCTCGGTAATGATGCGGTTCTTGTTCTACACGTTTTAAAAAGCTTTCCTCTCTCTTTTCTCTTGCTCTTGAATTTTAGGTGAACTGGAACTGATTGAGCGCGAAACAGATGTTGAACTTATATACGAGGTGAGCAGAGAAGAACTCACATAATATTTTTTACAAAGTTGGTTTAAAAAATAGGTGGAGAAAGAGAAATTCCAGGTTTTGTGTGTCAATTCCCTGATTTTTGAGGATTTTTTGGTCATTCCCTGACTTTTCCAGGTAGCTCTGAAAATTCCCTGACTTTTCCAGATTTTCCAGGTCAGTGGGAACCCTGGAGAAGTCAGGGAATTTTCAGAGCTATCTGGAAAAGTCAGGGAATGACCAAAAAATTGACACACAAAACCTGGAATTTCTCTTTCTCAACCTATTTTTTAAACCAACATTGTAAAAAATATTATGTGAGTTCTTCTCTGCTCACCTCGTATATAAGTTCAACATCTGTTTCGCACTCAATCAGTTCCAGTTCACCTAAAATTCAAGAGCAAGAGAAAAGAGAGAGGAAAGCTTTTTAAAACGTGTAGAACAAGAACCGCATCATTACCGAGGGTCGTGGCAGATTGTGTTTATTGAGCATATTTGGTTTTCGTTTCCAAATAATAAATATTGCCTGGTATTATTTCTCCTTGTTCTAAGCACACATCGCGCTATCTTCTGTTACAGCTTTTAAGTGTAGTCTAGTGTGTTTTTTCTAATCCGACAATATTTGTCATGTAATGTATTTATTCCTAACCCTTAAATTATGTGGCGTGCAACTGCGAAGAATCCAAAATGTCTAAAAAAAAAACAGTTTCTAATTTAGACTGGATAAGTCTTTCCATAAGTTCACCAGAGTGGCAGTGTCTACAGGAGTGAAAATCAGTAAATATCAAGCATATTGCAAGCA
This sequence comes from Oxystoma pomonae, assembly GCA_963921995.1. NCBI lineage: Eukaryota > Metazoa > Arthropoda > Insecta > Coleoptera > Brentidae > Oxystoma > Oxystoma pomonae. The sequence continues at coordinate 29,004,117 of OY998169.1, forward strand.
AGGCCATTTTAACAGCAGTGGTCATGTAAAGTACGTGAAACCTGAAAAAAATTCAGGGAAATTGCCTTTGTTAATTAAAAAAACTGATACACTTGGCCTAAAATGACAATGGACCTACATCTACACCAACTACTCGAAGTAAAGGAACCTCCACAGTAACTGCTTCCACTGCCAAAAAGAGTTCTACAGCCATCTAAAAGAGAGACCACCATCTAAACTTCACCAGATGTTTATTGATTTCAAACAGGCATTTGACAGATTATGTAGAGCAAAGTTGTGGGAAGCAATGCAGGAACTGGACTTTTAAAAGCTGATATCCCTGGTAAAAATGTATACAGAGGATACAAGGTGCAAGATAAGGGTGTGACAGAGCTACTCTGATTTCTTTGATATCAACAATGGGCCTAAGCAGGGTCGTGACTCTCTTTCACCCCAACTCTTCAACATATCATTAGAATATGCAATTAGGAAAGTCAAGATTAAGACACCAACGGCTATATGCCACCAGGAAGGACCCAACCTACTACTGGTCTTCGCAGATGATGTGAACATAATTGACAACAACGGGATTAATCTTAAAAACTCCTTGCACCATAATATTTCTGCATTCATAACTGATGGTTGTAGAACCCTTTTTGGCAGTGGAAGCAGTTACTGTGGAGGTTCCTTTACTTCGAGTAGTTGGTGTAGATGTAGGTCCATTGTCATTTTGGGCCAAGACTAATAGTGTATCAGTTTTTTTGATTAACAAAGGCAATTTCCCTGAATTTTTTTCAGGTTACACGTACTTTACATGATCACTGCTGTTAAAATGGCCCAAGATGGCCTGCCGCCCCATATTACTCAATTCAATATTTTTTAAACAAAGCTTGCAATAGGCTTGATATTTATTGATTTTCACTTCTGTAGACACTGCCACTCTGGTGAACTTATGGAAGGCCTTATCCAGTCTAAATTAGAAACTGTTTTTTTTTCGACATTTTGGATTCTTCGCAGTTGCACGCCACATCATTTAAGGGTTACGAATAAATACATTACATGACAAATATTGTCGGATTAGAAAAAACACACTAGACTAAACTTGAAAGTTGTAACAGAAGATAGCGCGATGTGTGCTTAGAACAAGAAAAAATAATACCAGGTAATATTTATTATCTGGAAACGAAAACCAAATATGTTCAATAAACACAATCTGCCACGACCCTCGGTAATGATGCGGTTCTTGTTCTACACGTTTTAAAAAGCTTTCCTCTCTCTTTTCTCTTGCTCTTGAATTTTAGGTGAACTGGAACTGATTGAGCGCGAAACAGATGTTGAACTTATATACGAGGTGAGCAGAGAAGAACTCACATAATATTTTTTACAAAGTTGGTTTAAAAAATAGGTGGAGAAAGAGAAATTCCAGGTTTTGTGTGTCAATTCCCTGATTTTTGAGGATTTTTTGGTCATTCCCTGACTTTTCCAGGTAGCTCTGAAAATTCCCTGACTTTTCCAGATTTTCCAGGTCAGTGGGAACCCTGGAGAAGTCAGGGAATTTTCAGAGCTATCTGGAAAAGTCAGGGAATGACCAAAAAATTGACACACAAAACCTGGAATTTCTCTTTCTCAACCTATTTTTTAAACCAACATTGTAAAAAATATTATGTGAGTTCTTCTCTGCTCACCTCGTATATAAGTTCAACATCTGTTTCGCACTCAATCAGTTCCAGTTCACCTAAAATTCAAGAGCAAGAGAAAAGAGAGAGGAAAGCTTTTTAAAACGTGTAGAACAAGAACCGCATCATTACCGAGGGTCGTGGCAGATTGTGTTTATTGAGCATATTTGGTTTTCGTTTCCAAATAATAAATATTGCCTGGTATTATTTCTCCTTGTTCTAAGCACACATCGCGCTATCTTCTGTTACAGCTTTTAAGTGTAGTCTAGTGTGTTTTTTCTAATCCGACAATATTGGTCATGTAATGTATTTATTCCTAACCCTTAAATTATGTGGCGTGCAACTGCGAAGAATCCAAAATGTCTAAAAAAAAAACAATTTCTAATTTAGACTGGATAAGTCTTTCCATAAGTTCACCAGAGTGGCAGTGTCTACAGGAGTGAAAATCAGTAAATATCAAGCATATTGCAAGCAAGGCCATTTTAACAGCAGTGGTCATGTAAAGTACGTGAAACCTGAAAAAAATTCAGGGAAATTGCCTTTGTTAATTAAAAAAACTGATACACTTGGCCTAAAATGATAATGGACCTACATCTACACCAACTACTCGAAGTAAAGGAATCTCCACAGTAACTGCTTCCACTGCCAAAAAGAGTTCTACAGCCATCAGTTATGGATGCAGAAATATTGTGGTGAAAGGAGTCTTTAAGATTAATCCCGTTGTTGTCAATTATGTTCACATCATCTGCGAAGACCAGTAGTAGGTTGGGTCCTTCCTGGTGAAATATAGCCGTTGGTGTCTTAATCTTGACTTTCCTAATTGCATATTCTAATGATATGTTGAAGAGTTGGGGTGAAAGAGAGTCACGACCCTGATTAAGCCCATTGTTGATACCAAAGAAATCAGAGTAGCTCTGTCACACCCTTATCTTGCACCTTGTATCGTCCGTATACATTTTTACCAGGGATATCAGCTTTCAAAAGCCCAGTTCCTGCATTGCTTCCCACAACTTTGCTCTACATAAGCTGTCAAATGCCTGTTTGAAATCAATAAACATCTGGTGAAGTTTAGATGGTGGGCTCTCTTTTTCCTTTTTATCATTCTGCGTGCTTGAGATCTTTGTTATTTATACTCTTCTATATTAGATTCTGTTGGGTGTTGAAGCATTTTTTCCTGGTCATATTTCGTCTTTCTGTCGCTCTACTACAGTCGTCATCAAACTACATCCTTCTTTGTTTTCTCTTTTTGTCGAGCACTTGACTAGCCACCCTAGTTACTTTTTCTTGGATGTTCCTCCAGAGCTCGTTTACATTGTAGTTCCATTACAGTTCTTTTATTTCTTCAGTAATTGTTTTCTGGTATATTTCCCGTGTTTGTTTTGTCTTGAGTTTTCTGTATTCCAGCTTATGCTGGTCTTTTTTTTCGTGTGCATGTGCACATGTGCATATATATTAACACTTCGTGCAATTTAGTTTTATAACTTGCTAGATGAACCTAAAAAAAACGTTGGTAGAACTAGGCAAATTAGTATTTTATTTTTAATACTTTTAAGTACCTGATTTGTTCTTAGGATTTAACGAATTCGGTTTCTGTGATTTTTGATACTTTGAAACAAAGTTTCTCTTCTTATTTATCTGCTTTTTAACTTTTTCTCTCGATAATATAATCTTTTACAAAAGATCTTTGACAAATAAATTTTATAGTGTAATACCGGCCTTATTAACAAAATCTCATAAGCATTATAAATTTTAACCCCATTAATAATCCTCTTACTAGTTAATAAATTGATACATATATTACCCATTTTTTTTCCGTGGAGAGTTTTCGCTTAAAAAATATGCAATGGCGACCTACCAAAGAGATTTCCGAGTCATACAATGCACTTGTGTTTTATCACCAATAGGATACAACTGCTAAAATCAAATTATACTTTTTGATCGGCGATCATTGGGATAAATTTTGACTTTTTGCAGAATTATTTGAACCCCCAAAAGGGTTTCTAGTCCAAAAAACGTGAAAAACTTTACGACGAAATATTCTTGGCGCCGGCCGTGCCGACTTTCTAGAAAAGAAGATGAAACGTAAAAAGATCCGGAGACACAATTCTGCTCAAATAAGCATGCGCGTAGTTTTTAAAATATTTCCCCGGGTATTCTCCAATTTTTTTTATTAACGCAAGAATTAAACCAAATTTAATTCTCCAGCGGAATGTGATTTAATGGATTATGAATTATGAAAATCAACAAAATTAATTATTTATTTACTGTTTATTGTCATCAAGAAAATAAATATAAAGTTGGTTGCCAAACTTTGATTCGCAAGTAAATTAAATTATTTAGCACTCCCTACCCTCATATTTGCACAACAAGACAGGGATAACCCACAATCTCAGCCTAAACGATTCATCGGCCACGTTCGAAACTTACAAAAATTTGACTTTCTGAACTGAATTTAGCCTTGAGCTACTCGAACGAAAATATCAGCTGTTAATTTCAAAGTTGTTTTGGTTTACAAATTCCTCTACGATTCTTCGCTATTTATGGAAAGAATCGGTGGGAAAAAATACAGCCCTACCTTGTGTGTGAAGGAAAAATAAATATCGTGTTTTCTAGATCTTAGTTAGTGGATGTGATTAATTCAGTACCAAATGCGAGGAAAAGGATTTGCAAAGACACCTTAAGATTAACAAGGCAATAGAATCAAAGTAGTTAATAGCTTGAAAAATCATTTTCATTATTTCCGAGAATACTTTAAGTCAAATCAGAATGAAGCAAAGATTCTTCTATCAGCAGCAAACCACAAAAGTTTAGTACACTCATAATACAGCAAATTCTTCTCATACTGGTAATAGACACTTAAAGTTAATTTTCAGTTTATCAGCATTCGTATCCTTATCTCTATCGAGTCGACCAATCAAGCAGCTGCACTTTTAAAATTATGGCGAATGCGTGACAGCTCCAGCTGATTAAATGCACGAAAACCTCGTTATGTACGATAAGGGAGTCGTAACGTTACGACGTTTTGACGCATTTGATCAGCTGGAGCTGTGACGCATTCACCATCAGCTTAAAAGTACACTTGCTCGATAGGTCGATTCGATAGAGATAAGGTTACGAATGCTGATAAACACGAAATTCGTTCTACTGCAAGAAATGATACTACTTATCAGAGGGAAGGGAAGGGTGATTTTACTATTGAACAATCCCCCCACTTGCCTATAGATTAACAAAATACCTACAAACATAATGCTTCCCTAAGTGTTTGAGTTTCGGTTTGAAATGCATTTGAGATGCGTAAAACCGAAATATTAAATAAACGCCAGGTAAGCTTTACCATGTTAAAAAAATTATTAAGCTTCCTCTACATCTGACTCATAATATATTTTATCCAATATTTGAATTGTTTTACAACTCGCCTCCACATGCACACAGTGCATTTAACGTTTTGTGTGCCACATTTATAGCGGTTTAAGCATTGGCTCTTTGTGCACGAACAACGAACCAGGTTAAGAATTTCTTCAGGGGCACAAAGAAGCTCACATGTAACGGCCTCAAATTTTTCGTCAATTAACTTTCATCCAGGCAATGCACAAAAAAACCTTACAAAATATCGAATAAAATGTAATAAATAATTTTGTTGTTGTAATTATTACACTTTATAGAAAGAAAGAAAAAACAAGAAGAAGAATTTTAGTTTATTTTGTTATTTAAATTTCCCTCCACTGTCAAAAGAATTAATTTTATTTTATCGCGCAGACGTCACATTCGTCTGACATATGTATGTCCTATTCCTTGGAAATATTGGTAGTGTGAACATTAGACAAGAAAATAAGGTAAGTCGAATGTGACTCCGTTTACCAAATTTTCATATCCTTTTTTGTTTGAATGTTTCTATTTTTATTCAAAGTTTATTTTATTCGATTGTAAGCATTGGTCCTTCAGATGCGTATAATTGATCTTGCACTAAGAAAAATAGTTCTGTCAGCATTTTTTATGTGATTTTATAGTTTTGTACCACATGTGATTTTTTTTGTATTTTTTGTGCCTGCTAATTGGCGTCACTCAACACCCATAGTTTTTTGGTTTGGTTTGTCAGAGTAAGTTTGTGTGAAGATAGTTCTGCCTGCCCTAGCCTTCCTTTTCCGTGCGTCATTTTCTTGCTTTTCCATAACGTTGGCAACACTGATATTTTTGGATGCTTGAGTGCATACATCTCCACATAACGAACTATTTTGTTGTTATTTTTCCGAATTTTTTTGTGCAATTCATAAAACATTTTTCGTTTCAGTTTTCAGATTATTAAATAAATTCGCTAATCATGTCCGCTGACGACAAGCTTTCAAAATAATAAATAAGCGCCAAGCCTACTTATGCGAATGAAAAAAATGTATGGTTACCACCAGTCAATTTCCCATAGTAGTGATAGTTTACATTTTCCAAGAATTAATACCCCAAAGTTTTCAGGTACCCGTAAGGATTGGCAGGTCCTTATTGATATTCCGCGCTTTCAGGATTTTCAGCTTGCTTTTCAAGGAGAATCGGTAGAGTTAATAACAAAACAAAACTGAAGAAAACTATGCAGTAGCATATAACTCGCTGGTAGAAAGGTATGATTACAAACGTGCACAGATTATTGGCTTTCAATATATAATGCGACTTCTGCCAAAAGTAGTTCGGCACCAGATTTAAGGCATTTAATTTCCACTTTTTCTCAGAATCTGGAAGCCTTGAATCGTGGTAATGGGATAGATTGTTGAGATTTCAAAAAATTAAACTTTATGTTGCAAAAAATTGACCCCTCCCTAAAAACCAAGTTGGAACTGGCAAATAGTTACAAAACTATTCCCACCTATCATGATTTAATAAAATTTTTAAATAAAACTTGCCGATCATTAGAAAATAGTGTTTTATTTAGTTGAATTAAACCAAATAGTGTGCCAAATAATTCCAAACCATCGATAATAAAGAACCCCGTACGAAATACATTGAAATATTATTTCGGTGAAATTCGATATTTAGTATGTTACAGTGGGTTATGAGATAAGAAAAATGTGGAAATATAAAATGATTTCTATGTCTAGTTCCAGAAATATAGACGGTCAAAATTTAAAAAAACTTCGTTTTGAGGTGTATGGAGCACGCTCAAAAAGGCATTTCCTGACCGAAATAAAATAAGTTATCGACGAATATACTTTACTGAGAAACCAAAAATGGACTTTGTGTTATTATAATGCTGGTAAAATGTTTGTATACAGGGGCTAGTCTAGCTAGCTAGTAGCTCTGAAAATTCCCTGACTTTTCCACATTTTCCAGGTCAGTGGGAACCCTGTGTAATTTTTTCTTATAGCTCTTCTATAAGGGGTGCTATCTAAATGAGGTACTTTTATTCAAAGGGCATAAACTGAGATACAATATCAAAATTAATTTGAAATTTAAACACAGCACATGTTTATTCTAGTTCATATAAATATGAAGCTATAATGTAGATTTATAGCTGAGATATATAATCGAATGTAAACCACATTTAGGACTTTAAAACAGGGTTTTAAAAAAGTTTTGTTAACGTACAACTTTTTGCGCAAAAAAATAAAACTTATAAAAACATTTTTTTTTCATGAATCACGAAGTTTAAGCTCTTGAAGCTAGCTACATTTTTTTAAGGCTGCAATCTAGACATTAAAAAATGCCTTAACCTCTTTTTTGATTGAATGCTTTGTCTCGTCATAAAATGGCAATATTCTAAAAAGAGTAAGAAAACTGTAATAACCTTTAAGGGCGGGAGGCAGTTATTTTTCCCACTGCATTGTTCGTCGCCCGCCGCGCTGTCGTGTTGTCTGATGATGCCCTCCTAGGCATGATGGTGCGGGTCGGGTCGGGATGCAGTGGATATTGCTATCTCCTAGAAAGGGTTTTTCGTGTGGCCCTACTGGAAGATGGGAATACGATTACTGCGGCGTCTGCCTCCACGTGGCACACCTGGATGTAGCGGTGCCATAGTTTATCTCCTTGTGACATCTGTGGTCACACCTAAGCAAAGACGCCTCACAAGTGTTATTGGGGATTTTGCAGTGACGTTGGTTTGGGGGTTACTGTGAGACCTCCAGTGGTACTTGAATGGCAAACAAATGAGGCATCAAGAGGAATAACTTGATGCAGTATTTTGAAGCCTTTATCATATTTTTATGATATACAGGAGTTTGCACCTCTAGGATGGTTTGTGATTTAATTACCATTCTAAATAATTTAGTAGATAACGTGGGCACAAAAGAACCACGCCCTAAATACATTGAAAACCGGTCACGGTCAAATTGCTTTACATTGTAGTATGTTGTAGCACTACGAATCCTCTTCAAATAAAAGCAAAACAATGGGGGTCAGCCGGACCGTTAGGGAGCTACGGCCCTTTAAAATCACAGAAAGTCAATAAGGATCAGGGGTTTTTAGGGATATTATCGAATAATGATATTTTCATTTAAATATTTTGACGTTTAAGAAACAGACTCCAATATGTCCGCTATAGTTTAGGTAATTTTTATTTAAATATTTTCGAGTTAAGGGGTGTGATATAGCTGAGGGATTTTAAAAGACGCCAAATAGGAAAATTGCTTTGTCATTTAATTATTTTGACGTGTAAGTGTAATAATTTAAGATGGCGGACAATTCACATTATTGCTGTTGCTAAAAGTTTTAACTGGTAGTGTGATGCATTCTGAGAATATTATTATTTTAAAGAATACTATTTAACTATTTTATGGTTTTAATGCATTAGTCGTACAGAAACTAAATAACAATTGGATGCACCTAAACGAAGTATATTTACATATCTTCAAAATAACTAAATACCCTAAAACTTAATTAAAGGTGGCTGAAAACCCAATAATAAATAAAAATGTATTCAATGGGTTGACTAACATATCTCTTTCTAGAATACGCGTCGTGGGGTATTTAATGCAACTGTCATCGCGTCCGGAAATGTGCCGCTTTCTGAACTTGTTGGACATAACTGTTAAGCGACCACTTTTGGCAAGAGCCCAGGCGTCCTTCATATTTTTTAACACTTAAAAGGATAAAATAGTCGAATATCTAATATGCTTAAAATAATAATATAGTCCTCCGAACGCCTCATACTGCCAGTTAAAACTTGTAATAACAGCAATAAGAAGAATTGTCCGCCATCTTAAATTATTACACTTATACGTGAAAATAAAATTAAATGACAATGCAATTTTCCGATTTGGCGTCCCTTAAAATCCCTGGATTGATATATCACATTTCTACATACGCACTTATTGACTTTCTGTGAATTTTAAAGAGGCCCTGCAAAGGCAACTTTAAATGGCCGTAGCTCCCAAACGGCCCGACTGACTCCCATTTTTTTTGCTTTTATTTGAAGATGATTCATAGGGCTACAACATACTACAATATAAAGCAATTTGACCGTGACCGGTTTTCAATGTATTTAGTGCGTGGTTCTTTCTATAGCTTACAGGAAGCAGTGCAATGCCGGCTCCCGAAAGGGTGCTGACCACCACTTATACAATCCAACATCTAACCTCCAAGGGCTTAGTAATTTGAAATTTATGAAGTTTTAAAAAAAAACAGAGTATATACAGTTGGGTTAAAACTTAAAATAATATTTTTTTTCGCCAAAAGTCGGTAATTATCCTCTATTTATCGGTGTATCTTCGGTGTGACCACTACGAAATTTACGCCCTCGATAACAATCTACGGATTTTTACGAGAATATACCTTGTGCATATTAATAACTGGAAATCTTTTGTTATTATATTTGTTATTACTATATTATTATATTATATTTATTTCAAGCTTTTGTTAAAAAATTAGCTTCAAACAAAATTTCCTAGAAATCTAACATAACGCACGACCCCCCCCCCATTCAGAGAACCTGCCACTCATTACACACGCCGGCCTCCGTAGTGCAGTGGGTAGCATATCGTCCTACCGCACGGAAGGTCTCGGGTTCGAATCCCGGCTAGGTGCATGGATATTTTTCTGTTAGTCTTTAACGTTGCAAAAACTTGGCTGACACTGGGCATTGATCCATAAAGGCCGGAAAGTCCCAGTATAAAAAAAATATGTATCCCTTACTAACAGATTTATTTCAAAGTTTAAATAGATTCGATAAAAAAAAATTATTTAGAAATTGATCTAATATTAAACAATTTTTACTAGACAACATACAAAATGTGTGTTTCACGTCACTAAGCGAAAGGATCGAATTTTTTTAAGAGGGAGACTTCAATGAATCTGGACAAAAAAAACAGTAAACCCCCAAAAAAAGCTCGAATAAAAAATTGTTGTAACTAACCCCAACCCAACCAAACTCAAGACCAATCCAACCCAAAATAATATTTTCAAAAAATCAACTTTTCGTGTTTTTCCGGGTTTTTTTCTGAGGCTTTTAATTTTAGTTTTTTCTGTTCAACGTGTTTATGGTCCAAAACCCCAAATTTTAGTGTAGAATGATTTTGCCCTCCCCACCTTTATAAGAGATTTCTCATAGCAAGTACGTCGAAAAATTACAACACGTTTTTATTATTACCTAAGTTTAGTCAGCAGCTAAAAACCTTTTAAGCATAAAATTTTGAGCAGTACTATAGTTGCGTTTCTTTTATCGAACATCCTATACTGCCGTCCAAACCAAAAACCTAGTAATTCGAAAAACAGTACTTTTGGGAAATTGAGTTTAAGGTTTTTTTGCAACTAATTTTGACATAACTATTTTATTAAAAACGACAAAAATTTAATTTTTTGACTTATGTGTCAATTTCGTTTACAGCTATTACTTAGGCATACTGTGGCCTCTATATTTTAATTAGAAACGTTGATATTGAGAGAAAATCACTTACCTTGTCCACAAAATATAAACCGCTTTTTTGATTTGTACAAATCTAACGACCCAGTAAGTCATTTTTTCAATACTAAAACCATGTAAGTCAACTTGCTCTCAACTGTTTTTAATTAAATTTAAAATTACAACCAATTAAGTGAAGATAGTACAAAGATTTTATTATAATATATGTAGAAAAAATAGCAAATAAAAGTATATTTTATATAAAAAAGATTTATTTTATACCAAATTGCAATTTAGTAATTAATAATTCAAATTTATTATTAAATGCAGCCAATTTTACACTTACATTTAAGTTGAATAGTAATAGTAATAAACAAAAAAAATTACTCTGGATCTTCTTCCGAAGATTTATTAGACCTGTAAAGTGAGTCATATCGTGTATCGCACTTTTTTTTTAACCAACTAATATCCATCTCTTTTTATTCTTATAATAAAAAAATAAATAAAAAAAATAAAAAAACAGTCCTAAAAAGAAATAATGATATTAAAAAAAATTATGTTGTAAATCTGTCAACACAAAACACAGGCAACTTGACTAAACATGGGACCGGAAAATAATACATAGACCGGAAAAGATCATTTTGCGGTCTCATTGTACAGAGAGTGCGTACTGTCCGGTCTGTTAAAAAAATACATTTTTTTATAGATAGGTACTAATAAATCGGTATAGGTATAAGATAAAGTAAGTCTAGTGACAGGTGTCTACGTTGGCAACAAAATCTTGGTATTAGGACAAAATAAGTGGACTTACTTTATGACAATTGTTTAAAGCTGGAACCAAGCAAGTGAAGTTGCTTTATTGCGTAAAGACTACCTGTGGAAAGTAACTTAACTTGCTTTTTTTTAAATTGTAATATTTTACTTTAAAAATAATTCATCTATACTTTCTGTATTTTAGTATGGCAAATTTAGGGCGATAATTATGTACAAGTTGACATACTTGTTTTGATTTGGAAAAATTATTTTTTTAAAAAAAAAACGTCTATAAAAACAATCAAGTAAGTCTAATAATTTTCTTATTTTATAAGATAGAAATATTAAAAAAATAACTACCTGGTGTACCTTTTTACTGCGATTCTAGTGGTATAGAAATCTCATTTTTCAAGTAAGTTGACTTACTAGTTTTTTACTTTGCACGGTAGTATATGATTATACCGTAAGGTAACAAGTATAATAGTACATTTTTTACCCTTAAACTTACTCAATAATATCAAAAACTCCTTGTCTTTCTAAATTGCTAAAATCTTTCCTGACATCTATACAAGAAATGGTCATCTCTGGTCCCAAGGCAAAACACGGGTATTCCCATAGTGGTTGCGGCTCAACTGTGCTATCACTAATCTGACGTGACTTCTAAAAACCAAGAAAATTTAAAAAATATAACTACTATTTACCAAAAAACAAAATTCCTGGGTTTATATCGAATTTTTCCATAATTTTAATATTTAGTTAATCTTACACATCAGCACTCTTTTACTATCTATGTGATTTAGTTAAAAAAAGACCTGACATTCTTATGAAAACTCGACCTGTGTCTTTGAAAATTTTAAATGTAATCTGATATTATAATATTGATAAATAGGTAATTTTTTGATTTAAACAAAAATATCATAATATTTAGGATGTTCCATAAAAAAATATAATCACACACAAAACCTAATTAGAAGTGGATCGATAAAGCGAAAAAGCGTACAGCAGAAGTTAGCGGCAGCTCTGATGTATTTAAATTGCGTTAATTGCGGAGCTTCTTGCAACCAACATCGGCCTGGCACAATAAGGCAGATACCTTAAGGGGGTCCAAAAATACAAAATGACAAAATCCTAATTTTTAGTGTTTTTTATGAAGTATAAATATTACCGATGTGATGTATAGCAAAACAAATAAAAAACAAAAGGTATTTATTTTTCTAACACAACACGATAATAAATAAAGTTGAACTCGATTTGATCGAGTTCCGAAAATGAAATCTGAGTCCAAGTTCTTCATACCCTTCTCGTAGACAACACGAGTAACAAAATTTGTTGCCAAACAAATCTTCATTTTTAATAATGGAAGAGGATAATCTCGATAATTTTTATACTTTGTCAAAAGCATCGAATTATGTTATATAATATTCATCCAGGTTTGAATTTTCGTTATTTCCACCCACGATCTTTTGATCTTTTCTTTTAGATTCTTTTCGGTTGATGTAACTGATTTGGAGGTTTTTTACTTCTTTTTTTTATTTTTAATTGACTTAGGAGCATAATCCTATTGGAAATATTAACACGCCAGGACGAATCTGTATCAGGTAACTTGGATAAGTACCAGTACGAAACGATGTCTATTTGTGAGTGATTCAAAGTTGGAAATCAAAGTGTATGATGGTGTTTAATGATGTATGGGGAGAGTGACCAGTGGAACCACTGACGAGCTCACGCTGGTTACCCAGAGCGAAACATCGTTTAATAATTTCTCTTGTCGCTTTGATCCTTTGTGTGTTCCTTGTGGGATGCTCATCCAGGTTTGAATTTTCGTTATCCACCCATTTCGATCTTTTCTTTTACAATCACATTTTTGTTGATTTTTGTTTCAAAATGTAAATTTTGAAGTATTTTAATTAGAGAATAAACAGGCTTTTTTCTGCTTTAATTGACTATTGCAGCGAGTTCTTTAAATCAGTGTATAGGAACGTATATTATCCCACTTTAGGTTGATTCAAGGAGACCACAATTAAAAGAAAACCAAGAATTACTTACATCAGGGTGGTCACTTTTTTTGTAATACCAAATTCCCTGACTTTTCCCGGTTTTCCAAACCATTTTTTAAAGTTTTTCCTTGACCCCCTTCTCTCTCACCGGTTTAGTAGGTGTTGGGTTGGACTTAATTGTGTGTGCGAAAAAATAAATACTAAAAAAGTAAAAAGACGAATCCTTGACCGAGTTCTAGATATGTTTGGAAAATCATGTCATGAATGCGCCACAGGCGAAAATTTTAAAAAAATTTTACTTTTAGAATAATTAGTTTAATGTAACACCTTTTAAATGTTGCTAAAAAAACAATCCTTAAAATGTATCTAAAATTGTAACAATCAATGAAAATTCAGAAAAAATTGACCTTCTTTAGATTTATTATGAAATATTTTTACAAAAGTGGCTTGGGTTATCTGCCAAGGACTGGGTCGGGATCGAATCTACTCTCAATTTTAAAAACGTTGGTAAAATCAAGTCACTAATGCGCCGCAGGCGAAAATTTGTAGAAAATTATACTAAAAATGATATTACTTACATGTTTGATATTATTTTTTTTTTTAAATTAAACTAAAAATTTTGAAAAAACCCCGAGTAAAATGTAATATTTTGAAGGTCAAAATAGTGAAATTTCATGAGGATCGTATATAATAGGAGATATGAGACGTCAAACAACGTATTTCTGGCAAACAAAGACATTTTCTCATAATTTGAATACTGGACAGGGGCGTATCTAGGGTTTTTTTTACAGGTACTTTACCGTGAGAGGGTTAATCTAAAAAAAAATAAAACAAAAAAAGTGTTTCATTTTCCCTGGTGGTTTTTTTTATGGGTTTGATCTGTAAAGAGAATAGGAAGTCCCGGAGAGCCCACTACCGTACAAGCGGTACAGGTGGTGGATTAGGGCGTTGGACTGGGGTAAGGTACAAAGGGGCCGATTAGGCCTACTTTCCAGGTCTTGGGCCGCCCCTTTTTTTTATAGCGACGAGAAATCTTTATAGACACCGGTCTCTAGTGTTCTACCGAATGTGCCCGATTCATCCTCTCTTGAGGACGCCTACGGACTAAAACTCTCCGGTGTAGTATGGTCATATTCTCTATCTGTAGATCGTGTCTTGTTGTTTGGCGGTAGTTCTCAATGTCTATATATGATTTTTGTTCTCTTCTAACAAAAGTTGGTTTACCTCCTTTGTTTTGTACTACGAGCCCCAACTCTCCACAAGCTTCAACTAGCATCTGTCCCCTTACGTGATCCCCATTCCACTGTTTTTGCGTTAAAGTCGCCTAGAATTACCGAGTGCCGTTTCTAACTGTGTCTATGAGATCATCTACGTATCTTTCGAAAAATTTTATTGTAATGTTTGGTGATATACAGGTAGGGGACTCTAACTGGAATAAATTCGCTAGCGCTATTAATAAAGATCTTTGACAAAAACGCAAAAACACGTCTAGTAAGATGTTTCGTGGGCTTTATAAATCAGTTTAAAAAAATTTTTGAGCCCTCTTTAAGGGGTAAAACCTAACCCTACTTAATTTTTTTAAATGGGATGATACCACTTGTGGCACCTTGTTGGAAAGCTCTTTTAAAAAGAAAATTGATGGTGCTTTTTTTTTTTCGACGGTTAAATTAAAATTCAAGAAAAAACTGTTTTATGGCATTAAATTATGAAATAAAATCTCCTGACCTAAAAATGCATATTTTTTTAACTTGGCAAGATAATTAATACATAAAAATGGTTTAACCCTCTAGGAGTAGTTACCTCTATTTTTTTAATGAATTGATACCCTTTGGTCCATTTAAATAGGAATTTGAAATACAATAAAAAAATAAAAAGACCAATAGAAATTATTATGAATGCGATAGAATTTTAGCCTTAAAATAAAATAGCACTTTACAGAATTTAATACAACATTAATATTAATTTTTTTATAAAAAAGTGTAGAGATAATTAAAGAAACGAGTTTTTATTTTTATGATAAGAAAAGTTAAGGAGATAGGTAGGTATACTTACATTATTAAAAAAGTGTTCTTTGAGTAAAGAAAGTACCCAAAATTTATTTGCAAATCATTCTTTACGCCAAAAATGCCTTACTTAACCGAAACTTTAAAAATTGAAATCTTGATGATGATTGGGTTTGGGGATCGGATGCGAACTCAAAATGAAGTTGTCGCGCTATTTCGCGCAAATCATCCTGATTTGCCACCACTAAGTCAAAGTACATGGAGCAAAATTGAAACGCATTTCAGAAATCATGGGCGTATAAGAAATACTCCTAGAATAAAACAGCCATCGGTAAGTGAGCTGCTTACTTATCAAGAGTCACCAATAACACCAGCAAGACAAGTAGCTCGGGAGTATAATCTATGCCACAAAACAGTTCTAAAAATTTTAAAATCAGCGGGCAAGAGAGCTTTTCAAATGAAGCCAGTCCAGGAGCTGCTAGAGGATGATCCTGACCGGCGCATAGAATTTTGTTAAACTATTATGAACTCAGTGGATAACGGACAAATTCTTTTAGATTGTATATTGTTCTCAGACGAAGCAACTTTTACTATTAATGAAGAGGTAACTTGATACTAATTAAATTATTTAAAGCTATAATATTATCACATGGGTTTTGCAAATTCTTATTGGGTATTCTCCATTTTTAGGGAAATCGACAAAATTGTAGATATTATGCTGAGACAAATCCACATTGGATAATTGCACAACATACCCAACATCAAGCAAAAATAAATGTGTGGGCAGGTATCATTGGAGATAGAATTATCGGTCTTATTTTTTTTGACAACAATTTAACTGGTGACAGATATTTAGAATTTTTAGAAAATATTTTAGTACCAGAATTAAGGACAGCATTTCCTACTAAAAATGGAAACATAGATGAAAAAATTTATTTGCAACAAGATGGCGTACCTCCCCATTACGTCGCCAATGTTCGAGCATTTCTGAATGCATTTTTTCGTAATAAATGGATTGGGTGAAGAGGAACTATTGAATGGCCAGCAAGGTCGCCTGACTAAACCCCATTAGATTTTTCTCTTTGGGGTTACCTTAAAAGTAAAGTGTATGCAACAAAACCGCGAAATATTGAAGAATTGAAAGAATTAGGCAAGAAATCCAATTAATAACACCGGAGGTTTTAAGAAGTTTACAAAGAGAATTTTACCATCGTTTAGCTTTATGTCAGGAAGTAAACGACTTTCATTTCGAACAACTGTTAAACTAATAAAAAAATTGTTTTTTAATAAATAATAATGTTTTATTACTCATTCTCTACGTAAATGTTTAAAAAATGTATTATGAATAATTTTTTTTAAAGTGAGAACGTTGTATTTTAAAAAAAAAAAAATGGGGTAAAAGGGGGTGTCAAAATAAAAGGCGGGTGCCAAGTTATTATTTTGCCTTAAATATCTGGTAAAAAAATACAATTTCATTGCATATAAGTTTAAAAAATATTATTTCATAATTTATGTCTCTAAACAGTTTTTTTCAAATTTTAGGTTAACCCTTACAAAAAAAAATAATACCATCAATTTTCTATTCAAAAGACCTTTCTACTACTACTACTACTACTACTACTACTACTACTACTACTACTACTACTACTACTACTACTACTACTACTACTACTACTACTACTACTACTACTACTTACTACTACTACTACTACTACTACTACTAAGTTGAGTAACAGCGTAGTCTCTGATAACCATTTTGCTCTTAATTTTTGGGGAAAATTCAATATTTAGAAGTCAATATTTAATGGTTTGTACGCCACTATACCCTTAAATAGTACCGAATTGAATAAATGTGAGAAAAAATATAAATGCAAAAAATCAAGTTGTCCTGTGTTTTTAACATTCCTCCAACTCCTTTAAATTAAATCCTGCCTACTCTATTTAATTACCTTTCCCAAACCCATAAAAAACACCAGGGAAAAAGAAACGCAAAAGCTTTTTACTTTTTTTAAATGACTTGAAAAAAAAATTAACCCTAGTAAGCCCCTATAAGTAAGATAGTAGTCCCTATAAGATAAAATCCTGGATACGTCCCTGTGCAGTATTCGAGTACCATTCAATTGATACTCAAATAGGAAAATCTTTAAAATACTTTTTAAGTTACGAGAAAAAGTCGTAGACATATGTTTTTTGACGGCTTATATCTCCTATCACAGACATACGATCCTCGTAGAATTTCACTATTTTGACCTTTGGTGCAACCTTTAAAATATGGTTACATTTTACCGCGGGCCGTAGGTCCATGTGCAGGGTTCTTTAAGCCAAAAGTTCTTTAAAAATTCATGTTTTTTTCTCAAATATATATATATGAAATAAAGTTGAGTTGGGTAAGCTGTAAAGTTGAGGGACAGATTTTTTTTGTTTTTGGTAGAAAAAGGGCTAACTACAAAGAAGTCTTTTTCGCCCTACTCAAACTCCACTTTGCAGTGGCTGGCTCAGGACCCCGCCCTTAGTTTGGTTTTGCTTGTAAGCCCACCTTGTCGTTAAATGATCTCTGTCAAGCTGCCATAAGAAATTTGAAATAAAAAAAATATTTTATTAATTAAAACTTTAAATATGTAAGTTAAAACTCTCAATTTGTTAAAAACTTTTTTACAAAGTAGACATTGTTAAATAGTTCTGTTGTTTTTAAATTTCAAGGAATTTATTGTCCGACAATTGTTTATTATACTTTTTAAAATTCGAGATTTTTGTCGAAATTCTCTGATATTTTACTTACTTTTCCATGACCATCGAAATTCCCTGACTTTTTCCGGTTTTACAGAAAACGGTCACCCTGTTACATTCATATACATCTAGTTTGCTCAGGCATTTGCACACTTTGTTAAAAGCGCGGTTGCAGCGCGCAGTATCTTAAAAAGACATTTTTCTCGGTATAAATCTTGCGCTGTTATTTTTCGCAGTAAATACAGATGCTGTAAATGACTCGCGCGATAGTCTTGAGCTGTATTTGATAGCACTGTAAATGCTTTTGCTGTGTACCCCATTCACGGTAAATAGTTTGCACTATATATGCTAGCCCAGAAAAAAACGCGCTTTAAAAAATTTGCGGAAAATTTCTTTCCCGGTAAATTCTTGCGTGCTAGGGACCAGAAAATGAACGTGTGAACAATAGCAACTTTCCTAAATTCCTGAAACTTAGTCCATGTTAGTAGATACCGGCTTATTATTGATTTATATGTGCCTGCTACACGGAAAATCCCGGGTTCGAATCCTGGCTAGGTGCATGGATATTTTGTGTTTGTCCTAAAACTTTACACTCACTACAATGGATGGAAAGTTCCCGTATAAAAAAAAATGTTTGTATTTTAAATGCTTTGTAAGGGCTTTGCTCAGTAATTTGCTTGGTTGTTATTTTATTTTATGTCAGCTTTGCCCGGCGGGCGACCGGCGCGGCGCACAATGGATCGAAGTATAAGAAAATAGGGACATAGACCTATTTCAGCAATAATACTTATTTTTTGTTGCTTTTCTCGTTTTAAATAAATAAACCAAAAATCAAAATTATTAGAGCTATTTATTGTACCGCTTAGATCAAAATATACAGGGTGTCCCAAAAGTCCGAGTCCACCCAAATATCTTCTGAACTATTAGAGGTAACTAAACTATATTTGGCATTGATCTATAACATCAAAAGATCTATTTTTTTAAGAGGCGGTTGTGCCGCCCCTGTCTTGGGGGGCGGCATACGGGCGGCCATCATGAAAATTTTAAATGGAAACCCCTATCGAGTGATAGCTTGTTTTGAAGGCCTTTGAAAAATCAACATGTTGATGTAACTGTCACTTGTCTATGTCAAACGTGTCAAAAGTTATCGACTGTCAAACTTATTTTTCACAATTTTTGACAAATTTCGAAAATTTGTGTTAGCCAATGGAAACTCATTCGAGTGATACCCTTATTCAAAAGGTTTTTTCAAACTATCATTTTGCCGTAACTGTCACTTGTCTCTGTCAAAGGCGTCAAAATCTATCGTCTATGAAACTCATTGGTTTTGACAAATTTCACAAGTTTGTCAAATCCTATCGAGTGATACCTTGTTCGAAAGGTCTTTTGAAGAGTAACATTTGAACGCCACCGGCAGCTGTCTTAGAGAAATCTGTCAAGAGCTTTGCACTGTCAAACTATTTCTTCTCAAGTTTTTGGAACCCTAGATATTATTGAGTGATACCTTGTTTGAAAGGTCTTTTTAAGACTTAGATTTTGATAGATATAACAGTAGTGTATCACTGTCACCCAAAACTTTTTTTTATAATAATCAGCTATCAATTTTATAATTAAAAAAGAAACAATTAAATTAAAACTCAACTATTTATTCTTGAAAGCTATCGTAACAACATTGAACCTTATTGAACAGGGTTTTGAGAAAATGAAGAAAATTCAATTTAAAAACTGTTGAAAATGGCTACCAAGAACCTCCTGACAGTAAAAAAGTCTGTTTTCAAACTCACTACGAACGTTTCTTAAAATTTCTGGCGTTATTGATCGGCAGACCCCAACAGTTCTTTCTCTTAGTTCCTGCAAGTTTCTGAGCTTAGTATAATAGATTCGTTCCTTGATGTAACCCCAAAGAAAAAAATCCAAAGGCGTCATATCGGGCGAACGAACAGACCATTCTAAAGTTCTTCGACGCCCAATCCAACGATGAAATTCATTATTGAGAGGTTGCCTCACAGGAAGATAGTAATGGGGCGGCGCCCCATCCTGCTGAAAGATGGGTTCAAATAAATTCCCAGCTGCTTCTCTTATTGCAGGAATAATCTGATTTTGTAGTAGCTCCAAATATGTTTCGCCTGTAAGGTTGCCATCAATAAAAAATGGTCCTATTATTCGATTTCTCAAAATTTCCGCCCATACGTTTAATTTCAAGGGATTTTGGGTATGAGCTTTTTCATACCAATAAGGATTCTGGTCCGACCAATATCGCCAGTTATGTCTATTGACTATCCCATCCAAGAAAAATTGCACGCGGCGATCAAAATCATCTTCGGTTAACTCTTGAACCAACTGCACCCAACCCAACCCTATGGACCATGCTCTTACTGATTCCAAGATCACCTGCTATAGTTCTCACAGACTGCTTGGGCTGTTCAATAACGGACCCCAGCACCTGCTCCTGGATCACCTCGTTTTCTTCTCTTGTTGAAAAGGCGTCTAGCTTGTCTATAACATCTTGTTTGTCCGTAGAAAAAGATTATTTCAACTTTATATTCATTTGATCGTGGCATCGTAAAAACTTATACCAAAAGCAGTTTTCACTTGACATTTTGCTGAATTTTATTGGTTTTTTTTTAAGTCAGATTTTCAAAGCCTTCTTGATTCTCTTATTATTTAACAATTAATGTGAGTCAGGTATCATTATTAAAAAATAAAAAGTTATATATTATCACCCTATATTATACGTCTTTTCCCTATTTTAGACAAGTGACAGTTACTCGAAAATGGTAAACTTTGAAAAACCAGAAAATTAACAAGTTTGTCAAAACCAATGAGTTTTATAGACGATAGATTTAGATTTAGATAGAAAAACCTTTTGAATAAGGTATCACTCGAATGGGTTTTCATGGGCTAACACAATTTTTCGAAATTTGTCAAAAATTGTGAAAAATAAGATTGAGAGTCCATAACTTTTGACACGTTTGACATAGGCAAATGACAGTTACATCAACATGTTGATTTTTCAAAGTCCTTCAAAACAAGCTATCACTCGATAGGAGTTTCCATTTAAAATTTTCATGATGGCCACTCGTATGCCGCCCCCAAGACAGGGGCGGCACAACTGCCCCTTAAAAAATAGATCTTTTGATGTTATAGATCAATGCCAAATATAGTTTAGTTACCTCTAATAGTTAAGAAGATATTTGCGTGGACTCGGACTTTTGGGACACCCTGTATATAGGGTGCTTTAAAAATCTTAGCCAACAATATTATTTTCTTAGATATAAAAGGCAAACGAATATAGTTCGACATATATAATCATGAAGCAAAAAACTCATTTTTAAGAGGGCAAGCATACCATCCTTGATTCATGGGGCGGGTCAGTTTTATTTTAAACTGAGATTTCTATCAAGTGGCAATTTTTATAGGTTTTGAAAATCTAACAGTTTGACGCAATTTTCAGTTTTCTTTGTAAATTATTTACGGTTACAATTTTTTTACCCCTTACTACAAACAGGTTGGTACGTTATCACAATAAAGGCAAAAATACCCTTGCAAAGAAAGGCCTATTTTAAGGATTAATACTCAATATTTATTCCAAACTACTAAGTAGTCTACAAACAAAAAAAGAGACATTGCGTCATCTGTTAAATCCCTACGGATCCAAAAAAAGCAATAGATTATGTAGAATGTCTAAATTTGCAAAAGTTCTGTTACTGCTTCTAGAACCGAATTATCTGTATTTACGAAAGTATTTATTTCTAATTTCCGGGGCCTCTTCCGATAAATGACCATCAGAAACAAAAAGTTTTCGATTATTTCTGGTCCGTCTATCAACATTTTGTGACTCATAACTTTTTTATAACTTAATTGATTTAAACTATTAACACCTCAAGATGTAAAGGAAGGATGGAGCTTCTGTGGCAACGACAAGAAAGGATGAAGCTTCTGTGGCAACGACTTTGATTTTGTTCACTGTCACACACCATTTTTTTAAAAAGAAAAATTACCCATATTTAAAACTGTCCTTCATCTTGAGTATTTAAGTTTTGTCAATTTTTAACTGTACCAAAGAAACTCCATTCATGTGCTTTCCAAAAAGTCAAAAGTTTTGAAAATCGACCATTCAGGCCAAGAGTTGTTGAAAATTCAAAAAGTTACGAACGTTGTGGCCACTCTTGTAATTTATAGCACATTTATCTTAAAAACCATATATTTGACTTGGGGCAGGGTTTTTTTTGCAGTATATTGCACTCAGTTTGGTTCTTTACAATGCAGTTAATATCTCTAATTACATCTTCTACATTTTTTTATAAGGCAAAGAAACTTTTTATCTTCAATAATTTTGATATTAATAAAAAATATAAGTAGGTACGTCACATCTAGTGTGACATTTAAAAAAAATTAATGACCTAATACTGTAGGCCAAGAATGTCTTTAATCAAAAGACGCTAGCGAAAACAATTGATAGCCTGTGCAGGGAGGACAACTTTCAAAAGCAAACGATCCTAAAAGGCCTGTGGCAAAAAATTGTATTTTTGAACATACTCAATTACTTGTCGCGCGTAGGGTTGCCATATTTTTATTTTCAAAAAGCGGGAGTTTTGAAAATGTATATCTTATTTAGTTATGATTTTCAGAAGAACCAATAGCGCAACTTGCTTTTTTTTATCCTTTTATACTTCGTGTTTTGTATATTTATCTCACAATAAAAAAACTGACTCCCGACCAAATGCAAGTGTGAAAAAAATTCTTCTTTACCATTTAAAAAAATTAATAAAATGTAGGATCTCCTTAAAATATTTTGCGCATTCCCCATTATTTAAGGTAAAATTCTGAAAACTGCTCAGAACCGGACTTCAGTGAAATACAACGTACAACTATAAAAGCATAGGTATAATAAAAAAATTTAAACAATACTATACTTAGAATATTCAATAAAAAACTGTATATTACGTACAGAAATTTGTTATTACTGTAAACAACAAACTAACAAAAAAAAACAAATAAATGATAAATTATTGTATACAGAGGGCGTGTCTGGTTATTAAGGAGACTGTTCAAGAGTGCTGGGGAATGTTTAAAAATGGAAAACCATCTCGCATAATTTAAAACAAGGGAAATTTTTTGCATCTGGCGGGGGGCGGGAGGAAATTCAAAAAAGCGGGAGACTCCCGCCTAAATCGGGAGGTTGGCAACCCTAGTCGCGCATCGTCGGTCGGCTTGGCGGCCATATGTATTTTGCAAATAGCTTTTGACCTCCGTGTTCAATGTTTATTATTTTGGTTTTTAGTTTATTTTAGTTAAAGAGGTAAGTAAATAATTAGTTTTAATAGTAGAGTGAGACGACTTGGGACTAAATATCTACTCTTTGTTTCGTTTTAGTTGAGTGAGCTTTGCCCGTGGGGGTAAGGTTAGTTTTTAAGGGTCGTTTTTGGATAAAAAAGATGGACACGGGGGAGCGCCGACATCGACCGATTTCTTTCATTTCTGGATATGTTATAGCCCCTGACAAATCATTCTCAAAAATGTATGAAAGAATGTGGAGGGGATTTTGGTTTGGCCACAGGGGAGTATCAAGTGGAAATCATAATATTTACAGGAGCTGCATTTTAGAACAATAAACGCTCAAAATTGTATGTTTTTTTAACAAAAATGTGAGTTATTTTTAGAAAACAAGTGATGATATCGAGTGACATTTAGTTCCAGGGGCGTACCGTAAAAAATATAAAATATATGTTAAAAACATTTATTCGGTATTTTCGTAGAAACTGCAAGCGTATATTTCACTAAAAATAATTCACCAACATTTAAATGCTGTTTACTAAGAGCAGTGGCGCATCTATATTAATATTTAAAAGTCACAATTACATTCGGTGACATACCAAAACAAAATAAACCGCAAGGATACGAAAATTTTAGTAAAAATGCGATAATTATAGGGACTTTTAGGTCGCAGTGTCGGCAAAGTGTCAACGTTGTTATCGGGCTCGAAGTGATACTAGTTATCGGTAATACAATCACAAGGGCTGCTAAAACTGCAAAATTATACCTCTTCCTAAAACTACGACAGTTGAGATTTTATCTGATCTGAGACCTATTAACATTCTTCCTGTAGTCTCTGAAGTCCTTGAAAAGATTATGTTTAAACAATTATATAACTATTATATAACAGTCCGGATTTCGCAAAGGTCATAGTACAGCCATAGGTAAAGGTAAGGTAACAGCTTTAGTATTGTTGGACTATTCAAAAGCGTTTGCCACCATATCACAAGAGCTTTTATGTGCTATGCTTAGTTATTACGGATTTTCACCTGATGCACAAAATCTATCAAAATCTTATTTTAGAAAAAGACTTCAAAAAGTCCAATTTAACAATGAGCATTCCAATTTTATTCCTGTCTTAACGGAGTTGTTTTGGGACCTCTGCTGTTCTCTATCTACACCTCTAAAGTCATTTCATCTGCTAGACACTCTCAATTGCAAGCCTACGCTGATGACAAGCAAGTTTATATAGGATTTCTTCCTAAGGATACTGATAACGCCTTGGATCTCTTAAACTCCGACTTACAAACCATAAATGACCTGTCTACACATCACAATCTTATACTCAACCCTTCTAAATGCAAACTAATTTTGCTAGGTTCAAAGCCCAATCTAGCAAAGGCAAATGGATTTGATGTCAGAATAAGTAATACCTCGGTACCTCAAAAAAATTGCGTAAAAAATTTGGGTCTAATAATTGATCCTAATCTGAAGTTTGTCAAGCATGTCAACACTCTGTTGCCAAAATCTTACTACGCACTAAAACTCTTATATGCTAGTAGACACTTTTTAAACCTAAAACTTCGGAGAATGCTGTGAGTCCTTGGTTTTGTCATATTTTGGATACTGTGATATTGTATATACAAATTTTTTGAATGTATCAGAGAAGCTATGTATTCAAAGGGTTCAAAACACACGTTGTCGATTTATATTTGGTCTACGGAAGTGTCATCGGTTATCGCACAAGTTTTCACAGCTCAAGTGGATTAATATGGAGAACCGCCGTAAGATTAATTTTTTAACTTTTGTGCATAAAATAATTTCTACCCAAAATCCCTCTTACTTATCAAAAAGATTAATTAAAACATCAAATATTCACTCTAGGAATACACAGAGTAGTGAGTCAATTTTTCGCATATCTAAGCATAAGTCTGCAATGTTTCAAAAAAGTTTTTCCTACTGCGCTGTCAAAAGCTACAACCAATTGCCCAATTCATTTAAAAATATCTCTCTTGCTTCTTTTAAATTTAGTTACCCTAATAATCTCAATAATGTACAAATTAATTATTAAAATCTGAGCAGAAATGTTTCACTTGTATGTTATTCATAGTTTCTTAGTTTTTGTTAATAATATTTTATTAAGTTCAAATTTATTTAGGAGAATGTAATAGTTCTCATTCCTTTTGAGGTTGAGTGTAAAAGTAGCACCTCATTAGATTCTTAATGAGGAGGCTAAATTACGCCTCAGGATCAATGAGTCAATGTACTTTTAATTTTTATTTAGCGCTTCATTTACTATATTTTTTCTTTTGTATTGTACTCCGTTGATCTAATAAAGACGATTAATAATAATAGAATAGGTCCTCGAAATTAATAAATGCATCTTCTATAAAATAAAATGGACGTGAATAAAAATACAGGTAATTACCTACTTATTGTGGATGAGGCGGATGATTCTGAGAATCATGAACTACTTCCATCAATCGAGTTGATGGATATTGTGCATGATTCTCTTTATGTTTCGCATATCCCAAATAACATAAAATACTAGCAGCATGCACGCACATACCAAGTGTTCGTGCACCAGATTTCCAAGTGCAATAGGTTGAACTAATTAGATCTGGTAGAGGCACTTCTTCATTTTCTTGTAAGCCAGCATTATACTGAATGTAAATTGTATGTCTGGTGGCTTGAGAAAATCTGGAAGAGTCTAGACCGAATTAGTCCACGTTCAAACTGTTGTACTTCTAAAATAAATTGATGGTCGTTTTGTTGATTTATGTTACCTTGTATGTATGCTGGCGCCAGGGAAACGTGCTGAGTTCCAAATGTCTTATCACAAAGGTACGGAATTGTTAATCTGGGAAAATCATGCGAAGCCGCGTCCTCACTGGAAACCCAAGAAACTTGTCCAAACCTTCTATTTAGGGTTCATTCTCTACTCTTTTTTGTAAGACATTTGGCTCTTGCGCAAGTTGAAGCATTCTATTTGCTTGCTCGGCATCCGCCCCGAGTCTGGTAATTGTATTGTGAAATCTATTAATAAGAGCACAAGTAATTTTAACAAACTGATCAAGATGTTTAACATGTTGTAGATGAATAGGTGTATCAAAGAATTTAAAAATATGCTTTAAGTGTCCACTCCTAGATTCCACAATCCAGCGCGTTGCGGTTACCAATCGAGCTTGGTTAGCTTCGTCAGTTGTAAACTGTCTTTGTCCGTTTCGTAATGTGGGTTGGGTTGGTGGCCCAATTTGATAAGTTTTGTCGATCTCTTGTCATATCGTGGGTAAGTATTGAAGCGTCATTGTTTCGTCCGTCACTACGTCCAAAATGTACCCATCAGGAGCAACAACACCAATGTGTAATTTTTGAGCATCGAGTAAGTTTCTTTGGAAAATTGAAATTTTGAGCTGTGAGGAATTTCAATGTAGGTACAGTCTGGATATAGAATTGGCTTTGGGACTTCTGGGGTTGTATCATATAAAGTATCTGCAAAATCAGTTACATGGGCTGCTATAAAATCGTTTATTGGTATGTGCTGTACTCCAATATTATTTGGACAAAAATGTTGTGATAAGCTGATTCTTACCATAGTTATGGCAAGACCTACCGATTGTCTTGGTGTATAACCTAAAATTATTTTAATAAAATCATCACTTAAACCTTTTCTGATCTTCATTAGGAATGCAAATAAATGTTTTTTGTTGATGGTTCTGTTATTTCCATAAACCTAAAATATATTTCCGTTCTAAATATGATTATCTTATATAAAAAAAAATGGTTTCCTCTCTCGAAAAAGAACTCCAAAATCGTTTTTGTTTAATGATATTAAAACTTTTATTTCTTCATCGTCAAAATTGTTTTTAGATGAAAATCTCTCCTTGAATGCATTGATTGTCTTTTCTCTAAGCTTTTGAAAACATTTGCATGATTCTTCCCATTCAAAATAACTTTTTGCTTAACTGAAACATAGGCATTTTGGAAAACATTATCGGTAAAAGTCGATCAGTAATATGTATTCTGCAGCATCGGGCTCGAGAAGGTATAAAAATATTATTTTTTTTTTAAATAAAAGTCCACTCTAGCATTAATGTCTGGCAAACTGGGTCAAACGAAGCGACCACCTCTAGAAACCAAAATATCAAACTGGATACCTGCGGGATTATTTTCATTTTCTATTACAAGTTCAATAAATACCTATTGTTATGATTTTTTCGTATTGAAAGTTATTTAATTTACGTTTACACAAGTTTTAAACAATAAGCTAAATAAAAGCTTAAAACTAAACTAATTTATGGTAAAACGGTAAGTACTAATTACTCTTTGTATTCTAGCACGATAGTTACCACACGCTAGGATATTGCCGTTCCAGTGAGCTTTACCGAGTCGAAATCTTTACCTGTGCGCTTGCGCTAATGCAATTTGCCTTAAATAGTCTGCATCATTTAATTGAAGCTCCTGGAGAATTGCATACGTAACAAAATATCATTTAGATTTACTTTAGTTTGAGTATTATCTGACAGGAAGTAAGTAAGTAAGTCAAAAACATCCTTTATAGTTGCCATGGGATAATTATTTATTTACCAGTTACAAAAGATTGACATAATCTCTCATCTTATACATTCAGAGACATTTTAATTTTGGTTCATTTTTGTGTTCATTGTAGACTTGATTAAGAATATACCTTAATGCCCATTAAAACAAAAATATTTATAAAAGATGTGTTTATAGTCAATATAATAGGTATGAAAATGTACAATCCCAGTTTCTACAAATTTTTTTGATTTTTTATAACACGCCTCTGAGAATGAATGTCACTGAATAATATGTTTTTCTTGTTAATTATTTGGTGGGCTCCTCTGTGCAAACCAAAGGCAACACCAAATTCTAATATAGGTACATTTTGGTAACTAACTTGTCAACAGATAAGAGTCAAATATTAAAGTAATAAATGTTAAAATTAAAAATAATAAGCAAAAACAATATCATAGTTTAAAAAAATGCTGCATATATTTGAAAGCTAATTTCTACGCCACTGCTCTTAGTAAACAGCATTTAAATGTTGGTGAATTATTTTTACTGAAATATACACTTGCAATTTCTACGAAAATACTGAATAAATGAATTTAACATATATTTTATATTTTTTACGGTACGCCCCTGGAATTAAATATTACTCGATATCATCACTTTTTTTCTAAAAATAACTGTCACATTTTTGGTAAAAAAACATACAATTTTGAGCGTTAATTGTTCTAAAATGCAACTCCTGTAAATATTATGATTTCCAATTGATACGCCCCTGTGGCCAAACCAAAGTCCCCACCACATTTTTCATACATTTTTGAGAATGACTTGTCAGGGGCCATAACATAACCAAAAATGAAAGAAATCGGTCGATGTCGGCGCTCTCCCGTGTCGGGTGCGGTGTCCTTTACAGAAAAGATTTGTGGCGTAGAGTAGTAGAGTATTCTAGAGGTCCCGGGTTCAAATCCTGGTCGAGGAAAAACTTTTTTCCGATTTGTTTCCTCACCCTATGCCCTTTACGCCACAAATATTTTCTGAAAATTTATTAGGGCGCTAAATTTTCCCTTCATTTTGTAAATACGTTTGGCAGAAATTATTAGTTGGAAATTCGCCATCTGACACCTCCAATCAAACGCTATATGTCGTTTATCGTTGGTTGATAGATATATAGAAATTTGGTACAACTAATAATCGTGAATGTGTTACCTCCTTGTCTTCATAACATCTCTAGGTTTTTAAAGCCGCAGTAGGCTTCAAAGATCACCCCACTACTAACAAATGAATCGGTCGAAAGAATTTCCGAATAGCCAGTCCCCCTCTACGCCAAAAGACTTTTCTGCAATGAATATTAGTTAAAACTGAAGGCAAGCTTATACCCAACATTATAGTGTATAAACACATGTTTAAGGCATAATTTGATAATTAACAATTTGATGAATAATTGTTTTAATCTCGGTTATATTATACTTATTATATAGCTATAAATATATTTGTTTTTTGGGCTTATTCTAGCTTAAGCGAGGTTTAAACTATGTATACCTTGATCCCCTTGCTCTTAAGGATTTTTGGTTAAAAAGTTTCGGGGTCAGTTTTTATGTAATTTTTGTACATAACTTTTTTTTAATTGCCTGCGGCGCTAGTGTTCGACTTATAATTTGTTGCAAAAATTTTGTTCTATGGCCTTTTCAAAAATGTTTGTTATTTTTCTCAACTCCTTTGAAAATGGGTCAGGAATTTTTAGTTAGATAATGAGGAAAAGTCAGGGAATAGTTTAATTTAGTGATTTGTTATTCAATTTTTTGACAACAACTCGGGGGTTTTAAATTATAGTACTGTTGTTGTAGACAAAATTTTTGGCACAATTTAAAAACATCTTCCAAAAAAAGCTCTTTGAACACTTTTTAAAATTTGAATTGCAATAGTTTTAATTGTTTAAAAACATCTTCCTAAATATTTAAATTTTTTTTTCACATTGTCAGTGATAAAATTATTATTTCATATGGGAATGAAAATGTTTTTCGTCCATTATTTTGTTTAGCTATTAATGATGCTATATATTATTTAAAATTTTGTGTTCTATTATAAATATCACCACGTTATTATGCTTGCTACAAAAGCTGTACATTTTTGCGACCTGTATGCATGTTTTTTTTTAATTTTAAAAACATAATATCTCTATGCTATGATAATAGTAGTTTTAACAACTAGTGGCAAAAATAGTGCTTTTTTACAAGCATTGATTTAAATAACGAGCGCAGCGAGGTATTTAAAAACGCGAGTAAAAAAAGCACAGTTTAGCCGCGAGTTCTTGACACTATTTTTTTTAATACCTTTATCAAAAAATCCAAGAAAAACAGGAAAATACTTTTAAAAATCTCGAACGAAGAGCACTTCTCGCAACATACCATTTTTACACTATAACTCAAGGTGGCTGGTAAATGAAATAACAATGGTGGTTTCCATGGCGATGTGCCTTTTTATTCGGTGACGTTCATTGTTGCGACATTTTAATCGTTGACAGTTTCATATTTTCACAATATTTTTAAAATATTTTTTCGTAAATACTGGTGAAAACTGGCGGAAATGGTTTAATTTTTAGGCAAGAATAATTTTTAAATATTACTATTTTTCGCTATTTCTTTTTAATTTTGGGTAAAAAACGAACCGAAATCTTTTTTTGCACCCGTGATCAAAAAAAAAGTTTGTTTTTGCATCGGTAACGAAAAAAGCCATGCTTTAGTTATCTGCACATAGTTACTAAAGTTATGTTTTTGATGAAGGTATAAAAAAAATATATTTTTTTAATATAGCGCATTAAAATTTGACCGCTAATAGGGTGGCTATCTCATCTACCGTCTTTTATTTTTCCTGTTATGCATGCTAAAAAAAAGTATTTTTTATAAAAAAAAATTTATATACAAAAAACGTATCTTTATATACTAACAAAAAAACTACGACTAAAAGTTTGCTTAGCCTCCTCCTGTTTTTATTAGAGTATATTGTGACACTTCATAGTTGAGCAGATAATAATATTTTGTTTCTTTGGATTTAACCTCGGTAACTACAATTATAAGAACTTCACAGCTTATGTTTGATAACTGCGCTAATGGCATTTGACAATTTTGAAAACTTTGACATTTCTATTCTGTAAATCCTGTTTGAAGTTGGTAGACAATGTCGATCTTGAGAGTAAACTAGATTTTCGAACTTCCATTGCTTTTATTTTTTACTTTTTCACAACGTTTCGATTATTAATGTTTCTGCAATCGTCATCAGGCAAATACTAACAAAAACTAAGAATATTTATGACACGGAGGTAATAATCATCGTCATCAGGCAAATACAAAAAAAAAACTAAGAATATTTATGACACGGAGGTAATAATCAGTAGAAGTTCTTGGGAGGATACACAGTATAGAGCTGAAATTTCCATACATAAAATTTACAAATAGCTGAAATCCAATTTATTAACATAAAATACGCCAAATACAAAATTTATCCCCTTCAGTCTGACTCACGCAGGACAACGTCAAATAAACAGTAAAAATTTATATTCTTGCGAAAATATGGAAAACTGCAGCCCCTGTGACAACCAAATTTCAAAGGCAACCAACATAAAATATTTGGGTATTTTTGTTGACCTTTTACCAATTAAGAAGCTGCATGACCCCAAAATGTATTGAAAACGTGTACAAAACACTAATAGCATCAATCATTAACTACTGCCTTCTTATCTAGGGAGGAACATTAGATAGTAATCTAGAAAATCTAAAGCTAATACAAAAAAGAGTAATTAAAATAATTTACCACGAACCTATGAGATCTTCATCAACAAAGTTTTTTGATAGCGTAACAAAACTAAAGGCGCTCGATACTTTGTTTATACATTGTACATTGCAAAAAAGAAATTAAAAAAATTAACAACCAACATTACTTAACATGCGCAAAGTAAATCTACAAAACTATGTAACCCCTCGGGTTAAAAATAACGCATATCAGTTTTATCAACTATCAATTTCTATAAGTTAATTCCACAAAAATACAAAAACATAAACTGTTTTAAAAAATTTCAAAAAGAACAACGAAATTTTATTGCAAATAACTCGATCTTATTTAAACAAACATTAAATAACATGTAATTAAATAAATAAACTTTTAATTTATTTTATAAGGGTAGCACTTTCGTAGGTTTTTTTTCTCCTTCTCTTTTTGTAACTCTTGTCCAGGTTAGGAAAAGCTTACTTTATTCTTTTTCTTTTCTAATATACAAAACTCTTTATTTTTCCACATACAAGTTCTTTGAGAACTTAGGTGGGCTAGCATGCATGTGCTACAAAATAAAGAAATACTGCAAACTGTATTATTTAATTTATAATAAAGGCCTTTTACTTCACTTACTTTACTTTAGAATAAGAATCAGAATATATTTATTAAGCACAAGAGACTTACAATTTAATTTTAAAAATAAAATAGAATTGCTTCTTTGGCGCAATAGTTGTCAAGTAATGACGAAAAAAGTTTTTTAGCTTAAAAAAGTAATATTAATATAAAAGAAATAAAATTTGCTTAAGACCAACAACTATAAAATAAAAATAAAATAGTAAGTATTAAAAGTTTATTTTTTTTGTTTTAAAGAGTCTAATACAATATAAAAATTTAGTCATAAAATATTTAAACACATATATTAATATGTGTTCGGTTGGGGGGGGGGTAACAGCGCCGAAAAGTATGGATTTCCAAACATCCTTATTAATGACACTTTGTTGAGAAAATACATTCTAGTTCTGGTCCGTCTACATTTTGTAACATCCAAGTTTTATGTTTTACTAATTTTATTTTAATTATTTTCTTTAATTTAATATTATTTTTTCTTTATTATTTAATTTAATTAATCATAATAATTAATCTCCGAAAAAATAAAAAATTTCTTTATAACAATCAAAACAACATTTTTTTTCTTAATAGTAAAGATTCTTTCGATATTACGCAAATTTAAAAATAATATCAATCATTTTTAATCAATTAATTCACGCGTATATGTATGCCTTTAATTCTCTCCACGCCAAGAAGCAGCTGACCGATAGAATGCAAAAAACTCAAAAAAAAACGCGAAGTTTTTGGGAGGCCTCGATCAAGGCTGACACTCTCGATGAGAACTTTTAAGTAAAAATACCACGTTTCGGCGTTCTCAATTTTTATTGTTAATATTCTCAAACCGCAAAATTAGTGTTTTCAAACACTCTATATGTGGACATAGTTGTGGAAAGAGCCATCAAAACTGGACGATTGGATTGAGCAAGGTTGGGAGCGCTCCCTTTAAATCACCTACGAAGACAGAAGGTAAGGGAATTAAAGGTCGCTTTTTTTAAAATCTTGTTGAATTTAGTAACTCGCCTGGCTATCGAAGGAAATTACACCACGTTAGTTTTTTTTTTGGGAAACACGGATACCCCATTTTTTGGCCCAGTGCGAGCCGGATAAAGATTTTTTTTTTTTGAGTTTTGATTGGTTTTATACTTAACTATTGTCAGTTTGTTAAACTCTAACTCTAACTCTACTTAAATCAAAAGCATAAATTACTAATTGCAGAGATTTTAATTTTTTATTTTGATCAATGATTAGTTCTTAAAATTAAGTAAAGAAACATTTTATAAAATCTCGATTCAAAATAAAATTAGAAAACCATTATATTTCAGGACTTTAGGGACATAAAGCTATTTGTAACTCATCGCGGTATACGTATCCGCATCTAGCGAGAACCAAGCACATTGATTGGTCAGAAATTTGTAGTACGTTCGAAAAGAGCAGATATATGCTAATTTAAGGTGTTTCTGAACGCAATAGGTGCTGAGATATGATACGTGTGCCGTAACGATACGTGATACCTAACGCATCTCAACACCTATCGCATTCAAGAACACCTTAGATTAGCATATATCTGCTCTTTTCGAACGTGGTACAAGTTTCTGACCAATTAATGTACTTGTTTCTCCCTAGATGCGGATACGTATACGGCGATGAGTTACAAATAGCTTTATGTCGCTAATATCTCTAGTCGGTGATAGCTCATCGAATTTATATTCGTATTTTCTCTCGTATTCTGATCGGCTTTTGCTTACTAAAGGTTTGCATTTTCGTTTATACGAAGGCGAAAAAACGTCAAATTAAATACTTTCATTCACGGAATTTTTATAAAATTATTTTTTTTTATTTTGTTTTAATTTTCTGCTTTAACAAGAGAGAAAAGGAAATAAAATGTCTCAAAAAATACAACAGTGTCAGTGTTTACGGCAGTCTGAATATCAAAAACTAAAAGATATTCACGAAATCTCAATTAAGTAAATAATGGCGACCAGGACTCCATAGGCATATTTAGATGCATGTACCAAAGAATTGAATCATCTGCATTTTATGAGCAACACAACTCGGTTATTATGATTATTTCTGGGGATGATGAAGCTTTTGATGATCAGGATAAAGTTAGGAAACTTCTTGATCTTATGTATTACCAGTGTAAGGATAGTTATTTTAAACTGCCACCCGTTAATCAACCGCATTCTCCTCAAAAGAGTTTGACAGCTCAAACCTCGTTTTTTAATCCCAAATTGGACATCAATTTACCCAAATTTTCTGGAAAAATTTCAGATTTTTCAATCCTTTATCGATATTTTTATTGCACTGGTGCATAATAATACAATTATTCCTAACATTCTTAAGTTTTATACACTCAAATCTCATGTCGAAGGCCCTGCTTTGTCTGTTATTCAATATTTGGAGCTAACCTATAACAATTACACAATTGTTTATAATCCCTTGTCTTG
The DNA here is from genome assembly GCA_963921995.1 of Oxystoma pomonae. Lineage (NCBI taxonomy): Eukaryota > Metazoa > Arthropoda > Insecta > Coleoptera > Brentidae > Oxystoma > Oxystoma pomonae. Next base: position 29,038,674 of record OY998169.1, read on the forward strand.
TCGATTTAAAAACACAAGGCTGGGGACAATCCTGGTGAATTAAGAAATTTATTAAATCTTTTCATCGAAAACATAGCTGCTTTAAAAAATATTGGTTTACCCACGGATTTCTGGGATTTTATTCTAGTACAAATGATTCTAAAACGTTTACCTCTGTCAATAATTACTCGATTTGAACTTCAATACAACGACTGTAACACTACCTATATATGAAGTACTCAAAGAAATCTTAAATAAAAACTGTACGTCGCTGGATAATATTACAGCACCGGTCTCAAACTCAAAAACTTTTAGTTCACCGCAAATACGAAAGGCTAGTTTCTCAAAAAAATACTACCAATGCTCGAAGCTCTAATAGTTTTATAACTCAAATTCAACCAAAAACATGTTCCATTTGTAACCTACATAACGGACACAATATATTCAAATGTCAAGAATTTTTAAATAAATCACCCCACGAACGTTTTCAATGTGCAAAAACTAAAAAAATATGCATTAATTGTTTAAATTATTCGCATCAAACATCGGCTTGTCAATCAGAATCCTCCTGTCATAAATGTAATTCAAGACATCACACCTATCTTTGCTTTTCCAATAATAATTCTAGCTCCCCAGGCACTATTCAGGCTAGAAATAATTCTTCTACAAACTCTACTCAAAAAGAAACTGTCCCTACCAATATTCAAGCTGGGTTCACTACTATTAAAACAGGCGTTTTACTCTCTACTGCACCCATCGAAATTCTAGATAGCAGAGGTACTTATCAGCCTGTACGTTGCCTTCTTGATTCTGGTAGCATGTCTTCGTTTATTACTTCCAAATGTATTAAACGTTTAGGTATTAATACTACTAACAGCCTTGTCAATTTCTGTGGGTTGGGAAGTATGCAGGCTTCTGTTAATCAGGGAGTAACTCTAACTTTTCGACCTTTTCAACAAACAACTCCTAGTTTTACTTTTGACGCGCTTGTACTTCCAAAAATTTGCGAAAATTTACCTTCCTATCAACCGAAAGTTGGTTTCATATTTCTAACATTCGTCTGGCTGATGATCAATTTTTCAACCCAGGACCAGTTGATGTTCTTTTGGGCGCCGATATATTTAGCAGCCTTCTACTTGATGGTCGCATACCTGGTGGAAATGGTAAACCTGATGCCATCAACACAGTTCTAGGATATATTTTAATAGGTAAAAATCAATCGCATATTTCTACGTCATCTCTAAATACACTATTTTGTCATATTGACTTGTCTTTCTCCAGATGAGCAAAAATGTGAGGATATCTCCTCTAAATCTCATGAACGCGATAAATCGGGTAGGTTTATTATTAAATTGCCATTTAAAGAGAATGACCCTACGTTTCCGGGAATTCGAAATAAAAATATCGGTCTTAAATTAGTATATCAATCCGGAAACACAATAAGAAGTTTACTAGGAAATTAGTTACATGGATTGTGACAAAAAAGATGTTGGCCAAACGAGACGCTCTATTCAAACACGATTCAAAGAACACTTAGCACACTTAAAATACGGAAGAACAGAAAAGTTAAGTTTGGCCGAGCATGTTTTTGAATTAGATAACCTAAAACCTCTGAAAAGTGTACCAAACAAAAGACTTTTGAATGCATATGAAAGTATGGAAATCATTACATCCAGAAATAGTTTAAATAAAGATAGAGGCCCCATTCCGTTTAGTACACTGTATTCTTTAGTTGATGGGAGATACGATTATAAAGCGTGACCAATCACAAATTATTAGTCTTATCTCCGCTCACTAAAAGATAGTAAATAAGATAGAGTGTAGGTTAATTTAGTTTATTGTTTATCGTCTCCTGATGATGCTAACGTTGTTAGCGAAACGGGCGTGGAGTGCAAAAAAGTGTAGTTTTGGTTTCTGGAAAACAATCAACTTTGTTATAGGATTACAAGAAGTTTGCTGAATATTTTTCTTTTTGGTCAACACTAAAAATGCTTCAGTAGGATCTAGATTTTTGCGAATTTTTAGATTAGATTAAGTTAGGTTAAGCCTAACTTTGAGAAAAAATGTTTTGATTTTCTCAATATTTATTAATAATATTTTACTTATGATTTGAATTTTTATTTTGAGTACCTGAAGTAAATTAAAATGACTGACCTTTTAAAACAAAATAAGTCAACTGGACAAGCTCAAATAATAAGTATTCAGTTTGAAAACAGAAAATCGCATCTTAAAAAATATTTTTAAAGCTGGCGTCGTTTTCGTCTCTTTAAGTAACGAGCCTCACTCTAAAGACAGGTCAAAAGGCGAAAAACAAGACCTACCGCCTTCAGGAACTCAACCTACTATTAACTGTGAGATCATATCATATTGAATTATTACCGAATATGAATATGACACCTTAGAATGGACATCTTTTTTCTAGCAATTTTATTCCTATATTAAAGAATGTACCAATGCTACAAACTTGCAAAAATTTATATTCTCTAAAATTAAATTTACGAGAAGAATCTCTCAAAGTACTTGAAAATTTGTTACCTACGGACAGCAACTTTGATATTGCTATAAACATTTTGAAAACAAGGTATTAAAACAATATTGCCATATTAAATACATTCGATTTTATTGTTTAGAAAGATCTTTAATTAAATACCCTCAAATTTACGAACAGTATTGTAACTTTATGCAAGAATTTTTAGGTCTAGATCATATGGAACCCGTCAATAATTTTTTTTCCTAATTCCTTTTATTTGCCGCACCACTGCGTTGTTAAGCCTAAGAGCTTAACCACCAAACTGCGGGTGGTTTATAATGGTTCCGATCATTTACTTCACCAACCTTCGCTAAATTCTCAACTTTATATGGGTCCCAAACTTCATTTTCTTCTTCTTTTCTTTCTTTCTTTTCCATTTTACTCAATTTTAGAATTCCGAATTCTTACTAACTGCAGATATTTCAAAAATATTTCGACAGATAATTGTTCACCCTGATCATCAAGACTATCAGCGTATTCTATGGAAATTTTCCAATGCTCAACCTGTTCGAGAATTTCGTATTAAATGTCTAATTTATGGTCTAACTTGTTCGCCATTTCTAGCCATAAGAACACTTCTACAATTAGCGGACGAATAGTTTTTTGTACTTTCTTGGTGCTGATGCATTGCGTAACAGTACCTATGTTCAAGATATTGTCACTGGTAGCTCATCGATTGAGTCTACTCTGCAACTAAAACAGCAACTAATCGATGTATTAGGTCATAGTGGTTTTGAACTACAAAAATGGTCGAGTAATTGTCCTCAAGTTCTAAACAGATTATCCTCTTCTCAATTAGCTATCGATCCAGTTAGTTTTGACTCCAACGCCAACATTGATTTATCCTTAAAAGTGTTGGGGTGGAGTGGAATGCTGCTACCGATAGTTTTCGATTTTGTGTAAAACTGCCCGAAAAACCCTGTACAAAACGCAATCTTTTATCAACTCTTGCTCGAATTTTCGACCCATTAGGTATACTTTACTTAATTCAACTCGTTCAAATTTGGGAAAAATATATTAAAGATTTTACTCAATTAAATTTCATTAATTTACCACGACTAATAATTCCTGATCAAACAACTAGGGTAGAACTTCACTATTTTGGAGATGCTAGCGAGAAAGGATATTGCAGTGTTTTATATTTTTGTTGCTACCTAAGCTCTGGAAACATTGCTATAAAATTCATCTGTGCAAAAAGCAAAGTTGCTCCACTGAAAACTGTCTCTCTACCTCGATTAGAGCTAAACGCTGCTGTTCTTTGTGCGCGAGTAGTATCTTTTGTTTCGCAATCATACGAAGGGCAACTTAAGATAAATCATCTATTTTGTTATTTTGACTCGACGGTTACTTTAAGCTGGATTGCATCACCGTCTCACCGATGGCGTACTTACGTTGGCAACCGAGTTGCTTTAATTCAAAATAAAATCCCAATTTCTTCATGGGTTTTACATTCCCTCCAAACAAAACCCAGCAGACATTGGATCTCGAGGAATGCTTCTTTCGGATTTACTTACCTGTTCGTTATGGTGGGAGGCTCCAATTTTAAAGGACCCCAATTATCCAAATCTTGAATCTTGTAACTTTCCTGAAACTTCCGATGTGTTGTGATGGAAAAACCTGAGGAAAAAATTGTCAACACTGCGATTACAACTCCCAATTTTCTTGATACACCTTTGGAATCTAACCCTTGTTTAGAAACCTCAACTCGAATTCTTGCTTACGTGCTACGGTTTGCCAATAATTGTTTAGCAACTCGCCGTAAAAATCCTCAATTATCAGGAACTTTAAGTTCTTTTGAATTTTATAATTCGATGTCATACTTTGTCAAGCGTACTCAACAATTACAATTTTCCAATGAAATTCAACTTATCCGTGATCATAAGAATATTCCCAAGGTTTTTCTCAAATTATCTTTATTTTTGGATCGACAAGGTATTTTACGTGTGGGAGGTAGAATTCGTAATGCTCCTTTCCTTCGAAAGCAAGTTTCCGGCTTTGCTTCCAAGTAAAAGTATTCTTACTGTTCTAATTATTCACTCAATTCATTTAAAATATCTGCATGCCGGAATACAAACCGTTAAATTTTTGATTATGCAACGATACTGGATAATATCTGCTAAACGATCAATTCGGCGAGTTCTCTCTCAATGCGTAAGATGTTGGAAGGTTAGTCCTACTTCTACTCCTACGATCATAAGAGATTTACCCCTGGAACGTGTTTCAATTCATAAACCCTTTCTATTTGTGGGTATTGATTGTGTTACTCCGAGGTGCTAAAACACTCAAATCATACCTTTGCTTAATCGTTTGTCTTTCGACCAAAGCGATTCACCTGGAATTGGTGTCCGACCTTACCAGTGATGCTTTTTTGGCAGCTTTTAAACGGTTTGTTAGTCGACGCGGACAAGTCGAGCACATCTACTCGGACAATGGTACAAACTTCGTAAAAGCCAATAAAACCTTGATTAAAAATGTTGCAAATGCGGCTGCCAAAGAGTCACACATGGCATTTCAATCCTCCTTCAGCGCCGCACTTTGGTCGGCTGTGGGAGTCCAATATTAAATCTGTTAAAACCCATTTCACTCGAGTTTTCTGCGACCAGGTTTTTGTTTGTCAATTCTCGACCCATTACTCCAATTAGTAATGATCCAAATGACTTTACTGCTGTGACCCCCAGTCATTTTTTAACCTTCGAATCTTTAACTGCACCCCCGGAACCCAATTTAATTTTAACTTCTTCCAATCGTTTATCAAGATGGCAGCTTCTCTCTAAACTTCAGCAACACTTTTGGACTCGATGGTCTAATGAGTATTTACATACACTCCATCAAAAAGCCAAGTGGCATCAGTTTTCAGCAAATCTTGAGCCTGGTGTTTTGGTTGTCGTTAAGCAAGACAATATTCCTCGTCTAAACTTACCCCGGATCTGACGGAATAGTACGAGTGGCAACTATCAAAACCGCTGATGGTTTGTTTAAACGACCAGCTATAAAGCTTTGTCCTCTACCAATTTACGACACTTAAAAATGTTGCGCATTTGGATGGGCGTCAATGGTCCGTCTACATTTTGTAACGTCCAAGTTTTATGTTTTACTAATTTTATTTTAATTATTTTCTTTAATTTAATATTATTTTTTCTTTATTATTTAATTTAATTAATTATGATAATTAATCTCTGAAAAAATGAAAATTTTCTTTATAACAATGAAAACAACATTTTTTTTCTTATATTAAAGATTCTTTCGATATTACGCCAATTTAAAAATAATATCAGTAGTGTGTTTTTACCGTTTCTGCCTCATAGATCGAAGATCCAACTACATTAGCATAGGGATTCAGCTACCATATTCGAGATGAAATAGAGATCCACCTGGAGATGAAATGGAGATCCAGCTACATGTATTAGCATAGGGATTCCTGGAATTTTGACTCAAAGATCCATATAGCATAGGGATTCAGCTACCATAGGGATTCTTAGGCACAAGAAAAATATTAGCATAGGGATTCAGCTACCATAGACCCAACCAGAAAATTTTATTAAAATCATCCAAGTAAAGATATAGTATTTAACATAAGTACAGAGATGCTTTTCTTTATTGCAGGAAATATCGCTCACAATTAATGCGAGATAATTAGCATCTGTTACTATAATAAGTTAAAAATAGAATTGTCATCTGACTTTGTAAGACAAAAAGAACATGTGTGTCTGGGAAAGAAATTTGTGTTGTAGTCACAGGCTAGTATTTTCACATACAGATTTCCTTTCACCAAAAAAATTAACAGACAGACAAAAATAAACTTGACACTTGCAAAAAGGGCAATTTAACAAAACATGCATTTCTTTTGCATTTGCAGTGTTTGACCTTTCTTGGGAATAATTGCCAAGAGTGGGAGTTAAGATCCAGGAGTACTTAGGATACTTGTTGGTGGTAATTATAACCACTAAGATAGTAGGGGGGCTAAAAAGCAAAATTTATATAGCATTACCCAAGTTATGGGAGGTGACAATAATCCTTTTTTTTCTTCTTTTGCCTTTTAAATAGTTTGAACTTAAGAAAAGATCTTTAGTTTATTTAAAATCTTTCCTTCAAGTAAAAGCAAAAACCATATTCAAGATGAAAGCTGTTCCCAGTACCAGTGGAGTCCCGAGTGGAGTCCAACATCAACCTGGTAGAAAATCGTTAAAACTTTTGAAAAAAGTTTTTGAGGAAGAATCGTCGTTAGAAAAAGAAGAAAAAGACAAATCTCTCCAAATTTTGGATGGAAGTTTTTCACAATTAAGACCAATAGGTTCAAACGAGGGTTCAAAAACGGGAAAAAAAATTCGAGTTTTGCAGAACATTAAAATTGCTTCCCCATTTCAACCTCAATATTACTCTACACCCCTCAGGCAAGAAAAATTTGATGATATCAGTGAATCCGAGAGTGAAGTTGACACCGATTTGACATTTTCAGAAAAACAAGATTTTGAAGATGAACAGAGTAAAACCGAAAAATATCAGAAGGAGTTAAATACATTTTTAAAATGGACAAGGACTTACAAACAGGAAAAAATTAATAAAAAGAAGGAAATGCTGCGAAAAATTAAAAAATATGAAAACAAAATTAAAAAAAGCAGAGAAGTTTTACAAAAACTAGAAGAAGAAGTTAACATGTGTTCTAAATTTTTTCAACCCTAGTGTGTTTTATTTAAAAAATCTTTCCAGAAAGAAAAGAAGAAAATTGATAAAAACATTATTTTTTGACAATGTGAAATTATTTTGTGATTTATAACTTTTGTGTTTAAAAGGAATAGTGTAGCCAAGTAGATATAGGTAAAAATTCACATATTTGTTTTTTTGGTAGGTAATTTATACTTATTTAAACGTGTTACCCCCATGTGCAACTACATTTTTTATGCATTCTTTAACAAAACCCTCATTTCACTAGTGTTTATATAGAATGCATAAAAAGATGTCGCTTCAAAAACAGGGGTTAAAATGCTCATTGTGTTTTAAAAAGAAGAAAATTGATAAAAACATTATTTTTTGACAATGTGAAATTATTTTGTGACATTAAATTTATTGTTTTACAAATTTATTCTGTATTAAAAAAAAATAGTGTTGCCAACTAGATTTCTAAAAGTTTGTATATTTGTTTTTTGGTAGATACTTTATACTCATTTGGTTATAGAATGCATAAAAAGATGTCCCTTCAAATGGGGGTTAAAATGCTCATCGTTAAAAAAAGGTTTTTGCTTCTACTTGAAGGAAAGATTTTAAATAAACTCATATTATACTAACATTGTATTTTTTTAATTTTGTGTACCTATATCCTTTATATTTATACAGGCTAAAAAAAGACAGAGATATACTTAGGTCCATCAAAAAATCGCTATTAGTTTAACAAATAAAATGATCATTTCGTTAAGAACTTAAGTCAAAGGTAAAAATAAATATCTTCCACCAATTTTAAGGTGCAGGTCAACCATTGAATTTTGATTTCGTGGTCTTTTATCATGTAAACTGCCAACACTACCAAAAATGGTGGATGCATACGATGAAAGATCACTAAATCAGAAGTTGATGGTTGATCTTAGAGGTAACGCTCCCACAAAAGTTATTTAAATAATATCTCGTAAAAAATAGAGGTAGTTTTGAATCTACGCACTGAGTACAGCCGGTTCGGAAAAAAACTGATACGACTTGTCAAGAATTGTCATGATTTTACTTTGGTATTTGACACCAGAAATATCAATGTCATATCAGTTTTTTCCGAACCAACTGTACATGCATAAAAATCGCATTATGCTATGATAATAGTTTTTTACCTCACAAGTGCAGAAAGTATTACTTTATCACAAGCGACGCTTCGCTTTGTTTGGTGAAGCCGGCAAGGGTGGTAAAAACACTTATACCTACACATTGTGAAATAACTTTCCGCAGGCAAAGGAGTGCGGTAAAGCACCCTTTAACGCACGCAAATAGGTAAAACAATGTATTTTTTAACTTACCAGGTTAAATTTAAGTTAATCCGTCTCCGTAGATTTTTCGATAACAAGTTAACAAAAACTCACTTTTACACATTTTTTAATCACAAAACTAATTTATTATTCTTTAACAAACAAAAACGGCACAATTTCTTTATTTATAAGCGCCCGAATTAATTACGCTCTAAAGTCACCGGGAAACTAACGAACGAAAAATATAAATATTTAAAAATAGATTCTGGAGAGTGTTTGGGTCGACAGAGTCCGCGAAGATTGCAGCATTTTAGACATGTTTTTGCGAGCAACCAACAGCCTACCGGAGAGCGTTCGTGATCGGAAAAATACGACCGTTTGCACCAAGTCAGTTCAGTCGCGGCTTAGTTAAGTAAGGCAAGATGAGAAAATGTGACTTGACGGAGTTGTGGAAAGTATGGTTATGAATAACGCTTCTTTTATTTTTTATTCTTGACCGTGGTTTAACTGCGATTTATAAAATAAAGCACCTTGCGCATCCTCCTAGGCCCAGGTTTAAACTTTCGTTTAATCTACAGCCTTACGCTGATTTGTAAAATTGGACTCTAGCCATTCATAAATCGTATAGAGACTATTTTGGGATCGAAAAAAGACCTAAATACAAAATTTGGATAACTCAAACACCGCTAAACCGATTCTTATCAAATTTGACTGAAGCTGATTAGTTCTTGATGGTGGGGGTGTTGGAAAGTTTTTTTGCGTTTTAATTTATATTTTATGTCCAGCAATGGAACTCTTTAGTTACTAAATAGCAATGGAGGTTGCACCGCTACTGGTTTTAAGCGCATTTATTGGGAATACATTATTCATCGATTATATCCCCAACTCAACAACAACTCAAATTTGTTTAAGCTTAAACAAAAATGACTCACATGATTGCTACAAAACAATGAGTAAACTGTACGATAAACATTGTTTACGGTACCTAACCTATTATATCGACAAGAAACTTTTGATGGATTCCGATTATTTTTACAAAATAAAATACCAAATAAAAAATGACACCGAATTTACCGATTGGTTGAAGGTACCTAGAGAAATTAATTATTTAAATTGCAGTTACGGTTACTTTTATATTATTATAGGCATTTTAAGTATGTTAATAGTAAGTTTTTTTATGTTTAAATATTGTAGGTTTAAATATATATATGAAATAACAATACAAATAATCATGTAAGCATTTATTTTTGCTAAACTAATAAATATTCCTTCTACAAAAACTACAGTTTTTTTTTTCGGTTTCACAACATGTGCCAATTTTTGCGTCAATCTTTAACCAGTTGTCAATATTCAAAGTTTCACAGATGCTCAATTTGATGTCCACATCGATGTTGTCACTCAGAATGGCTTCATTGGATGACAAACTATCTATGGAACTGCTATTATGAGATGAATCAAGTTCTTCAAAATCCACAAACTCGAATGAGTCGGAACTCGTAGTAGATAAGTTGTCTTCAAAATTCATAATTGTTAAACTTGCAAGATACAAAATAAAGCGATCTTTTGAATTAAAAAGGCAAATGTCTTTCTTTTATAACTAACACAATTTTGGAGGGGATAACTCGTCTTAAGAATATCTGTTTGACAGATGGACAGGATGCTGCATATGTTTGCCAGATGGATACCTCGACAAGTCTTGACTTGTCAGCGCTGTTTTCTGTAATAAAAACATCTGTTTGCCAGATGGACCGGATGCAGCATCTGTTTGCCAGATGGATGCCTCGACAAGTCTTGACTTGCCAGCACTGTTTCCTGTAATAAAAACATCTGGTGCGCAAATGTTCTCACATTGATCCCCACCACCACATTATCAGAGTCATTATAAATGAACATTTTCGGATTAACCCTCAGTCGTAAATAAAATGTCTCCAAGTGCAAAAAATGTCTATCTGGGGGAAAGAACATTTTACCTTAACAAGTCAAAGTCAAAGTTTGTTAGTGTGTGTTTGAGCTACAACGGCGTCTTCAATCCATGTGTATTAATTGGCGGTATTAGAAATGATATTGTGCAGTTTACAGAATCGGATTGGAAAAATTTTTATGATTACAAAGACATAATAGATGGATCCCTCTTAGCTGCTGATACCTCAACAAGTTTGGATATTGACAGTTTTTTATTAAATTTTAAACAAATGGATTATGTGAATATAATCATTATTAATACAGGCAAAGCTACAGTCCGATTGACATTGCCTACACTATCAGAACTATGGAGAATATCCCCTTTAATATATGAGAACATAAAAATATTGAAAAATCTTGAATTTAATAGTTGCTTAAAGATTCTTCAGTTGGGTATAAAAAATTGCGATGATGTAACTAACACAGCAATTTTTATCATGAAACCTATCAAAAATATAAATACCTTAACATACGGGTTGGCGATGGAACTGGTTTATTTTTATCCTGAATTACTAAAAGAAGATAATGAATAAATCGTTAACATTTAATGAACAATTTAATAAGATCCACATATTATATGTGTATAGTTATGCATCTAAAGCAGCGAGGAAAAAATATTGGGAAAACTTTGCAGTGGACCGCATGCATTTTCAAAATAGAATTAGTAAAATTAAAATGATGTTAGAATCTATAGGTTATTTTAGTTCATTAATAATTAGGTATAAAAAATAATAGTTTATATCCTATAAGAATAAGTAGGTTTAGGTTATGTAAGCTATGAAAAATAAAAAACAGAAACATAAAAAATGTAGTTTTATTGCATAAAAAAATTATCATAGAGGTAAAATACTTTCGACAATGCACAAAAGCATGGTGACTTTGTGTGGTAAAAACACTTTGGGTCTTCTTTAAGCAGTTTTGGGGTCTCTTCAAACTCAATAACTGGTTGTACAAACTTATGGCTTCTTTGAGTATTCTTAAATTTTTAAGGTGTAAGCAAATTCTACAAGTGTTTTTTAAACACATTTCTTACACTGATATCAAAATATGCAACACTTTCATTTTATATGAAAATATATATGGCCATGCGCATTAAAATTGTTTTACTGTTTTAGTCAAAGGGTGGTATGAAAAAAGTTTATCATGAAGAATTAAACAATATGCAGTCGTTTTTTCCGGTACATCTTCATGAGTTTCAAAAGTAATTCTCATAGATATATTTGCACTTTGTGCAGCGTCTTTTTGATAAGAGCAATCAATGTATATAATGGGGGATATATCTTTATATTCTGAAGGGAGAAACAACGGTTCATTAGGAAGTTGATAGTACGAAGTCCTAAACCTTGAATACATTTCATACAATGAGGCAAATTTGTTATTTTTTAAGTCCACATACAAATCATTGTATGGGTATCTTTCAGAATTTAAAAATATTATTTCTTAGTTTTTCAACTTTGACCCTCTGTCCAAACTTTAAAAAAAACAACTCTATATAAAAATTATTAAATAAAAAAATGTATAAAGATAATCTTAAATAATATTTTTTTCGTGGTTTTTTTAGAAGAGGACAAAATTGGATCTGTGCTGAATAAAATAAAAAATAATTTTAAAAGTCGGTTTAGCGGTTTGAGTGTTATGCTAGAACAACTTTTTAGAAGTCAATTAAAAATTAATAACCTTTTGCCAGTCGCACATTAACTATCCACCCACTCCCATAGCATTATTTTAAATGTAGAAAATTGTAAGGAACATTTATTATCAGAAAACTACCCTGAAAACTGCCCTTGTCAGGCACCCCAAATTTTTTAAAATGCCACACGAAATGTAACTGGATATTTTTAAACACTTGTGGGTTGGGTCTTAGGGGTTGTCTAGACTATAGCTTTATTCTGTTTCTCTCTAAAAGGCCGCTAACCTTCGGTATTAAAAACCAAAAATAATAATGTGGCAAAAAATTATAATATATACGAAATTAAATTACACATTTTTCCTGACAGTTATGTTCGATAAAAAAATAAAATAAAATTTCAAAATATTTTTGGAATGATGTCTTTGTTCTATATCTATTCAAGTTCCGTCATTCTTTATTGTAAAGTCCAAATTTATTTAAACAGTCAAAATCAAATATGTTAAAATATTATTTTTGTTTGTCAAGAGTTGCCCTAACCGAATAGATTAAATAATTAGTTTATATTTTTCGATTTCGGTCAATATTGGAATCAAATTTTAGTGCAACAATTTCGTGTATTTAACCTTGGATTTAACCATCATTAGATGTTTATTATAGATTTTGGTATCAATCTAGTAACAGAGTAGCTTCTGCTGTATTCTTTTCTTTTGTTAATTTTATTGCTATCTAAGTTTTTTGTGCTGCTGTATTCCATACAAAGTGCCACGCCATCCATGGTATTTTTCGAATTGATCACTGGTATACCCATGAGTTTTCTTAGTCCATTAGTTGGTTTATGCGGGTCTCTTAAAGCGCTTTTATATAAGGACGGTTTAATAATTTTGTCGGTTAAACACCAAGGAAGCGTCATTTTAAAATCGATTTTAGGCTCGGTATAAACACTTTAAAAACGCTTTAGCGCATTGCTTTTGACCTAAAGAAACACTTCTTAACCTTGGTTTTACCGAAAAATCTGTTGTTAACTTAGTTGTTTTATTTGTTTTAATTTTAAACTGATATTTAATGACATTTAAAGAAACGTATGACATAATATAACTTTTTTTTATTTTTTTATTATATATTTATTCAAATAGTAAATTATCAAATCATCAAATTAAATCGACATAGCAAACAGAATAAATATACAGAAACCAACTAAAGCCAGAGGCATGTGTGGTTAAAAAATTACATAAAAACTAGCTCTAATTAAAATTTTGACTTAGCAACAACAACAGTAACTTTTGGTTTTGGCCTAATAATAACCTAGTTTGTCAGTTATTTTTTAAGTCTATGATAGAATGGATATACAGCCTACTTTTACTTTCAATCCACTGGTTTACCTGGTTTTTAAAAGAAACTTATTATTTATTATTTTTAACTCATTAGGTAACATGTTGTACATTTTTGGAGCTAAATATCCATAACTTCTTTGTTTTGGTAGGTTTAGGAAATACAAGTTGGTTTTTATTATGTCTAGTATTTTTTGTTACTGTGTTTATGATTTTTTTAGAAAAATGTTGTTTTTTTTTATTATTGTTAGGCAAAAAAGCTGCATTACATCAAACATTTTGGTTTGCTCAAAAAGAGTCTCAGTAGGGAATCTAGTCTTTTTTGAAGATTATTTTTAGTAACCATTTCTGCACTTTTTCTAACTGATTTAAATAATTATTTGTAGCACGCCCCCATGCAACCAAACCGTATGTTATGTGGCTCTGCACCAGAGCATAATATAAAGTTTTTAATTGCTTTAAATCAAAGATTTCCGCAAACTTTCTGAACTTGCCCAAAAGCCATCTCAATTTTTTTGTCACATAGGTTATATGAGCATCCCATCGCATATGACAATCCAAAAAAAAGATCGAAATATTTAATTTTTTTAACCCCCTGAATCTGAGCACCATTACATTCACATTCCGTGTTTAACGTAAGGCACTCAAACCGAGGAAGGCTTGAAGACAAAGTAGCGAAGGGGACATAGTTAGTTTTTGAGTAATTGACTGTTAAAATTTTAGCTTGAAAGTAATGAAAAAGTTTTTCCAGATTAATTTCAGCTTTTTGCTCCAGATCGCTGGTCAATTGTTTTAAATATTTTTGATGCAGTTTTTTCTGGAACTGTGATTGAATTAATATTTGGCTCTTTGGCTTTTAATTCTTCGTTTTAAAGAACCCCGCACGAAATACATGGGAGTATGGACTTTACCCGAATTTGATGTAACTTTGACATTTTATAGTATTAATCATGGTTTAAGAGAAATGCAACTTTTATCGAGATTGTATGTCTAGTTCTCGAGGTCAAAGTTCGGAAAAACGCGTTGCACTGGTAACTTTTCTGACAAAAAATAACTATTTTTCAGTTGAAATAGTGACAGGTATAAATGAATTTGTAATAACCACTACTGCTAAAAGATGGTTAGTTCAGTTAGTTAATCTTCAAAAAAGACTAGATTCCCTACTGAGACTCTTTTTGAGCAAACCAAAATGTTTGATGTAATGCAGCTTTTTTGCCTAACAATAATAAAAAAAACAACATTTTTCTAAAAAAATCATAAACACAGTAACAAAAAATACTAGACATAATAAAAACCAACTTGTATTTCCTAAACCTACCAAAACAAAGAAGTTATGGATATTTAGCTCCAAAAATGTACAACATGTTACCTAATGAGTTAAAAATAATAAATAATAAGTTTCTTTTAAAAACCAGGTAAACCAGTGGATTGAAAGTAAAAGTAGGCTGTATATCCATTCTATCATAGACTTAAAAAATAACTGACAAACTAGGTTATTATTAGGCAAAACCCAAAGTTATTGTTGTTGTTGCTAAGTCAAAATTTTAATTAGAGCTAGTTTTTATGTAATTTTTTAACCACACATGCCTCTGGCTTTAGTTGGTTTCTGTATATTTATTCTGTTTGCTCTGTCGATTTAATTTGATGATTTGATAATTTACTATTTGAATAAATATATAATAAAAAAATAAAAAAAAGTTATATTATGTTATACGTTTCTTTAAATGTCATTAAATGTCAGTTTAAAATTAAAACAAATAAAACAACTAAGTTAACAACAGATTTTTCGGTAAAACCAAGGTTAAGAAGTGTTTCTTTAGGTCAAAAGCAATGCGCTAAAGCGTTTTTAAAGTGTTTATACCGAGCCTAAAATCGATTTTAAAATGACGCTTCCTTGGTGTTTAACCGACAAAATTTTTTTTTAAGAGACCCGCATAAACCAACTAATGGACTAAGAAAACTCATGGGTATACTAGTGATCAATTCGAAAAATACCATGGATGGCGTGGCACTTTGTATGGAATACAGCAGCACAAAAAACTTAGATAGCAATAAAATTAACAAAAGAAAAGAATACAGCAGAAGCTACTCTGTTACTAGATTGATACCAAAATCTATAATAAACATCTAATGATGGTTAAATCCAAGGTTAAATACACGAAATTGTTGCACTAAAATTTGATTCCAATATTGACCGAAATCGAAAAATATAAACTAATTATTTAATCTATTCGGTTAGGGCAACTCTTGACAAACAAAAATAATATTTTAACATATTTGATTTTGACTGTTTAAATAAATTTGGACTTTACAATAAAGAATGACGGAACTTGAATAGATATAGAACAAAGACATCATTCCAAAAATATTTTGAAATTTTATTTTATTTTTTTATCGAACTTAACTGTCAGGAAAAATGTGTAATTTAATTTCGTATATATTATTATTTTTTGCCACATTATTATTTTTGGTTTTTAATACCGAAGGTTACCGGCCTTTTAGAGAGAAACAGAATAAAGCTATAGTCTAGACAACCCCTAAGACCCAACCCACAAGTGTTTAAAAATATCCAGTTACATTTCGTGTGGCATTTTAAGAAATTTGGGGTGCCTGACAAGGGCAGTTTTCAGGGTAATTTTCTGATAATAAATGTTCCTTACAATTTTCTACATTTAAAATAATGCTATGGGAGTGGGTGGATAGTTAATGTGCGACTGGCAAAAGGTTATTAATTTTTAATTGACTTCTAAAAAGTTGTTCTAGCATAACACTCAAACCGCTAAACCGACTTTTATAATTATTTTTTATTCGATTCAGCACAGATCCAATTTTGTCCTCTTCTAAAAAAACCACGAAAAAAATATTATTTAAGATTATCTTTATACATTTTTTTATTTAATAATTTTTATAAAGAGTTGTTTTTTTTTTAAGTTTGGACAGAGAGTCAAAGTTGAAAAACTAAGAAATAATATTTTTAAATTCTGAAAGATACCCATACAATGATTTGTATGTGGACTTAAAAAATAACAAATTTGCCTCATTGTATGAAATGTATTTAAGGTTTAGGACTTAGTACTATCAACTTCCTAATGAACCGTTGTTTCTCCCTTCAGAATATAAAGATATATAATGGGGGATATTATATACATTGATTGCTCTTATCAAAAAGACGCTGCACAAAGTGCAAATATATCTATGAGAATTACTTTTGAAACTCATGAAGATGTACCGGAAAAAACGACTGCATATTGTTTAATTCTTCATGAAAAACTTTTTTCATACCACCCTTTGACTAAAACAGTAAAACAATTTTAATGCGCATGGCCATATATATTTTCATATAAAATGAAAGTGTTGCATATTTTGATATCAGTGTAAGAAATGTGTTTAAAAAACACTTGTAGAATTTGCTTACACCTTAAAAATTTAAGAATACTCAAAGAAGCCATAAGTTTGTACAACCAGTTATTGAGTTTGAAGAGACCCCAAAACTGCTTAAAGAAGACCCAAAGTGTTTTTACCACACAAAGTCACCATGCTTTTGTGCATTGTCGAAAGTATTTTACCTCTATGATAATTTTTTTATGCAATAAAACTACATTTTTTATATTTCTGTTTTTTATTTTTCATAGCTTACATAACCTAAACCTACTTATTCTTATAGGATATAAACTATTATTTGTTATACCTAATTATTAATGAACTAAAATAACCTATAGATTCTAACATCATTTTAATTTTACTAATTCTATTTTGAAAATGCATGCGGTCCACTGCAAAGTTTTCCCAATATTTTTTCCTCGCTGCTTTAGATGCATAACTATACACATATAATTTGTGGATCTTATTAAATTGTTCATTAAATGTTAACGATTTATTCATTATCTTCTTTTAGTAATTCAGGATAAAAATAAACCAGTTCCATCGCCAACCCGTATGTTAAGGTATTTATATTTTTGATAGGTTTCATGATAAAAATTGCTGTGTTAGTTACATCATCGCAATTTTTTATACCCAACTGAAAAATCTTTAAGCAACTATTAAATTCAAGATTTTTAAATATTTTTATGTTCTCATATATTAAAGGGGATATTCTCCATAGTTCTGATAGTGTAGGCAATGTCAATCGGACTGTAGCTTTGCCTGTATTAATAATGATTATATTCACATAATCCATTTGTTTAAAATTTAATAAAAAACTGTCAATGTCCAAACTTGTTGAGGTATCAGCAGCTAACAGGGATACATCTATTATGTCTTTGTAATCATAAAAATTTTTCCAATCCGATTCTGTAAACTGCACAATATCATTTCTAATACCGTCAATTAATACACATGGATTGAAGACGCCGTTGTACCTCAAACACACACTAACAAACTTTGACTTTGACTTGTTAAGGTAAAATTTTCTCTCCCCCAGATAGACATTTTTTGAATTGAAATCTAAGTCACTTGGAGACATTTTATTTACGACTGAGGGTTAATCCGAAAATGTTCATTTATAATGACTCTAATAATGTGGTGGTGGGGATCAATGTGAGAACATTTGCGCACCAGATGTTTTTATTACAGGAAACAGTGCTGACAAGTCAAAACTTGTCGAGGCATCCATCTGGCAAACAGATGCTGCATCCGGTCCATCTGGCAAACAGATGTTTTTGTTACAGAAAACAGCGCTGACAAGTCAAGACTTGTCGAGGTATCCATCTGGCAAACATATGCAGCATCCTGTCCATCTGACAAACAGATATTCTTAAGACGAGTTATCCCCTCCAAAATTGTGTTAGTTATAAAAGAAAGACATTTGCCTTTTGAATTCAAAAGATCGCTTTATTTTGTATCTTGCAAGTTTAACAATTATGAATTTTGAAGACAACTTATCTACTACGAGTTCCGACTCATTCGAGTTTGTGGATTTTGAAGAACTTGATTCATCTCATAATAGCAGTTCCATAGATAGTTTGTCATCCAATGAAGCCATTCTGAGTGACAACATCGATGTGGACATCAAATTGAGCATCTGTGAAACTTTGAATATTGACAACTGGTTAAAGATTGACGCAAAAATTGGCACATGTTGGGAAACCGAAAATTACTATCAGTTGGATCAAAGACAATTTTGCTCTTCTTGTTTCTATGACTGTTGTCCAACAATAACGGCAAAATTTTGTGAAGTGGTTTCTACGCATTATACTGCAAACATATCTAATTTAAATTTTATGTAATTGTTTCATTTGTCGCAAAAATTTATTCTTAGTAATTTTAACAAGTTACTGTAGTTTTTGTAGAAGGAATATTTATTAGTTTAGCAAAAATAAATGCTTACATGATTATTTGTATTGTTATTTCATATATATATTTAAACCTACAATATTTAAACATAAAAAAACTTACTATTAACATACTTAAAATGCCTATAATAATATAAAAGTAACCGTAACTGCAATTTAAATAATTAATTTCTCTAGGTACCTTCAACCAATCGGAAAATTCGGTGTCATTTTTTATTTGGTATTTTATTTTGTAAAAATAATCGGAATCCATCAAAAGTTTCTTGTCGATATAATAGGTTAGGTACCGTAAACAATGTTTATCGTACAGTTTACTCATTGTTTTGTAGCAATCATGTGAGTTATTTTTGTTTAAGCTTAAACAAATTTGAGTTGTTGTTGAGTTGGGGATATAATCGATGAATAATGTATTCCCAATAAATGCGCTTAAAACCAGTAGCGGTGCAACCTCCATTGCTATTTAGTAACTAAAGGGTTCCATTGCTGGACATAAAATATAAATTAAAACGCAAAAAAACTTTCCAACACCCCCACCATCAAAAACTAATCAGCTTCAGTCAAATTTGATAAGAATCGGTTTAGCGGTGTTTGAGTTATCCAAATTTTGTATTTAGGTCTTTTTTCGATCCCAAAATAGTCTCTATACGATTTATGAATGGCTAGAGTCCAATTTTACAAATCAGCGTAAGGCTGTAGATTAAACGAAAGTTTAAACCTGGGCTTAGGAGGATGCGCAAGGTGCTTTATTTTATAAATCGCAGTTAAACCATAACCATACTTTCCACAACTCCGTCACGTCACATTTTCTCATCTTGCCTTACTTAACTAAGCCTGCGACTGAACTGACTTGGTGCAAACGGTCGTATTTTTCCGATCACGAACGCTCTCCGGTAGGCTGTGGGTTGCTCGCAAAAACATGTCTAAAATGCTGCAATCTTCGCGGACTCTGTCGACCCAAACACTCTCCAGAATCTATTTTTAAATATTTATATTTTTCGTTCGTTAGTTTCCCGGTGACTTTAGAGCGTAATTAATTCGGGCGCTTATAAATAAAGAAATTGTGCCGTTTTTGTTTGTTAAAGAATAATAAATTAGTTTTGTGATTAAAAAATGTGTAAAAGTGAGTTTTTATTAACTTGTTATCGAAAAATCTACGGAAACGGATTAACTTAAATTTAACCTGGTAAGTTAAAAAATACATTGTTTTACCTATTTGCGTGCGCTAAAGGGTGCTTTACCGCACTCCTTTGCCTGCGGAAAGTTATACTTTACCGCACTCACTGCTTTAAAGTTATGGTCGAGGTTATGGCACTTATTTCACAATGTGTTGGTATAAGTGTTTTTACCACCCTTGCCGGCTTGACCAAACAAAGCGAAGCGTCGCTTGTGATAAAGTAATACTTTCTGCACTTGTGAGGTAAAAAACTATTATCATAGCATAATGCGATTTTTATGCATGTACAGTTGGTTCGGAAAAAACTGATATGACATTGATATTTCTGGTGTCAAATACCAAAGTAAAATCATGACAATTCTTGACAAGTCGTATCAGTTTTTTTCCGAACCGGCTGTACTCAGTGCGTAGATTCAAAACTACCTCTATTTTTTACGAGATATTATTTAAATAACTTTTGTGGGAGCGTTACCTCTAAGATCAACCATCAACTTCTGATTTAGTGATCTTTCATCGTATGCATCCACCATTTTTGGTAGTGTTGGCAGTTTACATGATAAAAGACCACGAAATCAAAATTCAATGGTTGACCTGCACCTTAAAATTGGTGGAAGATATTTATTTTTACCTTTGACTTATGTTCTTAACGAAATGATCATTTTATTTGTTAAACTAATAGCGATTTTTTGATGGACCTAAGTATATCTCTGTCTTTTTTTAGCCTGTATAAATATAAAGGATATAGGTACACAAAATTAAAAAAATACAATGTTGGTATAATATGAGTTTATTTAAAATCTTTCCTTCAAGTAGAAGCAAAAACCTTTTTTTAACGATGAGCATTTTAACCCCCATTTGAAGGGACATCTTTTTATGCATTCTATAACCAAATGAGTATAAAGTATCTACCAAAAAACAAATAAACAAACTTTTAGAAATCTAGTTGGCAACACTATTTTTTTTTAATACAGAATAAATTTGTAAAACAATAAATTTAATGTCACAAAATAATTTCACATTGTCAAAAAATAATGTTTTTATCAATTTTCTTCTTTTTAAAACACAATGAGCATTTTCATCCCCGTTTTTGAAGCGACATCTTTTTATGCATTGTATATAAACACTAGTGAAATGAGGGTTTTGTTAAAAAATGCATAAAAAATGTAGTTGCACATGGGGGTAACACGTTTAAATAAGTATAAATTACCTACCAAAAAAACAAATATGTGAATTTTTACCTATATCTACTTGGCTACACTATTCCTTTTAAACACAAAAGTTATAAATGACAAAATAATTTCACATTGTCAAAAAATAATGTTTTTATCAATTTTCTTCTTTTCTTTCTGGAAAGATTTTTTAAATAAAACACACTAGGGTGGCAAAAATTTAGAACACATGTTAACTTCTTCTTCTAGTTTTTGTAAAACTTCTCTGCTTTTTTTAATTTTGTTTTCATATTTTTTAATTTTTCGCAGCATTTCTTTCTTTTTATTAATTTTTTCCTGTTTGTAAGTCCTTGTCAATTTTAAAAATGTATTTAACTCCTTCTGATATTTTTCGGTTTTACTCTGTTCATCTTCAAAATCTTGTTTTTCTGAAAATGTCAAATCGGTGTCAACTTCACTCTCGGATTCACTGGTATGATCAAATTTTTTTTCCCGTTTTTGAACCCTCGTTTAAACCTATTGGTCTTAATTGTGAAAACCTTCCATCAAAAATTTGGAGAGATTTGTCTTTTTCTTCTTTTTCTGACGACGATTCTTTCTCAAAAACTTTTTTCAAAAGTTTTAACGATTTTCCACCAGGTTGATGTTGGACTCCACTCGGGACTCCACTGGTACTGGGAACAGCTTTCATCTTGAATATGGTTTTTGCTTTTACTTGAAGGAAAGATTTTAAATAAACTAAAGATCTTTTCTTAAGTTCAAACTATTTAAAAGGCAAAAGAAGAAAAAAAAGGATTATTGTCACCTCCCATAACTTGGGTAATGCTATATAAATTTTGCTTTTTAACCCCCCTACTATCTTAGTGGTTATAATTACCACCAACAAGTATCCTAAGTACCTCCCTCTTTCTACTAAGGCCATTTTGTAATGGATCTTAACTCCCACTCTTGGCAATTATTCCCAAGAAAGGTCAAACACTGCAAATGCAAAAGAAATGCATGTTTTGTTAAATTGCCCTTTTTGCAAGTGTCAAGTTTATTTTTGTCTGTCTGTTAATTTTTTTGGTGAAAGGAAATCTGTATGTGAAAATATTAGCCTGAGACTACAACACAAATTTCTTTCCCAGACACACATGTTCTTTTTGTCTTAAAAAGTCAGATGAAAATTCTATTTTTAACTTATTATAGTAACAGATGCTAATTATCTCGCATTAATTGTAAGCGATATTTCCTGCAATAAAGAAAAGCATCTCTGTACTTATGTTAAATACTATATCTTTACTTGGATGATTTTAATAAAATTTGCTGGTTGGGTCTATGGTAGATGAATCCCTATGCTAATATTTTTCTTGTGCCTAAGAATCTCTATGGTAGCTGAATCCCTATGCTATATGGATCTTTGAGTCAGAATTCCGGGAATCCCTATGCTAATACATGTAGCTGGATCTCCATTTCATCTCTAGGTGGATCTCTATTTCATCTCGAATATGGTAGCTGAATCCCTATGCTAATAAAACGGTAAAAACACACTACTAATATCAATCATTTTTAATCAATTAATTCACGCGTATATGTATGCCTTTAATTTTCTCCACGCCAAGAAGCAGCTGACCGATACAATGCAAAAAACACAAAAAAAACGCGAAGTTTTTGGGAGGGCTCGATCAAGGCTGACACTCTCGATTATAACTTTTAAGTAAAAATACCACGTTTTGGCGTTCTCAATTTTTATTGTTAATATTCTCAAACCGCAAAATTAGTGTTTTCAAACCCTCTATATGTGGATATAGTTTTGGAAAGAGCCATCAAAACTGGACGATTGGATTGAGCAAGGTTGGGAGCGCTCCCTTTGGAATACCTACGAAGACAGAAGGCAAGGGAATTAAAGGCCGCTTTTTTTAAAAATCTTGTTGAATTTAGTAACTTCAAAATTATAAGTCGTATTTTAACGCTCGCCAGGCTATCGAAGGAAATTACACCACGTTAGTTTTTTTTGGGAGACACGGATGCCCCAAGTTCCTTTGTATGGACGCTGCTTCTTTGAACTTTGTTTTGAAAAGATTTTCTTCCTTGCCCCTTTCCATTCCATAAGTGTTCTTTAAGGCGAACTTCTATTGTCGACTTGTTTCCCCGGTGTAGATATCCCCGCGCTCGCACGGGATCTGGTAGATGTAGTTCTATGTGTTATGTCGATGTGGTTTAGTTTTGGCCAGTTGGATTCTTATTGACATCACATGAAGACGATCGTAAGATGGTATTGGTTGCCTATTCTTCACATCACATCGATACATAGCAGACCAACTCATACTGGACAATATCTAAATTTGAAACCATATTCCCATTCTACTTACCTTTTCTGAAATCCTTTTGGTGTATGGAATTAATTTTAGTACTTAAATCTGTCGTCCTTTGTCTTGGTGTATTCTGAAGCGTTTTATTGAACGTGTAGTTGGAGAAACCATTCCTTCGCAGATCAGATCGAATTTTTTGCTTTTTCTTTGTTTAAAGCGTGTTCTGTATTGTATATGTGGGGTAATTTAATTTGAAATTTGGATATTGCCCAATGTGAAGAAGAATATAAAACCGATATCATCTTTGGCCGTTCTTCAAAACAACCACGACAATAAGAAGCCAACTAACTAAAACTAAACCACAACGACATGACACCAAGAACTGCATCTACTAGGTACCGTGCGAATACGGGATATCTACATCGGGGAAACAAGCCGACCAATAGAAGTTCGCCTTAAAGAATATAGACGCAAATCTCAACAAAGGATAACTGGACCAAAAACAGCGCAACACTGCTATGACAACACCATATGGAATGAAGACACAAACGTCGCCACCATGCAAGAAAATTTTAGTGAAATAAAAAATAAAAGAAATTTCAAAGAAACCGCGTTCTCAACAAAGTGTCATCATCAAGGATGTTTGGAGACCCATACTTTTCAGGGGTAACGGATTTCAACTACGGAACAGCGGAACGAACCAAGCGTAACTTTTATGGTCCACTGAACACACGTTAGTACATCATTAAGTAAATATTTTTTTAAATAAATATTTACATGTGTTTTAATATCTTTATGACTAAATTTTTATAATGTATCCTTTAACACAAATATATTAACTTTTAATATTCACTATTTTTTTTTTATTTTATAGTTGTTAAATCTTAAGCAGGTTTGGTTTCTTTTATATTACTATTACTTTTATAAGCTAAAAAACTTTTTTTCTGATTACTTCCCACTATTGCCCCAAGAAGTATTTCTATTTTATGTAAGTCTTTTGTGCTTAACAAAGATGTTCTGAGTCTGATTCTATAAGCTTAGGTAGTGTTAGTTTCTGCTAGTATTCATCTGATGACGATGCAGATACATTAGCAATCGAATCGTTGTAAAAAAGTAAAAAATGGATGTTCGGAGCTCTTAAACATGCTTAACACTGATCGGAGTTTGGAACGAGTCTTGGCAAACAAAGTTTCAATGTAAAACACCACATTCTAAACACCGATTAGTAAGTAATCACCATTAAAGCCTAATGGGGGAATGTTTGAGTTGCTGGATAAGCATTACAGAATATGTATGTCAAAGTTTTCAAAGTTCTCAAATGTCATTACATTTACGGTAGATGAGATCATAGCCACATTAGCGGTCAAATTGAAATGCAAACATTAGCTGTGAAGTCCATATCATTATAGTTACCGTAACTTGGGTTTTATCCAACTTAAGTGTCATATGCCAGTAGAACAAAAACAGGAGGACGCTATGCAAACCTCTGTAAAGTAGTAAAAAACTACGAACAAAACCACATAGGTACCAGTCCTTCAAATTTATTTCGAAAAACATATAACAGCTATTTATAATCCGTGAAAAAAAAAGATATAACATTAATTTATTTCTATGTGGATCTCTTAATGTAGATCTGCTATTAAATTGTAATGACATTACTAGATACACGGACGTAAGTCTCTCAATTGGATTTATTTTTTTAATCAACTAGGAAATTAAAAACTTTAATAGATCACTTTTTGACAAACGTTTTTGATTCCCAAGGAGAACTATTTATTATCAAATCAGATGTTGGTAAACACGACATGCAAAACCATTCCAAAGCAAATATACCGTACATATAATACTTATAAAAATAGCTAAAATACAAAAAAAATAATCTTGAGGGAGCTAAACAGAACCTATGGCCCTAGTAAAATTTTCGATGAGAACTATGACAATGTAATAAACTGTTTTAAAAAGAACACCAAATATGTCAAAAAAACTATTTAAACAAGAAACGATAAACCATGGTTTATACCAGAACTTCGACAGTCTATCAAAAATAACAATTATTATTATAACAGTCAGGTTGCATCCAGAAAATGTTTATTTAAAGGAAACGCAACTATAGTCCAAGAAAAAATTAAAGTTATTTAAGAATATTAAAAAAAAAATATTATGAAAATGACCTAAATAAAGTCAAAGGTACTCCAAGAAAAGAGTGGACATTAATTAATAAAATAACTGCTTAAGGAAAAAAAATATTAAGAAAATTACCTAAATACAGTCAAAGGTAGCCCAAGAAAAGCGGGGAAATTAATTAATAAAATAATTTCAAATAGTAACTGCTCTCCTCTCTTAAAGTGGGAAATAAAAAAAATTATTATCGTTAGAATCAAAAGTTCCAACAGCACCATGGATTGAATATAGATAATAAAATATCAACAGGTGAGCTGCACGTCACAAATGCCACAGAAATTTTAAATATTGTTAATTCAATTTGATGATGCAGTAAAGGTCTGAACGCACTGAGTTTTAATAATTATTTAATCAGTAATTTGAGCAAGGTGTCATGGCAGCAAATATAAAAGTAGCCAAAGTGTCTCCTTTATTTAAATCAGGCGATAAAGAGAATCCAAATAATTATAGACCAGTAAGTGTATTGAGATTGATTGCAAACGCTCAGATTGTAAGATTTCTTAAAAGCATAAACTTTGTCCCTGCTCAATACGGCTTTCAGAGTTCAAACGATACTACAACAGCTATCATATATCTGGTAAGTGATGTACAGAAAAATATTAATTTAAGGACAAAAGTAGCCATTGTGTCTTTCGAACTCATAAATACTTCTTTTAAAACTACAAAGTCTAGATTTAGCTCCAAAAACTTATCAATGGATATTTAGTTACACAAAGAAAAGTATGTGGCAGTGGAAGGCTGGAAGAGCTCTCAAAAATATATAACCTGCGGAGTGCCTCGAGGGTCTATTTTAGAACCAACCCTTTTTCTTATATACATTAACTCTTATCTCTATCAATTAACTCTTATCTCTAAATTAAACCTGTTTGGTCTACACAAATATATCTATTGAGAACCAAAAAAGTAGAATTTTAAATGATTTAAAATATATTACTCACTGGCTCAATTCTCATAAACTAAGCCTAAATCTTGAAAATTCAAACTATATGTTTGTATCTAGCCAAAAACTAAACTATACTGAACCACTGAAAGTTGGTAACGACGATCTTCATTACAGTAAAACTATTAATAGTAGTTTACATACAAGAATGTTATGAAGATTAAGTGTGAGATGCGAGCCGCAGGCGAGCGTTTAATGATCATAACATGCGAGTTAGTGTACTATGCTTTACCTACAACCAATTAAAATGTCATCATAAATATCAAAAATTATTAAAAATATCAAACGCGAACACTGTTAACTCCACAACCTTCATAACCTGTCAAAACAAATAAGGGTACTAAGGGACTTTTCATATTCACAGAATGTTATGAAGATTAAGTGTGAGATACGAGCCGCAGGCGAGCGTGTAATGATCATAACATGCGAGTTAGTGTACTATGCCTTACCTACAACCAATTAAAATGTCATCATAAGTATCAAAAATTATTAAAAATATCAAACGCGAACACTGTTAACTCCACAACCTTCATAACCTGTCAAAACAAATAAGGGTACTAAGGGACTTTTCATATAGGTCAACCAGGCAATAGTTTTGACCATCTCCGATTTTGATGATTGGTACACTTATTCGTCTTATCAAAAAACTCAAAAATCCAAAAAATCAAATTTTTTGGATAAGCGGTTTTTGTTTTATTGATTTTTGAAAATCAAGAAATTGACCAATATGTCCTTGACAGACACTTACAAAAATAGTAATATCTCAAAAACTATTGATCCTATAGAAGCGAGTGATAGCTCACTTTGAAGGGTTTTTAAAGACCTTTTTAAAGATGTGTGACACAATATAGTTTGTTTAATTTTTTTTTTCTTAATTAAAAAAAAAATTCTTTTTTTTTCAATGTTTTTTTAACATTTTTGGAAAATTTTAGGATGGAGAAATAATGGAGTCATACTTTAAAAACATAATAAGATATTTAATACAGGGCTAATTTACCTAATATGGGTATAACAAAAAAATTAAAAGTAAGAATAATAGAAAATTTACAATAAAAAATATTTACGTTGCTAATTTTTTTTGTAAAATATTTGGGAATCTGTCATTTCTCCTGCAGTTAGCGTATATGTCCTACCAGTGGCAGTATTTGGGTTGACCCGTCTTAAAAGAGAATTTTGATCTATGACCAATATATCAGCTTTTGGCTTTGGAAAGTAAAAAGACGGAGAGGGACCATGAGGATGTAAAAAACTAACTTAATTCCCCGCTTTCTATATTTTTGCCAATGATACATCCCATCCACCAAAGACAGTCATAGTTTATGGTTACAAAACCGGAGTCGATGTTTTCAATTTCTGTGTTTGACAAACCACAGGTTGCAAAAAGACATTGAATATTTTCCTCTTTACTTAGTGAAAATGGTTTTGTAATAATTTTTTCATTACTGAGGGGGATAATCGAGTGCAATTGTTGAGTCCCAGGTATCGATTGTGCTTCCAGGTATCTTTTTTCCAAAAACTTTTCATGTTGCTGGTAGTCATTTAATGAACAATATTTAAATGTTATACCAGGAATGTTTTCTGTTGCAAATTTAAAAAGATCTACGGGGGTCATAATCTGTTCATTATATGGTCTCTGCAGACTTGCTTTAGCAGCCAACCTTTTTACGGTGCCTCCCAGTCCATCGCATGCACTGTTCTCGTGGGAGATGGCAAAAAAATTCCATTCTGCTTTAATTTTAAATTCCTCGAGATGGTACGCAATATTAACAAAATTTTTTTTATTTTTATACTGTGCGGCACAGCCGTATGAAAAATAGATAATTTTGTCTAAATTATCAATTTGCCTCTTTAGTTCAGGCATAAGGTGGCTTAAAAAAAGATGAAATGCCACAGTGTTGTGTACCAAACAGTCTGAAATAAATATATAATTTGAATGACTCAGTTTTCCCTCATGAGTTTTGTAATATATTACAAAAGGATGTAGGGTTGCCTGGCTATTTGTCCAGTGATAGGACTGCACTTCATCCTGCAAAATAAATGAATAATTTAAATGATTCAGTTTTCCCTCATGAGTTTTGTAATATATTACAAAAGGATGTAGGGTGGCCTGGCTATTTGTCCAGTGATAGGACTGCACTTCATCCTGCAAAATAAATGAATAATTTTCAGCGAAGTCGCATGTGATTAGTGCTTCCCCCTTTTTTAAATTGTCTTTTACCTCATTGTAGTATTCTTTTTGCATGTGAGTGTAAAAAGAATGAGATTTTAATTTAATCAAGTCGTTTGAAAATTCTTCAATGAAGTCCTCTGCTGGTTTAATTAATGTCTCCATATTGCAACTATCTACAGATATCCACTTCTTAAAAGTCACATTGTCAATCATTGCTTCTTCGAACTTTTGATTCAAAAAGTTTTTTTAAATTCTCAGTTCCTGGGCATATCTCACATTTGTCAAGCAAGGATTACCCTTATCATTTAAGATAAACTTGTTTATTTTAGAACACTCTATCATTAACTTCATATTTTGATGTATTGTGCACACACACACACTGTATGTGTACCGGTCTTTCCTGCTAAAATGCAACTTTTTGGTCTCAATTCACTAAATTTAGACAAACCAATTTTTAGGTCTGGATGCTCTTTCTTAAAATGCAAATATATTTCTTTGATATTAGCCAAAACTAACCTTTTCTGATGATGCTCCTTAGTTCATTCTTTTGTTACAACAACAAAATCTTTTTTTCCAGGCATGGGTCTACTCACATCATCTCTAAGGTAAAATGATGTTACCATTTCTACAACGTTTTGGTCAAGAGTTTTCCCAGGCTTTGGATTAGGTGTGGATAAAATTCCTTTTTCTTTGACCATTTTTTTTACCATCCTGGTCATGTATTGGGAAACTCCAAATTCTTGCTGAATTTGTCACAAATTTTCATGCCAGTCTCCACCCCTTTAAAGGAAGTCATCCAATTTGTGATATTCCGTAACTTTCCGGAATGTTTCTCCTGACTTAATGGATCACAACACCTCACAAAAAATTTTGTCCATTGTTTTGGCTTATTTTGTGCCATTTTACAACACACGACTCCGATAAATGTTTTAAATTTAAAAATAGCAATTTATCACATAAACCGCAGGTTTGCAATTAATTATTGTCATAACTTTTCCTTTCTGAACCAGAAATGATACAAATAGGGGTAAGGGCCAATAAAAAGTAATGGGAGGAGCTAAACATTTTGCAGGAATTAACATGTTTAAATGTATAATAGGTGGGTGAAAAGATCTTGGGTGGAGGGGAGGACAATTGAAGAAATACTCAAAATTTTGCAGAAATAAACAAGTTTGGAAAAACCTTTTATGTATCTTATTTACAAGACTGGGAGCAATTGACAAGTTTTTAGATATAAAGAGTAAATATATAGGTATTTATCAAAAAATGTATGATTTTTTCCTGCAAGGTTTTTTATATTATTTTTTTAAAAATAGAACCAATAACTTCTCTATCCTGAAATTTTCCAAAAATATTAAAAAAATATTGAAAAAAAAACAGTATTTTTTTGAAAAAAATTCAAAATGGTGTTTTCAAGATTTTTCAAAAAAAAATATTAAAAAAAAATAAAATCAAAAAATTACATGGTGATACCCATCGTTAAAAAGGTCTCTAAAAAACCTTCAAAATAAGCTATAACTCGCTTCTATAGGACCAATAGTTTTTGAGATATTGCTATTTTTGTAAGTGCCTGTCAAGGGCATATTGGTCAATTTCTTTATTTTCAAAAATCAATAAAACAAAAACCGCTTATCCAAAAAATTTAATTTTTTGGATTTTTAAGTTTTTGGATCAGAAGAATAAGTGTACCAAAAATCATCAAAATCGGAGATGGTCAAAACGAAAAGTGCCTTTTTTTGGTTGATTTGATATGGTTTGACCCTATATCTAAAAATCAGTAATATCTCAATTTAATGGAACTTGTTTTTGGTTAGGTACTAAAATTATATTGGATTTACCTACGTTTAATAAATATCTATTTTCATAAAAATATACAAAAATAATTCACATTTTGTTCTTCTTGTGGTTCACGTCTAAGCTTCATTATTATCCTAGGAGCGTAAATGGTCCATTACAGTCGTGTTGTGACGTTCGTTAAATTAGTATTATGGGTTGGTCGTAAGTAAATACTTATGTTTAATTTTGGATAAAACCCTATCTTGAAAAAAAAATCACATTGAACCTCTGTAAAACAAAGCAGCTCCTGTTGGCATATTAAATAAAACTAGGTTACTATATGCCAAAATCAGACCTCTACTTTTCAGTTATTTACAACCACATTGTGGTTTCCCACTAGTAAAAAATGATTAAAACGCTGATGATACTGCAGAGTAGCCCCATAAAAAATCTATACTCATTAACGGTTAGGTTCTCAACAAATGTTATATGAAAAATATAACATCAGATCGCTGGAAAATGTGTATAAAATAAATTTAAGCACATTTATCAAACAATCTCTTCACAAAACCAAACACACCTTAACAATATTTGTTTCTTTCATAAAGGGACCAAAACAAATAATAACTTACCCGCTAGTTACAAAATCTAAAAGGTAAAAAAATGAAAGAATGAAATTAAAAACATTTTATCAATTTTTTTTACAATATTAAATATTTGTTTGGACACGCTTTTTTCACTCTTATTCTCTTGTTACTATAAACATAATATAATATTATATTTAGAATATTAAATTAAATTGCAATATGCAATTGAAATTTGACAGTTATGGGATGAATTGTTTAGTTCAATAAAGATGTTTTCTTTTAAAAAAAATTAATGCGGTACATCCCAAAAAATATTTATCATAGAAATTAAAATTGCAATAAAATACAGCGTGCTATATTTAAAATTAGAAAGCTGGTGTCAAAAGTCCGCCAAAAGTTACACAACTCTTGTATTTAAAACCTTTCTGTGGTTTGACAGTACATAGGTCGTTGTTTAAATTTTGATAAATGCGAAACATACATATACAATTTTAACATATTAGGTTGTGTTTTCCAACCCGATTAAATTAGTTTAATAAAAAATCAATACTTTTAAATAATTACTTTTTCTGCATATTATCTATCTCGTAAAAACTTTGGACAAAGGCAAGAAAAAAGTTGTCAGGTTTTTTATTCTTTTCGTAAATAAACTATGTCTTACCTCAATTAGTTTATCAAATTTATCCATATTGAACCCTTCACATTTGTCAAGTGGCACTCTAATTTTGTGTAGATCCTTGAAATTTACAGGTACAGCTTTAATCTGACACTTCTGTGGGAATATTCTGTGATCATCCGCCAACAAGTGCCTTATTCTTCGGTAAAGGCATAAAAATAGTAAATTATCCCATGGGAGGATACTGCTAGAAAAATATGGTTCTCCAAACACCAAATTTATCTCTTTGGCAGGAAGGTTTTGGATATATTCAATGTTATCCAAAATTTCGACATTTTCTAATTTGCTGTTTGCTATAAAGCCTTTCAAAATCCTTTTTAGAAGCATATTCGTTTCTAGAATGTAAACTTTTTTGGCACCAAGTTTGCTCGCCACTAAACCGAAGTAGCTTAAGTCACTCAATACCAAAACGACACTATTTCTGTCGATATTATCTTCAAATATCCTTATGAACTTTTTGTTTCTCGTCATGTCATTTAATTGGCCAATTCGAGTCCTAGAAAGTGCAACATGAAGACCGCAATGACAGATGGGACCTAAGTATTGTTCGTTGCCTAATTTTAAATCGGTAGACAAGTTAAACCAGAGTGAGTATTCGTCGTGGGAGCTGATTAGTTTAATTTCTTGATCTTTTTCTACCTGCAACAAATGGTTGGCTTAGTGCAAAATAGTACAAACACAAAGTATAGTAAATCAATGGTGTGTCATTTAATGAGAGTTAATCATCACAGCCTGAGAGCACGGCGAAGTAGTAAAAAAAGTGGGACATTTATTTTAGCATCATCAGGAGACGATAAACAATAAAATAAATTAACCTAAACTCTATCTTATATACTATCTTTTAGTGGGCGGAGATAAGACTAATAATTTGTGATTGGTCACGCTTTATAGTCCTATCTCCCCTCAATTAAAGAATAAAATGTAGTAAACGGAATGGGGCCTCTATCTTTATTTAAACTATTTCTGGATTTAATAATTTCCATACTTTCAAACGCATTCAAAAGTCTTTTGTTTGGTACACTTTTTAGAAGTTTTAGGTTATCTAATGTGACTCTATGATTGTTTTCAAAAGGATGCTCGGCCACACTTGACTTTTCTGTTCTTCCGTATTTTAAGTGTGCTAAGTGTTCTTTAAATCGTGTTAGAATAGAGCGTCTCATTTGGCCAACATATTTTTTGTCACAATCCATGCAACTAATTTCGTAAATTCCACTTTGTTCTAGAACTGTAGTTTTATCCTTGGGATTTCCCAGTAAACTTCTTATTGTGTTTCCGGATTGATATACTAATTTAAGACCGGTGTTATTAAATACTTTTTGTAATTCTTTCGTATAATTAGGATTATAAGGAATTGATACAAATTTAGAGTCGGAGGTATCTTTTTGTCTAAAAAAAGTGGAATTCCGAAAGGTCTTTTGAAAAGAATGTCTATTTATCAGCTTATTTATTAATCCTTCGTCGTAACCGTTTTCGCCAGCTATATTCCTAATCCTATTATTTTCTGCTTCAAATATTTCTTTGTTTAAGGGGAAATTTACTAATCTATATGTGAAAAAGTGGAAACTTCCAAGCTTATGTTGTAAGAAATTAAAAGAGTCATTTGGAATATACCTGTTGGTGGCCGTTCCTTTTCTGTATACGTCAAATTTTAATTTATTTTTATTTCTTATAAATAAAATGGCAGTATACCGTTGTTCTCTGTTTCATAAGTAAATTTAATTGTGGAAAATTTGTTGTTTATTTTTTCCATAAAATTTTCAACACTAGTTACTTTTGTGTTGAATACTGCGAGCACATCGTCTACATACCTGAACCATACTCTGGGGAAATACTCAAATTCTTTACTTATATCTGATTCAAATTTGCTCATAGAGGTTTGCAATGCCTGGAGGAACTATACAGAAAAGGAACAGCCACCAACAGGTATATTCCAAATGACTTTTCATTGCTTACAACATAAGCTTGCAAGTTTGCACTTTTTAACATATAGATTCCCCTTAAACAAAGAAAGATTTGAAGCAGAAAATAATAGGATTAGGAATATAGCTGGCGATAACGGTTACGACGACGGAAACACAATAAGAAGTGTACTAGGAAATTAGTTACATGGATTGTGACAAAAGATATGTTGGCCAAACGAGACTCTCTATTCAAACACGATTCAAAGAACACTTAGCACACTTAAAATACAGAAGAACAGAAAAGTCAAGTGTGGCCGAGCATGTTTTTGAAAACAATCATAGATTCACATTAGATAACCTAAAACTTCTGAAAAGTGTACCAAACAAAAGACTTTTGAATGCATATGAAAGTATGGAAATCATTACATCCAGAAATAGTTTAAATAAAGATAGAGGCCCCATTCCGTTTAGTACACTGTATTCTTTACTTGAGGGGAGATAGGATTATAAAGCGTGATCAATCACAAATTATTAGTCTTATCTCCGCTCACTAAAAGATAGTAAATAAGATAGAGTGTAGGTTAATTTAGTTTATTGATTTTCGTCTCCTGATGATGCTAACGTTGTTAGCGAAACGGGCGTCGAGTGCAAAAAAGTGTAGTTTTGGTTTCTGAAAAACAATCATAACTTTGTTATAGGATTACAAGAAGTTTGCTGAATATTTTTCTTTATTTCATTTCTTTTTCTGTAATTCTAAATTTAAAATTTTCATTTTTTTAGATGTTGTTACTCTTCTATTAGAATTTAAAAGTAATTAACGAAGCACCAAGCAAGCCAAAGAAAAAATATTAGAGGTATATTAGAAGTATATTTTTTATCGCGGTTGCCTGTGCCTTTCTTCGCGTGTTGTAGCGTTTTTTCCCAATTCTTTTATTTTGTGGAAACTTTTCCGTGAACCGATTTTGATTTTTAAATAGATGAAGAGATTTGACACAGTTATTAAATTAAATGTTTCGTTTTGCATAAATTTTGCATTTTTGGGTGTAGGTACTGTTGTGAAAACTCACAGATTAGCCTATAAATATAGGACCCATTTATAATTAGTCTTAACTGATCCAATGTGAACCTTCTCTCTCCTATACGCACACCTTAAGGCGTTACACCTTGTACTAAACGCTACGTACTACCCTTAGGCTGAGTTCAAGAACTCAGGTGGTTTGACTGTTAGCTCATGTAAGTTTACTTTTGAAATGCCATACCAGTACAAACTTTTAAGTAGACGCATGTTTTGAAACAAAACGTAAACAAACCATTGACCGTGAAATAAACAATAAACTTTCAACTATTATTTTTGGTCAACACTAAAAATGATTCAGTAGGATCTAGATTTTTGCGAATTTTTATATTAGATTAAGTTAGGTTAAGCCTAACTTTGAGAAAAAATGTTTTGATTTTCTCAATATTTATTAATAATATTTTACTTATGATTTGAATTTTTATTTTGAATAACTGAAGTAAATTAAAATGACTGACCTGTTAAAACAAAATAGGTCAACTGGACAAGCTCAAATAATAAGTATTCAGTTTGAAAAAAGAAAGAAAATCGCATCTTGAAAAATATTTTCAAAGCTACAATGAGGTTTAGAACTTAATTGGCGTCGTTTTCGTCTCATCAAGTAACGAGCTTCACCGCCTTCAGGAGCTCAACCTACTATTAGTGTGAGATCATATCATATTGAATTATTACCGAATATGAATATGACACCTTAGAATGGACATCTTTTTTCTAGCAATTTTATTTCTATATTAAAGAATGTCCCAATGCTACAAACTTGCAAAAATTCAACATCTCTCAAAGTACTTGAAAATTTGTTGCCTACGGACAGCAACTTTGATGTTGCTATAAACATTTTGAAAACAAGGTATTAAAACAATATTGCCATATTAAATGCTTACAGGCAGAAATCTTCAAACCCGAATAAAAAAACACGTTAGAGACTCAAAAAAACGAAATGTACAACAGCCCACACATGAAGGAAATTAGTCATAATTTTGATTTTGAAAATGTTAAAATAATTGGTCATCAAAACATCGAAGAAAAAAGGAAAACACAATTTCTAATTAGTTTTATCACGGAAAATTCTTCCATTTCTGTTTTTTGCGATTTCCTTTAAAAGTTTATTATAGACTTCCTATACTGGTTATTGAACTTTATTATCATATAAAAATTGTGTTTGTTAAATTGTTAAAATAACGGATATAGTCGGGCAATTTTAATTTTTTTAATTTTTGGGTGATTTTGATATTACTAGACACGGTGTTTTAGGACACGATATTATGTTAGAAATATATATTGTTTTGACCGGCGTCACTTTATAAGTGGCGTCATGGCGCCTCAAAGTTAAATACTGACAATAATATAGTTTTGGTCAAATATCTCAAAAACAAACATAAGTAGGAAGCAGCTAGTATATATCCTTTCTTAGAAATGCATCACAACCTTAATCAAAATGTTAAGGTTTTTTTACGAATTGTAGAAACTAGAATTTTGCTCAAATATAAGAGAGAAAATTATTAAAATCTGGATTTTTTTGCTCCCCATAAAACACTTTAGGGATGATTTTGAGTTCTTATGAAAATTATTAATTTTTTTTAGTTGGGCTACCATAGTATATTAAAATTACTATTATATTTTTACATGGAAACATGCAAAAAATCGTAAAGTTGGTGATATCGCATTTTTAACAAAATACAATAAAAATGTAAGTTATAATAAAATAATTGTTTTAACTCATCTACTATCTTTTCATTGCCATTTTTCGCCAAGTTATTATTATATACAGTCAATCAAAATAGTCGGAGGGTATTTAACTAATTAATTTAAATGCAAGAAATGTTATGTAAAAAAAATTGGATTTAAAGTGCAATTTGTCATCTCATTTTTTGCGAATTTCAGACTTCTGTATTTTTTGAGGGATTTTGATCCTCCAATAGAATTAATAAACAAGCTTTCAAAAAATGTACCAATTTAAAAAATCTATGTTTCCGTTTACGCTAGCTGCTCTTAAACATAGCACTTTTTGAAAAACTTTCAAATTTACAAAATTATCGTAAAAATCGTTATAAAAATGTTATTTTACTAGGACCTAAATTTATAGATATCTTAATTTTATTGTAAATTTATAGTAAACCTTTATTTTTACACGCGGTGCAAAAAAAGTTTAATTTCAATTATATAGTAGGGGAGCTAACTACAAAGAATTAAGTACCTATTGGATATAATTTTTTTAATCAGTAGAACGTAATACCTCACAATGATAAAATTATATAGATAATTGAACTTGGGATGATGTAAAGGACTGTTGTCCATAGGCGTACTAGAGGGGTTTGAGGGATATTCTCAGGTAAATTTAATATTCAGGTGTTGTAGTTCCATTTTTTCAAATCAAACATGCGCAATAGTTTTGTGATGTGAGGATCGAATTTTCATAAACTAGTCTTAGTACCCGCGGAAAAACAGTTTAAGTATTGACAAAATGATGGCAGAAAATAAATTGGTCAAAAAGAGTAACTGGAATATCTTTAGCATTTTTGATAAAATGTTTATCTTAGCACATATGTGTACCTAAAATGTTCATGCCGAGTATTATCAATGAGAAAATAAAACAATAAGTTTTTTTTAAATATAATAATTATAATTTTGATATAAAGTGGCAAAATTTAAAAATATAATGTAGTAACTATTTTACCCTGTACTTTGTTCTTACTCCTGTTTTCATCTAAATTTATTTTTTTACTTATTTTTTTCAATTGTCAGACTAAATTTTAGTTTGCATAGTGGTATTAGACATGTATTTTCCCAAACCACCAATAAAAGCGACGCAGGCAAAAATAAAAGGACACAAATGACGAAAAGGGACATCAATGACTATAAATTGCGTAATAAACAGTAATACATTTTTAATCTTTTATAAAACTTAACTAAAGAACAGAAAACATTTTAACAACTTAAATCTACTTTTAACAATTTAAATCTACTTTAACAATTTAAACACATGATTTTAGTAATGACCTGGCCATACAAGATCTTAAAAATTTTTCTTAACCACCTAAAACAAAGTTATGATTGTTTTCCACAAACCAAAACTATACTTTTTTGCACTCGACGCGCGTTTCGCTAACAACGTTAGGATCATCAGGAGACGATAAACAATAAACTAAATTAACCTACGCTCATCTTGTATACTATCTTTTAGTGGGCGGAGATAAGACTAATAATTTGTGATTGATGACGCTTTATAATCCTATCTCCTTTTATATGCATTCAAAAGTCTTTTGTTTGGTACACTTTTTAGAAGTTTTAGGTTATCTAATGTGAATCTATCATTGTTTTCAAAAGCATGCTCGGCCACACTTGACTTTTCTGTTCTTCCGTATTTTAAGTGTGCTAAGTGTTCTTTAAATCGTGTTTGAATAGAGCGTCTCGTTTGGCCAACATATTTTTTGTCACAATCCATGCAACTAAATTCGTAAATTCCACTTTTTTCTAGAACTGTAGTTTTATCCTTGGGATTTCCTAGTAAACTTCTTATTGTGTTACCGGATTGATATACTAATTTAAGACCGGTGCTATTAAATACTTTTTGTAATCCTTTCGTATAATTAGGATTATAAGGAATTGATACAAATTTTGAGTCGGAGGTATCTTTTTGTCTGAAATCTCGTTTAATGTTAGTTCGTTGTTCCCTAGTGTGTCGATCCCCAATACCTTACAATACCTGGAGGAACTACTAAGAAAAAACAATCTAGAAGACAAACAGACTTTAGAATACCTATCTTTAAAAAAACTCTGCATGAATCAAAATTACTTTCAATATAAAAATAACTACTACCAACAATTAGAAGGAACCACAATGGGTAATAGTTTATCACCTTTTATCGCAAACCTCTTTATGAGCAAATTTGAATCAGATATAAGTAAAGAATTTGAGTATTTCCCCAGATTATGGTTCAGCTATGTAGACGATGTGTTTGCAGTATTCAACACTAAAGTAACTAGTGTTGAAAATTTTATGGAAAAAATAAATAACAAATTTCTCACAATTAAATTTACTTATGACACAGAGAACAACGGTACACTGCCATTTCTAGACACTTTAGTTATAAGAAATAAAAATAAACTGGACTTTGACCTATACAGAAAAGGAACGGCCACCAACAGGTATATTCCAAATGACTCTTTTTATTGCTTAAAACATAAGCTTGCAAGTTTGCACTTTTTAACATATAGATTAGTAAATTTCCCCTTAAACAAAGAAAGATTTGAAGCAGACAAGAATAGGATTAGGAATATAGCTGGCGAAAACGGTTACGACGAAGAAATAAGCTGATAAATAGACATTCTTTTCAAAAGACCTTTCGGAATTCCACTTTTTTCAGACAAAAAGATACCTCCGACTCAAAATTTGTATCAATTCCTTATAATCCTAATTATACGAAAGGATTACAAAAAGTATTTAATAACACCGGTCTTAAATTAGTATATCAATCCGGTAACACAATAAGAAGTTTACTAGGAAATCCCAAGGATAAAACTGCAGTTCTAGAAAAAAGTAGAATTTACGAAATTAGTTGCATGGATTGTGACAAAAAATATGTTGGGCAAACGACACACTCTATTCAAACACGATTCAAAGAACACTTAGCACACTTAAAATACAGAAGAACAGAAAAGTCAAGTGTGACCGATCATGCTTTTGAAAACAATCATAGATTCACATTAGATAATCTAAAACTTCTAAAAAGTGTACCAAACAAAAGACTTTTGAATTTATATGAAAGTATGGAAATCATTAAATCCAGAAATAGTTTAAATAAAGATAGAGGACCCATCCCGTTTAGTACACTTTATTCTTTAGTTGAGGGGAGATAGGATTATAAAGCGTGATCAATCACAAATTATTAGTCTTATCTCCGCCCACTAAAAGATAGTATATAAGATAGAGCGTAGGTTAATTTAGTTTATTGTTTATCGATTCCTGATGATGCTAACGTTGTTTGCGAAACGCGCGTCGAGTGCAAAAAAGTGTAGTTTTGGTTTGTGGAAAACAATCATAACTTCGTTTTAGTGCAACCACAGGTTCCAAATTCCCAACATAGCCTTAACCACCTGTTGAAATATTTTTAAGGGTGCTTAAAATAAATTGCCTTTTTTGTTAATTTTATAAATTGGAAGAACTTTATATTTAAAAAAATTAAAGTAATAACATTTTTAGTTTTTATTATACACTTTTAAATTAAAAGTTATTTTTTCGAAAAAATCGTAATTAAAGACAAACTGCGTTTTTAAAGAAAAAAATTAAGTCACGTGATTTAAAATACTTGTGTCCCTTTCCAACAAGTACTTTTTGTACCACTAAATTATCTCTTTCTCTTTTCAACAATCATAAAAACTTTTTTTATGTTTTAACAGGACAAAATTATTTATTTATTTTTAATAAAATATTATATTTTTCTTAATAAAAATGAGTAAAAAATCAAAGAAAGTGCCGTTTTTTCTTCCAGTTTATAGTTATATAAATTTATAGTATGAGTGTAAAATTTTAGCTTGAAACCCCCAATAAAAACCAAAAAACTCCTTAAATGAAAAAAAAAATCCTTAAATATCCGTAAAACATTTTAAGCTTAAAAACGCTTGTATGGCCAGGCCATTACTGTCTGCAAATAACCAAAGAATGGCTTTTAGGTTACCGGTGCAAAAATACTTTTTTTTTTATCACGGGTGCAAAAAAATTTCTATCCGATTTTTACTCAAAATTAAAGAGAAATAACGAAAAATAGTAATATTAAAAAAAAAATCTAATCATTCTTGCCCAAAAATTAAGCCATTTCCTTCAGTTTTCTCTAAGTATTTACGAAAAAATCATTTAAAAAATTGTCAACTAATCAAAATGTCAATCAATCGTCAAAAACTAAAATGTCCCAACAATGAATGTCACCGAGTAAAAGGCACGATTCTGTGGAATCCATTGTTATTTCATTCAATTCAATAGTGTAAAGATGACATTTATTTTTCTTGTATTTTTTGATGAAGGTATTTAAAAAAATAGTGTTTACAACTCGCGGCTAAACTGTGCTTTTTTTCACTATCTTAGCCACCGGTTAAAAAATCACTACTTTAGCCACTAGTTGTAAAAAGTACTCTTTTCTTTAACTGCCTCTAAGAATCAAGGTACACATATCTACTATGTTGGGAATTTGGAACCTTTGGTTGCACTAAAACAAAATTATGATTGTTTTCCACAAACCAAAACTACACTTTTTTGCACTCGACGCGCGTTTCGCTAACAACGTTAGCATCATCAGGAGACGATAAACAATTTATATAACAATTGTTTATCGTCTCCTGATGATGCTAACGTTGTTAGCGAAACGCGCGTCGAGTACAAAAAAGTGTAGTTTTGGTTTGTGGAAAACAATCATAATTTTGTACACATATCTACATATACAGAAAATTAGTTCTTAAATATTGGTTTAAATACAAAGTGACAAAAAGTATTTTTTTACATCAATAATAAAAACACGATTTAGTCACTCTCACTTTGCCTTTTTTACATAAATACGATTCTTTTTTATTTTTGGAACTGTTGTGTTTTTAAACTACTATTGTGTAGATTTCATGTGGATTATATATTATTTTTTTAAATCGTTAAAATTGAAACTTTACATCAAGGGTCTTCCCCACGGGTATTTTAGTTTACCACGAAATGAAAATTAACTTAATTCAATAAAAGCTTAGCAATTTTGGATGGATCCATAATAAAAGATCAGGAACATACTTTAACTTTCTCTTTCAACAACGCGCAAGTTTCGACCATTCAAAACAAACGCAAGTTTCAATGACGCTGAGTTTCATGGTCACCTAGATAGCTTTATAATATTATGGAACAGCTATTGCCTGATAAAATATAAATTATAGCCAGGTACTAAGATTCTCAAATTAAAGATCTATGAACATGCATGGATATTTTCTTCACTAAGCTTCTAAATATCATTTTTTCTTTAACTATACTATTCAAAAAAGTTAAAAATGTCGCTAGCAGTGCGAAAATGTTTTTATACCGAACCTCAAAGTGAAAACACTGGTTACTCAGAATTAATTCCTGTCGTCTCTTAATAGTCACTGCATGGTGCGTACCCCAACTATAGATAATTAGGGACACCAATGATGGGGACCCCAAATGATGATATGTGTAATTTTTGAATTTCGCATTTGACCAAAACCATTTAGATACTCAAAATTAAAACGGATGTATGTCCAACTTCCTTTTAAAACATGTCTGCAATGAAAAACGTCAAAACAAAATTGTTTACAGTTATACTCTTAGGGATACCAATGAGGCTCTTTTTAGGACCAAACGTGTTTTTTACATAAAAAAAATATTTCTGCCCAAAGCGACTTTTTATAAAACCGCCTTTTATTGCTAACGGACAATAACTTAAAATGATATTTAAAAAATGTTAGAATTAAAAAGTATTTGCAACAAACATCCCCATTAGATAAGCAGAGATATAAGGGCCACCGCTGTAAAAATTTGGGGACAGCACGATTTAGTCTCTAATGCTGAATATTTTAACATTTTTGCGAAATTTCTGTAAGATTAGTAAACTTAGGGTTGCCATATTTTTATTTTCAAAAAGCGGGAGTTTTGAAAATTTATACCTTATTTAGTTATGATTTTCAGAAGAACCAATAGCGCAACTTGCTTTTTTTATCCTTTTATACTTCGTGTTTTCTATATTTAGCTCACAATAAAAAAACTGACCCCGACCAAATGCAAAGTGTGAAAAAAATTCTTCTTTACCATTTAAAAAAATAAATAAAATGTAGGAACTCGTTAAAATAGTTTGCGCATTCACCATTATTTAAGTTAAAATTCTGAGAACTGCTCAGAGCCGGACTTCAGTGAAATACAACGTGTGTTTACGCCGGTTCTGGCTCAAGATTCAAAGATTCACCCATAAGAATTAGAAAGTAGAAAATAAATTGAACCACACCTTTTGTCTTACAGACGTATTACAAACTGGTTTGGTTGGTTGCAGTAAACCAGATCACAGCTGTCTTGCTCAATAGCTTAAAAAACCTGTTAGAAAGTAGGAAATAAATTGAACCACACCTTTTCTCTTACAGGCGTATTACAAACTGGTTTGGTTGTTTGCAGTAAACCAGGTCACAGCTGTCTTGCTCAATAGCTTGAAAAACCTGTTAGAAAGTCGGAAATAAATTGAACCACACCTTTTGTCTTACATACGTATTACAAACTGGTTTGGTTGGTTGCAGTAAACCAGCTCACAGATGTCTTGCTCAATAGCTTAAAAACCTGTTGGAAAGTAGGAAATAAATTGAACCACACCTTTTTCACCCATAAGAATTAACATAGGAATTTTGAGAGCCAAAGATTCAGCTACACATGGGGTGGGGGTGATCCAGCTTTAAAAAATTCTTAGGTAACCCAGAAAGTCGGCTACGTTTGGGGTGGGATAAAAAATTTTTGGGAGGGGGAAAGCCTAAAACTTAATAAGTGATAAAAAATTAAATCTTTATCAGTCATCTGCTTTGCTTTTATTTAGCAATGTGTCTTGAAAGTTATGATGTACCCGACACACAACAAATGAAATCAAATGAAAATAGATTAAGTACATTTAGAAATTGGCCAGGAGTATTAAAACCCGAAGATTTGAGTTTGTCTGGATTTTTCTATAAAAATGAAAAGGACATAGTAGAGTGCCACTATTGTGACGCGCAGATATACAATTTTGTAAAAACAGACTGTCCTTTTTTTGAACATGTAAAACTATCACCAAATTGTGAATATGGTAAAATGATGTGGCAGAATAGGAAATTGAAACACAAACAAAATTATGAAAAAAAAATTCAAAAGTGGTTTGTAATATTAGGTATCATAAATGCATTGATATTATATAATTTATGGAAATAAAATCACATTTATAAAAATATATTTCGTTTCATTTTATTGTTACTGTCAAGGTTTTGCAAAAAAAGTCTGTAACGGAATTACAGGTGTGCTGGTTTAATATACCTACATAAAATTACCAATTATATTGGTCCACACAGCTGCTAAATTTCTCATGCAATAACGGTATATACCTTAATTATCTGATAAATAAATTTAAGGTCCTGCTCGAGTTTTTATAGTACCTATACGGTCTCGAAAAGCGGTTCAAGTTTTTAAATTGCATATACCGTTACTCAAGAACCCACTGACCAATTTTATAAGGGTCATCTGATGAATAAATTTAATACCTTTCTCGATTTTTATGGCCATCATTTATTTTAACTGTTATTTAGTACCTCTGTCAAGTTTTTAAATTGCATATAAACCGTTATTTGCGAATTAAGAAAAACAACTACCAAATTACATGGAAGCACAGATAAAATGTAAGAAGAGGGGATCAAGAAAGTTGCTTTATATAGCTGCAGTTTAAGAAATAACTTTACTTACAGTCACTCTGATCACTATAATTTCAACGAAAAACACACAAAACATATCCACTTAAATCAGGTAGCAGGTTTGTCCCTCTATTCTAACAGTACCGCCAAAAAATGTTCTCGGACTCTCATCACGGATCATCGTTCGGTACTCTGTGTGCCCATTTGGTATAAGCGCATGCTTCGTAAAGTTATTTTATATTAGTAGGGGATCCCAAAAACGGAAAAATACCATAAAACGTTGTAGTATGGGAACCGAGGAAGCGTGTTATGCTACACAGTGAATACAAATCCTACTAATATAAAAGCGAAAGTTTGTACCTTAATCACGCAAAAACGAATAAT
The DNA here is from genome assembly GCA_963921995.1 of Oxystoma pomonae. Lineage (NCBI taxonomy): Eukaryota > Metazoa > Arthropoda > Insecta > Coleoptera > Brentidae > Oxystoma > Oxystoma pomonae. The sequence continues at coordinate 29,083,056 of OY998169.1, forward strand.
CCTATTTGGATGAAACTTGGTAGGAAGATAGAGTGATGCGATCTGGATTTAAACAAAGACTACTTTTTATTTACTATTTCACTCAATGACTGCTGTAAAGGGAAGAGGAGTGGTTTAAATAGGTGTTAAGTTAGTGTATCCGAAACAAAAAAAATACTTATTTTTCAAAGCAAGTCGCGTTGCAGATTTTTTACAAAATTAACCCTGAAATGCGCCGCAAGCAAAAAGTTTGAAAAAAAAAACAAAAAATTATTTAAAAATTTTGATCTCTTTGGTTTTTTGCAAAGATTTTCGAAAAAATAGAATGGGTTCCAAGAAAGAGTGGGTTGCGGTGGAATATATAGATTTGTTGCCAAATCAAAAATGCGCCGCAGATAGAAAAATTATGAGAAAAATTATACTTAGAGTGCCATTATTACACTTTTTGAATGCTAGACTGATTGTAGCTCTCCCTGGGGACCTTGATCATGATTAAATTATTATAGTTTGGGTCGGACCTCCTGGGGGATTTTAACCCCCCCCCCCTCCACTGGATACGCCACCACTATAAATCAAAATGATTTTTTTTAGACTGCTAGTATTTTTTATAAAGTAACACTTTGTTTAATTTTAATTTAGTTGTTATATAGCAATGGAGGCTTCGTCGTTAGTTATTCTAAGCGCTTTTATAGGCAACACATTATTTATTGAGTATGATAATAACTTTCCAACAGCTCAAATATGTTTGAGTTCAAACAAAAACGATTTTAATGGTTGTTACGAATCTTTAAACAAACTATATGAGAAAAACTACGGGGTCCTTAACCTACTACATTGACAAGAAACTTTTAAAGGATGGTGATTATTTTTACAAAATAAAATACGAAGCAAAAAATTATACTGAATATTCGGATTGGTTAATTATACCTAGAGAAACACCAGAGTTGAATTGCAGTTACGTTTATTTTTACATTATTATAGGTTTTTTATGTACCATTTTATTATTTACCATTTTTTCGATTAAATATTGTAAGTTTAATGCTATAAAATAAATAATACAGGTAAACAAGTTATTACTGCACAAAAAACAATGCGAGAATTTTAAATAAAAAAGCGATAGGTAAAATGTGTCGAAACCACTTCACAAAATTTTGACGTAATAGTAGGTGTACATTCATAGAAGCAGCTAATACAGAATTTCTTCTCATCAAGTTGATAGAAATTTTCCGATACACAGCAAGATCCTTTGACATCGATTTTTAGCAATTTATCAATGTTGATGGATTCTTTTATTTTTAATTTGATATCCATATTACAGTTTTCGCTCAAAATAGCTTCATTAGATGACAAACTATCTATCGAACTTTCAGTACTGGATGTTTCTTCAAAATCATACATCTCTATAATTTCGAATGAGTCAGTACTTATATCAGATAAGGTTTCTTCAAAACTCATAATTTTTAGATTTTTTTGCAAGATATCTTAATGGTTTAAGAGTTCTTTTGACTTAAAAACCAAATTGTCTTGTTTTCTTATAGCCAATATAATTCTGGGGGGGATTAAATCACACCGATGTAACCGGTTAGACGATTGATAACTACCAATCGTTCTTGCAATATCTGGTTGTCAATAAAAGGTAAAAAACCGGTTTTCAATATCCGTAATAATAAATTAGCTCACATCTGTATAACCGGTGTTACTGCCTTGAAAAAAACGGTTTTATCTTTATTCGACCACACTTTTCTCCTATACTTTCTTATTATTTTTGGCGAGGTGGAGGCGGCACACATATAAGTCGTAGTTGGCAGAAAATGTCTCTATAGTTTTATATTTTGTTATAGTTTCATATTTTGTTACTACAAATTTTGATTTCAATTTTATTGAAAAATAAAAATGGTTTTATTCAGTTGATTTCGGGTGTTTTTATGTTTTTTACAAAGAAGTATGGAGATTTGGTTAGTTGCAGGGAGGAGTTGGTTATGGACATGGATATAAATAGTTCAATAAATCCCGAGGAAGAAGAAGGTTTCGAAATGAACCAAGAGCAGGGAACATGTGCTATATCAGGTCTAGTAAGAACTCGGAATATTTCATCAGATAAAACCGTAGAGCCGGGGTACCTTGAGAAACCGATGTGTGTTATGCAGTCGTATGTGACCATTAAAGAGTAAGAATATGCACGTCAATTTACATTATACTAACAAAATGAATTGTGATCACTTGACGTGTGCCATATGCGAAGAGAAATTATATCAATTAATTTATCCAGAGACGTGCTTAATTTGTCTTGGAGGAATTGAAACCCAAATTACAAACCATAGATTAAATCATGAATAAAGTTGAGTAGTTAAGTTTCTTTAATGTGTCACAATGACAACCGATGTTGAAAATATCCTGCTAGACTGTATTGCACCACACCTAATAACTAGTCTTGGCTCTACACGTAAATACCCCCACTAACAGTTTATTTATCATATAAAAGAAATTGTTTCCTTTAACAGTTTAGTTTATTTATATACTATCATGCATCAATGTTCGGATTGTCATAAAGATTTTAAATATAAATGAAACCTTTATAGATATAAACGAGAATCGTGTTTATATAGACCATCTTGCTCGGAACCTGCTTCCAAGAAAAGAAAAGTTAGTTGCGAAAAATCAAAAAAGGAAGAACTAGTACACAAATTAGTTTTGACAAAGTGTAAAGACTGTGACGAGTAGTACATCAAAAATAAACTTAGTGGACATTTACGATCAAACCTTCATAAAAGAAAAATATTGGAACAAAATAATGATTAATACGTAAGAATTAAAACAGCAGCATTTAAAAAGAGGATAGTTTCATTTATACTGTATCCATCAAGAAAAATTGTTGATATTGATGAAGTTAAACAAAAATTTTTTAGACTGGTTATGGAACAAGGGAAAAAGCATACCATTAAGTTAAATGTGGAGGTGTTTGGAAGTTTTGTTTTACCAAGTAAGGAAATAATGGAAATAAAATCATTTAACACTCGAAATAAGGTTGTAACAGAAACAACCAATATTAAAGACATTTTTGGTGAATTTGCATCAACAATCAAAGAGAAAATGTCAACGTTTGCTGAAAACGGATCTGGATGGGCGTTAAAAGAACTCTTATATTTAGAAGTTAATATTAACAAATACAATCCATTACGTGCATCGTCTTACATTGTGCTACCAAAATATATTTTGAAAAAAAAAGCTGTGATCAACCAAAAATAATGATCAGTGTTGTTTTGCGTGGAGTGTTATTAGTGCCTTATATCCATCTCAAACTAATAGTGATCGGACCAGTTCTTATCCTGACTTTTATAACATTTTAAATTTTGACGGTATTGAATTTCCTGTCAAGTTAAAAGACATTAGAAAATATGAAGAACTTAACCAAATACAATAACGTGTATGGTTTGGAAAGCATTAAAAAATGATAAACTAATAAATGAAGTTGTCGGTCCCTTGCACTATACAAAGAAGAAACTACCTACTCATATTAATTTGTTATTAATAAGTAATGATGAAAACAACCATTATTGTTGGATAAAGGATATGTCCAGGTTAGTATCCTCTCAAATTAATAGGCAAGATCATAAAAAGTACTTTTGTGATGGATGTCTAATTTATTTTACATCTGAAGAAAAATTGCAAAAACATCAATTACATGATTGCAACAAAACAGTGACATTATTACCCACAACCAACATTAAAACAAATAAATATGGAGAAAATATTCCAGAAAATATACTTCGGTTTAAAAATTTTCAAAAGCAACTTAAAGTTCCTTTTGTTATATATGCTGATTTTGAATGCCTTCTTAAACCACTAATGTATAAAGATCCCAAAAATCATTTTACTCCATACACAAAAAATACACTTAAACATGAACCATTTGCTTTTTGTTTTTTCATTAAATGTTCTTATGATGAATCATTATCTACGATGGAATATTACTTTGGTGAAGATGCTGCAGAGGAATTTTGCAAAAGAATTGAATATAATGTTCGAAGAATTTATCACAACCATCTAAAACATGTTGTACCCATGTCTCCCTTAACATATGATAAAAACATAGATTTTAAATCAGCAAAAGTATGTCACATATGTTCCAAAAATTTTAAACATGAAGATGAAATTGTAAGAGATCATGATCACCTAACAGGAAAATATAGATGTGCAGCTCACAGTATTTGTAATCTAAATTACAAAATACCAAATTTTATGCCAGTGTATCTCCATAATTTGACGAACTATGATAGCCATCTATTTATAAAGCAGTTATGTTGTGAAAAAGATGTAATTTTGGTAGACAAAAAAGAAGAATTTGGAAAAACTAAAAATATTTATACCAAAATTAGACTTCTCGACTCGTTTCGTTTTGCATCAACATCATTGGAAAAGTTAGGTAAAAGTTTAGACACCTCTCAATGTATCGAAATTAAAAAACATTTTAAAAATCCTGATCAATTCAATGAGATACGAAGAAAAGGTATTTATCCTTATTCATATATGGATTCTTTCGATAAGTTGTATGAAAAACAACTGCCAACTATTGAGAACTTTTATGATAAGTTAAAAGAAGAACCATTAAGCCTTACGGATTATAACAGAGCTCTTCACGTTTGGAACTTGTTTAATTGTGAAACTTTATTGGATTTTACAAAAATTTATTTATTTTCTGCCGTCTTAATTTTAGCAACCTTTTATGATTCATTTAGAAATTTATCTCTAAATACTTATAAGTTAGATCCAGCCCACTACTATACATCTCCTGGTTTAAGTTGGGATGCAATGTTAAAAAGTATAGAAGTTAAATTAGAATTACTTACCGATATAGATATGTTGAATTTTTTTAATTTTACTTGGATGACTAAATCTGAAATTGAAGCAATAGATCTACAATCCATAGCAGATAATTCGGAATACGGCTACGTTTTTGAAGCAGATATTGATTATCCAGACAATCTACATGAAAAACATAATGAATTTCCATTTTTGAGTGAATCAAAAAATAACAAGTTAATATGTAATTTGGATAACAAAAAGAATTATATTTTGCATTACAAAAATCTTCAACAGTCTATTCGAAATGGACTACAGTTGGTTCAAATTCATAGAGGAATAAGATTTAAGCAGTCACCTTTTCTAAAATCTTACATAGATTTAAACACTAAATTGCGAAACAAGTCTAAAAATCAGTTTGAAAAAGATTTCTTTAAGTTACTTAATAACGCAATTTATGGTAAATCACTGGAAAACGTTGACAAAAGAGAAGATATTAAATTAATTACACATTGGCAAAATATTGGGAAAAAGCAAGGAGCTCAAACATTAATTGCTAAACCAAATTTTAAAAACTCATCAATTTTTACTGAAAACTTGGTTGAAATTCAAATGGAACGAGTAAAAGTCACATACAATAAACCTGTTTATATTGGATTTTCAGTCTTGGAATTATCCAAGACAGTAATGTATGATTTTTATTATGAATATATAAAAAACAAATATGGAGAAAAAGCAATTTTGCTCTACACAGATACTGATTCTTTAATACTAGAAATTGAAACCCATAACTTTTATTCAGATATTCAAGAAAACCTGCAGAGGTTTGACACATCAAATTACAGCGAAGACAATTTACATAACATTACCAAAAACCAGTCTATAGTGGGTCGTATGAAAGATGAATTTGCAGGTCAACCTATAGTAAGCTTTTATGGCACATGTGCTAAGGCGTATTGTGTTGATTTGGCAGCTAGAACTGAAAAAAAAGCAAAGGGAGTGAAAAAGTATGTTATTCAAAACAACATTACTAAAGAAGATTATCAAGACGTTGTTGAAAATGATGAAACAAAATACAGAAAAATGAATTGCTTCCGTTCCATTCTTCATGATATTTATACACAACTAAAAAATAAAGTAGCACTATCACCTAAAGATGACAAACGATGTATGGTTCCTGGAACTTCTAAAACATTAGCCTGGGGTCATAAAAATATTAAGTAGTTTTTAGGATATATGTTGTTAACAGAGGTTAAATAAGAAACAATGGTTAAAAAATGTTATTCTTTATTGTTACAAATAATTTTACAATACATTATTTTTATTAATCCACGAATTGTGAGTTTTATTTAATTCTAACCATTTTACGAAAACTTTGTTTCCTTTTCTTCTCAAAACTTTTTCAACAAGATAAACATCTGGATATTTTACTTTTTGCAATTCTTCTTTGTAGAAACCTCCTTGAATTTCTTTCCTATTTTGATCTTCAAGCAAATAAGTGATCGGATTAGTCATTTGTATTTTCTTTACAAGAAATATTTCATTTGACCAATTAGGTGTGTATCCTTTTGAAAAATGTTCCCTATATTTTGAAATACGAACAGAATCTCCTGTTTTAAATTTTGATTGTAGTGTATCTATTATTTTTGTATGACGATATACTTTCTTAAATAATTCGTTTTAATTTTTTTTAGAAACATTAATTGGTTTTATTCCAATTGTAGAATGTATTTTTTGGTTATAGTCATAAACAATTTCGGTGAGAATATCAATCCAATTGTAAGATCCACGCATACTAAATTCTTTCCACATTGTATTTTTTAAAGTTCTGTTTACCCTTTCCACTATACTAGCTTTTAAATTTAAAAAAGTACTATAATGATTTACATTGAAATCGCTCATAAGTTTTTTAAACCGAGCATTTACAAATTCCGTTCCTAAATCAGTTTGCAAATTTTTTGGCGCAAGTTTAGCATCTTCCAAAATTGATTTCATAGCATTTGTTATGTGTTCAGCTTCTTTAGTTTTAATAGGTCTTGCCCAAACATATTTAGAAAACGCATTTATCATTATCAAAATATATTTATTTCCCCTATTATATCGAGCATATGGAATCATTGAAAATAAATCAGCTTGCCAAAGGTCATTTAGTGATTTAATAATGACTTTTCTGCGGGGATACTTTTTTCTTGCCGTTTTATGTAACTCATCAACAACAGACTTTTTTAGATCCATATTTGAGTAGTACTGATATGTCTTACGAATTTAATTGATATTTAAGTAAAAGCGTTGCATGAAAGTTAGTGGTGTTACTATTAAATAATCTTTCAAAAGAAATTATATAATTTTTCTTTAACTCAATATTTAAAACCTTTTCAAGGTCGTATGATTTAAAACCACCTTCATTTCTTACAACCATTATTAAATCACTGGGTTGAAAATTTGCTGATTCTATTATTTCAGTTTTCAATGGAATATATATATATATATATATCTTTGCTATCTGTCGAAAAAAAGAGTTATTGATAATGAAAAAAAATAAAAAGCCACACCAGCAAACTGAAATCATTAGAACAAAAGGTAAATTCGTTTAAAAAACCAGATTCTTCTTATGGTTATTTACCATTAACATTTTTTGGAAAATACTTAGAAAATACACGATAATTTTTTATAGCATCAAACAATTTAAGTTAACATATATCATAACATATATCCATATATATATATATATATATATATATATATATATCTTTGAGATCTTTAAATTGATTATCAAGACCAGTTTTGTTTTTTCTAAAACATCACAGGGGGAATTGATACCTTCATTCATTAAAAGTAACTTTAAGTTTTAAAAATTTGTTTTCATAATATCTTCCAATTGTTAAAATTTTTTCTTGTAGTAATTCATAAGATGTCTGTCCCTGTTTAAATTTATCACCAATAAACTTATTAAAATCTTTAATTTTTTCAAGTATGTTTTCAGGTAAACCATTTTTTAGATTTTCATTTATATCTTTTATATCATTTTGAATCGTTTCAAGCTTTTTTTCAAAATCTTCTATTAAATCATGTATTTGAGTAGTATGTTCTTCACCTTTCTTTTTATAATCTTTAATTTGTTGATTTATATCTGAGATTTTTAGGACATTTTCTTGAATATTTTTAAAGTCATTTTGTTTAACAAAATTGTTTATTTTATTTTTTAAATAATCAATTTCAGTGGTGTTTAAAGAACTTGTGCTTTTTACAGCAGAATAATTACTAAAAATGTTTTTTTTTCCAAATAGCTTTGTACTATTTTTTCTATTGCTAGTGAATCAGTTTTCTTACCGCTCATGAAATCTTCAATTTTTTTCATTTCATCACGAAATTTATTATCTACTTTCTTTAAATCACTTTGTGTAGGTAGATTTAAAATATTCTTGAAATTGTTTTGAATTTGTTCTTTAATCTTCTCAATTTTATTAACACTTTCATCATAAATTTTAAGTTTGCTATTTAAATTTTCTCTAATATCTTGGTTTAAATTAATCTTTTCAATTACTTGCTTTATATCATTTTTAGGAAATATGTTTGATATAATTTTTTTTCCAACTTTGATAGTTTTTAGTTAGTTTTTCAGTTAAAAGAATGTCTTGCTGGTTTTTAAAGTTTTCTTGAGTTTCTTTTATTTCTTTTTCTCAACTTTTTTTGCCAAAATGTTTATATCTGGAGTGTTTGCTTGGATTTTTTTTTTAAAACTCTCTAGTGTGGAGTTATCTATACAGGTATCAATCTTACTTTTTACATAATTGATAAGTGTGTCATTAAGTGTAATGTATTTGTTTATGTTTTAAATTTCATTAATATTTTTAATTATTAGATCCTTATCATCCTTAATTAAATTTAGTTGTTGATGTAAGTCACCTAGCTTTTAATTTAAAAATTTTTCCTGTTGTTTTCTAAACAGTTGATGGGTTTCATTTAATTCTTTGTTAAATCATCTTTTTTTACAAAAAAATTGTTGTTATTGTAGACTTGAATTTCTTGTTTTAAGTTAACACAATTTTGAATATCAGTTTTGATGGTATCAATTGTATCATCATTAAGTTTAAGTTTTTTATTTATATTTTCAATACTAATATCATTTGTATTAATCCATTTTTCACCTTTTCAATCTCAATTTGTGAAACACTGCCTGTTGGAGCAAACTGTGCAATGTGTTTTTGTACATTTAAAAAAACTTTATTTTTAATATCAGACAAGTCAATTTTGGGATTTTTATGCTTGGAATTATGTTTCCAAAACTTATCTACAGTCATGGTTTTGTTTTTAATGAAATAGTAATCCGTTTTGTCACCCTTTTATAGGATAATTTTAGCCTCTTTAAGTTCTTCAATTATTGACATTATTTCGTTGTTATGTCCCGTATTTTCCGCCAACAAAAGTCTTAGTCGTTTAAATAATTCATTGGGATCATCAAAATATACATATTCTATTTTTTTGTTGGATAAAATCATAGAACCTCTCTTTGTTTTGCTTGACGCTAATGTATTTATTTTTGACCTTGTTGTTCTTGGTGGTAAAGATTTTGACAAGGAAGTTGTCGTGCACGACCTGTTTCTTGTTTCAAAATACTTAATAAATATGGTCTAATAATATCCATATATTTGAAAATATTGCTTGATTGTATTTGTTCTTTTGGATCTTTATTTCTTTTGTAGCCATTGGTTCTTTTCAATATATCCATGTAATTTTCCAAGTCTTCTCTTTTGAAACCCATTGGATGTTTTTTAAATAACAATTCATATAATCCAACTGTCCATAAATATTTAATATTTTTTACTTCAATGTCTTTTCCGATAATTTTAAGCTCTGAGTCCCCAATATAAAATTTTTCTTCGTCTGTATTATGAAAAACTCCATAAGTATGATCAAATTTATCATCAACGTCTCTAATTGATTCATCAATATATGTTCTGGGGAGGTCGTCAAATGAATTTAAATATTCATTGTATGCTGGTAAGGCAGATAAATTTTGAAAACTCTCTCTTATTTCTTTAGCAGTCTGGTCTATAGTAGTATCATTTATATTACTAGAATTCATATCATTATCATGTATGAATTGATCTTCCAAAAAAGTAAGACCACCGGTAGGTAAATATTCATGATAGGTACTTCTCTTAGGAAATGTAGTAGAATTCAATTTTTGAGACGGAGATACAGTAGCAGAGTTAAATCTTTGAGACTAATTTGGTGATACAGGTGGACTTTTTATTTCTTGCTTTATGTTTGATTTTCTCTTTTAGAATGGGATGCAATTAAATCAGATTTCAAGCCTCGTAATTTTCTTTTCATGGCATTTCTTCTTTTTACTAATTCGCTTGCTTTTTTTCTATCCATGTTTTCTTAGAACGTTAACATAAGTAGTGATATATAATTTTTTAATTGTATGGTATTTATAGGTAAATAAACGTGTCAAAACCTTTCCTGTATTTACCATTCTTCAAATTACAATCTTTATCCACTACAATAAAACCATGTTGTTCTTTCCAACACAATGAGCAAAGTTCTTTAAATTTTTGAAAAGACATATCAACATTAATATGATTATCATAGATGTGATGTAAATTAGTGTTGTCTAGTTGAAATATAATCAGTAAATTTGCATTATCTCTTATAAGCTGTTTTGGTATTGAGCAATAAGTTTGACTTAAGTAAAAACAATCAGCACTTTTATGTCTAGAAAAACAAAAATAATCCCGTATTTTGCTTTGATTACCACAAACCATATAATCAAATATTACAACTGAATTATCCTTTATTTCACTTGGTGAAATAATTTCATTTTCATCATTGTTTTCGTAATAATCAATTTCTTTAATTGGTTTGAGTAGTTCTTTTAGATATTCATATTTTGGTTGATGTAAAGATTTTGAATAAACATAAACGTTTTGAAAACGTAATCCATTTTTGTTCTCTAATAAACTTATAAGAACATTAGTTTTTCCACAGCTTGAAGGACCAACGATCAATCCTCTTTTACAAATTCCTCCAAAAAGTTGTCCATGCTTATTAAAATCAATTTTTTGATCATCATGATTTTTAATAGGAAGTGAAAAATTTTGCTTTACTATTCGCATGATTACGTCAGTTATATAAGTAAGAGAAAATACTTGATGTGTCAGTATATATAATGCGTGTACGGAACAAACATAAGATTATTAGACAACCAACAGTTAAAAAGAAAGGAAGGGGTTTGTTAAATACATTAATCAACAAATTACATTTTGAACTACACATCCCATTTTACAATTACTGCGGATTGGGGACTAACCTAACAAAGAGATTAGCAAGAAGCGACCGAGGAATTAACAAATTGGATGAGGCTTGCAAAGAACACGACATTGCATATTCAAAAAATTTAGATCTTAAAAATAGACATAAGGCTGATAAAGTTGCTTCAAAAGCAGCTGAGAAAATAAATGCATCCGACGCAAGTTTAGGTGAAAAAATAGCAGCAACTGGAGTAACTGGAGCAATGAAATTAAAAACAACTTTTGAACTGGGTTTAAAAAAACGTTATCGACGTAATGTTAAACGAAAAAACACAGGAAGGGGGATATTTTTAAGCAATGCTATTAAAAAAGTACAAAAAAGTTTAGTTGGAAAATCTTTTAAGAACTTAAACACAGCTGCAAAAACAGCACTATCATCATTAAAAGTTTATAAGGATATCCCACCAAAGAAAAGAATTATTCTAGTTTCTAGTACCTGTTTTATCTGCTCTCTCAGTTCTTGGAGCATTGGGTGGAGGAGCTGCAGGAATAGCCAAAGCTGTTAATGATGCCAAAGCGGCAAAAGATAAACTTATTGAAGATAAAAGACATAATCAGGCCATGGAACAAACTTCTATTGGCAAAGGACTTTATTTAAGACCTTATAAGCAAGGCTGTGGTCTGTTTTTAAAACCAAATACAAAAAAACTGATAAAAGGACTACATCACAGACCTCTAACAAATATTGACCTTCTTAAATATTCAAAAAATATCCCACATTTTCGTGGTGTTTTTATGCGTAATGACTTACCGAAAAAAATTAGAAAATTTGAAAGTGGTATAATCAATTTAGATAGTAAAGAAAAACAGGGAACCCATTGGACTGGATATGTGAAAAAAAATAACATAATTTCATACTTTCATAGTTATGGAAATTTAAAACCACCTTTGGAGGTTGTTAAATATTTTTTAAGTGATGGTAGTCATAATGTTGTAATTTATAATTATCAAAATTATCAACGAAAAGATTCAGTTATTTGTGGACATTTGTGTTTAGAGTTTTTCTATAACAACAGTTTATAACTTGTATTAGTATTACATCAACTTTAAAACAATAATGTCGCTTACAATTTCTCTGTCAGGCAATTCGGCTAAGTTGTCTGCTTCATTTAATCCACCAATTTACTTAGATGATGGTGAATATGTTGTTTGTCTTACGAATTTCGAAACTTTTAATGCAATACCCAATATAGATGAGCTTTGTAAAGGTGTTAGCTTAACACTACGTGCCAACAACAATTCCTTACGTTGTCATTTAAAATGTAGTGAAGTTTTAGTAAAAATACTATAGGAAATATTTTAGGATTTAGAGATGATCTCTACACAGCTTATAGTTTCACATATTTCACAAAAACCTGCTGAAATTATTAAGGTAAATGCAATATTAATCGACTACAGCATAGCTGATGGATCATATTTAAATAACAATCCCGTACATGTAATTCATCAGTTCTTTCCTAGCGTCAGTCCTGGATTTAAGATAATAGAAGCTCCAGAAAATTTAATTTATTTTCCTGTAAACGTTAAAACAATAACCAGCATATTTTTAAAAATTATTGATCAGGACGGTGATCTTGTAAATTTTGGTGGTGAAACTATTACCGTCAGACTACACATTAAAAAAATTGAATAATGGTCTTTCGTTACAATATCCCATTAATATCATATAATAAAAAAAGAGTTGTTTAAGCAGTAAGAGGAAAACTATCAAACGGTTAACACCAACAAATTATAGGTTTTTAAAATCACTTGGATTTAAAGTAAATACAAAATGAGTTTTTTGAACGTTACCGAAAAACTTTTAGAAGACAGTTCTGTAGTAAGATATGAAACGTATTCTTATGATCCCTTTTCACCAAACAAATTAAATAATAATGATGAAATAAAAATTGTTATACCTGATATCGAAGCCTATACTTTATCATGTGAAAGCTTTCTTTTTATTGAGGGACAGTTAACTAATGATGGTACCTATTCTGCAAGTATGAAATTTACAAACAATCCCATAGCTTACCTTTTTAAAGAAATTCGTTATGATCTAAACGATGACTTCTACTTTAAAAGGATATTTATCATTTACTGGAAGTGAAAGTAAAAAATTGCAGAACGCTGGTTGGTTTCCTAAAATGGATATTTCAAAATCGAGCATTTTGGTTGATAAAAAAGGTAATTTTAATGTATGTGTCCCACTCAAAATTTTCATGGGATTCTTTGAAGACTATAGAAAAATAATCTTAAACTCAAAACAGCAACTTGTTTTAATAAGATCCAATTCTGACAATAACTGTGTTTTTAATGATATTGTTGGTCAAAAAGTAAAAATTTCTATCACAAAACTAACATGGAATATGCCTCATGTAACCGTTAATATTCCTACTGAACTGAATTTGTCAAAGCTTATTAACAAAGATGTTGAAATAAGCTTTTAGAAGATGGGAGTTAATAGAGTATCCTGAATTGCTTAAAACAAACAGACATAATTCGCGAGTTAAAACATCAACCAAAGCTGAAGTTGCACGACATGTTATAGTTGCTTTTCAAAAAAATAAAAATGATAAATTAAATGAAAATATTAGCAAATTTGACGATGTTAGAATCCGCAATATTAATGTCTTTTTAAATTCCGAAAGATATCCATACAATGATTTGTATGCAGACTTGGAAAATAACAAATTTGCTTCCTTATATGAAATGTATTCGAAGTTTAGGGCTTCATACTATCAGCTTCCTAATGAAGCGTTGTTTCTCCCTTCAGAATATAAAGAGATATCGCCCATAATATACATTGATTGTTCTTATCAAAAAGAAGCTGCACAGAGTGATAATGTTTCAATGAGAATCACTTTTGTATGCCACGAAGATGTACCGGAAAAAACGACAGCATACTGTTTGATTCTTTATGATAAACTTTTTTCATTCCACCCTTTGACTAAAACAGTGAAACAGTTTTAATGCGCATGTACAAAAAATATTTTTTCTCTATAAAATCGAATTATTACATATTCTGATATCAGTTCAAGAAATGTGTTCAAAAAACACTTGTAGAATTTGCTTACACCTTAAAAATGAATTAAATAATATGAATATGAATATGAATTCATATGAATTTAATAATAGATGTTCAAGGATTTAAATTGGAAAACATGAAACGAGAATTTACACAGTTACATAAGGAAGCCAACTGGTTGATGAAAAATCATCATTTTCCGAAATATTACAAAACTTGACAGAAAAAGTGGATACAGTTTATATCAAAGGAAAGGAAAAAGCTACATATTTTAATAAGGTGAAAATATTATATGTGTATAGTTATGCATCTAAAGAAGCGAGAAAAAAATATTAAAAAACTTGACGGAAAAAGTGGATACAGTTTATATCAAAGGAAAGGAAAAAGCTACATATTTTAATAAGGTGAAAATATTATATGTGTATAGTTATGCATCTAAAGAAGCGAGAAAAAAACATTAGGAAAACTTAACAGTGGATCGCATGCATTTCCAAAAAAACAGTTATTGAGTTTGAAGAGACCCCAAAACTGCTCAAAGAAGACCCAAAGTGTTTTTACCACACAAAGTCTCCATGCTTTTGTGCATTGTCGAATGTATTTTACCTCTATGATAACTTTTTTATGAAATAAAACCAAATTTTTTATATTTCTGTTTTTTATTTTTAGAATACATTATCCACATATACTAGTAAAACATAAACTAACATTTTTTGGCTTAAGAAATATACTAGTGGCGTTGGATATTTTGATTAAAATAGTCGATGGCGCTTAACATCATTTCCATTTTGATGATTTTATTTTGGAAACGCATGCGATCCACTGCTAAGTTTTCCTAATGTTTTTTTCTCGCTTCTTTAGATGCATAACTATACACATATAATATTTTCACCTTATTAAATTGTTCATTAAATGTTAACGATTTATTCATGATCTTCTTTTAGTAGTTCAGGATAAAAATAAAAAAGTTCCATGGCCAATCCATACGTCAAAGTATTTATATTTTTGATAGGATCCATAATGAAAATTGCTGTGTTAGTTACATCAACAGAGTTTTTTATTCCCATTTGAAGAATTTTTAAGCAATTATTGAATTCGAGATTTTTCAATATTTTAATGTGCTCATCTATTAACGGTGAGATTCTCCACAGTTCTATAGTGTAGAGTTTGTTAATCGTACTGTAGCTTTGCCTGTATTAATCACAATCAGATTTCCATAATCCATCTGTTTAAAATTGATAAAAAAACTGGTAAGATCCAAACTCAAGGTGGTATCAACAGCTAAAAAGGATTCATCTATGATGTCTTTATACCCATAAAAGTTTTGCCAATCGAATTCTGTGAACTGGACAACATCGTTTTTTATTCCACCAATTAATACACATGGAAAGAAAATTCCATTATAGCTTAAACACACACTAACAAACTTTGTTTTTGATTTGTTAAGATAAAATTTTCTTTCTCCCAAAAAGACATTTTTGGAATTACAATCTAAATAATTAGAAGACATTTTGTTTCAGACTGTATAAAACTTTCCAAAACAAATAATTTATATTGCGTATAAAGTGGTGGGAGCATAAACCGGTTTTTTATTACAGCAGAGACAAGACTTGTTATTAAGACATATTTTTCAAGACATTGACTAAGACAGCTGTGACCTAATTTCCTGCAACCGACCAAACCAGTTTGCAATACGTCTGTAAGAGAAAAGGTGTGGTTCAATTTATTTCCTACTTTCCAACAGGTTTTTTAAGCTATTGAGCAAGATAGCTGTGACCTGGTTTACTGCAACCGACCAAACCAGTTTGCAATACGTCTGTAAGAGAAAAGGTGTGGTTCAATTTATTTCCTACTTTCCAACAGGTTTTTTAAGCTATTGAGCAAGATAGCTGTGACCTGGTTTACTGCAACCGACCAAACCAGTTTGCAATACGTCTGTAAGAGAAAAGGTGTGGTTCAATTTATTTCCTACTTTCCAACAGGTTTTTTAAGCTATTGAGCAAGATAGCTGTGACCTGGTTTACTGCAACCGACCAAACCAGTTTGCAATACGTCTGTAAGAGAAAAGGTGTGGTTCAATTTATTTCCTACTTTCCAACAGGTTTTTTAAGCTATTGAGCAAGACATCTGTGACCTGGTTTACTGCAACCAACCAAACCAGTTTGTAATACGTATGTAAGACAAAAGGTGTGGTTCAATTTATTTCCTACTTTCTAACAGGTTTTTCAAGCTATTGAGCAAGACAGCTGTGACCTGGTTTACTGCAACCAACCAAACCAGTTTTTAATACGTCTGTAAGACAAAAGGTGTGGTTCAATTTATTTTCTACTTTCTAATTCTTATGGGTGAATCTTTGAATCTTGATCCAGAACCGGCGTAAACACACTACTAACGTACAACTATAACAGCATAGGTATAATTATTTAAACAATATTATACATAGAAAATTCATTAAAAAACTGTATATTACGTACAGAAATTTGTTATTACTGTATTAAACAACAAACCAACAAAAAAACAAACAAATGATAAATTATTGTATTCAGAGGATGTGTCTGTTTATTAAGGAGACTGTTCAAGAGTGCTGGGGAATGTTTAAAAATGGAAAACCATCTCGCATAATTTAAAACTTGGGAGATTTTTTCCTTCTGGCGGGAGGCGGGAGGAAATTCAAAAAAGCGGGAGACTTCTGCCTAAATCGGGAGGTTGGGCAACTCTAAGTAAACTTTATGACTGTTGTTTGATAAAAGCATCAACAAATGCACACAATAACAAAAAGGATCCGTAATAATTGTATTCAAAAGGAATAAATATCATCTGGGGACAGGGGACACCATTGATTTTTACAATTTTGCTGTTACATAAAAAACAGAAAAACCTTATTATTAGGGAAACTTTAGTTTACTCAAATAAATTGACTAAAGCCTTAAACATATCTTTAATTTTTTTAAAGCAATTAAATGTTTCTAGGCAAAGAAATAGCTGGGGACACCAATATTAAATTTACCTGAGAATATCCCTTGAATTAATAAAGAAAACTATAAAATAAAAATAGACTAAAACTGTCCCAAACTGATATATCTGTTAACCTCGTCTTTTGGAGGGCTTGCAAGCACAACGGTTTTCTGTTTTGCCAATAAACACAAAACTAGTGGCTAAAATAGTCCTTTTTTTTACAAGCGTTGGTTTAAATAACGAGCGCAGCCAGGTATTTAAAAACGCGTGTAAAAAAAGGCACAGTTTAGCCGCGAGTTCCTAACAGTATTCTTTTTAATACCTTTATCAAAAAATCCAAGAAAAACAGGAAAATACTTTTAAAAATCTCGAACGAAGAGCACTTCTCGCAATACAGCATCTTTACACTATAAATCAAGGCGGCTGTTAAATGAAATATCAAGGGTTTCCATAGCGATGTGCCCTTTTACTCGGTGACGTTCATTGTTGCGACATTTTAATCTTTGACAGTTTGATATTTTGACGATGTTTTTAAATGATTATTTTTTTTTCAATATTACTATTTTTCCCTATTTCTCTTTAATTTTGGTTAAAAAAAGGAAAAAAATCTTTTTTTGCACCCGTGATCAAAAAAAAAGTTTTTTTGCATCAGTAACCAAAAAAGACATGCTCTAGTTATCTGCAGACAGTTACTAAACATCTTTTTTTTATACCTTCATCAAAAACATGATTTTAGTAACTGTCTACAGATAATTAAAGCATGGCTTTTTTGGTTACCGATGCAAAAATACTTTTTTTTTATCACGGATGCAAAAAAAGATTTCTGTCCGTTTTTTATCCAAAATTAAAGAGAACTAGCGGAATATAGTAATATTGAAAAAATCTAATTATTCTTGCCTAAAAATTAAGTCATTTCCGCCGGTTTTCACCAAGTATTTACGAAAAAATCATTTAAAAAATCGTCAAAATTTCAAACTGTCAAAGATTAAAATGTCGCAACAATGAAGGTCACCAAGTAAAAAGGCACATCGCTATGGAAACCGCATTGTTATTTCATTTACCAGCCGCCTTGATTTATAGTATAAAGATGGTATGTTGCGAGAAGTGCTCTTCGTTCGAGATTTTAAAAAGTATTTTCCTGTTTTCTTGGATTTTTTGATACAGGTATTTAAAAAAAAAGTGTTAACAACTCGCGGCTAAACTGTGCTTTTTTTACTCGCGTTTTAAAATACCTCGCTGCGCTCGTTATTTAAACCAACGCTTGTAAAAAAAGCACTATTTTAGCCACTAGTTGTTAAAACTACTATTTTGATGAAGGTATAAAAAAATATATTTTCAGTTATATGTAATATTAGTTAGTTGTAGCAAATGCCTTATATTTTATACATATGTACCTAAAGTAGTAAAGTACACACCCAATGAGCATTTTCAGAAACCCCTGGTGACAGAAATTTATATAATTATTATAAAGAGGGTTCCATTAACGCCCTAGGGTATTTGGAGGTTTCCTACAGGAATTGAGTTTGTATATTTGTTTTATTAAAGGTTCTAAATTGATGGTACCCTAAGGTAACATAAAACTGGTGTTAACAATATTTCCACGGACATCTTTATAAAAATTAAAGTCATCGGTAACAAATGTTATATAAATTGGTGTTAACAATGTTTCCACCAACATATTTATAAAAATATAAGTCATCAGTGACAAAAGTTATATAAATTGGTTTTTGAAATCTTTCTGTTAACCCATCTATAAAACCGTAAGTAACTATCAATTAAAGATATATAGATTGGTTTTTAAAATGTTGCTATCAACTCACTTATAAAAACTTAATTAACCAACAACAAAGAGACACTTTTATATAAATTGGTGCATGTAATATTCTTATGAACTCATTCATAAACCTTTTTTGCCCATTCTTTCTATAATGTTTTTATTAATTTCTTTGTATAGTGGTTATAATACCACTGTTTTTACAACAAAAAACAATTTTAATTTATAACAAAACAAACAAGATTTTTTAGGTTAATTTTGTGACATTAAAAGGTGCGTTTTTGCGACATCAAAAGGCGTGTTTGCGAGATACCATAGGGTCAAACCATATCAAATCAACCAAAAAAAAGGCACTTTTCGTTTTGATGATTTTTGGTACACTTATTCTTCTGATCCAAAAACTTAAAAATCCAAAAAATTAAATTTTTTGGATAAGCGGTTTTTGTTTTATTGATTTTTGAAAATCAAGAAATTGACCAATATGCCCTTGACAGGCACTTACAAAAATAGCAATATCTCAAAAACTATTGGTCCTATAGAAGCGAGTTATAGCTTATTTTGAAGGTTTGTTAAAGACCTTTTTAACGATGTGTATCACCATGTAATTTTTTGTTTTTATTTTTTTTAAATTTGTTTTTGAAAAATCTTGAAAACACCATTTTGAATTTTTTTCAAAAAAATTCTATTTTTTTCAGTATTTTTTTCATATTTTTGGAGAATTTCAAGATGGAGAAGTTATTGGTTCTATTTTTAAAAAAATAATATAAAAAACCTTGCAGGAAAAACCATACATTTTTTGATAAATACCTATATATTTACTCTTTATATATAAAAACTTGTCAATTGCTCCCAGTCTTGTAAATAAGATACATAAAAGGTTTCTCCAAACTTGTTTATTCCTGCAAAATTTTGAGTATTTCTTCAATTGTCCTCCCCTCCACCCAAGATCTTTTCACCCACCTATTATACATTTAAACATGTTAATTCCTGCAAAATGTTTAGCTTCTCCCATTACTTTTTATTGGCCCTTACCCCTATTTGTATCATTTCTGGTTCAGAAAGAAAAAGTTATGACAATAATTACCTGCGGTTTATGTGATAAATTGCTATTTTTTAATTTAAAACATTTATCGGAGTCGTGTGTTGTAAAATGGCACAAAATAAGGCAAAACAATGGACAAAATTTTTTGTGAGGTGTTGTGATCCATTAAGTCAGGAGAAACCTTCCGGAAAGTTACGTAATGTCACAAATTGGATGACTTCCTTTAAAGGGGTGGAGACTGGCATGAAAATTTGTGACAATTGTCGAATGAAACTTTCCAAGGAACACAAGGAACAGGATGAACAACCATCTCCTGTAGCCGGGTAAGTAATAGTAACGAATACCTACCTACATTTTTACTTGTTTTTTTTTTGTGTGTTGTGGCTCTGCTAATAATTTTAGGGTAATTATTTAGTATCCGGTTTTCTGCCATTTTTGGTTTTAAGTGAAAAATTCTTTATGGGGGCACCTACAGGCCTATAAGTCTGATTTCATCCTTTGCAAAAATTTATGAGTTATTAATACATAAAAGGCTGTTAGATTTTTTTCTGACAAATTCATTTTTAAACGATTTTCAACATGGCTTTCTCCCGAAAAGGTCTACAGAATCGGCTCTTTTAGAGTTGAACAAGTCAATAATTTCGACTCTTGAATCTAAGAGAGCGGCCTGTGGACTTTTTTTAGATTCATCAAAAGCATTTGATACAATAAATCATGAAATTCTTTTGGAAAAATTAGAAGCGTACGGGGTTAGAGGAAGTGCTTTGGATTTATTTTGCTCGTATCTGACTGAAAGACCACAAAAAGTTACAATAAATTTGAACAACAATAAAATAACGTCAGAATCAAACGTCATAATGACAGGAATTCCGCAGGGAAGTATTCTTGGTCATCTGCTCTTTATTATTCATCTTAATGATCTAAACCATGTCATCAAAAATCCAAACCTTCTGGCCAATTACGCAGATGATGCCAACGTAGTGATGCCGGTTTATCGAGAGGGGAACATCCATGAGGAATATTTTGACGTACTAGGTAAAGTGTCTGAATACTGTGTTAACAACCAACTCATTATGAACACAGAAAAAACAAAAGCAGTTGTTATCTCTAACATGGACATATATGTCCCTAAAAACCTTACTTATGAAGGAGACACATTAACTTTTGAAAGTCACACGAAGGTATTGGGAGTAACTATTGATAAAGACCTAAATTTTTTTTCACACATCAGAGATCTATGTAAAAAACTATCAGCGGCAAGCCATGCTATTAGAGTTTTAAGTAAAATTTTTAGAGGTCACAGTTCATTAAAATCAATTTATTATGGTATGTTTTACTCTCAATTAAAATATGGTATATTACTTTGGGGCCATAGTAGTCACATAAATGACGTTTTTATTTTACAAAAACGTGTTATTAGTTTTTGCTAAATATCCCGGTACTAGAACCTGTAACACAAGAAACAAAAACAACATGTATATATATATCCAAAACATAGACTAAGTATTACTGAAAAAAGCCCGGATTATGCTGCAATTAAATTCTTTAATAAACTTCCAAACAAAATAAAAAATATCCAAAGCTACAAACTTTACAAAAAAGAATGCTTTAATCTAATTTGTAAGATAGAACCCTACAGCATTAGTGAGTTCCTAAATTTTAATGTCTTTTATTTTGGTAATGTATATATGTGTGTCTTTTAAGTAATGTTCGCCACATCTGGTTTCTGTTTTTTTTTTAAATATTATTACAATGTTTTAACCATATTTTAACTAATTTTATATTACATTGTTACTATACGTTATTGTCTGTTCTAATGTTATGTTTTGACTTGTGTGTGTGCAATTTTAACAATTTTTAGAAATTTTTTGGTCACAAAGTCTCAAACCGATTACTATTAGAAATAATTTTTAACGAAGTTGTAACTGCAACTTATTTATATATCTTTGTTATTTTTACAATTTCTTTGTAGATTTTTATGACGATCCGATTTTACCTATTGTAAACAATTTGGAAATAAACTATTGTCTTGTCTGTTCTGGGGTCCCTAGGACCCCAAATCCGCAACCGCCGAAATTTTTTTTTATGCAAAAAGGGGTGTCGCCGGTGCCGGGGGGGGGGGGGGGTTGTGAGGGTTTTTTTTTGTTGTCGTTTTGGGTTGGGTTGGGTTGTGTATTTTTAAGTGGGGTTGGGTTGGGTTGGTTTTAAAAAATAAAAAAAAAACTAAAAAATTAAAAAAATAAAATAAAATTCGGCGGTTGCGGATTTGGGGTCCTAGGGACCCTAGTAGGTGCCTCCATAAAGAATTTTTCAAAAAAAATCAAAAATGGCAGAAAATCGGATACTAAATAATTACCAATTTTAGTAAATGTTTTCATATTAAAAATTGTTTTTTTTATTGTTACAGACCTTCCGCTCAAACTCCAGATTCTCCTTTTAAAGAATGTGATTAATCTATGGACCTTCTAAACCAGTCATTGCAAATTATTGGGGAATCGCCTATCAAAAAAAGAGGTGCCCCCATAAAGAATTTTTCACTTAAAACCAAAAATGGCAGAAAACCGGATACTAAATAATTACCCTAAAATTA
This sequence comes from Oxystoma pomonae, assembly GCA_963921995.1. Taxonomy (NCBI): domain Eukaryota; kingdom Metazoa; phylum Arthropoda; class Insecta; order Coleoptera; family Brentidae; genus Oxystoma; species Oxystoma pomonae. Next base: position 29,105,517 of record OY998169.1, read on the forward strand.
TTAGCAGAGCCACAACACACAAAAAAAAAAACAAGTAAAAAAGTAGGTAGGTATTCGTTACTATTACTTACCCGGCTACAGGAGATGGTTGTTCATCCTGTTCCTTGTGTTCCTTGGAAAGTTTCATTCGACAATTGTCACAAATTTTCATGCCAGTCTCCACCCCTTTAAAGGAAGTCATCCAATTTGTGACATTCCGTAACTTTCCGGAATGTTTCTCCTGATTTAATGGATCACAACACCTCACAAAAAAAAACTAAAAAATTTAAAAAAAAATAAAATTCGGCGGTTGCGGATTTGGGGTCCTAGGGACCCTAGTAGGTGCCTCCATAAAGAATTTTTCAAAAAAAATCAAAAATGGCAGAAAACCGGATACTAAATTATACCAATTTTAGTAAATGTTTTCATATTAAAAATTGTTTTTTTTTTATTGTTACAGACCTTCCGCTCAAACTCCAGATTCTCCTTTTAAAGAATGTGATGAATCTATGGACCTTCTAAACCAGTCATTGCAAATTATTGGGGAATCGCCTATCAAAAAAGAAGAGTGTCCAAAGAAAAGCCTGAAAAAGTGAAAGCAGTGATCGAAAAAATATTAGGTCAGGAACAATACTCAATAGTAGAAAAGACCAAAGAAAAAAACATGGACGAGTGCGAAATAATACAACAATTAAAAGAAAAATTTCAGCTAGTTCAAAAAAGAAGCGAAAGAATGTTAATTCTATCTTGTCTTCCTATGAGTTGGAGTCGGGCAAAAATTCAGCAAGAATTTGGAGTTTCCCAATACATGACCAAGATGGTAAAAAAATGTTCAAAGAAAAAGGAATTTTATCCACACCTAATCCAAAGTCTGGGAAAACTCTTGATCAAAACGTTGTAGAAATGGTAACATCATTTTAGCTCAGAGATGATGTGAGTAGACCCATGCCTGGAAAAAAGATTTTGTTGTTATAAGAAAAGAAGGAACTAAGGAGCATCATCAGAAAAGGTTAGTTTTAACTAATATCAAAGAAATATATTTGCATTTTAAGAAAGAGCATCCAGACCTAAAAATTGGTTTGTCCAAATTTAGTGAATTGAGACCAAAAAGTTGCATTTTAGCAGGAAAGAGCGGTACACATACAGTGTGTGTGTGCACAATACATCAAAATATGAAGTTAATGATAGAGTGTTCTAAAATAAACAAGTTTATCTTAAATGATAAGGGTAATCCTGCTTTACCAGACTACCATGCTTGACAAATGTGAGATATGCCCAGGAACTGAGAATTTAAAAAAAATTTTGAATCAAAAGTTCGAAGAAGCAATGATTGACAATGTGACTTTTAAGAAGTGGATATCTGTAGATAGTTGCAATATGGAGACATTAATTAAACCAGCAGAGGACTTCATTGAAGAATTTTCAAACGACTTGATTAAATTAAAATCTCATTCTTTTTACACTCACATGCAAAAAGAATACTACAATGAGGTAAAAGACAATTTAAAAAAGGGGGAAGCACTAATCACATGCGACTTCGCTGAAAATTATTCATTTATTTTGCAGAATGAAGTGCAGTCCTATCACTGGACAAATAGCCAGGCAACCCTACATCATTTTGTAATATATTACAAAACTCATGAGGGAAAACTGGGTCATTTAAATTATATATTTATTTCAGACTGTTTGGTACACAACACTGTGGCATTTCATCTTTTTTTAAGCCACTTTATGCCTGAACGAAAGAGGCAAATTGATAATTTAGACAAAATTATCTATTTTTCAGACGGCTGTGCCGCACAGTATAAAAATAAAAAAAATTTTGTGAATATTGCGTACCATCTCGAGGAATTTAAAATTAAAGCAGAATGGAATTTTTTTACCACCTCCCACGGGAAGAGTGCAAGCGATGGACTGGGAGGCACCGTAAAAAGGTTGGCTGCTAAAGCAAGTCTGCAGAGACCATATAATGAACAGATTATGACCCCTGTAGATCTTTTTAAATTTGCAACAGAAAACATTCCTGGTATAACATTTAAATATTGTTCATTAAATGACTACCAGCAATATGAAAAGTTTTTGGAAAAAAGATACCTGGAAGCACAATCGATACATGGGACTCAAAAATTGCACTCGATTATCCCCCTCAGTAATGAAAAAATTATTACAAAACCATTTTCATTAAGTAAAGAGGAAAATATTCAATGTCGTTTTGCAACCTGTGGTTTGTCAAACGCAGAAATTGAAAACATCGACTCCGGTTTTGTAACCATAAACTATGACTGTCTTTGGTGGATGAGATGTATCATTGGCAAAAATATATAAAGCGGGGAATTAAAAGTTAGTTTTTTACATCCTCATGGGCCCTCTTCGTCTTTTTACTTTCCAAAGCCAAAAGCTGATATATTGATATAAAATTCTCTTTTAAGACGGGTCAACCCAAATACTGCCACTGGTAGGACATATACGCTAACTGCAGAAGAAATGACAGATTCCTCAAATATTTTACAAAAAAAATTAGCAACGTAAATATTTTTTATTGTAAATTTTCTATTATTCTTACTTTTCATTTTTTTGTTATACCCATATTATGTAAATTAGCCCTGTATTAAATATCTTATTATTTTTTTAAAGTATGACTCCATTATTTCTCCATCCTAAAATTTTCCAAAAATGTTAAAAAAACATTGAAAAAAAAGAAATATTTTTTTGAAAAAAACTAAAAAATGTGTTTTTGAGATTTTTCCAATTTTTTTTTTTTTTTTAATTAAGAAAAAAAAACAAACTATATTGTGTCACACATCTTTAAAAAGGTCTTTAAAAACCCTTCGAAATGAGCTATCACTCGCTTCTATAGGATCAATAGTTTTTGAGATATTACTATTTTTGTAAGTGTCTGTCAAGGACATATTTGTCAATTTCTTGATTTTCAAAAATCAATAAAACAAAAACCGCTTATCCATTTTTTTGAGTTTTTTGATAAGACGAATAAGTGTACCAAAAATCATCAAAATCGGAGATGGTCAAAACTATTGCCTGGTTGACTTGATATGGTTTGACCCCATACTATCATTATCTGGTTTTAATTACATCAATCTGAGGAGAGACATAAGAGATCCAAATCTTCTTGAGATAGTTTTCAATGACCGATATCGGGATCGAATGCATTCTACACCCGATTCCGACCAGCGTATCCCATGCGCGGCCACCCTGACTCCAAAAACTCATCACGTGGACCGACATGAACTTGTATAGGCATACGTGATCCGTGTTTTGATTCGGGGAGCCCACGCATAAGAAACCCATACATGGGAACCGGATTTTCGAAAAAATGAACAATATAGTAACCGTGTTAAGTTCCCAAAAATGCACCGTGAAACTTCGAGTGCATACAGTGCGCACGGCTGGTCGGCGGCAATTGTGAACACATCACCTTACGACGCGACGGAACACAGCCTCAAGGTCCGTTTCTGCGAGTTTGACATAGTTACTATTATCCTCTTTTTCTAAATGCATTCGTCTGAGAGAGATCCAGCATACCAGAGAAATACCTGCCTGTACACCCTTCGACCCATCAATCTAACTATCTTCTTGAGATAGTTACCTCTGACAGTTATGCGGGGTTGAAGGGTGTGCAGGCGGGTATTTTTCCTGGTATGTGTAGTATGCTGGATCTCTCTCAGATGAATACATTTAGGAAAAGAGAACAATGGTAACTATGTTAAGCTCGCAGAAACGGACCTTCAGTGTTCAACACTGCGCCATCTGCAGCCTTTTTTTCCAACTAGCATCATGTTTTAAAACGTTGATGAAATAGTGTTGAAAGAGGAAAACAGTGGTATAATTGTATTGTTTTTTTTATAGAATTGTCGTAAATTTTCGCCATTTTGAATTCCAAAAGGTTTTTGACCAAAATAAAAACGTTATTTATGAGATTTCAACATGTGCTTTAATGGAAATATTGCTTGTTTAGGGTTAAGAATAAAATACAAAATTCAATATTCAGAAAGCAAAAAACATATGTGAAAAAAAAGTATTATTTAAATGAATATTTTTTTTACGTTTTCTGAAGTATTTTTAGAGCCCATGAAAATTTTGTGAGTGTATTCGAAAACTATACAGTACACACGGGACCGCAGCTGATTATCAGAGTAGGATGACTGGGAAAACAGCTTTTATTTGCTTCAACTTATCTCATTTCCATTCTAATTTATTTTAGAAGATTGGTAAACACCATTTTATAAATTTTTTATTTTAAAAAGAAAAAGAATAATACATAACAAGCAAAGGGAAGAAAGATGGAAAATTTATATTTCTAAATCGATAAAAACCTTTAATTTATTATGTAGTATTGTTAGAACAGTTGTAAAACCTTTTTATAATAATATCTAGACTTGAGGGTTCATAAGGAAGTTTTATAAAATCTATATGTTGTTTTTCTATCCAATACTATGTACCATAAATTTTTATAAGCTGGTGTTGGTCAGTTGTTTTTCAAGTCTTTTTTACTCATTTAAGAGATATATTAGAGTTATAAAATTATCACCAACACTAAATAATATAACTTTTGGTTATTTTATGAAGGTTTTATATTATTTGCTATAACTTCTATATAGACAAAAATGCTCATTGGGCAGATGGATAGAAAATAAAATCTTTTAAAAAAAAGGAGTGAAACACCTGTCTCCTAGGTAACCTAACCGTAGACAGACATTACATAAGGAAAATGGCTGTTTATACAAGAAATAACTTGACATAAGATAGTATCTATCAGGGCTGTGCCCCGACAGCCTACCATATGTAAATATTAATATTCGACGTTTTGCTTACATATTTTGCACAACCATCCAAACACTATAAAAAAAAGGTAGGGTTATGGTGAAAGATCGTCAAAATGGCGTCGTGGTCACAGAACATGATAAAAATATAAAAGTTGAGCATATTTTTATGTCTCATAATAAGTTATATATATATATATATATATATTTTATACCCCCCCCCCTAACTTAAGTAGCCAGTAACAACGAAATTCATGGATGGACAAGAGCAAAAATTCTGCAAGAAATTAATTATCGATATCTAAAAAAAAATATTATCTCAAAAGATATTTTTTTGTTATACTATATTTTATATTAGTTCATTCCCTAACTTTTACGAAAATTTTATAATTTTCTTTTGATGAAAAATTCGAGAGTATAATTCATTTCAGGAAGTTTAAGTAGGGTTATATTCTTTAAGGTGTACCAAAAATGGAGACTGGCGGAGTTGACTTATTTGGAAAGAAATATACCGTTATAGAATCTGGTGGAGGAGGAAACTGCCTGTTCAACTCCTTAAGCGTTGGCCTTTTTAGCAATAGTAACTCAAATCAAGTCGTTAGAGAATAAATTAAACAAAATTAAACTTTTATTATGAGTGGTTAGCACCCATACTAATTATTTTTTAAAAATCATAAATTTATTACTTCTAATAATTATTTCATACATAACAAGTTGCATCTACGAGTTTATTTGACTAAATTATATATTTTTAATGCATTCTGTCAATTCTTCAAAAATAGCTATCTTTGGGGTCAACCGGCGTGAAAACCGCAAACTGATTTTTTTAAATTTGTACAATATTTAAAAGCTCGTTCCTTAAAAAACATAATTTTAGTGGAGGATCAAAATCACCCAGAAAATATGGTAATCCCAAGGACATAAACGAAAAGATGCGAAAATTGACCTAAGATTCAGAGTTTTTTTAAGCATAATTTTTAGCGTTTGGAGCTTAATTATAAACTCCCTATTTACTATTTTTGTTAATTTCAATAAATATTTTCTTATTTTCTATTTAATTCTAAATAAATAATATAAAAAATATAAAACAAAAGGTTTAAAAGTAACAGATGGGAGAACAGTGTTCCTATTTTAAACGAGAATACCATATTTTATGAAAAAAACCGACTCTACCAACTTCAATACCTTTGTACAACATAACCTGTAAAGTAATTGTTAATATCTTAACAAATTGTTGAAGATACACTCAAAAGAAACCTTATTTTCTAGAAGAAAGCAAAATCACCCTTAAATCAATTTAACTGCATCAAAATAACCAAAATTAAGGAAAACACAAATGTGTTTATTTTAACAAGTATCATTTTAATTACTTTTTTCTACAAAGACTTGAAATATTTTTTTACAGTGTGATACATCGATATACACTTATCGCCTTCCTAAAAGTTAAATAAAATATTTTCTAGCTGTTATGACACATTCCAAAGCGTTGCGACGCCGACCACAACGCCGGAAAAAAATAGCTTTTTGTGATTAGCTTCTTAGGATTATAACAATTTATATCAAAATCACCGCAACTTTGGAAATTCTGCCCAAGTAATAGATTTCATAGTAAGAGCCATACCAAATACCTACTTCTTATTTTTATTAGTTTATTTGTTTTTAATTATTTTTGTTGATATATAAATATTTTACATGTCGTTTGTTACGAAATCTGAAATTAATATTTGTTACTGTTACGTGCTATATACATTTATGTCTCGACTTGATTTTATGGATTTACGACACAAAAAAAATTATAAATTGTGTACTCACAATCAAACAGCTGTAACCTTTAATAACTTCCTTACGCTTGTTTTTCTTTTTATTTTTATAGAGCCCTGATGATGATGACCCAATAAAGCGGTTGAAACGTTGGAAATTAATTAATGTTTTTTTTTATTTTGTCTTTAACCCACCAAAGTCTGGAAAAAAAATATACTGATCTAGACTTTCATATAGATGCACAGTCATTTTTAAATGCAGCCTTTGTTTTATAATAGATTAAAACAGGAAAAATCAACAACGAAAATCAAACCTATCCCCCACGAACTCTAGATTCTGTTAGAGTGTCTAGATGTGCGAAGTCTTTTATACGCACTTTTTTCGGAGTCTGCAAAAAACTTTGCCGCCTCTTTTCCAGACAAATCTATAATCCTTTCGTTTTCAAGTCACGAGCTATAATGAATAACATTCCAATATCTTCATTGATGGGATCCCCTGTTATTCCAATATCATTGGACTTTTTCTTTCCGTTCCTTTTATTATTTATCTCTCAATTCTTTCTTTTTAAACTGAATCAAAACAGTGAGTTTGTTAGTTTTCAATTTTTTAATTTCAATCTCAAGGCGGTTAACCTTTTTATTCAATCTTTCCTGTTCTTTCTTTTGCCGATTTTTAAAATAGAGAGAAGATTGACGATCTTGAAGAATTACAGCAGTTTTATCAGAATCTGATAATAGGCTCGTCTCAAATTGTGACGTTTCATTCTTACATTGATTGCATCTCCAGATTATTTCTTTTTTTTCTTCCTTGCTGCTTGGACCTCTTCTTTCAGCACCCTTGTGCAGTTTTACAACTGCGACACTGAACCTTCCATTCAGCCTTTCCAATTTTTTTGTCACAGCTTCAACAATTATTCATGTTTGCTTCTCTTTTAATTAGCCCCACACATTTCAATCAGTGATAAAAATTTTTAACTTCCATGATAAAATTGTAAAGATAAAACTTGTTAAGTAAAGATCACTGGGTTATACTATAGCGATAAGAAAATATTTACTGTGTCTCTTATCTCCTTATTTGTACTTAATTTGGTTTTACTTACTTGAGTAATACCGTGTTTTCAAGTTTATTTTTGCACTGATTACTTTACAGCTTATATCATTTAAAAGATCGAGACGTCTTTTATATTGTGCAAAAAAAACTTTTATTTTGGGTTATACTAATCAAAATATCCATTTTTCGGGGACTGATTTGAAGACACGTCTTTAGTTACACTGATCTTTACTATATATTTTTGTATATGATTTTAAAGTTTCAAACTTAAACGTGGGGATTATGTTGTGAAAAGTCACAAACAAAATCATAAATAAAGGACCCATTTATAATTAGTAGTAATTGATCCGAAGTGATCTATATCTCTTTTTTCTATTATTCTATAAATCCTCTCTTTCTTACACGTACGCCTTAAGGCTTATTTACTTACAATGACTCTGTACTAAATAATACGTACTACCGTTAGGTTGAGCTCAAGGACTGAAGGACTCAAGGTGGTTTGACTGTTGTATCACAGTCGCTTAGTGGTTGGCATCTTATATCAGTTACTTTGTTTATACAGGTCTCTTAACGCGTTTTTATATAAGGACGGTTTGAAAATGTTGTCGTTTAAACACCACTAAAACCGTTTTAAGTACTAGAACACTTTAAAAATGTTTTAACGCATTTCTTCCGACCTAAAGAAATACTCAACCCTGGTTTTCCGAAAAATCTGTTGTTAACTAAGTTGTTGTATTTGTTTTTTCTTAAACTGACATCTTAAACTGACATATTTAATGACATTAAATGAAGGACGTAAAACCCTCGGAGAAAGCGATTTATTTAAAACCTCCTTTACACAAAAGCGCTTTTCTTTTTTTGAAAATCCTTAGAAAAAAAGATAAAGCCACCCTATATAAATTTATTTTGTTCGCTTTGTATATTGATTTATTATTAAATCATATTGATGAATATAAAAACATGGATTGCAGAGTAATCATTCTTAAAAAAATATAGTCGATTTAAGTTAAAGTGAAAAGCTAAGAATCAATAAAATGAAAGTCTTTTGTGCTACTAAAAATGTGGCTTATGTGTTTTATTTAAAATGACTACTCCAGATACAACCAGTAAAATACTACAATATTATATGGCGACCTACTGCCACTTAGAATCAATGGATACGGAAATGGAATACTTGTATCGAAAATTTATTGTATGGACAATATTGGCAAAATTTTAAATTGGAAAAATGGAAATTGGAGATTAATTGTGGAAACAGAAATGGCAAAGATATGGTATGGTTATGGAAATCGAAAGTACTCATTTTGAGGAAAAAAAAAGAACACACATAAACTAAGTACACACCTTTTGAACTTATTTTTGGTAAAAAGTGTAATATCCCAGGTAACCTTGAAAAAGTTTTAGAACCTGTTACAAATTTTGACAATTATGCAATCGAACTAAAATACAGGCTACAAAAAGCTCACTCTGACGCGAAATAAAATTTAATCATCTCAAAAACTAAACGAAAAAAGACATATGACAAAAACTCAAATCCTACCTCGTATGAAAAAGGAGATTTAGTTTTATTAAAAAAATTAAAGTATTTTATATTTAAGATAACATGTAATTTTGGTCTAAAATTTTTTTTTATAATTTTTTTTTCAGGTGATATATATAATTCATATATTTATAATTTGTTTAGGTATTAGGTATGTGTTTTGTCTTAATGTTATAATTTTGGTTTTTTACTTATGTTTATCTTGGTATATATATATATTTTTCGAGAATTAGTTTCAGAAACAAAGTTTAGGTTTTTAAAACCTTATGAATTCACAAGTCGGTTTCAAAAACAAAGAATATATTTCTGAATTCTTTCAATAATAAATCTACAATTTATGTTTGGGAGAAAAAAGGCAATTCCAGCAGAGTTTCATTGCCATTGCCAGACGTTTTCATAAATATAGATTGGATTGACAAGTACTGAGGTAACAAATTGCCTCAGAAAGGTAGGTAGGACCTATATAGGCCCCTGCTTTGTGTAAGTTTGTATTAGGTGAAGTTTTTTACTTGGTAATGATTACTGAATATTACCCTTGGTAAATTTATTTATATAAATTAACAAAAGTAGATTAATTATCCGTGAAAAATAAATAATGGCATAGGACGCACATTTTGCTTTTTAATTCATTACGACCAGGTGTCCAAGATCTAATGGATAGTCCAGAAACCTACAGGCATGTTTTATCCTTGTTAGGAATCATCAGGTGGAACGGTCTTCTTTCAGTAACCGGTATATTTTCGCAAGTTTCGCTTTTTATGTCCTCCTTAACATTTGCTTTTCACTTTATTCCGACAGGCGACGCGCTGCATATAGCCAGACCAACATCGCGCGTCGTTTGACGACGAAAGTTGTTTAAATTCGCTGATGTTGTTGCTTATGTTATGCTTCATACGCCAGGTACAGTCCTATGTTACCGTGATGATTCCTAACAACGATGAAACAGGTCTGTAGGTTTCTAGACTATCTATTAGATCTTGGAGGCCTGGTCGTAATGAATTGAAAAGCAAAATGTGCGTCCGATGCCATGAATCCTCCTTTTTATTTATTTTTCAGGGACAAGAAATCTGTGGTCAAGGTGCTATTCAAAAATCTTATTTGTTAATTTGCATAATTTTTGGAATTTTCTTTTGAACTCTGTAATTTTATTTCGTATTTTGGTGTTCCGGTCATCGTAGAGGGTTGATAGAATAGAGATTTACCGCGGTACATAAAGTTGGCAAAGCCTGACTTTAATAAAGTCGGCACTATTTTTAACGAACCACACGAATTTTAAACAACTACTACATAGTTTTAGGCACTTTACCCATTCATTTTTCAGGAAAGTTTCACTTAAACTTTCACGTTAAATTGTTTTTATTAAACTATAAAGAAAAAAATACAGTTATTCTTATTAGGACTGATGAGGGACATTTTGGATCATCGAAAATAACAGCAAAAATAACTGATTTGCGGTTAGGTATAGTAATTCACGATAAGGATAACAACTGTTAATTTTAGAAGATTTTTTTGGAATGTAAAATAAGATAACGTAAAATTTCGTCAAATGAAAGATAACCTAACTTTTGTGAGGTCACTGAGGTCAGTGTGGCTTGAATTTTCTTGATTTTTTCTTTTTATTTAGTATATATACAGATCGAAAATATTAAATAACAATTAGTAATTAAAAGATGATGAAAAATATCTGTTCTTACGAAAAGAATAATACGAATTCAACCGTTTTTTTAGGCTGTATTGAAAATAACCACAAAAATCGTTATTCCTATTTGGCGTAAATAAAGTCCGTCATTACTTTTTGGTACGGTTCTGTTAAAATAATGTCGAATTTCTTAATTTTCGTGCCGACCTTTAATAGAAAACGGTATTAACTTTAATTATGTCAACTTTATAGGTGGGAAGATATCAGCGTGTTTAGATGACAACAATGTAAGAAATAGTAGCAAGAACGTTAGGTAACCAACTTAGAAGCCATCCATAAATTACGTAACGTAGCAAGGTGGGGAGAGAGAGGTAGCTGTAGGGTTATAAAGTGTTGCAAGGGAGAGATAGAAGATTTAAACGAAAAATGTGAGTATTTGTTCCCGCAATTTCATAACAGATGAGTAAAGGTGCAGTTAGACTGTGGTAGTGTAGTCATCGTTGCATTGTAGCTGTACCGAGTTGTTTTCCATAGATAATGCAGAATAGGATATTTTACAGATAAATAGTTAACAATATTTTTTGGTACACACTTTTTAATATTATTTACCTTGTTTAATGTTTTAAACAAATATTGGTGATAACAGACCCTCCGGCAAAATTTTTGAATATGTTAAAAGATCCCCCTTACATATTTCTTTTGTATTAACCGAGAAAGTTCGTTTTTTCGTAATATAAGTTCAAAAATGCTTCAGTTTTAAAATTAGGGTTGATTGGGACAAAATAAAACTTGAGAAGGAAAAAAATGTGTTAATTTTTTATTTGCATACATAAATACAGTCAATAGTAGTTATATCTGATCCGCTGATTAATCATTCTGATTTATAATAATTGCGAAGAAATTAAGGCCTTTTTTCTAAGTGACAAAAAGTGCTTACTTTTAGCATTATTTCGCTTGCATAGACAAATTATCAAATAATTTACCTTTTTAATTTTATATATTGCTTTAGTAATAACCTTTAGAAAAGTTATAGTACCGTATTATTAGCCGTGCAGGGTGGTTGTAGTCAAAAAGAGTCACACAGAGATAGGTAGATATTTTTGGGCGCACATGAAAGAGATGGCACGAACACACCAACTTGTGAGTGAGTTATTTCGTGGAAATGCAGACAGTCGATATTTTCAATAAATGAACAAAGTATTATATTTACTTATGTCCCTATCCCCTGACCAACCGAAGTTAATAATTAATAATGCTACCTACCTACAATACACAGTGGCGCTATAGTACAGGGTTCCCACCAAATTCTGATTTTCAAATTCCCTGACTTTTCCAGGTTTTCCCTGACCATTTAAAAAAAAAATCCAGGCATTTTTTGGCTATAAATTGCTTGTCTATGTAGATAACAAGTAAATGTAGACTTTCACCATGATAATTTTTGACAGTTCAAATTTAACAGGTATTTATATTATCGAGATAAAAAGGTAAAAAGCAGATAAATAAGACACAGGAACAGAATTCGTTAAATTCTAAAAACAAATCAGGTACTTAACAGTGTTAAAAATAAAAGACTAATTTTCCTGATTTTACCAATGTTTTTTTGGTTCATCTAGCAAGTTATAAAACTAAATTGCACGAAGTGTTAACATATATGCTCATGTGCACATGCACACGAAAAAGAGGACCAGCATAAGCTAAAATACGGAAAAATTCAAGACAGAACAAACACAGGAAATATACCAGAAACCAATTACTGAAGAAATAAAAGAACCGCAATGGAGCTACAATGTAAACCAGCTCTGGAAGAACATCCAAGAAACAGTAACTAGGGTGGCTAGTCAAGTGGTCGACAAAAAGAGAAACAAAGATGACGACTGTAGTAGACCGACGGAAAGACGAAATATGACCAGGAAAAAATGAACACTCAACAGCATCTAATATAGAAGAGTATAAACAACAAAAATCTGAAGCATGCAGAATAAAGTAAAGGAAAAAGGACCACCATCTAAATATAGAAATAAGAGAAATGGAGGAAAACAGACAAAATAAGAAAATAAAAGAATACTTTCAGGAAATAACAAAGCACAAAACATGATACCAACCCAGAACCGAAAACTTCCTCTCAACAAACAACGGACAACTGATAACCAACGAAAGAGAGATTCTAACCACATGGAAGAACTATTTTTGCGAACTACTCAACGAAAAGGTAAATACCGATACTACACCCATAAGCATTTAGACCAGATTTACACAGTTAGAAAAATAATGGAAAATGTTGGGAATTTGACAGAGAACTTCACCAGATATTTATTGATTCCAAACAGGCATTTGACAAATTATGTAGAGCAAAGCCGTGGGAAGCAATGCAGGAACTGGGCTTTTAAAAGCTGATATCCGTGGTAAAAATGTGTACGTTGGATACAAGGTGCAAGATAAGGGTGGAACAGAGCTCCTCTAATTTCTTTGGTATCAACAATGGGCTTAAGCAGGGTCGTGACTCTCTTTCACCCCATATAGCATTGGAATATGCTATTAGGAAAGCCAAGGTTGAGACACCAACGGCTATATTATACCAGGATGCTTATTCTTGAAAGTGAGAAAAGGGATCGCTCCCGGGGACCATACTAGGGAGTGAGAAAAAAGTACTAAAATCAAAATTAATAGAGAGATGTAAAGGTTTATTCTACTCTATGCCTGAGTTATCTTACATTGAACTAGGAGTACGCAGCATTCCCTCGATATATCACTTGATTTTGACTACCCCCTAATTCGCTCCCCGGGAGAATTTTGCTCCCTACACCTCCCCGACGGTCAAGAATAAGCACCCACGAAGTACCTAACCTAATACTGGCCTTTGCACATAATTGGTAACAGCAGGATTAATCTTAAAGACTCCTTGCACCACAATATTTCTGCATCCATAACTGACTGCTTAATAAGAAAAGATTACAAAAAAGTAGTAGAAGCCTTTTTGGAAGCGAAAGCAGTTGCTGTGGAGGTTCCTTCACTTCCAGTAGTTGGTGTAGATGTAGGTCCATTGTCATTTTGAGCCAAGACTGATAGTGTATAAGTTTTCTTGATTAACAAAGGCAATTTCCTTGAATTTTTTCCACTGCTCTTCAAATGGCTCAAGATGGCCTGAGGCCCATATTACTCAATTCAATATTTTTTAAGCAAAGTTTACAATATGCTTGATATTTATTGGTTTTTACAGCCTGTAGACACTGCCACTGTGGTCGACTTATGGAAGGACTTTTGTTCTAAATTAGAAACTGTTTTTTTCGACATTTTGGATTCTTGATCTCGCATCGCAGTTGCACCCCACATCATTTAAAGGTTAGGAATAAATACATTACATGACGAATATCGTCGGATTAGAAAAAAGCCGCTAGACTAAACTTGAAAGTTGTAACAGAAGATAGTGCGATGTGCGCTTAGAACAAGGAGAAATTATACCAGGTGATATTTATTTCGAAACGAAAACCAAATATGTTCAATACAGATGTCCTACACGTTTCAAAAAGCTTTACTCTCTCTTTCTCTCCCTTGGATTTTAAGTGGACTGGAACTGATTGAGCGCGAAACACATGTTGAGCTTATATAATATTTTTTACAGTTGGTTTAAAAAATAGGTTGAGAAAGAGAAATTCCAGGTTTTGTGTGCCAATTTCCTGACTTTTGAAGATTTTTGGTCATTCCCTGACTTTTCCAGGTAGCTTTCAAAATTCCCTGACTTTTCCAGATTTTCCAGGTCAGTGGGAACCCTGTAGTACCCCTCTCTCCTTTTTTACGTCAAAACTCTTTAGAAGTAACTTTTTTCAAGAATATTTTCCCTCTCAAATATTAATTTCATTACTCACTAGACATATTACTTTTATTGCACAATAGACACCGTAAACCGATTTTGATGAAATAAATTCCTGTGTTCCTGGGCAACACAAGGAATGCAATAGTGAGTCCCATCAAAATCGGATGGGCGGTCTTTGCGTGATGCTGGAACAAACAGACAGACAAAAATTGTCAAAATTGCATTTTTGGTATCTCGTTTGGTCAAACAATTTAAAAAAATATTCAATATACAAAAATAGCCCTTTTTTAGAGATTTATTATAGGTATAGATAAACAACTAATTATAGTCAGGGGGATAAGTGGCGATTTTTAATCAAGCCCGGATTTTCTTAACATAGTAGATTTTATGGTGTCATAGGAAAGCTCCCCAGATTATGAATCCGCCGGATGACATCTCGAAAATGTTGAGCGTATTGAGATATTCAGCGCAAAATCCAAAATAGCGGCCAATGACTAAATTTTATTATTCTCTAGTTATTTTCTAGAATTAGGAAACTATTAACTAATTTAATTTTTAAGGCTAGAGCTAAATATTTTAAAACGATTTTTGACAAAAAAATCAAGCATGCAACAAATGAAACCACAAAAAAGAGTAAAATTACTAGTGTTGTTTCCAAGGATGGGTCTGTACTAATATCAGAAGCTGAAATAAGTGAAGAATTTAATAAATATTTCAGTAAGGTGGTTGAGAACTTAGCCAATAAAACAAAAAAAAAAACAAAAAATACTGACTAAAACCATTAATACCGTCCGAATTAATAAAAATCATAAGAACTCTAAAAAATAGTTATGCTAATATTGGTGACAATTTATCAAACATTGCTATAAAAAAACTCGTATGAGTACTTGGTTTCACCCTTACTTCACCTCATTAACCTTATATTTTCATCAGGAGTTTTTCCAAACATACTAAAAAACTCAGTTATTACCCCTATACACAAAACTGGTAACCGGGAAATAGTACAAAATTATAGGCCCATAGCCTTGGTCAACAACATTGATAAAGTAGTAGAGAAATGCATAAACTTAAGACTTAACAATTTTATAAATAAATATAATTTAATAAACCCAAACCAATTTGGCTTTAAACAGAATATTGGCACAGAAGATGCCCTTATCAAGGTAGCCAACCGCATTGTCCAGAGTTTCAATAATAAAACGAAATGTATGACCATATTTTTAGATGTAGCTAAGGCCTTTGACACCGAGTTACACCATATTCTGCTGGACCGAATCGAAAGTAAAAGCATTAGAGGAATAGCAGGCAATCTCTTCAAATCCTACTTGACTAAAACATACCAACAAGTTAAAATCGGAGAAACGCTAAGCGATCCTAGACCGGTAGAATATGGTGTGCCACAGGGTATGGTCTTAGGACCTATCTTATTTACACTTTACATCGATGGCATGTTTTCTCTATTACCAAACGACAGTGCGGTTGTCTATTTGATGATGCGGTAATAATCATTGCTGATCAAAGCTGAAAAAATTACAAGTTTAGTAAAAAAATGGCTAGATTTTAGTTTACTATCCTTAAACATAGAAAAATCCAACTTCATCTGTTATTCTATGACAAATGCAAACTCTCCCCAGGTGGCACCAATTAAAGTGCATGAATCTGATTGTAATAGCTATAAAAGTTGTGACTGCAACTTTATACTAAACCCGGTTACTAAAATTAAATATCTTGTGAATCTCATATAGACTATGTGTATAGTAAAGTAAGAAAGCTCTTGTACAAATTTTACATTTTGCGTCAAAGTTGGTGTGTTAGAAGTCAATAAATTGTATATAAAAACAATAGTAAGTCTACTTTGTAATAATAAAATTGAAAAAAATACAGCAAGACATGAAAGTAATACAAGATTTGCAGCACAACAGCTTCTGATTACACCAAACGTTAATTTTACTGCAGTTCAAATAAGTTGAATTTTCACAGCACCTAAGATATACAATGCCCTACCTATAGAATATCGAAACAAATTTTATAATAAAATTAAAAAAATGTTAAATTTGTGGCTGTTGAATCTAAATGTAGACATTTTGCAAATACAAGTGTAGTGTACTTAAAAATTTAGATAGTGTAACTAAGGTTCACCTTAAAGCTAAAAAACAATTTGGTTGTAAGTACAAGTGAATAGGTGCACGCACAAATTTCATTAATTCATTGTGCGCCTAATCTTATAATCTAATCTAATACTTATTTATTTATTTATTATTATTATTATTAACATCGGTTGGTAAGGGGATGGTGACATACGTAAATACAATAACTTCCCAAGCAACATTTCTGGCAACATAAACCATGCATTTAGTAAAAATGCCCTTGTCTAGTCAATACCTGTTCTCTTAAACCTACTAAATGTCATTAAATATCAAAATGACAATAAAGACACATATTTGTGTCAGAAAACAGAAATATAGAACTAGGAAGTTAAGAGCAGGTCAAAAACTAGAGAATTAGTTTATTTCGTAGGACTTCCGAGTTGAAGACATTATGTAGAAAAAATCACAGGACATGTATTGCACTATACTACTTTAATTATGCCTTTGGTGACAAAGGCAATTTTTGATGTTCAATTGTAGTTAAAATTTCGAAATTTCAACCTTAAATTTGTCATTCATGGTTTAGAAAAATTTTGGGTAAACAGACGGCCATTTTTTTGAAAATTTAACCTCTTTACTGCCCTTAAAATTATGAGATGTTTTTAGGCAACAAGTAATCTCAACTAACGACCTAAGACAGACCTTCGAAGACAAAAATCCTTTTCTTTTAAACATGGAAGAAAGTTAAGTTAAATTGTTGGTTAAACTGTCAAGTGCCTTTGCCCTCCAAGTATAAAAATCCAACTTAACTTAACAAGCGCTGTTCTCACTTACCATTTCTGACCAACACCGTTCTCAAAGGTGTTTTTCTCACGGCCCGTTATTTATTCAAGGGACCGTGGTTGTTCTGACCTCTGAATAGGCAAATTACCTATTTTTGCAGTTAGCCACGTTTTTTACGGTTGACGCGGGGGAGTAAAACAAACCAATTTTTATACTCTAGTTGAAGTTTGTTTTTGAAAAACAATCAATTTCGCCAAGAAAAGGGCACCTTCCGGCCCTAATAGCCTTCAAAAATAATCTAGGTAAGTCGTAGATTACACTGGTGTAGCTAACGTACGGATTCTTGACAAATACCTATCTCATCACTGATGTTTGTTTACCTTTTTGAAACGAATTTAAACCTCCTTCATTTCGTATTTCTTGTGCTTTTAGGTCAGTTCCGAGTGGTAAGAAGGCAGATGGTTGCATCACCCAGATAAACAAAGTAAAGAAGAATCAAAATGTTACCCAATGACTTGGGCACAATCCGTGTATAAAGCACAGGAAATGTCAAACTTAAAGTAAAAATAAGCATATAAGGACAGGCGAGATGTGTGGTGGACAAAGCAAAGAAGAAGTCGAGGACTGTTGACCTCCAAACCAAACTAACAGGTGGGTAATTGTTAACTAACGGCAAAGGTAGAGGCATTTTTTATAATCAATATCATATTATTTGTGATTAACATGCTTCTGTTATTTTTAGGAAATATAAGGAGCCCTTACACAACACAACTACTACACAACTTCAAGAATTATTGATGACTAACCCCTTTTACTTCTATGACAATGAAAGGAACTGGACCGACAATAGTTTCTAGTAAGTATGAACACAAGAAAACTAAGTTTCCTGTTTTCACACGGTTTATAAAAGTGACTATGTATTATTAGGGGAATTTTGGAATGCTTAAAATTTTGACAACTTTGACAGCCGCTGTGGTAATGAGTATTTTTTCATATTGTACTCAAAATGTACCGACAAGTAATCTCAACTAACGACCTAAGACAGACCCTCGAAGACAAAAATCCTTTTCTTTTAAACATGGAAGAAAGTTAAGTTAAATTGTTGGTTAAACTGTCAAGTGCCTTTGCCCTCCAAGTATAAAAATCCAACTTAACTTAACAAGCGCTGTTCTCACTTACCATTTCTGACCAACACCGTTCTCAAAGGTGTTTTTCTCACGGCCCGTTATTTATTCAAGGGACCGTGGTTGTTCTGACCTCTGAATAGGCAAATTGCCTATTTTTGCAGTTAGCCACGTTTTTTACGGTTGACGCGGGGGAGTAAAACAAACCAATTTTTATACTCTAGTTGAAGTTTGTTTTTGAAAAACAATCAATTTCGCCAAGAAAAGTTCTTTCATATATCACACTTTTTGTCAGAACAGAGAACATACTCTATGAAAAAAAAAGAAGGCAATATTTTGTGAAAACAGATAAGTGTTTAACGACCACTACCATGCATCGATTTTACCAGAGTTTCTGGAACACATTAAAAACTGTCACTTGTAAAAAATTTAGAGATGAGGAAAAACACAAAGTTGGGCTTAATTTTATAAAATATGTATTTTGTATGTTCAAACCTGGTAATATTTTATTATTTCTAAAATTAAATGTGCCAAACTTCTCTAAAATTAACCAAAAAAATAATCAGATTGAAATGGATTTGTAGCTTATAGCAGTAGTAGTGGTTAATTACCATAACTACTACAAAGTGTCAAACAAGCGTTCCAAAATTTCCCTATTATGTACTTTCTTTTTGTGCTTTAAGTAGTTGACAGTTTATTTTTCTTTGTTTCAGGCCAGAGAAACCTTTTTGAGCTGCGACCGAGTGGACTATTGGATGAATAATCATAATTAGTTATTAGGTATAAGAAAAAGTATGACTTTGTATAGTTATTTTTGTAATACATTTTGTTTGATATACTAAATATTTAAGTGTATTTTAAAAGCTGACTATAATAAAATGCATCCATTTAAAATAGTCATAATATTACATAATTCAAACTAAATAAAGCACATTGACTATGATTTGTAAAGGATAAACACAAAATGAACAACATATTTTAGTCAAATGTGCTTTAAAATGGCAATGGCTTTTAAAAACTTAATTATTTTTAAATTCGAAGTTATATTTTTAGGAAAATTTGTTTTATTCAGTGTATTTAAACCTCCACAAACTTGTTTCCGTTAATGAACTGCAAAATAATAACCGGTAATTATGCAGTAATTTTTGATTTTTTATGAAAAATTCTTTACTAGGGTCCCTAGTAGTGATGGGCATATCGAAAAAAAATATCGATGTTGAACATCGATATCAACATCGATGGTGAAAAAACATCGAAATAAAAACATCGATGTTTTTGAACATCGATGTTTTTTTTCCTTTTTTTAGAGAGTATTCCGTTGTTTAAAGAAACTGTTTTATTTAACAACTATTGTTAATTTTACACAATACTTATAATGCTGTAACGAGCCCTGTTTTTTACCTTGACCGAGTACTGAGTACTCGGCTAAAGGTAACGGCCGATTACCTAGTACTCGGCTGCCGATTAGTGGAATTGTTGTTTTTTTTTAATAGTCTTAACAGTTATCATATGATCGTAATAGTGGAAATGTTGTTTTTTTAATAGTCTTAAAAGTTATCAAATCATCGTAATAATATTATATTTTATCCATAATATAACAGCGATCGTCCTCCTCCTTTTTTCGAGAATTTATTTTAAAAAATGCCGGTTTTTCATAAAAACAGTAAAATTTTTTTTTTCAAAAATTTTCGCCTGCGGTGTCCTATTGTGTCGAAAGTTACATTAATTTTAGGACTATATTATATATATCATTGGTTCAGATTAGGTCGCGACACCTATTGGTGGCAAAGCCGACCGATATCTCAAAAATAGGCAATTCCTGTTTTTTGAGACGCAGTGGGTCGATAGTATATACACAAACTTCTCAGACATATTATTTCACATAATTTTTTTTGGATCGATGTTCGATGGTCCGATGTTTAAAAAAAGTATCGATGTTTTAATATCGATGATATTTTATAGACATCGATGTTGAAAACATCGATGTTGAACAAAAACCATCGATGTTCTTCTAACATGTGTTTTTTTGATTGTTTTGGGTTGGGTGTTTGTAATTAAAAAAAAAACACAAAAAAATTGAAAAAAAAACCAACCGAACAATTTTTCATCAAAAATCAAAAATGGCAGAAAACCGTATACTGCATAATTACCTAATAACCTTTTGTTTAGTTTGGAAAAGAAAATAGAAATATAATTTGGTGTTGTACAAAGTGTTTCATTATAAATGCCCCCCCCCCTATTATATTTGTTAATATGTGAGCTAGCAAAAAATTTTAAATACAAAAGTTATTTGATAAAGATCTTCAAAAATATTAAAGTCAAATCAGATATTCCGCGCAGATTTCAAGTTATGGTGAAGGTGCCTATCGTTCTATCAGTTCTGTTACTGTTTTACCCAGACAGACAAGGTTAAATTTTGAAATCCGCGCGGAAAAAAATCTTATGGAAGTCAAGCCATAACCATCGCTTTTTGGCTAATTGTCCTAAACCATGGCTGAGTGTCAGAATTTCAGAAGAAGAGCTGTTATAATTTTTCTAACCAAATTTTTGTTTTTACGTTTGAGATATGATATCACGTGGAAGCGGACCTAGATACACACTCCCTAAATCGGTAGACTACGAGAGTAGTTGATGACCCGTCCGATTAAGTTAATAGTGCCTAGGGGACTCAAAAAAGTGACGGTAATTAAACAAGAAGAGAGAGATAAATTTTCGTAAAAATTTGAAAAATGTGTTAGGTCTTTGTTAAAAGACATTTTTTGGAAATATTTCCTGGGAGTTCCAAATATGATAGAAACTTTGACTTGGCCCCTAGTTATCAAATCCTTGGAGATTTATTATGGAAGAAAATTGTAACTTTGGGGTCACACGGCTCCATCCCTATTGTTGCAGCCATTTTATTTTTGGCTTCATGAACAGGTTTGTAAATAAATGTATTTAATCTTTAATTTAAGTGGTTTGAAGAGTTTTAAAATGCATAACGAAGCCTTTTTATGTTTTAACGAGCACTTTTAGAGATATTTTGAGCATTTACAAGATTTTTTTTCAACCTAACCTAAAACATTTATTGAACCCACAAAAAATCCGAATATATAAAAACTGAAACACAATTGAACAGAAAATAAAACGTCCGAAATGAAATATGAACGAAAGTAAAACACCGACAAAATAATGGATACGAATATAATTTTATATAATTTTAATTTAATCGATCCTTAAAAGACACGAATATAATTTAACCGATTATAGTTATCCCGAGCCTTAAAATATCAGAATTACAAAATTATCGAAAATAATTGTCTAGAAACGACAAATATTCGACCTACAAAATGATAGAAAATAATATGCCCGATCCTTAAATGAGCAGAACCACAATCCATCCGAATCGCTATTGAGTATGCGTCAAATTTAAATCTCTAGGGCACCGTAGGTTCTGGATTGCAGAGTTGCCAAGTTTCTCTGTTTGGAAGATGACACGGGGATTTTTTTCATCAAACGATTTTATTTAACTTCACAGTTTCTGGCTGTCTAACTGTCTATCAAATATTGTGATTCATTTTTGTAATGTAGGCCCGATGACAATACAATATTATGAAGAAATTTGGGGGTAGGAGGTGGTTAAAGAATGTAAAGGGTAAAATTAATACAATATGACAACTTACTTCGACTCTTCCTTGCTGCAAGCTTGGCAACGTAGCAATTGAATTCGTGGCTATCGGTTCAAATCATTTTCGGACAGATTAGGGTTCTTGAATTTTGTGGTTCGGCATTATTGTGCTTCTATCAAATTATTTTCGTTAAAAATATTTTCTAACATTTTGTGTTTCTATAAAAATATGTTTCGTTTAAATTTAATTCTATGCATATATTTTCTAGCGATTTGATGTTCCCTTCATTTCATTTTCGAGACAATTTTTTTCGGACCAACTATTTTCTTTTCTTTTAAATTCTGACAAATTATGTTTCTGACAAATTTTGTTTCGGGTTTTTTTATAGGGATCCAACATTTATAAATATTTCATTTTTTAAAAAAATTAAGTTATATAAGAGGCCCCTTCAATTTATAAGAGCGGTATGAGATTTTGCTGGAAAAACTTCCATGGCAAGTGATTTTTGTTTCAAATATGGTCATAATCATTAATTTTGTTTGCTTTATATTTCTTAAGGGGACATTTAACTTTTAGAAATTTAATTACTATGTGTCTGAGTATAATAAAATTTCCCATTTTTTTTTCATTTTTCTTTCTTTAAATCAATTAGTTGATATGAAGACATAAAGACAATCTGTGGGAAAATTGCCTTTTTTAAAACCACAATATGTTCAATACAGGGGAAACTGGCCCTCAACCTCCAAGGAATCAAAAACTTCATGACTAATTTTTTACTTCCAAATGTCCTTCATTTTATTCTCCAAAATGGGAAAATGTCAGGAAATTTCCCAACAATTTGCCCTTCTCAAAGGAGGTCATGGTTAGCTGTGATGGTCAAAATGTACACAATTTAACCAAAATCCCAATGAGCATTTTCAGAAACTTCTGGTGACAGATATTTATATAATTATTATAAAGAGGGTTCCATTGATACCCTAGGGTATTTAGAAGTTTCCTACAAGAATTGAGTTTGTATATTTGTTTTATTAAAGGCTCTAAATTGATGGTACCCTAAAGTAACATAAAACTGGCGTTAACAATATTTCCACGGACATCTTTATAAAAATTAAAGTCATCGGTTCAAATGTTATATAAACTGGTGTTAACAATGTTTCCACCAACATATTTATAAAAATATAAGTCATCAGTGACAAAAGTTATATAAATTGGTGTTTGAAATCTTTCTGTCAACCCACCTATAAAACCGTAAGTAACTATCAATTAAAGATATATAATAGATTGGTTTTTAAAATGTTGCTATCAACCCACTTATAAAACTTAATTAACCTACAACAAATTTATATAAGATAAGATTGAAAATATTTCGAGAGACACTTATAAAAACTTGGGAACTCACACACAATAGTTATATAAATTGGTGTCTGTAATATTCTTATGAAGTCATTCATAAACCTTTTTTGCCCATAAGGTTTTTTCTATAATGTTATTATTAATTTCTTTATACAGTGATTATAATACAACTGTTTTTAGAACAAAAAAAACAATTTTAATTTATTTTGGCAATTATAATAACAAAACAAACAAGATTTTTTAAGGTTAATTTTGTGACATCAAAAGGCGCGTTTTTGCGAAATCAAAAGGAGCGTTTTTGCGACATCAAAAGGCGCGTTTTTGCGAGATACCATACCATTATTATCTTGTTTTAATTACATCAATCTGAGAGAGATAAGAGATCCAAATCTTCTTGAGATAGTTGCCGGTGACAGATATCGGGATCGAATGCATTTTACACCCTATTCCCACCAACGTTTCCGATGCGCAGTCACCCTGACTCAAAAAACTCATCACGTGGTCCGACATGAACTTGTATAGGCAAATCTCGCTTAGACCATGTGATACGTGTTTTGATTTGGGGGACCCACGAATGAGAAACGCATAGATGGGAACCGTGTTTTAGAAAAAGAGAACAATATAGTAACCGTGTTAAGGTCGCAAAAACGCACTGTGAAACGTCGAGCGCATACGCTGATACTGCTGGTCGGCGGCAAATGTGAACACCCCGGAAAATACTCGCCTGTACACCCTTCGACCCCGCAATCTAACTTGAGATAGTTACCTCTGACAGTTATGCGGGCTTGAAGTGTGTGGAGGAGGGTATTTTTCCTGGTATGTGTAGTATGCTGGATCTCTCGAGGAATGCATTTAGGAAAAGAGAACAATGGTAACTATGTTAGGCTCGCAGAAACAGACCATCAGTGTTCAACACTGCGCCATCTGTAGCCCTTTGTTCCAAGTAGCATTTTTTAAAAGGGTTATAAAATAGTGTTGAGGAGGTAAACAGTGGTATAGTTGTATTGTTTTTTTTATAGAATTGTCGGAAATTTTCGCCATTTTGGATTACACAAATAGGTTTTTGGCCTAATGAAAAACGTTATTTATGGGGTTTCAACATGTGTTTCAATCGAAATATTGCTTGTTAGGGTTAAGAACAACATACGAAATTCAATATTTGTCCCAGAAAGAAAAAAACGCGTATGAAAAAAAAACTGATAGTTAAATGAATATTTTTTTTCACGTTTTCTCAAGTATTTTTGGAGCCCATGAAATTTACGTGAGTGTATTCGAAAACTATACAGTAGACACGGGACCGCAGCTGATTTTCAGAATAGGATGACTTGAAAAACAGCTTTTATTTGACTAGTATATAAATATTCATATTCCTGCTTCAGCTTATCTCACTTTCATTTTTATTTATTTTAGAAGATTGCTAAACACCATTTTATAAATTTTTTTATTGTAACAAGAAAAAGAATAATACATAACCAGCAAAGGGAAGAAAGATGGAAAAATCTATATTTCTAAATCCATAAAAACCTTTAATTTGTTATGTAGTGTTGTTAGAACAGTTGTAAAACCTTTTTATAATAATCTCTATACTTGAGGGCTCATAAGGAAGTTTTATAAAATCTATATGTTGTTTTTATATCCATTACTATGTACCATAAATTTTTATAAGCTGGTGTTGAACAGTTGTTTTTCAAGTCTTTTTTACTCATTTAAGAGATATATTAGAGTTATAAAATTATCACCAACACTAAATAATATAACTTTTGGTTATTTTATGAAGGTTTTATATTATTTGCTGTAACTTTTATATAGACAAAAATGCTCATTGGGATTGTTGCTTGGGTTGTTCATTTTATTTTATTGCAAAGATCGACTGTATGCTTTTCCACGAAATAACTCCCATGCTTAACGTTCGTGTGCCATGCCATCTCTTTCATACGCGCCCGAAAATATCTACCTATCTCTGTGTCTGAGTCTTTTTGACCACAACAACGGTTGATAAGGTACTATAACTTTTCTAAAGGTTATAACTAGCAAAATATGGGATTAAAAATGTAAATTATTTGATATAATTTGTCTATGTCAGCGGCGAAATAAGGCTAAAATTAAGCGCTTTTCGTCACTTAGAAAAAGGACCCCAATTTCTTCGCAATTATAATAAACCAGTGTGATTGACTAGCGGATATATAGGAATATACCTAATTACCACTTACAATATCTTGTTAATTTATTGCTTATGTCACTGAACACACTATCGACTGTGTATATATATGCAGACACAATATTGTCACCTTTTTTCTCCTCAATTTTAATATTAAAGCATTTTTGAACTATTTAAATATTAACAAAAAACGGAGCTTACTCGGTCAATATCAAAGAAATATGTAAGGGAAAAATTTTAACATATTCCAAAAATTTAGCAGGAGGGTCTATTACCACCAATATTTGTTTAAAGCATTTAGAAAGTAAATTATATTAAAAAATGTCTACAAAAAATATTGTTAACTATTTATCTATTAAAATAATCCGTTCTGCATTATCTATGGAAAACAATTCACTACAGCTACAACGCAACTATGACGACACTACCACACTCTAAATGCACCTTAAAGTACCTAAAAATATGTAGTAGTTGTTCAACCTTCGCTTCGTGCGCAACTGTCAAAAATAGTACCGACTTTATTAAAGTCAGACGATACCGACTTTATTAAATTCAGGCCATGCCGACTTTATGTACCGATAAGTCCCTAATAACGATTTGCCTAATCCAGCTTAAATGTTAGATTCCGCCGATGTGATGTGTCGTGTGATGTTGAACTGAAAATGGTAACGGACTTTTGTGTTAAAAAAAAAATAGTCAGTTAAATTATTTGTGGATAGCAATAAAAGGTGTACCATGCCGGAAAAATATAGTGTTTGTTCTGAATTATAATGGAAAATACTTCAATAGATGAGGAACTAAAATATAATTGCGTACAAGTATCCAAAGGTATAAATTTATTAAATTATTAAAAAAAGTATCTAAAACTTATCATTTTTAATTTTTTTGCCCAATATTTTGAGTTTGCCCTTTTCGAGCCGTGAGGGCCGTCAGCTCATCGGCACCACTTTCCCTGTCCCCCCAAATCGATTCCCGGTCTTCAGTTCTCTCGGTGGTTTCGGTCAACGTCGAAAAGCCAAGGATAAACCTTTTAAAAGGTCGTGGCGTTTGACGTTTAGCTGTTATTTTTCCTTTCTACTATAATATTTTCACGATGTGCGGTATAATAAAACACAAAATGCAGTTAAACCCACAGTAGGACTGTCAAATTTGGTACCTTCAAAATATAAGAAACAAAAATAAAAAACAAAAATAACAGATTTAGTAGCGATTCTAAGTACAATTGGGCTAAACATGTTATTGGGTTTTTTAATAGTGGAGGCTGCTCGGTACTACCTAGAGACATTTATTTTTTTTGCGTTCACAAAGAAAACTTTTTCTTTTTAAATTCAAAGCACACTTGTTTAAAAGTGACGTAGACCGAACTTGTGAATCAACGTTTCCGCTACTTTACAAGAATTTTAGCTATACAAGATTTTGTTCCAACTACTTAAAATTTAAAATACCAATTTGTTTCATTAGACTCATTGCACAAATTAAATTGACCAGCTCTAAATACTTAAAATTAAATTTCAATAACATTGCGTACTTTGTCGATTTTGAGGAAATATGTCAAATATGTAATTTACATGTTAACCAAACAATGAATCACCTATTCTTTTAATGCTATCCTTTAAGACGTACTGGAATTGTAGACAAACGGTTATTAAGTGATACAGATAATTTTATTTCGATATTAAATAGACCTAGTACTGATCAATGTAAAAATATCGATTCAATTATTTTTGGCATAATGAAATTGAAAGCATTCATTGACAAATAATAAATATATTATAATAAGACTATTTATTTAAGTAGGCAAGAACGGAAATTGAAATGGTGGTAGAAGGACGAGCGTAGGGCTTTTAAT
The DNA here is from genome assembly GCA_963921995.1 of Oxystoma pomonae. Taxonomy (NCBI): domain Eukaryota; kingdom Metazoa; phylum Arthropoda; class Insecta; order Coleoptera; family Brentidae; genus Oxystoma; species Oxystoma pomonae. Next base: position 29,133,037 of record OY998169.1, read on the forward strand.
AAGAAATTATTATATAGGATTTTAAAATGCTTTTTACAGCATTTAATTGCCCTTTTCTCTATTGCCGTTTTTTTTTTATTTTTCATTGTTAACTCATTTACTTATAACGTTTATCTGTTACAAATCATTATTTACTTTATCACAGTTTGTACTTGGTGTTTTTCTGTTTTGAAGAAGATTTTAGTGTGTGAGAAGAAAAAAAAAGGTTTATTTTTTATCTTAAAAATTGGATGGGACCAAACCCTTTGTTGAGTGAAATGTTTTTTTTTTTACAGTTTGTTACACTATTGGTTATTGTAAAAATTTCTATAGAGCAAATAAATTAATAATTATAAAAAAATAAATATCCACCGATCATTGCACCTTTTTGAAGAATTTAAGCATTTTATTGGAGTACATACCTTTATCTCTTGAGGAAAATAATAAATAGCCTGCATCCAATGGTCTCTCCACGGAATTTTCACTTTTGGATCATTCTTCGTTAAAGGATGCGCCCAACGGGGTGCACAACTCAGAATATGGGTCCCATTTATGTCCATTTTTAGATTCCACCACATGAAAACCATCTGGGCGATGGCATCACGGTCCGATTTCAGGGAACTGATTGTAGAACGTTGAAACAAAATTGGTGTTCTGCCTGACCTAAATAGTAATCGGATAAGCAGATGGTTTTTTTTCGTATTTTACTAGAATATTTTTATAAAAATATTTTATTATTTATAAAGTTGAAATTATACCCATTTTTCACGACGTCATACTGAAGGCGAAAAACTTTCTCTAATATTTATTTTGACAACAAACTGACAACTTTGTGTTATTGATTGTAAGTGACGAAAAAAGAATTAACAATGATCACCAATTTTTCCTAAAAATAAGTCGTCACCGCTGTTTGAAATATATTAATAAAGATAAACAAAAATGACGTCATTACAAATATGTAAAATTTCGACCACACCACAACCTCTTTTTAAATAGAATTTATTCAAAAATAAAATCATAAAAAAGACAAAAAAAAATGTTAAATTGAGAAAACTATCATTTATATCATTCATAATCCACGCGTCGTTTGATATTAATCTTAGTTTAAATAAATAGTATTAGTGCATGGGCTAAGTGGGAAAAAGCGGCGTTTTGTGATAAAAGCAATAAACTTTGCACAGTTGTTCTTCAGACCAAAACAATCAATTTGACCCGCAGCTCTTCTCCCAAAACCTGTGCAGGCGCAGTGGGGAGGGGGGGGGGGTAAAACTGGAAGGGTTTATATTTTTTTAAAATTTATTTTGTTGCATATAATCATCATTGATATCAATTTATAGGTTCACCTCCATTCGTTTTAAGGTGCCCCTAAGGGGTTAAGGGGGTGTTAAAGCTCCTATTTGGGCATTTTAATAATAAAAGTGTAGGATTTAATATAATATAATTATATATCACTTAATTTTTGATCAAAAATGTTAATATTGTTGGATAGGAGAAAAGGGAGGTGGTAAAAATTGAAAGAGCATATATTTAAAAAAAAATAGTTTGCTGGATATTATCGACATGGGTATATGCTACCCAGCAATTTGGCAGATTATCTCTGAAATACAGAAAACAAAAATGATTTATTTCATTACTTGGGGACAACTGTTTTAAGTGGATTGCTATAGTTGCAAGTTGTAACCAATATTGAAAACATTATGACGTCTAAAGATAAAAATTTAACGGACCTAAACCAAATGGACTGCACAAATTAAGGGGAGGTTGATGGCCGTATTTTTTATACGTCCATTAAGTTGGGGGGACCATCATAGAGGGTCACAAAAATACCAATGGCATAATTTGTAGCTAATTTGTTACCAAAGAATAAAATTTGTAGCTGCAGCCGTTACCAAAAAAATGGTACCCCTCTAACTGCCGTATGGGTAACAGTAGGACAATAAGTCATACACCATAATTTGTAGCTCGAAGGGTACATCTGCACTCAAAAATTAAAATGGCAAAAAATAACATAGATTTTTTTTCCGAAAGAGTTATTTAGAAAACTAATTCCTGTTTTATGGGTGACCCAAATAAAGGGTCACAAAAATACTTAAACCATAATTTGTAGCTTCTTTGTTGCTAATTTGTTACAGAAGAATAAAATTTGTAGCGGCAGCCGTTACCGAGAAAACTGAGACCCCTCTAACTTAACCGTTAAGCTAGGGGGACCAACCCATAGCTGCAGTTTGGGTAACAGTAGAACAATAAGTCATACACCATAATTTGTAGCTCGAAGGGTACATCTGCATTCAAAAATAAAAGTGGCAAAAAATAACAGAGATTTGTTTTTATTTCCAAAAGAGTTATTTACGAAACTAATTCCTGTTTTATGGGTGACTAAAATAAAGGGCCAAAAAAATAATTATGCCATAATTTTTAGCTAATTAGTTGCTAATTTGTTACCAAAGAATAATATTTTTAGCGGCAGCGGTTACCTGAAGAAAACTGAGACCCCTCTAAATTAACGATTAAGCTAGGGAAACCACCCCATAACTGACGTTTAGGTAACAGTTGGACAATAAGTCATACACCATAATTTGTAGCTCGAATCGTATATCTGCACTGAAAAATAAAAATTATTTTGAAAAAACTCATTTACGTATCTGAAGTCCGTTTTATACGTTTAAATGATACATCAGCATGTTGCAAACACTTTACTTGAATTTTTTACCGCCAATTTAAAAGTTTAAAAATCATTATTTTTATAAGAAAAAATATTTTTTTTTTACGGAAAATTAACCCACTAAGCAAAAACCTGGTACAGTTACCTCATTGTATTTTTGTAACCTGTTATGTAACGCAACTTGTAACCTTAACGACGATATTACATTGCCAGTATGTGACTTGCATGTAACATTTAATGTTACATGGCTAGGTAATTTTTTTTTAATTTACCTCTAGCTAGGTAAATATTGGGTCAAACAACATAAAAAATATATTTTTGTGCTTTAAAATATTTGATCTTCGCGGTTACATCTCAAACAATTAAAACAAATAATACAAAAGAAAAAAAAAATGTGAGCCGACGGGATCCGAACTCTTAATTTAAAGGTGATACACGAAGGTTTCAGAGCCTTAGACCACTAGACCATCTCGGTTTTGTTGAGAACTGTCACCAATTCTCGGTATATTAATGCAGTGATGTCATTGGTTTGATTTTTACAGAAAATAGGGAGTTGGTTTTTTTAATATTAATTTAGTGAATTATTTTTAATTAATAAAATACATATAAAAATATTTTAGTTGCAATAAAAAAAATTATATACAAATATTGAATCACAATTAATTGAATCATAATTTGGCGAAATTAAAAAAAACTGAAAATATATAATAATTTCCTCAAACCGTAAAAAAATCAAATCCTAAAATGATCGTGCGTTAATTACTGCGAATACATATAAATTTATACTTATAGGTATATCTTCCCTTTTGTGGGAAGAAGTAAAAACAGTAAACTTTTTGATATCATTCCTTACTTTTTAAAAAGTTTTCGCCATATTTGGGTTAAATATTTCATTAATTTTGGAATGTTTACATAAAACTTACAACGTAATTCTACTGCTGCTTTCATGTGATCATTAGACTAAACTTGTTTCAACTTTGATGTTTATTAACTTACAATATTCTATTTTGTTTTAAATTTGACATTTAATAAACTTGCAATATTGTGTAATATCATGTAACTGTAAAGAAGCAAATTTGTTTCGAGAGTGACATTTATTAAACTTCAAATAATGTTATTGTTTAGTTACTTTATCGTTTACATTTCTTGTTAAATCCAAGATTAAATATTAACGTAAAATTATTGCTTCTTTCGTGTATCAGCGATACTTTCACATAGAATGTTAATTTTGAACTTACCATTAAACTTTTTTTTAAACATTTTTCTTCACGTATTCAAAGTTACACCAATTTTACATTTTTTCAACGTTGAAAACCTGTAATGTAACAGACCTTGCTTAGTGGCAAATTGAGATCACCCTATAAATCAAGTCTGTTCAACAGAGACAGATAAATGAAACTTAATAATTTGTAGGTGAGCAGTTATCTGCTAAAACAAAAAAAATAATATGGAAAAATGTATATTGCTAACCTTTTTGAAAAAAGCCTTGTTAGTGTTTAGTTGTTCGACAAGAAAATAATTTTTAGCATATGTCGTTACCAGGATATGGCTGTTTAATAAAGTCACGTGACCTCAAAATCAAAATAGCTTATCAACTAACTGGAAAATCACAACTTTTTATATCTTGTAAGAAGCTAATTTGTTACGTAAGAAAATAATTTGAAGCTGCTTCCATTACTAATATATATCTCATTAAGTAAGTCACGTGACCTAAAAATTGTAATATTTCATGAACCAACTAGAGGGTCACAACCTTTTGTACCTCACCGGAATAAGCTTGGATGGTACTAATTTGTTACGGAAAAAAACTAATTTGTAGCTGCTGCCGTTACCGAGATATGGCTATCTGGGCACTCAACACAAAAAGTAACAACTTTTTATACCTCATTAGAATAAGCTCTAATGGTGCTAATTTGTTACGTTGTAGCAAAATTTCGTTATGGTTAAGCTACTCTTATGCATACGGCAGTTGTTCGCCAGCGAGCATTATAGGTTGGGTAAGGATTTTTGCTAACTGGACGCCACCCTTTTTCTCAGTTCAAGAGCAAGATTCAATAAACTTAAAAAAGGGAAAATTTTATTGATGTTATTAGTTGTTTGTATAAAACTCTCTTGAATTTAAAGAAAGGTAGAGTTGAATAAACCATATTTTATGTACCTAGAAAGAAATAGACGGGGGTATTTTTTTAAACTAATTAGATTTATTCATCAATTCAATCAATTCAATATTTACAACAAATCACAGACATGTAAAATTCCAGATAATTTAAACTTTCCTAATCTAATAAACAAAAGTTTTCTTAAATTTTCAGAGAATAATCGGCCAGTAAAAAATGATGTTTTGGAATTTTATAATAACAACTATAAAAATCAGTTTACTCATCTCTTATCTTTCCATACTGTGTCAGAGGAAGAAGTCAAAAAATTTTCACTGGAAGTTAAATCGCCTGCAACTGGACCTGATAAATTAAATCTTCAAATGATTTTATTATGTTTGCCTCGTATATTACGATTTTTAACAAATATTATCAACTCCTGTTTACTTGAATCAATTTTTCCCGATGATTGGAAGGTTTCAAAAATATTCCCACTGCCAAAAAAAGCACATATTTCAACGGTAAATGAGCTGTCAAATTAAAAAACATCTAGATTTTCACCAGTTATTACCGGAAACGCAGTCAGGTTTTAGGAAAGGGTATAGTTGTGCCACGGCTTTGTTACAAGTTACTGACGACATTTTTCGAGGATTGGATAACGGTGATACAACAGCCTTGGTTCTTCTAGATTTTTCTAAGGCTTTCGATAAGGTGAATCATTCCATTCTTTTTTCCATTACGCATTATCTAGGGTTTTCGGAAAGTGCAACAAATTTAATGAAAATCTATTTAAACCCACGACTCCAATTTGTTCAAACTGATAAAGGAAATTCAACTAAAGAGGTTATCTCTAACGGCGTTCCCCAAGGCTCCATTTTGGGACCTATCTTGTTCAGCATGTATACTTCTTCATTGCCTGATATATTAAAATTCTGTTCTCCTCATCAATATGCAGATGACTCTCAGCTATCTTATACGTTTGATTCAAAAAACTATCAACAAGCTATAGAGAATATTAATCAAGATCTTAAAACTATAGTTGAGTTCTCTGAGGATCACCAACTAGACATAAATGCTGAAAAATCATGCCTTTTATTGTTTGGAAAAAAAGCTAATTCAATCAAGGCCAATTTTAATCAAAAACCAACCATTACATTGTTCAGAGGAGGCTAGAAATTTAGATTTGATTATAGATTCAACTTGGAGATTTAGATCACAAGTATCGAAGTGTATTCAAAGAGCATACATAAATTTAAAAATGTTCTACCCTCACAAAAATCTGTCGGATAAATAAACAAAATTAAAACTTACATAATCTCTTGTTTTAAGTCATTTCAATTTTGCAGATGTTGTGTATGGGCCATGCTTAGATCAGAGGGATAGAAATAGGATTCAGAGGGTTCAAAAATCATGTTTAAGATTTGTTTATAATATTAGGAAATATGAACCCATATCTCATAAACTAAAGGAAGCTAATTGGCTTACAATGGAGAAAAGACGGCATTTACATTTGGTTTCACTTTTTCACTCCATAATATACCACATAAGTCCACCATATTTATTTCAAAAGATTACTTATAGAACTGACGTGCATCATGTAGGCCTTCGTTTTCGAGACCTAATCTCTCCACCACGTCATAAAACAACATTATTAAACTATTATTAAATTTTTAATTAAAATATAAAATAATGCTTCTTCAGTCTATTTAAATATTAAATGCTACAAAAAAAATGTTTACTCCATTTAAAATAATGATCTGTACTCTCATTTTCAATTATTTTAATTTTATTTTTGTTTAATTTGACTAATTTTGATAATTTATTGTTAAATAATCAATTTTTTTCTCTGATTTACCTATCACTACCTAGAATAATGATCTGTCCAGTCATTTTCAGTTATTTTTTTCCTTTTGTTTCATTTTAATTATTTTTTTAATTAATTTAATTTTTAATTATTTTGATAAATTTATTTATTTTATTATGAATAATTATTAGTATTCTTTAAAAATAGTTTTTTTGTGTGTTAACTCTATTGCATTATTGCAAAAAAGACTCAGGGTCAGAGCTTTGATCAATTTTAAATTGTTCTCTGGTCCTTTTTGCCAGCAACTTATGTCTAACTCTGAAAAACTTTGTAATTTTTGCAAATAAATTCTATTCTATTCTATTCATCTTGCCTTTTGGTTTTAACAAAAATGTTTTTTTGTAAAAAAATATGTTCTCTATAAATAAAAATTTTAATTCCCCTTTTTCTTTTTTTTACAAACTGTTAACCTTAGGCAATATAACCATAAAAAAATAATTGAAATATAAGTATCAACAAACAGCAGCAAAAATAATAAGGCAGGTACTTGGGACATCTGAAGCTGACGTGCCGCTAGGAATCTGGTTGGTAGGGGAAAAATCCCATAAGAAATGGAGGATCCGAATGAGAAGGTATTGGAGCAGCATGACTCAGTACAAAGCTCCAAGAAATTTAGGGACATCCTTGTGGGAGCCTAGGTATAAATTAAGAGTCATTAGTATGCGACTATAGAGAAATGTTATAAAACTTACCTCAATTGAGGGAGACAAAATTTTTGAGCAATATATGGAGAAAAATGTGAACAATTGGTTTATGTGACACCTTTTGTTAATATTTTTACATTTCTTAACAAAGAATATTCAAATAATAATATAAAAAATAAAAATTAAATCACTCCATGATTGACGTGCTGTCTTGTCAAAAAAGCACAGATAAAAGACAGGTGACAGTAGTTCACCTGATGATAGTGAAGTATGCCAGCGATAGAACAACGATAGGCTAGAAATTATGGACTGCAATGTTTGACTGTCCGACTACATTGGAAAATCTGAACCGAGAACTAACCAATTTGTGACAGCTTATTTACCCTGGGTAAATAACCCAACTGTTTCATAAACATAAACTAATTTCGTATTTAGGACAAAAACGTTTTAAAGCAATTTTTTTTTTGGTGAGTAAAAAAAAGTGCTACACTACCTCTCTCCAAAAAAAATGAAAAAAATGAAAAGATAAAAAGGGTGTCTTTTAGTTTTTTTATTATATAAAAAAACACAAGAAAAAATTAAAAAAGTGGTATTTCTGTACAGTACTATATCTGCGCGTATCACACGTCCTTACGGAGACACAAACAGGAAGTCACATTCAGTGTAAATCAAAATTGGTAGGGTCTCAGCGTACTGTACTAAATGCCATAAATTCAATAAAAACTCAAAGGTAGTTGATTATTAAAAAAATGAGTCAGGGAAACCTAAAACTAAACCTTAACTAACTACAGACATACATACATACACACACACACAATAGGAAAGTAAAAGGATAGAAAAGAGCTATGTGACTGGCCCCTGCACCACATAGGATCCAGAAGAAGGAAGGTAATAGGCCGGCGAAGAGAATCAACTCCGTTGGAACCGCCTATGCCGCGTACAAGCAAGCGAGGTAACCATCTAAGGTAAATTCCTCGAAGTACTATATACAAAAGAGTGCTCGCATCCAAGAGTCTGTAAAACCCTGATAGAAGTCTGCTACAGCATGTAGTCCAAAACTCAAAAGATGTTGGATGAGTTCGGTAAAGTCGATGTTGCAAAACTCTGAAAAAGTTCTAGAGAATTCTCATGCATCGACTCTACATACTACAACAAAACAATCCAGTCAGCATCACACAGTCTCCCGGGCCGATAAAGAAGAACGTACAGGCACACAAAAAAAAATGGGGAAGGGATAGATGAAAAAAAAAAATTATATACAATACTACTTTTAAACTTAACCCCAAGGTTCGCCTGTGGTAAAAAACGTATCAATAGTTTAGATGGCCAACTCTCAATCTGTTATATGCGAAACAAAATAGATGCAGAGAAATTTAAGCCAAGGTAGGTATATCATATTTACACAAGGTAGGCTAACCTGCTAAGAACTGGTTAGATAATTTCAAGAGACTCGAACCCAACACCCTAAGTTCACCAAAAAATCTTCATTGGCAGGTAACTGCGCAATAAAAAAAGGTAGGTAATTAAATAGAATAGACACTACAGAAGAAAACAATAGAATAGGTAGAAATTATTCCTCTGATTCAGCTGAAGACAATTCATCACCAGAACCATGACATACCTTCAAATCTTTTACATGCCACACTCCGGCATTGGTATTATCTGGGTTTTTAACTGATAGGCTAGAGATAACTTTTTGTGAACAAAAGATAAGTTATGTCTGGGCGCTAGCTTGACCGAGAATCTATTTACAGCGTTGGATAAAATCTTGTTACGCCGCCATACCCTACCAACCTTAAATTGAATGTCACGCTTTCTTAAGTTGTAAACTTTAGCGTTTCTCTCATGGGAAATATGAAGTTTTTGTTTAACCTCAACAAAAATTTCTTTGAGCTCTTCAAAAGATTCAGCATAAGTATTCTTATCTCCAGGAGAAATTTCAATGGTAGGATCATTAGGCATATTTCCAAAATAATTTCCACAAAGAGGTACATGATGACCAAAAACCAAAAAGTCAGGAGGATAACCGGTTACTTGATGTCTAGAAGTGTTATATGCTTGACGGATAGCTGGTAAGTGTACATCCCAATCAGTTGATTTTTAACAAAACACCTTAAAGTATTTCCAATAGTTTGGTTATTCCTTTCAACAGGATTTACTTGTGGAGAATAAACAGCAGTATACCACATCTTAACTTGATACTTCTTACAGATATTTTTAAAAACATGAATAGACAGATTTGGGCCATTATCACATATCAATATTTGTGGAGTACCAAACATAAGAAATATATCTTCTTCAAGAATTTTGGTAATTACAGGAGCTTTTGCTGATCTTAAAGGGTAAAGTAACACAAATTTAGTAAAGAAATCACTCGTATATTATAAACTAAAGGCAACTGTGAAGGGATGAATTTATACACTCTACCATCTTCTACTTTCCATTGTGGATAGTCTGGTGGAGAATTCTGAATATTTTGACGCATAGAAAGGTACCAGTCATCAAGAGATTGGAAATCAACATCAATGATTGAAACCTGAGGTAAAGGGACATTAGACATATTTGAAGGGACTGAAGAGGTAGATGGTAGATTTAAAGAAAAAGATTCATCATACTCTGGGCTGTCAGTTTCAACATGAGGAATACGACTTAGTGCATCATGCAGTACATTGTGAGCTCCTTTTCGGTGGACAAGATTGAATGAAAATTGACGAAGGCGTGTAGACCAACGTGCCAAACGTCCGGTAGGATTCTTTAATGTATTCAGCCAAAGCAAAGAATAGAGGTCTGTAATAAGAGTGAATTTAGTGCCTTCCACATAAGGACGAAAATGTTCTAAAGAAAAAATTACACTTAACAACTCACGTTCGGTCACACTATAGTTTCGTTCAGTTCTATACAAACCCCGTGATGCGTAGGCTATAACCCTGTCGCCATCCAAAACTTAGGTGAGTACACCTCCTAGGCCGCGATCACTAGCATCACACTGGATTGTGCACGGTTTACTGAAATCAGGCTGACATAAGATTGGGGCAGAAACAAATATCTCTTTTATTTTTATGAAGGCTAAGGGGGCTAACAAGAGAAGAAAAATCTTTTATGAAACGTCTGTACCAGCTGCACATGGCGATAAATCGTTTGACTTCGGTGGTATTCTTTGGTCGAGGGTAGTTTACCATGGCTTCGACTTTGGTCGGATCTGTAGATAGAGAATTATGACCTACAACAAAGCCAAGATACTTTAATGACCTTTTAAAACTCACACTTCTCAAAATTAACGGTAAGCTTAGCCTCTTTTAATTTGTCCTTTATAAGCCTTAAGAGATCAATATGTTCAGATAAGGATCCAGAAATAACAATTATATCATCTATATAGCTTAAAGATATTTGGCTCATAATTAGGCCCAAAGATAGAGTCAACTAATCGTTGTTGCATTAGGGCAGACTTGCATAAACCAAAAGGAATCACCTTAAAATGAAAGTGTCCTCTTCCGATAACAGTAAAAGCAGTTTTCTCTTTACTCGAGTCATCTAGAGGGATCTGCCAGAAAGCTTTGCGTAAATCAATAGAAGAGATATATGACGCACCTCGAAGATTATAGATAATGCGGTCAATTCTTTGTATAGGGTATGGGTCATGATTTAAACAGTCGTTCAGTCTCTTTCCATCAAAACAGAACCTGTGCTCCCCATTCTTTTTCTTCATCAAGAGAACAGGCGAGACAAGGACTTTGTGATTCTTCTATAGCGTCTAACTTAAGCATCGAGTCTAACTCATTGTTTAGAATTTTTTGCATGTATGGTGACATGAGATATGGGCGTTTACGAAACGGTTTGGCGTCGCCAGTATCTAAAAACATCTTAATTTTATCAGTTCTACCAATACCATCCACACTATCGATATCCTTAAAGGATTCAACAACAGATAAGGCTAACTCCTTATCACCAGGAGCTAAGTCATCAATACAAAAACAGTAACCAGTAGGAACTTCACTTAGATAGATTTGAAGGAGATACGGTGGGTACATGAACGTTTTTTGATTTGATGAACCAACTATTATTAGAAAAATCCATAACGAGGTCAAACTCACGAGCAAAGTCAATGCTAAAGATGAAACTATGAGTAATTGAAGGTACTACAAAAACTTTAATAATTTTGCAAGTATTCTTTATGGTCAGTCAATACCTTGTACTTCAGTACAAGTGCCATCAGCAGTGCTAATATTTTGTCCACCACAAAGTTGTATTTTTAAATTTAACTGTGATAAGAGTTGTAACCCATTGCCACCTACAACTGAAGAATAGAGATATAAGGTCTGTTGTCTAAAGGTTTATTGAGAAAAAAAGGAAGGACCTCATGCCTTTTTGTTCTTTGATTAGAAAAAAAGGTTTAAATAATACATAATCAATTTTTCCAGTCATGGCTCTCCCTCGAAAAACTAGGTTTTGTTATCTTATCCGAGGTATGGTGTAAAGCTCGATCACAGTAAGATACACCCCTACTTAGTTTTTTTAATAATTAGGGCAGTGGGTTACCTTAACATTGGGTTCCCCACAACGAAAACAGAACATAGACCTGGTTTTAGTGCAAGCATTATAACTGTAACCTGGCTGTCTACAGTTAAAACAAATAGGTCTGGGCTTTTGGTTTTGATTTCCAGATTGTCTAGAAGTGGAGGCATTTGAATGTGAGGTTACATTCCCCGAGGCAGAAACTGCATTGTTATTTGTGGACTGTCTCGGAGTAGGGGTGGAGGTATTAGAGTTAGAGACACTATTCTTAGAACTAGAGGTATTACTTGCATTTACATTAGAAAAGCTTGGTCTAGAGTTAAAAGAATTATGTCTAAAATTAGAACCAGTTGAAATAGAGGAAAGCTAAATGGTAGCTTTTCTTTGGGTCAGATAGGAGGCTTCTTCAAGTTTACGAAAGAGATTGGCTAAATGTTCCACACTAGGTATATCGTGAAGGGCTAATTGTGAGACCTATTCAGGTAATAAATTCCTTTTAATATTTTTAATTTTTGTTACCTCAGCTGGCTTTGAATTTAAACGACTGAATAGGTTTTCCAAAGAAGCAATGAAAATTGTTATTGACTCGTGTTTTTCTTGTTTTCTGGACTTCCCGTCCCAAATTTCATCATCGGCATAAGGTGGTAAGAAATCCTTTTTTAGCCGAGCAATTAAAGCCCTCCAATCTGGGACAGAGTTTTTAATACTACGATACCAACAGAAAGCATCATTAACAAAAAACTCACAACTACACACAACTCACAGTAATTCTTTCTACAAAATAGTATACCCTCTTTGGTTCACCATTAAATTTCACTCCCCAGTCAGATAAAGGAGTACGGTAAGAACATGTAACCGCAGGTGCTGTCACATTTATCACAGGTGCAGAACCTAGAAATTGACAAACAACTCAGATTCATACTGTACAGCACTTGCATAGGATTCGTTTTTAAAATTTATAATTAGGTCCTTAAATTCAGATTCTGTTATTGGAAGTCTTTTAATTCTAGCCTAAACATGACTCAGTCTTGACCTGCAACGTAAAAATAAAGAATCTGAGTCTGAACCTTCAAAATCAGAAATACATTTTCGAAGGTCATCCATGGTTTGGTTAATCTCAGCTTGTTCTTTATCATAATCAAGCTCATATTGGTTTAAATCAACTAAAGATGATTTTGAAGCTTTTTCTTTAGCCATTAAGGCTGAGAATTTTCCTTTTTTCATTTACATTCCGATTAGTCTTGACCTCTCGGATATCAAAATCATAGTTGAGTTGAGTTCGCCAACAGGTAAATGACTTACAGTAAAATGGGATTGTACTGAAGCCATGGTAAAAATGTTTTTTTTTTGCTAAGGGGAAATAACTTTGTTCCTTTTTTTTTAAACTAAAGTCTTTTTTAGGCAAAAATGTTTTTTTATAAATTTATTTGTACTTAATTTCAAGTCAAAACAGAAAGGTAAAACTTGCAGAATGCTTTCCAGTAGTAATCTGTTGTACTTATCCTTGACATACTATTCGAAAAAACAAAATTGTTTTATGTTGTTAGTAGCATAAAATATTACTGAATCTTTCCCTTCTTCAAAAAAGGTAAATATGATAATTTTGTAATTGGTCATATAAATTTATTCAAATAAATAAGTTAAAACTAGTATTGTTTATGTGTCGTTGATCTTATATATGGTAAACAAGAAGGAAAAAGATATATTTCTTTTATTTTTGTCTTGCATCAAAATTTTTTAAAAAAATTGGAGAAACCAGTTTATTTTTTTATGACCAAATTGTAGGGCTTATCAACTCTGTGAGTTATACCGTTAATATAGGTAATTGTACTCTGACTAATTTAGTTGTTGAGAGGTAGCATAGAACCTATTAAAAAAATATTTTAAAACAAAAATATATTTAAAAAAAAATATTGTGCAATAGTTCTCATTAACATTTTTGATGTTTGTTCTTTCAAGGTCCATAATTTAAAAGACGTTATTGGGCGCTATTTTATAATGTAGCAAACTTTCGTTATGGTTAAGCTACTCTTATGAATAAGGCAGCTGTTCGCCAGTGAGCATTATAGGTTGGGTAAGGATTTTTGCTAACTGGACGCCACCCTTTTTCTTAGTTCAAGAGCAAGATTCAATAACCTTAAAAAAGGGAAAAACTTATTGATGTTATTAGAGTTAAATAAACAATATTTTATTTACCTAGAAAGAAATAGACGGGGGTTATTTTTTTAAACTAAATAGATTTATTCATCTTGCTTTTTGGTTTTAACAAAAATGTTCTTTTCTAAAAAAATATGTTCTCTATAAATAAAAATTTTAATTCTCCTTTTTCTTTTTTTTACAAACTGTTAACCTTAGGGCAATATAACCATATGAAAAAACCCTGCAGGTGTATGGCCATATATGAGCGCTTAAAAAAAAATAATTGAAATATAAGGATCAATTCACTATTTTGTTGCCATAAAGTTGTACAAATAGGTAATTAAATGTTTTCAAGGAAATTGGGGAAAAAAAAGAGAAACTATTGCAGAAAATAATTTAAATGTCATAATTGGAGTAGGCTCGCCTGAATCCAGCATCCAACAAACAGCATCAATCCAGCAGCAGCCATTTGATGTGGCAAAAATAATAGGGCAGGTATACTTAGGACATCTGGAGCTGACGTGCCGCTGGAGGATCCAAATGAGAAGGTATTGGAGAGCTCTTTAGAGCAAGGTTATAAAACTTACCTCAATTGACGGAGACAAAACTGTATCTCGATAAATCTATATCAATCATATCAATTTTTGATCAATATATGGAGAAAAATGTGAAAAATTGGTTTATGTGACACCATTTGTTAATATTTTTACATTTCTTAACATAGAATATTGAAATAAAAATTATTTAAAAAAAAATAAAATTAAATCACTCCCTGATTGGCTTGTCAAAAAAGCGCAGATGAAAGACAGGTGACAGTAGATCACCTGATGATAGCGATAGAACAACGATAGGCCAGAAATTATGGACTGCAATAGATCAATGTTTGACTGTCCGACTACATTGGAAAATCTGAAACTAGAACTAACCAATTTGTGAAAACTTATTTACCCTGGGTAAATAACCCAACTTTTTCATAAACATAAACTAATTTCGTATTTAGGACAAAAACGTTTTGAAGCAATTTTTTTTTTACTGATATATGTCTTTTTAAGTAAGTCAAGTGACCCAAAAATTGAAATATTTCATGAACCAACTAGACGGTCACAACCTCATCAGAATAAGCTTGGTTTATACTAATTTGTTACGAAAGAAAATAATTTGTAGCTGCTGCCGTTACCGAAATATGGCTATCTGGGCACTCGACACAACACAAATTTTAATTAATTAATAATTTTAATACACTTCATAAATAAAAACACCTTTTAAATAAATACAAAATTAATCCTTATTTTATTATTACCCATCTAAATCGTTGTGTGACATCAAGTATTAATTGGAAAAATTAATTATCAAGGGTAAGTTTTAATTAAAGTGACATATAACCCCAATTTTAATTTGTTCTACAGAGTGTTTACTATTTAAACCCCGCGTGTTTAAATTTTTTAATTTTCTTTTCTTCTAAATTGAAAATTTCTTCTTAAATCCAACAAAAGATGGTTTTAAGATGATTATTCAATACACAAATTTATTAAAATTCTTTTTATAAATCAAACTATGTCCAAAACTCAAGGTTTGGTTTAAAATTACCCTTTGATTATTAAAAGCCCAAATAGCAGCTTTTACCACCTCACATATTACCTTAAAATGAATGAAGGTTGTTATTTTCGGTTTAGTCATCTTTGAAAAACTGTAAAATAATAACGATATCAATAATATCCAGCGAACTATATTTTTTTTAAATATATGCTCCTTTAACTTTTACCTCCTCCCTTTCCACCTACCCAATAGGATGAAGATTTCTGATAAAAAATTAAGTGATATAAGTTAAAATATTAAAATTATTAACAATTCTATGCAAATTTTATTTTTTTTTAATTAAATCCTACACTTTTATTATTAAAAAGCCCAAATAGGAGCTTTACCACCCCCTTAACCCCTTAGGGGCACCTTAAAACGAATGGAGGTGGTAATTTTCGGTTTGGCCATCATCGAAAACCCATAGATTGATATCAATGATGATGATGTCATTCCATATGTCAAAATTTTATATCAACTTTCTTATATTAAATGGAACACCCTGTATATTTTTTAAAACTTCGCTAGATCTTTTCTTCCTGATTCCAAAAATATACCATATGTTGTCCTAAACGGTTATTGAATAAATTTAGAAAAACGTAGCCATAAGAGCAATATATGTTTGAAATTAACTCTGTGTTTCGGATTTCCATTGTCTATATTTTATTTATACAGGACGTTTCGATCAGTACAATCTCTGATCGTCTTCAGGTGCAAACTACAATCTATTCCTAAGGCTACGTACTTATATACTATGGGAAATCACTGAACCGTGAAGTTTAAGAAGTTGGCTCCGCCCAAGGAGGGGCTTCCAAATATTTGGAATTTCAACACTTGGCTTACTGAAAACGCCCTGATTCTGCCCAATAAAGGCAGCTTCAATGAATTTTTGTTTCTTCCAGTGTGACTCACTGTGCAAAACCTTTGCTTCTGCCCACTTCATTCGGTGTTGTTTTGACCATGCGTGTTCGGCGATTCCTGATTTCGTTGTTTCACCTCATTGGGTATTCGTCTGATGTTCTTTAAGCCTAACAGGTAGTGGTTTTTTTATTTCACCTATGTATGATTCACCACACTCACAAGAAACTTGGTAAATGCATTCCTTATTTTGTTTGTTCTCCGGTTTTGTTTTAGTAAGAAGGCTTCGAATTGTATTATTAGATTTAATATCTGTTTTAATATTAAAGTTTTTCGCTACTCTTCGAATTTTCTCTGATACTCCTTTAATGTATGGAATTGTAAGGAATGCATTTGCCTGGTTTTAGTCTTATAATATCTGTCCTGTTCGCTGAAATTGAGAAATAGAATCTGTTATAAGTTTAAAGCTGTAACCATTTTGCTGCAGATCCTTCTTAATGTTTCTTATTTCGATTTCGAAGTCATGAGAATTGTTACAAATTTGAATGGCTCTATTATATAAAGTTCTCATTATACCTCGTTTGGTTGTAGCAGAATGATTTGAACCTTGATTTAAATATTGTCCTGTGTGAGTGGGTTTACGATAGACTGATGTCGCTTTCTACTCGTTTGACAAGTACAACAACAAGAAAAGGAATTTGACAATTTCGCTCCATTGTGAATTATATTATTCCATACGGATCAATAGTAAAAATACCTAGTTTTTAAAATATGCTTCTGGTTTGGCGGAATACCCTATAATGTATTGCGATAAGCTCTAGTTTTTATTTAAATAATATTTGAAGTTAAGATTTTTTATATTTCATGCAAAACAAAATCCATCAAAATAAAATAAAAATCTACAGGGTACTGATATTATTGACTTTTTAAAAAAAAAAAATTTTAATGCATTTTATCAGTATAGAAAGCGGCAACTTTCAGCCAAGTATCTTCATGTTTTATAGACAAAAGAATATCCAGGGCATTGAGAAATCGTGTGGCACAGCAATGTTTTTTTACTTTATTAGGGACTTATCGGTTCAGTAGGGACTTATCACTACATAAGGTTGGCATAGCCTGACTTTAATAATGCCGGCACTATTTTTGACAGTTCCGCACAAAAGGACATCTGAAATTGCTGTCATGCCTGTCATCGTAAAATATTGTGAAAGTAATGTCGACTTTCATAAAGAATGGCATTAACTTTAATTATGTCGACTTTATGTGGCACAATTTAAGTATGTCTAGATGAAAACAAAAGTAGTGCTTATTTAACCTTCGTGCAAAACTATCAAAAATAGTGCCGAATTTATTAAAGTCAGGACTTACACCGATAAGTCCCTATTAAGTCGTCATAGCCTGACTTTAATAAAGTCGGCACTATATTTAGCGGTTCCGCACCAAGAGTAAACCACTAATACATAATTTTAGGCACTTTACCTATCTGCAATGAAATTAATGGAACAAATCCTTACATTTCTGGTGTCCTCCCGTGCCCTTTTAATACTTTTATAACACTTCTAGCTATCCCTCTCCCCCCACCATGCTGCATTACTTAATTTAGTTAGTTACCTAAAATTCTTGCTACTATTTCTAACATTCTTATCATCTAAACAAGTAATTTAAGATAATGCCGTCCTTTATTAGGGAATTATTGAAATACGGACACACTGGATAGTACCTACTTAGCGCCGACGTTAACACTAATAAGGCTGTGTCTGGCCCTAAAATGTGCAAATTATAGAATTATTGAACGCGCCTCTAGCGAAACGGTAGCGACACGACTTTATTTCTAACCTATAAATATATGCTGCCTGTTTTCGAAATTCTGTTTTTTCATATTTTCATATTTAAAAGTGTTTTTGAGTAATTGAAAAGCATGGAAAATGTGTTGGAAGGAATGCTGGTCTTTTTGATATTAAATAATATTTTGAAAAACTAAAACGCAAGAGTGTGAAGGGATTTTGTTAAACTACTTCTCGTAGCAAACATATATTGTCTTCACCGGTAAAACGAAGTCTGTGAGCTTTGCTTTTTTCATTTTCCTCTGTCATATCACTCGATTTCATAAAAAATAAGTATTTTGTGGCCATTTTTTGCTTTTTTGGCCGTCACAACAATAAACATTCCCGAAAGTAGGGTTAAGGTAAAAAAAGGCAAATAGTTGTCAAAAACGTCAAATACGGCCAGACACAGCAAAAATACGGCCCAGTATAATTCCTCCACAAATAAGGGCAAGCCCTAACTTTATTAGTGTCGGCACTAAATGTGGTTGTTCTTGCGCATGACTATATCAACAGCGTCAAAATAGTGCCTGGCCTGATTAGTTCCGGGCCCTAACCTTAGCACAAACATTATAGAAGTTGACATTATTTTGACAGCATCGCTCCCAAAAATAATCTGGCCGGATAGCCTGAACGTAGGTTTCGGATACGCCTGGCAACTAAAAAGAGCGCCGTCTAACTTCAATTTTGTCATAATAAATTAGTCCTGATAAGAGTAACTGTGTTTTTTCTTCATCGATTAATTAGCATTTAAACGTGAAAAATTAAGTGAAACTTTCCTGAAAAATGCAAGGATTTGTTCAAGTCATTTCAGAACAGATCGGTAAAATTCCTAAAAATATGTAGTAGTTGTTTAACCTTCGTGCGGAAATTTCAGAAATAGTGCAGACTTTAATAAAGCCAGACTATGCCAAGTTTATTGTACCGATAAGTCCCTTTGCCTTTTATAGCATAGAGTTGGGTTGAATCGATACCTTAAAAATACTACCTTAACGCTTTCCTACACTAACCAATGTTCTCTATTGATAATATAACTGATAACAAAATAGTGCGAAATTGTTTTTAAATCTTTTTCATAGGGTAAAGATTTTTTTTTGCGTTATCTTATAAAGCGTAAAAAAACATGGTTTTGATTTTAAAGAGCTGTATATTTCTTTTTAATGGCAAGCTCTCGCGATTTGTTTAGCGGAGGCATGCATTTAAAAAAGAATAACTAAATATATTTTTTAGAAAAAAATGAAATGTCTTGTAATAGTTAAAAAAGACATTAAAATGAAGTTAAACAATTTTTTAGAACTACTCATGTAAGATATAAAGGTTGTTTTATTCCATACATCGGCAGGTGTGTCTAAAAACACCCAGTTGATTATTATCGCATATTCGCATGGCGACCTAAGTGGAAGGTAAAATCGGAGATTTTGGTCTATTTTTGCTCAAATAAAGTACAATTGGCGCCACGTAAAATCGTACAGGAGAATTTAGCTGTAGGTCTGAAAGTATAACGCAAAGCTAACGTGGGATTTTTGGGATCTATGGATTTGGTCAATTTTTTTTCATATGTCATAATAAATTTAATTCCTTACAGCCTTTAAATCGGACCAAATCTTGCACGTAGTAGTAGTAAATATGATTTATTGTCCAAAGATACAAAAAAATCCTTATTAACAAAGCAAATACCTTAAAAATAAATAAATAAATTTTGTAGGATCATCAGTAAATTTCGTAGGGTAGGTAAATCTAAGCATTACGAGATATTTTGATATGGGATGTACTAAAATCAGCAAAATATGAAATTTACACCACCATCTCGAATATCAATGAAAAAAAGCGACTTAACATAAGCTACATTTAAAAATACAGGGTCAAAAAAGTTGGAAATACCTAAAGGCCTGAGATTAAAATCAAAATAAAAGCTTAAAATTATAATGAAAATAAATACAGAAATAAAATAAACATAAAAATATAACAAATATAGGACTAGAAAAAACAAAAACAGTATTATTACAGTATTACAGTTTATGAGGTATTCACGATTTTTATTCGTTTTTAATTTTTTCGCACCTTATCAATTAGTTATTTTTAACCCTCTGTAAAGTTTTAGACATGGAAGTAGAAAAATAGTTTCTATTAAGTAGGTCACTATTTTTTTTATGTTAAGACAAAGCTGACCATCTTCTTCAAATCGACAAAAAAGGCAAACCAGAAGTCCGCGGAAATAATAATAAGCTGTTGGGTCCTGTACTACCATATTTTAAGATATTCCCCTGTAACAATATTTTGAAAGCTGCGATAACCTTTAAACATTTGTGACTGACGTAAAATATGCTGACTTGTCAATATTTTGACATAATCGCCTTTTTCACAATAATATGTTATATCACATGCATTGTATGAATATTGTATTATGTGTTAAATTGTGAAATAAAGACATCAATTATTATTATTTAACCTGCGACATTTTTATTCATTTTTAAAATATGTTAACAAATTGTAAAAACATAATATAAAATTAAAAATATTAACAGTAAAAAAAAATGTCAAAAATAAAGAAACTTTTAAATAAATTCAAATTTATTATTTAAAGCTTTAATCAATCCTCAAGGTCTGTATCCCTCGTACAGCCTCAGGTCCCCAAGACCGCAGCAGCATTTCCTCTCTGTATTGCCAGGCTGATCCTCTGGGTGAAGAAGCTTTTAAAAAGTTTATTTTTAATTTTTAAAGAGCTGTCGTTAACAAACCTTTTTGCTTCCTCACCCCAAGGACCATGTGTTTCTATAGAGAAAGGTACAAAGATATAGCGGCCAACCAGCTCTTCATATTTCTTTAATTTCTTCTCTTCTTTCGCTTCTTTAGATGTTTTATTTATATATCATGTAGCTAAGGTGTGTCTACACGTTGCGTCCCACAATAAACTCTTTCCTACTCTCCAGGGGACCAGATACCAGGTGCAGATACCAAGAGACTCCAGTTCAGAGGAAACTTCATTGTTTGCCGTGCGGGAAGACGCATTTCCAGCACCTATAACCTTGTGACGTCGAATAATGGCATTGTTGATTTATTATTATTATTATTATTATTATTTTCAGTTCACACACCTTTCGGTGGAAGAGAAAGCTATGATTCGTCGGTCCGATTTATCCACATTTACAACTTTTTTTATAACTTTTTACATCTAGTAGGCTTTGCGTTTTAAAGCTTTTTTGACGTTTAGTACGTACCGACTTTAAAGAAATTACAAAAAAGTGGCAACACCGCATGAATTTGTTTTCGCCACGCCTGCCCTTGCTAGAGGCGGTTTTCAACGATTCAAATTTAACGCCGGGTTTAGTAAAGGCGAAATTAAGCAAGCAAGCAAGCAAATTTCATATGGAAATATATCAAGCGAAGTGACATGATATTTTCGAGCCTAAACGATTGTGTGCATTCCCATATGATGAACTTTTCCGAATTGATTGCTTGCTTATTAGGGACTTATTGGGCGTACATTTTCGCGTTCCCTTATTAAGAAAAATTGACATTTGATATATGAGCATGCGCGTGACCTGCGTTTTTATTAAGGGAACCGTAACAAAATACGGTGTTCCCTTAATTCGGTACAGTTTCCGTACGTCCCTTATCTTTAAACATAACCTCAATTAGCATAGATAATAGTGATGGTTGGTTTGTTTTTAGACACGTATTTTTAATATTCTTTGCATTTTTAGTTTTTTGTTTATAAACAAAAACAGTCTTATGGATTTTTAAAATTTATGTGAAAAAATTAATAAATTGGGGAAACCTCCAAGGCTGAGGTTCAGCTACACTGAGGATATAAATCTTTTGCAAGAGTTTATCAGGGAAAAAAATAAATTTTAGGTTAGGAATAAGGAAAAGTAATGCGACTTCCAATAATACTTTTTTTTAAAGTATGGTTAAGGTTAAACCTAAATAAAATACAGTTTTCCCTTATCATGGTAAAACCTTATAGAGTAACGCCCAATAAGTCCCTATTAACAATCATATATCCGTCTTAAAGCTTGCGCGAAAAAAAGGCTTATGGAAGTCCGGCGTTACAAAAGGTACATTTCTGCGAGCTTAACATAGTTCCTATTGTTCTCCTTTTCTAAATGCATTTGTCTGAGAGATCCAGCATACCAGGGAAATACCCGTCTGTACACGCTTCGACCTCGCAATCTTAATATCTTCTTGAGATAGTTACCTCTGACAATTATGCGGGGTTGGTGATCAGATTTCATGTCTATTTGTTGGCAAAGGCATGCTTTAAATGCTGTGCAGTTGAAAATTTGAGTCATGTAATTCTTAAGACGTTCTGAATGCTGCTGAAATAAGCCACTGTCAATTGACGTTACACGCAAAACAATAGGGCTGTCTAACAAATTGTTAAAGTCAGCCATTAATCATGTGATGGCCCTTTAAAAATGGTGGCTGTAGGGTAAACAAAGCGATTTTTCATAAGACGTAATGGTAATAAAAATGAAAATTTTGGAAAAAGATTCAGATTAAACAAAGTGAATATTTAAAGAGTAATCCTTTCTGAATCGGGGAGAAACGAGCATTTTGCCGAAATGTTATAAATAAACTCAAAATTCGCAGTTAAAAGAGGCAATGTCATGTACTATTTTCTCTCTTGCACTTGCACAGTTTGGATAGGCATTGTCTTTCTCAGTTCAGTCTGAAGATCGGGCCAGATTGGCTTTAAGAGAGACAGTTGCGCTATCTGATTTGAGAAGGATGACGCTATTCTACGTTTAATTACGAATTTTATGTTTATTATTAAAATTTCGGCAAGATTCTGGTTTTTCCCCGATTCAGAAAGGATTACTCCATAAAAAAATAACTTCGCTTAATCTGCGTCTTTTTCCACTTTGCCAAAATTTTGATTTAAGTTATCATTACGTCTTATGGAAAAACGGTTTGTTTACCCTACAGCGACCATATTATTTTTTTTTAGAATGCCCTATTGAACATCGGGTCACGTGGTACATCGAAAGTTTTTTTGGGTCAACCAACCAAAAGTCTAAGCTATGGTTTGGTTTTACAACACATTTGACATCTGAAAATACTTTGACATTTTCAGTTTTAATATTCAGATATCAAAATGTGTTGTCATAACAAACCATAGCTATAGCTTAGACTTTTGGTTGGTTAGCTCAAAAAAAACGTTCGATGTACCACGTGACTCTTTTGCGTCAAGTAGGCCATGCACACGTCGTTCAGTTAGATTGGTTGGAAATCTATCCGATTTCGGTCAAAATTGGTATACAAGGGTTTCTGGGGTCGAGTATTACGAATTTTTGATCAGATAACCAAAATTATGAAGGTAACGTCTCATTATCTTCTATTTCTTTCAAAATTGATACAATAAAAATTTAACACGTCGTTTAGCAGGGAATTTATTTCTTTCTGCCTTAAGTGGCTACTGAGTTAGAATAAAATTTGTTTAAAAAAATTTCAATTAATTTATTTTTTTTTTTGGTTTCGTTGGCGGTTTCGGTATTTTTCTGATGTCTAAAAAAGTGGTTAAACAATTAAATTCTATACATTTTAGTGCAAGTAGGTTTTTTTGCAACAAACCATTATAACTGAAATAAGCAGTTGCGGAAAATTTTAGAGAGCAAATACATACACCAGAATTTAAATAATTTAAAGAAGTGTTGGTTTTGAATAGGTTTTATAACTGCCACCACCGGCAGCTGCAGTGCAGCCCCTCCCCTAATTTGCAGTTTCCATTCTATTTATTTTATAGCGCGTCAACTAGATGGTATTCCCCCTCCAACCTTCCGGGAGTTGTCAACTTCATAATTTTTAAAATCTTATCGAAAATTAGTTTGTAATCCTTTACCCCAAAAACCGCTTATTTGTACCAATTTTGAACAAAATAGCAGAAAATGCGATGTTACTCCCCCCCTGCGATGGACTGTCAACTTTATGGAAATCTGATCTAAAACTCGTAATCCTCGACCTCAAAAACCTCTGTATACCAATTTTGACCGAAATCGTATATATTTAGATGATATTCCTCCCCCCTCTGGGGTAAGCTGTCAATTTTTTTAAAATCTGATCAAAAATTCGTAATCCTCGACCCCAAAAACCCCTGTATACCAAACCCCCCCCCTGAGGCGAGCTACCAACTTATTGAAAATCTGATCGAAAATTTGTAATCCTCGACCGCAAAAACCCCGTACCAATTTTGACCAAAATCGGATACATTTATTGGTACCCCCCCTGCGGCGTCTGTCAACTTTATGAAAATCTGATGGAAAATCCGTAATCCTTGGCCCCAAAAACCCTAGCGCTTATCAGTTTTAGGGTACAAACATAAGCGTACGGTACAAATAACCTCTAAATGATCCATTGTTATAGTATGGTTTATATCTTCAAAATCTTTAATAAACTCAATAAATCACTATTTGCCTTTAAAAAAAAACTTTAAATTTAACCGATGTTTAAAATGCGCTTCCACATAAAACTTAAAATATCAAGGTATTGCTTTCTAAACGTGAGTTAAATTTAAACCAAGTTTAACATTATACGGAGCAATTGGCAATATCACTTTTAACTTTAAAAATTTTTCACAAGTGCGAACGGCGCGAAAACAAAACATACCTACTAGATTAAAATTTTTCCTCAGTATTTATATTTGTCTCGAAATGGTCTCAAAGAAAATCTGGCAACTCCGCTTTTTCATGCAAGGTGGAATAAGTTACTCCGAACATCACCGAATCGGCGGCTGCCGGCGGCCATCTTTATGTAGTATTTTGCAAAATTCGTTCTAGTGGCTTTTTATTCAAAATTGTAATTAAAACAAACTTAATTAAACAAAAAAGTGCAAGTAACTTAGTGATTGTTTTCCATGACAATGATAACTTTGGGGCAAGCCAAACATGCATTTTTAATAGGATAAAGACAGTGCTGTGTGACCGTACAAGGTAACAGATTTTTTTGAATTTATAGTTATTTATCATTCTTAAAATATTAAAAATATCAAAGAAATCGCTTTACACTATTAGTTAAAGATAAATGCTTTTATTTCGCTTTGAATATGACCCAAACGTGGACTTAAAAAGAAATATAAAACTAACAAAACAAACAACTTTTCGAAGTTCCATCGAAGTGAATCAAATTATCCTTTTTTTTAGTTTATTGACGATTTTTTTGCTAAAGTTTAAGGTAAAGTCGTCAATAAAAAGTTAGTTATTAAATATCTGGTTTACATAAAGTAAAATAAAATGCATTTTTAAAGAAAAATGCTTTAAATCCTCCTTATTATACGTTTTTATCGGCAAGTAGCCGATTTTACCCGATTGATTTAAAGAAATTTCATTTGTTTTAAAAAAGTTTGAAAAAAAGTTGTAATTGTGGATAAATCGGACCCCTGTTCCGATTACTCTCCGGCCTATGCTGCAGGTATCCAATAACACTGATTTTTGCATAGGTATGTATAGTTCATGCTCTAATTCAGCAAACACGGATTCCATATTCCATATTTGGAGGATTTCGTCTCGTAACGGTAAGTATTTACTAATTTTTCCCCCATAGGTTTTTTGGATGTTGTTTCCTAGTGGGACAGTAAAGTCAATTATGTAAGATGTGTTTTGTTTTTTGAAGGTGAGTATTATATCAGATATATTGTTTGGTATTGGTCTATCTGTTTGTATTTTCCTGTTCCAGTAAATTCTCACATTATTATTATTATTATTATTATTATTATTACTATTATTATTATAATTATTATTATATAAACATCAGTATATTGTACATTCTTTAGGAAAAAATTCGATTTTTGTACGCTTCTATCTCACAAACCGTAATACGTACAAAATTTGGTCCAATTTAGAGGATGTTCATAGCCGTACGTAAAACTTTTCCGATTTCAGATCTAAGGATCATATTTATAGACTCATTTATGGGCAATATGTCATGTTACATATTTTGGTGGACGTATTAGTAATGTTTATCGGTAGATTGTGCCGTGTGGCCTTATTTTAAAAGTTAAGTATTTGCCTGGTGCCGTTGTTTTTATATTTTGCTTGCTTTTCGACTTAGTTTTAGCTATTTTTTGTATGTAAATTGCGATTAAGATATTTATGGGCGCTATGCGAATAAGCTTAGATTTTAATTCCTTATTAGAAATTCCCTAAGTCGAGAATACAGTAAGCATTACTATACCTAAATGTTACTTGTGTAATGATTATTGTAAAGTTTTAAGTCTTACCTGCCGAGCTTTCTCTTACTTTCGGTATAAGTCAACTTAATTCCCTGTAAGTTTCCTTATGTGAATATTTGTAATTTTTACTTTTGGCATAGGTCAAACTTTATTCCAAGTTAGTTCCTTGTGTGAATATTTGTAATTTTTGTCCATTTAAAAAAAATAGGTATTTTATAACCTTTGTTACTCATTTTCAAACCCTGTGTACATTTTAAAGGCTTGTGAATTATATCAAAGATTATATTTTTAAAATAAATTATAATTTATCATTTAACTACCTTGCTTTATTTTATAGAAGGCCAGAACAAAACAGAGCCAATTAGTTCATTATTTAAATCTACTTAAAATGGACTTGAGACTTTCTTTGCTTGCTTCTCTGGCAAGATGGCGCCTTATTTATTTTGAATTTTACCAAATCTGAACTCACGCCCTAATGCTCTAAAATTGGCAATACTGAGCGACCAGGTTACGTGGAATTTGAAGTGAAATAACCAACAAAATAAAATAATAGTAGAAATAAATAAACATCACAAATTTTTGAGCTTAACGTGTTTCAACATTTCAAGCTTCAGACTAGCGGCTCTGTATGTGTGAGATTTATTGAAGAAAGAGATGCAACAACTCCTTCAAAGTCACGTGACACTTAAAGTAAATATTTCAACGCATCAGTATCGGTATACCTAACGCGTTTATGCGATTTTTCGAACGATGTCCGCTTTTTTTAAGGGTGCGATGAGAGAACTGCTGATCGAAATCGTTGCGTATGTTCGTGGGTCCGTAACGATACGTACATCCTTCCGTACGCAACGAGATTCTGTCATCACACCCGTCAAAAAAGCAGGTCTCGTTCGAAACATGGCATGAGCAAGTCAAAAATGTAGCGTATTTTGACTTTGTTTCGAACGCGTTAGGTATACGGATACCGACGCGTTGAAATATTTACTTTAAGTGTCTAATGAAACTGATTTTCTTTGTTATGTTATTTTCTTGTCATAAGTGCATTGGTATTTCTAGAGCCAAAAAGTCCGCATGTATAGAAAAATACTATGTTAAAAATTATTTTTCTTCCATCGTGTAGGGAATGGCTCTTCCCACACTTTTTGCCAAGCGGGAAGACGCATTTCTAGCACTGGAGCGAGGAGAGTTAACAAAGCTAAAACCATGGTGATATAACCCTTGTGACGTCGAATAATGGCATTGTTGATTTATCAAGTTACCTTACCTTTATATGATTCGTATTTTTACAAAATTATTCAATATAAAAAGTGTGCAATATTTTGATAATTTTGCATTTTACACTGGCATTTTATTTATTTTTTTTAAATGCATTTTTTGTATCAAGTACGTTGGTAGAAAAAAATTGTTTTCCCGCACTTATTAGGAAAATAGCTATTTCTTTTTAATGTAATAGCGGTGAAAGTGACATCGAACATCAACAGTTAAAAAAACACATTTTTCAAAACAGGAAAAAATTTCGGTTTTTTTTATTTTCATACGCTTATGAATAAACAAGGACAGAAGTTGCCTCTCTCTCTCTCTCTCTCTAAAAAAACTAAAACAGAGGACCGATATTTCCATTATTTTTAATAAACTTGACTTATATGGGGTTTTCGTGTCTCTTTCATTAAAATATGTCATAGACCTAACTTGTCCTCCACTCATCTTTAAAATGCATTCCTTTGATGGCTATAAAATTCATTTTGCGCCGAAAGAAACCTTAAGACTAGTAATCTAGTAAAAAAGAGAAAATAAATAACACATCTTTGATTTTTGGCATAGAGCTTTAGAATACCTTCATAAACAACATACCAAAAGTCCCCTAAAATCTCCTGGGGATCCGAGGTCCGCCATATTGAAAATATGACATATATTTTTTTAGTATCGTTGTTTATGGGCATAACTACCTAAAACGTACCAAGTTAGGTACCCATTCGGGGCTAATATGAAAATCCGTTTGGGCATGATAGTTAAATTCGGTACACAAGCTAACCATAAATATCTTAATTTAAAAATTGGAATACAACTGTCACTTCTCAAAAATTACGGCCGCCATCTTGCATTAAATGTTGTACATCTAAGTCGGCCATTTTAAATAGGAAGATAACCAAATTTGTTAGAACATGTTTTTAGTAGGGCCCTTAGCAACATACTCAAAATACAGCTTTCCAAGTGCTAAAGACCGTGCGCCATTTTCAAAAACACTGTCAGTATTTTTATAATACAGTTACAAAAATAATAAAAAGACAGATTTTTTTACAAAAAAAGTTATTAGAAAATATGTTCAGTCCAACATACAAGTGGCAAATATATTTACTTTTCCCACTCTTACTCCCCCCTATGGCGAACTTTTTCCTAAAGGACTTATTGTTCAAATTCTTATAAACATATAATAACCTTAAAATATTCTTTTTAAAAATACCCCACACTCAAGACCTATTTTTTGTATTTTCTGAGATATGGGTCTCCACTTCTTTTTTTTCATATTGTCCAATTTTTTATTATTATATTATTTTCAACGTGGCAAAAACCTTTGGTATATTTTCATGGACTAAAAATGTATTTTTTTTGGAATTTTTAAAGAAAGAATAACAAAAGAAAGCTAATGATAAAAAATAAATTATTGCGCAGTTTGAATAAGTTGGTTTTGACAATATTTTATTTAACGGCTAAACAAAGTTGGTCATTATTATAATTTTTTTCTATATTTAATTGCCCATTTAAGAGTGAATTTGAATCCCAAAAACAGTTCGTTTACTTAAACAGATAAACCGCACATCAAAAATTAACAAAATTTTGCACAGCGGAGGCTTCTGGTATCCCCCACAGACCATTCGCGTGGTCTTTCAAATATATATATATTGTTACGTCTCCACATTCTTTACCCATAAGTAGATAATTACACATTCACTGATATGTTTTTGAAAGTAAACGTTCTAATCATTATTTTAACATTAAGCATTAACCTTTCTAATGTAAACATCTTAATATAAAAACAAACGCACTTTTTCTTTCAGGACATAGTCGTATAGATATACCAGTCAGTCTGTTCTTAGGTTTAGAAGTAGCAAGAGCTACATAGTTGTAAGCCGTAGTAATAAATAAAGTTTTTTAAAAAAGTGATTTTCTGGTGGTGATCATTTAACTGGCGCTGCGAACAGGATAGCTACAGCTCTTCTTTATTGGGATACCATTGCAAGAGTGTGGTTCTCAAGCCTTTAGTAGCTATCCTACGGGAACTGGTTCATCAAGAGACCGCAGTAGTGAAAACGATCCTCCTTTATTGGGCAACCATTGTGACGGATCCCACGCTGTTTCCCATTTTCCAGAGGAAAAATAGGCCAATTTTCCTCAACGAACCCGACGCACCAGAAGACACGAAGAATACAGCCTACGCTTACCTTTTGCGGAGAAAACCACATGAAGATCTTTATCGGAAGCCCGTTGCTCTTCCTGTAAGTTTTTTGCTGATTATTCGTTAAAAAAACTTCTTAGATTAGGTAGTTATTAAGAAAACAATTTTTCATGACTGATGAAAATATTGAAAATTTAGCAAGTTTTCTAACTCAATTAAAACTAGAAACCCCTTCAAATAATAATCAAGTAGTTTGTAAGAGTACAAAAATGGAAGAATTTAAATTATTAGCCTCATACCTCCCAACATTTGACGGAAAACCGGAACATTTAGAGTCTTTTATTTTAAAAATAGATAGGTTTTATAATAAGTTTAAAGTACAACACTCAGAATTAACAGAATATTGCATAGGCTCGCGAATTGTAAAAGATGCGCAAGACTTTTTACTTTCACGACCAGACCTGACCACCTGGCCAACAATTAAAACTGCTCTCAGAGAAAAATACGGAGATCCCATCTCTTATCAAGTTCTCATGCAGGAAATAAATTATTTTTCTAAACTTAAAAACGAAAATAACATGGACTTTTTCGGTAGACTAAAATCATTTTTAAACCGAGTTCATTTAAAAATCCATGCTGAAGTTAGCGACGAAAACATTAAAACAGCTTTTATTTCTCAAACAAGTTATCAAGCAGTAATAACTTTTATGGCAAATGTACCACCAAATTTACAAAATATTCTTATTCAACAAAAACCAACTACTCTCGATTCGGTGTACACACTCTTAACCGAATTTAATTTACTCGAATCACAACTTAGATTTACAACTCAACACACCCCATTAATTAAAAACCACAATCAAAACGTTATACAACCTGCAAAACTTAATGTACCACACAGATTTCAGCAAAACCAACCATCATTTTTCCAGCAACCATCATTTTCACAATTCTTACCCAGACCTACATTTGCACAACAACTAAACCCAAATGTTAGACCCCAACAGTTTCCGCAACAAAATAATAACAATAATGTATGGAAATCTCAACCAATACCAATTCAACCCCGACAATTACCTCCCAGACAATTCCCTACTAATGCACAAGTTTTCGGCAAACCCCAAAATGTTTTTCACCCCAGAAATGCAATTCCAGCGAGAGACACCCCACAACCTATGTCCACATCCACTATTCTAACAAATCGACAACGTCAAATGCATAATATTGAAGTACAAGATAATAATCTTTCCTTCCCTACATGTGAAAATTTTGAAAATTACCAGTACGAAAACCAAAACTTTTCACAAGAAAATTTAGAAGACAGTTTCTCAACACAAAATGAATTATACCCAAATTTTTACGAAATCCAAAACGAACCTCAATCAGACGAAATACAAAATTTTTCCAACCTGCCTCACGATCCACCATTGACTTAAATAACATTTGTTTAAAAACAGAACTTCCTTATCTTTATTTACCGCAAAAACAAATTACAGTTTTAATAGACTCTGGAGCATCCGACTCAATAATAACTCCAAAAATTGCAAGCCTTTATCAAAATCAAATTTTTGAAGAACCCTTTCAAGTAATAGCATGCCAACAAAAATTCGAAGCAAACAAAAATCTAAATTTGCAACTCTTATCTGACTTTGGAATAAAGAAAAATTTTAAAATGAGAATCTTGGATTGGCATAAACATTTTGACGCCCTTATAGGAACTAGCGATTTAGAAGACTTAAAAGCCATAGTAAATTACCAAGAAAAAAACTTAATAATAAATAATATAAAAATCCCCTTTGCTAATATGTATAATCAACCCCTTGAAAAATCTATAAGAAACTACAATAATTTATTAACTATTCCTGTTGACTATTATAATGGCGATGCAATTCTCCCATCTTTTCAAATCGGAGATTATATAATTCCCGACACTCTAATCAAAGTGCAAAATGGCCTTTGCCATTTACCAAAACCCCATTCAGAAATTGAAGTAAATTTTCTTGAACGAATGCATGTAATTCCCCAAGAACATTTTGAACTTAAAAATCCGCCAAAATCTTTCCAAAAAAATGAAGTAATCCAACAGTTAAGATTAAATCATTTGTCAGAACTAGAAAAAATCCATATCACCAAATTGTGCAAAGAATTTTATGATGTCATGTATTCAGAAAATTCTGATCTAACATTTACAAATCAGATTAAACATTTTATTAGGACCACCAACGATCGCCCTATTTACGTAAAATCTTTTAGACACCCACCTACAATGAATATAGAAATACAGAAACAAATACAAAAATTACTCGATAATAAAATAATACGACCCTCTATTTCCCCTTATTCAGCCCCTGTATGGATTGTACCAAAAAAAACTGACGCATCTGGCATAAAAAAATATCGAATGGTCATAGACTATCGACAATTAAATACACAAACAGTTGAAGACAAATATCCTTTACCCCGAATTGACGAAATCTTAGATAATTTAGGCAAATGCAGATATTTTACAACCCTTGATTTAGCCCAAGGATTCCATCAAATTGAAGTTGATCCCCAATCAATAGAAAAAACTGCTTTTACTGTTAATCATGGTCATTTTGAATACTTAAGAATGCCTTTTGGTTTAAAAAATGCCCCGGCTACATTTCAACGCATGATGGATGAGATTTTACGCGATTACCTTTACAAATTTTGTTTTGTTTACATGGATGACGTCGTTATATTTTCAAAATCCCTTGAAGAACATTTAGTTCACTTAAGAAAAATATTTCAAAAATTCCGTGACGTAAATCTTAAGGTACAACTTGATAAATCTGAATTTTTGCAACAAGAAGTTCAATTTTTAGGACACATAATCACACCCGAAGGAATTAAACCAAACCCCAATAAAATCGAAGCTATAACCAAATATCCATTGCCCAAAACAAGAACCGAAATTAAATCTTTTCTCGGATTAATTGGTTATTACCGAAAATTTATTAGAAATTTTGCAAAAATAACAATACCATTTACAAAATGTCTACGAAAAGATACGAAAATAAACCTTAATGATCCCCAATACCTAGAAGCTTTCGAAAAATGCAAAGAACTAATTACGAACTCTCCCGTACTCCAGTACCCTGACTATTCAAAACCTTTTAAATTAACGACCGATGCTTCCAACGTTGCCATAGGTAGCGTCTTATCTCAAAATGAAAAACCGATTGCTTACTATTCTCGAACACTTAACACCGCCGAACGCAATTATTCCACAATTGAAAAAGAGCTCTTAGCCATTATCGATTCAACCAAACATTTTAGACCCTATCTCTACGGACAAAAATTTATTGTTGAAACTGATCATAGCCCCCTTGTTTGGCTCTCGAAAATAAAAGAACCAAATTCGCGTTTAATTAGATGGAAATTAAAATTAGAAGAATTTAATTTTGAAATAAAATATAAAAAGGGAAAAGAAAATCTTGTTGCTGACGCGCTTTCTAGAATCGAAATAAACAATGACGAAACCGAATCAATTGCTCCCAACATAGGTGACGATGTTGCCAATCCCGATGATTTTATACTTCCTGAATTAAACGAAGATAACCAATCAGACATAACTGTCCATTCAAATCAAGACAACACCGGAAAATATTTACCGATTTCTGAAAGTCCTTTAAATTTTGCACAAAATCGCTTAGTTATCGATTATGGAAAAAATTATTATTGTTACCACTCTAAACCCTTTAATAAAAATCATTATTCTTGTCGTGTCCAAAAAGAAAGGGAACTAGAGCACTTAAACAAAATTTTATTAGAAATTATACGACCCGACACTACCTTCGTAGTATTTATCCCCAAAGAAGATCTAAAACAAAAGTTTCAAGATATCGTAAATTGTCAGTTAAACCCTACAGCTAAATTAATTTTTGCCACTAAATACCTTGAAGACATCATTAACACAGAACAACAAAAACAAAAAATTGAAAATTATCACACTAAAAATCATAATGGCATAAATGAAACTTATCAAACACTTAAAGAAAAATATTACTGGCCAAAAATGCGAGATACTATTCAGGAATACATAAATCAATGTGATATTTGTTTACAATCAAAATACGAAAGAAATCCCTACCACATATCTTACCAAGGACCCCTACTAAGCGAAAAACCATTTAAAACTATTTTCCTAGATACCTTTTCCACTCAAAGCTGCAACTTTTTAACAATAATTGACTCATTTTCAAAATATGCTCAGGCTTATCACATTCAAGACAAAAATGGAATTTCTGTCTTAAATAAACTTAGACATTATTTTTCGCACCATAATACTCCAGAAAAAATAGTAGCTGATTCTGGTTTAGAATTCAAAAATAAGACAGTACAAGAATATTGTAAACTTTTTAACATTGAGATACATTTTACTACCCCCTACAACCCTACCTCAAACAGCTTAGTTGAAAGACTACATTCTACTCTTGTTGAAAAATTAAGAATATTAAAATTGCAAAACCCTCACGAACCAATACCAAACTTAATGACATCAGCCATCTTGATATACAATCAAAGCAAACATTCAACCACTGGTTTTACACCTTTTAATCTAATTTATGGACCCTACATGAATGAACCCATAATTAACCATGACTTAACTCTTTACGAGCAATATAATGAAAAACGGAAAAACGAAGTTTTACCCTTTATAAACGAAGTGTACCAAAATACCCTTCGAAAACAACAAGAAAATACAGAGAAAAGAAATAATAAACCTAATGAGACATTAGAATTGGCTCAAGAACAAATTGTTTATAAAAAACAAACGAAACCAAGTAAAATTAACCCCAAATACATTCCCTTAAAAATTACTAAAATAAAAAATAACACTTTAACTGGAAAAACACCAAACAGGCAAAAAGCGAAAATTCATGTCAGAAATATTAAAAGAATAAGAAAGAAACCTAAAAAAGATGTTTCATTACAGGAGCCTCCTGACCCTTCTGACAACCCTCAACCAGGCCCTTCAAGTACATGAAGTTCCTACTACAGGGTATTACAATGAAAAAATCGATCAAGCCTTAGTTTTTGATCATAATCATAAGACATTTATTTATTTTAATCTTACACAAATTAAGTTTACTATAGCCCAACTAACAGTTACAAACGAAGTAATATTAAAATCAATCATATCTCAAAAATTAAACAATACTATTTTTCATAACAAACTAAATCATCTTAACAACCTTTTATATGACAGCTATGACATATACTCGCGTATTACGTCAGTTAACAAAAACGAAAGATACAAAAGAGGACTTTTTAACTTTCTTGGTTCAGGCGTAAAATTTATCACAGGCAACTTAGATAACGAAGATCTAGAACTAATAAACAAAAACATGAACATTTTAAAAAGCAACGAATACAAAATAATTCAAAAAATTAATGATTTCTCTTCATATGCAGGAAATATTACTCACACACTTAGCCGTGCTATTCAATCAATTAATGTTAACACCTTACAAATACACAACGAATTTGAGATAGTGAACACAGAGATTCAACTATTATTTAGCCTTCTTAATCAACAAACACAATTGGAAAATTTGCATAATTATTTGGAAAAAATATTGCGAACTATTTCTTTTGCCCATTTAGAAACTGTTAATCTCGAATTATTTTCAACTCAACAAATTACTGAACTTTGGTCATTTTTGCAACACCATTATGATGATAAAACCTTATGGTCCTTGCAGCATCTTTCGGAACTAACCTTAGTATGTAAGTCAGGAATTGTATTTTACGACGATATGATTGTATTAGTTCTTAAGATACCTATATTCACTAACCAAAAATGTAATCTAGAATTTATTTATCCTCTGCCAAACGAGCAAAATCAATTGTTAATTATACCTAGCAAATACTATTGTTCCTCTTGGTATTCAAATTGTATTGAAATTTCAAGAAAATGGATTTGCTATTCAAATATACAGTCAAACTGCACACTTAAAAATTGCACATCAGTACAAGTTCAAAACAATTTTGAAATTTCTCTTTTAACTTTCACAAATAATCTTTTATTATGCTCTAAACAAACTCATGAAGTTTTTGAGAATTGTCAACAATTTAAGAAATTCAAAATTCCCAAATGCGCTTTACTAAATAGCAATTGCGAAATTATCTGTAAAAATCAAAAATTTCTTACAAAAGATAATTTAATTGATTTTAGCACAACACTTAATACTAGCATTTTGCCAATCAACTCTACAATTAATTTAAAACTTGAACACATAAAAAGCCCAGAACTTATTTCACGGGATCTAAGTGAACCCATTTTTCTTGAAAATAGGTTTGCACATCATTCCTCCTATTTGGTTACAGTTATTATTTTAAGCATAATAAGCCTTTGTATAATATGTGCTATTTTTCTAATTAGGAAAAGAATTTATACAAAACTTTCACAACATGTAGAAAATTTTGTAACTTTTGAAAAAGTTAAGAAATATGTTCATGAGGACATGAACTTTTCTAAGGAGGGAGATGTTACGTCTCCACATTCTTTACCCATAAGTAGATAATTACACATTCACTGATATGTTTTTGAAAGTAAACGTTCTAATCATTATTTTAACATTAAGCATTAACCTTTCTAATGTAAACATCTTAATATAAAAACAAACGCACTTTTTCTTTCAGGACATAGTCGTATAGATATACCAGTCAGTCTGTTCTTAGGTTTAGAAGTAGCAAGAGCTACATAGTTGTAAGCCGTAGTAATAAATAAAGTTTTTTAAAAAAGTGATTTTCTGGTGGTGATCATTTAACTATATATATATCTTTTTATTTAGTTTTTTAAAATAATCAATAATTTTTACCGTGAATTAAACATTTACGTAAAATTATGTAAAAAACTTAAAATTATGCAAAATCCGTAAAATGGTTCCGGGATAATGCTTTAAAATTTAACCGTACAAAATTTGATACAAATTTGATTAACAGTTTTTTAGATTAAGTAATTGAAAGAAGCGCATTTTTTATTCTAATTCACCCTCAAATGTGAAAATCATATGTCGCTAGCTAGTAAAGTTCGTGAATTGATATTTTTGTAAAATTCTAAACTTTGCCTCAGATCAAAACCGAATCAGTATATCGCCTGGTGCCAGAGAATTTTTATGCCAAATTTTTAAAAAATCGGTAAAGCGGCTTTTGAGTAATCGTGTCCCAGACCAACATACGCCATGACAAAATTTTGTATTTAAGTCTTTTTTTTGTTCTATTTTTTAGTAGAAATAAAAAAAGTGGGGATGGGGGGGGGGGTAAATTCTAACTGTATTTTTAGGATCTGCTTAAAAAATGCTTTTCAATGATGTGCCACATGACAGGATTAAAATGTTTTATTTTCAAAATTGTTAAGTTGAATTCTGTCCGTTTTGACAGCCCATATCTAAGCAAATATAAAAAATAAGTTTATAGTTTGGTGTACTCTTAAAAAGAATATTTTAAAGACAATTTATTTTTATAATAATTTGAACGAAGTCATTTTAGAAAAAGTTCGTCAATAGGGCGGACTGAGAGGGGGAGGAGTAAAAGTAAATATATTTGCCACCAGTCTTATATTGACTTGAATATATATTATTATAACTTTTTTCGCAAAAAAATCTGTCCTTTAATTATTGAACGATCATGGCTTAATGGATTAGGAAGTAAGGCCTTAGATAATAAGAGAAGGTATTTTCAAATATGGCGGATTTATTTATGACATACAAACAACGCCATCTTATACCTACCAAAAATCTGTCATTTTTTCAATACGGTGGACCTCGGATCCAGGGGATTTTAGTTATGTTGTTATAAAATTGTAAAGCTCTGTGCCAAAAATTAAAGATGTGTTATTTTTTTCCACTTTTTTACTAGATTGACTGGATTATAGTCCGGTGCTTAGTATAAAAAAACTTCACAACATGGATACATCTGAGACTTTTTTTCTTTAAAAGCAGAGCCCTGGAGCTTTAAAAAACGCCCGAGACACAAGCTATATGTCAACGGGTTTAGCAGTTATGACGTCACGAAAACGAAAATCGCCCTCCATCTGACCCAAAGGACCATTAAATATTTTTTGATATCACTAAATAGTAACTGGCATCTTAAGAATAAATTAAATTTTATTTTCAGAACTAATGATTTAGGAGCTGTGGATACATTTCGGAAATGGAAAAAATGCGAAGATCTGTCCATTCATAAGCTACCCCATATTTTTTCATTTGTCAATGCTAGATGCTATTTCAGGATCCGATACAGCTTTTTGGAATTAGCAAAAAAAAGTTTAGGAAAACATTTCAATTAGTTCCTGGCATAACGGAGGCTTTTAAGTAACTGATAAGTGGTGTATCACCAGAGCATGATCCTGTGATAACACAAGAACTGGAAAAGTTTTTTTTTATGACTCAACGTGCAAAAACTATATTATCTGCGTGTAATTGCAAGAATAAGGTAAAATAAAGTTTAACTTTTTTAAATAAATTTCTGGTTAAAAAACAACAGGTATTATTATTTGGACTGCATTAATTAATTATTCGAACACTTTGGAAATGTGAGGGAGGGGGGTAGCCAAAGTCGTGTAATAGTTTTTCCCGAGACACTTTCATAAAATAAGATTTAGCTAAAAAACAAAATCAAATAGATTAAAATATCTAACATAATTTCAATTTATCTAAGTAAAATATAGTATTGATCATACAAATAAAATTAAAGCGCAATATTTATATATATTAATACGGCTCTGGAACTCTTGCGACAAGCCGAAAAAACAATTGACATATGGTTTAAAAGGAAATTTTTTGTGTTTCATTACGGTTTTTTCGTACACATATGAATTTTTTTGATGATGGATAGGTAACTCTCGCCATTTTTTGATAATATGTGCATTTTGTATGCACCTCAAAATTGTGGATAAGGGCTCGGCACACCAATCCAAAGATGTACAATTTTAGAGGGAGAAGGTTAACCCCCACCATTTTCACATATATGATGTAGCAGTATTCCCAGACCAAAAATCAACTGGTGTGCCGGACCTCATACTACTACATCATATATGTGAAAATGGTGGGGGTTACTCTATCGATCACGTGACCTCTAAAATTGCCCATATTTGGATTGGTGTGCCGAGTCCTTATCCACAATTTTGAGGTACAGGATTGTCCATTTCGTATTCGTCTGCAAATGTTTGTCAAAAATCCAGGAAAACTTGTTTGAATTTTGGCTTTTTGGGTCCAGAGTTATGGCAAATGGGAGCTTATCTAGAAAATGTAGCTGATGTGTGCTGCCTTTGATAGTGCCTTGCTTTTGCCGAACAGTTCCTTCTTCTTGATACTTTCTTCTTATTCAACTCAACGAACCTACCAACCACCCTCTAATTTTGCCAAAATTTGGCCTTTTTCAAATTCGATTAGTTGAGGAATTTATTTTCACAAAAGCGCATGACAACAAAACATGATAGTGATATTTTTTAAGAATTTTTAACTCCTAAGTCTACATTCTTATTCCTTAACTTACCAATCAAATCTAAGAACTGGCGTTGGAGGTGAAATTGCGTTAAAGGAACTGGTTGGTAATTGATTAATCTGAATATCGTGAACTGCTGCAGAGCCTGCACATTTTTTTATGAAGTCTGGGATTTGAATTAACAGATCTAAATCATTGCTAAAAATATCTTTGGGTTTGTTCCACTGTTGTGCTAGCGGACACTCTACAACCTAAAATAAAATTATTTAAAAAAAAAATGAATTGTTTTCGCATGACACAAATTACGATATTTCAGTGATTTTTCTCGACTCTGCTGCTCCCAAGATATTCTGAACCCGATTAAGCTACCTATAGTAATTTTTTAGGCAAGAGGAACACTCTAATATTAAAACATATTTTTTTTTATGAACTCCTCTAAGTTACCCAAATCAAAAAAGCTATAGCCCCCGTATAAAAACTAGGCATCCGCCAACAATAATAATAGACTCTTGCGTACAGCTTGTGTTCTGTTTAGCAATTTTAGCCACTTTTTTTTCATTTATTCTAGAGACTCGTATTTTCTTAATTGAAACATAACAGTGACTATTTTTCTCACTTTGAGAGCGGATATTTCAGAAACTGGTCGTAGAAACGAAATAAAAATTATCCATTTTCGTAACTAGGACTAGTTATACAACATTTTCAAAATTAGTTGAAATCGACCGAGATATGTTTTATAGGAGTGTCCAATGCGTTGTTCTTTAATGTTTTTAAAACTTTGATAATGTTAAGGGGGGGCGCCGCCCCCTCCCCCGGATCCGCCACTGGAGCCAAAACTAGGATGACGCCGCCGCGCAGTTTTGCCCTTATTGGGAAATCAATTTAACTGTGACGACCTGATTTTTTTGCAAAATTTTACGTCATTGCATTTGTTTTCCATGGCAACGAGGAGAGTTTATTTATGTTTGTCCACAGTGGGATACCAGAGATTTTTTAGCACCGAGTCAAAAATTTGGGGTTAGGTTACTTACTTGCCTTACCATCATTACCGCCGCTGCCATGGTATCGGGGGCCTTAGCATAGTTAGGGGCTTTAAGTTAGAGGGCGCTTTTCTTATTTTGATTTCCCAATTAACTTAAAGGGATTTTATTAATTTTGTGAAATTCTTAAGTAAAAGTTTACAATTTAGTTTCTATGCTACACCTACAGAATCTTCAGTTACAGAACTTCTAAAAGACGTTGAAACAGCACTTTCGTTCAACCAATACGTCATTGCATTTGTTTTCTATGGCAACGCGGAGAGTTTATTTATGTTTGTCCACAGTGGGACAACAGAGATTTTTTAGCACCGAGTCAAAAATTTGGGGTTAGGGTACTTATTTTGACTTCGCATTCCGCGCCGCTTAAACACATAAATTTTTCTACTTTCGCTTTTTTTGTAAAGTGTGTGCGGTCTGGCACCCGTCCGTGTAAGACATGATGCGTTGCTGTAGCCCGAACTTGCCTTACCATCATTACCGCCGTTGTACCGTACCATGGCGCAAATAACTCTCTAGGTCCATGTGACCGCATGTTTATTTTTTTTCTTTATAATATAATTTATCTATGGTGTTTATTTTGATTTTTCAGACAAAAACAATTAGTTTTTCTAATGTGTTTGTAGTTCTTTGATAAACTCGTGGTAATGCCCGCGCAGCGCTAGGCCATTTTTGGCGGGCGACATGCGGAGTGGTTTCATTTGTTTTAGCACAAAGTTTCTGAAAACATATTTTTGAAAGATAACTGCGGCCCTTGTTGACAAAACACCTGCAGTTGCCCTGGT
This sequence comes from Oxystoma pomonae, assembly GCA_963921995.1. NCBI lineage: Eukaryota > Metazoa > Arthropoda > Insecta > Coleoptera > Brentidae > Oxystoma > Oxystoma pomonae. The sequence goes on from OY998169.1 coordinate 29,174,046, forward strand.
ATCCGCCTTAGGATAGTTAGGGGCTTTAGGTTAGAGGGCGCTTTTCTTATTTTGATTTCCCAATTAACTTAAAGCGATTTTATTAATTTTGTGAAATTCTTAAATAAAAGTTTACAATTTAGTTTCTATGCTACACCTACAGAATCTTCAGTTACAGAACTTCTAAAAGACGTTGAAACAGCACTTTCGTTCAACCAATCAGACGTCCACTTAAAAAGAAATTCAAGAAAATGAATTTACAAAACACAAAACAAAATCTTAAAATAACTCCACAAAAAATTCATAGTAGAAAATTTAGTTTTAAGCAAGGCAAACAGAGGTAGTTGTTTGGTCATAATAAAAAGATCAGAATATATTTCTAAAGTGGAAGACTTCATCAACTCTTCTGACTCTTTCACTGAAATCAAAAAAGATCCAACAAATGCTTATACTTTGGAACTAAAAAAGATCATAACTCATATGAGGATACTTTTGTTTCGTTAAAATATAAAAAACCAACTTTACTCATGGATCCACAAATTCAATTACTTTATGACAAAGTTATGATTGTTTTCCACAAACCAAAAGTACACTTTTTTGCACTCGACGCGCCTTTCACTAATAACGTAAGCATCATCAGGAGATGATAATGATGATGTTTATCATCTCCTGATGATGCTAACGTTGTTAGCGAAAGGCGCGTCGAGTGCAAAAACGTTAGCATCATCAGGAGATGATAATGATGATGTTTATCATCTCCTAATGATTCTAGTTGTTAGCGAAAGGCGCGTCGAGTACAAAAAAGTGTAGTTTTGGTTTGTGTTTAGTGCAACCAAAGGTTCCAAATTCCCAACATAGCATTACTTTATGGTCTAATCAAAATTCACGAAACGTCCATGATAAGAAGACCTGTGGTCAGTTTCATGCAGGCTCCCATTTATTTTTTAGCAAATAGTTAAATAAGCTTTTTCGTGAAAATCTAGGATTTTGCAGTCACTATGATAAAAAATACAATTGAATTAGTCAAAGATATAAACCAAAATCCACTTCCAATCAACTTTACCTTAGTCTCCTTTGATGTTGTCAATTTATTTCAGTGTCCCTAGAAATAAGTTGATAGATTTGGTAAACTAAAACTTGAATTCTTGTAGTAATTTAAATAGTATAGATCTCTTCTCTGTTCAAAAAAATTTTTGGGTGTAGATTTTTTCAACATTAACAAACAGAATACATAAATCTAAATCTAAAGCTGTAAGAACTTCTTTTATGCAAATTTGGAAAGAAAATATGTCAGACTATTCAATTTATCACACCGGATGTCAAAGTTAGGTCTGCGAAAATTAGTACGGGAGTTAACTATTTTAAACAAGTTTTCTTTTGAAAAATTCAAGTATCATTTATCTAAAGTTGTAAGAACTTCTTTTATGCAAATTTAAAAACAAAATATGCCAGACTATTAAATTTATCACACCGGATGTTAAAGTTAGGTCTTCGAAAATGAGTATGGGAGTAAACTCTTTGAAACGAGTTTTTTTACAATATTCAACTCTCATTGATCTAAAGTTGTAAGAACTTGTTTTACACAAATGTGTAAAGAAAATATGCCAAACTGTTAAATTTATACCAACACCTGTCAAAGTTACGTCTGCGAAAGTTACGGGAGTAAAATTTTGGTGGTCGAATTTGGTGGATTTTGGGTTAAATAAAATTACCAATTTTTTGTAAAACTCTCCGACGTCGACGTTTCGTCCAATTTATAGACATTGTCAAGGAGGTGTTTACGTTAATTGGTGTTTGTAAGTAAGACTATTAGGTTTATTACACCAGAGGTCAAAGTATGGTCTACGAAAATTAGTAGGAGAGTAAACTCTTTTAAACAAGCTTTTTTTCTTTTGTACTTCTTTTAGGCGGGGTTAGAAAAAAATATGCCAAACTGTTAAATTTATAACAATACCAGTCAAAGTTGGGTCTCCGAAAATTAGTACGGGAGTTAACTATTTTAAACAATTTTTTTTTCGAAAAATTCAAATCTTATTTATCTAAAGTTGTAAGAACTTCTTTTATACTAATTTTCGAAGACCTAACTTGGACATCTGGTGTAATAAACCTAATAGTCTGGCATATTTCCTTTCTAAATTTGCATAAAAGAAGTTCTTACAGCTTTGGATAAATAATATTTGAATTTTCCAAACAAAACTTGTTTAAAATAGTTAATTCCTGTATTATTTTTTGCAGACCTAACTTTGACAGGCGGGGTTATAAATTTAACAGTTTGTCATATTTTCTTTCTAAATTTGCATAAAAGAAGCACTTACAACTTTGGATCAATAAGACTAAAATTTTCCAAAAAAGCTTGTTAAGAGTTTGCTCACGTACTAATTATCTAAGAGCATACTTTGAAATCTGGTGTGACAAATTTAATATTCTGGCATATTTTCTTTTAAAATTTGCATAAAAGAAGTTCTTACAAGTTTAGATCAATAAGATTTGCATTTAAAAAAAAATATCTTTTTTAAAATAGTTAACTGCCGTACAAATTTTCGCAGACGTAACTTTGACAGATTGGCATATTTTTTTTTCAAATTTGCATAAAAGAAGTTCTGACAACTTTAGATCAATAAGATTTGAATTAAAAAAAAACTTGTTTAAAATAGTTAACTCCCTTACTTATTTTCGGAGGAGAAATTTAATAGTCTGGCATATTTTCTTTCCAAATTTGCATAAAAGAAGTTCTTACAACTTTAGATACATGATATTTGAATTTTCAGAAAAAAAAAACGCGTTAAAAATAGTTAACTCCCGTACTAATTTCGGAGATCTAACTTTGACGACCTAACTTTGACAGGTTTTATTAAAAATTTACTAATTTGGCATATTTTCTTTCCAAATTTGTATAAAAGATGTTCTAACAACGTTAGATAAATGAGAGTTGAATTTTCTAAAAAAAAAATTGTTTCAAAGACTCTCGTACTAGTTTTCGAAGACCTAACTTTGACATCTGGTGCGCTAAATTTAATAATCTGACATATTTTCTTTCCAAATTTGCACAAAAGAAGTTCTTACAATGTTAGATAATTGAGAGATGCATTTTCCAAAAAAAAAACTTGTTTCAAAATTTTATTCCCGCAGACCTAACTTTGACAGGTATTGTTATAAATTTAACAGTTTGGCATGTTTACTTGCATGAAAGATGTTCTTACAACGTTCGGTAAATGAGAGTTAAATTTTCTAAAAAAGACTTGTTTAAAATAGTTTACTCCCGTCCCGTACTAATTTTCGCAGACCTAACTTTGACAGCCGGTGTGATAAATTTAATAGTCTGGCATATTTTCTTTTTAAATTTGCATAAAAGAAGTTCTTACAACTTTAGATAAATGATGTTTGAGTTTTCCAGAAAAAACTTGTTTAAAATAGTTAACTCCCGTACTAATTTTTGCAGACCTAACTTTGACATCTGGTGTGATAAATTTCATAGTCTGGCATATTTTCTTTCTAAATTTGCATAAAAGAAGAAGGAAGTTAGAAGTATGTCCGTCAAAATATGGGTTGTGGGGTATCAAACCAAGGGAACTAGAGTCTGGAATGTAAAACTGTGTTTTTTTAAATTTCTTTGAAAAGTAATAATTTAGAGTGGGTGAAGGAAGTTAGAAGTATGTCCGTCAAAATATGGGTTTTGGGGTATCAAACCAAAGGAAATAGAGTCTGGAATCAAATGTTTTTTTATATTTTTTTAAAAAGTAATAATTTAGAGTGGGGGAAGGGAGTTGGAAGTATGTCCGTCAAAATATGGATTGTGGGGTATTAAACCAAGGGAACTAGAGTCTAGAATCTAAAACTGTGATTTTTTTTAATTTTTTTGAAAAGTAATAATTTAGAGTGGGGGAAGGGAGTTGGAAGTATGTCCGTCAAAATATGTGTTGTGGGGTATCAAACCAAGGGAAATAGAGTCTGGAATCTAAGTCAGTGTTTTTTTTTAATTTTTTTGAAAATTAATAATTTACAGTGGAGGAAGGGAGTTAGAAGTATATTTTTTAAAATATGGGTTGTGGGGTATCAAACCAAGGGAACTAGAGTCTGGAATCTAAAACTGTGTGTTTTTTTTTTTTTGAAAAGTAATAATTTAGAGTGGGGGAAGGGAGTTAGAAGTATGTCCGTCAAAATATGGGTTGTGGGGTATCAAACCAAGAGAACTAGAGTTTTTTTTAATTTTTTTGAAAAATAATAATTTAGGGTGGGGGAAGGGAGTTGGGAATATGTCCGTCAAAATATGGGTTGTGGGGTATAAAACTCAGGGAAAGAGTCTGGAATCTAAAACTGTATTTTCTTTATTTTTTGTAAAATTTACAATTTAGGGGGGGGGAAGGAAGTTGGAAGTATGTCCGTCCAAATATGGGTTGTGAGGTATAAAACCAAGAGAAATAGAGTCTGGAATCTAACTGTGTTTTTTTTTTAATTTTTTAAAAAAGTAATAATTTAAAGTGGGGGAATGAAGTTGGAAGTATGTCCGTCAAAATATGGGTTGTGGGGTATCAAACCAAGGGAAATAAAGTCTGAAATCTAAAACACTGTTTTTTATTTTTTTTGAAAAGTAATAATTTAGAGTGGGGGAAGGAAGTTGGAAGTGTATCCGTCAAAATATGGGTTATGGGGTATTAAACCAAGAGAAATAGAGTCTGGAATCTAAAACTGTATTTTTTATAATTTAGGCACTAGCGGACACAGGAATTGACTGCGGGGGGGGGGGGGGGGGTTAAGGATAAATAATAATAATTATTTGTTAAGTTGTTGCGCATCTTTTAGATTTGACACTTTTTTGGCAGCTGTCAAAGTGTATGACGTAGAGCAAAATGATTCATTCTTTTTAATGAAACAACCCTGTATTTTTTACATTTTTCAATTCTACAAAAAATTACCTTTTTATCCTCACACTATGCACAACATTTACCAAATAATTCACTTTTTGTTTCATCTTTCTACGACAAACAGTACCCAAGTTAGGGCCAGTTACAGTTATAAAAAATCACCCTGTACCTACATCAAAGTTTCTTTAATAGAAATCGGTTCATAAACGAGAAAGGATAATTATTTAGTATACGGTATTCTGCAATTTTTGGGTTTTATTAAAAAATGCTTTATGGAGGGACCGATTGAGGTCCCTAAAACCCCAAGTTCGGGGGGAGGGGGTGGTTGTAAAGTGTTTAGGGGTGGTTTGGGTTGGTTTGAATTTGTTCAAGCATTGGGTTGATTTAGGTAAAAATTGATGGCGCCAGCAGGCACTTATGGCCATCCATAAAACCAGAAAGAGATTAATTTTTTTTAATCAAAAATTTTTTAAAACATTTTTAAAAAATTTGTTTTCAATTTTTTTGTTCAAAATGTAATTAGTCATCTTAATGTGAAAACCGCGTGTCGTTAGCTGCTACGGTTCATGAGTAAATTTTTTTTAAAAAGTTTAATCTCTCCCACCATTTTTTAAACTCCCCCACCCCCATCAGTTTTTGCTCTGCGTCTGGTGATAAAGAATTTAACATAACCTCACTTTCCATAGAACAAAAACCAGATTTTTAAGTTGCCAAAATCAAACGCCCTAGGTTTTGGTAATCGGCATTATAACTACACTGCTAACTTTAAATCACTCCGAATAACCCCTTATATTACGCTTTCATATCAATCAAATGCACCAGAGTGAAACAGCAAGTTGCCGTAAATACTTTATGGATGAAAAAATATTATTATGTAATAAGCCTGTTAAGGCGGCCATGATATTCGTTTTTATTTGTACACCGAACATAACAAAGAAAACGCGATGCAGACCATATATGCCTGAGAGAGACTCAGACTGGTGAGCGAAGTCACCCAAAAATTAATAATTTCAAATTTAATTTAGTCGTTTAAAAATGCTGGACCGGCTTTAAATTTTGCGTGTTTTTTATTAGAAGCTTTTATTTAACTTCACCTCTATGTATGTATGTTTATATGTTCGGGTCAAATCTTGCAACTCAATTTTGACTAACCTCTAAATGTCCGATTGAATTCAAATTTGGTTGCGATTATAGTTCCGGTGTCATAATCATACAATAATATGGTATTATTAGGCACCCCCTGGAGGGGGGAACACGACCAAGTTTGTCCAATTTCAACATAAATTGGTATATGGGGGTTTTTGGGGTTAAGGAATACGAATTTTTGATCAGGTTTTGAATATTCAATATGGTGGATTCAAGATGGACGATTTTTGGTCATGTTTTGCTAATCAATTTTAGCTGACTTATACACATCCGATTGTCTTTAAAAAACCAGGTACCATTAACATGAAGAAAAAGGTCTCGGCCAAATTCGCTGAAATTTTGATATGTTTTTGTACTTGGACTCTTTAGAAAAAAATGACAAAATTAAACTTCTCTGTAGACCCGTTTTTAAGATACATTTTCCTCCTTTTAAGCCAGTTTAAAAACTAAATCCATTTCCCTTTTTAAATATTTTCTTTAAATTAATTTTCCTGATTCTTCTTTACAATTTAGGACAATACAAACTGGGATTTATGATACAGAGGGCGTCAAAAGTTATAATATGTAGGTAGATTTTTTTTTAATTTTGGGCAATTTTTTTAACATTTTTTTTTAACATGTTTTAATCGAAAATATTATCACAAAGTCTTCATAATATCTTACAGAAATGCCATATACAGGGTGCTCAAAAATTGATTTTTCTTCTTTTTGTCCCATTTCAAGCCAGGTGAATATTTAATGTAAAATTGACCTTAGGAAAAACATAATTTTTGATCACCCCGTATATTTATGACAGATTAACTATCAAGTATTTGTTTGTAATGCAAACCACAAATAGAAAAAAGTGAACGTTTAAAAAAAGGAATATTTTAAATGTAACATCATAATATAACATTTAAGTCCGGAGACACTCTGTATTTTAAAAGATTGTGTATTATTATTTATATTGTCAAAGATCTTAACGAAGTAAAAGAACAAATTATATTATTTAATAAAACAAACCTAAAATAGGACAAAAATAAGAAACAATTAATAACAATTTTTGGACACCCTGCATAATATAATTTTATAATTTATATATTTCATAAATTTAAGGATTTTTGATGTGACCATTTTTAGAGTATAAATACTAAACTTGTTTAAAAAATTGCCTAAATGGAAAAAGAAAACTCTACCTACGTATAACTTTTGACGCCCTCTGTATCTTAAATCCCATTATAATTTTATTTATAAGCCAAAATTTTAGAGAAGAATCAGGAAAATCAATTTAAAGAAAATATTTAAAAAAGGAAATGGATTTATTAGATAAACTGGCTTAAAAGAGAAAAATGTACGGAAAACATGACATTTTAAACACCCTGTATCTTAGAAAGGGCTCGACAGAAAAGTTTGATTTTTTAATTTTTTTCTTATGAGACCAAGTTCAAAAACATAAAAAAATTTCAGTGAATTTGGCCGAGACCTTTTTCCCCATGTTAATGGTACCTGGTTCTTTGGTATGCTTTTATAGTTTGGTAGGTTGGTATACGAAGGTTTATGGGGATCAGGAATACGAATTTTTTGAACAGTTTTTAAAAATTCACACATTTTTAGTCATGTTTTGCTAACCAATTCTAACTAAATTATACACATCCGACGAAACTTTGGTAAACATACTAACCCTTGGTATTTTAGGCACCCCCTGCCCCCCTAAGAGAGGAGTGGAGGGAGAAAACACCTAAGTTTTTCCGATTTCAAGCAAAATACACGGGGTTTTTTGGGGATAAGGAATACGAATTTTTGATCAGATTTTGAAAATTAAATATGTCGGATTCAAGATAAACGATTTTTGGTCATGTTTTACTAACCCATTTTAACTGATTTATACACATCCGATTGTCTTAAAATTTGGTATGCGTTTATAGTTCCGGTGACAATACAATAATATGGTATTATCAGGTACCCGCCTCCCCCTCACAGTTAGTCTAGAGAGGAGTTTTAAGAAAAAAAATATATAATCTTTAAAACATACACTTTTGGAAAATATTCTGCGAACCTTAAATAGCAACCCCCTATTTTGACTTCTCTTTCCAATGGTACCCCATATCATAAGATATATTTTACTAATTTTCGAGATATTGGCTTTCAAAATGTCAAAAATTTAATTTTCAAAGGTCCATATCTTAGAAACTAAACAAAATATCTCTATTGCGTTTATTATCGATTTTAGGGGTTTTTTACGAGGAAATAAAAAATGACAACAGTTTGACAATCTGACCTTCTACTTCATATTTTTGGAATAATATCGTCAAAATCACTGAAAATCAATAAACTGTAAATAGGAACGCGCAAACGTCAAACTATTGTCATTTTTTTCTTTGCTCTTGTAAAACCCTCAAAATCGATAATAAACACAATAGAGATATTTTGTTTAGTTTCTAAAATATGACCCTTTGAAAATTGAATTTTTGAAATTTTGAAAGCCAATATCTCGAAAATTAGTAAAGCAAACCTTATGATATGTACCATTGGAAAGAGAATTTCAGCAAGAATTCAAATATGAAGTCAAAATAGGGAGTTACTATTTAAGGTTTTTCAATTATTTTCCAAAAATAGCCCCCCAGAAAAGGGCTACATAGGGGATTTTACTTTTTACGGCAAATAGTAGTTGGCGATGTATCAAAAACAAAAATTTATGTTTTAAAGATTATATATTTTTTTCTTAAAACCCCTCTCTAGACCAACTGTGCCCTAACGAGGGAAGTGGCGGGGGAAAAAGATTTAGTTTGTTCGATTTTAATCAAAATTGGCATACGGGGGTTCTTAGAGAAGAGGATTATGAATTTTTATCAGATTTGAAAATATCAATACGGCGGGTTCAAAATGGACGATTTAGAGTACAAACCTAAAAATAAAAAATTATTTTATATAAAAAAAAAAGCTTTTCAAATCTAAGCTTTTATACAAAAATATAAAATTCACTATTATAATAATAAAAGCGATAGAAAGTTTGGCCATGTTGACTCGAAAAATTTATGTTATTGATTATATGATTGTTCGCAAGAATCTGATTTCACTATAATGCAGAGCAATGCAAGGGTCAGCAAATTTAACCGCACTCGACCTAATTTACGGGCATCGCTTTTATTATTATGATATCAGAATGAATTATTTTCTACTTTTTAGTGAACTTTATATTATATAAAAGCTTGTATTTGAAAAGTTTTTTTATATAAAATTGTTTTTTTATCCGCCATATTGAAATTTTCAAATCTGAAAAAAACCCCTATATGCCAATTTTGATTGAATTCGAACAAACTAAATCTTTTTCCACTTCCCTCGTTAGGAAAGGTGGGTACCTGATAAAACCATATTACTGTATTGTTACCGGAACTATAAACGCATACCAAATTTGAAGACAATCGGATGTGTATAAGTCAGTTAAAATTGGTTAGCAAAACATGAACAAAAATCGTCCATCTTGAATTCGTCATATTTAATTTTCAAAATCAGATCAAAAATTCGTATTATTTATCCCTAAAACCCCCGTATACCAATTTTTTTTGAAATCGGACAAGCTAAATATTTTTCCCCTCCATTTTCCTCGTTAGGGGGAAGTGGGTACCTGATAAATCCATATTATTGTATTATCACCGGAACTATAAACGCATACCAAATTTGAAGACAATCGGATGGGTATAAGTAAAAATTGGTTAGCAAAATATGACCAAAACTTGTCCATTTTAAATCCGCCACATTGAGTTTTTTAAAATCTGATCAAAAATTCGTATTCTTTATCCCCAAAAACCCACGTATACCAATTTTGGGTGAAATCGGAAAAACTTAGGTGTTTTCTTCTCTCCAGGGAATGCCTAACATTACCATATTATTGTATTGTCACCGGAACGATAATCGCGTACCAAGTTTGAATTCAATCGTACTACAAGTTAGTCAAAATTAAGTTGCAAGATTTTTACCCGAACATCAAAACATATATACATAATAGAAGTGAAGTTAAATAAAAGCTTGTAATAATAAACTTGATGTTTTCTAATTTTGACCCTTAAGGCTGCTACGAATTTGCAGTTTTTAGATTTAAAATAACAAATTACTTCCTAATATTAGAGGGAATTGTGACGAAACAGATTTCTATCGATCTTGCTATTCTTGCGGCTATATGCCTATTGTGTCTCTGAAAATGACCAATGGGTGGGTGCAAACAATGTCTGAGCTTCATTCATTTGAGATTTCATAACCAGTCCGTTCTAAGATGTGTTGGAGTTCGCACTATTTACGTTTATATATTGGATCAACACTTGTGGCCTTGATCATATCTAGTACACTGTGATCAATTGTCTTACGATAATAATAACAAAATGGCAAAAAATGGTTCAAAAACTTTCTCATGATAAAATTTAAACTAAACGAAATCGAAAATTTTCTGAATCAGGCCCTGTCCATACTGTAATCAGTGTGGCCAAACATCTAGCTAGAAACAAAAAAATAAACGTCAGACTGAAATTCTCGTTGATAGTCTCGTTAATCAATGTGGATAAGTTTCGGGTGGAAAATACTGTATGCTTTATATTGTAGTATGTTGGAGCCCTCTTCAAATAAAAGCAAAAAAAAATGGGGGTCACTCGGACCGTTTGGGAGCTACGGACCTTTAAAGTCGCCATTGTAGGGTCAATAGGGGAGTATGTAGGAATCAATCAATTCAGGGGTTTTTAGGGATGTCGAATGGAATAATGATATTTTCATTTAAATATTTTGACGTTTAAGTGACAGAATCCAATTTGTCCGCTATGGTATAAGTCATTATTATATATTTTCGAGTTAAGGGGTGTGATATAGCTGAGGATATTAATGGACGCCAAATAGGAAAATTGCTTTGTCATTTAATTATTTTGACGTTTAAGTGTAATAATTCAAGATGGCGGACAATTCACATTACAAATTACAAACTTTTTGTTTTAAATTCTAGAGGTGTAGCTTCAACTGCCAGGTATAATCCTATGACTCCCTGATGATTGCTAATACGGATGAAACAGGTCTGTAGGTGTCTGGATTCTCCATTAGACATTGGAGGCCGTAATGAAGTGAGAGGTCGTAATGAAGTGAGCAACAAAAACGCTTTGTCCGATATGCCACGAGTTTTACTTTCAATTCACATTATTGCTGTTGTTACAAGTTTATTTTATTATTATAACTATTTTATGGTTTTAATGCATTAGTCGTGCAGAAACTATAAAATAACAATTTGAATGCACCTAAAAATTTAGAAAAAAAAAGAGACATTTCCAGGCGTAGGCAAAGGGTGCCGTTAAAAAACTAGATACCAAGATCTACCATATCGCATATAGTGCGGTAAAGCGAGTGATTACATATATTTTAGAAAATTGAAATACTGATATTTTTATTTTTTACTAGAATATTCGAAGCTTATTGCTTAAATCTTGTTGCTTATACATAAAATGCGTAAAGTGCAAGGTAAAGTGCCTTTTCCCCTGGATGTCTTGCGTGTAGTTCCTGCAACTTCCATCGCGTCCGGAAAAGTGCCGCTTTCTGAACTTGTTAGGGAAATAACTGTTACGCGACCACTTTTGCCAAGAGCGCAGGCGTCCTTCATATTTTCTGAAACTCGAAAAAAAAAATATAATTCTCCGAATGCATCATACTGCCAGTTAAAACTTATAATAACAGCAATAATGTGAATTTTCCACCATCTTAAATAATTAATACACTTATAAGTCAAAATAATTAAATGACAATGCAATTTTCCGATTTGGCGTCCATTAAAATCCCTGCTATATCACATCCCTTAACTCGAAAATATTTAAATAAAAATGACTTAAACTATAGCGGTCATATTGGATTCTGCCACTTACACGTTAAAATTTTTAAACAAAAATATCATTTTCTTAGTTGGTTAGCGACCCAATAATTTTTATTTGGAGGGGAAAAAACACCAGAAATTCCTTGTTTCCAATGCGGACGTTTCGAATTTTTATAGTCATCATCAGGGCACTACAAAATAGATACAAAAAATAGTTAAAATTTAAGAAACAAAACAAACAAACACGTTTTACTTTTTAAAAATATAAAATGTAAAAATTATTTTTTTTAAACAGGTAAGCACAACCACAATTAAAAACACAATTTTTCTTTTATACTAAAACAAGAATTATATAAATCAAACTGTAGATGAGAACCATTTGAATAACAGTTTGATTTATATAGATTTTGTTTTAGTATAAAAGAAAAATAGTGTTTTAAAAAAAAATAACTTTTACATTTGATATTTTTAAAAAGTAAAACGTATTTTAAGTAGTAAAACGTCTTTGTTTGTTTTGTTTCCCAAAAATCTATGAATTGATATATCAAATTCCTATAAAGAGGCCCTGCAGTGACGATTTTAAGGGGCCGTAGCTTCCAAACGGCCCGACTGACCCCCATTTTTTTTTGCTTTTATTTGGAGAGGATTCATAGGGCAACAACATACTAAAATATAAAGCAATTTGACCGTGACCGGTTTTCAATTTATTTAGTGCGTGGTTCTTTGATAAGAATCGGCCAAGCGGTTTTTAAGTTATCGGACGGACAGACACCCAAATGACTCATTTTCAGTGAAACTTTTTTTTCCGATCATAATAGTCTCCAAATAGCGCCAGCGGGCATGTTTAGCCACCCATAAAACCTTTTCAAAAATTAAAATAAAATAAATGACGCCAACAGGCACGTATAGCCATCCATAAAATCTTTTAAATTAAAAAAATTCTTGTTTTGATTCGAAATGTAATTATTCATTTTAGTGTGAAAACCGTGTGTCGCTAGCTCCTACGGTTCGTGAATTATAATTTTTTTAAAACCCCCATCAAAAATTAACCAGCTCTGTGTCTGGTGGCAAAGAATTTTTGTACCAAATTTGATAAGAATCGGTTTAGCGGTTTTTGAGTAATTGTGCCCCAGACAGACAGACACCACCCCAAAATTTTGTATTTAGGACTTTTTTGACGCAACTATCTTATTTTTAGTGAAAATAAAAAAAACTATTTTGCTGATCCTAATAGCATCCATACTATGTATGGATGGATGGCTAAAAAAATAAATTGGCTGACATGAATTTGGCGTCCTAGTAGGTGCCTCCATAAAAGTTTTCAAAAATCAAAAACGGTAGAAAATCGTAAATAATTACCCGAGTTTTAATTTTTGGAAAAATCCTCCTTGTCACATTTTGTTACGTACCTGCATACCTTTTCTAGAGGTGACAATATTTACGAATGACCTCTAGGGAACTACTACAAAAACTACGTACTTACCTTTTTTGCGACCTTTTTTTTTCTCCTCTATGTTAGTGTGACCATTTATACTCTTTTGGAGAGTACAGTACTCTTTTTCAAAGCTTTTTACTCTATACTCTTTTAAATTAGAACTCTTTTTATTCAAATCACAACAATATGCAATAATAACTATTTTTTTATTATTTCTGTAATGTGTTGTTTTTTTGAATCACGGCCTAATATTTTTAAACCAAAATAAACAATTTACAACCAAATGCAGAAATTAATCTTATCAGCGATTTTAGTTTCGTTTTATACAATTTTGATTAGTCAGCAAAAAAATCTATTACACATTTTCTTGAAAAACTGTGTAAAAATGAAACTAAAATCATAAATAAGAATAAATTTAAGATGCCGCAAAGAAAAATTTTCTAAAATTAAATTGAAAGTGCATTTTTAATATGTTTTTAATGCTGGCTGATTAAAATTGTCTAAAATGAAACCGAAATCGTTTATAAGAATATTTTGGCAGTAAATTGTTTATTTTGGTTTAAAAATATTGTAACTTGTGATTTTCCTAAAAGTTTTCGCCTGCGGCGCTTTTAAATAATTCTTATTTACAAGTTTAAAACAATGTGTAATAGAATATGTGTAAAAATATAACACTCAAACTTTTAGTTTAGTTTTAGATAGATGAAACAACACAAAATCTGATTAATCCCACGATTTCCCTAAATTTCGGTTGTTTAAATAAAATTAAATAATCATATTGTGATCTCCACTTTAAAAAAAAAATTTTTTTGGGTGATATAATTATTACAAAAATTAACCATTCTTATCTTGTTTTTTTGAATTAGGTGCCTATAAATACTCTTTTTGCTCTAAAAAATTATGGTCACATTACCCAAGCAGCATTTTAAGTAACTCCTACAGTTGTTTTAGTGATCAATACTGTAAACCAGCAACTATGTAGTTTTTTTACCCTTAAATTTGCCTAGAAAGGTATTCTTATGTAAAAGTAGAACAAAGCACGTAATTATTAAGTCATGAAAAAAACCATATGGTATTTAAACACTACAGTAATATTTTAAAGTAATAATTACTACAAAATTACTTAAATAAAAACTTGTAGGTTAGTTTTACCTTATGGTCTTGAAATAGTTATTTTAATTACCTTACCTTTATTACTGTATTGTACCAAGAAGGTGAGCCTGTCTTAAAGAAGTAAGTATTAAGTAAAATTTAAGTAATATTCAATTAAAGATTTATTTACATTTTTATAGTTCTAACAGTGACCCTAGGATCAGTAAATTTATTTCCCTTTGGGAAAAAATATAATGGAATTTGCCCTATATGTAGGTTTTACTAATAAGACGTTTTCTTAATAACAGCTGTTCCAAGTCGAGCCGCCATTTGTCAATAATTTTTATGATTATTTTTTATTTTTAGCAAAAGTGGTCTTTCTCTACCAGAAAACGTATTCTCTGCGACTATAAAACTGGCGGGCGGTACGTTTTCTTGGACTTGCGTATTGGGCATCTAGACAAATCCAAACGAAAGGTTTTCTATCGATTTTTACCTAATAGGCAGATATTTCCAAATTTAGTGATATAAAGTCTTATTTTTTATCCGGTTTTGGTTCTAATTTTGAGATATTGTTGCTTTGATTACTATAAATACAATGACTGGACAATATTCGGTTGTTTCGGGGTGAAAAAACAATTTATATGATTATAAAATAACAAATATGGCTAGAAAGAAACGCATCTACGAGTTGTTTGCAGCTGTTTGTTGAATCAGACTTTGAAAGAAACTTTCAGTCATATTAAATTTACCCACTGGTAAGTTAAAATTTTTATTTTTTGTGTGTACTTAGCAGAATCTATTTAAATTGGCATTATTTTAAAGGCTATGGCTAAAGTTACAAAAGTACCTTTTTTACAGAGGTTGTTGTGACTCACTTGTGACTCACTTGTGACCGGGGTTGTAACTTTACCAAAAATTACCGAAAGTGGTCAAAAAACCGTTTTTTTTTACATTTTCACAAGAAAACCATCCTAATCCAACACAACACCAGCAATACCAATCCAACCTAACACACAAAAAACCGCTAACCAACGATACTCAACCTTAAAAACGGCTGTCGTAGCTCTATTACCACTGTCGTAACTTTAAACGCAGCCTATTTTAAAATATCACTAGGTATGCATTATGTTTTAGAACTAAAAATATAAATTTTTGGTTAGCTTTTTACCTTTTCTTCATAACTATTGGCACAATTTGAATATTACCTACCTAAGTACCTACTCGTTTAATATTTTAAATTACAAAAGGTACTTATGCTTGCTTTATGTGCATAAATTATAACCAGCCCACTGTATTATCTGATATAATTTGCTTTAATTTATACTTGTATTAATATTTATTGATTGATAGCTCTTTAGTCACACAATCAAGTGTTACCGGGTATTTTGTTCACATCCGCGTAGAAGAAGTTGATATGACATCATCATCTTTCAAGATGGTGGCCAAAAATCATAAAAGATACAACTTTCGCAACCGGGGCATGATTATATTTGATTCTATATAACTCGAGAACGGGGATTCCAAAAAATTTATTTCTAAGGTCATCCGAACTTATATGACCTAGCAAATCGCAAAAAACAAGATTTTTGCCATTTTCTCTTCAAAAAATCTTAAAAATTCGAGGTTTTGTCAGTCCAACTTCAAATGTACCTCAAACTATTAAGCATATATGCCAAATTCGATCCGTAGAGTTTGATGCAGTTTGAAGTTTCATGACCTTGAAAAATACACCAGTAAAATTAACACATTTTAAAAATAACATACTAAAGGGCGCTATTCATCAACTATAAAACGAAGAGGACCAAATTTAGTAAGACAGAAAATAACGTCAAGTCCAACAATATTGTTAAAACAAATTTGGTCAACTATGAAGCGTTTCAATAATGCGGCTGATATATCAAAATGGCGACCTATAACCAAATTTTATTTTATCCAATTTCGTAAAACAGCAAAAATAACAAGGTGGCCATCAATTCTTGTTGAATTGTCGCCGTTTACTATGAAAAAAGTTTAGTTGATGCATGACCTTGATTCACTTTGAAAATATCATGTGCAAATGAAAAACCAGCTTTTTGTGATGTTTTTTTCCAATTAACCTCTACGCAAAAACTTTAAGCGCCGGAGATGAAATTAACATCTTAGCCATAATTAAACACTTCATTCTAAACCTCCCTACTATTTTTTTAATATGGCGTCCCCATATATGTATGAGCTTAAATGCTTGCAATGCTTTCGGCGTGCACAACTTTGTAAGCATGATGTCCTATATATACGCCTATACCTTTCTCTTTTACTCTTTTATGACTCTTATTGTCTCTTTCTGGCGTCAAAGCTTAGCGGTTCTGCACATGCGCGGCCATCGTCATCGATTAACCAACCAAAATCCAGAAAGATAGCTGTGCAGTTGTCAAAATTTTTCTATTTGCTTAGGTTTTAGAAAATCAGTCTTTTCTATTTTTAAATAAATAAATATATGAATAGAAATAATTTGTAGGTATTTTTACTTTTTTTCCTTCAAATTTTAAGAAAAAATAGCTACCAACCTGTGGAACTTCATTTTTTTTGTTTTATGCGGCAACATCTTAAGCTCCAAGATATAAATAGTTTTTATTATAACTCCTAAAAACTTTCGCGTAACCAAAGATTAAAAATATCACAATAAAAAAAATTGCATAAACGAAAACGCGGAAAAAGAGTGTGATCAAAACAAATCATTGAATTATAAACCTATAATTCAATGAAACAAATCAACAAAAATGGCGTCTCGACCGAAGGGCGAAGACGAAGCTCGCGAAACCGGCCGCCTCGGAAAATTTTCCCGCATATGCAGAGGCGCGGAGCTAAAACGGCTCCATGGCCTGCTAGATTTTAGATCTTGCTTACAAGTTTGGCCTGGGAAAGGCCTATATTTAACCTCATACATATATGGGCGTCCCAGATGTTTATGCTTTACCCCGGTAAAAATGACCTATATGCCTGTCGTTTTTATTACGTTTCGAAACTTCTACAGAGATGCTGTGGCACATGAATGTGTGACTAAATAGCTGTTAAATCTCCATCCTTGAATTTTATTATGAATGTTAATAAACATGTGTAGTCATGCCTCACTGGCATAATTAAAATTTTTTATGCTTTTTCGACCGCCCTTTTGGAAAATGGCATCTAAAACCACTGGTCCAGTATATGGTAATATATATCTAACTTCTGCTAACTCTCTTATAGGTTATTTAAATGACTTTGTTGGCTGTGAGTGACTAGAACATAAAATTCACAGTTGCCTATTTGTGAGTGTTTCAAGGTTGGAAATCTAAGTGTATGATGGTGTTTAATGATGTATAGTGGAGGGTGACCAGTGAAACTACTGATGAGCCCACGCTGGTTACCCAGGGCGAAACATCGTTTATTCATTTCTCTTTTCGCTTTGATCTTTTGTGTGTTCCTTGTGGAATACTCATCCAAGTTTGAATTTTCGTTATTTCCACCCAAGATCTTTTGATCTTTTGTTTTTTAGTTTCTTTTCGGTTGAAGTAACTGATTTGGAGGTTTTTTAACTTCTTCTTTATTTTAGTGGTAAATTGGAAAAAACATCAGAGAAAGCTGGTTTTTCACTTGTACATGTTATTTTCAAAGTCAATCAAGGTCATGCATCAACTAAACTTTTTTTCATAGTAAGCGGCGATAAGTCAACAAGAATTAATGATCATCTGTCGTTTTTCCTGTTTTTCGATATTGGATAAAATAAAATGTGGTTATAGATCGCCATTTTGATATATCAGCCGCCATATTGAAAGGCGTCATAGCTCAACCAATTTTTTTTAACAATATTGTTGGACTTGACCTTCTTATCTTTGTTACCAAATTTGGTCCTCTTCGCTTTAATAGTTGATGAAAAGCACCCTTTAGTATGTTATTTTTGGAATATGTTAATTTCACTGGAGTATTTTTCAAGGTCATAAAGCTTCAAACTGCATCAAATTCTAAGGATCGAATTTGGCATATATGCCTAATAGTTTAAGGTAGATTTGAAGTTGGACTGACAAAACGTCGAATTCTTAAGATTTTTGGAAGAGAAAATGGCAAAAATCTTGTTTTTTTGCTGCTTTTAAGGGAATTTAAGGTTGGAATTAAGACATCCCACACTGGGCTCCCCTAGTTTTTGTAAATTTTCTTTAAATTTTTAAAAATATTAAAATTTATTAGTAATTCACGTAAAATATTGAAACCAAAAAGTGGTTTAAATCGAGCAAGTTACACAGAAAACTCATCTCCTATTAAAGGTGTTGACAGAGTTATTTTGGGAAAGAAATGCATTGCATACAGGCGTCGTTCATAAGGGCTATATTTTCACACGCCTCTGGTGACTATAAAAAGGAAAGGCACGGCAAAGCGTGGATCACTTAAAATTAAAATTTCATCTAAGAACGAAGCGCCGCCAGTCATCCAGTTAATCAAAAAATAAAATTTCATAAGATAATTATT
Organism: Oxystoma pomonae; assembly: GCA_963921995.1. Taxonomy (NCBI): domain Eukaryota; kingdom Metazoa; phylum Arthropoda; class Insecta; order Coleoptera; family Brentidae; genus Oxystoma; species Oxystoma pomonae. The sequence continues at coordinate 29,192,857 of OY998169.1, forward strand.
CTGCACCAGAATATATTGACACAAAGTTTAAAGCTACAAATAATAAAAAATCCAGTATTTTAAAAGATTCAACAACAATCCATCATGAAGCCGAATCTACGAAAACCACGCCAATTTTCGCCAGGTGTGTAAAAGAAATTGGGGGAGGAAATTATTTTCTAAAAATTCAACGTTTTTTTTTTTTGCAAATAAATCATAAGGGCATATTTCTAACACGTGGAACCTATTGTGGTTTAACAACGTTAAATAAGTATTAACGTATCAGCACGACTCTTTAAATAGATTTTCTAACTGTTCTTCGAGCCTAATAGACAATATCTTAGACTGGGAACTACTTCATTATTTGCTTTTGTTTTTTTTTTTCAATTTTTCTGGGATAATTTTTTTAATTAAAAATCCATGTTCCCAGAAATTAAGGAACACATCGGAGACAAGAATTCGTTTCCTATGGCACAAGTAGTATGGACAGCATGTGCTCCCTTCAACGTGGGAGACCTCCAGGTTCAGGACTGTCCAGGCATGTCATGACATGACCTGTGGGAGCGGGGAATACAACTTTAGCCTTTTCAGGGGAATCCGGGGGTTACTTACTTATCTGGGAATATGGTCCAAGAAATTGTTTAAATCTATTTTGCTCGAAGATTTCGTGTATTTAAGTTATTTTCGAAAATAGTTTTCCTACCATGGGTAGAAAAACAGAACTGGGTACGGTATTGACAATAGTAAAGGTAGATTAATTAACATAAAGGTATTGTTACAAAATTGGTTGTGGGTGTCAGACACTACCAAGGATGATAGCAATACTAATTAATTAATTCTATTTTTTGGTGTTGCAATAGAAAATAACCTCCCAAAATAATACAAGAAAATTAAGAAAGGAATCTTTAACGTTTTTCATAATAAAAATTATTTTCTAATCTAGTTTTCCTACCATGGGTAGAAAAACAGAACTGGGTACGGTATTGACAATAGTAAAGGTAGATTAATTAACATAAAGGTATTGTTACAAAATTGGTTGTGGGTGTCAGACTCTACCAAGGATGTTAGCAATACTAATTAATTAATTCTATTTTTTGGTGTTGCAATAACGCTATCTAGATAATAAGATAATTTCCAATTTCTTACAAGAAAAAAATGACCGTGCTGGTAGGTTTCTTTTGTTTATTGTCATGTGTGAAAACTAAAGCAAATTAATTATTTCTAAATAAAAATGAGTAAACAGCATAAAATCGGAATGTTGTTAATTATTTGTGCAGTCAGGTACAGCTAGATATTTTTATACGGTGTTTATTTGGGCAACCGGGGAATGCTACGGGGGAGTATTTTTTCACAATTGTCTATAGGCACAAAATGGACAATTGTGTTAAATATGTTTCTTGATGGTAGTTCCTTAGATTGCGTATTTAAACAACGAAATATAGATTGTTCAGCAGACCAAAATTTTATTCCAATAACAAAAAGAAAGAACGACCTTGAAAAAAAAAAGAGAATAGATAAGGTCTAAATGGTAGTGGTTCCAGTTTGACAGATAGCAAGAAAATCGTATCAGTTAAGTATGAACAATTTCTTTTATCAGCTCTAAAGAATCTTGGGTTAAAATGACATAACGTACAGGGTTCACCAAAATAATTATTGCTATTATTGTTATTGTGGGTTAATTTCGATAAAAATTATAACAATAATATTATAGACGATCACAGCTTGGCCTCTAATTACGGATTCTAAATAAGGGACCCGGGTTAGAGGTGTTTTAGAATAATATAATCATGTCTCATAGTCACAAAACTCCTTCATTAAAAATCCCACGGAAGATTTTTATTTGTTTCAGCTGTTCATCTCAGAAGTTACAAGTGGAAGTACCTGCACAGACAGTTTCTATCTTGGTTCCTACTGTTTATGTGGAGAATAGTGAAAGTAAAGAAAAATTGACTGAAAAGTTAATATTCTTATCAATTCAAGTAATAATGGTGCGTGCTGTGTTCAAAAATTTTAAGCAGCCTATATTTGTGGACTTCAACAAAAAAATGACAAAAAAATTGTGTTCCAGTGAAGCTATGTAAGAATTAAAAATATAAACTCGCAAAAAAAAATTGGTGCTGGAAAAAAAAGCTGACAGTGGAAATAAAGTGGCAAAGAAAATGCAAAAACTTATTCATTAAATTTAAAAATAATTGACAATCTGCTTGGGCTTGTTAGCATACATTTAGATTTATTCTCATTTTTGTTGTCGTACCTAGGTATGCAGTTTGATTTTATTTTCTGATCACGCCTAAGTTTTTTATTTATCGCTTGTTTTAGCTTGATCTTATTATTAGTCAATATTTATTATGTATACATAACTAATCCGAGTTTGATTGCAACCTTATATACAGGGTGGATTCTTTAAACGGAACGGTGCTTCTAGCGGGTTAGAATTTGGTTGAATAAAAAAATCCAAAAACACGTCAACTGAGATTTTTAATTTCCTTTAATCGTGCTATCTTGGATTTTGTCTATGTCATTTAGTTTACGAGGTATATTTTGCAATTTTTGAAATCTGCAAACACTTTAGGTTCTATTTTACTTTAAATATTAAAATTGACGGACAGCAATAAAAATGGTGGCCAAAAAAATTTGTAAGATATAGTTGAAGTAAATCTAATAAGTCAGATGTATACCATTGTCTAAAGGGTGGGGTGATTAAAAGTTACTACTGGTATAATTGATTGATTTTACAAACCAACCCTGAAAGATTTCAATCTTAAGTAGCCAAGTTCACTGGCTTAAATTTTGAAATAATTTCATTTTTTGTTTCAGGTTAGCAGTGCCCAAGTAAATAAAAGAAAAAATTAAATAAACCAATTATTTAAATATTTGAAAACCATTTTTAATTTTAAGTAAGATTTAAATCAATAAGTAAAATAAATCAGTTTTGTATCCCAGATTTTATTATGTTTTTAATAGCAATGTTAGGAGTGACAAAATCAAGTGAAATTAATATTTATTTTGTACATAATAAGTTGGTAATATTAAATTAAAAACTAAGTATAAATCTAGCCAAAAAATTAAATTTACCTAAATGCATTGTAAAAAACTTGTCATGTACGTCAGCAAACATTTAAAGCCAATTTAAAAAAGCCGAATATATTTTAGGCACTTTATTTTAAGTACTAGTGTGCATATTTCAAGAGGAGATGGAAAAAAACAGACCTCCACTTGAGGTCCATGTAGCTACAGCCCGCATTCGAAAAATCATTTTTTTTTAAATATAGGAATTACAGGCTCATCTCCTTATCCAATTCTTTTAAAGTTTATAATAGCAGTACTTAACGAAAGAAAAAGTATGTTAGAATTACAGTCTCATGCCCTTACCCTATCTTTACAAGCTTTTATTGAATTTCAATCTTGTTAGTCAATTTTGACTAACTTTCACAAATCCGATAAACATAGTTTTTTTACAAAATTAAATTATCACCGGAACTCAACGTATAACACAATTCAAGTTGATCGGATTTGTAGAAGTTACTAAAAATTGACTAACAAGATTTGACTTATCAACAAACTATAAAAAACCACTTGCTTGGCATGCGAGATAATAAATAATTATTATATGGAGACAATAATTAGGGCCGAAACAAGGCGCTTCCACCATATGTCACATGCGGGGCGTGTCCTGGGCCATTTTAGCCACTTCGGATAGGGACAGATAAAGTGCTTTTTTTTGGCGGGGCTCGGAGAAATGAGAATTATTAAATGGACAGGTGCAGGGCGTTGTGACTTTTGATAGCGTAGTGCGGTCTGGGGGGGGGAGGGCTCGACGACTTCCTTTTTCAGAATGCTGTGAGGACTCAGACAAACTTCTTAAAACAGGTTACTTGCTCGTTAGCCAATAAGCTTCTTGTAACAGATTGCTTATTGGGTTTGACCACTTGAAACAGTGTGTGTCGATGAAGATTTCGGTGCACCTATTTATATCCAAAATCTCGTCGAGTCAGCGGTTTCTCTTGTTACGTAGATGTGTATCGAAGATCAGGTAAGTGGCTATGTTTATACGTGATAGGTTAAGTTTGCTTTAGGGGATTCTTGAATAGAATTATTTATGACAATATAAGACATAACTTTTGCTACACCCAGTCTCTCATCAAAAATTACGGAATGGCAAACACTTGACAATGAACCACTGACACCACAAAGGCATATTGTTTTGAAATAGCAGATAAAAGCCAAGAATAAAAAAACTGAAAGGCAAAACCTAAGGAAAAACAAGTTAATATCAGAACTTTTAAGGAGGACAACAACAGAACTTACGGCAAATGAAATGGACATAATCATTAAAGAAATAGAGGCTTTTTGCACCTATAATTTTGATGCCTTTTTATTTTGTCGCTTATTTCGGCCATACGCAGTTACGAGGCAATAACGGAATCCCTTACTAACCGATAAAGTTTGACGTTACCTGCGGAAGAACACCGTATCCCTTATAATTGACATGGTTGCCGATATTAAAACATTAAGTAGTGTTCGGGGCGGACAAAGATGGGCGATCCACAAATTAAGATTTTTTTTTATAGTGGACTGTAAAACTAGGGAAGCTGATTCAAACGCTCAAACAGTCGTTAAATTTCACAGTTAGAAACTCGATCTTAATTATTGTATTGTAAATTGTAAGTATCAATGGCGGATAGGGCCAGAAATAAAACTTGCCGTATAGCAGTAGCAATAAAGAAAATATCCCGAAAAAACAGGCACTCGACTTACCCCGAATTCTTGGAGGATTCTGGAGAATAGGATATCCAAGTTAGCACCAATAATCTCGAGTTTTTCTTATATGTAAAATGTGGTTCACTCGCGAGTTTTTTGTCGAAACTCAGTTGCTGAGATGTAGTATGTTTTCAGCGACCTTGTCAACGTGAACTGATTTAGCGCGGGAGTCGCGCTTGCACTTGCCGTTTCTCTCATGCGATACAGCTGTCCTTGGTTCCATAGGGGTCCGGGGTATAAGCGGAACATTATGGAAACAAGGATAATAGGAAATTAGGTATGGGATAAACAATAAAGTTTATCAAGTGCCTTGTTTAATAAAATTAAAATTTAATAAAATGTAAGAAAATTAGACTTATAGTAAAAAAAGTAAAATCACTTGTTCGCAGAAAATTGCATTAACAATGAGTAAAAAGGAAAATTGTAATTTTACGCAAATTTAGAAAACAAAAAATAAACAAAAATTCTAAGCCAAAATATTTACAATATAATTGAGCGGGAACGAAACAAGTAGAAAAACAAAAAATCTATAATGCAAATATGTTGTGTATTCTTTTTAATTGTAAAGATAAGTGCAAATTTTTGTTTAATCATTTTCTTTGGCTAGAATTTCGTAAGAAATGTAAAACATTGATTTGCACTGGCAACTTTGACAAGTAATTCTGATCTGTTTATCATAACCTCCCTTTTCTCTGTTGTGTTTTTGAGTTTTTAAAGATCAACAATAATTAAAATTCACCGTAAAAAACACAGGTATAAGAAATTCTAAATGGAAAATATTATTCGACAAATGCTTTTTGTAAATCTTTATAATAATAATAAATAAAAAACAAAAACTGAAAATGCTGTCTTCAAAATAACGTGACGTTAGCTACGTCACAACGCGTTAATAAGCGATAAAGTCAGCTACCGGGGATTTTTTATAAGAGGTGCAAAAGGTCTCTATTATATACAGCCTCTTAACGTTACGGACCCTCTCATAACTCCGCTCCTTACTAGTGGAATGAAAACATTGCAAGTGCAAGAGCAAGAGCAAGAGCAAGAGCTAGAGAAGAATGCGTCAAGGCTCGGAGAAAACACACACAACAAGCCGCAAATGAAGCAATAGAGGGAGAAGCGGCACGTATATGGAACAAATACAAACAAAAGAAATTTTAAGGGACAAAATAAGAGATGAGAAGAAACTGCACTGGGAAAACCTATGAATAGAGTTGGACGGAGATGTATGGGGACCAGGCTACCAGTCAAAAAACAATTTAAATATTTGAAATGCTTTTAACTCCGCCTCGTGGCTTAAAATAGTATAAAGGCTAACAAACACTCGTAAGCGCAAATGCCGACCCAGCCAAACCCGACCCGAAACCCCCCCCCAATCCGATCCCCCCCCACTAATCTTGCGCGATTGCAAGGACTGGTTGGGATTCCAGCGCATGATGGCGCAAAACAACATCACCTTCCCAATACTTATAAATATAGCCACTTCAAAGAACGATACATATGTTGTATTGTTGCTTTTTCCAATTAAAAAATAATAGCTGAATAGCTGATTCAGCTATGGAAAAGTTGAACATTGACCACCTAAAATGCCTTAGGAAATATGGAAACTAGGATAGTTTTTGTTAATTACGAAAAGACGTTATTATAATAATAACACCCAGTATTTTCCACTTTAAAGAAATTCCAATTATTTGTTTAAGCTAATTTTATCATTTAATTAGCATATTTCATTTTTGCATATGTTTTATCAGTTAAAAAACTGATGCTGAAAAAGTGTAACGCACAGAAGATTGGCATGTCTAACTTTGTCGCTTTATAGCTGAGTAGCTATCTTAGCTACAGGACTGAAAGTTATATGCTTAGTTGTGTTAAGGAAATACAAATATAATAACGTTTGAATTATTTATTGTATATAAATATAAGTAATTTACAGATATATGAATATATTAGCTGTAAGAAGTGACTAAAAGTGATAAACTGAGTGAAGCTAAGCAAAACTGAGTCAGCAACTGTTTAAAAAATCAGTGTTGATATCGAAAAATCCAGAAAGACTGCGAATTTTCGAGAACGAGAAGTGGGCGTGGTAAGCGTTTTCTAGAATGGACCAATCGTAACGCATCAGAAAGTTCGGCGGGGTTATAAATATGAGATGCATGTTTTGCAAGGCAATATCAGTCGGCTAGAGCTCTCGTAGAGGCAGCATCTAACTGGCGAAAAAGGGAGACCGATAATCTCTGAAGAATATTCAGAAGGCATTGTGACACCTTATAATCGCTGTTATATGTGTTAGATTTAGCTCAGAAGAGAACTTTGGCGGTGAGAGAACTTCGCAGCAGAGGGGACGAGAGTCACCAATGTTTGTAAGTCTTGTATGTATATTGTATATATTATAGATATTTAATGACACTTAAGGGTCAAACCATATCAAATCAACCAAAAAAAAAAGGCATTTTTCGTTTTGACTATCTCCGATTTTGATGATTTTTGGTACACTTATTCTTCTGATCCAAAAACTTAAAAATCCAAAAAATTAAATTTTTTGGATAAGCGGTTTTTGTTTTATTGATTTTTGAAAATAAAGAAATTGACCAATATGCCCTTGACAGGCACTTACAAAAATAGCAATATCTCAAAAACTATTGGTCCTATAGAAGAGAGTTATAGCTTATTTTGAAGGTTTTTTGAAGACCTTTTTAACGATGTGTATCACCATGTAATTTTTTGTTTTTCTTTTTATTTTATTTTTTTAATTCTTTTTTTGAAAAATCTTGAAAACACCATTTTGAGTTTTAAAAAAAAAGACTATTTTTTTCAGTATTTTTTTAATATTTTTGGAAAATTTCAGGATGAAGAAGTTATTGGTTCTATTTTTAAAAAAAATAATATAAAAAACCTTGCAGGAAAAAACCATACATTTTATGATAAATACCTATATATATTTACTCTTTATATCTAAAAACTTGTCAATTGTTCCCAGTCTTGTAAATAAGATAAATAAAAGGTTTTTCCAAACTTGTTTATTCCTGCAAAATTTTGAGTATTTCTTCAATTGTCCTCCCCTCCACCCAAGATCTTTTCACCCACCTATTATACATTTAAACATGTTAATTCCTGCAAAATGTTTAGCTCCTCCCATTACTTTTTATTGGCCCTTACCCCTATTTGTATCATTTCTGGTTCAGACAGGAAAAGTTTTGACAATAATTAATTGCAAACCTGCGGTTTATGTGATAAATTGCTATTTTTTTATTTAAAACATTTATCGGAGTCGTGTGTCGTAACATGGCACAAAATAAGCCAAAACAATGGACACAATTTTTTGTGAGGTGTTGTGATCCATTAAGCCAGGAGAAACATTCCGGAAAGTTACACTCACATGTAAAAAGAATACTACAATGAGGTAAAAGACAATTTAAAAAAGGGGGAAGCACTAATCACATGCGACTTCGCTGAAAATTATTCATTTATTTTGCAGGATGAAGTGCAGTCCTATCACTGGACAAATAGCCAGGCAACCCTACATCCTTTTGTAATATATTACAAAACTCATGAGGTAAAACTGGGTCATTTAAATTATATATTTATTTCAGACTGTTTGGTACACAACACTGTGGCATTTCATTTTTTTTTAAGCCACCTTATGCCTGAAATAAAGAGGCAAATTGATAATTTAAACAAAATTATTTATTTTTCAGACGGCTGTGCCGCACAGTATAAAAATAAAAAAAAATTGTTGTTTATTGTTAATATTGCGTACCATCTCGAGGAATTTAAAATTAAAGCAGAATGGAATTTTTTTGTCACCTCCCACGAGAAGAGTGCATGCGATGGACTGGGAGGCACCGTAAAAAGGTTGGCTGCTAAAGCAAGTCTGCAGAGACCATATAATGAACAGATTATGACCCCCGAAGATCTTTTTAAATTTGCAACAGAAAACATTCCTGGTATAACATTTAAGTATTGTTCATTAAATGACTACCAGCAACATGAAAAGTTTTTGGAAAAAAGATACCTGGAAGCACAATCGATACCTGGGACTCAAAAATTGCACTCGATTATCCCCCTCAGTAATGAAAAAATTATTACAAAACCATTTTCACTAAGTAAAGAGGAAAATATTCTACGTCTTTTTGCAACCTGTGGTTTGTCAAACACAGAAATTGAAAACATCGACCCCGGTTTTGTAACCATAAACTATGACTGTCTTTGGTGGATGGGATGTATCATTGACAAAAATATAGAAAGCGGGGAATTAAAAGTTAGTTTTTTACATCCTCATGGTCCCTCTCCGTCTTTTTACTTTCCAAAGCCAAAAGCTGATATATTGGTCATAGATCAAAATTCTCTTTTAAGACGGGTCAACCCAAATACTGCCACTGGTAGGACATATACGCTAACTGCAGAAGAAATGACAGATTCCTCAAATATTTTACAAAAAAAAATAGCAACCTAAATATTTTTTATTGTAATTTTTCTATTATTCTTACTTTTCATTTTTTTGTTATACCCATATTAGGTAAATTAGCCCTGTATTAAATATCTTATTATTTTTTTAAAGTATGACTCCATTATTTCTCCATCCTAAAATTTTCCAAAAATGTTAAAAAAACATTGAAAAAAAAGAAATATTTTTTTGAAAAAAAAAAACAAATTAAACAAACTATATTGTGTCATACATCTTTAAAAAGGTCTATAAAAACCCTTCAAAATGACCTATCACTCGCTTCTATAGGATCAATAGTTTTTGAGATATTACTATTTTTGTAAGTGTCTGTCAAGGACATATTGGTCAATTTCTTGATTTTCAAAAATTAATAAAACAAAAACCGCTTATCCAAAAAATTTGATTTTTTGGATTTTTGAGTTTTTTGATAAGACGAATAAGTGTACCAAAAATCATCAAAATCGGAGATGGTCAAAACTATTGCCTGGTTGACTTGATATGGTTTGACCCTTAAACAGATTGTTTAAAAGGAGTTTAAAAAATAATTCGTAGGTGGCGCATTACGTCCACTTGGCGTATGCGCTACCAAGTAGAGTAGAGGTTCTACTTAACTAATAGCACAATTGTGGGTGATTGCTTAAGTATCAAAAAGTAAGGTGATATCTTCGGGCTGTAGACACACATTTGTGCAGACAACATTCACTTGCCGTTTTTTCTAGTTTTAGTAAAAATGGCCGAAGATATGGATACAAACTTTGAGATTGACGACATAGCCTTAATTGACGAACTGCATGAATCCCAGGCGCAAGCAGACGCGGCCAGGGAAAAAGCAAAGAAAATGGAAAATGAGGTGGTTGAAATTTATGCGGCTATACGAAATAGTAATAGAAATAGCCCAAGCCCAAGGCATCGCTAAAGAATTATTAACCCCCACGGAGGAGGACATCGAAAAGATGCCCTAAAAATTGACACGGTATCGACATACCTAAAAGATCTAATTCCCAAAAGAAAAATAGCACTCCCAGGCTCCCTCCCCAGGAGCGAGGAAGAGACGGAGACCGGGGACTTAAAGAAAGTGACGAAACGTAAGCGCAAAAGGAAGGCAAAAGAGGCGGGGGATGCTTTCACTAACCCCCAGGAGGACATTTCTCCTTCTGGGAAAAAGGGGACTCAGCCGAGCACTTGTTCGACTGAGTCAACCGTCGCTACCCAATGAGCATTTTTGTCTATATAGAAGTTACAGCAAAAAATATAAAACCTTCATAAAATAACTAAAAGTTATATTATTTAGTGTTGGTGATAATTTTATAACTCTAATATATCTCTTAAATGAGTAAAAAAGACTTGAAAAACAACTGACCAACACCAGCTTATAAAAATTTATGGTACATAGTAATGGATAGAAAAACAACATATAGATTTTATAAAACTTCCTTATGAACCCTCAAGTCTAGATATTATTATAAAAAGGTTATACAACTGTTCTAACAATACTACATAACAAATTAAAGGTTTTTATCGATTTAGAAATACAAATTTTCCATCTTTCTTCCCTTTGCTTGTTATGTATTATTCTTTTTCTTTTTAAAATAAAAAATTTATAAAATGGTGTTTACCAATCTTCTAAAATAAATTAAAATGGAAGTGAGATAAGTTGAAGCAGGAATATGAATATTTATATACTATAGGTTAAATAAAAGCTGTTTTCCCAGTCATCCTACTCTGATAATCAGCTGCGGTCCCGTGTGTACTGTATAGTTTTCGAATACACTCACAAAATTTTCATGGGCTCCAAAAATACTTGAGAAAACGGGGAAAAAAATATTCATTTAAATAATACTTTTTTTCACATATGTTTTTTGCTTTCTGGGAGAAATATTGAATTTTGTATTTTGTTCTTAACCCTAAACAAGCAATATTTCCATTAAAGCACATGTTGAAACCCCATAAATAACGTTTTTATTTTGGTCAAAAACTATTGTTGGAATCCAAAATGGCGAAAATTTACGACAATTCTATAAAAAAAACAATACAATTATACCACTGTTTACCTCTTTCAACACTTTTTTATCAACGTTTTAAAACATGATGCTAGTTGGAACAAAAGGCTGCAGGCGGCGCAGTGTTGAACACTGAAGGTCCGTTTCTGCGAGCTTAATATAGTTACCATTGTTCTCTTTTCCTAAATGTATTCGTCTGAGAGAGGTCCAGCATACTAGACATACCAGGAAAAATACCCGCCTGCTTACCCTTTAACCCCGCATAACTGTCAGAGGTAACTATCTCAAGAAGATAGTTAGATTGCGGGGTCGAAGGGTGTACAGGCAAGTATTTCCCTGGTATGCTGGATCTCTCTCAGACGAATGCATTTAGACAAAGAGGATAATAGTGACTATGTCAAACTCGCAGAAACAGACCTTGAGGCTGCGTTCCGTCGCGTCGTAAGGTGATGTGTTCACAATTGCCGCCGACCAGCCGTGCGAACTGTATGCACCGTGAATTTTTGCAAACTTAACACGGTTACTATATTGTTCTCTTTTTCTAAAACCCGGTTCCCATCTATGGGTTTCTTATGCGGGGGCTACCCGAATCAAAACACGGATCACGTAGTCTAAGCGAGATTTGCCTATACAAGCTCATATCGGTCCACGTGATGAGTTTTTTGAGTCAGGGTGGCCGCGCATGGGAAACGCTGATCGGAACCGGGTGTAGAATGCATTCGATCCCGATATCTGTCATCGAAAACTATCTCAAGAAGATTTGTCTTATGTCTTTCCTCAGATTGATGTAATTAAAACCAGATAATGATAGTATGGTATCTCGCAAAAACGCGCCTTTTGATGTCGCAAAAACGCACCTTTTAAAGTCGCAAAAACGAGTCTTTTGATGTTACAAAATTAACCTAAAAAATCTTATTTGTTTTGTTATAAATTAAAATTGTTTTTTTATTGTAAAAACAGTGGTATTATAACCACTATACAAAGAAATTAATAAAAACATTATAGAAAGAATCGGCAAAAAAGGTTATGAATGAGTTCATAAGAACATTACAGGCACCAATTTATATAAAAGTGTCTCTTTGTTGTTGGTTAATTAAGTTTTTATAAGTAAGTTGATAGCAACATTTTAAAAACCAATCTATATATCTTTAATTGATAGTTACTTACGGTTTTATAGATGGGTTAACAGAAAGATTTCAAAAACCAATTTATATAACTTTTGTCACTGATGACTTATATTTTTATAAATATGTTGGTGGAAACATTGTTAACACCAATTTATATAACATTTGTTACCGATGACTTTAATTTTTATAAAGATGTCCGTGGAAATATTTTTAACGCCAGTTTTATGTTACCTTAGGGTACCATCAATTTAGAACCTTTAATAAAACAAATATACAAACTCAATTCCTGTAGGAAACCTAGGGCATTAATGGAACCCTCTTTATAATAATTATATAAATTTTTGTCACCAGAGGTTTCTGAAAATGCTCATTGGGTAGTAAGGATAGATGCTCTTCTTCTAGCACGGAGATCGCTAACCCCCTCCCCCCAAATACAAGCGCCGCGAAAGCGCAAATGCCGACCCAGCCAAACCCGACCCAAAACCCCCCCAATCCGATCCCCCCCACTAATCTTGTGTGATTGCAAGGACTGGTTGGGATTCCGTAAGTAAAAAACCGTAAAAGAAGGGATCAGGATTCAGGCTAGCTCTATAGAATCATACAGAGCACTGACAAAAATTCTGGTAGCGCAAAAAATTAAATACCACACGTTTGAAACCACCGAGGAGACAAAACTTAGGATAGTGCTGAAAGGATTACCGGGCAGCATCACGGAAACTGAAATCCGGGATGAACTGCAGAGCAAAAATTTCCACCCGGACCGGGTCGATAGAATGTCCAGGGTGAGAGATAACGTCAGGGTGCCAATGGCTATGGTAATTGTTATCCTATCCAGAGGTGAAAAAGCAATCTTTTTTTTAGTTAGACAACTTTAGACAACTTCTTTAACTTAAAAATAAAAACTGAAGCCCTCAGGCAACGCGCCGGGAAGACACAATGCCATAGGTGTCAGTTGTACGGACATAACCAGTCGCACTGCACCGCGAATTTCCGATGCGTGAAGTGAAGATGCGTAGAACCGGAAAGAAAAGTGGAGATCTTCGCAGATTCGTTAGAGTCACAATTTACGGAGAACTATGCGAATGACCCACCAACTTTTCTTAGTAGGCAACCTAGGGAGTTTAGCCAAGAGCTAGAAAACACGCAACCAGTCGACTCGCTTAGGTATACCACGCCAAGAGAGAAAAAAGGGATCGTAAAACGCCTTAAAAAGAAAAAGGCACCAGGATACGATAAAATAACAAACACAATGATAAGGAGACTACAGCCGAAACAATTCGCTGAATTAGCAAACATATTCAACGCAATGTTTAGACTTACCACCCCGAAGCTTGGAAGAAAGCAGACGCTATGCATAAAAGTGGGAAAAATAAAACATCACCAGACAGCTACCGACCAATTAGCTTACTGCCCGGTCTAGGGAGAGTTGCCGACAAAATAATCTTGTGGCGACTTCAAGAATTGCGTCAAATCGCAGGAGCGATCCCTGATGAGCAGTTCGGATTTAGACCGAGGCACTGTACAACACTACAGGCAACCCGACTAACCGAGGAGATAGTCGGGGGGTTTAATAAGCAAAAATATACGGGGGCGGTAGCACTCGACATATAGAAAGCGTTCGATAAAGTCTGGCGCAATGGCTTTCTTCTTAAAGCAAGAAATAGCGGGGCTCCCACACACGTCACAAAACTATTAAAATCGGTCCTGGGAGGCAGAACCTTCACAGTCAAAATCGATGATAAACGATCCCGAGAACGGCAGATAAGAGCGGGGCTCCCGCAAGGATCCCCCTTATCACCATATCTCTACGCGTGGTACACTTGCGACATCCCCAAGAATCGTAGAACGAAGCTATTCGAATATGCAGATGATATACTCACAACATCAAAATGTAAAAATCTGCAATATGCAACGACAAGATTCCAAGCACAGCTCACGGACATAGAATCGTGGGCCAAGAGATGGAAAATCAAGATAAACCCAGACAAGACGCAGGCGGTTATCTTTACACGTTGTAGACGTAACCCGCGGGTCAGACTTGTACTGGGGGGCAGAAGAATTCCATGGGAACAGCGTAACATAAAGTACCTGGGGTTAGTATTCGACAAGAAACTAACATGGAACGCCCAGGTAACACACTCACTTCAGAAAGCAAGGGGGCCTTCGCACGGCTACATCCCCTGCTAAACAGAAAGAGCACACTAAACGTGTATACAAAACTAACGTTGTGGAAACAGGTCGTCCGCCCAATACTAACATACGCTGCTCCGTGCTGGAGTCAACTCTGCCAAACCCAGGTAAAGAGGCTGCAAGCCTTCCAAAATAGAGCAGTGAGACAAATGACGAGGGCCCCTTGGTTTGTGAGAAATACCCAAATCAAGGAGGAATTCGCCATCCGCGACATCTCTGAGATTATTCTGGAGCAAAAAGAAAATCTCTCGAGACGGGTGCAGGGGCACGACAACCCCCTAGTACGGGAAGCTTTCCGGTACCAACCCGGAGGCAGACCAGGGATTGCAGACCCCTGGACGCCTAAGAAAATGGAGTCGCGAAGGGCTCCAAACTGCGACACACAAAATGCGACAAATACTCATAGGGAAAGTTAAGACTAGAAGTGAAAGAGGTTTATACCTAACACGAACTACCCTAGAAATCTTAGTAGTAGTAGTAGTAGTGCAAGGCAATCAGTAGTGGGCCCGAGTCAGGGATGAAAAAAAGAAAGAAAAGCTAAAAAATTGAGACACTGTTCTCAAGTGTGCCACTATTGACGATCCTGCTGCTGATTCCGAGGTGCCGATGGAGTAGGGTCCAGCCTGCTGCAGACAACCGTGCCTGCTGCCACGCTCCACGACCTCGTTCCTGACCGTGAGCTGCGCCGAAGGAGGCGGATAAGGGCGACGTCCCTTATTCCAGGATACTCTGTGAGTAAAAATAGTGCACTGACTCTTTGACTATTTTTATTTATTGGTGTTATCTTTGTGTATATATTTTACATTAGAATTTGTATTTATTTTCTGACTGTTATAATCTCGTATTTTATTGCATTGCATGAGGAGAGGGGGAAACGCCGGTACATATCCTATGCCACTGCGTAGGATTAATGAGAAGGAGGGCCAAAATATTTGGCTCTGAATTGAAAGTGCTCCAAGATTTCGAGGAAGTCTCACCAAATAGACTGATTTCCTTTATCAGCGAAGGTGGGATGAGTGACTAAACCTCTTAGGGGGCTGATTCTTAAATTTCGTAGAAAAGATCGGTTCTCTCCCTGATATCGACCAATAATAGGCTTTGAAGCGATCACGAGTTATCCGAAACCTATCCGACCATGACCGAAGCTCACCCGATTGCCGCGTAGTGAAGGAACTTTCTTACACTTTCATACACCTGCCCCCGGACCAGGTGAACAAGCGCTCTTGAAAAACTAGCAACTATTAAAAGTTATGCACAATTAGATCAAATTATATCTAAAATCGGAATACCCTTGGTAGAAAAATTACTTTATAAATACTATCAATTATTTCCTTTGCCTACAAAAAATTATTATGCTTTATCCTTCGGTCAATGTTATTAAAATATCAAATAACAAAGCCGAAATTTTGACATGTAACCCCTATGTCATCCACTTAAGGGGGGAAGAGGTACGATCCCTTAAAATGCTTATATTATAATAAAATGATCTAATATTTTTGCTTGGCTAGCTTTTCTATTGAGATCCACTTAAAAGTATCATATTAGTTCTGGCATGCTAGTTTTAGTGGCATTGTTGCTGCCTTAGAATTATGATAGATTTAAGGCCAGAAACTGTTCTTGTACGAATACATTTTTAAGTGCAAACCTTACGTTTCGTAGCAGATTCAGAATGTTTAGAACCAAATTATATTATTTGCGAATAATTTTGGAAAGTAACAACACACCAAAAATAAGAGTCCATTATACTACAAATATGCCTAGTCATAAACTAACCATTTACGATTCATTCAATTTATTGTTTAAAAGGAATATTACAAAATTATTCCTGTAACAAGGGTTTATGGAAGAAACATTTTACTGCCTACCTACATGACATAGAAAGTAAAGAAATAAAATATTGTCTTATATCGTTACCCTACAGTTATATTATTAGTAAACTATGTCCGTTTAGCCTATGTAAAAAAGTAACAAACCAAAGTATACTGACGCTTCGGCCAGTAAGCAAAAAAGATAAAAGGTAAAATACTACTCATTTCTAAGAAATGATCTGAGTTTTAATATGGGTGTTAGTCCAGCACAAATATCTCTGGTAGCCTGTGGAGTTGGTTGATTAACAAGTCCTGGTTAGAAAATCATTTATCTTGGATATACTTGTACAGGGGGCATATGAATATTATGTGAAACAACGTTTCATTTTCATGAAGGTTACAAATATTACAAAGTTTGGTGTGATTGACGCGGTAAGGCATACCATTTGAGGTAAACCTAGACTAGTGGTTATTAGCAAGTCGAAGTTGAGCTTGAATTCTTGTTACATTTAAAGGTAGATGGAAGCCGAGGTATCTGGGAGGAGAACCTGAAGTAGTTAGGATATTGTAAACCACAGTGTAAGAAGGGTTGCTGGCAAACAGCTGATCAGATCTACAGCAGTTTTCACTTAGATTTAATTATTTTCGGAATAGCCTGTTTTAAATTGACGTAACTGAGGTCTTCCCATAGCATATTAAAACCTAGTTCTTCGGTCCAATGTTTGATTTGTGCTAATCAGTTGTATTTTGGTAATGTTTACTAATTGTAGTTGCCGTTCAAAATTTAAGCAAAAAGTTTAAACACATTTTAAGGACAGTTGCTTTGAGATGGATAACTCCGCCCTCCAGGCGTAACAGAGCTGAAGACGTATTTTTCTGGAATATTTTAAAGAAATCGTATGTACAATACAATCGTTGTGTTGTATACCCGAATAAGCGACTTCCAAGAAAGAAAAAGATTTAAACAACATGTTTAGGGCTGATACAGTGTATTGTTGGGCCTTAGTCAGCGCTGATTCAGCCATTTCTCTGAATAGTGAAAAAGAGGAGAGAGTTACGCCAAACAATTTATACAATCAACAAAATCGATGGTTACAGATTTGAGATTCTGGATCTTTTTTCAGCAAACTCGTCTATAACTTCTTAAAAATTCAAACTTTCCGCGATACTATGCTCGACGGAAATTATTGCTAAATAATTTAGGCGCTCTTTGAGAATTTTCTTTCTCCTGGAGCGACGGTTACAATGTCAAAAGAATTCTCAAGGCAGTCCATAGATTGGGATAGGTTCCTTATAATTCATTCTCTGTCAAAAATTCGATTGTGGCTTTTGGACTTTTTCCCCTTAAAAAGAAACAACTGACGGTAGCTCGTCTCTTAATTCCATTCCATTAATGTCACCATCCCTGAGTACTAGATGCAATTCCATACAGTATTTCGTGTTAAATTCTTCTGAGGCTGTAGATAATGGTGATGTTTCGTACAAAACCGAAAATGATTCTGAATGGTGTTTCGTCTGCTCCTACTAAAATTTCTTCAAAGTGCTTGTCGGTTCTAATACGACGTGGTGGCCTCTATTAAATTAAGGTTGGTACTTTGAAGTAGAAGATTACTAATGGCATTAATTTTATTTAAAATATAATACCACACAGAATAGGAAACTAAAATTTTTCATTTTTTTGGCCAAACCATTAGCTTCATTTTACTCTGACCGGCACTCCACCTTTACCTAACAACTGCAACTATATTATTCATGCTCCCAATCAGTTTAAAAGGGTTGTTATTAAGCTACTAATATAGAAAGAAAGAAGGTACCCACCTACAACCACATAGAATATATAATTTCGCGGCAAAAAAGAATTCGGTTTATTACGCCGAAGAATTCGGTATGTTATGCCGAAATTTGTTTGTTGTATTTGTATTTTTGCTTGGCTGGGTAACTTTTTATAATTTTGTAAATTTGACTGCCCCCTAAAATCGGCTGCCCGAGGCGGCGGCCTCGTTACCTCCCTCTTAGGCACGGGCCTGCAATAATCAAAAGCCATCATACAGCCAAATCGTCAAGGCAAAGAGGTTTAGCTCGCTAACCCTGTTTACAACGAGAAATCCTGTATGCTTTTGGAGGTGGCAGGTACACGAATAACGCTAAGTTTGCAGCACATGCGTGTTACCCTAGTTTTAAGAATATTGTAAATATTAATTAAGGTGACTCGTCAATTTTTACGTTAAGAAAAATATGCTCTATGCCATGCTCTAATAAGGACGAAACGGCGTCGTCCTGTCTGAAAGTCGAAAATTTTGTTGTTCATTGACATATAAAACGAATTTTTAAGAACTCCCTTTACATACGACCGTCGCTAGAATTTTTTTTTAAACTCACTCAAATGTTTCACTTACCTGAGCATAGATAGTGGCCGATTCCGGAATAACAATACAGTCCACTTCCAAAAGACATTTATGGGCATGACTAAATGTCGCTAAGGCGCCTTCCCCAATCAATTCTGTATCGAAAACCTCAGTCACCAAAATATTACATTTTTCTTTAAGGTCGCCATTTTTACCTAAAACAGGAATTCAAATGTTTTACTAGAATCTCCGACAACCACCAACATAAACCGTAAGTTACCCTGGCTTAAGAATGCATGTACCATTAGCAAGTTATTAACATTTAATGCGGTATCAGACTCGACAACAAGGCAAGATCTTATTTACTGCTTATATACTGTTTTGGGGGTATAAAGCATAGGGAATTCTGCCTCCAAGGGCTGCGACAACGAAATAACCTATTTTTTTTTTAAACTCCAATACTGTCATGGGCGGCAATTTAAAAAAAATAAATATAATAATAATATAACGATTCGCCAAATTAAAGGAATTTAGTCGTTATTGAAACTGTAGTATTATATTTTTAATATCGAATTAAACTGAGACTCCCCAGATTACGAATCCGCCGGATGAAATCTCGTAAATGTTGAGCGTTTTGAGATATTCAGCAAAATATCCAAGATGGCGACTAATGACGAAATTCGATTTTTCTATTTTTTTGTGTAGAGTCAAATTGATGGTGTTTGATATTTGAACAAGTTTCCCAAGTTGTTTCTTTCTTCTTGTAAATATTATCTTTCAAAATATTAATTAAATAATTTATTTTCCTTCATTTTTATTGGGGTGCATTTTACACGCTTTTTCGCGCTTCTTTTAATACAGCAATGAAGGATTTGCGATACCTTAAGGTGCATTTAGACTGTGGTAGTGTCGTCGTAGTTGCGTTGTAGCTGTAATTGTGTTCTATAGATAATGCAGAACGGATTGATTATTTTAATAGATAAATAGTTAACAATATATTTTTGTACACATTTTTTAATATAATTTACTTTCTAAATGCTTTAAACAAATATTGGTGGTAAAAGACCCTCCTGCTAAATTTTGAAATATGTTACATATTTCTTTGGTATTGACCGAGTAAGTTCCGTTTTTTCTTAATATTTAAATACTTTAAGGTTGATAGGGGAGCAAACAAATACAAAATTAAACTTGGGGAAAAAAGAAGAAAAAAAGTGACATAAGCAATAAATTAACAAGGTATTATAAATGTTATTTAGGTATATTCCTATATATTGCGAAGAAATTACGGCCTTTTTAACCAAGTGACAAAAAGCTCTTACTTTTACATTTTTAATCCCATATTTTGCTAGTAATTACGTTTAGAAAAGTTATAGTACCGTATCAGCTGTTGTTGTGGTCAAAAAGACTCACCCAGAGATAGGTAGATATATTCAGGCGCATATGAAAAAGATGACATGAACGCCGTAACGCCAACGTTAAGCATGGGAGTTATTTCGTGGAAAAGCATAAAGTCGATCTTTGCAATAAAATAAAATAAACAAGGTATTGTATTTATAATAATAAATACAATACATACATTTATAGTAATAATAATAATAATGCTAAAGGTTATTAGTGGCAAAATATGGGATTAAAAATGTAAATTATTTGATATAATAATTTGTCCATGCATGCGACGAAATAATGTTAAAAGTAAGCGCTTTTTGTCACTTACAAAAAGGACCGTAATTTCTTCGCAGCGGATCGGAATATAAATATTACTTATAATACCTGGTTTACATTCTGTAATTTAATGCAATTTTCGTTAACAGATACAAGTTTCTCACATCAAAGAACCTATAAAACGATATTAAAAGTCATTCATTTTTGTAAAGGAAATAAAAATAGATATTTTTTCAATAATATATATCCATTTTTCTGTACCCCTGCAAAAAATGTGTCAAATGTCATTTTAGGTATTCGGAAACATATACATTGACATCAAACACCATCAATCTGTCTCTACACAAAAAATAAAAAAAATCAAATTTAGTCATTGGTCGCTATTTTGGATTTTGCGCTGAATATCTCAATACGCTCAACATTTTCGAGATGTCATCCGGCGGATTCATAATCTGGGGAGTCTCAGCTTTCATATGACACCATAAAATCTACTATGGTAAAAAAATCCGGGCTCGATTAAAACTCTATCTATACATATAATAAATCTCTAAAAGGAAGAAGAAGAAATGCAATTTTTGCAATATTTGTCTGTCTGTATGTCTGTTTGTTCCAGCATCACGCAAAGATCGCAAAGCAGATTTTGATGGGACTTTCAATATTGCATTCCTTGTGTTTCCCAGGAACACATTTCATCAAAATCGGTTTACGGAAACAAAAGTTATGGCATTTAAGGAATAAAAACGAGAAAAGAAAAATGGTCAAAACTGCAGGCAAAGCGGGGCGGCGCGGCGGTGTCTAGTGTGTAATAAAAGTAATATATCTAGTGGGTAATAAAACTAATATTTGAGAAGGAAAAATGTTCTTGAAAAAAGTAACTTTTAAAGAGTTTTATAAACAATTTTAGAAAATTACTAGTTTGACGTAAAAAAGAGGAGAGGGGTACTATAGCGCCACGAAATAACTCCCATGCGTAAAGTTGGTGTGTTCATGCCATCTCTTTCATGCGTGCCCGAAAATATCTAAAGGTTATTACTAAAGCAATATATAAGATTGAAAAAGTAAATTATTTGATATAATTTGTATATATAATAAACCAGAATGATTAATCAGCGGATCAGATATAACTATTACAGTACCTTGTTAATTTATCGAAAATATCACTGAACACTCTATTGACTGTAAGTATGTATGCAAATACAAAATTACCACATTTTTTTCTTCTCCAAGTTTTATTTTGTCCATCTTTGGTACCCAACTTATATTAAGAAAAAACGGAACTTTCTCGATTAATACAAAATAAATATGTAAGGTGGATCTTTTAAAATGTTCAAAAATTTTGAATGGGGGTCTGTTATCACCAATATCTTTTTAAAACATTAAACAAGGTAAATTATATTAAAAAGTGTGTACCAAAAAGTATTGTTAACTATTTATCTGTAAAATATCCTGTTCTGCATTATCTATGGAAAACAATTCTCTACAGCTACAATGCAACGACGACTACACTACCACAGTCTAACGTCTAACTGCACCTTTAGCGACTGTATGGAGACGTGCACGTCCGATACTCATACTTTCACGCTGAGTTGAGTAAGTGACAAAAGCCTCCGTTTTGTACACCGGCAATCGCTATTTTTTGAACTAACTTTCTTTACTAAAAAAACCGCTTAATCAATGCAAAATTCGCTGAAAAGTGCCGAAAATTATTAAGTTAGTGTTAGACATTCGTCTTAGACTTTAAGTTAGATTTTACGTAACTGTGGTGGTGGTAGAAGCAGTAGAAGATTCCTTGCTGGCCAGCAACGCGGGGACAAAGACAACCGATGGCAAGTCGCTATATTTTCCATGATTTTTCATTGCTGCGCTATTTTTAATTAGAAAGATATTTGTACTTTTTACTTCCCTTGAAGTTCTATGGAACTTTATAGTCCATCTTTTCTCTCCTTTGTTTCTCGAGCTATCTCGAGTGGTCCTTCGGTAAATTCGCAAGGCTAACCGCCCCATTTTTGGTCCAGGTTCGAGCCTGATAGGATCCCGGGAATAAAAAGTATCTAAAACGCAAGCTTTTCGTTATTTTCAAAAAATTTTAGTTAGTTACGCATGACCTTTATTTAACTTGATCATTTCTCCGAACAAGGTGTAAAAATTAAAAGTCCCGTACGCACATCACTGCTGGTCAGATATACTGGCCATCTATTTTTGGTTTAAAAATCGCATAGTTCCAACGCGCTGATCGTCGGTGGTTTGTTTTCTTTTTTATCGCTTTTTTTTGTAAAATATCAAAATTCCTTTGCAAAAGCATTCGCCTGAGTTCGAAAGTTTCTTTAAAAAAATAACCATGAGTACACAATTAAAAAAGATTGAAGCACTTCGTAAGGTGCAATTAACGCGCATGAATAGTCTTCGCACGTTAGCTCTAAGTTGTGTAGGGGATGAAACCAAAATATCATTACTGCAGGTTAGAATTTTTGATCTTGAAGAGATAAAACAAAGTTTTTTAATCTATCAAAATCAAGTAATCGAGGCATACTCGCAAAATCAGAAAAAATTAGACGAGGAAACAAATATTTATCAGGAGTTTGAAAATTTTTACTACGAAATCAAAGATATAAGACGACTTTTTGAGATTAAATCGGACCCTCAACCACCTCACCATATACCTGCTCCTCAAAATTCAAATAGTTCTGACCCTGATCGCTTAATGGCCTCTCTAATGCCGAGATTACGTATTGTAGAGTTTAGTTTTCCAACTTTCATAGATATGTACAATAGTTCAGTACATAACAATCCTACGATTCCTACGCACGCTAAATTTAATTTACTACTTTCCTATATTAAGGGGTCGCCGTTGAACGTCGTGAAACATTTACCTATAAATGACGCTAATTATATAATCGCTTATAATACGCTTCTTAAACGTTATCATAACCCACGTTTATCAGTCCAAACCTATTAGAGCTCGCTATTTAATTTTTCCGCTTTAAGGGATGATAATCCAGAAATATAACGCACACTTTTAGATGTATTTTCAGAAAATATTGAGGCATTGAAAACGCTTAACCATGACGCCAATCAATGGTGTTTTCCGCTCTCTAATATTTTATTAGATAAACTACCAGAACTACTACTTTCCCGTTTTGAATTCGCTAGTCAAAGGGCAAATGAAATGCCTAAATATTAGGAAATCTATGATTTTCTTGAATCGCAATGTAACTTGCTGTACTCGCTACATTCTAAAAATAAATATTAAAATACCAAGAATTTTTCATATAATAAAAATATCGCTAGCCCTTTCAATACTAAAACGCTAATAGGAACGCAACCGCATCACAATAACGTTCATGCTAACGCGAAATGTCCTTTTCACATGACACTAACGCTTGCGAAAGCACACGCTTTTGTCGCTATTGCCCTGGAAATAAGCATCATCATTCGCTTATTCATTTTGAACTAAAAGCCAATTATAATAATTTACAAATACACTCACAACCGCAATTTAACTCTAACGCTAATTTTTCGCAAAATCTCCCTAATAATTCTTCGAATAATCCGCCTCAAAACTGGCAACATAATTTGCAACAAAACTATACGCCGGAAGGCAATATAGACACTCAAAATTACACTCCTCAAAACAGTACTCCTCAAAATTATCGGCCTCAAAATAGTACTTCTCAAACTTCGCTTTCGCAAAATACGCATCATGTTAATACTCAAAATTCTGCCAGTAATAAGTTTGGTCAAAATCACACGCACTGTGGTTTTACATCTGCGCAATCGCAAACTTTATTATCGACTGTTTTAGTACAAATGCAAGATGTCCGCGGTAATTTTCAATTAGTAAAAGCCGTTCTCGATAGCGGTTCAGAACGCACCTTTTGTAGATTAAAACTGGCACAACAGTTAAGGCTGCCCAGACAAGCCTTACAATCGAAAATACAAGATATTGGAGGAAACAGTATGACGTCAGATCTTGGTTCAATATTTTTAAGACTGTGTAGTATTTAACAACCAGATATTTTTGTTTCTACTCAAGCTATCATTGTGCCAAAAGTTTGCACTGATTTGACCTGAGTTCAAAAATTGTAACGGTTCAATATTTCCCTAACAATATCCCTTAGGAAAAAAAATAATTCTTTAAAACACCCTTCTAATACCCTGGCAAAATCTTTAAGTCAATCATCTTTACCATATGTCTAAGCATTTTGTCTATTCTATATCCTACTAGTTTATGGTGAATGCGCTGGAAAAACAATATTTACTGTTGGATTGAGGTTGAATTATACTAGAATTATGATTATTTTATTTGGAGGCATTTTACTCTGGTTAACTTTTTTTTCAAAACAAAGCAAACCTCAATATTTTAAATAAAACACCATTGAACCTATACTAATAAACCAATAAATTTAATTACTGTAGCAAATCATGTGTTTTCCAAAAATAACATTACAACATCCATCTTTTTCTTATATTAACTAATGATATACAGTCTACAGTTCAATAAAACTTCGTATTTTTCTTGTATAATTTAACCAGTCCAAGTAAGGTTGCTCTGGCTCTGCAGTAACCTGAAACAAGAAAAAATAACATAATTTTACATAACTTAACACCAAAACGGCCTTTCTAGCGCATAGTTTAAACCGCCAACTTACTAGATTAGTAAGCCTTTGTTTTTTTACTGATTATATCAAATTCTCCTCTCGTCAACTACTTAACATCCAAAAATAAAGTAGATAATAAAGGTTAGTTTTATAAACCGTGTCAAACAAAGAGAGACTTAGCGGTCTTATACTTACTAGAAACTAGTGTCGGTTCATTTGTTGAGTGGTAGATTCTTGTCACTAGTAATGTGTCGGTGGTTGGCGGTTTTGGTTACTGATCGGACCCCAATTTGCACATGTCAGGCTTGAGGGCTCCAATAAGTCCTAAAAATAACAGGACCAAGGTTGTCACTAATCATATGGTATTGATATTACAAAATTACTCTACCTTTGTCGTCAGTTGACAAAATACTCACCTGTTGGTTTTATTTTGGTTTCAAGTATGCGTGACTTCCTTAAAGGGCATTGCCCAACCTCATACAGCCTAGCCATATCAAGTGTGGACCGTCTTGCTTGTCTCTGGGTGCATTGTTGGTCTGTAGAGTCCATATTTCCTGTGGTTTATACGATAGGCTGTGCAGACTTTAACAGGTTAAATTTCGATAGATATTCAGTTTATTTATTCAAACGAGGCGATCATCTGTCCTCATACGACTCGAGACTGGCCTAAAAGTATAAGAAATTCGAAATAAAGGAGGTTTATAGTCGTTCTAAAGAGGTAAACAAACAGTAAAGGGGAGAGAGCTATTTGTCAAGGATCCGTATGTTACCTACACGGAAGGAAACTGTGACTCACCTGGATTATTTAAGAAGGCTTGGAGGGCCGGAAAGTGGTCTCTTTCTTGGCGAAAATCCGTGTTTTTCTTTGGCCATTTTATGTTTTTTCAAAATGAAATTCGACCGCCAGCTGACTGTGACGTTTGGGACGACGTTGCCAGATTGTCATAGGCGAAATCCTGGGAGTATACAGTGACTAACTTCACGTCACATAACTGTGATTTAAAGTTGCACATTACGTTACTGCTGAGTCGATTTCAAAAATGACTTCCGACTTGAACCTGTCGCATTCGAAAAGTAGAATTTGGACTCCAGCCCCTGTCGATTTTTGCCCATATCAGAAAGATTGCCCAATTGTAATGCGTTTTCAGCAACATCACCTAATATGGTAATCAGGATAAGCGATTTTCGACTGTAGTTTTCGCGCCTCTGAGGTTTTTGACCAATCAGTTGCCCGCAGGACGCTTCTGTTTTAGCGTCTGAAATTTCCTGGAGAGAAGTACACTTCTTTTCCGGCACCGTTTTGAGTGCCACGTTTAAATTTTCTTTTCCAAGAATACCGGAAAGAAGTCGTGCCCATGGCGACCTTTGCAACCTGAAATCGTCGTAGACGGAATCAAAAGAAGAAAGTCTTCGTGAAAGTGCGATTTTTGAAGATTTTTTTTTTAACGTATAGTTTACGGCAAATGGCCGGCTAGACCGTGGCTTATCAGCCGATCTATGGTAATTATTTTCGAGTTTTTTTTAGAGCGTTTTCCCTCCAGTTTATTTCAATATTGACTATTTTTGATTCTGTGTTTTTCTTTGTGCTACAGGTTGAGGAGGCCTCATGTCAACTCGCTGTTCGCCTGGGAGGTATTAGGTTACCTGACATGCGGAATGTCGCCCTCAGGATGATTTGAGGTAAATATTTGCTGCTTGTAAGAAATTAGACTGTTTTTGTCATTTTAAGTAATTTTTAGTTTTATCGTCGGTGGTACCCACTATACAATAGAGTGTGGGCTTATATGTTTTTTTTTACGCTTTTTTGGCGTATGTACTTTGAGTGTTGCCCCTCAGGCATGCCCCGTACAATAAGTAAACAGTAGTTTTTTTGTCTTACTGTTTTACTTATTATTTTTTTCCCTGTGTAAAATACATGTCCGTTATTATAAATTAGGTATATAAATATATTATATTAGATACGTTAGGGTGTTCTCCCTTGTTCTAGAAGGTTGTTTTTATATCTGGTTCCGGTGCACAGCCATGGGTGGTCCTAGTGCAGACTTTCAACATCATGCGTTTGGCTTCCCGTCCTGAGTGCTGCTTTGCCCTGGCCTAAGATGCCTAGTCCAGTCATGGGTCCTGTGTACCTGTTCCAGTGATGTTTAGCCCTGTCATCGGCTAGCTATGTGGAAACAGATATATTTCCCTGTCCAAACCTTTTCTTTTTAAAAAAACGTCATAAAAAAAACTCGTAAAATTTTATAAAAACTTATCAAAACAAGCTCCAACTTCATTTTTTTGATACGAGAACCATTTCAACTTTTTCATCTATGATAAAATACCTTTCTATCATTGAAATTAGTCATAAAAACAAGAGGAAAGACCCCTAAAATGTTAGTTTTAAGAACTATTTTATTTGTTAAACTTTACACTTATCGTTTTACAAATATTGCATGCCTTTACTAACCTTTAAGATTACAACAAGCAATTTACACTACTTTACAACAATATATTTTGAGACTGTATAACCTGGTGTTTCATTGCTGAGTGCCCCACAACCGTGTGCTTACTCAAGTTGGCAAGAATGCAAGGCTCGATAGGACCCAAAGTATAGCATTTTGGAAGTTGTCATCTTTTCCATTTTGGTTTTTTTTTAATGTAACACTGGCCCCCAACGGGATGACTCCTTAAGCGTAACACTGGCGCCCAACGTGGGGCTCGAACCCACAACCCTGAGATTAAGAGTCTCATGCTCTTCCGACTGAGCTAGCCAGTCATTTTAAAAATAATGTCAAATTTTTTTTGGGGTAAATTTCAATTTTTTTCCTATGCCGAGTGAGGTAGTTTTAAAAAAAAAACATAATATATAAATTCAAAATTTGTTTTTTCCTCACCGAGTGAAGTATATTAAAGATTTTTTTTTTCTAACCGATTAAAGTAAATTCAAGAATTATTTTTTTTCTTATCGAGTGAAGTAAATTAAATTTTTTTTTCCTTACCGAGCAAAATAAATTCCAAAAATAATTTTTTACCGAGTAAAGCAAATTCAAAAATGTTTTGTCACTGAGCAAAATAAATTCAAAAATAATTTTTTTTTAAATCATAGCCAATCCAATTTCTTTTCTTCTCGCAAAGCATAGTAAATTGATTTTTTTTTTCAGGAAAAGAAAAGTGTTTCTTCAAAACAATTTTTTTTTTTATTCACAAACCATAGTAAATCAAAATCTAAATTTTTCTAAAAAGTATTTTATTTAAAGTAAAGTAAATAAATGTTTTTCTTTCTCAAAGCAGAATGAACCAAAATATATTCTTTTAAATCAAAGAAAATCCCAAACTTTTGTTTTTTTTTAATGTATATTAAATTGAAATATTTTTTTCATCAGATATATTTTGTTGTTAAATCAGAAATATATTTTTTTTCTTTTTTCAAAGCATGGTAAATCCAAAGAAACTCTTAATAGTAAATCAAAAATATTTTTTAAATTTTTATCCCTTGCTTGTTTCCACAATAATTTCTCTCCTATATAAGGGTGTTGATGTGTCAAAGTCTTCGAAGTCTAGATCGGCTAGATATATATCCGGAAAAGAATTCGTAAACGTATTAGTGTATTATTAGTTTAAGTTAGTTGTTTGTCATTTTTTTTACAAGCGGCAATTATTTTTTTAAGCAGCGTTTACCCCGAAACTAGTTTCTAGTAGTTTTTTTTGCTGTCACAGTAAACAGCGACTAAATTGAGTCCCCTTTTCTCTGTGTTTTTTATTTTAAATTATTTTTGCGCCTCTTACTAAAACAAGTGTTTTTGACAAGTTTTTTTTTGTTTTGTCACTTTTTCCTTGAACCGAACCGTTACACTTCATAGCCTGACCTTTTTGAGGTTGAAAGACAGGATATTTGTTTGATTTGGTGTTAGTGTGTTGGTGCTTCGGGAAAATATGGAGGTGAATCGTTTACTTAGTGATGCAGCTCGGGACAAAAGGGCACAGCTGAGGGCTGTTTTTGCTGAAGAAAGGTCTGGAAACACCCGAGCTCGTGTTTGATTTGATCCTATTCGAGAGTTAGCTATTTGTCCAGCAAAGTTGGATGAGCTTGGTGAGAGTATACAGGAATTTGACAAAAACAACAGAGATAATGAATTTAAGAGAATTCACACAAGATTATTTCATGTTCGGGGAAGTATAAATTTAATTCACCCAGATACCGAGAAGACGAACAGATAGTTTGAGGGACTTGTGTTGTGGATTGTTGAGAGCATTGGAAGGCGTTTACAACATAGCAACATTGGGCCTAGCTGGTAGTGCACAAAACTTTTTGGGTGACCTGCTTGAAAATCTTTCCGAGGAATCTTCCGGGATACCAACAGTTTACAGACTGAAGCACAGCTACAGTTAACTAACAGCAACTCAGCTTCACATCCATACCACCAAAATACCGGTTTTTCACACTCAGCTACTGCTGGTAACTCAGCTATACCACCAACCAACCCAAATAATGGTTCTTGCCACTCAGATACAGCTACCAACAACTCAGTTACAGCTACCAACAACTCAGCTACCTAATCAAATGTACCAAGAACTAATTTTTGAGCTTAGCTAACCATAATAACCCAGATACTCAACACAGCTACTCGGCTACAGCTACCAAAAACTCAGCTACACAACAAAATCAGCTAATTAATGGTTCTTCACACCCAAATTCTCAATCCAGCTACTCAGCTACAGCTACAAACAACTCAGATACACAAGCAAATGTACCAAGAACTGATTTTTTAAGCTTAGATACCCATAATAACGCAGCTACGCAGCACAGCTACTCAGCCACAACTACCAACAACTCAGCTACACAACAAAATCAACAAATTAATGGTTTTTCACAATTATATACTCAACATAGCTACTCAGCTACAGCTACAACAAACTCAGCTACAGCTGCCAACAACTCAGCTAGACGACAAAACCATCAAATTATTGTTTTCACACCCAGCTATTAGAAATAACTCAGCTACAGTGAAAAATAACTCAGCTACACAGTCAGCTACTCACCCACAAGCTTTGCAGGGATCAGCTTCACCCGCTGAAAGTGAGCGATCACGTAACAACACCAACCCTTTTCTTTGTGATTCTCCTGAGCCCCAGAATGTTGGTGAAGTCTTACCTCCAGCACAGAACAGGAATATTGAGTTTGGTAATTTTAATGAGCAACCAAGGAATATTCCGGAAATCTCACAGCCTTTACCCAGTGCTGTTTATTCTCAAAGGCTTCAATTTCAAGATCCTTTTCGAGCAGTTGAAATTCCTTGTGACCACTATTCAACCAAATCCATCTGTGAATCGTAGATGAGTTAGTTTTCAGTACCCTCCTGATTATAGTGCTGCCCCTGCATCTGATAATATATTTTATCCTGCTGGTCCTGCCGTTTCTTCGATGAGACCTGAGTTTTTGGAGTCTCATGGTCCATTGATCGAAACCCTATCCACTGAAAGAGCTAGGTTCAGTACGGAACCTTATCATTATTCCCACTCTTTACCACAGAGGCATACCGAAGAAATACCTCACCGAAGAGAATACCAGCCAGTCCCTGATTTTTTGCAATACCGAAGGACAGAGGCACCTTAAGTTCCTTTGGCTAACTCTAACTTGTCCCATGTTTTGATGAACCCAACGGTATCTCAACTTTAACAGCTTTGAGAAGTGGAACCTTTGCTATGATGGACATTCAAGCCTAAACTCATAGTCTAGTCTCTAGTCTAGTAGATAGTCTGGAAGATAAATGTCTTTCCAGAAATATTTCCAAGGAGCAACTGATAGCTTCAAGAGCTATGGGAGAATTTCTGAAAGGAGATGCAATGGATTGGTATAGGGTCCGAAGAGATACTTTTCGTGACTGGAACGATTTTGAAGCTCAGTTGAGGAGAACATTTCTTCCTCATGATCATGAGGCAGCCTTGCGAAGGGAAATCCCTAAACGTACTAAAGGTTCAGATGAACGCTTTGGTCTGTATGTAACCCGCATGCAAAGTTTATTTCGTCAACTTAGAACACCGTTACCTATGAGTGAGCAAGTGGCCCTGATCAGAGGGAACATGTTACCTCCTTTACAACGAGCCCTTGTATTGCAAAATATTGAGAGCATTGACCGCCTCATCGAATTAGGAAGTGAAGTAGAAGAGACCATGTACCGAACAGAAAAATTTGCTCCACCACGTACCTCCACGAATTTTCCCGAACCTAACTTAGCTTACAAGCGCACCTCCCAACGAAGTACTGTGCACACTGTTGACACGCCGTCACGTAACCAATCCAGGGAAATGGTCTGTTGGCATTGCAGAGCTAAAGGTCATACTAGAGTGAACTGTCCTGAGAAAAAACTGAAATTTTACCGATGTTCCAAGTAAGGTTTTACTACCAGGAACTGTCCAAACTGTTCGAATTCGGGAAACGCCGAACAGGGTCATTAGACCATCGTCTAGTGACCCAATATCAAACTCCCACGGCGGAACAGACTTTTCTCTCTTATGCGTTGTCGCATGCTGCTGGAGACAGGCGGCCGTCCTTGAATGTTGACGTTTTAGGTCATTCTATTTTGGCTCTTCTGGATTCCGGTGCGAGTTCCACGATTGCTGGGGAGTCTGGATGGAGAACTTTCCAAGAACTAGGATTAAAGTTGGATAGGAGTCGTCGGTCCAAATGTGTTGTAGTCAATGGACAGACAGCGAATATTGAGGGAACTGTTGACGTTCCATTTTTACTTATGGGTCGTATCCGTGTTTTACCTGTGATGGTAGTCCCTGGTTTCCCCCACCCCTTGATCCTGGGTGTCGATTTTATTATTTCTATGGATATTCTTCCTAATTTGAGACGCGACCAGTGGAGTTTCGGTAATAGTGCAGTTGATTGCGAGGCTATTAGTAAACAACAGTTTTTCGAAGATTTTTTAGATCAGGTCAAGTGTTCTTCAGCTACCGTAGTGAAGACGGAAGAGGTGAACAACAAGTTCAGTTAGATACCCTGTTAAAAGAAAAGTTTGCAGGAATGAAAGATGGCTTGGGGTTTACCTCAGTGTATGAGCATGAGATACTCCTGGAACCAGGTACCAAACCCATCAAACAGATATATTATCCTGTATCTCCTTTGAAGCAGAAGCTAATTGATGAGGAACTCGACAAAATGCTAGCGTTGGATGTCATCGAAAAGTCCAAAAGTGCCAGGTCACCACCGGTCTTACTGGTTCCCAAGTCGGACGGCAAGTTTAGGTTTTGCGTAGACTATAGAGCTTTAGATAAAGCCACAAAAAAGGGCGCTTACCCGATCCCGTACATCTCCGCCATCTTGGATCGACTGCGCGAGGCAAAATATATAAGTTTCATGGACATACGCTCTGCATATTGGCAGGTAAGTGTCAAAGAATCGTGTAGAGAACTTACAGCTTTCACAGTACCAGGCAGAGGCCTGTTTCAATTTAAAAGGATGCCATTTGGTCTGACAAATGCGCCTGCTTGTTGGCAGAGACTGATTGACACCGTTATTGGCGTAGATCTCCAACCCTACGTGTTCCAATATTTGGATGATGTCATAATCATTGCTACATCGTTTTCGACACATCTTCGTATTGTGGGACTTGTCTTGGATCGGTTGCTGGCTGCAGGACTTACTGTGAGTCCCGAAAAGTGCAAATTTTGCCGTTCCAGTCTTAAATTTCTTGGTTTTACGGTTACTGCTAAAGGCCTTCAATGCGATGTTGACAAGGTCGAAGCGATCATTAATGTTGCTGCACCAACAACAGTGAAAGGTTTTCTCGGCATGGCGAGCTGGTATCGGCGATTCGTTCCCGAGTTTTCCTCAGTAGTCGCTCCCTTGACTCGTCTTACGATGAAAAACGTGGCTTTTCGTTGGAC
Organism: Oxystoma pomonae; assembly: GCA_963921995.1. Lineage (NCBI taxonomy): Eukaryota > Metazoa > Arthropoda > Insecta > Coleoptera > Brentidae > Oxystoma > Oxystoma pomonae. Next base: position 29,225,643 of record OY998169.1, read on the forward strand.
TCCGGAGTGTAAAACCGCTTTTTGCAAGCTTAAGACTGCTTTAGTCACAGCCCCCATTCTTACATGTCCTGACTTTACAAAGCCATTTACTTTACAAACGGATGTATCTGCATTTGGCATAGGAGCTGTATTAACGCAACAGTTCGACGAAGGCGAAAAAGTGATTTGTTATATACAGGGTTCCTAAGATTTTCCTTAGGGATAGGATTTCAATAAATCAAACAGAAATGGCATAGAAAGTTCTGCGCGCACAAAAGAAACAGGTATATTGAGCAATGATGCCAGTTTGTTATTATTTCCGGACTGCTTTCATGAGAAAAAATTTTCGCCACTCTTTCATTGTGAGCATAAATCATAGTTGCAATAATAACCGTTGACAAGATGTCTGCAAATTCCGCTAGATGGCGGCCACACCATGAGATGATCGAGGAAAAAAAAATTAGATGTTTTCAGGTCCAAACCACAGCTTTTTCTTGCTTAAAGGAGGCGGCAGGGTCCATTATTTACGATACTGAGCGATAAACTCGTGAGGTTGTTAACATTAGAAAGAAATATCTTCGCTTTTAATTAAATTTCTTTCCATTCTGTTCTACTAGTGACATCTATCCGGAAACGGCCAAACCATGCAGCTAGCACTAGCAGCCAAAGAAATCAATAAACGGCGCTGTTTTTCCTGCAGAGCTTTTTGCTTGCGATATTATTGATTTTAAATAAAGCTGGCCCTACACTACATTTGATATTTTCGAGGTGTTTTATGACATGATCTCGAAACATGTAGCGAACCAATTCTTCAAAACTAGCGGGAGGGTAAAAGCGAAAAATAAGGGGGTGCCAATATTTGTAACACCCAAAAAGGGGTGAAAAGATTTATTTTGCTCTGTTTATTTACAAAAAAGGTTTTTTTTACGAAAAACTTGAGCTCTGCCACTTTTTTTATTTATTTCTTCAACTTTCTCGAAATTTTCGTCATACCGTAGAAAAAAATTATTTCTTTTTTTTTACTTTTATTCGAAAAAATTTAGAAACAGAGACGGGATCAGTTTTCCTAAAACGGGGGATCTTGGTTTCGAGTGAGAAGATAAAGGGCGCCGCAGGCAAAAATTTTTCAATTAAATTAGCCGAACGCAAAAAATGTTAGAAACACAAAGCACGAAATAAAAATGGCGGCGCTTACAATTTTTTTTCAAAAATTACGTAATTTCGGGAACGCAAAGAAATAGGTCTAAAGAATATAATTTTTAAGAAAAAAAATATCAATTTTCTCGCCCTCCTCCACTGGGACTACAAGGGCCATGCACAAATTACGTAATGGTCATAGGGGGGAGGGGGGTTACAAAACGTTACGTAGGGGGAGGGGGGTTTTCGACAGCGTTTGCATTTGTGTGAAACTAAGAAAATTTGGAATGAAAATAAGTGAAGTTTTTTTTTTTGGGGGGGGGGGTAGTGGTCTTGAAATCGTTACGTAATATTACATAGGGAGGGGGTCAAAAATTGGTAAAATCACCGTTACGTAATTTGTGCACGGCCCAACATCTGACTGTTCCTCCTTTTTGATTTCGAATCAAGGTGCAAAACCCGGGTTGGACGTTCGAAGGCGTCAACCCGTCCTATTTGCTTGATAAAGTTTCTACGGAAATATCTCAGTCGCTTTCTCCGGCCGTGTATGAACGCTTTAGGTTAGGCATTTGCATGTATCTCAGTCCCCAGCCTGTAAACAGTAAACAAAATGAAAAGCCGAAAAATATTTTTTTTTACGGTATCTTTCATCAGTTTGGTATTAAAGTCGAGGAAAAACAATTTTTATTCCAGTCCTAAAGGTATGAAAATGGAAAACATTAGAAAACAACAACCTGGAATGGATTTACTACATGTAAGATGTAGTGACAACATCGCCCCATGCCCATTATTTTCTGCCTAATGTGCTTTTCCGTTTGTCTGTGTCTTATACACGGCTGCTTGGCCCCCTAAGGATTTGCTTAGGAACCCTGTATCTAGGTCATTGACAAAACAGGAAAAACAATTTTCGACTACAGAACGTGAGTGTCTAGCTGTTGTATGGGCCACGGAAAAACTTAAACCCTATTTGGAACTTACCAACTTTACGGTCATAACTGACCATAGCTCTTTGGTGTGGCTACACAATCTGAAAGACCCGTCAGGCAGATTGGCGCGTTGGGCATTAAGGCTACAATCATTTAATTACCAGATTATTCATCTAAAAATTCGTGACCATGTTGTGCCAGATTTTCTTTCGAAGTCAGTCCCTAATGTAGACAGCGTTACCATAGAAAACCAAAAATATGACTTTTCTGATACTAAAGATGCGTGGTATTTAAGGATGAAAAGCCTAGTAAACACCTCTCCATTAAAGTATTCTCAGTGGCGTATAGAAAACAAGATATTATACAAATATGTTAAATGTGCAATTCCTGAATTAGTCCAAGGATCTGATTACTGGAAAATTGTCATTCCGAAAGACTATAGATCGAAGATTTTAACAGAGGGTCATGACGATGTCCGCTCTGGGCATTTCGGCATTTTTAAAACGTACAATAGACTTAAAACTAGGTATTACTGGCCCAAGATGCGTTGCGATGTAACCCGCTATGTTAACCGTTGTCAGACTTGTGCGAAGTTTAAAGTTGAGCAGAAAGCGCCAGCAGGTCACATGGGACGCGCTCCAGAACCTACTCAACCATGGCAAGTAATAAGTCTTGATTTTGTCGGTCCACTTCCTCGAAGTTCGAAACAGGGGAATACCCACTTGTTGGTTATAAGCGATTATTTCAGCAAGTACGTAGCAGTTTTCCCTGGTCGTGCGAATTTTATTTGTAAGCACTTAGAGAATGATATTATTCTAACCTTCGGAGTTCCGCAATATGTAATATGCGATAACGTCAATCAGATGAAAAGTAAAGAACTCCAGAGTCTCGCAGAAAAGTATAACTTCAAGCTCTCCTACACAGCTGTTTATCATCCACAGGCTGACCCGTCCGAACGAGCAAACCGAGTGGTCAAAACTATGATTTTCACTTATGTAGGAGATAACCATCGTCGTTGGGACGCTAATTTGCCAGCGCTCGCGTGTGCGATTCGAACTTCAAAAAGTGAAGCTACTGGGTTTTCGCCATATTATATTAACTTTGGTCGAGAGTATGTTTCCGACGGTCGAGAGTATTCTTATGCCATAAATAAGGATCCTAAACCTGTCATAGAGAAGAGGCTAGATGGCTTCAAAAAGCTTTACCAAGCTGTCATGGTAAACATGAAAAAGTCTTCAGATCGTAATCGTGGTCGTTACTGAATTTCGTTAACGCCAAGTTGTGTCCTAAGTATGTTGGACCGTTTCGTGTCCGGAAAAAGCTAGGTACTGTATCGGCTTGAGGACTTGGATGGGAAGTTGTGCGTTGGGAATTGGCACGTCCAGGATTTGAAACCGGTGGTCGTTGCAGAAGACGACGACGACAGTCTTAATTTGTAGCCACAGATGCGTATATACAAAAAAAGTTCATTTCTTTTCTTTTTCTATACTTCATAATTTTTTTTCTGGTGGTAACTGGCCTGGATTTTACATCTTTTTCAGGCAGTTGCTAAATCGGGTTAGTGGTGGGTTTTTCTGTATTTGGCGCTAGAACTTGGCAGATTTTCGATTCCAAGGCTCTAGTTAGCTCCATTAAGACTGAATATCAAATGTCTTCTTAAGCTTCTTCCTTCTTGTCTTTTTTTAGACTTGCGCGTTTGTCAGGATCTATAGAGACTCTATGGGGGACAACAAATACGCATATGTTGTTCAAAGTCCTGTCGAAGAAGTTTGAGTTTTTTTTCTTCGGTGGATAGTATCCCCGACCTTTTTTTCCTTTTTGTGTGTATTTTGGTATGCCTGGTTGACTTCCGGGCGGTGACCGAGGGCTGGTCTTCCTTGGATGCGGGGACGTGGTCCTTTAGACTATGGTGAGGGCTATTGAACGAGACAGGTGCTGCCCTAGCACCTTGTGTAATTTTAGCCTGCTGGGTCGAACTACCATCGCAGTGTGCTTAATGATGTAGTTTCCGTTAGGTATACTGACGTCTCAGCAGCACCATCACAGTCTGGAGGGTTGCTTTCCGGCGTTCTGGGTTGATCGGTGCTTTGTCACTCTGGGGAGTCTTCAAGGTATATTGGGGGGGTTCATTTTCTTATTATTTCTTTTTCGGCCTTTCGGTACGGGTCCCTGTCTATTGGGTGCTGCTCGGTTTCACCGTCACCGCTTTTGCTTGCCTCCTGATGGTGTGTCAGGACGGATGGGCATCTGACGTGGCCTTATGCGGCGGAGATTCGCATTTGGGGGGTTCGGGCTCTTCGATTGGTAGCTGAGGCGGGCCAATCAACTATGGGGAGTCCGGGCTACTGGTGTTGGGTTCAACCTGGCGGTGGGAGATGAGCAGCAGTAATGGATTTGGGATAACCTGTCAAAATTATATTATTTTGGTTTTATTAGTGGTAGCTATTCATTATAGCTCCACTAGGTAGTGTCGCCTGCAACAAGGGGTTGCACGCGATACTGCTGCGTTACTTAGCATGTAAGTATCAGTAGTGGTTAAAGTTTTAACTACTTTTTTTTTCTCTTCAAGGTTTCAAAGTTTTTACTATGTTTTTTCCTCTTCAAGGTTTCACAGTTTTGAAGGTATTGATTAAAATACTTTCCTTGCGGGCAGTAGGGTCCTGGTGTTCTCAAGGCCGCACAGTTGTGCGAATCGACAACTTGTTTTTTGGTGGGATGCACATAATATTGGGATCAATCCAGCGGTGAGGGATGGGCCACAGTAATGGATTTCGAATAACTTGTCAAAACGATACCCGAAGCTTAATTCAGTCAAAGTTAATCGGTGTTCACCTCTGAAGGAGGAAAGGGGGAATGTAACGGTTCAATATTTCCCTAACAATATCCCTTAGGAAAAAAAATAATTTTTTAAAACACCCTTCTAATACCCTGGCAAAATCTTTAAGTCAATCATCTTTACTATATGTCTGAGCATTTTGTTTATTCTATATCCTACTAGTTTATGGCGAATGCGCTGGAAAAACAATATTTACTGTTGGATTGAGGTTAAATTATACTAGAATTATGATTATTTTATGTGGAGGCATTTTACTCTGGGTAACTTTTTTTTTCAAAACAAAGCAAACCTCAATATTTTAAATAAAACACCATTGAACCCATTCTAATAAACCAATAAATTTAATTACTGTAGCAAATCATGTGTTTTCCAAAAATAACATTACAACATCCATCTTTTTCTTATATTACTTCTTATAAACTTCGTATTTTTCTTGTATAATTTAACCAGTCCAAGTAAGGTTGCTCTGACTCTGCAGTAACCTGAAACAAGAAAAAAAAACATAATTGTACATAACTGAACACCAAAACGGCCTTTCTAGCGAATAGTTTAAACCGCCAACTTACTAGATTAGTAAGCCTTTGTTTTTTTACTGATTATATCAAATTCTCCTCCCGTCAACTACTTAACATCCAAAAATAAAGTAGATAATAAAGGTTAGTTTTATAAACCGTGTCAAACAAAGAGAGACTTAGCGGTCTTATACTTACTAGAAACTAGTGTCGGTTTATTTGTTGAGTGGTAGATTCTTGTCACTAGTAATGTGTCGGTGGTTGGCGGTTTTGGTTACTGATCGGACCCCAATTTGCACATGTCAGGCTTAAGGGCTCCAATAAGTCCAAGGTTGTCACTAATCATATGGTATTGATATTACAAAATTACTCTACCTTTGTCGTCAGTTGACAAAACACTCACCTGTTGGTTTTATTTCAAGTATGCGTAACTTCCTTAAAGGGCATTGCCCAACCTCATACAGCCTAGCCATATCAAGTGTGGACCGTCTTGCCTGTCTCTGGGTTCATTGTTGGTCTGTAGGGTCCATATTTCCTGTGGTTTATACGATAGGCTGTGCAGACTTTAAATTTCGATAGATATTCAGTTTATTTATTCAAACGAGGTGATCATCTGTCCTCATACGACTCGAAACTGGCCTAAAAGTATAAGAAATTCGAAATAAAGGAAGTTTATAGTCGTTCTAAAGAGGTAAACAAACAGTAAAGGGGAGAGAGATATTTGTCAAGGATCCGTATGTTACCTACACGGAAGGAAACTGTGACTCACCTGGATTATTTAGGAAGGCTTGGAGGGCCGAAAAGTGGTATTTTTCTTGGCGAAAATCCGTGTTTTTCTTTGGGCATTTTATGGTTTTTCAAAATGAAATTCGACCGCCAGCTGACCGTGACGTTTGGGACGACGTTGCCAGATTGTCGCGCCTCTGAGGTTCTTGACCAATCAGTTGCTCGCAGGACGCTTCTGTTTTAGCGTCTGAAATTTCCTGGAGGGAAGGAAACACTTCTTTTCCGGCACCGTTTTGAGTGCCACGTTTAAATTTTCTTTTCCAAGAATACCGGAAAGAAGTCGTGCCCATGGCGACCTTTGCAACCTGAAATCGTCGTAGACGGAATCCGCATAGGTCCCATCAAAAGAAGAAAGTCTTCGTGGAAGTGCCCGTTGCCTGTGTTTGGCGTTTGAGGTGGCGATTTTTGAAGATTTTTTTTTAACATATAGTTTACGGCAAATGGCCGGCTAGACCGTGGCTTATCAGCCGATCTATGGTAATTATTTTCGATTTTTTTTAAAGCGTTTTCCCTCCAGTTTATTTCAATATTGACTATTTTTGATTGTGTTTTTCTTTGTGCTACTACTACGCCTGGGAGGTATTAGGTTACCTGCCATGCGGAATGTCGCTCTCAGGATGATTTGAGGTAAATATTTGCTGCGTGTGCGCCTTGATTATTTTTGCCCTTGTAAGAAATTAGACTGTTTTTGTTATTTTAAGTAATTTTTAGTTTTATCGTCCGTGGTACCCACTATACAATAGAGTGTGGGCTTATATGTTTTTTTTTTATGCTTTTTTGGCGTATGTACTTTGAGTGTTGCCCCTCAGGCATGCCCCGTACAATAAGTAAACAGTAGTTTTTTTGTCTTACTGTTTTACTTCTTATTTTTTTCCCTGTGTAAAATACATGTCCGTTATTATAAATTAGGTATATAAATATATTATATTAGATACGTTAGGGTGTTCTCCCTTGTTCTAGAAGGTTGTTGGGGGGGTTGAAGGTTGCCATGGGTGGTCCTAGTGCAGACTTTCAACATCATGCGTTTGGCTTCCCGTCCTGAGTGCTGCTTTGCCCTGGCCTAAGATGCCTAGTCCAGTCATGGGTCCTGTGTACCTGTTCCAGTGATGTTTAGCCCTGTCATCGGCTAGCTATGTGGAAACAGATAAGGAATATTTCCCTGTCCAAACCTTTTCTTTTTAAAAAAACGTCATAAAAAAACTCGTAAAATTTTATAAAAACTTATCAAAACAAGCTCCAACTTCATTTTTTTTTATATGAGAACCATTTCAACTTTTTCATCTATGATAAAATACCTTTCTATCATTGAAATTAATCATAAAAACAAGAGGAAAGACCCCTAAAATATTAGTTTTAAGAACTATTTTATTTGTTAAACTTTACACTTATCATTTTACAAATATTGCATGCCTTTACTAACCTTTAAGATTACAACAAGCAATTTACACTACTTTACAACAATATATTTTGAGACTGTATAACCTGGTGTTTCATTGCTGAGTGCCCCACAACCGTGTGCTTACTCAAGTTGGCAAGAATGCAAGGCTCGATAGGACCCAAAGTATAGCATTTTGGAAGTTGTCATCTTTTCTATTTTGTTTTTTTTTTTAATGTAACACTGGCCCCCAACGGGATGACTCCTTAAGCGTAACAAAATCAATACTGACACCTGGCATTTCTTGAAAAATCTACCCTTAGCCGATCCCACTTTTTACACTCCTTCTCCAATACTGGCTAGTTCTAATCTAAATCATAACATCGTTATGAATACGATTTTTGGTTATATTTTAATGGGGCCTATGAATCGGAGTATAAATCAACCCTTAAATTCAACCCCCTCAATTAACGCATTTTTTTGTCATAATGAAAATGACTCGCTTTCAGACTTAGTATCAAAATTTTGGGAAATCGAATCAATACCTCAAAAAATATCTCTAAAACCAGAAGATGAAATTTGTGAAAATTATTTCAAACAATCTGTGGCCCGTGATGATGACGGCCGATATGTAGTATCGCTACCATTCCGTGAGTTTGAAAATAAACCACCGCAGTTCCCTGGGATAAAACAAGTCGCGTTAAATCGATTCCTATCGCTTGAAAAAAGGTTTTAAAGAGATAACACCTTATATTTAGATTATTCAAAATTTATGAAAGAATATATTAACACAACATGGAGTTGGACACAGAAAAAGAAACAGATTTAGAGAGCTATTATATTCCGCATTTTGCCGTGCTTAAAAGAAGCTATTACTACTAAGTTGCGCATAGTATTTAACGCTAGTGTGCCAGACCCTTTCACGCATATTTCGTTAAATGACATGTTATTATCGGGACCTAAGTTACAAAACGACATTGTTCAAATTTTGTTAAATTTTCGCATAAATCGAGCAACGCTATGTTGTGATATACAGAAAATGTATCGCGGCATAAATGTAACGCCAGCGCACCAAAAGTTTCAAAAAATATTTTGGCGTTTTAATCCTAACGGACAAATATCGGTTTTCAAATTACGCACGGTTACGTATGGTATAAACTGCTCACCTTATCTAGCTTTACGCGTATTTCAGCACTTAGCTGAGTCGGAGAATGAAAACTACCCTCACGTAGCTGAAGTTATTCTTAATGATATTTATATAGATGATGTCACTACCTCATGCAAATCTATCCAAGACGCATTAAATTTACAAAGTGAACTTACTCAATTATTAAGAAAAGCCGGTTTAAAGTTACATAAGTGGTCCAGTAATAGGCCAGAAGTAATCTGTCATCTCGATCCCACGCTAGTAAACCCTGCTCTATCGCTAGATTCTGATGACGTTACGAAAGTTTTAGGCCTGTGTTGGCATCCTTCATCAGATCAGTTTCGCTTTAATGTTATTCCTAATAAAGAAAAATGTACTAAAAGAACCCTTTTTATCATTTTTAGCGCATTGCTACGATCCTCACGGTTACTTAACCCCCGTCACTTTTGCATTAAAATATCTAATTCAGCAAATTACTAGGTTTATCTTGGGACCAAACGCCAATGGGAGCTTTATAAAAATGAGTTTAATTGCTTAGAGAATTTTAGTTTATCTCGTCATATAGATATATCTTATGCTTATTCCATAGATATTTGCGGGTTTGCGGACGGAAGCGAACAGGGTTATGCATGCGTCTTATATTTACGCGTGTTTCGCAATAATCAATATTTTATTTATTTCGTTATCGCAAAAAGTCGCATAGCTCCGCTTAAAAAAGTTTTAAGTATTCCTAAAAAATTTAAAATAATAATTACGCTTTTTCCCACGCCATGGTAGTTTTGGACTGGGTTAAATCGTACCCAAGTCGTTGGAAATCGTTTATGGCAAACCGCGTTAGTTGTATTCAGGAAAATATTAGTCCAGAATGTTGGTTTTGTGCCTACTTTTTTAAATACTGCGGATGAAGCAAGTTGAGGTTGTTCACCTAGTGAGCTTCTGCATCATTCCTTACGGTGGCCCGCCCCCAGTTTCTGCTGGAACCACAAGAAAAATGGCCAATAAAAAAGCCTAATGTTAAAATTTTAGAATATTTAGAGTCCGAAGAACGCAAAAAAGTGGTTTTAATTGTTCTTGAAAATAAAAATGAAAACTTTTTAGAATCACTCTTAAGTAATAAGTCAGATTTTTTAAAAAATCAATTTATTGTCGCACGAATTTTACGCCTCACAAAAAATTGTAGGGTACCCCCCAAAGAAAGAAAACATTCTAATATTAACAATTATGATCTCCTTTCCGCTTTACGATATTTGGCAAAATACGAGCAACAAAAACATTTTTCAGATATTACCGACAATATTCACCACAAGAAAAAAATGCATAAAACCAATCCAAAAATTAAACCCTTTTATAGATTCGGATGGACTGGTAAGGGTCGGAGGACGAATACAGCAAGCCATGAATCTGTCTTACTGTAAAAAACACCCCATTTTCTTACCACGCGAAAGCAGTCTTTCCCGTTTATATGTTGAATTTATGCATAAAAAATATCTACTTGTTGGAGCCCAATCGGTCCAATATCTAATTACTCAAACTTTTTGAATCTTATCCGTAAAAAGACTAATTAGAAATATTTTATCGCGCTGTGTGCGCTGCTTTAAAGTTAAACCTCACAAATAATGGGTCAAATACCTTTTTATCGCCTTATTCCAATGAAACCATTTACCTTTTGTGGTGTCAATTTTAGTGGAAGTATCGCTATTACCTTAAGTAAGCATAGAGGTGTAAAAACGCAAAAAGCCTACATTAGCTTATTCGTCTGTCAGTCCATATTAAGTTAGTATCAGACCTAACGTCGGACGCTTTTTTAGCCGCCCTTCGACGCTTCATCGCGCGAAGAGATTACGTAAAATAGCTGTTTTCGGATAACGGGACAAATTTCTATAAAAGGAGTAAGGAATTATTAGAGCTGGATCAGAAAGCTTGACATCAAGAAGCCATCGCTTGGAATTTTATCCCGCCCTCAGCTCCACACTTTGGTGGTATCTGGGAGTCTGGAATAAAATCCGTAAAACACCATGTAATACGCACTATAGGTTCCCAAATTTTGACATACGAAGAGTTATACACGGTTTTATGTCAAATCGAGGCCATATTAAACTTGCGCCCTTTAACCCCTCAATCTTCTGATCCTCATTTTTTAACTAATGGTCCTTTGGTTTCGGTACCCGACGAAGATTTCACAGATGTTTCTCAAAATCGGTTAACTCGTTGGAATCTCGTGCAACGAATGCAAAGAAACTTTTGGCGAAGGTGGAGTCAAGAATACCTAAATACACTACAAGTGAGACATAAGTGGTTGGAACCATGTGATGAACCCAAAATAGGTACTCTCGTTCTTATTAAAGATGAGCTTTTACCGCCTCTCCAATGGCGTATCGTTCACATAATAGAGCTTTTTAAAGGGCCTGATGGTCACGTTCGCGTAGAAAGTGTGAATACAACCTCTGGCTCTTTTAAAAGGCCGCTGGTAAAATTATGCCCACCTCCACTTGATTCTGTTGAACAAAAATCTACCGAAAATTATACTCATTTTGGTGGGCCGAAATGAACAAGTTTCGCAACTTGTTTCTTTTTTCTTGTAAATATTATCTTTCAAAATATTATTTAAATAATTTATTTTCCTTCATTTTTATTGGGGTGCATTTTACACGCTTTTCCGCGTTAAGAATTTCTTTCTTTATTTTATACTATAATTTTCCACTTAAAAAATAAGTTTAAATTTCGCGATTCTTTTAATACAGCAATGAAGTATTTGCGATACCTTAGCGACTGTATGGAGACGCGCACGCCCGACACTCATACTTTCACGCTGAGTTGAGCAAGTGACAAAAACCCACGTTTTGTACACCGGCAATCGCCATTTTTAAACTAACTTTCTTTACTAAAAAAGAACGCTTAATCAATCCGAAATTCGCTGAAAAGTGCCGAAAATTATTAAGTTAGTGTTAGACATTCGTCTTAGACTTTAAGTTAGATTTTACGTAACTGTGGTGGTTGTAGAAGCAGTAAAGATTCCTTGCTGGCCAGCAACGAGGGGACAAAGACAACCGATGGTAAGTCGCTATATTTTCCATGATTTTTTCATTGCTGCGTTATTTTTAATTACAAATATGTTTGTACTTTTTACTTCCCTTGAAGTCCTATATAACATTATAGTCCATCCTTTCTCTTCTTTGTTTCTCGAGCTATCTCAAGCGGTCCTTCGGTAAATTCGCAAGGCTAACCGCCCCAATATTTATTTATAGGTTTTCGAATACAAGGAATTCGAATCTTTTATCGAAAACTACCTAAAATGACATTTGACACATTTTTGACATCCATTTGGTACAGAAAAATGAATATTTTTGAAAAATTATTTATTTTCTATTTCTTTTTCGAGAATTAGTGGCTTTTAATAAAGTTTTATAGGTTCTTTAATGTAATACACTTATATCCACCATCAAAAACTGCATTAAATTACATTTGACAGTTTTTTGACAGCAGGTAAAGCAAAAAACTCACCACTATAAAACCATCTAACATAAAACAATCTTTAAAAAAAATCTTATTTGATGTCGATTTAGAGGTTTCTGGATACAAGTAACCAAAATTTATCATCAACTGTCACGTAAAGTGACATTTACAGGATTTTTGACAGTTTTCAAGAACATAACGGGTATGATAATAGTAGCTATCCACTAAAAGTCTTGAGAACAATCTAAAATTTAGGTCAAACTAACAAGTATCTTTTATATCAATTTAAGGGTTTTTAAGTGAAGTGCAAATTAACGTTTGACATAGGTGGTTTTAATAGAAATATAAATAATAAATTGTTATTCTTGATAAAAAATTATGGGTCAATATATAACTAAAGAAATTTGATCATGCTACCTATCTTTTTTTGCTTGGTGGCTGGTTTGGTTTTTTATTTCTATCTAGTTGGCCATGACGTTTTTCAAAAAACAAACGTTTATGTCAACTAAGCCTCACTCTGACAGTTGCAAACTACAGTTTTTGAGGTGGTTGCGGTTTGTATCTTTCAGTTCAGTTCAGGGGCCTATATTGCACCAAACTACTTTGCAACTTTTCACTTCACACTTTGCCCTTTATTCTTGAAAAGTTAAAAAGAAATGCGTGGCAAATAGCATTGGTGCCACCAAAAAAGTGCAAAGTGTAATGTGAAATGTTGCCAAGTAGTTTGATGCAATAGGCCCCAGGTATAATAATTATTTTCACAACATTTTAATTTTGAATCACTAAAATAATAATAGCCATTTTTATTTACTTAAAAGCGGTCAAAAATATATCGAATGTCAATTTATATATATTTTTGATAAATGAATAAAACTTCTTATATTTCAGAGCTTATAAAGTGATATAATATAAGCTTACTTTCAGCTATCTATTATAAATGGTAAGTAAGTTTGATTCAAAATGAACAAATTTTGTATTTTAAATGTTGTCAAATGTCATTTAATGCCATTTTTAATGGCAGATACAAGTTCCTTACATTAAAAGAGCCTATAAAAGTTATTAAAAGCCACTAATTCTCGTAAAAGAAATAAAAAATAAGTAATTTTTCAAAAATATCCATTTTTCTGTACCAAATGTCTGCCAAAAATATGTCAAATGTCATTTTAGGTAGTTTTTGATGGACGATTCGAAACCTATAAATTAATATCAAACACCATCAATTTGACTGTAGACAAAAAATAGAAAAATTGAATTTACTCAATCACGCCATCTTCAGATTCAGATTCATAATCTGGGGAGTCTCAGCTTTCATATGACACCATAAAATCTACTATGGTAAGAAAATCCGGGTTCGATTAAAAATCGCCACTTATACCCTTGACTACAAGGTTGGTCGTCGGTTTGAAGTATCGTCACGTAGGAAAATTCGATCTACGGAAAACGTAGATCATTCGATTTTCAGCAAAGTTTTAGTAAGGTAACCTTTCGTTCTCGATTAAGCGATGGCGTCGCAGGAGCTAAATTACAAAATTAGATAACTAATCGCAAAAGCATTCAGTGACTGGTCCGAATGGGCGCAGTTATGCAGGCTTCAAGCAGGAGCGGGTCCACGCCGAGTCAAGGGATAAGCAAAGGGATTCACGCCTAGTCAATTGGGGCATAAGCAACCTTAGTGTTTTTGTAAAAATATGTAAAAAATAAACAGGATAGAGTTAGCCGCATTTTACTGTGACATGGTGGAGGCGTCTATCCTAAGGGAGTTCGATTCACTAGGGCGAGCTTAAGGCTAGGTTGAAATTTGTAAATTGGAAATAATGATTTGAATGTCGAACAAAATATATGTTTTTCAGCGTGTAGTGTTAAAAATAAGTGTTATACTGTGCACAAAATATTTTTTTACAAAGGCTAAATGGTTCCAAGTCAAGATTATGACAATAAAAGAATGAGTGCCAACTTGTTTTGTGTTTTTTTAAGAAAAATATTGTTTTGTATGTCCAAATATTTGCGAGAAAAAGGTTAATTATTTTTGTCATTGGGTTGATAGAGTTTGTTCTAGGGCAACAGCGGTTTTTGACTCGGTTAAACATTTTTCTCTGTCTCCGTAGAAACCCTTAATTTACCTTTAAATTGAAGGTACATCTGCCGATTCTGAAATTTGACAGATGGTTGTCTTTTACATGAATCCTGTCAGATTTTTTCATCATCATTTCATCTCCTAATTCCTAGCACCGTACTGATGAGCACCACAAGTGCGAAACCGGATCTACGGTTATCATTACCTTTTTTGAGGGAAAGCTCGCTATTCATTAATTTTTTTTTGAGTTGGGCGAATGTTTTGCGGCCGAAAAAAAAATTTAACCTCTTATTTTTATTACAGAATAGTAAATGTAGCTTGTCTGTATGTTTTTGTATTTGTATGCTTTATATTTATATATATGACGTGTACAACTGATTGTAAATTGGCAATAAGTACAAAATAAAAAATTTTATTTTGGAATTCTATATTTTTGTGAATACTACGGCCTAATTAGAATCTATTTTCTAGTAGATCGCGGCTAGCCAGTAAAAATATAGTGAAAAAAGTAGGATAGTAGTCTCCTAGCAAAAACTGCCTAGCATCGTCCTATAGCTAACACCAAATAAAACGAAACAATATTTTTAGTGGGAACAGTGCTCTGCACAAACTGGGAATTAAAATTAAAATATTACATAGGTGCGAAAGTGGTAAAAAAGAACGCAAAAAACCGTACAAATTTAAAACAAAATTACTGGGAAAAACCAAAATTCGCGCAGAAAGTGGACAAAACAGAGAAAAATCAAAATTCAACACAAAAACCAAAAGTTAGAAAACAAGGCTGAATAATAATAATTAGAGATTTTTTTAAAGAAGATTTTAAATTTAAGTCCTTGGACCCTTTGGTCCGGAATAAACCGCCAAGTACAAAAAATTGGTAGCAATATAGAAAAAATTAAAAGTGCAGCTGTTTTAACCAAACGTAAAATTATTATTTTTTTTTTTTTTTTGAAATAGGGGTTTTCCCACATTTTTGGGAAGCAACGGAATTTGGTACCTTAGAGTGAGTTATCCAAAACGCATTTATTATTTCTTCTGAAAAACTCTTGGTTTTGTAGAAAAAAATTTTAAAGTTGGAGTTCTACAAAAACGCTCAAAAAAACTTTTTAGCCAACTAGCTTTACGAGAAAAGTAGCGAGTGACCTTTTTCTCAGCCTCTTCCTAACTTCAGTTTAATGCTTAGCTGTCACTAAATGTCATTTCTGTTTAGTAAACAATCTGTTAAAAGTTGTATTCATTTTTTTCTCAAGCATTTTCTGCATCAAAATGAAAAAGTGCGTTTTCCGCGGATGTGAAAATAAATAAATGTGAGAATTCCCCTGGAAATTTAACATATTTTTGCCCTTCCCTTTGGGACCAAGAAGAAAATTGTGGCTCTAGAGGCACTAAAGCTGAAAAAATTATCCACGGCTGGGCGCAATAGTGTGTGAAGATCACAGGTGAAATTCAAATAAAACCCCATTAGAGACATCGCCACCCAAAGGAAAAATTTTTCTTTACAAAAAAAGATTTAATGATCACATAAAAAAATATAGGTTTACCTTTGATGATTCTCGCGTAAAATAACCCCCGTACAATCTGTTAAGACAAGTAACATTTAGGTCACTTCTTGTTTAACCCATTATTCTTATGGCAATAAAGTTTTTAAATAAAAAAGTAAATAAAAAAGAGAGTTTTACCAACCACCACTGGTTTCAGACACAGTCCATCCACCAGTCGGTCCTTCAACTATAACGAATCGATAACAAAAAAAACCAACTTTACAAAATACACCGAAGTACCAAAAGAATACATACCGGGTGCGACTTGGAGAATAAACGCAAACATGTGTTTCACCCTTGTTAGGGATCATCGGTACGCCATAAGATGTTATAGACAAATAATACGAACGATCAAATCAACAAGTCATGAACAAATGCTCGGCAAAACATTATAGATAACAGAATGAGAAATTATGGCTACTATGGATAGTGCGAATTTGTTTGAAACCAGTCAGTGGTAGAACTAGTGGAGGAGGCCAAAAATCCAATAGTCTTCTGTTGGTAAAACTCTTTTTTTTATTTATATTTAACTCCACTATAAACATTGGGAATTTATATCTCATTCTGTGATAAGACTTTTGTCGATTTGCTTAAAAACTGGGAAGAAAAGATTTATTTAAAATTGAACGAGCCAAACTTCCCACTTATGACATAGAAAAGTCTGATAAGGTCAGTCCTCCAAACCTTTATGGGAATCTAGGGAAGTATAAAACTTCTGTAAAACTTTTTTCTAGCTCCAGTGATGGGAGTGAAAAAATGTGGTAAATCACTTCCAGTTATTTTTTTCTAATATTTTTTCTTCAAGTTTAGTGAATTTTTTTTTAACTTATATTTAAATTTATTGCCTCAGGGTTCAATTTTTTGAAGTTCAAGAAGTT
Organism: Oxystoma pomonae; assembly: GCA_963921995.1. Classification (NCBI taxonomy): domain Eukaryota; kingdom Metazoa; phylum Arthropoda; class Insecta; order Coleoptera; family Brentidae; genus Oxystoma; species Oxystoma pomonae. Next base: position 29,242,287 of record OY998169.1, read on the forward strand.
CATACTAAGTAATTTAGAGAGATGCATTGATTAGCAAGAGTCAATGTTTCTTCACAAATTTTTCTTAAACCAAAAACTTCTGGGTTAGTTTACCTGCCAAGGACTGGGTTGGAGTCGAATCTCGTCTTAATTTTAGATGTTGGGAAAATCAAGTTACTAATGCATCTCAGACGAAAATTTGTGAAAAATGATATTAAAAATTACATTATTTTCACATTTGTTAATGCCATTATAGTGCCACAGGCAAAATTTTTGGAAGAACCCCTGCACGGAAACTTGTAAAATGTAACCATATTTTAATGTATTGAAAGTATTGTACCAAAGGTTAAAATAGTGAAATTCTATGAGGATCGTATATGATAGGAGATATGATCCGTCAAATAACGGATGTTTGGCAAACACCCAAGAAGACTTAACTTTCAACAGAAAAAAATCTTGGGCGGAAAAACGAAATTCAAAATTGGATGCGTTTTTTAACTTCTTTTTTTTATTTCTCTTTTGTTTTAATTGCCTTAGGAGCATATTCCTATTGGAAATATTAACACGCCATCGCCAGGACGAACCCGTATCAGATGACTTATAATAAAGTACAAGTGTGGAATGATGCCTATTTGTGAGTGATTCAAAATGATGTTTGGGGAGGGCGACTAGTGGTTTTATACTGTCTGCAAACTTTTGTTACAAGTAAATTTTTTAGTTGAACACCCTTTAAAATGACTTTAATGAAATTGTTTCAATATTTTTTTAGAAACATGTTCTGTAAATAAGATTAATTTTGGGACCTTCAATGGAAAAAATTGTCATTTTTAATATTACAATAGTTTCATATAATTTTTATTTTTAATAAGTGAAGTGAAATAAAATCATTGCCTGTTCTTTTGTTTTGTAAGAAATAAATATACCTACTGTAGAACGTTTACCATGTTTTATGTATCCTAAAACTCTTTAAAGGCAGACAAAAAAATATCAAGACTAAAGTCAAATAGTTTTATTAAATAATATGGTCAAAAATACGTACTATTTAAAAAAAAAAAGGAGTGTTAGAGACACAAGAAAATAGCAAATTATTAATAAAACAAAATAAATAAATGTATATTGACGGAAATCCATTTTTACAATAATATATCTTAGCTAAAGAGATAAGGTAAACATATAGTAATGTATTAAAAACACACTATTTTATTTATACAATTTTTTATTATTCTAAATATACAAAACTTTAATTTTATGTCTGAAGGAATCCAGAGAGGTTGAAAAAAATATCCACATTATTAGCAGAGCTACACATTCTTCGTATAGGTCTATTAAGGTTGTAATTTGTATTATAATATTCTAAGTTAAAAATATTCCTATTTCTTGTAATTGAGGAGAATCAATCATTGCATTTAAAATCTTGAAAAGAAAAGCTAGATCAAGCATTACTCGACGGTTTTCAAGAGTTGTGACCTTTAGTAATTTTAAAATATCACAATAAACTATTTCCCCAGAAGGAGTTTTAAGTTTAAAAGCTACAAAACGTAAGAATTTATTCAGTACCCTTTCCAGATTTTCTACATGACATTTATAGAAAGGGGACCATATGGAACTACAATATTCTAATATTGATCTAACAAGAGAACAATGAACATTCTTAAAACAGATTATATTGTTAAATTCAGATAGGCTCCTTTTTAAGAATCCTAGTAGTTTAAAAGCTTTGTTACAGATAAAGTTATAGTGATTTTTAAAGCTTAAGGTTGAGTCAAATAATACCCCAAGTCTTTAAATTTTGTGAAAAAGTGTTGAGATCATTCTGCACTCTTTCACAATCCCTAAAATCTTTAACAATTCTAAAAATCTTTTAATCGTCTGCATATAGAAGGATAACACAGCTACAGAAACAGTCTGAAATATCATTAATAAAACAAATGAAAAGAACTGTAGACATAGGTCCCCCTTGTGGTACTCCAGTACCAGTACTTCACTAATATCTCTTCAGAGAGACAATTTTTTATCCTAACAGCCTGTCTTCTGTTCGTATTATGCCAAGATTTGTACAGGGAATCAAAACAATGTATTAACATCAATCAGTCAAGATTTTTTTCTTTCAAAATCTTTGTCAAAAAACCTTTTTAGCAATACCAAAAACCTATAATTTATTTGGCAGTACCTTACATTGAGGTTTTATCTCTAACAGTTTTTTTAAGTTTTTGATGGTCCTGTCATAAGACTCCTCTGTAAAAAATTATGCTCCACCAATTTGGATATAATTTTAGTATGTTATTGTCGTAGTCAAAATACACAATACAGAAATCATAATGAAAATTTCATAAAAGTGTTTTATAACACTTATTTTAAGTCTTTAGTAGTTATGCTCATTGATTTTTTAGCAATCTGAGTACTTGGGTCATCAAACTATAAATATATTAATAGCACGGTACTTCACTTTGGAGTCATTTGTGATCTATCACTTTGAAGTTTCTACAGAGATAAAAAAATTCAGGCTGACAACATTTTTTGGAGTTTATCATATTTTTGTGATTTTCACAAAAAAAAATCCATATTTTATCAATAATTCCCACGTTTTATTAAACAACTCAATGTTTTGCCTTAGTTTAGGTAAAACCTATATTTTTGGTATTACTGTAAGTATGCGCGTTTTGAGATATCTACATTTTTGTCACTTTGAGATTAAATTTTTGTTTTATGACCAGATATTTAAGTAACGAATGAGACTTTAAAAAAAATATAAACATTAAAAAAACCAAAAAAAAAACCGCAGAAATTAATTAAACAAACACGGATTTTTTTAAGTGCTTTAGCACACATTTATCGCCCAAAGAATTCTTGAATATCTATAGCTAGCAGCTACAGTAAGTAAGGATGTTTTTAGAAGTTCAACCCTCTTTCCAACCTCCCACCACTATTAAAAACTCATCGCTTGATGCCAACGATATTTTGTAAAATTTTTTATAAAAATCGGTTTAGCAGCTCTCCACTAATGTAACAAAAAGACACCACACCAAAAAATGGATATTGGCTTCTCAGGTACAACCCTGATTTTGAAATTTTAATTTTTTGAATTTCCTTCAAGACTTCATCTTTAACTTTTTCCCCCTCTCCACTGCCTCAGTGCCCAGGTGTTTAGTAGCGCCAAAAATAACCTCAGTTAACGTTATTCTGCCAAATAGCAAGCTGTGCCATAATGGAGAATTGGCTTGAAGTCGAGTATCCGTTTCAGCATTGGTCCATTTTCTCTGCAGTTTTAAACTTGAGCCAGAGCTGGTATACATCGATACAGGTGTACTTGTCTTTAGATCGCAAAAGAGTATATATTAACCCTTTGTTATCTGCGCAGATTTGCATCAATTGAGATACATAATTATCACTTTTTGGTCCGAGGGCTGGCACGTCTTCGTTAAAAAGTGACTACAAATCCATTTTGGCATTTCCAACATCAGCCAAACCAGATTTCTGCCAATATGATGTTGTAGAGGTGCAGGCTTATTCTTCACTTCTTCTGTGAAGCCAAAAAAGGTCAGCAATGGCATGCTTGCAGCCCCCTGTAAGTATCAAAAAAGAAAAGTTAAAAACAGTTAAAAATTTTCTAATAACAGGTTAAAAGGAGACACAATCTGCTTGCGTCTTTTTTATCTTGTGAAAACTAAATTTGCATCGTGTGTTCCTAGCTTAACAGAAAGTGGTACAAAAAATAAAACATAGTTAGAAAATACCTGAAAAATATATTTTTTTTAAAATGGCACCAGCAGGCACGTATAAATTTTATTTTTCTTCAATATCTCAAAAATTACTGATCTGCTAATTTTTTTTGAAAATATAATTATTTCTTTTAATGTGAAAACTGTGTGTTGCTAGCTGATACGGTTTGTGAGTTATGATTTTCAACCCCTTTTCTTACCCTCTTTACAACCCTTACCCCCATCAAAAACTAATCAACTCATTCTTTGGTTACAAAGAATTTTTGTGCCAAATTTCATCAAAATCGGTTAACTTTAATTTCTTTTGAGTCATCGTTGTCCAGACAGACAGGCAGGCACCAATTAAGAAATTTTGTATTTAGGTCTTTCATGTTTATTTGAGTTATTTTGGCATAAATAAAGTGTTTTTTTTTCGTTCATATTTTTGTTCTTGAAGTTAGGAATGCCCCCCCACAAGAGAAATGTGAAATGACGCCCCTGCACACACACACTAGAAATTTCATAATTAAACAAGTCTCGGAGATGGTTTGGGGATACAACCTTTTGATGTCTAAAAAAATTATTCTAATACTTATAGCTCCTCATTTTGTCCTAACAAATCTAACTTTTTGTGTTGGTATGCTCTTAAAAACTCTATGCATAAAGGTCAACTTTTAAAAAATTTAAAGCAGTTTTACTTGGATTTCCCCCCCCCCCCAGATACGTACAAAAAACAGCAGCGCCTAATATTCCGTAAGTTTTGATATAATTTTCCCATCCCACCAGGTGTAATTGCAAAACAGTGGCAGATGCTATTCTTTAAGTTATAATTTTACCTCTTTTTCCCAAAAAATGTAAATAATAAAAATTATTAAGTAATTTTAAGAAGACTTTAAAAAGTGATTAACCAAATATTTTTTTTTTAATGCAATGTAAAATGTGTATAATTCTCAGAATGCAGCACTTTTTCCTCCTTCTCATTAACAGAAATTTCCACAGTATAAGGAGTATTTCTTACTCTGTGCTCCGGAGTTATTTTCGCCTTGACTGTACAAACATCTCCTTCTCTCTTAACTTGGACATAGCCCACAGCATTGTCACCATAGACCTCCTTCGTAGCTCTAAAATAAACAATAACACTTAAGCCTTCAATCATCTCACTTTAAACACCAAATCAACCAGACCATGTACATTTTTAAGGTACAAACAAAGTAAAAATAATTTAATATCCACGTAGAATCGCAACTCTCATATGACACGAGAATAACTTCCTATGTTCAGTTTACATACCATGAGTCCTCTGGGTATGGCAAAAGTTTAGAAATCATATTTTTTTTGTAATGCACTGAATGGCATGTGACACTTTATTAGCTGTTAATTTTTCATGCTATGATATTTTTCATAACATGAATTAAATTTGGAACTTCTGTGAGATTAAAAATATAAGATAAAAAAAATACAATATTTTTTATATTTTTACAAATCTCGAGACAAATCTGTCTTTGTTATATACCTCAAAATAGTTTTCTCAGATTTTACAGCTGTGGTTAATTATTTCTGATAAAGCTTTTCTAACATTTTGTTTTAAATTTTATAGCAAAATTTTAGGTGTACCTACAAATTACTTTTTTATTATCATCATATTGTCATTTATATTTTGCTTTTAATAAGTCAAAACTAGTAAGAAATCCTGTTGAGTCCAATATTTCCTTGAATATCTCAAAAACTACAAATCTGATATAGTTTTTGTTGAAACTGTAATTATCCATCTAAATATAAAAACCGTGTGTTGCTAGCTGCTATAAGTATATTTTTATTTTCCTTGAATATTTTAAGAACTACAGATCAGACTTCAACGTAAATGTAATTGCTAGCTGCTACAGTTCCACCCACAAAAAATTATTTGACTATTATATAATGTTTTAAAACAAAATTATGATTGTTTTCCACAAACCAAAACTACACTTTTTTGCACTCGACGCGCGTTTCGCTAACAACGTTAGCATCATCAGGAGACGATAAACAAAATTGTTTGGTTTGGTTTGTGGAAAACAATCATAATTTTGTTTTAGTGTAACCAAAGGTTCCAAATTCCCAACATAATATAATGTTTTGTTTTAAGTCATTTTAACTAAATGTTTGGGATTTTCTTTGAAAGATACTTGAATGATTTAAATAGCTAGTCATCAGGTTTTATCGGTTTATATTTAATTAAAAAACTAGCTTTTGCTAAATAAATGGGTTTAATACCTAAGTATATAAATTAACCTCGAAATTAACATTGCATTTTTCTGAAAAAACCTAACCTAAACCTAAAAAAATTATTGACATTTGTTTCATGCATAAATTAATTAACGGTCTAACTGACTGTTAGACATCATGATACTTTTCACATTACTTTTCATACAAGTGACTATAGACAAAAAAATAATTTATTGAAAGAACTTTATTGCTTAACTCAGTAACTAGTTATTAATGTTTTTAATGTATCTGTTAACTCCTTAAAAATACTAACAAAAAGAATCTTACCAGACTAAATATTTTTTTTAGTTAAATTTTATACTGTTGTATGTCTGTTTTCAAATATTTTGCATTATCCATACTATAACTCCTACTATACTATAATTCATGTCTTTATTTATTAATTAGTATTCAGTGTTGACTATGTAAACATTTTTTCTTTTGACAAGGTATTGATTTTAATGGGGTTTCTGTTCCCTATAAATATAATTAAATAAATGAAATTACTTGTGCTGGGGTCCTTTCTCAAAGTTACCTTGCTTCTTCTTACTTGGAATAAAAAAGTAACAAGGTTTGTATTTTTGTAATTGGGGACAAAAAAGTTAAATTTAAAAAAATATGTACAGGGTGTCCAAAAATCATATTTCAAGTCACTTAAAAAGGTTTTTATAACAAATGCTTAACAGTCTTACTTATATATTTTGACACAATTTGGATTTGTAATGTGCTCAGTTCAACCATACTCACTTTCCAGTCTTAACATTCTTCATCTCAGCGCTAAAGAAATCCATATTATCCAAATAATGTAAATTAATCATCTCATGATCCACTTTGGGTAAGTTGTTAGAATCATCCTTCACAAATCCCTTCCCCATATTCTGAGCCATATTCTCTAAAAAAAATACGAGAAAAAATCTTAACAAAATTCAAAAAGTTAAAAAACTACTTATCTACAGCTCTCTTTAAAAATCTTTTTATCAATACTTTTTTTAATAGTGAAACCTTTAAAATAAGTGCAAAAAAATTAAAAGAACAGAATATTATCGCTTTAGAATAGATAGCTATATTTGAACTCTGAAAATACCATCATGGCTGTACCCAAGGGGTGAACCAATCCAGCAAGTGCACAAAATATTTGGCATGACCTATATTTTAGCACTTGCAGTCCTCCTATATTATGAGTTTCATTTTATCCTAAACCCAGGAGGAACTGGAATATGGACACTTTTTCCAGGAGATGTACTAAATACGGGATCATTTCACCCCTTGGCTGTACCAATATACAGATTTTAAACAATAGCAGAACGAATTTTTTATAATGTTACTAGTATGAATCTACACTTTTGCAAGCAAATAAGAATAGCTATCAAAAGATATAGATTTTTAGGAGAAAATTCTGTCTTCTAATAGACATGTAGCAAGCATGAAAATTGTTGGATCTGGGGTTGAGTTTTTATAGTGGTTTTTGACGATGCATCAGAAAGCGGCTTTATATAAAGAGAGTGTCTAAAGAGTCGACAATTTATTATGTGTTTTTCATATTTTCATTTTTTTTTCAAACTAAATTAACCCAACCTCACCTAACCTAAACAACTTAATAAAAGCCAAAACAACCCAAAAAAACACACTTTAAACTAAATTAACCCAACCTAAACAGGCTCAAACCAACTAAAACACCCAACCTAACCTAAACAAACCAACTTATTAAAAGCCAAACAGCCCAAAAAAAGTTTGGGTTGTTTTGGCTTTTAGTAAGTTGGTTTGAGTCTGTTTAGGTTAAGTTGGGTCAATTTAGTTTAAAAAAATGTAAAAAATGTAAAATATGAAAAATACATAATAAATACTTATTGTCGGCTCTTTACCATCACGGCTATTCAGCCGAATTGTCGGCTCTTTATAGACACTCCCTGATATAAAATTACTTAAAAAAACTTACCAAATATCAAAATTTGTATGCGCGCAATCTGTTCAAAATCGCAATCAAAAGTTCTTCTTCTTCTTGTCTTCGAATTAAGCTTATAAACCCAGCTTAAATGTTCTTAGCAGCTAGGGCTATGGTGGACAGGAACCGTACGGTTTGTAATAACATTCACTACATATATAGTTGTATATTACTTGTAGGCTTTCTAAACGACAAATATAAACTTCCGCACATGTTTATAATTTTATAAATTAACTTCAAAAAAATCACAACCAAAAAAGCAAAACACATAAAGAAACGATTTGACAGTATGACTTAAAGTTAGCCGCAGGCCGCAGTTCGCAACCCAGTGGTCCAAATAAAAACTGCACTTGACAAATTGCAATGGACCAACCAGAAATGACGTCACCTGTACTGATTATGACGTCGCCTATATTCGTTTTGAAAATTCCTAAGGCCACTGAATTTTTCACATAGAAACCCAAAATTTTTTGGGGAAAAAAGTTTTTAGATGGATTTCTTGGACCTTTATGTTTATGTATATTCCAAAAAAAAGGTAACTTTTTTTTTATGGGAAACCCCATTATTTTGGAAAAATTAAGCAGTTTTTTTTAAACCAGGTAAAATTATGTAACCCAGTAGGCTTGGAAATATCATTGTCTGAACTTGATGTTTCATTGCGGTAGGGCAATTTTTTTTTAATTTTTCATTATTTTCAATCACGTTTGCTTCCGTATTTTTAGGAAATGCGATTAATTGCGATATTTTTTGACAATGATTCTTTTCACCAAAGTAATTACCTTTGGCAGTATTTTGAGATAAATATTTAACTTAAAAATTTTAAACTGTCTTACTAAAAAGAATTGATTTCGATATTGCAGTGGACCAACAAAAAGACTTTAGCCAACTTTAGCAGTAATTTTTGTGTTAAAATTTTCGGCGTACATAATTTTTTTACGTCTAGTTGCGGCTTTGTTGCAGATTCTTTATTTAACATAATCGGGGCATACCCGGAATAATCAAAAAATACCTGTTCAACCAGTTTGATAAATGAATAACTTTTGTTCTAAGCAACCAATTTTTAACAAACAAGAGTTGTGTTGTATTTTAATAAATATTACTTTGATCTTAAGTGATTTTTAAAAGACAACTTTGCAAAGAGTTTAGGTACAGGCGGTTTTTTTGTAAACGCCACTTTACCTCATTTTTTTATTATTTTTCGCAGAAAGATAAATCAAAAAGTAAATTGTTCACGAAATTACAGATTAGTTTTTTTTAAAAATGACTGTACTTGCAGGGTGACCATAGGGATTTCGTTAACAGAACGACCTGAATATTTTTCAAAATTTCAATAGATATTTTCTTCCTGATTCCAAAAATTTCTAATATGTTACCTTTATCTTTAATTAACTAATTAAACAAAAAAACACATAAACTATTTTTCGTTGACTATGGTATGGCGAAAATAAAATAAAAAATGATCAAAAAAGTTAAATTAAGGGAATCAGAAACACCAAAAAAAAAAGGCTAGCCATATCAATTAATATACATGTTACATGAAAAATATTCCCAACGAATTAGTAACACAACTGCACGTGTCTATTCCAAGAATTATGCAACCACTGCAATAGTCAGATTTCAGTCAGTTACCGCTAATTCCTAGAATAAAGAACACCTTCCCGTGAGGAGAAGATCCAACATCTCGTTCCCAGCTGAATCAGCGTTTAGTTTTGGTATAAAAACATAATGTAATATTTAGTTAGGGGTCACTTTTATTTTAACCAGTAACTAGATTAGTTCGAATTTTGTAATTTTAAATAAATAGTTTTAAAAAAGTCTTTGCCTCGTCCCCTGCGCTAACATTTGGCGCAGTCGAGCGGATAGTTAAAAACATCGCGAAAATAAGGACATCCTAATTCGCGAGTGGTGAGATCCAACTCTTTGAAGCTACAAAGAATCTATAAGCAACCAGCAGAGCAACCAAGCGTCCTCACTTGACAACGGATACGGAAGGAACACCCAATGCAGCCTCTGGTAGACGAACAGTGAAGAACAAGACAAATGGTCCAGAAATTGCTTCTGTAAGTAAAAACTGTTGAATCATCTCGTTTTTTATTATTTTACAGGGATATTTTAAAAATCTGTTCGATTTTCTATATCCGTTTAATTTTAACCAAACAAACACAAAAATAACATGCCTGACCTACCAGCAAACGCGGCAAACGCAGCAGCTCAAAATGTACCACCTGCCGTGCAGGTCGAACCATATCGTTTATCAGAAATGTTTTCGATCGTTCCTGAATACGATGGTGATCAAATATTTTTAGGAACTTTTCTAAATGCTTGTGATTGTGCTTATAATATGTCCGTTGGTGAGCAACGTGACTTATTGGTAACCCATATTAAAAATAAATTAAAAGGAAAAGCGGCACAATTGGTAAACTCTAGAAACCCGCTTTCCTGGATTCAAATAAGATAACTTTTAAGTACCTATTATGGAGATACAAGAGACCTTTCTTTATTGATTCAGGACAGAACAGCGACTTAAACAACAAACAAACAAGTCACCTCTTTTGTTCTTTAATCGTTTGAAAGTAATCAATTCAAAAATGCACACAAACGTTCAAAAATCAGCTTTAACAGCCCTTCAAAAAGAGGCTCAAATACAAATTATTAACTCTGTGGCTCTTAATACACTTTTGACCGGACTTGATTCGCATTTAGGTCACATTATCCGCGCTAACAACCCGAAAAATTTACTTGAAGCGCAAGTAAGAATCAGGCGCAAATTGCAGCTTTCTTATTTTGAAAACCAAAAAATTAATAATAGGGCAAACAATCCCCCAACTAGACCTAATAATTCAACCTCGAGGAGAATGACATCCTCTCAACCACAGTGAGTGTGTTTAAATGCGGCCGTACTGGTCACACTTACAACGAATGTCGCGCTTTTGTACAAAGACCACCGGTTTACCCAAATCAAAATCAACAACAAAATAACTAATCAAAATTTTCAGCATCGACCGAATTTTGGGCAAAATTTTAACCAAAACCAACCTGGTCCTTCACAACCGAGACCAAACTTTTCCCAAAACAATCAAAGCAACTTAAGACCTTCAGTCATACAGAGAAATCCGAATTTTAATCAACAACATAGACAGTTACGATAATTACGATCCGAATTTTGACTATGATAACACTTACTGTTACCAAGACCCAATACAAGAACAAGAAGTTTATGATAATTTTGACACCGGAAATTTTCAGCCGGTTTGGAACCAAAACCAACTACCCAATTTGTCTGTGAAACGGAAACACAAGTGGCGCAGACGACGGCGCAAATTCAATCCATGAGGATCGACAACCTCAACCAAAACCCAGAACGAAATTTCCTTTAAACGCAAATTTGCACCCCTTAAATTCGAAAAATCTTTACTACATCCACGACGCTACAAACCGCTTTAAATTTCTAGTTGACACAGATGCAGGAAACTCGGTATTTAAGGAAGTCAGTCAAAAATTTTCAAACCAGATTTTCCGAAAATATAATAGTTCAAGGGATAACCGATCAAAAAGTTTTAATAACCGAATCAACCCAAATTAATTTTAAAAAGACGATCCACAAAAAGTCTATATTTGTAATTTAAACAGAGTTTTACGGAATTTTAGGACTTGATTTTTTGGAACACTATGAATGTATTATTGATTTAAAATCGAAACAATTAATAACGAATTTCAAAAATATCCCTTTAATAAAAGTTACCAACGAAACGTTCGACGTAGACCAAAACAATAAAAATTATGTCTCTAATATTACACCCCCAAACAAAATCATTCAATATCAATCAAAACCGATACCGAAACCTAGGTCTAACCAGAATCAAATTAACACCCAAGACTGCTTTCAAACAAACCAAACACCTACTATAAATAAAATATTTTTAGAACCTCGAACCGAGCAAATTTTTAAATTAAAATGTAACTTAAAAAGCACCGACGCGATTTTAATTATCCAAGAAAAAGAAAAGGTAAGATTACCTAAACCTAACGTTATCGCTAAAATAATCTGCTTTAATGATTTGTCTTTTGAACCCATACCAAGCTCTCATGATATTTTAAATTTTAATTCAAATGATAATAATTTGCATATAGATACGATAGAAATGATTAAAAGTAAATTAAGACTCGATCATTTAAACGATGAGGAAAGAGAGCTAATCTCAAATCTTTGCTTTGATTTTTCCGACATATTTTACATTGAAGGCGACCAACTGACCTTTACCAATGAAATTAAACACACAATAGAAAAAAATAATGAACATCCTAGCTATACAAAGTCATACAGGTACCCGCAAATACACAAAGAGGAAGTAAAGAGACAAATCAATAAAATGCTTGACGACAACATAATACGCCCATCGGTTTTCCCGTGGTCATCTCCCGTGTGGGTTGTACCAAAAAAGCTCGACGCTTCTGGAAAACAGAAATGGAGGGTCGTAATCGATTATAGAAAATTAAATGAAACGACCGTGGATGACAAGTATCTTTTACCGAACATTTCGGACCTATTGAGTAAATTCCAATATTTCACAACGTTCGATCTTGCATCCGGTTTCCACCAAATAGAAATTGACAGCATTTTCAGTAGAAAACGGACACTACGAATTCGTTAGTATGCCATTCGGGCTAAAGAACGCGCCATCGACGTTCCAACGCGTCATGGACAACATACTTCTCGGTATTTTGAATGAACGGCGTCTCGTCTATATGGACAACATTATTGTGTATTCACCAACAATACACGAGCATATATCACGTCTTTCCGAGGTCTTTAAGCGCCTAAGAAAATCAAATTTAAAAATACAAGCTGGCAAATGCGAATTTTTACGAAAGGAACTTGCGTACCTCGGGCATCTCATAACTGAAAACGGCGTTAAGTCAAATCCTGATAAAATAAATTGCATTCAAAATTTTCCAAAATTAAAAAACCCTTGGGATATAAAATCATTTTTAGGACTTGCCGGTTACTACCGAACGTTTATTCCAAACTTCGCGAAAATCTCTAAACCACGTTGACAAATTAAAGTTAATGCCGTCCTTTATTAAAGGCAGGTACAAACATTATGAAAGTTGACATTATTTTGATAACAACAATCCCTTTAAAATTCGGGAGGAATTGTCAAAAATAGAGCCGTCTTTATTAAAGACAGGCTATACCGACTTTATGTACCGATAAATCCCTATTAAGCTTTTTCCAAAATATATGGAATATGCAGGTAAAAGAAAAAACTAAAGCTAGGGACATTGCTTATAAACAATATATTCTAGATAAAACTAATGAAAATTGGGAACAATATATGCAAAAAAGAAATGCAGCTGTTAAAGCAATTAAACAAGAAAAAGCTAGTTATTATAATGAACAAACAAAACTAAATAAAATAAAATCCTAAAGAAATGTGGAGAGTTTAAAAAAATATTGTCTCTAACAAAAGTAACACTTCAATTAACTAGATAAAAATAGACAATAGAATAATAAATGATCCCTTGGAAATTCAAAATTGTTTAAATAAATTTTTTGTGAATAACATTGAACAGATATCACAAAATATAGATAAATCTGTTTCAATATCTTCTAAAAATATACAAGAATCACAAATTATATGAAAACTAACTAAATTTAAACTTATAGACGCCGAAACTCTTAAAAAATGATCTTGGCATTTTGTTTTTCAAAAATTGTTTCGAAGGCTTTTACCAACCGTTGCTAAATTTAATAAATTCATCAATTTTAGCTGGTAAGGTTCCTACGAAACTAAAAAATTTCCACTTCAGGCCGATTAACATGTTAAGCTTGATTATCAAAATTATACAAAAAATTATTCATGAGCAAATGCTTGAGCACCTTGAAGCTAACAAAATTAATTTTAACACGCTTTCAATCAGGATTTAGGACAAAACAATTGTGAAACTGCCATCTGCCATACAATGTGTCTTAGGGGACTGGAAAAAATACAGTGATCAAAAGATGGCGGTTGGTGCTGTTTTCTTAGATATGCAGAGAGCCTTGGAGACAGTGAATAGAAATAGGTTAGTAATAAAGTTATAAAAGATAGGTATAACTGATCAAGCTTTAAAATGGTTACAGGATTACCTTACAGACAGATATCAAAAATTAAAAATCAATGGGACGACATCTGAACCCTTAAAAAATAATATTGGAGTACCACAAGGTAGCGTTTTAGCTCCGCTGCTATTTTTAATTTATATAAATGACATCACATGCCCTGTTTATAAGTGGTGTTGCATTAACTTTCTAAAAATCAATATTAACAAAACTAAGTGCATGATCCTTGGCCAAGAAAAATATTATAAAGAGTTTAAAAGTAAAAATATTAAAATTAAAAAAAAAAACAATTTTTGTATATGCTAACATTAATTTTCATGCGACATTGACCCTGAATTATACCACAAAGGAAATACCTACGGAACAGAGGAGTAAAGCTTATAGAGCCCAGGGAAACCAAAAAGGATCGCAGGCTTTTGCTGTGGCACGAAAGTCTGCGATCCACTGCTGATTTAGTCGGCGACGTTGCCCTTGCTGCAAAAATATTTTAGTTTGCTGTGAAAATAATTCGGCTGTGGCTTCGTTGGCCGACCATAGTGTACACTGCTAAACAAAACCAAATTTAAGAAAATTTAAATTAAAAATATGTGAAAAAATTAAATTAACTTGTTTTTAAGTTTAGAAAGAAGTTAAGATAACAAATTAAATTTAAAGAAGTATATGAAAATAAACTTATGTAGGTATTCGAAAGGAGGAACTTTTATTCAAAATCGGGAATTATTTGGCTTGATTATGGTGGCTAAGGGGTTTTTACAAATTCCATTAATGCCACTCTGGCACACCCTTGGACAACTGCAGATATTCAAGATGGCGGTAATTTTTAACCGACTTCAGAAAAAAAACGAGTTTATAAATTTTACCGACTTAAGCCGTTTTCATAATTCTTTTTTTTTTATCGATTCAGGAGACCTTTAGTTTGCTTCTCTGCACTTTCACAGTTCAATATTTGATAAATCATTATGATGCCTAAAACGTTATAAGAAATCGTCACTTTCAACTATAATATTATATAATTAATTCGACGACGCATGCTGAGTTCAATTTGGATACCTGGGTCCATGGGCGTAGCCAGGATATTCCACAAGGGGGGCCCAAGCTGTTCTTTGGGAAATATAATAAAACTTTAAATATACAGGGTTTTTCTTAATGATATCAAAATATTTCAGGAGGTGATTACTAAACTCATTTTAAGGAAAAAATGTCATAAACATATGTCCTAAACAGCTTAACTTTCGAGGGTGTTAAAATTTTCAAAAAAATCATGTTTTTTATAAATATCTGAAATACTATTTTACATAACTTCACAACATTTGGTATACCTATACTGTACAGGGTGGTCCAAATTCAAGGGGCCTCTATAGCTTTGGGCTTTTGCAGCATAGTTAGCCCAAAACTAATATACATGTTACAAGATCGATTTTCAAGAGAAGTCGAAAACTAAAAACCGCATCGCGATATGTCAAAGCGTTTCTGAGCTACAGGGTGATTCTCAAAAACGTGCGTTTCTAAAAACCCTCTACAACTTTTTTATTTGTAAAGATAGAGATTTTCATAAAACATTTTTTGAAGATTTTTTAAGGACAGATCTACCTGTTTCACCGATTTTATCTTAAAGCCTTTAGTTCACGAGATATAACACAAAGTTAATTTTTTTTAAATGGAATATCCCAATTTTTAAAAAAAAAATGTTTTTGTAATAAAATTTCCTGTTAAACGATGTGTCATACACCTATTTTTATTAAGTAGTTAAACAGATATCTGCAATTTTTAATAATTACCATAGTAGGCTGTGTTTAACTCTGACCTATGCAGTTTTAGGGTATCTATCTAGGTAGCTATGATCAAATAAAAACAATTGCCATGATAAACGAGCCCAAGTGTCAAAAGTGGCGTCTTCGTCAAGATATAAAAATGTTTGAAAACTTTGAAAAGTACGACATGATAAAATGTTATATTGTAAGTAACGAAAATCGACAGACGGCGTTAAATCTATATTTCCAGAGATATCCGGAAAGAAGGCAACCTAGCTCAAAAATATTTTTGAAATTAAAACGTCATCTACAAGAATACGGATCCTTTACAAGACCGCGGCCTAGGACGTATAGAAGCCTAGCCAGAGATAGAGAGTTGGAAGAACTAACGGTTCTAGGAGAAATAGAAATTAACCCGAATACTTCCACCAGGGCTATGGAGAGAAACACTGGAATTCCACGCAGCAATGCGGTTCGGGTGCTTAACAAACACAAGTTTAGGCCCTATCGACCCCGACGGGTGCACCAATTACGGCAACGAGATTTTGCTCCAAGACGTGCATTTTGCAGGTGGTACCTAAATAAAAGCAAAGAAGACCCCGATTTTGCCAGAAAAGTTAGACGGATGAGGCAACGATTGTAGTGATGGAATATTCACCAGATATAACTGCCATTACTGGAAACAGCAAAATTCCCATATTATGGTGGAACAAGCGAATCAGGGAAGGTTCAGTTTTAAGGTATGGGTAGGCATCTACAGAGGACAAATTATTGGGCTATATATTTTTGATGGAAATTTAAATGCCGAAAGATACCAACAAATTTTAGAAGAGCAGGTAATTCCGTTTATCGACAATTTGCCACTTCAGTAAAATAATGAGCTATATTTTCAACATGACGGTGCACCTCCTCACAATGCACGAGACATTACTAATTTGCTAAATATTGTGTTTGTCGAAAACTGGATCGGAAATAAAGGTCCTATATATTGGCCCCCCAGGTCTCCAGACCTGACCCCTTGCGACTTCTTTTTGTGGGGGAGAGTCAAAGACCTTGTATTTCGAAATCGCCCAACTACTAGCAGGGAATTGGAAGAGGAACTTCGTACTGCATTCAGGCAGCTTCGTGCGGTAGAACTTCTTAATGCAGAAAATAGCGTCAAGAGAAGATGTAGGATATGTTTACAAGAAAACGGCTGTCAATTTGAGTATTTGTTTTAGAATTAAAGAAAATTGTTAGATGTAGATTTTAGGTCTTACATAGTTTAATTAATAAAAATTTTAAATAAAAACTTTTAATAATTTCATTTTTGTTTATTATTTTATGGTTGGTAATTATAGTAAACTAGAAGTTAAAGTTCGAGGTTGCTGTGTCCCCTCGTGTCGTAGCCAACTTGATTTTGTATGAAAAAAGAAACAATCAAATTTTATTTACACATTTAGGGCGCGCACAGCGCCTACTATGGTAAATATCAAAATATGCAAATATCTTTTAAACTATTTTATAAAAATAGGTGTATCGCAGCACATCGTTCGACAGGAAATTTTATTAGAAAACTGATTTTTTAGAAAAATTGGGGGTATCCCATTTAAAGATATATAACTTCGTGTGATATCTCGGGAACTAAAGGCTCTAAGAGAAAATTGGTGAAACAGGTAGATTTGTCAAAAAATGTTTTTAATTAAAATCTCTATCTTTACAAATAAAAAAGTTGTAGAAAGCCTTTAAAATCGCACATTTTTGAGAATCACCGTGTAGCTCAGAAACGCTTTGACATATCGCAATGCGGTTTTTAGTTTTCGACTTCTCTTGAAAATCGAGCCCGTAACATGTATATTAGTTTTGAGCTAACTATGCTGCAAAAGCCCAAAGCTTTAAGGGCCCCTCGAATTTGGACTACCCTGTACCTCGAGAGGCATTTTTGGCGATTTTTTTTTTACTTTTTACCTACCTGAGTAAATAAGGTAAATTTGAATTATTCGAATGCGGACATGGTGGATATACATTATGTATATGGTCTTGCAGACGGCAATGCACTCGAAGCTAGGCGTATTTATCAGGAGAGATACCCTAATCGTACATTGCCATGTAACCAAAGTTTTAAATATTCACAGACGACTTACGGAAACTGGAAGTTTTAAAAAGGGTACTTCGGAGGGAAGACCTCGCATTGTAAGAACATCCGAAATAGAAGAAGCAGTGTTACAAGAAATGGACGAACATTCTGAAACAAGTACAAGGAAGATTGCCATTTTTTGTTGTATACATATCATATTCTAAGAGTATAGGCGTTACTTCCTAGGGATTTTCCACAGCGTATGAATTTTTCTCAGTGGTACCTTCAGAAAATTACGGAAAATCCACAGTTTCAGTCTCAAATTATTTTCACAGACGAAGCAAATTTTTTCATAACAATCATCTTTGGACGGAAGAAAACCCTCATGCAATCTCCGAAAAAAATTATCAGCAGCACTTTTCGGTTAATGTATGGGCAGGAATTATTGGTAATCATTTAATAGGCCCGTTTTTTCTGCCAGGACGCCTTGATGGACAGTCCTACTTACATTTTGTGCAAGAACTACCTGGGTTACTTGAGGACGTTCCAATTGCATTGAGGAATCAAATGTGGTACATGCATGATGGAGCTCCTACTCATTTCAGTGCAGTTGTCCGAAAATATTTAAATAACGTTTATCCTGATCGGTGGATAGGTCGCGGAGGACCTCAGCAGTGGCCAGCAAGATCTCCCGATCTCAATAGTTTAGATTTTTTATGGGGTCACGTTAAAAGCCTAGTTTATACAACTCCTGTTAACACCTTTGTAACGTCTACTTTTTAATTTTATGACATCAAGACACGACATAAATAATTTATTTATTTCTTATTATGATTAATAACTTTGCGGTCCTAAGCAGAAGATATATTTAAAATAACTCTATAGTTTTGACAGTTACTAATCTAGCCTTACCTCCGGAAGTAAATTTAAATCAAAACCATCACTTTGTGTAGTTCTGATATATTTAAAATGTAAGGACGGTTAACAGACACAACATTAGTCAATTTTCAATTTCAATAGGATAATTACTACAATTTTATATTTAGATCACAGTTTCACTTGTTTCAGTTTTAGTTTATAGCCAATATTTGACTTTTATTGCTCTTCATAGTGTTTCACTTCCCTAAGTTTAATTACACTGCAATTACTGAGATAAACATTCACTTTTGGGCACCATTTTCACTAAGAATTTGCTTACTGTTCCAGGGTACCTTGTGTTTTACTAACGTAGGTGGTTAGTTGCCTGTAGGTGACCTTCTAAAGACTTGCCATTTTGCTCAGGTCAAATAATTAGGCAAAATAATTAGGTTGTTGAACATAAAACAGACCATTTGGTGTGGTCTCTGTCTTGTCGATTCTTACCTTTATTTACGGCGATCCTTGTTTTCGGTTGGGTAGGGTGAACTTGCCGTTGATGCCTTCCAGTATGGAATTTCCATTAATTTTTTCGGAAAATTCTTCGATTCGCAAAATAAACAAAGATTTTGAAAGGATCAATCAGCTGTGCTGACACATATTGCGGTGTTGCCGATTGTCATGTGTAAGAGTTGTGTAGGAGTAGAGGACAGAAAACGGTTGTTATGATCGGATTCTGTTCGGATATTTCTAGGATTCTTTATAAATTCAATAATCCTTTTATTTTGGATAATCTATTTCGTGCTATTGGATATTATTTATCATGGTCTGAGTCTGCGAGCGAATTATTGAAATTTCTAAGGAATCGGTGGCGCTGCAGGAAATTATACGATTCACAATCCGGAAATAAGGCTGAGGTGATCGGCCGTGGCCACATCGTACCCACGTTTGAATTTTGAAATGTTTGGCGGCAATTTCTATGTTTTATAATAACATATTTTCTCGAATATGTCTAATTACCAATTTATGTCACATAACTAGAGGATGAATGCCTTAACTAGTTAACCCGATTGCGACTTCCCTAAGTGGTTATACACTTAGGATTCCCGATTTTGTCTTATGTCATGCTGGTTGCATACTCTTGGGATTCGTTTTAGAATTTATTTGAAACGCCGAGGAGGCAACCTAAGCAAAGAGGTGGAATTCTGTAGTCCGCGTCGAGTCGTATTTCGAACGGAAGTCTTCGTCTTTCTTTAGGGCAATGAATATAGACTTCCGATTCGACCCGGCCGTATTCGGATGTTAGAATTTTGCCCCTGAATTGTTTTTCCGGTAGGAAAATGGCAAAAACAAGTTTTTGTTACTTTTTTTATGAAGTTTGGTTTTGCGTTGTAGGTGCCGCGGCAGATCGGTCTCGCCATATTAGTTTCAGTTGAGTGACTTTACCAATACCAAAAAGATGTGTTTGTAGATTCGAGTTTTTTTCAAAGTTGCGATTAGTTTTGGGTTTTGGCTCCATTTTTGGGGATTACACTCGAATTCTACGAGGAAACAGCACTGTGGATGTTTTGATAACTGTTTTTGCGAAGTTTCCAGTCCTTTAAAGAGGGATTAAATACCATCTTTTTTTCCTAAGACACGTGGCTTCAATACCAGAACTTTGAAGCTGTCACTTAACTACTCTCAACGGCTGCTCCTGGATATACTTCCGGTGAGTGAAGCTTTCCATTTTTTTAATTTTTTTTTTGAAGTATGCTACCGCTGGAACTGGTTGTGTTGTGCTTTATGAGATGTTTAGTCATTATTGAGTATGTTCATAGGCAATAGTAATGTTTTTATTATTTTTTTGTGGGAATTTTGGACATGGAAATTTACTGTATTTTTTCCGTTGGTCATTAGGAGCGAATTGTCCATCCACCACATCGCCAGCGTCGGAGATTCGACTCCTAAGACATTTTCATTTTCCTTGGCAATAGAAAAGCCTCACGAAGAGGTAAGATGTTATTTTTTTATAGTGTTAAGTGATCGTTTATGAAAGAAAGATACTTTTGATTGTTTTTGTAAACAAATTGGGTTATATATCTGCAAGAATACTAAAGCGGGTTTATGTATTCTGCAGGGTTTTTCCGGTTGGGGTCAACCAACAAAAAACAAATCAAATTCTGAATTCTCCAACTGTTGACACTATCAGCTGGTATGGACCCTTGGAGTCTGGAGGGTAAACGTTACACAGAATTTTCATAGAGGCGGAAAAATTGAGGAGGTGGGTCTCATTAGCCTATTAACCCCCTCAAATGGTTCTTGATCAGGGATTCGGATGGTTGAATGCCTACTAAAGTAGTGTGGTCTCATTAGCCTTGTGTTGGTGGATATTTAACTATCTGCATCTGGTTTGATTGAAAGCCAATTAGGCATTTATAGTTTAATTTTTGTGTAATGCCCCATGAAAATTACTTATGGGTTTAAGTGATTTTTTTTTATTGTAACGGACATTTATGAGGGTGTATGACGTCATAAACCAGCACTGCACCGTAATTAAAAGTTGTGACCACTTGTGTGATAAAAACTAGTCGTATTGTACTAATGTCTATATTATCAAATCTTATACATTATTTTGAAAGGAAAATCCTACTGATTGATTGCTGCTCAATTACTGTTGTTGGTTCAGACATTTGTTTAGAATAAAAGAAAATGTTGATAAAAAAAATCTGTATTTTACTTGTACAGTGTCCCTCAAAAAATAATTAACAAATAATTGTGGAAGGATACTAGGAAGCACGAGAGGTTGCTCTTGCAGACATGGGGAAACTTCAAAAGGGTAAGATGTGCAATTCTCTCCATGGGGAGAAGTGGAACCTTCAGGGTGGTAAATAATTTAAGTTGAGTTTGGAAGTTCAAGTGTCAGACAGTTTCGTAATTTGTGCAGCCAATTATTGAACGTATTAATACAATAGTAATGTTAAAGTATCAATAAAATATTTTTAGCACTGTGGTAAAGAAATTACGTGGCGCCTATTTTATGATAACATCACCTGAACCCTCCCTTCTCCAATGTCTAAAAGCTAGGGGCTACCACAGATGCTCACTCTCAGAATTACTATTTGTGTTTCCAAACTCAATTTTTGTCTATTTTTTTTTGTGTAACGTTACGTAGCAGCGCCATACCTTAGAATAATTGCAAGAGCGAATAGTTGCCGCGTTTGAAACTATACGAAATACGGCGGGAATATTTGAACGAGTGCGCCATTCGATGCAAAGACGGACGGGAGCGTGTCTGTTAAGTCAAGGTGGGCATTTCCAACAATTTTGTAATATTTATTTCATCAGTTTATTAATAAAAAACTAATATCTTTTACAAAGTTATCTTAAGAATGAGCTAATACTCATAATTGTAAATAGAACGTAATAATTATTAAATTACTTTTCCTGCGTTGTTGTTAGAAAATTGTGGTAGGTATAAATAAAAAATGTAAATTCAACATATTTTTATATCATTTTTTTAAAAACTAATTGAGGCTGTTATTTCAAAAATTAATAACTTTTTATTTAATTATTTTATCCAAGAAGGGTGCATTTTACGAGAAAAACACAAGAGGTAAGTTTTATATGAAAATGAAGAGTCTATCAAAAAAAGAGCCCCTTGATAAAGATCCATTGCCGTACCATTTTTTCATTAAAAAATACAAAATGCAAATCCGGTCCGGACTCCACTGATAAAAATTTAAAAAAAAAGTTTTTCGCCAAAAAATGCCTCTCGATGTACAGCTGGGTCCTTTAAATTTTAGGACAACTCTAAAGCAGTTTTTTCTTGAATTTGAGCAGTATATTTTATTTAATTTCAATTTAATGTCAGTCAAATTATACTCAGTCTAGTTCAAAAATATATTTCCAACGTCAAAATCCAGTCACATAAAATGCATAAATTTAGTCAAGAAACTCAAACACACGACGAAGAAATTGAGAGCACGGATTGTAACGAAGCTGGAGGACGGATGGTCTCTGGCAGCTGTGATAGAACATTTCAATCTCAACCGGAGTACTGTATTTTTGATCAATAAAAGGTGAAGGGAAGAAAGAACGCTAGTGAGCAGAGGAGGATCAGGCAGATCCGCAGTTTCCAGCCAGGGATGAAGATGCAGCTCTCATTCAAAGACTCGAAGAGGACCCTTTTTTAACAGCAAAACTAGCAAGGATTTTGTCCCAGATCCCAGGATGCAAGACAACCGCTTTCAGGATGATAAAGAGATCACACTTAAATTGCCGGGTTGCAGCTACTAAAACTGAGGTTACACCGCAACAGAAACTCGCTTGCTTTTTGCTCTGAATTATATTAACAGAGATCAAGATTTTTTGAACCCCGTGATTCTTACGGATGAAAAAAACCTTTCAGTCATCAAAGAAAGGCAAAATTAGAGTGTATAGGCCAGATAACGCCAGATTCAATCCACAGTATGTGAGTCACTACCGAGCAGCTAGTAATTTTAGTCTGAATGTATGGGGATGGATATCAGCGAGAGGATTGGGGGTGATATGGAGAATTGACGGAAGATTTGTCCGGTTCATACCGCGAACATCATAACAAGGTAGTTACAAGAAAACAACTTTGAATTACTTTCTTGAGTAAGTTGCAGCCCAGATATGAACCCTATAGAAAATATTTGGGGTGCTATTGTATACAGGCTCCAACAACGCAGGTTCTTGCCTCAAAATGCGGTACGTTTCTGCGAAGAAATCACAACGATATGGGAAGACCTTGCAGGTTAAGAAAATTTCACGGTGTCTTTCTATGTATCAATGTCTCGCAGATTACAAAGAGTTATCGATGTAAACGGAGATATGACAAAATATTGATTTTTTGTAGTTTTTTATTAGTATTATAACAGCTACATAGACACACACAAAATGTATTTATTATTTTTGATATAAAAGTCTTATAAATAAAGTAAACAAAATAAAAAAATAAAGAAGACCTTAGTGTAAGAAGTATAACCAGTTCCCTTAAAGAAACATACATCATCCTGTAGTTGTAAATAACTTACAAAATTTTTAATGTCAACTTAACAGTATAAACTGCTCACAATAATTAAAAACTTTCTGCCTAAAATTTAAAGGACCTAGCTGTACAGTATAGGTAAACCAAATTTTGTAAAGTTATCTAAAATAGTATTTCAGATATTTATAACAAACATGATTTTTTTGAAAATTTCAACACCCTATAGCTCGAAAGTTAAGCTGTTTAGGACATATGTCAATATGAAATTTTTTTCTTAAAATGAGCTTAGTAGTCACCCCCTGAAATATTTTGATATCATTAAGGAACACCCTGTATATGTAAACCGACCTATTTTAAATGAAGACATTTTTCAAGTTCTGTACCTCTTTTCTATCGGTGAGATATTAATTGGTTTAAAAGTATTTCTTTTACAAATCCCAGCCCATTGCATCCCATGAAGAGTTTTATTTCTATCATAACTTTTAAACGGCTCAATCGATTTTCATAATTCTTTTTATACAGGGTTCCTAAGATTTTCCTTAGGGATAGGATTTCAATAAATCAAACAGAAATGGCATAGAAAGTTCTGCGCGCACAAAAGAAACAGGTACATTGAGCCAGTTTGTTATTATCTCCGGACTGCTTTCATGAAAAAAAATTGTCGCCACTCTTTCATTGTGAGCATAAATCATAGTAACCGTTAACAAGATGTCTGCAAATTCCGCTAGATGGCGGCCACACCCATGAGATGATCGAGGAAAAACTGGGATTCACAGGCATTGCATTTTTATTTCCTTTCGAGTCGCTTCAGTTTCGTAAATTTTGTGTTTTTAAAATGCCGTATACTTAACAAGATGTCTGCAAATTCCGCTAGATGGCGGCCACACCATGAGATGATCGAGGAAAAACTGGGATTCACAGGCATTGCATTTTTATTTTCTTTCGAGTCGCTTCAGTTTCGTAAATTTTGTGTTTTTAAACACAACATGCCGTATACTCGAGAAGAAAAGATTTTTATTATTAAAAACTACATAAAAAGTGACAGTGTGGACAAGGTCATTGGGCTTTTTGTTTTTGCGTTTCCAGATCGACCGGTTCCTGTGGCTCAAACTGTGTGAAAGGTACGGGTGCATAAATGGTTGTAGAAAGTGTTACCACGACGGCGAAATACCAGAGCATCCCGTTCTTCCACACAGGGTGGAACGAGACGAAATGGTATGCGCTTACGTTGAAGCACATGAACCATGTTCGACGAAACCGATTGAGGAGGCACTGGATATTCCCAACAGTACTTGCCAATGGATCCTAAAAAATACGGCTACAAGTCATTTAAGATTGGGAAGTCGCAGGAATTGCAACCAGGTGATTATTTTCGCCGGTTAGAATATTGTGAGGAAAATTTCCTATCAAAACTTTTGTTTAGTGACGAGAAGACATTTGAACTTCATAGCTCTCACAATCCACAAAATAGCCGCTATTGGTCCCGCGAAAATAAACATCTGCACGCAAGTGTTAGAACGCAACATCCTCAAAAATTAAATGTTTGGAGCGGTATTGTCGGGGATCACATTATTGGATCCTTTTTCATTGAAGGGAATTTGAATAGCCAAAAATATGTTAATCTTCTCCAACACCAGGTTTTACTACGGTTGAGGGAATTCAACGTAAATTTGGACGAATTATGGTTTCAGCAAGATGGCTGTTCATCCCACAATTCACGCCAGGCTACAAATTACCTTCGTCAGGTATTTGGTGATAGAATTATTTCCACGTATGGAAATATCCGATGGCCTCCTCGATCACCAGATCTTGCGCCAAATGACTTTTTCCTATGGGGTTGTTGGCACGAATTTTTCAACACCCTCACTTACGGCCTGCGACTATACAGGAGTTGAGGGCGAAAATTTTGGAGGCGGGCAACTCTATCACCCCTGAAATGTTGGCTGCTACGCGCCAAGAGTTTTACAATAGATTGGGATATTGTGAAGCTCAAGAAGGGGACAGATTCGAACATCTAATCTAATTAACAATTAGATGTTTTCAGGTCCAAACCACAGCTTTTTCTTGCTTAAAGGAGGCGGCAGGGTCCATTATTTACGATACTGAGCGATAAACTCGTGAGGTTGTTAACATTTGAAAGAAATATCTTCGCTTTTAATTAAATTTCTTTCCATTCTGTTCTACTAGTGACATCTATCCGGAAACGGCCAAACCATGCAGCTAGCACTAGCAGCCAAAGAAATCAATAAACGGCGCTGTTTTTCCTGCAGAGCTTTTTGCTTGCAATATTATTGATTTTAAATAAAGCTGGCCCTACACTACATTTGATATTTTTGAGGTGTTTTATGACATGATCTCGAAACATGTAGCGAACCAATTCTTCAAAACTAGCGGAAGGGTAAAAGCGAAAAATAAGGCGCTGCCAATATTTGTAACACCCAAAAAGGGGTGAAAAGATTTATTTTGCTCTGTTTCTTTACAAAAAACGTTTTTTTTACGAAAAACTTGAGCTCTGCCACTTTTTTTTTCTTCAATTTTCTCGAAGTTTTCGTCATACCGTAGAAAAAAATTATTTCCCCCATGGTCATACTCTACTTTAATTCGAAAAAATTTAGAAACAGAGACGGGATCAGTTTTCCTAAAACGGGGGATCTTGGTTTCGCAGGCAACAATTTTTCAATTAAATTAGCCGAATGCAAAAATGTTAGAAAAACAAAGCACGAAATACAATTTTTTTTTCAAAAATTACGTAATTTCGGGAACGCAAAGAAATAGGTCTAAAGAGTATAATTTTTATGAAAAAAAAAATCAATTTTCTCGCCCTCCTCCACTGGGACTACAGGGGCCGTGCACAAATTACGTAATGGTCATAGGGGGGAGGGGGGTTACAAAACGTTACGTAGGGGGGAGGAGGGTTTTCGACAGCGTTTGCATTTGTGTGAAACTAAGAAAATTTGGAATGAAAATAAGTGAAAAGTTTTTTTTTTGTTTGGGGGGGGGGGGTAGTGGTCTTGAAATCGTTACGTAATATTAGGGGAGTGGCGTGCCAAACCGTTACAAAACATTACATAGGGAGGGGGAAAAATTTTTTAGTTTCTTTTCGGTTGAAGTAACTGATTTGGAGGTTTTTTTAACTTCTTCTTTGTTAACCTTGAATGGATTTACTACGTGTAAGATGTAGTGACAACATCGCCCCATGCCCATCCTTTTCTGCCTAATGTGCTTTTCCGTTTGTCTGCGTCTTATACACGGCTGCTTGGCCCCCTAAGGATTTGCTTAGGAACCCTGTATTAGATTCAGGAGAGTTTCAGCTTGGTCCTTTTTTTATTACACCACTTTCACTTAAAGGGTTTATTTTATTGTGTCAAAACAGACCTAAATACAAAATTTTGTCATGGTGTCTGTCTGTAACACGATTACTCAAAAACCACTTAACAGATTTTTATCAAATTCGCCACAAAAATTATCTGGCACCAGACGCAGAGCTGATTAGTTTTTGATGGGAGTGAGGAGTTGGAAAGAGGGTACGA
This sequence comes from Oxystoma pomonae, assembly GCA_963921995.1. NCBI lineage: Eukaryota > Metazoa > Arthropoda > Insecta > Coleoptera > Brentidae > Oxystoma > Oxystoma pomonae. Next base: position 29,269,435 of record OY998169.1, read on the forward strand.
GGGGGGATTAAATTTTTTTTAAAATTGTAACTCATGAACCGTAGCAGCTAGCGACACGCGGTTTTCACATTAAGATAGACAATTGCATTTAAAACCAAAAAAAAAATTGAAAAAATTTTTGCGAAGAAAAATTTTGATTTTTTTTAATTGTTTTTAAAAAAAAAATGGCGCCAGCAGGCACGTATGACGATCCATAGAATCTTTTTTTTTTAAATTAATTTTTATGATTTTTTTTACATCTCTTTTTTTTTGGTTGAAAATGCAATTATCTATCTCAATGTGAGAACCGCGTGTCGCTAGTTGCTACGGTTCCTTACAATTTTTTTTATAGTTTAATCTCCCCTCCAATCCTCCCCCCCCCATCAAAAACTAATTAGCTCTGCGTTTGTTGACAAAGAATGTTTGTGCCAAAATGGATAAAAATCAATTAAGAGATTTTTGAGTAATCGTGTTACAGACAGACAGACAGACACCATGACAGAATTTTGTATATAGGTCTTTTTTGACCTAAATAACTTATTTTTAGTGGAAATAAAAAAAAAGACTTGTTTTTTGACGATCCCAATCCTAAAAATAGGACAACACTAATATTTGTGCTGTCGAATGCCAAAGTAAAACAATAAAAATTCTTGACTCTTAGTCCATTTTATTAGCCATCCATATATAGTATGGAGGCTATTGGGATGATAGGTATGTCTGTAACACAATAACTCAAAAACCGATTTTTATCAAATTTGACACAAAAATTATTTGTCACCAGAAGCAGAGCTGATTAGTTTTTGATGGGGGTGGGGGGTTGGCAAGAGGGTAGGAGGGAAAATAATTGCATTGTCACGAAACTTGGTGAAAATATACCTTTCTGTGTCCTTAATGCATTAATTTGGTTTTAGATAAAAAGGTTAAACATTTTTTGAGACATTAATTTTTTTCGGTCCAAATCACTTTTTTCGATCAAAAATTCTACTCAGGAAAATTATATTTTTTTAAAAGTATTTTTGACATTGCTCATTTTTTTTGTTTTGACATATACTTTTTGGAGGGATAATAAATATTTTTTTTTCTCTTTATATATATTGTTACAGACTTTAAGTTATTGTTAATTAACATTTTTTTTTCTCTTTTTTAATATTAAGAAGCACAGTTAACCTAAGTTCTTTTTTTTTAGTGTATATAATTTCGTTCATCAACCGAGCCCTTTGTTATAGGAAATGTAATTTCTTTATAAACAAATAAACGATCGATTGATTGATTGGTGGGGTAATAAAAAATATCATAGTTACAATTAAAAAACATGCCAAAAAAACAAATAATGGCTTTTGCAACAATGAATTTTTCAGCAATTTTTAATAATTTCCTTCAATTAAAAAAAAAAATTCCGGTTTAAAATAAAATTGATTTAGTATTCAAAATTGTTCTGATGGTATGTTTAGAACAAGCATTTTCAAACCTTCCTTTGTTTAAAAGCGCTTTAAGAGTATCGTATAATCAAAGTAATTGTTTGACCTAAAACTTTATTTTTGTGAAGTATTATTATCTTACTTCGATTAATAAAGTGTCACACATAAAAAAAAATTGTTTTTCTTAGAATCGATTGTTGCATCTAAATTTCTTGCTTATATGAATTTAATTTTTATGTAAAAAAAATGAATCCGATTTTTGCTTTCAAAAATAGTATATTTTTCTAAATTTTTACAATGTATATTATATTACCTGCTCACGAAAAATCGTAAGGTAATATACTAGAGCCTATTAAGCCGGAATTGCAAAAGCATTTGTCGTTTTCAATATTTATTTATTTTTAATTTCCAACAAGAAGCTAAAATGTTGAGCTATTATATATACTAAAAAAGGTAATAAACCAGTTTTTTAAGGAAAGCAGTTTAGATAAAAAATACATATTTACTAAAATGACCACAAAAAGTGTATTCTAAGCTTATAGCAATACTACACATAAATAACGTTTTTGCATTTTTTCCGTACAACTGAATGGAGTAATCGATTCTTGATTTTTTTGAAATAAATTAAAAACAATTACTGAAAAATGAAATGTGGGTAATGACATTATTTGTGTTCTTCATTTCTGAGCATGTTTTTTAATTGTAACTATAATTTTTTATTATCACACCAAAAAGTATATGTCAAAGCAAAAAAAATGAGCAGCGTCAAAAAATACTACGAGAATTTTCCTGAGTAGAATTTTTAATTGAAAAAAAGTGATTTGGACCGAAAAAAATTTATATCTCAAAAAATGTTTAACCTTTTTATCTAACAAAAAACTGTAAGCATTAAGGACCCTAAGAGTTATATTTTCACCAAGTTTCGTGACAGTGCAATTATTTTTGGGGAAATGAAAAATAAAAAACGAAAAAATAAAAATATTACGATTTTTTGCATTTTTCTCGAAAATTTTGAGGTTATGATAAAAAGTGACATTTACAAAATTTGTAGACCTTTAAACGGTCTACAACTTTTATATTGAAGTTTTTACTCTATGACGTTCAGCTTTGCCTGAAATTGCAATAATACCATTTTTCTCCCCCTTTCCCCAAACCAAATCCACCCCCACCCAAGAGCCCACTCACTCATTTTTTTTTAAACGTTTATCAGCAGCCCCTTTACCATTTCCACTCATCAAAATGCTGTTAAATTTTTTTATTTTTTTCCCGCTAAAATCTTATTAATAAACCATATGTTTTAAAATTAATCCCCGTTTATATACCGTTCCCACCCCTTTCCTTAATAAAAATTAACTTTTTTCCGTTGGAAAAATGTGAGAAATGTATACGTTGTTTTTTTTTGGTTTTGTTGAAAACGTAATTATCCATCCAAATATGAAAACCGCATTTTGCTTGCTGCTAAGATTCGTGAGTTTTTTTATAAGTTATTTTTAATTTTCTTGTTGTTCAAAATGTACTTACACGTCTAAGTATATTAAAACCGTGTGTCGCTAGCTGCTAGAGTTTGTGGGTTACGATTTCCATCAGTATATTTTTTTGTTTTTCTTAAATACCTCAAAAACTACGGATCTGACAGACTTCATCAATGGGGTGATTTAGTTTTTATAGAAAATATAAATATCCATCTTAGTGTGAAAACCGCGTGTTGCTAACTGCTACTGTTCGCTAGTTACGAATTTTAAAAAGTTTAACCCCCATTTCTACCGCCTGGTGTCAGAGAATTTTTGATAAAAATTTGATAAAAATCGATTGCGCGGTTTTTATCAGACAGAGAGAAACCATGACAAAATTTTGTATTTAGTTCTTTCTTTTACCCAAATAACGTATTTTTACTGGAAATAACTTTTTTTTAACGATCCCAATAGCCCCTATATTAGTATTGATGGACGTTGACTAGTTAGGTATGTATTAGTTAGTTTGTCGATGGTATGTATCCATTTATGACACAGGCCCTAATTTTCTTAAAATCTAAATTGTCTCACACTACCACACACACGCACCACGTTTCGACTTACCACAATTAAAAATTACACATAATTTATTTCCGGAAGATTTGGTCTGCATTTCGTCTTAAAAAAATAAAACTCGTCTACCGTTTAAAATGCAATTCAGCAAGGTCGTCGGTCGAAGGTTGCGATTAGCGTGGCGCGCACCTTATTAAGAATGTGTGAGCGGAAATAGGAGGGCTAATCTGTACGAAGAACGAAGAACGTGAGAAACCATCGGGTCGTGACGACAACAGTGCACGGGGGATTTACAGGAAAAATTTAAATTTAATATAATTATTCAGGCAGCGCTTGGAAGGTGGCCGCTGAAAAAACTAACGAAGCTTAACATAGGATTATCTCTCTGTTCCGTAGGTATTTCCTTTGTGATTATACCTTTTAATACTCACACAGAAAACTCGAAAACAAAAAAATAAAAAATGTTTAAGTCTGAATAAATTTCTGCATTTATGGTCCATAGACAATACTGGCATATTGAAAGATGGAAAAAACAGTAAATACGCATAACTTTTTTCTGATATTAAAACTTAAAGAGTGACGGTTTGAATACAATCGTTTCAGCCTCACATAGGCCCTTTGTATCAAAGAACTAACATGATTAGTAAATTTTAGGTTTTTATCAACAATAAGATTCAAATTTTTGGCTTTATTTGTTTTTGGATTTCATCAGATCCTACAAAAACTCTAAATTGATTAGAAATTAAAATCAACCTGCTTTGTATTTCCAAATAACGGATATGTACATTTTTGAGCATTTTATTTGAGACCACGCGAGGAAGAAAACTGTGCTATTTTATCTAAATCCTTATTTATAAGATCTGCAGCCTCTTGGAATTCATTTTTACTAAAACTGTAATAGCACTGGGCATCATCAGCAAATCCATACAATGAGCAGTTTTCTACAACTTTAAAAAGGTCAGTGATGTATATTTATATTTAATATTAAAATGGGAAATTTACCTACATATTTAAGAGAAAAAATAATTTTTGTTGCAGATATTCATAGAAACACAAGTAAATACGCATAACTTTAACTTTATTCCAAGGGTAAACACTGTCCAGGCAGAAAACTCAGTCTTTGTAAAAGGATTGCGTGAGTACAATAAGCTTCCCAATGAAATTAAAGATTGTCAGACCATTAATTTTTTAAAAAGAAAACTTAAAGATTATATCAAATCAGAAATGTAGGATACAATTTAATCGTTACTTAGATGTATAACATTATTATTGTCGTTATGTTAAATTTTACACGTAGGATTTTAAATAATTGTAGAATTCTTACCCCCTTGACTATATCTATAATTTTAAGATCGCTCTTACATAGTCTAGTGATTTGTCTTTGGGTATAATGTAAATTTTTGTATTTTATACGATTATCGTGAAATGTTCTATACTTCGATATTTTCATTTTATATTATATACACATGTAAATGCCAATTGTATTTGCTGTGAAAGTGAAAGCTAAATAACGGATTACTACTACATAAAAGGTATGTCCAAAAACTATTAAAAATATCATTTTCCTTTGGACCAGACAGAGTCGGAGGTCTGCTCATAATGTATAATTTGGGAAATGATAAATATGGAAACGACTTACCTACGGTCAACTCTGTAGATCTTTTAGGTATAACGCTAATTTTGTGTTGAAAACCGTTGGCTTTAATAATTTGTAATGCGCATTCGCTCATCGGTTTAAATGCTTCGCAGGCGATAACTGTATCGGCGTTGTTTCTGGCTGCCATCATAGATAAAAGACCTAAATATACAAGGTAGACACTTTAAAAAATCTATACAAATTTTACTTTGCTATCTCATGATGGGGGACAATGAATTAATATCCTATTTTTAACAATATAGCAAACTCTCTTGCGTTATTTTGAGGCAGCGCTTTTACTTCAAAACCCTACCCTAGTAGATGGGACCGCTTTCTGCCCGACTCGACTGTGAGTTTGATTTAAATACGTGATACTTTACCGCACGCGACGGCAGTTGACCGAACTCGCTTTGCTTCGTTCGGTCAAGCCGGCAAGGGCGGCGAAGACACTTTACGCATGTGCTGGGTACAAGATATAACCAATAGCCTCAAAAAAAATAAATATCGGCTCGCAGCTGTATGGGCCGGGAATGCAGACGTAAGGAGATCAGCGAACGTGACAATTGTCGGGCCCACGATATAAGTACATCGTGGTCGAGACGAGACATTAACAGAGCACGGTGGATTTAAAAGATAAGTTTAAATTTAATATAATTTTGCATGCATCGCTTCAGCGGGGCCCGCTTGGTAAATTAACACAGCCTTATTCCTCTCTATCAGTGGTGTAACCTTTGGCTGGTTCAAACTGTTTAAGATGCATGTATTCACTGGCCGCTATGCTTAAAACTGATCTAATCGTGGACAATTTTTCTAATGGACTAAACGTTGGATTAAAATCTATGCCATGACGCTTAACGAAATCTTTAATTACCAGTCTTGCTTTAAACTTATCTATGCAACCATCTGGATTCGTCTTTACTCTTTTAAGGAACTTATTTCGCAGTCCATATATTTCTTCCATTGATTACTTTCCCTCGTCTCCCTCTGATATCTTTGCTTTTTGGTAGCACGTTAAAAAACTTACACATTAAATAAATTGAATTGAATTGAGTCTCTCATGAAACGTCACATCTCTTGATACGTAATTCTTGCGCTCTTCTTCAACCCAAATTCTGTAGCCTTAATCATCATCGTAGCCTACTAAATATCCTTTTATCGCTTTCTTGTTGAAATAACGAGCACTTACTACTACTCTAAGATGCTTGATTATTGGTCTTTTTCCATATTACATTTCATACAGAATAACACTTCCTACAGACAACTTCCCAGTTCGGTTTAACACTGCAAATTAGTTCTTCCCAGTGGAAACTGAATTTCTGTGTTTGAGTCCCTAGTTCTATTTTCACGCTCCATGCCGTTCTGCTCTAAAGTGCACGGCGCTCTCAGTCTGTGCATGATTTCCTTTTCTCTACGCAAGAACTTTCATTAGCAAATTCTCCACTTCCATCTAACAATAGTAGGCCAGTCGACAAGTAGATTGATAGCGGGAGCAAATCCGGACAAGCTGGAATAAATTTTATTTTGTTTGGTTGGTTGTAAGAACTCACACATTGATTTTGCACCCCTCCCTGAGCCCGGATTTGGCCACCATCTTGGAAAAAGTGTCTAAAAAAATGCTTTTTTTTCATTTTTTGCCAATAACTCGATTTCTATAAACTTTAGAGCAAAATATGTTCTATGTGTGTTTTCTGTACGACTACCCGTTTCCAAATTATAACGGCTTTAAAAAGCTGAATATATTGTAGACACTTATTATTTTCTCTATTCTAGACATATATCATGCTACTACTTCTGCGGGGGATTTCTACTTCATAAAATTGTCTGGCATCAAGGAGAATCATATTCTGCCATTTTAGATAAATATGTTCAGTATGTAAAAAGACATTTAGCAAATGCCATAATAGTTTTTGATGGATACCCTGAGGATATTGCGTTAAAAAGCACTAAGACAGCTGAGCGACTTCACCGATTAAGGACTGCTTTATCATCATAAATTCATTTTGAGGAAAAAAGGACCGCAACAGTTTCTCAAGAAAAAATCTTGTCAAATGAGAGGAACAAATGTAGACTTATCTCAATGATGTGTAATCGTTGAAGAACGAGGGGTTCGGAGTCAAGCAAGCTGATGAAGATGCTGACACATTTATTGTCAACACTGCCATTGAAGAATCAAATCAGAATGAAACGGTAATTATAGTCGGCGAAGACACCGATTTACTCGTCATTCTTACAGCCTTAAATGGGTCTCGCTCAAATATTTATTTTTAAAAGCCAGGCAAGAGAAACACGCAAAGTAGAACGTATGCACCCCATAATATGCATATAGATGCTTCAGTTATGGACAATATTTTATTTCTACACGCATTTAGTGGCTGCGACACCACATCCGCATTATACAGACAAGGAAAAATAAAATTTGTTAAAGTTTTGCAGAAAAATAAAGAATTACAGAAAGCTGTACAAATATTTAAAGACCCAAACGCATCTCCAGAAGATATAGAGAAAGTTGGAGAACAATTTTTTCTTCACATATATGGATACAAAGAATGCGACTCATTAAATAAATACAGATACCAGTGTTTCGTAAAATCTATTACTAAATGCTTGTCAAACCTAGCATCATTACCGCCGAGCAAAGACGCCGCTCGCTTCCACTTATTTCGTACTTACTATCAAGTACAGCTATGGTATGGAAATTAAAAATCCGCTCTGGATTGGGGATCGAAAAATTCAAAGAATGGGTTGATGCCTATTGCTACTTTACAAGATGCAGCTCCACAAGAATTATTAAATCTTATATCTTGTAAATGCGCCAAGGGTTGTAATGTGTAATTAGGCCTATTGGGGACACCACTTAAAAAAAAACGCGCCGAGTACTTTAACCTCAAGGCAGCACCCTGAGAGATAATCGTTAAACTTGATTTTTGGGCTCAGTTAAGTTTGCCCCCCCCCCCAGATCGATTTTCTCAAAAATTTTTATGCCAAAATTTTGCACACATTTTGCACACCACAAATCAAATTTTGCACACCTTCCTACGAGAAACTACAGCCCATTTTCTGTGGGGGGGGCAAACTTGACGTTGCCCCCCCCCCCAGTCAATATTTTTCAAAAATTATGATGTCAGTTGAAAGGTCTTATTTTGCACAATTTTGCATACCCATTTTAAAATTTTGCACACCTCCCTGTATCCCACACGAGGGTTCTGAAAATATCAAGTTTGCCCCCCCCCAGTCAATATTTTTCAAAAAGTTTGGTGTCGTTAGAAAGGTCTTATTTTGCACAATTTTGCACACCCATTTTAAAATTTTGCACACCTCCCGGTAACCCACACGAGGGTTCTGAAAATATCAAGTTTGCCCCCGCAGTCAAAATTTTTCAAAAATTTTGGTGTCATTAGAAAGGTCTGATTTTGCATAAGTTTGCACACCGATTTTAAAATTTTGCACACCTCCCTTGAACCCACCCGAGTGTTCTGAAAATATCAAGTTTGTCCCCCCCAGTCAAATTTTTTCAAAAATTTTGGTGTCATTAGAAAGGTCTGATTTTGCACAAGTTTGGACACCGATTTTAAAATTTTGCACACCTCCCTTGAACCCACCCGAGGGTTCTGAAAATATCAAGTTTTCCCTGCCCCCAGGTCAATATTTTTCAAAAATTTTGGTGTTATTAGGAAGGTCTAATTTTGCACAATTTTGCACATCCATTTTAAAATTATGCACACCTCTCTCTAACCTACACGAGGGTTCTGAAAATATCAAGTTTGCCCCCCAGTCAATATTTTTCAAAAATTTTGAAGTCATTAGAAAGGTCTAATTTTGCACCATTTGGCACACCCATTTTAAAATTTTGCACACTTCCCTCTAACCCACACGAAGGTTCTGAAAATATCAAGTTTGCCCCCCCCCACCGTCAATATTTTGTGTCATTCGGAAAGGTCTATTTTGCACACCCTTCAGTACCCCACAAGAGCGTTCTCAAAAAAGTTTGCCCCCCCCCCCCCAGTTAATATTTTTCAAAAAATTTATGTCATTCGAGAAGCCTAATTTTGCACACCTATTTTCAACTTTTGCACACCTCCCATGCGGTTTTTTTTGTGGCGTTTACGGTTAAACTTGGTCCTAAAATTTCCCAGAAGTATAAGCAAACGAAGAAGATCCCGATTGTGTAATATCTTTGAATATTGTTTAAATTTACAGATAATTGTTTATGTTTACATTTGTATATAATCAAAAGTTTTTAATTTTTATAAATTTCCGGATTATACTTAAATTTTCATATCAAAAATGCAATGACGTCATGTATTAGCTGATATGAACAGAAAAAATCGATGTAGACAGCGCATCCTGTCATTTCGACGCCTTGAGAATCGGAACCAGCCTATTTTGTCGGTTCAGAACGGTTGCGGTTCTCAAGGTATGGATCTTCACAGGATGTGCTATCTACGTCCATTTGTTAGATGATGTCATAGCATGTGAAAAATTAAGTATAATCCGGAAATTCACAAAGATTAAAAACTTTTGATTATAGACACATGTAAGCATAAGCAATTATATGTAAATTTAAACAATATTCGAAGATATTACACAATCGAGGTCTCCTTATTTTGCTTATACTTCTGAGAAATTTTAGGACCAAGGTTAACCGTAACCGCTACAAAAAGAAAACAGCCCCAGTAACTAGTAGGTTGGTATATGCACCTATATCTGAATTCGGGACAGGTATCCGCGGGAGGCGGGAGGTTGTACGTGCCGTAAAGAGGAATGCGTGCGTACCTACACCTACCACGCGCGAAGACTTTTTATGTAATATATTGAAATTTCGCTTAGCAATGCCTAGTTTTATTTGTGAGCATGATTCAGAATGACTTTGGGTGAAGTTTCCGAAGTTTGCAACGTGTATTTTAAATGGTGGCGTTCCATTTCGGCAGGAAAGTCAATGTGAACGCCTCTATTTAAAATAAATAACATTACGTAATGCCTGGTTCTCACCTATGCGTCCACACTGACTCTAAAAATGCATCACGTGATCATGCATTTGCCGATTTTTTAAAAGTGTCGCGTGATGCGTTTTTAGTGTCAGGGTGAGCACGCATAGGTGGCAACTAGGCGTAACGCTTATAGGGGGTTATATAGGGGTGAGCGGGGTTTCGCGGTTCCGTTACGTAACGCAATTTTTAAATTATTATTGTGAAATTAAACCACTTTTTGGATTTTTCGAGTGAAAAAAAAAAGAGGGGGTCTCTGGCAGCAAAACGTTACGTTATTTTAGACTGGAGTAACGTTACAAAGCGTTATATAGGGGGTCGCGGGTTAGGGTCAAAATTGGGCAAAATAAGGGTTACGTAATAAGTGCACTACCTCTCAGTTTACGCAATTACTTTGTGGTTGGCGGTAAATATAACCTAACATTTTTGTTACTTTTTATTTTTTTTTTAGTCGATGATACGTACCTCATCAATCAATTTTCCAAAAATATTACGAAAAAAATTAAATAACGATAATCACAAAGTAATTCCTCCGGAAATTCCGTACTTTGTTATGGAACTGCGCAGTCGCAGAAATAACAATAATAAGGAAAGAGACAAAAACAATGACCAAAAAGACCTTAAGTGTGAATGGAACTTAATAACTTTCTACCTATTGGTGTCATCACATTTGCAACAGGCGTTGTTTCCGTCTTTGGATTGGGCATTGAGTCAAATTTACATGACATATTTTTTGAATTCGATTTGATTTTTTTTTCGATCTATAAAAGGAATAATAATTTTTTTCTTATTCGCCATTTTAAGTGCATGAAATATAAAAACAAAATGTCTAAAATGTTAATGTGTAGAAATAAATAAACGACTTCTTCTAATTATAATTATTGACGCACGGAATTTTTTGATGTAAACCTAGTTAATGACACACCAAGGCGCCAAACGCGTGGTGTGAACTGCAAAATCAAGGCGGGCGTCATCACCGTAGCTGCTGTCCGCAAATAGCAAGGTGTGATTCCACCATTATCCAGATGAAAGTTTTCGGACGCACCCATGAAATCGGAGGCGCGTTCGACCTCGGGTGCAACTTGCCCCAAAATCGGTAAGTGCAGCCCTCTCGAAATTTGATAAGCCTTTGGTATTCTTGGCATGTACAAGAGAGAGATAGAAATGCGGCGTTATAGGCGTTCTTAGTTATTTTCGGTAAGATGTGTCTGAGCTTCATAGAAAGTGACAGTTTCCTCGTCCTTCACTCCCCAAATGCACCTACCAACATTTTTGGGTGTTCTGCACCAAATTTTGACGTTTCTTCGACCTTGGGCATCTTGTCTTTACACTTTGCAGTGTGTATTTTTGGAAGAAATGAATTTAATGGACGAGGCTGGGAATAACTAATTTTTTTTTTTATTATTTCGCCAGAAGCACGAAACCGTCTGGGCGTCAAAAAAATTCTGTTTTTTTTTATAAGTTAACTATAAAGCTTAAAAAAGTGTAGGTTGTATAAAAACAAGCTTACGGAACCGTGGAGTGAATTAGGGCGTACCCCTATTCACTCCATGGTCCCGTAAGTACAGGTATGTTTTTATTTTTTTGAGCTGTAACTTTTATTTTGGTTTATTATTGAAGTAAAATATGCGTGCGGGAAAGTAGAAAGATCTGAAAGAAAACAAAGCGTCCTTTTTTTTAAAAGAAAGTGTTTATTTTATCTATCAACCCAGGTTATTATTAGAAGTGCAACAACACGCAATTGCGATTTACTTACTTTCGACTAACTTGCGTGACAAAGACTTTTATGGAACTTAAAATTAACGTTTTTATTTTATTAGACACTTAAAGCCAATTATCAACGTTAACACTATCCTAAGACGTATATCTATCTCGTCGACCAATTAACCAAGTACACTTTTAAATTTATGGCGAATGCATGACATCTCCAGCTGATCGAAATGACACGTTTTTGTTGATAGAGCAACGTCTTGGGTGAAAACTACGTAACGTCACGTCTTCTTTCGTGTTATCCTGACACGTATTGCAGGACAGAGTACCTATTCTTTAGTTTCGAGAGAACACTCCTATAGGAACGCTCACATCAGTGATTTGGACCAATAGGATGATTGGACTGCTTGCATTAGCCATCCGATATCAGTCGAGCACCGCCGGACATTACCGGGCTGCCGCATATCAAGAGAATTCTCCTACAACTTACATCTACTGGTTATGGGGAAGAGAGCGGGTTCTTCTGAAAAGCGGCATTCGAGAGGGCACTGCGCGGGCGCCGTGGAGCTTTTCAGCTTATCGAACGTTTCACGTTTCATAACCGCATTAGGGCTTGCCTATTGGTTGATATAAAGGATGTGATCGTTCCTACACGAAAGTTTCTCTCGAAACTGAAGAATAGGTATCCAGGCGTACTTTGATCAGCTGGAGCTGTCTCGCATTTCCCATATATTTAAAACTGCACATGGTTGATTGGTCCACTCGATAGAGATACGTCTTAGGATAGTGTTAACTTTGATAATTGGCTTTAAATGTCTAATAAAATAAAAACGTTAATTTTAAGTTCCATAAAAGTCTTTGTCACGCAAGTTAGTCGAAAGTAAGTAAATACTAATTGCGTGTTGTTGCACTTCTAATAATAACCTTGGTTGATAGATAAAATAAACACCTTCTTTAAAAAAAAACGACGCTTTGTTTTATCTCAGATCTTTCTACTTTACCGCAATAATAAACCAAAATAAAAGTTACAGCTCAAAAAAATGGGATAAAAACATACCTATACTTACGGGACCGTGGAGTGAATAGGAGGGGTACGCTCTAATTCACTCCACGGTTCCGTAAGCTTGTTTTTATACAACCTACACTTTTTTAAGCTGTATAGTTAACTTATAAAAAAAACAGAATTTTTTTGATGCCCAGACGGATTCGTACTTCTGGCGAAATAATAAAAAATTAGTTATTCCCAGCGTCGTCCATTAAATTCATTTCTTCCACAAATATACACTGCAAAGTGTAAAGACAAGATGCCCAAGGCCGAAGAAATGTCAAAATTTGGTGCAGAACACCCAAAAATTTAGGTAGGTGCATTTCTATATCTCTCTTGTACATGCCAAGAATACCAAAGGCTTATCAAATTTCGAGAGGGCTGCACTTACCCATTTTAAGGCAAGTTGCACCCGAGGTCGAACGCGCCTCCGATTTCATGGGTGCGTCCGAAAATTTTCATCTGGATAATGGTGAGATCACACCTTGCTATTTGCGGACAGCGGCTACGGTGATGACGCCCGCTTTTATTTTGCAGTTCACACCACGTGTTTGGCGTCTTGGTGTGTTATTAACTAGGTTTACATAAAAAAATTCCGTGAGTCAATAATTATAATTAGAAGAAGTCGTTTATTTCTTTCTACACATGAACATTGTTTTTATATTTCATACACTTAAAATAATAAATTTGACTCATTTCCCAACCCAAAGATGGAAACAACGCCTGCTGCAAATGTGATGACGCCAATAGGTAGAAAGTTATAAAGTTCCATTCACACTTAAGGTCTTTTTGGTCAGTGTTTTTGTCTTTTTCCTTATTATTATTGTTACTTCTGCGACTGCGCAGTTCCATAACAGAGTCCGGAATTTGCGGAAGAATTACTTTGTGGTTATCGTTATTTTATTTTTCGTAATATTTTTGGAAAATTGATTGATGAGGTACGTATCATCGACTAAAAAAAATAAAAAGTAACAAAAAAGTTAGGTTATATTTACCGCCAACCACAAAGTAATTGCTTAAACTGAGAGGTAGTGCACTTATTAAGTAACCCTTATTTTGCCCAATTTTGACCCTAACCCGCGACCCCCTATATAACGCTTTGTAACGTTACTCCAGTCTAAAATAACGTAACGTTTTGCTGTCAGAGACCCTCTCTTTTTTTTTCTTTTTCACTCAAAAAACCCAAAAAGTTAATTTATTTCACAATAATAATTTAAAAATTGCGTTACGTAACAGAACCGCAAAACCCCGCTCACCCCTACATAACCCCTATAAGCGTTACGCCTAGTTGCCACCTATGTATGCTCACCCTGACTCTAAAAATGCATCACGAGATCAGCCATGCATTTGCCGATTTTTTAAAAGCACGCATAGGTGAACCAGGCGTTACGTAATGTTATGTATTTTAAATACAGGCGTTCACATTGACTTTCCTGCCGAAATGGAACGCCACCATTTAAAATACACGTTGCAAACTTCAGAAACTTCACCCGAAGTCATTCTGAATCATGCTCACAAATAAAACTAGGCATTGCTAAGCAAAATTTCAATATATTACATAAAAAGTCTTCGCGCGTGGTAGGTGTAGGTACGCAAGCATTCCTCTTTACGGCACGTACAACCTCCCGCCTCCCGCGGATACCTGTCCCGAATTCAGATATAGGTGCATATACCTACCTACTAGTTACTGGAGCTGTTTTCTTTTTGTAGCGGTTACGGTTAACCTTGGTCCTAAAATTTCCCAGAAGTATAAGCAAAATAAGGAGACCTCAATTGTGTAATATCTTCGAATATTGTTTAAATTTACATATAATTGCTTATGCTTACATGTGTCTATAATCAAAAGTTTTTAATCTTTGTGAATTTCCGGATTATACTTAATTTTTCACATGCTATGACATCATCTAACAAATGGACGTAGATAGCACATCCTGTGAAGATCCATACCTTAAGAACCGCAACCGTTCTGAACCGGCAAAATAGGCTGGTTCCGATTCTCAAGGCGTCGAAATGACAGGATGCGCTGTCTACATCGATTTTTTCTGTTCATATCAGCTAATACATGACGTCATTGCATTTTTGATATGAAAATTTAAGTATAATCCGGAAATTCATAAAAATTTAAAACTTTTGATTATATAAAAATGTAAACATAAACAATTATCTGTAAATTTAAACAATATTCAAAGATATTACACAATCGGGATCTCCTTCATTTGCTTATACTTTTGGGAAATTTTAGGACCAAGTGTAACCGTAAACGGCACAAAAAAAACCGCATGGGAGGTGTGCAAAATTTGAAAATAGGTGTGCAAAATTAGGCTTCTCGAATGACATAAATTTTTTGAAAAATATTAACTGGGGGGGGGGGAAACTTTTTTGAGAACGCTCTTGTGGGGTACTGAAGGGTGTGCAAAATTGTGCAAAATAGACCTTTCGAATGACACAAAATTTTTTGAAAAATATTGACGGTGGGGGGGGGCAAACTTGATATTTTCAGAACCTTCATGTGGGTTAGAGGGAAGTGTGCAAAATTTTAAAATGGGTGTGCAAAATGGTGCAAAATTAGACCTTTCTAATGACTTCAAAATTTTTGAAAAATATTGACTGGGGGGGGGGGCAAACTTCACATTTTCAGAACCCTCGTGTAGGTTAGAGAGAGGTGTGCATAAATTTAAAATGGATGTGCAAAATTAGACCTTCCTAATAACACCAAATTTTTTGAAAAATATTGACTGAGGGAGGCAAACTTGATATTTTCAGAACCCTCGTGTGGGTTACCGGGAGGTGTGCAAAATTTTAAAATGGGTGTGCAAAATTGTGCAAAATAAGACCTTTCTAACGACACCAAACTTTTTAAAAAATATTGACTGGAGAGGGCAAACTTGATATTTTCAGAACCCTCGTGTGGGTTACAGGGAGGTGTGCAAAATTTTAAAATGGGTGTGCAAAATTGTGCAAAATTGTGCAAAATAAGACCTCCCTAACGACACCAAAATTTTTTAAAAATTTTGACTGAGGGAGGCAAACTTAATATTTTCAGAACCCTCGTGTGGGTTACCGGGAGGTGTGCAAAATTTTAAAATGGGTGTGCAAAATTGTGTAAAATAAGACCTTTCTAACGACACCAAACTTTTTGAAAAATATTGACTGGGGGGGGGCAAACTTGATATTTTCAGAACCCCCGTGTGGGTTACCGGGAGGTGTGCAAAATTTTAAAATGGGTGTGCAAAATTGTATAAAATAAGACCTTTCTAACGACACCAAATTTTTTGAAAAATATTGACTAGGGGGGCAAACTAGATATTTTCAGAACCCTCGTGTAGGTTACAGGGAGGTGTTCAAAATTTTAAAATGGGTGTGCAAAATTGTGCAAAATAAGACCTCCCTAACGACACCAAAATTTTTGAAAAATTTTGACTGAGGGAGGCAAACTTGATATTTTCAGAACCCTCGTGTGGGTTACCGGGAGTTGTGCAAAATTTTAAAATGGGTGTGCAAAATTGTGTAAAATAAGACCTTTCTAACGACACCAAACTTTTTGAAAAATATTGACTGGGGGGGGGGGCAAACTTGATATTTTCAGAACCCTCGTGTGGGTTACAGGGAGGTGTGCAAAATTTCAAAATGGGTGTGCAAAATTGTGCAAAATTAGACCTTTCTAACGACACCAAACTTTTTGAAAAATATTGACTGGGGGGGGCAAACTTGATATTTTCAGAACCCTCGTGTGGGTTACAGGGAGGTGTGCAAAATTTTAAAATGGGTGTGCAAAATTGTGCAAAATAAGACCTTTCAAATGACATCATAATTTTTGAAAAATATTGACTGGGGGGGGCAACGTCAAGCTTGCCCCCCCCCCACAGAAAATGGGCTGTAGTTTCTCGTAGGAAGGTGTGCAAAATTTGATTTGTGGTGTGCAAAATTGTGCAAAATGTGTGCAAAATTTTGGCATACAAATTTTTGAGGAAATCGATGTGGGGGGGGGGCAAACTTAACTGAGCCTGATTTTTGACCAGTCGCACAACAATAAAAATTTAGCTACATATTTATAGAAACTTTTATATGGCCACGACATCAGACCTGATACCAGTATCCAGTGGCGGTCTCAGACTTTCACAAAAAGGGGGGGGGCGGAGTGGTAGTCTATGATTGAAACAAAGATTATTCAAATAAGTGGATTCAGTTATTTTTATTAAATGCGTTTTGACCTGCCTCATAGGGGGGGGGGGGCTTAAGCCCCCAAAATCCCCACGCTTGGGACCGCCACTACCAGTAGCAAACTAAGATCTTAGACCTTATTTCTCGGGGGTGCCGCTCAAGGTGGTGTGAAAACAAGTACAGTTAACCCCGGATATATCCAACACATATATTATATCAAACTTGTTCCCTCAAAATTCGATATATCAGGTATTCGTACGGAAAAAAAAACACATAGAACATTTTTTATAGAGTTTTTACTCTTCTTTAATTTTGCTAACCACATATTTTGTTCTAAAGGTTACACAAATCGAGTTATTGGCAAAAAATTAAAAAAAAGCAATTTTTTAGAGACTTTCCAAGATGGCGGCCAAATCCGGGATCGGGGGGAAGGAGGGGGGGGGTGCAAAATCAATGTATGCTTTCTTACAACCAATCAAACAAAATAAAATTTATTCCAGCTTGTCCGGATTTGCTCCCGCCAACAGCTATTTTACACTACTTACCGACTGGCCTATAATTTTTTAAGAGAATAACCTGCCTTCTCTGTTATAACTATCACGTCCTTTAACGTATCCTTGACTTCTGATTTCTGTTTTATGAGATAACCAAGTCACAGGTTGGCCACTGGAAAAAAACTATTTTCTTTTATGATTTTATGAGAATTTTTGAAAAATTTGATGACAATTTTCTGTCATTTGTTGTAATAATATTTTCCTATGGGCGTGCGGAAAGTATCACTTTTCTGCACAGCGTGCATGAATAAATAAAATACCGCACGCCGTGCGGAAAGTAGTACTTTACCTACTCGCGTGCGGAAAGTAGTACTTTACCGCACTCAGTGCGGTAAAGTTAACTTACAGCACTTTACCCTAGTCCGTGTCAAGTGACTACAATTATTTCAGAAAATTAAAATACATTTTTTTTGGACTTTGGTGACCCACCAAAGTTTTGAGAAAAAAAAATACAAATATTTATATTTCTTTTTTGGGAATTTTATGCGCACATGCCGCTTTACCGACTTGTTAGGTAAATAACTATTCCCGCACGCATTTTTTTTATTTTCATTAAGGTTGTATGAAAAATGTTTGTCCTAATGCGTGCGGAAAGCGTCCTTTCCTGGCTGGCACCGCACTTGTTAGGTAAATAATTCTTACCAACCATCCATGAAGTGGATGTAAATCGATATTAAAATGATAAATATATTTTAAAAATTGAATTCCAGGTAGGTACCTGTAGTTGTGTGAAATAATAAATCCACCTAATTTTTTCATTTGTTCATATATCATTAAAATTAAAACGTTTACTAGCTAATACAAATATATAAAAGAAATCTATTATGAAAGTTTAAACGGTAAGAGTTTTTCCAGTTTCCTGTGTTTTTCGGAAGCTGCGTGGATAAATGTGGGATTTAACTTGCCCGATTCCACAAAAAGCAAAAAAACAGTCTTTCATTTCCGCAAATGTGGTTTATTAAACACTACAAAACCTTTTTTTTAGATAATAAGGGTTATTTTCTCACAACACAAGTACGCACACAACTTTTTGGTGCAGTAAAAAAGGCAACCAAAATCGACCATATCTATTGATTAATATTAAAAAGCGCGGCAAAACTCTTGTTGTGTCCTTTGAATCATGAGTTCCTTATATATATTATATATATACAGTCTGATATGGGCCGGAATAAAGTAAACTCCTTTTTTGACAGTCAAGCCTTCGAGAATATATTTTTCTCTTCTTCAGGACTTCTACAATAAGTTAACAAGCTAGTTAGAATAATTAACTTAATTAAATTACAACCATTATAGATAAATTATACAGGTACCCATACAAATATATCTAAATAATTATGTACTCACCAAAGTCGATTGAAAAACAATAAAGTTAGACATCTCTGAACAATTCTGAGCATTTTTTGCCCTTTCGGGCCTTATGTTAGAGGGTTCCCACCAAATTCTGATTTCCAAATTCCCTGAGTTTTCCAGGTTTTACCTGACCATTTTTTAAAAATTCCAGGCATTTTGTGGATATAAATTGCTTGTCTATTTTTGAAAGCTCAAATTTAGCAAGTATTTATACTATCGAGATAAAAAGGTAAAAAGCAGATAAATAAGACGAGAAACTTTGTTCGAAACTTTATTTGAAGACAAAAATCACAGGAACCGAATTCGTTAAATCCTAAAAAGAAATCAGATACTTAACAGTATTAAAAATAAAAGACTAATTTGCCTAGTTCTACCAATATTTTTTTGGTTCATCTAGCAAGTTACAAAACTAAATTGCACGAAGTGTTAATATATATGCACATATACACATGCACACGAAAAAGAAGACCAACATAAGCTGAAATACGGAAAAACTCAAGACAGAACAAATACAAGAAATATACCAGAAACCAATTACTGAAGAAATAAAAGAACCCCAATGGGGCTACAATGTAAAGGAGCTCTGGAAGAACAACCAAGAAACAGTAACTAGGGTGGCTAGTCAAGTGCTCGACAAAAAGAGAAAACAAAGAAGGAAGTAGTTTGATGACGACTGTAATAGAGCGACGGAAAGACGAAATATGACCAGGAAAAAAATGCTTCAACACCCAACAGCATCTAATATAGAAGAGTATAAACAACAAAGATTTGAAGCACGCAGAATGATATAAAGGAAAACGAGAGACCACCAACTAAATATAATAAGAGAAACGGAGGAAAACAGACAAAACAACAAAATAAAAGAATACTTTCAGGGAATAACAAAGCACAAAACATGATACCAACCCAGAACCGAAAACTTCCTCCCAACGAACAACGGACAACTAAGAGGTAATACCGGTACTACACCCATAAGCATATAGACCAGATTTTCACCGTTAGACAAATAATGGAAAAATGCTGGGAATTTGACAGAGAACTTCACCAGATGTTTATTGATTGATAACAGGTATTTGACGGATTATGTAGAGCAAAGTTGTGGGAAGCAATGCAGGAACTGGGCTTTTAAAAGCTAACATCCCTGGTAAAAATGTGTACGGAGAATACAAGGTGGAACAGAGCTACTCTGATTTCTGTGGTATCAACAATGGGCTTAAGCAGAGTTGTGACTCTCTTTCAGCCCAACTCTTCAACATAGCATTAGGATATGCTATTAGGAAAGCCAAGATTCAGACACCAACGGCTATATTCCACCAGAAAAGAACCAACCTACTACTGGCCTTTACAGATGATGTGGACATAATTGGCAATAGCAGGATTAATCTTAAAGACTCCTTGAACCACAATATTTCTGCATCCATAACTGATTGCTTAATAAGAAAAGATTACAAAAAACGAGTATAGTCTTTTTTGGCAGTGGAAGCAGTTGCTGTGGAGGTTCCTTCACTTCCAGTAGTTGATGTAGATGTAGTTCCATTGTCATTTTGAGCCAAGACTGATAGTGTATCAGTTTTCTTGATGAACAAAGACAATTTCCTTGAGTTTTTTTTGGGCCTACACGTACTTTACATGACCACGGCTCTTAAAATGGCTTGAGATGGCCTGACGAACCATATTACTCAATTCAATATTTTTTAAACAAAGCTTATAATATGCTTGATATTTATTGATTTTCACAGCTTGTAGACACTGCCACTTGGTGGACTTGTGGAAGGACTTATCCAGTCTAAATTAGAAACATTTTTTTCGACATTTTAAATTCTTGCTCCTAAAAAAATTGAAAATTCTCGAAATCTCGCATCGCAGGTGCACCCCACATCATTTAAAGGTTAGAAATAAATACATTATACGTGAAAAATATTGTCGGATTAGAAAAAAAGCGCTAGACTACACTTGAAAGTTGTAACAGAAGATAGCGCGATGTGTGCTAAGAACCAGGAGAAATAATACCAGGTGATATTTATTATTTCGAAACGAAAACCAAATAAGTAGTGGTAGATGGGGGGTTCTGCGCCACTCCGTCCTCCGGAGGAATCTTATCATCAAAAAATATCTGACGTCACGTGGGTGCGTTCGTCATCGTGTACTAGATACAGGGTGTTTTGCATCTGTCAAACGTCATCTGTCAAACGTCAGCTGTCATATGTCAGACTCTGCGCCTGCGTGCGAAGCGTTGTGACAGATGACAGGTGTTAGAACCTGCGCCTGCGTGCGGAACGTTGTGACAGAGGACAGGTATAGGAACCTGCGCCTGCGTGCGAAGCGTTGTGACAGATGACAGGTGTAGGAACCTACGTCTGCGCACCATGCCATTTTACTCCTATGTCAAATATCTTGGCTGGTATTTATATGCTATTAAAATACCCTGTATCTATAGTTATTTACATTGGTAATATTAAAAAATATGTTTTGCATTAAAATAAAAAAATCCACAACAGATCAACAAAGTCAGCAAGCTTTTGATAAACAAGATCTGCGGTTGGGCAACATCCTGTTTTCGGAGGACATGGTTAAAAAATCCCAGGAATAAATTTTATTTATCTAACAACAGTAGCGGTCAGAGCTTATTTGGTGTATAGCCTTTAAAGCAACAACAACAAAAACAGCTACAATAACCTAATTTTTCAACTTTTTTTCTTCTATCAAACGTAAGTACAGTTTTTTTTCCCAAAAATAGTTACAGGTGTCAGTGATTTTTAAAGTGGTTTCTCTATGTCTTTAATTTTTTATAAATATACAGTGCTAGAGTATTTTTGAGTTTTTTTATTTTTTAGAAAATGAAATTTGAATGCGAATACTGTTCCCGCCAATTCAGCCGGAAAGATAATTTCAAGAGACATGTGGACTGCCGAATCGCACTCAAAATCTGCGATAAATGCGGTGTTGTTTTCAAATCGGAGGGGGCCCTGCAACGCCATCAAAAAGAAAAAAATCAAACCCCCTCCAGAAAAAGACAGGCCGCAGCAGCAGTCTCCATAACCGTAGCGAAGCGGGCAAGACTTGACCACCAAGAAGGTAAACTATTTTTTATGCTTTTCTAACCTATGTTTTGCTATTTTACGTGATCGGTCGTTTGTGTCACATTTAATACACAGTAAAATATGCTGGCTTAAATTGGCACCCGTGCTGTGCATATCGGTAATCATTGGAAAGTTCGGCTCTCGTTAAAACATACATTTACCATGAAATTTCCCATTCGCGTAAAACTTAAATCCGTTGTAACGCGAACAGGTCTTCGGACTATCGAAATACCGTGAGAGGGTTATAATACTAACACCAAAATTTCTGAAAAAAACTCAACCTCTTTACCCTAAATTTATAATTTTTATTTTTGAGATATTTTCAATAATTACATTTTTCTGTTTAAAACGATGTACAACATGACATAATAAAGGGATGAAGAGGGTTAATAAAATATTCTAGCAGGATAGTTTTTGTATTATTTATAAGCAAACGTAAATATAAACATTTATCAAATTAATCTTTAATAAATATGTAGATTTGTTCGTTTGTATGTTACAACCTCAACAAAAAAAAACTACTGAACCGATTTTAATAAATAAAACACAGATAATTGAAGTATTAAATTATAGAAAGTATCAGACCTGATTTGAAGAGGGTGAAATGAGAGATATCTATCCGTTTGTCTGCATGTATAATTTCTCGTAAACAACTAAACCGATTTAAATTAAAAGGGTTTTAAAAATATGTAAACATGATTTCTCAATAGTAACTTAAGAGATTTTAATAAAAAATACCAAGACACATGCAAATAAAAGAGACTAAAATTAAAAAATTTCTTGATTGATATAAAGCTCGGAAATATAAAAATATTTAATTATTTTTTAGCACCCTCCACTTCCACCAACACCAGACACTGTAGGGAGTGCAATGTAGCTATTCCAACAGCTAACTATCAGGGACATTTGCGCTCCCTGCAACACAGGAACAACTGCTGTGTAGTGCAGGAGGAAGGCGTTCAGCTAATCAAGACCTCCTTTAAAAACCGAATTGCTACATACCGGCTTTCTTCCAACCAAGATCCTATTAACGTCAAGAAATACCTGGACCACCTTAAGGAAAAAATCTTGACGTTAATAGGATCCCAAATCACACGATTTGGCAACATTAAAGTCGGGATGGAGCTGTTCGGGCGCTTCCTCCTGCCTGCAAAAGAAGTGGAGGAGATCAAGTTCTTCGCTACGAAGTTCCGGCTGGCGGGGGAGGGGACAGACGTGGAGGAGCTGTATATCCAGCTGCGAGAGATCCTAGCTAAAAGAGCTTTGGAGTTTGCGGAAAAGGATAGCGGTAAGTTTTTTCTCTCTCTCTCTCTCTCAAACCTATTGAAATTTTATAATTTTTTCAAAACTATGTAAGTTTAATTTTATGTTTTTATTGTTACAGGCTGGGCGTTACAAAAGCTCCTCCACTTGGAATTAAGTATAAATAAGTACAACCCCCTAAAGGCGTCTTCATATATACCTCTACCCAAAGAGATTGAAGCAAAAAGGGCGGTTCTAAACATCCGGAATCAAGATCAAAAATGTTTTATGTGGTCAGTTCTGGCAGCTTTACATCCTCTACGTCGAACGGAACATGCAAATAGGGTAAATAACTATGCGCAATATGAAGGAGAGTTAGATTTCTCTGGGTTGGAATTTCCCATCCAACTCGGAGATATTTCAAAGTTTGAGCAACTCAATGGTATTTCTATCAACGTTTATGGGCTTGAAAAAGTCTTTAGCGAAGGTAAAAATACCATTGAGGTGGTTGGACCTCTCCACTTTTCCACATCCCGTAAAGATAGACATGTCAATCTCTTATTAATCAGCGATGATTATGGAAATAACCATTACTGTTTAATAAGAAACATGTCACACTTGATCTCAAGTCAGTTATCGAAACATAAGGAGGCAAAATATTTGTGTGATGGGTGTTTGGTATATTTTTATAGTGAACAAAAATTGAAGGCTCATCAAGAGCACGATTGTAAACATATTTCAGTTAAATTACCGGGAACTGGTTTACGCAAGAATAAATATGGTAAAGACGTGCCTGAGAATATTTTGAAATTTGAGAATTTTGAGAAAAAATTAAAGGTACCTTTTGTGGTTTACGCGGACTTTGAAACTATTTTAGAACCGGTAGAGACAGAGAAAAATGAGTTGAACTCTGACACATCCTACACCATTAGAACGCAAAAACATGTTCCATACGCTTTTGCCTACTTCATCAAATGTGAGTTCGATGATTCCCACTCCATGCTTAGGAGCTATAGAGGTTGCGATGCGGCGGAAAAGTTTATGGAATTGTTGGAAACGGATTACAAATCTATTTACAACAAATTCATGAAATCTCCAACGCCAATGCTTCCTCTAACTCCTGAGCAGGAACAGGAACTTCAAACCGCTTTCACCTGTCATATATGTGAGAAGCCATTTGAGGAACTAGATGAAAGTGTACGTGACCATTGTCATATGCGTGGATTGTTTAGGGGTGCAGCTCACTCTGTGTGTAACCTTAATTTCAAAGTTCCCAAACACATCCCCATTTTCTTCCATAATTTGAGCGGATTTGACAGCCACCTGTTTATCAAACATCTGGCTGTCGAAAACGAAAAAGTTGATGTTATCGCTCAAAACAAGGAGAGATACATCTCCTTTACAAATAACGTTTTGGTCGATACCATACAAGATTATAAAACGGAGATGGGGAAGCAGGTATTTTTAAAGCTGCGCTTTTTAGATTCTTTTCGATTTATGGCTAGCAGTTTGGATAAGCTAGCCCAAAATTTAAGCTCTGAGCAATGTCACGAAATCAGAAATGATACCGAATTTCAACTTATTCGACAGAAGATTTCTATAATACTTTGAAAAATGAAAACATCTCCAAATATGACTATAAGCGTGCTTGGGCTGTGTGGAACCAGTTTAAATGTCAAACTTTAGGTCAATTTGCCGAAATCTATGTCCGGTCAGATTCGTTATTGCTGGCATCGGTATTCGAGAACTTCCGTGAAGTGTGCCTAAAGACCTATGGTTTAGATCCAGCTCAGTATTACACCAGTCCAGGGTTGAGTTTCGACGCAGCCCTTCGAGTGACTAATATTGAACTGGAGCTTTTAACCGACATCGATATGGTACATTTCCTGAAGCGTGGTATTCGCGGAGGTGTCAGTCAGTGTAGTGTTAGAAAACTTGTAGCCAACAACAAATTTTTACCTCATTATAACACTTCCAAACCTACTTCAAGCATCCACTATTTAGATGCAACCAACTTGTACGGGGCTGCTATGTCTTCTAGTCTCCCAACAGGTAATTTCAAGTGGCTAGAACAGAGCGAAATTGAAAATTTAGATATAGAAAAAATTCCACAAGTATCGGACACGGGTTTCATTTTTGAGGTTGATTTAGACTATCCAGAACATCTGCACGATTTGCATAATGAACTGCCTTTTTGTCCAGAATCGATTGTAATCGAAAGGAACGTTATGTGATCCACTATAAAAATTTGCAACAGACTTTGAAACACGGGTTAAAATTGGTCAAAATTCACCGCGTCTTATCCTTCAATCAGTCAGCCTGGTTGAAGAGGTATATATTGATTTAAATACACGTCATAGAAATTCCGCTCGAAATAAATTCGAGAAAGACTTTTTCAAGTTGATGAACAATGCCGTTTTCGGAAAAACTATGGAAAACGTGGATAAAAGGGTAGATGTAAAACTGGTCACCCATTGGGAGAATGTTGGTAGGAGGTTGGGAGCAGAAGCGTTAACTAGTAAACCTAATTTTAAAAACGTTGCCATATTTGGCGAGAATTTGGTTGCCATTCAAATGGAAAAAGTAAAAGTCGTATATAATAAGCCCATTTACGTACGTTTTTGCATTTTGGAGATTTCCAAAACATTTATGTACAACTTTTATTATGACTACATTAAAGCGAAATATGGCAAAAATGCTCTTTTGGCCTACACTGACACCGACAGTTTAATATTATTTATTCAAAATTCAGACTTTTATCAAGATATGAAGGAAAATTTAGATTGGTTTGACACATCCAACTTCTCACAAGACAACCAACACGGGATTCCTGTAAATCAATCCATATTGGGTAAAATGAAGGATGAATATGCAGGAAGACCGATTTGGGAGTTCTATGGAACCGGGGCGAAGGCATATTGTGTCAACGTAGAGGCAGAGTTGACTAAAAAGGCTAAAGGTGTTCCCGACTACGTCACCAAAAAAAAACTTAGTCTTGATGACTATCGTCTTGCTGTTGACGTAGAAGGGACTCAAATTCACCGTAAAATGTCGACTTTCCGCTCACATTTACACGATATGTATGTCGAACTTAAAAATAAGGTAGCTTTATCCTACGCGGACGATAAACGCTACATTATACCCGGTACCGAGTTCACGCTTGCTTGGGGTCATAAAGATGTAGAAAAGTACTTAAAATTTTAGATTATTCCAAGTTATTGTTGTGTATAGTTATTTAGGAACAGTTAAGACTAATTACATAAAACAGCCGTCCTTAATGTGAAGGTGCATTTAGGAGGGTTTAGGATAGGTTTAGTTCTTAGTATATTTATTGTATTATTTTTTATATTTTTATTTTATTGTATTTATCTGTTTATATTTATTTATTTATTTTGTACTATTTATTTTATGTATTGTTAAATTTTTATATTTATTATTAATAATATACACAATTTTTTAAAACTTTTCATGCTTTATTGGATAATAAATAAAAAACTTTGTTGTTTTTTTCAACAGTTTTAATTTAATTTACTACAAAATGCAGACAAATTATTTTTATAAGCTAAAAGTAAATCTAAACAGTTTTCATTCAACTCCATAACAACTCCAGAATCCATTTCTTTTAAAGTCAAGCTTCGAACCTCTTCTTCACACCAATAGTTTATATAAATATTTTCTCCAATGTAGAAATCTGTATCACACCACCCTTCAACAATAGTGTCCAAAAAATCCAAAAATTCCATAAAACAGTCATAGCTAAATTTTATAGAACAGCCATCTTTATGTTCAAATAAAATCTGTTTGTTTGATCTATTATATCTAACTTTAATAATGTTCTCCATGTTAAATTCCCGGTAGAGAGATGCTCTTCTGCCTTGAGTAGAAACATTTGCAAATCTTGAGGTGGATGTAAATACACCATCCCATTTTGAATCCATACTAAGTTTTTCAAAATTTTTAAATAATAGCTTTTTGGACTCGAAAAATTCAATCTCTCTTTTTAAACTATTTAGATTTTTCAAATGTTTTTCGATTCTCGTCTGAAGTGGACTACACCTCATCTTGATATATACTAATTAAAAAATATATATATATATTTTTAATTTATAAGAAATAAAAACAATGTTTGGCTTAGTAAATAATATTTTTTATTGCGGAAGCAAACTTTTAATATAATCATACAATAAATAAGCATATTTTACACTACAAGCACAACTATCTATTCTATGATGAATACAGCAATCAGTAAAATCTTTTTCCAATTTTGGAACACAATAACCTGATACATTTTCCAAATAAATAATATTAGGGATTTTTAACTTCATATCTTGAAACGCCTTGACTAAGAAATCTCTTTTGATTGACCCTTTTACGTAGACAAAATCTGCGCCAATCAAGTTCTTGCACAATATCTGATTCAAGTCTTCATATTCGGTGTAGCCTGTATTATAGTGTATTCCCAAGTGGTTTCCATACAGATAGTTGATGGCTCGCTTTTCATCTTCTCTCAAAAATTGGTATGGAATTTTTGGTTTAAAAACGAAATTTTTCATTTCTCCACCATCATAAATAGCCAACTCTTTTACCATAAATTCTGGCGTGCGATATCCTTGAGCGTCAACAACAACCACCCTCATCATTCTTTCGGTTTTCCAGCTAAACTGATCAAAACATACTGCGTACGGTGCCTGATAAAGGTAAATATTCGTAGACGCAATCGTGAATTATTACACAATAGGCCATTGCTTTATTGGAAAAGTTTTCTAAACTTTGAAACTCCAACTTTATGTCCACCGTGTTGCTTTTAATAGATTCGTTTTGTTTGCTACAGTCTATCACGTAAAGGCTGTTATCAATAAATTCATTCAAGCCCAGTAGAGGTTCGGAAATCCGTTTCCCATAATAAGACTGTCACTTTTAGATGATCGAAAATACTACAATCAGATTTTGAGTTATTATTGCGTTCATTCTGAAACCCGACAATAACGTATCGTGGCCGTTCTAAGCTACTCGACGTCTTAACCATCCAGATATCCTTTTTTGTTTGCTTCAATGCAGGTAATTCATACAGTTCCCATGTTCTAAAAGGAATCATTATTGATGTATCCTTGGCAAAATCATCTAAAATTCGGAGTTTAACAGCGTCGTTGGGATAAACGTGTTTGACTTTCAGTTCTATAGTAGTAAGGGAAATGCTGGCGGTTTTGCTACCTGTGCTTTTGTAGCAGTTTTTATCGGTACGAGCTCGAACCAAACGGATCTTTTGTCTGCCAACAATAACGTGTTTATAATCAACAAAGATTGCAAGTAGAAAGCTGAGTGGGATGCGTAAACTAAACTGTCTGGAAACTGCTCCCAAAGTTGTCAAATTTACATCAGGCCAATTCCAGCCAGCTGGAATTAATGATTTACTCTCCTGTTCGTTCAAACTTAAAAGCGCTCTAATTGTGCCAACTATTCCAGGCTCACGCACTCGATCTATCTCTTTCCCGTTCAGTTCATATGATATGGATTCAAACAAGAATGCCCCGAAATTGTTTGTGGTAGTTACAACACCATCTCCTTTTGTTGATTCAACCAATTTTCCTTGTATGTATAATTCTCCTTCACTAATATCTATAAAGGTATCCTGTTGATTTAAAACAATCTCGATCTCATCACTGTTATTATATGAATTTGTAAAAGGGTGGTAGGTATGCCATTCTTCTCGCACCACACTCTCGTCAGAGCGTATTGGGCTGAATATCTGTAGTTTTTCGAAGGCGGAAGCCATACTTTCTACCTATGGTGTGTAGAAACAGAATATTTGGAAACGTGAGTGACCAACTAGAGAGTTCAGTTGTGAATGAGGAGTTTAATGTATTACACTCTTTTAAGTAGTATCTGGAGCTATTTCTGTTATTAAAAATTAACCCTATTTTTTCTCAACTCCAATCTTATTACAATTTCTTCTCCTCGAAAATTAACCGGTGTAGTATCTTGATCGAGTAGATTTAGCGTGATATTATCTATCCTTTTCTTGTAAACAGGTAGATATATAGGATTTGATATCCGGGATCTACAGTAGGACTGAATTCGTATAATGTGTGAGACAAGTCGTTACCGTAGTAAGACCCAGATATTATATTACATTCAACGCGAATGGTCACCACGTGTATAATGCGAACAGGAAGATCTGATTTGTGTAAAGCGTTTGGTTTAAGCTTTTTTGCAGAAAATCCAAGAATTTTAGCAATACTATCCTCTGGTTCGAAATTTACTTCAAATCCACTTTTTAACTCGACTCTTAACGTATTGTTATTAGGTTTAAGACTAAATAATTAACACTTTTTGATTATATTATCTCTAGGATCACACAGCTGACTTTGGATTGACTATTATAATAAAACTTGTTTCTTCCTGGTTCGATGTTGGGAATAGAGTTCCAGGTATTCAGGCATAATAAAGCAAGCGAATACTCGTATTTAGGATCTAATTCAATAGGAGGAAAAAAGTTTGCAGCTATAGTGCTGGTTCGACCCTTTAGGGTAAACGTACAAGACATGACTGATAGAAAAAAACAAAAAAACATCTATTTATATATTTTTATTATACAAAAACATTAAACATAAATGTCCACAATTATATGTGTTATAGTTTTGATACTGATCTAAGTTAAATAAAATTTTACAGTTTTTAAAGTATTTAACTAGTTCCAAGGGAGGTTTGAGCCCTCCAAAACTATCAAAGTATACCACAGTAGATCCATTCTTCTTAAAAGCTACCCAATGACTACCATTTGATTCCATAGAATCTAGATTAACAATTCCCGCTTCTTTTTTCCATACAAGTCCGTTTGGAAGAGAATTTCTCATAAAAACACCTCTAAAATGAATTTTAAGCTTTTTGACATACCGAAGTAAATATTTATCGGATAGCGCTCTTTTGGGTAGCTTTATAGGGAGTTTTTTAATGGCATTTTTCTTAGGTATAAACCCAAACCGGATTTATATTTTCTCAAATAAAGTCCTTTGCCTGTTTTTCCTATTGCAATTGATTCCATGGCTTCATTATGTCTTTGACTTTCCTTAAGTTTTTCTCGAGCATCTTTGACATCGTTTACAGCTTTGGCAACACTCGCTGCTCCACCACTCAATGCTCCGAGTGCGCTAAGCCCGGCAAAAATAGGGATTAAAATATACCGGGAGCTGGACGTTAAAAAGTCTATGTATCAGATACCAGAAGAGGTTATAACCAGAAAGTGTCACATTGGTATATTACAGCGTGTGCCAACTATAACTTTTTTCGAAATTTGGTCAGGGAGCCGGAATTAAGCTAATTACTGTCATAGCTTGACAGTCAAGGTAATGAATAGAGTACCTGCAATTTTTTTATGATACAGGTGTCATATTGACCCACTAATTATAAATTGACAATGCTGCCAAACTTTTTCTTGGTCATATGCGAGGCACACCACTGGCAAGTGTGACAACTACTAACTTAGACTTATGGTAACTCATACCACTGTTATTTTGATGTCAGACGTGTAATACTGGAATTCCTGATTGAGAATATCCATGCTGCCTAATATCATCCTGTCCAGACCTAAATTGCGCCCACATATATGTCAATTTTCTTACGAGCGTACCTATGAATTACGTACCAGCATATTTGTTGTTTTAAGAATGTCATTTTAAAGCAGTGAGTACAGAACCGTTAGTAGATTCAACTTGATTTGGACCAGAAAATTGGCATACTGCCATAGATTGCTGTCATACGTGACTCCAACCTAAGTCATAAGATACCTAAATGGCTTTTCTTTTATGAGTGTCATATTAACCTCTTTGTTACGAAAAGGCTATGCTGCCATACCTCCTCTTGACAGGATGATAGGCACACCTCCTTAAAGAGTTGGTTTTTTAAACATCTACCTACTTTATTTACTACCAACATAATTTTTGTTTATTATGTGTCATTTAGTCACTTTAAATAAAATCCAAATAGCTGCCAAACCTTCTCTGCGCTAAAGAACAGATAGACCTCTATCAAGAGGGGGTTAAATATAAGACTACCTACTTTATTTGATACCAGCATTTTTATGGCGCTACGTGTGTCATATAGATGCAGCAAATTCAAATTAAACATGCTGCCAACCCTACTTTTTTTCAGAGCATGGGCACACCCTTATAAAGGCATCCAGTTACTAACTTTTAGCTACACCATGTAATACCAGCAAGAATTTTGTGGCACACGTGTCATCTGGACACCTTTTTTACAAAAATTTTGTGCTGCCCAACCTACCCTTGTCCAGTGCCTAGGCACTCCGTAGTAAAGACATCCAATATTAGGCTCTTACCTACTTCATCGAATACCAGCATAATTTTCGTGAAACATGTGTCATATGGACACCTTTTTTATAATTTTTGAATGCTGCCAAACCTACCCCTGTCCAGAGCCTAGGCACACCCTCGTACAGACATTCAATATTGAACTGTTACCCACTTTATCGAATACCAGCATAATTTTGGTGGCACACAGGTCATATGAATACCTTTTTTTTTAAATTGCCATGCTGCCAAACATACTCCTGTCTAGAACCTGGGCACACCCTTCTAAAGAGAACCCATAGCTAACTTTTACTTACACCATCCCATACCAACATGATTTTTGAAGAAACGTGTCATATTGACATCGTTTTTATAAATTTGTTATGCTGCCAAACCTACCCCTGCCCGGGGCTTAGGCACACCCTCGTAAAGTCATCCAATATGAAACTTTTACCTACTTTATCGAATACCAGCGTATTTTTTGTGTCGCACTTGTCATATGGATACCTTTTTTATAAATTTGCTATGTAGCCAAACCTACCCCTGCCCAGGGCCTAGGCACACCCCTGTAAAAGCATCCAATATTGAAGCCTTACCTACTTTATCGAATACCAGCACAATTTTTGTGGCACACTTGTCATAAGGACATTTTATTTATAAATTTGCTATGCTGCCAAGCCTACCCCTGTTCAGAACCTGGGCACACCGCTTTAAAAGGACACTTACATCTATAATACCATTGTTTACAATATTTAAACAAGTGGCGTTGCCAGCAGTGGGAGGGGGGTTAACCTCCCCCCCCAGAGACCCTGAATAAGTAATATATATCACAATCATCCGAACTTTTATACAAACATAAAATTCAGAAAGAAGAAAGAAAAGACAGAAACATCCGAGCCGGAAAACTGCACCTGTCATGACCAACTTAAAGTGTCTGGAGTAGTAACAAAACCGATGAAAAATAATCAGTGGTAATAATCACCGGATAAAAATCCGATTTGCGGATTGTTTTTCAAGGATCGGATTTTTTTCGGATATTGCGATTTACCGAATTTTTTAGGATATTTTAGAGCAAAACGGTGTTTTTTGAGGATTTTTCTTTATTTCCACTCGATACGATCGAAATATCCACCCAAAACTTATTACTTATTCAGGGTCTCTGGGGGGGGAGGTTAACCCCCCTCCCACTGCTGTTCAGAACCTGGGCACACCGCTTTAAAAGGACACTTACATCTATAATATCATTGTTTACAATATTTAAACAAGTGGCGTTGCCAGCAGTGGGAGGGAGGTTAACCTCCCCCCCCCCAGAGACCCTGAATAAGTAATATATAACACAATCATCCGAACTTTTATACAAACATAAAATTCAGAAAGAAGAAAGAAAAGACAGAAACATCCGAGCCGGAAAACTGCACGTGTCATGACCAACTTAAAGTGTCTGGAGTAGTAACAAAACCGATGAAAAATAATTAGTGGTAACAATCACCGGATAAAAATCCGATTTGCGGATTGTTTTTCAAGGATCGGATTTTTTTCAGATATTGCGATTTACCGAATTTTTTAGGATATTTTAGAGCAAAACGGTGTTTTTTGAGGATTTTTCTTTATTTCCACTCGATACGATCGAAATATCCACCCAAAACCTGGTTTTTTAGTAGTCGAAAGACCTTTTTTTTTAACAAAAACTAGTGCAATTCATCAGTGTTCGTAGGAAAAATGGCATACACAACTCGATAGAAAGTAACTTTCTTACACTCGCGTGTTGTTTCACTCAGCTAGCGCCTCGTTCACAACTTTCACGCTCGTGTGGAATTTATCACTTTCTTCTCTTGTTATGTAATATACTATTTCACATTATGTTTGTTAGGCGATCTCAATTTTCACTTTGTGAGTCGTTTTTCTTTTTAAATATTTAATTATTTATAGGTTCTTTAGATTTAAGTTTTAGACTATTCCTAATACAATTGTAAATTTATTGTCTCTGGGGAAAATAAACGAAATAAATAATTAAATAAATGGTGGGCCCGCCGATGTTGCTCCGAACCAGGGCCCGCTGGCCTGTTGCTACGCCGCTGTCAGGACGTGTACTTTAGGTACGTTTACAAGTTTTATCAAAATAGGATAAAGATAAGGACCCGGTCAACAACTTTTTCGCTGGTCAATCGTGTTTATTCCCCTACCACCCTTATTTGGGGGGTAAGGAGGGTAAAAATTACTGGATGTGTTTGTTTATGCAGTTGAATTGTCTCTGCCAAAACTAACCTCTTTTATTTTAGATATTAACTTATCTCCTTTTTTGGGAGACGTCTTTGATTAAAGAGAGAAGAATAGTATAATACATAACGAGTGAAGAAAGTGACATATTTGACACAAGTATAAAAGCTTTTGTGCGAGGCGTCAGCCGAGTGCGAAAATCACGAGTTATGTAGTTACGCTATTTTTCGTACGACCACGCACCAGCGGCGACTCGGCAGGTGAAGTAGGTGAAGGGGCTCGACCACCCGTCGCAACTCGCACCGCTCCTAAAAGAATCAAATTATCGAAAGCAAAGCAGCAAGTGAAGAGCCAACATACAGCCAAGTGGCTTTGATATTTACCGTTGCCATGGTTACTCGACGTCAGCCACGCGGCAGCATGTAATAATTTGTATTGCGATTAGAGATGGACCAACCCGCGATTTTAGTGAAGCAGTAACAAGACGTGACTGCTCCAGCCGGGTCACGGTGACAAATAGCAGTGATTTTTTGGAGCAGTTTACCCAAAACATGTAAATGCTACATCAAAATCGCGAACGAAAAAATGTTGTCTATCTTGCAGCCAAAGAAATTTAAATTTGATTTGTCGCAGCGCCCTACTCCCGTTTTCTGCATTAATTGCGATGAATGAAGAGCAGTTAAAAAATAGATTAGTCGTATGCACTATTGTTTTGGCATTGCTTCACGAAACTTAACGGTTATAGTTATTATGCCACGCACAAGATATCAACCCGAATTTCCTTGTAATTTTAAAATTTACCTTTTTTACTTTCGTCCTTAAAGACGAAATATTTTCGTCAAAACAGTGGACCCAAAACACATCTAGGATCTATAGTGTGAGTCATTTTCCTATTCAGAGAAAAAAATATTTTCTTCCGTAGAGTGACGAAAATAAAAATTAATATGCCTGTGAAATATGCATGCACCTTCCTGAAACAGGAAAAAGTGCAAATTTGGCTATTTTCATGTGGTCGCAGGAAAAATCATTTATATTAATCTATTTTGTTTTTGTTAAGGATAAGTAAGACTTATTTTGTAACGGCAAACGTTACAAAAGTAGGGTGGTACTGCAGTTGACCACTCTAATCACATTAAGTTGGCTTGTCGAGCACTTTCCAGGAAATCTCAGAATTTTCATAAAAATTTAAAATTTTCGAGTGTGGCAGCATTTTGTAACTTTTTTTTAATTAAACATTACTTATTTGAAAATCTCAGCCTGCGGCGTCATTATTATAGGTAATTATTTTTTTTAATCATTCATTCCTTTTCTTAAATTTTCAGGTGCTGCGTCTTTTGGGTCATTTTTTGAAAGCAAACATTGATATAATATTTTTAAAATGAAACATATTTTTCTGCAAAAATTTCGCCTGCAGCGCCATTTACGGTGACTTTTTTACAATCAAACATTATTTTTCCTAAAATTTTTGCCTGCGTGTGTTCGCTAGGTCTAGCAGGACTGTATATTTTGCTAAAAAAAACGAAATAACACAGATGGCTTCCACGAAAAAATTTCGTGACGCCCCCTCCCGTTTTAGAAAGTTGCGACCGCCACTGGTTCTATATATAGTGAAAAATTGGTTTAATTCATAATAAGTATATTTTTGAAAATGTTAGGCTTTTTATGGAAAATCAGGTTTTTTTTGTCCTGGTTGTCCTCCTTGTGTTCGTACAAAAGAGGAAACTTTTATTTGTTTTTGAAGTGATTTTCTTGGATTATGCCACTGCTGTGCATTAAAAAACTCATAAGACAAGGACAAGTGACATTTTGCAAAAATACAGCGATAGTTTTTCTTGACAAGTAAAAAAAATACACCGAAAATTCCACACCAGTACATTTAAACCAATCAAAATGGGTTTTTTGACAGGTCAACATGTATTTTTGCGAAAATTTTTTTCGCTTGGGTAGGTAACCAATAGCAAATTAAATCGGAAATTTTTTGGCATAATCACGCGACAACTGCCATCCTTCAATCATGATGTTACGATAAATTGAACATATAAAAACTTAATAAAAACGAAAAAAAAGCAATTTTCCACCACTTAGTAGTAACTCAAAGCTTATGTAAAATTAAAGAATGTAGCGTCATCTATCTGTAACCACCGCTCATAACATAACTCAAAAAATATCCGACCGATTTTGACAAAATTTGGAACTTATGTTGAGTTTGGGTTCTATAGTTGGTCCCATTCTTTTATTTAAAAATGATTAAAATCAAACCCATAGCCAGTAAAAATGGTGGGGAGTTTTCAAATATTAAAATTTCTATCAAAATAGTATGTATATGGTATCAAATGAATAGTACTTAAGCCTAAAGTTAAAAGTAATATATTTTTAACCAGTGGTGTACAATGAGGGGGGGGGGTCAAAATTGTGTTTTCAATAAAATATAACTAATGTGATATCAAAAAATGAATGGCAATTCAGTCTAAACCCTGCCAAAAAAACCTCATAAAAAACACACCTTATCAGTTTTTATAAAGTTTATAAGCTTTTGTGAGGTTTAATTTTAGGATTATAAAAGTTTGTAATAATTTATAAGGTATGTCTTTGATTTTGGTAAGAATTTCAAAAAATTACAGTAGCACTGTTAATCCCCGCAAAATCCGCAAAATCCCCCAAATCAAAAGAAGATCGCCGCAATTCGGAAAATTCCCCACAAACTGGCAATCCCCTGATCTCAGACTTTATTTACCGAGTGGAAGCCCAGAAAAAAACCGGAATGACTGCAGTTTTGTTATATCTTAACGGATTTTAATGAGTGTTATTTATTTATAGAACATGAAATTCGCCTTCAAAATTATAATAGAATCATAGAATCAGTTTATAATGAATTGAAAAAATAACACCGTTGTGAATCCTAGTCTCTACCAAGGTGATCGACGTATCGCTCATTAAAATCGGTTAGGTAATTTAGGATTATTGCTCAAAAATTTCTGAGAAGCTCTGGTGCTCTAAATGACAATTAAAAAGCTCAATTTGGGAAAATGTCCGTCTTTTGGGTAGCTAAAAAAATACGGTCACCTTATTATACAAGCATCCTCAACCTAATTAATTCAAAACATTACATATTACTCAACATACGTAGGTATGTACCTACTTTATAAAATTTAATAAGAATACCTACAAAAAACAAGAAGCTTATTTTTATAATTACACATACAAAATTAAAGAAAATATGCAAATTATGGGTTATTCCAAGGAAAGAAATTTTAATCTAGTTTGCGTCAGGTAAGAAGTACCATTTTTGAGTCAATAAAAAGAATAGGCTATATATATTCTAAAGTGCAATAAAGAGGAGAATAGCTTTTCTAACGTGATTTCTATAATATAGTAATTATTTTTGTATACATGGTGTTCATTTATAAACTTCCCACTACCGATATTTTGAGAACCAAAAGAGATATTTATATAATCTTAAAAACGTATCAAGGATTTCGAGGAAAAACTGATAATGTATTCACTGACTTGCCTTCTTACCCCTCCCCCCACGTACCTTGTAATACCTTGTTTGAAAGGGGTTTTCCTCAGTTTTAAAACGGTGTATTGCATTTCGAACTTAAACCAGTAGTTTTCGAGATATTAGCAGTTAAATTTCTGAAAATTTCAATTTCAAATTTAATTTTCTTAAAAACTAATGCATAAAATTAAAAAAAAGAGACTTTGTTGTAAAATCTATGAGAACGCCTTTTTTTAAAAGGGTATTGCAAACAGGGTGTTTATTGGCCCCTTAAGCCCGCTTGACATGGAGCAATATAACTTGCAATTGTCTGCAATTTGGAGTCATTCCAAAATAATAAAGGCGCAATTACAGAGACGAACATGCTCAAACAAAACCTCGTGGAAAAGATCTAAAATTTTTTTCGTGAACATTTTTGTGAGCTTTTCTTTGAACATTTTGTTCGGGTAAATTTTTGAACAAATTATTGCTATCTATTTTGGAAACATATTTTTAAAGATGAGAATAAATAAAATTTCACATCAGTGATCAGTGATCTCAATTCTTTTAAAAAAATTGAACACCAACTTTTATTATAAATTTTTGTGAATAAAAGCCGACGGCAAGCGAAACATTATTATTGGCTCTACTATTAGTTTTGTCACATGGATTAGGGTTACTTATAATATTTTTTTGCCGGATTTTTTTGCCCGGGGGTTTTTTGGGATTTTCTTGCGAGTTTTTTTATTTACAAAGGTTTTTTTTCCTAAATTCAAAAAACAACCCAGGAAAATTTTTCTTTTCCAAAAAAAATTTGAGTTTTTCAAATATCGGCAAAAAACTCAAAAATTGCACTTTTAAGCGGTAATCCGCGCCTCACGACTATCTATCAGGAGTGGTGGGGAGGGGGATTTTTTTTCAACATATTTTTGTAACTTTACTTTATCCTTAGCTTTGATTGTTTTTTTTTTTAATTCCTCACACCAGATTTACCTAGTTAGTTTAAGGTCCCAAGGGTTGCTTAAAAAATCAAAAGGTTCATGAAAATGTTGAAGATATAGATATTTATTGTCAATTTAATGTAATAATCAAGGTCGATTACTGACACTGGACAAACAATATGCAAAGGGGCAACATTCCAATTCAAAAGTCTAGTCTTTTACCACAGAGTACCGAACAGACATGTATCCGTGCTATTACTGCTAAATTATATTTTTTAGACAAGGGTCGGGATCGTAGGGTTGTAAAAGTGGGTAATAAACGGGTATTATTTAAAACGAACGTGCGCTTGTTCATATATTTGAGATTTAATAAAATGTGTATAGGTTTTTTAATTTGACTTAATTATTAGTGTAAAAGACTAAACTAGGAAGTAAAATAAAGAGATATTCTTTTAAACGTAAATTTTTATCATCACATTTTACAGACAAAAGAAATAAATAAGTGCCAATTATTATTTTTTTTATTCTGGTTTTTTTTACAACCCCAAAAAAGTTACAGTTATAATGGCATATCCCCTATAATAATCAAATCAATCGAAGTTGTTTATGAGGTCATCAAATCGTTTTTCCGTCGGAAAGTACTTAATTAAAAATACCTTGTTTTAAAACTTAGTTTTTCATATTTCAATATATATTTTGAATTTGTAAGAAATTTCTATACCAACATTTCTTCAAACAAATTTTGCTCTAACATTCCCTCCAAAATTTTCGTGAGTTTTTTGTACGAGATTTTGCTCTTTTCTTTGAACATTTTGCTCAAGAGGCTCTTGTAAATGTTTGTCGACATTTCAACATCAAAGGAAAGTTTGTCTGTGTAAATGCGCCTTACAAATTGCTTATGGTCTTTTTTACTCCCTTCTTCTAAACGTCTCAATTTGTGTTGTGAAAGGGAAATATAAAGGCGCAATTACACATGCTCAAACAAAAGCTCGTGCAAAAGATCTAAAATTTTTTGCGTGAACATTTTTGTGAGCTTTTCTTTGAACATTTTGTTTGGGTAAATTGTTAAGGCGAAATTACACAGACGAACATGCTCAAATAAAAGCTCGTGCAAAATATCTAAAATTTTTTGCGTGAACATTTTTGTGAGCTTTTCTTTGAACATTTTGTTCGGGTAAATTTTTGAGCAAATTATTGCTATCTATTTTGGAAACATATTTTTAAAGACGAGAATAAATAAAATTTCACATCAATGATCAGTGATCTCAATTCTTTAAAAAAATGGAACACCAACTTTTATTTAAAATTTTTATGAAAAAAAGCCGACGGCAAGCGAAACATTATTATTGCCTCTACTATCAGTTTTGTCACATGGATTAGGGTTACTTATAATATTTTTTTCTTAGGGTTTTTCCCGGGTTTTTTTGCCCGTGGTTTTTTTTGGGATTTTCTTGCGAGTTTTTTTTTATTTCCAAGGGTTTTTCTCCTAAAGTCAAAAAAAAAACCCAGGAAAATTATTCTTTTCCAAAAAAATTTTGAGTTTTTCAAATATCGGCAAAAAACTTAAAAATTGCACTTTTAAGCGGTAATCCGCGCCTCACGACTATGAGGAGTGGTGGGGAGGAGGATTTTTGTAGCTTTACTTTACCTTTAGCTTTTATTGTTGTTTTTTAATTCCTCACACCAGATTTACCTAGTTAGTTTAAGGTCCCAAGGGTTGCTTAAAAAAGCAAAATGCTGAAGATATAGATATTTATTGTCAATTTAATGTAATAATCAAGGTCGATTACTGACACTGAACCAACAATATTCAAAGGGCAACATTGCGATTCAAAAGAGTGTCCTGCCTACTACCTGCGAAATCCAAAACTCGGGATGATAGATCGGCGACACAGTCTACTAAATTACTGCTAAATTATATTTTTTAGACAAGGGTTCGTAGGGTTGTAAAAGTGGGTAATAAACGGGTATTATTTAAACCGAACGTGCTTTTGTTCATATATTTGAGATTTAATAAAATGTATATAGGTTTTTTAATTTGACTTAATTATTATTGTAAAAGACTAAACTAGGAAGTAAAATAAAGGGATATTCTTTTAAACGTAAATTTTGATCATTACATTTTACAGGCAACAGCAATAAATAAGTGCCAATTATTATTTTTTTTACAACCCCAAAAAAGTTACAAGTATACTGGCATATCCCCTATAAAAATCAGATCAATCGAAGTTGCTTATGAGGTAAAATGTGAATTTCGGCGAATCGTTTTTCCGTCGGAAAGCACTTGATTAAAAGTACCTTATTTCAAAACTTTGTTTTTCTATTTTGAGTTAAGTTCAGTGAATTCCGATAACAATATATATTTTAAATTTGTAAAGAAATTTTTATAGCCCCAATTCTTCAAACAAATTTTGCTCAAGATTCTCTCCAAAATTTACGTGTGTTTTTTTGTACGAGATTTTGCTCGAACATTTCTTTGAGCATTTTGCTCAAGAGGCTCGTGTAAATGTTTGTCGGCATTTCAACATCAAAGGAAAGTTTGTCTGTGTAAATGCGCCTTTAAGCAAATTATTGCTATCTATTTTGGAAACATATTTTTAAAGATGAGAATAAATAAAATTTCACATCAGTGATCAGTGATCTCAATTCTTTAAAAAAATGGAACACCAACTTTTATTTTAAATCTTTGTGAAAAAAAGCCGACGGCAAGCGAAACATTATTATTGGCCATCAGTTTTTCACATGGATTTGGGTTACTTATAATATTTTTTCTTAGGGTTTTTCCCGGATTTTTTATCCCGGGGGTTTTTTTTGGGATTTTCTTGCGAGTTTTTTTGTTTTTTTTATTTCCAAGCTTTTTTTTCCTAAATTTAAAAAAAAAAACCCAGGAAAATGTTTCTTTTTCAAAAAAATTTTGAGTTTTTGGGGTGGGGTGGGGAGGGTGATTTTTTTAAAACATATTTTTGTGACTTTACTTCACCCTTAGATTTGATTGTGTTTTTTTTTTAATTCCTCACACCAGATTTACCTAGTTAGTTTAGGGTCCCAAGGGTTACTTAAAAAAGCAAAAGGTTCATGAAAATGCTAAAGATATAGATATGAACAAAGTGAATCTCTATCAATTTAATCCATGGATGTAAAAAAGAAAGGGATTGATAATACCCTTGTGGGAAAATCACTGCCGTGTGTCTTCCGCCA
Source organism: Oxystoma pomonae (assembly GCA_963921995.1). Classification (NCBI taxonomy): domain Eukaryota; kingdom Metazoa; phylum Arthropoda; class Insecta; order Coleoptera; family Brentidae; genus Oxystoma; species Oxystoma pomonae. The sequence continues at coordinate 29,310,759 of OY998169.1, forward strand.
TTTTCGCCGCCATGTTGTGGAGATCTAGGTTGGCGACATTGGTTTCTTAATTTTAAATAGTAGCGTGGGAACACTGACTATCAACAGTGTCAAAAATGACGTTTCTAGAAAGGTTATTTTTGTTGTTGTTTTTTAATACAAAAACAAAAAAGTGGAAAACCAAGCAATAAAAACCATTTAAAAGACAGACAAATGCTTGAACGGCCACGCCATGATAATCTCTCTCATTTGGTCTAGGGAATGTGCAAGTTTTGAACAAATAAATTACACCATGGGGTACTGTCAACCATTGCTGCTGGCGCTCCCGCTCAAGATAAACCTTCATTAAGTTGATCTCTGAATCTGTAACAGGAACTAAAACGTCTAGGGACAGATATGCGCCAACAGTTTATAAATCCGAGGTTGTTATAGGCCTAGAAGACAAGAAAAATAAATGAATAGAGGGAGATATGGAGATTGATAATAGCATAATGGATCAGCTGAAAACCAGAGCGATGGCAAGCGATCACAAAAAAATACATCTTTGGCACATCGACTTTTACAAAATTAGAACAATACTTCATGAGTTTTAAAAAGAATATTAAAAAAATTGGTAATGCAGTATACGGTTTTCTGCCATTTTTGATTTTTTTTTAAATTCTTTATGGGGGCACCTACTAGGGTCCCTAGGACCCCAAATCCGCCTGCGCCCAATTTTTTTTTAAAGAGAAAATAGGGTGCCCGGAGGGGGGTTGTAATGTGTTTTTTTGATTGTTTTGGGTTGGGTTGGATTATGTTGGGTTGGACTGTGTTTGATTGGATTGTTTTAGTGATAAAAAATTAAAAAAAAAAACAAAAAAAATTGAAAAAAAAACCAACCGGCGCAGGCGGATTTGGGGTCCTAGGGACCCTAGAAGGTGCCCCCATAAAGAATTTTTTATAAAAAGTCAAAAATGGCAGAAAACTGTATACTGCATAATTACCAAAATATTAATTTTAATATGTATTTTATCAGTATATTTTTTTTTCTTTTTCTTGTTGTCATTTCCATGTGTTTGTAACTTTCTATATGTAATTTTAAGTAAGTAGTTTAAGATTTCATTGTCAATTTTTGTGATATTGTAGCCAGTATTTTTTTGAGATTTTAAGACCGGTAATTATAAGATGTTTTACTATAAATAAAGAAAAATCAATATTTATTTTTTAATCTTTATTAACAAAACCTTAATATTAACAATGTTTAATATCTAAATGACATTTTAAAGATATTCTTAGGTTAAATTTATTTTAATGTTAATTTTTAACACTAAATCTTGATGTTTATTTATTCAATTGTGACAATGTTTTTTGTTAACAATTTTTGTAATAAAAGTTTTCTGATTCTGAAGAATTCAGCAGAAAAAGTTATTACTAAGATATCCTTAAGTTTTGGTAAGTTTTCAGCATTTGACATTTTTTTTTGTAGATTCGTTTTTTAAGGATGATGCACTTTCCTTATGGAAACTGGCTTTCTGTGTGATTTTGCTTATCTTGATGAAAATCTATCATTGCCACATAGCAACAACTAACAAAAATGACTAAAAATGTTACAGTTTTTGTTTTGAAGCATGTTTGTTAAATACTAAGTGGCAACATAACAATTGAAATTTGCCTTTTGTTAAAAAAGTCATTTCTTGGTCATATGAATTTAATATTTTTTATGTTTGTGATGCCAGTGCGACGCAACCTATATTTTTCTGCTACTTATTCTCAGACTACAATTTGGTTCATAAATATTATTTACATTTTCACAAAAAGTGCAAAAAACTGATTTTAGGGAAAAGCCAGAATACCAAAATGTTTAACTTTGAACGCAGTATCTCAAAAACACTGTGGAGCAATGATAGATTTTTATCAGGACAATGAAACCTACAACATATACGGTTTTGAGCAAAATCCCACATCCGTTATAAAAGATAGAGCTACAAAAAAAATGTTGAATGCTGAAAACTTACCAAAACTCAAGGATATCTTAGTAATAACTTGTTAACTTAGGGAAAGGATGGTCGACACAGTTGTTTGTTAATAGATTTTTCTGCCAAGGTCTTCAAATATTGTAAAACTCCATGCTCGACTCCATGTGCCAAAGATGTACTTTTTTTGTGATTGCTAAATGTTGCTTGACTTGCCATGGCTCTGGCTTTCAGCTAAGCCATATATGCTATTATCAAAGTCAGTATCTCCCTCTATTAATTTATTGTTATGTTTTCATGGGTATTGAGTTCGTTTTCAAAACTCATTCTATCTTTTTCTTTTATATAGCGTGTTCTTGGTCTTCATAAAGAACACGCTATATAAAAGAAAAAGATACAATGAGTTTTGAAAACGAACTCAATACCCATGAAAACATAGCATATTTTTTATTACTGTATCACGTTGGTGCATCTTTGCTTAGCTGTGTTAGTCCCTGTGCAGATTCAGATCAATGTAATCAAGGTGTATCTTCAGCGGGAGCGCCAGCAGCAAAGGTTGAACCGAGCTTTTATTACAATTTATAACGTGTGGCTTAACAGTACCCTTTGAGTTTATAAATTGGGGGGCAATGTTTCCATATTGTGATTTATTTGTTCGAAACCTGCACATACTCCAGACCAAATGAGAGACATAAATGGCGTGACCGTTGGAGAATTTGTTTATGACTTGTTTCTTTACTTTTTTGTTTTTGTATTAAAAAACAACAACCAAAATAACCTTTTAAAAAAATGTCAATTTCAATCATATTTTGACACTGTTGACAGTCAGTGTTCCCACACTAATATTTAAAATTAAGGAAACCAATGTCGCCAACTCAAATCTCCACAACATGGCGGCGAAAATGGCGGAAGACATGCGGCAGTGATTTTCCTGCAAATTTCCCATAGGTATTAGCAATCCATTTTAGTGTTTTTACATTCGTGATTTAATCTAATAATCAATCAAGGTCGATTACTGACACTGAACAAACAATATGCAAAGGGGCAACATTCCGATTCAAAAGGGTGGCCGGCCTACTACCTGTGAAATGCAAAATGCGAGTTCTACGCGTCAATAAAATAAAACGAAATAAACAAATTAAAGCGTACTCAAGGAATTTTTTTTGTTTTGCGTCGGAGAGCCCTTTCTTTATGGAAAGATTTGTTCTAAAACTTTCATAAAAAAACTGCGTTGACTCTTGTTTGTTGTCATGTAATTTTGTGTGTCAATGTAAACCAAACCCCCCTCTCACTAGTCTACGGTTTTTACCTTCTAACCCAGCAACAGCATTAAATAAGTGCCAATTATTACTTTTTTTATTCTGGTTGTTTTTACAACCCCAAAAAAGTTACAAGTACACTGACATATCCCCTTTAAAAATCAGATCAATCGAAGTTGCTTATGAGGTAAAACGTGAATTTCGACATGAAATCGTTTTTCCGTCAAAAGGCCCTTAATTAAAAATACCTTGTTTTAAGACTTTCTATTTTCACTTAAGTTCAATGAATTCTCATAAAACTATAAAATTTAAATTTGTAAGAAATTTCTATACCAACATTTCTTCAAACAAATTTTGCTTAACATTCTCTCCAAAATTTCCGTGAGTCTTTTTGTACGAGATTTTGCTCGAACTTTTTTTTGAACGTTTTGCTCAAGAGGCTCGTGTAAATGTTTGTCGGCATTTCAACATCAAAGGAAAGTTTGTCTGTGTAAATGCGCCTTAACAAACAACACAAATTCTGACATTAAGAGGGAGGAGTAAAAAAAACCCTAAAAAATTTGTGACATTATTTTAGAATGACCCTGAATTGCAGACAATAGCAAGTTATATTGCCCCATGTCAAGCGAGCTTTACTCACGCCCACCGAATATTAAAATACAAGAACTGACCCCTTATGGTCTTTAAAATTTTGAAAAAAAAATTTATATTGACATTTCCGAAATTCAACTGCTACTGGTTTTAATTAAAAATACAATGCACCGTTATAAAGCTGATGAAAAACTTTTTCACACAAGATATCACAAGTTTTTAAGAATATGTGAATATCTCTTTTGGTCCTGAAAATATCGGAGGTGGGAAGTTTTCAAGTATAGAGGTATATATATTTAGATATATAAAGGGTAAAAATAACACACGGCGTTTCATAATAAAATGTCAATATTTAAGGAGGTTAGTTTGTTTATCATTTTAAGACAAAAAGTTTATAAAGGTACCTACGTTCGTTTTGTCCTAATTTTTTGGTTGTAGGAGACAAAGTGCACTACTACAATCGTATGCAGGTAGGGATGTATTCTTTATTTTTTTATCATTTCAAAACCGTTTAAAATACGAAAAAAGTAAGAGTATATCTTGTTTGTTAAAAAATCCTTTTTTTTTCATTGGACGCATTTTAGGAAATATTCGGGCGCCACTAATTAAAATTAAAAATGATTTTCATGGCAAAGGTGCGTCCTACTTTATTCGCACATACTGTGTGCAAAATGTAGCTCATAAAAACTCACATTAAAAAGTTAAATAGTATATTGGGGAGTACGCACCTGACTGGTGGAAATCTCAATATTATGTCAGATTTGGGACTAATTACATTTGTGAGCGGCTTTGCCGTATGGCAAAAGGTGCGTCCTGCTTTATTCGCACATTTTTTCATATAATACCGTGTGCAAAATGTAGGTCATAAAAACTCACATTAAAAAGTTAAATAGTATATTGAAGAGTACGTACCTGACAGGTGGAAATCTCATTATTATGTCAGATTTGAGACTAATGACATTCGCGAGCGGCTTTGCTGTCAGTTTGTTCCCTAGAGTGTAAAGTTGGAGATCAAAATCGCTCACCGCTAATGTCATCACTGCATGACAAAACTGATAGAAAAGTGACATAAAGATGAGATTTTGATCAAACAGTACGGGGTTTCTTTTCGGTGACTACTCCTTCTCACCCGTTTCAAGAATTCTCGCAAACGTGTGGTATTGTCATGAAGTTGATACTTTTTGAAAAAAATCACCAAACGAACTGGGCTGTTTGAAGGGGGTAAAAAGGAGTGTGCAGGGTTGGATTCCCTGAAACTTTTAGAATGTTGCTATTTAGTCTTATATATTATGAAGGTGTGCCTGTCCTCCGGTCAGGACAGGGTCTGGCAGCATATTAAATTTACATTCAGGGGACCATATTATACAACTAAACTCAAAACCCCGATGGTATTTGATACATTGGATTTGTCCCTAACTTCGCATGTCTTATGATCGTGTTTTGGCCCATCGGCCTGGAGAAGGTTTGGCAGCATATCTAATTTGAATTCAGTAGGTCCATAAGACACATAGGAAACAAAAACTACGTTGGTATTAGATACATTAAGTTTATCTCCAATTTCGGTCCTCTTACGGAGGCGTGCCCAACCTCTGATCAAGGGGAGGTTTGGCAGCATGACGGAATTTTTAAAGACGGCCTCATATGACATAATAAAAGTTAAAATAATTCTGGTATGCAATGGTGTAAGTATACTCCTGATTGAGTGCCTCTTTCTGACGGTATAGGTGCCCTTCTACCAATGAAATAATTGGCAGCATGGTGTAAATAAAATCAGTACCTCTATATGACACAAATAACGTTTAGTCTATTCTGGTATGCAATAAAGTAAGTATAACTCCATTCCTGCATTGTTTCAAGGAGGTGTGCCTGCCTTAAGTAAGCAAAAAAGTTTGGCAGCATAATAAATTTGCTATGTGGAGGACCATATGACATATATATTATAAAAACGACGGTGGTATCTAATAGATTAAAATACCTTCAATTTATCGTGTCCTTAGGAATGTGTGCCGGTCCTCTACCTAGGTTAAACTTTAATAAAGTACTAAAATTCGTAATCTGGGATCCATATGACACACCCAAACAAAAAATTATTCTGGTATTTGATACATTAAGTATACCTCCAAAAGCATTTGACTTTAGAAAGTTGTGCCTGCCTTCTTGTCAAAAAAAGATTCGGCAGCATAAGAAATTTTTTGAATAGAGGGTGATATGACAAATATGCTGGTATTCGATACATTAAATGTGTCTCAATTTTTCATCTGTTTGGCAAGGTGTGCCTGCCCTTCTTTCCAAAGTAGAGTTGGCAGCATTATAAATTTAATATAAGAAGGACCATATTACAGAAATAAATTTGAATCTACATTGGTATTAGATCTATAGATAAACCTCCTTCTTTTCTTCCTTTTAGGAAGCTGTGCCAGTTTTCTTGTCAGAAACGGAATTGGCAGCACATCAAATTTTAATATATTACATACTTATGACACACAAAAAACAAAAATCTTTTGGGTAATACATACATAAGATTAAGTTTAACATTTGTCAGTTTTAAAATGGTGTGCCTTCGCTCTTGTCAAAAGGACACTTGGCAGCAGTATGTAATTTCGTCAAAAAAATGCAAATAAAACGTGTGCCATAAAAATTGGGCTGGTATTAAATACAGTTATTTATACCTTGTTAGTGGGTGCTTTTTAAAGGTGTGCCTGTCATTTAACCAAGAATAACTTTGGCAGCATATTCAATTCCTATCGGTAATATTTAAATTACATTTATCCAACATATTTTTGGCTGGTATTAAAAACATAGGTATACTTTTCAGATGGGCCACTTTCGGAATGGTGTGCCTTGCCTTTTGACACGTGAAAATTAGGCAGCATGACATTTTCATATTTCATGGTCATATATTACATGTGTGCCACCATACTTACTCTGATATTTGACACCATACGTTTCGCTTACTATTTGACTTGCATAGTCGTGGTGTGCCTCGCATATGACCAAAAGAAAGTTTGGCAGCATTTTTAATTTATAATTGGTGGGTCAATATGACACCCGTATAATAAAAAAATTGCTGGTACTGTATGCATTATCTTGACTGTTAAGTTATGACAGTGATTAGCTTAATTCCGGCTCCCTGACCAAATTTCGAAAAAAGTTGTAGTTGGCACACACTATAACATATCAATGTGACACTTTTTAGTTATAAACTCTTCTGGTATCTGATACATAGACCTTTTGACGTCCAGCTCCCGGTATAAAACGGCTGGAAGTACCCCACCAAATTTGGGTACCGGAATAACTCTGGGTAGTTTTATTTTATTTTTACCTCCAGCTGATTTTATTAGCTTTTTAGCAATCTTAAGAGCTGCGCTAATATTTCTTTTATTAGACAATCCATTTCCACTAAAATGTTTAGTTTTACTCTTTAAATGTTTCAAGACAGAGCTGGAAAATGATTTTTTCTTATTCAAACTTCTTTTAGTACCCAAACCCAGTTTGCGTTTTGTTTTCATGCCGGTAGTTACTATCCAAGCAGCAGCTTTTTCCCCCAAACTAGAGTCTTTCGACTTTACCCTTTCCCACGCTTTGTTTTCTAAATTCTGATCTGCTTTATGTCTATCTTCCAGGTTATCACTTTTCGAGTACGCTATATAGTGCTCCTTGCAAGCCTCGTCCAAGGGATGTATTCCAACGTCTCCTCGAGCTAATCGACGCTTTAAGCGAGTACCGGGTCCAGAAAATCTAGTGGAAAATAAAAAAAAAATAAAATAAAATAAAATGATAATTAAAACAGTATATCAGTATTACCTATGGGAAGGTAGATGTAACTCAAATGGAAGCTTATTGATGACTGTATTTAGGAGACCTTCACCTCTCAAAGTCGCCATTCCAACTAAAACTCTTGTAACGAACACACGTCTTTTATTTCGAAATGCGAAAAGAAAAGCAGCAGATTGGAATAAACATAATCAACTTGGATGAACATCTCACCTTTAACGATAATAAATTTCGAAGAAATGGAGTGCTACTACCAAACACTGTTAGAGGTTTGATCTGTGGACCTAGTAACTGCGGTAAAACTAACGTCATGATCAGTCTTCTAATTGAACCAAATGGACTCAGATTTGAAAATGTTTACATATACTCAAAGTCTCTTTATCAACAAAAATATCAACTGTTGGAGAAAATCCTACGATCGGTGACAGGTATTAATTATTTTCCCTATAGTGAAAACTATGAGATTGTAGATCCTTCTAAAGCCTCCCCGAATTCTGTTTTTATATTTGACGATTTATGATGATCACGTAAACACAGATATGGCTTTTGTCAAGTTTAAAGATATTTGTTCGGAGTGTTGGAGAGATAATTATCGATTCTTAGTTATAGTTAAAGATTGTGATTTGTCTGATGGTCGATATCGATTGAAATTTGAAACCTATATAAAGGTTTAATGTTTTTCAATGCCTTCAGTCGGTTTACATAAAGGTGTCGAAGATCATCTTAGGAATAACGAATCTTGTTTAAAGGCTGTTTATTTTAAACAGACCGGTTTGAAAGCTGTTTAAAAGCTGTTTAAAAGCTGTTTATTTCAGAACAGACCCGTTCCAAAGCTGTTTATTTCAGCACAGACCCGCTTCAAAGCTGTTTATTTCAGAACAGACCCGTTTGAAAGCTGTTTAGAAGCAGTTTACTTTAAACAGACCCGTTTGAAAGCTGTTTAAAAGCTGTTTATTTGAGAACAGACCCGTTTGAAAGCTGTTTATTTGAGAACAGATCCGTTTGCAGAATCGAACCAAGATGATAAAGTCCAATCGAAAGTTAGACGAGGAGAAAAATAAAATTTTAAAAAAACGTATAATAGAAGCCTCCAATGCCATAAGAAAGAAATATTTGGCTTTAAAACTAGGGAAAACAGAGGAGGATGAGTCCCTTAATAAGTTTTTCAAACCTATTTTGGGACCTTTAGAAAAAATGTCGATCGCTAGTACAAATCCTACAGTTGTCACCCCCACCACCACCACCACATCTTCTGTTGTTCCGACAAAAAATGTAGCAGTCTCCCCTATGTATTTTCGAAGAAAAACTATATCTTCAATGCCTACACCCATTTCTTCATATCAGTCTTTTATACATCCACGGATAGATAGTTCAGATGTTAGCGATGGTGAAATGTTGGACTCAACCATTTTACCAACTCATCAACAACAACAGGAATTTGGGGAGAGCTCAAAAGTTGAAGATGAGGTTTTCCAAACGGCTGAGGAGGAGGATGAAGAGGAGGAGAAGAAGGGGGATTTTAATGAAAAAGAGTGGGATAAATCTATCACACAATTTCAAGATGAATTTAACCAGAGCCGTTCGCCGGTTCAAAAAGACTTTTTAAACGATTTTCCACCTGTAACCCGTTATCTTCTTTAAAAATATTTTTCACGTTCGCCAGATATTGACTACTCTATGATTAAATTTTTACCAAAATTAAATAAGTTTAGACTTGGAGATAAGCCTTTTGATTTCGATTCCAAGGGCAATCTAAAATTTAAGGACAGAGTGTTTCCCCATCAAATAGGAGTTTATGATCTTTTATTTTTGAAAAATCCACATAAACACACCATTTCAGAAAGAGATAGAAAATCTTTTCAAGAAATATTGGATTACACCAATGTACATAGAAAAAATTTTCGTCCTTCAGGCCAAATAAAAGGTAGTAAAAGCGGTAAATATAAGGCTTTTATAAAACCAAAACCTTCTGCTAAAAGTCGTGGTAAGCCTTCTGTAGAAGGCAGAGCTTTGGTTGAGTATAACGAGAAGCCTAAAGAATTCGTTCCTTATGCTAATATTAATCAGCTTATTGATCGATTGCGTAACTTGGATGCCTCTAGGGAGGCAGGAAATACAAACACATTGAATGATATATCTAATATATTGGAAGAACTTCGCTCTCTTGGTGTTATTGAGTTCTATTAATACCAAAATTAGTTTACATTTAACTCATTTGTGTTGCAACCATGAATAAGTTTGGATCTACGCTTAAACAAGATCAAAGGGTGCGTTTTAACGAAGCTTTTCGAAATCAAATTAGTATTGCATTTACTAAAGATGGAGATTATGATTTTCAAGATCATAAACTATCCAATGTGAAACCCCCAGAATTGGATAATGATGTTGTTAATAAAAAATATCATGATAGCAATCTTCGCACACTACATCTAAACATTGAGGCATCATTCACAAAATTAGAAAAGAAATCGGAAAAGATTTCGAAATAACTTGTTAATTTAGATGCTAGATTGAAGCTTTTAGAAACCACAGCGAAACCTAAAACTCTAATTCTTAGTCCAATTAATCCACCACCACCACTGAAACAAAAAAAAACTATAGATATTAAAGATCAGTTTAAGTGGCACTAGTCAGTGTGAAACAGAATGTCAAAAACTAAACATCCAATAACTGCAGCACGACATCAGGTGGTTAAAGAGTTGCACAGGCCAGCTAGAAAAACATTTTCTAGGCGCAGGTTTATTCAAAAAGGATACGCAAAGGAAAACAAGGGTTATAAATTTATTTTAGTTGTTATAGATACATTTTCCAAATATCTATGGACGAGACCTTTAAAATCAAAAAATGCTTCTGATGTTACCAATGCTATGGAGGATATTTTTAAAAAATCGAAAAGAATTCCCAAAAATATGGTAACCGATAACGGAAAGGAGTACTATAACTCAAATTTTCAAGGCTTGATGAAAAAACATGGAATTAATCTTTACAGCACATACAGCATTTTAAAGGCTTCTATAGCGGAAAGAGTTATTAGAACAATAAAAGAGAAACTGTTTAAGTTGTTTACTCTTAACGGTAACCATAAGTGGATAGATCCGTATGTAGATGTAAACAACAGTTATAATAATACTATACATCATACAATTGGTATGAAGCCTAAAGATGTCACCGAAAATAATGCAAATGTCCTATTAAAAACAGTTTATAGCCATCTTAAAGTAGCTGCCAAAGGAAAGTTTAAGGTTGGCGATGTTGTACGCATCAGCAAGTCAAAACACGTTTTTCAAAAAGGTTATATACCCAACTGGACCACGGAGCTCTTTAAAATTTTAAAAATTCAAATTACAAATCCCGTTACGTATCTGTTGGAGGATTTACAAGGTCAGCCTATAAGCGGTGGTTTCTACGAGGAAGAGCTGCAGAAAACAAAACAACCTAATGTATTTTTGGTTGAAAGGGTTTTACGTAAGAAGGGAAATAAAATCTATGTCAAATGGTTAGGTTTCGATTCTAGTCACAACAGTCGGATTGATGCAGGAAAAGATGTGGTATAATGATGGATTCTCACATCCAAGTAAACAGGATGTGGTTTTTCCAGATGATTCTTGCATTATCCAAGTAAACAGAATGTTGAAAAAAGAAGGAGTGGGGTGTAAAAATTATATATAAAACAGATTCGCTTCCAAGCAGTTTTATAACAAAATTATGATTGTTTTCCACAAACCAAAACTACACTTTTTTGCACTCGACGCGCGTTTCGCTAACAACGTTAGCATCATCAGGAGACGATAAACAATGATTGTTTACCAAAGGTTCCAAATTCCCAACAAAGCAGTTTTATATCAAGAAATCTATTGAAGAAACAGAGATGTCTTTTAGTTCTCAAACAACAACAAGTATGCAGTATAGTGAAGATTCTTTGTGTTCAGTTGAATCATATTGGCAGTACGTAGACAGTATGATTGCTAGAGTACGTGAAGAGATCAAACAAGAAAGTTCTCTATGAATGCAGATGACGTTTCCTGTAAAGAATTGTCGCATGGAGGTAGCAGTTGGTTTAAGTATCGCCAGAGGATTTTTACCTACAGTAAAACTAATTAACACTGGACTAAATCTACCTACCAATCAGCGATCCATATCCTTCTGTGATTCTGATTGGTTCGATTTTATCGAGATGTTGGACAAGGTTATGAAAAAAACACACCAAGATGGAGACCATGTTGACGCAGGAACTATAACCTCACTTTCGGAGAATTTTAGAATTTCCACACAAAAGTTCTTTGGTGAATATCTCGTTGAAGTGGAGAGTTTTGAAACTGACAATCGTTTATTTATTGGATTTAATATTATTAATAATCTATCTCAAATGTTTAATTTAATTAAATTTAGGTTAGAAGTGCTTAGATTGTTAGATTTTAATTCTTACTATTACACGCTTGTTGAATATTGTAAATCAAATAGTGATCTGGATCAAAATTTTATGAATCTCTTAATAGATACCTGTAAAATTAACATATGTTCACAATCATTTTGTTTGATAAAAACAAATGTATAGATAATTCTGAGAATCAAATAAATACTGAATTTTACTTTTTTTTGTGTTTTTAATTTCCACACCTACTTACTTCTTTTTTATAATTTGCAATAAAATACACATTACTTCTCTAAAAAGTTTAGTAATAAGCAGACGTTCACGTAGTAAAGATGAACAAAATCCTCATTTTAGTCAGTTTTTCAAACTGCAGTTTTAACCTATTTCGAAATCCTGATGTTGAAGAGGCATTTATCACATTTAATACACAGGAGAATTGGCCTTGGTCTTGGCATAGGTTAGAGGAAAAATCTGGCGAAGATAATACCACTCTCTATCACCTTACGGTTAACGCAACCGAATGTAAAAATAATACTACACCATATAAACTAAAACTAATCTTTTATGATCGAAAAGATCAAGATTATGGATGGTATACTCCTTACATAACTAGTCAACCCGAGAATTTCACACAGTTAACGAATTCTACTATACCAGCCGAAGAAGAAGAAGTCTACTGTATTATGAAAACGTTAACTTTTATATGTGAACTCTCCTTTGTTTTATTGTCAATCAGTTTTTATATTATTGTATTACATTATCTAAGAAGGAATAATCTATAAGATTGATAATATATTTTAAAAGTTTTTACTTTGCTATCTACCTTCAACCGATATGGATGTAAAAGAGTCATCAATCGATGTTATTTTATCATATTCAAATGGTAAAAAGAGGTTGGTAGATTTTACTCGTGAAGAACTACAGCTGTTACCTCTAGAATGTTTACTTCAAAACACAGATGCTTATGATCTCTTGGAAGTTTGGGGAAGATTGCCAAACGTCTACAGATATAACTCTACTCTACAGATCAAGCTTCCATGTTTTATCCACCACAACAGACCTGAATGGAGCACACACGTTGATGGACCACCTTCTTCACAGGAACAATGTCGTCTTTGTAATGAAATTGTATCTATTGTCCATAAATAATTGTTATAAATAAATATTTTTAAACCACACTTTAGTTTTATTACTGTATTTTATGCAATACCAGCCAAGATATTTGACATAGGAGTAAAATGGCATGGTGCGCAGACGCAGGTTCCTACACCTGTCATCTGTCACAACGCTTCGCACGCAGGCGCAGGTTCCTATACCTGTCCTCTGTCACAACGTTCCGCACGCAGGCGCAGGTTCTAACACCTGTCATCTGTCACAACGCTTCGCACGCAGGCGCAGAGTCTGACATATGACAGATGACGTTTGACAGATGACGTTTGACAGATGCAAATTTTTGAACTCACCCTGTATTTTAGCTGACGTTTGACAGCTGACGTTTGACAGATGCAAATTTTTGAACTCACCCTGTATTTTTAATTTTTATAACACCCTGTATCTAGTACACGATGACGAACGCACCCACGTGACGTCAGAGATTTTTTGATGATAAGATTCCTCCGGAGGACGGAGTGGCGCAGAACCCCCCATCTACCACTACTCAAATATGTTCAATAAAAACAATCTGCCACCCTGGGTAATTGTCCTACACGTTTTAAAAAGCTTTCCTATCTCTTTTCTCTTGCTCTTGGATTTTAGGTGGACTGATTGAGCGCGAAACAGATGTTGAGCTTATATACGAGATGAGCAGAGAAGAACATAATATTTTTACAAATTTGGTTTGAAAAATAGGTTGAGAAAGAGAAATTCCAGGTTTTGTGTGCCAATTCCCTGACTTTTGAGGATTTTTTGGTCATTCCCTGACTTTTCCAGGTAGCTCTCAAAATTCCCTGACTTTTCCAGATTTTCCAGGTCAGTGGGAACCCTGTGTTATAATAAATTAGTGTAAGCTCCCAAAAGACACACAGTTCACCATACTCTCCCTATATTTTATTTTTTGTTGTTTTGGTTTTATTATTATGTTAATTGACCTATTTTGTAGGTACATGAGAAATTAAAAGAAAAGAAAAGGGTTTTGGTATGGCAAAATGTATGTCTCTAAAAAGCCAGTCACCCTTCTCTATTTACTGACATTATTTTAGAAAATGAATTGATGAACTATTATTCAGACAATTTTTTTTTATAAATATAAAAGTTGGAATGTAAGCAAACAATTTTTTTCAAATTGAAGATTAGCTGTCAACACTGTTGTATGTTATTGTTGGTTATTAATTAATGCATTATACCTATTATTGTCTAAATTTAGGATATAACTGTAAATGGAGCTGAGATTGTTCACATCAGTTTTTTTGTTCATTGATTGTTGTTCTCTGTTAATATGAACCATTTCAAGAAAGTCTTTTATAGTAAGAGGCTTCCTGATCGACAATCTTAGCACCATCCCCGTCCATCTGGTGTTCTTTATTAACTACATGTTCTGTTAATGCAGAGGACTCTACGTGTCTTGAACAATCACTTTTATGTGATATAATCCATCCTTTTAATTTGCGACTAGTTTGACCTATGTATTTTAACGGACAGTCCTTGCATGGTATTTTATAGATAACATTGCTTTGATCTGTTTTCTCGCTATTTTTATGTCTTTATCTTTAAAAATTGTTATTAATCTAGGGGTGAGGTTTGAAATATAAGGTAATACACAGTAAACAGCTGTTTCATTTTGATTGTTTTGAACCTGAGTCTGTTCTTGTAACTGATTAGTAACAGACAACTGGGATGGCAAAGTAAGCAGCGCAGGGGCCCTTTCTATGATATTTTCCGGTATTTAATATTTTACATTATACAATAGTTTATTTACTAATTTTTCTGGGTAACAACTGCCAACAAGGAATCCTTTGAGTAGGGTTAAAGATTCTGTCCTGTCGTCAGAATGTGTAAGCCTGACTGCCCTAGATTTCATATCTAGCACTAAATTGGTCTTCATATTCATTGGGTGATAGGATTGATAACTCATCAAACGGTTTGAAACATATGGTTTTCTTTACCATTTTGTTTTTAGTATGTTATCATCATCTCTAATCACCAACATGTCCAGAAATGGAATGGAGTTGTTGTTTTCTCCTTCTGCTGTGAACTGTATGTGCCTGTTATAGGAATTGAACATATCTACGGTCAGGCCCAGGCCCCTCCTAGGTACAGCTAAAATTAGATCGTCTACAAATCTTTTTACGAAAGGAATGTGGAAAGGAAGGTAATGCAGGCAGTCCTGAACCAGGTCATCTAGTACAAAATTAACTAAAATAGGTGATATTTGTGAACCCATGGGGGTACCAAAAATTTGTTTATAATATTTATTATTAAATTCAAAAACATTAGAGTCAAAAATGAAAGAAAGGATACCTGAAAATGTCTCATAGTCCAGGGTGCAACGCATTACTATTTCATCCCATTTTTTCTGCAGGCTATCTTGTATGACATCTAGTGGTAAGTTTGTGAACAGCGAGACAACATCAAAACTAACTATAACATAGTCATTTGGTAGTTGCTAATTATTTATAAACTCACTAAATTGGAATGAATCCTTGATTGTGTAGGAGCTACCTAAGGTGTTGTAAGTATTAGTTAAAATGTCAGATAAAAACTTTGCCAAGTTATTATTTGGACAATTAATTGAATAAACTATTGGCCTCATACTTAGGGTAGGCTTATGAATTTTAGGTAAGGTGTAAAACTTAGGTGCAACTGAATTATAGAAATACAAATTTTTTGCTGTTTCTTCATTGACAAATTTTTTATCTAACATAGATTTTACTATTTTATTTGCTTTTTATTGTAATATGACTGTTGGATCTCGATTTACCGCATGTTATTTAGTAAATCTAGGCTCTTAATAATATAGTCTTGTTTATTCATGGCTACTGTGACATTGCCTTTGTCACTGATTACAATGTACACCTCAGGGTGTGCTTTGAAAAATAGTTTAGTTTTATCCATTTAATTTTTTATTTATTTTATTAATAAAACTAAACTCTTTTTAAAAGCACATCCTGAGCTGTACATTGTAGTACTAGTAGTAGTAGTGGTAGTGGTAGTGGTAGCATTATTTTTCTGTCCGTTTACATTTTTTCACAAACAAAAGCAAATTAGTTTTAACTTTTTGTGTCAAAAAAAAAAAATATATTTTTATACCTCAGTTAAAATGGCGAACACTTAAGTTAAAAAAATTACTTATCGTAAGATAAACAAAAAACAATTGGCAAAATATGGGACACGTTGGTCAAATCACGTTTTAAATTCTCTTAAGAAAAGCAATGCAATATGTAAATAAGATTCAAAAATTTTGTTTTTTCTTTAACCCAGTTCAAATTATTAAGAATGACGTAATGTTACAATTAGGACTATAGTTTTTTTAAAGGAACACATATCTGACTATAAGATGACATGTCACTTGTTTTTAAATATTTTGCCAATTGTTTTTTGTTAATAAGAGCCTAGATCTACTGAATGACATGCAGTATTACACCTGCTTAAATCGAGATACAACAGTCACATTACAACAAAAAGCAAATAAAATAGTAAAATCTATGTTAGATAAAAAATTTGTCAATGAAGAAACAGCAAAAAAATTTTTTAAAAAAAATACATTTTTTTTGTTACTTAATTGTCCGTCATTTTAACTGAGGTATTATTTTTTTTGATACAGAAATTTAAAATTAATTAAGCTTATCCTAAAACTGCTTTCGTTGGTGAAGAAATGGAAACGGGCAGAAAAAAACGTGTTTTTTTTTAATCGCCGCCTTTTTGGCACGAAAATGACATATTTCACCAAATGTGTAATTTTTTTACAATTTTTGACACAAGCGTCCTCGATTTAGTATAAATTAACACATTGCATGTCCTTAGTGTAAATACCACACCAGAAGGGAAAAATTACTTTTTGTACCCGCATACAAACTCTAATCTTTTTTTTTTGTGAAATCAAGAAGCCGGTCAGTAGCTTTAATAAAAGATCATCACTTAAAAAGTAAAAATAAAATCAAAGAAAAAATAAATTTTTGAAATCTGGCCGCCATTTTGTTTTGAAGTGACATACGTCAACTTTTTTTATATTTTTGGATTAAATGGGATCTCTTCACTATTACCCAATTAACTTCGATGTGATTTTTCTGAAAACGAAGAAAACACATTTATTCCTAACTTTGACAGCCGCCATCTTGATTTCTGGAGCCGGAAAATGGGGGATACTCGACTATAATTTTAGCTTTTGGTATTAGGTATCACTGCCAAATATAAAAAAAAATAAAAATCAATGAATAGCGAGATTTCCCCCCAAAAAGTAATGGTAACCGTAGATCCGGATTTCACACCTGTGGTACTCATCAGTACGGTGCTAGGAATTAGGAGATGAAATTATGATGGAAAAATATGACACAGGATTCATGTAAAAGACAACCATGTGTCAAATTGCAGAATCGGCAGATGTACCTTCAATTTGAAAGAAAATTAAGCGTCTCTACGGAGACAGATATAATTATCTTTAGAGATATCCTCAGCTCTGCAGTTGATAAATTAAAAAAGGGATTTAGTGAGGGTGAATATATAAAAAAATTAGGGTAATGGTAACCGTAGATCCGGATTTCGCACTTGTGGTGCTTATCAGTACGGTGCTAGGGATTAGGAGATGAAATGATGATGATTTCATCTCCTAATTCCTAACTCTGGAGTTGATAAATTACAAAAGGGATTTAGTGAGGGTGAATAAATAAAAAAATCAATGAATAGCGAGCTTTCCCTCAAAAAAGGTGCTATAGAAATTAGAAGATGAAATCATGATGATAATTCCTAGCACCGTACTGATGAGCACCACAAGTGCGAAATCCGGATCTACAGTTACCATTACCTTTTTTGAGGGAAAGCTCGCTATTCATTGATTTTTTTATTTAATCACCCTCCGCCGCTTTCTCTTGAAAATCTCTATGAATTTACTCCACTACTGTAATTAACAGAAAAAAAAATAGTACGCCCTTTCCAAAATTTTTTTACCATCTTTTCAGGGCATGACTGTACCACTAAAATTAAGCAAATGATTCGTTGGAGGTGGAACGAAATATGACTATCGGGAAATCTTTGGTAATAAATTCGATAAGCTTTTGCGGAGTGTTACTGTGCTTCGTTATAAATTAAAAAAAAAACACTAATTTGTTGGTTAAATAGTTATATACCACAAAAAGTATCGCGACGACGCATCATTCAAAACTAAATCAGCTAATATTGCATAGTTTCTTTATAGTCCTGAAATCTGTGTTGAAAATCATGGGTCCCGTGTGCACGTTTGTTTAGACGCATTGTGGCATACTTGGAAATGCTTCCAAAAATAATAATTTCCATGATTGAGTAACGACATTTTGTGCAAAGGGTCTCTATGACGTCATCAAAGATTGCCGTCGATTTAACCACAAATTAGTGGTCTTAAAATGGGTTTTTGGCAATAACTCCGTACTTGTATTATCTAGAAACACCAAACTTGGCACAGCTTTACTAGATACATTGGAGAAAAAGCATATGAAGCTTTAGAATAATGCGTCTCATTTTGTTAAAACCAGAGGCTTACAAGTTCAAGATATATTTTGAAAAAAACTTTGGGACACATTATTTTTAAACCTCTCTGACTGACAGCCGCCCTAATATGTCAACATTATTTACGTTTTTGCATTAACATTACTTCCAAATTTAAGAATTTTCATGGTGAAGTTGTGAGATATTATGCAGAGTACCTATAGCGTCATTCAATTTTACGGTTAAAAAAATCTTGTGTGATTTAATTTATTAATCGATTTATTTTATTATCTACTCGCCAAAATGACCAACTGACACAAGATTTGCTACAGAATTACTAGATAGATCAAAGATACTTCGTTAATTTTTTTTTTTAATCTCGTTATTTTTAGTACCAATGGCGTACAAGTATAACAGTTTTTATTAATAAGTTCATTTTACCTTATATATTCAAATATTACTCACTGACAGCCCTTTTGACGTATGTCAATAAAACTAATATTTTTGCATTGAAATTGTTGGAGTGAAAAACTATTCAATTTGTTAAAGCCAGTGATTCCCAAACTTAAAAATATGTTTTTTATTATTTCTGTTTGACATAGTTATAACAGACCGGTCATTTCAAGCGGTCGGACGGGACAAAAAAGTAATCCATTACTAGAAAAATCAGCTGTGACTTCTATATGATTGAATAGGTTATGCAATAAAATAGTTTAAAACAATAAGTTGCAACCAGACCTTATAGGGCGAACCTTTAAACTTTGGGTTAAACGGTACAAGAAAAACCAAAACATTTATGTTAAAAATTATTGTGAACCAATAACCAGTAAAGCTTTTCTTTTGGGTTGGACGGGACAAAAAAAAACAATAATTGAAAAAATATTATTTGCTTTAGGTCCGAAACTGTTTGTATATTTCGGCTTTTTTCCATACCAAGTAAAGGTGTCATATTGGTTTTATAATTTGGAGTTTTTTAACAAAAACCAGTAGATTGTTGAAGCGTTTTTCTTTTTTTTTAAATAAAATTACATTTGCTTGAAATGGCCCAGTTGTCTGCAAGATTGGTCTTTTTAGATTGAAATATTATTTAACTTTAAAAATTTGTATGGTTGAGTTACAAATTATTCGTACCAGCGCAGCGGCGGCGTAAGATTTATGGAAATATTTGTTTAACTTTATGTACCAATCCTTTTTCAAATATCCCTGGATGACAGCGGTTTTGACATATGTCATCCAGATTGATAGTCTAGAATTATGATTACTTCCAAATTAAATAATTAATATGGGGGAGCGGCAATATAACAGTTATATTATTTCATTTTTATTATACCACCTTTGCAAAAAATATTTTTGATCGAGCTATTTTTGACAGTGATTCCTGTATTATAAAAGAAATATGGTGGAATGGCAAGGTAATATATATCATAGTATCAGAGGCGTAGAAATTGGTATAAATATTTGTTAAGATAATCTAATTTCCAAAATTTCGGGCTGGCAGCGGTTATGACATATGTCATCCAAAAGGACATTTTTGTATTATAATTAATTCTTAGTTTAAAAATTGGCATGGTAAGATATAAGTATAGCTAAATGCTGGTGGCATCAAAAACAGTTAATCATATTGTATAAATTTTATCATTACACTCTTATTAAAAATTAATCCTGATCGAAGTATTGTTGACAGAAGGTTATTTTTGTACTCGGATGGAACCCAGATTTTAAGATTTTTATAGCGGAGTAACAAGGTATAAATATTATTCCTACAACTGGCGTCGTAATTATAGAAACATATTTTAAATTTTATTTACCTTATAATATATTTTTAAAAATCGCTAACGGACAGCGATTGTAACAAGCAAGATATCAATACTGTCAATACCAGTGGCGTCAGAATATAGTTATATTTTTAATTTTAGCAGCATATTTTATTTTAAAATATTTTTTCACTCAGATGGTTGACGGTGGAGTAATGAGGTGTTGCCAATTATACCGTAGCTATTCATATAAATATTCTTTCCAACTTCATTTACCTACCTAACAAACTGTTGTGGGCCTCAAGAGGACATTTTACTTTCAAAGCGGAGAATACATTTTATTGTGTAGTAAAATAATGTTTATTTACTAGTATTTTTGACAAAAATTTGGATAGCCTATATTATCGCTTAATTTTATTCTTATGAGTTTAAATGAACAATCAAAACTTTAAGTTACTGATGTCGTTTGCCCCCTTTTCGTTAAATATCCTTGTCATTGGCGGTTGGTATATAGTGTTCTAAGTTCCCCAGCGTCTCAAAGGATAGAATGTGTGGTGTGTGTGTGGTGTGGTGTTTTTTGAATTTATAGCTGCAGAAGAAAAGACAACAAGTCCCAATACCATTCCGTCCAAGAAGTTCTCGATCCAGTTTCAAGAATCGTTTCAGTAAATAAGATTTCAAAACCGCGAGTGTTCTAAAAGGTTCCGTAGATTTCCTATTGGCGACTATTGTACACTGTTGCGTTCAAGTTTTCTTCTGTCTTTTCCAAATGAACTCACAGGGTCGGACACCTTTCTCAATAACACTTTATATTCACTTTTGTGAATACCAATAACTATTAGCCAATTCACATTTCGACGAAATTCATAAGTTTTTAGAGTATTGGTCGCACACCGTAATTTGACGAATGGAAACTTTTGAAACAGGGAATATTATTCTCAACATTTCGGGATATGTGTAAGGTCTTGTGATCTCACCATTCTGTTAAAATTAATTTTAGGTTAAGTTTAGTATGCCTACCCTACATTCAAACCTTGTGTATATAGTGTTATTTAGATTTTGCGATGAGAGTACTTAGAAATGTTTTGGAGAAAATAGGAAAACTTATTCGGTTTCTTTGGTTTATGCCTACTTGTGTTTCGCCTAAAGGACTAAACTATTTCTATGGAGTGATATACTTAAAGTGAAGACTTTAAACTTTAAGTTATTTAGCTTACACATAGTCAAAGATGACTAAGTCTCATAAGTTAGTTTAAGTTAGTGATTGTACATAGGTCTAGGGTGAACAATAATGAATAACTGTAAATATTGTTAATATGAAAGTCAGTTCACACTACTCGCAACCAGCCAGGAAGTAAGTAATTCGGATTAATAAAGTATCAGTATCAGAGTTTGGAACCTAGCTCTTGTCGATGATGACTCCACTGTAAGTTTAGAACCTTTTATCTGAGTATAATTCAGTGATAGGTTCTGGAATCTGACTTATGATCAAGCGTCAATAAATTTGTTTTGTTTTATTAATTTTTTTTTAAGTCGTTGAGGCGGTCAGTAGGATCTGATCGGGATGGAGACAGGGGACCTCTTCCGGTCTGGCTTGGACATACAGAATTTGAGTCTTGGAGTAGCAGATTCGATAGGGCGGTCGGAGGAATGGCAATTTAACATTTGAGACGCTGGGGAACTTAGAACACTTTCTACCACCCGTCAACGACGAGGATGTTTAACGAAAAGAGAGCAAACGACCTCAGTAACTTAAACAAGTTTTGATTGTTCAATTAAGCTCGAGAATAAAGTTACGCGATAATACAGCTATCCAAATTTGTATCGAAAATACTGTAGAAATTATGTTAGCAACTTGCCCCCGCTACGTGCCTGTATACCATGCCGCGACGTAGTAATTCATTAAGTGGGGAACAATTTTTCGGTTATTATTACGTTACCACGACTTTAAACCGAGGTATCAAATATCACACGGCTATGTCGCAAATACGTTCCTGATACGTCGTGGAGTCGCTTTATATATGATGGAGTCGAAAAAGGCGTGGATTGGTTCCAAAATTTCTATTCGGTTTTTTTTGGTAACATAAATTCATACATGACAGAGTGAATAAGAAAACAAACAATTTCATCAAATTTGTTAGTTTGGTTATGGCTAGTATGCATTATATATGCGGTCAAAAAGTGTGAATTTTTACAAGTAGAGATTCGAAATTCAAATGCTAAGAAAATTTTAACGTGAAATATACGTCGCGTTTATTGCAAAAAACAAGCGCGCCCTCACAATTCTGCTGTTTTCTTGTAATTCTTAGTTTTTAGGGTTATGTTTTCACAACCAGCAGCTGAGCCTCTCAAAATGTGTTGAAAACCAAAATAAAAGAAGGCAAATTTTGTTTGATTGTCCCACGAAAAAACATGATCGACCGAGTATGATTGATTCTTCGATAGTAGAAAATGTTACTACTTTAAAAGAGTTGCGCCTTAGAAGTGGTCATAAAAAGTTATTTCCTCCACACTGCCACATCATTATGCAACTATGATATCGCAAACTTTTGTAGTGAAATTTAAAGTAATTTCCTAGTTGTGGCGTTCAACGTCGGCTACTTCAATGAGGCTTA
Organism: Oxystoma pomonae; assembly: GCA_963921995.1. Taxonomy (NCBI): domain Eukaryota; kingdom Metazoa; phylum Arthropoda; class Insecta; order Coleoptera; family Brentidae; genus Oxystoma; species Oxystoma pomonae. Next base: position 29,333,667 of record OY998169.1, read on the forward strand.
AATTTATTAAGGCAAATAAGTAACGAATAAAAGTCTACTCCAAATTCACGAATGAGAAAGAACCTTGGAGGGACGGAATTTTGTTATTGTCCCATGGTGGTAAGGAACACTTTTAAACTAATAAGAAAATAAGACTAAGAAGTCGTTTCAAAATTATAGTCCCAAACTGATGTTCTGACAACCACACTACTACTACAAAAAAGTAATTAAGCCTTTACCCATGTAGCTGTAACTATAAATGATAGTTCCGCTTTAAAAGCAAAATGTCCTCTTGAAGCCAGTTTTATTTCTCCTTACAGTCTGTTAGGTAGGAAAATTAAGTTGGAAAGAATATTTATATGAATAGCTACGCTATAACTGGTAACACATCATTACTCCACGATCAACTATCTGAGTGCAAAAATACCCAATTAGGCAGATAAGGACCAGGAATACTTTAAAGTACCATACACTGTTAAAATTAAAAATATAATTCTATATTCTCACGCCACTGGTATTGACAGAATTGATATCTTTAAAAAATTTTAAATCTGATTTTTACTTGTTAAAATTGCTGTCGGTTAGCGATTTTTTAAAATATACTGGAGAACAAAAAAAATGCAACACCAGAAAGGACAAACACTTTTAAAGTAATTTATTTTTATATTAATACATTAAGATGCTCTTAGTAATTGATTACATTTCCAAGAAGATTCCTCCATGACGATCATCAAAAAATTAATAATGAGTGGCTCCTTAAGTGGTTATTTATGCACTCGTTTGTTCTATTGGGCATTGACAAAATAAGATGGTCTATATTATATTGAGGAACATTTATCCAAATCCTCCTTACCGCATGCCAGAGTTCATCTAAGTTTCCAGGAGGACGTGGTAATTGACTAAGATTGCGCCCTATCATATCCCATACGTGTTCGATAGGTGACAAGTCAGTCGATCTTGCTGGTCATTCCAAAGTTTCTATGCCAAATTCAAGTAAAGTCCATTGTTTCACGAGCAATATGCGGTTTTGCATTATCTTGTTGAAAGATCGCATTTGGGATAGTTTGTAGGTAGGGATGTAAAACTGGCACTTCATTGATATATCGCCGAGCAGACAGATTACCGTTGATGCGGACTAGAGGTGATCTGCTTCCTAAACATATAGCACCCCATACCATGATACTTTGCTGTCTTGCTGTATCACGTTTAACAGCAAAGTCTACATTTCGTCTCTCACTTCGAAATCGCCTAACCCTCATGCGTCCATCATGGCCACCTAAATAAAACCTGGATTCGTCGCTGAAGCTTATGGTATTCCATTCGTAATTATAGTTTTGCCGAGCTCTGCACCACTCCAAGTGGCAAGCCTTATGTTGTGGGGTCAAAGGTAGCACCAAAAGCGGACGGTAAGCCCTCAGCCCCATACCAAGCAATCTTCGACTAACTGACATCCTTGAAAACACTCGTCCTGTAGCTGCAACTAGAACATCTCTTACTTGACATACACTGTCCCGTCGATTTCTGAGAGCAAGAAGTCTGAGATGACGTAAATCATGACCTTGTAATAATCTAGGGCGTCCAGAACCCGCATAACGTCTATAAGTCTCATCATTAGACCACCTTCTCCAAACACTTAACACCGTTGATCGATTGGTATTAACCCTTCTTGCAATTTCCCGTAAACCAAAACCAGCCTCTTTCATGCCCACGATGCGTCCTTTCTCGAAGTCGTTTAAATGATGAAATTGTTGGCGACCGCGAACTCTTGGCATTTTTAATTTTTAAGTAAACTGTAAGCAATCCAAAAAGACCAAAAACTACGAGAAAAAAGATTTTAAATTTTCAGAAAAGGTCTTTTATATGTTGGTTGTTTTTGAAAAAGAATAGAAAAAATCTATGAAAAAAGAAAAGATTAGAAAACAAAAAATGTACCAAATATTTCTTTTGAGATAATGTATCCACAAAAATAATTTTTATTCAAATAATTATCCATATACATGATGTTGCATTTTTTTTGTTCTCCAGTATATATTGTAAGGTAAATGAAATCAAATAAGTTTCTGTAATTACTACGCGACTGATAGTAATAATATTTAGAGCTTGTTACTCCACTATAAAGATCTTAAAATCTGGGTTCCATCCGATACAAAAATACGTCGATCAGGATTAATTTTTAATTGAGCGTAATGATAAAATTTATACAATATAAGTGTTTCTGATTCCATCGGCATTTAGCAATACTTATATCTTACCACTTTAATTTTTAAACTAAGAAGTAATTTGCATACAAAAATGACAGAAGTTAAACAAATATTTTCATAAATTCCTACGCCGCACACTGGTCCAGGATTTGATATTACCGCGCGGAAATTATTTATTAGATTCAAATGAAAAATATTTTATATGCTATGAAAATCTTTTTAAATTATTATAACTACCCCCCCTCTCCCCAAACCCAATTTCCTCCCCCTCAACTTTCTTTTATTTCTCAATTTTGCAGATGTCAAAAGTAACCAAAATATTAGTGTTTACAATTAGAGAGGTTATTCAAATTTTACAAAGGAGTTTGAAAATTTACACAATATTACGAATTCAAGTACAGACGATTGTGGGTTTGTGCCCTTATATAAACTTTAAACTATGGATTTTTGAATAATTTCTAATTACATATATAGGGTGGACCACAACATTTTAACGCAAACAAGAGTTTTGGAAAGGTAAAAATATAGACTTTTTGCAAATATGTCAGAAAATTTAATTTACAAGAAATTCAAAATGGCGGATGTCCAAAAGTTTTATGCATCTTAAGAAACCGTTGGGTTTTTTTTGAGAATTTGTAATTTTTTTTGCAATTACAAAAAACTTCTATCCATTATCTGTAAACTGATATATCATTTGATAGATTCTATTAAGAAATAAAAAAACTATGGATTTTTTCGTATACTAACTACTTCCATAAAATAAAAACTGCTAATAATATTTTAAGTTAACCAGATTTCGTTACCTTTTCGCCAATTTTTTGACAAGGACACTCTACAGATGCTAACAATAAAGCTTACTTTTTTAAACTTCAAAAAATGACATTCTTTGACAATTACAATTTTATGCATTTTAAAAAACTCGTTGGCTTTTTTTAACACTTTAAGTACCAACTATTATCTGTTTACCCATGTATCATTTGTTAAAATCTATTAAGAAATAAGAAAAATATTGGGATTCTAGTGTAACACCTTTTATGCATGAAATAAAAAATTAACGTGAATTTTGTAACAATAAACTAGAACATAAATCAAACAAACTAAAGTAGCACTAAAAATTTGGACGAATGTGGTTACCATTTGCAGCAACAATCAACTGCATGCGTCCAAATTTTTAGTGCTACTTTAGTTTTTTTGATGTATGTTCTAGTTTATCGTTACAAAATTGACGTTAATTTTTTATTTTATGCATAAAAGGTGTTACACTGGAATCTTAATATTTTCCTTATTTCTTAATAGATTTTCACAAATGATACATTTTTAAAATGCATAAAATTGTAATTGTCACTAAATGTCATTTTTTGAGAATTAGAAAAAGAAGCCTTAATTTTAGAATCTGTAGAGTATCCTTGTCAACAAAATTGGCGAAAAATTAGTTAGTTAAGTTATTAGCATTTTTATTTTATGCAAGAAGTGGGGTAACTTTGAACCATCGGGTCCAACTTTGCGCCACTTTTTAATTTTACTGTTCGTTTCAACCAAAATTAATAATTTATTTTACTTGAAAGTATTTCTGTACTGAAAATCAATTAAATTATTTAGTTTTCGCATGTTTTTTAAGATGTCACTGCTGTACCCAAAAATATTTAAGAGAAGGCCATTAAATGTTTGTCTGCAAGCGGCTATTCTTTAGTACTCTCAAAAAAGTGCCTGTTTCTAGTGAAATTAAAAAGATGTAAGTATTTGTAACTGTTTATTTTATATATTTAAGTATTTTTTTATAAGAATTAAATGGAATATTATGCCAAACCTTGCTGTTTTTTTTTAATGTGGTGAAATTTGGGGCTAAACACAATATTGGTCTCCATTGGGGTAACTTTGAGTCGGTTTACGTATTTCTCTATTAGGAAATATTTTTAAAAAAGTTATAAAATAAGTTTTTTTGTCATTTTTAGAAAGTATTCGAGGCATACTACCAAAGGGACAGGGAAGCCAGGCACCAGGCCATATGGGAAAAAAACTCGATATTCTGATGAAAAACTCAATGACATTTTGAGGGAAGTGCAGAGTGGCCAAATTTCACAACGTCAGGCTGCTTTGAAATACATGATTCCCAGAAATACCATCCGGAACAAAATAAAAGATCTCCGCTCCAAAAAATATGGCATGCCCACACTTTTTACAAAAGAGGAGGAGGAAATAATCGCATATCATACTGTAACTCTCAGTGACTTAGGCCTACCAATTACTGTATTCGACGTTACATGCATAGCAAAAAAATACTTAGATAGTAAGAAGGTAGTAATTAGTCAATTCAAAAACAACTTTACAGGGTGGGTTTGGAGACAAAATTATTTGCAACGCCACAAGGAAAAACTTAAAGAAAAACTTGAAGTTAATATAAGCCGAAAGCGCGCTAAAGTTTTTTGATAACATGGAAAATGAAGCAAAAGATGTGTCCCCAGAAAATCTTTTTAATATGGATGAAACTGGTTTTCATGATAATCCAAAGCGAAACAAGCTTATTTTTCATCGAGGATGCAGTTGGTTTTCTATGGAAGTGCCAATGGAGATTTTATGCCTCCGTATGTTATTATGAAAAGCACACAGAAATTGAGTGACTGGCTCTATGGAGCTCCAAAAGGCACACGATTGAACAGTTCGGCTCATGGTTAGATTGAGGCCAGTACTTTTGATGATTTTTTTGAATTCCATTTTGTGCCTTCCACCAGAAAAAAAAAAATTTGCTTTGTGATAACATGTCAGCCCACATAACCACAAGATCCCTGCAACTGGCAAATGAAAACAATATAAAATTGATTTTTTCCGCCAAATGCAACCCACCTATTGCAGCCGCTCGATGTTGGATATTTTTCCAGCCTTAAAAGTAACTGACGTGAAATTTTGGGCAAAGAATCTGTACCTCTACCAAAGTCTGTTTTTTGCCAATTGCTGCATTCAACATTAAAACTTGGAATGACCACTGCAAAAAAAAATTAATTAGTGGTTTTCGAGCTACAGCGTTACATCCTTTAAATAGACGAACAGTTATTTCAAAACTACCAAAGAACATATGGAGGAGTTTAAGGAAAACGTTGGTAAAGTTTTTAAAGAATATATTGAGGGATTACGAAATAATGACCTACGTAATGTGCAGAAAGCTCGGAAATTCGCCTTACCAGTTGAGCTCGGAAGAAGTGTCTCAGTGGAAGAAGTGACAGAATATTATAAAGAGAGGGAAAACAGACAAAATAGAGCGAAAACAAGAGGGGGGAAAGTCAAAATAGGACTACCACGTATTAGGGGTGGAAAGAAATCGGGTTCATCCAAAGAAGTAGAGAGGGACAACTCAGATGATATTAATCTAGTTGACTTAAATAATGCGAGTGTCATGGATGAAGAAGAAAATGACCAAATGGAAGAGCTAAATTTAAATTTCAATGAGCTTACTGGTCACAAAGTGCAAAATATTGAATTGGTTGGGACAAATGTGGAAGAAATAAGTAAAGAAGATTTTGTCATCATTAGATATTATTATGATGAAAACATGTATTCAGGTCAGGTTTTAGAAACAAAAAATGGAGGTGATGGCTGTACCCTCTTTCTAGTGAGGTGCATGGAAAAGTCAGGAGTTAATTGGAAGTGGCCCAATCACAATGATGAGTTGTGGTATGAAAAAGCAACATTTTAAAGAAACTTGATGGTAATTCTATAGAGCCAGTCACAAATCGGGGACTTTTTCAAATTAATGATGAATTACTTAGAGCAACTGCCGTCAGAAGGAAAAACCCCGCAACCCCCAAATATTTCAAAAATGACTTTTTTGGTTTTTTCAACTTACTGGTTGGTTTAAAACAGGTTAAAATAAAAAAAAATATATATTTTTTTTTATTTTTGACTTTAAAAAAAATTATTAAAACACGTATTTACAACTCTTTTATGATCTCTACTAAGCTATAACCACATATATCGCCAGTGCTAAGAAAAAAAAACACGTAAAGTCTGTGGATTTGCGTGGATCTTTCTTATTTGTCATAATTTATCGCTTTTGTCCAGCAGGACTGGCCGACTAGGATATGTTATTTTACCGCATGTGCCTTATTTCATCTGCAAAACGCACAATTATTAATTATTGTGTTTTATTTTTTGCTATTTTAATTCATGTTTTGAATCTTTATCTATAGCCAAAAAATCATTTGTCTGTATTACACCTAGAACGTTTTAGAGACTTTATTACAATTCAAAGCTTTTTTTCTATTTTTCCACAAATCGAGTTTAGCTCGCTCACGAAGTTTTTCCTTCTGACGCCAGAACTATAGTTACTAGAATATAAATGTTATCTGCTATTTTTTAACTATCTTTAGTTTAAGTTTAATTTATATTTAATTTGTTTACCATTTTTTTAATAATTAAAAGAAAATAAAGACAGTAGGAAAATTTACAAAATGCATCTCTTATGCCAAAAAGTCATGGTGCAAAGATACCCCGGACGGTGGGCTTACTTTGAGCCACATAAAATTAAATGGCTAAAAAACAAAACAATACTTAATAAATTTTTTTGTTTGCTCTCTCATAATTCTGATAAATGAGATACTCTTATTTCATTCGTTTTTTATTAAAAATTACTGTTATGTATTAAATTTATATTAAAAAGTGTTTCAAAGTTACCCCAAATGACTGTATTCGAAAAAAAACAGTTTTTTTATTTCCTAATATAATTAATCAAATGATACATCGGTTTACAGACAAAAGATAGAAGTTTTTTGTAGTTGCAAAAACATATACAGTGGCTCAAAAAAAACCCAACAGTTTTTTAAGATGCATAAAACTTTAGGACATCCGCCATTTTGAATTTTTGATAAGTGTAATTTTTTGACATATTTGCAAGAAGTCTATTTCATTACCTTTCCAAAACTCTCTTTTGCGACAATAAATAAAAAAATTGGCAGTTAAAAAAAAAACAGTCCGGTTTTGGCTTAAAAGGACAATGTAAATGACAGCATTTCTTTAAAAAATATATATATTTTCTGGGTCGCAGGCTGTAGCAGCCAATTTCTTCTTAGGTGATTAGAAGAAGGTTCAAACTTGATCGTAGAGTAGATCAGCGTTTAAATCTTGCTAAATCTAATACTTTTCATTTACACAAATTGTGCATTTTTCATCAAATTAGTCGATTCTTGTAGGGCTGTACTCAGGGGCTTGAAAACCCAAAGTTGACTAAAATCATTTTAAATTAAGGAAAAACATCTGTATTTTGAATGGGTACTTAAATATTGATATTATGTAACATATTTTTTTGGCACACGCTTAAAACAGTCTGACTTTCCACGCGATAATATTAGGTTCTAAACCAGTGAATTCGCTGGTACGAATAATTTGTGACTTAACCAAACACATTTTTTAAATTGGATAATATTTGAATCTAAAAAGACCAATCGTGCAGACACCTGTTAAAACTACGTCGATCAGGAACATTTTTAAATAAAGGGTAGTGTAGTAACAAAATGAATATTTTTTCATTACAGAAAAAAATTTTTGAATTTCAACTTATCTCCAATGCAAAAGGGCTGTCAGTGAGTAATATTTGAATATACAAGGTAAAATAAATTTGTTAATAAAAACTGGTAATTTGTACGCCATTGGTACTAAAAATAATAAGAGATTTTTAATAAAACTTTTAACAACTTTTAACACAACTACACCATGAAAATTCTTAAATTTGGAAGTAATGTTAATGCAAAAACGTAAATAATATTGACATATGTAAGGGCGGCTGTCAGTCAGAAAGGTTTAAAGATATTGTGCCCAAAATTTTTTTAAAAATATTTCTTGAATTTGTACGCCTCTGATTTTAACAAAATGAGACGCATTATTCTGAAACTTTACTTCGTCTCCAATGTATCTAGTAAAGCTGTGTTTCACAGGTAAGTTTGTAGAAAGCGTTATTTTGATAAACAGTGTGTAGAATCAAATTATTTAATTGCAAAGCAAGTATAGGTCCAATTTATAGGTTGAAACGCTCCTGCCAGCTTATCATAACCGGTGCAGTTGGCAGGTGTAGGTACCTATTTCAAATCTGCAGTCATGAAAATTTAGGATATCATGTAACACTTTATTTATATGACTACCGTCTTATTCTTTCGCCAATTGAGTTGATTTTTTATAATGTTTGTCAGACGCCATCCATATACAAAAACTATTTAGGTACTTACATTTCCAATATTTACCAATGACGAATAGAAAAGATAAAAAGGCAGTGCGTGTCTAAAGTTATGACAGTTGTATCCAGAATTAACCCCCTGTAAGAGTCGCCAAACCGTAAACTTCCAAGAAAAAATTATTATAACTAACTCAAACCCAACTCAAGCTAAAACCAACCCAAAATAGGTTTAGGTTTACCCAATTCATAAGAATGAATTTGGTGCTAACTCTGTATGTCTGTCTCTTTTCTTCCTTATCAAAACAAGACACAGAAATATAGAATTCGCACTAAATTTATGCTTATCGGTAACTGGAGCTTAAGTTATGGCCAAAAAAAACTGATTTTGAATGGCGAAGGTATATATTAATAAGAAATTAAATTTTTTCGACATGACTCCAATGCTAAAGTAATGAAAAAACTAAAATATATTTTTTTTATTCAACAGTTACCTACAATTTTCTGGGAAGATAACATATGGGATCACAAAAAATAATGTTTAAAAAGTATAAGAATATGTCAAAATTTTACGAAAATCAAAACAATAGACCTTAATTCCTCTACCTGTTCTGAAACCAAAAAAAAAAACCCAGTAAATTCCATCAACTAATACGATTCAATCATTTGTAGGTAAATAAACTTAAATAAAACATCTGACCCTGATGGTAGGTAGAAAAGGGAAGAGGTGTGAGAATACATGCCAGAGTAATATAATTTTTATTGCCCTAGAACTAAAAGAGGAACAATTGGCACCTTTTTGCTCTTTGTTCGGTCATAAATTATATTACACTGTGGTTACAATATGATTTTTAAGAGTTTCAGACCATAAAATCTAGTGTAAAACAAATGATAAAGATACTGCTTTTTGCCTGAGCAATACCAAAAGAAAAGCGACATTATTAACGAAAAAAAATCCCGGCAAAAAACCTCAGAAAAATTGATTGGTACATATTCAAAAATACGTGAAAATCAAAAAATATTATTTCGGATGGGGTGGGTCTACCTTGAGTTGGATTGGGCTTGGGTTAGTTATAATAATTTTTTCTTGAGGTCTTTTTCCGGGGCGTTATTTTTGTTTTTTTTTGTATTTTTTTTTTCCTAGATTCCTTAGCTATAGGTATATACATGTATGTAATAGAGCTTTGTATTCATTTTTTTTTAATTTCCAAAAAACTTGGTGCTGAAGAAGATCGGCCGCTATCAAAACAATTAGTATTGTGTTCTGATCATTATAATTTTGAAGAAATTTTAACTAAAAAGGATGGAATAAATTACCTTAAGCTGGGAAGCTTTCCAAAATTAAGTCATGACATATTCGAAACAGAGAGGTAAGTGAGCGATCATCAAAAGCCAATATTTTTCAGTTGTCAAGTATTTTGTAAATTTGGGGAGTTTGTGACAAAAGCAAAATGGGGGACATTTTAATGAAAGAATATATTTTTGATTTTTTCCTATTAGAATTCACAAAAATAATAATTTTTGAATAAAATAGGTGTTTTGTAATTTATAAAAAGAGAAAAGATAAGTTTTTGTTTTTCTTTATGAATAGGCTTTACTATCTTATAATTAATACAAAGGTTTCCCTTTTTAAATTGTTTTTTTTTAATATAACTTAAATGACATGCTTATTGATACATAATTTAAGACTGTAAAGTCGCGTTTTTGTTAAATGTTTTCTAATACATGAGTATTAGTTCCAACAAGAGCTTACTGGTCACAAAGTGCAAAATATTGAATTGGTTGGGACAAATGTGGAAGAAATAAGTAAAGAAGATTTTGTCATCATTAGATATTATTATGATGAAAACATGTATTCAGGTCAGGTTTTAGAAACAAAAAATGGAGGTGATGGCTGTACCCTCTTTCTAGTGAGGTGCATGGAAAAGTCAGGAGTTAATTGGAAGTGGCCCAATCACAATGATGAGTTGTGGTTTGAAAAAGCAACATTTTAAAGAAACTTGATGGTAATTCTATAGAGCCAGTCACAAATCGGGGACTTTTTCAAATTAATGATGAATTACTTAGAGCAACTGCCGTCAGAAGGAAAAACCCCGCAACCCCCAAATATTTCAAAAATGACTTTTTTGGTTTTTTCAACTTACTGGTTGGTTTAAAACAGGTTAAAATAAAAAAAATATATATTTTTTTTTATTTTTGACTTTAAAAAAAATTATGAAAACACGTATTTACAACTCTTTTATGATCTCTACTAAGCTATAACCACATATATCGCCAGTGCTAAGAAAAAAAACACGTAAAGTCTGTGGATTTGCGTGGATCTTTCTTATTTGTCATAATTTATCGCTTTTGTCCAGCAGGACTGGCCGACTAGGATATGTTATTTTACCGCATGTGCCTTATTTCATCTGCAAAACGCACAATTATTAATTATTGTGTTTTATTTTTTGCTATTTTAATTCATGTTTTGAATCTTTATCTATAGCCAAAAAATCATTTGTCTGTATTACACCTAGAACGTTTTAGAGACTTTATTACAATTCAAAGCTTTTTTTCTATTTTTCCACAAATCGAGTTTAGCTCGCTCACGAAGTTTTTCCTTCTGACGCCAGAACTATAGTTACTAGAATATAAATGTTATCTGCTATTTTTTAACTATCTTTAGTTTAAGTTTAATTTATATTTAATTTGTTTACCATTTTTTTAATAATTAAAAGAAAATAAAGACAGTAGGAAAATTTACAAAATGCATCTCTTATGCCAAAAAGTCATGGTGCAAAGATACCCCGGACGGTGGGCTTACTTTGAGCCACATAAAATTAAATGGCTAAAAAACAAAACAATACTTAATAAATTTTTTTGTTTGCTCTCTCATAATTCTGATAAATGAGATACTCTTATTTCATTCGTTTTTTATTAAAAATTACTGTTATGTATTAAATTTATATTAAAAAGTGTTTCAAAGTTACCCCAAATGACTGTATTCGAAAAAAGACAGTTTTTTTATTTCCTAATATAATTAATCAAATGATACATCGGTTTACAGACAATAGATAGAAGTTTTTTGTAGTTGCAAAAACATATACAGTGGCTCAAAAAAACCCAACGGTTTTTTAAGATGCATAAAACTTTAGGACATCCGCCATTTTGAATTTTTGATAAGTGTAATTTTTTGACATATTTGCAAGAAGTCTATTTCATTACCTTTCCAAAACTCTCTTTTGCGACAATAAATAAAAAAATTGGCAGTTAAAAAAAAAACAGTCCGGTTTTGGCTTAAAAGGACAATGTAAATGACAGCATTTCTTTAAAAAATATATATATTTTCTGGGTCGCAGGCTGTAGCAGCCAATTTCTTCTTAGGTGATTAGAAGAAGGTTCAAACTTGATCGTAGAGTAGATCAGCGTTTAAATCTTGCTAAATCTAATACTTTTTATTTACACAAATTGTGCATTTTTCATCAAATTAGTCGATTCTTGTAGGGCTGTACTCAGGGGCTTGAAAACCCAAAGTTGACTAAAATCATTTTAAATTAAGGAAAAACATCTGTATTTTGAATGGGTACTTAAATATTGATATTATGTAACATATTTTTTTGGCACACGCTTAAAACAGTCTAAAAAACAAAATTTTCTCACTTTTTGAAGCCATGGCCACAAAGGATGTGGCTAGGGAAAATTTATGAAATTTCTGTTCATGAAAGCAGCATTTTTTTTCTGACTTTCCACGCGATAATATTAGGTTCTAAACCAGTGAATTCGCTGGTACGAATAATTTGTGACTTAACCAAACACATTTTTTAAATTGGATAATATTTGAATCTAAAAAGACCAATCGTGCAGACACCTGTTAAAACTACGTCGATCAGGAACATTTTTAAATAAAGGGTAGTGTAGTAACAAAATGAATATTTTTTCATTCCAGAAAAAAATTTTTGAATTTCAACTTATCTCCAATGCAAAAATATTAATTTTATTGACATATGGCAAAAGGGCTGTCAGTGAGTAATATTTGAATATACAAGGTAAAATAAATTTGTTATTAAAAACTGGTAATTTGTACGCCATTGGTACTAAAAATAATAAGAGATTTTTAATAAAACTTTTAACAACTTTTAACACAACTACACCATGAAAATTCTTAAATTTGGAAGTAATGTTAATGCAAAAACGTAAATAATATTGACATATGTCAGGGCGGCTGTCAGTCAGAAAGGTTTAAAGATATTGTGCCCAAAATTTTTTTAAAAATATTTCTTGAATTTGTACGCCTCTGATTTTAACAAAATGAGACGCATTATTCTGAAACTTTACTTCGTCTCCAATGTATCTACTAAAGCTGTGTTTCACAGGTAAGTTTGTAGAAAGCGTTATTTTGATAAACAGTGTGTAGAATCAAATTATTTAATTGCAAAGCAAGTATAGGTCCAATTTATAGGTTGAAACGCTCCTGCCAGCTTATCATAACCGGTGCAGTTGGCAGGTGTAGGTACCTATTTCAAATCTGCAGTCATGAAAATTTAGGATATCATGTAACACTTTATTTATATGACTACCGTCTTATTCTTTCGCCAATTGAGTTGATTTTTTATAATGTTTGTCAGACGCCATCCATATACAAAAACTATTTAGGTACTTACATTTCCAATATTTACCAATGACGAATAGAAAAGATAAAAAAGGCAGTGCGTGTCTAAAGTTATAACAGTTGTATCCAGAATTAACCCCCTGTAAGAGTCGCCAAACCGTAAACTTCCAAGAAAAAATTATTATAACTAACTCAAACCCAACTCAAGCTAAAACCAACCCAAAATAGGTTTAGGTTTACCCAATTCATAAGAATGAATTTGGTGCTAACTCTGTATGTCTGTCTCTTTTCTTCCTTATCAAAACAAGACACAGAAATACAGAATTCGCACTAAATTTATGCTTATCGGTAACTGGAGCTTAAGTTATGGCCAAAAAAAACTGATTTTGAATGGCGAAGGTATATATTAATAAGAAATTAAATTTTTTCGACATGACTCCAATGCTAAAGTAATGAAAAAACTAAAATATATTTTTTTTATTCAACAGTTACCTACAATTTTCTGGGAAGATAACATATGGGATCACAAAAAATAATGTTTAAAAAGTATAAGAATATGTCAAAATTTTACGAAAATCAAAACAATAGACCTTAATTCCTCTACCTGTTCTGAAACCAAAAAAAAAAAACCCAGTAAATTCCATCAACTAATACGATTCAATCATTTGTAGGTAAATAAACTTAAATAAAACATCTGACCCTGATGGTAGGTAGAAAAGGGAAGAGGTGTGAGAATACATGCCAGAGTAATATAATTTTTATTGCCCTAGAACTAAAAGAGGAACAATTGGCACCTTTTTGCTCTTTGTTCGGTCATAAATTATATTACACTGTGGTTACAATATGATTTTTAAGAGTTTCAGACCATAAAATCTAGTGTAAAACAAATGATAAAGATACTGCTTTTTGCCTGAGCAATACCAAAACAAAAGCGACATTATTAACGAAAAAAAATCCCGGCAAAAAACCTCAGAAAAATTGATTGGTACATATTCAAAAATACGTGAAAATCAAAAAATATTATTTCGGATGGGGTGGGTCTACCTTGAGTTGGATTGGGTTTGGGTTAGTTATAATAATTTTTTCTTGAGGTCTTTTTCCGGGGCGTTATTTTTGTTTTTTTTTGTATTTTTTTTCCTAGATTCCTTAGCTATAGGTATATACATGTATGTAATAGAGCTTTGTATTCATTTTTTTTTAATTTCCAAAAAACTTGGTGCTGAAGAAGATCGGCCGCTATCAAAACAATTAGTATTGTGTTCTGATCATTATAATTTTGAAGAAATTTTAACTAAAAAGGATGGAATAAATTACCTTAAGCTGGGAAGCTTTCCAAAATTAAGTCATGACATATTCGAAACAGAGAGGTAAGTGAGCGATCATCAAAAGCCAATATTTTTCAGTTGTCAAGTATTTTGTAAATTTGGGGAGTTTGTGACAAAAGCAAAATGGGGGACATTTTAATGAAAGAATATATTTTTGATTTTTTCCTATTAGAATTCACAAAAATAATAATTTTTGAATAAAATAGGTGTTTTGTAATTTATAAAAAGAGAAAAGATAAGTTTTTGTTTTTCTTTATGAATAGGCTTTACTATCTTATAATTAATACAAAGGTTTCCCTTTTTAAATTGATTTTTTTTTTTAATATAACTTAAATGACATGCTTATTGATACATAATTTAAGACTGTAAAGTCGCGTTTTTGTTAAATGTTTTCTAATACATGAGTATTAGTTCCAACTCCAAAAATTTCTCAAAAAATGTATGTAGATTAAATAAAGTGGGTTGCATATTGGGACACCCTGTATTTGTACACCAATTTCTTATCTTGTTAATTTTATTTTACAGTTCAGATGTACCCTCTGGTTCCACCACCTCAGGAGGTACTTTTTACTTTCGAAAAGATTTGAAAACCAATTTTCGGAGTTTACTTGATGGGTCGGAAAGCAGCCCCCCACAAAAAGATATGAGCTGTTTGTACAACTTGTTTGCTTTTTGGTAATAATTATTTAATACTTTAAAAAAATTAAGGTATATCTAATATATCTAGGTTTATTTTAGTTCCATTATTATATTTCCAGGGAGGATGACAAATTTCAAGCAATGAACTAAAGATTTAAGTTGGGAAGCAACTGCAGGTCCTACAGAAATTTCAAAACAACTAGAATCAAAGGCAATGTAAGTAAATACAGAATAAAAGGGTGGCCACTCCGAAAAAAAAAACATTTTTTTTATAATTTTATGACAATTTAATGATAATTTTATGACAAGTTTTGAGAAATTTTACGATATTTAAAAAATAATATTTGACCTGCTTTAGTTTTAAATGTATGCAAAAGCTCTTTTTTTATAATATATAATTTACAAAAATTAAATATATATATATTTCAAAACTTAATAATAAACTTGATGATCATAGGCACGAAAACTCAGAAAGTTTATATGAAATAAAGTCTCTAATTAGTGAACCCTCTCCCCCATTTCACCTTCAAGAAGTTGAAATGACTTTTTCACAGTCTAGACTCAATTTTGTTCAAAAATAATGTAGCAAAAATAACGCGTCCCCCTCTCATTCGACCTTTATTATGTATTTAAAAAAAATCGCAAAATTAAAATAAAAACTGGGTTTCGCTATCGACTGATGGGATCTTACGTCAATTTTAGATTTGATAAAGTCATGTTATAAAATGTGAAAATTGTAAAAAAAGTAAACTGAAATGCCATTTAAATTATTTTATTGGGATCTAGTCTCAGTTCTAAATTTGTTGCTAAAATCAAATCATTTACAGGGTGGATTTTTTAAATGGAACGGTGCTTCTAGCGGCTTTAGGGACGAGGTTTTAAAAAATTTTTTTTTTTTACGGACTTTCCGCACAAAAAAATTTTGGGGCCCCAGCTGGAGGCTCAGGGCCTACCAACTATTTTTTTTAAAGATATCACTTGTGACACCTTTTTGCAAAGCTTGTTAAAAAATAAATGTTTTTTTTTACATCTATCGACCCATAAGTCTAAAATTTAAAAACGAACTATTTTGCCAATTGTTTTAGCTTCCAAATAAACTACTATATTTCTCTATTGACTAAGCGAAATAAAAAAAATAGCACACAAGAACATTATTGGGGCCCTCACTGAAGGCTTTGCTTGTGTGGTAGTTTCTTTATTCCACTTAGTAAATTAAGAAATATGTAGTTTATTTTGAAGCTAAAACAATTCACAAAAATAGGTTTTATAAAATGTATAACACACGAGTTGACAAATGTAAAAAAAAATATTTATTCGTATTTCTTTTTTAAAAAGCTTTCCAAAAAGGTGCCACAAGTGGTAATTCCTCATGAAAAAAATATTGGTAGGCTCTGGGCCTTCAGTGAGGGCCCACAAATGGGCAGTCAATAATGTCCTTGTGTGGTATTTTCTTTATTTCGCTAGTAAATAGAGAAATACAGTAGTTTTTTTTTTGAAAGTGCAACAATTGGCAAAAAATAAGGTGTCACAAGTGATACCTTATTTAAAAAAAAATATTTGGTAGGCCCTGGGCCTCCAGTTGGGGGGCCGTAAACCAAGTGAACAAACTATTGTTTCCAAAGGCGACTTGATATTATTTTGTTTTAGTTAAAATTAAAGCCCATGAATTTTGTGCTAAAACTTTTAGGACATACATTATATTCAACACCCTCTCTGTTGTGATTGCTTGTGAAAAAAATTTTAAGAGTTTTTATTTAAAAAAATACCTGCTATTTTTTGTGAAATTTTTTAAAAATGTGTAATCAGAAAATGATACATCAGTCTTTTTAAAATTTTCGCTGGTGTGCTGTAGTAAAATAATTATTAATATAAATTAGCTGGTAATATCTTTTATTTCAGAAAGAGAAAATATTCTGGAGACTTGGAATGCAGCGATTTGTCAACACCAGAAGAGGCGAAAAAATTTGAAAATGATGAAAGATAATCTTGCCGATAAAAGAAAGAAGATCAAAGTTTTGGAAAGACCTTGGTTACAATTTATTAATGTTTTCAATAAAAAAAATACCTAAAAACTAAAGTGAATATTTATTTATACTAACACATTTAAAATTTGTGCCATAGCATTTTAGTTCCTTAATTGTAAAGTAAAAAAAAATAAGGAAATAAAAAGACTTTTGATTTGCAAAAATTCAAAAATAGATTGGAAACGACGTGTTCCTTCATTTTAGTATTTTTTATATATACGAAAATCTATGGCCCTAAAAATAGTACATATATTATACCCTGTGCCTAAGTGTCTTTTTTATACCTCACAGAACTGTAAAAAAATCAAAAATGCCACTTGGCCCATAGGTATATAATATATGCTTTATATAATCTCCAGATATGTTTATATTTTTAGATTTAAACAAAATTTTAACAAAATTAAAGAGGTATAATTTAGGATTTAGTAGCGATAATAACTCTCCCAATCAAGTTAGCCTGATTTTTACATCATTTTCTTTGTTTTCCATATTATTACTGCACATTTTGCGACACTTGAACGATTATAGTGTGGCACTTTTTTCTTAACATCAAAACCTTATGCATTTGTTAAAAAAATTTGTGCTAAGATATTGAGTATTATTACTAAATCGAATAAAAACAAATAATTAAAATAATATTAATAAACATTTTTTTAAAACAAATCATGTTTGGACTTAACCAGCGTAAAAAATAAATTCATATTAATTAGGTCATATTCGCCGCCACTGCTAAGGGCTGCAACATCACTACACATACGTTTTCAAGCGCGCCCGCGGTCCCTTGCGGTGTTGCCACAGATACCTTGAAAATCTCTCTTTCTTTGTCTGGCTATATGGGAGGTGTTGGGGTCAAAACAAATCGTGATTTATGAATTAATTGCCGGGTCTATAGTTAGTACGTCGATGGGTAAGCTCTAGCGACACTTTTGTGCTGAATCCTCTTGGTCTCAATCGACCTGCACTTAATCAACATGCACTCCCCCTCCCAGCGCTACACTGTCGCACTCACTTTGGACGCGCTTAATTATTACACGATACATTTACTATTTTTTTCACGTGGAACTGAATATGTTTTCAATACGATTCACTCTTCGGTTTTCATGAGTTTTTAATTCCCACACGGAATTAACTGTCAATCCGCGTTTTTACGACAGCTAGATTCCAATCCGATCTCAGAATAAGACGTATTGGACTGAGGCAGGGTCAACGAAAAAACTTGGATTCGCTTTTCGATTCGCGTTTTCACGATAGTTGTAAAAATGAATCGTATTGAAAATGTACTTAGTTCCACGTGAAAACGTAGTAATTATATACCAACGCCCAAAGTATGATAATCATAACACTCTCGGAAACAGGTCTGCACTCAAAGCTGGACTCCTATTTATTTCATTTATTTAAAAACTGATACCTATACATATCCTAAATTATTATGATGGTTGAATCCTATATTACCAGTTATTTGACATGTTTTGCTGTTGACAGAAGAGCTGACAATCATATTAAATAAAAAACTTCCATCTGTCAAAAATCTAAAAAATGCCTGTTTTTGGCATGGTCAGAGGCTTTATTTTGTTTATGCAGTACCCTTTCCACATAGACCGAGTAACTCCTACCGATTTAGTGTCCTAATCAACCTTGGCCGCCATTTGCACCCACAAGTGACAGAAAATCGATTAGTTTACTGTCAATATGGCGGCGAGGGTGAAGAGGGTATTGGTATACTAAAAATCTACCACAAACAACCGTAACTTTGTAAAATTATATCTTGAAAACAATAAGATTCAAAAGATTCCTGTTCATTTAAACCTTGTTAAGATTTCCAATATCTAAACATATAAAAATTTCAAGCACTTTTACTCATACGAAATTTTCCATGTAATCCTTGAATTTAATTTCGAGTTTTTTTTTGGGTGATTTTTAGAAAAAAAAAATATATATAATATAATTTTCGTTTTTTTTTTTAAATTTGTTAATCGACTTTAAGTCAAGCTAGTTAAAAACATAGGTAAAATAACACATTTTATTTCAAAGAATCTTTTTTATTATCTTTCTTTTCTTCCTGTTCAATATGTAAATTTCAAATTTATTGATCTTTCGCGCACAAGTGGGAGAAGAATAAACATTATATATATATATATATATATATATATATATATATATATCGGAAATTGGAGGGCACAACGAACCCGATGTAATTTTGTGTTCATTTAATTTTATGAGTTCACCCGAGTTCATACGCGAAAATTTGCCTGGAGGAAGGAAAAGGGGGCCCTAATGTTGGGTGTCGCCGTTGGCGCTAGTGTCGCACTCTTAAAGATATGCAGCGGTTCTTCTTCCCTCATTAAGCAAATTTTTAAAACTTATTGCCAAATTGTCCAATTTCATGATTTAAACATATTTTAACTAAACAATAAAGGTTAATGCCTGTTGTTGTATATTATTCCTAATCCCTTTTAATTAAAACAAGTTTAAATATTATTAAAACAAATATGATTAAAAAATATCCTTTACAGATTAGCTAACTAATTACATTTTTTAGAATTTGCTAAAAAATGCTATTTCGAATAATTAATTATGCCTCTTTACAGTTATCCGCTCAAAATGTTTCTTAAAAATTATTATTATCTACACATTTTTTATGTTTTAGATCTTAGTTTTTTGACTTGTCCATACCGGCCAATAAAACCTAACCTTACCGTAACTTCACCGCCAACTTTACGCTGCCCAAAAGTAAAATTTTGAAAAAAACTTTAGGGAATGATTAATCACTTCGTGCCCGTGATTGCCCACCCTTTAATTTTTTTTGCCCACTCCCTATTTTTTTTTAAATTAAAAATGATTTTACGGGGTTCAACTTGACACCCACAATAAAAATTTTAAATAATTCCAAACTCTAAATACTCCATACGTTTGACTACCTTTTCAAGTGTGCAAATTTTAGTCCATAAGCCCCTTAGTTTTTTTAAAACTCTCTCTGCGGGGGGCAACTTCACACTTCCGCAAAATCCTCAGTTTTAAATACTTCTATATTTCTCACCAAAAATTTGTGTTTGACCACCAACCTCACGCTTTTGCAAAATTTCAAGTTAAGTATATACTTTTTTCGAGTGATTGTTTTTGTTTCATATTTCTATTGACAAAAAAAAATAATTAAAAAAATACTTTTAATATAAGTAATTATTAATATTCTTATTGTTTAGCTTAGTCTGCAGAAGAAATAAATCTTATTAGAAACCGTTTTTAATCGTTTATAAAAAAGAAAAAATGAGGAAGTCTATGGAGCAAAAATTCACCACCTTTTTAAAACATGTTGATTGCCAAACACCTTTTCTTAATTTAAATTTAGTGTTTTTGTTTGGATCTACAGACATGTGTTTATAAAAAAAATTTAGAAAATTGAATTTCGTGTCCGCAATAAAATAAAAATTAATCATCAGTATCATTTTACTCTTTAGGGGCATCACCTTTTGTAGTTTAGAAAATACTAAATCACTCATGGGCTGATACTTTGGAGTAACTTATTTTCCTCACTACACTAGTTATCTGTAAAATCTGACACAGCCACTAATACTGTATTCATCTTTTAGATGCCAATTTTTTTTGTTATGTTTTTGCGGCCATATTAAAAATAGTGTATAGAATAGAATAAAATAGACTCTATTTTCATATTTTATAGTTTTTAAGTTATAAATTTTAAAGTTTCGAAAATGAGATTATTTTACAAATATATGTATAAATATTAATGTATAATATAATAAAATAAAAGTAAAATAAAAAAGGAAAACAAGAGAAAACAGTTGGTAAATTGTAGTCAAGACACAAAAATACAAAAATTAAAATAAAAATTGACAAAAAAATAACACAGAACACACGTAAGGGCAAGTGGATTACAAACAAACATAATTTGGTTTTAAAATATATATAAATAATTGTACAGACAGAAAAAAATGAACAAAATGCAGGAAACAAAACAGTAATGAAAAAATAATAAAATCGTAAAATATTACAATGACTGTGACTAGCAATTAGTGGTATAGTTTAGATATTCCTTCAAAGTATAGGGCTCAATATTACAAATGTGCACAAAGGCAGCTTTTCTAAAAGCATTGTAGCTACTTGTGTTTTTATTGTGTCCGGCAATTTAAAGTACCTAATTGAGACGTGTGCTAACTGCGCGATTTTTATTTTTTAGTCTTTGAAATTTGAATGATTCCTTCTGCGTTTGTAAGATTGAAAAACACGTTTTTGCAACATTCAAAATTTGGTGTATTGTTAAAACCAAGTTGCAAGATATCTTTATCTCTGAAAGGGTTTGATGCACCTTCAGTAAAGTATCCGTTAAAATGATTTGCTAATTCTTCTTGATCTAAATGCTCGGGGAGTAAATTTTGCCGTTTTATACAATTTGTGTATTTTCATACTGCGTCCCATGTCGCTTTTGCTATGTTTTCGCTAGACTTTATTTTTAATAAAACATAATCACTTTTTGCTGTATTAAGTTCTCGATCGTAATAAAATTTACTTTTTTAAAAAAACTCTTTATAATCAGAATTCTGCCAGGACAAAACCTGAAGAGCTACTAGCGCTCTTAAAAGCTGGAGAGTTCGGGAGTAATCCAATAATGCTTGTCCATAATTTTGTCTTTATGAGGCTTACACTTCTTCAGAGGAAAACAAAGATAGAACTCTTTTAAAAAGAGGTTCATAAATGCTTCCCCCAGATCATTAACAAAACCGTATTTCCCAGAATACAGTGTATCCCAAGAATTTCTGATCGACTGTTACAAAATGTTTGTATGTTAATTTCTGAAAAATGTCTTTTGTATTGATTAGCATGTGTTTGTGTTGTATTAGGTTTTAAAGAAATTAATTGTGCAGTGTGATTTGAAAGACAGGATATGTATATTTAAACTAACAAAAATCTTGTAATTTAGTTTCAGTTTACCAGCTGAATGTTCTATAAAATTTATATTTATATCAGGTACTCATAAAAATGTGATTTTCATAACTTGTGTAAAACACTTATACGATAACATCACACTCGTGTAAAAACCTTCACTTTCGACAGTAATAATATAGCAGGTACCATTGTTCCATAGTTATTATAAGGAAAGTGACCGTTAACAAAAGGAATAATTGCGACAGCTATTGATTTTTTTAAAAAAGTTCATTAAGTTAAAAATTTAACTGTTAAATGAAAATAACTCTAGGTATTATATTTAGTAGCCTTTCTGCCTTCCAATGATTTGGCAACAGCGCGGAGGGGTCGAGGTACACCATTTTTCTATATATGTATACGAAATATATGATAATCTTGTTAGAAAAAATTGATACTCCTCTTTTGATATTCTGGTAAAGCAGGCACCCCTCTTCCCAAATATATATAGATTTATTATAAAAATATGCCTAGAAGACCCGGAGGTTGGTCCGTCCAGTCTATACCCTGGAAGGAAGTACGATACAAGTATACATACATATATATATATATATATATATATATATATATATATATATATATATATATATATATATATATATATATATATATGTATATATACATATACATATACTGACTAGTTGAGAAAAAACCTCGGTTAGTTAGTGGGGATGCAGGCTTACACAAAATTCAAAAAATTAATTATTTTAATAAAAAATTGATTTTTTTTCTGTTTTTTTCAACAATGTATTGTCGTTATTAAAATGTGAACAAAATTGGTGAAGAGTCTGGTATACGGCATGGTGAGGGAGGCAGCAGAGTGTCATCTTGTCTACCCATCTCTCTCGATAACGAGAAGACACGCATAAGTTTATCTGCGTCTAAAACTTTTAAAATGAAAAAATGATGAGATGACCAAACTGTTGCGTCCTTTTCTCGTGCAATATTCTCGCTGTTGCTCGCTCTCTCTCTCCTGGGTTACTTGATACACTAAAGAAGACGGTTAATGTGACCTCATAAATGTCAAAAAATTGAAAAAATAATATAAAAGAACCACTCGCCACCATTTTGTGGACTTTTCAATTCTTTTAAACAAATTTATATAGGTTTTTATTATAACATAAGGCTTAAAAGGGCAAAAAAATGCTCAGAATTGGTCAGAGATGTCTAGCTTTATTGTTTTTCAACCCACTTTGGTGAGTACATAATTATTGAGATATATTTATATGGGTACCTGTACAGTTTATCTATAATAATTTTAATTTATTTAAGTTAATTATTCTAATGGCTTCTTAACTTATTGTAGAAGTCCTGAAGAAGAGAAAAATATATTCTCGAAAGCTTGACTGTCAAAAGGAGTTTACTTTATTCCGGCTCATATAAGACTGCATCCCCACGAACTAACCGAGGTTTTTTCTCAACTAGTCAGTCACGACTACCCGTAAAATTTATATATATATATATAAATAATTTAAAACTATTTACCTGTCCCTGTCCCAATATCTAAAACATTAGCCTTCTGTCCACTGGCATGCATTTTATCTATAGCAATTTTTAAGGCTTTTTCATATAGTTGGTTCCTCTCAGCATCATGTAGCATATCTGCAAAAGCCGACCTATTTAAAAAAGTATGCATTATATACATATAAAAATAAATTTTTTAGTTTTTTATAATAAATAATTTAAAGTTACTTTTTCATACCAGCAACTGGTTATATTATATTTGAACATCCTTAAGGGGGTATAAAAATCTACGGATAATAACAACATTGCAATGAATTAGCTGTTTGTAAGAGTCATGCAAGATGCAACAAAATACTCGATTGCACTAACTGACGCTATAAACGAATTTCCACGCTGTTTTTACACTTCCCTCTTCCTTAAATTTTAGTAAGCCTAACAATAAAAATAACAGCTGATCACGTTATTTTCTATTGTAATGGAGTAAATTCGTAGGCATTTTCAAGAGAAAGCTGAAAAAAGGGTATATTTTTTTATATTTGGCATAGCGATACGAGGGGTTGTTCACCTTGGCAGTAGTTGTACACCTTTTTGGCAGTACTGGGAGTATTTGGCAGCACTCGCACTACTGCAGTACTTGGCAGTATCTAGAAATACTGACAATAAGTCTCGGATACCTAATACCAAAAGCTAAAATTCCAGTCAAGGATCCCCAATTTTCGGGCCCCAAAAACCAAGATGGCGGCTGTCAAAGGTAGAAAAAAATGTGTTTTCTACGTTTTCAGAAAAATAAAAACGAAATCAATTGGGTAAAGGTGAGGAAGTCCCACTTAATCCAAAAATATAAAAAAGATTGACATATATCACTTAAAAACAAAATGGCGGCCAGATTTCAAAAATTTAGTATTTCTTTGATTTTTTTATAATCTTTTTTAATGTCTCATATTAAAGCTACTGACCGGCTTCTTGATCTCATTTGTACTAAATAAAAATCTTGCAATTGCGTCATTATTTTTCTGCATGTTAGCAATTTTACACAAACCAAAGCAGTTTTAGAGTGAGTTAAAATAATTTTAAATTTTTGTGTCAAAAAAAAAATCAAATTTTAATATTTCAGTTAAAATTGCGGACGATTAAATAATTTTCCTTAAGTTCAACACAAAGTACTGGCAAAATATTGGGCTGCATTAAGTAAGACACAGCCATCCAAAAATAAAAAAAAGTGACATATGTCATTCACAAATCAATATTACGTCGACTAAAAAAAAACATTATTTTAAAATTAAATTATTTTTAAATAAGCAAAAAAAAAATTCTTTTTTTTTTAAAGATAGAAACAAATGATAAAATAAGATTTTCGTGTCAAAATAACAACATTATTTTTCTGCCCGTTTACATTTTTTCACAAACAAAAACGGTTTTAGGATAAACTAAACTAATTTTATATATTTGTTCACCTCAGTTAAAATGGCGCACAATTAAATAAAGTGTTTTTTTTTTCGTCTTATTCGTAGGATAAACAAAACACACTTGGAAAAATATTTCTAAAAAATGACATATCATCTGGAGCCCCAGCCACCACGAGAATTTGACTGTATTGGTGAGTACCCTGTTTTTTCACATTGCAGTTGTGTGTTATGTTACGACGCAACGATCAAAAATCCAGCTAAATATAGTCTTCTGCGTTTATTTGTTACTTTCAACCAACATAATGGTTCTTCTCCCCAAATTATAAAAATTTTAAAATTCAAACTGCAACGATCCAGCCAATGGTAACAGCCATTTTTTTGAATCGTATCGCATCGATACCACGACGAGGTAGATATCGCCAGCATGATTTTTGTGACAATCCAGTTTTCACACATGCATTACCGTTTCCCAGACAACGCGCACAACGTGATCAAATCAAAATAAACAAACATATCAAAACAAAACAAACACGCGCGCTTTATCATAAGTGTGGCGGATTTAACATTTATTATAATTAATAAATTCTTTATTTAGTAATTTAGCTAATACATTCTAAAACAAAGTTTCATTTATTTACTACTATAAAACCTCATCTTAATCATAAAAATATTGTTAGTAAAAAAAATAATTGTCAGAAAAAATATATAAACCAGATTACAAAATAAAAATCCTTAAATAATAATAACAGAAAATATTTGTGGCGTAGAGGGCAAAGGGCGAGGGAATAAATCGGAAAAAAGTTTTTCCTCGACCAGGATTTGAAGCCAGGAACTCTAGAATACCAGTCTAATGCTCTACCAACTGAGCTACCGAGGAACTGGGGTTTTAACTGGATATTCGGAAATCCTTTCATCCGATTCATTTGTTAGTAGTGGAGAGATCTTTGAAGCCTACTGCAACTTTAAAAACCTAGACATGTTATAAAGACTAGGAGTTACACATTCACGATTATTAGTTGTACGAAATTTCTATTTATCTCTCAACCAACGATACACGACATATAGCGTTTTATTGGAGGTGTCAGATGGCGAATTTCCAACTAATAATTTGAGCCAAACATATTTACAAAATGAAGGGAAAAATTAGCGCCCTAATAAATTTACATAAAAGATTTGTGTCATATAGGGCAAAGGGCGAGGGAATAAATCGGAAAAATGTTTTTCCTCGACCAGGATTTGAACCCGGGACCTCTAGAATACCAGTCAAATGGTCTACCAACTGAGCTACCGCTAAATTTTCCCTTCATTTAATAATAATAATGTTTGTTATAAACACAAAAACATAAAAAAAAACAAAAATGCTGGATATACCAAAAACACAATTTAATTCAAAAAAATGTAATATCACAAATTTTAAATCTATAAAGGCGAAAAGCAGTGGTAAAACAACGAAACTACACTAACAGAGATTTATCGTTAAAAGTTATAAAATCTAAAAATACAAAAATTGCATTCATTTTTTTTAGTTATGTTAGTTATGTCGTGTATCGTTGGTTAAGAGATAAATAGAAATTTCGTACAACTAATAATCGTGAATGGGTATATACATACACAAACTTAAGTGCTGTAAATTTTTTTGTAAAAGTGATCTAACATTAAAAGTAAAACAATTATTTACATCATGGGACACTTAAAATCAATTTGACTTGCAACCAACCAAAGTTTTAAATTGCTGTATTCTTTAGTAGGAACATTTTTACTTTTGCTTTGAAAGAAGTTAGAGATCGAGAATTTTTTATTTCTTCAGGTAACTTATTATATTCAATTAGGCCATTGTGAAAAAGAGATTGTTCGCTTTTTCGTTTTTTCTTTTCGATATAAACATTATTTTTTGCTCCTGTGCTATAATACAATACAATTTTTGAAGATAAGTATTTGGGAGCTTATCCTACCTTAATATTATGGATTAGTACAATTGTACAGAATTTTAAATATTCTTTAAAACAAAGCCGTCCAAGGCAGGTTAACATGAAGTTAATAGGCGCATACTTTGAACAAGACGATCTTGACTTTTCCTTTAATAACCACGACTGAATATTGCATAAAATCGATAATCTTTCTTTATCCAATCCAGTGCAATATTTATTGCTGCTTTTTTTAAAATTTTCTGTCAAACACTCAAATCCGATCATATTCAAACCAAACCATGGCTTTGAAAAAGCTATTTTAAAGCGAGTCGTATTTACGAATTACAGAGTGTTACACTTATTCGCAACAAGCACAACAGAATGACCAGGCAAACGAACAATTTAAAATAATGTATGCCGATTTAGAGGATACTTACGACAAGTTTGGCGAGGTCCACAATGCGGTGATAATGGAAATCAAGGAGGATAATGACGATGACTGTAAGGCCCAGGACAAAATCCGTTCTGAGGTATCAAATTTCTACTACTCTTCCTTTCAGATAACCTTCCTCCAATTACTGGGCATTACGTCCGGCCACCCACCGATCCTATTCCTCAATTAAAGGAACTAGGAGTTCCTATTTTTAGGAGAGATAAAACTTTGGACTACCTTTTTTGACCTTTTTAATAACATTGTGCATCAAAATACGAATATTAGTGAGGTTCGAAAACTGCAGCATTTACTTTCTATCTAGAAGGTGAGCCCTTATGTAATGAGCAGCATTATTTGACTTACCCAGAATTTTAAAATTAAAACGTACCTTGTTTCAAATTTAATGACACTATTGATACCAAAATTCAAGTTGAACTTTGTGATATAATACCAGGAACACTCTGGCTGCGATCCTCTAAGTAACGGCCAGTTTTGCACTGTGGGCTTACGATTACCCATACGCATATCCAACTATCCTTAGTAAGGACGTTCGAAGTACCCACAAACACAAAATTCCAAAATTTATTTTATTATTTGGAAATGTACGCGGGGATATCAAACTAAAAATAGGAATTACCAATTTAGTAGAACATCCCCTTGTCAATTTTCTAAATAAAAAACACTGCGTAGTTTTGATTTGGTATTAGAGATTAAATTTGAAACTATTATCTTAATTTGATTTTAACCCGAACTTCACTGCTCATAACACCCCCGAACACTAGCAAAAATTTTAACTAACACCAGAAAGCACAGCGCAAGCTTTTTTATAAACTCTGGTAAACTTGACCATCTGCATATCCACGTACGTCCAGGTGTGTATTTAAATATGAATAATTGCCCCTACTATTAAGAGCAGCGGTGGATTTAATTTATGGACACTTGGACCTGTCAATAGTTTTGTTTTTGATATGTATTGTTTTTTTTATCACCGGCACCGATTATTAAGTAAATGGGCCACGACAAGCACGGTTGTCTCTGTTTGAGGCAGGGCCGAACACTATGGCAGGGGTGTACGTATCGTCACTGTCATTTAAAATAAATTAATAAATTAAATAATTATAAAATGATAAAAAAAATATTATTTGCAAGCCGTTATTTTGAATTTGGTTAGTTGATGTGTTGTTGAGTTCTCAAATAAAATGATAATATTATGAATAATAACTTGTTTAATTTTTGACCTTTCCTCCTTTCTCCAAAAAATAATTGTACTTATTTAAGAGGATACCGTACAGGTGTAAAACGCGGAACAAAACTGAGCCGTTCCTATCAACTTAATCAAAAAATGCTTTAAATAAATTTTGTGGAAAACTACTTAACATTTATTGGAGTCATTAATTTTTTGACATTTCAAGTTTTAAGAAAAAAATCAGGGACCTTCCAATTAATTTTAATGAATTTGAGATGTACTCTACTCGAACCATTTTTTGAGAAAATGTCACATTTTTGCTCAAAATTGTTTCTAGTTTTCAGCCTCCTGCCTACCCTTCAGATTACAGCATGATCAACAAATAATAATTATCTACTGTGATATAAATATTTTTTGAGTAGCAATAGATTGAAAGTTAAAAAACGCCTTTTCTCAAATAAGTTGAAAATGGACATTAAATTCCTTCCTTTTCCCGTGTACCCTTCATGTATTAATATTTAAATTTACTTTTTTTCAATGGATGTTTTATAACCGCCGATAATAATTTAAATAAAGCAATAACTGGAAAAACACAGAGACAACAAGACACAAAGTGCAATAAATAGATGAGAGCGTCTACGCCTATGACTCCACACGGCAAACCAATCGCGAGCTAAGTGGCCGGGCATTCCTTAGCTGGCCCATTTACTTCTTAACCGGACTTTACACGTGCGTGCAAATGTGGATCTAAGTATGGAGCCTTGCACCTGGCCCTAATTTTAATATGAAAAGGGGAAACCCTGGCTATGAAAGGGCAGTGTCTAAGGCAGAATTTCGTTGAGTCAGTTTAAATTTTGAAGTTAGTTGCGTTAAAAAATCGCGTTCTCGGGTGTCAAGACTTAAAAATGAGTAAAATTTAAAGAAATAACGTGCGGAGAAGTAAAACGCGAAAATAGTGCGTCGTCACAGTGGAAAAAAGAAATAAAATTATCTCAGAAAAAGGTGAATGAAACTGTGCTAAATAAAACCGAGAAAATGTAGAACATAAAACCATGTAGAAATTAAAAGTTACTTTGTCATTAGTAAACACTCAAAGTGGCTTAATATTAAAGTATGAAAGGTAATTGGCTCCGTTTTATCGGTGTTGTTATTGTTCATTCTTTGGAATTAATGCTAAGGAATCTGCTCTCTAAAAGAAATAAGTTGTCGAAAACTTAAAATGGAAATAATTCACTAAAAG
The DNA here is from genome assembly GCA_963921995.1 of Oxystoma pomonae. NCBI lineage: Eukaryota > Metazoa > Arthropoda > Insecta > Coleoptera > Brentidae > Oxystoma > Oxystoma pomonae. The sequence continues at coordinate 29,363,148 of OY998169.1, forward strand.
AATTTAAGTTGGTGGTTCTGCAAATAAGAAGCATTTATAATAAAATAAAATGAAATATTTTCTATTAAAAACATCTATGATAGCTAGTAGCTCGATACAAATTCATTCAAAACCTTTAATAAATAAGATTCTAGGTTTAGAGAAACAAACTCTTCAAGAATAGGCATTTATTTTATAAAGAAATTAAACTAGATTTTGCTTCCTTTCCCAATACTAGAAAATTGAGATTATATTACATATTATCAAAGAATAAGATTTTAATAAATCATCATATTTGATTCATAAATGCCTATATCAAAATAGAAGTGTAACTACTAGGGTGGTTCCGACCCCAAAATTATAGTAAAAGTGCCCTCAGAAGAAGAAAGAATACATTAACAGTAAGTAGAATCTTTTTATATATTAATATGCAGATTATAGAAAATATAAAATAGATTCTGGACATCCACAGATTAACGTATAGAAGGTGTTATTACAAATTGGTGTCAGGTGTCGGGTTTTTGGTTTTAAGGGTTAGAATTTTCTCTACTGAAAATACCCAAAAGAATTATAATTAATAACTAAGAGAGTTTAGGAATAACCCCCTAGATTGTGGTCTCATTTATACGCCACAAGGCACATTACGCCATTTGTGTAACAAATCAATAAGAGAGAGAGAGAGAGAGAGTAGAACACTTAGTGAACCACCTGTAGGTGGTTCACTAAGTGTTCTACTCTGCTAAGCACGGAATAGGACAAGTGGACGCGGCCAACTGGACGGGCCATTTGGACGCAGAGACAACTAGGCGCGAAGCCAAGTAGGCGCGGCCAACTGGACGCAAAATATATTTTTTAATCAAAAATGCAGATGAAAAACACAGAGCGCTTCAAATACATAATAAATATTAACAGTAAAAAAAACGCCAAGTTTAAAATGTAATCAAAAAGCGGCTGTATTTAATACGAGCCTTGTCTAATTTAAGGTAACACTATATACAACCTAATTTAAATGCAATTGTTATTTCTGATAAAGATCTTTGTCAAATTTAGCACGTATAACTATATACAAGAAATTAAAAAGCAGTTAAATAAAAATACAAGCCTTGTCAAACATGTCTTTTTTGGTGTGCGTTATGTTTATGGATCTATTTGGTAATTATGTGCCAGACCTCTTAAATATTCTAACAATATTAAGAATTGTTTGGTCAGCTTCTCTATATTTTCTTAATTTGATTTGAGGAGTGTTACCGACCACAAGTTGTTCATAATAAATATCCGTATTTGCCTGAACTTTTTTTAATCCATCTATAAGTTTTCCACATCGTTGGATGATCCATTCCCAGTTCTGTCTGTATTCTCCGGTGTGATGCCTTCGCATGGTTGTTAGTTCGGTCTTCTCCATTCAAAACTCTTGTGTACTTATTCCACATTTCATGTGGAAACATCGACGCTCTTCTACCGTTTCCTCGTCTGTTTTGTCTGCCAATATAATTATCTTCAAACCATTCCAATATTGGAAGCAAATCATCTGGTAATTCCTCGGACAGTGCGTTTAAGCCATCTTCAATGTGTTCTATAGGAACAAAAGCTAATGCGATCATAATCTTTGCATTTAAGCAAAACCGTGGGTCATTATTGTATCTGTTTGAAAGTTCCAGATTGCTTAGGTGCTTACGCATATTTTTTGCTAAGTGAAAAAAACAACCATTATTTGCCGTAGGACCGAATGTTTCTTCTAGGCTTCTATATGCCGATAACTCATAATCGCAAGTAAAAGATCGTGGATTAATATTTGGAACTAATTCCTTTATCATCTGAAACAAGTTGTCGCATGTTTCACGCTGTTTGTCGGTTAGTAGTGTGGGTGAACACCTCCATAGCTTTTTGACAGAACAACGGCTAAACAAAACAGGAGCAATTTTAAATGTTCCATCAACATAGAACTCTTCACAATTGTACAATTTCCAAATTCCTCAGACTACCAAAAACTAAAATTCTGCCTCTACGTGGACCGTAGTAAAGCAGCAAGTAAAAAGTTTTCTGTGATGTCCGGTGTGGGTTCATAGATTATGTCTTTTTGTGGTAGTTCAAGTTCATTACGTGTAGTAGGGTTTGGTAATGGTGGATGGATTTCATTTGGCTTTCTGCGGACCAGTTTTTTAAGAGCTTCTTGGGACGGGATAACTCCCTGAACTGCAATTTCGAGATTTTGGGTACACTCGTGGATTCCCTGGCAAGTAGTCTCTTGTGCTTCAGTGGTTCTCTGTTTAATTTTAGTTGTTCCTTGATCAGCTCTGATTTTCGCGGCAGACGCATCATGGCTATGAATATTGATAGATTTTACTAGCCTACCATCCATTACATGCACTCGGTCCACAGCGCCAGAACTCTGATTTTCCATCACTTGAAAGTCTATCAAAGAGAGAGAAACTTATTACGATTACGTTGAGATTTAATAGATTACATTTTAAAACACACACCGTAAAAGTTAATTTGGAACTGGTTACATATTTAGGAAATTGAAGTATTTGTATTATTGTTGCAACCCACCGCTAGCTACTTAGAAGAGGGTCTAAATCTTTTAAACAGACTGAGACACTTTAACGATAATAATCACTTTAACCAAAATCACTTATCCATAATTATTTTGACCCAATAATTTTTTTTGTGTAATAAAATGACTTTCAAGGTAGCAATGCAAACAAAGCATTTTTCTGCGTCGTTAAGGATTAGGTGGTACTAATTAAGGGGTTAAACGCAAATTTTTCACTTTTCTACCTGAAATAGAAGTTTCAATTCTTTTAATCAGTACATTGTTTGTTGCTCTACCCATAAAAACAAAATGGTTTTATTTTATTATTATATACTACACATTTTGTTTTATAATTAAACAATGTATTTTTGAAATATTTTTTTCGCGCCCACTTGGTTTCGGGCCCAGTTGTATCTGCGTCCAGTTGGCCGCGTTCAGTATTCTAGACCGTGTAAGTTTTTTGCTACCAATAGTCCAAGTGCCAGGCAGGTAAGCACAAAAAAATGAGCTGACACTTTGAAATTTTTATCATAGGTAGAGGTAGGTTCAGGGATACCAAAAATAAATAATTACCACCTATAAAGTGGAGAATTACAATATGGCAACACACAAACATTAAAACTTTAAATGGCTTTAAATCAAAATCCATAAGTCCTATTAAAATCTTGATATTTAAGCTAAATCTGGCCCCTTTAAATGAAAAATAACAAAATTGTCATATGTCACCAAAAAAAAATCGATATATGTCATCGAAAAAACTCGAAGTACCATTTTTTCGTGATTTTTAGAGCGATAAACAAAATAAATGGGGAGTTCAGTTTGACAATTAATTGACGACCAATTTTAAACTCGCCTTGTAAAAATTAAAAAAAATGATTGGAGCAAGTTTAAAACCAAATGTTGCAATCAATTATAAAAATATTGAAATAGGCATGAAAATTTGTGATGCCGCTAGACTAGGAGTTTAAGACTTCAGAAAACGAGGCTGTGGCTGGGTAATAATTTTATTCTTTATTATTATTTATTAATTAAATATGTATCTAATAGACATTTTTTTGATATTCATATTTTTTAATGTTTGCAAAACAAAAGTCGGCTGTATAATTTCCGGGACTTAGCTTACTTTTTATATTACTTTTTAATAAATTGTAATTTTTTAAAATTTTACCTTTTATACCCAGTCAAGTTCAAATAAATTATCCTCATTTTGAAGACCACAATGAGTCACTATCTATGTTAAATAAGTCCCTGGAACTGCTAGGAGAGCCGCCAGTTAAGAAAAAATTGTATATAAACAAAAAATTGAAAAGATGCAATCGTTAATGACCAGATTTGCCAAGGAATCAACGTCTACTTTAACGCAGCAAGAAGAGTACAACCGCGATGAACGAGAAATGATCAATCAATTGAAGGCAAAATTTTTAAACACAAAAAATAGAAGTGAAAATTTTCTTGTTTTGTCTTGTTTACCGCAAAGTTGGAATACGGCAAAAATTCAAGAAGAATTTGGACTCTCAATATATGACCAGCGCAGTAAAGAAATTGGTGAAAGAGAATGGGATATTAAGCTCTCCAAATCCGAAGCCTTGAAAAAACCTGAATGAAAGAGTTGTCCAAAATGTAAAGGACTTTTATCAACGGGATGATATAAGCAGACCAATGCCCGGTAAAAAAAGATTTTGTGGTGATAAGGAAAGATGAGGTCGAAAAGGAACATGAACAAAAAAGATTAGTCTTGGTTAATCTTAAGGAAATATATTGTTTATTTAAAGCTTTTTTTTCCAGATGAAAAAATTGGCTTCTCCAAATTTTGTCAACTTAGACCTAAAAACTGTATTTTAGCAGGAAAAAGTGAAACACATTCTGTCTCTGTGTGTACTAATCACCAGAATGTGAAACTAATGATGCTTGATGCAGTGTTTGTATAAAATGACGTGTAATCCACCTTCAATAGAATGCTATCTAGGAAATAGATGTAAGGAATGTCCAGAACTAGACCATTATAAAAACACCCTTCTGGAAAAATTTAAAGAGGAACTCATTGATGAGGTAAGGTATAACAAATGGGTATATTTAGATCGATGCACAATGAAAACCATTGTGAAAAAATCCGATCATTTTGTGCAGAAATTCACAGACAGCCTAATAAAACTGAAATCGCATTCATTTATCGCGAATATGCACAAAGAAAAACATAACGACATTAAAAGTAATCTAAAACCTGGAGAAGCCCTCATTACATGCGATTTTGCCGAAAACTACTCGTTTGTTATGCAGGATGAGGTTCAGCCTTACCATTGGAACAACAGCCAGGCAACCCTCCGTCCATTTGCAATTTATTTTAAAACTGATGGCAAACTTCAAAAATTAAATTGCGTTTGTATCTCGGAAAGCCTTACTTTAACTACAATTAATGCCAGATTTAAATAAAAAGATTTTAGGATTTATTTTTTTTTTCTGATGGCAGTGCAGCTCAATATAAAAATAAAAAAAATTCTTAATGTGTGTCTCCATAAAAAAGATTTTGGAGTCGAAGCAGAATGGCATTATTTTACCAGTTCTCATGGCAAGAGTGCCTGTGACGGCTTAGGAGGCACAGTTAAAGGGCTTGCAGCAAAGGCTACTCTTCAAAGGCCATACAGTGACCAAATAATGACACCCCTTCAGTTGTTTACTTGGTGCCAAAAAAACATTACTGGCATTCATTTTAAATATTACACTGAGGATGAATATGTCAACCATGAAAAAATTTTGAATAAAAGGTTCACTGATGTACTAACCATACCTGGTACCCAAAAAATGCACGCTGTAATTCCCTATACGGAAAGCTCTTTTATAGCAAAATTTTTTTCGGAAAGTTTAGAAACAGAAAATCATCACCTTATGCCAGGAGGGGATATTATTTCCGAAATACAAAATGTTGTGTCAGGTTTTGTTACTGTGGAATATGATAAAGAATGGTGGTTAGCATGTATTTTGTGAACAAATATTGAGACTGGAGAGCTAAAAGTAAGCTTCCTCCTGTTACACTTTTCGTTTGCAGGGGGTCAGTAAATGCTCCACTGACACCACGCCAAACCAAAGTTTGGGGTTCTTGCCTCAATGAAAGTGAAGGCTCAAATAGAGGTGTTAATATGTATAGGTTTTAGGGTGATACATAGTAAAAGGCCAGGGTAGAGGTAAATATAAATATATTGTATACTGTAACTATATAAATGGCATCACACAATAATCAGAATCAGGAAAAAACTGTTGATTTTGTGTAAAACAAAATAGAAAAAAATATAAGCGCTATCACAAGTTGTCCCAAAATTAGGGTACATAATTATAACGTAAAGGGGCGGTTACCTTCCTATTAACTATATGAAATTTGCAACATATACTGGTGACAGAAAATACCAAATAAAATAGTTACAGAAAGTTTGAAAACACGGTTTTTAAAAAAAATTAAGTTTAAGGTTTTCTTCAAAAAAAAAGTTGAACGCTTTGAAGTTAGGGTAAAAAAGGAGATTTAAATTAAAACTAGGGGTTAGCTTATCTGTTGGGTTAACCCTCCTCATCAACCAAGTCCAAGATGATCAGGACATCCACAGGTGACTAGACAAAATCGCCTCTAAGGCAGAACGTCTCGAACCCAAGAGCGGTTCCAGTGAAGGACGGTGCATAGCACTAAGCGAAGGTGGTGCTTAGCTAAATATCCAGGGTGTTGCATAGCCCCAGCCGGCGACCCTATATTCAATTAATAAAAAAACACTGTAGAAGAAGGCGACCTCCACTATCCAATTTTTTGCAAAAGTTCCCTACTTAAAACTTAATAGGGACTTTCCTTTAGAAGGAACCCTACGCCAATACCAGACATTTAAAATACATGAGATCGTTCCAAAAATAATATACCTATGGTACAGAGCCGACTCAACAAAAAAGCCTTAACACATATAGATAAAAACTATAAAAACTATTTAGCAAAGGCAACAATGACAAAAAGTCAAAATCGGGTTTTCAGTTAGAATTGGGGGTAAAACTTACCTCAAGTTAATGAGGGACGCCGCAGTCTTTACAACATGGCGAACAGCAGGGCAGCCGGATGATGCATGGCTGCGCGGGATCCAGCCTTAAAGAGGAAAATCAATAGTAGAAAAAAAGGAAACGAGAATTCAAGCAGAGCTGCCACTATTGTTCTGACAGTAAAAATAATTACCTTAAAAGGAGTAGGCAAAAAGGGCTCAATTCATATTTCTTGTTCGAAGTCCCCTTGAAGGTCATTATTTCAAAGCAAGAGACCAAAGTGCGATCGTGAAACAACTTTAAATACCTTCCTAGCCCGGAAATTTACTGTAAGATCTCGGGAACTCTGACGGTGCAATGCAATCGAATACCGCACCGGTCTTACCGGTCTAGTTTTCTCTAATTATGTACCGAAAACATATGGCAACCATGTACCCGAAAGTCAAGAAACAGCTGATCGACCCAACCACGTAAATTTGGGCTAATTTTTCGAGAATTTTTCGGATTTAGAAGGCAGGATATCGATACTACTATGTAAGTAGCCACTAAAATATAGTTGCAAATAATATAGTTCATATCTCTGGCAAGCTAAATTTCCAGCTAGATAGAATAGCAAGTTGAGAGTCCAGCCAGCATCCTCAATTACCATATATTAGTTTATTCAGATGACCGGTGAAAAATCGTGACACCAAAGGATACTCGGGGGGTTCTGCTATCAAAAAGGCAGTCACGACAACTTTGAGGGGCCCCTTACTAGTCTCACAACAAGAAGTCACATGGTACGAGAACTAATATACAGGTTGGTACACATTTTACGCTTATTCCTGCCGGGCAAAGATAACAAGAGACACCTATAGGGTGCAGTAAGAAGTTCCCGGGTATTTCTTAAAACCTCTTTAATTTATGTCAAGTCACACGTCCCCAGACGTCAAACGGTTAAGTTGGGATAAACATACTTAGTTAATTATATAGTAATTTTAAAGGTTGGCTTATTTATTTTCAGGAGTGTCCGGCCGTTCGATGCCACAGCACCTGAGATGAACCCGAAGATCGTGTGTATCCTTGTTAAGTTTAAGTTACTTATTGCTATGATCTATAAATATTACCTATTATAATAGTATCCAGTGAATAAGCATCTTTTTTTAAGCTATGTTAAAGATTTAGTAGATGTCAGGGTTCTCAAATTATACTGAAATATATTTATGATAATGAAAACAAAGGCACCGATAGTGCTAAAAGATACAGGTGTCTAATTTTCTTTTAATTAAAAAAAGAATAAAGCCAAACCAATTACGTTGATAAAAAAAAGTCAAAATGCATTCTTATTCGGTTCTCGACGTTTGGGCGAAAGCGCGTTGATTTTAACAAAATGAGGCACACGCATTTCCTTTGTCGTGATTTTTTCGAAAACTCCTGGTGGCCGCAAACTACCTGTTCACAATAGAACATAATGAACCCTCGATTTTCAAACTTTTGGGAAATGCGCTAGAACTTCATCCAAAAAGCCCTGCAGCCTCGGTTTTCTACCCAAGTAAAACCCGAAAGTCTGGTAAAAAAAAAGTCGAACCTATTACTGCTACCGGTAGAACATATACATTTAACAAAAAATAAATGAGTACTGACAAGTTCTTAAAAGACAATTAGACAGAAAGGCCTAGTTGTATAATATAATATTTTATATTTCTTATTTGAAGTTGTATATATTGTATATATATTTATTGTGTATATTTTTATTTTACTTGGTTAATGCGTTTAATATACAAAAAATCTTAATATTATGTTTTAATAAATCAAAAAAACCTTTTTGAAATTTTTCAATTTTTTTTTAAAATGTATGCATTGTGCTAGATCATTCGAAAGGTATTTTAAATACCTTTAAAAAGAGCCATCACTCATTTGGCTAGCTTAAGTGGTTCTTAAGATATTAAATTTTTTGTATATAAATATCAAGGACAAATTCGGGATTTTTTTAATTTTCTCAAATTAATTACAAAAAAAGTACTGGTCAAAAAAATATAAAATTTTGGGAATTGTTTTTTGGTAGATAGAAAATGTGTACCAGAAATCATCGAAATCGGAGGGGGCCGAGTAAAATTTGTATTATTTTTTGGTTGATTTGATATGGAATGACCCTCGAGAGTACCTACATACTCAATGGCTCTGGGGGGGGGGACGAGCGGTTGAGTTCCGCCCTACCTACGCCACTGAAAAAGACAATGCTATAAAAATAAAGTATGTAATGCATTACAAAACGGCAATGAACGGATTAAGTTTTTGGGGGTAGCTCCGAAGGGTGTAATAGGGGAATGCTCAAAAACAATAGGTCTCTGCGCGTCAAAACAAGTAATGACTATGCAAAATTTTGTTATGATTGGTGCCAGGGTTTTTGAGTTAGAGTGGCTACAAAGTAGGAGACAGACAGGCCAACCGACAGACCGACAGACAGAGCGACGGCGCGGCGTTTGGATTCGTGATTATCACTATTCGGAACCTCAAAATTCGTGGAGGATCATGAAAATCTCGTGTGAGTGTGCGATTTTTAGATAATTACATTACTTGCCTTAGCGAGGGAAGTAAAAACTATAACCCCAATTGTTTCATTAAGTTATTCTAAATAATATGAACTGGGTTAAAAAAAAATTGAATCTTATTTACATATTACAATATTATTCGGTTGGAAAAAATCAATTCAATTGCTTTTCTTGAGATAACTTAAAACGTGATTTGACAAACGCGTTCCATATTTTGCCAAATGTTTTTGTTTATCTTATGAAAAATTACATTCTTTTTTAACTTAACTTTTAACTGAGATATAATTTTTTTTACACAAAAATTTAAAATTAATTTAGCTCATCCTAAAGCTGCTTTGTTTGTGAAAAAATGTAAACGGGCAGAAAAAAAAAGTTGTTTTTTATTAATATTTTAGTCGCCGCCATCTTGATTTGTGAATAATATATGACATTTTTTTTTGGAATGGCTATGTCTCTTTTTTTACTTAATCGTCCGCCATTTTAACTGAAGTATTAAAATTTGTTTTTTATTATTTGTAGAAGATGTTTATTTATATCGGGATTCGTACCGAAATAACATTTAAAGTCTGCAAAAACTTTTATTAACTCAAACTACAAAAACAATATATATATATATAAAGAAAACAAAATTAAGAATTTAGGCGGACAGGCACAGGCACAAAAAGGCGTTAAATCAGGTCAAGAGGCGACACGTCAGCCTTTCTTCCTAGAATTCATCTTCGATTAGGTGTGTATGTTTAAATATAATATATTAGAGAGTGATTTGGGAGAAATGTGTTAGACTTCCCCCCCCCTGGTCTCGCGCTTAAAGAGAAGAGACTACCTAAAAGTTTTTCTTCTTGGGTCTTCCCCTTTTTCTTATGGCCACAATAGGTTGCTCTTTTTCTGGAACATTGATTCGTTCCAACTTCGAAATGTGATTCACACCTAATGACACTGTTAAATCATTTTTATTGTTTATATGGTAGCTTTTTGGCGAAGCTTATTTTGTTATTTGTTTGGGATAAAACTTTGACGTCATTCCTTTTACAGCATTGCTTAACGCATGTACTGTTACCCATACTTTTTCTCCTACTTTAAGTATAGGCACATCTCTTCTTCTTGCATCTGCATTTGCCTTTTAACGATCTTGTTGTTTTATTAGTATTAGTCATCTTTTTAGGATAATGTGTGATCTAAGCTACAATAAAGATTTAATAGACCACTAATTTATCGTCACCTTATTTGCTTACCGTATTACCGTAATTGAAATGCAAAAAAAATTTTTAAACGACAAACACAAATTACCGTAACCGTATTCTTTTGCCCACATACAAACTGACAATGTAAATAAAATAGAAAAAACAAAAATTCCTGTTTTTGCAAATTCACTTTCACAAAAAAAAATAAAAACCTAACTAAATAAACAAACGAATTATCACCTACCAGCTGCAACTTTTACACAGAAATAAATCTGGTTGGTTGCAAAAAATAACCGAAGCGGGTGCCGTTAAGCCTTCGTAAGTAACGTATTTCGGTTCGGTTATTTTTGGATACGGGAGAAAAATAACCGATTTTGCCTACGGTATCACCAATTTTGATGACCTATTAATTAAATATTTTTTGCTTCAACTGTGGCTTTTATGTCGTTGGTTACGTAACGCAGTTCTCTGCCCAAATTCAAATAAGCAGCGGATTGTCCTGTACAGATTCACACCAAGCAGAATTTATTGCAAATCTTACAACGGGTAATTTTTCAGGCAAAGATCCATGATCATCTTTAACTAGTATAGCAAGTCGTGACTTAACATCGTTGTTCTTTATTTACACCATATTATGAAACAAACTTGTTGCATAATTGCAAATATGAACTGCACTCCATTATCACTTATCAACTTCCTACATTATCTAAGAAAGATTTAATTTATAAGGATAATAGGGCAATTTTCAGCAGTTGCTTGTTTTAAGGGAAAAATTGTACCCATATTGTTGAATTATCTTCTACTATAAATATCCATGTTTCTTCTTGTGATCCGGGCGAAAGAGGTCCAAACAAATCAATAGCTAATGTTTTAAATCTTTGAACATAATCTGATGTTTGCAATAGTCCTTCAGACAAGACGTCAAGTAATCTGATATGAATCTTCGCATCCCCAGTGAAATAATATTTTTTTGATATCCTATAAAAGTTAGCTCAACGCCATAATGTTCGGCGCTTGGATCATCATGGTGATCTTGAAGAACTCTTTCTTTTTCATGTTTAGGTACTACACTTTCTGGTGAATATCTATATAAAACTCCTTGTGTCACTACATAACCTCTTTCTGTCCATTTTCTAAAGTCTTGATCTTCATCATTCGAATCTTCAAAACATTTTATTATTTTTGCAATATCACGATCTTTTAATTGCTGAAAAATTATAAATCTTACAATTCTTATCAGTGTCATTTTCACAAGGTGGTCTTGAAAGCATATCAGCTATGACATTTTGTTTACCTGGTAAATATTCCATTTTACGGTTATTTGTGAACATGTACCCACAAAATTTGTTTAAGGCTCAAACTACAGCCAAAGCTTCCCTTTCAGAAGTAGAAAAATTTCTTTCTTACCAGTAGTTTTTGTTTTGTGATCTTTTGAAAATCCCAAAATTATTAATTCTGCAAGCCTCAAGAAAAGGCTTAATATTTTGAAAAATATGATAGCTACGAGGTTGAGTGATACTTGTTTTAAAGGTATTTCAAAGACTTATTGAATGATGTGCCACATAATATACTTTTTAGAAAATTATCGTTTGAAATTTTTGCAAAAAACAAAATTTAAAAAAAAATCTCAAAATACCCTGTTTTGAATGTTTTTAAAAAGAATATATATTTTTCTTTGATGTTTTTAGTTTTCTGACCGATTTTATAGTCATGGATTTCTATGATTACACCCGTGTTTTTTTATAATATTTTAAGAGCTTGTAAAAAACGGTTTTTCATGAGATTTTGGGGTATTTTAGGATCAGACCAACTCATAGAATTTGACGGATTTCTATGAACATTTATAATTTTCTAGGATTTGGTAAAAACAATTTTTTTTATAAGTCATTAAATAGATTTTATAGTCAGACAAACTTACACAATTTTATAGATTTTTATATGTCCACCCTGCCAAAAAACCCCATTAAATCTGATAAAAAACACACCTGATCTTTATCAGTTTTTTCGACCACCTGAAAACTAATTAAAAAAAAGCTAGTTACTTACTTCTACAAAAAAAAAAATATTTTTTGAGTCATGATCCCATCTGATCAAAAATTCATAATCCACCTCCTTAAAAACCCCTGTATGCCAATTTTGATTGAAATCGAACAAATTACATATTTTTCTCCCCTCCACTCACCTCGTAGGGGAAAGGGGTGCCTATATTATTGTATTGTCACCATTGTATAAGTTAATTAAAATTGGTTAGCAAAAGATGACCAAAAATCGTCCATCTTGAATCCGCCATATTGAATTTTCAAAATCTGATTAGAAATTCGTTATCTCCATCCCCAAGTGCCCCGACACACCTAATCGGATGTCGGAAGTTGGTCAAAATTAAGTTGCAAGATTCCACCCGAACAAACATATCTTGTGCAAATTAAGTAAAAGCTTGTACCAGAAATTGTTTTTGCCTTATGAAATCTCATAGAAATTTATCAAAGTAACATCTCTCACACAGCTCCTAGCGATAAATAAGTACGTATACGAGAACAATTTTCTATTATTATATTAATCTCTTACATTACTTTTACTACAACTGCTAAAGTTGAGCTGTAATTTTTTATTTTCGAATTTATGAGGAGTTTTCATATTAAAAATTACAGAATATTGTAAACTTTTATAAGCCAACTGGCTGATAAAATATGATGAACTCCTATGCGGGATTTGTGTTTCACTTTCACTGGTAAAAAATTATAAAATATCATAAGTTTATATTAGCATAGATTATAAAAACTTATGATTTTTATCTGTTACTTGGTGCCAATTGTTATGATCTTTTATGAGTTTTTTTTTGGCAGGGTTTTCTTTTAAGTTTTTTTCTGTAATAATCACATATTTTCATACCACTTTGAACACTTTTGAAATAATACATTCCGTAGCTTCGCAGAAAAGTATTACAACAAAATGCTGAAACTTTCCACTTTTGCGAACTTTGTCATTTTTAAAAACAGTCTGTAGCAGAAGTGACAAAAGACTAAAAATTTTTCTCCATACCTCTTAATTTTCCTGTTTATGCAAGAAATTTCCAGTAAAAATTTTTGGCAGTGCCAGTGCAGATTTAACAAGTTCATTTGAAGAAATAATATTTTTACATTCTGAAAAAAAATTATTTGATAATTATTCAGAAGACCTTTATAACAAGTTATTGCTCAACATGATAGCTATAATAGTTTTCCAGACATCACCCTTTTTGTAAATACCAATAAGAACCAAAATTGATAATGGCATTTTTTCGAGATGGAAGCCATCGTTTCCCCATCCTAAAATTTTGTGAATATGTGAAATATCAAAGAAAAATATATATTTTAAAAAAATAGAAATAGGTTATTTTGTGATTTTTTCAAAATTTTGTTTTTTTAAAAAAAAATTTCAAACAATAAATTTCAAACAATAAATTTCAAAAAAATATATCATGTGGCACATCATTAGGTATAGGTCTTTTAAATACCTTTAAAACAAGCTATCAGTTTTCAAAATATTGAGCTTTTTGTTGTTTCTTGTAAGGAACAGAATTAACAATTTTGGAATTTTCAAAAATCCATGAAACAAAAACTACTGGTCCCAAAATTTTAGAAATTTTTATTTTCGAGTTTTTTTAGCAGGTAGATTATGTGTGCGAAAAATCATCAAAATCGGACATGTTTATTTGCAAATTTTAATTTTTCGTTAGCCGTGTCTAAGATTATTCGAGCATCCTATATAAAATCAATTCCAAACAGCCTGTTTGTTTCTGTGCCAGGAAAAGTTATAAACTTTGTGGGAATATTTTTTTCTTCCAATACAACATGAAATTTTGTAGTGTTAACATCTTTCGTTTGTTTTTGACCATCAGCTAAAATCACTGTGATCTTTTCACTATTACAATGTTGTCCTTTTAAAAGCTCATACAACTTAAAACTAGCATCACTTTGCTTAGCAGATGTATCAATTAGTTGCACTAGAAACGTGTAATTGACTGTTTGACACATTTTCAACATTAGGGGTTTAATTTAGTAATTTTCGAAATTCGTCCTTTGTATGACCTGAAAGTCTGCAATAAGTGCAGCGCGCTCGTGTATCTTTACTATTTTCCATCGCATTTGTACTATCGCGTCCATCGAATGTCTCTTAAATCCCTCTAGCTTGCTTTAACAACTCATTAAAATTGTTTATTTTGTCGCGAGCAATTTTTTCGCGTATTCTACGACTAAGCAAACCACACACCATATCTAATTACGATCGTAAAGTTAATATGTTTTTATCAAGTTTTGCCAAAATGGATTTACCTTTACAAATAAAAATGTTAGTTGGTGTGTTACTATCTTGGTCTTTTGCGAAAAGTTAACGATAAACCTTATACGCAGATTTTTTAGTTCATTCAATCATTAATCGAACTTTTAACACCTTAATACCATGTTGCAACATTGTCAACCCTTTTAATGCATTATTATCCGAAACTTAAGCGCAGTCCTTATAAATCAAAATAGAGTCAATAAACGCGTTAACATCTAAGCCTTTCGTACCGTTAAACCTTGACGAACATTGTGAAAAGTTTCCACTTAAAAACGGAGCAGTTCCCGCATTTGTTTCATTAGCAACCGATAGTCTTTTTTAGTTTGTTCATCTGTGCTCTCAATCGAATCAGTAAATCTTTGAAACAACCGATCAGTCTCCGCATCTTTACCACGCGAACGCAAAAAATATTCGTGAGCCAGATGGAAAATTCTGCAGGAAATAGGTACTAAAACTAAGTACTAAGTACAGTTTATTGTCCTCTTTTATTTTGTCGATATAAACCTATTCAGTATCCTGGTTTGGTACAAAATAAACGTAATCATATAAAAGTTTGTTGCACTGTTTTATTCAAAAAAAAAAACGACTCACTGAGTCATTCATCAGTCTATAAATCGGAAAACCGAGATCTGAAAAGCGATAAGAACAACGTCGTCATGATATTTGTTCAGTCCAAAATCAAACAAAACGGGATCTTAACACAAACTTTTAATAAAGGCTCGTTTCTGCGTGCTTAACATAGTTACTATTATTTTCTCTTTCTAAATGCATTCGTCTAAGAGAGATCCAGCATACTACACCATCACAAAAAATACCCGCCTTTACAGCCTTCAACCCCGCATATCTGTATATCCCCGACTATCTCAAAAAGGTAGTTAGACAGCGGGGTCGAAGGGTGTACAGGCGGTATGTTCCTGGTATGCTGGGTCTCTTTTTTGAAACAACCTCAAATTTTAAGTGGTTTTTTGACAGCTGACAGGTAATAATCATCATCACCACACAAAAAACACACGCGTTTTCCCAATAGTTTTGTGAAAACAATTCACAAACTAAACGTTTTTCCGGGCACTAAGTTGGGCGACAGTGTACAAGATGTTTATTTATATTAGGATTCGTACCAAAACAACATTTATAGTTTGCAACTACAAAAGGAAATAAAGCGGAAATATGTTATAAAGAAAACAAAATTAAGAATTCAGCCGGACAGGCAGAAATCGCCATTAATTTGTTGTCTCCGACTGCCACACAAAGGCATTAAATCAGATCAGGAGGCACGTCAGCCTTTCTTTATAGAATTAATCTTCGATTAGGGGTGTATGTTTAAATATAAAATATTAGGGAGTTATTGAAGATAAATATTTGTTAGAAATTTATTTTACTCATCCTAAAACTTCTTTGGTTTGTGCAAAATTGCTGACGTGCACAAAAATAATGACGTTTCTTAATATTAGTCTTGATTTGGGAATGTCATGTATTGGTCGCGATTCTTCAAAAACCGTCAGAAAAACCCGCACTTACAAAAAATCTGACGATTTTTAAACACTGGTTTACACTTAATGCTTTTTTGTCAGGACTATTTGCTAATTTTCCTTAAAATTTAGTTTCTTAATACTGTTTTAGTATATAAACAATATGTCAGTTTTAATTTTTGTAGTCTGTTTTTCTGAAAACCCTGTTTTTTTTATTTAAAACTATATGTTATTAAGTTTATTTTTATGTGTAAACAAACCTTTAAAACTTTTAACATACAAAACCATAGATAGACATGGAATATTTCGCTGTCACTGTTCAGAAAAGTCACACAAATTCTGTCTTTCCTTTTACATGGTGAGAATTTTCGATACTTTTCGACGTTTACTGATACGCGTAATAACAATTTACCTCCGACATAAACTAGTCCTGCAGAATATCTTTAAAATAATAAATTTACAAAATGTTATTAAAAAAAAATGAAGCAGTTTCTGTTACAACGATAGTATAAATATGAAGGACGTTGTGTTTTTATTTTAAATGAGGCGATAAGTAAAAATCGCCACTTTCCAGAGTTCTGACATGTGAGATTTTCTGTCATTTCTGAAGAATCGCGACCATTGTGTCACTTTTTTTGCTATTTTTGAGACAAGCGTCCTCGATTTAGTACAAATTAATATACTGCATGACGTTAGTGTAAATACCACACTAGAAGGGGAAAATTACTTTTTTTCTCGATAGTTTAGCCTCCATTTTGAATATCAATGTCAAATCAAATGTTTTGTAATACTCTGCTTGCAAAACCACGATTTTTGCCTCAAGTGAGAAATGAATGGTAAAGGAATTTTTTTTGTTGATTTTGTTAGCCAAGATGGCGGCTATTTTTAAGTGAAAAAACTACAGAAAAATATATCTGAACAAAATATTGGTTGTGGCACATCATTTTAGTCGGCTTTGAGTCGCCTAAATCCAAATCCGGTATTATTTTTATTCAGGGGGATACCCCAACGGAGGGGGGGCTGATTTTATGAAAAAAATCGACCTACTAACATAGCGATGTAATACATTAATTTTAGGGTTTTTCGGTCCTCTGAATACAATCTGTAGTTAAAAAAGGAATGGGGGGTAATTATGGGGTAAACAGTAAAACTCTTTATGTAGGGACTTAACGAACAAACTTTATTTAAGTTTTTTCTTACAGATTTCGACAGCTCTGGTCAACTCCGTTATAAAAGTATCATCCACCTTTTATATACAAGATGGCGGCCGTGGGAAAAAATCAAAAGAGAAGCATATGCATGCGATACATCAATTCTAAGGTTTTTGGATCCGCTGAATTATTTCAAGAAGTGGAGGGGAGGGGGTTTATGAGAAAAACAGTAAAACTGTTTATGTGGAGACTTAACGGAAAAAACTCTATTCAAAGTTTTGTAACGTTTTTATTTTCCCTTGATTTATTTATATAGATTTGTTGGTTGCGCGCACAACATTCCCTTAAATCTATTACTACGAGTACTCACCCCTTTTTAGTTTGTGTATATTTAATAAAATCTTGGTGTGACGACACTAATAATCCCATTAATTAGTCCTATACAAGGACCATCAACTAAAATAGACCCATCAAGTCATTCATAAATCGCTTTGAAACGCGATCAGTCGTTAGATTTAGGGAAAACCATTTTATGTTCCATTGTCAACGCTGCACCAGGCATGCTTCCCCTCACATATGCTTCATCCATTCAACTTTTAGCAGCGGACAGGAGCGACTCTTTATTTATAAATGTAAAAAAGGTGGTCTTTATTTTTAGACTTGTTAAATATTTATGTAAATACATTTTAAATTTTTTTATACTTAAAAGTTGATACCGAGTTATGGAAAAGTTCTCAATTATGTTTCCTAATTGCGTGCGTAAACTTTTTCCCGCACGCGCTTTTTTAATCTATTAAATGTCAAGTCATACACAAAATATGGAGTGCCTGTAGAACTTTATTAAAAAATTAGCCTACGTAATACTTATTTATTTACCTAACTACTGTAAAAAGTGGTACTTTTGCGCAGTTGACCGAACGACGCGTAGCGTGTATTAGGTACAATGTTCTTCCTACGAGTCACCAATCGTCGCTGATTTATTAGAAATTATTTTTAAAAAATTAAAATTTTATTTTGTTGAATAAAACATTAATTGAATTAACAACAATTTTTTCCGATATAAAAATGAGTGCGAAAAAGTAACTTTGCCGTACCATTTCGGAAAAGTAAAGTACTTTGTGCTTTTTTCCGCAAGTTCGTAACAAAAAGTATTTTTCGAGCACACCGTGAATTTTAGGTCCAAGTGTTTTATGCAAGTAGGAAACTAAACAGTTGCGTAGTTGCTTTTTCGCCCTTGACCTCCGTCACGTGCAGAAAAGTGTCGCCTTCCGCACTTGTTAGGTAAATAACTATTGTGAAAAATAAACACAGCGTTTTGTAAAAACAGCTAAATCAATGTGGAAAATTTAAAAATAAAAAAAATATTATGAAAAAGGAAAGTATATTATAATGTTAATCATGTTTTCCATTGTTAAAAAATAAATAATATATGCTATAATTTCTATATATATATATGATACAAAGAATGTATGTTTGTTAAAACTTTTTATTTATAATATTTACATATAATAACATCCAAACACTTAAAACAAAGTAGGGTTATGGTGAAAAAATCGTAAAAAATGGCTTCGTGATCATGCGCGAAATGCGATTTCACCACATAACATAACATAAAAAGATAAAAGTTGCTTTTTATGTCTCATGTTATGTTATTCTTCTGTATAAACACCAACAGAGTTTGTCATAAGCTCAACTCTTATTTCATTTTATGTTATGTCTTAGTTTATGTCTTATCTTATTTTTCTGTATAAACCCAGCATTACCTACCTATTTTCTCCATCATATTTTATACCCAGAATGCTTAGTTAATTGCACAATTTATTAAAAAAATCTTGGCAAAAAAATACCATACGCATTTTTTTTTCTATTTATGTAGGATATTCAAAAATGTCGCAGCTCGGGTTGTTTGATTATACCAATTATAGTGTAATTAATTAAGGTGGCTTACTACATTGTTTTTAGTAGAAAGTCGAGAAAACATCCTAAAAAAAACTTATTTATTTTCTATATTTATTAATTATATTTTGTATGTATTGCAACACAAGTTGCACGCCTATGGCGACCTATGAAAAGATGGCGTCGGAAAACATATGATAACTAACCTGTGAAATGTTTAGTTTTCACCTGCAATCTCCAGTTTTCGGCACACCACGCACTTTGCCATATCACTATTGTCACAAACACTGAAAAATCTATCGAAAAAATATCAAAAACTGTCCAATAATCTGTAAAATATACCAAAAACCCAATTCCACTGAAACGACAACTGCGTCTACAAATAATGAATGGAGCAGAGAAAACACGATTATATAGCTGATCCGTCACAAATGCGAGGTTGCCAGGTTGTTGTAGGTTTAATTCCCGATATATATATTAGAAAATAAAAATAATTATTTTTTCTGCCAAAATATCGAGTATTTTATCTGATATTTCGACCGAAGAAATAAGGTTTCAAGTACCATAACACGTACCTACACATTATAAATTCTTTATTGATTTAAAATTGTGAAGATTCAAAGAAATTTAAATGCAATAATATATATATTATATATATACCTCCATATCTTTATGTATGTGAATAAAAATAAGGTGTTTCTCCATGTTTTAAAAAACATACCAGAGAATTTGCATAATTGCAGGTAAATGATAAAAAAGTAATCAAAATAATGTATATGTAAAAACATTACGTGCGTAGATACAACTTTCAGCAAAATCTGGCATCGTCGCCAAATTGTTTACCTTATGATCGCAACTGTGGTAAACATAATGTCTCTATTTAAGTTATACCTTTATGGTCCTATATCACTGGCAAAGGTATACAGTCTTTTGTTTAGTGATGTTTATAAATTAAAATTGGTTTATTTATATTTCGCGAATATGAAAAATCAATGAAACGTTTGTTTACAAAAACAGCTGATGAGCTGAGTATCAACATATTTTGGTTGAATATAGCTCGCTGATCTGAATATAGCCGAATGCTATTCTTCTATTTTTTGGTCGGACAAAATAAGGTCTGTTTGTACTAATACTTTATTAACCTTGGATTGAAATGTGATTTCGCCAATTGGTTTATTTTATTATGCATTTATCATGTTCCACTTTGATTTATTTTGAGATAGTTGCAGAAGACAGACTAGTCCAATCTTTAGAGCATAAGACTCGGTAATCTCAGGGTCGTGTATTCGAGCTTTGTTTTTCTTGGATGCGGAGGATGACCTTTAAAATCTCCGGCCTTGGTTTACTCGATGCGTACCTTTACTGGCGGATTGGAATTTTTCACACACACACATGTGAAACCTGTCAAAATTTTCCATGGACGGCTTCCTCTTTCTTCAAGCAACATGAGGTGAGGAGCATGTAAATTTCTTTTTGGTTAATTTTTTTAAGGCATAAGGGTTGTCATATGGCGGCCTAATTTTATTATATAAACTTACTCTTTTTAAAGAGCATTCGTTAAAATTAACTCTGTGTTTCGGACTTCCATTGTCTATATTTTATTTATACACGACGTTTCGATCAGTACAATCTCTGATCGAAACGTCGTGTATAAATAAAATATAGACAATGGAAGTCCGAAACACAGAGTTAATTTCAAACACATCATTGTCTCAAACTTTCAAACAAGCATTCGTTAAGTCATGTTTTTAAGTTTTTTTATTAATACAATTCTATTATAATAAGTAATAAATTAAAAATATAAAAATATAGACTAAATTTATAAAAATTCAAAAAAATTAAATAAAAATAAACATATATAAAAGCTATAAATAAAACACTTCTTCTAAATCTGATTCGGCTGGTAAAGTCCCTAGCACTGAAGCAGCATTTCCCCTTTGGATGCCCACACTAATCCCTTGGGTGATGAAGCATTTGGCGTCTTTGGTGTTTATTATTTTTGATATTCCTGTAATTAAAGATTTTGCTTCATCACCCCACGGACCCAGTGTCTCCACCGCAAAAGGACAAAACAAAAATCCCCGATCTTCTAGCTCTTTGTACTTCTGTACTGTACTATTTCACCGCAAGTGCAAGAGTGAGGCTCGCAAACCGGCCGACCCAGACGTAGAGCGACAGAAATACGAAAGGACGGGTCATCCAGTAAATTTCCCAAAAAAGGAGAGGGTAAGGCGTTGAGCCATGCATTGCTCTTTGTTTTTAACTTGATTTTTCTTCGGTACCGTTAAGCGGTCAACCGTTTTTAGATTTTATCCATGAGGTAAGATGAAGTCACCTTAATTTTGTACATTCTGTAATTAATTGCTGTTTTTATGGTTTGTTATAGATGATCTACTTCATCCTACAAATGGGCCCTTAATTGTGTCTGTCTGGCTTGAGGTCTCCCTTCGTGTGGAAGGTAAGCCTTTATCAGTTTTTTTGAAACATAAACTCAAAATTTTGTATAAGTTTTTTTGTCAGTTTCTTAGACGTTTTTGTTTTAATAATTTTAGGTATCAATTTAGGTATGGTTTTTTTATTTGGTTTTGAAGCAGTGCTCAGGTCCTGATGTGCTAGCAGTTTTTTCATCTTTAGTTTTTTTGTCCCAATCGACAGAACAGGTTATGGTAAATCCCGTTTGCTGAACAGCCTGCAAGGATTCTTTTGTCATGTTGCATAACCTAACATAAGGTTAGACCAACCTGGTTTTTTAAATATTATGGTTAAAGGTTGTCAGTTTATTTGATTTTTTTTTATTATAGTTTTTACTTTTTAATAAAATTAATTAGTGTAAATGTACACCAAAGAATTCGAATTCGATGGGTAAAATAGATTACAACCAAGGTTATCGGGTTATCTAAGTATCGTCTCATCTATGAGCTCGCTATAGCCAAAGAGCGCTTTAGTTTTTATACTTTTTTTCATTTTGGGTATTTATACAAAACATTTTCTACAACATTTTGAATGTTATTAAAATGTTTTGCCTTGAGATTGTTTCTTGTTGGCATATGATTGTAGAGTAGATACTCAGTTTAAGTTATAGGAGTCCTGCCTTCGATCATTGTCCTAGGAACCTGTTTCGTGACAGAGCATTTTATGAATTCTGTTGTGATGTAGTTTGATAATTTTTCACTTAGTTTTTCTACAACATTTTGAATGTTATTAAGATGTTTTGCCTTGGACTTGTTTCTTGTTGGCATATGATTGTAGAGTATTTTATGTATTTTTTCATGAGGTAGTTTGATAATTTTTCCCTTAGTTTTTCTACAACATTTTGAATGTTATTAAGATATTTTGCCTTGGGCTTATTTCTTGTTGGCATATGATTGTAGAGTAGGTACTCAAGAGACTGGTTTGTGACAAAGCATTTTATGTATTTTTTCATGAAGTAGTTTGATAGTTTTTCACTTAGTTTTTCTACAGCATTTTAAATGTTATTGGAGTGTTTCGCCTTCGACTTGTTTCTTTCTAGCATATAATTGTAGAGTAGGTGCTCAGTTTTTCAAGATTTTTTTTTTGTTAAAGATAAACCATTTGTGTGACAAATAAATTTGTTTAAATTATTGTTCCTCCTCATTGCTTAGTTTATCAATCTTTATTTTTACATTGACATTATTAAAGAACTAGTTTCTAATTCTTACTATTTTCCAATTAAATAATAATAAATAAAACAATTAAACAAAATGGGTGGCGTCCAATTAGAGAAAAGTTGAAATAGGTAAAGTCGCTTATCCACCCTAGTGCCACAAGAGAAAAAGCTACCGTGCTATTGTTTTTAACACCACAATGATAGTTTTTTTGCAGATTTTGACAGCTCTGCTCAACCCCGTTTTAAAACTAATTAATGACAATTGGGCATCATACACCATTTTGAAATATGCATGATGGCGGCCGCGGACAGAAATCAAAAGAGAAGCATATGCTTGCGATAAATTATGGGGTTCTTAGGTCTGCTGAATCCCAATCTGTGGTTAAAAAAATTTGGGGGAGGGTAATTTGCAGAGGGTGGTAATTTATGGGCTCAACTCTAAATGGAAAGTTCGCAAATAAACTTTATTATATTTTTTTACACATTCTGGGTTTGTGGTTAAAAAAAAATTGAGAGGTAATTAGTGGGTAAAAACTAAATTGAGTTTTAACGAACAAAACTTATTCAAGTCTTCACAGATTTCAACAGCTCTGCTCAACCCCGTTATACAACTAACTAATGACTTTTGGGCATTATCCACCATTTAGAATTATTCAAGATGGCAGTCGAAGGCAAAATGTTTTTTTGGATCTGCTAAATTCATATCTCTAGTAAAAAAGGAGAGTGAGGGGGTTAGTTATAGAATAAACACTATATTAATGTAATGACGTCATTGTTCTGACAAAAAACGTCTGTCTTACAGAAAGAAAAACATAAAATAGATACTTATTTTTTTTTATTGAAATGGATTTAAAGTATATGAATTATGGGGTTTTAGGGCTACCTTATTTTAATATGGGCGTTTTTTTTAAAAAAACTTGTGGGAGTAGGGAGTGATTAAGGGATTAAAAATATTTCTTTACCTGCTGTTTTTATAGCTTTATCCACTACCACAAGCAAATCCACTGTAACGGCTGGTGTATACCCCAATATTACAGGTTTTGAATATAACGGTCTCGCTCTCTCAAATAATAAATAAACAAAAGAGACTGAATTAAATAATTAAATTTTAACAAAGGTTTACAATATTTAACAAATACATTTTTGCTTAAACAAATAAACTATTTATTCAATATCTAAATCACTTTCTAATTCTGTTTCTATTCGTTCCCGTATTACTTTCCTCGCTAAGGGAAGTAATGCAATCACCTAAAAATCGCAATTCGAGATTTTCATGATCCTCCAGGAATTTTGAGGTTCCGAATAGTGATAAGCACGAATCCAGACGCCGTCGTTCTGTCTGTGTGTCTGTTGCCTACTTTAAAAACCTCTGTACCAATCATAACAAAATTTTAAATAGTGATTACTTATATTGACGCGCACACCCCTATTGTTTTTAAGCATTCCCCTATTACACCCTTCGAAGCTAACCCCAAAAAACTTCATCCCTAAAAAGAAAAATATATTTTTTCTCACCATGTGATACCTCTTTGGAAAGCTTATAAAAATCCTAGTGAAATGGCGCCCAAAGTTTTGATTAGAGACATACAGGGTGATTAACGATGAAATGCAAATATTATAATGGTAAGTATTACAGGCCAGGGGCTACTTATATCCAATACTAAAAATTTTTTTTTAGTATTTTGTCAAATATACAGTGTGATTTATGAAAATAATGCAATAATAAAAACGAACGTATCTCGGAAAACAATATACGCATTTACTTTAAATTAAGCACACATAAGGAGTCCCAAAAGCCACTTCTACCAGCGTATAAGAAAAAATTAAATTCCAGGTCTGGACTAAAAAAATTAGTATTATTTATTTTTGTTAAAAAGAACACCCTGTATACTACAACTTGCAAATTTAGTTATTACCACATAAAACCTAAAGGATGGTCCTATAATAACCTTAGATTGTATTTAACGCGCTAAGTCTAAGTTTTTTATAAAAAAAATAAAAATCCAAATTCCAATCCTAAGATATTAGAGTTACAAACAATATCATGTTCACACCCACCCTACCCAAGCAAAAAACAGGCCGGATTAATATTTTTTAATTTATTTTAGAAAATATACAAACACATACTTTTACTTTATTAATAAACCCTATTTTAATTTTAAATCCGTTTTCGGCATTGGTTTGAAGTTGCAGTCAAATCACTAAAATTTCAGGCCCGGACTAATATTTATTTGGTTTAATTTGTCCTTATTGGAAAACTACATTTTTTTGTACTTTATTAAGGATGTTGCTATAAGTATTTTTTAAATTGATCATCATCTACAAAACCGGGGGATAATGTACAGGGTGATCTACCACTCCGTTATTATGCATGCTATAAGTTTTAGAAAATCAGAAGAAATATAGGATGTATTATTTAAAGTAAGAAACCTTATGTCAAAATTTGACATTTGCAATGACACTTGTCAACTTTGGCACACACATTCTTAAACGCTGAAAAAAGTTATACAGCTTTTGTACCAAAAACTTTTTTAAAGCATGCTTAATAAGAAAGAAAAGTGGCGGTGGCATTTATGGTAGATCACCCTGTACATTATCCCCTGGTTGTAATCTTTGGACGGTTTTGTAGATGATGCTCAATTAAAAAAAATACTTATAGCAACATTCTTTGCCTTGTTCGTTGTGATCAAAATATCCAAATAAAGTACAAAAAAATGTGGTTTTTCAATAAGGACAAACAAAACCAAATAATTATTAGTCCGGGCCTGAAATTTTAATGATTTGTTTACGACTTTAAACCAATTCCGAAAACGGTTTACAAATTACATTTATAAAAATAAATTAAAAAATATTAATCCGACCCTGTACCTGAATGTTTTTTGCTTCGGTACGGTGGGTGTTAATGTATTAATGCTTAAATTAGTTTTAACCTAAAAATAGGTTTTATTAATGCTTAAATTTAGGACGTGATATTGTTTGCAAACCTAATATTTTAAGATAGGAATTTAATTTTTTTTTTATAAAAAACTGAGACTTATCACGTTAAATACAATCTAAAGGTATTATTATTTTATGTGGTAATACCAAGATTAGCAAATTGCAGTACACAGGGTATTGTTTTTAACAAAAACAAATAATTCAAATTTTTTTTAGTCCGCACCTGGAATTTTTTGTACATTGGTTGAAGTGGCTTTTGGGGCTCCAAATTTAAAGTGAATACGTATATTGATTTCCGAGATATGTTCGTTTTTAATTTTGCAATATTTTCATAAATCACTCTGTATATCTGACAAAAACACAAAAACATTTTTAGCATTGGATATGAGTTGCCCCTGACCTGTAATACTTACCATTAAAATATTTGCATTTCGTCTTGAATCACTTTGTATATATACAGGGTAGAGACTTTACATGGAATATTGGAGGTAGCTGGTTAAAAAATTATGTTTCAGAAAAATTCAAAAACACGTCAACTAAGATTTTTAGCAGCTAAAATTTTCGGATTTTTTTTTGTGAATGGACCCTCAGAAAGAGGTCTATTCACATACAACTTTTTTGTCAAAGGAAAAAACACATTTCCAACCCGCTAAGGACAATGTTCCATTCGAAGTCCGACACAATCATTTTTTGAGAATTTTTGACACATAGATTGACAAATGTCAAAAAAAATTACACGAACGTTTTTTTTTTTCGATAAAGCATCTTACAAGGTGCCACAAGCGGGGTTTTCTTATTAAAAAAAAAAGTTGTATGTAAATAGACCTCTTTCTGAAGGTCCGTTCATAAAAATTGTATGACGAAAATTTTTATTGCTTAAAGTATTAGTTGACGTGTTTTTGGATTTTTCTAAAAAACAAATTTCCAACCTGCTAGAGGCAATGTTCCATTTGAAGTCCAACACAATCATTTTTTGAGGATTTTAACACAACGATTGACAAATGTAAAAAAAAATGACACAGGCGTTTTTCTTTTTCGATAAGCTTTCCAACAAGGTGCTACAAGCGGAGTCTTCTCATTTGAAAAAAAAGGTTGTATGTGAATAGAACCCTTTCTGAGGGTCCGTTCACAAAAATGTTTGCCTAAAATTTTAACTGCTAAAAATCTTAGTTGACGTGTTTTTGAATTTTTCTAAAAAACAATTTTTTAACCCGCTACGGCCAATATTTCATTTAAAGTCTCCACCCTGCATTTTTTTTACTAAATTCTTTATTTAGCAAAGGTTCAAAGAAATTACAGCTAATTAGAAAAATCAAATTACAGTAAGAACCTCAATTGAACAATCAATCTGTATCAAATTCTCTTATGTTCTATTTAAATATTATTAGTTTCATGATAAATAAAGCATTATTATTATTATTATTATTATATATATAACAATCTAGTTTAAAAATCGAATCTAACGATAAGAGTACGGGATTTTTCTGATAACTATTAATTAAATGTAAATTAAATATGTCAAATGTTTATGAACTAATTAACACTTAAATAGAGACAGTTACAAGTTAAAATTTCTAAAAAACAACAAAATGAATATCGTGTCCGCAAATAAAAATTAAAGTAACACTCGTGGCATATCAGACAAAGCGTTTTTGTTTCTAACTTCATTACGACCAGGCCTTCAATGTCTAATGGAGAATCCAGACACCTACAAACCTGTTTCATCCTTATTAGGAATCATCAGGAAGTCATAGGATTGTACCTGGCAGTTGAAGCTACACAGTGACCATGCACACCTCTCGAATTTAAAACAAAAAGTTTGTAATCCGTGGGGACGAAGTAATTGTGTGCGCCACCTGTCGAATAATCCGAGAAACCAAAACATCAAAATTGAAAAGTGCAGAACACCGTAAATACAGAATCCTGTACCTTTCAGCAGGTTATAAAGTAGAAACCTGTAAAAGTATAAGGTCACTGTAACATGACTCTTAAAAAGAGAGGTAACGTTCGCAGCAGCACCGCCCCCAATTGGAGCTTCATACTACGTAGCCCTAATTTTAAGGTATTAGCAAGCAATCGCTCCGAAGGAGGCTTGTTTCGCAGAACTAAAAAGCCAAAATATTTAAAAAACAACAAAATGAATATCTTGTCCGCAAATAAATAAAAATAAAATGATGTATAAAACATAGAACAACAAAATCTATACAGAATATTAAGACAAACGAATACATATAAAAGTCTTTAAGTACTAACAAAATATACAGGGACACTAACAGGTTAAAATAAATAGGTTTAAATATTAAGTTTAAGTATTAAATAGACAGTATTAAAATCTTACATTACATATAGCAGTAGGAACTTAACTAGTCTTTGTAAATATCACATTTTTTTAATAAGTATACCCTAAGCCAAGATTTAAAGGAATTAATTGTGCTTGCATTCTTTAATTCATCCGGTAATTTATTAAAATAGTCTAAGCCATTGTAAAATAAAGAGTTTTGACCAATTTTTGTTTTCCTTTGTGGTAAGTAAAAGTTATTTTGTTGCCTGCTATTACCTTGGTGTATTTGGTTGCTATATACAATTTTATTTTTTAAGTAAGATGGACAAGAACCTATTTTAATTTTAAAGATGAGTACCAGTACTATAAACTGAAAGTACTCATAAACTGGTAAACATTGTAATACTTTTTGCATTAATTTAATAGATGTGTACTTTGTGCAACCTAAAATAATTCTAATTGCGCGATTTTGTAATTTTTGCAAACGGTTCATTTAATTTTTGCCTAGAGTATGAAGTATTGTAGCGCAATAGTTGAAATGTGGAAGAATTAAGGTGTTGTATATTACCTTTCTACTCCAAAAAGTAAAATACTTGTAGCATCTAAACAAATAGCATATCTGGAAGCTAATTTTAGAACAAAATCAATGAATAGCGAGCTTTCCGTAACAAAAGGTAATGGTAACCGTAGATCCGGATTTCGCACTTGTGGTGCTCATCAGTACGGTGCTAGGAATTAGGAGATGAAAAATGATGATGAAAAAATATGACACAGGATTCATGTAAAAGACAACCATCTGTCAATTTGAAGGAAAATTAAGCGTCTCTACGGAGACAGATATAATTATCTTTACAGATATCCTAAACTCTGGAATTGATAATTTTAAAAAGGAATTTAGTGAGGCTGAATAAATAACAAAATCAATGAATAGCGAGCTTTCCCTCAAAAAGGTAATGGTAACCGTAGATCCGGATTTCGCACTTGTGGTGCTCTTTACAGATATCCTAAGCTCTGGAGTTGATAAATTTAAAAAGGGATCAACTTCAGAGCTAAGGATATCTGTAAAGATAATTATATCTGTCTCCGTAGAGACGCTTAATTTTCCTTCAAATTGAAGGTCCATCTGCCGATTCTGCAATTTGACAGATGGTTGTCTTTTACATGAATCCTGTGTCATATTTTTTCATCTCCTAATTCCTAGCACCGTACTGATGAGCACCACAAGTGCGAAATCCGGATCTACGGTTACCATTACCTTTTTGAGGGAAAGCTCGCTATTCATTGATTTTGTTATTTATTCACCCTCACTAAATTCCTTTTTAAAATTATCAACTCCAGAGCTAATTTTAGAGATTACCATACTAACGTGTTCTTTAAAATATTTAGACTTGCTAAGCCACTCTATTTTCTAGAGATAGTAGTTTCTTATATATTTTCTTTTTGTTTTGCACTCCCAAATACCATGAATTTGCTTTTGGAAGCATTAATTTTAAGAATGTTTCTTTGAGTATAGACATAAATTCTTTACATAAAGTCTATATTTAAGAGCTGTTACTAACTCAGAAAAGTTGGTCCAGTTACATAGTACAACTTGTCAACCGCAAATAAATTAATTTTGGTTTCTTCAACTACATCAACAACATCATTAATATATAAAATAAATATTAGTGGCCCTAAAATGCTTCCATGATTCCATGCTCATTTTCTCGCCCATCAGATACTATACCATTCACTCTCACACACTGCTTTCTAGATTGTAAATAGCATTCAAACCGTTTCAAAACCGTACCACTAATGCCAATTTTTTTAAACTTTTCTAATAAAATTTTCCTATCAATTGTTTCGAATGCGCGTTGCAGATCAAGAAATACTAGTATAGTTATTTTATTAGAATCTCTTCCACTTCTCCAATCCTCCAATACTAACTGCAAATCTGTTGCACAACTGTGCTCCTTCCAAAAACCAGACTGTTTGTCAGAGAGAATTTTTTTGTTATTTATGTATTCCATTAACTGAGTGTATACACATTTTTCTAAAATCTTTTCAATGGATCTTAACATATTCACTGGGCGGTAATTATTAACCTCTATACTGTTACCTTTCTTTTGGATGGGAATTATCGTGGACAGTTTTAGGTCAGTTAATTAAGTTGATAAGTGGGTTTTCAATACTATCATAAATATTTTTTTGAAGTTCAAAATTAAGGTTATCTGGACTATTTTTATTTCCTAAAGAAAACACAATGCGCCGCAGCGACTCTTTACTTATAAGTTGGAAATTTGAGAATACATCCACATAACTATTATCATCAACTTTCTGGAAAGTGTCGTAGTACTAACGCCATACCATTGTCTAAGATTTTTAAGCCATGATATACGTCTGCGACCCGGACCTCTTCTGCCCTCAATTTTTCCTTCTATTATTAATTTTAAGAGTTCATGTTTGTCATTTCTCAAAATATGGCCAAAATATTCAAGTTTACGTCTTTTGATGGTAAATAAAACTTCAAGATTCTTATTCAATCTAAGAAGAACATCCCCGTTACGTACTTTGTCCACCCAAGATATCCTGAGCATTCTACGATAGCAATACATCTCAAATGCCTCCAATTTTTTGCACATGGCATCAGTTGCTATGCTAAACACATAACAACGAAGCACGCGAATTCGGAGAGCAGTATTAAGATCGCGACTTCACAACACTGATTTCATTTTGACAAAAGATGATTTAGCCTGTTCAATTCTTGCACGGACTTCTTGAATATTGTCAGAGTTTTCATTGAACTGACAGCCCAGGTATTTATACGATTCTACGCGTTCGACTTGTTGGCCATTTACTTCCAATATGCCTCTTATGTTTTTTTGCTTGGCTATAACCATTCATTTTTTTTTCCAACATTCAAGTTAAGCCCAAATTGCGAACTTTCGGCTGCGACTCGATTTATCACCTCTTGCAGGCCTTCCAACGTATCCGCAATTATGACGGTGTCGTCAGCATATCTCAAATTGTTAACTTTTATGCCGTTTATAGTTAGACCCTCCTTGCAGTTGTGAAGTGCACTCTCGACGATTTTATTACTATATATATTAAATAGCAGCGGAGACAATATGCGAACACCCCTTTTTATTCGGACTTCTCCGGACAGTTGACCATCAACTTTTATTTGAGCTGTCTGGCTCCAGTATAGGTTGGCAATTATTTTTAGATCTCGATCATCTAAACCAACATCTCTAGACCGTTGAACCAAGACTTGAATTCCAAATAATGCCTCTCTTGTCCCAAAGCCTCCACTAAATCCGAACTGGATATCGCCCATAGAGAATTCGCATTTTTTATAAATTATCTTATGAATAATCTTTAAAAATATTTTTAGCACATGGCTCACTAGACTAATTAGACGGTAATCACTACACTTCTTTGCTAATGTTTTTTAGGCAAAGTAACAAATGTTGATTTTAGCCAATCAGCTGGGATTTTACCGCTGCGATAAATCAGAATAAAAAGTTTGACAAGAACATTCAGCGACTCTTCGTTTTTGATAAGTTTTAAAACTTCCGTGTATACTTCATCTTGCCCTCCTGCTTTTCTGTTTTTAGCTAAAGATATTGCATGCTGTACTTCTTCCGGTGTTATATCTAAGCCTTGACTTGAGAATTCTTCTGGATGTTCGGACCGATCATCGCTAAAGAGATTTTCTATGTATTTACGCCATTCTTTTAGTTTTTCTTTGGTATCAGGTAAGATTTTTCCTTCACTGTCAACAAGGATTCCTGTCTGTCTCTTATTAACTAAACCGTCCGCTTCCTTTATACGTTTGTGTAAATTAAAAGTGTCATGTTTAGCATCCAGATCTTCTATTTCTTGATATTGTTGTGTTAACCATTCTTGTTTTGCTGAATTGATTTTGTTTTTATTTCTCTATGAATGTCTTTGTACTGAGCAGTGCCTTTTTTATTGCGCCTTTTAACCATTAGGTCCAGGATTTCATCGGTCATCCAAACTTTCTTTTTTTTCCTTGGTTCACCCCTGCATGGGCGTGCCGTGCTTTCAACTATGGCGTTTTTGACATCTGTCCAGGCCATTTCTGCATCTTGTTTGGTAGATGTATCAATATCTCTAAGTTTTTTATTCAGTTCGTTTCTTAGTTCAGCTGCTTCCATGGAATCTTGAAGTGGTCAATCCTGAGTCTGGGTTTGTTATTTGTTGGGCGATTTTTCTTTAGGGTAAATCTAATTTTAGCTTCAACTCGATTATGATCTGAATTTACGTCTGCGCCAGGGTAGGTTTTTGCTGATTTAATGCAGTTTTTGTATCGTTTATTAATTAATATGTAGTCTATTTGATTCCTAATGATCCTCTCTGGAGTGTCAGCAGAAGAGGTCCAGGTGTATAGGCGCCTGTTGGGAAGTTTAAAGAAAGTATTTGACATGACAAAATCCCTTTCCTGGCAGAATTGGAAAAGGCGATCCCCACCAGGCCGTGCTTTTCAACAATATCTTCTCTTGGAGCGTTTCCAATTTTTGCGTTGAAGTCCCCCATAACAATGGTAATTTCTGATTTTTTAGCAAAATCAAGGGCAGTCAGAACTTCATTGTAGGTTGCCGCTACAGCATCATCTGGAAATTCTCCGGTTGGAGCGTACACCTGAATAATATTGACGTTAAAAGGCTTTGAGTTTAGTTGAAGGAAAATGACTCAGTCTGACACAGGGACAAAGGAGATTATGGATTTTTGAGTTTCTTTATTTAAAATGACTGTTACGCCGTTATAGTGATTTGGTTTGTTATTGCCTGCATAATAGATATAGTGTTCGTCTATCTGGCATTCCCCTGAGTTAGGCCATCTTACTTCGCTAACTCCCAAGATCCCTATGTCTAATCTTTTCATTTCTTTGAGAACATTGTCCACTTTTCCTGGCAGAAACATACTTTGTGCGTTCCAGGTTGCAATCTTCATCATGACTGGAGATTGGAGATTCTTAGCACCCTCTGATCACTTAAGACCTGCCGGGGACTGAGGGCCTGGACTTTTGGTTTTCCAGTCATGATGATAATTTTCCTGGGGAGAAATAATGAGGTGGTTTCCTGTTGCCTTCCTCATCGCAGTAATAAAACCGCTCAAACAATCCTTGTCACGCCTTTAACTATGTAATTTGTGTTTTCTATATCTAGAAATACGCCGAACAGTTACTTTTAGTGTTGCTGCTTTCCAACACTAATTTTCTCGCCATATCTGGCTACCCTTACATAGTTTGGCCTGCAGGTCGATGCAGTTACCGTGGTGTGGCAGGTGGAGCCATATGTAAGAGCTGACCGCCCTGTGAGGACCAATTGTTTAAAACCATCTCCAGTCTATAACTCTCGATGCGAAATTTTTCCGCATCTGCTTAGAATCATTCTTAAGGCTATCAATTTTACCCTTCTCTTAATAATCTTAACGTATGATTTCTACTTCTTTTATATATATCTCTATTTTCCTGCGTTCTATTTTGTTTATATTCTAGATAACTGTTAGCTCTAGTTTGAGTTGCCAATTTTGTCAAAATGGGTTTTAATTTTAATTTCTTTGTAGGGAGCAGTATTATTTAATACTAACTTTGACCAGAATAAATCCAATTTATATCAGTTAGTTTTAATTTCCTCATAATTGATCTTCCCTCGAGTTATTTTGTAATTTTTGAATTGCTTTATATCTACAGATATTATGTAGTAATCTGATATTTTTAGTTTTTGTAAAACTTTTGCATTACAAAATTTAAAATTTGTAAATACCAAATGCAAGGTCTGGTAATCTCCAAAATATTTTACTTCAGACCAGTTCCAGCAGCTATTTTCTTTAATTGTTTTGAATAGAATTCATCCACAAACCAATTAAATAAAAAAAAGTTTAAAAAAGCACTATGACTCCCATTTGGAGAAGGATATACGAATACTATTGTCAAATGTTTACCACACACCTGTACTCTAACAGTCAATAATTTTTGGGAACTGCGACCTCATCTACCACGTCTACCTTTATATTATTTCGTCTATAAATTTGCACTCCTCCCGTATTTCTGGAATCACTATCAACCTGAAAATTTTCATAATTATTGATATCTACTTCAGATGAATCAATTCCTTCCGTCAAATATGTTCCTGAAATACATATTATTTTTGGACTTTTTTTTCATCAAAATGGTCTGTAGTACTTCCTGAGTTTAGGTATATCCTGGTGTAAAAGTGCACTATTTTTACTCCTTACTTCTAAATTCCTAAATCTATTATTTGAAGCATTTCTAAAAAATTTCACTTGTTTTCGAAAACGGTACAACTACTAGCTTCGATGATTTGTATTAGATTTGAGTTTTTTTTCCCCCTATTAAAAAAGTTTTGCAAAAATGCGCCTAATAAATCTGCCATATTTCTTAGTCCTATATGATTTAAGTACTTGCATGATGTCTCAAAGTAACTTTCACTAAAGCCAAGCTTTTCGTTAACATCAAACAAACCCACATTACATGAAAACCATTTTAGTTGATTAGCGCATTCCGCTGTTCTCTTATTAACCAATGATATTATTTGCCTATATTGTGTGTAATTTATTTTTTGTTTAAAGGTATTATGCAAAAGATAACATTTGTAAAAAACATCTGTTAGTAAACTCTGCAATAACAAAAAAAAAACCTATCATTTACTCCAGCCAAAATAACCAGAAAATCCTTATCTGTAATCTTCTTTATACTGTGTTCACTGCCAGACATTACATCTCTAAATTTCGCGTAAGGCTTACTAATTAATTGCACTTTATATTGTTCAAATAAACTTCTTCTCATCATAGGATAAATAAACTTACCATAATCGACCGTTAAAATAAGGATTCTACTTTCTCTTTTACCCAACATCTTCTTTGTCGTTTCATTCTCCTTATTCTTTACTGTTGTGGTATCATTTTCTGTTAAACCTTGCATAGTTCTCTCATCTTTTTTATTAATGTTTTTATTCCTAGCTTTGTTGTATTTTTATTGTCTCCCTTTTTATTTTTTTCTACGTGGTGAAAACTGTACTCACTTGATATACCCATGTTTAACTCCCTTTCATGCATTTCTCTTAGTTCCTTTCACTCCTACTCATATCTCTTGATTTCAGCCTCGAATAATCGAATTGCCACCAGCATTCTATTATATACTTCCTTTATATTTTCTATTTTATTATTAGGATTTTCTATGGTTGTGCTTTTTATTTCTAGACTGTCTGAATACTCGTTTCTACAATTGATTTCAATTCATTCAGTTTTACTTGTTTTTTAGTTACGACCTCTTTTTTACTTTTTAGTTCTTCTTTGTAACTTCTTATTTCATTACTGCTTTGATCTTCTAAGGCACTCAACGACACTTTTTCTGAGACTAGCCTCACATTTTCTTCTTTTAAATGTTCAATTTGTAATTTTATTTCATTAAAAATCTGTTTGTAATTTGTTATTTCAATTTTAAGTGATCTTTCAACCTCCACTGCCTCTTCTTCAAAGTCACAAGTAGTCCGCCTCAGTCTCGTAATGTGGTTGAACATTGTTGTACGTAATTTAGGGCTTTTTTTCACAGGTGAAAAAGAGATGTTCCGCAAAAGATATAGCGACGAATTTACACAATATTTTCTAGCGTCTTAAGTATGCAAAAAAAAACAAAATCCAATTTTGGGTAATTTTATAAACACAAATTTCAGCTTTTATGGGTACTTTAAAGGGTGAAAAAGTGGTGGTGTTCCACAAAAGTTCTGGCGACAAGATTTTACACAATATTTTCTAGCGTGTTAAGGACGCAAAAAACGAAATCAAATTTTGGGTTATTTCATAAATACAAATTTTAGCTTTTAGGGGTGCTGTAAAGGGTAAAAAAAGATTGTTCCGCTAAAGATATAGCGACGAGAGTTTACACAATATTTTCTAGCGTGTTAAGGACCCAAAAGACGAAATGAAATTCTGGGTCATTTTATAAATAAAATTTTTTTATGGGTGCTTTAAAGGGTGAAAAAAGGGTGTGTTACATTACAAAATAAAACACAATAGAAGAGATGACAACTTCCTATACTTTGGGTCCTATCGAGCCTGGCATTCTTGCCAACTTGAGTAAGCACACGGTTGTGGGGCACTTAGCAATGAAACACCAGGTTATACAGACTCAAAATATATTTTTGGAAAACAGTGTAAAACAATAAATGTAAATTTTAACAAATAAAATAGTTTTTTTTTTTTTTTTTTTTTTTTAAACTAACATTTTAGGGGTCTTTCCTCTTGTTTCTATGTTTAATTTCAATGATGGAAAGATCTTTTATCAAAGATGAAAAAGTTGAAATGGTTCTCATATTAAAAAAATGAAGTTGAAGCTTGTTTTGATAAGTTTTGATAAAATTTTATGAGTTTTTTTTTTTGAAGGTTTTTAAAGAGAAAATGTTTGGACAGGGAAATATTTCTTATCTGTTTCCACATAGCTAGCCGATGACAGGGCTAAACATCCCTGGAACAGGTACACAGGACTCATGACTGGACTAGGCATCTCAGGCCAGGGCAAAGCAGCACTTAGAACAGAAAGTCGAATGTATGGTGTTGAGAGTCGGCACTAGGACCACCCATGGCTGTGCACCGGAACCAAGCACCCTAGACAGATATAAAAACAACCTTCTAGAACAAGGGAGAACACCCTAACGTATCATTTATAACTAATTTCTAATAACGGACATGTATTTTACACAGGAAAAAAAAGAAGTAAAACAGTAACACAAAAAAACTACTGTTTACTTATTGTACGGGGCATGCCTGAGGGGCAACACTCAAAGTACATACGCCAAAAAAGCATAAAAAAAAACATAAAAGTCCACACTCTATTGTATAGTGGGTACCACGGACGATAAAACTAAAAATTACTTAAAACGACAGAAAACAGTCTAATTTCTTACAAGGGCAAAAATAATCAAGGTACACACGCAGCAAATATTTACCTCAAATCATCCTGAGGGCGACATTCCGCATGGCAGGTAACCTAATACCTCCCAGGGAGTTGACGTGAGGCCTCCTCAATCATCGATCGGCTGATAAGCCACGGTCTAGCCGGCCATGTTCCGTATCCTATACGGTCAAAAAGAAATCCTCGAAAATTACCACCTCAAACGCCAAACACAGGCAACGGGCACTTCCACGAAGACTTTCTTCTTTTTATGGGACCTCTGCGGATTCCGTCTACGACGATTTCAGGTTGCAAAGGTCGCCATGGGCACGACTTCTTTTCGGTATTCTTGGAAAAGAAAATTTAAACGTGGCACTCAAAACGGTGCCGGAAAAGAAGTGTTTCCTTCCCTCCAGGAAATCTCAGACGCTAAAAAAGAAGCTTCCTGCGGGTAAACGATTGGTCAAAAACCTCAGAGGCGCGAAAACTACAGTCGAAAATCGCTTATCCTGATTACCATATTAGGTGATGCTGCTGAAAACGCATTACAATTGGGCGATCTTTCTGATATGGGCAAAAATCGACAGGGGCTGGGGTCCAAATTCTACTTTTCGAATGCGACAGGTTCAAGTCGGAAGTCTCTATTCATCAACCTAAGACAGACAAAGACAACGAAGCGGTGTTGTCAGATTTTCTTCTGTATCAGCGGGATAGGGAGAGATCACGTGAC
Source organism: Oxystoma pomonae (assembly GCA_963921995.1). NCBI lineage: Eukaryota > Metazoa > Arthropoda > Insecta > Coleoptera > Brentidae > Oxystoma > Oxystoma pomonae. The sequence goes on from OY998169.1 coordinate 29,400,703, forward strand.
GAACAGAAGTTAACAACAAGGCATTGGTTGCAGTAGTGAGCAAGAAATGGACTTTATCTTTTTGGGAGTACCAATAAACAATAAGTGTAGACACTTGGTTTTCTCGAAAACGACTCAGCAGTAACGTAATGTGCAACTTTAAATCACAGTTATGTGACGTGAAGTTAGTCACTGTATACTCCCAGGATTTCGCCTATGACAATCTGGCAACGTCGTCCCAAACGTCACGGTCAGCTGGCGGTCGAATTTAATTTTGAAAAACCATAAAATGCCTAAAGAAAAACACGGATTTTCGCCAAGAAAAAGACCACTTTCCGGCACTCCAAGCCTTCCCAAATAATCCAGGTGAGTCACAGTTTCCTTCCGTGTAGGTAACATACGGATCCTTGACAAATATCTCTCTCCCCTTTACTGTTTGTTTACCTCTTTAGAACGACTATAAACCTCCTTTATTTCGAATTTCTTATACTTTTAGGCCAGTCTCGAGTCGTATGAGGACAGATGATCGCCTCGTTTGAATAAATAAACTGAATATCTATCAAAATTTAACCTGTTAAAGTCTGCACAGCCTATCGTATAAACCACAGGAAATATGGACCCTACCGACCAACAATGCACACAGAGACAAGCAAGACGGTCCACACTTGACATGGCTAGGCTGTACGAGGTTGGGCAATGCCCTTTAAGGAATTCACGCATACCTGAAACCAAAATAAACCCAACAGGTGAGTGTTGTGTCAACTGACGACAAAGGTAGAGTAATTTTGTAATATCAATACCATATGATTGGTGACAACCTTGGTCCTGTTATTTTTAGGACTTATTGGACCCCCTAAAGCCTGACATGTGCAAATTGGGGACCGATCAGTAACAGAAACTGCCAACCACCGACACATCACTAGTGACAAGAATCTACCACTCAACAAATGAACCGACACTAGTTTCTAGTAAGTATAAGACTGCTAAGTCTCTCTTTGTTTGACACGGTTTATAAAACTAACCTTTATTATCTACTTTATTTTCGGGTGTTAAGTAGTTGACGGAAGGAGAATTTGATATAATCAATAAAAAAAACAAAGGCTTACTAATCTAGTAAGTTGGCGGTTTAAACTATGCGCTAGAAAGACCGTTTTGGTGTTAAGTTATGTAAAATTATGTTATTTTTTCTTGTTTCAGGTTACTGCAGAGCCAGAGCAACCTTTCTTGGACTGGTTAAATCATACAAGAAAAATACGAAGTTTCATTGAACTGTAGACTGTATATCATTAGTTAATATAAAAGAAAGATGGATGTTGTAATGTTATTTTTGGAAAACACATGATTTGCCACAGTAATTAAATTTATTGGTTTATTAGAAAGGGTTCAATGGTGTTTTATTTGAAATATTGAGGTTTGCTTTGTTTTGAAAAAAAGTTAAACAGAATAAAATGCCTCCACATAAAATAATCATAATTCTAGTGTAATTCAACCTCAGTCCAACAGTAAATATTGTTTTTCCAGCGCATTCGCCATAAAATAGTAGGATATAGAATAAACAAAATGCTCAGACATATAGTAAAGATGATTGACTTAAAGATTTTTCCAGGGTATTAGAAGGGTGTTTTGAAGAATTATTTTTTTCTAAGGGATATTGTTAGGGAAATATTGAACCGTTACAGGTGTTCGGAAAGATATATACAGTGATGTGATTTTATATAACGTCTCCTCCCGTCCTGAAGTTGCTGAAAGCAAACAAATTTTGGATCTTTTTACAGGGTTCCCACCAAATTCTGATTTCCAAATTCCCTGACTTTTCCAGGTTTTCCCTGAGCATTTTTTAAAAAATTCCAGGCATTTTTTGGATTTAAATTGCTTGTCTACGTGGATACCAAGTAAATGTAGACTTTTACTATGACAATTTTTCAAGGCTCAAATTTAGCAGGTATTTATATTATCGAGATAAAAAGGTAAAAAGCAGGTAAATTAGAAGAGAAACTTTGTTTCAAACTATCAAAAATTACAGAAACCGAATTCGTTAAATCCTAAAAACAAATCAGGTATTTAAACACTATTAAAAATAAAATACTAATTTGCCTAGTTCTACCAACGCTTTTTTAGGTTCATCTAGCAAGTTATAAAACTAAATGGCACGAAGTGTTAATATATATGCATATGTGCGAAAAAGACCAGCATAAGCTGGAATACGGAAAACTTAAGACAGAACAAACACAGGAAATATACCAGAAACCAATTACTGAAAAAATAAAAGAACCGCAATGTAAACGAGCTAGTAACTAGGGTGGCTAGTCAAGTGCTCGACAAAAGGAGAAAACAAAGAAGGACGTAGTTTGAAGACGACTGTAGTAGAGCGACGGAAAGACGAAATATGACCAGGAAAAAAAGTATAAATAACAAAGATCTGAAGCACGCAGAATGATATAAAGAAAAAAGAGAGACCACCATCTATATACCGTGTGTCCCAAGGTGACCTATTAGAATATTTTGGAAACTATACAATGGAAACTTTTCAAACTTTCTATTCTAACATAACTCCATGTAAACTATCTTTATGAAATACTCTCATATCTGCAGTATTGCCATTTGCAGGAAAACTTGACAACCACTTTCTTATTTTAAATTGAAAATCCTGTATATTTTTGCATTTTTGGATTCTACAAAATATTTTAGGTACATTTTATGTATAATGTCCTATACCTATGTTCAACTGTTTTTAAAATATTGACAGGTGAAAATTGACATTTTTTAATTTTGACAGCCTGTAACATCGAAATGGTTAAGGATAGAGCAAGCAAGTTTCTACATTCCTGTCTTGGTTTTTCACAACTATCGTTTTATACTATTTTTAATAGTAGGGCTATTTTAATCCTGGCTTTGGATATAAAACGATAGCTTGTGAAAAACCAAGATAGGAATGTAAAAACCGTTTTGCTCTATCCTTAACCGTTTCGATGTTATGGGCTGCCAAAGTTAAAAAATATCAATAGGTATAGGACATTTAGCTTTTTCATTCCCATGTATACAAAACAAATAATTTTTACATATTTATATATTGAGATAAAAAGCGTTTTTTGCTGAATAAGGCAGAAACGCATTTAAATCATTACCGTCCCCAGATGAAATCTACGTCATGATTCAATTCAAACTTTTTCTTTTGCATAGGTACACTTTGAAAAGCTAATTTTGTTTTGTCAATTTGTCTTAAGCGGCCCTCACATGATCAATATTATTGTCAATATTTTATATTGACAATAGGGGTAAGGCAGAAAGGGCCCAGGGAGGCCTACTTGCCAGGCTTCGCGCCGCCCCTTCTCTACTACTTATATTGACAATATATTGTCCATATCTAAATAAAATCCTCACACGATCAATATTTGTATCAATACTTAGTTTCTGACTAAATTTTCGAAAGAAAACATCAGGTATGAAAGCAGTAAAACAAGCGTGTGTTGCTAATATTTTGGCGCACATTGCGAAAAAAATTAAGAGAAAAAAAAATTAAAAAAAGACGTTGGGTAAAAGATTGGATTTACAGAGGCAAAAATTTACACATCTTTTAGAATACATTAAGGAAGTAGAACCCAATGATTATAAAAACTATTACAGAATGGATTCCAAATCATTTCAAGAACTGCTGGATTTGTTCACTCCATATATTGAACAAAAAATACGAATATGCGAGAAGCAATATCAGTTCGTGAAAGGCTGGCCTTATGTCTAAGATTTTTGGCAACGGGAAGATCTGAAATTTTCGACATTTATTTCGCGTTTTTTCCTATCATTAATCGACTCGACTCTGCCGGTGAAACCGCAGACGGCGGCTATGGCCTTTCCATAGAAAAAAAATAGGGTTCTGTCTGGCTGGCAGACCTACAAGTAGTTTGTCTATGCCTTTCTTCACTCATGATCAGAGAGCGACTAAAGCAAATATTGTCAATATAGCCCTCGAACGATCAAACTATTGTCAATACATTTGGCTCCGCCCAAAATATTTTCGGGAGCTTGAAAATCCATCAATATATTGACAATATTAAAATGTGGTCCCCTCACACGGTCAATATATTGTCAATATCTTCTTCAATATCGCAAATATTGACAATAATATTGATCGTGTGAGGGCCGCTTTAAGTCGACCTATGTAAAAAACTATTGATTTAAAAAAGCAGTTACTCTTGTTTTTAAATCATCACCATCCCTTTTTTCTTAAATTCGTTTTCCCTCTGGACGTGTACTCTGGAACAGGGAGCGGCATAGATTTATGGTGGTTATATTCTTGACCGATGATCCGATCTTAAGGATCTCATGAAAATCATACGTTCCCGATCGCATGGTCCGAAACCGGGGAACAGCGTTGAATCTAGTGATGCTTACGCCATAAAAAGGTTTATTTTGGAATGTATTGCTTCCTAAACTGCTTTTCGATCGTGGGAGGTGATAGATCCCATGCGATAGGTCCCATCGCACGAGAGAAAGACCGGATCGTATGACTTTCAAGAATACACGTCCTGATAGATGGCACTTTGCGCGAAATATTGTGGCAAATAGATGCCTTTGGTCAAAGTGTAGTGTCAAAAGATATAAAAATTACAGGTAAGAAAAATAGGTTTTTGCAAAAAGTTGTGTAATTACCGTCCCTCCTACGTTTATCTGTATTTTGTCAAAAATATTAAGTCTTGGTTTTGTTAGCACAAGAAAAATCCCGATAATGATAGTCACCCTCATGTTTCATAAACATAATCTCACTTCAGGCAAAGTAAAAAAAAAACGTGTTAAAACGTCATTACCACCCCCATCATTACCATCCCAGGGAAGCAATATCTAAAAAGGGGACGGTAGTGGCATGATGGGGACGGTAATTACGCAATTATATTTAACACTAAAAGAACATTGTGCCATTAATTTTTTAATAACAATAAACTAAAAAGAACTGTTGCAGGGCTACTATTAGGGTTACTACTATTGATGGTCGGTCCACTAATCAAAACAAACCCATGCTTTTGACAAAGAACCACGCACAATTTAAATGGAAACTGGATCTCAGTGGAATTTTAACGCTGTTTAAGTATGTTATTGGGACAGTCCCTGAGAGCATTTTGTCTCATAGACTGTCACAGTTTGGGATGAGCCTATTATTATCATGCTTATGATGACCGATATCGACAAAAAAAAGCATCAATTCCCACTATAATGACAACGCTGAATTTAAAAATTACATTTATTTTGACACCTGTCAAACCCCGTCGAAATGGCGGTAAAATAATTAATTAAATTGAAGCTTTTGGAAAAGCGAATACCTTCTTTTTATTCTGCCGCAAAAATAGTGACAGTTGTTGTCATTAACTGTTATGGAGAAAACCACTGGTGTGATGACACATATTTACAAGTGGAGATTCTAACTAAACTAAATATAGGTAATGTTATTAGTTTTGACACCTGTCTCACCAACTTGAGGTTTTTGGAGAAGCAAATACCTGCCTGATGTAAAGAAAAAAATACAACAACTAGGATCACCATCACCAAATACAAAAAAAAAATTTTAAGGCAAGAAGGTGGGCAACAAATTAAAAATTACTTTTATGAATCGTAGAGGCCACAAGTTCCATTGGCCTGAAATCCCAGATGTACAATTTTTACCTTGCCAAGAGATTTTGGGCACTTTGACAAATCCTCCAACGCCAATATCTGACAGACTTTTTGATGTTTATTTTGACAAAAGAATCAAAAACGACGAGCTGCTAAGAAAAGCAATTTAAAGTTTTGTATGTAGTAGGTATGTTAGGGTTCAGTAGGTTAATTTACATTTTTTACCAAAAATCAGTGTAGAAACCCCACTTATATCTTGTAAAAAATGTAATTTTTTTTGTTCATTAAAGCAATGTTTAGTTTATTTAAGTGTTCTTTTTTTTCTAATTACAAGTATTTCTTCATTAATGCCCGCTTATTATCACAACCGTCCCCATGTTGTCATTTCCGTCCTCATGACAAGTTCTTTAGTTTTCGGAATCATGTTTTTTTTTTAATATACATTTTTACTCGACATGTTACCTCTTATAAAATTTGTAACAAAAGTTTAGGTATGATTTTGAAATATTAATAATTTTTTTGATTTCTTTCAAGATATATAGGTAAAATAATTTGTCGGCAAGTTGAACTGTTTTTTAGGGGAGACTGTAAGTGCCTGTATTATCCAGTTTTCTAAAAATTGATTTGTATTTTGAGATTTAAACGTCCTTCTCACCAGGTCCACTCGGAGCCTGTTACTTTAGGCTTCCGGCGCTATTAATGCAAGGATTTACTGTTTTTTTGGCAATTGAAAGAACATTAAAAAATAAAAGCTGTCCCTGGGAAATGAAATTCCCAAAACATTTTTTCGTTTTTTTTGTTGGGCCAACAATACGTGTGAACTCACCTCCACGACACGCAGGGACGATGCGCGTCATTCGCTTGTTATCTCTGTTTGAGGCAGGGCCGAACACTGTGGCAGGGGCGTACATATCGTCACTGTCATTTAAAATAAATGAATAAGTTGAAGAATTATAAAATGATAGAAAAATATCATTTTTAATTTCGTTAGTTGATGTTGATGTGTTATTGAAGAGGGTACCGTACAGGGGTCCAATTTTCGCCGAGCGAATCTCGAGTTTCGTTTGATAAACTCAACAAACTAATCTTTTGAGAACTAATCTCAGACTTACGTGAATTTATGACAAATCACTTTAACACATATTTCAGTATTTTCACCATTATTAAGCAATTTAGTAACTTGTAAATACTTTTTATGCACCTATTTTAAAAGAAAAAAAGATGATTTCTAATTTAACAGTTTTATTTCTTTCATTTCATATTTACAAAATTTTACTGAAAGCACCATTCGAAGAGAAGTAAAACAAATCATATTTTTAGTGGACCAGTAGTGTTTTGCATGTAACTAGTGAAGGCCGGAAATTTTTTAATTGCACATTTCGACTTGAAAATAACAAGGGGGTGATTCCAGGGGCTATATTCTTCTTCTCTCTCTCACTTCTCACCTGCTTTGAACTATGTGAAAAGTGAGAGAGGCAAATACTCACCGGTGACTACTCACCTCACAGGCCGTCAAGACCAGTTTGTCCTGTGATCTTATGTTCTCTAACCACGGGAATGGAAGACGAAAATATGTTCACACCATATTTGGAGCCCACAAAGAGCAGCACAGTAAGTAAAACTAGCTTTTGTTGTGGTGAAATATTTGTTTACCTCTCATCCCAACCTTGGATATTATCATAACTTCCTGACTACCTATTTATAAAACTGCTTTTTGAGGTTTATATTTTATACTTTTCTTTAAAAGGAATCGCAAGCCTTTATGACAGAAAAGATTATTACCTACCTACTTAAATTAAAGTCAGTGTAATACTTGAGGTGATTATTTTCTTCTGATAAATACACAAAATATTTTCCTTTAATTGTTAATATAAAAATAATAAATTGAAACAAAAAACCGGTTGCACTGTTCTGACAGCGAAAAAATTACTTAAACAAAGGGAAGGGGGGGGGGGTGTATGTTTAGCACTGATAAGTAATATATTAGTTATTAGTGAACATACTTGTAAGATGAGCCTAGAAAAAAATTATATAGTAAAAGGTAATTCAAATTTTAATTAAAGCTTAGTTTATGCAACATACTTTACCGATTTTGGGCTTAAAGTTGACAAGTGAGCATATATCACTTATATATGCTTTGCACCCATTAAGTCCATTTATATCTTTTGAGTTCTGTTAAGATAGTTTAATTAAAATAAAAACTACTCACTTAGATTCTTGCAGTTTACCAAAGAAAAAATAATTAAAACTGTGATCAGATTTTGGATAAGTACTATTTTGAAAAAACCTAAAATGTATATTTATTTTTAGGTATGAAAATGAAGCTATATGTAAGAATCCTTCTATTAGGATCAAGTATTTGGGAAAATGCATTACCAAAACCCGGGCCACAAGCCTTTAACGAAAGGACCTTAAGTATGGATGGATTCAAGTAAGACATATACCAACCTTCCAGGGCACTGAGTAGATGAAATTATACATAGGAAGAAAGTTGTGACTAATTATAGGAAAGTGTAGTTTGTTAGTGGAACTAACTATACATACATATATCTCGTCTCCCCAGGGAGGGAGGGGGGGCTCGATAATCTTAAGCATTTAAAAAAAGAATAATAATAGTGCAGCTAATTTAAAAAAATACCTACCAAAGTAAACTCAGGAATGTCATATCATTTTTTTTTAGAACTAGCTATACAGATGTCCAAAATTCGATGGTTTTCAGGAGTTTTGGGTATTTCCAAACCACTAGCGAGGTTTAATGTTTAAGATATGTTCAAAACTGCATTTTCGAACTACGGGGGCATTTTAGGATGGGGTTTATAACTTTTTTATTTGTGAAAATTTCTGTTTGGTATAAATGGCCTTTTTGTAGATTTTTTAAAGCAGAATTTGACTGCCAAACTGAATTTTCTTTATTGTCACTTTCAATTTTTGAGATATAACACTAGGTTGGTATTTTTCTTATGGGATGACCCTTTTTTATTTGAAAATCAGCTTTAAATTGCCTTTAAAATGATGTATCACACTATGTGTTTCATTCTTTGTATTTTTTTTATTTCTTTATTTGCTACTTTTATTATTTTTTTTGGATTTTTTATTTTGTATTATTTTAAAGAGTACGTGCAAAAGTAAATAAGATAGTAATTAATAGAACAATAGAGTAATAAGAAAAATAATAAACGGAATTTCGAGCTAATTTTTAAAAGTAAAATTCTTCTTTAAAAAATGTATAAAACAGCCATTTACATACACCAAACAGAAATTTTCACAAATAAAAAAAATGTAGACCCCATCCCAAAATGCAGTTTTCAAAAATGCCCCCGTAGCTCAAAAATGGCTTGACATATCAAGATGCGGTTTTAATCTTTAAACTTCCCTTAAAGATTAAGCCTCGCAAGTGGGGTCAGTTTTTTTCCAACTCCTTTTGAAATACAATCGGATTTTGGACACCCACAATATAAACCGAAGGTCTAAAGTGACGCTTTTTGCCGGGCGAAAAATTTACTTACAATTTACTAAGTCATAGGCACTTTGGTAATGTGATGTTTTTATACAAGGTGTCAATTTGAAAACTTACAATGGCTGTATTTTCTAAACTAAATAATTTAAAATATACATAGTAAGTAAAATTTCTCATACTACAGGGCATTCTATTTAAAAAAAAAAAGTAACATTGCTGCCCTAGCTCCGCCCACTTAATGCCTGGCGGCACGACCAGCAACCAAAAAGATGATTTTTTGTAAACTATCTAAATAAAGAAATTTTACTTTTTTAGTTTGGAAAATATAGCCATTGTATGTTTCTATATTATATATACCCACCCTGTATACTATTTTTTATCTTTGGCTTTTTGTGAAATCTTTTACCAATAAGGACCACCATCTTTTTTTCAGTCAATTCCTTAAAATTTGCAATATTTTCACTAAATTAAATTTTACTTTCTAAACTCTCATTTCAATCCCTAAATTGTATTTAGTGAGAGGTCAACATTTTTGTTGACGGATTAAATTTGAAGGAAAAGTTAAAAAATGCCAAAAAATTTGCTAAATGCTATTCGTTCTCCCATTAAAAAAATATAAGATAACTTAGCATGCATTATGATACAAATGCATTAAAAAGTTGTGTAAAATATAGTACAAATATAAAATTTTAATATATTTATATCTCGACTAAGGTACATTAAGTGACAGTTAACATTGTAACTAAACAAATCCTGCTTAATTTTAAAAAGTTTAATAAAATCACTTTAGTTTAAGCAGATAACTTTCATTTTAATAAGTTTTAAATTATCACCAGAACACATAAATCAAGAGCCTTTATATGGGTTTGGTTGGGTAAGTACAGTATTAAGTTATTTCCAGCTCTAGTTGCTTAAAAAAAAACTTGATGAAGATGTTTTAAAAAATTGAACTGATATGATTTAATATTTACCTGTAGAAACAGCACAGCAGTAGGCTATTTAAGCAAATTTTTAAAGCTAGCAGAACAACTCCTACTCCAGAAACATATTTTTATAATAATATCCTTGAAAATGCCATAGTATTAAATCAATCTTTATGAATTTAAAGCTGGGTAATATAATTTAAGAAACCAACACACTACTTACAATAAAATGCCTAAGATGTATATAAAATAAATTAACTTTAAATGTTTACTGACATATATGACGAGTTTTTACAATGCATTTAGGGAAATGTAATTTTCTGACTAGATTTATATACTTAGATTTTAATTTATTATAACCAATTTATTATGTACGATCACTCCTAACATTGCTATTAAAAAATTATAAAATCTGGGATAAAAAACTGATTTAACTTACTTATGGGTTTAAATTTTACTTAGAAATTAAAAATGGTTTTCAAATATTTCAATAATTGGTTGATTGCATCTTTTCTTTCATCAGCTTGGGCACTGCTAACCTGAAACAAAAAATAAGATGTAATGCATTTCAAAATGTAAGCCGGACTGGCTACACTAGATTGAAAGCTTTCAGATTTGGTTTGTAAAATAAATCAATCACACTAATAAAGTAATTTTTAATTATCCTTTAAACAAGAGTATAAATATCAAAAAAAATATTTTGGGATCCCACCCTGCATACTTAATATTTCCAAAAACAAAAAAAATGATAATAAAAGCTAATTAAGGGCCCTGTTTCCAAATGTGGTTTTAGAGATATATATTGCTTGAACTGCTAGCTACCTAAGAAAAGTTAGCAGTGCAAATGATTTACATAAGGCTACTATAATACTATAGTATACTATAATACTATAGGCTAATTAAAGAATCTATTTTCAAACCAAAAAGCTTTTTGCACTGCTATCTAAAGCAGTTCATATGGCAGAAAATTACAAAACAATTCTATCTAGAAATTATCACGGTCTAATTTTTGAGCCCTATTCGCAAATTTAGGGATCTTGCCATGGTTCTTGCACCTAAAAAAGTTATCAAGTCCAATGATTTTTACATTAACAATATCAAATTTTGAGTAATTCTTCAATCCTTAACAAACGTAAATCATTTGTACCGATAACTTTTTAGGTAGCAAGGAGTGCAATCCATATATCTCAAAAATCACAAGACCCCCTACATTTGGGACATTATCCTGTATTGTTTAGAATATGAATAAGAATTATTTACTAAAAACTTGATTTTGTAAATCATTTGTACTGCTACACTTTTAAGGTAGGTAGCTAGAGGTGTAAATAATATCTTGAAACCATAGTTTAACCAGTTTGTTGCATTAAAAAAAAGGTACCTATTTTATTTCTCTAACCATTCTAAAAGGTATATACTTACTATTTTAGTGCTAAATTAAATGCTTTACCCATCCCAAGGCAACCAATAAAAATATCTGAATGACATTTTTTGCTAAACATGTGATTCTATAACTCTTAAAAATGTAATTTTTAAATCAATGGCGGGCGAAATTTAAAATTATCAGTTTTTGTCAATTTTGACATTTTTTTCATTAAAAACTAAATACGATACAAAAAAGTTTATTTGACATTTTTTACTTAAAAATAAATGCTTCATTGCTAAATTGGTTTGATGGAGGGTTTACCCATCTTTTCATATTGATAATTCATAACCTAAGCACAATTTTCTTCATAATCATAATGTAAAATACATTATCGTTAATAGAAGTGTTTACCCAAGTTTTTATAGTTATAATTTACAATTTATAAGCACAGTGAATAATATTAAAGTTCGTTAACTTTAACTTTATGCACTATCAATATAAAAAAAAGGAAAGGAAGGGAAAAGGAAAAAAAAATGTTGGAACAGAATTTAGGAAAAAGGAAGAATACCTTACCTATTGAGGTTAGGTAATAAAAACATTTTTTTGTTTTTCTTGTTTGTCAATTTGGTATGTCAATTGTCAAAATTTATCCTAAGCACTTTGCTTATGATCATGATTGGCTAAACAGATGCTGCTAAATTATGTATTAAAATTGCGCTTATTCCGAGGGGCCATCACCTACCCACAATCACAGCAATCACCTACACAATCATGTAAATCATAGAGAATTTTAGCTATTTTGGGACGAAATCATCCCGCAATACATGTACATTCTGAATTAAAGTTATGAATTATCAATATGAAAAGTTGGGTACACCCATATAACTAGCATCTCATAGTGATATGGGTAAACCCGTCACGAGATAACCTCAGAGATAACTGAAAGGTATCAAACGACCTCGATTATAAAATTTGGTAGCGTCAACGGCTGACACAAGCGTTCCTATCTAAAGCTTAATTTCACTATCGGCAAAACACGGTACTTACTTGATTTTAAGTGTAAAGGTCCATCAACATTGCTGTTTTACATCGACTCGGATAAACTTAAAAATAACTACTGCTGCAACTTAAAAAACAAAGTATTTGAAATTAAAAAAAGAATAAAACTTTTAACTTCAAAATATCAACAAGACAGATGTCAAAAAGTGATGATGTCATCTTAGACGTTTCTCGGTTGGTAACACTTTCAATAAAGTCTGTGTTCAAAAGGAAATTTAAAAAATAAATACTGTGTAAAACATCATTTTAATTCTTTAAAAACAATAAAATATACCCTTCCGTGGATAATTACCTTCTTTTGGTGGAATGCACGTAAGTCTGAGATTAGTTGTCAAAATTAGTTTTTTGAGTTTAGAAAACCAATCTCGAGATTTGCTCGGCGAAAATTGGACCCCAGGTGTAAAACGCGGAACAAAACTGAGCCGTTCCTATAAAGCTAATCAAAAAATGCTTCGAATAAATTTTGTATTGGGGAGTCATTAATTTTTTGACATTTCAAGTTTTAAGAAAAAATTTCGCTATTTCATATTTTTTGTAAAAATCAGGAACTTTCCAATTAATTTTAATAAATTTAAAAGGTATTCTCCTCGAAACATTTTTTGAAAAAATGTCTCATTTTTTTCTCAAAATTGTTTCTAGTTTTCAGCCTTCTGCTTATCCTTTCCATGCATTTTCCATTCACCACCTGTTGACTACGACTTAATCTTAACAAAATATTTCTTAAACATGATCAACAGATAATATGATGATGATGTTGAAACTACTTTTTTTGGGTTTTTTGCCACTAAGTTAAGGATATTTTTTCAAAAATATGTAAAAACCCACTGCGTAAATTCGTAAAGAATTTTTTTGTTCGTTTGTCAGTGGTCTTTAAAAAGGATAAAAATTTGCCTACACACACACAAATCCTAACTAGAATCTAACTACTTATCTGACGTTTCGGCAGAAACTCTACTGCCGTTATCAAAGAATTATTCTTTTAAAAATTTTTCTCGATTCTTTTTTTACAAAATATCTGTCTGTTATCATACAACTTTTTTAGTGGGTTTTAACATATTTTTGAAAAAAATTCCTTAACTTAGTGGCGAAAAACCCAAAAAAATTAGTTTCGATATTATGAATCCTCCACAAACATATAGATTTTATTTAGAATATGATGATGATGATTAAACACAAAAAAAAACTATTCCCTACTGTAATATAAATATTTTTTGAGTAGCAATAGATTGAAAGTTAAAAAACGCCTTTCCTCAAATAAGTTGAAAATGGACATTCCCCCTTTTCCGTGTAACCTTCATGTATTAATATTTAAATTAACTTTTTTTTGAATGGATGTTAGACTAATTATATCCGTATGCGCATTATTTATACATAATGTTACTGTTAAAAATAATAATAAATTAACAAGGGGTGCTTCATGTAAATGAGATATTTATTTATAAAATAGTAAAATCAATAAAATGCTTTGGAAAATTAAATGCAATAAACAGATTACAGCGTCTACGCCTATGACTCTATACGGGAAACCAATCGAGAGCTAAGTGGGCGGGCCTCAGACGAAAAAGGGTTTCTAAGCACGTTCCTTAGCTGGCCCATTTACTTCTTAACCGGACTCTACTTTGCCAAGTGTTTTATGACAAGGCTGACTTATGCTAGGGAGAAATTAAAATTTTGATAAAATTATAATTTATAATTATAAAACAAACTTCATTCTACACAAATAAAATAAAACTAAAAACATATTTTGTTTAATAACCATGAAAACATTTATTCTATTCCTGTTAAACTCTCTCTACTCACATCCGTTGCTAGAGACGAAGTTTACAAGAAAATTCTTGGCGAAAACGTGTTTTAAGATTAAGTAAAAATCGCGCCATCACAGACAGAACTATTGGTTCACCTCCGAACGATTCAAATCAAATTTTTGAATTTATATTATATAATATTTATTTATATATATATATACATATTTATATAAGTTTTACGTTTTTCTGTAAAATTTTTTCGTTATTTATTTCCTGCAGAGCCAGAATTATGGCCAAAAGCTCTGAAAAAAAAGAGACTAGCAGAGCGCGAGCGCTTGAAATAGAAGGCAGCAAATAAGAAATGACCCTGTTAATTATGAGGAGGCCAAAAGGAAGGAGCGTGAAAGATACCGAAAAAGAAAAGAAGCAGGGAAAATATAAAGCATAAAAGAATTATCAGAGAGAGAGCAAAGAGCGGTGAGAAAAAATTGGAGGGAACGTTATGCAAGACATAGAGACAAAGTAAATCAGGAAAAGCGGTTGATACAAAGCTTCAATGAATTTTCCCTCCCACACCGCAGCCGCCCCCTAACAATATGGTGATGAATGATCACGATGAGGCCCAGCAGGGACCATCCGGCGTTCAAAGTAGCGGCAAGAAAAGAAGAAAAAAGCATTTGAAGGATTTAAACAAAAAAATAGTACACCTTAAATCAGAATTGGAAAGAAGCAGGAAAGCAAGAGACAAATATAAAATGAGGACTAAAAGAGCAGAAGAAAAGATAAATAAACAATTTTCTACTGGTAGTTTAATGGAAGAGACACCAAATAAAGTTGTTGACAATTTAATATCTTCAGAAGATCAAGATGAAGTCAGGAGGAGGCTTCGTCTTTTCAGAAGTTATAAAAAAGCAGATATCTACATTTTTACTTTCATTCCTATAAGTCAGGTATTTTGGGTTTAAATTTATATTCACAAATTTGTGTTGGTTTTCTAATGAGATTAAAGTGTTAAACTTTAACCTCTGGATATACCTATTTGTAGAAAGAATTACGAGTATCAACCCTATCAACACCGCAACTCTCTTTTGTTATCAATAAACGAGTGGTAGTTGATATCCTTGTTTCTCTCAAACAACCCACATAAAAAAAACCCATTGTTACAAATTGGCACCCAACTAGCGGCAAGAGATGTTTCCACCACCTCAATCGTCGCAACAAGGGAGTTTTCGACGAAATTCTCCAATCCGTACCCGACAGTTTACGGCGCGAGGAGGCCCTGTTCAAAGAACATCGACGACGTCACAGGATGAGCGTCTTTTGGGTACAACGTCCACAATAACAACCGCAACAGCCAGTGCGCCGAATTTGTTGTTAAATGAAAACCGAAGTAGGTTTGTACGTCAATCACTGACTGCTGCGGCGTATGGTATTTCGCCTATACCTAACACACCAGCCCCCTCAGGAACTGAAACACCGTTATCTTCATTTCAAGGTAGGATCTTTCCAAATTTTTCTTTACCACAAGATTTTGTACAGCAGAACGTTTCGCAGCGGCTTATGGCACCACCACAGTTTGAAGCACCACCTAGGCCTCAATCAGTACAAAAACCTATGTTACAGTTTCAAGCACAGATTCAACCACCTATAGTTTTGTCCAACGATCTGGCTGATTTAGTTAGAAACACAGTAATCCAAACCATTAATCAGCAGCAAAATCAAAATCAAGCCGCTGTGCTACCTCAAAATTACCTAAATAGACTAAACGATATTAATTTTGTGAAACAGGTTAATTTGTTGCCAGATTTTGATGGGGGTGATACTGTCCATCCTGTCAATTTTGTGAAACAAATAGAGTTTTTATTAGAAAAAAATCAAGCTAGCTTTGATCAGATAAAATTGTGGTTACCGAAAAAATTTAAGGGTAGTGCTGAGTCATGGGGTGCAGCGTTTTTATATAATTTTTGTCATTTTGATATTTTTAAACATGAATTTTTAAAAAGATTTTGGGACGACACAAAACAACTACGTTTAAAGGTAAAAATAGAAGGGGGGCGTTACGTAAGCGGGTCCTATGTGGAGCATTTTACAAAATATGTTGCTATGTCTCGCTATCTTAATCCCCCACTTCCGGACCATATAATTATAAGTTTTATAGCCAAGCATTTTGATGTTAACATTGCCACCACGTTAATAAGGATAAATGATTTTTCCGAGGCAATTAGCATTTTCCAGCAGGCTGATTATTATTACGAGGGTAAATCTAACAGTTTTTCGGTGCGGTTTTCTCAAAATCGTCCTTTTTATGACAAAAAAACCGAAACATCTAATTTTAAAAATGCACAGTATAAGCCAAATCAGTTTCTGCCGTCGATTTTTATTACTCTGAACAGAACTGGGATGAGGGAAACGAGCAAGCTATCGATTGGTAAGCCCGTATTTCGACAGTATTTTAAGGGCGCCTTTAATACAAAATAACCCTTTAGATGACCTGTTAGATAACCCTTGTGATTTTAACCATCAAATCTTTGAGAAAAGGTCACCGGTCATAAAAATAAATTTATTTAATTTCGAATTTCCCGCCTTATTGGATACAGGGTCAGAAATTACTTGTCTTTGGGAGGAGGTTTTTTCACAAATCACTAGTACGGGGGAACAAGTACCTTTATTTCCGGTCACGGGCGTGAGAATAACAGGGGCATTTAAAACAAAACAAAGACGTATTACACATCAACTCCTTCTTAACTTTAAAATTGGAAGTTGTAACTTTTCTCACGAGTTTTTGTTAATTTCGGATCTTATTTTTCCTATAATAATAGGTATTGATTTTTTGCGATTAATAAATGCAAATCTTGACCTGGGCTGGGGTCTTATCAGTTTTAACTCGAATAAAGATAAAAATAATATTATTTGTAAGGAGATGTTTTTTTCACATGAGTACAAATCGCCGGATGAAAACCTAAATTTAAGACTTATATCTTTTAAAAAAGACTCTATTAGTTTGAGTAAAAACAATAGCAATGATTATTATTCAAATATCAATTTTTCGTCTATGCTTTCTCATATACAGGGTTCCTCAAAAGATATGTTAAGAAACTTGCTTTTAAAATTTAAAGATGTTTTTTTTCTGATATACCTGGCAGAACCCATTTGTACGAACACAAAATAGAACTCTTTGACAAAACTCCATTTAAACAAAAACAATACCCGACACCATTTGCTCATAGGGAGGCGGTTTCACAGGAAGCTGCTTCTACACCGTATATAAGCCCATTGGTGACTGCCTTAAAAAGGATGGATCCGTTAGTCTGTCTAGACGCACGATTTTTAAATAAACGTTTAGTCCCAGATTTTGAATCACCAAGACCCATTTCAGAAATTTTGTCGCTTTTATCCAAGGCTAAATATAAAACCTGTCTTGACCTTTCGTCAGGATACTGGCAAATACCCCTCAGGGAATCAGATAAAAAGTTTTGTGGGTTTATGGTGGGCCAAAAAACTTATCAATTTCGGGTTTTGCCTTTTGGGTTAGCAACAGCGGTAGCTTCATTTTCGAGATGCCTTTCAGAGATATTTCGGGGTGAGTTCCATGAGTTTGTGATACTTTATCTTGATAATATACTCAATTTACCTAACTCCTTCTTGGATCATCTATTACACTTAGAAAGAGTACTTACGCGTTTAAAAGAAGCGGGCCTTACCTTAAAACTGTCGCCTCATGCCGGATAAAATAAATTATTTAGGGTACATTTTGGAATCGGATAATATAGAACCGGATCCGGACCGAGTAGAAGCCATCAAAAATTTTCCTAAACCCACTAATATTAAGTCTATCCAGTTTTTTTTAGCTACATGTAATTATCACCTTTTTTTTGTGAAAACTTTTCCGCAACAGCCGAACCATTGGACAGACTTCTAAGGAAAAAAATTAAATGGGTATGGGGGGCAGAGCAGGAATCTTCTTTTCAAGCTGTTAAGAAAGCTTTACAAAACGCTACTTTACTTGATCAGCCTAATTTTGATATCCCTTTTTTCGTAGAAACTGATTCTAGTGAATATGCTTTAGGGGCACACTGTATCAAAGAGTTGATGGAAAACGTAGGGTTATAGCTTTCGCGAGTCGTATGCTGTTATCTAGAGAACAATCTTATCACTTGAACGAAAAAGAAGTGTTGGCACTAACTTTTGCTCTAAAAAAGTGGAGAACGATTTTGCTAGGACGCCATTTTTTTATTTTAACGGATAATCGAGCATTAAGCTATATACAAACTTGCCGGTTATTAACACCTCGAATTACAAGGTGGGCATTAGCCTTGCAAGAATTTTCGTTTACCATCAAACACATAAAAGGGAACGAAAATATTGTAGCGGATACCCTGTCCCGTTTTCCTGGGTTGCGACATAGCGTTCATGATAGCCGTTATTTTAAACTTCTTTCAATTGAATGATCTTCTAATTTTCGAAAATGTTTAAAAAAGATCTTTGGCCTTAAAAACTCCGACGATCGTTTAGAAGATATCATTACATCTCTTACGGAGGACAATAATTCAAAGTATGAACATAAATTACTAATTTTTGAAAAAAAAATATTTTTAAAAAATGCCTATGACGAACCCTATTTGTTGTACCTACCAAAATCCCTTAAAAATTATCACGAATATTTTGGGCATTTCGGGATTTATAATACCTGGTCCGCAAAAAAGAGGGACTTTTGGTGGCCTGGAATGTTTAATCATGTCAAAAAATTGTGAAATCGTGTGAATCATGCCAGAAAACAAAAACTTCTATTTTACCGAATCCTCAGTTAACTGCCATAATCCCTAATCATGTCCATGAAATAATCTCTTTAGATCTTTATGGCCCTTTGCCTACGTCCATCGGAGGAACTACAATGCTTTGTGTGGTAGTGGATTTATTCTCAAAATATATTACCCTCTACCCTTTAAAGCGAGCTACAACGCGGTCTATTTTAAATAGGTTGATACTAGATTATTTTGTGAAAAATCCCAAAGTGGAAAAAATTTTGACGGACCATGGCACACAATTTTCTGCTAAATACTGGGGGGTAACCTTAAATAATTTGGGCATTAAATGGGCGGTGGAAGTTAGGAAATTTGCTACTTTTTTAAACTTGGTTATCCACGAATCCACGGGATTTAGCCCCATCGAATTGCACCAGGGTAGTGCTCGCCATTCACCAATAAAAAATTCATTCGTGAAATTTCCAAACGAAAGTAATGCGGGGCCATCTTAGAAGAAAAAATTAACGTTAGCCAAAGAAACAATGTTAGGTCGTGCCCAGCGTAGAGGAATTAGCAAGCCGGGGAGACCTTATCCTCAATTTTCTGAAGGAGATGTAGTGTTGCTTCGCGTAAATCCCGTGTCGTCTAGTTTAACCAGCGAGACAAAAAAAAATGACTGCTTTTTGAGGGCCCTTACGTCATTAAAAAACAAATTAGCGAGGTAACTTTTATTTTGGCTTATCGAGAGAATCCTTCAAAAGAACGCGGAATGTTTCATGTATCGCATCTAAAGCATTTTATTGCAACTGAAACGTAAATTAAAATTGTCAGTACTGTTTAACATTTTTCTACATCCTAGACTTGAAAATAGTCAAGGGAGCGAGGGAGCGGATGTACCAAAATGCTTGGTTAATCTTATATTTAAATATCTAAGTAAATAAAAAGAAATATTGGCCTCTATGGGTTTTTTTTGTAGATCGCCTTATCGCGATTCATTTTTACTTTCATTCCTATAGGTCAGGTATTTTGAGTATAAATTTATATTCAGAGTAATGAGATTAAAGTGTTAAACTTTAACCTCTGGATATACCTATTTGTAGAAAGGATTACGAGTATCAACCTTACCGACACCGCAACTCTCTTTTGTTATCAATAAACGAGTGGTAGTTGAAATTATTGTTTCTCTCAAACAACCCACATAAAAAAACCCATTGTTACAACCAACTTTAAGGGAATAAAGAATAAAAACGAAAAAAGACGATTGTGGAACAATATTACAGGGAAGGTTGTAAAGAAATATAAAAAAGAGAAATTCAAAAAATAACTTCATTTAATTTAAATAAAAACAAGTCAAATTTAAGGTTGAGAAGCAAACAAGTAGCTATCATAAAAAAGAATATTTCGAATTTTTTACAACTTGACAGCTCTAGCACATTATGCCCAGGAAAAAAGGATACAATAACTTTCAATGAATCTCTTTTGAATCTCTCGAAGGAGTTTTTAAAAACTCTAAGTTATAAAGTTAGATAGTCAAGTTTTTGCAGGTTCAAGCCGTTTTTTGTAGTAGAAAGATCGGTGCATACAGGAGATACCTGCTTGTGTAAGGTTTGTGCTAACTTAGGACTTATTTATATTTATATATAAAAACAATTTAAGAAACACAACAAACCTTTGCTGCCCTACAACAGAAAAAAAATTGATGAATTATGTTTATCAAGGCTATGTCATAAATGCAAAGACAAGTCTATAGCCACTGAAAACTTCTTTGAAGAAGATTTTATAATACATGAAAGATGTTATAATCCACATAGGTTTCTATGAAAATTACATCTGTAAATATTCAGAGGAAGTGCAGTCTGCTCACTTTGGGGCTTCAAAAGCACAACTTTCTTTGCATATTGTTGTAATATATGGAAATATCAAAAATGTTTTTCAACAATTCTCATTCTGCACTCTTTCGGAAAATTTGAGACATGACCCTGCAGCAATAATTTTTCATCTTAAACCTGTATTTAAATTTGTACAGGAAAGGTTTTCACTGATCAAGAATTATCACTTTGTAAGTGATGCGCCATCAACCCAATACAGGAACAAAAAAATGTTTCAATTTATTGGAGATTACCTATCCCAAGAATTAAAAAATTCTGAAAGCATTAGATTATTTAGAGAAAGGCCTCAGGAAAGGCGCCCCCAATGGGGTTGGGGGAAGAGTGAAGAGGGTAGCAGATCAAAATGTAGGAAGAGGAAAAGATATACTTGAGGCATTGGCAGAAGAATATAAATACCTATAGCCTTATATAGTCAATATACGTACTGCAATACCTACAGCTATCAAGTACTTTTTATCTCTAAAGTTTTCTCTTGCATCACTCTATCAAAATAGCAATAGCAATATTATAAATAAGGCGGTCGTGTTATTTTTATTACCTATAAACAAAAACTTAGTAGGTACCGGCTATTTAGTAATCTCTATCTTTAGTCATCGATACTATAGTATAGGGTAATGGGATCGGCAAAAAGAAAGACCAAATATAAAATTTTTTGATGGTGTTTGTCTGTCTGTTTGGGAGACAATTAGGCAAAATCCACTGAACCGAAATTTTATGAAATTTGGAAAAATGGCCACCTATCCCAATGACTATAATTAGTTGTTTATCTGTATGTATGTCTGTTTGTTCCAGCATCACGCATAGACCGCCCAGCAGATTTTGATGGGACTTTCACTATTGCATTCCTTGTGTTCCTAGGCAACACATGGGCATTTATTTCATCAAAATCGGTTTACAGAAAAAAAGTTATGGCATTTAAAGGAATAAAAGCGGGAAAAATGGGTAAAACCGCAGGCAAAGCGGCGCGGCAGTGTCTAGTGTGTAATAAAAATAATATGTCTAGTGCGTAATATAAGTAATATTTGAGGGAAAAAGTTACTTTTAAACAGTTTTATAAACAATTTTAGAAAATTAGTAGTTTGAGGTAGAAAAGGGGAGAGGGGTAATATAGCGCCGCTGTTTATTGTTGGTAGGTACCATTAATAATTATTAACTTCGGCTGGTCAGGGGATAGGGACATAAGTAAATATAATACTTTGTTCATTTATTGAAAATATCGACTGTCTGCATTTCCACGAAATAACTCCCATGCTTAAAGTTGGTGTGTTCATGCCATCTCTTTCATGTGCGCCCGAAAATATCTACCTATCTGTGTGAGTTTTTTTCACTACAACCACCGTGCACCGCTGATAATACAGTACTATAACTTTTCTAAAGGTTATTACGAAAGCAATATATAAGATTAAGAAGGTAAATTATTTGATATAATTTGTCCATGCAAGCGAAGTAATGCTAAAATAAGCGATTTTCGTCACTTAGAAAAAAGCCTCTAATTTCTTCGCAATTATAATAAACCAGAATGATTAATCAGCGGATCAGAAATATTTGTTTAAAACATTAAACAAGGTAAATTATATTAAAACGTGTGTACCAAAAAATATTGTTAACTATTTATCTGTAAAATATCCTGTTCTGCATTATCTATGGAAAAAAAATCACTACAGTCACAAATTATTCGTACCAGCGGCGTAAGAATTTATGGAAATATTTGTTTAACTTCATATACTTATCCTTTTTCCAATATCCCTGGATGACAGCGGTTTTGACATATGTCAACCAGATTGATTGATTATTTCGTTTTTATTATAACACCTTTTCCCAAAATATTCCTGATCGAGTTATATTTGACAGATGTTTGCACGGTTGGTATTTTTGCATTCAAAGTATTCCTAAATTTTAAAAAAATTATGGTACCAAAGGCGTAGAAATTGGTATAAATATTTGTTATGGAATTCTAATTTAAAAAAAAATCGGGCTGGCATGTCATCCAAAAGAACTTTTTTGTATCAAAATTACTTCTTGCTTTAAAAATTGGAGTGGTAAGATATAAGTATTATGATATGCCGGTGGCATCAGAAACACTTTTATTATATAAATTTTATTATTACTCTTCATTAAAATTAATCGTTTTCGACGTATTTTTGACAGAAGTCTGCACGACGACTACACTACCACAGTCTGACTGCACCTTTAGGTATCTATATTGATGCCAGTTTAACATGGGACGCCCAAATTGATTATCTTATTAAAAAACTATCAACGCATTCGTTTGTTTTGTGGAACCTTCGCAACTGTGTTGGTCTGAATGTTTTAAAAATGTACTATTATGCTCATGTTCAGTCTATTTTGAGTTATTGTTTTAGTCCTGCAGCCTATGTCTTCCCGTGTGCACGTATGTTTAGATGCATTGTGACATACTTTTTTTTGTAGGAAATCCTTCCACAATGAATAATTTCCATGGTGGAGTAACGACATTTTGTGCAGATGGCCGTCATTTTAACTACAAATGAATGGTATAAAAACGGATTTTTGACAATAACTCCGCACTTGTGTAATCTAGAGACACCAAACTTGGCACAGCTTTACTAGATACATTGAAGACAAACTATTATAGTTTCGAAATAATGTGATTTATGTTGTTAAAACCAGAGGCGTACTAACAAACTCAAGAAAAATTTTTAAAAAAATTTTGGGACACATCATTTTTTAACCTTTCTGACTGACAGCCGCTTTGACATATATCAACATTATTTACGTTTTTGTATTAACGTTACTTCCAAATTTAAGAATTTTGATAGTGGAGTTGTGAGATATTATGCAAAGAGTACTTAATTTTACGGTTCAAAAAATCTTGTATGATTTCACTTATTAATCGATTTATTTTATTATCTTCTTGACGAAGTGACCAAGTGACACAAGAATTTCTACAGTATTAATAGATTGACCAGAGATACATTGCTTAAAGTTATATTAAAAATCTTTTGGTATTTTTAGAGCCAGTGGCGTACAAAATACAAGTTTCTCTTAATAAATTAATTTTATCGTATTTATTCAAATATTACTCACTGACAGCCCTTTTGATATATGTCAATAAAACTTATTTTTGCGTTGAAATAAGTTGAAATTTGAAAAAAATTTTAATAGTTTCAAAAAATACGCATTTTTTAGAGTCAGTGACTTTCAAATTAAACATATATTTTTTCAATACCCTTTATTTCAAAATATTTCTGATTGACGTTCTTTTAGCAAATGTCTGCACGATTGACCTTTTTAGATTCAAATATTATCCAGCTTTAAGAATTTCTGTGGTTGAGTCACAAATTATTCGTACCAGCGGCGTAAGAATTTATGGAAATATTTGTTTAACTTCATATACCTATCCTTTTTCCAATATCCCTGGATGACAGCGGTTTTGACATATGTCAACCAGATTGATTGATTATTTCGTTTTTATTATAACACCTTTTCCCAAAATATTCCTGATCGAGTTATATTTGACAGATGTTTGCACGGTTGGTATTTTTGCATTCAAAGTATTCCTAAATTTTAAAAAAATTATGGTACCAAAGGCGTAGAAATTGGTATAAATATTTGTTATGGAATTCTAATTTAAAAAAAAATCGGGCTGGCATGTCATCCAAAAGAACTTTTTTGTATCAAAATTACTTCTTGCTTTAAAAATTGGAGTGGTAAGATATAAGTATTGTGATATGCCGGTGGCATCAGAAACACTTTTATTATATAAATTTTATTATTACTCTTCATTAAAATTAATCGTTTTCGACGTATTTTTGACAGAAGTCTGCACGATGTGTATTTTGGTACTAGGATAGAACCCAAGTAAGTTTTTTATAGTGGGTTAACGAAGTATAAATATTGTTACTACCAGTGGCACAGTAATTACAGAAACATATTTTAAATTTTATTTACCTTGCAATATATTTTAAAAAATCGCTAACCGACACCGATTGTAACAAGTAAAAACCAGATTAAAATTTTTGAAAAGATATCAATACTGTCAATATCGGTGGCGTCAGAATATAGAATTATATTTTTAATTTTAGCAGTATATTGCTTGGCTTTTTTGCACTCAGATAGTTGATGGTGGAGCAGTGAGGTGTTATCAGTTACACTATAGCTATTCATATAAATATTTGTTTCCGACTTCATTTACTTACCTAACAAACTGTAAGGAGAAATAAAACTGGCGTCACGAGAACATTCTGCTTTTAAAGCGGAGAATACCTTTTACTTTTACCGATGATATGCCAACATAATTTCTACAGTATTTTCGACAAAAATTTGGATAGCCTATATTATCGCGTAATTTTGTTCTTATTAGCTTAAATGGACAATCAAAACTTGTTTAAATTACTGAAGTGGTTTGCACCCTTTTCGTTAAATATCCTTGTCGTTGGCGGTTGGTAGAGAGTGTTTTAAGTTCCCCAGCATCTCAAAGGATATATTGCCATTCATCCGACCACCCTATCGACTCAGCTACTCTCATACTCAAATTCTGTACGTCCCAAAGATCCACTGTCTCCATCCCGATCAGATCCCACTAACCGCCTCAACGAATTAAAAAAAAAATAAAAAATCTTTATTGACGCTTTATCATAAGTATCAGATTCCAGAACCTATCACTCAATTATACTCAGATAAAAGGTTCTAAAGTTTTACAGTGGAGTCATCACCGAAAAGAACTAGGTTTTAAATTCTGATACTGATTGAATTACTTACTTCCTGGCTAGTACGCCTAGTGTGAACTGACTTTCATATTTACAATATTTACAGTTAGTCATTACTTTTCGACCTAGACCTAACAATGTACAATCACTAACTTAACCTAACATATGACACACACACTTTGACTATGTGTGAGGTACATAACTTAATATTTAAAGTCTCCAGTTTAAGCACATCAATCCATAGAAATGGTTTAGTTTTTTTTTTCAGCGAAACACAGGCAGGCATACACGAAAGAAACCAAATAAGTTCTCTTATTTTCTCCAAGATATTTCTATATAGGTACTTTCATCGCAAAATCTAAATAACAGTAGATACACAAGGTTTGAAACTAGGGTAGGAATACTAAAACTTTAAACTAATTTTAACAGAATGGTGAGATCATAAGATCTTACCACCTATCCTGGAATGTTGGGAATATTATTCCCTGTTTCAATTACGGTGTGTGGAACACTGATGCGACTAGCGTTTTCACAAGGGGCTAGATGGAATCTCTTCGGGAATAAACTCATTAGTAAATAACTTAAATTTATTGTCAATCAGGTAAAAAGTTAGAAAATTACAAATATTCTAAAAAGGTTTAGTAATCAGAAAAATACCAACAACTTTGACAAACAGATTTTATTTGAGCAAATTTGGCATCAGATTTTGTATCGACCATTTCAACTTAATTTTTGGAACCAATACGTTTATGAAGACTTAGTCGATATGTGTAATGTCTAATAGTTATCGGTTTCACAAAAGTGAACATAAAGTGTAACTGAGAAAGGTGTCCAACCCTCTGAGTTCATTTGGAAAATACAGAAGAAAACTACAAGGCAACAGTTTGTCGTCAATAGGAAATCTACGGAACATTTTAGAACACTCGCGGTTTTGAAATCTTAATTAACTACTGACACGATTCTTGAAACTTCATCGAGAACTTCTTGGACGGGATAGTTTTTCTTTCTGAAATTATAAATTTAAAAAAGACCACACCACACACACACCACATTACTTTGAGTTATCTATTTATCATCGCAATCACTAATCACTTTAGACAGACAAAAATTGCAAAAATTGTATTTTTCGTATCTATATGGTTTACTCAGAATTTTCCGAGTCAATTTCAATATGGCGGCTGACATTTAAACAAAGAAGTGAAATGGAAATGTCACTATCAGTAGTATAGTTGTGGGGTTTCTGGCTCACTTTGACCTTTTGACCTCTAGGTAATTAAATTGTAGAAATTTTGCCCAACGGATGCTGAATATGGCTGGTTTGGCATTGGGGGGATTAGGGGGATTGGGGGGGGCAGATTGACAGATGACAGATCCTGCGTGCGGGACTTCTGCGCACCCTTGCACCGATATCAAATATCTTGGTATTACATAAAATCCAGTAATAAAAGTAAAGTGTGGTTTAAAAATGTTTATTTATTATTTCTTAATAAAAATTTCAAGAACGTAATACTAGTAAAATATGATTTTATTAAAACGAATTATTTATTGATCACAGCAAGTGGTAGAGATATTTTTTCAAGTTAACCGCAAACACTTGATTAGGATTTTCAACAACAAATCTCTAACGTCATCGTGTATGACGAAGAGGATCAAGGACTTTTAATGAGTGTGAGAGAGAAACAAGTACTAGATACAGGGTGTTATAATATATATAAAATTATATAAAATATAGGTAGTAGAAATAATATACAGGGTGTATTCAAAAATTTATATGTCAGAAATACAGATGACAGACGACACATGACAGCTGTCAGATTTACAGATGACAGTTGACAGACCCTGCGTGTGGAACGTCTGCGCACTACGGTATAGATAGACTACTCCTATACCAAACATCTTGACAGGTATTATATAAAATACAGCAATAAAAGTGTGGTTTCAAAATATTTATTTATTATTTACTAACAATAGATAAAATTTCGTTACAAAGACATTTTTCCTGTGAAGAAGGTGGACCATCGACGTGAGTGCTCCATTCAGGTCTGTTGTAGTGAATAAAACATGGCAGCTTCATCTGTAGAGTAAAGTTGTATATGTATACTTTTGGTAGTTTTCCCCACACTTCTAAGAGATTATAACCATCCGTGTTTTGTAGTAAACATTCTAGAGTTCTTCATAGATAAAATCTGTCAATCTCTTTTTACCATTTAAATATGAAACAAAGTTATGATTGTTTTCCACAAACCAAAACTACACTTTTTTGCACTCGACGCGCGTTTCGCTAACAACGTTAGCATCATCAGGAGACGATAAACAATTGTTTTATGGAAACAAACATAACTTTGTTTTAGTGCAACCAAAGGTTCCAAATTGCCAACATAGCATTTAAATATGATAAAGTGACATCAATTGATAAAGCATTCATATTCGTTGAAGGTAGATAACAAAGTAAAATAATTTTAACATAAATCTAATGTTATATATTACTTTTTCCTATGCGTCGTAATATAGTGATATAAAACGCAACTGATAATAAAACAAAGACGAGCTTGCATATAAAAGTTAGAGTTTCCGTAATACAATTCTTCGGTTGGTATAGTAGAATTTGTTAGCTAATATGGGGTATACCACCTTATATACGATCATAGAACTATTTTATTATTATAATAGTAATAATTAAAATCTAACAATCTAAGCACTTCTAACCTAAATTTAATTAAATTAAACATTTCAGACAGATTGTGAATAATATTAAATCCAATAAATAAACGATTATCGGTTTCAAAACTCTCCACTTCAACGAGATACTCGCCAAAGAACTTTTGTGTAGAAATTCGAAAATTCTCCGAAAGTGAGGTTATAGTTCCTGTGTCAGTGTAATCTTCATCTTGGTGTGCTTTTTTCATAACCTTATCCAACATCTCGATAAAGTCGAACCAATCAGAATCACAGAAGGATATGGATCGCTGATTGATGGGTAAGTATAGTCCGGTGTTTATCAGTTTTATTGTAGGTAAAAATCCTCTAGCTATACTTAAACCAACTGCGACTTCCATGCGACAATTCTTCACAGGAAATGTCATCTGCATTAATAGAGTACCGTCTACGTACGATTCAACTGAACACAAAGAATCATCACTATACTGCATACTTGTTTGAGAACTAATAGACATATTCTTACTTGTTTATTCAACAACAGAGGTCTTGATAAAACTGTTTGAAACTCGATTTGTTTTATATAGCTCTTATCCCCACTCCTTTTTTTTCAACATCCTTTCAACATTTACTTGAATAATGTGAGAATCAACTGAAACATTCAAAACCACATCCTGTTTATATCGTTATACCACATCTTTTCCTGCATCAATCCAACTGTTGTGACTAGAATCGAAATCTAACCACTGGACGTAAATTTTATCCCCCTTCTTACGTAAAACCCTTTCCACTAAAAATACATCAGGTTGTTTGGTTTTCTGCAATTCCTCCTCGTAGAAGCCTCCGCTTATAGGATGACCTTGCAAATCCTCCAGCAGATACGTAACGGGACTTGTAATTTGAATTTTTAAAATTTTAAAAAGTTCCTTATATAGTATATAACCTTTTTGACAAACGTGTTTCAACTTGCTGATACGTACAACATCACCAATCTTAAACTTTCCTTTAGCAGCTAGTTTAAGATGACTGTAGACTGTTTTTAAAAGAGCGTTTGCATTATTTTCGGTAACATCTTTAGGTTTCATACCAATCGTATGATGCCTAGTATTATTATAACTGTTGGTAACTTCTGCATACAGATCTATCCACTTATGATTACCGTTAAGAGTAAACAACTTAAACGGTTTCTCCTTAATTGTTCTAATAACTCTTTCCGCTATAGAAGTCTTTATAATGCTGTACGTACTGTAATGATTATTTCCATGTTTTTTCATCAAGCTTTGAAAATTTGAATTATGATACTTCTTTCCGTTATCGGTTACCATATTTTTGGGGATTATTTTTGACTTCTTAAAAATATCCTCCATAGCATTGGTAACATCGGAAGCATTTTTTTATTTTAAAGGCCTCGTCCATAGATATTTAGAAAATATATCTATAACTACTAAAATAAACTTATAACCTTTGTTTTCCCTTGCATAGGCATCCAATTGTGCCAAATCGGAAGCAAATGTATCATATAATCCTTTTTGAATAAACCTACGTCTAGAAAAATTCTTTCTAGCCGCTCCGTGTAGTTCTTTAACCACCTGCTGACGTGCTGCAGTTATTGGATGTTTAGTTTTTGCCATTCTGTATCACACTGACTAATGCCACTTAAACTGATGTTTAGCACCTATAGATTTTTGTTTAGGTTTCAGTGGTGATTTAATTGTGGTAAGAATAATTGTTTTATCCCTCGATTTTTCTAAAAGCTTCAGCTTAGAATCTAAATTAACGAGTTCTTCGGAAGTCTTTTTTAACTCCTTTTCTAATTTTGCGATTGACGTCTCAATGTTTAGATGAAGTGTGCGAAGATTGCTATCATGATATTTTTTATTAACATCATTGTCCAATTCTGGGGGTTTTACATTGGATAGTTTATGACCTTGAAAATCATAATCTCCATCTTTAGTAAATGCAATATTATTTTGATTTCGAAAAGCTTCATCTAAACGTTCTCTTCGTTTTTGTTTAAGCGTAGATCCAAACTTATTCATGGTTGAAACACAAATGAATTAAATGTAAACTAATTTTGCTATTAATAGAACTCAATAACACCAAGAGAGCTAAGTTCTTCTAATATATTTGATATGTCATTCAATATGTTCGTATTCCCTGCCTCCCTAGACGCATTCAACTTACGCAATCGATCAATAAGCTGAATAATATTAGCATAAGGAATGAATTCTTGGGGTTTTTCGTTATACTCTACCAAAGCACTGCCTTCTACAGAAGATTTACTACCACTTTTACTGGGAGGTTTTGGCTTTATAAAAGCCTTATATTTACCGCTTCTACTACCTTTAATTTGACCTGAAGGACGGAAGTTTCTTCTATGCACATTGGTGTAATCCAATATTTCTTGAAAAGATCACTTTCTGAAATGGTGTGTTTATGTGGATTTTTAAAAAATAGAAGGTCATAAACGCCTATTTGATGGGGAAAAACTTTGTCCTTGAATTTTATATTCCCCTTGGAATCGAAATCAAGACTTATTTCCAAGTCTAATCTTTATCCCACTCTTTCTCATTAAAATCTCCCCCCTCCTCCTCATTCTCCCCCTCCTCACCCGGCATCATCATCAACTTTAGAACTTTCTCCGATTTCCTGTTGGTGCTGGGTTGGTAAAATAGTTGATTCCAACATTTCTTCATCGCCTATATCCGAATTATCTACCCGTGGATGTATAAAAGACCGATATGAAGAAACCGGTGTTGGCATTGTTCTTCTTCGGAAATATATAGGGGAGACTGCTGCATTTTTTTGTAGGAATCAAAACAGGAGATGTGGTAGGGGAAACAATGGTATTATTTGCTTTAGTGGCAGATAGTTTTTCTAAAGGTTCCAAAATAGGTGTGAAAAACTTATTAAGAGACTCATCCTCTTCTGTTTTCCCCAGTTTTAAAGCTAAATATTTTTTTCTTATAGCATTAAAAGCCTCTATTATACGTTTTTTTAAAATTTTATTTTTCTCCTCGCGTAACTTTCGATTGGACTCTTTCATTATTGTTCTACAAACGGGTCTGTTCCCAAATGAACGGCTTTCAAACGGCTTTTAAACAGCTCTGTTTTCAAAACAGATAAAAAAAAAACAGGTAGAAAACAGCTAAAAAACAGCTTTCAAACAGGTCTGTTTCCAAAAAACAGGTCAAAACATCTAAAAAACGGCTTTTAAACGGGTCTGGAACGGGTCTGTTTTCAAATAAACTGCTTTTAAACAGCTTTTAAAAGGGTCTGTTCGAAAATAAACTGCTTTTAAACAGGTTCAGTTATTGTTGAGATCTACTTCAACTACTCGATTCTAACAGACTAAACAACTTGTTAAATGTTATACCTTTATATAGGTTTAAAATTTAAATCGATAGCGACCATAGATAAATCAGTCTTTAACTATAACTAGAAATCCATAATTGTATCTCCAGCACTCCGAACAAATACCTTTAAACTTGTCAAAAGGGATATCTGTGTTCACGTGATCATCATAAACATGTCTAAGATTCATATCGTCCATTTTGAAAAGAATTAACAAACTCGCGTTATCTCGAATTAATTATTTTGGTATTTTGCTGTACGTCTGTGAGAGATAGAATGAATCTATTACATTATCTCGTCCTCTGCTAAAGTAATCTCGAATAATATCCTGGTTCCGACCTACTACATCATCAAATATAAAACAGAGTTCGGAGAGGCTTTAGAAGGATCTAAAATCTCATCGTTTTCACTATAGGGAAAATAGTTAATTCTCGCCACCGATCGTAGGATTTTTTCCAACAGTTGATATTTTTGTTGATAAAGAGACTTTGAGTAAATGTAAACATTTTCAAATCTGAGTCCATTTGGTTCAATTAGAAGACTGATCATGACCTTAGTTTTACCGCAGTTACTAGGCTCACAAATCAACCCTCTAAGTGTTTGGTAGTAGCACCCCATGCCTTCGAAATTTATTATCGTTAATGGTTAGATGTTCATCCCAGTTAATTATATTTATACCAATCTTTTGCTTTTCTTTTCGCATTTCGAAGTAAATAAAAGACGTGTTATCTTTACCAGAGTTTTAGTTGGAATGGCGACTTTGAGAGGTGAAGGTCTCCTAAATACAGTCATCAATAAGCTACCGTTTGAGTTACATCTACCTTCACTATACTCTTTCTTGTTATTTTGCTTTTTTTAATTTTTATATTTATTAATGGATTTTTTTACTAGATTCTGTGGCCACGGAACTCGCCTAACAAGTCGATTAGCTCGAGGAGACGTTGGAATACATCCCTTGGATGAGGCTTGCAAGGAGCACGATATAGCGTACTCGAAAAGTGACAAGTTAGAAGATAGACATAAAGCAGATCAGATTTTAGAAAATAAAGCATGGGAAAGGGTAAAATCGAAAGATTCTAGTTTGGGAGAAAAAGCTGCTGCTTGGATAGTAACTACTGGTATGAAGACAAAACGCAAACTGGGTATAGGTGCTAAAAGAAGTTTGAATAATAAGAAAGCATTTTCTAGCTCTATCCTGAAACATTTAAAGAATAAAACTAAACATTTTAGCGGATAATAAAAAAAAATATTAGCGCGGCTCTTAAGATTGCTAAAACGTTAATAAAAACAGGTGGAGGTCGAAATAAAATAAAACTACCCAGAGTTATTCCGGTACCCAAGTTTGGTGGGATAATTCTAGCTCTGATACCTATTTTCGCCGGACTTAGCGCGCTAGGAGCATTGAGTGAAGGAGCAGCCAGTGAGTGTTGCTAAAGCTGTAAACGATGCTAGAGATGCTCGTGAAAAACTTAAGGAAAGTCAAAGACATAATGAACCAATGAAATCAATTGCAATAGGAAAAACAAGCAATGGACTTTATTTGAGAAAATATAAATCCGGTTTGGGTTTATACCTGAGAAAAATGCCGTCAAAAAACTTCCTATAAAGCTACCCAAAAGAGCGCTTTCCGATAAAGATTTACTTCGTTATGTTAAAAAGCTTAAAATCCATCATTTTAGAGGCTTATCATTAAAAACTGTAAAATTTTATTTAACTTGGATCAGTATCAAAACTATAATACCTATAACTGTGGACATTTATGGTTAATGTTTTTGTATAATAAAAATATATAAATAGATGTTTTTCTGTTTATTTTCTATCAGTCATGTCTTGTACCTTTACCTTGAAGGGTCAAACCAGCACTATAGTCGCAAACTTTTTCCCTCCTATTGAACTAGATCCTAAATACGAGTATTCGCTTGCTTTAATATCTCTAAATACCTGGAACTCAATTCCCAACATTGAGCCAGGAAGAAACAAGTTTTATTATAATATTCAAGGTAAAAAAATCACTGTGGAAATCCCGACTGGGTCCTTCGATATTGAAGACATTGAATCGTCCATCCAAAATAAGTTGTGTGAACCCGAGGAGAATATTATAAAAAAGTGTGAATTGTTTACTCTCAAACCTAATAACAACACGTTAAAAGTCGAGTTAAAGAGTGGATTTAAAGTAAATTTTGAACCAGAAGATAGTATTGGTCAAATTCTTGAATTTTCCGCAAAAAAGCTTCAACCAAACGTTTCCGATCTTCTCATTCGCATTATACACGTGGTGACCATCCGAATTGGATGTAATATAATATCCGGATCTTACTACGGCAACGATTTACCTCACACATTATACGAATTCAGCCCTACTGTAGATCCTGGCTATAGCATAAACATAGAACCATCAAATCCTATATTTCTACCTGTTTACAAGAAAACGAACGAATATCACGCTAATCCTCCTCGATCAAGATTATAGGTCGGTTAATTTTCGAGAAGAAATTGTAATAAGATTGGAGCTGAGAAAAAATGGGGTTAATTTTTAACAACCACACGATTTAAAACAGTGTGATATATTAAACTCTTCATTCACAAGTGGTCTGTCTAGCTGGTCGCTCACGTTTCCAAATATTCTGTTTCTACACATCATAGGAAGAAAGTATGGCTTCCGCCTTCGAAAAACTACAGATATTCAGCCCAATAAGGTCTGATGAGAGTGTGATACGAGAAGAATGCCATACCTACCACCCTTTTACAAAGTCATTTAATAACCGTGATGAGATTGAGATCGTTTTAAATCAGCAGGATACCTTTATAGATATTAGCGAAGGTGAATTAGAAGGAAAATTGGTGGAATCAACTACAGGAGATGGTACTATAACTACCACAAACAATTTTCAGCATTTTTGTTTGAATCCATCTCATATGAACTAAATGGGAAAGAGATAGATCGAGTGCGCGAACCTGGAATAGTAGGCACAATTAGAGCTCTTTTAAGTCTAAACGATCAGGAGAGTAAATCATTAATTCCGGCTGGTTGGAATTGGCCTGATGGAAATTTGGAGACTTTGGGAGGAGTTTCCAGAGAGTTTAGTCTACGTATCCCTCTCAGTTTTCTGCTTGGAATCTTTGTTGATTACAAACAAAAAAACAAAAAAGTTATTGCTGGCAGACAAGATTCGTTTGGTTCGGGCTCGCACCGATAAAAACTGCTACAAAAGCACCGGTACGAAAACTGCCAATATTTCCCTTACTACTATAGAACTGAAAGTCAAGCACGTTTACCCCAACGACGCTGTTAAACTTCGACTTTTAGACGATTTTGCCAAGGATACATCGATAATGATTCCTTTTAGAAGATAGGAATTGTATGAATTGCCTGCATGGAAGCAAACAAAAAAGGATATCTGGATGGTTAAGACATTGAGTAGCTTAGAACGACCACGATACGTTATTGTAGGATTTCAGCAAGAACGTAACAATAACTCAAAAGCAGATTGCAGCTCATTTGATCATTTAAAATTGACTGACTTGAAACTTTACCTAAACTCAGAAGTATACCCCTACGAATCGTTAAATTTAAATTTTACCGCTAAACAAATAAGCGAGCTCTACCGAATGTACACAGATTTTCAAAATTCTTATTATGGAAAACGGACCTCTACTAGAATTAAATGAATTTATTGAAAACAGCCTTTATGTGATAGACTGCAGCAAACAAAACGAATCTATTAAAAGCAATACGGTCGACATAAAGTTGAAGTTTCAGAGTTCAACTACCTGTATGGAAATCACTTGGGAATACACTATAACACAGGTTACACCGAATATGAAGACTTGAATCAGATTTTGTGCAAGAACTTGATTGGTGCAGACTTTATCTACGTAAAGGGAGCAATCAAGCGAGATTTTTTAGTTAAGACGTTTCAAGATATGAAATTAAAAATTCCCAATATTATTAATTTGGAAAATGTATCAGGTTATTGTACACCAAAATTGGAAAAAGATTTTACTGATTGCTGTATTAATCATAGAATAGATAATTGTGCTTGTAGTGTAAAATATGCTTATTTATTAAAAAATTGCTTCCTCAATAAAAAAAAATGAATTAATTAACCAAACCATGTATTTTTATTTCCTATAAATGAAAACTGGTTTTCCAGTTTTAATTAGTATCTGTCGAGATGAGGTGTAGTCAACTTCAGACAAGAATCTAAAAACATTTGAAAAAATCTAAATAGTTTCTAATCCAAAAAGCTTTTATGTAAAAATTTTGAAAAACTTAGGATTTGTTCAAAATGGGATGAAGTATTTACATCAACCTCAAGATTTTCGAATCTTCCCACCCAAGGAAGAAGAGAGTGCCTTCATCCATACTTTAACATAGAGAACATTATTAAATAATAGGCTAAATAAAAAGATTTTATTTAAACACAAAGATGGTAGTTCTATAAAATTTAGCTATGATGGTTTTATTGAATTTTTGGATTTTTTGGACACTATTGTTGAAGAGTGGTGCGATACAGATTTCATTGGAAAAAATATTTATGTAAACTATTGTTGTGAAGAAGAGGTTAAAAGCTTGACTTTAAAAGAAATAGATTCTGGAGTTGTCATGGAGTTGAACGAGAATACTTTGGATTTACTTTTAGCTTATAAAAATAATTTGTTCGCCTTTTGTAGTAAACTAAATTAAAACTGTTTGTAAACCAATAAAGCATTGTTTTTTTTTTATTATTTATTATTACGTAATAAAACACCTAAAAACGTGGGTAATTGCAACTCAAACTATTATTATTTAATTTTCTATTGTCTCAGAACTTAAAAAATGTTGGTGTCCTGTACACTTCAATTATTTTTTTTAATGTAAAATATTGTTAATTTGTTGATAATAATAAACATACACTTTTATAAATAACATATTCTTATTTATTATACATAAATATAGTACATAATAACAAATAATTTTAGAATAATCTACAATATGGATCTAGATGCTAAAAAATTTTGCTCAGTAAGTCTCCATGGTAATGGTGATATATTAATAAACCTAGTAATGTCAGTAATATTTTTACATATCTTCTTTTTACATAACTGTGTAAGGTTTTCCATGTTTTTCTGTTTTATTATAATTCTGAAAGAAAAAAATTATGAATTTAGAGGTTTTTTATGCTATAATGACCCCAGGGTAGGGTGTCACATGCGTTGGGGAGCAAGTACCGCTTATCATCAAAAGGGTTTAAGGCAATTTTTGTTTGCTCAATGCTGTAAACGTCATGTAATTTTGACTGTATACAGCGCTGAGTGACGTGAAATAATGATTTTTGCATGGGATTTTCAACAAAATTCTGTAAACATGTCCTATATTCATCGAAACAAATTTTTCTCGCAACGACATTGGTCTTAACCCTTTTTGACTTTTTTACGTCTGCCTCCCCCTCCACTTTAAACGTGTATTGTTTTGAACGAAGACCGTACTTTTTTGTTTACCAATGGTATGCCCCAGAAATTATCTGCTGGGTAATCGCTGGTGTCAAATCTATAAATGTCAGTTTTAATCATATCCAGATATTCATCATTACATTCCAGTTCGTACACTAGACTGTCCGTATCGGTATAGAGAAGTTTACATATATTATTTAGAAATTTTCGCAACATGTAATCATAGTGGAACTCATATACACAAGTTTTAGAAATCTCAAGTATAGCCATTCCAATGTACAGAGGTTTATTAAACTCAATTTCGTTTTTTTTTTAATTCCACCGCCATTAGCGAGTCATCGAAAATAACGCGGCTATGAAACTTTGGGCTAGAAATTAAATTGCGGGCACCAACACGCCCCTCCCATTTTGAAACGAGTTTTACCACCCTATGCTTGCGTAGATTTTTCATAGTTTTACCAAAAACTGCGTTATTCATCAATTTGTAAAGGTTTTTTTCAAAACTAGTTTTAGCCTTTGTTCTCATCAGTGTTGAGTGCAATATAGATTTTTAACCAACAGGTTTGTTTAAAACTCAACACTTTATGAATTTTAACAAGGACTAACCCATGTGATAATGCCTGTTTCAAATTCCTATAATGAATAACATAATTTGTTTTTGTATACAGGGTGGTCAACAGTTTGGGATGCTTTGAACCATGAGGTGTGCGATGTTCTGCACAAAAAGGTCAATTTTTATGGAAATCGTGTAAAACATCAGGATAGGATATGTCTACTTCGAAAATTCATCCCACAGTAGAATCGTCTGGTATTGACATAATATCAATGTTTATGTCAACCCATCGAAAACCTCCATATGGGAGCGGTTCTCCCATTGGCCACCCATATAGTTGTTTACATCGGTATATATAAGATATTTTGAGGGTTTGAATGAGTCATAGTTAGCCATATATTTGTTGTTGGCCTCACCCAGACGATTACAACATTGGGATATACCTCCACGTACACTCCTCTCAAAAAACAATAACATGTCAATGCCTTGAAATGTTTCCAAATAACACCCTGTATATTTTAGCATACAGTCCCAGGTATAGCCGGGAATTGTGTAATAGTGTGCTGGGTCTAAGCCATATGTTTCAAAACACGTACGGCGGAACGCCTCAAAAACTACCGTCAAAAGCAATATGTCGGTCTTCATATGTAAATGACTATAATCCTAAAGTGTTTTAATATTAAATGACTCCCAAATCATCTGCGCGTGACAATAATCTGCGTCTGATATGAGTTCATTGTTTAGTTTATTATAGAATTTTTCCTTGTTTGGTAATTCTTGCTCTTCAAGACGCTCAATTTTATCCAAATAATCGTAACAGAACACCCCCTTTTTAGTTAATAATTTGAATTGTTTATCATTTAAATTTGGAAATTCCCGCCTTAATATTCCAAAATCTTCCACATTCAATGTTGAAACCAAGTTATCCAATGAACTGCTCATGAATTTAAAAGTGTCGATAAAACGAAAACGAATATTTGTTTGACCATGGTGAACCGTGAAACTTGTATATTTTTACAAAATCAATGAATAGCGAGCTTTCCCTCAAAAAAGTTAATGGTGTCTTTTACATGAATCCTGTGTCAAATTTTTTCATCATCATTTCATCTCCTAATTCCTAGCACCGTACTGATGAGCACCACAAGTGCGAAATCCGGATCTACGGTTACCATTACCTTTTTTGAGGGAAAGCTCGCTATTCATTGATTTTGTATTTTTATTCACCCTCGCTAAATCCATTTTTAAATTGTATATTTTTCTTTATTTATAGGTAAAAGTGATATATAGTGTTTTTTTGCTATGGAAGGCTATGGGTATAACAAACGAGTTTTTATAATTTAAATTACATCGGTTGTGAGCAAAACCGCGAAAGTTGCCTGTAAGATAACAGTGGTCACGTGTTACCCGGTCGCTTTCCACAAATTTTTCATTGTAAATATGACATCTCTCGGTGGCATCTTTTAATCTCACTTCAACGTTCATTGGTTCAACGTTTACCAACTTTGACTGTATAAATTGAGCTAATGTATCGATTTCTTCTGTAAACCAATTCATACAGTCTAGATCCGCATGGCTTTTATAAAATAATAAGTTATCGTCATAAATACACTTAAAATGAAACCCGGCACTGTATGCATATGTTTTTGATATCAACTGGTTTGAGTTAAATTTGAGGGTGGTATGAACCGATTGGAAACAGGAAGGTTAGTAAGCAGCGATTAAATATCTGCATAAATTATAAATGGAACCTTTTCCTTATAAATAAAGTTTTTAAATTTTACATATCGATCAGAGGAAAAGCGTATTTTACAGTCATCAATCTTTTGACAGTAACCGCTGTGATCACCTAGCTTTTCTTGTGTATAAAAATAGTTCAGACATCTATCGCATATAAAGTTCTTAGTTTTATGCTTTGACAGTTGCATATAAACTAGTTTACCCAAATCTTTTATCCAAACATAGTGAAAGCGGATTTCCTCTTCATGATTTCCCTCCCCCATGGTTCAAATCGGTCCACCTTGTTGTCCGGATAATACTTATTTTGTATAATTAGCAAATTGACATGCTTTTCTTTTTTGCGTTTGGTTAAGCTATCAACCCCCTTGAGGCTTAGCTCGAAAACATTAACGGATATATTTTCGTTATATTTTTCAAAGCAAGAAATTTGATTTAACGTCACTGGAAATGTTATACCCCTCAAATTTAAAACTTGTGTGAAATCTGGATATGATGAGATTCTTTGTGTATTTTTATCAACTGGATAAAGTGTATATACAATGGCCCATGCAAAACAGTAATTATCGTTATTTTATATGTTGATGCATGCTTTTTTACTCGAGATTTTTGGAAGTAGTGGAATGTACGATGAGGCTCCCTTAGCAAATTCATATTTATTAATGTTAACCTCGAGAGAAATTATTTTATCCATTGCCCACCCGCTCTGATTCTCTTAAAACTCTGAAGTTTCGTTCAAAACAACGTCCTTTACGTAAACTTCAAACCATTCTTTTAGGTCTGTTGACAAATCTATTTTTTGGTTTTTAGTCTGAAAAAATTTTCTTAACGAATTCCGCACAGAATATGGTATTTACTTTTAACATATTCATTTTTTTAAGACAGCTGCAATTTTTTTTTTTTTAAAAACTCGAAATGAATCGTTAAAAAACTGTAAAAGATCCTTATGCGATTTGTTAATAATTATACCGGTTTGCATTCTGGATTCAAAAACTGATACTGTATTTCTCCATATCGGCCCCCTACCAACACGTTTTTTTTTGTTTTTCCCGTTGAGCCCAAAACCCGAAGCTACATTTAGATTTTGCAGCATGAATTGAAACCGTTTCAAAATTCCCAAGTTGGTTTGAAGTTTGCGTAAAGTTCCTATTTTTAAATCACCATCCTTAGTGGCTAAATTGCACAATCTTATGTGTTGTTTAACTATCTTTAACCAGTTTTCTAATTCCACAATTGAGTACTTATTTTTGGAAAATAAAGTTTTTTCAACAAGATCAAATTTTTTTATTATTTCATCACTAAGGGTGGCGATTTCCTCTGAATTCATATTTTGGTTTGAAAAGATTTAAAACAAAATATGGAAAACTTACTTAATTTTGTATAATTTTGAATGATGCTGCCGGATTCGCCTTTCCCGTCTCCACCAATCCTCTAAAGACTATTGAATATTTTCCTCCTTTAAACTCGTCTATGAATGGTTTGTAATCCTCCATTACCCTCTTCGGTAAAAAGGCTATGCAATCTTGTAAATCGAGAAGTACAGTAGGCCCATACGCTGTAGATACTATTTTCGCCTCAAATATCTTGTATGCAGCGTCCTTTTCCAGTTCTTTAATTTTTTTTATGGTCTTGTTCTCTAACTTAAATAATGATTTTTTGTTAATATTTGAAAGATCCATCTAAAAATAGGTAAAAACAAAAAATAGACAAAAATACTAAAAATAGGGGTTACCTCATTAAAATGAAATTAGTTGTTCTCAAGATATGAATAGCCAAACACACATATTATAACCAGACATACAGACAGATAGACAAGCAAAAAATCGATAAATTAATAAAATTGTTATTAAATGGCTTAACTTTTCTTTGCTTTGCAGAACACACAATCTAGTTTTACACTATCTAACGTACTCTAACAGATTATCGCTAGCGTTCCGTCTTCTTCGACAGTCTGAAATATTATGAGGCTTAAAAGTCTGAACAAAAAAATACTCTAACGCAATCAGTAACTTTACATTTTCTCACAAAATAGTATCGGTTTTAGATTTTGGTTGCTATCACACGGACTTGAAAAAATACGTTTTGCGGTTTAGAGATTTTACCAAACAAAAATCGCTATCAGCTGTTTTTTGTGGGAACGTTACAACGAACAACAAATAATCCTTTTTTATAAAATCAAATTTTACTAAAATTACATTCTTGAAATTTTATTAAGAAATAATAAATACAAATTTTACTTTGTTACTGGATTTTATCTAATACCAAGATATTTGATATCGGTGCATCCGTCAGGCAAAATTTCTACAATTTAATTACTTAGAGGTCAAAAGGTCAAAGTGAGCCAAAAACCCCACTCTCAGTGTCAAAAAATTGGTCCCGATAAATTTTAAATGGAGTATAGATTATATTTAAAAAATGTAAGCGTATAGTCTGGTGCCACTGGCACTAACAGTATAAATATCTTGCCACTCCACCTTAAAAAATCTTTTAAAGTAATTTCAATAAACAAAGGTCAATCTGATTGGTGCTTGGTACAGTCGCTGTCGGTCAGCCATTTTTAAAAATATATTGTAACGTAAATAAAGTTTAAAATATGTTTCTGTAATTACTACGCCACTTTTAGTAATAATATTTATACCTTGTTATAATTGAATATTAAAATTTTTAAATCTAGGTTCCAACCGAGTACAAAAATTAGCATCGTGCAGACTTCTGTCAAAAATACGTCGATCAGGATTAATTTTTAATACAGTGTAATGTTTATAACTGTTTCTGATGCCACCGGCATATAGCAATACTTGTATCTTACTACTCCAATTTTTAAAGTAAGAAGTAATTTTAATAGAAAAATGTCCTTTTTGAATGGCATATGTCATCGCTGAGAGTCCGATATTTTTGAAATTAGAATGCCTTAAAAAATATTTATACCAATTTCTACGCCTCTGGTACTGTTAGTAATATGACCCTGCCACTCCACCATATTTTCTTTTTAATTTAGGAACACTCTGAATGTAAAAATACCAACCGTGCAAACATCTGTCAAAAATAGCTCGATCAGGAATATTAATTATTCCATTTGGAAGTAATTCTAATTCAAGAGTATCAATCTGGATGACATATGTCAAAACCGCTGTCATCAAGGGATATTTAAAAAAGGATGGGTACATGAACTTAGACAAATATTTCCATAAATTCCTACGCCGCTGGTTCGAATAATTTGTGACTCAACCACACAAATTTGTAAAGTTGGATATTATTTCAATCTAAAAA
This sequence comes from Oxystoma pomonae, assembly GCA_963921995.1. Lineage (NCBI taxonomy): Eukaryota > Metazoa > Arthropoda > Insecta > Coleoptera > Brentidae > Oxystoma > Oxystoma pomonae. Next base: position 29,443,148 of record OY998169.1, read on the forward strand.
GACCAATCGTGCAGACATCTGTTAAAACTACGTCAATCAGAAATATTTTTAAATAGAGTAGTGAAAAAATAATAAAAAACATATTTTTAAGTTTGGGGGTCCCTGGCTTTAACAAAATGAATATTTCTTTACTCCAGCAAAAAACTTTTTTGAATTTCAACTTATTTTCAATGCAAAAATATTAGTTTTATTGACATATGTAAAAAGAGATGTCAGTGAGTAATATAAGGTAAAATGAATTTATTAATAAAAACTAATATATTTGTACGCCACTGGTACTAAAAAGAACAAGAGATTTGTAATAAAATTTTAGCAAAGTATTTTCTGTTCTATCTAGTAAAACTGTAGCAAATCTTGTGGCAGTTGGTCATTTCGGCGAGTAGATAAAAAAGTAAATCGATTCATAAATGAAATCACACAAGATTTTTTGATCCGTAAAATTAAATGACGCTATAGGTACTCTTTGCATATCTCACAACTCCACCATGAAAATTCTTAAATCCGCAAGTAATGTTAATGCAAAAACGTAGAAAATGTTGACATATGTCAAAATTGTTCCAAAATTTTTTAAAAAATATATCTTGAATTTGTACGCTTCTGGTTTTAACAAAATGAGACGCATTATTTTGAAACTTTACATACTTTGTCTCCAATGTATCTAATAAAGCTGTGCCAAGTTTGGTGTGTTTAGAGTATACAAATGCGGAGTTACTGCCACAAACGACGGCCATTTTTGATGACGTCATAGACACCCTTTGCACAAAATCCACCATGGATATTATTAATTCTGGAAGCATTTCCTACAAAAAAAAATATGCCACAATGCGTCTAAACATACGTGCACACGGGACCCATGATTTTTAACATAGGCTCCAGGACTATTTGGTGTGCTGGGGGGGGGGGGTACAAACCGAATAGGCGAAGTACTGGTATTACAAAAAAGAATAATAAGAATTATGTAGGGAATAGGCTACCGAGACTCATGTAGAGAAGCCTTCAAAAAACATTCAATTTTAACAATAGTATCACTCTATATACTGAACTGTACCAGCACAGGCGACAGTTTGTCTCAAGCGGGGAGGTAAGGTTTGCAAGTGGGTACTTGTTAAAGAACCCCTTTTCGGCTGGAAATTCCAAAACATTATTTGTCAGCATCAGCAAAAGGACCACATATAATGTGCATGAAACTATTTAATAAATTGCCCCAAACTATCCAAAGTATTGGGCCAGGAAAAATAATTTTATTTGTCAAGAGTGTTAAATCACTTTTACTAAAGTTTAGCTTTTATGATTTGAGGGAATTTTTTGAGGCAGATTTTGCCCAAACCAATTCAAATTAAATCATACATATTGGATAAAAAAAGGACAAAATAAAGCAATAATAATCAACAAAAAAAGATACTTTTAAACCTCTATTTTAAAGTGTTATAATGTATTATTAATTTTAAATGTTTGTTATTTTAAATGTAGTATAACTATGTAGATTTAATGGTAGGTTTATAAGCTGACTTCCCTTAATTCTAATTTTTTGTGACTTTCTTCCTATGCTTTCTTTTGTAAGTCTTATAGAAATAAAGATCTAAACTAAACTAAATTAAACTAAACTATCAATTACATTAAGCATGTGTGCTCAATATATTGCGAATCATTACAGAGAGCAGATGTATTTAAAAAATTAAAAAATAAGAATTCTACTGGATGGGATAAAATTTCACTACGCATTGCCGGGTTCGGTCTTGGATGATCTTGCGGAGGCCCAAAATGGAGCCTTTTCAACAGGAAAATTTCCGACGTGTTTAAAAAAAGCACTTATCATACCATTATTTAAGGGTGGTAATCATAACCTTCCCTCCAACTTTAGACCAATTGCGCTTCTTCCTACTCTATCAAAAATTATTTAAAAATTGGTTCAGATCAAGATCATACATTTTTAACTAAACATAATAAAGGCACCAATGATGCTATATTTAACTACTAAACTCTAATGAAAAAACTTGCAGAAGTTAAAAGAATATTCTGTGATCTATCAAAGGCGTTTGCCTGTGTTGATCACATAATATTGCTGAAAAAATTGGAGATCTATGGCATCAGAGGAGTGGCTTTAAATTTGTTCCGTTCATATTTGTCAGATCTTACCCAGTCAGTAATATTTAATAATGAAAATTCTACTACAGAACCAAGAAATACGGGCGTACCTCAAGAGTCAATTCTTGGTCCTCTTTTGTTCTTAATATTTGTGAATGATATTTCATAACTACCAATTAGAGGAGAGTGTACAGCGTTTTCCGATGATCAGACGGTTCTATGGCATGGACCCAATGAAAATGTACTTGCTGGTATAATACAGGACATAAAAATGATTAAGTTATGGTGCGATGCAAACAGGTTATCTTTTAACATTTCAAAAACAAATATATTAAACTTCAAATGTAATATTAGCAATATTGAATTGGAATATGAAAATATTGTAAACCCTGAAGTAAATAAATTTTTAGGTACCTTCATTTTCATCATCATGTAGAAAATATTTTTAAAAAATGGGTCTAGCTGTTATGCCTCAAGAGTTATTTCTTAGCAATCTTGGCTTTAACATAGCAAAAAATGTTTATTTCTCCCTTGTTCAATCTAACCTGTCCTATGGAATTTGCTTTTGGGGATCTTGTTCAAACACTCTTTTTGACAGTGTTTTTAAGTTTTATTTATTTATTTATTTATTCAACAAATTATTAACAGCACAAGTGCCAATTACAGATACTGACTTAATAATAGAAATAATAACTTGATACTAACCTAATAATAGAAAAAATAAGGTAAGACATAATAAGGTAAGTACCTATTAACTAAGTATCAAATATATGTTTAACAAGTTTTTTTAAAAGCTGAATTGAATATATTATAGATTAAGTTGGCTCAAAGTTTTCCTAAAGTATCATTTTTAATATAGACATGTTCATAAAAATAAATAGTTAAAATTTACCGTTTATTAACACAGGTTAAAATTACACATTGTATAATAAAATCATTAATCACAATTAAATTTTCTCGTAAAAATAAATAGTGAAAATAGTTAAAATTTAACATTCTATCATCATACAAGTTAAAAATATACTTAGATTATAATAGTCACATTAAACACAATTAAATTTTTCACATAAATTGCTAAAATTTGACACCTCTCTCAGTTTAGTCTCTATAAGCCTTTTAAAAGTTTTAAGATTAACTGTGTCAATGTCAATGTCAGTCGCATAAGAGTTATACAGATTACAGAGAGAATACACTGGAGAACACTTGTATATATTAAATATCTCCCTTAAGGAGCTTAAAAAGGTGCACATGGAAATCTTAATTCTTCTCTTATAAAGAGACAGCCTATTAAACACTCCAAGCAAAAAGTCATTATCACATCCTCTTTGAGGATAAATACCATATTTTCTAAAGTACATACACTTTCAAAATTTTCTCTGCACTCCGTCAATAATGTCTATCCAAATATTGTAAAAAGGAGACCAAATAACACTGCCATATTCAAGTATTGGTAAAACAAGGCTATCAAACAGGTATAAACTAACATCTACACTAAAGAATTTGGTGTTGCATACAATAAAGTCAAGTATTTTTTGAGCAGCATTAATTTTCCCTATAATATGGTCAGAGATTGACAGTGCTGGATCAAAGATAATCCCCAAAACTTTTTAAGTTGTTACTCTAACTAGTTTTTAATTTTTAAAACTGTAATCATACTCAATGAAATTTTTGTTTAGTGTATATGACACACATGTACATTTATTCAAGTTTAACTTAAAACTATTTAAGTCACACCATTCAGAGATATTTGAGAACTCGCTCTGTTATGTTTCGCAATATATTGAGGATACAATCTCAATAAAGAGTTTGAAATCATCAGCAAACATCATCATTGCCATTGATGTACTAATCCTACTATGTTGGGAATTTGGAACCTTTGGTTGCACTAAAACAAAATTATGATTGTTTTCCACAAACCAAAACTACACTTTTTTGCACTCGACGCGCGTTTCGCTAACAACGTTAGCATCATCAGGAGACGATAAACAATGAACTAAATTAATCTACGCTCTATCTTATATACAATCCTTTAGTGGGCGGAGATAAGACTAATAATTTGTGATTGATCACGATTTTTAATCCTATCTCCCCTCAACCAAAGAATAAAGTGTACTAAACGGGATGGGTCCTCTATCTTTATTTAAACTATTTCTGGATTTAATGATTTCCATATTTTCATATGCATTCAAAAGTCTTTTGTTTGGTACACTTTTTAGAAGTTTTAGGTTATCTAATGTGAATCTATGATTGTTTTCAAAAGCATGCTCGGCCACACTTGACTTTTCTGTTCTTCCGTATTTTAAGTGTGCTAAGTGTTCTTTAAAACGTGTTTGAATAGAGCGTCTCGTTTGGCCAACATATTTTTTGTCACAATCCATGCAACTAATTTCGTAAATTCCACTTTTTTCTAGAACTGTAGTTTTATCCTTGGGATTTCCTAGTAAGCTTCTTATTGTGTTACCGGATTGATATACTAATTTAAGACCGGTGTTATTAAATACTTTGTGTAATCCTTTCGTATAATTAGGATTATAAGGAATTGATACAAATTTTGAGTCGCAGGTATCTTTTTGTCTGAAAAAGGTAGAATTCCGAAAGGTCTTTTGAAAAGAATGTGTATTTATCAGCTTATTTATTAAGCCTTCGTCGTAACCGTTTTCGCCAGCTATATTCCTAATCCTATTTTTTTCTGCTTAAAATCTTTCTTTGTTTAAGGGGAAATTTACTAATCTATATGTTAAAAAGTGCAAACTTGCAAGCTTATGTTGTAAGCAATGAAAAGAGTCATTTGGAATATACCTGTTGGTGGCCGTGCCTTTTCTGTATAGGTCAAAGTCCAATTTATTCTTATTTCTTATAACTAAAGTGTCTAGAAATGGCAGTGTACCGTTGTTCTCTATTTCATAAGTAAATTTAATAGTGGGAAATTTGTTATTTATTTTTTCCATAAAATTTTCAACACTACTTACTTTAGTGTTGAATACTGCAAACACATCGTCTACATACCTGAACCATACTCTGGGGAAATACTCAAATTCTTTACTTATATCTGATTCAAATTTGCTCATAAATAGGTTTGCGATAAAAGGTGATAAACTATTACCCATTGTGGTTCCTTCTAATTGCTGGTAGTAGTTATTTTTATATTGAAAGTAATTTTGATTCATGCAGAGTTTTGTTAAAGATAGGTATTCTAAAGTCTGTTTGTTTTCTAGATTGTTTTTTCTTAGTAGTTCCTCCAGGTATTGTAAGGTATTGGGAATTGGCACACTAGGGAACAACGAACTAACATCAAACGAGATTAAAATTTCACCTTCTTGGAGTGAAATATCTTTAACTTTGTTGATAAATTCAAGGGAATTTTGAACAGAAAAACCTTTTTCCTTTATCGGTAAATCATCCCGTTTAGTACACTTTATTCTTTGGTTGAGGGGAGATAGGATTAAAAATCGTGATCAATCACAAATTATTAGTCTTATCTCCGCCCACTAAAGGATTGTATATAAGATAGAGCGTAGATTAATTTAGTTCATTGTTTATCGTCTCCTGATGATGCTAACGTTGTTAGCGAAACGCGCGTCGAGTGCAAAAAAGTGTAGTTTTGGTTTGTGGAAAACAATCATAATTTTGTTTTAGTGCAACCAAAGGTTCCAAATTCCCAACATAGTTGAGATGGCTTCACGGTCAACGGAACTAAATCTATATCGTAAGTTTAGTACTAAGATTAGGCTAGTTGGTGCAGATATTTGGTTTCTAAAATCTTGCAAAAAATTCAAAGTTTTTCCAAACTTTGTTGAAGTAAAGTTGCCGAAATCTACAGTTTCTTCAAAAGTAGCCCTGTTTGCAAAACAGAAATGGTTAGATTTAGAAATCAAAAATTTGTACGCAAAACGAAGTATGTTTGAACTTGAAGCATACCGACTGTTTAAAAAGTTGACATTTAGACTTAGTGATAAGAACTTTGAAGAATGGTGCGATTTCCAAAGACATATGTTTGTAGTAATCGAGAAAAAATTTACGAAGAAGATGTCTTCACTTAATAAAAAGCTACAAAAGTTAAAACGTTCTGAAACAAAACCAAAAAAGTCGAATGAAATCGCAAACATCGTAGAAAACCTATCCTCTCAAACTTTTAATAACAAAGAAATATCACTTTTAAACAAAGGTGTTAATTTTGCTCTGCCCCCACAAAAAGATAATTTAAGTGATATTATTGCAAATATTGAAAGTTCAATCTCTTATCTTTCAGAAGGCACAAAGGGCTATGTGCGAGATGCTTGCCGATATCAGATCTCTCAAAACATCATTCAAAACAATAAAAATAGTACATTAAATCACAATAAAACAATTAAAAGTTTGAGAGAAAAAGATGTTTTCTATCTAAAGGCTGACAAGGGTAATAAAGTTGTTATATTAGATAAAACAGATTATTTCGAAAAGGTAGATAACCTAATAAAAAATGGACCCTACAAAAAAGTCTCAAAGAACCCCTTACCAAAAATGATTAACGAAGTAAAAAACACAATTAAAAAATGTAACAATATTATTACTGACAATATTAAATATAAACTACAAGTAAGCAATCCCACTATGCCGAAACTAACTAACAACGTTAGCATCATCAGGAGACGATAAACAATGAACTAAATTAATCTACGCTCTATCTTATATACAATCCTTTAGTGGGCGGAGATAAGACTAATAATTTGTGATTGATCACGATTTTTAATCCTATCTCCCCTCAACCAAAGAATAAAGTGTACTAAACGGGATGATTTACCGATAAAGGAAAAAGGTTTTTCTGTTCAAAATTCCCTTGAATTTATCAACAAAGTTAAAGATATTTCACTCCAAGAAGGTGAAATTTTAATCTCGTTTGATGTTAGTTCGTTGTTCCCTAGTGTGCCAATTCCCAATACCTTACAATACCTGGAGGAACTACTAAGAAAAAACAATCTAGAAAACAAACAGACTTTAGAATACCTATCTTTAACAAAACTCTGCATGAATCAAAATTACTTTCAATATAAAAATAACTACTACCAGCAATTAGAAGGAACCACAATGGGTAATAGTTTATCATCTTTTATCGCAAACCTATTTATGAGCAAATTTGAATCAGATATAAGTAAAGAATTTGAGTATTTCCCCAGAGTATGGTTCAGGTATGTAGACGATGTGTTTGCAGTATTCAACACTAAAGTAAGTAGTGTTGAAAATTTTATGGAAAAAATAAATAACAAATTTCCGACTATTAAATTTACTTATGAAATAGAGAACAACGGTACACTGCCATTTCTAGACACTTTAGTTATAAGAAATAAGAATAAATTGGACTTTGACCTATACAGAAAAGGCACGGCCACCAACAGGTATATTCCAAATGACTCTTTTCATTGCTTACAACATAAGCTTGCAAGTTTGCACTTTTTAACATATAGATTAGTAAATTTCCCCTTAAACAAAGAAAGATTTGAAGCAGAAAAGAATAGGATTAGGAATATACCTGGCGAAAACGGTTACGACGAAGGCTTAATAAATAAGCTGATAAATAGACATTCTTTTCAAAAGACCTTTCGGAATTCTACCTTTTTCAGACAAAAAGATACCTGCGACTCAAAATGTGTATCAATTCCTTATAATCCTAATTATACGAAAGGATTACACAAAGTATTTAATAACACCGGTCTTAAATTAGTATATCAATCCGGTAACACAATAAGAAGCTTACTAGGAAATCCCAAGGATAAAACTACAGTTCTAGAAAAAAGTGGAATTTACGAAATTAGTTGCATGGATTGTGACAAAAAATATGTTGGCCAAACGAGACGCTCTATTCAAACACGTTTTAAAGAACACTTAGCACACTTAAAATACGGAAGAACAGAAAAGTCAAGTGTGGCCGAGCATGCTTTTGAAAACAATCATAGATTCACATTAGATAACCTAAAACTTCTAAAAAGTGTACCAAACAAAAGACTTTTGAATGCATATGAAAGTATGGAAATCATTAAATCCAGAAATAGTTTAAATAAAGATAGAGGACCCATCCCGTTTAGTACACTTTATTCTTTGGTTGAGGGGAGATAGGATTAAAAATCGTGATCAATCACAAATTATTAGTCTTATCTCCGCCCACTAAAGGATTGTATATAAGATAGAGCGTAGATTAATTTAGTTCATTGTTTATCGTCTCCTGATGATGCTAACGTTGTTAGCGAAACGCGCGTCGAGTGCAAAAAAGTGTAGTTTTGGTTTGTGAAAAACAATCATAATTTTGTTTTTGTACTAATCCTAGAAATGGTCCTAGATTGGAACCCTGCGGTACTCCTGAAGTGCTTTTGTAGAGTACAGATTTGTTGCCTTTAATTTCTACATACTGAAATCTGTCACTTAGGTATGATTGTATTAAGTATATTACAATTAAAGATACGTCCATGTCCGTTAAGCCTTTGATTATCACACTGACTCACACGGGCAAAAGCTTTCTCCATGTCTGTATAAATTACATCCACCTGCGATTTTCTATTTAAGGGTCATTTCATATCAAATCAACCAAGAAAAAGCTGGTTTTGGATATCAGCATCACCGATTTTGATGATTTTTGGTACAGTTGTTCTACCCATGTAAAAAGTGAAATCTCCAATTTTGGTGGTTCTCTTTTTATTAATTTTTGAAATAAAAAAAATACAATTTCTTCATCACCTGTACCAGGGTAACGTATCTCGATTTTCAGCCATACATATCAAAAAAAACTTTATTTATTTTCACTTATAATCTCCCTAGTGCTCGAATTATTTCCGGAAATTTTTCTGAAGGAGCGAATTTTCTAGAAAAATGCGAGACTGAGGAAAAATTTCCGGATATTAATTCAAAGACACGGGGGATTCGGTAAGAAAATTTCACACCTAAAATTTATTTGAAAAAAAAAATCTGACATGTTTCATTTTGACGTTTATGCGGTGGCGCATGTTTTTGTCAACACCATTTTAGTTGAGAACGGTGTTGGTTTTTGTTAAACGTAACATAATTTTATGAATTTGACGTGTTTATCTTTTTAATCAAAAATATGACTCGTTTTGGAAGTGAAAATTCTCAAAACATAAAGCTAGAAGTGGCAAATTTAACTCCTCAAAATAGGTCAAAATTGAGCGTATTGAGGCAGTTTCTGGATTTTTGCAATGAAAGATCTTACATGTTGAAGATCCAGCCTCATCTATAACGAGTATGGCATCAATCTTAGAAGATTATGCCTTCAAGATGAAAAAGAAAAATTCAGAAGATTATAAGGAATCTGTTGTAAAGGTAGGTTAAGTATTTTCAGATTCTTTGATTTAAAAAAAAAACATGCAAAATTGCTGAATATTATTTTTTTGTTTTGTTTCGGGTTATGTGGAACTCCACCGCAAAGCAGCTCCAACATTTTTTTTTGAAAATTATCAGATTAAATTTGATCCATTTAACGACGTGGAATTCAAAGGTGCTCGAGCGGCTCGCGATGCGAAAAGAAGGCAGCTGCAAAGTGATCCAGAAAAAAGAAAGAGAAGTGCAGCAGCGTTAACAAGCTAAAATTATGAACAAATTATCAAGATACAGGACGAAGAAACACCGAATGGCCTAAAAAAAAATTCTTTTACATCGCTTCACACGAATAGGCTTGGAGGGTGTGGAGAGGGAGCTGCTGCGAAAGTCGAATATTTTGCGAAAGAGTTCAACAACAAAACCAAATTCACAGGCCGGATAGAGTACAACCCCATTTTTATGAAGACCACACAAGGTGGAGCAAGAAAACTCTCCGATAGCAAATGGCTGATTGAAAATAGACAAAATCCTGAAGTATGTCCGGTTAGACTGTTTCATAAATTAATGGAGAAACGGGCTAATTCAACTCCGATTGATAGATTGTTCCTAACACCGAATCCTAAATGGAATTCATCTAACTGGTTCAAAAACTGCCCTGTTGGAAAAAACACAATGTCAACCTGATTTAAGGAAGCAGCCTCCAAAGTAGGCATCGACACCAAGAAAGTGAAAATCACGAACCATTCCATTCCATTCCGCAAGGGCTACAGCAGTATCCAATCTGGCGAAAAAGGGAGTAAACGAGCAACAACTAATTAAAATAACGGGACACAGTAACAGCCAATCCATTAAACCTTACCTGCAGATGGATAAAGAAAATCACCACGATATTATTAACGCCATGAGGAGTGAACAAAGGGAAACCATAGTATAGTCTAGTTTAGGCTAGTTATGCCAGATAAAATAATTTTTAAAATCTAGGTAGATAGTGGATACCTAACTAAAGATTACCTATATCCTCTACCTTCCTCAACATTTAGTTATACCAAATGTGTGAAATTTTATTAACTGTGGTTAAGGTTATTTACTTTTCATATAATTTAAATACTAAAATAAACGAAATATGTTATAATTGGGATAAATAAGTCGTTTTCAAAATATTGTAAGATTTAATAAAAAACTTGTTTTATTAACTTTTTTTTATTTATTTTCCGTACCCTCGTAGAAAAAATGTGGTACCTAATATATGTGCAAAGTGCCTTTTCCACACTTAATAGGTAAACTACTATTTTTGTTCTCATTTTTAAATGTTTACTTGTTTCAATCAGGACAAAGTCGTTAGATAGCTGCTTACCTAAGTAGGAATAATAATACTAGAAAAAACAAATGTACCTCTCACTTTAGTAACATAGAAGGCATTCAGTTTTTCGAACAGAATATTTATCCTTTTGTTACATTTAATTTAACATTACTAAACTCTGAGGAAAAAGTTTTTGTTGTGAAAAATTATATTCCAATTTTGGATAGTATTATCTGTGAAAAACAAAATGTTCCTCTTACTTTAGTAATATACAAGGCATTCAATTTTTCAACTCAAACATTTGTCTTTGGACTACAACTAACTTAATGCTACTAAAATATAAGGAAAGTAAGTTTTTGTAAAAAAACGATAAGGATATCCGGCGTCTATAGCAGTCTTTTAATGATTCGTAATAAAACATAACCACAGTCAAGTAGGCTTAGGCTTGTGATGTCAAAATCGTCTCTGCTATACGTCACGTCGACAGCTATTTCTTAAACGTGCTTCTTTAGTTCACAATAATTAAATCATGGCAGTAAACAATCAAGAAACTAATTTTAAGCCCTATGGTGTTTGTAAATCTTGCTCTGAAATAGGGGACATTAATATGTCTCATAAAAATTTAAAGTATTTGCAGTATTTAATGGAAAAAACTGAATTAAATCCCCATCAAGAAAACCTTTTCTCAGCTATCCAGAAGATTTTGGAGGAAGATATCTCATCCTTTTTAAGAAAAAACAGAATTCAGCAGAACAAAATTGCATCCAATTGAAGATAACCATTATCCTTGTTATTCTCCATTACGAAGAGAAGAGTTCCAACCAGAATTCCAAAAATATTTAGCCTTAAGGAAAGAAATATTTGGTAAATAAATATTTGTATTTATTTAGTATTATAAAATTAATAAAAACATTAAATACCAAAATTTGACCCTAAATACTGATTTTTCGGATCATATGATAGCTGTAAAGAAAAAATTTCCACTTATTAATTTTGTTTGCCTAGCTTGGCAGGAGAAAAATTTCTGAAAAATTTGAAGGTTGTCATTGGTAACTGTCGAAATGAAAGTGTGTGATTGGCTTACAATGACGGATGTGAAATTTTCACTAAAACTGAATTGTTTGGATCAAACAAATACACAATGTTTGGTCAGTTTGTTTGTCTGTCTGTCGAAAAACAGAATTACTGTATTAGCACACTGTACGATTTTATTTTAGACCTTCAAGTTCCACTGACACTCCCAGTTTTGAAGCCCCTGATGAGTCTCTATACTTTTTAAATCAGTCATTGGAGCTAATGGGAGAATCGCCATTGAAAAAGAAAAAAGTATCCTTGGAAAAGGCAGAAAAAGTAAAAGCGGTGATTGAAAAGAGATTATCAGTGGAAACCAAAAGTACAGCCAAGAAAATGTTAAATGCAGAAAGTAATGCACATAAATGTGAGATTTTAAAACAATTAAAGGAGAAGTTTTCTAAAGCTACAAAAAGAAGCGAAAAAATACTTGTTTTGTCCTGTTTACCAATGAGTTGGTTCAGGACAAAAATTCAAAGCGAATTTGGAGTGTCACAATACTTGGCAAGAACAGCAAAAAAGATTGTCAAAGAAAAGGGAATCTTATCCACACCAAATCCTAAACCTGGAAAGAATATTTCTGAAGATGTGGTGCAAGTAGTAACTGAATTTTACCAGCGAGATGATGTTAGCAGGATGATGCCTGGAAAGAAGGATTGTGTTGTAATAAAGACAAACCTTAATAAGGAATATGTGCAAAAACGGCTGCTATTAGCGAATTTAAAAGAAATCTATGAAGCCTTTAAACAGGAACATTCCACAATAAAAATTGGTTTTACAAAGTTTTACGAATTAAAGCCAAAAAATTGCATATATGCTGGAAAAGTGGAACATACTCTGTGTGTATGCACAATACATCAAAATGTAACTCAAGCTAAACGGATCACACCTAAATAAATTTCTTGATGAAGCCGGTAAACCTATTTTTCCAAATTATTATGCCTGCATATCCAGAATTATGTGCAACCCGCCAAATATAGATTGCTTTTTAGATAAATGTTTAGTTTGTCCTTCAACAGAAAACTTAAAAAAATATTTCTTAACTGAAAGGTTTGACGAGCAAGCCATTGATCATATTACATTTAAAAAATGAATATCTGTGGATTGATGCAACATTGAAACAGTCATTAAATCAAATGAAGATTTCATAGATGAATTTGTAAATGATTTAATAAAATTAAAAAAATATGCAAAAAAAAATTATAATGAATTAAAAACGAATTTAAAGTCCGGAGAAGAGCTGATAACATGTGATTTTGCTGAAAATTACTCATTTGTTCTCCAAGATGAGGTGCAGTTGTACCATTAGACCAACAGCCAGGCTACGCGCCACCCATTTGTAATATATTATAAAAACGAGGATCATGAATTAAAGTACTTAAACTATGCTTTTATATCAGATTGTTTGCAACATAACACGGTGGCTTTTCATTTGTTTTTGAGTATTTTAGTTCCGGAGCTCAAACAGAAAATTTATAATTTGTCTAAATTATTTTACTTCTCAGACGGGTGCGCTGCACAATACAAAAATAAAAAAAAATTGTAAATTTATGTTCTCATGAAAAAGATTTCGGCGTTAAGGCGGAGTGGCATTTTTTGCCACTTCACATGGTAAGAGCGCTTGTGATGGTCTGGGAGGCACAATAAAAAGACTTGCGTGTAAAGCGAGTTTGTAACGACCATATGAATCGCAAATTATGACACCAAGACTGAAGAACTGAAAATATCCCAGGAATAGACTTTAAATTCTGCACTACAGAAATTATGAAAAAGACGACACTCATTTAAAAGAAAGATTCTCTGAAGCTCAGACAGTGACAGGGACCCAGAAAATACACGCTGTGATACATGTTTCTGAATCAAAAATTTGTACAAAAGCATTTTCTCTTAGCATAGAGCATCAGATTCACGATATTGTTAAGTGTCGTAAAGCTAATTCTGAGGCTAATAATTCTAAACTTACAAATATAGATTCCGGATTTGTGACTGTTGAGTATAATAAATCCTGGTGATGAATGACGAAACAGATGAAGTAAAAGTTAGCTTTTTGCCGGACCAAAAAATGAATTTTTTTGGATAAGCGGTTTTTGTTTTATTGATTTTTGAAATAAAGAAATTGACCAATATGCCCTTGACAGGCACTTACAAAAATAGCAATATCTCAAAAACTATTGGTCCTATAGAAGCGAGTTATAGCTTATTTTGAAGGTTTTTTTAGAGACCTTTTTAACGATGTGTATCACCATGTAATTTTTTGATTTAATTTTTTTTTTTGAAAAATCTTGAAACACCATTTTGAATTTTTTTCAATAAAATACTATTTTTTTTTCAGTATTTTTTTAATATTTTTGGAAAATTTCAGGATGTAGAAGTTATTGGTTCTATTTTTAAAAAAAATAATATAAAAAACCTTGCAGGAAAAAACCATACATTTTTTGATAAATACCTATATATTTACTCTTTATATCTAAAAACTTGTCAATTGCTCCCAGTCTTGTAAATAAGATACATAAAAGGTTTTTCCAAACTTGTTTATTCCTGCAAAATTTTGAGTATTTCTTCAATTGTCCTCCCCTCCACCCAAGATCTTTTCACCCACCTATTATACATTTAAACATGTTAATTCCTGCAAAATGTTTAGCTCCTCCCATTACTTTTTATTGGCCCTTACCCCTATTTGTATCATTTCTGGTTCAGACAGGAAAAGTTTTGACAATAATTAATTGCAAACCTGCGGTTTATGTGATAAATTGTTATTTTTTAATTTAAAACATTTATCTGAGTCGTGTGTTGTAAAATGGCACAAAATAAGCCAAAACAATGGACAAAATTTTTTGTGAGGTGTTGTGATCCATTAAGTCAGGAGAAACATTCCGGAAAGTTACGGAATGTCACAAATTGGATGCCTTCCTTTAAAGGGGTGGAGACTGGCATGAAAATTTGTGACAATTGTCAAATGAAACTGGAACACAAGGAACAGGATGAACAACCATCTCCTGCAGCAGGGTAAGTAATAGTACCGAATACCTACCTACATTTTTACTTGTTTTTTTTTTGTGTGTTGTGGCTCTGCTAATAATTTTAGGGTAATTATTTAGTATCCGGTTTTCTGCCATTTTTGTTTTTAAGTGAAAAATTCTTTATGGGGGCACCTACAGGCCTATAAGTCTGATTTCATCCTTTGCAAAAATTTAAGAGTTATTAATACATAAGAGGCTGTTAGATTTTTTTCTGACAAATTCACTTTTAAATGATTTTCAACATGGCTTTCTCCCGAAAAGGTCTACAGAATCGGCTCTTTTAGAGTTGAACAAGTCAATAATTTCGACTCTTGAATCTAGGGGAGTGGCCTGTGGACTTTTTTTGGATTTATCAAAAGCATTTGATACAATAAATCATGAAATTCTTTTGGAAAAATTAGAAGCGTACAGGGTTAGAGGAAGTGCTTTGGATTTATTTTGCTCGTATCTGACTGAAAGACGACAAAAAGTTACAATAAATTTGAACAACAATAAAATAACGTCAGAATCAAACGTCATAATGACAGGAATTGCGCAGGGAACTATTCTTGATCCTCTGCTCTTTGTTATTTATCTTAATGATCTAAACCATGTCATCAAAAATCCAAACCTTCTGGCCAATTACGCAGATGATGCCAATGTAGTGATGCTGATTTATCAGGAGGGGAACATCCATGAGGAATATTTTGACGTACTAGGTAAAGTGTCTGAATACTGTGTTAACAACCAACTCATTATGAACACAGAAAAAACAAAAGCAGTTGTTATCTCTAACATGGACATATATGTCCCTAAAAACCTTACTTATGAAGGAGACACATTAACTTTTGAAAGTCACACGAAGGTATTGGGAGTAACTATTGATAAAGACCTAAATTTTTTTTCACACATCAGAGATCTATGTAAAAAACTATCA
The DNA here is from genome assembly GCA_963921995.1 of Oxystoma pomonae. NCBI lineage: Eukaryota > Metazoa > Arthropoda > Insecta > Coleoptera > Brentidae > Oxystoma > Oxystoma pomonae. The sequence continues at coordinate 29,458,842 of OY998169.1, forward strand.
GCGGCAAGCTATCTGCCGCTTGCCGCTGATAGTTTTTTACATAGATCTCTGATGTGTGAAAAAAAATTTAGGTCTTTATCAATAGTTACTCCCAATACCTTCGTGTGACTTTCAAAAGTTAATGTGTCTCCTTCATAAGTAAGGTTTTTAGGGACATATATGTCCATGTTAGAGATAACAACTGCTTTTGTTTTTTCTGTGTTCATAATGAGTTGGTTGTTAACACAGTATTCATATATAGTCTATTAGAGTTTTAAGTAAAATTTTTAGAGGTCACAGTTCATTAAAATCAATTTATTATGGTGTTTTACTTTTTACTTTCCAAAGCCAAAAGCTGATATATTGGTCATAGATCAAAATTCTCTTTTAAGACGGGTCAACCAAAATACTGCCACTGGTAGGACATATATGCTAACTGCGGAAGAAATGACAGATTCCTCAAATATTTTACAAAAAAAATTAGCAACCTAAATATTTTTTATTGTAAATTTTCTATTATTCTTACTTTTAATTTTTTTGTTATACCCATATTAGGTAAATTAGCCCTGTATTAAATATCTTATTATTTTTTTAAAGTATGACTACATTATTTCTCCATCCTAAAATTTTCCAAAAATGTTAAAAAAACATTGAAAAAAAAAAAGAAATATTTTTTTGAAAAAAATTAAAAAATTTAAAGATTTTTCAAAAAAAAATTTTTTTTTTAATTAAGAAAAAAAAATTAAACTATATTGTGTCACACATCTTTAAAAACGTCTTTAAAAACCCTTCAAAATGAGCTATCACTCGCTTCTATAGGATCAATTTACTAAAAATAGAAAATAAAGAACAAATACCAGAATCAAAATCTATACAATATCTAGGAGTAGTAATTGATAGACACTTAAAATGGGATCTGCAAATAAAAAATGTGGTGAAAAAAATCCGGGGATTACTACCTAAATTTAGATATCTCAAGGAATTTCTGGAGGTAGATCAACTTAAATCGCTTTATCTGTCTCTTGTACAATCTCATCTCTTATATGGGATTCTGGGATGGGGAGCGGTAGCAGACTGCCACTTAACAACTCTTGAGAGTACGCAAAAATGGTTTCTTAAATTAATTTATGGCAAAAGAAGAACATATCCTTCGGACCAACTTTTCCAGGAAACACAGATTCTCGATATTAGACAACTGTACTGCTTGGAGCTGCTTAAAAACATACACAAAAAGAAAATAAAACTTACAGAAAAAGTGTTAACATACAAAACCAGAAATAAATCAAATGTTGAATATGTTCAGGCTTCCAAAACAATAACGCAATGTTCAATCAAATACTTTGCCCCAAGAATATTAAATAACTTGCCTACTGACTTCAAAAATATACTAAAATTTAGTATTTTCAAAAAATTAGTCACAAATTGGATAAGAGAAAGTAGAGAGATGTGTAACAATCTAATTAACTTAAATTATATTAGGTAATCAGAAGTAAGATGAAGGTTCTCTAAGATTAATTTTATATGTAAAATCTACCTACTCTAAAATTTTATCATCAATTCGAACTGCTGTGAAAAAAAAACTATTTATCTAAATAATATGGTAAGTCAACAAGCATGTTTATGCTTTTAAGACATTTTTGTGCGTTTATTTTTGCATTTTATTTATACTAGGATTGTAAAATGTTTCTTTACTAAAATAAACGTATTATTTATTTATTTATTATTTAATAGTTTTTGAGATATTACTATTTTTGTAAGTGTCTGTCAAGGACATATTGGTCAATTTCTTGATTTTCAAAAATCAATAAAACAAAAACCGCTTATCCAAAAAATTGGATTTTTGTGTTTTTTGATAAGACGAATAAGTGTACCAAAAATCATCAAAATCGGAGATGGTCAAAACTATTGCCTGGTTGACTTGATATGGTTTGACCCCTTTATATACATCTGCAAGAATTCCATAAGGACCAATAGCTTTATTAGGTTTTATTTTTGTAAGGGCTTTTTCAACATCATTTCCATTAATGACCTTGGCACAAAAAAAAGATTTTATTTCAGACTGGTTTAAAGTTGAATCATGTTGTTCATTAAAAACTGATTTAAAAAACGTTGCAAAACCATCTGCAACACTTTTACTACCAGAGAAAATCTTATCATCCAGTGACATGTCATTTAAAATGTCAGGACTGTCCTTTAAGCTCTTTAGATATGACCAGAAATACTTGGGATTTGATTTTAAACTTGCTTCATCATTCAAATAATTCTTGTGAGCAGTACAGAGATTTATACTTTCTGGATTTGGTTAAGAAATTTTGTTTTTGTCTTAAGAGTTTAATAATTTCTTTAGTGAACCAAACAGGATATTTTTTATCGATTTGTTTCGACATAGGTACACATTGGACAAAAATGTCATGAAATAATTTATAAAAACTATTCACTGCCTGATTGAAATTATTTAAATCAAACATTATTTGCCAGTTTTGATTCTGAAAAAGGTTATACATAAGAGAAAGTTTACGTTCTTAAAATTAAGTTTAGTTGTTGGTGTTATCTTACACATTTTTAATGGGGACTTTGATAAGATATTCACATCGAAACATGGATAATGTCTTACTGCTGGTACCATTGAATCATTAGAAGGAACAACACTTACGTTAACAAAGGAGGTAATAACAAGATCTAAAATTACACCATTACTATTTCTAATTTCATTAATTTGAGTCAAATGATTAAAGCATATTATACATAATAAGCAGGAATATTAAAGTCTCCAATAATGATAATCTCTAAATTGGTCCAACTTAGCAGTTTGTCTTCAATTGTTTCATAAAATTTTTCATATACAATTTTCAGGCTATCAGGAACACTACAACCAAAAATAAGTATTGATTACCCTCAAGATTGATTAGGACACATAATGCCTCCTGAGTTTCATCAAAAATTCTGACTTCATTGACACTAAATTGGTTTTTGATAGACATCAAGATACCACCACCTTGACTCTTGCCAGTAAGTAACCTATTCCTATCATTTCTAAACAGAGTTCTATCAGCACAGCAAAATTCAGAATTATGGATAGTGTTATTTAACCAAGTTTCAGTTAAAGCTATTATATCATGATCAAAGGAAATTAAATTATACCAGTGTGTGTATCTAATTTGGTCTTGACACCCCCGCAATTCTGGTAAAAGATATTAAATTTTATGTTATTATTTCCATGGTCAAAACTTGTTGAAAATTTTGATCATTATGATCACTATTCTGCAGTGGCATTGGCACAGTCTTTGCAAATAAAAAGGTGACAACCACCACAATGAGTTTCAAAAATCTCTCCCTCCTTTGCATTTGGACGGCGTTTGTAAATACAAATCATTTGACAGGCATATCATAAGATCAAAAAAGGTAAGTAACACTTTTGAAAGAAAATTATTGCTAATTAATACATAAATACAACTATAAGCGTTAGGCTAGTGGGCTATGGCCAAGGCCTAATTGCCGAACTGGTAAGCTCGCTCGAAAATGCCTGACTGCCTAATTGTCCGCCTCGGTCAGTGTTGGTTTAACATAACCAGGATTTTATAAACATAAACAAATAGAATGTACATAAAAAATCACAAGTTCAATATGCAATATTTTCCATTATACAGCCCAACCATGTGATAACCCCTCTCACAAACACTTCCAGACATGAATAGGACACAACGCACTGGATCAAACACAATCCGGAACAAAAAACACAGGTATATTTAGAAATATTTGTATAATAACCACTTGCTTAGGCGATTGAATATGGGTCCCGGGCATCTGTCAAAGTTACAAAAACGTGCCATTAGAAATATGTGTAGGCCTTTATTTTTGTGACACAAATTTTTAACTTTGTAGTGTTTGTTTATTTTGGAAAGTGTTTGTCTTGTTTTAAAAAAATATGACAAAGAATTGGATAGGCAGAGGCAGTATAGTGTTCGCCGCCCAAGAATAGTTGCATTACCAATTCCTCACTCAACTCTCGTTAAAAACTCTATTATTTACAATGCCAACTTAAAAGAAATTTAGAAGCAAGACAAGAGAGTTTTTAATCAGTAAAGCTTATTATTCTCTAGAAGAGTTTTTTTTTTTAAAGTAGTAGTGCCTTTTTTTCCTTCACTTTTATAATTTTTTTTTGTTTTATGTTATTTTACCATTTTATTTAGATATACATATTATATTATGCATGGCTTTGTCAACGACTACTTTGTATTGTGACCTTGATGTGCAAATGGTTTGTTTGCCCCATGCACAAAACGGCTGACAGCTAGTGACATCCAGCGGAATAAAAGGGTAATTAAGCAGTGTTCTGCCATTTTTGATTTTTTATGACAAATTCGGGTACTGAACTCTCAAATTTTTGAAAAAAAAAATGTCCTTAAAATGGACCTCCTAAATAGTGATTTTCAAAAAAAATTATGCAGATTATCCAGTACTTATTTTTTGAGAAAATAAATAAAAAAAAACTTCAAAAAGAGCACCCTAACCTCACTCTTCAGCTAATTTTGGCTGCTTCTTCTTCTTTTTACCTAATCATATCAATATATGCCAAGATCAGTTCAGTTCAGTGTGGGGGTTTTGGCTCTGTCTAAAGTTTAGGACAATATGCCAGCTCTCATCTGTGGACTTCGAGGTTGTCTGACTCACAGGTAACTTGGTGCCCTCGTTTGTCTACTTTCTTCTTTCTTCTCTTGTGTGTCAACCTCATTTTCTTTTTTCTCTTTTCTTAATTTTGTTTGGTTTGTTATTTTAACTTTTATAGGGGTACTTTAGTCATTTTCATACCAATACTTTAAAAAAAAAAAAGATTTAGTTTTCTGTTTTTTTCTATGTACTACAAATGAAAAACATATAACAAAAAATAGACATAAATTTAAAATTGAAAAAAAAAAGAACCTATAATCTCTGATGGTGAGCTTAGTCAAATGCATTTAATTATTAAAACCAAAAAAGCAACACTCATACCTGCCTAAATCATGAAATTTCAAAAAAGGAGAATAATGGATTAGGGAGGGGGGGAGTTTTTTAAGGCTTAACAGAGCTGTGAGTTGAAGCTGTTTTATATTTTATTTTTTCTTATCAAAGTTTTATTTTGTTTTTTCTTAGGTAGGTAATTAGGAGGCTATATGCCAAGATCCATGCCTGATATTTTTTACAATGTTGCCACATTTCCCGAAAATAATGAAAATTAGAGCAAATGAATAAATATATTAAAACCAAACAAAAAACATTAAAAATAAAACAAGGTACAAATTTATATATTTTTGGATTTTCCGCTGCTAAACATTTAAATTACCAGTTTCAAAGAGAATCGTCGTTAAAACCGTCTCATTTTGGAGTCCGGATAGTTATGGGGACACCTACTACGGTAACTAGGACCCCAAAATCGCGGCGCCGGTTCTTTTTTTAAAATTTTTTTTCACTAAACCCAACCCACTCAAAACAATAAAAAAAACACATTACAACCCCTCCCCCCCCCCCCCGATACCCTTCGTTCTCTTAAAAAAAACCGGCGCCGGCGGATTTGAGGTCCTAGGGACCTAGGTGCCTCTACTTATAAAGAATTTGGTAATTATGCAGTATACGGTTTTCTGCCATTTTTGATTTTTTTTTGAAAAATTCTTTATGGGGGCACCTTCCAGGGTCCCTAGGACCCCAAATCCGTCTGCGCCCGGTGATTTTTTTTTTTTTTTTGGTTTTTTTAAAAAATTTTTTTCACTAAAACAACCCAAACCAACACAGTCCAACCCAACCTAATTCAAACCAACCCAAAACAATAAAAAAAACACATTACAACCCCCCCTGGGCACCCTCTTTTCTCGTAAAAAAAAAAAAAATCGAGCTCAGGCGGATTTGGGGTCCTAGGGACCCTAGAAGGTGCCCCCATAAAGAATTTTTCAAATAAAAACAAAAATGGCAGAAATTACCTAAAAAAGTTCTTACCGAGCCACCTCTTGATGGAAATCATAATTTTCACTCTGCATTTGCCACTCACTGACGCCCAATATGGGATTTACTGTTTGTACAAAAACACTCATTTTTTAGATATTAAAGGGAAAACTATTAAAACTCAAAAAAACTTTTTTTTTGAAAAGGCTCACACGTGCCGTTTTGTTTTTGTCGCGGTTACGGTTAACCTTGATCCTAAAATTTCCCAGAAGTATAAGCAAAAGAAGGAGAACTCGATTGTGTAATATCTTTGAATATTGTTGAAATTTGTGGATAGTTGTTTATGTTTACATGTGTATATAATCAAAAGTTTTTAATTTTTATGAATTTTCGGATTGTACTTAACAAAAATAAAAAACGAAACAGCGCATCCTATCATGTTCGATACCTTGAGAATGGAAACCCTGAGCTGTTTTCTTTTGGTAACGGTTACTGTTAACCTTGGTCCTAAAATTTCCCAAAAGTATAAAGAAAATAAGGAGACCTCGATTGTGTCATATCTTCAAATATTGTTTAAATTTACACATAATTGCTTACATGTGTATATAATCAGAAATTTTTAATTTTTATGAATTTCCGGATAATACTCAAATTTTCACATCAAAAATGCTATGACGTCATCTACTAGCTGACATGAACAGAAAAAATGGACGTAGATAGGACATCCTGTGAAGATCCATACCTTGAGAACCGCAACCATTCTGAACCGGCAAAATAGCATAGAAATATAAAGGGATTATATTTCTATGCAAAATAGGCTGGTTCTAATTCTCAAGGCATCGAACATGACAGGATGAGCTGTCTACATCGATTTTTTCTGTTCATGTCAGCTAATACATGACGTCATAGCATTTTTGATTTGAAAATTTAAGTATATTCGGGAAATTCATAAAAATTAAAAACTTTTGATTATATACACATATAAACATACACAATTATCTGTAAATTTAAACAATATTCGAAGATCTTACACAATCGAGGTTTCCTTCGTTTGCTTATACTTCTGGGAAATTTTAGGACCAAGGTTAACCGTAACCGCGACAAAAAGAAAACAAGTGCCGTTTTCTTTTTGTCGCGGTTACGGTTAACCTTGGTCCTAAAATTTCCCAGAAGTATAAGCAAACGAAGGAAACCTCGATTGTGTAATATCTCCGAATATTGTTTAAATTTAAAACGGCACTTGTTTTCTTTTTGTCGCGGTTACGGTTAACCTTGGTCCTAAAATTTCCCAGACGTATAAGCAAACGAAGGAGACCTCGATTGTATAATATCTTTGAATATTGTTTAAATTTACAGATAATTGTTTATGTTTATATGTGTATATAATCAAAAGTTTTTAATTTTTATGAATTTCCGGAATATACTTAAATTTTCATATCAAAAATGCTATGACGTAAGGTGACCAACCGTCCCGGTTTGGCCGAGACAGTCCCGATTTTTAACCATTTGTCCCAGGGAAAAAATCCGTCCCGGATAGTCCCGATTTTTCAGCAAAAGTTCCGGTTCGTCCCAGTTTTGATACCACTGTATTTTGTAACTTTAAAATCACTGCAATTAAAAAAGCGGATGTTCTCTGCCATCTATAAATTTTTATTGAAACCTTACTTAAATTATGTTTCTTCAAGAAGTATTTTGGAAAATACATCTTAATATTATTAGGACTGCATATAAGAAAAAATACATGATGTACAATACATTGAATGTACATTGAAGTGTCCCGGTTTTGCCCCTTTAGGAGTTGGTCACCTTATATGACGTCATGTATTACCTGACATGAACAGAAAAAATTGAGAATCGGAACCAGCCTATTTTTCCGGTTCAGAATGGTTGCGTTTCTCAAGGTATGGATCTTCACAGGATGTGCTATCTACGTCCATTTGTTCTGTTCATATCAGCTAGTAGATGACGTCATAGAATTTTTTATGTGAAAATTTAAGTATAATCAGAAAATTCATAAAAATTAAAAACTTTTGATTATATACACATGTAAGCATGAACAATTATCTGTAAATTTAAACAATATTCGAAGATATTACACACTTGAAGTCTCCTTCTTTTGCTTATACTTCTGGGAAATTTTAGGACCAAGCCCAGCAAACACAAATCGTCACAAAATAGCATAACGATACATCACACAAAGCATACTTTTTGCAAACCGTACATCGTACAACTCGTACTTTCTACAAATAATGCATCTTACAAATCGTATATATTAGAATCCGTCCAACATACAAATTGTGTTCTGCGCTCGACCGACAGCTGTTTAAATCTGAGCTCAGAATAAAAAGAATGTTAGAGGATGTTTTTGTTGTCTAAAAATTTTAAATATCTACTACCAGCTTGACTCTAAAAACCACGGTTGTAGAAACCTAAAACCGCATCACGTGACGCGTCCTGGTTTTGGAGCTTCTAAATGGGTACGTGTCACGATCAAAGAAAAAACTGTTCTAGGCAGTTTTTTGTGGGGTATAAAACTTTAAATCGCTGTATCTCTATCCCTTAGGGATTGTTTTTATATGAAATACCTATGCCAAGATAAAGCAATCTCGTCATATACCTAGGCACCCCCCACCCCCAATTAGTACAGGTTTATTCATAAATTGAAATGAAAGATTTGAACCTTTTAACAAAATTTTTGGGTAATATTGTCGTGACGCTCCTTAGAGCTACACAACTATGCAACTAGTATGAATAATACACGCATTTAAATAAATGGTTGTATAATAATAAAATAAATAATAAACAAAATAGTACTTACATTAAAAATACACACACTTTCTTCATCATGTTGAACGGCTTATGTCTTGGGTTGATTCTTTACTCTCAAATATCGAATCACTACTAACTGACTCCTACTCCTCTCTGAAACGTTTTTATAAACCTATTCTAACATTGATAGTTCATTCAACAGGACCTTCCGACCTTTCGTTGAACTAGGATGTTAGGATAGTTAGTTATTGTAAAATACGAAAAGTTTATACTTAATAATAAATTAATAATTAAAACACTAGGTTATTGAATCGCGAGTTTAACCTTAAACGTTGCACAGAGGTAACTGTCTTGAGAGTATGTGATTTTAACACATAAACACGTCGCGGATTGAATTATGTTATTAAAATATTACTTTTTGTAATTATTGGAAATTACCCTTATGACATATGCCGCCGGATTTTTTAGACCTGGACCCTCAGGTCTGTAAGACAATTTATCGCGTACTACCTAATATTTACAATAATTAATTATGATGGCCTACTTAAAAAAATTGTTGACTAGTGAATTAAAATTAAATTATACCATAACAATTGGCTAGTTTCGTCACAAAAATATTACATTTAAAACATTATAATATTCACTCGACCCTACTTGCTCCCATGTTTTCTTTCTTCTCGATGACCTACATTGACTTTCTGCCTACTGTTGATAGGAAGTATCTGGTTTCGATTTCGACTGAATGTGTAGCAGCGAACTCCATTAGCTTGTATATATTGCGTTATCCTTGGCCTTGCTGTGTCAGTAGATTTGCGGTGGATACCCTCATCATCTAGTTGGAACCATGCTTGATTTCCAACGTTGCCATTTGTCATTGGTAATTGTACCATTAACCATGTTGCCATTTACCCTTCCGTTGCCATGTCCATCCATACAGGACACCTTGTTATATAGCTTCTTCACTGCGGCTCCTTTAGGAACTGTACTGGATTCAACTTCCCCTTTCCATACAGTGTTGTTGGTTGTTCGCCTTGACTGTGAACAATTGTGTTTGGTTGACCTTTGAATGGCTGGTAGACTGTAGCTGTAACTGATTATGACTGACTGATACCACGTGACTGGTTTGGCTGAACTTTCCATCGTTCTAGGGTTCACCGCGCTATGCCACCGACTATGCAGGACCGTGGTTGAATATGACATTACTGCTGGTCGAATTGTTGTCATGCGATCATCTTGATTACTTCTTCTTGAGTGCACTGGGGGAGCAAGCGGTGCCGGTGAATCTGAAATGATACATACAAAATATAAGTCAAAATATTATTTATTTTTTGTGACGACTTTTTGTACCAAAGCCTTTGGGTATCCTCTTAGATGAATAACTAGTTCCTCTGAAGTATATTTTATTATGAGCTGTTTATTCAGCTATACTATGTAAATTTTTTTAAGATTTGCAAAAAAAAAATACATTAGTTTTTTAAAATTTTGCTATTTATAAATTGGCAACAATGTTTTAATTAAATTCTGTCGATTCATATTTGCACCAAAAAAAAAATATATATTTATTTTTAAAACTATATCATTTATGAGTTGGCAACATTGCTTTAATTACATTTTGTACTGCGAGCCTCATTTTTTTATAATTTTTTCACATTCTTTATCGAGTGTATTAAAACAATTCGTTTAAAATACATGCTTATTGCACACAATAGGAGAATTTTAATAATTAATATTTTAAAAATAATTAGAACAAAATTATAGCATTTTTGCTATATATACACGTGTTTTGGTCAACCTAACCCCACAACATTTGTACGCCCTTATCTCCCACCCATGCAAAAAATATAATAAAATACAAAAAATATTTGGCGGACCGCTCAAGTGACCAAAAGTAGTGTCTACACGTGGTCTAACGCCCTGTTATTTACAATGATATTCATTCAAAGCCCTATACGCATGGACATTGACACCGAATAACAAGGTAAAAAGGAACGCTAGGAGCTCCCCATCGTGGACAGCGGCATTGTCTTGCAAGCCGTACTTTATTTTAAAAACAAAAATAATAAACAATAGCGGGCATAGACGGGTCATACGTTCTATGCCGGCAGCGCAACGCATGGTGCGCGAGCGGTTATAAGCACGTGTATTTTGTTTACACCGGCTTCACGTACAGTATTATTTATTACTGTCGTCTGGGTCACAATTAATAATATAGGCATTTAGCCTTTCGCCGGGAGATAGCGAGAATAGGTCCTTTTTCTCCTGAAGTTCCAGTCTGAATTTGACTGAACCACAATTTATTAAAATTTCACGCTTGGGTACGTTAGTGCCTTCTAGGTCTACCGAAGCCTTATTTTTACTTACCCATTTTTGTACCAATTTTAGAGTTATGTACATTAAAAATAGAAGCAAGGAGAGAAAGGTAATCGCAAAAATTATATCATAAAAATAATTAATACTTGAGTTATTTGACAGATCCTCTGCCCTTGCAAAATTCACTTCAAATGCTCCAGCACTTTTTTCCACTAGGTAAGGTTTTTCCTCGGTATTCGCCATAATGGCGGTGGCTACGGTGATTAATAATCTAAAACAGAAACTTGCAAATATATGTTATTTACATGGAAATAAAATTCTAATTTTTTACTTCAAAAAAAAATATAGTGCCCTTTTGGCAAGTGACGCTTGGCCACACAAAATTTAATATTTCTTTTAAATTATTTAAAATAATTTTTCAAGTTTATTTTACTTTTAAGTATTTTGTATACTTTTTGGATGGTACTAAAATAAATTAGTAATTATTTACTGACAATCTTAATTGTTGTCCCAAAATTAACTTGTATGTTAACAATTTTCAAAAGTTTCTAAACTTTTTCGTATTTTTTAAATTATTTAGTTGGGTATTATAAAATATTATTTAATTTGCTTATAGACAGTCTTTACTATTGCCTCAACATTTATCGAAATGTTGCACTAATATGGCTGTATTTTATAAACCATATTATTAAATTTAAAAACTAATAGTGTGTGTATTTACATAATTTTCAAATATGTTTCTTAACATTTTCTTAAAATATTATTATCGAATCTAAAATATTGAATGTTAACATTTTTGTATCTTTAACCAACACGTATGTTTCGGTAACATAATACTTATGTCGCGTGGTGTTTTGTAAACGTAAACTAACCCACGCTAATTGCTTTTTAATAGCTAGAAATAAAATTTTATTTTTATTTTTTGTAATGATGCCGGGTTAAAATCCTGCTTAAAATACTTTTTACCTTTTGAAATTAAAAAATAGAAATAATGTCTTTTTGACACTTTATAAAATAAAATAATGCTTTTCCTACTTTTTAGGTTTTGTTCAATTAAATTTGTACTTTTTAATTTTCAATGAATTAAAATAAAAATAAAGTTATTACTTAACTAAGATTTTTAAAAAAATTTAAGGATAGAAATTAAAAATTTTTTTGGCTTAATAAACTGATTGCCTAATTTCACTCAACTTAAGTACAATTTCCCTAAGTTTTTTGTGATCCATGCCCGACGAACTTATTAGTGAATACGATTCAGTAAAAGAGCTATGTAGCCCATTTTCAAAATGTTCCCTAAAGGTCTCGAAACTCATATTTTTGTCGATTTCGTGAGCCATATTGTATAAATCATAATAATATTGTTTAATGTCTTCGTTACTGGCCTGTTTTCTATTGTTAAATTTATATTTTAATGTTTTAAAAGGTTGATCACCCCCGAATTCGACCAAAAAGTTCGTTTTTAAGTCGGACCATTAATAATTTTTAAAATAAGCAATTTTAAAGGCGTCCGTCCACCCGTTTACTTGAGCAATTTTTTCATATTTTGTAATATAATTAATTGGTGCGTCCAAACCTGGATTAAAATATGGCGGTTCGATGAATTTAGGTGTAGCCGGAGTAATGCTTGACCCTTGCAGAGCTCGAGCAAAGTAGTATTCGTCATACTTGTCTTAGTGAAAATCTGTTTAAAAAAATTATTAGCGGCTGTCGGTAATTGTTTTCCAGGTAGTGACCTTCTGGCAACTGGGCTCGGAGGATTTATTTTCTTTTGTGACTGACTGATGACCGTAACACTAATGTCTTCAGTCGTCGACTCACTTAATTTTGGTCCTGATTTCGACAGTTTCCGTCGAATTATTAAAAATGGAAGTTTCACAATTTTCAAAAAGGTTATCTTTCCCTAGGGATAGTTTAAATTGTTTCTGAGGTCCCAAAATTTCTTTTGATTTTTTGGGAGTGGAGTGGTTCTCAATATTTGGATCCAAAAATGATAAATCAAAATTTATTTGAGGTTTTTGAGGACTCCTTTCAAGTTTACTTTTAGGTGTGAAAGGCCCTGAAATAGACGAACTTCTATTTCTAGAAAAATTATTTGACAAGTCCGCGTCGTTTGAAAATAAAATAGATTTGTCTTTTTCACTAAGATTTTGAGTATGACTCCTAGTGACCCTGCTCGGGGTCCCCATTTAGTGGAGTGACCATTGTTTTAAAAAAATATATAGAAACAAATGTACAAAAAGTTTAAATTTCATACTAGCATTGCATAATTTTAAATTTGTACCGGGGGAAAAGTTCTCGATTTAAAAAAAAAAATTACCTATAAATTTTAGTTTTCAGAGAAAAAAAAATTTAAAAAAAAACGGAGAACTACGGCACCTCCACCATATGTCGTGACGCTCCTTAGAGCTACACAACTATACAACTAGTATGAATAATACACGCATTTAAATAAATGGTTGTATAATAATAAAATAAATAATAAACAAAATAGTACTTACATTAAAAATACACACACTTTCTTCATCATGTTGAACGGCTTATGTCTTGGGTTGATTCTTTACTCTCAAATATCGAATCACTACTAACTGACTCCTACTCCTCTCTGAAATGTTTTTATAAACCTATTCTAACATTGATAGTTCATTCAACAGGACCTTCCGACCTTTCGTTGAACTAGGATGTTAGGATAGTTAGTTATTGTAAAATACGAAAAGTTTATACTTAATAATAAATTAATAATTAAAACACTAGGTTATTGAATCGCGAGTTTAACCTTAAACGTTGCACAGAGGTAACTGTCTTGAGAGTATGTGAAAGAACTACACTGAGCGTCAATGCTATTCTAGAACTTCTCACATTATGCATAAAAACCACATATTTTCAGTGGGAAAGTGATTTTTTTCAACAGGATTTTGGAATGGCAATGGGCTCTCCACTTTCTCCTCTAATGAGTAATATTTTTATGGAAGATTTTGAAAATAAAATTTTAGAGGAATTTAATTTTAAACCGGTCATTTGGTTTCGCTATATAGATGATATTTTTAGTATTTGGCCACACGATTTAAATAAACTTAATGATTTTCTTAATTTTATAAACGGTAAAGAACCAACAATAAAATTTACTTTAGAAGTAGAAAACGATAACAAAATTTCATTTTTAGATGTTTTAATAAACAAACAAAATACATTACAAACCTCAGTTTATAGAAAACCAACACATACAAATAGATATCTAAATTTTAACTCAAATCATTGCTCATCGGTTAAAAAAGCAGTAATAAAAAGTCTATACGATAGAGCTAAAATTATTTGTTCGGACAATAACACATTTTTACAAGAAAAACAAATAATAAAAGAGGTCTTAATTAAAAATTCGTATCCAAATAACTTCATCGAAAATTCTTTTAGACAAATCGAATTTCCAAGACAACGCGAACGTAGACATAATAATGTACAACCAACAAATTTAATAATTCCTTTTATACCAGGTATTTCGGAAAAAATTAAACGAATCGCTAATACTTATAATATTAGAACAATTTTTAAAAAATCAAATACTCTTAGATCACTTCTAACCAAAACAAAACCATTAAATGCTGAGCAAAACTCAAAAAATATCATTTATAAAATTCCTTGCGAGTGTGGTAAATTTTATATTGGAGAAACTTCAAGGCCTCTTGAAGTTAGAATAAATGACCATAGGGGTTACCTCAGAAGGGGAGACTGGGAGAAGTCTAAAATTTGCCAACATTCTTTTGAAAATGATCATAGAGTAATGTGGGGAGAAACCAGTATATTACAAAAAGAACCAGACAAAATTAAACGAAAAATCAAAGAAGCAGCTTGCATCTATCTTAACGAAGATGAATGCATAGCTAGCATATCAGTTGATATAAATACAGTTTGGCTTCCAATTTTAAAGCAAGATTTTCAAAAAGGTTTTTTTAAAATAAATTAAAAAATAGCATTGATGTTCTTTGGGTTTCTTATATATTTTTTCTTAAAGTTAGTCAAAAGATAATTTTTATAATTGATATTTTAAAATAAAAATTTTGTATTTTTATAAAGTAATCTAAAATCGAAAACACTCAAACAAATATAATTTTGATTTTACATTTTACTAAATTCACCCAATACCTTGTTGGCTACTATCGACGCACCAAACTGTCAAGTTAATATTTGAAATATATATCAGTCAAAATCAGTCAGTTGTATGACAACAGACAGATATTTTAAAAAAGAATCGAAAAAAGTTTTTGAAAAGGATAAAATTCTTTGATAACGGCAGTAGAATTTCTGCCGAAACGTCAGATAAGTACTTAGATTCTAGTTAGGATTTGCGTGTGTGTAGGCAAATTTTTTATCTTATTTAAAAACCACTGACAAACGAACAAATTTTTTTCTTTAGGAATTTACGCAGTGGGTTTTAACATATTTTTGAAAAAATTTCCTTAACTTAGTGGCGAAAAACCCAAAAAAAGTAGTTTCGACATTATGAATCCGCCACAAACATATAGATTTTATTTACTTCTGAAGTTATGATTTTGACATACTTTAACATTTTTTCAAATAACTCGGAAACTAAAGCTCCCACGAATTTGGATTTTATAACAAAATTTTTAGTTCATATTCCTGGAAACTTAAATCTGAGAACCGTATGTCGCTACTTGCTTTTGTTCCAAAGTTACAATTTTTAAAAATATTTTATTCCCCTTTTCCCCCCTTTAACCACGTACCACACCACACTACCCAAAAGTTAATTAGTTCATGGTCAGCCGATAAAGGATTTTGGTACCAAATTTCGTTAAAATCGAATAAGGCCTTTTTGAGTTATCGTGTATACAGACAGACAACTTTTTTTTTTCGTTGATTAAGGTGTTTTGAAATCTTAGTAACTCATTTTTGATAAAATTAAGAAAATTCAAAATTTCACGATTTTAATAGTTCCCCATACTATATTGGTGTGGTGGACTAAAAAAAGGTTCAAAACCCGCAAAATTCACTTTTTTGTCGTTTTTAACTCTTTATCTTATTAAAAAACACTACCTAAGGAGGAGTTATTATTTACTTAAATGATTCTATAGAGCCGACAACAAACAATTTTACATTTGGGACTACTCATCATATACGCGTACAGAGGGTCAGCCATTTTAAATGTCCTCCCCTCTTTTTCAGGTTATTATGCATTTTACAAAAAAATAGTCTTTTAGAAAATTTGCATAAGTAGCTTTTAGCACAGTATAAAAATACAAAATGTCAATATGTCATTTTAAGTAAAAATCTGACCATAATTGATACAAGGGAGCCGGGGCGGACCTGAGCTTCATTGTGAACCAAATTTAAAATTGTTTATTTGCCCAGCAGGCAAAATTTTTTAAAGAAAATACCGCTTAACATGCAATTTTTGACTTTACATTAAAGTAAAATCGTAAATATTGATGGGGTTTTGTAAATATCAACGCATCGGTAGGTCCAACCCAATCTACAATAAATTAATCATGATCAAGGGCCCTAGAAAGAGCTATAGCTTCCCCACATTTTTGACCCTTTACTCCAGTTTGTGACGTGTGTTTGTTGTGATGTCCTAAATTTTAAAAATTTTGCCTGTGGTGCTATGTCGTCATTAATTTTTATAATTTTTGTTTAATTCTCAGGAATTTATCAGCATTTAAAACGTGTAATAAATGGTAAAATATTTTACAAAATTATTCAAGAATTTTTTGTTTTTTTTTGTAAATTTTCGCCTGCGGTCCTATACCAATATTCAATATTGTTCCAATTTTATATATTTTAGGCAATTTTTTTGTCAACAACATTTGAGACGCGTGAAAAATAGCATTTTAATGTAATTTTTTCAAAAAATTTGCCTGCGGCGCATTTAAGGGTTAATTCTAAAAAAAATATACGCAAATGAGACTAGATGAGACTTGCCCTTAAAAATTAGTATTCTTCCCTCCCTTCAGTTCAATTGAACTAAGAGCTCAAGCAATAGGAACCTACCTAATTTTTAAAAAATTGCCATAGGTAGGTAGTTGATAGGTAGGATAGATAGGGACCCCAGAGTCGATTTTTGGCTACGCCACTGCCTAACGCGCTCGAAACAAATCCAAAATTCACTTCATTTTTGACTTGTTCATGCTACATGTTTTGAACGATGCCCGCTTTTTTGACGGGTGGGATGATAGAACAGCTGATTCCACTCGTTGCGTATGGATCGAGGGATGTACGTAACGTTACGAACCCACGAACCATAGAAAAAAAATTGGGTTCGGTCTGAAGTAGTTTATCTATGCCACGAACGTACACTGAAATTTTTTTCAGTAAAGTGGTTTTAGCTGGCGCCTATGATGCTAGACAATCTTGCTGGAACATCAAAGTTTCTGCTACAACAGAGCAGAGTTTCTTGCTAGAACTCGAATAGAAATATACTATGTTTAGTAGCCCCAGCAAAAAAAATAGTTACGCCAGCAAACAAATTTAGTAACCTAACATTCTAGCCATAAACTTTCAAAATTTCTCAGTGTTCTGTCAACGCACCCTTATTCAAAAAAGCGGTCATCGTTCAAAACATGGTCTAAACAAGTCTTGTTGGCCTTATTTCAAACGCGTTTGGTATACCGATACCGATGCGTTGAAATATTTAAAGGTCTGATTTTTTATTCGTAAAAAGGTTAAAATGCGCCGCAGGCGAAAATGACTCTTAAGATGCGATTTTTGACACCAAATTGCAGGCAGAATGTTTTGATAAAATTACATTAAAAAGACCATTTTGATACGAAATCGTAAAAATTAAAGGTGCCGCAGCCGAAAAATTTTGCAATTTATGATTTTTTCAATATTTTTAATTGTTAAAAATTAAAGTCTAGGCTCTTGTATTCTGTTCTCTATATACTTACCTATTTTATTTCTGCTGTTATTTGATTGTGCCAACTGTAACGTTGACGCTAAATCCCCCCTCTCCCTCGGTGCGCCACTGGCATGTGTCAAATTTTGAAATCGACTTTCTTATTTTATATAGAATCCCCTGCATAAATTTCATTTTTAAATGTTATTACTTATTTTGCTGATTTCAAAAATGTATACTATGTATGTGCTAAAGTAAGTACTCTTTGAGATTCTTATACCTATATATAACTATATTGTTCCTAAAGGATGTTAAAAAAGTATATATTTCGCGAGTTTTAAACCTCTTTTTCTTTGGCGCACAATTCTATGGCTTACCCTCTATAGTAGTAGTAATAGTATAGGGGCGTCCCGTGGGTCTGGCAATTAGGCCTGTTCATTGGCCCTTTCTGCCATACCCCGTTCCTTTCCCCTTCCGCTGCACCTCTCTCTCCGGGCCCCCTGTCTTCTTTACGAAGTTCGGTATGTCGTCCCATTTGAGCGAGTGCAGCTCTTCTTCCTCTATCGTCACATTGTGCTATCAAGTGCTGCGCCGATTCCTCTTCGAGCCCGCAAGCGGGACACACGGGATCTCCTGCTACTCTTATTTGCGTCAGATGTTTGTTCAGCCGATTGTGCCAAGTCAGCATCTCTGTCATCAGTCCAATGTCCTTTCGGGTCTTGCCTAAGAGCCATTTAGTTCTGGCTACATTCGGACCATCCACGAATGGCTTGGACTGTCTGCACTTTGACTCTTGCCTCCAGGACGTTTTCAGTTCATTGTTCGCCCATTTGTTGAGCTCACTCTGTACCTGTTTCCTTGTTATTCCCAGAAGAGGTTCCTGTCTAATGTATTGGGTTTCGGCCCCTAGTCTGGCAAGTTCGTCCGCTTTCTCGTTCCCTGGTATTCCCTCATGACCTGGGATCCACATCAATGTCACTCTTTTGTCTTGAGCCAGTATTTGCAGTGCTTTTGGATGCACTTAGAGCCTTGAGAGCAGCCTGGCTGTCAGAGCATATGTATATGTCCCTCCTGCCATTTCTGACCTCGGATAGGGTTGCTGCCATGATAATGGCATACACCTCCACCTGAAACACCTAGCGTGTTTTCCAAGTGGTTAACTCTTCTGAACTTCTAGGCTTTCCGCGTACACTCCTGCGCCTATTGTTTGCCTGCCTGACAGCTTAGAGCCATCCGTGTAGCAGACCGTCGCCTCTCTGCTTAATTCCGTTCGGAATTTTTCCCTTTGCCACTCACTCCGTTTCGGTATTGTGAACTTGTACTTTTTATCGAACCTCCATGGTTTAAGCGGTGCTTTCACTGGCAGTCTTAGGAGGGGCCACTCTTTCGTCACCTCGACCGCCAGATGGCCCTCTCTTTCCACCCTGCACTTCCACAGTCCCTGGTCCCTTAATCGCAGGTGCGTCGCCATCGCCTCCTTCTTGATCCAAGTTGGAAGCGAGGGGAGAGCCAAGATTGTTTCCAGAGCGTGGATGGGGGTCATCCTCATTGCGCCGTTCATCCCTCTGCCGAAGAGACCTTGCAGGCTCGTAAGCTTTTTGGATATGGTCAGCTTCTCTACAGCGGGCAACCAGACCACTGATCCGTATTTGATCCTTGTGTTTATGATGGCCACGTATATCCAGTGTAGGATCCTCGGGCTAATGCCCCAGATTCGACCGTCCACTCGGTGCAACTGCCACAATGGTGCCTAGACTTTAACAGTCATTCTGGCAACATGCTCGCTCCACTTGCGTCCCTTGTCAAGCGTCACTCCCAAATACTTAAGTTGTGATACAAAAGTTAGGGGTCTGCCATACATTATGGGAGCTCTGAATCCCTCTAGTTTCCTCTTTCTGGTGAATAGGAGCATCTCGGTTTTTTCAGGATTCACTGAAAGACCATTCTGCCTACACCAGTCTTCTATGATTCTTACGGACCTTTGCATTCTTTCGCAGACTGTGGCTAGAAAACGGCACTACACGGTCGTTCGCATATGCTTGTTCGTCGAACTCCTCCTGCGTCAGGAAAATTAGTAGATCATCCATTATTAGGCACCACAAGTGGAGAGACAATAACAGCTACCCTGGGGGCAGTCTCCCGTCACATCCACCTTCACCCTTACCCTCTATACATATACGGGTATTATAGTACTAACATCACAAATGTAAGACCCATAGTTTTCGTGTAAGCGAAGAAAGTTTAGTAAGAAACGGCCTAATATCTGGCTCACCGTAAATATAAAAAAAATTAGCCGAATCATGCACATAAGAAAAAAGCAGCTTTTGTAAATCGCATGTCGACCATCTTTGAACCGCCATATTTAGCTAACACTATCTCAAGTAAAAAGCCAGTTAAAACTCTTTATCGTTTTAGTATCCTTAAATTTGGCTTAATGTCGCGGCCATATTGATACCAAACTGACACAAATTCCATGTTTTAGCTGTCAATTTGGTTAAAATGACGGCAGCAGTAGGCTAAAGGGCACAAGCGAGATAGGAGATAGATGGCTTTTTAATTCATAACGGTGTTGATGTAGCGTAGTAGGTACTGTCGACTTTTTTTGATGACTCATGAAAAAATGAGGTTAGACAACAAAATGCATATTTACTAATTTTTCGGTTTTTTATAATTACTCTGAAAACACAAAACCTAGTAAAGAATTCGTCCCCATTCTAAAATCGTCTTAAAAGTGCCCATTTTTTTATATTTAAAGGGTTAGTTTTTTATGAAGTACACTCAAAAAACACATCAAAATAGTTATTATGTATAACCAGTGCGGAAAGTTAATCTTTCCCGCACGCGAATGCCGTTGACATAAATTTGGCACCTCCTCACCAATATTTTTTCTGAGTGTCATGTTCACAGAAATCCAAGAAAATTACAAAAACATAATGAAAAAGAACGATTTTATGTTATTAGATCCTGTTTCAAGTGTTTCAAAAATTGTAGAATTTTTGTAAAGCCGATTTCAAAGGAGAGGGGCGCTTTAGTAGGTGTTGGGGTTGGGTTTGCAGGGGTGAAAACCTCCGTTGGGTCTAGTTTTAATTCTAGATCTGCTTGTATAAATACGCCGAACGCGCAAATTTTAAAAATTATTCTAATTTTTTACGAGTGTTAAATAATGTTGCTGATAAAAATTGTTTAAAATTACTTAACTAAAATTGTAACAACCAATGATGTTATAGCGCCGCTAACGAATTTTGAAAGTATAGACAGAAAATATGATATTTTTCAGGTATTTTGTAAAATGTTTTCACAAGTTTTTGTCAAAGTTGTGGCAAATAAAATTTATAAAATTTTATCTAAAGAAGGTTCTTAGCATATGTTACGGGAATACTAAAAAAAAGAATATTTTATTAATTTTAATAGTATATGAAAAACCCCCTCTGTAAACGATTTATATTACATCTATATTTTTTTACTGGGATTTAAAGAAAATCTTATACCCACTATAAATAAATAAATTGGGTGCAACATTTTTCCTAAGGGCGTGCGGACAATTAAAAACATCTTAGTTAAAACTTCCAAATCAGTTACATTAACCGGAAAGAATCTAAAAAAGAGAAGATCAAAAGATCTTGGGAGGAAAGAACGAAAATTTAAAATTGGATGAGTGTCCCACAAGGAACACACAAAAGACCAAAGCGAAAAGAGGAACAATTAAACGATGTTTCGCCCGGGGTGACCAGCATGGGCTCGTCAGTGGATTCACTAAGACTTGTCCTAGGAGCATATTCCTATTGGAAAGATTAACACGCCAGGACGAACCCGTATCAGGTGACTTATAATAAGTACCATGCGGAACGACGCCTATTTGTGAGTGTTTCAGAGTTGGAAGTCAGAGTGTGCGATGGTGTTAAATGATGTCTGGATTGAGGGTGACTAGTGAATCCACTGACGAGCCCACGCTGGTCACCCCGGGCGAAACATAGTTTAATTGTTCCTTTTTTACTTTGGTCTTTTGTGTGTTCCTTGTGGGACACTCATCCAATTTTGAATTTTCGTTCTTTCCTCCCAAGATCTTTTGATCTTCTCTTTTTTAAAAACATCTTGTTGCTGTGCATAATTTTGTAAAAAAAATATGCACGCGGAAAAGCCATTTTTTTCCATACGAGACTGCCTCATTGGCCGAAGGACTTAGAAGTTCGGTCAAGCAGTCGACTGCGAAAGAAATTATTTCTGCAAGTATTAGGAACAATTGTTCTCCTAAGAGCGTAAGGAAAGGTAGCATAAAATAGTCAATAAAAATGTGTTTCATAAAAATGTTATTATAACATTAAAATAAAGTAGTTTTGCACACTAGTGTGGCATAGTAACGTAACACCCAATGCGCAAAATTATATTTTCCTCAAACTCGTATAAATTTCTTTTTGCGCAAGTGATATTTTTTTCGCAAACAAAATTTTTTCGTGCACGCTGTGCGGAAAACTACTATTTTCCACACGGAAATGACTGCGGAAAAGGCGTAAAAACTAAATAAGGTACCCTAGGATGTTCAGTGTCATTTTAAAGGATTTTTTAAGGAAAATTCAGAAATGGTAGAATTTGGACGATTACACATTTAGAAATGCAATTTATCCATTTTTGGTCATTTTTACGTCATTTGTTAAAAAATGTTGATAAAGGGGCTTAATTTTATAAATGTTACTATCTGTAGATTCTCTCAAAAAAACTCTTTAAAATGACATCCAACATCATAGGTGATCTTATTTAGTTTGTGAGATAATCGCTTTCAAAAATTTAAATAAAAAGTATGAAAACTAGATACAAGGCATTTTAAAGCCTACTGACGTATGCTCTGACAATGCGAAGAAATGGTTTTGACATTACGATTACAGTGCGCAAAGTTATATTTTGCACACTGTTAACAATGCGCAAAATCTGAAAATTATAGTTTTTATCTTACATAACTTGCGCGAAAATTTAATCTTCCCCACACATTCGTTGGTCTGAGAACGAACGCGGACCGGAGTTCGGGAAAGCAGCAAGGATGGGAAAAAAATTTGACAAATGAGTTAGGATAAATATTTTTTGTACTCAGTGTGGGAAAGTGATACTTTCCAAACTAAAAAACACCCCTTTCCCGCACGGTCGTAGAAATAAATAGCAGTTTATCTAACAATTCCGGAAAGTGTCACTTTTCCGCATGCGATTGCAGATGGCCGAACGACGCGTTAGCGGAGTTCGGCCAGCAATTATGTGCGGAAAAGTTACTTTACGCGAGTTGCAGGGTAAAATATTTTTTCAGCTCGCTTAATTGACTTAAGTATTCATTTAACTCAATAAAAGGAATTTTAAAAATGTTACTCTTTATTTATCCTGACTAAAACGTTTACTAACACAAAAAAAGAAAATTTTTAAAAATATAGCAATATATTTATATTTTATTTTTGGTTGAGTGCGGAAAAGTACCATAAAGGGCCATTTCAAGCAAATGTAATTTTATTAAAAAAAGGAAAAAAGCTTTAACGATCTATCGGTTTTTGTTAAAAATCTTGAAATAACTCCAAATCATAAAACGACTGTAACCCTCTTTCTTGGTATATAAAAAAGTAAAAAAATACAAACAGTTTCGTACCTAAAGCAAATAATATTTTTTCGATTATTCTATTTTTTGTCCCGTCCAACCCAAAAGAAAAGCTTTACTGGTTCATGCTTCAAAATAATTTTTAACATAATTGTTAACAACATATTGCTTTCTCCTTTAATTCCAATGCCTTTTGTTTAGTTTGGAAAAGCCATGATAAAGCGTTTTTCTAAAAAATTGAAATATATAGGGTGTTCAAAAAAAAACCAGACGTTTTAGATCGCTTATAATTTTCACATTAATTCTCCGAAATTTGAAGTTTAATGTTTTTCTGAAAAAGTAAATTTACGATTTTATGTGCTTCACATCAAAAATTGACATTTTTCTTAAAATTTAGATGGCGGGCAGTTTTGAAAAATGGGTATTTTTGACCCCCCTGAAAATTTTGTAAGTACGCCACTGTAATAGAACTGAGACGTGCGCTAGATAGCCTTATTCTCACATGTAACGTTTCTCTAAATCGGTTAAAAAATAAGAAAGTTCGGCAGTTTTACATTTGATGCCTCTTTCTGACCATAGGTCGTTTTTTAGTCGACGGGATACAGTTTTGCCAAAAATATAAAATTTCTGACAAGCTAAAAGCCTAACTTTTATGTGCCTGATGTCAAAATGACATCTCTTTAAAGTTCAAGATGGCGGACGGCTTCATGAAAAGTCTTATTTCTTAACCGATTTAAACAAGCGTTACATGTGTATGCGTTGAAAGAATAATACTATTTAGTGCACATATCAATTTTATTACAGCAGCGTATACATTTTATTTTCCAATAAGGGTTAAAAATACCAAAGAGATTTTAGAATTTTTTCCGATATTTTTTGTCGAACCTGTATCCCGTCGAATAAAGTTGACTTAAGTGAGAAAGTCTTTTATCACACAAAGAGCATGAAATGTAAAACGGTAGAACTTTTTTATTCTTAACCGATTTAAACAAATGTTACGTACGTAAGAATAAGGCTATTTAGCGAACATCTTAGTTTTATTACAGTGGCGAGCATAAAAATTTTCCATCCGCCATCTTCAATTTTAAGGAAATGTCAGTTTCGACATTAGTTGCATAAAATATTAAGTCCTTTTTTTCAAAAAAATGCTAAATTTCGAATTTTGGATAATTAACGTGAAAGTTATAGGCAATCCCAAAAGTCCGTTTTTTTTTGGAACACCCTATATAAAAGTAAGAATTTCCTAAAATTAGGTTTTGGTTTTTTTTGTCCCGTCCAACCCAAAGTTTAAAGATTCCCCTATAAGCTCTTGTTAAAACTTATTGTTCTAAACTATTTTATTGCATAACCCAAGGTTTTAGGAAATTATTTATTAGAAAATGTAGTCACAATTTTAATCATATAGAAGTCACAGCTGGTTTTTCTAGTAATGGGTTACTTTTTTATCCCGTCCAACCGCTCGAAATGGCCGTTAAAGTTAACTTTTCCGCACTAGTGCAGAAAAGTATGTTTTCCGCACGCTAGTAGAAAAAATATTACACAGAGTCAGGTCCAAAATAGTGATTTTTACTTTAATTTTAATATTTAAGAAAAAATCATCCTGTACAGTTAAATAGTAACTAATTTGTGTCTGTTTCGGTTTCCTTTATTTGCCTTGATGCTTCGTCTGTATAACTTTTTAATCAATCAGTCATCGAAATTTTCAACTTTGGTGTCTTATTACATAATAATCTACATTTATATACCAATTTAACTTGATCCTCACTTCTGGGAACTGAAATGATTATTTTAATTATTTTCGAAAGATAAGTGTTTGGATTTTATGTAGACACAATAATTAATGATGGTCAAGTAACCCAAAAATTCAGGTGACTTGTCAAAATAAGGTTGCAAAATATTATCTGTTATCCTTTATGAACCAAAAATGAACTTGCCAGAGCTCCCCTCTCACACTGCAATGTCAAATCTAAAAAACGAACCTGTCAGGTAGTTTTCAAAAAACTGCCTGTTAAATAAGTTTTAATCGTTTTTTGACAGCTTTAAAAGAATAAGGGCGCAGAAAAATAAAGACTAAAATTAAAGATTACGGTTTTTTCTCCAGAACTATCCGGAATTTGTAAACTTTTCCTAGTTTTCAGCAAAGCATCAAATTTTCGCAAATTTGCCCTAATTTAAACCTTTTCGTATCTCCTACCGTTTAGGAGATATTCATAGTGAGCAGCGAATTTGACATCATAGGTTTCACTTTTTTAGACCATGCAGTCTGTGTGATTACAAATCGTAATCGAGTGAACCGATTTCTATGCAGGATAAAAAAACGAACTGTCAACGTCCCTCTCGTGGGAATAAATAAGTTACACTCTTGGCTGTCAGCTTTGGAGGAGAAGTTTTCGTATACTATCAGAATATCCTTGGGCCCTTCTATATATGGTGGGAACTTCAAATGGAATAATTTTGCTAGAGCCTCAGGATAACCCTAAAAACACATATAACCGACATAAAATCGTGCCAAAGCATCGCTAACGCACTGCTGACGTTATACCGACGTTGGCACGATTTTATGATTTATTCGACGATTTGTGTTTATAGAAAAAATATTCGGATAAAACGCAAAAACACGACAACTGAGATTTTTTATGGGCTTTCCAGTTATATAAAAAATTCCCCTTTTAAAGAGTGAAACCTCTCTAACCCACTTAATTTTCTTAAAAGGATCATAATACTTTTGAAGTTACAATTTTATTAAAAGCTTAATCCCCTCCTCCTCTTGCCAAGCGACACGCGGTTTTCATATTAACTTGGATTTTCAACCAAAAAAAAAATATAATTTTTTTTCAAAAATTTTTTAAATTTTTGGTTGAAAATGTAATTATATAAACTATATTGTGAAAATCGCGTGTCGCTAGCTGCTATACGGTTAGTGAGTTAAGTTTAATCCCCCCTAATATCGTCTTGCCAACCCCCCCATCCCTGCCAACACCTAATCAACTCTGCGTAGGGTGACAAAGAATTTTGGTGCCAAATTTTATTAGAATTGGTTTAGCAGTTTTTGAGTAATCGTGTTACCGACAGACAGACAGACCGACAGACAGACACCATGACGAAATTTTGTATTTAGGTATTTTTGACGATCCCAATAGCCTCCATAGGTACTATGAAAATGCGCAACGGGTCAAATGGGGCCTAGGTGCTGTGAGGTTTAATTCCCATCCTCCCAAATTATCAGATCAGGTACTAAACTATACAGAGTGTATCTCAAAAGTCTGGATTTTTCGGGATAACTATGGGTTTTTGAAAAAAAACTTATGTAGGATCATTTTAAAGTAGAAAAAGCGGTTTCTAAAAATATATACCATTTTATACAGGGTGTCACAAAAATAAAATACGTCACCTTATCTCTTTTTTAAATTGGACACCCTGTATATTATCTCATTTTCTGGATCCTTAAAAAATAACCTTTTCAAAAATATCCAACACTACTCAATTCAGGGTGCCCACCGTGTATAAAAAAGAGTATATATATATATATATTTTTCGAAACCGCTATTTTTTCTAAAATGATCCTATACCTATATAAGTTTTTTTTTGAAAAAAGCGTTCCCTCAAAAATCCATTATTCCAGACTTTTGAGACACACTGTATAAAGAGTTGTAAAACAACCTACAGCTAAAAAAATCTATTTTGCCGAAGTTTATTAAAGAAAAAAGCAATAGTAATTTGATTTTTATATCTAAAGGTTTTTTTTAAATTAAAAATTAACTCACGTCAAAAAACCATTGCAGTCAAGGTGTCACAAAATAGTGTACCTATAGATATATCATCACATTTAAAACAACAGATTTGATATGACGGAAATCCCATGAAAAATTTCAATAATCAGTGGCGCACTCAGAAATTGACTTAGGGGCTGGGGTTAAGGATAAGTAATAAAAATTTTTAATTTGAAGTCAAAATGTGACCATAACCAGGCTTCTAAGGGGGGGGGGGTTGCGTATATTTTATCCTGAGGCTCTAGAGGATTTGATTCCGATAAAGTCCCCACACTGCATATTAATGTCTCGAATTTTTTGGATTCTATATACCTATATTTATTTAAACCTATATTTTTTATAAAAGTAAAAAAAGAATATATCTTCTCCTTCTAAGATTGTATGTTTATTCTGAGCTTAAATTAAAACAGCAGAGAACAAAAATTGTATGTCGTGCGGATTCTACACTGTACGATTTGTAAGATGTATTGTTTGTAGAAAGTACGAGTTGTACGATGTACGGTTTGCAAAAAGTATCCTTTGTGCGAAGTATCGTTAAGCTATTTTACGATTTGCGGAAAGTATTGTTTGCGCAATGTACGTTTGTGTTAAATACGCTTTGTAAAATGTATTTTTGTACAAACTATGGGACCCCATGACGTCATAGCATTTTTGATTTGAAAATTTAAGTATAATCCGGAAATTCATAAAAATTAAAAACTTTTGATTATATACACATGTAAACATAAACAATTATCTGCAAAACAATATACAAAGATATTACATAATCGAGGTCTCCTTCTTTTGCTTATACTTTACTGGGAAATTTTAGGACCAAGGTTAACCGTAACCGCGACTAGAGGCACGTTTCTGCGAGCTTAACATAGTTACTAATATTCTCTTTTTCTAAATGCATTCGTCTGAGAGAGACCCAGCATACCAGGAACACACCGCGTGTACAACCTTCGTTCCCTCTGTCACAACCTTTTTGAGATAGTTATCCCCTGACAGATATGCGGGATCGAAGGGTGTAAAGCGGGTATTTTTTGTGATGTTGTAGTATGCTGGATCTCTCTTAGACGAATGCATTTAGAAAGAGAAAATAATAGTAACTAGCTCGCAGAAACGCGCCTAAAAAACGGCACCTGTCAACCAAAGAAACAAAGGTCTGTTTATGCGGGGTTAATACAACATACCGGTATGGCAAAATTAATGACGTCACGATATGTTGTTGCCATATTTAATTGGCCTTATTGCCACATTGCAAAAAAAAACGTGGATATTACAGTTGTATGAACTCAGGGTCCATAGAATAGATACGGTCTGGTAATTTTTCCCCACTCTTCTACCTGGACGCTTATTCTTGAATCTCCGGGAGGAGAATGAGAGTGGGAAAAGGCAACTGCGTATTTTTGAAAACGTGAAAGTAAATGGGAATACTCCCAGGAGACCTCGTTCTCCACCTCTTAGGCAGGAGAACGCCAATTCCCGCATACTTTTTTACTTCAATTAAACAAAATTTTCTTCATTGCACATTTGTTTTCGCAAAATAAGGATAAAAAGAAGTGAGAAATTAACAGTGGGTGACATAAAAGAGTAATATAATTCATTTGTTACAAATTCACATTTACGCATTCCCAGGCTTTCGAGAATACCGACATGGGAGTAAATGTGACTTTGAAATCCCAGGAACGAGGAACGTTACCGGGAGCAGTTCCCTTCCCAGACGTTCAAGAACACGGCTCCTGATGACGACACAAAGATGGCAGTTGATTTTTGCTGGCCATTTAAAAACCGTAAGAAGGCTTAAATTTTCAGATTTTTCTTTTTTTTTTTTGTTTAAATGATTGATGCTAGGGCTGTTTTTTGCGTTTATCTTGTATTATAACTTTTTGTGTACAAGCAAACAAAATTTATTTTTGAGTTAAATATAAATTAAGAATAATAGTGGGTAATCAATTCCGTCAAGAAACTCATCGAATGAGTTGGGGTTAGTTTGATTCTGCCTTTTTCAATGGACTTCGGGCCTAGGCTCCAGCATCAATAAATAACGGGTTAGTTCGAACTCGTCGTCCAGAAGTTAGGTAATGTAGTTAATATTTTTCCTGTTTTCGAAGCTATTTTTCTGTATTTGTGTTTTGCCAGAGATTTTTGGAAGAGTGATTATTTTATTATTCTAGGGACCAGACTTGTTGTGAATACTATAGGCAAAAAATCTGATTGCAAATTTAAAACTATAAGGTACCTTGTTTTTTCGATTTTTTTATTGACGATGGGCCTACGAAAAAAGTAATGTAAATGATATCATTGGGTACTTAATTTGGGCCAAATAAAGAAAAGAAATGATGAACAAATACAATTTTTATTACAAAAACTTCTGCAAAAATAACATAATCTCAATAAATATCAACAACAAAAATCAATAAAGAAGGCAGGCTGTTATCTTTGTGTCGGGAGTGTGGTATGAACTAAACTGTTCATACAACGATAGTAGCGAGAAAATTTGACTCCCTGTGTGTCTATATTCTTGAATCGAGAGAAAATTTGCTCCCAGGGAATCAAATTCTCTCGCTACTATGCATCTCACTGATCCAAATCTCCGGTTTAAATCCATTTCTCTCACTTTTGCTCGAAAGTAATTCTCTTATGCCCGTGTACACGGGTTTGGCTTGACATGTAAGCCGAGCTTAAGCTTTAGTTATGGTGTGCAATGGTGTGGAATATCATGTAAGTGGCACTTAAGCTACAGTTAAGATAAACCGTAGAATTACTTCGGCTTAAGCGCATTTTGAGGTTATGTGAGGTATTTTTTTTTATTATGTTTTTAAACAAAAGCCATTAATTTAATCAGATTATAAAACTGTTCCGTTGCCTTAAAATATTTCTGTGATTATAATAGCGGTCTGTGCTTAAAATGGAACTTCTTTGGGATGACGAAGATGAAGAATTAGACTTTGTAATTAATGGAATACCTACCACGAAGGATTTTTCAAAGAATGTTAATGTCATGTTTTTTTCGCTAAGCGAATAATTCACCTTTTTTTCGCAAATTCGTTGCAAAGAAACTGAAAAATGGGTTGAGTTGGTATGACGGTGCAATAATTAGGTAGTATGCTTTCACATCGTATTCAATACGTATC
The DNA here is from genome assembly GCA_963921995.1 of Oxystoma pomonae. Classification (NCBI taxonomy): domain Eukaryota; kingdom Metazoa; phylum Arthropoda; class Insecta; order Coleoptera; family Brentidae; genus Oxystoma; species Oxystoma pomonae. The sequence continues at coordinate 29,489,115 of OY998169.1, forward strand.
GAAAATCAAGTATCTTGTTCTTCATATGTCACGCTCTTTGTCGGAACAGAGAACATGCTCTATGAAAAAAAAGATCTTTTCAATACGTATTGACTACGATGTGAAAACATATACTGTCAGCTTTTATAGTTAACCAATTATAGTAGTTTTATTTGCCTTTTCCTCCATATAATCATAAATCATCAATAAAATTTATTTTTTTAAAACAACCTCAAATTTCTATTTGGTTTTTTGACAGCTGACAGGTAATAATCATGATCAGCACACAAGAAACACAAAAAAATGCAGATAACTGCCACGTTGCCAATAATTTCCTTCCTTATTCCAAGTGGAACATATTCGGAACTTTTGCAAACCAACTAAATCTCAAGGGTCACCCTCAGTTCAAGTGGCACTTGAACAAGTGGAAGAAGTAAGGGGAAGTGGTGCACACGGGCATTAGTCAAAACCAATAGAATTACTTTCGATCACGTACTGTGCTTCTATTCTTGAATCAAGAGAAAATTTGATCCCAAGGAGTCAAATTCTCTCGCCGGCATTGGTCCAAATCTTCGGTTTAAATCGCTTTCTGTCACTGTTTCCCAATATTGACCAAAAGTAATTCTATTGGTTTTAACTGAGACAATTACTTTCGATCAATATCGGGCAAAAGTGAGAGAAACCGATTTAAACTGAAGATTTGGACCAAAGAGATGCATAGTAGCGAGAGAATTTGGCTCCCTTGGAGCAAATTTTCTCTCGATTCAAGAATAGTCGCACTGAGAGGTCCAAAGCTACAAATTAATTACTCCACAGGACGTACGACAAAGGAGTCTCTGGGACGTACACATCAAACGTCTACAGCACATATTCATCTCATTGGTCCAAATCTTCGGTTTAAATTGTTTTTTCTCATTTTTGCCCGATATTGATCGAAAGTAATTCTATTGGTCTTGACTAAGAGAATTACTTTCATCAGGCAAAAGTGAGAGAAACCGATTTAAACGGAAGATTTGGGCTAATAATGAGATGCATAGTAGCGGGAGAATTTGACTCCCTGGGAGCAAATTTTCTCTCGATTCAAGAATAGACCCCCGTGCTATAATTTACATTTATGTAGAAAAATAGTTAATAAATGGTTTCAGTTTCACGGTCTAGAGCACATATTCAGAAAAGGCTTCTGTCGGACGTTCTGCTTATTCTTGACTGTCGAGGAGGTGTAGGGAGCAAAATTCTCCCGGGGAGCGAATTAGGGAGTAGTCAAAATCAAGTGTTTTATCGAAGGAATGCCGCGTTCTCCTGGTTCAATGTAAGAGAACTCAGTCAGGGAGTAGAATAAACCTTTAAAACTCGTTATCAATTTTGATTTTAGTACTTTTTTGTCACTCCCTTGTATGGTCTCCGGGAGCGCTCCCTTCTCTCACTTTCAAGAGCACCTGTGGACTAATTTTACGATTACACAATTGAAAATACAAGCAATTACAACAGTTTTTACAACAATTACAGTGATTTCTGACCTCACCTTTTTACGCCATTTTCGTTAATGAGATACAAAGTTTCTAAGTCTGTCGCTAGTATAACCGAGTATACTACTAGATATATCTAGTAGCTTGTAATTTTAGTTTTTGGTATATCGATGGCCTTCAGCCTTAAACATAAAGTTGGGTAAAACCTCCCATAAAATAGGCAAGTCAAACCAACATTTACTTGACAAAAGAGCCCTACTTGGCTAACGCAACACAAAACAGGATTCCGAAGACGGAACAACACATAAAATTATAAATTGTAATGCACGTGTTGATAAGAAAAAACCAAATAATTCAAAAAGCATGAAAGTCGAAAACCCACTTCACAAAAACTTTTCCTCTGACAAAAGAAGCCAGCAACCGTTATCGCCAGTAAGCAGGGACGCAGGGTTGCCAATTCTGAAGGAAAAGGGAGTTGAAAACCTGTTTTTACTTTTTAAAGCCTTTTTATCACCTGTTACAATTTTAGATTTATTTAAAAATTAACTATTAACCAAATATTCCGTTTATAAAGCAACAAATTCCTTGTATTTAATTTCCCATTTTTTTAACATTGGCTATGATTACTAAACATTGGTTGAAGTGTTAAATTAAATAATTATGGTTCACAGAAAACTATGCCGGCTTGGCACCATCGAAAACGATCGAAAGGTCACGTGAACCTTTGAGGCGGTGTCACAGGGAACTGTTAAAATAATGCGTTTGCAAAGTGAGAGCTGAAGAACAGTGGCGTGAAGTATTTTTAATATCTTTTTAAATACCTTTCATATACATTGCGAACTTTCGATTTGTTGATATTTAATGAACGTGGGTTAATTTTTTAGTAGCAAATAATTTTTTTTTAGTCAGTAATAATTTTAAAAAGAGATTAATTTATAATAATTTAAAAATAACAATATGTAAAAGATTAAAAATATTTTTTTGGGACAATCCAAAAAAATATAAGATTGCTATAGGTATATCTATAATATAGGTATAAATGGGCTTTTGATAATTTTTCCGTTTTTTTTAAAGTAATTACAGAAAAATCCGACTTTAAGTTATTACGTCCAGACGTGTATGTATCTCGTACGTATATTTCCGTAGTGAATTGTACGTATATTTCCGTACATGAATTGTACGTACATTACCGTACGTTCATTGCACGTCCCTTTTACGTCCAGGGACAGATCTGTCGAAAAAAAAGTAGGACATGTAAAATATATATTTGCTTTTTTTAGTATTTCACCCTATACGTTCAGATATTTATTGGTTTGGCCACCATTCGTCCTTTGATTTATTTACTATTATGACAAACACAAGTGTCAAATGTATCAAGGTAAATAACGAGAGGTTAATAATAACTAACAAATGATTAACAATGCAAATTTTCATTAATATAGGGTGTTATATTTCCCCATATTTCAATTCTGTGTCCTATTTTTTTTTCGCCAGGAGTGTACGTACCGACTTGAAATGGACGTAGAATGTACGTACTTGGGACGAAGTGTACTGTCTGGGATTGGACGCATTTTAAATAACACACTTAAATAATAAGTGAACAAACAATCAGCAACTAAATTAAAACTAATAATAATACTTTGGAAATATTATAGGTAACTTATAGCTTATTGTACTTTTGAAGGAACCAAATAACTAAAGGAATAAAACTTTCCCTAAATTGCAAGTTAAAAGGTAACAATTTAATATTTTGTAAAAAGAAAAACTCAGTTAAAACCTAAATGCAACTTTTTGCTTGGTTGTTAACAAATAACAGTAAATTAATAAGTTTTTTCTGCTTTTCAATATTATTCATTAGAAATTTTCTGTTTTCAATTTCCATATTCAATTGTTTTTCTTGTAGTTCCAGTTTCTTTTTTGCATCAATTGAAGCTAATTCAAATTGTTTTTCTGCAAGCTGTATTTTTTTTTCTTCGACTGCTAATTTTCTTTCCTCTAGTTTTAATTATTTTTCTCTTATCTCAGATTGTTACACTTCATTTTTTACCTCTTTTTTGTCGTACTAAAATAAAAAATCAAAAATAAGACTACAAATCGGCTGGGAAATTCATATTTTTTAAAAATATTAGTAGGTCTCATAGATTTTAATTAAAACTAGCTGAAGTCCCCGCAGCTTCGTCTGCGGTTGTACCCGTTTCTCTTGCTTTAAATGATCATAACTTTTGTTACCATAGTTCTGGAGTTCAATTAATACAGTACGAGTGAAACTCCCATTAAAATCTTTTATGTGATGCGAAAACAGACAGACAAACAGACAAAAAATTTAAAAATTTGATTTTTGGTAGCCAACACCAAAAATAAAAAAATACAATTACTACACAAATTTTTAGCAAAATGATATGCCTGGCACCTCTATTTAGCCAAACAATGTTAAAGATTTTCCTCGGTGTAGAGATATAACCTTTAATTAGTGTATTAATAAGATAGGAGATTTTATTTTGACTTGTATGTAAAAGCTATTTTCTAAGTTACACAGGTAGGTGTAACTGTGTTAGTTTAGAGGTGCATTGGTCAATACGCGAGACAAAAGCGTTTGGCAAATGCACACAGACCTTCACGGACGGAGGAGGATGGAGGGTTGGCACTGGGGCTACCGGTACCTACTGGGAGAGTTGTGAGGACGCTGCATGCAACGATAACACAACTCTGTAAAACGGCACAGGCTTACAACACACATGTAGACACAACAGCACACAATCATATACATCAGACAACACACACATGCAAGGCCTTGTCTCGACCCCGATTCTCTCGCCCGGCTTGGACCGGCCCCAAGCATGTAGACCTACAGTCGACCCGAGAAGTGGTGCGCTAGGCCACTGAGAAGAATTAGGGCCCACCCTTGTCTAACCAACGTAAGGGACTGCCCTGGACAGTCGGTGACAATCTCCAAGAGCAACAGTGTGCAGTTGATAACTGGGGGGGCTCTTAACTACGGCCGTCGACGGTCAAGTGAGGCGGATCCGGCCGGTCGCGAGCCTGGCGGGGGCCGTCGAAGTGGACGACAATGCAAAGCATCACACCCAACACATATTCATTCATACAGACATACAAATGAACACACACCCCTTAACCCTCTTTTTTGTATGATTACAGAACAATGAGCGAGAAAAAGAAGTTAGTACCAGAAAAGAGGAGCGAGGGATCCCTCTACCCTGACCCACCATCCGCTGAGGAGGGTGGGGAAAACGAGGAAGACCTTCTACGGTCTTCTGCCGACGAAGTGGAGGTTGAGGTGAAGCTAGACGATGGAAAGTCTGAGGCGAACCCTGAGGGAGATGGCGTGAGCGGGGAGCTGAAGAGGAGCCTTCGGGAAACTCCAAAGCCACTCGTGAATCTCCGGCCAAGCTTGCCCAGAAACCAAGGGAAGTAGCCGAGGGCAATTCCGAGTCTGGCAACGGAAAGGACGTCGGCAATGAAAAGGGCGGAGAAGAAAAAGAGGTATTAAGCAAATAAAAAACTCAGGAAGGAGAAGGCTGCCCAGAAGAAGCGTAATTTTGCGGTCGGAGGGTTGCCGGTCGGCCCCCGAAGGGTAAGGGAAAAGGTCCGCCCGCCCCCAAAGATTCAGATTCAGATTCTTTATTGGTGTTAATTGAGTGGTAACACTCTTACATAAGTCAAAAGAAATACAATAAATAAACCTAATATATACTATAAGAAAACATAGACAAATTTTAAGACACACACTTATAAATATTATTTAAAAACTAAAAACTCCTACATGGTAAGTAAAAAATATTTATATAATACTTAAAAATTACCTACTATAAGAAAAAAGCACAAGCACTTGTAAAGAATTTAAAAATGAACGGAAATCATAGAAAGCATTTCGAATCAAAAATGATTTAATTGTTTTTTTGAATTGCTTATGATTTAGTTCTCTAATTCTAACTGGCAACACATTAAAAAATTTAATACAATAGTACCCAGTCCCGCTTCTGGTTTTCTCCAGGCGAAGTTGTGGTAAAACAACATTATTATGCCCTCTTGTTTTTATTGTGTGAATATCACTATGTGTTGTGAACTTTGGCATATTTTCCTTAATATACAGCAAGCACAATAAAATGTATTGACATTGAAGAGTCAAAATATTTAGTGTTTTAAATGCCTCCACACAATCAGCACGATATGACAGATTAGAAAGGATTCTCACCGCTCTGCGTTGTAACCTAAACGCCAATTCCGCATGTGTGGAATGACCCCATGCCAACAAAGCATACATTAACAATGAATGAATCACTCCATAGTAACAGGCCAAAAGCGTCCCCTGGGTGACAATATGCGACAATGATCTCAAAAGATAAGTGTTTTTTGCCAGTCTGTCAACCAAAAGATTTATATGGCCCTCCCACCGAAGTTTGTCATCCAAGTAAACTCCTAAAAAACGGACAAGATTTTCTGGATCTGTCTCACAAGATTTATGAATGTTTTTCAATGTAAAAGTCATGTGTTCAGTTTTGTTTTCATTTAAACTTAATTTATTAGACAGGAACCAGTCCTTAATTAATGACAAGGACTCTGAGAAAATTCTTTCAAGCTCGTTGGCATGCAAAACAAATTGAATCACTGTGGAGTTGTCACAAAATTGTATGAAATCGATTGAGGGTTTAACTTGAGCAAGGTCATTGACATAAATCAAAAATAACACTGGTCCCAACACAGAACCCTGTGGAACCCCACAGTTAATTGGCAGTTTTTTAGAGACCATCCCTTCATACGACACAAATTGCTCTCTTTTATATAAATAGGAAGATGACAGTTGTAAACTTACTTTATCAAACCCGTAGTATCCTAATTTTTGCAGTAAAATATTGTGTGATACACAATCAAAGGCTTTAGTCAGGTCTAAAAATTGTGCAGAAATAAACTCTGATCTTTCAAAACCTAGATTAATTAGTTCCACAAGTCTATTTATTGCTGAACCTGTTGACATACCTTGCCTAAAACCAAACTGACTAACAGCAAACAAGTTGTTTTCTTCAAAGTAACTACAAATTTGTGCCTTAAGGGCTTTTTCAAATATCTTTGCAAAAATAGGCGTAATAGAAATTGGTCTATAATTTACGAGGTATATTAATGTCATCTTTCTTGTGAAGCGGCAGAACCTTTGCCAATTTAAGAAAGTCTAGGAAGTTACCAACATTTAGTCATTTATGATTTTCTTATTTAAGCCATAAGGATCTAAGCATTTACTATTTTTTAAATTATTAACAATGTCACGCACTTCAATTATTGTGACTTCTCTAAAACTAAACTTTAAATTTTGGTTAATAGTAAATTGGTTTAGATATTGATTAAAGCATACTTCTGAAGGGTCCAACTTTTTGATAATCTCAGCAGCTATATTGGCAAAGTAAGTATTAAAACTATCAGGGGATATATTACTTTTAGAAACTATTTTTTTATTTGCACTCCCATTTATAATCTGCCACATAGCTTTTTGCGGATTTCCAGACTCCTTTATGAATTTATCATGAGCTTTCTTTTTTGCCAATGATAGTTCCTTTTTATATTCTTTATTAAAGTTTCTTATTTTCACTTTAAGTGGTTCCGATGGAAATCTTTTAAGTAATTGATGAAGAAAACTCTACAAGTCTCTCTGTTTTTTAAGATTTTCTGTATACCAATTTAATTGCTTTTTTTGGTAATTGTGGGATACCATTTTAGTTTTTTCAGGAAAGAATGTATTCATGTTTTCTACAATAATGTTTAGAAAATGTATAAATTTATCTTCAATTTGCAGAGAAGAAAACTCAATAAAGCCAAAGTCCACGACACCCAGGGTCTGATTTGGACAGACTACAAACGATTTTAAGTTACTAGGGTTAAAATTAATAAATATATTATCTAAACAATTATATTTTCGTGTTTTTTTGTATATCCAAAAGAATCAAACAATGTCTTAAATAAAATCTCTCTCTTTTCATTTGTAGTGAAATGAACATTAATTATCTAATTTGCAAGTATTTAAAATCAACGGCAGAAAACTCTGTCTCCATTTCCACAGACAATTTTTCCACTTTTAAAATTTTACTACATTCTCCTAAGTAAGTTTCATGAACATAAACAGCTGTTCCACCACGGATATGAGCTCTACGGGAAAAACCAGAAACAAGCACGTAGCATTCAACTATTGTACTCGCTAATTCAAACTCTTTTAGCCAGTGTTCATTGAGACAAAGCACATCAATCTTGTACATACTTAAATAAATTTCTAGTTGGGTACTTTTATTTTCCATTCCCTGAATATTTAAGTGTAATACATTAAAACTAAAATGTTTGGCGCAATTTTGCGTCTTTGTTAATCTATTTTAGGAACCTGCTAATTTTAGGCCAATTTCACTCCTAAACACTCTTTTTAAAATAATTGAGAAGTTAGTAAAGAATCGCATGCTAGATTTTCTAAAGAAACATAACATATTAAGTAAAAATCAATTCGGTTTTCAGAATTCAAAAAGCACAAACGACGCCATGTTTTCGTTTTTAGAACAGTTATATTTAAAACTAAATGACAAAGAATACGCGGCTGCAGTTTTTTGCGACTTCTCGAAGGCATTCGACTGTGTTAATCATGATTTGCTGCAAAAAAAATGCAAATTTATGGATTTCGTGGAATTTCAAACTTATTTTTTTATTCTTTTTTAACAGGCAGACTTCAAAAAGTTAAAATCGACAATGAATTGTCTTCTATATGTCCAATTGATACTGGCGTTCCACAGGGGTCCGTTCTTGGACCTATTTTATTTCTTCTATACATCAATTATCTCAGTTTGCTTGATATTGAGGGCATTTTCACTATTTTTGCTGATGATACAACAATTATCTGGCATCACAAAGATGAACAAATTCTTAAAAAAACAATTGAAGATGACCTTTTAAAAATAAAATATTGGTGTGATTCAAATTTTTTATGTTTTAATTTAACTAAAACAAAAATTTTTAATTTTAAATTTGACTTTGATGACCTATTGGTTTCAGAAAAAAGAATCAGCCAAAGTCAAACCACAAAGTTTCTTGGTGTACTAATTGATGACAAATTAAAATTTGATGCCCATATTATGCACTTAAACAAAAAAATTGCAATAGGTGGTTTTGCGGTAAAACAAACAGCTGCATATTTAGATTCAGATATGGCAAAAACCACTTATTTTGCTTTAATTGAGTCCCACTTGCGCTATGGAATAGCCTTCTGGGGAAATTGCAGTCAATTCCTGTTTAGATCTGTTTTCACTATTCAAAAACGATGTCTAAGATATATTTGCAAAGCTAAACTTAGAGATCACTGTAAACCCCTTTTTATAAGGGAAAAAATTTTGACATTAGTGTCTCTTTTTCGCCTCATTTTCAAAAAATACAAGGACTCTATCGAGGATTCTACCAATCATCCACATCGAACAAGAAATCGTGACAACATATCTTTACCTCTTCCAAGATTCTCATATACACAAAATTCAATTATTTATCGTAGCATCAAAATCTTTAACAAACTCCCAGCTGAATTAAAGAATGTTGACTGTTATAAGACTTTTAGAAAAAATGTAAAAGAGTTGCTTGTGGCTAAGGCATATTATAGTCTAAATGAGTGTTTCGATTGTAATTTTTAACATTTTATTATTTTATATGATTATCGACTTTTAATTATTTGTATTAGCAATAAGCAAATGTTTTTTATAATTATTAATTTTAGCATAAACTGTGGGTATAGGTATATTTTTTAATCATTTTTTTTTTGTTTTTTGTTTTTTATTTTTTATTGAACTTTATTTTAACTGTTTATGTTTATTTTTTTGTGAAAGTAAAGTTGTTTGCTTGTTTAATTTAATTTAATTTAATTTATAAAAAGAAAATCATTTTTGCATTTACATATGCATTTACTTATACAGGGTTCCTAAGATTTTCCTTAGGGATAGGATTTCAATAAATCAAACAGAAATGGCATAGAAAGTTCTGCGCGCACAAAAGAAACAGGTATATTGAGCAATGGTGCCAGTTTGTTATTATCTCCGGACTGCTTTCATGAGAAAAAATTGTTGCCACTCTTTCATTGTGAGCATAAATCATAGTTGCAATAATAACCGTTGACAAGATGTCTGCAAATTCCGCTAGATGACGGCCACACCATGAGATGATCGAGAAAAAACTAATTAAAAATTAGATGTTTTCAGGTCCAAACCACAGCATTTTCTTGCTTAAAGGAGGCGGCAGGGTCCATGATTTACGATACTTAGCGATAAACTCGTGAGGTTGTTAACATTAGAAAGAAATACCTTCGCTTTTAATTAAGTTTCCATTCTGTTCTACTAGTGACATCTATCCGGAAACGGCCAAACCATGCAGCTAGCACTAGCAGCCAAAGAAATCAATAAACGGTGCTGTTTTTCCTGCAGAGCTTTTTGCTTGCGATATTATTGATTTTAAATAAAGCTGGCCCTACACTACATTTGATATTTTCTAGGTGTTTTATGACATGATCTCGAAACATGTAGCGAACCAATTCTTCAAAACTAGCGGGAGGGTAAAAGCGAAAAATAAGGGGCTGCCAATATTTGTAAAAAAGGGGTGAAAAGATTTATTTTGCTCTGTTTCTTTACAAAAAACGTTTTTTTACGAAGAACTTGAGCTCTGCCACTTTTTTTATTTTTTTCTTCAACTTTCTCGAAATTTTCGTCATACCGTAAAAAAAAATTATTTCCCCCATGGTCATACTCTACTTTTATTCGAAAAAATTTAGAAACAGAGACGGGATCAGTTTTCCTAAAACGGGGGATCTTGGTTTCGAGTGAGAAGATAAAGGGCGCCGCCGCAAAAATTTATCAATTAAATTTGCCGAACGCAAAAATGTTAGAAAAACAAAGCACGAAATAAAAATGGCGTCGCTTACAATTTTTTTTCAAAAATTACGTAATTTCGGGAACGCAAAGAAATAGGTCTAAAGAGTATAATTTTTAAGAAAAAAATATCAATTTTCTCGCCCTCCTCCACTGGGACTACAGGGGCCGTGCACAAATTACGTAATGGTCATAGGGGAGAGGGGGGTTACAAAACGTTACGTAGGGGGGAGGGGGGTTTTCGACAGCGTTTGCATTTGTGTGAAACTAAGAAAATTTGGAATGAAAATAAGTGAAAAATTTTTTTTTTGGGGGGGGGTAGTGGTCTTGAAATCGTTACGTAATATTAGGGGAGTGGCGTGCCAAACAAAACATTACATAGGGAGGAGGTCAAAAATTGGTAAAATCACCGTTACGTAATTTGTGCACGGCCCCATAACTGACTGTTCCTCCTTTTTGATTTCGAATCAAAGTGCAAAATCCGGGTTGGACGTTCGAAGGCGTCAACCCGTCCTATTTGCTTGATAAAGTTTCTACGGAAATATCTCAGTCGATTTCTCCGGCAGTGTATGAACGCTTTAGGTTAGGCATTTGCATGTATCTCAGTCCCCAGCCTGTAAACAGTGCGTAAGGACAATGGTTACAAAATGAAAAGCCGAAAAATATTTTTTTTTACGATATCTTTCATCAGTTTGGTATTAAAGTCGAGCAAAAACAATTTTTATTCCAGTCCTAAAGGTATGAAAATGGAAAACAACAACCTGGAATGGATTTACTACGCGTAGGATGTAGTGACAACATCGCCCCATGCCCATTCTTTTCTGCCTAATGTGCTTTTCCGTTTGTCTGCGTCTTATACACGGCTGCTTGGCCCCCTAAGGATTTGCTTAGGAACCCTGTATAAGTCCTGCTTCCAAACTTTTGTTTTTTTTTTAGCGACATATAACCAAAGTTGTTAGATACCTACCATAGTTTACAATTTAGAAGGTAAAATTGCTTCTTTTTGAGAATTTTAGCTTTGTCAGTGTATTTCAATGTTAGCGCTTCATGACATCCCCGACATGGCGGCGACACGGGTAAGTCAAATCAATCTGCATAAGGCCCACAGTCCGACCGTAGAGTTGGTCGGACTGTTGGCTGGCAATAATGCACTGCAGATTGTTTTGGTACAAGAACCTTACGTTTTAGGAGGCAAAGTGAGGGGTCTAGGTAGTGCCGGATATAACATCACAACCGGCAAAGATGACAACGAGGAAGAACGACCAAGAAGCTGCATCCGTGTGTCAAAGGACCTCACTGCGGTAGCACTATTGCAACTAGGGGCTCTAGACGTAACAGCAGCGCTTCTGGAGATTAAGGTCAGAGAGACTAGTATTAAGGTGTTAATTTGTAGCGCGAACCTTCCATACGAAAAGAGGCTACTTCCTGCCTCAGAGGAATTAATGCGGGTCATAGAATTCGCCGAAGGTAAGAGACTTCCATTGATCATTGGGTGCGACGCAAACTCTCACCACATAGCGTGGGGCAGCAGCGATGTTAACCCAAAGGGTGAAGCTCTATATGAGTTCCTAACCACGACCAATCTGGAATTAGTAAACAAAGGGTGTGAGGCCACGTTTGAAAATAAAGAACAAAAGAAAGTTATCGATATAACGCTTGTATCAAGAGGCTTACTTCAAGACATTGCCAACTGGAGAGTTACGAAGGAGATCGCCTCTTCTGATCATCGGATGATCAGCTTTGAGGTGAAAACCGACTAAACAACCTAGAAATTCCGAAGAAACCCACAATCCACGAAGGAGCTAGAAAAAGAGATGACAAATCTGGAGCAGATGATTCTGACCAGCTTCGAAGAAGCCTGTGTCTTAAAACCAGAGCCCCTACGGAGGGTACCTTGGTGGAACAACGAGGTCAAAAGAATTCGTAAGAAAACCAAGCGGGCTCTCAATAGGGCGACGGCAGAAAAAGACGAAGGAACTTGGAAAGATTATAGGGAGGCAAGAAGAGAGTTGAAAAAAGAGGTAAGGCGTAGCAAAAGGGAGCGCTGGAGAACATACTGTGGTGAAATCAACTCACTGCCGGAGACTCTTAAAAAATTTAAGCAACGAAACAAGGCAGACCCTAAGTTCACTGAAAAGGCAAGACGAAAGCTGGACCACCTCTGTGGAGGAGTCACTCAGACACCAACTAGAGGTACATTTCCCAGGGGACGGAGACCAACGTGGCGAGCCAAGGCCGGCTATACCTGACGAGGTTGCACCAAATTGACAAGGAAAGAACACCGATTATAACATCTGCCCTTCAGGAAAGAGGAGCGGAAGCAAGTCTGACTGAATGGGTCAAATCCGCGTTAACGGAGAGGGAAGCACAGGAGAGTCCAAGGTGAAGGTGGATATGACGGGAGGCTGCCCCCAGGGTAGCTGCTTATCTCCTCACTTGTGGTGCCTAATAATGGATGATCTACTAAATCGCCTGACGCAGGAGGGATTCGACGCACAAGCATATGCGGACGACGGTAAGAATCATAGAAACTGGTGCAGGCAGAATGGTCTTTCACTGAATCCTGAAAAGACCGAGATGATCCTATTCACCAGAAAGAGGAAACTAGAGGGATTCAGAGCTCCCATAATGTATGACAGACCCCTAACTTTGGTATCACAACTTAAGTATTTGGGGGTGGAGCTGGACAAGGGACTCAAGTGGAGCGAGCATGTTGCATGTAAGTCCAGGGAATATTGTGGCAGTTGCTCCGAGTGATCGGTCGAACCTGGGGCATTAGCCCGAGGATCCTACACTGGATGTAGACGGCCATCATGAGACCAAGGATCCAAGATGCATCACGAGCCTGCAAAGCTCTTCTGCAGAGCGATGACCGGTGCAATGAGGACGACCCCCATCCACGCCCTGGAAACAATCTTGGGTCTCCTCTCGCTTCCAACTTGGATCAAGAAGGAGGCGATGGTCGTAGATAAAAAGTACAAGATCACAATACCAGAACGGAATGAGTGGCAAAGGGAAGAATTCCGAACGGAATTAAGCAGAGAGGCGACGGTCTGCTACACGGATGGCTCTAAACTGTCAGCCAGGCAGACAAAAGGCGCAGGAGTGTACGCGGAAAGCCTAGAAGTTCACAAGAGTTATCCACTTGGAGACACGCTACGGTGTTTCAGGCGGAGGTGTATGCAATTATCATGGTAGCAACCCTACCCGAGGTCAGAAATGGCAGGAGGGACATATACATATGCTCCGACAGCCAGGCGGCCCTCAAGGCTCTAAGGGCACCCAAAATAGTCAGTAGTCTGGTGAAGGAGTGCGCTGAAGCACTGCAAACACTGGATCAAGACAAAAGGGTGACACTGATGTGGGTCCCAGGTCATGAGGGAATACCAGGGAAGGAGAAAGCGGACGAACTTGCCAGACTAGAGGCCTAAACCCAATATATTGGACCGAAACCTCTTCTGAGAATAACAAGGAAATAGGTACAGAGTGAGCTCAACAAATGGGTGAACAATGAACTAAATACGTCCTGGAGGCAAGAGTCAAAGTGCAGACAGTCCAAGCTATTCGTGGATGGTCCGAATGTAGCCAGAACTAAATGGCTCTTAGGCAAGACCCGAAAGGACATTAGACTGCTGACAGGGATGCTGACTGGGCACAATCGGCTGAACAAACATCTGACGCAAATAAGTGTAGCAGGAGATCCCATGTGTCCCGCTTGAAGAGGAATCGGTGCAGCACTTGATAGCACAGTGTGGTGCATATGCCAGATCAAGGCAGCTGAAGTGGGGATTTCCCACGACAGAGGAAGAAGAGCTGCACTCGCTCAAATGGGCCGACATACTGAACTTCGTAAAGAAGACAGGGGGGCCCGGAGAGAGAGGTGCAGCGGAAGTAGGAGCATAGGGTTAAGGAGCGGGGTATGTCAGAAAGGGCCATTGAAGAGGACTAATTGCCAGTCCCACGGGCCGCTTCTTCGAGATCTCGTGATCGATTTGAAAAATTCTTTTTTGTTGGATTGCCGTGTTGCAATGCTATTTATTCTTAGAGAGATGGAGAAGCCAAAAGGGCATTAAAGTGCTTGACCTTGGTAGTTTTTGCCAGATATCTCGCGTTATAGCGATGGGATTTGAAAAATGTTAGTGTTACAAAGGGGGAGGGCATGACAAAAAGGTTGTATTATGTGTGTGACCCAGCTGTGCAGCTCGAGTTAAAAGGCTTTTATTTTTACGGTAAATAATATTATTATTATATGGATTTTAAAATGATCAAAATGTGTGCTTTTGTGAAGACAAAATCGAGTATACTCAAGATAACCCATGACCCTGTTTATCAAGAATTTAAAATAACATGTTTACGTAAAGCTTACTAATGAGCTAATTTAGAACAAAGACGGATAACCTATGAACTTGTTTTTCATAAATTTATCATGATGTTTTAAAATGCAACAAAAAATAGAAACTAAATGGGATACGAGGGTGATTAAAATAAAACAAGACACTTTTTTTAAATTATATTTTAATGTTAACCCACTTCATCTACACCATCGTATTTACAAACCGTGTTATGAATATATGTCTTCGCAAATTCCTGATAGTTGGGATAAATTTTTGTGTACAACAGCATGGCATCTACAAAGTCAAGCTTCCATTCCATAATATAGGATAAATGTGTGTAAATTTTTTGAAGGTTTGAATACTGAAACAAATCCAGCCTCTGAGCCATGTGAAAATTTTTCCATAATCTTCTTGTTCCAAGAGGTCATCGAGTTCCCAATCAATTTTATGTAACCAATAATTTTCTATCTGCTGAGAGTTTTCCATAATATTAGAATGTTTTTTTTTTAATGATTATTATTATTGAATTCAAATTGTCCTTTTCCAGTCGTATTTCTTTTATGTATTTTTTTAGGATTTTTTCCTAAACTTGAATTTCGACAAATATCACACGTGTACGAAGCTATGCTATTGCCTGGGCTAATTTTTACCAAGTCGAGTCTCTGACACTTTTCACACCGAAGGGAATGATAAACTTGTGGAACATTGGCATTGCTTCTCATTTCTAAAGAAAAGCAGCAGACGTGTGTTCTACAGCGCTTTAGAACTACAACTGAAATGATTTGAATTATTAAGAAGCTTTTTACCATAATGCAACCAAGGAAAACTAATTGGTTGGTTTTGTTCTGCCAAATGTAGAATCATTATTATTATTATGAAAGTCTCTGTTTCATAATTCTTTCATCAGTAAGACTTTAAACACTAAAGCATAAAGAAGTAAGAAAAAATGCCAATACCTGTAAAATATATATGTCCTAAATGTAAAGGGAAAACTGGTTTACAAAACTATTACTGTATACCATGCACATGGGATCGAGATATTACTAAACCTGGTGGATGGAAGCACACGCCCCCCAAATACTTTAGAAACCCAAAAAATGGTGAAAAAACTAAAAAATAAGTAATGCTATGTAATCTTGCATAATAATAGGTAATAAAAGACATTTTTTATTTTTATTTTATAATATATTTTTTAAATTAATTTTAAACAACATTAGATTTATCTATCCAACTGTTATGTTTACTATCTAATCCTAACCATTTAACAAACACATTTTTAGAGCGTTTTAAGATTTTTTCCACCAGGTAGACATCAGGATACGTTACTTTTTGCAGCTGAAGTCCATAAAATCCTCCCTTAATTTCATTTTTCTTGTCATCTTCCAATATTTATGTGATGAGATTCGTAAGCTGAATTTTCTTTATAGTAAAGATTTCCGTCTACCAATTAGGCATGTACATTTTATCAAACACACCACGAATTTTTGAAATGCGCACATGATCTCCAATCATATATTTAGGTTTAAAAGTCATTTTTATATGACTATAGGCGGTATTTAACAACATTTGTTCATGTTTTTTCTTCACCTCGACAGGTTTCATGCCGATTGTGCGATGCTTTCGATTATTATATGCATTTACTATTTTAGATAGTAAATCCAACCACTTGGACCCTTGGTAATTAAATTCTTTCCACATTAAATTTTTTAGTGTTCTGTTTACTCTTTCCACTATTTGTGCTTTTTTTTCGCTATAAGAGCTGTAGTGTTTTACTTTAAATTTTTTTAACACTTTTTCCATGGAAGAATTATAAAATTCTTTACCCAAACTTTTTCCATGGCCTGAGACACTTCATGCCCCGTTTTGGTTTTTAAAGGGAAAGCCCAAACGTACTTTGAAAAAAAATTAATTAAAACCAAAATATATTTGAATCCCTTATTTTCAGAAGCGTATGGTATCATTTCTACGAGGTCCGCTTGAAATAAATCATTTAATGATTTTAGTATTACTCTGCGTCGGGTGAAATTTTTCCTAGCCGGTTTATGTATCTCATTAACAACCTGACGTTTGACATCTGTAATAAAGTTAACCATCTTTTTTAATTGATAATATCAGCTTCCCTTAGCTCTTCAATAATAGAATTAAGTTCGTTTCTGTGACCCGTGTGGCCTGCTGTCTGAGATGCAAATAATAAACGCGAGCGCTCGACAAGTTCATTTGGATCATCCCAGTATATGTATTCTATAGGGTTGTTTGAAAACTCCATTTCCATCCCTGTTTGACCACCCCGTTTTTTAAATAGTTTTTTAAACTTCTCTGAATCACTGTCCGTTACGATATCCCAACAGAAGCCCCAGGATTTTGGTAATGCAGTAAAACTTGCACTAAAAACAACACAAAAGAATAAAGGTAAAATACGACCAGTAAGAGTCATAAAAATCCCAAAGAATGGGGGGCTGTTACCAATTTTACCAATCATGGCTGCATTAAGCGCATTGGGAGCCCTGAGCGGAGGAGCAGCAGGTGTGACCAAAGCTGTAAATGATGCCAAGGCTGCCAATCAACAACTTGATGAAGCACGACGTCACAATCAAACAATGGAGTCGATAGCCATAGGCAAAGGACTGTTTCTAAAACCCTATAAAACAGGATTGGGCCTTTTTTTAGGCAAAAGCAAGTGTCCACTAAAAAAGACTTAGATTTATTTAAAAAACCATTACCAATTAGACTACCAGACATTGCCTTATCTAACGTGGACTTGGAAAAATATTCAAAATTACTTAAAATTAAAAATTTTAGAGGTGTTTATATGAAAAATGAATTACCATTAAAAATACACAAGTTCGAGTCGGGTATAATTAATTTGGATGACAGCACCGGCCCAGGAACACACTGGACTACGTATAAGAAAAGTGGAAAAAATGTACATTATTTTGACAGTTTTGGTAACCTGAAACCACCTGTGGAGGTTGTAAAATACTTCAAGTCTAATGCTGATGTTAAAATATACTATAACCATAACCCCTATCAGACCTATAATTCTGTAAACTGTGGACATTTATGTTTAAAATTTCTGTTTTACTCTAAAATAAAATAAATGTATAGAATAAAGTGACTATTGTTTTATTTATAAGCGAACCTTCAAAGTGTAAAGATCATGTATTTTACCTTTATACTGTCAGGTAAAACGTCACCCTCTTCACCATACCTTTCAACGCGTATTTATCCCCCTATAGTTTTGGATGATAAAAAGCAGTATGATTTGGGGCTTTTGAGTTTCGAATGCTACAACTCTATAACGAACGTAGACAGCTCTAATAATATTTTCTGTTATAATAACACAAAAATCATTAAGATTCCAGAAGGGTCCTACGAGATAGAGGATATAAACAATTTTTTACAAAAATTCTCAAAGGAAAATTGGAAAGAAGACCAATTTGAAATAAGCATAGCTGCCAACCGCAATACCTGCAATAAAAAGATTAATTTTGAGAAGAAAAATTCCATCGGGCAATTACTAGGATTTAGTGGACGGACTCTTCAACCGGACAAGAAGCATATATCTAAAATACCCGTCGACATATTTAAGGTGAACGCCATCTGTGTGGAATGTAATCTAACTATAAATTCCTATAATAATGAAAATCCTGTTCATATACTACACATGTTTTACCCCAATGTTGAACCGGGGTTTAAAATAGTAGAGAAGCCGTTAAATGTCATATATCTACCAATCAACACGCACTATATTGATGAAATTCTACTTAAAATAACAGACCAGGACGGGAAACCAATCAATTTTCGTGGAGAGCTGATCACGGTTAGACTGCATCTAAGACAATTTTAAAATGGTGTTTTTATATAATCATGATTCGTTTAGTGCCCCTTATGACAAACTGTTCATGGGTGAGGAAGTGGGTTATAAGAAGATACCATACCGTGAAAAACAATTTAGTCGCAGAGAGATAGTGAAAGAGCTAACAACGCAAAGTAAAACAATTTTAACCTATTTGGGATTTAAATTAAAAAAGCAGCATTCATCATAAGAAAAAAACTAAGAAAATTTTGGTATAATTTAAGACTACGTGTAAGCTGTAACCTAAGAAGATTATTTTTATCACTAAGGTGTAGTTTAAGGTGTTTTTCTACAACAACAACAACAACAAAATGAGTCGTAATATTCTAAAAGTGATTGAAAATGTGATTTTGGACGATTCTATAGTGAGCTATCAACTACATACCCATCAGCCTTACGCTTCCACAACGCTAAACAACAACGACGAAATTAGAATTCCAATACAAACTCAAGACCTCTATACCTTGCCTAGCCAAAGTGTTCTTTAACTTGAGGGTAAGGTACTAAAAGATGATAATACTGCCAGCACAAATGTGCACTTTGTAAACAACGGTTTGGCACACCTGTTCGATAAGATTCGTTACGAGTTGGGAGAGGTGATTGTGGACCGTGTGAGAAATCCTGGTATTACATCGACAATGAAAGGTTACTGCTCATTTAAGGAGAGTGATAATAATGCTCTTTTAAACGCCGGCTGGTTAGTTAAAGACAATCCAGCAGTTTTAGATAGTTCTGGTAATTTTAACACATGTTTACCACTTAAAGCCATTTTGGGTGTATTTGAAGACCATCACAAAATTATTTTAAACGTGCGCCAAGAACTGGTACTAATAAGAAGCAACTCTGACTTGAACGCTCTCATTGTTAATGAGGATAAAAAAGAAACCTACAAGGTGGTTTTGAATAAAGTTTTATGGAAAGTGCCCTATGTTAGAGTGTCCGATAATCAAAAAGTAAAACTCTACAATTATCTAAAAGGAGATAGGGACCTTTTTCTTGCCTTTAGAAGCTGGGAGCTGCATGAATATCCTCAACTTCAAACCACTACTAGTCACACTTGGGCTGTAAAATCATCGAATCAACTAGAAAAACCGCGGTTTATTATCATCGGTTTTCAGACCAATAGAAAAAATATGCTAGATAAAAATATGAGTCGTTTCGATCACTTGCATCTAACAAATCTAAAAGTTTACCTAAACTCTGAGGTTTTCCCCTATGATAATTTAAACCTGGACTTTGATAGTAATCAATATGCCATACTCTATGAAATTTATGCGCAGTTTCAAAAATCCTACTACTATCGCGAGCAGAGCGAACCCTGTCCCAATAAAATTTAAGAATAATGCTCCACTGATAGTTATCGATTGTTCACGACAGAGTGAAGACGTGCTTAAAAGTGGCGCAGTCGATATCAGAATTGAGTTTGAAACGAAAAAAGCTGTGCCTGAGAAAACTGTAGCATACTGCTTAATACTACACGATCGATTGGTTAAATACAACCCCTTAACCAGCACCGTAAGAGTTGTTTAAAAATGTTTATTCTGGACGTGCAAGGCTTTCAATATAAAGATAGTGACTTTATATGCAAATAAATTGCTATACTCAATAGCGAGACCAATGAAATTTCTCATCATATGGTTAATGTACCCATGAAGTCTACCTGGCTCCACGAGGACTTTAGACGTCAAGCCCAATGGAACACAGAGAATCTACATGGGTTGGAATGGGACACTTTTGACTTTAGTTATTTACCTTTAGAAAATATTACTCATTTTATAAAAAATATTATTCAAAATGAAACAGTTTTTGTTAAAGGAGTGAATAAAAAAATTTGGTTATCTAATTTAATAAGTAATAATGTTGTAGATATGTTCGAATTGGGTTGCCCCAATTTTAAAAAGTTAAAAAGAGCCAATATGAATTTTCACTGTTTTACACATTTCAATAATTTTTTAGGCTGTGCAAAAGAAAATGTATTGTTGTTAAACAATTGGTTTAAAAATAAAAAACTATAACTTTATAATGTGGTTTATATTCATACTGCAAAATATTAGTTTACAAAGTAATCTCTTTGAGATTCAATAAAAGTTATCTCCTCATCATCATCATTTTCATTCAATTTCACATCAGACAACAGGTTGATCTTTCTCTTTCTTTTTGGGGCTGGTGAGGCTGATGGTGGTGGTGGAGGAGGCAATAGAACCTGTCTGGATGATGTTCCAGCAATTGGTTCCCGTTCATTAAATCTAAATTTTTTACAGGCCTCCTCCAACAGTTTAAGCTCCTCATCATTATCTACATTGATACGTAGATAACTTACTGGCAGATTCCCCAGCTTCTTTGCGATTAATTTCGATGTGGGGAAAAAGTTCAAATCTACATGCACCTTATCCTCTTTAAGTGATACATTTTGCACCTTATATCTGTAACAAAAATTAAAAATTAGATTAAATAGTTATCTATAGTATCAGTATTTTTCCATTAAATTTACAAAAAGTTATATTTTGTTGCAGGATTAAAAAACACTTTAGTCCTACGATTGATATACTATTTTATGCACGTTAGAATACGAGAAAACTAAGTTGAAGGAAATAATAGTGAACTACATAAATCCCTCTTAAAGTTAAATTTTTTGACTTTTTTTCCTACGGATTAAAAGATCCATTTTACTTCCCAAAAGCAGGGATTAACAGAGTATTTTTATTCCCTATAAATCATTATAAATACACAGTCAGATAAAGAAACTCAAATTTGACATGCTAAATAATTGACAAATTAAAATACTTACTTAAAACTATTCTTCATCACGACGTATACCATTTGGGGTGGACATTCTACCTTGTCTAGGCTTGTAATTATTAACTTGGTTTTTTCGCTCGACATTGTGTTTTTTTTTTGTGTTTAATAGAAAGAAAAGTTCTTTACTGATTTTAAACCTCTGCTCTCAAAATATTTATATGGATTTATGTGGAGATAGAACCACGAAAGATCGTTAATTATGACCTTAACAACCAATTAATTTATTTTTAGCATAGAAAATCATATTTATAATGAAAGGTCATCAAAACATGTTGTTTTGGTTTAGTTCCACAATCTAAGATAGGTCACTCATTAGGGTCAAACTCGTGTCTTTTTTATAGTCTCACTGGCGCTGTTTAAAAGTGTTTGACGTCAATCTTGTTATTTTCATATTATATATAAACGTTACAGGTCTTATTTTTTTTTATCTATACATAATATTAAGCATTGCCTGCACTGTGTCATTCTTATTTTCTTCACACACCTGAGAACAACAAAAACAAAATGTCATCATCGTCCTCAGAAAGTTCTCAACAAGAAACGTTTGACAGTATGGTGTTCCAATCCATAAAAAATATTGAAAGGTATGGTATGTAGACTGGTTAAAACAAAAGAGGAATTTAATTATTGGATCACTTTTATTATAAATTTAATTTCGAATATAAAAATTTGTTTAAAAAATAAGCTTGATTGTGTACGAAACTTTTCTAAATTAGAAGCAAATTTGGCCCTTTTAAAATATTACGTAAACTACTTGAAAAATCAAAAGAGGATTAATTTTGGCAAAACTAAAAAAGTTAGATCTTTAAAAAGAAATTTAATGTGGGAGGATGTGGAAACCTGCTTTGGTGGTCGAATTAGGACAGGAATTATTACGAATTTCACCATCAAAGAACCCAAGATTTTTTTAAAAAAAGCATTCAAAAGTTTTTCTGTTCAGATTAAAAAGGCCCTACGGTCATCTGTGATAAAAGTTAATGTCATTTTCTCAGGAAATTTTATAAAGTTGCATGAAGGCACTATACAGACTGATGTGAAGGCTTTTTCCACAAAAAACAGCATAATAGACCAAACGACAAATTTAAAAAAATGGTATGAGGAAAATGTTGCCCAAAAATACTAACTAAGATGGAAGATTTTCAAGAAAGGGATAGTGGATGGGCCCTCTATGAAATTCTCCATCTCAAAGTTAATATTAATCAGCACACACCTATAAACTGTGGTGACTCGACCTACGTTGATTTACCACAGTGGATTAAAAACACCAAGGGGGTTATCAATGTAAAAAATAATGATAACTATTGCTTTCTTTGGTCTATTGTGGCTGCTCTTTACCCAGCTGATTGTAATGTGAATAAAACTTCTTCGGACCCTCATTTTAGTCAGGTGGGGTTAAAATATGAGGAGCTTGAGTTTCCTATGAGGTTAAAAGATATCTCTAAATTTGAAGAGTTAAATAGTTTATCAATTAATGTTTTTACTTGTGAAAAGAGAGAAATTCTTCCTCTCTGTTTGAGTAAATCAAATTTTTCCAGACGGGTTAATTTGCTCATTTTAAAATGTGATGATGATGTTGATGACGTAATTGATAGCGAGAATGATATGGAGGTTGATTCTGTAGATTTTGAAATTGTTAACCCTAAAAAGAAATTTGAATTTTGCTAAACTAACTCCAAAAATGCCAAAGAAAGAGGACAATATTTTAAAATTTACAGAATTTAAAAATAAAGAGAAGGTTCCATTTGTTATTTATGCAGATTTAGAATGTTTGTTGGAGAAAATGGAGAGTGATGGAACGCTATCGAATACACAAAAAACACAACATCATATTCCATTTGCTATTGGATATTATGTGAAATGTTCTTATGACGACTCGCTCTCGTACTATCATCAGTTTGTGGGAAAAGACTGCATTTCACGTTTTGTCCAGGAGCTTAAAATTATTGCAGAAAAATTGGATAAAATTTTTTCAAATATTGTGCCTTTAAGACCGTTAACCACTGAGGAAAAACTTGATTTTAAAAATGCAACCCATTGCCCAACTGCTGAAAAAGGATGAAGTGAAACATTTGGACCATTGTCACTTGACAGGAATGTATCGGGGTGCAGCTCACGCGGGGTGTAACTTAAATTTTACAGATTCACACAGCGTTCCTATACTTTTCCATAACTTGTCCGGATATGATAGTCATTTCCTTATAAAATCTTTAGCTAAAGACATAGAGGGTAGAATTCAACTTCTCCCTGTTAATAAAGAAAAATATATTTCGTTTACAAAATATATAGAAAATACCTCTGTTAAATTTAGATTTATTGATTCTTATCGCTTTATGGCTTCAAAATTAGATGATTTGGCTTCATTTTTAGACGATTCAAAAAAAAGTATTACAAAAAGTTTTTATAAGGAAGAGGAAAAGTTTAAATTGGTTACTCGTAAAGGTGTCTTACCCTATGAGTATCTCGATTCTTGGGAAAAGCTACAGGAAACTGCCCTTCCACCTAAAGATGCGTTTTATAGTAGCTTGGTAGGAAAGGGTATTTCAAATAATGAGTATGAAAGTGCTCAAACCATTTGGAATACCTTTAATATCAAATCGCTTTTGGACTACAGCCTTTTTTATATGCGTACAGACATAATCCTATTAAGTGACGTCATGGAAAATTTCCGCTCCATATTTCTTTCTACCTACAAACTTGATCCCCTTCATTACGTCACGAGTCCAGGTTTGGCTTTTTCGGCCATGTTGAAACAGTGTAAAGTAGAACTGGAACTTTTGATGGATGTTAATATGATCATGTTTGTGGAAAAAGGCATACGAGGCGGTGTTTCTCAGTGTTCAAACAGATATGCAAAAGCCAACAACAAGTACATGGGTGATTGATACAATCCAAGCAAGGAAACGTCATATTTGATGTATTATGATGTTAACTCGCTTTATGGTACTGCAATGAGTTTACCATTGCCATATGGTGGTTTTGAATGGGTTGAAAATGGTCCATGCACTAAGGAAGAAATATGCAACATTTCTGATGACAGTGACATAGGGTACATTTTTGAGGCAGACATTTCTTATCCCCCTGAACTATTTGATATGCATAAAGACCTTCCTGTCTGTCCAGAACATAGAGTCCCACCCAATTCTAAAAGTAAGTTACTTAAGCTAATGACCACACTGTATGATAAAGAACGATACATTATTCATTATCGAAACTTGAAACAGGCAATTAGTTTGGGTTTAAAAATTAAAAAAATTCACAGAGTCCTTAAATTTAAACAGTCTCCATGGTTAAAGCCTTATATTGACTTAAACATTCACATGCGTCAACAGAGCCAAAACAGTTTTGAAAAAAACTTTTTCAAATTAATGATTAATTCAGTATTCGGTAAGACCATGGAGAATGTTAGAAAATATAAAGAGGTAAGGTTGGTGACTAAATGGTCTGGACGTTATGGGGCACGTTCCTACATCTCCAAACCAAACTTTCATAGCTTAACCATATTTGATGAAGATATGGTTATAATTGAAATGTCTAAAAACAAAATTATTTTCAATAAGCCCATTTATATCGGATTTGCAATTGTAGATTTATCAAAAACTTTCGTGTATGATTTTCATTATAATTATATTAAAAAAATGTTTGGAAATAGACTAAAAAGACATATACAGACACTGATAGTTTAATTTATCATTTAAATGTTGACGACATTTATGAAAATATGAAAAATGACATTGACAGATTTGACACATCTGACTACCCACCAGACAACATTTTCAAAATGCCGTTAAAAAATAAAAGAGTTTTGGGGCTTATGAAAGATAATATAAAAATAATGGTGCCATTATGACAGAATTTGTAGGTTTGCGCTCCAAAATGTATAGCTTGAAAATTTTGGAAAATGAGGGCGAGTTGATGGGTCATCAAAATAAACTAAGACAGAAAGGTTTTTGTGAACAGGAAATTGAAGAGAGTAGTCGTAATTTTAACATTAGTAAAAAGGCTAAGGGTGTAAAAAAGGCTTCACTCAGAAAAATTACATTTAACGACTACCTTGAATGCCTTTTTAAACAAAAAGTCACAGAAGTTCCACAAACTTTAATTAGATCTTATCGACAACAGGTGCACACAGTCAAGCAAAAAAAAGTCGCGTTGAGTCCTTTTGACGATAAACGTAAATTATTGCCCCACTCCACCGATACTTTGCCTTGGGAATATACAATTAATTAGATTCCTCATAAATTTTTAATCAGTCTACATATTTCGTTCATCTTGTAAGGTTCTGGGCATCTAATAGTCACACTGAGAACTTTTAGAAAATTGAACTTTAAATATATAAGGTAAGTACATAATTATTATCCTTAATACAGGAAAAATTAATTTTAAAAGTATTATTTTTATACACCTAACTACATAGTTTCAATATAGTGTTTTCTTGTTTCAGTCCGATTTGACCATGGAGAGTAAAAAATTACAACAAAATTCACCATCGCCTTCAACTTCAACATATCGAGAAAAAAGAAATTATGGTGAGCAAAGAGAATCAGAACAGCCATCAACTTCAAAATATATGGGAGAAAAAAGAGGTTTTGGTGAACAAGGACAAACAGAAAAACGATTGAAGACTAGTGCAGAACATCAAAGTGTTAAGAAAGATGTATGTGTATATTGTAACAGAAAGGACTGTTTTTGTCATAACTATATGAATTTTGTTAATGTTGGTTCCAGATTTTGCCCTGTTTGCAATAAAATGTTTTGTTTTTGTCAAAAGTCAGTTGAACATCATAAAAATTTAACAGAAATGTGTGAGGCCAAATCTGAATATAAAAAATTATTTTGTTTTGAAGACCTTGAGTGGTGAAAGAAAGACCTTTTATTAGATTGCTGTGTTCCAATGCTATTTATTCTTAGAGAGATGGGGAAGCCAAAAGGGCCTTAAGTGGTGAAAGAAAGACCTTAGTAATTTTCTGCGAATATCTAAGTGATCGATTTGAAAAATTCTTTTTTTGTTGGATTGCCGTGTTGCAATGCTATTTATTCTTAGAGAGATGGAGAAGCCAAAAGGGCATTAAAGTGCTTGACCTTGGTAGTTTTTGCCAGATATCTAAGTGATCGATTTGAAAAACCCCTAACATAATTTTTTATTTGATAAATATACTTTTTACTAAAAATAAATTTTTGTTTATATTTTAGATCCACAAAGACTATGTTTTTTGTCGTAGAAACGTAAACCACAGCTTAAGAATGTGCAAGTTCTGCTTGTTGGAGTTTGCAATCAAACACGTTGAAACGAGAAATCTGGGTGCCAAATTACTGCTTAAAAATTATGGTTATAAAACGGTATTTCAATAAATCAAAAGATTTACCAATTATTTGTTTTATTTCATCATTATTTTTCGTTTCAATACTGATAGGGGATCAGAGGTCAATTAATTATAATTCAAAAATATATTAAAGCAAATAAATTCTAAATTAGCTCATTAGTAAGCTTTACGTAAACATGTTATTTTAAATTCTTGATAAACAGGGTCATGGGTTATCTTGAGTATACTCGATTTTGTCTTCACAAAAGCACACATTTTGATCATTTTAAAATCCATATAATAATAATATTATTTACCGTAAAAATAAAAGCCTTTTAACTCGAGCTGCACAGCTGGGTCACACACATAATACAACCTTTTTGTCATGCCCTCCCCCTTTGTAACACTAACATTTTTCAAATCCCATCGCTATAACGCGAGATATCTGGCAAAAACTACCAAGGTCAAGCACTTTAATGCCCTTTTGGCTTCTCCATCTCTCTAAGAATAAATAGCATTGCAACACGGCAATCCAACAAAAAAAGAATTTTTCAAATCGATCACTTAGATATTCGCAGAAAATTACTAAGGTCTTTCTTTCACCACTTAAGGCCCTTTTGGCTTCCCCATCTCTCTAAGAATAAATAGCATTGGAACACAGCAATCTAATAAAAGGTCTTTCTTTCACCACTTAAGGCCCCCATCTCTCTAAGAATAAATAGCATTGGAACACAGCAATTTAACAAAAAAATAATTTTTCAAATCGATCACTTACAACTCGAGATATTCGCAGAAAACTACTAAGGCCTTTTGTCTCCTGCGCAGCAAACCAAAATTAGTCTTTTACAGAAACCATAGGAGAAAAACGTGGGCACATAGCGGAAAAAGTACCTTTGGTACACCGGCTGATAGCAATCTCTCTCATCTCGTCATTTTTCAAATAGTGCCCTTTGACACTCTTGAAATAATAAGGCCTCAATGCTATGCGTGACGTCATTTTCTACTCCATACATTGGCACTTGTGACCGAGAATGGGCAACTAATATTAGGAAGTTTCAACCATTAGAGAATTTCAGCAGGCATACGTTAGCGTTAAGTAGTCTAAGACCTTGTGGCACTTGACAGCTTGGCTAGAGAGCACAAATGACAGATGACAGGTGCATGTCACTAGAGCACCCTGTATAAACCCCAAGCAGACTCACTCTGTAGAACATAAGTCACGTGATCACATCCCCTATTCACACAGGCCTTTATGGCATTCCCTTGCAATCCCCTTGCAACCCTCTTAGACATCTTCAACAGCCACTGGCCAAGTGACGTCATTGGAATTTCAACAGCCACTGGTCAAGTGACGTCATTGGTGATCACTTCTTGCAGAATGACCTTGGGTTGACCACTTCTTCGGGACTGGACACCACTTCTTCAGCAAACTGGCCATTAACTTCGGAGAATTGGATGGCATGTTACCATTGTATCCAGAACACTCACAGCCTAACTACTTACGTACCTAAAACATATGATTTTGTAGTAACTGGTGTTGCCTCCTTTACTTTCTTGGGAGATGGCATACTGCAATTCTGTTTTCGACTAGAGCTGGAGCCTCGGTTCCATATCCATAAAAAAATAAAGTGTAGGTTTTGGTAGATTAAGCAAAAATATTGAAGAGATTTAACTCTGTTAATAAATTAAAAACCATATAGTGATGAATAGTAGATTTTGGTCTTGATTAAAATTAGTAAGAAAGAAAACCCTAAATAATCCTAATTTTTTTACCCGTAAGGAATAGTCGAACCGCATGTTTTTGCTTAGGTTTCGTTGAACCACCATTATTGTAAAGCATTTTTTAAAAAATGATTTGTTTTTGAGATATCTAGGAGCTTAGGAAACTTCTTGTATATTAGAGACCTTTTGCGCCTCTTAGGAAAAATTCCCGTTAGGTGAATTTTATCGCTTAATAACGCGATGTGATGTTACAAACGTCACGTTATTTTTAAGGCAGCATTTTTATCTTTTGCACGCCCTGTTTTGTTGACGTACATTAAAAGTTTAGGTTAACTTAGTGGTTTATTTTTAAAAAAATAAAATAATTTTTGTTTATTGCAATGGAAAATGTAACTGATGCTGTTTTAAGAAGTAGAAGGTATCTTAATATGAAGTTAAAACCCCATTAATTAAAACCGCGGAACACAAATAGGTTGCAACCATAGAAATGAATTATTTGTTATGAAGCAATCATATGTTGTCGATTCATCGGACGTTCTTTACAAAATCGCATTTAAAAGTTGTTACTGTTAGAACAATTTTAAAAAAAAAGCAAAAGCAATTTTTCAATCATAGCCCAAAAATTTTTCTATTTTTGAAACTTAGCGTGTTACTACCGGCAACATCGCCTCCGCTTAAAACGTTACTATCAGGATCGTTATTCCGCCGTAAGTAACGTTAAACTTTATCGGTTAGTAAGGGAAATCGTTATTTCCCTTGATAAGAAATAGGGACCTTTTGAATCTATAATTTTGATGCCTTTTTACTTTATCGCTTATTTTGGGCATGCGCAGTTACGAGGTAATAACGGAATCCCTTACTAAACGAAAAAGTTTAACGTTACCTGCGAGAGAATACCGTATCCCTTATAATTGACATGGTTGCCGACAGTAAAATGTTAAGAAGAAAAACAATAAATTTAAATTGATTTTTGAATGCAAATATTTTCTGTATTATTTTTAATTGTAAAGATAAACGTCAATTTTCGTTTAATCATTTTTTTTTGCTAGAATTTCGTAAGAAATGTAAAACATTGATTTGCACTGGCAACTATGACAAGTGATTCCATTCTGTTTATCATAACCTCCCTTTTCTCTGTTGTGTTTTTGAGTTTTTAAAGATTATTAATAATTAAAATTCACCGTAAAAAATACAGGAATAAGATATTCTAAATGAAAAATATTGTTGGACAAATTCTTTTTGTAAATCTTTATAATAATAAATACCGTATAAAGTCAAACAAAAATAACGTGACGTTAGCTACGTCACAACGCGTTATTAAGCGATAAAGTCACCTAACGGGGATTTTTTATAAGAGGTGCAAAAGCTCTCTAATAACGATTTCCCTCCCGGGTGTCGATTCTTGAATCGAGGGATGGTCACATATGGGAATGTTCTTGCGAAAAAATTTCTAGTCTGTATTCTTGAACGCGCGAGGAGTGTTCCCGTCTGTCCAAAATTCGCAGGATAATGGCGCTGTAATCGCACGAAACTTGCGCAGAATGCAATGTTTGGTTGGTTAATTTATAACCTAACCTTTGTTTCATTATAGTGATTCGGTTTTTATTTCGTTTGCTTTTTTTATATAAATATTGTCGGTAAAAATGATGGAACCAGAAGAAATATGGCTCGTGAATAGAGTTATATATTATTTAGAGGAGGCCGAGGCGGATCCAGCGCAACAAGTCGCCCTTCTAATACAAGACGATTTGATCCTTGAAAAATTACACTTTCGAAAAACCTGGCAAGAGAAATAATGGCCATTTATGGTTGAGGGCTGAAGGGCATCAGACTTGTCCATCGATACAAAAATAAGCAATAAATTAATATACCCAGTGCAATATATAGTATGTTTTCACATCATACTCAATACATATTGAATAGATTGTCTTCTTTTTCTTTTATAGAGCATGTTCTCTGTTCTGACTAAGAGCGTGATATATGAAAGAACAAAATGCTTCATTTTTATACATATTGATTGAATATAATGTGAAAACATACAAAGTAAACCACATAACAAGCCCAAGGATATGTATATCCATATCCATCGGCATATATACATTCATCCAACATCCATTGGATGTGCAAATGATTATTCTATTAATGGACATACATTCAATGGACATCCAGTGATTTGTATATGTGCTCCATCAATGTATATATATATGATACCCATATAAAATGGATATACATTGATGGAGCTGCAACATACATCTAAGTGTGATAAATAATCACTTCTGATGGATGTCCACTGGATATATACGGAACATTCATGGATATACTTTATGTGGGAATAGAAGAATTGGGGTTTCATCATAACTCAAAAACTAATTAAATATCCAATTTTCACAGTTAACAGGTCTCCTTAGTTATACCCTCGGTTATACCTAGGTTAACCTAGTTCAATCCTCTAAAGCATGGTTTATGCAGCTACTTAATCTTATATGTCTGTCTCTTTCTCACATATATGAATAGAAAAGGATGGATAGAAAGTTCATTATGTTTGTCAATTGTGTATGATGTAGCTACACAAACCTGCTGCCTATAAACTCATATTTTATTTATAGGTTATGGTAACTTCAAACCTTCTATCATATGATAACAAGAGAGGTTCGTGGCATATCGGACACACATTTTGCTTTTCAATTCATTACGACCAGGCCTCCAAGATCTAATGGATAGTCCAGAAACCTACAGACCTGTTTCATCCTTGTTAGGCATCATCAGGGTAACATAGGACTGTACCTGGCGTATGAAGCATAACATAAACAACCAAACCCAGAGAATTTACACAACTTTCGTTGTCAAACAACGCGGGATGTTGGATGGCTATATGCAGCGCTATCGGAATAAAGCGAAAAGCAAAACGTTAAAGGATGCAAATTTCAATAAAAATGAAATTTGCAAGCAGCATATCGGAATAAGGCGAAAAGCAAAATGTTAAAGGAAATTTCAATAAGAATGAATGGAGAATGAAATTTGCAAGAAGGACAAAAAAAAGAAACCTGCGAAATGGTATCGGTTACTGAAAGAAGACCGTTCAAAATACAACACATGGTTCCTACCCCGAAAGGGTATCGATTCTTGAATTTTAGACGGACGTTCGTGTGGTGGATGATCACTTAAAGGATGTGAACACTCCCAGGGAACGATCCCATCCCCGTCGCTGGCTGTTCGTATTCTTGAATGCAGCCGAAACACGTGCAATGCTGCCAGTTTGCTTTTTGAGCGATTGAACTAATTTCAAACTAACGAAAACATTTTCTGTGATTTTTTCCCATTGAATTATAAACCAGTTTTCCTTTTTTTGACATTTAACCAAAAACAGTCGTTGAATTGAAGGTGCAAAATAAACATATGACAAACTATTAAAAAAATTACTTTTTGTTGTAAATGGGAATTACATGAAATTTTGTAGATTATAAATTTCTATTACAGTTTGTTTTTTTTAATTCCACCTTTCACGCAGGCCATGTTTACAAAAAGGCAGTGTCTAAAGAGCCGACAATTCGGCTGAATAGTCGTGAGGTTAAAGAGGCGACAGTAATTATTTAGTAATTTTTAACTAATTGAACCCAACCCAACTGAAACAGATTTAAACTACCCCAAAAAGAAACACTTTAACCCCCTCTGAACCTTTTTTTTGCATTAAAAAAAACACCAGACAAGGATTCAGGATCCCTAGAAGGTGCCTACATTTTTTTATGCTAAAAAAAGATGTGGGGGTTGTAGTGTTTTTTTGGGTTGTTTTGGCTTTGAATAAGTTGGTTTGAGTCTGTTTAGGTTAGGTTGGGTTAATTAAGTTAAAAAAAAACCGAAAATATGAAAAACATATAATAAATAAAATTACTGTTGTCTTTAGCCTCATGACTATTCAGCTGCATTGTCGGCTCTTTAGACACTCCCTTCCAAAAATATACTATAAGTTACCTTTTTCTTGAACGGTCATGAACCCAAAAAAGTTGCCATAAGATGTGTTGAACAAAGAACCGTTTTACTATTTTTCATTGACACATTGCCCTTATGGCAAATTATTTTTAATCTTACTCGACAATCGCCACAGATAAAACCTACATGATATATTTTTTGAATCAAAACTTTAAAAAAATAGGATTCCATTAAAAAGAGACCCTCATGGCTACCCTGCGTCTAGTGTGGGAAAAAACTGAAATTGTGACAGAAATCAGCTTTTTGTGACAAATAACAAAAATTGTTTTCCAAGTGGACCACATAAGCGGTCACCTTGTACATAACTGAGTGTAAATGAAAGGTCTCATTTTTAAGTTATATTAAATTCTTTAATTTACAATATTTCACATAAAACTTGGCTATAGATACAGCCAACTGTAGATTTTTTTAAAAAATGATGCTTATGTGGAGATTCTTTTTTTTCTGCCAGTGACCTTAGCTCAGGAAATATCGAAGCGACATTCAAAATGGGTCATGTGAAATCTCTACTTTTTGTTTAATTGTTTTAAAGTTGAAAGTGCTTTCTACAGAAAAAATTCTAATTGTAACACTAAAAAAACAAAAAAAAAACTTAACAGTAAATTATTATGAATTATTTATTTGTTGTCAAATAAACATCAGAATTGTCTGAACTTTGAATGGAAGGCACTTTTTGTAAAAACTAAAACACAGCTCGGAGCACTTAATGTGTGGCATACGTGTTTTCCAACACTTTCTTGGTAGGAACCATGTATTGTATTTTGAACGGTCTTCTTTCAGTAACCGATACCGTTTCGCAGGTTTCTTTTTTTTGTCCTTCTTGCAAATTTCATTCTTCATTCATTCTTATTGAAATTTCCTTTAACATTTTGCTTTTCGCCTTATTCCGATATGCGGCGCGCTGCATATAGCCATCCAACATCCCGCGTTGTTTGACAACGAAAGTTGTTTAAATTCTCTGGGTTTGGTTGTTTATGTTATGCTTCATACGCCAGATACAGTCCTATGTTACCCTGATGATCCCTAAGAAGGATGAAACAGGCCTGTAGGTTTCTGGACTATCCATTAGATCTTGGAAGCCTGATCGTAATGAATTGAAAAGCAAAATGTGTGTCCGATATGCCACGAACCTCTCTTGTTATCATATGATAGAAGGTTTGAAGTTACCATAACCTATAAATAAAACAATTAAATAAGAGCTTATAGGCAGCAGGTTTGTGCAGCTGCATCATGCACAATTGACAAACATAATGAACTTTCTATCCATCCTATGTGAGAAAGAGACAGACATATAAGATTAAGTAGCTGCATAAACCATGCTTTAGAGGATTGAACTAGGTTAACCTAGGTATAACCGAGGGTATAACTAAGGATACCTGTTAACTGTGAAAATTGGATATTTAATTAGTTTTTGAGTTATGATGAAACCCCAATTCTTCTATTCCTATATAAAGTATATCCATGAATGTCCCGTATATATCCAGTGGACATCCATCAGAAGTGATTATTTATCACACTTAGATGTCTGTTGCAGCTCCATCAATGTATATCCATTTTATATGGGTAACATATAGAATGGATATACATTGATGGAGCACATATACACATCACTGGATGTCCATTGAAGGTATGTTTCATGTATGATTATAAATGGGATAAAAGTTCAATATCCATTAGAGGTGTTCATGTATGTCCATTAAAAAAAATAATCATTTTCACATCCAATGGATGTTGGATGAATGTATATATGCCGATGGATATGGATATGATATGTTATGTGGTTTACTTTGTATGTTTTCACATTATACTCAATCAATATATATAAAAATCAAGCATTTTATTCTTTCATATATCACGCTCGTAGTCAGAACAGAGAACATGCTCTATAAAAGAAAAAGAAGACAATCTTTTCAATCCATCCTGTGTGAAAACATACTATATATTGCACTGGGTATATTAATTTATTGCTTATTTTTGTGTCGATGGACAAGTCTGATGCCCTTCAGCCCTCAACCATAAATGGCCATTATTTCTCTTGCCAGGTTTTTCGAAACTGTAATTTTTCAAGGATCAAATCGTCTTGTATTGGAAGGTCGACTTGTTGCGCCAGATCCGCCTCGGCCTCCTCTAAATAATATATAACTCTAATCACGAGCCATATGTCTTCTGGCTCCATCATTTTTACCGACAATATTTATATAAAAAAAGCAAACGAAATAAAAACCGAATCACTATTGCCCAATTGCTCTGCGTTTGCTCTAAGGATTCCTTTGCGCTAAGGATCTCTTATCGGTTCTAAGTAGCTGATTTGGTTTGCTCAGCTTTTCTTTTTAGTCTAAGGAATACCTAAATTTAAGATGCCAGATATCGAGCCTTAAATCATCCTTAGGAGAGAATTCTAACCTCATTTTTTGTCAACTCGAAAACAGTAAAAAAAAGGAATGGAATTTTTAAATGACGATTTGGATGTGCTGAATATAATTGAAAATGGTTTTGCCAGAAGGGTCTAGATTTAGATTTAGATTTAGATTTTTGCAACGTTTGCAGTTCGAAATAATTTGCAATAGAAGACCAGTTGGAGTCAATTCAGAGACAAGCCCACATTAAATTTAATTTCTATGATGTCCCAATGGATGATGACTTTTTTCGGTCACATATTTTTATGCAAGTTTTTTTGTTGTTTATTAGTTTAATTAAAATAAATATCACTGTTTATTTTTAAGAAACAATACAACTGTCTCTTCAATTAACTAATGCCCATTTGCTCTGCGATTTGCTTAAGTAATGAGTAGTAAAGAAATCCATAATTTTTAAGTATACCCTAAATTTTATTCGTTTGCTCTGGCCAAAAAAAAGTTTTACATAGCTAGGAATTAAATCTTGTTATAAGTTCAACCACTGGATGGCGCTGCTTGTCATAAAAACATTATTTGTTGTTATTATTTATTATTATTATTATTATCATTATTATTTATTATTCTTTGCGTCAGTTTTTACATTAAATTTTTCAGCTTCAGTAAGGGTCATTTAAACATATCCAGGGGGATTCTTTAAACGGAACGGTGCTTCTAGCGGGTTAGAATTTGGTTTTATAAAAAAAATCCAAAAACACGTCAACTGAGACTTTTAATTTTCTTTAATCGTTCTATCTTGATTTTTTTTATTTCGTTTTGTTTACGAGGTATGGAAAAAAAATATTTTTTAAAATGTATAATTTGACATTTTTGAATTCTAAAAAAAAATCTCTCTTTTTGACAATACCACACACTAATACTTTATCTTTTATGGTTTCCAAGATAGAGGCATTTAAACTTAACGTAAAAGATAGATCCTACTGTGTGGTATTGCTGAAGAGAGAATTGTTTGCAGATTTCAAAAATTGCAAAATATACAGGGTGTCCTATTAAAAAAAAATGCTATACCTCGTAAACTAAATGACATAGACAAAATCCACGATAGCACGATTAAAGGAAATAAAAAATCTCAGTTGACGTGTTTTTGGATTTTTTTATTCAACCAAATTCTAACCCGCTAGAAGCACCGTTCCTTTAAAAGAATCCATCCTGTATATTGGCCTTAAAATCCCCAATGCTAGAAAGATGCCCTCCAGTTCACATAATCGTAGGGTTCTCAGTATAATTGAAGAGACAGTTGTATTGTTTCTAAAAAATAAACAGTAATATTTATTTTAATTAAACTAATAAAACAACAAAAAAAACTTGCATAAAAATATGTGACCATAAAAACTTGAAGCCATCATCCATTGGGGCATCATGGAAATTAAATTGAATGTGGGCTTGTCTCTGCATTGACTGGTCCAAATTTCTAAGTCATATAGTCTTACCCGAAACGTCCTGCATCTAACTCCAACTGTTCTTGTATGAGTGGCAAAATATTTCGAACTGTTGGTTTGGTTAGCCGAAAACGTTGAAAAAAATCTAAATCTAAATCTAGACCCTTTTGGCAAAACCATTTTAAATTATATTCAGCACATCCAAATCGTCATTTAAAAATTCCATTTTTATTTTTTTTACCGTTTTCGAGTTGACAAAAAATGAGGTTAGAATTCTCTCCTAAGGATGATTTAAGGCTCGATATCTGGCATCTTAAACTTAGGTATTCCTTAGACTACAAAGAAAAGCTGAGCAAACCAAATCAGCTACTTAGCACCGTTAAGAGATCCTTAGCGCAAAGGAATCTTTAGAGAAATCGCAGAACAAATGGACATAATTACACTAAGAACCCTACGATTATGTGCCACTGGAGGGCATCTTTCTAGCATTGGAGATTTTAAGGTCAATATACCGGGTGTCCCAAGGTGAGTAACCTATTAGAATATTTTGGAAACTACCTATATACAATGGAAACTTTTCAACCTTTCTATTCTAACATAAGTAAACTATCTTTATGAAATGCTCTTATATTTGCAGTGTTGCCAGTTGCAGGAAAACTTGGCAACAATTTCCCTATTTTAAATTGAACACCCTGTATATTTTTGCATTTTTGGATTCTACATTAATGTACCTATGTTCAACTATTTTTAAAATATTGGCAGGTGAAAATTGACATTTTTTAACTTTGAGAGCCCGTAACATCGAAACGGTTAAGTATAGAGCAAAACGGTTTTTACATTCCTATCTTGGTTTTTCACAAGCTATCATTTTATACTATTTTTAAGGGCTAAACTAACCTTGGGATATTTTAACCCTGCCTTTAGACATAAAACGATAACTTGTTAAAAACCAAGATGGGAATGTACGTTTCGATTTTACGGGACGTCAAAGTTAAAAAATGTCAATTTTCACCTGTCAATGTTTTAAAAACAGTTCAACATAGGTATAGGATATTATTGGGAAATCAAAATAAGCAAAGCGCCCTCTAACCTAAAGCCCCCAACTATCCTAAAGCCCCCGATACCATGGCAACTGCAGGTGTTTTGTCAACAAGGCCCACAGTAGGCAGAAGGGTATTTTTACGTTTTCTGACAGAAAACCATTCGAGGTCATGTTTATCTTTCAAAAATACTTTTTCAAAAACGAATATGAAACCACTCCGCGTGTGCGGTCGCCCGCCGAAAATGGCCTAGCGCTGTATGAGCATTACCCCGAGTTTATCAAAGAACCAAGAGAACTTTACTGGCTCACTGGAATTACTAGAAAACCATAGATTAAGGAACTCTCCTTAACCTATGCTAGAAACATTCCCATAACTTCACATAATTTTGTTTTTATTTTGATTCATTTTTTTTTTTTTAATTTAAATTATTGCGACATAAGTTATGTTGCAAGTTCACTAGTGAAATCTTAGAGGCCTAAGGATATATTTTAGATCCCAACAGCAGTTTCAAAAACACGGATACTTGAGTATTAACAAAACAGGTCAGTAAAGCTCCATTTAGAGGTTGAAGAGACTCTTGCTAGTCGCTGATGCTCCTGTTTAAAATAGAATATGATTATTTCGTTTAGCGTCAGCAGCCGATTTTTAAATCTGCATGCTTTTTAAGTTAACCTGTTGTCCTTAAATCAGTGGTAACAGCTAGCAGGAGTGTTTCAAATTCAATTATAAATGCACTTGTAAATGCAACCTTAAACACTACACCCAGTTACTTTAATATGTAGTTGGGTAGCGTTTTTTTAGCAAGTAATTGGTTTTTCTTATGAAAAAAATCTTGTATGTAGGCACTGACTAGGGTCCTTAGAGTTAAAATTTATGAGCGCTGGAATTGCTAAAAAGTGCTGGGTTGGTTTGAGTTCAGGATTTGGGTGCTTTAGTACCCGCTTTAGTTAAAAAAAATGAAAAAAGTTTCATCACTGGTAAATTTGAACTTCCTAGGGGCTCAGGTAAGTGCTAAATAGGTATCTAAAGAAAACTGTTTACTACACTAATACCGTTTAGCCTTAATATATTAAGTGAGCAGCATGAAATAATACTGTGGAAAATTTTACTGATAAAAATTTATTCTTAGGGCCAGTTTCTCAATAGCGGATTATCAGAAACTTAAAGTAACTCCTACCTATAAATCCCAGTTTTCTTGCTGTTTTTAAGCCAATATTTTTTTTAGGTTAACCCTGAGGTAAGGTAACTTACCCTCACCTTGAAGCCCTGGTTATCCTGGAGTTAATTTTAACCTGATTTTTAAAGATTTTTACTAGGTTATGTTGCTTGAGTTAACACAAACTCGCTTTTGAGAAACCGGCCCTTCGTCTCTCTTGTTATTTGAATAAAAATGAAAATTGGAGAACATTAATCAGGAAAAATTCTTTAAAATATAAATAGTTGCTCATTCATCTTTCAAATAAATTAAATACACAGGATCAAATACTATGTGTGTATGTCATAACTGGTGGTTAGTGAACACTTCTATGAAAGTTGAATCATGCACTGTGAACCTGCTTAGATTTTGAAACTCATATAACAGGAAAATAAAACAGCAGATTACAAAACTTGATTTACTTTGGCTTGATACTTTTGTCTCTAACTTATAACTTAGATAACAAAACCAAACCTCTGCTTCTGTAACTAAAAAATTATTATGCAAAAAATCTTTTAAACAGTTTATAAACATGTGCCATTCAAAAGAAAATTTTTAAGAAATATTGTTTGTCCTCGCCTAAAGTGCAAAATATAGAAACAAAATTTAGAGATGGAATATTTCTTGTTATTTTTATTATTCTTTTAGGAGCTGTATATAATAACCAAACATATGGAGCAGTGGATATTTAGGCAACTACCTAAAATGAAAAATAAGAAGATTCTAAAGTGCCACCACCCAGAGAAGAATAATAATCTATAAATTAACCCAAACATACAGAGCAGTGGATATTTTGCCAACTAAAATGTATAGCAAAACAAGATGTTTCTATAGAGTCAGCACCAAACAAAGAATAATAATCTATAAACTCAAAGTAAGTTTTTGCTTCTGATTTAAATTATATTTGGTAAAACTTCCTTAAATAAACAAAATTTATTATAGTCTAGATCCGATATCAAAAATTAATTTAACTCTTATTGTTTATTGCAAATTTTCTGGACATATTTTGAGCCTCCCCTCATCTATTTCAATTCCATTAGAAAAACAGAAAAACTATACACAAAGAACAAAACAGAGAACAATTTGAAAGGGGACACTCACAGATACTTTTTGGCTCTGTTGGAAATTTCATAGGGTAATTTTTATCTCTGGAATTTAAACGTCTTTACTATTAATTATGTCAAAATTTTAAAAAGCTAGGATGACTGGTGTTTAACATATTTGCTTTTAAATTTGGTATGGAATGAAGAAAAGGTTTGAACCTTTTCAGCGGATCAGTTTGACCACCAAAATTTAAAGAATAAAAATAGGGTTATTTGGATGGTATGTTTGAGAAAACAATCAGAAAAAAATCATGAAATGTTTATTCCCTTTTTTATTAGGAAAAATGTAACTTTAAAACCAACATTTTTTCCTGACTTTTGTGCAAGAAATTGTTTATTTGTCGCTCCTTTTAAATTTTAAAAATTTAAACTTAATATCTTGCATGTTTGTAAAGCAATTTAAATGATCTCATTCGAGACACTTTTTTTATATAATTTCTCCTGGAAAAACTCATATCCCTCAAGTCACCCCCAAAAAGCCTGTTTATGGAAAAAAATATATTAAAAAGTAATTTCTAGACTACTAAAATTGTATAATGTTTTTCAAGTGTTCACCAAATACTCAAAAACACCTCTGTTATGTTTTCGTTGAACATGAATTTGAATTATTTCAAGCATAAGTCAAGATGCCAATGGGCTTTTTTCCATGTTTGAA
This sequence comes from Oxystoma pomonae, assembly GCA_963921995.1. Lineage (NCBI taxonomy): Eukaryota > Metazoa > Arthropoda > Insecta > Coleoptera > Brentidae > Oxystoma > Oxystoma pomonae. The sequence goes on from OY998169.1 coordinate 29,529,235, forward strand.
GGGAGCGCTTGATAATAAAGGTTTTTTTGACGGATTTTGGTAGCTAAGCTAACAAATCCAAGTGATGAAACTCTGGCTCCTTTGGGAGAACTCCAAAAAATAAAAAATAATATAAGCACCATAAGGGTTCTAAGAACAGATTTAACAGTAAACATTTATTTAAATAAACACATCAAAAATGGACTATAAATAATAAATATTCCAGATGGCGATGACGGCGACTTAAAAGCACAAAATTTTGATGAGAAACTAGATCAAGTACACACGTATAATACATTAACCTCAGGGTTTTTGGAAACACTGATTCCATTTTTTAGAATAAACATTTTTTGGGAATAATATAATTAAGGTTCCTAGGGGCTAAAAGAATCGTAAATGACAAAAAAACTTGTGACCTCAATTAAGAAATTTTTGGATCAACTGAATTCATTTTTGGTGTAAAAAAAATTTTTTGGGGTAATTTAAGGGGCCTAAGGGTGAGTTTTAGGGGTAAAGTGGTAAAAACAACATACTATTGATAGAAAGACATCACTTTGGAAATTCTGGGGTTAACTAAATTCATTTTGGGGGTTAAACAGTTTTTAGGGGTAATGTAAGGAGCCTGAATGGGCAACATAAAAAAATTATTGCTGTAAAATTAATTTTGGTGTTCCAATTATTACAATAGGGATTCAGACAAGAATTTAGAGGTAGTTTTAGGGAAATATATCGATTTGGATATTTTTAAGTCTTCCAAAGTTGTATATTTGTTAAGAGGTAATATAAGTTTGGGCTGGGTCCCAAAATTTTGTCCTAAGATCCTTCTATTATCTCCAGAATTTTTTTTTTATCCAAAGAATGATATCACTGGATCCCAAAACCCTCAATTTGATATATCATTCATATCATATCATATTTGATCTGGTTTCTTCTAAAATGTTTGTGTCCCATCTTAAATATTTTGAGTTTTACAAGGGTATCAGAGTGGCATTAATCGGATTCATAAAATGTACACCTGTACCAATTAAAATCAACTAAAAAAACTGAAATTAGTCAACCATGCATGCAAAATGTTTACTTTTAAAACTGCTACTAGAACCCTTAGATACTTCTAAGAATTTTTAAATCACATAAATGGATTACGGGAACCCAAAAACCCCTGAATTGATGTATCAGATGCCTATATTTTGTTTTATTTTTTTTATTAGTTATTTTTAAAAAATGGTCACCACCTTGAATATCTGGATTCAAGTTCCCCAAAATCAGTAAAAAAATAACTGTTATCAAGCTCTTTCTTCAATTTTGTTGTTTTCTCTAAAGAAAATATTTTTTCAGTTCATACACTTTACTTTTGTTTTTTTTTTAATTTCAGAACCTAACCACGTGAAGCATGATATTTGAAACTACAGCTAATTGGAGGTTCCATAGAAGGAAAAAATAACATGTTATTCTTTTCTTTTTTAAGTTAGATTTAATTTAAATGATTATTAATAAGTATTTTTGAGATAAGTTTTTAAATTAATTTATTTAATTGCATATCTATAGGTGTTTATAATGTTATGGCCATAATCACCTCAACAAGTTGAGCCATGTGTGCATTTAGTTTTACTTCCAAGGACCAGATGCCCACCGGTGGACACAAATCCTCCACTGTTTTGTGACCATCGGTAGGCACGCAGTCCTGAGACGTAAAACAGAAATGCCCACCAAATACATTTAATTATGTTTTACATTGAAATATTTATTACACTCCATTCCAAATTGCTGCAGACCAGTTTTTTGACAGTGACAATGACAGTTCCATTTAGCTTCTGTGTTTAATTATCAGCCGCCATATTGAAATGGGTCCGGAGAATTTGGAACGAGGTGTATATGTAAAAATGTAATTTTTCAGCATATTTTTAAAAATTTTATTATATATAGTTAATTAAAATTGCTAAAAATATTTCTACGACACAAAAATGCTATAGTATTCTACCCATATAGTTGTTATTGTTCTGTGAATAACTAAAATGTATAAAAATTGTATTGTTCATTCTGGTAGTTTTCTTGCCTAAATTCCAAAATCTGAAAATAAAAAACATTAGAGGTAAACATTTGTCTAATTTAGCTACAACGCTTTTTTTAGTACTAGTAAAGAGTGCTTTAATAAATGTTCACTTACAACCAAAACATAACTCCAAGAAAGAGAAAGTATTTCTGCAACCCTATCTTTGCCGCAACCTTATCTTATGCATTTTTAACTACATTGGGCATTGGTAATTAGAGTTTTAGTTAAAGGATCTTTTATTAGGAAATTATAGAGATTTTTGGACCTGTAGGTATCTCTTTCAGAAGCTACACATTTCCAATTTTTACACAATAAATTATTCACTAACAGTAAACACAAGTTTACATAAAAGATAGCAAGAGATGTAACATTACATTTGGTACCTACCTATATGCCAACAAAAATAAATAGGTAGTATTTTTGGATTTTATTTGAATTATTTATTTTTGAGTTTGCACAAGAAGTAATAATTTTGGGTAAGGGATTTAAATGAGAAAGGCATCAGTACATAAGGTCAATAACAGAGTTTGTACAGAAAACCTTTAATTGGATTCTCTGATGTCTCCCATTTTTTCCTAACCATTTGTAAAAAACTTATTATAATTTTTTCAAGAATTTTATATAAAAGAAAACAGCTGCAAAATTTTATTTTGACAAATTTCATGATTCTAATTTGTTTTTAAATAATTTTTTTCCAGATGGGCTTACAGATTTTCCTTGTTTTTGTATATTTTTTTGTCAAATTTCCTGACCTTTTCAAAGAATAAATTTCTCAACTTTTCTCGGTTTTTCAGTTCCATACATACTCTGACTGATTAAAATTGTTACAATAAGAATTTTAATTTTGAATTTTATATATATACCTTGAAGACAAGAAAAGCAGTGTTATTACATCTTGATAGATTTCTTTCCTACAATAAGGCATGATTTAGGAAATCCCTGACACTACAGCTAGTTTGCTTATTGCAAGGCTTATGCCCATATCCGCCATTAAACACTCTAATCAGGGCTAGCTAATTGGAATTAATTTGCTAATCGCGGCTAAACAAGTTTACCTATCCACCAACTTTTTTTATGAAATAATTACCTAATCAGGGTTAAGTAACTCGTTAAAAAAAAGAGCTGGCAACGCAGCATATTTGGTGTGTATCTATTGGTAGCACTGGATATGTCAAAAAAATTTTGATGTAAAAGGTTATCTTTTCTGTTTCCTTTTTAATTTTCTTTTAGTTTTTGTTTATTTATTTTTAAAACCTATCAGAAAATATATTCCCCAGCTGTTGCGACTGAAACTCTCAAGTTAAACGGGGATGGCCGAATCGGTGCTGTTCGGAGCTGATCAGTTTATTGTCGCCAGCATCATTTCCAATAATTAACTGCTCATTTCATTGCATATTCTTCAGGTGGAGCAGCCTTCTTATTAGTATTTTCAGGAACCCTCCCTCCTAGACAGTTTCCTCAGGCCAGTATGCTATTCTTGAACAAACGTGAGGGGAATTTCGCTCACCTCACCCCATGGTCCTTTATCTTGGACACCTTAAATTTACAAAAATATTCAGGTCCTAATTTTATTTTCAACTGTGAAAAAGTGCATAGAGGTAGGTATTAAAAACTGGACTTTCTGTAGCTTTACTGTAGAGAAAACTTTAATGCTGGTATCCACCAACGCCTTTTTTTTCCAATTAACTTTTAATTGCGGTTAGCGAGTAAATTCGGTATCCACCAACAAAAATTTTGCGTTAATCGCGCCGTTTACCAACCCGGCCGATGTTGGGCGATTAAAGCTTAATTGAGCAATTAAGTCGCTGTCATATGCATTTTGTTGGTTATGTTTTCTGTTTATTTTGATTTCCAGTTTGATTTGTTGAATTGTTTTTTTTTTAAATATGGAAGATATATTGTATCATGACGATTTGGATGTGTTAGACATAATCAATGATGGACTTCCTAGGCGATGGAACGAGAGACCAAATTATTTTGAGACTGGACAACAGGTTGTTCTTTGGAAGGTTTCGGCTCACAAAGCTTTCAGACTTCAGACTTATTTCACTTTCATAAGCTTTTTTTAAGTTTATTTTTATTTGTTTCACCTTTTATTTAAATGTTGATTAACATTTGGGTAATTATGCAGTTTACAGTTTTCTGCTACACATTACAACCCCCCCCCGGGCACCCTTTTTTCTTTAAAAAAAAAAAAATTGGGCGCAGGCGGATTTGGAGTCCTAGGGACCCTAGTAGGTGCCCCCAAAACGAATTTTTCATAAAAAATCAAAAATGGCAGAAAACTGTATACTGCATAATAACCAACGTTTGTAGTTAATAATTTTCATAAAATAAAAACAAATACAATTAAAAGTGAAGTAGATGTTTTATTTATCTAAAAACCAAATAAATACATTAATAAAACAAAGAGCAAATGCCGACAACTATTGCACTAAATCACGTTGGTCAGTTAGATATTGCATATCACAAAAAACATTGTCTTTCAACAGCAGAAAATACACCTAAATTAGTAAACTCATTAGTTAGGATCATAATAAAAAACAATGGTCCATCTCAACCAATTTTGTTTAAGTTTTTAAAACTGTATATGGTTTAATGGTATTACATATAGGCTTTTTGCTCAAAGACAATAGTAACTTGTTTGGGTTACTTGTCATGACATCACGGTTACTTTCAGTGACCATACATAGTTATGACATCATCATAGAAAAACATGAGATATATAAAAAAAATAATACAAATTAAAAAACCATAAACAATCGGTAAACCACACTTTGAACCTTACATTTTTTAAGTAACCATGTCCCATAGTCTGGTAACATAGTCTGGTTACTCGTGACATCATGACTTGGATTGCTGTACAAAGAAAAACTGAAAATGAGCAACTGGTTTACCTGGTAACTTGTGGTTACTTTGAGGAAAGACTCTTTTTGACACTGTCAATCACCAGTCATCATAAAAAGTCTACCCTACCTAAAATTTTAAAGTAATGAGAATGAAAGAAAAAAAAATTAAAGATCCTGAAACATTCTAATCTAAAACTTTTAGGTTTTTTTTTCTTTGTAATATAAAAAAAACATTTTTTTGAAAGACAGTGTGTACAAAACTTCATTGCTGCAACCTTTAAGTCGAGGTCCTATAAAACTTGATTTTTCTAAATTCATATTTTATAATTTTTCTTTTTAATTATTATAACTTTAAAACTCTTTTTTTGTTAGAGTGGTTCTGTCACCTAGGGCATAATTTTTGGTGATAACAGTTTCAAAATAAAACTATCAAAAAATGTAGAATTTAAATAATTTCAGTAAAATTTGGAAGAGCAACATGTTTTTCTTGATATAAAAAATATCTCAACCTTATGAACTACTTTCTTAATTATAAGGTACTCAATATATCTAAAAATTAACAAACATCCTAAATAAATCACTTTTAAGCTGAGAAGATTATTACCCACAGATCTTCCAGGTCGGTAATAACTGGAAACAAACTTTTTTGACATTTTATTAACAAAAGTGGGTTGTGCTCCTCCTCAAGTAAAAAGCCCCATTGCAGCACCTACCATATAATGTTGTTGTTGCAGTAAACAATGATGTGGTGTCTCAGATAGATTTAATTTTGGCAGTCTTGCTTTATTAAACATTTTTTAAGTAGATTTTGCTATACAAGGGAATAAGTATCCTATTCTAAAACTATACAAATACTGAAAGTAACTTAAAAAAAATAAAAAATAAACATAACAAATATTTTCAAACATCTAGTCTGATAATTATCCCATACATATCATATCATATAAAAATTCACATTAACGAACGTCTAAACTATATTTTTTACTTGTTTTTAACGACTTTTTGGGCTGATAAAATTTAAGGCACTTTTACTTTAACTTAACCCTCTTATCTGAACGCATGTGAGTTACAAAGTCACTATGTTGACTTCGTTGCAAAGAATTTTGCAAACCTTGGGCCATTATAGGTAGTATTTCATAGTTATATGCACCCAGCATACTGTTCAATGCCTACTTTTGTTTACCACACACTGTGTTAAAAAACAAACTTTAGGCAAATCCACTTTTATACACTACACGACTGAAAATGAGCAGTTAATTATTGGAAATGATGCTGGCGACAATAAACTGATCAGCTCCAAACAGCACCGATTCGGCCATCCCCGTTTAACTTGAGAGTTTCAGTCGCAACAGCTGGGGAATATATTTTCTGATAGGTTTTAAAAATAAATAAACAAAAACTGAAAGAAAATTAAAAAGGAAACAGAAAAGATAACCTTTTACATCAAAATTTTTTTGACATATCCAGTGTTACCAATAGATACACACCAAATATGCTGCGTTGCCAGCTCTTTTTTTTTAATCGAGTTACTTAACCTTGATTAGGTAATTATTTCATAAAAAAAGTTGGTGGATAGGTAAACTTGTTTAGCCGCGATTAGCAAGTTAATTCCAATTAGCTAGCCCTGATTAGAGTGTTTAATGGCGGATATGGGCATTTTGCCGGTATCCGCCAACGCATTTTTTCTCCAATTAACTTTTAATTGCGGTTAGCGAGTAAATTCGGTATCCACCAACAAAAATTTTGCGTTAATCGCGCCGTTTACCAACCCGGCCGATGTTGAGCGATTTAAGCTTAATTGAGCTGTCATATGCATTTTGTTGGTTATGTTTTCTGTTTATTTTGATTTCCAGTTTTATTTGTTGAATTGTTTTTTTTTAAATATGGAAGATATATTGTATCATGACAATTTGGATGTGTTAGACATAATCAATGATGGACTTCCTAGGCGATGGAACGAGAGACCAAATTATTTTGAGACTGGACAACAGGGGGTTCTTTGGAAGGTTTCGGCTCACAAAGCTTTCAGACTTATTTCACTTTCATAAGCTTTTTTGAAGTTTATTTTTATTTGTTTCACCTTTTATATAAGTGTTGATTAACATTTGGGTAATTATGCAGTATACAGTTTTCTGCTACACATTACAACCCCCCCCCGGGCACCCTTTTTTCTTAAAAAAAAAAATTGGGCGCAGGCGGATTTGGGGTCCTAGGGACCCTAGTAGGTGCCCCCAAAAAGAATTTTTCATAAAAAATCAAAAATGGCAGAAAACTGTATACTGCATAATTACCAAAGTTTGTAGTTAATAATTTTCATAAAATAAAAACAAATACAATTAAAAGTGAAGTAAATGTTTTATTTATCTAAAAACCAAATAAATACATTAATAAAACAAAGAGCAAATGCAGACAACTATTGCACATAGACATGCCTAAATAAATCACGTTGGTCAGTTAGATATTGCATATCACAAAAAACATTGTCTTTCAACAGCAGAAAATATACCTAAATTAGTAAACTCATCAATTAGGATCATAATAAAAAACAATGGTCCATCTCAACCAATTTTGTTTAAGTTTTTAAAACTGTCTATATGGTTTAATGGTATTACATATAGGCTTTTTGCTCAAGGACAATAGTAACTTGTTTGGGTTACTTGTCATGACATCACGGTTACTTTCAGTGACATTAAATAGTTATGACATCATCATAGAAAAACATGAGATTTATAAAAAAAATAATACAAATTAAAAAACCATAAACAATCGGTAAACCACACTTTGAACCTTACATTTTTTAAGTAACCATGTCCCATAGGCTGGTAACATAGTCTGGTTACTCGTGATGTCATGACTTGGATTGCTGTACAAAGAAAAACTGAAAATGAGCAACTGGTTTACCTGGTAACTTGTGGTTACTTTGAGGAAAGACTCTTTTTGACACTGTCAATCACCAGTCATCATAAAAAGTCTACCCTACCTAAAATTTTAAAGTAATGAGAATGAAAGAAAAAAAATTAAAGATCCTGAAACATTCTAATCTAAAACTTTTAAGTTTTTTTTTCTCTTTGTAATATAAAAAAAAAACATTTTTTTGAAAGACAGTGTGTACAAAACTTCATTGCTGCAACCTTTAAGTCGAGGTCCTATAAAACTTGATTTTTCTAAATTCATATTTTATAATTTTTCTTCTTTAATTATTATAACTTTAAAACCTTTTTTTTCTTAGAGTGGTTCTGTCACCTAGGGCATAATTTTTGGTGATAACAGTTTCAAAATAAAACTATCAAAAAATGTAGAATTTAAATAATTTCAGTAAAATTTGGAACCTTATGAACTACTTTCTTAATTATAAGGTACTCAATATATCTAAAAATTAACAAACATCCTAAATAAATCACTTTTAAGCTGAGAAGATTATTACCCACAGACCTTACAGGTCGGTAATAACTGGAAACAAATTTAGTAACCTAACAGTCTAGCAAAAAACTTTGAAAATTTCTCAGTGTTCTGTCAACGCACCCTTATTCAAAAAAGCGGTCATCGTTCGAAACATGGTCTAAACAAGTCTTGTTGACCTTATTTCAAACGCGTTTGGTATACCGATACCGATGCGTTGAAATATTTAAATGGCCGCAGGCGAAAATGACTCTTAAGATGCGATTTTTGACATCAAATCGCAGGCAGAATGTTTTGATAAAATTACATTAAAAAGACCATTTTGATAAGAAATCGTAAAAATGAAAGGTGCCGCAGCCGAAAAATTTTGCAATTTATGATTTTTTCAATATTTTTAATTGTTAAAAATTAAAGTCTAGGCTCTTGTATTTTGTTCTCTATATACTTACCTATTTTATTTCTGCTGTCATTTGATTGTGCCAACTGTAACCAGGCATCTCGGGAGGGAGGGGTTGACGCTAAATCCCCCCTCTCCCTCGGTGTGCCACTGGCATATGTCAAATTTTGAAATCGACTTTCTTATTTTATATATAATCCCCTGCATAAATTTCATTTTTAAATGTTATTACTTATTTTGCTGATTTCAAAAATGATTTGAGATTCTTATACCTATATATAACTATATTGTTCCTAAAGTTAAAAAAGTATATATTTCGCGAGTTTTAAACCTCTTTTTCTTTGGCGCACAATTCTATGGCTTACTACTACTAATAGTAGTAGTAGTAGTATAGGGGCGGCCCGTGGGTCTGGCGATTAGGCCTGTTCATTGGCCCTTTCTGCCATACCCCGTTCCTTACCCCTTCCGCTGCACCTCTCTCTCCGGGCCCCCCTGTCTTTTTTACGAAGTTCAGTGTGTCGTCCCATTTGAGCGAGTGCAGCTCTTCTTCCTATATCGTCACACTGTGCTATCAAGTGCTGCGCCGATTCCTCTTCGAGCCCGCAAGCGGGACACACGGGATCTCCTGCTACTCTTATTTGCGTCCGATGTTTGTTCAGCCGATTGTGCCAAGTCAGCATCCCTATCATCAGTCCAATGTCCTTTCGGGTCTTGCCTAAGAGCCATTTAGTTCTGGCTACATTCGGACCATCCACGAATAGCTTGGACTGTCTGCACTTTGACTCTTGCCTCCAGGACGTTTTCAGTTCATTGTTCGCCCATTTGTTGAGCTCACTCTGTACCTGTTTCCTTGTTATTCCCAGAAGAGGTTCCGGTCTAATGTATTGGGTTTCGGCCCCTAGTCTGACAAGTTCGTCCGCTTTCTCGTTCCCTGGTATTCCCTCATGACCTGGGACCCACATCAGTGTCACTCTTTTGTCTTGAGCCAGTGTTTGAAGTGCTTCAGCGCACTCCTCCACCAAACTGCTGACTATTTTGGGTGCACTTAGAGCCTTGAGAGCAGCCTGGCTGTCAGAGCATATGTATATGTCCCTCCTGCCATTTCTGACCTCGGATAGGGTTGCTGCCATGATAATGGCATACACATCCGCCTAAAACACCGTAGCGTGTTTTCCAAGTGGTTAACTCTTCTGAACTTCTAGGCTTTCCGCGTACACTCCTGCGCCTATCGTCTGCCTGGCTGACAGTTTAGAGCCATCCGTGTAGCAGACCGTCGCCTCTCTGCTTAATTCCGTTCGGAATTCTTCCCTTTGCCACTCACTCCGTTCCGGTATTGTGAACTTGTACTTTTTATCGAACCTCCATGGTTTAAGCGGTGCTTTCACTGGCAGTCTTAGGAGGGGCAACTCTTTCGTCACCTCGACCGCCAGATGGCCCTCTCGCCATCGCCTCCTTCTTGATCCAAGTTGGAAGCGAGGGGAGAGCCAAGATTGTTTCCAGAGCGTGGATGGGGGTCGTCCTCATTGCGCCGTTCATCCCTCTGTCGAAGAGGCCTTGCAGGCTCGTAAGCTTTTTGGATATGGTCAGCTTCTCTACAGCGGGCAACCAGACCACTGATCCGTATTGGATCCTTGTTCTTATGATGGCCATGTATATCCAGCGTAGGATCCTCGGGCTAATGCCCCAGATTCGACCGTCCACTCGGCGCAACTGCAACAATGGTGCCTGGACTTTAACAGTCATTCTGGCAACATGCTCGCTCCACTTGAGTCTCTTGTTAAGCGTCACTCCCAAATACTTAAGTTGTGATACGAAAGTTAGGGGTCTGCCATACATTATGGGAACTCTGAATCCCTCTAGTTTCCTCTTTCTGGTGAATAGGAGCATCTCGGTTTTTTCAGGATTCACTGAAAGACCATTCTGCCTACACCATTCTTCTATGATTCTTACCGACCTTTGCATTCTTTCGCAGACTGTGGCTAGAAAGCGGCACTACACGGTCGTCCACATATGCTTGTTCGTCGAACTCCTCCTGCGTTAGGAAAATTAGTAGATCATCCATTATTAGGCACCACAAGTGGGGAGACAATAACAGCTACCCTGGGGGCAGCCTCCCGTCACATCCACCTTCACCCTTACCCTCTATACATATACGGGTATTATAGTACTAACATCAAAAATGTAGGACCCATAGTTTTCGTGTAAGCGAAGAAAGTTTAGTAAGAAACGGCCTAATATCTGGCTCACCGTAAATATAAAAATATTAGCCGAATCATGCACATAAGAAAAAAGCAGCTTTTGTAAATCGCATGTCGACCATCTTTGAACCGTCATATTTAGCTACCACTATCTCAAGTAAAAAGCCAGTTAAAACTCTTTATCGTTTTAGTATCCTTAAATTTGACTTAATGTCGCGGCCATATTGATACCAAACTGACAGAAATTCCATGTTTTACCTGTCAATTTGGTTAAAATGACGGCAGCAGTAGGCTAAAGGGCATGCACAAGCGAGATAGGAGTTAACTGGCTTTTTAATTCATAACGGTGTTGATGTAGCGTAGTAGGTACTGTCGACTTTTTTTGATGACTCATGAAAAAATGAGGGTAGACAACAAAATGCATATTTACTAATTTTTCGGTTTTTTATAATTACTCAAAAACCACAAAACCTAGTAAAGAATTCGTGCCCATTCTAAAATCGTCTTAAAAGTGCCCAAGTCACCTGATGCGGGTTCGTCCTGGCGTGTTATTCTTTCCAATAGGAATATGCTCCTAAGACTTGTCCTAGGATCAGGTGACTTATAATAAGTACCATGCGGAACGACGCCTATTTGTGAGTGTTTCAGAGTTGGAAGTCAGAGTGTGCGATGGTGTTAAATGATGTCTGGATTGAGGATGACTAGTGAATCCACTGACGAGCCCACGCTGGTCACCCCGGACGAAACATCGTTTAATTGTTCCTCTTTTCGCTTTGGTCTTTTGTGTGTTCCTTATGGGACACTCATCCAATTTTGAATTTTCGTTCTTTCCTCCCAAGATCTTTTGATCTTCTCTTTTTTAAAAACAACTTGGTGCTGTGCATAATTTTGTAAAAAAATATGCACGCGGAAAAGCCATTTTTTTCGTACGAGACTGCCTCATTGGCCGAGGGACTTAGAAGTTCGGTCAAGCAGTCGACTGCGAAAGAAATTATTTCTGCAAGCATTAGGAACAATTGTTCTTCTAAGAGCGTAAGGAAAAGTAGCATAAAATAGTCAATAAAAAATGTGTTTCATAAAAATGTTATTATAACATTAAAATAAAGTGGTTTTGCACACTAGTGTGGCATAGTAACGTAACACCCAATGCGCAAAATTATATTTTCCTCAAACTCGTAGATATTTCTTTTTGCGCAAGTGATATCTTTTTCGCAAACAAAATTTTTTCGTGCACCATGTGCGGGAAACTGCTACTTTCCACACGCAAATGACTGCGAAAAAGGCCTAAAAACTAAATAAGGTACCCTAGGATGTTCAGTGTCATTTTAAAGGATTTTTTAAGGAAAATTCAGAAATGGTAGAATTTGGGCGATTACACATTTACAAATGCAATTTATCCATTTTTGGTCATTTTTACGTCATTTGTTAAAAAATGTTGATAAAGGGGCTTAATTTTATAAATGTTACTATCTGTAGATTCTCTCAAAAAAACTCTTTAAAATGACACCCAACATCATAGGTGATCTTATTTAGTTTATGAGATAATCGCTTTCAAAAATTTAAATAAAAAGTATGAAAACTAGATACAAGGCATGTTAAAGCCTACTGACGTATGCTCTGACAATGCGAAGAAATGGTTTTGACATTACGATTACAGTGCGCAAAGTTATATTTTGCACACTGTTAACAATGCGCAAAATCTGAAAATTATAGTTTTTATTTTACATAACTTGTGCGAAAATTTAATCTTCCCCACACGGGACATTCGTTTGTCTGAGAACGAACGCGGACCGGAGTTCGGGAAAGCAGCAAGGATGGGAAAGAAACTTGACACATGAGTTAGGATAAATATTTTTTGTACTCAGTGTTGGAAAGTGATACTTTCCAAACTAAAAAACACCCCTTTCCCTCACGGTCGTAGAAATAAATAGCAGTTTATTTAACAATTCCGGAAAGTGTCACTTTTCCGCACGCGATTGCAGCAATTATGTGCGGAAAAGTCACTTTACGCGAGTTGTAGGGTAAAATATTTTTTCAGCTCGCTTAATTGACTTAAGTATTCATTTAACCCAATAAAAGGAATTTTAAAAATGTTAATCTTTATTTATCTTGACTAAAACGTTTACTAACACAAAAAAGAAAATTTTTAAAAATATAGCAATATATTTATATTTTATTTTTGGTTGAGTGCGGAAAAGTACCATAAAGGGCCATTTCAAGCAAATGTAATTTTATTAAAAAAAGGAAAAAAGCTTTAACGATCTATCGGTTTTTGTTAAAAATCTTGAAATAACTCCAAATCATAAAACGACTGTAACACTCTTTTTTGGTTTACAAACAGTTGTACCTAAAGCAAATATTTTTTCGATTATTCTATTTTTTGTCCCGTCCAACCCAAAAGGAAAGCTTTACTGGTTCATGCTTCAAAATAATTAACATAATTGTTAACAACTTATTGCTTTCTCCTTTAATTCCAATGCCTTTTGTTTAGTTTGGAAAAACCATGATACAGCTTTTTTCTGTAGTCTAAACTCTGGGTTTGGTAAATAAAAATGATTTATGCAGTTTACATAAGGTTTAATCGTAATAAAAGGCAAACTTTAAAATGCAACATGCTTTTGCAAAAACCTAACCCATAAAACCGCCAAAATTCCAGCTGTCACCCATCATGACAAAAAATCGATAATCGCGCCATATGGGCGGGAAATTTAAATTTTTAATTCTATTACTACAGTTTCGGCCTAACCTGACTATTGATCGTCTCGATCATTTTTAACAGTTAAAGATATAAAATATGCTAACATAACATAATGGAAACCATGACATAATGTATACATAACTTAAGATAATAGCACATAACATAATAACAATACTACTTTAAAGTATTTGGGCATAAGTCATAATCTAATTAACATAATTTTGGACATAATATAAGTAATTAAGTAACTTAACTGTAGCATATCTTATAAAATTTTAACCTAAATTAAAGTAGTTTTTTTTTACATTGAAAAATGGTAAATAAGTAAAGGACTAGGTCGAAATTTATAGTAAATAAGTGTCAAAATCGAGTAAATACCACAAATAGGGTTAAACAAGTCAAAATTAGGTAATATATGTCAAAATAAGGACTAATGGTGTAGCCACAATTTCATGTTATCCGGACTACAAACACCTTCAAAAGGCCTTTCAGTCACCTGAAAGTTTTCAACATCAGTAATAAAATATCGGTCATGATCCAAGACCTTCTTAATCTCATAAGGACCTCTATATCTTGGGATAAGTTTTTTGTTTATTCCTGGGGTAACATAAATATTTTTAATCATTACATAGTCACCAACTTTGTATTGATAAGGAACTTTATGTTTTCCATCATAATACTTCTTGTTATATTCTTGGACCTTAATTGTCTGTTCTTGTGCTTTCTGTCTCACTCCAAATAAGTCTCTCTCACTCTCATCTTCTGATTCTAAAAACACTCTTAAATCATCATTCATATCTCTCTGATTCACACCAAAGAGTAAAACTGAAGGAGAGTTTCCAACAGACCTACAATAACTGTTGTTAATCGTAAACTCAACCTCAGGCAAATACTTATTCCACTTATTTTTTAGTTCTGAAAGTTTAGCCAACATGGGAGTAAGATCTCTATTTTTCCTTTCAATCTGACCATTTGATTTAGGTGAACCTGTAGCGATTTTTATGTGGATTATATTGTTGTTTTTGCAAAATTCATCGAATTCTCCAGCAGTAAAACTTGAGCCTCTATCACTTATAATTCTGACAGGACGACTATAGTTCTGAAAGTATTCTAATAGCTTATTGATTGCCTCTGAAGCTTTAATTGACTTAACGTCATAGAATCTTGTGAATCGAGAAAATGCATCAATTACCTCAAATATGTACTTTTTATTTGCGGGTGTTTTCTCCAACGGACCATAATGGTCGATATGCAAGGTTTGAAAAGGTTTATTCCCCTTGGGAATGTTATGAAGAACACCTTCTGTCTTTTTAGCTGAATAACAAATACATTTGATACAGTTTTGTATGTATGTTTTAACTTTTTCTCTAAAGCTGGGGAACCAATAAACTCTAGACAGATACTCACAGGTTTTGTCAATACCGCAATGCCCCAAAGAATCATGGCAATTAAAGATTACTTTATTCTCCATATAACTTGGGACATAAAAAAGAGTTTTTTTCTTATCTTTCAACTTCTTATATACTAAGCCATTCCTTAACTCAAAATTCTTATTTTCAGATACCTCTAATTCAAGCTTAATCCTTGTTATCTCCGGGTCTAAATTCTGAGCAATAGACAAATTTTGTTCAAATGTATTTTCCTCAAGAATCAAAATGCTGTTTGCTCTACTTAATGCATCGACATGTCTCATACGAGTGTTGTCTCTGTGCTCGAGCTCATAATCGTAATTTTGTAAGGTTAATGCCCACCTATTAATACGCCTATTAATCTCCCTCTTATTTAAAGCCAATTTAATCGAATTACAATCTGTAACTATCTTAAAGTGAAGACCTTGTAAATAGATCCTAAACCTTTCCAAGGAATTTACAATAGCAAGCAATTCCAGCTCGAAGCTGTGCATCTTAGATTCTGATTCTGTTGTCCTTTTGCTATAATAGAAAACAGGTCTAAATAAGCCATCCTTTTGCTTCTGCAACAGTATGGAGCCATAACCTAAGCTTGAAGCATCACAGTGCAATTCAGTTGGTAAATAAGGGTCATAGACAGCTAAGATCGGGGATTCAGTCAACATAGTTTTCAAGATATTAAAAGATTCTAGTTCTTTGTCACTAAATTTAAACTCTGTCTCCTTTTTTAAGAGGTCGTAGAGGGGTTTTGCATGTACAGAAAATGACTGAATAAAACGCCTAAAGTAGGATGCAAGTCCCAAAAATCTTTGGATTTGTTTTTTGTCAGTTGGAACCGGATAATCAACAAGAGCTTTGACATTTTCTTGACTGGGCCTAATACCATCACAGTTTATGAGGTAACCCAGATAAACTATTTGATTTTCTAACAAGTGGCACTTGTTAAGTCTAAGTTCAAGAAGATTTTTACACAGTAGATCAAATACTTCAGACAAAATTTCAAGGTGAGTGACTAGGTCCTCAGTTGCAATCAATATATCATCCATATAAATTAGAATTTTGTTTTGTCTAATCAATTCCTTGAAAATTGTGCTTACAAACCTCATAAAAACAGATGGCGAGTTTGCCAAACCAAACGGCATATAAAGATATTCCCACTGACCTATTGGTGTAATGAAAGATGTAAACTTTATAGAATCTGACGCCATTTTCACATGGTGAAAGCCATTTTTAAGGTCCAGAACTAAAAAGTAATTTTTATTTTTTAGTAAATCCAGACAAGAATCGATTAAGGGCAAAGGAAAATGGTCACAAACCATAATTTTATTGATTTCACGGTAGTCAATACATAACCTCAAACCTCCTGACTTTTTTTTGACTAGGACAATAGGGTTACAATATGGACTATTACTTTCCCTAATAAGGTTATTGGCTGTCAGCTCATCAATTATTTTTTCCAGTTCATTTTTTTCATAAAAAGATAATTTACGAGGTCTAAATGAGATTGGCTGGTCATTTTTTAAAATTATTTTCATTTCGAAATCAACTTCAGGTTCGCTTGGTCTTTCAACATTTAAGTATTCTTTTTGAAACTTTTGTTCGATATTAAAAATTAGAGAGGGGGGCAAATTTTTATTTATGTTGATGGACTTCTCAAAATTTTGTTCGACATCAATAAAAAGTAGTTCATCAAAACCGCTTTGACTCTCAAAACATAATTTTTCCAAAACAATTTTGTCGGTTAATGAGACCTTAAAGTTTTGAAGTTGCAAAAAGTCCCTACCCAAAATGGCTGAAAAGGTCATTGTAGAATCACTTACCACATGAAACTGCAGCGGCACCACCATATCATTAATAATGACAGTTTTATTAAAAAAGCCTAAAATATCTAATGCAGACTTATTAATACCAAAATACTTGCTATCCAAATCTAAATTAGGACTAATACAATTTGGTGGCACAAACTTATTTTTTATTAGACTAATGGGGCTTCCAGTATCCAACATGCAGTTTAGAGTGAACTGTAGTACATTCCCATTCTCTTCTGCCTTAAACGTAACTGGGATCTCATACGAACCTGTACAGACCATGTTCGTTGAAGGTGGCACACTACCTGGTACACTGGGTGGCTCAATAACACCCATAGTAGAATCTGCAGGTGCTCTTGCAACTGGTGTGGATGTCTTGCGAAATGGACTCTTCTTATCAGGACAGTCTTTGATTTGGTGGTCAGACTTACCACATTGGAAGCATGTACCTCTTTCTCGCTTAGGTTTTGGACAGGCATCCGCAAGGTGTAGTGTTGAATAACAGTTAAAACATTTCCTGGTGCTTGTCATTGTGTTTTGTGTTGTTGAATTTGATGATGGCTTCGAACCATGTGAGACAGGGTGTGTGTTCGTTCTCTCACTCTGTGTCACATTGGACATTATACGTAGCAGATCAGACAAACTTTTAAAATCTTGCATCCTTGCTTGGGACTGCAATGTGTCATTTGTGAAGCCATCAATTGTGTATTCAATGAGCTCCTCCTCAGATAAGCCAACATTGTTTCCCAAAGACACCTTGTCGTAAAAATAAATGGAAAATTTCTCACCTCTTTTCCATCTACGAGCTTCAAATTTTTTCATAAGCGACACTCTGTCAATCCTGAATGAAAACATCTTGGTCAACTCAGTCTTAAATTCATCCCATGACTTATTAATGAGATCCAATTTAGAGTGAAACCAGGTTTTTGCTTGACCTGTCAATTTCCCAACTGCTATTAGCTGCATTGTCTTGTCTGGAACTGTGTAAGCGCCTTGAACTGCATCCAATCGTTGAACCCATATTTTGGCGTCCGTCGACCCATTAAACTCCGGTAATAAGGCACTTATTTCAGTATTTGTGAACGTGCTCCTTGGAGGGTCCTGCGCCCCAGTTCCCGCGCCTCCAGGTGCTTGGATTTGCTGCTGATGTATAAAGACTGCTCTAACAGCTGTCTGAAACAGATCATCAATGGTAATTTGTGTGTTTGCTGTACTCTGAGCACCCTCAGGACGGACGTCATGATACTCCTCTGGATTGTCGTCTAGGGGCATGATGCCCTTGACCCCACACCTGATAATTGTAGTCTAAACTCTGGGTTTGGTAAATAAAAATGATTTATGCAGTTTACATAAGGTTTAATCGTAATAAAAGGCAAACTTTAAAATGCAACATGCTTTTGCAAAAACCTAACCCATAAAACCGCCAAAATTCCAGCTGTCACCCATCATGACAAAAAATCGATAATCGCGCCATATGGGCGGGAAATTTAAATTTTTAATTCTATTACTACATTTCTAAAAAATTGAAATATATAGGGTGTTCCAAAAAAAACCGGACGTTTTAGATTGCTTATAATTTTCATATTAATTCTCCGAAATTTGAAGTTTAATGTTTTTCTGAAAAAGAAAATTTACGATTTTATGCGCTTCACATCAAAATTGAAATTTAAGATGGCGGGCAGTTTTGAAAAATGGGTATTTTTGACCCCCCTGAAAATTTTGTATGTACGCCACTGTAATAGAACTGAGACGTGCGCTAGATAGCCTTATTCTTACATGTAACGTTTCTTTATATCGGTTAAAAAATAAGAAAGTTCGGCAGTTTTACATTTGATGCCTCTTTCTGACCATAGGTCGTTTTTTAGTCGACGAGATACAGTTTTGCCAAAAATTTAAAACTTTCTGACAAGCTAAAAGCCTAACTTTGATGTGCCTGATGTCAAAATGACATCTCTTTAAATTTCAAGATGGCGGACGGCTTCATGGAAAGTCTTATTTCTTAACCGATTTAAACAAGCGTTACATGTGTATGCGTTGAAAGAATAATAATACTATTTAGTGCACATATCAATTTTATTACAGTAGCGTACACATTTTATTTTCCAATAAGGGTTAAAAATACCAAAGAGACTTTAGAATTTTTTCCGATGTTTTTTGACGAACCTGTATCCCGTCGAATAAAGTTGACTTAAGTGAGAAAGTCTTTTATCACACAAAGAGCATGAAATGTAAAACTGTAGAACTTTTTTATTCTTAACCGATTTAAACAAATGTTACGTACGTAAGAATAAGGCTATTTAAGAATAAGGCTATTTAGCGAACATCTCAGTTTTATTACAGTGGCGAGCATAAAAATTTTCAATGGGTCAAAATTAACCATTTTTCAAAACTGTCCGCCATCTTCAATTTTAAGGAAATGAAAATATTAAGTCCTCTTTTTCAAAAAAATGCTAAATTTCGAATTTCGGATAATTAACGTGAAAGTTATAGGCAATCCAAAAAGTCGGTTTTTTTTTGGAACACCCTATATAAAAGTAAGAATTTCCTAAAATTAGGTTTTGGTTTTTTTTTGTCCCATCCAACCCAAAGTTTAAAGATTCCCCTATAAGCTCTTGTTAAAACTTATTGTTCTAAACTATTTTATTGCATAACCCAAGGTTTTAGGAAATTATTTATTAGAAAATGTAGTCATAATTTTAATCATATAGAAGTCACAGCTGGTTTTTCTAGTAATGGGTTACTTTTTTGTCCCGTCCAACCGCTCGAAATGGCCGTTAAAGTTAACTTTTCCGCACTAGTGCAGAAAAGTATGTTTTCCGCACGCTAGTAGAAAAAATATTATACAGTCAGTTCCAAAATAGTGATTTTTACTTTAATTTTAATATTTAAGAAAAAATCATCCTGTACAGGTAAATAGTAAATAATTTGTGGCTGTTTCGGTTTCCTTTATTTACCTTTATGCTTCGTCTGTATAACTTTTTAATCAATCAGTCATCGAAATTTTCAACTTTGGTGTCTTATTACATAATAATCTACATTTATACACCAATTTAGCTTGATCCTCACTTCTGGGAATTGAAATGATTATTCTAATTATTTTGTCGAAAGATAAGTGTTTGGATTTTAGTGTATGGATTTAAGTAACCCAAAAATTCAGGTGACTTGTCAAAATAAGGTTGCAAAATATTATCTGTCATCCTTTATGAACCAAAAATGAACTTGCCAGAGCTCCCCTCTCACACTGCAATGTCAAATCTAAAAAACGAACCTGTCAGGTAGATTTCAAAAAACTGCCTGTTAAATAAGTTTTAAGCGTTTTTTGACAGCTTTAAAAGAATAAGGGCGCAGAAAAATAAAGACTAAAATTAAAGATTACGGTTTTTTCTCCAGAACTATCCGGAATTTGTAAACTTTTCCTAGTTTTCAGCAAGCATCAAATTTGCGCAAATTTGCCCTAATTTAAACCTTTTCGTATCTCCTACCGTTTAGGAGATATTCATGGTGAGCAGCGAATTTGACATCATAGGTTTCACTTTTTTGGACCATGCAGTCTGTGTGATTACAAATCGTAATCGAGTGAACCGATTTCTATGCAGGATAAAAAAACGAACTGTCAACGTCCCTCTCGTGGGAATAAATAAGTTACACTCTTGGCTGTCAGCTTTGGAGGAGAAGTTTTCGTATACTATCAGAATATCCTTGGGCCCTTCTATATATGGTGGGAACTTTAAATGGAATAATTTCGCTAGAGCCTCAGCCTCAAAATACATATAACGGACATAAAATCGGGCCAAAGCATCGCTAACGCACTGCTGACGTTATACCGACGTTGGCACGATTTTATGAGTTATTCGACGATTTGTGTTTATAGAAAAAATATGCGGATAAAACGCAAAAACACGACAACTGAGATTTTTTATGGGCTTTCCAGTTATATAAAAAATTCCCCTTTTAAAGGGTGAAACCTCTCTAACCCACTTAATTTTCTTAAAAGGATTATAATACTTTTGAAGTTACAATTTTATTAAAAGCTTAATCCCCTCCTCCTCTTGCCAAGCGACACGCGGTTTTTATATTAACTTAGATAATTGGATTTTCAATCAAAAAAAAAATATAATTTTTTTTTTCAAGATTTTTTTAAATTTTTGGTTGAAAATGTAATTATCTAACTTATATTGTGTATCGCGTGTCGCTAGCTGCTATACGGTTAGTGAGTTAAGTTTAATCCCCCCTAATATCGTCTTTCCAACCCCCCCACCCCCACCAGAACCTAATCAACTCTGCGTAGGGTGACAAAGAATTTTGGTGCCAAATTTTATAAGAATTGGTTTAGCAGTTTTTGAGTAATCGTGTTACCGACAGACAGACAGACCGACAGACAGACACCATGACGAAATTTTGTATTTAGGTATTTTTGACAATCCCAATAGCCTCCATAGGTACTATGAAAATGCACAACGGGTCAAATAAGGCCTAGGTGCTTTGAGGTTAAATCCCCACCCTGCCAAATTATCAGATCAGGTACTATGAATGCATGGATGGCTAAAAATAGATAGACCATAAAATATATCTAAAAATTTTATTGACCGAATTATCTTAAAAACTTACTAAACTATACAGAGTGTATCCCAAAAGTCTGGAATAATGGATTTTTCGGGATAACTATGGGTTTTTTAAAAAAAAACTTATGTAGGATCATTTTAAAGTAGAAAAAGCGGTTTCTAAAAATATATACCATTTTATACAGGGTGTCCCAAAAATAAAATATGTCACCTTATCTCTTTTTTAAATTGGACACCTTGTATATTATCTCATTTTCTGGATCCTTAAAAAATAACCTTTTCAAAAATACCCAACACTACTCAATACAGGGTGTCCACCGTGTATAAAAAAGAGTATACATTTTTCGAAACCGCTATTTTTCCTAAAATGATCCTAGACCTATATAAGTTTTTTTTGAAAAAAGCGTTCTCCCAAAAAATCCATTATTACAGACTTTTGAGACACACTGTATAAAGAGTTGTAAAACACCCTACAGCTAAAAAAAATCTATTTTGCCGAAGTTTATTAAAGAAAAAAGCAATAGTAATTTGATTTTTATATCTAAAGGTTTTTTTTAAATTAAAAATTAACTCACATCAAAAAACCATTGCAGTCAAGGTGTCACAAAATAGTTTACCTATAGGTATATCTTCACATTTAAAAAAAAATTCAATAATCAGTGGCGCACTCAGAAATTGACTTCGGGGGGGGGGGGTTAAGGATAAGTAATAAAATTTTTTAATTTGAAGTCAAAATGTGACCATAACCAGGCTTCTAAGGGGGTAGGTTGCGTATATTTTATCCTGAGGCTCTAGAGGATTTGATTCCGCTAAAGTCCCCACACTGCATATTAATGTCTCGATTTTTTTGGATTCTATATACCTATATTTATTTAAACCTATATTTTTTATAAAATTAAAAAAAAAAAGAATATATCTTCTCCTTCTAAGATTGGATGTTTATTCTGAGCTTAAATTAAAACAGCAGAGAACAAAAATTGTATGTCGGACGGATTCTACACTGTACGATTTGTAAGATGTATTTTTTGTAGAAAGTACGAGTTGTACGATGTACGGTTTGCAAAAAGTATCCTTTGTGCGAAGTATCGTTATGCTATTTTACGATTTGCGGAAAGTATTGTTTGCGCAATGTACGTTTGTGTTAAATACGCTTTGTAAAATGTATTTTTGTACAAACTATGGGACCCCCCCATAATTATTCCAAAAGATACATTTTACAAACGTATTTTAAACAAATATACATCGCACAAACAATACTTTATGCAAATCATGCAAACCGTACATCGTACGGGGTCCCATAGTTTGTACAAAAATACATTTTACAAAGCGTATTTTACACAAACATACATTGCGCAAACAATACTTTCCGCAAATCGTAAAGTAGCATAACAATACATCGCACAAAGGATACTTTTTGCAAACCGTACATTGTACAACTCGTACTTTCTACAAACAATACATCCTACAAATCGTACAGTGTAGAATCCGTCCGACATACAATTTTTGTTCTCTGCTGTTTTAATTTAAACTCAGAATAAAAATACAATCTTAGAAGGTGAAGACATATTCTTTTTTTTTATTTTATAAAAAAATATAGGTATATAGAATCCAAAAAAATCGAGACATGAATATGCATATAATATGAGGATAAAACGCACCCCCCCCCCTCCCCCTTAGAAGCCTGTTTATGGTCACATTTTGACTTCAAATTAAGTTTTTTTATTACTTATCCTTAACCCCCCCCCCCGAAGTCAATTTCTGAGTGTGACTGATTATTGAAATTTTTCATGGGATTTGCGTCCTATCAAATTTGTTTTTTTTAAAATGTGATGATACCTATACCTATGGTACACTAATTTTGTGACACCTTGACTGCAATGTTTTTTTGATGTGAGTTAATTTTGAATTAAAAAAAAACCTTTAGATATATAAAAATCAAATTACTATTGCTTTTTTCTTTAATAAACTTCGGCAAAATAGATTATTTTTAGCTGTAGGTTGTTTTACCTCTTTATACAGTGTGTCTCAAAAGTCTGGAATAATGGATTTTTTGGAGAACGCTTTTTTAAAAAAAAACATATATACGAAAAATAGCGGGTTCGAAAAATGTATAAGTACTCTTTATACACGGTGGACACCCTGTATTGTGTAATGTTGGGTATTTTTGAAAAGCTTATTTTTAAGGATCCAGAAAATGAGATAATATACAGGTTGTCCACTTTAAAAAAGAGTGTCGTATTTTAATTTTGGGACACCCTATATATAAAATGGTATACATTTTTCGAAAGCGCTTTTTCTACCTAAAAATGATCCTAAATAAGTTTTCTTTTCAAAAACCCATAGTTATCCCAAAAAATCCATTATTCCAGACTTTTGGGATACACTCTGTATAGTTGAGTAAGTTTTTAGGATAATGCGGTCAATTCAATTTTTAGAGATGTTTTATGGTCTATCTATTTTTAGCCATTCATACATAGTATGGAGGCTATTGGGATTGTCAAAAATACCTAAATACAAATAAATTTTGTCATGTTGTCTGTCTGTCGGTCTGTCTGTCGGTAACACGATTACTCAAAAACCGCTAAACCGATTCTTATAAAATTTGGTACCAAAATTCTTTGTCACCCTATGCAGAGTTGATTAGTTTTTGGTGGTGGTGGGGGGTTGGCAAGACGATATTAGGGGGGATTAAACTTAACTCACGAACCGTATAGCAGCTAGCGACAAGCGGTTTTCACAATATAGGATAGATAATTACATTTTCAACCAAAAATTTTAAAAATAAATTTGATTTTTTTTTTTGGTTGAAAATCCAACTATGTAAGGTAATATGAAAACCGCGTGTCGCTTTTGGCAAGAGGGTTGGAGGAGGGGATTAAGCTTTTAATAAAATTGTAACTTCACGAACCATACGTATCAGCTAGCGACATGCGATTTTCACACTAAGATAGATAATTGCATTTTCAACCCAAAAACAAAAAAAAAATAAAATTGAAACAAAATTTTTGAAATTTTTTATTTTTTTTTTAGATTTTATGTATGGCTGTACGTGCAGCATGCTGCTCATTTGTCTTTTTAAACGGGCTTTACAACAAGATTCCAAAGTAGTATATAATCCCTTTAAAAAAATGAGTGTGTTAGAGAGGTGTCACCCTTTAAAAGGGGAATTTTTTATATGACTGAAACGCCCATAAAAAAATCTCAGTTGTCGTGTTTTTGCGTTTTATCCGCATATTTTTTCTACAAACACAAATCGTCGAATAACTCATAAGATCGTGCCAACGTCGGTATAACGTCGGCAGTCTAGCGAAATTATTCCAGTTAAAGTTCCCACCCTATATAGGAGGGCCCAAGGATATTCTGATGGTATACGAAAACTTCTCCTCCAAAGCTGACAGCAAAGAGTGTAACTTATTTATTCCCACGACGACGTTTTTTTATCCTGCATAGAAATCGGTTCACTCGATTACGATTTGTAGTGCCACATCCCTATAAAAAATGATGTATAAAAAAATATAAAAAAAATGTTATACATTTTTATCCCGGTTATGAAATCCTTTTTCGGGATAAAAAAATATTACATTTTTTAATTAAGTTGTAATACCTAAATTAGAATAAACTTTCTATATTTTTTAATGCAGAAATATATTTTAAAAAAAGTATTACGTCCACGTCACGATCGGTATAGACTTCCAATAAGTTTTTATACATTTTTGGTCCAATCGATTCCAAAACCTTTTAATACACAAAAAGGTTTTCAAAAACCGGTATAGAGCTTATACCTAAATCGGTACAAAATGACCATACATTTTTATACATTAGCAGTTAAATCATTTCCTAAACTTTTTAATACAGAAAAAGGTTTTCAAAACCGGTATAAAGCTTATACCTAAATCGGTACAAAATGTCTGTACATTTTTATGCATTAGTGGTGATTTAATTTCCTATACTTTTTAATACACAAAAAGATTTTCAAAACCGGTACACAGCTTGTACCTAAGCCAGTACAAAATGTCTATACATTTTTATGCATTAACAGTCAATTCATTTCCTATACCTTTTAATACACAAAAAGGTTTTGAAAACCGCGCGGTATACAGCTTATACCTAAATCGGAACAAAATATCTATACAGTTTTATGCATTAGCAGTCAAATCATTTCCTATACCTTTTAATACACAGAAATGTTTTCAAATCGGTATACAGCTTATACCTAAAATGGTACAAAATGTCTATACATTTTTATGCATTAGCAGTCAATTCTTTTCCTGTACTTTTTAATACACAAAAAGGTTTTGAAAACCGGTATACAGCTTATACCTAAATCGGTACAAAATGTCTATACATTTTTATGCATTAGCAGTCAAATCATTTTCTATACTTTTTAATACACAGAAATCGATATACAGCTTATACCTAAAATGGTACAAAATGTCTATCCACTTTTGTGCATTAGCAGTCCTATACTTTTTTATATACAAAAAGATTTTGAAAACTGGTATACAGCTTATACCTAAAATGGTACAAAATGTCTATACATTTTTATACATTAGCAGTCAAATCATTTCCTATACTTTTTAATACACAGAAATGTTTTCAAATCGGTATACAGCTTATACCTAAAATGGTACAAAATGTCTATACATTTTTATGCATTAGCAGTCAATTCAATTTCCTATACTTTTCTATACACAAAAAGGTTTTGAAAACCGGTACGCCGAAGTCGGTACAAAATGTCTATACATTTTTATGCATTAGCAGTCAATTCTTTTCCTGTACTTTTTAATACACAAAGGTTTTGAAAACCAGTATACAGCTTATACCTAAATCGGTACAAAATGTCTATACATTTTTATGCATTAGCAATGAAATCATTTACTATACTTTTTAATACAATAATAATACATAAAATGGTACAAAATGTCTATACACTTTTGTGCCTTAGCAGCCAATTCCTATAATTTTTTTATACACAAAAAGGTTTTGAAAACCGGTATACCTAAGTCGGTACAAAATGTCTATACATTTTTATGCATTAGCAGTCAATTCTTTTCCTGTACTTTTTAATACACAAAAAGGTTTTGAAAACCGGTATACAGCTTATACCTAAATCGGTACAAAATATCTATATATTTTTATGCATTAGCAATAAATTCATTTCCTATACTTTTTAATAAACAAAAAGGGTTTCAAAACAGGTATCCAGCTTACACCTAAATCGGTACAAAATGTCTCTACATTTTTATGCATTAGCAGTCAATTAATTTCCTATACTTTTTAATACAAAAAAAGATGTTTAAAACCGCTACACAGCTTATACCTAAGTCGATACATTTTTATGCATTAGCAGTCAATTCAATTTCCTATACTTTTTTATACACAAAAAGGTTTTGAAAACCGGTGTACAGCTTATATGGGTACAAAATGACTATACATTTTTAAGCACTAGCAATCAATTCATTTCTTATACATTTGAATAAACAAAAAGGGTTAGAGCCTATACTTAAATTGGTTCAAAATTGCTATAATTTTAATTATCACTGTCTTTCGAATTTTAGGAATAAAAGTGGTATTTTTTTATGTCTACTTTTCTATAAAGAAAGACACAACAAAAATAAAATAATAAAAAAAATCGATAAGGAATGTAAGGGACACAGATAGTTTTTTACTTTCCTTGATAATAACCTTCTCTTATAAAGACAGCCGTTTTCTCTAGCGACATTTTTTATAAACTGATTTAAAGCTAATCAAAATTTAACCCGAAACCAAATTGGTAAACCCAAACCGCTTTTGTTCAGTAATATATAAAATTTTTGGTATTTTGTAAAACTCTGCAACCATCATATAATTTTACAGACCTTGTATAATAACCAAATTTACCACCAGTTAAGTCGCGGCTTAGCTAAGTCGAGCGGTTAGAATGTGACTTACTGTAACTCGCCGAAATTCAGCAAGTCACATTCTAGTCGCTAGAACAAACCAAAAGGTTTTAAAGAACTTTTTGTTTAATCTTGGTAAAATAAATTTCATTTAGCTCCATTAACCAGAAATTTTAAAGAGTTCACTTAAACATAATAATAGGGGCGTTCGACTACAGAGGTGTCCACTATATTTGTATGTATTTTTTTTGCACCTGCAAAACCGTACATGAGAGGCGGAAAACTAAATATTTTACGATGTCTAAATATTTAAAAGGAAATGCACTAAAAACTACTGAAGTAAAAAGGCATTGCAACTTACCTAGTTTTTATTTTTTAAAATATACAATATTGTTTAACTTAAAATTTCTTCTTTCCCCACTTTCCCCTAATCATCATTTTCTTCTGAACTAGAAGACGAAGATTCCTCATGTATGATCACATCACATTCGGCAACAGGCGTTAATAAAGCATCTAAAAAAAAATATTGTTAGCTTTTGCTAATGCAATAAACTGAATACACCTACTATTCAATTAAAATTCTTCAATCAAATTTCAATATGGCAGCTGACATTTACGCCTGATCGTTTCACATCTAGCCGCTACTTCTATTTCTGTTTATCGAAAAAAGGGAGATGGCAATAAAAACATATATTTCCCTCTTTCTCTAAATGACGAAGAGGGAAATAGAAGTGATCTCAAAGAAGTGAAACTGTGCATCAGGCGTTACACACGGAAACTCAATCATTGCTTGTTTGAATCCCATGTTCAATACCGTATACTACTCTGTCGTTCGTCTGGGTTTTAAAATTGATATTTTTGCCCAATTTTTTACCTATTAACAGTTATTAAGTGTGGTTTGTTATACACTTCAAAAGTTCCTTGTCTTGATTTCTTTTTTTTTTAGTATTTATTAAATTATTTTTTAATAATTCGGTTTATTTGTTGTGACAAAATGAAATCATCAATGATTATGTAACAGCCCAATTTTTTTATGATCTTGACCAAAAATAACAGCAATTACTTAGTTCAATAGTTCTGATCTTAGTAAAGTACGACTTTTTCTTACACATAATTAATCAAAAAATCTGTAGGAAATTTCGACTTTTCCGAGGGGGGGGGGGAGCCTGAGGTCTAGAACTCTTCGGCGCTGCCGTTTCGGCGTAAAGACGCTTTTACAGCAGGACGTTTCGGCGCCAGAAGCTTGACATACCCTACAAAACCTAACCCCACAATTTATTTTATTAAGCCTTACCCACCTACTAACTAATATTTTAAAATTTCATTTGAAAAACGTCCGTTCACTGAATTATGGAATATGCCCGAAGTTGCTCACATTGCTTAACTTCAATACTATTTTTACTTACTCTTTTTGGGTCTCTTCTCGGCATTTAGCGAGTTTATTTTCTTCGAAATATAATAGCCAACTCTTGCCGCGTGCATATTAATTTCGCTTTTTTCGTACTCCTGTCGGCCCATCCAATGACGTAAAGCATCTGTAACAACGTAAAGCGGTATTAAAATTGGTCGTTGTGTTGCCAATATATAATAAGAACTTTACCGATGGTTCGTAAATAACATGTAGCCAGATTCTATAAGGTATAAAACCATACCCATTCATGGCAATTGAAAGATTAAAATAACAACATAGATCTTCAAATTACCTTCAATGGCTAGCAGTTTTCTAGGATCTAATTTTGGTTTGGGTGGCGAATTCGTTTTGTTAATTTTTCTGTTGCTTAACCGACCCGTCACTGAGGACCCTTTAAGTTTTTCTATCCCAAAAACAGCCACCGCCAGAAGACTGGTGAAGGCGGATGGCGTTTTCTTTATACTAGTGCTTTCAAACACCGGGCTTGGCAACCATATATCACGTCCAATATGTATCTACAAAAAAATAGTACCTATATATTATATATTGTTTCTCTTGGGGAAGTCAACCCGAGGAACCACATATAGGCATAACAGAGAATTAGAACTATAAAAAATATCATAAACCTGGCAGAATATCTATCCAAATATTCATATAAACCTACTTGATTGTTTGACCTCTTTACTAATCCAACTGGGGGGTGAGGGACCTCTTCATCTTCCAGTATTTGGTGGGTCCCTTCCCGGTTTAGTAGTTTTTCAAGTGTTACTAAACAGTAGTAAAATTTAGTGACGAAGTTTAATATTTCGCAAGCAGACCCCTTAGCACATGTCAGAGCGCGTTTTATTTGCATGCGCGGAGGGGTCCGCGCTTGGAGTCGTTTTACTAATAATCTGTATTTTTAAATTATTCTAATAAAAATAAACTTACCTCTCATATCCACTATCTCGGCTATGGCAGATTTTTGGAGGTCTAGATTTGCCCTTTGCAAATCTTTATTTAGCTCCTCCAAGTCCTTTATCTGTTTTTTCATGGCAATGTTTTCTTTCTCCAGCCGCTCTCGGCAGGAGCTATCCACCACTTTGTGTTGTTTGCCCCCTTCCTTTTTCTTTTCTAAAAGTTTGCCCCCTTCCTTTTTTTTTACAATGCTGAAAAAGATGATAGATTAAAATAACAATTCAATTAATAGCAGTGTTAGAAAAAAAAACAAAAAAAATACTTTTTTTCCACCTATTATATAACTAAATTACATCAAAACTCACACATATTATACTGAATACCTACAATTTATATTGAACAGCTTTCGGAGTACCTATTCTGGTTTGCAGTAAACCTCCTTTGGATATGCGACTGACACAAGATGGGCCAAAAGCCTTTTGGATTAGTTTTTTTTTAACGTTTTGAAATTGTATGGTCAAAATGGGTGGGAAAAATATAACACTCGGTACAGTTGTTACTTAATCGAACAAAACCCTTTTTTTACATGTTTTTGGGAGTTTTAAGTGTTTAAATATCAAACTTACATATTTTGAAATTGGTCCAGAAAACATTAAACTAAAAGAATATACCTCAGTACTAGTAAATACAAAGTAAAATTGTGTGAGCTAAATATATTAAAGCAATATCAACGAATTTTGTTGCGTTATTGGCTGGGTTGGGTGCAGACCAGGAATACCCTATTTTGGGTCAAATAATTTTTGAGTGCAAGAATGTTTTTTGTGGGATAGTTTTAATAGTGCTAAGAATACAGTAAATTTTGGTAAAAAGTACTATAGCTGTAACCAAAAATAAATAGGAGTCCTAGTCACTTGTTAAATATTAGCAAATATTGGGGGATGCTAACCAAAATTTCAAAATAAATAACCAAGAGGTTTGAAAACCGGGAAGGATGTATTTTGAGGTTTGAAAACAGCGCAGCGAGGCGAGGTTTAAGAACCACAAATGACATATTTTTAGTATTTTGTTTTTGCTTATTTCAAATGATTTGAAAATGCAACTGGTGCATTTATAGTACCTACTTTAATTATCGTGAATTTTAGCATTTTTTAAGTAAAAACCCCCGACTTATCCTGATTGCCCTGACTGTTGAGCACCCTGTATATAAATGTACTGTTACTGGCATAAATGCTGTTGGAAGTTTACATAGTTGTCAAACGGTCAATATTTTAACACGAAAATCTCTATGGCGATTGCTAAAAAATGACCTGTATATTTTTTGATAAATTTTTGATCTTGAATATTTTTGTGTATTATTTTTTAATAATAGTAACACTAACAATAAAATTGTAATTCTTTAGAGCTTACCTGCTGGTATGACTCTCTGGTACAGAAGGAATGTCTGTCACATCTTCCTTGTATGCTTGTTGGCTTCCTTGTGTACTATTATTCACATCACGATCACTGTTAAAATAAAATTAATAAGCGTTAAGATCTACCTGCAGGCTTTTACAACAAAAATCAAAGTATAGAGCGGAATCCTTGTTAAAATTGGCATTATAAAATACACACATTTTTATTTTGACTTTTTCTTAAATTGGAAACTAGAGGTATCCTTGGGCTTACCTGGTTTTTTTGTTGTTGTTAGTGGTATTGTCCGCTTCACTATCACTATAAAATAAGGTCAATGAGTATAATATTCGATTAGACACAGTTACCCTTTTTAAGAAAATATTAAAATAGGGAAAGTACCTATGAAAATTGATTAAAATAGTTTACACACATTTTGTGTATTTTTTATATTTTAACAGGGTGACCACTTGTCATAATCATAATTTTTGAAGATGTGTCCTAAAACTGTCCTAAAATTTGCAAAATGTCATAAAATTTGACAAATGAACTTGGCGTTTACTAATCACTTTGTAGCTAAGACACACTATATTTTCTTAAACATAAAAAATATCATAATTGTCAAAAAATGTCACTGTCATGTTTTGTTGTTGGCAAAATTAATCGGTGGTTGGTCGGTTCGTTGAGTAGCAGACTATTATGGGCGAAATAAGGCCACAATTGTGTGAATAAAAAGAAATTATCAAGAAGAATGAACTGTTTGGTGAAAGAAAAGCAGTATCTTGATCAAAGTCAGGCACATATCAGCAGGAGATCAATTTTCTAGAAGAGCAACCATTTGCCATGACGCTGGATATCTAAAATAATAGATGTCGCGTTGCTGCTAAGATAAAAGTAAGTGAAGAAAACTATAATGTTGGACTTTTAATTGCATTTTAAAATTGCTACTATTTTCTGAGAAGACCCGTTTACCTACATTGTAGTTTCTTACTACCGGTAAAAATTGTTGAAAACAAAACTGACAACTTCAATATCCTTTATTTATTAATTGATGTTCTTTGACAAGTATTTTCTTAAAAATTGTCATAAAAAAATTGTTTTTCGCAGTGGTCACTCTGTTTAGTAATGGCAAAAACAGTAATCCACAAATTATTAACAAAATATAGTTTTTTTATTCCTAAAATTAAAGCTAATATAGTGTTGAATGAAAGAGATGTTTTGGGTCAGATGTGATGTTAGGAAAATATAGCTTACTAACCTTAATGCTTTTTGTTTTATGCTTGTTAATTTTGACAAGAGAGTTTTTCTTAACTCTTCATTCTTTTTGTCCTGATTTGGTTTGGAAAAACTACTATCAAGGTCACTTTCAGACTCTGATTGACTAACAACAGAGTTTTCAGGGACAAATTTCGGTCGATTTTCCTGAATCTTTTTTAAAATCTCTTTCTCAGTTTCTAAAAAAATAATTTAAAAAGAAGCACAAGAAATCTTAACACTATTACAAAAGCAATGAATATTCCTAAAAAGAAAATGAATACATTTTTTACCAAGGCCTGCTTAATGATCTGAAAATGCTTATCAAATTTGGCACAAAAATTCTTTGTCACCAGATGCAGAGCTGATTTCAAAAACAAATTAAAAAAATTTTTGATTTTGTTTTTATCTTTATAAGATTTTTTGGATGGCTATACATGCCTGCTGGCGCTATTTATTGTAAATATTGTTCACTCATTTAAAAAAAATTTGGATCTTTTTAAAAATTCATTTTTACATTTAGATCTTACAGAGAAAAAAGAAAACTTAAAGAAAATCTACAAGGAAGAACAATAAATTGACAGTTTAGGTAAAAAACTTTTAACTTAACTTTTAGTTAAGTAAGCAGCACTGTCAAGTTTATTTTTTCAATGAAAATTTTGGTTTTTTTTTTTTAGTTCTTTGAGTTCACTTCTATTTCCCTCTTCGTCGTTTAGAGAAAGAGGGAAATATATTTTCTATTGTCATCTCATTTTTTTCGATAAAGAAATAGAAGTAGCGGCTAGAAGTGAAACTGTGGATCAGGCATAATAGAATTTGGAACACCCCACATACCTATATAAAAAATCATTACTATTGTTACTATCTCACACTTTTCGTTTTCAATAAGCCAACCAACAAGGTGCCACAAGTAGGATTTTCTCATTAAAAAAAAGTTCATCGAAAAATTTTGCCTTCTAAAAATCTTAATTGATTTTTTTTGAGAATTTTTGACACATGGATTGTCAAGTCAAAAAAAAAAAAATACACAAGCGTTTTTCTTTTTCAATAAACTTTCAAACAAGGTGCCACAAGCGGAGTCTTCTCATTTGAAAAAAAAGTTGCATGTGAATAGTCAATAGACTTGTTTCTGTGGGTTTTAGTTGACAGGTTTCTGGATTTTCCAAAAAAAAAATTTCTATCCTGCTAGGGCCAATATTCCATTTAAAGTCTCCACCCTGTATATTTTTTTAAATTGGAATGTGTATTCAGCATGACTTGATACTTGTATTGTATTTACTGGCCGTAAAATCTGGAATTGTAGAAATAAAACCAGCATTTTTTTGTTTTTAATTTCTTTGAAAGACTTTTCTAAAATAATAATTTGATTATATATTAAGTTAAGAACTAAATTGATAATAATTTCTCAAGGATTCCCTGTTCTAAAACAACTAAATCTTCAAGAGTGGTAAGACAAGAAACCACATGACAATACAAGTGTAAAGTTAATTCCAATCATGTGGATTTTTCTTGAAACTTAAGTAAAATGTGACTTTTTTATTATAATCAAAATTAAGCACCACATATTTTTAGAGAAAAAATTCCCTGAGTTTGCCCCGACTTTCCCTGACCAGATTAAAAAATTCCCTGACTGATATTTTTAACTATAAAATTAGAGTGATTTTACTCAAACTTTCACTTAACTCATATTAGGTGCCTATTTATTAAAAAAGAGGAAAGATAATCAGCCTCCACCACCCCTAACTAACTAAAAATTACAAATATTTGCGAGAGAAATGGACAAACTTTGCTTCAGAATAAGTAGGAAGCAAACGTAAAAATAAGATATATTTTCATGTTTGCTTTTTTCCTGAAATAAAAGAGACAGTGCTACAATAGTTTATTCACTAGAGCATTGTGAAAAATCTCGTCAAATTACTCTCATTGGGGAAAATTCCTTGACTTTTCCCTGACTATCCAGGTTGTGGACACCCTGTTACATGATTTTGCAAGGGAAAAGTGCACATTTTTATAAAAATTTTGTCAAAAAAAGGCAATCTGTATTTTTTTATGCTTTTTGTGTATAAAAAAACATGATACAGAAAAACTTAAAAACACTGTTACACACAGAAATAAAATTACTTAATTCAATCAAATTTGCCAGTCTACTATATTGTCGATGACAAGACATAAGGTCAAAAACAAAAAAATTTTGAACAGACATTTTTGCAAAGAATTTTAAAATTTTTAAATTTATGCTCAAAAACAAACACACTTTTTAAACAATTATAATTAAGCAGGAAACTTTCCGGTTTATTATCATGAAGTTTTTTATTAAAATTTATAGATCTGTTGTCATTTCCTAAAAACCAGAAAATGGTGGACCTATATTTTCTATGCAATGCTGTATTGAAACTTAAACATCGATCAGTCACAAAGCCACATTCTTTTAAAGCACACACACACAGGCCCATTACAAAATTAATCCACTCCTTATTTTATTATTACCTATCTAAATCATTGTGTGACATCAAGTATTAATTGGAAAAATTAATTAACAAGGGTAAGTCTTAATTAGAGTGACATACAACCCCAATTTTAATTTGTTCTACAGAATATTTACTATTTACACCCTGCATGGGTTTAAATTTTGTCATTTTCCTTTCTTCTAAATTGAAACTTTCTTTTTAAATCCATGAAAAGATGATTATTCAATAAACAAATTTATTAAAATTCTTCTTATAAATCAAACTATGTCCAAAACTCAAGGAGGGGTTGGTTTAAAATGCCTAAAACCAAATATTTCATTTAAACTTAAGACCATTCTAAAATAGACTAAACCCCGAGTAAAACCCAGAGAAATGGGAAAAATCATTTCTCTGGTTTTAATGCATAATGTGAGGGGTTATCCACCCCCACAAAATATGTACACCTACTGCCAAAATTATAGGGATTTATTGTCATTACTTTTACATACTGCCAGTACTGTAGTAGTGTGACTGCTGCCAAATACTGCTATATAGTGCTGCCAAAAATTTGTACACCAACTGTCAAGGTGGACAACTCCCAGGCATAAGGCTCAATGCACAATTTTGTCTTCTCTCTCTACTTTTTAAAGGGAAATAGACAAAAATAGAAATAAAGGTAATTATGCAGTATACAGTTTTCTGCCATTTTTTATTTTTTTATGAAAAATTCTTTATGGGGGCAAATACTAGGGTCCCTAGGACCCATCGATGTACTAACGTCGATGCTAGGACCCCAAATCCGCCTGCGCCCGATTTTTTTTTTAAGAGAAAAAAAGGGTGCTCGGGGGGGGGGGGGTTGTAATGCGTTTTTTTTTTATTGTTTTGGGTTGGGTTGGATTAGGTTGGGTTGGACTGTGTTGTTTTAGTGAAAAAAAAAAAAAAACAAAAAAAAAAAAAAAAAACAACGGGCGCAGGCGGATTTGGGGTCCTAGGGACCCTAGTAGTTGCCCCCATAAAGAATTTTTCATAAAAAAACAAAAATGGCAGAAAATCGTATACTGCATAATTACCAAAAATTGCCTTAAGTTGCGACGAGCATGCACTGACCCTAAGCTACTTTCTGACCATGCGATATTGCGTGGAAAGAGAACAGGTACTATTTTATTGCGATTTTTATTTAAATCGCACCGTGTGGAAACCGAAAGTCACACGATTTGCACGCCGCGAGCAAATAGATTTCAAAAAATTGAATCCTCAGAAAAAGGCTAGATGGGAAACCATAATGGCGGAGAGACGCCATCCAATTTTAACAATATTCTTATAAAATACAATTACACTTACTTTTTCTACAGCTTCTTTTCCCTTTGTACACTATTTACCGCAATGTAATAAACCACTTCTTAAGAAAATTGCAAAGAAAACCGAGCCGAGCAATACACGCACAAAACCAAAATGTCTATAAGGGCAAAAATGGCCTGCTTCGCCTACAGCACCACTGAGGCGAATGCTGATTGGCCCAAAGGGGTCACGTGAAATCTGTTAACGAAACAGCAGTTTTCTGGCGCGCGTTTCACACTTTCAAATAACCCAATCGGACTACACGCCAGACATCGTCGCTGGTATCTGTCACTGTCCATCAACCCAGGTAAATAAAGATAGCAATATTTTTTGGGCGCTTCCGACGTTTGAACTCACCTAGTGTGTCCGGTTGGTATAAAAGCTCATTTACAATCAAATGCAATCTGTAGCAGAAGTTAAAAGCTAATTAGTTTTTTTTAATTTATTTATTTTTTAACCTTAACCATTATATATTTTAAGTATATATACAAGAATGGCGAACTTTTTTCAGCCATTGTTTTTGTTATTATTATAAAAAAAAATTGTGAATACCCAAGTGCACTTCAGTCGTGAAATTTATTTTTCCTTTGCTTTTTAAATGTCGGCCACGACTTTTGAAACGAATATATAGGGCTTTGTTTTGCTTAAAGGCATACAAAGGGTTGAAAAATAAGAGTTTTGAAGTTAGGCAAGTATAAGAAAGTATGAATCAAATATTATAATCTGGTATCACAGTATAAAATTGTATAGAATATTGTTGAATTTTTTTATCTTTAAATTATAACAGGTATAGAAAGTATAAAAATATGTAAGGTTTTGTTTTGCTTAAAGTATACAAAGGGTATAAAAATATATGAAGTTTTTCATAAGAATATTGCTGAATTTTAAAATTTAAAATTATAAACAAGTTGAGTATAGAAACCGTATAAAAATATATAGGGCTTTGTTTTGCTTAAAGGCATACAAAGGGTTGAAAAATAAGAGTTTTGAAGTAATATGTATTATTTTCAGTTGAGCAGATATAAGAAAGTATATATCAATTAAATACCATAAACAGGTATAAAAAAGTATTCAGTTTTGTCTTGATTTTAAACCCTTAAAGTATAAATACGGTATAAAATCGTATAGAATATTGTTGAATTTTTTAATTTTTAAATTATAACAGGTATAGAAAGGGTACAAAAATATATAAGGTTTTATTTTGCTTAAAGTATACAAAGGGTTTAAAAATATATGAAGTGTTTACATAAGATTATTGCTGAATTTTCAAACTTTTAAAATTATAAACTAGTTGGGTATAGAAACGGTATAAAAATATATAG
This sequence comes from Oxystoma pomonae, assembly GCA_963921995.1. NCBI lineage: Eukaryota > Metazoa > Arthropoda > Insecta > Coleoptera > Brentidae > Oxystoma > Oxystoma pomonae. Next base: position 29,566,521 of record OY998169.1, read on the forward strand.
AGTTTTGTTATGCTTAAAGGTATCGAAAGGCTAGAAAAATATAGGAAAGTATAGAACAAATATTATAAACTGGTATAAAAAAGTATTCAGTTTTTTTTTTAAATTTTTAAACCCTCAAAGTATTAAGTATGAACACAGTATAAAATCGTATAGAATTTTGTTAAATTTTTAATCTTTAAATTACAACAGGTACTGGCCCGAAGTCCATGCTGTAAATTGAAGAATCATAATCATTTGATGCAATATGTATTATTTTAAGTTGGGCAGATATAAGAAAGTATATATCTAATATTATAAATAGGTATAAAAAAGTATGTAGTTTTGTCTTGATTTTAAACCCTCAAAAGTATAAACAAGGTGTAAAATTGTATAGAATATTGTTAAATTTTTTAATCTTTAAATTTTAACAGGTATAACGAAAGGGTATAAAAATATATTAAGTTTTTGTTTTGCTTAAAGTATACAAAGGGTTTAAAAATATATTAAGTTTTTACATAAGAATATTGCTAAATAATAAATAATTGAAACGGTATAAAAATATATAGGGTTTTGTTTTGCTTAGTTATTCAAAGGGTAGAAAAATATAAGAGTTTTGACGTAATATGTATTATTTTAAGTTTGGCAGATATAAGAAGGTATAGATCAAATACTATAAACTGGAATAAAAAGTATTCAAGTTTTTTTTAACCCGCAAAGAATTAACACGGCATAAAATCGTATAGAATATTGTTGAATTTTTCAATATTTAAATTATAACAGGTATAAAAATATATAAGGCTTTGTTTTGCTTTAAGTATACAAAGGGTATAAAAATATATGAAGTTTTTACATGAGAATTTTTAAACTTTTAAAATTATAAATTAATCAGGTTTAGAAACGGTATAAAGATATATAGGGTTTTGTTGGCAGCGCGTGTTGACGTAATATTTATTATTTAAAGTTTAGCTCTTGGTAATATTTCAACCATCATTAATGTTATCAGCTGGTATAAAAAAGTATTCAGTTTGCTCATGATTTTAAATCCTCGAAAGTATAAAAACGGTGCAAAATCATATAGAATCTTGTTAACTTTTCAAACCTTTAAAATTACAAACCAGACAGGTAGGTATATAAAGGAAATAAAAATAATCAGAGTTTTGCTATGCTTAAGATATAAAAAGAGTATAAAAATATATGAAGTTTTGACGTAGTTTTTATTATTTTAAGTTAATAAGTGACCCATGAGCTAGACAAGTATAGAAACGGTATTTAGATACATTGAATATGTGATAATCTTAATGATAATTTCGATCATTTAAAATTATTAACTTCGTAGGTATAAAAATGGTATATATAAATATATATTTTAATTATGTCTTCAAGTATTTAAAATAGTACACTTTTCACGTATTAAATTACTATTGAATATTATAGTTTTTTAAAATCCCATTTGTTTATTCAAAATGTTATGTTATCCAAGGATTAGATCGACATTCAAATATGTAGAGTTTTAATACATTTAAAAACATTCAAAATCATAAACTCATTGGGTTTTAAATTGGTATAAAATAACATTTACTTTTAGAGCCTGTTTATGTATTTATTATTATATAGTTCTTTGGTATACAAATGTATACACATTTCTTACCTTTTCGCGTATTTAAAAAGTACAATTTTGTGAGGTATTGGAATAATATTAAATAATATTGTTATGAAACCCTTTGTTATGTGTTAAAAAGTATCGGAATAAAAATTATTAAAATGTATATAAAAAGTAAAGCTTTGTATACTTATTTCAGATTACGAAAGTAAAAAAAACATCTGTATTAAAAAAATATAAGTAAATATTGCAATTTCATACTTAAATCGGTACAAAAATGAAAAAGTATTGAACAATGATAAAATTGTATCAAATCTCTATGCCTGTTTTACCTTTTATACCTTAAAAAGTATTAGAGGTATAAAAATATATTCATTTTGAATATTTTTTTATACTTTTGTATACATAATTTTTTATAGGGATAGACCCACACAAACACAGACTGCAGGGTCCGAAAGTGAAACCTATGATGTCAAATTCGTTGCTCATCATGAATATCTCTACGAAAAGGTTTAAAATAGGGAAAAGTTGCGCAAATTTTACGCTTTGCTGAAAACTAAGAAAAGTTTACAAATTCCGGATAGTTCTGGAGAAAAATCCGTATTCTTTAATTTTAGTATTTATTTTTCTGCGGCCTTATTCTTTAAAAGCTGTCAAAAAATGCTTAAAAATTATTTCAAAAGGCACTTTTTTAAAATCTACCTGACAGGTTCGTTTTTGAGATTTGACATTGCAGTGTGAGAGGGGAGCTCTGGCAAGTTCATTTTTGGTTCATAAAGGATAATATTTTGCAACCTTATTTTGACAAGTCACCTGAATTTTTGGGTTACTTGACCATCACTAATTAATTAATTATTGTGTCTACATAAAATCCAAATACTTATCTTTCGGCAAAATAATTATGATAATCATTTCAGTTCCCAGAAGTGATGATCAAGTTAAATTGGTATATAAATGTAGATTATTATGTAATAAGACACCATAGTTGAAAATTTAGATGACTGATTGATTAAAAAGTCATACAGACGAAGCATCAAGGCAAATAAAGGAAGCCGAAACAGACACAAATTATTTACTATTTACATGTACAGGATGATTTTTTTAAAAAATATTTTGGAACTGAATCTATATAATATTTTTTCTACTAGCGTGCGGAAAACTTACTGGTACTTTTCCGCACTCAACCAAAATAAAATATAAATATATTGCTATATTTTTTAAAATTTTCTTTTTTGTGTTAGGTAAACGTTTTAGTCAGGATAAATAATGAGTAACATTGTTAAAATTCCTTTTATTGGGTTAAATGCGAGTAGAAAAAATATTGTACCCTGCAACTCGCGTAAAGTGACTTTTCCGGACTTGTTAGGTAAACTAGCTACTATTTATTTCTACGACCGTGCGGGAAAGGGGTGTTTTAGTTTCGAAAGTATCACTTTCCCTCACTGAGTACGGTCACTTTCCCGCACTGAGTACGGAACAGATTTTACTCAATTTTTTTTACAACTGGTCGGAGAAAAAATATTTATCCTAACTCATGTGTCAAGTATCTTTCCCATCCTTGCTGCTTTCTCGAACTCCGGTCCGCGTTCGTTCTCAGGCCAACGGATGTCCCGTGTGGGGACGATTAAATTTTCGCACAAGTTATATAAGATAAAAACAATTTTTAGATATTGCGCATTGTTAATTGCAAAATATAACTTTGCCGCACTAGTGCGCAAAAATAGTGCGAAAAATCTTTGCGCCCTGTAATCGTAATGTCAAAACCAATTTTTCGCATTGTCAGCATACGTCTGAAGGCTTTGAAATGCCTTGGTTGCACAGTTAGCATAAGGGAGGGGGACATTTTTGGGGGCAATCCCAATTTTTTTATACGATCTACTGTTTTTGATACCAAATTTTAAATCTTTATAAAATTTGCTTTTTAAAGATACTCCATATTATACGGTTTGCATATCTAGTTTTCATATTTTTTATTTAAATTTTTGAAAGCGATTATCTCACAAACTAAATATGATGTTGGGTGTCATTTTAAAGAGTTTTTTGAGAGAATCTACAGATAGTAATATTTTTAAAATTAAGCCCCTTTATCAACATTTTTGAACAAATGACGTAAAAATGACCAAAAATGGATAAATTGCATTTATAAATGTGTAATCGCCCAAATGCTACCATTTCTTAATTTTCCTTAAAAAATCCTTTAAAATGACACCGAACATTCTAGGGTACCTTATTTAGTTTGTACGCCTTTTCCGCAGTCATTTGCCTGTGGAAAGTAGCAATTTTCCGCACAGCGTGCACGAAAAAATTTTGCTTGCGAAAAAAATATCACTCACGCAAAAAGAAATTTCTACGAGGTTGAGGAAAATAGGATTTTGCGCATTGGGCGTTACGTTACTATGTCACACTAGTTTTTCACATTATTTCAATGTTATAATAATATATAATAAAAATTTTATGAAACACATTTTTTATTGACTATTTTATACTACTTTCCTTACGCTCTTAGAAGAACAATTGTTCCTAACGCTTGAAATCATTTTTTTCCGCAGTCGACTGCTTGACCGAACTTCTAAGTCCTTGGGCCAATGAAGCAGTCTCGTTGTGAAGATCGGCTCTTGAGGGTTATTCCTAAAGTTCGAGCGGATAACTTTTAACTCCTTAAGAGACGTCACAATTTTTTTACAATGTTGGGCATGAGCGTTTTAGTGTGCATAGTAATCTTGAATTTTGGGATTTATAAATAGACAACTCGATTTATTTTTTGATAAAAAAATAATAAATATTTTATTTAAAATGTAAGTTCCATCCATACATAATTCTACAAAATCTTCCGTTAATTTTAATTCCTTCACTCATACATGTGTCTGTATCGGTTAAAAAATAGCCATAATACAAACGTTTACATTCATCTCCAGAAATAAGCCGATATTTTAACTTCCTAATCAATAAACTACATGCATTTTTCTAACATTATTAATATTTAATTCTTACGTTCTGAGTCTGTCGTCTTTTATCTGGCTCAAAATATTTTCGTGGCAAAGTCATTTTGAGAACTTTTTAAATTAAACTGGACACTTTTACTGCTGCTGCATTTTTCACTATGTAAGTCACTGCTTTTTAGAACTGATTTATAATTAAAACTGATGCTTAGAAATTCATTAAAGACTGATCTTTCGAACTGATCTTTGAAACTATTTTTCAGTATCTCTCTAGGATAATACGTTTAAAAACAAAATACCTTGTCATTGTTCAACTGTATATCAAAGTTCCTAAGAGTTTCAGTTTTTTAAACACTTACATGCTAGACAGTTTGGGATTTCACTAGTTCGAGAGCCACCAACATTTTTCGCTACTAACTAACTTATTCAATAAAAGTACAATTTTTATCCTTAAAAGGAGACACTTAAATTTTGAGTCATTTTGGCACTATTAACACGACTTAGTTCTTGTAACAATTACTTTTGAAACACTAGGCTGAAGCTTTTAACTAATTTGCTGGTTGTTTTTAGACTGCCTTTCTCTGGTCCCAATTTGCTGTTTTATATCAAATTTTTATTGACGTCAGGCTTGATTTTTGGTAAGCATTTTGGAATTTCTTTAAAATCACGGGGTTTTGTTTTACTGGGTTAAACGGTCCCCAATTTGGAACACGGGCCCCTTTCTAAAGAAGGAATGTTGGTGTATCAGACGTTTTAATAAGAAAAGGCAAGAATCTCGTGACCTACTTTGAGCTGGTGACCTGCTTTGGTTTTAATTCAGCGAAATATAATTTTTGCCCTAATTTGAAGACATTGGAATGCGAGATGACGCAGATTGTTTCTAACGTGGGGACTCATTTGTACAGAATAATTTTTGTGAGCGTTTATTTAGTTCCGAATCGCGAGATGAACAGGTCGTCAGTTCGGTGCATCAATAGTGGTGGCTTAAAGTATGCCCGTGATTATACTTATCTTGGTTTATTAGTGCTGGTTATTAAGTGAAGTTTAGTAGCCAGGGTTATAAGTACTTAGTTACTTTTATCATTTTATTTTATTGTAGTTTTAAAATCTCGCGCTCTGGTTTTTGTTTTTTAAAATTTATTTAAATAAATTTAGCCCATAAACTATTTTTCGTCATAAAGTATAGGTTTAAATTTTATCGTGATTTTTTTTTTATTGGAGGCTTTCGCGATTTTTTCACAATTTGCAATGAACTGGAATTATTATATGAAAATACAATGGTACATATCTTTTAATTTTTAATGGAAAACGCGTATTCTTTACATTCCTCCCTATTTCGGTTCAAATAAAGTTCTCGGAAGATCTTTATTTGGTCGTAAATTATGAAATCTAATACCCTCTTGGGTTAGGCACACTTATAGGCGGATTTCGTAGATTTTTTACAAGGTGCAGTTAGCTGTGAAATTTCGTTTATTAACGTGAATATAATAACAGAGGTTTCCGTATAAATCTACTACTTTTAAAATTCAATTGTTGTGTTTTGATATCTCACAAGCGGGGTTTTAAAATTTGATGACCATTTGCTAAAGCTTTTTAATTTTTACAGGTTATAGATCCACGGACAGACTACAATAGCAATTCTGAACTATTATCATAAGATTAATCAGATCCAGATTCACTAGGTCTCAACCCAACCATTTGTGTGTGTGTGTGTGTCATGTTTTTTTTGTGTCAATTTAGACAAAAGAAAAAACTCTTGTTGAATCCTAATCGAATTTTAGTTCATTTTATCGTTTTAAGAATATTTTAAGAAGCCTTAACAAAGTGTTGAATTTTGGTTTGGGTTAATTAGATTTAAATTTTGCTTTTCAATAAATTCAAGTTAAACGATTTGTTTCAAGTTAAGTTTCTCTTGCTTGATCTATCCCTCTTTTATTTAAGGTAAGCCTAGTTTAAGTTTCTGTACCTGTAATAACTATTATATGTGTTGCAAACAATAAAAATATGTAAAACTATTTTCATCTTTTTAGTCTTAATTAGAAGATTTTTTTTTTCTTTATTGCACCCATAGATAATATAAAAATTTTAGTTTTATTAACTTTAAAGTACTCTTGAGTATTAAAAATTATAATCAAACATTTCTATATTTCCCTATTATTTTTCCAGTCACATAAGGTATTATACCTACTACATGCTTCTTTCATTGAGAATTGAACTTGAAATGTGATATTAAAGGCCCGCGTCGTGCTCTTGGGTAAACATAAACCCTAACCTACCGTAACTAATTTAGGAGGGTCCCAGTGACCTATATTTATTTCGTTCTATGCCTTTTTAAATGAGCCAGATATCTTTCATGTTTTTGTGTATTCTCATTTTCAAAACCACGTCCCGATACTTGATCGCTGTTTTTTTTTATTAGACTCAGAAGGTAAGACCAAAAAATATTTAAAAAATCTACACCTTAACAAAAATCTAAAATATTGAAGAATATACCTAAATAAAAATTATTTTACCATAATGACAATGGAGAATACAATACAAAAATTAAATTAAAAAGAACAATACAATATCATTATATAGTGCCCTGCAAATTTTACCTCATGCTGCGGTTCTTCAACTTGATTCGACTGTTTTATTTTCGATCTCTGTCTATCTTCTGTTGGGTTACAGGACTTATGGTGCTGGTCATCGATATACTAGTTGGTACGTCGATAGTGCTCGTGGAACTTCCACAAGTATCCCTTTACTTGCATTATCAATCTGGAAAGTTTCTTCTCACATCATCACCATAATTTATTAGAACATTTTTATTGTGATTTTTTTTTCACTCACGCTATTTATAATTACTTTGATAGTTTTTCACTTTCCTTTAAAATTTTCACTTTGGACAAAAACAAATTTTTGTCTTATTTTATACTCTGATTTATATTTTGTATTCACTTCCATACCGCCTTCTCGTACTTTGTTCTAGCCATTTCCATAGGTTTTGCTGACAGCCCTCACTTTATTGATTTTTTTTAACTTTATTTTGTGTCAACATCTTGTTGGTTTATTTAAAACAATTTTATCTCCCAAATTCTTTCTTTCGTTGCTCGTGACCGCTGTTTTATCTCATATCGTTCTCCTGTTCCTCAAAACCAATCTGTTTTGATTATTTCTTCCAAAATATTCCTCAAAACTTTGATCAATCCTAATTACTGTATAGAAGTAATTTACTATCTCCTAAGAGCATTACCATAAGGTTCTAAAACCACTGAACTGGTAATTGTTTGCTGAAATTACTTTTACCATACATATCGTTAAGAAACTACTCTCAGACCATCAAACTTTCTGTTTAATGTCGGAAGTTGTAGGACCTACAACCCTTCCGAACAAATAGTTTCTGACGAGCAATGTCTTAACTCAATAAATTTCAAAACAATTTCTTTCAACTTAAGACATCTTTTAATTTTTATGTAGTTGCCTTTCAAACATTCTTAGAGTTTTCTTTAACACCATCAAAATTTCTTTGTCACACATATTTTTAACACTCCGGACCAACGCATAGATTAACTACCTACATGGCAATTTATATCACTTTTTCTCTTATTGAAAATTCATGCGTTCCACTTCCTTCTCGTCTTTCTCTCTTTTCAGTGTAGATTCTGAACGTCCTGTAGCATTGTACATTTCTAACATTTTTCTACACTTACGCTATTATTTTTCTTTCGGAGTACATTTTTTTTTCTTTTGTTAGGGCAATCAATCATACTCATAGTTCAGTACGTGCTTAAGACAGACAACAACTGTCCCAACACTAGTCCTCAGTTATTGGCGCGTAACAAAGAACTCGGATTTTTTAAAGCTTCCCAAAAAAAAACTTCTTTAACTCCTTTCCTCAAACTGCTTGCCTGTTTCAAACTGTGCAGCAATCTTCTAGTACAAAGTGGAACAAACACAATTTTTATTTCCTGTTTCATCAAAAAATATTTTCTTCTAACACAACACAAATTTCCTCTCATAAAGGCTTACACAACGCCAATTTCCTCTCATAAAGGCTTACACAACGCCAATTTTCTCTTCTAAAATGCGTACACAAGCATTCTCAATCAATAATTAAGTCATGGTCAAACAAAACCATTTTTAAAGGCGTACACAACACCTTCTCAATCAATATAAATTCCATCTTGCCTTTTGTTAAAATGCGAGAGTACTCTAAAATTTGCCCTATGTTTGAACTAATTTTGGTCACTGTATACTTTTCTTTAAATGATGACTTCTTGGGTATATTCATGACACTAAAATGGCTACAACTCGATTTATTTTTTGATAAAAAAATAATAAATATTTTATTTAAAATGTAAGTTCCATCCATACATAATTCTACAAAATCTTCCGTTAATTTTAATTCCTTCACTCATACATGTGTCTGTATCGGTTAAAAAATAGCCATAATACAAACGTTTACATTCATCTCCAGAAATAAGCCGATATTTTAACTTCCTAATCAATAAACTACATGCATTTTTCTAACATTATTAATATTTAATTCTTACGTTCTGAGTCTGTCGTCTTTTATCTGGCTCAAAATATTTTCGTGGCAAAGTCATTTTGAGAACTTTTTAAATTAAACTGGACACTTTTACTGCTGCTGCATTTTTCACTATGTAAGTCACTGCTTTTTAGAACTGATTTATAATTAAAACTGATGCTTAGAAATTCATTAAAGACTGATCTTTCGAACTGATCTTTGAAACTATTTTTCAGTATCTCTCTAGGATAATACGTTTAAAAACAAAATACCTTGTCATTGTTCAACTGTATATCAAAGTTCCTAAGAGTTTCAGTTTTTTAAACACTTACATGCTAGACAGTTTGGGATTTCACTAGTTCGAGAGCCACCAACATTTTTCGCTACTAACTAACTTATTCAATAAAAGTACAATTTTTATCCTTAAAAGGAGACACTTAAATTTTGAGTCATTTTGGCACTATTAACACGACTTAGTTCTTGTAACAATTACTTTTGAAACACTAGGCTGAAGCTTTTGACTAATTTGCTGGTTGTTTTTAGACTGCCTTTCTCTGGTCCCAATTTGCTGTTTTATATCAAATTTTTATTGACGTCAGGCTTGATTTTTGGTAAGCATTTTGGAATTTCTTTAAAATCACGGGGTTTTGTTTTACTGGGTTAAACGGTCCCCAATTTGGAGCACGGGCCCCTTTCTAAAGAAGGAATGTTGGTGTATCAGACGTTTTAATAAGAAAAGGCAAGAATCTCGTGACCTACTTTGAGCTGGTGACCTGCTTTGGTTTTAATTCAGCGAAATATAATTTTTGCCCTAATTTGAAGACATTGGAATGCGAGATGACGCAGATTGTTTCTAACGTGGGGACTCATTTGTACAGAATAATTTTTGTGAGCGTTTATTTAGTTCCGAATCGCGAGATGAACAGGTCGTCAGTTCGGTGCATCAATAGTGGTGGCTTAAAGTATGCCCGTGATTATACTTATCTTGGTTTATTAGTGCTGGTTATTAAGTGAAGTTTAGTAGCCAGGGTTATAAGTACTTAGTTACTTTTATCATTTTATTTTATTGTAGTTTTAAAATCTCGCGCTCTGGTTTTTGTTTTTTAAAATTTATTTAAATAAATTTAGCCCATAAACTATTTTTCGTCATAAAGTATAGGTTTAAATTTTATCGTGATTTTTTTTTTATTGGAGGCTTTCGCGATTTTTTCACAATTTGCAATGAACTGGAATTATTATATGAAAATACAATGGTACATATCTTTTAATTTTTAATGGAAAACGCGTATTCTTTACATCGTACGGAAAAAATGGCTTTTCCGCGTGCATATTTTTTTTACAAAATTATGCACAGCAACAAGATGTTTTTAATTTTCCGCACGCCCTTAGGCAAAACGTTGCATCTAACATGAGCGTAAAGCAGGCCCGGCGCTAGATTGTTGGAAGCCCGAGGCATTTTTTAAAATTCCGCCCCTGATTAAAGGATTCTTAATTTTATTTTTTGTTACCCATTTAAAAGGGAAAAAATATATTGAATAATAAAAAATCCTTATTTGCCAGGGGCGGTCGCAGTGCCTCTGACTCCCCCTCAATTAACACCCCTGACTGAGAGAATTTTTTTTTATACACCAGTATACTATTTGGGACAATACAATTTTTTATAGTGGGTATAAGATTTTCTTTAAATCCCAGTAAAAAAAATATAGATGTGATATAAATCGATACAGAGGGGGTTTTTCATGTACTATTAATATAAATAAAATATTCTTTTTTTTAATATTCGCGTAACATATGCTAAGAACCTTCTTTAGATAAAATTTTATAAATTTTATTTGCCATACTTTTGACAAAAACTTGTCAAAACATTTTACAAAATACCTGAAAAATATCATATTTTAAATAATTTTCTGTCTATATTTTAAAAAACTTCGCCAGCGGCGCTATAACATCATTGGTTGTTACAATTTTAGTTAAGTAATTTTAAACAATTTTTATTAGCAACATTATTTAACAGTCGTAAAAAATTAGAATAATTTTGAAAATTTGCGCCTTCGCCGTATTTACAAGCAGATTTAGAATTAAAACTAGACCCAACGGAGAATTCCACCCCTGCAAACCCAACCCAAACACCTACTAAAGCGACCCTCCCCTTTGAAATCGGCTTTACAAAAATTCTACAATTTTTGAACCATTTGAAACAGGATCTAACAAAATAAAATCGTTCTTTTTCATTATGTTTTTGTAATTTTCTTGGATTTCTGTGAACATGACATTCAGAAAAAATACCGATGAGGAGGCGCCAAATTTATGTCAACGGTAGTCGCGTGCGGAAAAGATTAACTTTTCGCACTGGTTATATATAATAAATATTTTGATGTGTTTTTTGAGTGCACTTTATAAAAACTAACCCTTTAAATATAAAAAAATGGGCACTTTTAAGACGATTTTAGAATGGGCACTAATTATTTACTAGGTTTTGTGGTCCCTGAGTAATTATAAAAAACGGAAAAATTAGTAAGTATGCATTTTTTGTCTACCCTCATTTTTTCACGAGTCATCAAAAAAAGTCGACAGTACCTACTACGCTACATCTACACCGTTATGAATTAAAAAGCCAGTTAACTCCTTCTCTCCTGTGTCTTTAGCCTACAGTTTGGTATTCATATGGCCGCGACATTAGGCCAAATTTAAGGATACTAAAACTATAAAGAGTTTTTAACTGACTTTTTACTTGAGCTAGTGTTAGCTAAATATGGCGGTTCAAAGATGGTCGATGCGATTTACAAAAGCTGCTTTTTTCTTATGTGCATGGTTCGGCTAATTTTTTTATATTTACTTAAATATGCGGCACTACCACCAACACGGTGAGCCAGATATTAGGCCGTTTTTTACTAAACTTTCTTCGCTTATAAAAAGCAATGGGTCTTACATTTTTGATGTTAGTACTAATACCCGTATATGTATAGAGGGTAATCCATAGAATTGTGCGCCAAAGAAAAAAGTTTAAAACTCGCGAAATATATATACTTTTTTAAGCTCTTACAAAAAAACTATACCGCTAAGGCAACATCCTTTAGGAACAATATAGTTATATATAGGTATAAGTATCTCAAAGAGTACTTACTTTAGCACATAATAAAATTTATACAGGGGATTCTATTTAAAATCAGAAAGTTGATTTCAAAATTTGACATATGCCAGTGGCGCGCTGAGGGAGAGGGGGGATTTAAGGTCAACCCCTCCCTCCCGAGAAGCCTGGTTACAGTTGGTACAATCAAATAACAGCAGAAATAAAATAGGTAAGTATATAGAGAATAAAATACAAGAGCCTAGACCTTAATTTTTAACAATTAAAAATCTTTAAAAAATCATAAATTACAAAATTTTTCGGCTGCAGCACCTTTCATTTTTACGATTTCGTATCAAAATGGTCTTTTTAATGTAATTTTATCAAAACATTCTGCGTGCGATTTGGTGTCAAAAATCGTATTTTAAGAGTCATTTTCGCAAAAATTTTCGCCTGCTGCGGATTTTACCATTTTTGCAAACACAAAAATCAGTCACTTAAAGTAAATATTTCAACGCATCGGTATCGATATACCAACCGCGTTTGAAATAAAGCCAATATTTACGATTTTACTTTAATTTTAAGTCAAAAATTTCATTTTAAGCGTTATTTACTCAAAAAATGATGATTTTTACATCAAATTATTTTTTTTTTAATTATTTATCTTTACCCCCCCTTCCTTTCAAAGCTACAGTTTTCGAGATATTTTTATTTTCTTTCAACATAACATAATTGATTGTATGGTGTACTATCCGTGCTTTCTAGCATCAATTTTTTAGTACACCATACCAATATGGTATGGGGGACTATTAAAATCGTGAAATTTTGACTTTTCTTAATTTTATCAAAAGTGAGGTATTAAGGTTCCAAAACACCTTAATCGACGAAAAAAAAAGTTTTCTGTCGGTCTGTTGTCTGCCTGTACACGATAACTCAAGAACACCTTAATCGATTTTAACAAAATTTGGTACAAAAATCCTCTATCGAGTGACCATGAACTGATTAACTTTTGGGTAGAGTGGTGGGGGGTTGAAGAAGGCAAAAAGGGATAAAATATTTAAAAAAATTGTAACTTTGGAATAAAAGCAAGTAGCGATATATGGTTTTCAGATTTAAGTTTACATGAATATGGACTACAAATTTTGTTGTAAAGTCCAAATTCGTGGGAGCTTCAGTTTCCGGGTTATTTTAAAAAACGTTAAAATATATTTTAAAAAATATATATTTAAAAAATCATCACTTTAGAAGTAAAGCAGCTATTGATATTCAGATTTTGGTTTTCGTCAATATTACCCAAAAATGTTGTTATAAAATTCAAATCTTTCAAAGCTACAGTTTTCGAGATATTTTCATTTCCTTTTAACATAAAATAATTGATTGTATGGTGAACTATTCGTGCTTTCTAGCACCAATTTTTTTTCTACGAATTTAAAACATTTCAGCTAAAAAAATTACTTCATACGGACCGTTTTTTTATGTTTCCAATAACAATTCTATTTTGATTTGCTCCATATTTAAACGTAAAATCGAGTTTAAAGCCTACAATTAAGGATTTTAAAAAACTTCAAACGTATCTCCTGTTTATATATGAAATCCGGTGTTAAGTTAAAAAATGTAAGTTGTGGTTCGTAAAATAAAGGAAAAAAGTGGCAAAGTGTTAATTTACTTTGGAGCTGTAATGTTCAGAATACTTTTATACCTACCCCCCACCCCGAAAACTTTTCTTACGACATAACATAATTGATTACATAACGTATACGTTATGTCCAGTGGCGTAGTAAGGTACCTATAGGTACCGAAAATGTTGCTTTGCTTTTTTTTTTAAAATGGTTAAAAAAATTAAAAAAGTATCATTTCGCGAGTTTTAAGCTTATTTTTTTTGACTTGCTCTGTGCAAATTCAAAATTTTACACTAATTAAATAAAATAAATTTTTGGGAATCCTTTTTAGGATAACACGAATCGAGTTCAAAAATAAGGGATTGTGACGAGCAATATCAACCATAATTCTTGCATAGCTTACCCTGTACATGCGATTATAGTACTTAGCATCAAAAATGTAAAGTCCATATAAGTAGGAAGGCGTTTTATTTTCATCTGACATTAGGTAGTTATATATTTTCTTGTAAAGTTAAGTAAAAAAATTGGTGCTACAAAGCACGGATAGTCCACCATACAATCAATTATTTTATGTTAAAAGGAAATGAAAATATCTCGAAAATTGTATCTTTGAAAGATTTGAACCTTATAACATAATTTTTGGGTAATATTTACGAAAACCAAAATCTGAAAATCGCATAACAATAGCTGCTTTACTTCTAAATTTATTATTATTTTTTATATATTTCAATGTTTTTTCAAATAACTCGGCAACTAAAGCCTCTACGAATTTGGAAATTTGTAGTCCATATTTCTAAAACTTAAATCTGAAAACCGTATATCGCTACTTGCTTTTGTTCTAAAGTTACAATTTTTTATTTTATCCTCCTTTTCCCCCCTCCAACCTCCCACCACCCTACCCAAAAGTTAATCAGTTTATGGTCAGCTCAGTACCCTCTCCATACAGGCCGATCAACTCCTACCGATTTAGTGTTCTTTAATCCACTTTCGCCGCCATTTTCACTCAAAAGTGACAGAAAATAATCCATTAATAGTTTTCTGTCAATATATATGGCGGCTAAAGTCGAGAAAAGGACACTAAAACGGTAGGAGTTGATTGGCCTATGTGGAGAAGGTATTGGTCAGCCGATGGAGGATTTTTGTACCAAATTTCGTTGAAATCGATTAAGGCATTCTTGAGTTATCGTGTATACAGACAGACATCAGACAACGGACAGCCATCTTTTTTTTCGTCGATTAAGGTGTTTTGGAATCTTAGTAACTAATTTTTGATAAAATTAGGAAAAGTCAAAATTTCACGATTTTAATACCCCATACCATATTGGTATAGTGGACTAAAAACGTCCATTCTCCTAACGTTTACCCCTAATTTATGAATCAACCTGTGCCTTTATGACGAGAATTGCTCGTTGGGACCCCTCTACAACAGATATTATCTACATATAAATAAAATTAGCTGACACACATTCCACATAACAAAATGGCATGGTTCTTTATCTCACAGAGGCATTTTTCATATGAAAATAACAACCCCTAAGGGATAGAGATACAGCGATTTAAAGTTTTATACCCCACAAAAAACTGCCTAGAAGCTCCAAAACCAGGATGCGTCACGTAATGCGTTTTTACAGTGAAGCTGGTAGTAGATTTCAAATTATTTTTTAGATAACAAAAACATCCTCTAACATTCTTTTTATTCTGAGCTCAGATTTAAACAGCTGTCAGTCGAGCACACAACATAATTTGTATGTTGGGCTCAGTTAAGTTTGCCCCCCCCAGATCGATTTTCTCAAAAATTTTTATGCCAAAATTTTGCACACATTTTGCACAATTTTGCACACCACAAATCAAATTTTGCACACCTTCCTACGAGAAACTACAGCCCATTTTCTGTGGGGGGGGGGGGGCAAACTTGACGTTGCCCCCCCCAGTCAATATTTTTCAAAAATTATGATGTCATTTGAAAGGTCTTATTTTGCACAATTTTGCACACCCATTTTAAAATTTTGCACACCTCCCTGTAACCCACACGAGGGTTCTGAAAATATCAAGTTTGCCCCCCCCAGTCAATATTTTTCAAAAAGTTTGGTGTCGTTAGAAAGGTCTTATTTTGCACAATTTTGCACACCCATTTTAAAATTTTGCACACCTCCCTGTAACCCACACGAGGGTTCTGAAAATATCAAGTTTGCCCCCCCCAGTCAATATTTTTCAAAAAGTTTGGTGCCGTTAGAAAGGTCTTATTTTGCACAATTTTGCACACCCATTTTAAAATTTTGCACACCTCCCTGTAACCCACAAGAGGGTTCTAAAAATATCAAGTTTGACACCCCCAGTCAACATTTTTAAAAAATTTGGTGGCGTTAGAAAGGTCTTATTTTGCACAATTTTGCACACCCATTTTAAAATTTTGCACACCTCCCTGTAATCCACACGAGGGTTCTGAAAATATCAAGTTTGCCCCCCCCAGTCAATATTTTTCAAAAAGTTTGGTGTCGTTAGAAAGGTCTTATTTTGCACAATTTTGCACACCCATTTTAAAATTTTGCACACCTCCCTGTAACCCACACGAGGGTTCTGAAAATATCAAGTTTGCCCCCCCCCAGTCAATATTTTTCAAAAAGTTTGGTGCCGTTAGAAAGGTCTTATTTTGCACAATTTTGCACACCCATTTTAAAATTTTGCACACCTCCCTGTAACCCACAAGAGGGTTCGGAAAATATCAAGTTTGCCACCCCCAGTCAACATTTTTAAAAAAATTTGGTGGCGTTAGAAAGGTCTTATTTAAAATTTTGCACACCTCCCTGTAACCCACACGAGGGTTCTGAAAATATCAAGTTTGCCCCCCCCCCCAGTCAATATTTTTCAAAAAGTTTGATGTCGTTAGAAAGATCTTATTTTGCACACCCATTTTAAAATTTTGCACACCTCCCTGAAACCTACACGAGGGTTCTGAAAATATCAAGTTTGCCCCCCAGTCAATATTTTTTAAAAATTTTTTGAGTCATTATAAAGGTCTAATTTGGCATCATTTTGTACACCCATTTTAAAATTTTGCACACCTCCCTCTAACCCACACGAAGATTCTGAAAATATCAAGTGTGCCCCCCCCTGCCGTCGATATTTTTCAAAAAATTTTGTGTCATTCGAAAAGTCTATTTTGCGCAATTTTGCACACCCTTCAGTACCCCACAAGAGCGTTCTCAAAAAAGTTTGCCCCCCCCCAGTTAATATTTTTCAAAAAATTTATGTCATTCGAGAAGCCTAATTTTGCACAACTATTTTTAAATTTTGCACACTTCCCATGCCGTTTTCTCTTTGTGGCGTTTACGGTTAAACTTGGTCCTAAAATTTCCCAGAAGTATAAGCAAACGAAGGAGACCTCGATTGTGTAATATCTTTGAATCAAAAGTTTTTAATTTTTATGAATTTCCGGATTATACTTAAATTTTCATATCAAAAATGAACAGAAAAAATCGATGTAGACAGCGCATCCTGTCATGTTCGATGCCTTGAGAATCGGAACCAGCCTATTTTGCCGGTTCAGAATGGTTGCGGTTCTCAAGGTATGGATTTTCACAGGATGAGACCCAATTCTTTACTGATTTGTTGTCTGTCTGTCTGTCCGTCGCCTCGATATGCGCCACTGTAACTCAAAAACTCCTGCACCGATCATAACGAAATTTTACACAACGATTACGTGTATTGACGCGCGGAGCCCTATTGTTTTTAAACTTTCCTCCATTTCTCCCTTCGGAACTACCCCCAAAATACCTCATCCCTAGAAAAATCTTAAGACGTATATCTATCTTGTCGGCCAATTAACCAAGTACAATTTTAAATTTATGGCGAATGCATGACATCTCCAGCTGATCGAAATGACACGTTTTTGTTGATAGAGCAACGTCTTGGGTGAAAAATACGTAACGTCACGTCTTCTTACGTGTTATCCTGACACGTATTGCAGGACAGGGTACCTATTCTTCACTTTCGAGAGAACACTCCTATAGGAATGCTCACATTAGTGATTTGGACCAATAGGATAGTTTGACTGCTTGCACTAGCCATCCGATATCAGTCGAGCACCGCCGTACATTACCGGGCTACCATCAAGAGAACTCTCCTACAACTTACATCTGCTGGTTATGAGGAAGAGAGCGGGTTCTCCTGCGCGGGCGCCGTGGAGCTTTTCTGCTTATCGAACGTTTCGTAACCGCATTGGGGCTTGCCTAATGGTTGAAATAAAGGATGTGATCGTTCCTACACGAAAGTTTGTCTAGAAACTGAAGAATGGGTATCCAGGGGTACTTTGATCAGCTGGAGCTGTCTCGCATTCCCCATATATTTAAAACTGTACATGATTGATTGGTCCACTCGACAGAGATACGTCTTAGGATAGTGTTAACTTTGATAATTGGCTTTATGTGTCTAATAAAATAAAAACGTTAATTTTAAGTTCCATAAAAGTCTTTATCACGCAAGTTAGTCGAAAGTAAGTAAATCGTATTTGCGTGTTGTTGCACTTCTAATAGTAAACTTCGTTGATAGATAAAATAAACACTTTCTTTAAAAAAAAAACGACGCTTTGTTTTCTTTCAGATCTTTCTAGTTTCCCGCACGCATATTTTAATTCAATAATAAACCAAAATAAAAGTTATATATTATATTATATATATATATATATATATATATATATATATATATTATACTTACGGGACCGTGGAGTTAATAGGAGTACGCCCTAATTCACTCCACGGTTAGTAAGCTTGTTTTTATACAACCTACACTTTTCTAACCTGTATAGTTAACTTATAAAAAAAAAACAGAATTTTTTTCACGCCCAGACGTTTTCGTGCTTCTCGTCCATTAAATTCATTTCTTGCACAAATACACACTGTAAAGTGTAAAGACAAGATGACCAAGGTCCAAGAAACGTCAAAATTTGGTGCAGAACACCCAAAAATTTAGGTAGGTCCATTTGGGGAGTGAAGGACGAGGAAACTGTCACTTTCTATGAAGCTCTTACCGAAAATGACTAAGAACGCCTATAACGCCGCATTTCTATCTTTCTCTTTTACATGTCAAGAATACCAAAGGCTTATCAA
Organism: Oxystoma pomonae; assembly: GCA_963921995.1. Taxonomy (NCBI): domain Eukaryota; kingdom Metazoa; phylum Arthropoda; class Insecta; order Coleoptera; family Brentidae; genus Oxystoma; species Oxystoma pomonae. Next base: position 29,585,340 of record OY998169.1, read on the forward strand.
ATTTCTAGAGGGCTGCATTTACCCATTTTGGGGCAAGTTTCACCCGAAGTCGAACGCGCCTCCGATTTCATGGGTGTGTCCGAAAATTTTCATCTGGATAATGGTGGGATCACACCTTGCTATTTGGGGACAGCGGCTACGGTGATGACGCCCGCCTTGTTTGCAGTTCACACCACGCGTTTGGCGTCTTGGTGTGTCATTAACTAGGTTTACATCAAAAAATTCCGTCCGTCAATAATTATAATTAGAAGAAGTCGTTTATTTATTTCTACACATGAACATAGACATTTTGTTTTTGTATTTCATGCACTTAAAATGGCAAATAAGAAAAAAATTATTATTCCTTCTATAGATCGAAAAAAAAATCAAATCGAATTCAAAATATATGTCATGTAGATTTGACTTAATTCTCAACCCAAAGACGGAAACAACGCCTGCTGCAAATGGGATGACACCAATAGGTAGAAAGTTAAAGTTCCATTCACACTTAAGGTCTTTGTTTAATTGGTCAGTGTTTTTGTCTCTTTCCTTATTATTATTGTTACTTCTGCGACTGCGCAGTTCCATAACAGAGTTCGGAATTTCCGGAGGAATTACTTTATGGTTATCGTTATTTTATTTTTTTCGTAATATTTTTGGAAAATTGATTGATGAGGTACGTATCATCGACTAAAAAAAGTAAAAAGTAAGTAAGAACGTTAGGTTATATTTACCGATAACCACAAAGTAATTGCGTAAACTGAGAGGTAGTGCACTTATTACGTAACCCTTATTTTGCCCAATTTTGACCTCAACCCGTGACCCCCTATATAACGCTTTGTAACGTTTGGGACTACTCCAGTCTAAAATAACAAAACGTTTTGCTGCCAGAGACCCTCTCTTTTTTTTCTTTTTCACTCGAAAAATCCAAAAAGTTGTTTTATTTCACAATAATAATTTAAAAATTGCGTTACGTAACGGAACCGCGAAACCCCGCTCACCCCTACATAACCCCTATAAGCGTTACGCCTAGTTGCCACCTATGCGTGCTCACCCTGACATTAAAAACGCATCACGCGACACTTTTAAAAAATCGGCAAATGCATGGCTGATCACGTGATGCATTTTTAGAGTCAGGGTGGGCACGCATAGGTGAGAACCAGGCGTTACGTAATGTTATGTATTTTAAATACAGGCGTTCACATTGACTTTCCTGCCGAAATGGAACGCCACCATTTAAAATACACGTTGCAAACTTCGGAAATTTCACCCGAAGTCATTCTGAATCATGAACACAAATAAAACTAGGCATTGCTAAGCGACATTTCAATATATTACATAAAAGGCCTTCGCGCGTGGTAGGTGTAGGTACGCACGCATTCCTCTTTACGGCACGTACAACCTCCCGCCTCCCGCGGATACCTGTCCCGAATTCAGATATAGGTGCATATACCTACCTACTAGTTTCTGGAGCTGTTTTCTTTTTGTAGCGGTTACGGTTAACCTTGGTCCTAAAATTTTCCAGAAGTATAAGCAAAATAAGGAGACCTCGATTGTGTAATATCTTCGAATATTGTTTAAATTTACATATAATTGCTTATGCTTACATATATGTGTCTATAATCAAAAGCTTTTAATTTTTATGAATTTCCGGATTATACTTAATTTTTCACATGCTATGACATCATCTAACAAATGGACGTAGATAGCACATCCTGTGAAGATCCATACCTTGAGAACCGCAACCATTCTGAACCGCCAAAATAGGCTGGTTCCGATTCTCAAGGCATCGAACATGACAGGATGCGCTGTCTACATCGATTTTTTCTGTTCATTTTTGATATGAAAATTTAAGTATAATCCGGAAATTCATAAAAATTAAAAACTTTTGATTATATACAAATGTAAACATAAGCAATTATCTGTAAATTTAAACAATATTCAAAGATATTACACAATCGAGGTCTCCTTCGTTTGCTTATACTTCTGGGAAATTTTAGGACCAAGTTTAACCGTAAACGCCACAAAAAGAAAACGGCATGGGAAGTGTGCAAAATTTAAAAATAGTTGTGCAAAATTACGCTTCTCGAATGACATAAATTTTTTGAAAAATATTAACTGGGGGGGCAAACTTTTTTGAGAACGCTCTTGTGGGGTACTGAAGGGTGTGCAAAATAGACTTTTCGAATGACACAAAATTTTTTGAAAAATATTGACGGTGGGGGGGGGCAAACTTCATATTTTCAGAATCTTCGTGTGGGTTAGAGGGAGGTGTGCAAAATTTTAAAATGGGTGTGCAAAATGATGCAAAATTAGACCTTTCTAATGACTCCAAAATTTTTAAAAAATATTGACTGGGGGGGAAATTTGATATTTTCAGAACCCTCGTGTGGGTTACAGGGAGGTGTGCAAAATTTTAAAATGGGTGTGCAAAATTGTGCAAAATATGACCTTTCTAACGACACCAAACTTTTTGAAAAATATTGACTGGGGGGGGGGCAAACTTGATATTTTCAGAACCCTGGTGTGGATTACAGGGAGGTGTGCAAAATTTTAAAATGGGTGTGCAAAATTGTGCAAAATAAGACCTTTCTAACGCCACCAAATTTTTTAAAAATGTTGACTGGGGGTGTCAAACTTGATATTTTCAGAACCCTCTTGTGGGTTACAGGGAGGTGTGCAAAATTTTAAAATGGGTGTGCAAAATTGTGCAAAATAAGACCTTTCTAACGGCACCAAACTTTTTGAAAAATATTGACTGGGGGGGGCAAACTTGATATTTTCAGAAACCTCGTGTGGGTTACAGGGAGGTGTGCAAAATTTTAAAATGGGTGTGCAAAATTGTGCAAAATAAGACCTTTCTAACGACACCAAACTTTTTGAAAAATATTGACTGGGGGGGGGGGCAAACTTGATATTTTCAGAACCCTCGTGTGGGTTACAGGGAGGTGTGCAAAATTTTAAAATGGGTGTGCAAAATGCGACCTTTCAAATGACATCATAATTTTTGAAAAATATTGACTGGGGGGGGCAACGTCAAGTTTGCCCCCCCCACAGAAAATGGGCTGTAGTTTCTCGTAGGAAGGTGTGCAAAATTTGATTTGTGGTGTGCAAAATTGTGCAAAATGTGTGCAAAATTTTGGCATAAAAATTTTTGAGAAAATCGATCTGGGGGGGGGCAAACTTAACTGAGCCTGTATGTTGGACGGATTCTAATACATACGAATTGTAAGATGTATTATTTGTAGAAAGTACGAGTTGTACGATGTACGGTTTGCAAAAAGTATGCTTTGTGTGATGTATCGTTATGCTATTTTATGATTTGTCTAAAGTATTGTTTGTGCGATGTATATTTGTTTAAAATACGTTTGTAAAATGTATCTTTTGGATTAATTATAGGGACCCCATCGTACAACTCGTACTTTCTACAAATAATACATCTTACAAATCGTATATATTAGAATCCGTCCAACATACAAATTGTGTTCTGTGCTCGACCGACAGCTGTTTAAATCTGAGCTCAGAATAAAAAGAATGTTAGAGGATGTTTTTGTTGTCTAAAAATTTTTAAATATTTACTACCAGTTTGACTCTAAAAACCACGGATGTAGAAACTTAAAACCGCATCACGTGACGCGTCCTGGTTTTGAAGCTTCTAAATGGGTACGTGTCACGATCAAAGAAAAAACTGTTCTAGGCAGTTTTTTGTCGGGTATAAAACTTTAAATCGCTGTATCCCTTAGGGGTTGTTTTTATATGAAATACATATGCCAAAATAAAGCAATCTCGTCATATACCTAGGCCCCCCACAATTAGTACAGGTTTATTCATAAATTAGGGATAAAAGTTAGGAAAATTGCCGTTTGTATTCCAATATACCAATATGGTATGGGGGACTATTAAAATCGTGAAATTTTGCCTTTTCTTAATTTTATCAAAAATGATCGAGTTACTCAAAAGATTCCAAAACACCTTAATCGACGAAAAAAAAAGTTGTCTGTTGTCTGTCTATATACGATTTGGTACAAAAATCCTCCATCGGCTGACCATAAACTGATTAACTTTTGGGTAGGGAGGTGGGGGGGAAAAGGGGGATAAAGTATTGTAAAAAATTGTAACTTTGGAACAAGTGCAAGTAGCGATATACGGTTTTCAGATTTAAGTTTTTACGAATATGGACTACAAATTTTGTCATTAAGTCCAAATTCGTGGGAGGTTTAGTTTTCGAGTTATTTGAAAAAATGTTGAAATATATAAAAAAAATCATAACTTTAGAAGTAAAGCAGCTATTGATATGCGGTTTTCAGATTTTGGTTTTCGTAAATATTAACCAAAAATTTTGTTATATATATTGCTATCGTATATCGATACTTGCTTTTGTTCCAAAGTTACAATTTTTTTCAAATAATTTATCCCTTTTTCCCCCCACCACCCTACCCAAAAGTTAATCAGTTCATGGTCAGCCGATAGAGGATTTTTGTACCAAATTTCGTTAAAATCGATTAAGGCGTTCTTGACTTATCGTTTACAGACAGACAACAGACAACTTTTTTTTTTCGTCAGTTAAGGTGTTTTGGAACCGTAATATCTCATTTTTGATAAAATTAAGAAAAGTCAAAATTTCACGATTTTAATAGTCCCCTAGAAAGCACGGATAGTCCACCATACAATCAATTATTTTATGTTGAAAGAAAATGAAAATATTTTGAAAACTGTAGCTTTGAAAGATTTGAACCTTATAACAAAATTTTTGGGTAATATTTACGAAAACCAAAATCTGAAAACCTCATATCAATAGCTGCTTTACTTCTGAAGTTATGATTTTGATATTAACGTTTTTCCAAATAACTCGGAAACTAAAGCTCCCACGAATTTGGATATAATAACAAAATTTGTAGTACATATTCATGGAAACTTAAATCTGAGAACCGTATGTCGCTACTGCTTGCTTTTGTTCCAAAGTTACAATTTTTAAAAATATTTTATTCCCCTTTTCCCCCCTTTAACCACTTACCACACCACACTACCCAAAAGTTAATCAGTTCATGGTCAGCCGATAAAGGATTTTGATACCAAATTTCGTTAAAATCGAATAAGACCTTCTTGAGTTATCGTGTAGTACAGACAGACAACTTTTTTTTTCGTTGATTAAGGTGTTTTGAAACCTTAGTAACTGATTTTTGATAAAATTTAGAAAAGTCAAAATTTCACGATTTTAATAGTTCCCCATACCATATTGGTGTGTGCTCGTAAGCTTTTTGGATATGGTCAGCTTCTCTACAGCGGGCAACCAGACCACTGATCCGTATTGGATCCTTGTTCTTATGATGGCCATGTATATCCAGTGTAGGATCCTCGGGCTAATGCCCCAGATTCGACCGTCCACTCGGCGCAACTGCCACAATGGTGCCTGGACTTTAACAGTCATTCTGGCAACATGCTCGCTCCACTTGAGTCCCTTGTCAAGCGTCACTCCCAAATACTTAAGTTGTGATACGAAAGTTAGGGGTCTGCCATACATTATGGGAGCTCTGAATCCCTCTAGTTTCCTCTTTCTGGTGAATAGGAGCATCTCGGTTTTTTCAGGATTCACTGAAAGACCATTCTGCCTACACCAGTCTTCTATAATTCTTACCGACCTTTGCATTCTTTCGCAGACTGTGGCTAGAAAGCGGCACTACACGGTCGTCCACATATGCTTGTTCGTCGAACTCCTCCTGCGTCAGGAAAATTAGTAGATCATCCATTATTAGACACCACAAGTGGGGAGACAATAACAGCTACCCTGGGGGCAGCCTCCCGTCACATCCACCTTCACCCTTACCCTCTATACATATACAGGTATTATAGTACTAACATCAAAAATGTAAGATCCATAGTTTTCGTGTAAGCGAAGAAAGTTTAGTAAGAAACGGCCTAATATCTGGCTCACCGTAAATATAAAAAAATTAGCCGAATCATGCACATAAGAAAAAAGCAGCTTTTGTAAATCGCATGTCGACCATCTTTGAACCGCCATATTTAGCTAACACTATCTCAAGTAAAAAGCCAGTTAAAACTCTTTATCGTTTTAGTATCCTTAAATTTGGCTTAATGTCGCGGCCATATTGATACCAAACTGACAGAAATTCCATGTTTTTTGGTTAAAATGACGGCAGCAGTAGGCTAAAGGGCATGCACAAGCGAGATAGGAGTTAACTGGCTTTTTAATTCATAACGGTGTTGATGTAGCGTAGTAGGTACTGTCGACTTTTTTTGATGACTCATGAAAAAATGAGGGTAGACAAATTTTTCGGTTTTTTATAATTACTCAAAAACCACAAAACCTAGTAAAGAATTCGTGCCCATTCTAAAATCGTCTTAAAAGTGCCCATTTTTTTATATTTAAAGGGTTAGTTTTTTATAAAGTACACTCAAAAACCCCATCAAAATAGTTATTATGTATAACCAGTGCGGAAAGTTAATCTTTCCCGCACGCGAATGCCGTTGACATAAATTTGGCACCTCCTCACCGATATTTTTTCTGAATGTCATGTGACTTATAATAAGTACCATGCGGAACGACGCCTATTTGTGAGTGTTTCAGAGTTGGAAGTCAGAGTTTGCGATGGTGTTAAATGATGTCTGGATTGAGGGTGACTAGTGAATCCACTGACGAGCCCACGCTGGTCACCCCGGGCGAAACATCGTTTAATTGTTCCTCTTTTCGCTTTGGTCTTTTGTGTGTTCCTTGTGGGACACTCATCCAATTTTGAATTTTCGTTCTTTTCTCCCAAGATCTTTTGATCTTCTCTTTTTTTAAAAACAACTTGTTGCTGTGCATAATTTTCTAAAAAAAATATGCACGCGGAAAAGCCATTTTTTTCCGTACGAGACTGCCTCATTGGCCGAAGGACTTAGAAGTTCGGTGAAGCAGTCGACTGCGGAAGAAATTATTTCTGCAAGCATTAGGAACAATTGTTCTTCTAAGAGCGTAAGGAAAAGTAGCATAAAATAGTCAATAAAAAATGTGTTTCATAAAAATGTTATTATAACATTAAAATAAAGTGGTTTTGCACACTAGTGTGGCATAGTAACGTAACACCCAATGCGCAAAATTATATTTTCCTCAAACTCGTAGAAATTTCTTTTTGCGCAAGTGATATTTTTTTCGCAAACAAATTTTTTTCGTGCACGTTGTGCGGGAAACTGCTACTTTCCACACGCAAATGACTGCGGAAAAGGCGTAAAAACTAAATAAGTAACCCTAGGATGTTCAGTGTCATTTTAAAGGATTTTTTAAGGAAAATTCAGAAATGGTAGAATTTGGGCGATTACACATTTACAAATGCAATTTATCCATTTTTGGTCATTTTTACGTCATTTGTTAAAAAATGTTGATAAAGGGGCTTAATTTTATAAATGTTACTATCTGTAGATTCTCTCAAAAAAACTCTTTAAAATGAAATCCAACATCATAGGTGATCTTATTTAGTTTGTGAGATAATCGCTTACAAAGATTTAAATAAAAAGTATGAAAACTAGATACAAGGCATTTTAAAGCCTACTGACGTATGCTCTGACAATGCGAAGAAATGGTTTTGACATTACAATTACAGTGCGCAAAGTTATATTTTGCACACTGTTAACAATGCGCAAAATCTGAAAATTATAGTTTTTATCTTACATAACTTGTGCGAAAATTTAATCTTCCCCACACGGGACATTCGTTTGTCTGAGAACGAACGCGGACCGGAGTTCGGGAAAGCAGCAAGGATGGAAAAGAAACTTGACACATGAGTTAGGATAAATATTTTTTGTACTCAGTGTGGGAAAGTGATACTTTCCAAACTAAAAAACACTCCTTTCCCGCACGGTCGTAGAAATAAATAGCAGTTTATCTAACAATTCCGGAAAGTGTCACTTTGCCGCACGCGATTGCAGCAATTATGTGCGGAAAAGTCACTTTACGCGAGTTGCAGGGTAAAATATTTTTTCAGCTCGCTTAATTGACTTAAGTATTCATTTAACCCAATAAAAGGAATTTTAAAAATGTTACTCTTTATTTATCCTGACTAAAACGTTTACTAACACAAAAAAGAAAATTTTTAAAAATATAGCAATATATTTATATTTTATTTTTGGTTGAGTGCGGAAAAGTACCATAAAGGGCCATTTCAAGCAAATGTAATTTTATTAAAAAAAGGAAAAAAGCTTTAACGATCTATCGGTTTTTTTTTTAAATCTTGAAATAACTCCAAATCATAAAACGACTGTAACACTCTTTTTTGGTTTACAAACAGTTTCGTACCTAAAGCAAATAATATTTTTTCGATTATTCTATTTTTTGTCCCGTCCAACCCAAAAGAAAAGCTTTACTGGTTCATGCTTCAAAATAATTTTTAACATAATTGTTAACAACTTATTGCTTTCTCCTTTAATTCCAATGCCTAAAGCGTTTTCCTAAAAAATTGAAATATATAGGGTGTTCCAAAAAAAACCGGACGTTTTAGATTGCTTATAATTTTCACATTAATTCTCCGAAATTTGAAGTTTAATGTTTTCATCATCAAAATTGACATTTTTCTTAAAATTTAAGATGGCGGGCAGTTTTGAAAAATGGGTATTTTTGACCCCCCTGAAAATTTTGTATGTACGCCACTGTAATAGAACTGAGACGTGCGCTAGATAGCCTTATTCTTACATGTAACGTTTCTTTAAATCGGTTAAAAAATAAGAAAGTTCGGCAGTTTTACATTTGATGCCTCTTTCTGACCATAGGTCGTTTTTTAGTCGACGGGATACAGTTTTGCCAAAAATTTAAAACTTTCTGACAAGCTAAAAGCCTAACTTTTATGTGCCTGATGTCAAAATGACATCTCTTTAAATTTCAAGATGGCGGACGGCTTCATGGAAAGTCTTATTTCTTAACCGATTTAAACAAGCGTTACATGTGTATGCGTTGAAAGAATAATACTATTTAGTGCACCTATCAATTTTATTACAGCAGCGTACACATTTTATTTTCCAATAAGGGTTAAAAATACCAAAGAGACTTTAGAATTTTTTCCGATATTTTTTGACGAACCTGTATCCCGTCGAATAAAGTTGACTTAAGTGAGAAAGTCTTTTATCACACAAAGAGCATGAAATGTAAAACTGTAGAACTTTTTTATTCTTAACCGATTTAAACAAATGTTACGTACATAAGAATAAGGCTATTTAAGAATAAGGCTTTTTAGCGAACATCTCAGTTTTATTACAGTGGCGAGCATAAAAATTTTCAATGGGTCAAAATTAACCATTTTTCAAAACTGTCCGCCATCTTCAATTTTAAGGAAATGTCAGTTTCGACATTAGTTGCATAAAATATTAAGTCCTCTTTTTCAAAAAAATGCTAAATTTCGAATAATTAACGTGAAAATTATAGGCAATCCAAAAAGTCGGTTATTTTTTGGAACACCCTATATAAAAGTAAGAATTTCCTAAAATTAGGTTTTGTTTTTTTTTTGTTCCGTCCAACCCAAAGTTTAAAGATTCCCCTATAAGCTCTTGTTAAAACTTATTGTTCTAAACTATTTTATTGCATAACCCAAGGTTTTAGGAAATTATTTATTAGAAAATGTAGTCATAATTTTAATCATATAGAAGTCACAGCTGGTTTTTCTAGTAATGGGTTACTTTTTTGTCCCGTCCAACCGCTCGAATTGGCCGTTAAAGTTAACTTTTCCGCACTAGTGCAGAAAAGTATGTTTTCCGCACGCTAGTAGAAAAAATATTATACAGAGTCAGTTCCAAAATAGTGATTTTTACTTTAATTTTAATATTTAAGAAAAAATCATCCTGTACAGGTAAATAGAAAATAATTTGTGTCTGTTTCGGTTTCCTTTATTTGCCTTGATGCTTCTTCTGTATAACTTTTTAATCAATCAGTCATCGAAATTTTCAACTTTGGTGTCTTATTACATAATAATCTACATTTATATACCAATTTAGCTTGATCCTCACTTCTGGGAACTGAAGTGATTATTCTAATTATTTTGTCGAAAGATAAGTGTTTGGATTTTATGTAGACACAATAATTAATGATGATCAAGTAACCCAAAAATTCAGGTGACTTGTCAAAATAAGGTTGCAAAATATTATCTGTCATCCTTTATGGACCAAAAATGAACTTGCCAGAGCTCCCCTCTCACACTGCAATGTCAAATCTAAAAAACGAACCTGTCAGGTAGATTTCAAAAAACTGCCTGTTAAATAAGTTTTAAGCGTTTTTTGACAGCTTGAAAAGAATAAGGGCGCAGAAAAATAAAGACTAAAATTAAAGATTACGGTTTTTTCTCCAGAACTATCCGGAATTTGTAAACTTTTCCTAGTTTTCAGCAAGCATCAAATTTGCGCAAATTTGCCCTAATTTAAACCTTTTCGTATCTCCTACCGTTTAGGAGATATTCATGGTGAGCAGCGAATTTGACATCATAGGTTTCACTTTTTTGGACAATGTAGTCTGTGTGATTACAAATCGTAATCGAGTGAACCGATTTCTATGCAGGATAAAAAAACGAACTGTCAACGTCCCTCTCGTGGGAATAAATAAGTTACACTCTTGGCTGTCAGCTTTGGAGGAGAAGTTTTCGTATACTATCAGAATATCCTTGGGCCCTTCTATATATGGTGGGAACTTTAAATAGAATAATTTCGCTAGAGCCTCAGGATAACCCTAAAAACACATATAACCGACATAAAATCGGGCCATCGCTAACGCACTGCTGACGTTATACCGACGTTGGCACGATTTTATGAGTTATTCGACGATTTGTGTTTATAGAAAAAATATGCGGATAAAACGCAAAAACACGACAACTGAGATTTTTTATGGGCTTTCCAGTTATATAAAAAATTCCCCTTTTAAAGGGTGAAACCTCTCTAACCCACTTAATTTTCTTAAAAGGGTTATAATACTTTTGAAGTTACAATTTTATTAAAAGCTTAATCCCCTCCTCCTCTTGCCAAGCGACACGCGGCTTTTATATTAACTTAGATAATTGGATTTTCAACCAAAAAAAAATATTTTTAAATTTTTGGTTGAAAATGTAATTATCTAACCTATATTGTGAAAATCGCGTGTCGCTAGCTGCTTTACGGTTAGTGAGTTAAGTTTAATCCCCCCTAATATCGTCTTGCCAACCCCCCCACCCCCACCAGAACCTAATCAACTCTGCGTAGGGTGACAAAGAATTTTGATGCCAAATTTTATAAGAATTGGTTTAGCAGTTTTTGAGTAATCGTGTTACCGACAGACAGACAGACCGACAGACAGACACCATGACGAAATTTTGTATTTAGGTATTTTTGACGATCCCAATAGCCTCCATAGGTACTATGAAAATGCGCAACGGGTCAAATGAGGCCTAGGTGCTGTGAGGTTAAATCCCCACCCTCCCAAATTATCAGATCAGGTACTATGAATGCATGGATGGCTAAAAATAGATAGACCATAAAATATGTCTAAAAATTTTATTGACCGAATTATCTTAAAAACTTACTAAACTATACAGAGTGTATCCCAAAAGTCTGGAATAATGGATTTTTCGGGATAACTATGGGTTTTTGAAAAAAAACTTATGTAGGATCATTTTAAAGTAGAAAAAGCGGTTTCTAAAAATATATACCATTTTATACAGGATGTCCCAAAAATAAAATACGTCACCTTATCTCTTTTTTAAATTGGACACCCTGTATATTATCTCATTTTCTGGATCCTTAAAAAATAACCTTTTCAAAAATACCCAACACTACTCAATACAAGGTGTCCACCGTGTATAAAAAAGAGTATACATTTTTCGAAACCGCTATTTTTCCTAAAATGATCCTATACCTATATAAGTTTTTTTTGAAAAAAGCGTTCTCCCAAAAAATCCATTATTCCAGACTTTTGAGACACACTGTATAAAGAGTTGTAAAACAACCTACAGCTAAAAAAAATCTATTTTTTCGAAGTTTATGAAAGAAAAAAGCAATAGTAATTTGATTTTTATATCTAAAGGTTTTTTTTTAAATTAAAAATTAACTCACATCAAAAAACCATTGCAGTCAAGGTGTCACAAAATAGTTTACCTATAGGTATATCATCACATTTAAAAAAAATTTCAATAATCAGTGGCGCACTCAGAAATTGACTTCGGGGGGGGGGGGGGTTAAGGATAAGTAATAAAAAAATTTAATTTGAAGTCAAAATGTGACCATAACCAGGCTTCTAAGGGGGGGGGGGGTTGCGTATATTTTATCTTGAGGCTCTAGAGGATTTGATTCCGCTAAAGTTCCCACACTGCATATTAACGTCTTTTGGATTCTATATACCTATATTTATTTAAACCTATATTTTTTATAAAATTCAAAAAAAAAGAATATATCTTCTCCTTCTAAGATTGGATGTTTATTCTGAGCTTAAATTAAAACAGCAGAGAACAAAAATTGTATGTCGGACGGATTCTACACTGTACGATTTGTAAGATGTATTGTTTGTAGAAAGTACGAGTTGTACGCATTGATTTATAAACCATTTATAATTCAATGGTTGTACGATGTACGGTTTGCAAAAAGTATCCTTTGTGCGAAGTATCGTTATGCTATTTTACGATTTGCGGAAAGTATTGTTTGCGCAATGTACGTTTGTGTTAAATACGCTTTGTAAAATGTATTTTTGTACAAACTATGGGACCCCAACTTTCGATGTACCACGTGACTATTTTACGTCAAGTAGGCCATGGACAGCGTCACTGAAACTGGCTAATTGCTAAAAAGTGCTGGGTTGGTTTGAGTTTAGGATTTGGGTGGTTTAGTTCCCGCTTTAGTTAAAAAAAATGAAAAAAGTTTCATCACTGGTAAATTTGAACTTCCTAGGGGCTCAGGTAAGTGCTAAATAGGTATCTAAAGAAAACTGTTTACTACACTAATACCGTTTAGCCTTAATATATTAAGTGAGCATGAAATAATACTGTGGAAAATTTTACTGATAAAAAGTTATTCTTAGGGCCAGTTTCTCAATAGCAGATTATCAGAAACTTAAAGTAACTCGTGAGCTATAAATCCCAGTTTTCTTGCTGTTTTTAAGCCAATATTTTTTTAAGTTAACCCTGAGGTAAGGTAACTTACCCTCACCTTGAAGCCCTGGTTATCCTGGAGTTAATTTTAACCTGATTTTTAAAGATTTTTACTAGGTTATGTTGCTTGAGTTAACACAAACTCGCTTTTGAGAAACCGGCCCTTAGTCTCTCTTGTTTTTTGAATAAAATAGGTTAGTGACTTGAAAATTGGAGAATATTAATCAGGAAAAATTCTTTAAAATATAAATAGCTGCTCATTCATCTTTCAAATAAATTAAATACACAGGATTAAATACTACGTCTGTATGTCATAACTGGTGGTTAGTGAACACTTCTATGAAAGTTGAATCGTGCACTGTGAACCTGCTTAGATTTTGAAACTCATATAATACAGGAAAATAAAACTGCAGATTACAAAACTTGATTTACTTTGGCTTGCTACTTTTGTCTCTAACTTATAACTCAGATAACAAAACCAAACCTCTGCTTCTGTAACTAAAAAATTATGCAAAAAATCTTTTAAACAGTTTATAAACATGTGCCACTCAAGAGAAAATTTTTAAGAAATATTGGTTGTCCTCGCCTAAAGTGCAAAATATAGAAACAAAATTTAGAGATAGAATATTTCTTGTTATTTTTATTATTCTTTTAGGAGCTGTATATAATAACAAAATATATGGGACAGTGGATATTTAGGCAACTACCTAAAATGAAAAAGAAGAAGATTCTAAAGTGCCACCACCCAAAGAATAATAATCTATAAATTAAAAAGTCTACATTTGTACCCAAACATATAGAGCAGTGGATATTTTGCCAACTTAAATGTATAGCTAAACAAGATGGTTCTATAGAGTCAGCACCAAACAAAGAATAATAATCTATAAACTTAAAGTAATTTTTTGCTTCTGATTTCAATTATATTTGGTAAAACTTCCTTAAATAAACAAAATTTATTATAGTCTAGATCCGATATCAAAAATTAATTTAACTCTTATTGTTTATTGCAAATTTTCTGGACCTATTTTGAGCCTCCCCTCATCTATTTCAATTCCATTAGGAAAAACAGAAAAACTATACACAAAGAACAAAACAGAGAACAATTTTGAAGGGGGACACTCACAGATACTTTTTGGCTCTGTTGGAAATTTCATAGGGTAATTTTTATCTCTGGAATTTAAAAAGGGAAAGGTCTTTTAAACGTCTTTACTATTAATTATGTCAAAATTTTAAAAAGCTAGGATGACTGGTGTTTAAGATATTTGCTTTTAAATTTGGTATGGAATGAAGAAAAGGTTTGAACCTTTTCAGTGGATCAGTGTGACCACCAAAATTTAAAGGATAAAAGTAGGCTTATTTGGATGATATGTTTGAGAAAACAATCAGAAAACACTCATGAAATGTTTATTCCCTTTTTTATTATAAAAAATGTAACTTTAAAACCAACGTTTTTTCCTGACTTTTGTGCAAGAAATTGTTTATTTGTCGCTCCTTGACAAATTTAAACTTAATATCTTGCATGTTTGTAAAGCAATTTAAACGATCTTCTAAATAAGATGTCATTCGAGCCACTTTTTTTATATAATTTCTCCTGGAAAAAGTCATATCCCTCAAGTTAACCCCAAAAAGCCTGTTTATGGAAAAAAATATATTAAAAAGTAATTTCTAGACTACTAAAATTGTATAATGTTTCTCAAATGTTCACCAAATAATCAAAAACACCTCTGTTATGTTTTCGATGAACATGAATTTGAATTATTTCAAGCATAAGTCAAGGTGCCAATGGGCTTTTTTCCATGTTTGAAGGGAGCGCTTGATAATAAAGGTTTTTTGACGGATTTGGTAGCTAAGGGGTTCTATTTTACAAAGTGATGAAACTCTGGCTCCTTTGAGAGAACTCCAAAAAATAAAACATAATATAGGCACCATAAGGGTTGCAAGAACAGATTTAATAATAAACATCAAAAATGGACTATATATAAATCCATTTTTGTCAGAATATATACTTTTTTTGACACCCCAAATATTCCAGATGGCGATGACGGCGACTTAAAAGCACAAAATTTTGATGAGAAACTAGATCAAGTACACTCGTATAATACATTAACCTCAGGGTTTTTGGAAACACGGATTCCATTTTTTAGAATAAACATTTTTTGGAAATAATATAATTAAGGTTCCTAGGGGCAAAAAGAATCGTAAATGATAAAAAAACTTGTGACCTCAATTAAGAAATTTTTGGATCAACTGAATTCATTTTTGGTGTAAAAAAAAATTTTAGGGGTAATTTAAGGGGCCTAAGGGTGAGTTTTAGGGGTAAAGTGGTAAAAACAACATACTATTAATAGAAAGACATCACTTTGGAGATTCTGGGGTTAACTAAATTCATTTTGGGGCTTAAACAGTTTTTAGGGGTAATGTAAGGAGCCTGAAACGGCAACATAAAAAATTATTGGTGTAAAAGATATATGATATATTGATTTAGGGGTTTTTTGGGTCTTCAAAAATTAATTTTGGTGTTCCAATTATTACAATAGGGATTCAGACGAGGATTTAGAGGTAGTTTTAGGGAAATATATCGATTTGGATATTTTTAAGTCTTCTAAAGTTGTATATATGTTAAGAGGTAATATAAGTTTGGGCTGGGTCCCAAAATTTTGTCCTAATATCCTTCTATTATCTCCAGAATTTTTTTTTATCCAAAGAATGATGTCAGTGGATCCCAAAACCCTCAATTTGATATATCATATGTCTGTATTTGATCTGGTTTCTTCTAAAATGTTTGTGTCCCATCTTACATATTTTGAGTTTTACAAGGGTATCAGAGTGGCATTAATCGGATTCATAAAATGTACACCTGTACCAATTAAAATCAACTAAAAGAACTGAAATTAGTCAACCATGCATGCAAAATGTTTACTTTAAAAACTGCTAATAAAACCCTTAGATACTTCTAAGAATTTTTAAATCACATAAATGGATTACAGGAACCCAAAAACTCCTGAATTAATGTATCAGATGCCTATATTTTGTTTTATTTTTTTTATTAGTTATTTTTTAAAAATGGTCACCACCTTGAATATCTGGATTCAAGTTCCCCAAAATCAGTAAAAAAATATCTGTTATCAAGCTCTTTCTTTAATTTTGCTGTTTTCTCTAAAGAAAATATTTTTTCAGTTCATACACTTGTTTTTTTTTTTTAATTTCAGAACCTAACCACGTGAAGCCTGATATTTGAAACTATAGCTACTAGTTGGCGGTTCCAAAGAAGGAAAAAATAACATGTTATTCTTTTCTTTTTTAAGTTAGATTTAATTTAAATGATTATTAATAAGTATTTTTGAGATAAGTTTTTAAATTAATTTATTTAATTGCATATCTATAGGTGTTTATAATGTTGTGGCCATAATCACCTCAACAAGTTGAGCCATGTGTGCATTTAGTTTTACTTCCAAGGACCAGATGCCCACCGGTGGAAACAAATCCTCCGCTGTTTTGTGACCATCGGTAGGCACGCGGTCCTGAGACGTAAAACAGAAATGCCCACATGTGGGCATGGGCAATGTGTTAATAGGAGGGTGTCACATTCTAAAGACCAAATACATTTAATTATGTTTTACATTGAAATATTTATTACCAATTCAAATTACTGCAGACCAGTTTTTGACACTGACAATGACAGTCCGGAGAATTTGGAATGAGGTGTATATGTAACAATGTAATTTTTCAGCATATTTTTTAAAATTTTCTTATATATAGTTAATTAAAATTGCTAAAAATATTTCTACGACACAAAAATGCTATAGTATTCTACCCATATAGTTGTTATTGTTCTGTGAATAACTAAAATGTATAAAAATTGTATTGTTCATTCTGGTAGTTTTCTTGCCTAAATTCCAAAATCTGAAAATAAAAAAAATTAGAGGTAAACATTGTCTAATTTAGCTACAACGCTTTTTTTAGTACTAGTAAAGAGTGCTTTAATAAATGCTCACTTACAACCAAAATAGAACTCCAAAAAAGATAAAGTATTTCTGCAACCCTATCTTTGCTGCAACCTTATCTTATGCATTTTTAACTACATTGGGCATTGGTAATTAGAGTTTTAGTTAAAGGATCTTTTATTAGGAAATTATAGAGATTTTTGGACCTGTAGGTATCTCTTTCAGAAGCTACACATTTCAAATTTTTACACAATAAATGATTCACTAACAGAAAACACAAGTTTACATAAAAGATAGCAAGAGATGTAACATTACATTTGGTACCTATCTATATGCCAACAAAAATAAATAGGTAGTATTTCTGTGTGTGCAAGCATATTAAATATTAAGTTTTTGGATTTTATTTGAATTATTTATTTTTGAGTTTGCACAAGAAGTAATAATTTTGGGTAAGGGATTTAAATGAGAAAGGCATCAGTACATAAGGTCAATAACAGAGTTTGTACAGAAAACCTTTAATTGGATTCTCTGATGTCTCCCAGTTTTTCCTAACCATTTGTAAAAAACTTATCATAATTTTTTCAAGAATTTTGTATAAAAGAAAACAGCTGCAAAATTTTATTTTGACAAATTTCATGATTCTAATTTGTTTTTAAATCAATTTTTTCCAGATGGGCTTCCAGATTTTCCTTGTTTTTGTATATTTTTTTGTCAAATTTCCTGACCTTTTCAAAGAATAAATTTCTCAACTTTTCTTGGTTTTTCAGTTCCATACATACTCTGACTGATTAAAATTGTTACAATAACAATTTTAGTTTTGAATTTTATATATATACCTTGAAGACAAGAAAAGCAGTGTCATTCCATCTTGATAGATTTCTTTCCTACAATAAGGCATGATTTAGGAAATCCCTGACACTGCAGCTAGTTTGCTTGCTTATTGCAAGGCTTATTGTATTCCTCATTGCATATTCTTTTCTACTGTTCACATAGGTGTTTTTTTGCCAGGTGGAGCAGCCTTCTTATTAGGCTTTTCAGGAACCCTCCCTCCTAGATAGTTTCCTCAGGCCAAACGTGAGGGGAATTTCGCTCACCTCACCTCACGGTCCTTTATCTTGGACACCTTAAATTTACAAAAATATTTAGGTCCTAATTTTATTTTCAACTCTTAAAAAGTGCATAGAGGTAGGTATTAAAAACTGGACTTTCTCTAGCTTTACTGTAGAGAAAACTTAGAAATAAGTAAATGAGCCAAAGTGAGCAAAATGTGCCTCACTATTTTTTTGTAAAATGTTTTTATTCTTTACCTAATACTTTCATTATAGTTCGTGAGCCCAGGCCTATGAAAATTTATGACTACCTCACCGTTGAGACTTTGTATGTGTTCTTGAAGATGTTCTAAGGGGTATTTTTAGAGACCCCTCGAAAGTTAACCCTTAACTGAGCCCCTAAGTTAAGGTCCTTTCAACAGAATTTCTCGGAAATGTTTAAATTAGATAATGTGACCATGTGTTTTAAATACTTATAAAGCAATCCTTGAAAAATCAGCTGTGAGGAGCTTAATTTAACTTTTCAATGCTATCAAGAGGGGCTTAATGACAAAATATATTTTTTTTGAGAAAATGTTTGTCTATTTCGTGTTAAAAAAGTTACAAATTTAAGAATATATATGTTTAAGGGTCTTAACAGTTTAAGTTATGGGCTGTGGGACTATTAATTTGGTACCTAATTCCACATATGTTAGTGGTAGTCAACTGAGTAGTCCACCCTTCAAAAAGGAAAACATACTTATTATATATAGGTACCTACATAAAATAACTTGTTTTGCAGAGGAATAAAGGCGTATTTAGAGTTGTGTAAGGCAAGTGGTATGAGGTAAGATGCAAGGAAAATAAACAATAACAAATGCATGCTGCTCTTACTGCATACCGCTTGTGGTTTACGGAACACTTACTTTGTTTATATAGGCCTATTAAAGCGCTTTTATATAAGGATGGTTTGAAAATGTTGTCATATAATTTATTTATTTATTTATTGTATACTTTACAGACACCGTATAAAAACAGTAATTACATGCAACCGGTGTGAAGATAGCACCCATTTTCAGCACCCAAAAATGTGAAGTTAGCACCTGATCCAATTTTACAGAACCCAAAAATGTTAAGTTAGCACCCGATCCAATTTTACAGAATCCAAAAATGTGAAGTTAGCACCTATTTACAGCACCCCGAAAATTAAATAATTTTATATTTACACTTTAAAATAACGTAATCAATTCGTAGAATGAGTTTTTTGTTGACATTTTCAGGAATGATAGATAAGGGTATTCTTCAGCCTTACGAGCCGTCGAACACCCTCAAAAACAACCCCAAAGATGGTATTTGAAATACACGTGTTATTATACCTATAGCGCTTTTTTTTTAATTTCAATAACTCATCTCTACGAGTTTCACTTTGAAATTTTTGGGAATGATAGACAAGGGCACTCTCCATCCTCCAAAATATACCGCAACCCCTTAAGAGCCGTCGAACACCCTCAAAAACAACCCCAAAGATGGTATTTGAAATACACGTTTTATTATACCTATAGCGCTTTTTTTTTAAATTTCAGTAACTCATAGATCAAGTTTCACGTTGAAATTTTTGGGAATGATAGACAAGGGCACTCTCCATACCCCAAAATATATCATTAGTGAAGTTAGTGAAATTTAAAAAAAAGCACTATGGTAGAATAACACGTGTATTTCAAATACCATCTTGGGGGTTGTTTTTGAAGGTGCTCGACGGCTCGTAAGGGGTTGTGGTATTTTTTTTGGGATGGAGAGTGCCCTTGTCTATCATTCCCAAAAATTTTAACGTGAAACTCGATCTATGAGTTAGTGAAATTTAAAAAAAAGGCGCTATAGGTATAATAACACGCGTATTTCAAATACCATCTTGGGAGTTGTTTTTGAAGGTGTTCGACGGCTCGTAAGGGGTTGCGGTATTTTTCGGGGGATGGAGAGTGCCCTTGTTTATCATTCTCAAAAATTTCAACGTGAAACTCGATCTATGAGTTAATGAAATTTGAAAAAAAAGCGCTATAGGTATAATAACACCTGTATTTCAAATATCATTTTTGGGGTTG
Organism: Oxystoma pomonae; assembly: GCA_963921995.1. Taxonomy (NCBI): domain Eukaryota; kingdom Metazoa; phylum Arthropoda; class Insecta; order Coleoptera; family Brentidae; genus Oxystoma; species Oxystoma pomonae. The sequence goes on from OY998169.1 coordinate 29,605,472, forward strand.
TTTTTGAAGGTGTTCGACGGCTCGTAAGAGGTTGCGGTATATTTTGGGGGATGGAGAGTGCCCTTGTCTATCATTCCCAAAAATTTCAACGTGAAACTCGATCTATGAGTTAGTGAAATTAAAAAAAAAGGCGCTATAGGTATCATAACACGCGTATTTCAAATATCATTTTTGGGGTTGTTTTTGAAGGTGTTCGACGGCTCGTAAGAGGTTGCGGTATCTTTTGGGGGATGAAGAGTGCCCTTGTCTATCATTCCCAAAAATTTTAACGTGAAACTCGATCTATGAGTTAGTGAAATTTAAAAAAAAGGCGCTATAGGTATAATAACACGCGTATTTCAAATACCATCTTGGGGGATTGTTTTTAAAGGTGTTCGACGGCCCGTAAGAGGTTGCGGTACTTTTTGGGGGATGGAGAGTGCCCTTGTCTATCATTCTCAAAAATTTCAACGTGAAACTCGATCTATGAGTTAGTGCAATTTAAAAAAAAGCGCTATAGGTAGTGTTTGAGGATGTTAGACGGCTCGTAAGGGGTTGCGGTATTTTTTGGGGAATGGAGAGTGCCCTTGTCTATCATTTCTAAAAATTACAACGTGAAACTCGATCTATGAGTTAGTGAAATTTAAAAAAAAATCGCTATAGGTATAATAAAACGTGTATTTCAAATACCATTTTTGGGGTAGTTTTTGAGGGTGTTAGATGGCTCTCGTAAGGGGTTGCGGAATTTTTTGGGGGATGGAGAGTGCCCTTGTCTATCATTTCCAAAAATTTCAACGTGAAACTCGGTCTATGAGTTAGTGAAATTTAAAAGAAAAGCGCTATAGGTATAATAAAACGTGTATTTCAAATACCATACTTGGGTAGTTTTTGAGGGTGTTAGACGGCTCGTAAGGGTTTGCGTTATTTTTTAGAGGATGAAGAGTACCCTTGTCTATCATTTCCAAAAATTTTCACGTGAAACTCGATCTATGAATCAGTGAAATTTAAAAAAAAGCGCTATAGGTATAATAGCACGTGTATTTCAGATACCATCTTTGGGGTAGTTTTTGAGGATGTTCGACGGCTCGTAAGGGGTTGCGGTATTTTTGGGGGATGAAGCGTACCCTTGTTTATCTTTTCTAAAAATTTTTACGTGAAACTCGATCTATGAGGTAGTGAAATTTGAAAAAAAAGCGCTATAGGTATAATAACACGTGTATTTCAAATACCATCTTTGGGGTAGTTTTTGAGGATGTTCGACGGCTCGTAAGGGGTTGCGGTATTTTTTTGGGGGATGGAGAGTGCCCTTGTCTATCATTTCCAAAAATTTCAACGTGAAAGTCGATCTATGAGTTAGTGAAATTAAAAAAAAAGCGCTATAGGTATAATAAAACGTGTATTTCAAATACCATTTTTGGGGTAGTTTTTGAGGGTGTTAGACGGCTCGTAAGGGATTGCGGTATTTTTTGGGGGATGAAGAGTACCCTTATTTATCTCTCTTAAGAATTTCAACGTAAAACTCGATCTATGAGTTAATGAAATTTGAAAAAAAAAGCGCTATAGGTATAATAACACGTGTATTTCAAATACCATTATTGGGGTAGTTTTCGAGGATGTTCGACGGCTCGTAAGGGGTTGCGGTATTTTTTGGGGGATGAAGAGTACCCTTGTTTATCTTTTCTAAAAATTTCAATCTATGAGGTAGTGAAATTTGAAAAAAAAGCGCTATAGGTATAATAATACGTGTATTTCAAATACCATCTTTGGGGTAGTTTTTGAGGATGTTCGACGGCTCGTAAGGGGTTGCGGTATTTTTTGGGGGATGGAGAGTGCCCTTGTCTATCATTTCCAAAAATTTCAACGTGAAACTCGATCTATGAGTTAGTGAAATTTAAAAAAAGCGCTATAGGTATAATAAAACGTGTATTTCAAATACCATTTTGGGGTAGTTTTTGAGGGTGTTAGACGGCTCGTAAGGGGTTGCGGTATATTTTGGGGGATGGAGAGTGCCCTTGTTTATCATTTTCAAAAATTTCAACGTGAAACTCGATCTATGAGTTAGTGAAATTTAAAAAAAAAGGGCTATAGGTATAATAAAACGTGTACTTCAAATACCATGTTTAAGGTAGTTTTTGAGGGTGTTAGACGGCTCGTAAGGGATTGCGGTATTTTTTGGTGGATGAAGAATACCCTTATTTATCTCTCCTAAGAATTTCAACGCGAAACTCGATCTATGAGTTAATGAAATTTGAGAAAAAGCGCTATAGGTATAATAACACGTGTATTTCAAATACCATCTTTGGGGTTGTTTTTGAAGGTGTTCGACGGCTCGTAAGGGGTTGCGGTATTTTTTGGGGGCTGAAGAGTACCCTTATTTATCTCTCCTAAAAATTTCAACGTGAAACTCGATCTATGAGTTAATGAAATTTGAGAAAAAGCGCTATAGGTATAATAAAACGTGTATTTCAAATACCATCTTTAAGGTAGTTTTTGAGGGTGTTAGACGGCTCGTAAGGGATTGCGGTATTTTTTGGTGGATGAAGAATACCCTTATTTATCTCTCCTAAGAATTTCAACGCGAAACTCGATCTATGAGTTAATGAAATTTGAGAAAAAGCGCTATAGGTATAATAACACGTGTATTTCAAATACCATCTTTGGGGTTGTTTTTGAAGGTGTTCGACGGCTCGTAAGGGGTTGCGGTATATTTTGGGGGATGGAGAGTGCCCTTGTCCATCATTCCCAAAAATTTCAACGTGAAACTCGATCTATGAGTTAGTGAAATTTAAAAAAAAGCGCTATAGGTATTTCAGATACCATCTTTGGGGTTGTTTTTGAGGATGTTCGACGGCTCGTAAGGGGTTGCGGTATTTTTTTGGGGATGAAGAGTACCCTTGTTTATCTTTTCTAAAAATTTTAACGTGAAACTCGATCTATCAGGTAGTGAAATTTGAAAAAAAAGCGCTATAGGTATAATAACACCTGTATTTCAAATACCATCTTTGGGGTTGTTTTTGAGGATGTTCGACGGCTCGTAAGGGATTGCGGTATTTTTTGGGGGATGAAGAGTACCCTTGTTTATCTTTTCTAAAATTTTCAACGTGAAACTCGATCTATGAGGTAGTGAAATTTGAAAAAAAAGCGCTATAGGTATAATAACACCTGTATTTCAAATACCATCTTTGGGGTTGTTTTTGAGGATGTTCGACGGCTCGTAAGGGATTGCGGTATTTTTTGGGGGATGAAGAGTACCCTTGTTTATCTTTTCTAAAAATTTCAACGTGAAACTCGATCTACGAGTTAGTGAAATGTAAAAAAAAGCGTTATAGGTATAATAAAACGTGTATTTCAAATACCATTTTTGGGGTAGCTTTTGAGGGTGTTAGACGGCTCGTAATGGGTTGCGGTATTTTTTGGGGAATGAAGAGTGCCCTTTTCTATCATTTCCAAAAATTTCAACGTGAAACTCGATGTATGAGTTAGTGAAATTTTAAAAAAAAAGCGCTATAGGTATAATAAAACGTGTATTTCAAATACCATTTTTGGGGTACTTTTTGAGGGTGTTAGACGACTCGTAAGGGATTGCGGTATATTTTGGGGGATGGAGAGTGCCCTTGTCTATCATTTTCAAAAATTTCAACGTGAAACTCGATCTATGAGTTAGTGAAATTTAAAAAAAAAGCGCTATAGGTATAATAAAACGTGTATTTCAAATACCATCTTTAAGGTAGTTTTTGAGGGTGTTAGACGACTCGTAAGGGATTGCGGTATTTTTTGGGGGATGAAGAGTACCCTTATTTATCTCTCCTAAAAATTTCAACGTGAAACTCGATCTATGAGTTAATGAAATTTGAGAAAAAGCGCTATAGGTATAATAACACGTGTATTTCAAATACCATCTTTGGGGTTGTTTTTGAAGGTGTTCGACAGCTCGTAAGGGGTTGCGGTATATTTTGGGGGATGGAGAGTGCCCTTGTCCATCATTCTCAAAAACTTCAACGTGAAACTCGATCTATGAGTTAGTGAAATTTAAAAAAAAGCGCTATAGGTATAATAAAACGTGTATTTCAAATACCATTTTGGGGTTGTTTTTGAGGGTGTTAGACGGCTCGTAAGGGGTTGCGGTATATTTTGGGGGATGGAGAGTGCCCTTGTCTATCATTTTCAAAAATTTCAACGTGAAGCTCGATCTATGAGTTAGTGAAATTTAAAAAAAAAGCGCTATAGGTATAATAAAACGTGTATTTCAAATACCATCTTTAAGGTAGTTTTTGAGGGTGTTAGACGGCTCGTAAGGGATTGCGGTATTTTTTGGGGGCTGAAGAGTACCCTTATTTATCTCTCCTAAAAATTTCAACGTGAAACTCGATCTATGAGTTAATGAAATTTGAGAAAAAGCGCTATAGGTATAATAACACGTGTATTTCAAATACCATCTTTGGGGTTGTTTTTGAAGGTGTTCGACAGCTCGTAAGGGGTTGCGGTATATTTTGGGGGATGGAGAGTGCCCTTGTCCATCATTCCCAAAAACTTCAACGTGAAACTCGATCTATGAGTGTGAAATTTAAAAAAAAGCGCTATAGGTATAATAACACGTGTATTTCAGATACCATCTTTGGGGTTGTTTTTGAGGATGTTCGACGGCTCGTAAAAGGTTGCGGTATTTTTTTGGGGATGAAGAGTACCCTTGTTTATCTTTTCTAAAAATTTTAACGTGAAACTCGATCTATCAGGTAGTGAAATTTGAAAAAAAAGCGCTATAGGTATAATAACACCTGTATTTCAAATACCATCTTTGGGGTTGTTTTTGAGGATGTTCGACGGCTCGTAAGGGGTTGCGGTATTTTTTGGGGGATGAAGAGTACCCTTGTTTATCTTTTCTAAAATTTTCAACGTGAAACTCGATCTATGAGGTAGTGAAATTTCAAAAAAAGCGCTATAGGTATAACACCTGTATTTCAAATACCATCTTTGGGTTTTTTTTTGAAAATGTTCGACGGCTCGTAAGGAGTTTCGGTATTTTTTGGGGGATGGAGAGTGCCCTTGTCTATCATTTCCAAAAATTTTGACGTGAAACTCGATCTATGAGTTAGTGAAATTTAAAAAAAAACGCTATAGGTATAATAAAACGTGTATTTCAAATACCATTTTTGGAGTAGCTTTTGAGGGTGTTAGACGGCTCGTAAGGGGTTGGCGGTACTTTTTGGGAAATGAAGAGTGCCCTTTTCTATCATTTCCAAAAATTTCAACGTGAAACTCGATCTATGAGTAAGTGAAATTTAAAAAAAAAGCTCTATAGGTATAATAAAACGTGTATTTCAAATACCATTTTTGGGGTACTTTTTGAGGGTGTTAGACGGCTCGTAAGGGGTTGCGGTATTTTTTTGGGGATGGAGAGTGCCCTTGTCTATCATTTCCAAAAATTTCAACGTGAAACTCGATCTATGAGGTAGTGAAATTTAAAAAAAAAGCGCTATAGGTATAATAACACGTGTATTTCAAATACCATTTTTGGGGTAGATTTTGAGGGTGTTAGACGGCTCGTAAGGGGTTGCGGTATTTTTTGGGGAATGAAGAGTGCCTTTTTCTATCATTCATAAAAATTTCAACGTGAAACTCGATCTATGGGTTAGTGAAATTTAAAAAAAAGCGCTATAGGTATAATAACACGTGTATTTCAGATGCCATCTTTGGGGTTGTTTTTGAGGATGTTCGACGGCTCGTAAGGGGTTGCGGTATTTTTTGGGGGATGAAGAGTACCCTTGTTTATCTTTTCTAAAAATTTCAACGTGAAACTCGATCTATGAGGTAGTGAAATTTGAAAAAAAGCGCTATAGGTATAATAACACCTGTATTTCAAATACCATTTTTGGGGTTGTTTTTGAAGGTGTTCGACAGCTCGTAAAGGGTTTCGGTATTTTTTGGGGGATGGAGAGTGCGCTTGTCTATCATTTCCAAAAATTTCAACGTGAAACTCGATCTATGAGTTAGTGAAATTTAAAAAAAAAGCGCTATAGGTATAATAAAACGTGTATTTCAAATACCATTTTTGGGGTACTTTTTGAGGGTGTTAGACGGCTCGTAAGGGGTTGCTGTATTTTTTTGGGGATGGAGAGTGCCCTTGTCTATCATTTCCAAAAATTTCAACGTGAAACTCGATCTATGAGGTAGTGAAATTTAAAAAAAAAGCGCTATAGGTATAATAACACGTGTATTTCAAATACCATATTTGGGGTTGTTTTTGAAGATCTTCGACGGCTCGTAATGGGTTGCGGTATTTTTTGTGAGATAAAGAGTACCCTTGTCTATCATTCGTAAAAATTTCAACGTGAAACTCGATCTATGAGTTGGTGAAATTTAAAAAAAAAGCGCTATAGGTATAATAAAACGTGTATTTCAAATACCATTTTGGTGTAGTTTTTGAAGGTGTTAGACGACTCGTAAGGAGTTGCGGTATTTTTTGGGGGATGAAGAGTACCCTTGTCTATCATTCGTAAAAATTTTCACGTGAAACTCGATCTATGAGTCAGTGAAATTTAAAAAAAAAGCGCTATAGTTATAATAACACGTGTATTTCAGATACCATTTTTGGGGTTGTTTTTGAGGATGTTCGACGGCTCGTAAGGGGTTGCGGTATATTTTGGGGGATGGATAGTGCCCTTGTCCATCATTCCCAAAAATTTCAACGTGAAACTCGATCTATGAGTTAGTGAAATTTGAAAAAAAAGCGCTATAGGTATAATAACACGTGTATTTCAAATACCATCTTTGGGGTTGTTTTTGAGGATGTTCGACGGCTCGTAAGGGGTTGCGGTATTTTTTTGGGGGATGGAGAGTGCCCTTGTCTATCATTTCCAAAAATTTCAACGTGAAACTCGATCTATGAGTTAGTGAAATTAAAAAAAAGCGCTATAGGTATAATAAAACGTGTATTTCAAATACCATTTTTGGGGTAGTTTTTGAGGGTGTTAGACGGCTCGTAAGGGATTGCGGTATTTTTTGGGGGATGAAGAGTACCCTTATTTATCTCTCTTAAGAATTTCAACGTAAAACTCGATCTATGAGTTAATGAAATTTGAAAAAAAAAAGCGCTATAGGTATAATAACACGTGTATTTCAAATACCATTATTGGGGTAGTTTTCGAGGATGTTCGACGGCTCGTAAGGGGTTGCGGTATTTTTTGGGGGATGAAGAGTACCCTTGTTTATCTTTTCTAAAAATTTCAATCTATGAGGTAGTGAAATTTGAAAAAAAAGCGCTATAGGTATAATAATACGTGTATTTCAAATACCATCTTTGGGGTAGTTTTTGAGGATGTTCGACGGCTCGTAAGGGGTTGCGGTATTTTTTGGGGGTGGAGAGTGCCCTTGTCTATCATTTCCAAAAATTTCAACGTGAAACTCGATCTATGAGTTAGTGAAATTTAAAAAAAAGCGCTATAGGTATAATAAAACGTGTATTTCAAATACCATTTTGGGGTAGTTTTTGAGGGTGTTAGACGGCTCGTAAGGGGTTGCGGTATATTTTGGGGGATGGAGAGTGCCCTTGTCTATCATTTTCAAAAATTTCAACGTGAAACTCGATCTATGAGTTAGTGAAATTTAAAAAAAAAGCGCTATAGGTATAATAAAACATGTATTTCAAATATCATCTTTAAGGTAGTTTTTGAGGGTGTTAGACGGCTCGTAAGGGATTGCGGTATTTTTTGGGGGCTGAAGAGTACCCTTATTTATCTCTCCTAAAAATTTCAACGTGAAACTCGATCTATGAGTTAATGAAATTTGAGAAAAAGCGCTATAGGTATAATAAAACGTGTATTTCAAATACCATCTTTAAGGTAGTTTTTGAGGGTGTTAGACGGCTCGTAAGGGATTGCGGTATTTTTTGGTGGATGAAGAGTACCCTTATTTATCTCTCCTAAGAATTTCAACGTGAAACTCGATCTATGAGTTAATGAAATTTGAGAAAAAGCGCTATAGGTATAATAACACGTGTATTTCAAATACCATCTTTGGGGTTGTTTTTGAAGGTGTTAGACGGCTCGTAAGGGATTGCGGTATTTTTTGGGGGCTGAAGAGTACCCTTATTTATCTCTCCTAAAAATTTCAACGTGAAACTCGATCTATGAGTTAATGAAATTTGAGAAAAAGCGCTATAGGTATAATAAAACGTGTATTTCAAATACCATCTTTAAGGTAGTTTTTGAGGGTGTTAGACGGCTCGTGAGGGATTGCGGTATTTTTTGGTGGATGAAGAGTACCCTTATTTATCTCTCCTAAGAATTTCAACGTGAAACTCGATCTATGAGTTAATAAAATTTGAGAAAAAGCGCTATAGGTATAATAACACGTGTATTTCAAATACCATCTTTGGGGTTGTTTTTGAAGGTGTTCGACGGCTCGTAAGAGGTTGCGGTATATTTTGGGGGATGGAGAGTGCCCTTGTCCATCATTCCCAAAAATTTCAACGTGAAACTCGATCTATGAGTTAGTGAAATTTAAAAAAAAGCGCTATAGGTATAATAACACGTGTATTTCAGATACCATCTTTGGGGTTGTTTTTGAGGATGTTCGACGGCTCGTAAGGGGTTGCGGTAATTTTTTGGGAATGAAGAGTACCCTTGTTTATCTTTTCTAAAATTTTCAACGTGAAACTCGATCTATGAGGTAGTGAAATTTGAAAAAAAGCGCTATAGGTATAACACCTGTATTTCAAATACCATCTTTGGGGTTGTTTTTGAAGTTGTTCGACGGCTCGTAAGGAGTTTCGGTATTTTTTGTGGGATGGAGAGTGCCCTTGTCTATCATTTCCAAAAATTTTGACGTGAAACTCGATCTATGAGTTAGTGAAATTTAAAAAAAAAAAACGCTATAGGTATAATAAAACGTGTATTTCAAATACCATTTTTGGAGTAGCTTTTGAGGGTGTTAGACGGCTCGTAAGGGGTTGCGGTATTTTTGGGGAATGAAGAGTGCCCTTTTCTATCATTCATAAAAATTTCAACGTGAAACTCGATCTACGAGTTAGTGAAATGTAAAAAAAGCGCTATAGGTATAATAAAACGTGTATTTCAAATACCATTTTTGGGGTAGCTTTTGAGGGTGTTAGACGGCTCGTAAGGGATTGCGGTATTTTTTGGGGAATGAAGAGTGCCCTTTTCTATAATTTCCAAAAATTTCAACGTGAAACTCGATCTATGAGTTAGTGAAATTTAAAAAAAAAGCGCTATAGGTATAATAAAACGTGTATTTCAAATACCATTTTTGGGGTACTTTTTGAGGGTGTTAGACGGCTCGTAAGGGGTTGCGGTATTTTTTTGGGGGATGGAGAGTGCGCTTGTCTATCATTTCCAAAAATTTCAACGTGAAACTCGATCTATGAGTTAGTGAAATTTAAAAAAAAGCGCTATAGGTATAATAAAACGTGTATTTCAAATACCATTTTTGGGGTACTTTTTGAGGGTGTTAGACGGCTCGTAAGGGGTTGCGGTATTTTTTGGGGGATGGAGAGTGCCCTTGTCTATCATTTCCAAAAATTTCAACGTGAAACTCGATCTATGAGGTAGTGAAATTTAAAAAAAAAGCGCTATAGGTATAATAACACGTGTATTTCAAATACCATATTTGGGGTTGTTTTTGAAGATCTTCGACGGCTCGTAATGGGTTGCGGTATTTTTTGTGAGATAAAGAGTACCCTTGTCTATCATTCGTAAAAATTTCAACGTGAAACTCGATCTATGAGTTAGTGAAATTTAAAAAAAAAGCGCTATAGGTATAATAAAACGTGTATTTCAAATACCATTTTGGTGTAGTTTTTGAGGGTGTTAGACGGCTCGTAAGGAGTTGCGGTATTTTTTGGGGGATGAAGAGTACCCTTGTCTATCATTCGTAAAAATTTTCACGTGAAACTCGATCTATGAGTCAGTGAAATTTTAAAAAAAAGCGCTATAGTTATAATAACACGTGTATTCCAGATACCATTTTTGGGGTACTTTTTGAGGGTGTTAGACGGCTCGTAAGGGGTTGCGGTATTTTTTTGGGGGATGGAGAGTGCGCTTGTCTATCATTTCCAAAAATTTCAACGTGAAACTCGATCTATGAGTTAGTGAAATTTAAAAAAAAGCGCTATAGGTATAATAAAACGTGTATTTCAAATACCATTTTTGGGGTACTTTTTGAGGGTGTTAGACGGCTCGTAAGGGGTTGCGGTATTTTTTGGGGGATGGAGAGTGCCCTTGTCTATCATTTCCAAAAATTTCAACGTGAAACTCGATCTATGAGGTAGTGAAATTTAAAAAAAAAGCGCTATAGGTATAATAACACGTGTATTTCAAATACCATATTTGGGGTTGTTTTTGAGGATGTTCGACGGCTCGTAAGGGGTTGCGGTATATTTTGGGGGATGGATAGTGCCCTTGTCCATCATTCCCAAAAATTTCAACGTGAAACTCGATCTATGAGTTAGTGAAATTTGAAAAAAAAGCGCTATAGGTATAATAACACGTGTATTTCAAATACCATCTTTGGGGTAGTTTTTGAGGATGTTCGACGGCTCGTAAGGGGTTGCGGTATTTTTTTGGGGGATGGAGAGTGCCCTTGTCTATCATTTCCAAAAATTTCAACGTGAAACTCGATCTATGAGTTAGTGAAATTAAAAAAAAGCGCTATAGGTATAATAAAACGTGTATTTCAAATACCATTTTTGGGGTAGTTTTTGAGGGTGTTAGACGGCTCGTAAGGGATTGCGGTATTTTTTGGGGGATGAAGAGTACCCTTATTTATCTATGAGTTAATGAAATTTGAAAAAAAAAGCGCTATAGGTATAATAACACGTGTATTTCAAATACCATTATTGGGGTAGTTTTCGAGGATGTTCGACGGCTCGTAAGGGGTTGCGGTATTTTTTGGGGGATGAAGAGTACCCTTGTTTATCTTTTCTAAAAATTTCAATCTATGAGGTAGTGAAATTTGAAAAAAAAGCGCTATAGGTATAATAATACGTGTATTTCAAATACCATCTTTGGGGTAGTTTTTGAGGATGTTCGACGGCTCGTAAGGGGTTGCGGTATTTTTTGGGGGTGGAGAGTGCCCTTGTCTATCATAAGCGCTATAGGTATAATAAAACGTGTATTTCAAATACCATTTTGGGGTAGTTTTTGAGGGTGTTAGACGGCTCGTAAGGGGTTGCGGTATTTTTTGGGGGCTGAAGAGTACCCTTATTTATCTCTCCTAAAAATTTCAACGTGAAACTCGATCTATGAGTTAATGAAATTTGAGAAAAAGCGCTATAGGTATAATAAAACGTGTATTTCAAATACCATCTTTAAGGTAGTTTTTGAGGGTGTTAGACGGCTCGTAAGGGATTGCGGTATTTTTTGGTGGATGAAGAGTACCCTTATTTATCTCTCCTAAGAATTTCAACGTGAAACTCGATCTAAGAGGTAATGAAATTTGAGAAAAAGCGCTATAGGTATAATAACACGTGTATTTCAAATACCATCTTTGGGGTTGTTTTTGAAGGTGTTAGACGGCTCGTAAGGGGTTGCGGTATATTTTGGGGGATGGAGAGTGCCCTTGTCCATCATTCCCAAAAATTTCAACGTGAAACTCGATCTATGAGTTAGTGAAATTTAAAAAAAAGCGCTATAGGTATAATAACACGTGTATTTCAGATACCATCTTTGGGGTTGTTTTTGAGTATGTTCGACGGCTCGTAAAAGGTTGCGGTATTTTTTTGGGGATGAAGAGTACCCTTGTTTATCTTTTCTAAAATTTTCAACGTGAAACTCGATCTATGAGGTAGTGAAATTTGAAAAAAAGCGCTATAGGTATAACAACTGTATTTCAAATACCATCTTTGGGGTTGTTTTTGAAGTTGTTCGACGGCTCGTAAGGAGTTTCGGTATTTTTTGTGGGATGGAGAGTGCCCTTGTCTATCATTTCCAAAAATTTTGACGTGAAACTCGATCTATGAGTTAGTGAAATTTAAAAAAAAAACGCTATAGGTATAATAAAACGTGTATTTCAAATACCATTTTTGGAGTAGCTTTTGAGGGTGTTAGACGGCTCGTAAGGGGTTGCGGTATTTTTTGGGGAATGAAGAGTGCCCTTTTCTATCATTCATAAAAATTTCAACGTGAAACTCGATCTACGAGTTAGTGAAATGTAAAAAAAAGCGCTATAGGTATAATAAAACGTGTATTTCAAATACCATTTTTGGGGTAGCTTTTGAGGGTGTTAGACGGCTCGTAAGGGGTTGCGGTATTTTTTGGGGAATGAAGAGTGCCCTTTTCTATAATTTCCAAAAATTTCAACGTGAAACTCGATCTATGAGTTAGTGAAATTTAAAAAAAAAAGCGCTATAGGTATAATAAAACGTGTATTTCAAATACCATTTTTGGGGTACTTTTTGAGGGTGTTAGACGGCTCGTAAGGGGTTGCGGTATTTTTTGGGGAATGAAGAAAATTTTCAACGTGAAACTCGATCTATGGGTTACTGAAATTTAAAAAAAAGCGCTATAGGTATAATAACACGTGTATTTCAGATACTATCTTTGGGGTTGTTTTTGAGGATGTTCGACGGCTCGTAAGGGGTTGCGGTATTTTTTGGGGGATGAAGAGTACCCTTGTTTATCTTTTCTAAAAATTTCAACGTGAAACTCGATCTATGAGGTAGTGAAATTTGAAAAAAAAGCGCTATAGGTATAATAACACCTGTATTTCAAATACCATTTTTGGGGTTGTTTTTGAAGGTTTTCGACAGCTCGTAAAGGGTTTCGGTATTTTTTGGGGGATGGAGAGTGCGCTTGTCTATCATTTCCAAAAATTTCAACGTGAAACTCGATCTATGAGTTAGTGAAATTTAAAAAAAAGCGCTATAGGTATAATAAAACGTGTATTTCAAATACCATTTTTGGGGTACTTTTTGAGGGTGTTAGACGGCTCGTAAGGGGTTGCGGTATTTTTTTGGGGATGGAGAGTGCCCTTGTCTATCATTTCCAAAAATTTCAACGTGAAACTCGATCTACGAGGTAGTGAAATTTAAAAAAAAAAGCGCTATAGGTATAATAACACGTGTATTTCAAATACCATATTTGGGGTTGTTTTTGAAGATCTTCGACGGCTCGTAATGGGTTGCGGTATTTTTTGTGAGATAAAGAGTACCCTTGTCTATCATTCGTAAAAATTTCAACGTGAAACTCGATCTATGAGTTAGTGAAATTTAAAAAAAAAGCGCTATAGGTATAATAAAACGTGTATTTCAAATACCATTTTGGTGTAGTTTTTGAGGGTGTTAGACGGCTCGTAAGGAGTTGCGGTATTTTTTGGGGGATGAAGAGTACCCTTGTCTATCATTCGTAAAAATTTTCACGTGAAACTCGATCTATGAGTCAGTGAAATTAAAAAAAAAAGCGCTATAGTTATAATAACACGTGTATTTCAGATACCATTTTTGGGGTTGTTTTTGAGGATGTTCGACGGCTCGTAAAAGGTTGCGGTATATTTTGGGGGATGGAGAGTGCCCTTGTCCATCATTCCCAAAAATTTCAACGTGAAACTCGATCTATGAGTTAGTGAAATTTAAAAAAAAGCGCTATAGGTATAATAACACGTGTATTTCAAATACCATCTTTGGGGTAGTTTTTGAGGATGTTCGACGGCTTGTAAGGGGTCTCGGTATTTTTTGGGGAATGAAGAGTTCCCTTGTCTATCATTCATCAAAATTTCAACGTGAAACTCGATCTATGAGTTAGTGAAATTTAAAAAAAAATCGCTATAGATATAATACACCAAATACCATCTTTGGGGTAGTTTTTGAGGATGTTAGACGGCTCGTAAGGGGTTGCGGTATATTTTGGGGGATGGAGAGTGCCCTTGTCCATCATTTCCAAAAATTTCAACGTGAAACTCGATCTATGAGTTAGTGAAATTTAAAAAAAAAGCGCTATAGGTATAATAACACGTGTATTTCAAATACCATCTTTGGGGTTGTTTTTGAGGGTGTTCGACGGCTCGTAAGGATAAAGAATATCCTTATCTATCATTCCTGAAAATTTTAACAAAAAACTCATTCTACGATTTGATTACGTTATTTTAAAGTGTAAATAAAAAATTATTCAATTTTTGGGGTGCTGTAAATAGGTGCTAACTTCACATTTTTGGGTTCTGTAAAATTGGATCGGGTGCTAACTTCACATTTTTGGGTTCTGTAAAATTGGATCAGGTGCTAACTTCACATTTTTGGGTGCTGAAAATGGGTGCTATCTTCACACCGGTTTACATGCAAAGATACTATTATTAGTAAAAACTAGCAACTAAATAACAAATCTACAAGAGAAAATAGAAACTAGAAAAAGTGAGAATAGAAAAAAAAAATAACAACTATAACACAGCCTTTAAGTTTTTAAGACTAATACAGAACAAATCTGTTTGGACCTCACTGAGTACCTCATTTGCTACTACCATCATTTTGTTGAAAGGAGATATACTATTTGGATCTACACTAAATACTTTCTGATTGTTAGGAATTCTTAAATTAATCTTTGGTACAGTAAAATTTATAAAATTAATTAAGCTACAATCTTTATATTTTACATTATTTAAGATAGAATACAGATATATCACAGCATGTTTTTGTCTTCTTTGTAACAGAGTTTTGAACCTAAAACCATCCAACATGGATTTATATGATATTTTCAATGGATATGTGTTGTTTTTCAAAACATAGAGATAACGGAGGAATCTTTTCTGCACCTTTTCAACACAATCTATATGTGTGGCTTCCATTGGCATCCAGATTTGAGATGCATACTCTAAATGTGGCCTAACCAAAGCATTATATAATTTAATTATAGTTGAAATCTTAAAAAATTTTGTGTTTCTAATAAGAAAGCCTAGAGCCTTGATAGATTTATTCTTTATATGATTAAAATGATTATTAAATTTTAAATTTGACTGAAAGAAAACTCCTAAGTCCTTCACATCACTGTCACGCTTGATTATGATATCAAGAATTTTGTAGTTATGTGAAATAGGACTGGTTTTTCTGGTAAATGTTACAATTGAACATTTTTTTATATTGAGAAACATTTTATTATTTGAGAACCATTTAATTACTTTATTAATATCAAGCTGGAGCAAATCACAGTCTGATTTTGTTCTTATAACTCGATAAAGTTTGAAATCATCTGCAAAAAGCAAACCTGTGGAGTTTGACAGGCACTCTGGCAGTGAATTAATGAAACACAAAAAAAGTAAAGGGCCCAAATTGCTACCTTGCGGCACGCCTGAGGTTGCAATGAAAGGTTCTGATTCACAGGTACCAATTCTGACACACTGCACTCTGCCCGAAAGATACGATTTAAAGAAATAGTAAATGTCCTCTGTCACGCCCAATTCTACAAGTTTGTGTAGCAATAGTTCATGATTTACTTTGTCAAATGCTTTCTCGCAATCTGTATAGACAACATCTAACTGGTTTTTATTCAAGATAGCGTCAGCTGCAGCTTCAGATATTATTGACAAATTTGTAACAGTGGATTTATCTTTCATAAATCCGTGCTGAAAGTTAGAAATCTTTGATTTTAGAAAATCATATAAATCGTCAAATAAGATGCTTTCAAATATTTTTGCCAAGACATTGATTAAGCTAATTGGCCTATAATTCCTAATCTCGTTTTTACTGCCACTCTTAAAAATAGGTGTAATTTGTGCAGATTTTAGTGCATCTGGGAAAATTTTATTTTTTATGGCTAGATTAAAAATATGTTGCAGAGGTAACACAATTAACTCGGCTAAACCTTTGTATATGTAGGCTGGTATGTTATCTGGACCAGTTGACTTTTTTGGTTTAAGTTTTTTTATGCTGTTGATGACTTTAGTTTCAGATATGAAAGAGAATTTGAATGAGCTACCACTGAAATCCAAAGTTCTATCAGAAATTTTTGTGGGCTTTTCATATACAGATTGAAAATGTTGTGCAAAAGCATTTGCAATGTCTTTTGAATTTGAAAGTATGTTTTTATCATTTTTAATTTCTGCTGGTATTCCACTTTTTTTGGATTTGCTACGTAAAAACTGCCAAAAAGATGAAGGATCAGAGTTTAAGTTGGTTTCAAGATTTTTTTGGTATTCTTTGTACTCGGATTTAGTTTGAATTTTTATACTATTCCTTAATTTCTTAAAATACTCACACATTGATGGATTTGCTTGTTTTTTAGAAATCATTCAATGCAGCCTATTTTTTTCTTTAATTTTACGAATCAAATCCATGGAATACCACAGAGGAAATCTAGGTTTATTGCCACAGCTTTTAGTGATTTTTTTAGGTAGGGACATATCCAGAAAACCATACATATGATCATAAAAATATTTGAGGCTATTGTTCACATCTGTTATTGTGAGCATCTCCCCCCAATTGTGATTTTTAATAAGATTATATAAAAGCGCAAAATTTCCCTTTGAGTAATTGTATACATACTTTTTTGATATGAACGGTTTGTCTCTTTCCCTAAATGGTATTTGAAACAGCAATGCAGGATGATATAGGTCCTCGGTAACCAGTGATTGTGTTGGTCTAGTGAGAAATGAAATTTCCATGTTGGATAATATCAGGTCCAAATATCTATCCCTAAATTTTTTTATCTTATTCAGTTGCTTTAAATTATGTAAGTTAAGAAACTCTCCTAGTGCATTATTCGTATCATTATCGCTAATATTTAAAAAAAAAAAGGAAGGTTAAAATCTCCTAAAATTAAAGTTTTGGTTTGTTCATTTGTTAAAATATTCTCAAAATGATTAAAATAGCTAACATAATCATCTAAACATGAATTTGGTTTAAAATATACGACAGATACAATAATAGACTGTTTTTTAAACTTCAACTTAACAAATAAACATTCAACATTACATTCTTCTTCAGACTCCAGTAACTCATATGAAAGTTTCTTATCAAAAGCGACTAGAACACCACCTCCTCGAGTGGCTGATGTATTTCGGTCTTTTCGTATCACAGTATAGCGTTCATCAAACAGTTCTTCAGAGAATATACCATCACACAGCCATGTCTCAGTTAAAGCTATTATGTCATATTCTTCGGAAAGCAAGTTTGTGTAGAAAGTTTCTGTTTTGGTCCGGAGACCACGGACATTTTGATAGTACACTTGGCCATACTTGCTTTCATTAGCATGTTTAGTATTTATTTTTATGTGTTCCGAGGAACTGTCTCCTCTTTCTGCGACAGTTTCCTCCTCTTTGCAAAAAACTTGGAGACAAGTGCCCCTCTGGGCCATATCTCCTTTCTCCAAGCATTGCGAAAGTTATCTTGCATGATTGTAACTTTCATTGATGCATAGGTAATTATGCAGTATACGGTTTTCTGCCATTTTTTAAGATTTTCGAAAAATTCCTTTACAGATGGTTAATATGCCTCGCCAGAAGTACGAAACCGTTTGCGCGTCGAAAAAATTCTTTTTTTTTCAAAAGTTACAGGCATAAAAAGTTTCAAAAACAACAAACTTACGGGACAGCGGAGTGAATAGGGGTGCTGGGCGGGGCACTCCCTTCATCTAAAACACTGTAAAATATGTCAAAATGTAGGTAAAGGATCAACCTTTATGCGTCACTTTTTTGTTTTTTTTTTGAACCTCAATTTTCCGAAAAATCATCGAAAGAAAACAACACAATATTTTTGGATTTTCCAACAAAACACGACATTTAACGTCATTTCAGTGTTGCCAACCACGAAACAGCGTCATTTGCAAAGAATCATGTGTTTTGTTGGTAGGTCATCCGCACGGGCATCAACTTGCCAATTTAGGCGCGTAATTTAAATTTGAAAATTTTCTTCAATTTAAAGGAAATTTAGGCGTTTGGATTTGGAAAGGCAGGGTCGGGTTGCGTTAGGTTGGGTCCGGTTGCATAAAAGAAGGGTTGGGTTGGATTGGTTGGGTTGGTTTGGTTGGGTTGGGTTTGATTTCATAAAAGAAGGGTTGGGTTGGATTGGTTTGGTTGGGTTGGGTTTGATTTCATAAAAGAAGGGTTGGGTTGGATTGGTTGGTTTGGTTGGGTTGGGTTTGATTTCATAAAAGAAGGGTTGGGTTGGCTTGGGTTAAGTTTTCGAAAGAAGGGTTTGTATAGTCTTTAGCCCAGACGTAGCGGGGGTTTTTAGTCCGTAGGCAGTCCTCGAGAGAGGCTGAATCGGGCATGCTCGGAAGACCATTTTGGCCGGCATCTTTTGAAGATTTTCCTTCGCTATAAAAAAAACAAAAAAAAAGTCTGGGCTAAAGACTATACAAACCCTTCTTTCGAAAACTTAACCCAAGCCAACCCAACCCTTCTTTTATGAAATCAAACCCAACCCAACCAAACCAACCCAACCAATCCAACCCAACCCTTCTTTAATGAAATCAAACCCAACCCAACCAAACCAACCCAACCAATCCAACCCAACCCTTCTTTTATGCAACCGGACCCAACCTAACGCAACCCGACCCTGCCTTTCCAAATCCAAACGCCTAAATTTACTGAAATTTAAAAAAAAGCGCTATAGGTATAATAACACGTGTATTTCAGATACCATCTTTGGGGTTGTTTTTGAGGATGTTCGACGGCTCGTAAGGGGTTGCGGTATTTTTTGGGGGATGAAGAGTACCCTTGTTTATCTTTTCTAAAAATTTCAACGTGAAACTCGATCTATGAGGTAGTGAAATTTGAAAAAAAAGCGCTATAGGTATAATAACACCTGTATTTCAAATACCATTTTTGGGGTTGTTTTTGAAGGTGTTCGACAGCTCGTAAAGGGTTTCGGTATTTTTTGGGGGATGGAGAGTGCGCTTGTCTATCATTTCCAAAAATTTCAACGTGAAACTCGATCTATGAGTTAGTGAAATTTAAAAAAAAGCGCTATAGGTATAATAAAACGTGTATTTCAAATACCATTTTTGGGGTACTTTTTGAGGGTGTTAGACGGCTCGTAAGGGGTTGCGGTATTTTTTTGGGGATGGAGAGTGCCCTTGTCTATCATTTCCAAAAATTTCAACGTGAAACTCGATCTACGAGGTAGTGAAATTTTAAAAAAAAGCGCTATAGGTATAATAACACGTGTATTTCAAATACCATATTTGGGGTTGTTTTTGAAGATCTTCGACGGCTCGTAATGGGTTGCGGTATTTTTTGTGAGATAAAGAGTACCCTTGTCTATCATTCGTAAAAATTTCAACGTGAAACTCGATCTATGAGTTAGTGAAATTTAAAAAAAAAGCGCTATAGGTATAATAAAACGTGTATTTCAAAAATACCATTTTGGTGTAGTTTTTGAGGGTGTTAGACGGCTCGTAAGGAGTTGCGGTATTTTTTGGGGGATGAAGAGTACCCTTGTCTATCATTCGTAAAAATTTTCACGTGAAACTCGATCTATGAGTCAGTGAAATTAAAAAAAAAAGCGCTATAGTTATAATAACACGTGTATTTCAGATACCATTTTTGGGGTTGTTTTTGAGGATGTTCGACGGCTCGTAAGGGGTTGCGGTATATTTTGGGGGATGGAGAGTGCCCTTGTCCATCATTCCCAAAAATTTCAACGTGAAACTCGATCTATGAGTTAGTGAAATTTAAAAAAAAGCGCTATAGGTATAATAACACGTGTATTTCAAATACCATCTTTGGGGTAGTTTTTGAGGATGTTCGACGGCTTGTAAGGGGTCTCGGTATTTTTTGGGGAATGAAGAGTGCCCTTGTCTATCATTCATCAAAATTTCAACGTGAAACTCGATCTATGAGTTAGTGAAATTTAAAAAAAAATCGCTATAGATATAATACACCAAATACCATCTTTGGGGTAGTTTTTGAGGATGTTAGACGGCTCGTAAGGGGTTGCGGTATATTTTGGGGGATGGAGAGTGCCCTTGTCCATCATTTCCAAAAATTTCAACGTGAAACTCGATCTATGAGTTAGTGAAATTTGAAAAAAAAGCGCTATAGGTATAATAACACGTGTATTTCAAATACCATCTTTGGGGTTGTTTTTGAGGGTGTTCGACGGCTCGTAAGGATAAAGAATATCCTTATCTATCATTCCTGAAAATTTTAACAAAAAACTCATTCTACGATTTGATTACGTTATTTTAAAGTGTAAATAAAAAATTATTCAATTTTTGGGGTGCTGTAAATAGGTGCTAACTTCACATTTTTGGGTTCTGTAAAATTGGATCGGGTGCTAACTTCACATTTTTGGGTTCTGTAAAATTGGATCAGGTGCTAACTTCACATTTTTGGGTGCTGAAAATGGGTGCTATCTTCACACCGGTTTACATGCAAAGATACTATTATTAGTAAAAACTAGCAACTAAATAACAAATCTACAAGAGAAAATAGAAACTAGAAAAAGTGAGAATAGAAAAAAAAAATAACAACTATAACACAGCCTTTAAGTTTTTAAGACTAATACAGAACAAATCTGTTTGGACCTCACTGAGTACCTCATTTGCTACTACCATCATTTTGTTGAAAGGAGATATACTATTTGGATCTACACTAAATACTTTCTGATTGTTAGGAATTCTTAAATTAATCTTTGGTACAGTAAAATTTATAAAATTAATTAAGCTACAATCTTTATATTTTACATTATTTAAGATAGAATACAGATATATCACAGCATGTTTTTGTCTTCTTTGTAACAGAGTTTTGAACCTAAAACCATCCAACATGGATTTATATGATATTTTCAATGGATATGTGTTGTTTTTCAAAACATAGAGATAACGGAGGAATCTTTTCTGCACCTTTTCAACACAATCTATATGTGTGGCTTCCATTGGCATCCAGATTTGAGATGCATACTCTAAATGTGGCCTAACCAAAGCATTATATAATTTAATTATAGTTGAAATCTTAAAAAATTTTGTGTTTCTAATAAGAAAGCCTAGAGCCTTGATAGATTTATTCTTTATATGATTAAAATGATTATTAAATTTTAAATTTGACTGAAAGAAAACTCCTAAGTCCTTCACATCACTGTCACGCTTGATTATGATATCAAGAATTTTGTAGTTATGTGAAATAGGACTGGTTTTTCTGGTAAATGTTACAATTGAACATTTTTTTATATTGAGAAACATTTTATTATTTGAGAACCATTTAACTACTTTATTAATATCAAGCTGGAGCAAATCACAGTCTGATTTTGTTCTTATAACTCGATAAAGTTTGAAATCATCTGCAAAAAGCAAACCTGTGGAGTTTGACAGGCACTCTGGCAGTGAATTAATGAAACACAAAAAAAGTAAAGGGCCCAAATTGCTACCTTGCGGCACGCCTGAGGTTGCAATGAAAGGTTCTGATTCACAGGTACCAATTCTGACACACTGCACTCTGCCCGAAAGATACGATTTAAAGAAATAGTAAATGTCCTTTGTCACGCCCAATTCTACAAGTTTGTGTAGCAATAGTTCATGATTTACTTTGTCAAATGCTTTCTCGCAATCTGTATAGACAACATCTAACTGGTTTTTATTCAAGATAGCGTCAGCTGCAGCTTCAGATATTATTGACAAATTTGTAACAGTGGATTTATCTTTCATAAATCCGTGCTGAAAGTTAGAAATCTTTGATTTTAGAAAATCATATAAATCGTCAAATAAGATGCTTTCAAATATTTTTGCCAAGACATTGATTAAGCTAATTGGCCTATAATTCCTAATCTCGTTTTTACTGCCACTCTTAAAAATAGGTGTAATTTGTGCAGATTTTAGTGCATCTGGGAAAATTTTATTTTTTATGGCTAGATTAAAAATATGTTGCAGAGGTAACACAATTAACTCGGCTAAACCTTTGTATATGTAGGCTGGTATGTTATCTGGACCAGTTGACTTTTTTGGTTTAAGTTTTTTTATGCTGTTGATGACTTTAGTTTCAGATATGAAAGAGAATTTGAATGAGCTACCACTGAAATCCAAAGTTCTATCAGAAATTTTTGTGGGCTTTTCATATACAGATTGAAAATGTTGTGCAAAAGCATTTGCAATGTCTTTTGAATTTGAAAGTATGTTTTTATCATTTTTAATTTCTGCTGGTATTCCACTTTTTTTGGATTTGCTACGTAAAAACTGCCAAAAAGATGAAGGATCAGAGTTTAAGTTGGTTTCAAGATTTTTTTGGTATTCTTTGTACTCGGATTTAGTTTGAATTTTTATACTATTCCTTAATTTCTTAAAATACTCACACATTGATGGATTTGCTTGTTTTTTAGAAATCATTCAATGCAGCCTATTTTTTTCTTTAATTTTACGAATCAAATCCATGGAATACCACAGAGGAAATCTAGGTTTATTGCCACAGCTTTTATTGATTTTTTTAGGTACGGACATATCCAGAAAACCATACATATGATCATAAAAATATTTGAGGCTATTGTTCACATCTGTTATTGTGAGCATCTCCCCCCAATTGTGATTTTTAATAAGATTATATAAAAGCGCAAAATTTCCCTTTGAGTAATTGTATACACACTTTTTTGATATGAACGGTTTGTCTCTTTCCCTAAATGGTATTTGAAACAGCAATGCAGGATGATATAGGTCCTCGGTAACCAGTGATTGTGTTGGTCTAGTGAGAAATGAAATTTCCATGTTGGATAATATCAGGTCCAAATATCTATCCCTAAATTTTTTTATCTTATTCAGTTGCTTTAAATTATGTAAGTTAAGAAACTCTCCTAGTGCATTATTCGTATCATTATCGCTAATATTTAAAAAAAAAAGGAAGGTTAAAATCTCCTAAAATTAAAGTTTTGGTTTGTTCATTTGTTAAAATATTCTCAAAATGATTAAAATAGCTAACATAATCATCTAAACATGAATTTGGTTTAAAATATACGACAGATACAATAATAGACTGTTTTTTAAACTTCAACTTAACAAATAAACATTCAACATTACATTCTTCTTCAGACTCCAGTAACTCATATGAAAGTTTCTTATCAAAAGCGACTAGAACACCACCTCCTCGAGTGGCTGATGTATTTCGGTCTTTTCGTATCACAGTATAGCGTTCATCAAACAGTTCTTCAGAGAATATACCATCACACAGCCATGTCTCAGTTAAAGCTATTATGTCATATTCTTCGGAAAGCAAGTTTGTGTAGAAAGTTTCTGTTTTGGTCCGGAGACCACGGACATTTTGATAGTACACTTGGCCATACTTGCTTTCATTAGCATGTTTAGTATTTATTTTTATGTGTTCCGAGGAACTGTCTCCTCTTTCTGCGACAGTTTCCTCCTCTTTGCAAAAAACTTGGAGACAAGTGCCCCTCTGGGCCATATCTCCTTTCTCCAAGCATTGCGAAAGTTATCTTGCATGATTGTAACTTTCATTGATGCATAGGTAATTATGCAGTATACGGTTTTCTGCCATTTTTTAAGATTTTCGAAAAATTCCTTTACAGATGGTTAATATGCCTCGCCAGAAGTACGAAACCGTTTGCGCGTCGAAAAAATTCTTTTTTTTTCAAAAGTTACAGGCATAAAAAGTTTCAAAAACAACAAACTTACGGGACAGCGGAGTGAATAGGGGTGCTGGGCGGGGCACTCCCTTCATCTAAAACACTGTAAAATATGTCAAAATGTAGGTAAAGGATCAACCTTTATGCGTCACTTTTTTGTTTTTTTTTTGAACCTCAATTTTCCGAAAAATCATCGAAAGAAAACAACACAATATTTTTGGATTTTCCAACAAAACACGACATTTAACGTCATTTCAGTGTTGCCAACCACGAAACAGCGTCATTTGCAAAGAATCATGTGTTTTGTTGGTAGGTCATCCGCACGGGCATCAACTTGCCAATTTAGGCGCGTAATTTAAATTTGAAAATTTTCTTCAATTTAAAGGAAATTTAGGCGTTTGGATTTGGAAAGGCAGGGTCGGGTTGCGTTAGGTTGGGTCCGGTTGCATAAAAGAAGGGTTGGGTTGGATTGGTTGGGTTGGTTTGGTTGGGTTGGGTTTGATTTCATAAAAGAAGGGTTGGGTTGGATTGGTTTGGTTGGGTTGGGTTTGATTTCATAAAAGAAGGGTTGGGTTGGATTGGTTGGTTTGGTTGGGTTGGGTTTGATTTCATAAAAGAAGGGTTGGGTTGGCTTGGGTTAAGTTTTCGAAAGAAGGGTTTGTATAGTCTTTAGCCCAGACGTAGCGGGGGTTTTTAGTCCGTAGGCAGTCCTCGAGAGAGGCTGAATCGGGCATGCTCGGAAGACCATTTTGGCCGGCATCTTTTGAAGATTTTCCTTCGCTATAAAAAAAACAAAAAAAAAGTCTGGGCTAAAGACTATACAAACCCTTCTTTCGAAAACTTAACCCAAGCCAACCCAACCCTTCTTTTATGAAATCAAACCCAACCCAACCAAACCAACCCAACCAATCCAACCCAACCCTTCTTTAATGAAATCAAACCCAACCCAACCAAACCAACCCAACCAATCCAACCCAACCCTTCTTTTATGCAACCGGACCCAACCTAACGCAACCCGACCCTGCCTTTCCAAATCCAAACGCCTAAATTTCCTTTAAATTGAAGAAAATTTTCAAATTTAAATTACGCGCCTAAATTGGCAACTTGATGCCCGTGCGGATGACCTACCAACAAAACACATGATTCTTTGCAAATGACGCAGTTTCGTGGTTGGCAACACTGAAATGACGTTAAATGTCGTGTTTTGTTGGAAAATCCAAAAATATTGTGTTGTTTTCTTTCGATGATTTTTCGGAAAATTGAGGTTCAAAAAAAAACAAAAAAGTGACGCATAAAGGTTGATCCTTTACCTACATTTTGACATATTTGAAGAGTGCCTTTTTCTATCATTCATAAAAATTTCAACGTGAAACTCGATCTATGGGTTACTGAAATTTAAAAAAAAGCGCTATAGGTATAATAACACGTGTATTTCAGATACCATCTTTGGGGTTGTTTTTGAGGATGTTCGACGGCTCGTAAGGGGTTGCGGTATTTTTTGGGGGATGAAGAGTACCCTTGTTTATCTTTTCTAAAAATTTCAACGTGAAACTCGATCTATGAGGTAGTGAAATTTGAAAAAAAAGCGCTATAGGTATAATAACACCTGTATTTCAAATACCATTTTTGGGGTTGTTTTTGAAGGTGTTCGACAGCTCGTAAAGGGTTTCGGTATTTTTTGGGGGATGGAGAGTGCGCTTGTCTATCATTTCCAAAAATTTCAACGTGAAACTCGATCTATGAGTTAGTGAAATTTAAAAAAAAGCGCTATAGGTATAATAAAACGTGTATTTCAAATACCATTTTTGGGGTACTTTTTGAGGGTGTTAGACGGCTCGTAAGGGGTTGCGGTATTTTTTTGGGGATGGAGAGTGCCCTTGTCTATCATTTCCAAAAATTTCAACGTGAAACTCGATCTACGAGGTAGTGAAATTTTAAAAAAAAGCGCTATAGGTATAATAACACGTGTATTTCAAATACCATATTTGGGGTTGTTTTTGAAGATCTTCGACGGCTCGTAATGGGTTGCGGTATTTTTTGTGAGATAAAGAGTACCCTTGTCTATCATTCGTAAAAATTTCAACGTGAAACTCGATCTATGAGTTAGTGAAATTTAAAAAAAAAGCGCTATAGGTATAATAAAACGTGTATTTCAAATACCATCTTTAAGGTAGTTTTTGAGGGTGTTAGACGGCTCGTAAGGGATTGCGGTATTTTTTGGGGGCTGAAGAGTACCCTTATTTATCTCTCCTAAAAATTTCAACGTGAAACTCGATCTATGAGTTAATGAAATTTGAGAAAAAGCGCTATAGGTATAATAAAACGTGTATTTCAAATACCATCTTTAAGGTAGTTTTTGAGGGTGTTAGACGGCTCGTAAGGGATTGCGGTATTTTTTGGTGGATGAAGATTACCCTTATTTATCTCTCCTAAGAATTTCAACGTGAAACTCGATCTATGAGTTAATAAAATTTGAGAAAAAGCGCTATAGGTATAATAACACGTGTATTTCAAATACCATCTTTGGGGTTGTTTTTGAAGGTGTTAGACGGCTCGTAAGGGATTGCGGTATTTTTTGGGGGCTGAAGAGTACCCTTATTTATCTCTCCTAAAAATTTCAACGTGAAACTCGATCTATGAGTTAATGAAATTTGAGAAAAAGCGCTATAGGTATAATAAAACGTGTATTTCAAATACCATCTTTAAGGTAGTTTTTGAGGGTGTTAGACGGCTCGTAAGGGATTGCGGTATTTTTTGGTGGATGAAGAGTACCCTTATTTATCTCTCCTAAGAATTTCAACGTGAAACTCGATCTAAGAGGTAATGAAATTTGAGAAAAAGCGCTATAGGTATAATAACACGTGTATTTCAAATACCATCTTTGGGGTTGTTTTTGAAGGTGTTAGACGGCTCGTAAGGGGTTGCGGTATATTTTGGGGGATGGAGAGTGCCCTTGTCCATCATTCCCAAAAATTTCAACGTGAAACTCGATCTATGAGTTAGTGAAATTTAAAAAAAAGCGCTATAGGTATAATAACACGTGTATTTCAGATACCATCTTTGGGGTTGTTTTTGAGTATGTTCGACGGCTCGTAAAAGGTTGCGGTATTTTTTTGGGGATGAAGAGTACCCTTGTTTATCTTTTCTAAAATTTTCAACGTGAAACTCGATCTATGAGGTAGTGAAATTTGAAAAAAAGCGCTATAGGTATAACAACTGTATTTCAAATACCATCTTTGGGGTTGTTTTTGAAGTTGTTCGACGGCTCGTAAGGAGTTTCGGTATTTTTTGTGGGATGGAGAGTGCCCTTGTCTATCATTTCCAAAAATTTTTACGTGAAACTCGATCTATGAGTTAGTGAAATTTAAAAAAAAAACGCTATAGGTATAATAAAACGTGTATTTCAAATACCATTTTTGGAGTAGCTTTTGAGGGTGTTAGACGGCTCGTAAGGGGTTGCGGTATTTTTTGGGGAATGAAGAGTGCCCTTTTCTATCATTCATAAAAATTTCAACGTGAAACTCGATCTACGAGTTAGTGAAATGTAAAAAAAAGCGCTATAGGTATAATAAAACGTGTATTTCAAATACCATTTTTGGGGTAGCTTTTGAGGGTGTTAGACGGCTCGTAAGGGGTTGCGGTATTTTTTGGGGAATGAAGAGTGCCCTTTTCTATAATTTCCAAAAATTTCAACGTGAAACTCGATCTATGAGTTAGTGAAATTTAAAAAAAAAAGCGCTATAGGTATAATAAAACGTGTATTTCAAATACCATTTTTGGGGTACTTTTTGAGGGTGTTAGACGGCTCGTAAGGGGTTGCGGTATTTTTTGGGGAATGAAGAAAATTTTCAACGTGAAACTCGATCTATGGGTTACTGAAATTTAAAAAAAAGCGCTATAGGTATAATAACACGTGTATTTCAGATACTATCTTTGGGGTTGTTTTTGAGGATGTTCGACGGCTCGTAAGGGGTTGCGGTATTTTTTGGGGGATGAAGAGTACCCTTGTTTATCTTTTCTAAAAATTTCAACGTGAAACTCGATCTATGAGGTAGTGAAATTTGAAAAAAAAGCGCTATAGGTATAATAACACCTGTATTTCAAATACCATTTTTGGGGTTCTTTTTGAAGGTGTTCGACAGCTCGTAAAGGGTTTCGGTATTTTTTGGGGGATGGAGAGTGCGCTTGTCTATCATTTCCAAAAATTTCAACGTGAAACTCGATCTATGAGTTAGTGAAATTTAAAAAAAAGCGCTATAGGTATAATAAAACGTGTATTTCAAATACCATTTTTGGGGTACTTTTTGAGGGTGTTAGACGGCTCGTAAGGGGTTGCGGTATTTTTTTGGGGATGGAGAGTGCCCTTGTCTATCATTTCCAAAAATTTCAACGTGAAACTCGATCTACGAGGTAGTGAAATTTAAAAAAAAAAGCGCTATAGGTATAATAACACGTGTATTTCAAATACCATATTTGGGGTTGTTTTTGAAGATCTTCGACGGCTCGTAATGGGTTGCGGTATTTTTTGTGAGATAAAGAGTACCCTTGTCTATCATTCGTAAAAATTTCAACGTGAAACTCGATCTATGAGTTAGTGAAATTTAAAAAAAAAGCGCTATAGGTATAATAAAACGTGTATTTCAAATACCATTTTGGTGTAGTTTTTGAGGGTGTTAGACGGCTCGTAAGGAGTTGCGGTATTTTTTGGGGGATGAAGAGTACCCTTGTCTATCATTCGTAAAAATTTTCACGTGAAACTCGATCTATGAGTCAGTGAAATTAAAAAAAAAAAGCGCTATAGTTATAATAACACGTGTATTTCAGATACCATTTTTGGGGTTGTTTTTGAGGATGTTCGACGGCTCGTAAGGGGTTGCGGTATATTTTGGGGGATGGAGAGTGCCCTTGTCCATCATTCCCAAAAATTTCAACGTGAAACTCGATCTATGAGTTAGTGAAATTTAAAAAAAAGCGCTATAGGTATAATAACACGTGTATTTCAAATACCATCTTTGGGGTAGTTTTTGAGGATGTTCGACGGCTTGTAAGGGGTCTCGGTATTTTTTGGGGAATGAAGAGTTCCCTTGTCTATCATTCATCAAAATTTCAACGTGAAACTCGATCTATGAGTTAGTGAAATTTAAAAAAAAATCGCTATAGATATAATACACCAAATACCATCTTTGGGGTAGTTTTTGAGGATGTTAGACGGCTCGTAAGGGGTTGCGGTATATTTTGGGGGATGGAGAGTGCCCTTGTCCATCATTTCCAAAAATTTCAACGTGAAACTCGATCTATGAGTTAGTGAAATTTAAAAAAAAAGCGCTATAGGTATAATAACACGTGTATTTCAAATACCATCTTTGGGGTTGTTTTTGAGGGTGTTCGACGGCTCGTAAGGATAAAGAATATCCTTATCTATCATTCCTGAAAATTTTAACAAAAAACTCATTCTACGATTTGATTACGTTATTTTAAAGTGTAAATAAAAAATTATTCAATTTTTGGGGTGCTGTAAATAGGTGCTAACTTCACATTTTTGGGTTCTGTAAAATTGGATCGGGTGCTAACTTCACATTTTTGGGTTCTGTAAAATTGGATCAGGTGCTAACTTCACATTTTTGGGTGCTGAAAATGGGTGCTATCTTCACACCGGTTTACATGCAAAGATACTATTATTAGTAAAAACTAGCAACTAAATAACAAATCTACAAGAGAAAATAGAAACTAGAAAAAGTGAGAATAGAAAAAAAAAATAACAACTATAACACAGCCTTTAAGTTTTTAAGACTAATACAGAACAAATCTGTTTGGACCTCACTGAGTACCTCATTTGCTACTACCATCATTTTGTTGAAAGGAGATATACTATTTGGATCTACACTAAATACTTTCTGATTGTTAGGAATTCTTAAATTAATCTTTGGTACAGTAAAATTTATAAAATTAATTAAGCTACAATCTTTATATTTTACATTATTTAAGATAGAATACAGATATATCACAGCATGTTTTTGTCTTCTTTGTAACAGAGTTTTGAACCTAAAACCATCCAACATGGATTTATATGATATTTTCAATGGATATGTGTTGTTTTTCAAAACATAGAGATAACGGAGGAATCTTTTCTGCACCTTTTCAACACAATCTATATGTGTGGCTTCCATTGGCATCCAGATTTGAGATGCATACTCTAAATGTGGCCTAACCAAAGCATTATATAATTTAATTATAGTTGAAATCTTAAAAAATTTTGTGTTTCTAATAAGAAAGCCTAGAGCCTTGATAGATTTATTCTTTATATGATTAAAATGATTATTAAATTTTAAATTTGACTGAAAGAAAACTCCTAAGTCCTTCACATCACTGTCACGCTTGATTATGATATCAAGAATTTTGTAGTTATGTGAAATAGGACTGGTTTTTCTGGTAAATGTTACAATTGAACATTTTTTTATATTGAGAAACATTTTATTATTTGAGAACCATTTAATTACTTTATTAATATCAAGCTGGAGCAAATCACAGTCTGATTTTGTTCTTATAACTCGATAAAGTTTGAAATCATCTGCAAAAAGCAAACCTGTGGAGTTTGACAGGCACTCTGGCAGTGAATTAATGAAACACAAAAAAAGTAAAGGGCCCAAATTGCTACCTTGCGGCACGCCTGAGGTTGCAATGAAAGGTTCTGATTCACAGGTACCAATTCTGACACACTGCACTCTGCCCGAAAGATACGATTTAAAGAAATAGTAAATGTCCTCTGTCACGCCCAATTCTACAAGTTTGTGTAGCAATAGTTCATGATTTACTTTGTCAAATGCTTTCTCGCAATCTGTATAGACAACATCTAACTGGTTTTTATTCAAGATAGCGTCAGCTGCAGCTTCAGATATTATTGACAAATTTGTAACAGTGGATTTATCTTTCATAAATCCGTGCTGAAAGTTAGAAATCTTTGATTTTAGAAAATCATATAAATCGTCAAATAAGATGCTTTCAAATATTTTTGCCAAGACATTGATTAAGCTAATTGGCCTATAATTCCTAATCTCGTTTTTACTGCCACTCTTAAAAATAGGTGTAATTTGTGCAGATTTTAGTGCATCTGGGAAAATTTTATTTTTTATGGCTAGATTAAAAATATGTTGCAGAGGTAACACAATTAACTCGGCTAAACCTTTGTATATGTAGGCTGGTATGTTATCTGGACCAGTTGACTTTTTTGGTTTAAGTTTTTTTATGCTGTTGATGACTTTAGTTTCAGATATGAAAGAGAATTTGAATGAGCTACCACTGAAATCCAAAGTTCTATCAGAAATTTTTGTGGGCTTTTCATATACAGATTGAAAATGTTGTGCAAAAGCATTTGCAATGTCTTTTGAATTTGAAAGTATGTTTTTATCATTTTTAATTTCTGCTGGTATTCCACTTTTTTTGGATTTGCTACGTAAAAACTGCCAAAAAGATGAAGGATCAGAGTTTAAGTTGGTTTCAAGATTTTTTTGGTATTCTTTGTACTCGGATTTAGTTTGAATTTTTATACTATTCCTTAATTTCTTAAAATACTCACACATTGATGGATTTGCTTGTTTTTTAGAAATCATTCAATGCAGCCTATTTTTTTCTTTAATTTTACGAATCAAATCCATGGAATACCACAGAGGAAATCTAGGTTTATTGCCACAGCTTTTAGTGATTTTTTTAGGTAAGGACATATCCAGAAAACCATACATATGATCATAAAAATATTTGAGGCTATTGTTCACATCTGTTATTGTGAGCATCTCCCCCCAATTGTGATTTTTAATAAGATTATATAAAAGCGCAAAATTTCCCTTTGAGTAATTGTATACATACTTTTTTGATATGAACGGTTTGTCTCTTTCCCTAAATGGTATTTGAAACAGCAATGCAGGATGATATAGGTCCTCGGTAACCAGTGATTGTGTTGGTCTAGTGAGAAATGAAATTTCCATGTTGGATAAT
This sequence comes from Oxystoma pomonae, assembly GCA_963921995.1. Classification (NCBI taxonomy): domain Eukaryota; kingdom Metazoa; phylum Arthropoda; class Insecta; order Coleoptera; family Brentidae; genus Oxystoma; species Oxystoma pomonae. Next base: position 29,636,940 of record OY998169.1, read on the forward strand.
ATCAGGTCCAAATATCTATCCCTAAATTTTTTTATCTTATTCAGTTGCTTTAAATTATGTAAGTTAAGAAACTCTCCTAGTGCATTATTCGTATCATTATCGCTAATATTTAAAAAAAAAAGGAAGGTTAAAATCTCCTAAAATTAAAGTTTTGGTTTGTTCATTTGTTAAAATATTCTCAAAATGATTAAAATAGCTAACATAATCATCTAAACATGAATTTGGTTTAAAATATACGACAGATACAATAATAGACTGTTTTTTAAACTTCAACTTAACAAATAAACATTCAACATTACATTCTTCTTCAGACTCCAGTAACTCATATGAAAGTTTCTTATCAAAAGCGACTAGAACACCACCTCCTCGAGTGGCTGATGTATTTCGGTCTTTTCGTATCACAGTATAGCGTTCATCAAACAGTTCTTCAGAGAATATACCATCACACAGCCATGTCTCAGTTAAAGCTATTATGTCATATTCTTCGGAAAGCAAGTTTGTGTAGAAAGTTTCTGTTTTGGTCCGGAGACCACGGACATTTTGATAGTACACTTGGCCATACTTGCTTTCATTAGCATGTTTAGTATTTATTTTTATGTGTTCCGAGGAACTGTCTCCTCTGTCTGCGACAGTTTCCTCCTCTTTGCAAAAAACTTGGAGACAAGTGCCCCTCTGGGCCATATCTCCTTTCTCCAAGCATTGCGAAAGTTATCTTGCATGATTGTAACTTTCATTGATGCATAGGTAATTATGCAGTATACGGTTTTCTGCCATTTTTTAAGATTTTCGAAAAATTCCTTTACAGATGGTTAATATGCCTCGCCAGAAGTACGAAACCGTTTGCGCGTCGAAAAAATTCTTTTTTTTTCAAAAGTTACAGGCATAAAAAGTTTCAAAAACAACAAACTTACGGGACAGCGGAGTGAATAGGGGTGCTGGGCGGGGCACTCCCTTCATCTAAAACACTGTAAAATATGTCAAAATGTAGGTAAAGGATCAACCTTTATGCGTCACTTTTTTGTTTTTTTTTTGAACCTCAATTTTCCGAAAAATCATCGAAAGAAAACAACACAATATTTTTGGATTTTCCAACAAAACACGACATTTAACGTCATTTCAGTGTTGCCAACCACGAAACAGCGTCATTTGCAAAGAATCATGTGTTTTGTTGGTAGGTCATCCGCACGGGCATCAACTTGCCAATTTAGGCGCGTAATTTAAATTTGAAAATTTTCTTCAATTTAAAGGAAATTTAGGCGTTTGGATTTGGAAAGGCAGGGTCGGGTTGCGTTAGGTTGGGTCCGGTTGCATAAAAGAAGGGTTGGGTTGGATTGGTTGGGTTGGTTTGGTTGGGTTGGGTTTGATTTCATAAAAGAAGGGTTGGGTTGGATTGGTTTGGTTGGGTTGGGTTTGATTTCATAAAAGAAGGGTTGGGTTGGATTGGTTGGTTTGGTTGGGTTGGGTTTGATTTCATAAAAGAAGGGTTGGGTTGGCTTGGGTTAAGTTTTCGAAAGAAGGGTTTGTATAGTCTTTAGCCCAGACGTAGCGGGGGTTTTTAGTCCGTAGGCAGTCCTCGAGAGAGGCTGAATCGGGCATGCTCGGAAGACCATTTTGGCCGGCATCTTTTGAAGATTTTCCTTCGCTATAAAAAAAACAAAAAAAAAGTCTGGGCTAAAGACTATACAAACCCTTCTTTCGAAAACTTAACCCAAGCCAACCCAACCCTTCTTTTATGAAATCAAACCCAACCCAACCAAACCAACCCAACCAATCCAACCCAACCCTTCTTTAATGAAATCAAACCCAACCCAACCAAACCAACCCAACCAATCCAACCCAACCCTTCTTTTATGCAACCGGACCCAACCTAACGCAACCCGACCCTGCCTTTCCAAATCCAAACGCCTAAATTTCCTTTAAATTGAAGAAAATTTTCAAATTTAAATTACGCGCCTAAATTGGCAACTTGATGCCCGTGCGGATGACCTACCAACAAAACACATGATTCTTTGCAAATGACGCAGTTTCGTGGTTGGCAACACTGAAATGACGTTAAATGTCGTGTTTTGTTGGAAAATCCAAAAATATTGTGTTGTTTTCTTTCGATGATTTTTCGGAAAATTGAGGTTCAAAAAAAAACAAAAAAGTGACGCATAAAGGTTGATCCTTTACCTACATTTTGACATATTTGAAGAGTGCCTTTTTCTATCATTCATAAAAATTTCAACGTGAAACTCGATCTATGGGTTACTGAAATTTAAAAAAAAGCGCTATAGGTATAATAACACGTGTATTTCAGATACCATCTTTGGGGTTGTTTTTGAGGATGTTCGACGGCTCGTAAGGGGTTGCGGTATTTTTTGGGGGATGAAGAGTACCCTTGTTTATCTTTTCTAAAAATTTCAACGTGAAACTCGATCTATGAGGTAGTGAAATTTGAAAAAAAAGCGCTATAGGTATAATAACACCTGTATTTCAAATACCATTTTTGGGGTTGTTTTTGAAGGTGTTCGACAGCTCGTAAAGGGTTTCGGTATTTTTTGGGGGATGGAGAGTGCGCTTGTCTATCATTTCCAAAAATTTCAACGTGAAACTCGATCTATGAGTTAGTGAAATTTAAAAAAAAGCGCTATAGGTATAATAAAACGTGTATTTCAAATACCATTTTTGGGGTACTTTTTGAGGGTGTTAGACGGCTCGTAAGGGGTTGCGGTATTTTTTTGGGGATGGAGAGTGCCCTTGTCTATCATTTCCAAAAATTTCAACGTGAAACTCGATCTACGAGGTAGTGAAATTTTAAAAAAAAGCGCTATAGGTATAATAACACGTGTATTTCAAATACCATATTTGGGGTTGTTTTTGAAGATCTTCGACAGCTCGTAAAGGGTTTCGGTATTTTTTGGGGGATGGAGAGTGCGCTTGTCTATCATTTCCAAAAATTTCAACGTGAAACTCGATCTATGAGTTAGTGAAATTTAAAAAAAAGCGCTATAGGTATAATAAAACGTGTATTTCAAATACCATTTTTGGGGTACTTTTTGAGGGTGTTAGACGGCTCGTAAGGGGTTGCGGTATTTTTTTGGGGATGGAGAGTGCCCTTGTCTATCATTTCCAAAAATTTCAACGTGAAACTCGATCTACGAGGTAGTGAAATTTTAAAAAAAAGCGCTATAGGTATAATAACACGTGTATTTCAAATACCATATTTGGGGTTGTTTTTGAAGATCTTCGACGGCTCGTAATGGGTTGCGGTATTTTTTGTGAGATAAAGAGTACCCTTGTCTATCATTCGTAAAAATTTCAACGTGAAACTCGATCTATGAGTTAGTGAAATTTAAAAAAAAAGCGCTATAGGTATAATAAAACGTGTATTTCAAAAATACCATTTTGGTGTAGTTTTTGAGGGTGTTAGACGGCTCGTAAGGAGTTGCGGTATTTTTTGGGGGATGAAGAGTACCCTTATTTATCTCTCCTAAAAATTTCAACGTGAAACTCGATCTATGAGTTAATGAAATTTGAGAAAAAGCGCTATAGGTATAATAAAACGTGTATTTCAAATACCATCTTTAAGGTAGTTTTTGAGGGTGTTAGACGGCTCGTAAGGGATTGCGGTATTTTTTGGTGGATGAAGAGTACCCTTATTTATCTCTCCTAAGAATTTCAACGTGAAACTCGATCTATGAGTTAATGAAATTTGAGAAAAAGCGCTATAGGTATAATAACACGTGTATTTCAAATACCATCTTTGGGGTTGTTTTTGAAGGTGTTAGACGGCTCGTAAGGGATTGCGGTATTTTTTGGGGGCTGAAGAGTACCCTTATTTATCTCTCCTAAAAATTTCAACGTGAAACTCGATCTATGAGTTAATGAAATTTGAGAAAAAGCGCTATAGGTATAATAAAACGTGTATTTCAAATACCATCTTTAAGGTAGTTTTTGAGGGTGTTAGACGGCTCGTGAGGGATTGCGGTATTTTTTGGTGGATGAAGAGTACCCTTATTTATCTCTCCTAAGAATTTCAACGTGAAACTCGATCTATGAGTTAATAAAATTTGAGAAAAAGCGCTATAGGTATAATAACACGTGTATTTCAAATACCATCTTTGGGGTTGTTTTTGAAGGTGTTCGACGGCTCGTAAGGGGTTGCGGTATATTTTGGGGGATGGAGAGTGCCCTTGTCCATCATTCCCAAAAATTTCAACGTGAAACTCGATCTATGAGTTAGTGAAATTTAAAAAAAAGCGCTATAGGTATAATAACACGTGTATTTCAGATACCATCTTTGGGGTTGTTTTTGAGGATGTTCGACGGCTCGTAAGGGGTTGCGGTAATTTTTTGGGAATGAAGAGTACCCTTGTTTATCTTTTCTAAAATTTTCAACGTGAAACTCGATCTATGAGGTAGTGAAATTTGAAAAAAAGCGCTATAGGTATAACACCTGTATTTCAAATACCATCTTTGGGGTTGTTTTTGAAGTTGTTCGACGGCTCGTAAGGAGTTTCGGTATTTTTTGTGGGATGGAGAGTGCCCTTGTCTATCATTTCCAAAAATTTTGACGTGAAACTCGATCTATGAGTTAGTGAAATTTAAAAAAAAAACGCTATAGGTATAATAAAACGTGTATTTCAAATACCATTTTTGGAGTAGCTTTTGAGGGTGTTAGACGGCTCGTAAGGGGTTGCGGTATTTTTGGGGAATGAAGAGTGCCCTTTTCTATCATTCATAAAAATTTCAACGTGAAACTCGATCTACGAGTTAGTGAAATGTAAAAAAAGCGCTATAGGTATAATAAAACGTGTATTTCAAATACCATTTTTGGGGTAGCTTTTGAGGGTGTTAGACGGCTCGTAAGGGATTGCGGTATTTTTTGGGGAATGAAGAGTGCCCTTTTCTATAATTTCCAAAAATTTCAACGTGAAACTCGATCTATGAGTTAGTGAAATTTAAAAAAAAAGCGCTATAGGTATAATAAAACGTGTATTTCAAATACCATTTTTGGGGTACTTTTTGAGGGTGTTAGACGGCTCGTAAGGGGTTGCGGTATTTTTTTGGGGGATGGAGAGTGCGCTTGTCTATCATTTCCAAAAATTTCAACGTGAAACTCGATCTATGAGTTAGTGAAATTTAAAAAAAAGCGCTATAGGTATAATAAAACGTGTATTTCAAATACCATTTTTGGGGTACTTTTTGAGGGTGTTAGACGGCTCGTAAGGGGTTGCGGTATTTTTTGGGGGATGGAGAGTGCCCTTGTCTATCATTTCCAAAAATTTCAACGTGAAACTCGATCTATGAGGTAGTGAAATTTAAAAAAAAAGCGCTATAGGTATAATAACACGTGTATTTCAAATACCATATTTGGGGTTGTTTTTGAAGATCTTCGACGGCTCGTAATGGGTTGCGGTATTTTTTGTGAGATAAAGAGTACCCTTGTCTATCATTCGTAAAAATTTCAACGTGAAACTCGATCTATGAGTTAGTGAAATTTAAAAAAAAAGCGCTATAGGTATAATAAAACGTGTATTTCAAATACCATTTTGGTGTAGTTTTTGAGGGTGTTAGACGGCTCGTAAGGAGTTGCGGTATTTTTTGGGGGATGAAGAGTACCCTTGTCTATCATTCGTAAAAATTTTCACGTGAAACTCGATCTATGAGTCAGTGAAATTTTAAAAAAAAGCGCTATAGTTATAATAACACGTGTATTCCAGATACCATTTTTGGGGTACTTTTTGAGGGTGTTAGACGGCTCGTAAGGGGTTGCGGTATTTTTTTGGGGGATGGAGAGTGCGCTTGTCTATCATTTCCAAAAATTTCAACGTGAAACTCGATCTATGAGTTAGTGAAATTTAAAAAAAAGCGCTATAGGTATAATAAAACGTGTATTTCAAATACCATTTTTGGGGTACTTTTTGAGGGTGTTAGACGGCTCGTAAGGGGTTGCGGTATTTTTTGGGGGATGGAGAGTGCCCTTGTCTATCATTTCCAAAAATTTCAACGTGAAACTCGATCTATGAGGTAGTGAAATTTAAAAAAAAAGCGCTATAGGTATAATAACACGTGTATTTCAAATACCATATTTGGGGTTGTTTTTGAGGATGTTCGACGGCTCGTAAGGGGTTGCGGTATATTTTGGGGGATGGATAGTGCCCTTGTCCATCATTCCCAAAAATTTCAACGTGAAACTCGATCTATGAGTTAGTGAAATTTGAAAAAAAAGCGCTATAGGTATAATAACACGTGTATTTCAAATACCATCTTTGGGGTAGTTTTTGAGGATGTTCGACGGCTCGTAAGGGGTTGCGGTATTTTTTTGGGGGATGGAGAGTGCCCTTGTCTATCATTTCCAAAAATTTCAACGTGAAACTCGATCTATGAGTTAGTGAAATTAAAAAAAAGCGCTATAGGTATAATAAAACGTGTATTTCAAATACCATTTTTGGGGTAGTTTTTGAGGGTGTTAGACGGCTCGTAAGGGATTGCGGTATTTTTTGGGGGATGAAGAGTACCCTTATTTATCTATGAGTTAATGAAATTTGAAAAAAAAAGCGCTATAGGTATAATAACACGTGTATTTCAAATACCATTATTGGGGTAGTTTTCGAGGATGTTCGACGGCTCGTAAGGGGTTGCGGTATTTTTTGGGGGATGAAGAGTACCCTTGTTTATCTTTTCTAAAAATTTCAATCTATGAGGTAGTGAAATTTGAAAAAAAAGCGCTATAGGTATAATAATACGTGTATTTCAAATACCATCTTTGGGGTAGTTTTTGAGGATGTTCGACGGCTCGTAAGGGGTTGCGGTATTTTTTGGGGGTGGAGAGTGCCCTTGTCTATCATAAGCGCTATAGGTATAATAAAACGTGTATTTCAAATACCATTTTGGGGTAGTTTTTGAGGGTGTTAGACGGCTCGTAAGGGGTTGCGGTATATTTTGGGGGATGGAGAGTGCCCTTGTCTATCATTTTCAAAAATTTCAACGTGAAACTCGATCTATGAGTTAGTGAAATTTAAAAAAAAAGCGCTATAGGTATAATAAAACGTGTATTTCAAATACCATCTTTAAGGTAGTTTTTGAGGGTGTTAGACGGCTCGTAAGGGATTGCGGTATTTTTTGGGGGCTGAAGAGTACCCTTATTTATCTCTCCTAAAAATTTCAACGTGAAACTCGATCTATGAGTTAATGAAATTTGAGAAAAAGCGCTATAGGTATAATAAAACGTGTATTTCAAATACCATCTTTAAGGTAGTTTTTGAGGGTGTTAGACGGCTCGTAAGGGATTGCGGTATTTTTTGGTGGATGAAGATTACCCTTATTTATCTCTCCTAAGAATTTCAACGTGAAACTCGATCTATGAGTTAATAAAATTTGAGAAAAAGCGCTATAGGTATAATAACACGTGTATTTCAAATACCATCTTTGGGGTTGTTTTTGAAGGTGTTAGACGGCTCGTAAGGGATTGCGGTATTTTTTGGGGGCTGAAGAGTACCCTTATTTATCTCTCCTAAAAATTTCAACGTGAAACTCGATCTATGAGTTAATGAAATTTGAGAAAAAGCGCTATAGGTATAATAAAACGTGTATTTCAAATACCATCTTTAAGGTAGTTTTTGAGGGTGTTAGACGGCTCGTAAGGGATTGCGGTATTTTTTGGTGGATGAAGAGTACCCTTATTTATCTCTCCTAAGAATTTCAACGTGAAACTCGATCTAAGAGGTAATGAAATTTGAGAAAAAGCGCTATAGGTATAATAACACGTGTATTTCAAATACCATCTTTGGGGTTGTTTTTGAAGGTGTTAGACGGCTCGTAAGGGGTTGCGGTATATTTTGGGGGATGGAGAGTGCCCTTGTCCATCATTCCCAAAAATTTCAACGTGAAACTCGATCTATGAGTTAGTGAAATTTAAAAAAAAGCGCTATAGGTATAATAACACGTGTATTTCAGATACCATCTTTGGGGTTGTTTTTGAGTATGTTCGACGGCTCGTAAAAGGTTGCGGTATTTTTTTGGGGATGAAGAGTACCCTTGTTTATCTTTTCTAAAATTTTCAACGTGAAACTCGATCTATGAGGTAGTGAAATTTGAAAAAAAGCGCTATAGGTATAACAACTGTATTTCAAATACCATCTTTGGGGTTGTTTTTGAAGTTGTTCGACGGCTCGTAAGGAGTTTCGGTATTTTTTGTGGGATGGAGAGTGCCCTTGTCTATCATTTCCAAAAATTTTGACGTGAAACTCGATCTATGAGTTAGTGAAATTTAAAAAAAAAACGCTATAGGTATAATAAAACGTGTATTTCAAATACCATTTTTGGAGTAGCTTTTGAGGGTGTTAGACGGCTCGTAAGGGGTTGCGGTATTTTTTGGGGAATGAAGAGTGCCCTTTTCTATCATTCATAAAAATTTCAACGTGAAACTCGATCTACGAGTTAGTGAAATGTAAAAAAAAGCGCTATAGGTATAATAAAACGTGTATTTCAAATACCATTTTTGGGGTAGCTTTTGAGGGTGTTAGACGGCTCGTAAGGGGTTGCGGTATTTTTTGGGGAATGAAGAGTGCCCTTTTCTATAATTTCCAAAAATTTCAACGTGAAACTCGATCTATGAGTTAGTGAAATTTAAAAAAAAAAGCGCTATAGGTATAATAAAACGTGTATTTCAAATACCATTTTTGGGGTACTTTTTGAGGGTGTTAGACGGCTCGTAAGGGGTTGCGGTATTTTTTGGGGAATGAAGAAAATTTTCAACGTGAAACTCGATCTATGGGTTACTGAAATTTAAAAAAAAGCGCTATAGGTATAATAACACGTGTATTTCAGATACTATCTTTGGGGTTGTTTTTGAGGATGTTCGACGGCTCGTAAGGGGTTGCGGTATTTTTTGGGGGATGAAGAGTACCCTTGTTTATCTTTTCTAAAAATTTCAACGTGAAACTCGATCTATGAGGTAGTGAAATTTGAAAAAAAAGCGCTATAGGTATAATAACACCTGTATTTCAAATACCATTTTTGGGGTTGTTTTTGAAGGTGTTCGACAGCTCGTAAAGGGTTTCGGTATTTTTTGGGGGATGGAGAGTGCGCTTGTCTATCATTTCCAAAAATTTCAACGTGAAACTCGATCTATGAGTTAGTGAAATTTAAAAAAAAGCGCTATAGGTATAATAAAACGTGTATTTCAAATACCATTTTTGGGGTACTTTTTGAGGGTGTTAGACGGCTCGTAAGGGGTTGCGGTATTTTTTTGGGGATGGAGAGTGCCCTTGTCTATCATTTCCAAAAATTTCAACGTGAAACTCGATCTACGAGGTAGTGAAATTTAAAAAAAAAGCGCTATAGGTATAATAACACGTGTATTTCAAATACCATATTTGGGGTTGTTTTTGAAGATCTTCGACGGCTCGTAATGGGTTGCGGTATTTTTTGTGAGATAAAGAGTACCCTTGTCTATCATTCGTAAAAATTTCAACGTGAAACTCGATCTATGAGTTAGTGAAATTTAAAAAAAAAGCGCTATAGGTATAATAAAACGTGTATTTCAAATACCATTTTGGTGTAGTTTTTGAGGGTGTTAGACGGCTCGTAAGGAGTTGCGGTATTTTTTGGGGGATGAAGAGTACCCTTGTCTATCATTCGTAAAAATTTTCACGTGAAACTCGATCTATGAGTCAGTGAAATTAAAAAAAAAAGCGCTATAGTTATAATAACACGTGTATTTCAGATACCATTTTTGGGGTTGTTTTTGAGGATGTTCGACGGCTCGTAAGGGGTTGCGGTATATTTTGGGGGATGGAGAGTGCCCTTGTCCATCATTCCCAAAAATTTCAACGTGAAACTCGATCTATGAGTTAGTGAAATTTAAAAAAAAGCGCTATAGGTATAATAACACGTGTATTTCAAATACCATCTTTGGGGTAGTTTTTGAGGATGTTCGACGGCTTGTAAGGGGTCTCGGTATTTTTTGGGGAATGAAGAGTTCCCTTGTCTATCATTCATCAAAATTTCAACGTGAAACTCGATCTATGAGTTAGTGAAATTTAAAAAAAAATCGCTATAGATATAATACACCAAATACCATCTTTGGGGTAGTTTTTGAGGATGTTAGACGGCTCGTAAGGGGTTGCGGTATATTTTGGGGGATGGAGAGTGCCCTTGTCCATCATTTCCAAAAATTTCAACGTGAAACTCGATCTATGAGTTAGTGAAATTTAAAAAAAAAGCGCTATAGGTATAATAACACGTGTATTTCAAATACCATCTTTGGGGTTGTTTTTGAGGGTGTTCGACGGCTCGTAAGGATAAAGAATATCCTTATCTATCATTCCTGAAAATTTTAACAAAAAACTCATTCTACGATTTGATTACGTTATTTTAAAGTGTAAATAAAAAATTATTCAATTTTTGGGGTGCTGTAAATAGGTGCTAACTTCACATTTTTGGGTTCTGTAAAATTGGATCGGGTGCTAACTTCACATTTTTGGGTTCTGTAAAATTGGATCAGGTGCTAACTTCACATTTTTGGGTGCTGAAAATGGGTGCTATCTTCACACCGGTTTACATGCAAAGATACTATTATTAGTAAAAACTAGCAACTAAATAACAAATCTACAAGAGAAAATAGAAACTAGAAAAAGTGAGAATAGAAAAAAAAAATAACAACTATAACACAGCCTTTAAGTTTTTAAGACTAATACAGAACAAATCTGTTTGGACCTCACTGAGTACCTCATTTGCTACTACCATCATTTTGTTGAAAGGAGATATACTATTTGGATCTACACTAAATACTTTCTGATTGTTAGGAATTCTTAAATTAATCTTTGGTACAGTAAAATTTATAAAATTAATTAAGCTACAATCTTTATATTTTACATTATTTAAGATAGAATACAGATATATCACAGCATGTTTTTGTCTTCTTTGTAACAGAGTTTTGAACCTAAAACCATCCAACATGGATTTATATGATATTTTCAATGGATATGTGTTGTTTTTCAAAACATAGAGATAACGGAGGAATCTTTTCTGCACCTTTTCAACACAATCTATATGTGTGGCTTCCATTGGCATCCAGATTTGAGATCCATACTCTAAATGTGGCCTAACCAAAGCATTATATAATTTAATTATAGTTGAAATCTTAAAAAATTTTGTGTTTCTAATAAGAAAGCCTAGAGCCTTGATAGATTTATTCTTTATATGATTAAAATGATTATTAAATTTTAAATTTGACTGAAAGAAAACTCCTAAGTCCTTCACATCACTGTCACGCTTGATTATGATATCAAGAATTTTGTAGTTATGTGAAATAGGACTGGTTTTTCTGGTAAATGTTACAATTGAACATTTTTTTATATTGAGAAACATTTTATTATTTGAGAACCATTTAATTACTTTATTAATATCAAGCTGGAGCAAATCACAGTCTGATTTTGTTCTTATAACTCGATAAAGTTTGAAATCATCTGCAAAAAGCAAACCTGTGGAGTTTGACAGGCACTCTGGCAGTGAATTAATGAAACACAAAAAAAGTAAAGGGCCCAAATTGCTACCTTGCGGCACGCCTGAGGTTGCAATGAAAGGTTCTGATTCACAGGTACCAATTCTGACACACTGCACTCTGCCCGAAAGATACGATTTAAAGAAATAGTAAATGTCCTCTGTCACGCCCAATTCTACAAGTTTGTGTAGCAATAGTTCATGATTTACTTTGTCAAATGCTTTCTCGCAATCTGTATAGACAACATCTAACTGGTTTTTATTCAAGATAGCGTCAGCTGCAGCTTCAGATATTATTGACAAATTTGTAACAGTGGATTTATCTTTCATAAATCCGTGCTGAAAGTTAGAAATCTTTGATTTTAGAAAATCATATAAATCGTCAAATAAGATGCTTTCAAATATTTTTGCCAAGACATTGATTAAGCTAATTGGCCTATAATTCCTAATCTCGTTTTTACTGCCACTCTTAAAAATAGGTGTAATTTGTGCAGATTTTAGTGCATCTGGGAAAATTTTATTTTTTATGGCTAGATTAAAAATATGTTGCAGAGGTAACACAATTAACTCGGCTAAACCTTTGTATATGTAGGCTGGTATGTTATCTGGACCAGTTGACTTTTTTGGTTTAAGTTTTTTTATGCTGTTGATGACTTTAGTTTCAGATATGAAAGAGAATTTGAATGAGCTACCACTGAAATCCAAAGTTCTATCAGAAATTTTTGTGGGCTTTTCATATACAGATTGAAAATGTTGTGCAAAAGCATTTGCAATGTCTTTTGAATTTGAAAGTATGTTTTTATCATTTTTAATTTCTGCTGGTATTCCACTTTTTTTGGATTTGCTACGTAAAAACTGCCAAAAAGATGAAGGATCAGAGTTTAAGTTGGTTTCAAGATTTTTTTGGTATTCTTTGTACTCGGATTTAGTTTGAATTTTTATACTATTCCTTAATTTCTTAAAATACTCACACATTGATGGATTTGCTTGTTTTTTAGAAATCATTCAATGCAGCCTATTTTTTTCTTTAATTTTACGAATCAAATCCATGGAATACCACAGAGGAAATCTAGGTTTATTGCCACAGCTTTTAGTGATTTTTTTAGGTAGGGACATATCCAGAAAACCATACATATGATCATAAAAATATTTGAGGCTATTGTTCACATCTGTTATTGTGAGCATCTCCCCCCAATTGTGATTTTTAATAAGATTATATAAAAGCGCAAAATTTCCCTTTGAGTAATTGTATACATACTTTTTTGATATGAACGGTTTGTCTCTTTCCCTAAATGGTATTTGAAACAGCAATGCAGGATGATATAGGTCCTCGGTAACCAGTGATTGTGTTGGTCTAGTGAGAAATGAAATTTCCATGTTGGATAATATCAGGTCCAAATATCTATCCCTAAATTTTTTTATCTTATTCAGTTGCTTTAAATTATGTAAGTTAAGAAACTCTCCTAGTGCATTATTCGTATCATTATCGCTAATATTTAAAAAAAAAAGGAAGGTTAAAATCTCCTAAAATTAAAGTTTTGGTTTGTTCATTTGTTAAAATATTCTCAAAATGATTAAAATAGCTAACATAATCATCTAAACATGAATTTGGTTTAAAATATACGACAGATACAATAATAGACTGTTTTTTAAACTTCAACTTAACAAATAAACATTCAACATTACATTCTTCTTCAGACTCCAGTAACTCATATGAAAGTTTCTTATCAAAAGCGACTAGAACACCACCTCCTCGAGTGGCTGATGTATTTCGGTCTTTTCGTATCACAGTATAGCGTTCATCAAACAGTTCTTCAGAGAATATACCATCACACAGCCATGTCTCAGTTAAAGCTATTATGTCATATTCTTCGGAAAGCAAGTTTGTGTAGAAAGTTTCTGTTTTGGTCCGGAGACCACGGACATTTTGATAGTACACTTGGCCATACTTGCTTTCATTAGCATGTTTAGTATTTATTTTTATGTGTTCCGAGGAACTGTCTCCTCTGTCTGCGACAGTTTCCTCCTCTTTGCAAAAAACTTGGAGACAAGTGCCCCTCTGGGCCATATCTCCTTTCTCCAAGCATTGCGAAAGTTATCTTGCATGATTGTAACTTTCATTGATGCATAGGTAATTATGCAGTATACGGTTTTCTGCCATTTTTTAAGATTTTCGAAAAATTCCTTTACAGATGGTTAATATGCCTCGCCAGAAGTACGAAACCGTTTGCGCGTCGAAAAAATTCTTTTTTTTTCAAAAGTTACAGGCATAAAAAGTTTCAAAAACAACAAACTTACGGGACAGCGGAGTGAATAGGGGTGCTGGGCGGGGCACTCCCTTCATCTAAAACACTGTAAAATATGTCAAAATGTAGGTAAAGGATCAACCTTTATGCGTCACTTTTTTGTTTTTTTTTTGAACCTCAATTTTCCGAAAAATCATCGAAAGAAAACAACACAATATTTTTGGATTTTCCAACAAAACACGACATTTAACGTCATTTCAGTGTTGCCAACCACGAAACAGCGTCATTTGCAAAGAATCATGTGTTTTGTTGGTAGGTCATCCGCACGGGCATCAACTTGCCAATTTAGGCGCGTAATTTAAATTTGAAAATTTTCTTCAATTTAAAGGAAATTTAGGCGTTTGGATTTGGAAAGGCAGGGTCGGGTTGCGTTAGGTTGGGTCCGGTTGCATAAAAGAAGGGTTGGGTTGGATTGGTTGGGTTGGTTTGGTTGGGTTGGGTTTGATTTCATAAAAGAAGGGTTGGGTTGGATTGGTTTGGTTGGGTTGGGTTTGATTTCATAAAAGAAGGGTTGGGTTGGATTGGTTGGTTTGGTTGGGTTGGGTTTGATTTCATAAAAGAAGGGTTGGGTTGGCTTGGGTTAAGTTTTCGAAAGAAGGGTTTGTATAGTCTTTAGCCCAGACGTAGCGGGGGTTTTTAGTCCGTAGGCAGTCCTCGAGAGAGGCTGAATCGGGCATGCTCGGAAGACCATTTTGGCCGGCATCTTTTGAAGATTTTCCTTCGCTATAAAAAAAACAAAAAAAAAGTCTGGGCTAAAGACTATACAAACCCTTCTTTCGAAAACTTAACCCAAGCCAACCCAACCCTTCTTTTATGAAATCAAACCCAACCCAACCAAACCAACCCAACCAATCCAACCCAACCCTTCTTTAATGAAATCAAATCCAACCCAACCAAACCAACCCAACCAATCCAACCCAACCCTTCTTTTATGCAACCGGACCCAACCTAACGCAACCCGACCCTGCCTTTCCAAATCCAAACGCCTAAATTTCCTTTAAATTGAAGAAAATTTTCAAATTTAAATTACGCGCCTAAATTGGCAACTTGATGCCCGTGCGGATGACCTACCAACAAAACACATGATTCTTTGCAAATGACGCAGTTTCGTGGTTGGCAACACTGAAATGACGTTAAATGTCGTGTTTTGTTGGAAAATCCAAAAATATTGTGTTGTTTTCTTTCGATGATTTTTCGGAAAATTGAGGTTCAAAAAAAAACAAAAAAGTGACGCATAAAGGTTGATCCTTTACCTACATTTTGACATATTTGAAGAGTGCCTTTTTCTATCATTCATAAAAATTTCAACGTGAAACTCGATCTATGGGTTACTGAAATTTAAAAAAAAGCGCTATAGGTATAATAACACGTGTATTTCAGATACCATCTTTGGGGTTGTTTTTGAGGATGTTCGACGGCTCGTAAGGGGTTGCGGTATTTTTTGGGGGATGAAGAGTACCCTTGTTTATCTTTTCTAAAAATTTCAACGTGAAACTCGATCTATGAGGTAGTGAAATTTGAAAAAAAAGCGCTATAGGTATAATAACACCTGTATTTCAAATACCATTTTTGGGGTTGTTTTTGAAGGTGTTCGACAGCTCGTAAAGGGTTTCGGTATTTTTTGGGGGATGGAGAGTGCGCTTGTCTATCATTTCCAAAAATTTCAACGTGAAACTCGATCTATGAGTTAGTGAAATTTAAAAAAAAGCGCTATAGGTATAATAAAACGTGTATTTCAAATACCATTTTTGGGGTACTTTTTGAGGGTGTTAGACGGCTCGTAAGGGGTTGCGGTATTTTTTTGGGGATGGAGAGTGCCCTTGTCTATCATTTCCAAAAATTTCAACGTGAAACTCGATCTACGAGGTAGTGAAATTTTAAAAAAAAGCGCTATAGGTATAATAACACGTGTATTTCAAATACCATATTTGGGGTTGTTTTTGAAGATCTTCGACGGCTCGTAATGGGTTGCGGTATTTTTTGTGAGATAAAGAGTACCCTTGTCTATCATTCGTAAAAATTTCAACGTGAAACTCGATCTATGAGTTAGTGAAATTTAAAAAAAAAGCGCTATAGGTATAATAAAACGTGTATTTCAAAAATACCATTTTGGTGTAGTTTTTGAGGGTGTTAGACGGCTCGTAAGGAGTTGCGGTATTTTTTGGGGGATGAAGAGTACCCTTGTCTATCATTCGTAAAAATTTTCACGTGAAACTCGATCTATGAGTCAGTGAAATTAAAAAAAAAAGCGCTATAGTTATAATAACACGTGTATTTCAGATACCATTTTTGGGGTTGTTTTTGAGGATGTTCGACGGCTCGTAAGGGGTTGCGGTATATTTTGGGGGATGGAGAGTGCCCTTGTCCATCATTCCCAAAAATTTCAACGTGAAACTCGATCTATGAGTTAGTGAAATTTAAAAAAAAGCGCTATAGGTATAATAACACGTGTATTTCAAATACCATCTTTGGGGTAGTTTTTGAGGATGTTCGACGGCTTGTAAGGGGTCTCGGTATTTTTTGGGGAATGAAGAGTGCCCTTGTCTATCATTCATCAAAATTTCAACGTGAAACTCGATCTATGAGTTAGTGAAATTTAAAAAAAAATCGCTATAGATATAATACACCAAATACCATCTTTGGGGTAGTTTTTGAGGATGTTAGACGGCTCGTAAGGGGTTGCGGTATATTTTGGGGGATGGAGAGTGCCCTTGTCCATCATTTCCAAAAATTTCAACGTGAAACTCGATCTATGAGTTAGTGAAATTTGAAAAAAAAGCGCTATAGGTATAATAACACGTGTATTTCAAATACCATCTTTGGGGTTGTTTTTGAGGGTGTTCGACGGCTCGTAAGGATAAAGAATATCCTTATCTATCATTCCTGAAAATTTTAACAAAAAACTCATTCTACGATTTGATTACGTTATTTTAAAGTGTAAATAAAAAATTATTCAATTTTTGGGGTGCTGTAAATAGGTGCTAACTTCACATTTTTGGGTTCTGTAAAATTGGATCGGGTGCTAACTTCACATTTTTGGGTTCTGTAAAATTGGATCAGGTGCTAACTTCACATTTTTGGGTGCTGAAAATGGGTGCTATCTTCACACCGGTTTACATGCAAAGATACTATTATTAGTAAAAACTAGCAACTAAATAACAAATCTACAAGAGAAAATAGAAACTAGAAAAAGTGAGAATAGAAAAAAAAAATAACAACTATAACACAGCCTTTAAGTTTTTAAGACTAATACAGAACAAATCTGTTTGGACCTCACTGAGTACCTCATTTGCTACTACCATCATTTTGTTGAAAGGAGATATACTATTTGGATCTACACTAAATACTTTCTGATTGTTAGGAATTCTTAAATTAATCTTTGGTACAGTAAAATTTATAAAATTAATTAAGCTACAATCTTTATATTTTACATTATTTAAGATAGAATACAGATATATCACAGCATGTTTTTGTCTTCTTTGTAACAGAGTTTTGAACCTAAAACCATCCAACATGGATTTATATGATATTTTCAATGGATATGTGTTGTTTTTCAAAACATAGAGATAACGGAGGAATCTTTTCTGCACCTTTTCAACACAATCTATACGTGTGGCTTCCATTGGCATCCAGATTTGAGATGCATACTCTAAATGTGGCCTAACAAAAGCATTATATAATTTAATTATAGTTGAAATCTTAAAAATTTTTGTGTTTCTAATAAGAAAGCCTAGAGCCTTGATAGATTTATTCTTTATATGATTAAAATGATTATTAAATTTTAAATTTGACTGAAAGAAAACTCCTAAGTCCTTCACATCACTGTCACGCTTGATTATGATATCAAGAATTTTGTAGTTATGTGAAATAGGACTGGTTTTTCTGGTAAATGTTACAATTGAACATTTTTTTATATTGAGAAACATTTTATTATTTGAGAACCATTTAATTACTTTATTAATATCAAGCTGGAGCAAATCACAGTCTGATTTTGTTCTTATAACTCGATAAAGTTTGAAATCATCTGCAAAAAGCAAACCTGTGGAGTTTGACAGGCACTCTGGCAGTGAATTAATGAAACACAAAAAAAGTAAAGGGCCCAAATTGCTACCTTGCGGCACGCCTGAGGTTGCAATGAAAGGTTCTGATTCACAGGTACCAATTCTGACACACTGCACTCTGCCCGAAAGATACGATTTAAAGAAATAGTAAATGTCCTCTGTCACGCCCAATTCTACAAGTTTGTGTAGCAATAGTTCATGATTTACTTTGTCAAATGCTTTCTCGCAATCTGTATAGACAACATCTAACTGGTTTTTATTCAAGATAGCGTCAGCTGCAGCTTCAGATATTATTGACAAATTTGTAACAGTGGATTTATCTTTCATAAATCCGTGCTGAAAGTTAGAAATCTTTGATTTTAGAAAATCATATAAATCGTCAAATAAGATGCTTTCAAATATTTTTGCCAAGACATTGATTAAGCTAATTGGCCTATAATTCCTAATCTCGTTTTTACTGCCACTCTTAAAAATAGGTGTAATTTGTGCAGATTTTAGTGCATCTGGGAAAATTTTATTTTTTATGGCTAGATTAAAAATATGTTGCAGAGGTAACACAATTAACTCGGCTAAACCTTTGTATATGTAGGCTGGTATGTTATCTGGACCAGTTGACTTTTTTGGTTTAAGTTTTTTTATGCTGTTGATGACTTTAGTTTCAGATATGAAAGAGAATTTGAATGAGCTACCACTGAAATCCAAAGTTCTATCAGAAATTTTTGTGGGCTTTTCATATACAGATTGAAAATGTTGTGCAAAAGCATTTGCAATGTCTTTTGAATTTGAAAGTATGTTTTTATCATTTTTAATTTCTGCTGGTATTCCACTTTTTTTGGATTTGCTACGTAAAAACTGCCAAAAAGATGAAGGATCAGAGTTTAAGTTGGTTTCAAGATTTTTTTGGTATTCTTTGTACTCGGATTTAGTTTGAATTTTTATACTATTCCTTAATTTCTTAAAATACTCACACATTGATGGATTTGCTTGTTTTTTAGAAATCATTCAATGCAGCCTATTTTTTTCTTTAATTTTACGAATCAAATCCATGGAATACCACAGAGGAAATCTAGGTTTATTGCCACAGCTTTTATTGATTTTTTTAGGTACGGACATATCCAGAAAACCATACATATGATCATAAAAATATTTGAGGCTATTGTTCACATCTGTTATTGTGAGCATCTCCCCCCAATTGTGATTTTTAATAAGATTATATAAAAGCGCAAAATTTCCCTTTGAGTAATTGTATACATACTTTTTTGATATGAACGGTTTGTCTCTTTCCCTAAATGGTATTTGAAACAGCAATGCAGGATGATATAGGTCCTCGGTAACCAGTGATTGTGTTGGTCTAGTGAGAAATGAAATTTCCATGTTGGATAATATCAGGTCCAAATATCTATCCCTAAATTTTTTTATCTTATTCAGTTGCTTTAAATTATGTAAGTTAAGAAACTCTCCTAGTGCATTATTCGTATCATTATCGCTAATATTTAAAAAAAAAGGAAGGTTAAAATCTCCTAAAATTAAAGTTTTGGTTTGTTCATTTGTTAAAATATTCTCAAAATGATTAAAATAGCTAACATAATCATCTAAACATGAATTTGGTTTAAAATATACGACAGATACAATAATAGACTGTTTTTTAAACTTCAACTTAACAAATAAACATTCAACATTACATTCTTCTTCAGACTCCAGTAACTCATATGAAAGTTTCTTATCAAAAGCGACTAGAACACCACCTCCTCGAGTGGCTGATGTATTTCGGTCTTTTCGTATCACAGTATAGCGTTCATCAAACAGTTCTTCAGAGAATATACCATCACACAGCCATGTCTCAGTTAAAGCTATTATGTCATATTCTTCGGAAAGCAAGTTTGTGTAGAAAGTTTCTGTTTTGGTCCGGAGACCACGGACATTTTGATAGTACACTTGGCCATACTTGCTTTCATTAGCATGTTTAGTATTTATTTTTATGTGTTCCGAGGAACTGTCTCCTCTGTCTGCGACAGTTTCCTCCTCTTTGCAAAAAACTTGGAGACAAGTGCCCCTCTGGGCCATATCTCCTTTCTCCAAGCATTGCGAAAGTTATCTTGCATGATTGTAACTTTCATTGATGCATAGGTAATTATGCAGTATACGGTTTTCTGCCATTTTTTAAGATTTTCGAAAAATTCCTTTACAGATGGTTAATATGCCTCGCCAGAAGTACGAAACCGTTTGCGCGTCGAAAAAATTCTTTTTTTTTCAAAAGTTACAGGCATAAAAAGTTTCAAAAACAACAAACTTACGGGACAGCGGAGTGAATAGGGGTGCTGGGCGGGGCACTCCCTTCATCTAAAACACTGTAAAATATGTCAAAATGTAGGTAAAGGATCAACCTTTATGCGTCACTTTTTTGTTTTTTTTTTGAACCTCAATTTTCCGAAAAATCATCGAAAGAAAACAACACAATATTTTTGGATTTTCCAACAAAACACGACATTTAACGTCATTTCAGTGTTGCCAACCACGAAACAGCGTCATTTGCAAAGAATCATGTGTTTTGTTGGTAGGTCATCCGCACGGGCATCAACTTGCCAATTTAGGCGCGTAATTTAAATTTGAAAATTTTCTTCAATTTAAAGGAAATTTAGGCGTTTGGATTTGGAAAGGCAGGGTCGGGTTGCGTTAGGTTGAGTCCGGTTGCATAAAAGAAGGGTTGGGTTGGATTGGTTGGGTTGGTTTGGTTGGGTTGGGTTTGATTTCATAAAAGAAGGGTTGGGTTGGCTTGGGTTAAGTTTTCGAAAGAAGGGTTTGTATAGTCTTTAGCCCAGACGTAGCGGGGGTTTTTAGTCCGTAGGCAGTCCTCGAGAGAGGCTGAATCGGGCATGCTCGGAAGACCATTTTGGCCGGCATCTTTTGAAGATTTTCCTTCGCTATAAAAAAAACAAAAAAAAAGTCTGGGCTAAAGACTATACAAACCCTTCTTTCGAAAACTTAACCCAAGCCAACCCAACCCTTCTTTTATGAAATCAAACCCAACCCAACCAAACCAAACCAACCAATCCAACCCAACCCTTCTTTAATGAAATCAAATCCAACCCAACCAAACCAACCCAACCAATCCAACCCAACCCTTCTTTTATGCAACCGGACCCAACCTAACGCAACCCGACCCTGCCTTTCCAAATCCAAACGCCTAAATTTCCTTTAAATTGAAGAAAATTTTCAAATTTAAATTACGCGCCTAAATTGGCAACTTGATGCCCGTGCGGATGACCTACCAACAAAACACATGATTCTTTGCAAATGACGCAGTTTCGTGGTTGGCAACACTGAAATGACGTTAAATGTCGTGTTTTGTTGGAAAATCCAAAAATATTGTGTTGTTTTCTTTCGATGATTTTTCGGAAAATTGAGGTTCAAAAAAAAACAAAAAAGTGACGCATAAAGGTTGATCCTTTACCTACATTTTGACATATTTGAAGAGTGCCTTTTTCTATCATTCATAAAAATTTCAACGTGAAACTCGATCTATGGGTTACTGAAATTTAAAAAAAAGCGCTATAGGTATAATAACACGTGTATTTCAGATACCATCTTTGGGGTTGTTTTTGAGGATGTTCGACGGCTCGTAAGGGGTTGCGGTATTTTTTGGGGGATGAAGAGTACCCTTGTTTATCTTTTCTAAAAATTTCAACGTGAAACTCGATCTATGAGGTAGTGAAATTTGAAAAAAAAGCGCTATAGGTATAATAACACCTGTATTTCAAATACCATTTTTGGGGTTGTTTTTGAAGGTGTTCGACAGCTCGTAAAGGGTTTCGGTATTTTTTGGGGGATGGAGAGTGCGCTTGTCTATCATTTCCAAAAATTTCAACGTGAAACTCGATCTATGAGTTAGTGAAATTTAAAAAAAAGCGCTATAGGTATAATAAAACGTGTATTTCAAATACCATTTTTGGGGTACTTTTTGAGGGTGTTAGACGGCTCGTAAGGGGTTGCGGTATTTTTTTGGGGATGGAGAGTGCCCTTGTCTATCATTTCCAAAAATTTCAACGTGAAACTCGATCTACGAGGTAGTGAAATTTTAAAAAAAAGCGCTATAGGTATAATAACACGTGTATTTCAAATACCATATTTGGGGTTGTTTTTGAAGATCTTCGACGGCTCGTAATGGGTTGCGGTATTTTTTGTGAGATAAAGAGTACCCTTGTCTATCATTCGTAAAAATTTCAACGTGAAACTCGATCTATGAGTTAGTGAAATTTAAAAAAAAAGCGCTATAGGTATAATAAAACGTGTATTTCAAAAATACCATTTTGGTGTAGTTTTTGAGGGTGTTAGACGGCTCGTAAGGAGTTGCGGTATTTTTTGGGGGATGAAGAGTACCCTTGTCTATCATTCGTAAAAATTTTCACGTGAAACTCGATCTATGAGTCAGTGAAATTAAAAAAAAAAGCGCTATAGTTATAATAACACGTGTATTTCAGATACCATTTTTGGGGTTGTTTTTGAGGATGTTCGACGGCTCGTAAGGGGTTGCGGTATATTTTGGGGGATGGAGAGTGCCCTTGTCCATCATTCCCAAAAATTTCAACGTGAAACTCGATCTATGAGTTAGTGAAATTTAAAAAAAAGCGCTATAGGTATAATAACACGTGTATTTCAAATACCATCTTTGGGGTAGTTTTTGAGGATGTTCGACGGCTTGTAAGGCGTCTCGGTATTTTTTGGGGAATGAAGAGTGCCCTTGTCTATCATTCATCAAAATTTCAACGTGAAACTCGATCTATGAGTTAGTGAAATTTAAAAAAAAATCGCTATAGATATAATACACCAAATACCATCTTTGGGGTAGTTTTTGAGGATGTTAGACGGCTCGTAAGGGGTTGCGGTATATTTTGGGGGATGGAGAGTGCCCTTGTCCATCATTTCCAAAAATTTCAACGTGAAACTCGATCTATGAGTTAGTGAAATTTGAAAAAAAAGCGCTATAGGTATAATAACACGTGTATTTCAAATACCATCTTTGGGGTTGTTTTTGAGGGTGTTCGACGGCTCGTAAGGATAAAGAATATCCTTATCTATCATTCCTGAAAATTTTAACAAAAAACTCATTCTACGATTTGATTACGTTATTTTAAAGTGTAAATAAAAAATTATTCAATTTTTGGGGTGCTGTAAATAGGTGCTAACTTCACATTTTTGGGTTCTGTAAAATTGGATCGGGTGCTAACTTCACATTTTTGGGTTCTGTAAAATTGGATCAGGTGCTAACTTCACATTTTTGGGTGCTGAAAATGGGTGCTATCTTCACACCGGTTTACATGCAAAGATACTATTATTAGTAAAAACTAGCAACTAAATAACAAATCTACAAGAGAAAATAGAAACTAGAAAAAGTGAGAATAGAAAAAAAAAATAACAACTATAACACAGCCTTTAAGTTTTTAAGACTAATACAGAACAAATCTGTTTGGACCTCACTGAGTACCTCATTTGCTACTACCATCATTTTGTTGAAAGGAGATATACTATTTGGATCTACACTAAATACTTTCTGATTGTTAGGAATTCTTAAATTAATCTTTGGTACAGTAAAATTTATAAAATTAATTAAGCTACAATCTTTATATTTTACATTATTTAAGATAGAATACAGATATATCACAGCATGTTTTTGTCTTCTTTGTAACAGAGTTTTGAACCTAAAACCATCCAACATGGATTTATATGATATTTTCAATGGATATGTGTTGTTTTTCAAAACATAGAGATAACGGAGGAATCTTTTCTGCACCTTTTCAACACAATCTATACGTGTGGCTTCCATTGGCATCCAGATTTGAGATGCATACTCTAAATGTGGCCTAACAAAAGCATTATATAATTTAATTATAGTTGAAATCTTAAAAATTTTTGTGTTTCTAATAAGAAAGCCTAGAGCCTTGATAGATTTATTCTTTATATGATTAAAATGATTATTAAATTTTAAATTTGACTGAAAGAAAACTCCTAAGTCCTTCACATCACTGTCACGCTTGATTATGATATCAAGAATTTTGTAGTTATGTGAAATAGGACTGGTTTTTCTGGTAAATGTTACAATTGAACATTTTTTTATATTGAGAAACATTTTATTATTTGAGAACCATTTAATTACTTTATTAATATCAAGCTGGAGCAAATCACAGTCTGATTTTGTTCTTATAACTCGATAAAGTTTGAAATCATCTGCAAAAAGCAAACCTGTGGAGTTTGACAGGCACTCTGGCAGTGAATTAATGAAACACAAAAAAAGTAAAGGGCCCAAATTGCTACCTTGCGGCACGCCTGAGGTTGCAATGAAAGGTTCTGATTCACAGGTACCAATTCTGACACACTGCACTCTGCCCGAAAGATACGATTTAAAGAAATAGTAAATGTCCTCTGTCACGCCCAATTCTACAAGTTTGTGTAGCAATAGTTCATGATTTACTTTGTCAAATGCTTTCTCGCAATCTGTATAGACAACATCTAACTGGTTTTTATTCAAGATAGCGTCAGCTGCAGCTTCAGATATTATTGACAAATTTGTAACAGTGGATTTATCTTTCATAAATCCGTGCTGAAAGTTAGAAATCTTTGATTTTAGAAAATCATATAAATCGTCAAATAAGATGCTTTCAAATATTTTTGCCAAGACATTGATTAAGCTAATTGGCCTATAATTCCTAATCTCGTTTTTACTGCCACTCTTAAAAATAGGTGTAATTTGTGCAGATTTTAGTGCATCTGGGAAAATTTTATTTTTTATGGCTAGATTAAAAATATGTTGCAGAGGTAACACAATTAACTCGGCTAAACCTTTGTATATGTAGGCTGGTATGTTATCTGGACCAGTTGACTTTTTTGGTTTAAGTTTTTTTATGCTGTTGATGACTTTAGTTTCAGATATGAAAGAGAATTTGAATGAGCTACCACTGAAATCCAAAGTTCTATCAGAAATTTTTGTGGGCTTTTCATATACAGATTGAAAATGTTGTGCAAAAGCATTTGCAATGTCTTTTGAATTTGAAAGTATGTTTTTATCATTTTTAATTTCTGCTGGTATTCCACTTTTTTTGGATTTGCTACGTAAAAACTGCCAAAAAGATGAAGGATCAGAGTTTAAGTTGGTTTCAAGATTTTTTTGGTATTCTTTGTACTCGGATTTAGTTTGAATTTTTATACTATTCCTTAATTTCTTAAAATACTCACACATTGATGGATTTGCTTGTTTTTTAGAAATCATTCAATGCAGCCTATTTTTTTCTTTAATTTTACGAATCAAATCCATGGAATACCACAGAGGAAATCTAGGTTTATTGCCACAGCTTTTATTGATTTTTTTAGGTACGGACATATCCAGAAAACCATACATATGATCATAAAAATATTTGAGGCTATTGTTCACATCTGTTATTGTGAGCATCTCCCCCCAATTGTGATTTTTAATAAGATTATATAAAAGCGCAAAATTTCCCTTTGAGTAATTGTATACATACTTTTTTGATATGAACGGTTTGTCTCTTTCCCTAAATGGTATTTGAAACAGCAATGCAGGATGATATAGGTCCTCGGTAACCAGTGATTGTGTTGGTCTAGTGAGAAATGAAATTTCCATGTTGGATAATATCAGGTCCAAATATCTATCCCTAAATTTTTTTATCTTATTCAGTTGCTTTAAATTATGTAAGTTAAGAAACTCTCCTAGTGCATTATTCGTATCATTATCGCTAATATTTAAAAAAAAAGGAAGGTTAAAATCTCCTAAAATTAAAGTTTTGGTTTGTTCATTTGTTAAAATATTCTCAAAATGATTAAAATAGCTAACATAATCATCTAAACATGAATTTGGTTTAAAATATACGACAGATACAATAATAGACTGTTTTTTAAACTTCAACTTAACAAATAAACATTCAACATTACATTCTTCTTCAGACTCCAGTAACTCATATGAAAGTTTCTTATCAAAAGCGACTAGAACACCACCTCCTCGAGTGGCTGATGTATTTCGGTCTTTTCGTATCACAGTATAGCGTTCATCAAACAGTTCTTCAGAGAATATACCATCACACAGCCATGTCTCAGTTAAAGCTATTATGTCATATTCTTCGGAAAGCAAGTTTGTGTAGAAAGTTTCTGTTTTGGTCCGGAGACCACGGACATTTTGATAGTACACTTGGCCATACTTGCTTTCATTAGCATGTTTAGTATTTATTTTTATGTGTTCCGAGGAACTGTCTCCTCTGTCTGCGACAGTTTCCTCCTCTTTGCAAAAAACTTGGAGACAAGTGCCCCTCTGGGCCATATCTCCTTTCTCCAAGCATTGCGAAAGTTATCTTGCATGATTGTAACTTTCATTGATGCATAGGTAATTATGCAGTATACGGTTTTCTGCCATTTTTTAAGATTTTCGAAAAATTCCTTTACAGATGGTTAATATGCCTCGCCAGAAGTACGAAACCGTTTGCGCGTCGAAAAAATTCTTTTTTTTTCAAAAGTTACAGGCATAAAAAGTTTCAAAAACAACAAACTTACGGGACAGCGGAGTGAATAGGGGTGCTGGGCGGGGCACTCCCTTCATCTAAAACACTGTAAAATATGTCAAAATGTAGGTAAAGGATCAACCTTTATGCGTCACTTTTTTGTTTTTTTTTTGAACCTCAATTTTCCGAAAAATCATCGAAAGAAAACAACACAATATTTTTGGATTTTCCAACAAAACACGACATTTAACGTCATTTCAGTGTTGCCAACCACGAAACAGCGTCATTTGCAAAGAATCATGTGTTTTGTTGGTAGGTCATCCGCACGGGCATCAACTTGCCAATTTAGGCGCGTAATTTAAATTTGAAAATTTTCTTCAATTTAAAGGAAATTTAGGCGTTTGGATTTGGAAAGGCAGGGTCGGGTTGCGTTAGGTTGAGTCCGGTTGCATAAAAGAAGGGTTGGGTTGGATTGGTTGGGTTGGTTTGGTTGGGTTGGGTTTGATTTCATAAAAGAAGGGTTGGGTTGGCTTGGGTTAAGTTTTCGAAAGAAGGGTTTGTATAGTCTTTAGCCCAGACGTAGCGGGGGTTTTTAGTCCGTAGGCAGTCCTCGAGAGAGGCTGAATCGGGCATGCTCGGAAGACCATTTTGGCCGGCATCTTTTGAAGATTTTCCTTCGCTATAAAAAAAACAAAAAAAAAGTCTGGGCTAAAGACTATACAAACCCTTCTTTCGAAAACTTAACCCAAGCCAACCCAACCCTTCTTTTATGAAATCAAACCCAACCCAACCAAACCAACCCAACCAATCCAACCCAACCCTTCTTTAATGAAATCAAACCCAACCCAACCAAACCAACCCAACCAATCCAACCCAACCCTTCTTTTATGCAACCGGACCCAACCTAACGCAACCCGACCCTGCCTTTCCAAATCCAAACGCCTAAATTTCCTTTAAATTGAAGAAAATTTTCAAATTTAAATTACGCGCCTAAATTGGCAACTTGATGCCCGTGCGGATGACCTACCAACAAAACACATGATTCTTTGCAAATGACGCAGTTTCGTGGTTGGCAACACTGAAATGACGTTAAATGTCGTGTTTTGTTGGAAAATCCAAAAATATTGTGTTGTTTTCTTTCGATGATTTTTCGGAAAATTGAGGTTCAAAAAAAAAACAAAAAAGTGACGCATAAAGGTTGATCCTTTACCTACATTTTGACATATTTTACAGTGTTTTAGATGAAGGGAGTGCCCCGCCCAGCACCCCTATTCACTCCGCTGTCCCGTAAGTTTGTTGTTTTTGAAACTTTTTATGCCTGTAACTTTTGAAAAAAAAAGAATTTTTTCGACGCGCAAACGGTTTCGTACTTCTGGCGAGGCATATTAACCATCTGTAAAGGAATTTTTCGAAAATCTTAAAAAATGGCAGAAAACCGTATACTGCATAATTACCGATGCATATAATGAAGGCTGTTTAGAAGGGTGTTTTTCACAAGTAACCTCTGGAAAATGCGTAGCCAGCATGTTTTGTAGATCTACAGGCTTTGTATTTGGGTCCAGTCTTGTCACATGAAGTGAGACAACTTTGGGGACTGCATGAATAGTGGTTTCACTTTCATTTCCACCGACCATGCATCTTCTTCGTCTTTTTGATCGCTTTGTCTCCCATGATTGTTCTTCATCATCTTGGAGTGATCCCAATTGTTGGATATTATGAAGTAAATTGCGTGACTGAGCTTCCAGGACGGCCGCATTTACTGTTTTTCTATTTATTTCGGAACTTTTGTTGTTTTTGTTGATTTCACTTTTTGTGGTTATGGTCGCTGTCGCCGTCAAATGTTGTGCGTTTGAACTTCCAGCGGCGACCGGATTCTGGTATGCGTTTATTTTTGTTGGCCAAGGCTTGGGCCAGTGCTTATTGCGAGGTTTGGCAACGTTGCTTGTGATGGTTGACTTTCTTTCCTCGTCGTCCGCGATTGTGACGACAGGATCCAGTGACGTTGCCGGCGGTAACTTCTGGACATCAGCTGATTGGCTGCTTAGTTTCCCATATTTTTCTTCATAGGATGAAATAATAGATTTCTGGAGATCCACTGTGTTCTAGCGATGCCAGTAATTTCTTGGAGATGTCATACTCACGTTGAAGGCACTCCACCTCTTTTTCAAGTAGGTTTTCACTGCTGTTCGCGCCGATTTTCTGCGCCATTGTTTGGGCTAGTTGAGCTATCATACTTTCCAAGGCATCAATTTTTTCCTGGAACTCTGGAGGGATCAAGTTTACACCCGCGTTTTCATCCTTATTTGTGGCCACTTGCAACTTGAGGCTAATAATTTCCGCGTCTTTTGTAGCAAGAGCGGCATTCACGGCTTTGTTTACTTCTGTGTCGCGGCTGACCTTGGCACAGGTTGCACAATTAACTAGGTTTTTACTGCCACTGACGACTATTAGGCCCGTAATTCGTAGTGCACATGATTGGTGGTAAGCTACTTTGCACCCGTTGCACTTTATCACAATTTTTTCTACGTTGGATTTGCAATATTTGCACTTTTTATCTTCCGCGTCTAAAGAATCGCCATCACTCGGCGCCATTTTAGATGTTATAATCTAATAATAAATAATGCTACTAGGGACCCTAGTAGGTGCCCTGCATAAAGACCACTAAAACCGATTTAAGCACTAAATCGATTTTATTTGGAAGCGGTTTATCACTCAAAAGCCCATTCAACACCATTCTCAACTAAAAAGTCAGTTAAATCCTACTGCCTCAGTCCCCTTTAGCCTACTGTGACTGCCATTTTTATAACCAAATTGACAAGTAAAACATAGATTTTCTGTCAGTTTAGTGTCAATATGGCATTGATCATAGGCCAAAGGATACTAAAATGAAAATGAGTTAACTGGTTGTTTTAGTTAAGAACAGTGTTGGCCCATTTTAGGGTCGTTATAAACACTTTAGTGCATTCCTTCTAACCTAAAGAAAATACTAAACCCTAGTCTTTCAAAAAATCTGTTGTTAATTAATTATGTTGTTTTATTTGTTTTTTCTTTAAACTAACATTTAACATTTAACATAACCCTTGAAGAAAGCGATTTTATTTAAAACCATCCTGATATAAAAGCGCTTTTAGGTGCATATAAACGTAGTAACTGAGGACAGCAGCATATACTTGCTATAGTTATGGAACTTTGAATACACCTTAAAAGAATCTAAAAGGAAGAAATTTCCTTAAACTAAAAATGCTAACAACGTTGCCTAGCCACTTGTAGTTATTTCAAGTGGTAATTATGTGGTATACGGTTTTCTGCCATTTTTTATTTTTTATGAAAAATTCTTTAAGGGAGCACCTACTAGGGTCCCTAGGACACCAAATCCGCCTGCGCCCGTTATTTTTTTTTTGTTTTTTTAAATTTTTTTTCACCAAAACAACCCAATCCACCCAACACCGTTCTCAACTAAAAAGCCTGTTAATTCCTAACGCCTCAGTGCCCTTTAGCCTATTGTGGCTGCCATTTTTATAACCAAATTGACAAGTAAAACATGGATTTTCTGTCAGTTTGGTGTCAATATGGCACCGATCATAGGCCAAAGGATACTAAAACAAAAATGAGTTACCTGGCTTTTTAGTTGAGAAAGAGGTAATTATGCAGTATACGGTTTTCTGCAATTTTTGATTTTTTTTGGAAAGTTCTTTATGGGGGGCACCTTCTAGGGTCCCTAGGACCCCAAATCCGTCTGCGGCGGTTGGTTTTTTTTTATTTTTTTTCACTAAAACAACCCAAACCAACACAGTCCAACCCAACCTAATACAAACCAACCCAAAACAATTAAAAAAACACATTACAACTCCACCTGGGCACTTTTTTTTCTCGTAAAAAAAAATCGGGCGCAGGCGGATTTGGGGTCCTAGGGACCCTAGAAGGTGCCCCCATAAAGAATTTTTCAAAAATGGCAGAAAACCGTATACTGCATAATTACCGAGAAAGGTGTTGATCCAACACAGTCCAACCCAAACTAATCCAACCCAACCCAAAACAATGAAAAAAACACATTACAACCCCCCTCCAGGCACCCTTTTTTCTCTTTAAAAAAAAAAAATCGGGCGCAGTCGGATTTGGGGCCCTAGGGACCCTAGTAGGTGCCCCCATAAAGAATTTTTGAGAAAAAATAAAAAATGGCAGAAAACCGTATAGTACTTACTCAAAAAATGTATAGTCAATCCAAGGTCTTACCTTAAGAATTTGCTTTCTTTTTTCTTGATCCATTGCATATTTTCGGAGTCTTTAAGCACACCAAGAGGCAAATAATGTACTACATTAGCAAAAACCGAAGCACAAATAGAAAAAAACTTATTGTTTTTGTCTGAAAAATAAACACGCAGTCACATGGCCCTAAAGGTTTATTTGCGCGGTGGCACCGTGCAGCGGCGGTAATGATAGAAAGGCAAGTTTGGGCTACAGCAACGCATCATGAGTTACACGGAAGCGAAAGTAAAAAAAACTTATGTGCTTTAGCGGCGCGGAATGCGAAATCAAAATAAGTAAACTATCCCCAAATTTTTGACCCGGTGCAAAAAAAGCTCTGGTGTCCCACTGTGTACAAAAATAAATAAACTCTCCGCGTTGCCATGGAAAACAAATGCAATGACGTAAAGTTTTGCAAAAAATTAGGTCACGCCACGGTTAAATTGATTTCCCAATACATAAAATGTACCTAAATTTTTTGTACAATCCAAAAATGCAAAAATATACAGGGTGTTCAATTTAAAATAAGAAAGTTGATGCCCGTTTTCCTGCAAATGGCAACACTGCAAATATGAAAGTATTTCATAAAGATAGTTTACATGGACTTATGTTAGAATAGAAAGTTTGGAAAGTTTCCATTGTAGTTTCCAAAATATTCTAATAGGTTATTCACCTTGGGACACCCGGTATATGTTTAAATGACCCTTACTGAAGCTGAAAAAATGAATGTAAAAACTGACTCAAAGAATAATTAATAATAAATAATGGTAGCAAATATATGAGTTTGCTATCCGCGCTGGTTTTTTGGAATTTATTTTGAAAATGGACCGTATTTTTACTTTGTGTAATGCGAGCGAAAAAAGACTGACCTGTTAATGCTGCAGATGTCAGTTCTTCACTCCGCTTCAGTTTATTGCCCACTTAAGGGTTGGTGTCCTTTCGTCCAGATGTGGCTAGAGAGAAGCTTAATACATTGATGCCATATCGAGTGACATTTTTACTAAACTAAAAAGTGCGTTGTTTATTTCTGTCCGATATGAATTTAAACACTTAACATACCGGCCGCCTTGAAACGATGCAGTTTCAATGAAGAAAATAAGATTAATTGGAAAACAAATGTATTTACACTGTTTTATTAATGAACTAAAGAAACACCATGAGGCGTAAATGTAATGTTTGCTAATGTCGTGTCGTACCTATGTGAAACTAAAATTTTATGTTTCGATAGGTAAAACACTTAACTTCGTGACCGCCCGTTTAACCGTACCGTTAGCGGTTTTTATCGTCACCACTCTTACGACACCATCAGTGCCAGGATGAGTTTCACTAATTCTACCGACTTTCCAGTGCTGAGGTATGACGTGTGACCATTAAACCAGGTTTAATCTCTTTCGAATCGATCATCCACTTGCTGCGAACCTGGAGATTATGTAAATATTCTTTAGAAAATCTTTTCCAAAAGTGTTGTGAAACGTTTTGAATTTGCTGGTATTTGGAGAGTCGGTTTGATGTGATAGCTGTGACGTCTTCCTCCGGTAATGCATTTAACTTTGTGCCGATTAAGAAATGTCCGGGGGTAAGGATTTCAAAATCGTTTGGATCCTCGGAAAGAGGGGTAATGGGACGGGAATTTAGGATTGATTCCACCTGTGTAAGCACGGTATAAAAATTTTCATATGTAAAAATAATTGACCCAATTATTCTAACTAAATGATGTTTCATGATTTTTACAGCTGATTCCCATATGCCTCCAAAACTGGGACTACATGGCAGAATGAAATGCCATGAGACCCGATTTTCCAGTAAAAATGATTTAATATTATGATTTTGATAAAATTCTTGTAAGTTAACATCTAGTTTTTTAATATAATTACTTGCGCCGCAAAAATTTGAGCCATTGTCGCTATAGAGTTCCTTCATAAGTCCACGTCTAGCAATAAAACGCTTTAAGCAATTCAAAAAAGAGTCAGTAGATAAATTTACAGCTAATTCTAAATGAATCGCCTTTGTGCTTAGACATATGAAAACACAAACATAAGTTTTAACAATTTTATGGCTGCGCAACGTGCCATCCTTTATGTAAAAAGGACCAGCAAAATCCATGCCTGTTGAAGAAAAAGGACGCGCAGGTAATAACCGAACTGCCGGCAAATGTCCCATAATGGGACCAACCAATGCATTGCCGCACTTCTTTACGCACTTCACTCTTGCCATGGAGAGGCCAGTACTTTGTTCGTATCGAAGATAATGTCGTTTGTATACCGCCGTGTAAAGTATTTGTGTGTTCATAACGAATTATCAAAGTCGTGAAAAAATGATTATTGGGCAATAAAATAGGAAATTTTTGATTATAACTGATTTTTGCGTTTTTTAAGCGTCCCCCGACGCGTAAAACTTGGTCTTTGTCTAATAATGGGTTTAAATTTAAAATTTTGCTTTTCTTTGATAACGGCTTAAAATTTTTAAGATAAGTGATTTCTTGACTAAACCTCTCATTTTGTACTAATTGAATGATTTTTGTTTCTGCATGATTAATTTCTTGAACACTTAAATTTGTAGAATTAGGTCTGCCATAACTGCTTTTGGCCCTGCAATGTTTTATGAACCGCATACAGTATGCATGACGCGAAATAATTTAAATAAATTTGAATATTTGTAAATCAAAGTAAATTTTTCCGTTTGTTTAACCAATAGTACAAATTTAGTACTTTTGCGCTCGTTTTCTATCCCTTTTTCGAATTCTGTCCCTGTAAGCGTATAGGAGGGCCAGTTGCTTTCATGTTGTTTTAAAAACTTTGGGCCGTACCACCACAAATCGCAATTCTGTAATGAGCTTGGTTTACAACCTTGCGAGATGATGTCGGCTGGGTTTTCCTTGGAGCTCACGTGATGCCATTGTGATATGGTAGTGTGAGTTACAATTTTTGAAATTCGATTAGAGACAAAAATCTTATAATTACTGGGTTCTTGAGTGATCCAAGATAAGACAATTGTGCTGTCCGTCCAATAAAAAATATTGCTTGATTCAATATTAATTTTTAAGAGATGATTGTACCTTTTGAATGAGTTTTGTGAGAAGCACCGCCCCCTGTAGCTCTAATCTCGAAATAGTGATGACCTTAGTGGGGCCAATTCTGGATTTCGAGCACAATATTTGTGAATTGATTTTTCCAGCAGAATCAGTGGTCTTCAAAAATACTACTGCTCCAAAGGCTCGCATCGACGCGTCACAAAAACCATGTATTTGAAATGAAATGTAGGTTGACAATGAAGTATGCCTGGGAATAGAAATCTGATTAAGGTTTTGTAAGTCCTGAAAAAATTCTACAAATTGTGAATTGTAAGATTCAGGAATTAGGTCGTCCCAATCCAATTTCAACTTCCAAAGTTCTTGCAAAATGATTTTTGCTTGTGTTAAAACGCATCCCACCAAACCCAGAGGATCGAAAATGGTACTTACAATGGATAGGACGGTTCGTTTTGTAAGGATTTTGATATCAAATTTTGAGTAAATGGAAAACTGAAATGTGTCCGAATTTGGATTCCAGAGCATTCCCAATGTTTTTACACTCTGTTCCTCTGACATTTTAATATTGTAATTCTGTTGCGATTGATCAGTGTTCGATTCACCCAACTTAGGTACATTTGACATCCACTGTTTTCAAAATATTTAAATTTTCAAGTGGATCACTTCCAGTTAATAAATCATCAACATAAAAATCAGTTAAAATGACATCGCTTGCTATTGGAAATTGCTCCTGATTCTCAGTAGCAACCTGATGTAATGATCGAATTGCTAAAAAAGAAGAAATTGAAATGCCGTACACTATAGTGTTTAATGTATAATGTGTTATGACGTGATCAGGTGTTTTCCGCCAAATGATGCGTTGCAAGTTTCTTTGACTAAGATCTACGTCTACCATCCTATACATTTTCGTGATATCGGCCTTAAGCACCCAATTTAATTTGGCCAACTGATAAAAGTTCGAAAAATATTGACGCCCCTAATAAAAGTTGAATGTCCCCTGGATTGCAAAAGTTTTTGTCTGCTAAATTGATTCCTTGTGGAATATTTAATTGCCTCATTTGAATAGCTTGAGAATGTTGTGGAATTTGACTTGTAATTCTTTCCAATATAAGAAAAGATAAATTGCATGTATAATCGCATGTATAATAGTATAATTGAAATTGAATTGAATAATTGAAAAGTATAATTGCATGTTTAACGGAAACATGGTTAAATAATAATATATATACCTCTGAATTAATTTTAGATGATAAATTGGTGTTTAGGAAAGATCGTAGTCTTTTGCTTACTGGTAAACGTGATGGTGGCGGAATAATGTTGCTGTTAGGAGCTTGCCTCAATGCCACTGAAATAGCTATGTTTGATGATGACCAAGAAGCACTATGTGTTTCAATTAAGTTAGAAGGCAATAGGTTTTTATATTTAGTGTTGGTCTATATTGTCCCAAATAGCCCTAGCGCAATTTATGAAAGAATATATGAAAAAATTGAGAATAATTTAATGAATAAATCAAACTCGGAGATTATTCTATTAGGTGATTTTAATATCCCGGGCTTCATCAATATGACGACTTGTAACGAGATTGTAGTCAATTTAAGATCATATATCTCATTTAATAACTTATATCAACATAATAACATAAAAAATGTAAATAATGTACTCCTTGATCTTGTTATCTCATCTAGTGAATATGTTACCGTGGCGTGTGCAAATGAACCACTTTTGCCAATTGACAAGAGCCATCCTTGCTTAAGTATTAGATTATTAATAAAAAATCCTGTAAAAACTTGCAAATTGATAGCTACAACTAAATATAATTTTAAAAAAGCGAACTATACATTAATGTACCATCTTTTTACAAATGAAAATTGGATTGTGTTAAAATATTTTACAGATGTAAATCTTGCTCTTGATTGTTTTTATAACAAACTGTCCGAAATTTTAGAAAAATGCGTTCCTAAATCAATACAAAAAAGAAAAAAATATCCTGTATGGTATAATAATGATATAATTAAACTTTTGAAACAAAAACAAAATTCTTTACTTAAGCCCAAGAAGAATGGTTCTTTATATTGGAAAATAAAATATAATAATCTAAGATCATTAATTAAGGTTAAAATTAAAGATGCTCGCTCAAATTATTTCCGAATTCTTGAAAGTAGCTTAAGAACAAATCCAAGACACTTCTGGTCGTATTTAAATAGCCTTAAGGGCAGCCCTGATGTACTTGACGAAATGTCTCTTGATGGGGAAAAGTTTAATGGCGCCCAGAAGATTGCAGATGCTTTTGCCACTTATTTTGAGAGCGTATTTGTAGACGGGGGCATTTGCTGCTCTCCAAAGGAACCAAAGTCATTTTTTTTGTAACAAAGTCATATCTCAGGTTGACGTGGAGAAAGCTTTAATAAAACTAAAACCAAATAAAGCTATTGGTCCTGATGGGTTACCAGCTTATGTCTTAAAGGGTAATAAAGAATCCCTGCTGTATCCTCTTGAACTTTTATTTAACCTAATGCTCAAAACTTCTACATACCCAGAAAAATGGAAACTCAGTAAAGTAATTCCTGTGCATAAATCCGGACCTAGGCAGGACATTAAAAACTACCGTCCAATCACTATTGTTTGTGCTGTTTCAAAAGTATTTGAATCAGTTTTATTTGATATGCTTTTCTCTGAGGTTTCTGGTCGAATATCAAGCAACCAGCATGGTTTCTTGCCCATGAGATCTACCTTAACTAATCTCATGTCCTTTTCTCAATATGTCCATGAATCGTTAAATAAAAAAACCCAAGTTGATGTGATCTACACCGATATGGAAAAGGCATTTGACAAAGTAAACCACACAGTTATTTTAAAAGCTTTAATGGAAATGGATGTTTCAGTTTATTTGTCAAAACTAGTTAAGTCATATTTAGATAAGAGATATCAATACGTTGAGTTGAAAGGCTGTAAATCATCAAAGTATGTAAGTACGTCGGGGGTGCCTCAGGGCTCAAATTTAGGACCTCTTCTTTTTATTATAGCGATAAATAATTTATTGAGACAAGTCAGGGGCGCTTCAGGATTATTATTTGCAGATGACTTTAAATTGTTTTTGGAAATTATCTCGTGTGAAGACTGTAGATCTCTGCAGAATGATTTTACTAGTGCTTCTGATTGGTGTCAAGAAAATGGTTTTTTTTTACACCCGGATAAGTGTGCATGTATGTCATATGCCCTTAATCGGAATGTTATTAACTTGACTACAAAGTTAATAATGCAGTACTCAAACGAGTGGAAAATCAAAAAGATTTGGGGGTAATTTTTGACACAAATTTGTCATATTCCAACCACATTAGTGAGAAAATTAAAAGTGCTCAAAAAGTAGCAGGATTAATTACACGGAACACCAGAAACTTAAATGTGGATGTAAGTCTATATTTGTTTGACTCATTAGTCCTACCAATATTAGAATATGGAAATATAATTTGGTCTCCACAATACAACATTTGGGTGAATCTCATTGAGGGTGTACAAAGAAAATTCTTAAAGTATATGTTTTTTAAAAAGTTTGGAACTTATCCGCTGAGAGGATGTGATAACAACTATCTACTAGGTATATTTAATAGGTTGTCTTTATGTAGTAGAAGGATTAAAACATTCTTGTGTACCATGTTTAAAATTTTAAAAGGTAAAATTGACTGTCCTGATATTTTAAATCATCTACCTTTTGCGGTGAGTCGTGTTAATACTAGAAACAAACAAACATTTTATCTAGCTTTTCCCAGAACAAATCTGTACAAGAGCTCACCAATTTATCAATTGTGTAATTTTTTTAATTTGTATGCTTCCGAAATCGATATTGACAATGTTAATCTTAAGCATTTAAAAAAAATAATTCATAACAAATTGCGGAATTTGCAGTAATTTATAATATTAATATTAATCTAAAGCATTTATTTTTAAACAAACTTTTTGATAGGTTAGATGTCTGTAATTGGCATATGGCTGTAGATACTTTGCAAATGAATGAATGGATAAATAAATAAAAATATTGATGTAGATACAACTAGTCTCAGTAAGTTTAAACAACTAGTCGAAAATAAACTGAAAACCAATAGGTAAACTAACTTAAATATTCTTAAATAAGTATGTATCTATTTTAGTATGTTCTCTCTTTTATTTGACTGTTTTCTCAATTTATTGTATTTTAACTTGTGTTTTTCTTTTTTGTTTAAATATTTTATTTTACTAGTTGGGTGGTGTCTTATAATCCTGTTGTTTTGGTACCTACCTGCGTTTTTATTAGATGTTGTAAAACATATATATACTTAGACTTTTTACCAATTTTTAATTGAATGGATGTATGTAAATTATCTGAATAAGGGTCCTAGTTGTCTACCTGTGTATGACTAATTTACAAAATTATTAATGACACATATAAATTTAATAATTAATTTTTATTTATGTTTACTAAAATAGTGTACTTGCATAACTTTCTTTTTATTTTTTATTTCAGGGTAGCTTTAAGACGTATCTGTAATTGGCATTCAGTGCTGTCGATACTTGTGTAATAAATAAATAAATAATCGCTGTATAATGACTTTATTGCTGTATCGACCCTATAGCAGATGTTTTCTTGCGCACCCCCGATCCCTATGACGAAAGTGCCATCGCTTTTTAAAGGAAGACCTAATCGTTTCGCTAAACTAGATGAGATGAAGTTACTCACTCATTTTATCAGCGTGTCGTTCTTGCCTCGCACGTAGACTTCCGCAGTGCCGATTAAGACCGTTTGTGTTGTCGACGCACAAAGTGTTATGCGTACTCTGATTACACTTCTTACAAGTACCTGAACATTCAAATTTACCCTGATGAGAATACTTTAAACAGTTGATGCAAAGCTTAAGTTTTTTGGCCTCATTTAAACGTGTTTGAGGAGTTATGTCCAAAAATCTTTTACAATAGTAAATGCAGTGATTCCCCTTGCAAAGGTAACAAGTAACAATTTTGGATCCGTTGGCTGCCAAGTGACTCATTGATTTTGTGCCACCAGGACTCCCTTTGAACTTCTCTTGATTTTGACTACTAGCGCGCATGACACATTCTAGCAGACGACATCTGTCATTCAAAAATGATATGAATTCTTTTAATGTGGGCATAGTTTTGGGTTTGATTGTGTCCTCCCAATCCCTACGCGTTTTGTTGTCCAACTTTGCCGAAAAGTTAAAAATTAAAATGCTATCCCACTGTTGCACGGGCTGACCGAGAGATTCAAGTGCTCGAATGTCTCTAGAAAACGTGTCGATTAAATTTCTCAAACCCGATAAATTTTCACGATTTAATGTTGGCAAATCATTGATTGATTTAAGATGTCTGTTTACAATGGATCGTTTATCATCAAACCTATCTTCCAACATATGAATCGCGATGGGATAATTTAAATCCGTGACTTGTAAAGAGTCAATTACTTTAAACGGCTCCGCGTTGAGACATCCGCGCAAATACCGAAGTTTGGTGACATCTGACAACGCTGCATTCGAGTGTACCATGGATTTGAATGCATCCCAGAACGGCACCCGAAAATTTTGGTAAATCGAGCTGCGGCAATCTAATATTTGGCGCCATAACTTGAGAGAACGCATTTTGCCCGCTTGATGTAGGGGTGCCCGGGGGAAACTGCCCAACGGCGACGCTCACTGCAGGTACTGGATTTTGCGTTGCCGTTAATTTTGTTATGGTTTCGTTTGCTGAGCTTATGCATGAAAAATAAATGTTTTCAAACTGCGCGAGCTCTTGTTTGGCATCGGCAAAAATCGGCGTACAATGGCTCGATATTCTGCAAGTTTCCCGTGTCATCATTGAACGAGCTTAAAAAATTAGAAAATCTGGTGACTTTCCCCTTTATTAGACCTCGCTTTGACCTGAGAGATTTAAGCTGCTTCTGAGCATCAGCCATGATTAATGATATTTTTGTTTGAAAAAATTAGAAAAATCGTGCTTATACAAGTAAAATCGGCAAAAAAAATTAAGGAGTAGATGGAACGGACTTACAGTTTCGTGGTAATCCAATTCTGCACCTCACAGTCGTGTTCTCTCTTGCGCTTGCTGTTTTACTGTATAGCTGTCCTTGTCTGTGATGATCGCACTGACGTCACTTGTTTCACTGTAGTTTTTGGAATATTTTCGCGCAAATGATGCACGAGGTGCTTGTTGAGCAATGTTTATGATTTCGCGCAACTGAAACGCGAGATCCTTGCCGAAGGACCAATTTTTATGGTAGCAAATATATGAGTTTGCTATCCGCGCTGGTTTTTTGGAATTTATTTTGAAAATGGACCGTATTTGTACTTTGTGTAATGCGAGCGAAAAAAGACTGACCTGTTAATGCTGCAGATGTCAGTTCTTCAGTTCGCTTCAGTTTATTGACCACTTAAGGGTTGGTGTCCTTTCGTCCAGATGTGGCTAGAGAGAAGCTTAATACATTGATGCCATATCGAGTGACATTTTTACTAAACTAAAAAGTGCGTTGTTTATTTCTGCCCGATATGAATTTAAACACTTAACAAATAATAATTATAATAATAATAATAAATAATTACAACAAAGGATGGTTTTATGACAAGTAGCGCCATCCAGTGGTTGAACTTATAACAATATTTAATTCCTAGCTATGGAAAACTTTTTTTTGGCCAGAGCAAACGAATAAAATTTAGCGAATACTTAAAAATTATGGATTTCTTTACTACTCATTACTTAAGCAAATCGCAGAGCAAATGGGCTTATAATGACTACAATGAAACAAAAGCTACGTTCGGTATATACATCCGATCAATCCGACTGCTCCAAATCGTTCGGCAATTCATAGCGGAGGTAGGGGAGGTAAATCTGGCGCGTTTGTTTAATGAATCCAGATCAATCGGAGCTAGATCGATCTGCTCCAAATTTTAGACGGATTTTCCAGATTAATCTAAACTTTTAGGGTTATGTTTTTGTTTATTTTTATTTTTGTGGTTGAACTTTTTTGGATTTTAAAAAAAAGTAGTGGAAAATCAAAACCATTTAAGTAAGTTTACGTACGTAAGAAAACGCTCGCGCCATCGACAACGACTGGCGCGATTGAATCGAAAGCTGAGGGGTGATTTATAAACGAGTTGAGTTGAATGGCATATTCTGAAATGTTCTTTAAATTGCCTCTGTCTCTTAATAGTGGGAATTTTTCTTCAGCAAAGCCAAAGAGTTTATTGCAGTCTTCTGAACAGTTAACCTCATCATCATTGATATACAAACACAAAAAAATAAGTCAACAGGAGGAGAATGAAAATATGTAAGTATTGTTTATAATTTTTTGGTTTCAATTTTTGTGTTGTTTTACTTTGACAGCTTTGCAGTCTAGAGTTGCTGCATCGTAATTTAATGCATAATGCTTTTTTTATTTCTATTTCTGTCAAATTTTTTTCAAAAAATACAAAATTGTGCATTATCCATTAAAACTTGAGTAAATTTTTTGCTTACTTCTGTGAACTATAACCATCAACATTGATAACCCATAGTTCATTTTCCTTGTGTCTTATGGCTTACTTTTTATAGTGCAGCAACTCTAGACTGCAGCTTAACCTAAAAAGTCAGTTCTTTGGGGTAAATTGTTGTTTTCCTAACACCCAACTAAACAAAGTACTATTGTTTTGTTACTATATTGTATTATTGTTTTTTTTACAGTTTCAAACAAAAAACTCCCCAAAAAGTCTTAAGAAAAATGATAGGCAAGGTATTCAAGGAACAACCTGCATATTGCCACCAAATTGTAGCTACACGGGACCAAAGAATAGATTGAGAACACATCAGGATTTGCCATAAGAAAAATAATAGGCAAGGTATTGAAGGAACAACCTGCATATTGCCACCAAAGTGTAGCTACAGGGGACCAAAGAATAGCTTGAGAACACATCAGGATTTCTATAAGTTGGTTTATTAATTAGAGGTAAATAATATATTGGTCATTACTCAAAGAGGGTCTCCAGTAAAAATACAAGTTGTGTTTATTTTGTAGTAGAAATGATCCTAAAACTAGTGGCTTAATTGATTTTTTTATATCACGTTTAATAACTGAGAACTTTAATTCTAAAAATTAAAGGTGGTCAGTATTTGGTCGTTATAACCTTAGATTATAACCATCCGTTTATCTTTTTTAAATCTATTGTAGGCTGGTTTTTGAAGGTTAAGTGCCATATAGAAATGACAATAATAACATATTGTATTTATTAACTTATGTCAGTATTGCAACATGACATATTTTGTAAAGGCTTGTATAACCCAAAAGATTAAATTAGAAATAAATAAATATTATTATTATTAGGTTTAATCAATAAAAAGGATATTACATAACTCAGTAAAATTTGATATTATACAATACATACACTTAATTTTTTTTTGAATACAATACAACTTACAATTGAAATTGCAAAAGCTAGCCTATAACATTAAAAATCAAATTGCAAAAGATAGCCTACAGCATTAAAAAAGCTAAGTCTAAATATATCTGGACACTAGAGCTAAAGCTTAATTAAATGAAAGTTAATAAAAAAAAACGTACCAAAGTCACACAAAGATTTCTGTTCCATAACAACATTTTCTGAAAAGATGACTATGCAGTAAACGTAAAGTTTGTATCTTTAACTATCTATACTTATTAACCTAGTCTGACCCTCTTCTATAACATATTAAAATTTGAAAAAATTTAATGGATGCCCACGCTCCATAATAAATTGGAAGGAGTTCTTTCTAGGCCTTTTTATGTAAAATAACTTCTTGAATCTCTATGGTTTTATCAG
Organism: Oxystoma pomonae; assembly: GCA_963921995.1. NCBI lineage: Eukaryota > Metazoa > Arthropoda > Insecta > Coleoptera > Brentidae > Oxystoma > Oxystoma pomonae. The sequence continues at coordinate 29,679,381 of OY998169.1, forward strand.
AATAATGTTCGTCATAACTAAGAACAATAAAAAATAAGTACCGTATTTTGTGAAACTCATTCTTTATCAAAAATGTAATTTGTAAAATCCTTTTTTTTGCATTGTTTCAGATATAGCTTGATCAGGATTCAGCCTGCAGTAGGGTGATGAGTTCTTTTATACACCAAATCAAAGTGCCTGTACTAATTTTAAAGAATAAAAAAAATATATAAATTTGTGTTCCTTATTGTTGCAAATTGGACCGCAGTGTTAAACCTGGTTTGACTTGTAAAAGCACTTGTGTAATACTTACTTATAAAGAAACTAAACTAAACTTTGAATTTAATTGTGGTTTAGAATGTGCTCTCATAATAAGCTAAGGTATCACATTCTAAACATCAATTAAATTTAAACTAGGTTTAATATTGCGGTGCAATATGCAACGAATATTTGTATAAATCACTACATTTAATCCACATGCCTATGATACAAAAGGAAGCACCATACTTCAAGTGGGTATCCGACTCGTGGTCGCCTGGAGGAAGCGCGCCGCTTCGGAGGGTACTTTCGGCCCGAATCTGTCACTTCGGAAAGCCTTCAGTTTGCCAATTTCGGTCCATGGGGATTTGGTTTATTGGGTATCTTCAAACATTATTTGTTGTTCGTACACAACAGCACAAATAGCCTTTAAAACCATGTTATTCATGGTACCTTTGAGACTCAAAAGCCCATCAGCCGAAAAAAAACAAAAATTTTTAAACAAAAAAAAACTTAGGTTAGAAAGTTTAAATCTGAAGCCGTTCGGTAATGCGACTTGCTCGGATTAATCGACGATCAGCTGATCAAAAATCCGTCTGATCTGCGATCTATATACCGAACTTAGCTAAAGGTTAGGTTATAAATTAACCAACCAAACATTGCATTCTGCGCAAGGTTCGTGCGATTACAGCGCCATTCTCCTGCCTCATACCAGTAGAACGTCCACCTGCGAATTTTGAACGGACGGGAACACTCCTCGCGCGTACAAGAATACAGACTAGAAATTTTTTCGTGAGAACAATCCCATATGTGACCATCCCTCGATTCAAGAATCGACACCCAGATACGCGATCAAAAAACCGTCTGAACTGTGATGCAAATACCTAACTAAGCTTATGTTAAGCTCGCAAAAACGGACCTATTATTTTTGGAACCGTTGCGAAAAATAACGTCAACAAAACCAGCTCAAAAATCTTATGGCAAAAATTTTATAAATCATGGAAAAATCTCCTTATGAAACTACAGAAGCTCCAAGAAGAACGAACCGGATAAAAAAGCCAAGTTTAAAGGTGGGTTATACAGGCAAATAAAAATTAAAATGAAATTAAAATATAAGTTGATGTACTTTCATATATCGCGCTCTTTGTCGGGACAGAGACCATGCTCTATGAAGGACAAAGAAGATAATCTTTTTAATAGTTATTGATTACCATGTGAAAACATAAACGCTTGATTTACGGCTACCGCAAATCAATCATTTTATTCTTTCTGAATCGGAAAATCCAGGTTACAATATATCTTCTTACAAAATTTCAACCAAATCGGTTCAGCCGTTTTGATGTGACTGATGAACAAACCTACACACACACAATAAATAAACACACAAACTTTCACATTTATATATATGAATAGGATTCTTGGGGTTATTATAAACTTGTAAATTTAATTTATTCTTCAACACTTTTAAAACTGTTAAGGTATTGATTTGTGCCATATATCCGGCTGGGGGTGAGATTTCTATAAGTTTTGTACTTTGTATTTTTATATACACATTTAAATATATTTCTCCTACAGATCACCGATAACACCGGATTGGTTTATTGGGTCTTTAGTGGGACTGAAATAAATTTAAAAAACAGAGAAAAATAAATAGAATCAAATTTTGCCATTTTGCCACTTTTAATGTTTAATAATGAATAAATAAATAAATTGAATTGAATTGAAATATACTTTATTGTCATAAGATTAAGAACAGTGTAAAAATCTCGTTGACAAAGCATCATAAATTTACGGACTAGTTACCTACCTATATTATTCTAACCTATCTATAAGCTAATGAAAAGTGGTTTTTAAAGATTAATATTTTGGTTTAGAATTTAATTACATATTGATTACAATGTGGTTAAAATATGCCAATCTACGAAATTTATGCATAGTTGTATCCATCTTTAGGTTATATTTATATGACTAGAAAGTTACATCGGTGACTTAAATAGACAGCACACAGACAAGTCAAAGTAGGAATACAAAAATTTATAATTACATAAAAGAACAGACAAAACCAAAAAAACAAGTAAAAAAAACACGTAAAAAAATAAATAAGTATTTATTAAACCTGAGAAAGCCTTTACAATAAATTAGAAAATTAGGCGCACAATGAATTAATGAAATTTGTGGGTGCACCTATTCACTTGTACTTACAACTAAATTATTTTTTTAGCTTTAAGAGGAACTTAAGTTACACTATCTAAATTTTTAAGTACACTACACTTGTATTTGCAAAATGTCTACATTTAGATTCAACAGCCACAAATTAATTTTTAAAATTTTTTTATAACATTTATTTCGATATTCTATAGGTAGGGCATTGTGTATCTTAGGTGCTGTGAAAATTAAACTTCTTTGAACTGCAGTAAAATTAACGTTTGGTGTGATCAGAAGCTGTTGTGATGCAAATCTTGTATTACTTTCATGTCTTGCTGTATTTTTTTCAATTTTATTATTACAAAGGAGTCTTACTATTGTTTTTATATACAATTTATTGACTTCTAACACGCCAGCTTCCTTATAAAGAGTTTTTGATGGATAATCTTTATTTCTAAATAGTGTTACTTTGAGGATCTTTTTTGAGTTATTTCCAATGGAAGTAGTACACTATCAGTTGCAGCACCCCCAATACATATTCCATATTTTAAAATTGATTCTACTAATGACTTATATACAGGGTTCCTAAGATTTTCCTTAGGGATAGTATTTCAATAAATCAAACAGAAATGGCATAGAAAGTTTTGCGCGCACAAAAGAAACAGGTATATTGAGCAATGGTGCCAGTTTGTTATTATCTCCGGACTGCTTTCATGAGAAAAAATTGTCGCCACTCTTTCATTGTGAGCATAAATCATAGTTGCAATAATAACCGTTGACAAGATGTCTGCAAATTCCGCTAGATGGCGGCCACACCATGAGATGATCGAGGAAAAACTGGGATTCACAGGCATTGCATTTTTATTTCCTTTCGAGTCGCTTCAGTTTCGTAAATTTTCTGTTTTTAAACACAACATGCCGTATACTCGAGAAGAAAATATTTTTATTATTAAAAACTGTGACAGTGTGGACAAGGTCATTGGGCTTTTTGTTTTTGCGTTTCCAGATCGACCGGTTTCTGTTGCAAACTGTCTACAACATTTATCATCGTTTTGAAAGGTACCGGTGCATAAATGGTTGTAGAAAGTGTTACCACGACGGCGAAATACCAGAGCATCCCGTTCTTCCACACAGGGTGGAACGAGACAAAGTGGTATGCGCTTACGTTGAAGCACATGAACCATGTTCGACGAAACCGATTGCGGAGGCACTGGATATTCCCAACAGTACTTGCCAATGGATCCTAAAAAAATACGGCTACAAGTCGTTTAAGATTGGGAAGTCGCAGGAATTGCAACCAGGTGATTTTCGCCGGTTAGAATATTGTGAGGTTATGAGGGATCAATGTGACAGGAACGAAAATTTCCTATCAAAAGTTTTGTTTAGTGACGAGAAGACATTTGAACTTCATAGCTCTCACAATCCACAAAATAGCCGCTATTGGTCCCGCGAAAATAAACATCTGCACGCAAGTGTTAGAACGCAACATCCTCAAAAATTAAATGTTTGGAGCGGTATTGTCGGGGATCACATTTTTGGACCCTTTTTCATTGAAGGGAATTTGAATAGCCAAAAATATGTTTTGTTGGCTGCTACGCGCCAAGAGTTTTACAATTGGGATATTGTGAGGCTCAAGAAGGGGACAGATTTGAACATCTAATCTAATTCAAAATTAGATGTTTTCAGGTCCAAACCACAGCTTTTTCTTGCTTAAAGGAGGCGGCAGGGTCCATTATTTACGATACTGAGCGATAAACTCGTGAGGTTGTTAACATTAGAAAGAAATATCTTCGTTTTTAATTAAATTTCTTTCCATTCTGTTCTACTAGTGACATCTATCCGGAAACGGCCAAACCATGCAGCTAGCACTAGCAGACAAAGAAATCAATAAACGGCGCTGTTTTTCCTGCAGAGCTTTTTGCTTGCGATATTATTGATTTTAAATAAAGCTGGGCCTACACTACATTTGATATTTTCGAGGTGTTTTATGACATGATCTCGAAACATGTAGCGAACCAATTCTTCAAAACTAACGGGAGGGTAAAAGTGAAAAATAAGGGGCTGCCAATATTTGTAACACCCAAAAAGGGGTGAAAAGATTTATTTTGCTCTGTTTCTTTACAAAAAACGTTTTTTTTTTACGAAAAACTTGAGCTCTGCCACCTTTTTTATTTTTTTCTTCAACTTTCTCGAAATTTTCGTCATACCGTAGAAAACAATTATTTCCCCCATGGTCATACTCTACTTTTATTCGAAAAAATTTAGAAACAGACGGGATCAGTTTTCCTAAAACGGGGGATCTTGGTTTCGAGTGAGAAGATAAAGGGCGCCGCAGGCAAAAATTTTTCAATTAAATTAGCCAAACGCAAAAATGTTAGAAAAACAAAGCACGAAATAAAAATGGCGCCGCTTACAATTTTTTACAAAGCGTTATGTAGGGGGAAGGGGGATTTTCGACAGCATTTGCATTTGTGTGAAACAAAGAAAATTTGGAATGAAAATAAGTGAAAAGTTTTTTTTTTTGGGGGGGGGTAGTGGTCTTGAAAACGTAATATTAGGGGAGTGGCGTGCCAAACCGTTACAAAACATTACATAGGGAGGGGGTAAAATCAGCGTTACGTAATTTGTGCGCGGCCCCACATCTGACTGTTCCTCCTTTTTGATTTCGAATCAAAGTGCAATATCCGGGTTGGACGTTCGAAGGCGTCAACCCGTCCTATTTGCTTGATAAAGTTTCTACGGAAATATCTCAGTCGATTTCTCCGGCCGTGTATGAACGCTTTAGGTTAGGCATTTGCATGTATCTCAGTCCCCAGCCTGTAAACAGTGCGTAAGGACAATGGTTACAAAATGAAAAGCCGAAAAATACAGTTTGGTGTTAAAGTCGAGCAAAAACAATTTTTATTCCAGTTCTAAAGGTATGAAAATGGAAAACATTAGAAAACAACAACCTGGAATGGAATTACTACGTGTAAGATGTAGTGACAACATCGCCCCATGCCCATCCTTTTCTGCCTAATGTGCTTTTCCGTTTGTCTGCGTCTTATACACGGCTGCTTGGCCCCCTAAGGATTTGCTTAGGAACCCTGTATATTAAGAATACATTTTTTGGTTAAACTTTGACGCAAAATATAAAATTTGTACAAGTGCTTTCTTACTTTACTACACACATAGTCTTTATGAGATTCCCATTTTAAGTGTTCATCTAGGAAAACACCAAGATATTTAATTTTAGTAACCCGGTTTATCAGAATCAGAATCAGAAAATCTTTATTTTAAAATAAGCATAGGGTAGTGTAGATGCTATACCCCCAATAGAAAAGTTGGCAACAACTTTTCTTTTAAGAACTATTATTAAGAAAATTGTGCAACTTTTTTAACATCCAGCATCATCTAGTAACAACTTGAAGTATTATTATTAGCCCTACAAGACCTTTCCTTTAATATGACAGTTTGTGTCAATAAAAATTAATATTTTACTAGGTTAGATTTCGCAGTGGCTTATTTTAGTGGAAATTCTTGTTTTTTTCATAAGGTCAGCCTTTGAGAGTTTTTGCTGAATTTAAGGTTTTATATTTGTTTTTTTTTTTAAAGCGGTATGTGGTGATCGCAGTTAATATATAAAGGTACGTAAAAATTAATGATTTTTATAAAATATATATAAAAAAACAAATAAAGCAGGGGTTGGCAATTACTGGTAAAGAACATCAGTCTTTCTCCAATAAATGCCAAGGGTGGCCACAACTAGCGAATTTTGTTATTTTTAAATATTAATATAATTTTAATTGTAAATCGTAAGAAAAAGTTGTCAGGTCCCAAAAGAAAACAGATCTTTTTACTGAGTACTTTGTTTCCAATAGTTGCCATGGGGTGGCAATCATTGGTTTTTTATGTGGCAAATACTAGGAACAATTAATTGATTTTGTTTGTAATTTTAGATATTATGGTGAAGCACAAGCAAACTTTTTTCAAATACAGCGAAGAAGATTTAAAGAAAGCAGTTGATAAAATAGTCTGTGAATGCCACAGCAAAGAAATATCGAATTGCACGAAAAATGCTGGAAAATAAAGTCTTGAAAGACACCACTGATCAGGAAAATGGATCCCAAAACAAATTTAACCCCTAGTGAAGAAAACAGACTGGTGGATTGGATAATCAAAATATCTTGGATAGGGTTTACTTTGGTTAAGGATAATATTCTTTTAACTGTAGAAAAAATAAAAACAGGTCAGGACAAAAGTGGTATAACTTATTTATGAAAAGACATAAAGACAGACTAAGTGAACGGGTTCCAGAGACATTAATGTCTACGGCCATTTTTTGAATTCTAGTGAAACATTGAACTCAAAGATTTCAAAAAACATAAAGTAGCTCTGGAAGTTATGCAGTCTTACATTAAACAAATTACTTTAAAAGACTTCTTAAAAGATGCAGAAGAACATAAAAGTTGGAAGGGGGAAGAAAAATATATGGAACTATTTAAGGTTTGGTATGCACTGAAGAAATCGACTGAAAGTCATGCCTCAGAACAAACTATATTACACATAACAGGCCACAGAGATAATGATATTTTGGAAGATTAAACAGAAAATAAAGAAAATGAAACAGAAAATATAGAAGATGAAAATCTCTATAATCTCCTGTTGCAAGTACATCTCGAAACATTGGAATAGCTTCTCCAGTTGCTAAATCTATTTCAAGGACTCCTTTAAAAAATTATGATGAAATTAGCAATTCCAGTGTAGGAACACCTTTCAAAAAAATCTGTTTTGGTCCGAAGCTAGTGAAAAACAAAGAAAAAGGAAGAAGAGGGAGAAAATTCCAGCAGTGGTTACATCAAAAGGATGGATGAAATATTTTACAAACAAAGAACAAGAAAAAAATAAAAAAGAATTAGAGAAAGAGAACAGAAAAAGAATAAGAGAAGAAAAGAAATAAAGAAAGACTCCAGGGATAAAACAAATTACGGAAAAAGTATTTACTAACTTTAAAAAAAAATAAAAACAAATCAATGTAAAATTGAGGATTCTAGCTCTTAATCAGAAAGTATTGTTTATGTTGATACATCTGATTAGTCAGAACATGGATCTTATGAAAATATTTTGTTAAAACTAAAACATTAACTTGGAAACATATTGTGCCATCTTTTATGTGGAACACTTTTTTATTGGGAGAGTTTTGGAAATTCAAAATGATAAATTAAAAATTAAGTGCTTGAAAGAAATGACAGAGAACAACTATCTGTGGCCGCAAAAAGATGATAAGTTATGTTGATAAAAAGTATGTATTTTATGGTCCAATACAGATAATTGAAAATGGACCATTTTCTATCAATAACGCAGTACTCAGAGAAATGAAAGTTGCATATAAAAAGTTTAAGTCAACTTTTTAAATAGGTATTTTTTTCGAGTATAAATATGTTTTTAATGTGTTTATTCTTCTGGTAACTTAAATAAAAAAACTCATCTACAAAATGTTGGCAATTTCTGGTTAATTTTTTTGCTTTGAAATTTAAGAAAAATATTTTGAGTATTGTTGAAATTACTTCAGTAATTGTTTAACAATACATCAATATAATAAGCAAAATCAATAAAAGCTGATTTTATTACTTTTTCTGCTTAGGGCAAACTTGTAAATTTGGCAACTACTGGTGTCACTACTCTACAATCAATAAATAAATTGTCACTTTGAATAAATAGCATCAAAATTTAAATTAAAAGAATAATACACTTACCTAACTGAGCAAAAAAGCAATACATAATATAATCAGTTTTGATAAGAAAACTAATTATTGTAACAAATTTTATACAATAACTGTTTTTAATAAAACTGTTTATTATAAGGTTGCAGTCACAATTTTTACAGCTATTACAATCAGATTCATGCACTTAAATTGGTGCCACCTGGGGAGAGTTTGCGTTTGTCATAGAATAACAAATGAAGTTGGACTTTTCTATGTTTAAGGATAATAAAGTAAAATCTAGCCATTTTTTTTTACTAAACTTGTAACTTTTTCAGCTTTTTCGAAAACTGCTTCCCAGGTGTCATCTTCAATGACTATTACCGCATCATCAACATAGACAACCGCACTGTCGTTTCGTAATAGAGAAAGCATGCCATCAATGTAAAGTGTAAATAAGATAGGTCCTAAGACCGTACCCTGTGGCACACCATATTCTACCGGTCTAGGATCGCTTAGCGTTTCTCTGATTTTAACTTGTTGGTATCTTTTAGTCGAGTAGGATTTGAAGAGATTGGCTGCTGTTCCTCTAATGCCTTTACTTTTGATTCGGTCCAGCAGAATATGGTGTGACACGGTGTCAAAGGCATTAGCTAGATCTAAAAATATGGTCATACATTTCGTTTTATTATTAAAAAAAAACTTGTGACTTAATTTTATCTTTATTTCAATTGACCGACTTCAAAATGGCTTCCGCCTGTTCTGTTTGTCAAACCAAGTGCTTATTTAAACGCCGTCCTAACGTAAAAGAGGGCGAGATTTTTGGAACCAATTGCGATGGATGTCATCTCCCATTATGTAAAGACTGTGCTAACTTTTCAGCAACCGAGGTAGATGCACTAAATGTTCAAAAAAGGACAATTATGTTTTTCTGTGGAAGATGCAAATCTTCAGTCCTAGGAACCGAACAACTAGTTATTAAATATGACCAAATAAAAGCCGATCTTGCCAAAAACGATACATATATTGACCATTTAGAGTGCTACCTTGAGGATTTAAAAAGATCGTTTTAGGTCGAAATAAACCGCCTAGAAAAATTAAATAAATCAAAAGACGACAACATTAAACGATTGGATAAAAAATCTCAAAGTCTTGACAGTGTTGTCTTCAAAGCTGAAAAAAATTATGAATCGTTAATAAAATTACAACAACTTGAAATTAAACAAAAAAATCAAGAACTTCTCGACCTTATTCAAAAAAATACTGATTTGTTAAATGAATGTAAAATAAAAAACCAAAACTATGTTACCCTAGAACAAGAAATAATTGAATTGAAAAAACTTAATAATTCTCTTAAAAACAAAATAACCCCTCTCTTAACTGAAAATGATAAATATCTAATAAGCCTTCAAAAAATTGTGAATGACAAGACTAATATTAAGTATTTAGATGCTTCAATTCAGACAGATACATCGACACTAGGCAAAGTACATGTCCACAATAATACCTTGCTAGATAGCCAAATAAAATTGGCCACAGATAAAACCAAGCAGTGCCAAAAACCACCTAGCAAAATTTTATTATTATGTGACCAAATGGGTCAGTCAGGTGCTTGATTCAACCAAATTTACTGTACAAACTATTATTAAACCTTATGCGTATTTTGAATTGATCACTGAAAATCTTAATTATTTAATAAGCAATATGGACTGTAATGATTATGTGGTGATTATGGTTGGATATAATAATTATTTAAAAAATAAAAACCTCAATTTGTCATATATTTATAAATGTTCAAAAGCATGCACACATACCACTGTAATAGTTATACCACCTCCGGTATGTTTTAAGTGTCCCACTTTATGTTTCTCATTTAATTTTAAGCTCAATACTCTTAATTTATAATTTTGACAAATATTGCCCAAACAAAGTATTTTCTTAAATTATTTAAACTGGTTCATGCTACAAACCATAAAAATTTAACTTACATTAAGACTGTTGATAATCTTATTAATACAGATTTTATGACAAACTCTTTAAACTCTAATAACAGCCTTTCTTCTCATAACTGCTTAACTGCTTCACCAGTACAAAATTTGGACATCAGTTTGGAGTAGGATAGAGGCCAAAATGTTAGCAATGTGTCAAACGGGGAAAATTTTTTAATGACAAGCCCTCAGACAGGGAGAACCTAGATATTAAACACTTGACTTTAATCCTTTAAAACATCAGGTCTCTAAGGAATAAGACTGATAAGCTTTTTTCTTTTGTAGAGTTTAACAATTTTCCTGATTTAGTTTTGTTAACAGAACACTGGTTGCACTCAGATGAATGCTGATGCTGATGATGAAAGGGGTCATTTGACTTTATAAAAGTGAACAAGTTTGATCATATTATAAAAGACGAAACATCTGAACTATCTGCCTCTTTCTGTAAGAAACTTAATATTTTTGTGCTATGTGTGTACCATTCACCTTCGTCAGATTTTAGGGAGTTTTTGGGGAGACTTGATTCCATGCTTTGCACAGTTCCGTCCCAAGTAAAAATCATACTTGATACTTGCTGGAGATTTAAATGTTGACTTTAATGTTAAAGACCACACAAACACTATAGTGCTTTCCAATCTATTAATGGCATACGGCTTATCTATGCATATTGAGTCGCCCACAAGAATAACTGACAAATGTGCCATATTTATTAACTATGTGTGTTCTAATTTTAATCATGTTACTTGTTCAGTTCTTTCCTCTAGCTTTTCCGATCATGAAGCTATTCGCTATGTTTCTCTCTAAAAGCATCTGCACAAAAAATGTCTCGACGACAAAAAAGAATTTATAAAACCCAAAACTTTATTGATTGAATTTAGCTAAGGAAATTTTTTAAAGTAGACTGGTTCGTAGCATATTGCAACAATTACGAAAAGTTAAATAAAAAATTAGTTAAGGTAGAAAAAAGAAAATATTACAAGAATAGGATAAACAAACCAAAAAAACAAACAAAAAGAAAGTTGGAGTATTATTAATAATATATGTCAAAAGTCCAAAAAAACAAAAGAGATAAACATTGATGTTAATAATTTAAATAAATTTTATTGTAGTATTGCCAACACTTTAACAAAGGATCTTCCTTCTATTGAAGATCCTCTTGATTACCTGTCTGATATATCCATCTCTGGCTCTTTCCAATTTTACCCCTTTGTTCCTGAGGAATTGACTGAGGCGCTTAGGGAGATTACAAATAAAAAATCTTGTGGGATGAAATCCCAGCTGAAATCTTAAACTACCTGACAGTGCCTTTGCAGCACTTTGCTGTGCCATAAATGACTCGTGTGATAAGGGGTCCTTCCCTATGTGCATCAAATCTTCACTTGTCATTACAATTCGCAAGGGTGGTAACACGAATGATCACTCTAACTTCCGACCAATTTCTCTTCTTTCGACGTTAGTAGTGTAGGTTAGCCACTTTTAAATAAAATGAGGAGATGAGGGTGGGCATGGCCATCGCCCTTCACCCCCCCTCGTTACCCTCTCTTCTTCCCCTCTCCTCTTCTCCCCCTCCTATTTACCTACTCTCTTCGCCCCCGCTCTTTACTTATCCCCTCTACTTTTCTCCCTTCCACTACTTTAGTTTCTAGCGAGGAGGGGATGACATTTTCCTCCTCCACTATTTTTTGAGCTAGGTGGGGATGCCGCACATATAAGTCGCAGTAAAAAATAATGTCTCTTTATAGTTTTATATTTTGTTAGAGTATTAACAAATATATTGATTTTGATTTAAATTAAAAAATAAAATGAGTGGTTTTGATTTAAATAAAAAAGTACCAAAAATGAGTAGTTTTATTCAGTTGCTTTTGGGTGTGTTTATGTTTTTCTTTAAGAAATATGAAGATATGGTTACTTGTAGAGAGGAGTTGGTGATTGACAGGGATGTCAATAGTTTGATTAATCCCTTGGAGGAAGAAGACTCCGATAATGATGAGATGTTCGAAAAGAGCACATGTGCTACATCCGGTCTCGTAAGAATGCGGGATATTAAAGCGGATAAAACCGTGAAACCGGGGTACCGTGAGAAGACCATGTGTGTTACGTAGTCTTACGTGGCAATCAAAATCGGTGAGGAACAATTTGTTGCGTTATGTTGTGAGTATTATTTTAATCAAGGGATTAACACTCCTATGGGCCACAATAAGCACGTCAATCTACATTACACAGACAAAATGAATTGTAGTCATTTGACGTGTGCCATATGTGAAGAAAAACTGTATCAATTAATTTACCCAGAGACGTGCCTAATATGCCTTGGTGGGTCCGAAACAAGCATAACGAATCATAGGTTACGTCACGAATAAAAAACGCTTTTTTTACTCATTATGTTAAAATTTAAAATAGTGGGGGAAGCAAAAAAAGAACATATAAATGAATAACAGGTCCAACGCAGCATCATAACTAGTTTAAACGGTGGAAACACAATAAAAATGAAAATTGATAAAAGTTTTTTGTGTGATTTTAATGCCATGTTAAATGAAGAGAAAAACATGTCACTGGAAGTGAAAACATTTTGCAAGTTAAATGTGGATCAAGCTTACGTAATAGAAAATATGCAGCAAATTAGCACTAGATACGGAAAATCAATTTTGGTGACTTTATGTGACAGCTCGACAGAACACAAGTTTAAAACGTTTTTACCAAAAAGAGTGCTGGAAAAATTTAGCGGCGACTTTATTTCAGCTGTAAACAATTATCAAAAGTGTACTTTAACATACCTTGGACAGAGTGAACCTAAATTTATTGGGGCCCGTACACAGTCAAAACTAAAGATTGATTTTGTCGAATAAAATTAATTGGTTAAAAAATGACTTTAAATATTAGTTTAGTGACAAGTTATATCTCCGAACTGTATTGGTTATATATAACAAAAGCAGAAGAACTTAATTCGAATCCACAAGTTACCAGAGAGAAACTAGAAAAAGTAAGAAGATATTTGAGTGGATCTTTGTTTTGCCAGCAGTTTATTTATGGATTATTTACCGAATCTACATTCTTTCACTTGATGTTACAAGAAAACCTACAAAAAACTCTTTTTGTGATTCCGCACTTTAGCAGATATCTTTCAGAAGCTGACGAAATGCTAAATAGTAAAACGTTGTGACTCTTTTTTATATTAAATTATTTACTTTGCAAGGAAAATGTCTTGGTTTGATTCCAAAGAATACAAAGAATTTCACGACTTGCAAGGGGCCATAGAGTATATTTTCGAGTTATTTCGAGATAGGTGTTTTGAAGCTGAAAATGCCGAAATGCGGGGCGGAGGCCCAGGTTTTTGGAACGTAGAAGAATGTTTTTTAATGAAGAAAAAATACAAAAAAGCAATATTTCTCTGTGTTGAATACTTTAAAGACTTGAATTTGAACACATTAGTTAACGGATTGATTGGGTTAGAATTATGGAGTGAACTTTTTGATATCAAGGCGTTCCTGTCCAAATATATTTTGGACAAAGTTATGAAACTTGCATCAGATTTAGAAGAAAATTAATAAAAGTGTATGTACCTATTATTGATGTATTATTTCACAAGATGATTTACTTTAAATAGTGATTAATTCTAAATCTATTCAACATTAAAAACATGCTGTACTAACCACTACACGATAGGTTTTTTTTGCGCTTTAATAATTCATTTTATATTTGTTTTGGCTACCTTATAAAATTATGTTTTTTTTTTGGAATGTATAGGAGAAAGGCTGTATATATTTATATGTATCAAAATAAATTTGTCTTAAAAATATAAACAAATTGTGCCGAGAAAATATGTGTTTTACTTTTTTACAAGAAAGAGCCACCTCTGGGCCCATATTTGCGTGATTAAAAAAACGCAAAGCGCTGCCAAGATAAATGCTAAAACACCAAGCAAAAACCATAGCAAAAGCTTAGTGTTCTACCATGCGTTTTTAATGGGAAGACAAATATTCCAACAAAGTTAAAAAAAAATGTACAGATTATTTAGGTTAAAAATCCAACGCTTTTAAAATAGAAAAGATGTATTTATTTGCGTTTGTGTGAGGTCGAAACTGTAGAGTAGCTTTAAATCACCATGCGGGTGGTCAAAAAAAATGCAGCATATTGACTTAATGTGTAGGTAAGTATGTGATTTGGGTGGCCACATTATATCCGTCCCAAGCATATATGCCTAGCTTTTTTTCACCCTAAATGGGTAGATTTTGTCTTTTAATGAGCACCCCTTTGTTGTGAGACATAAAAATGCACTTAACTTTTTCGGTGAATGGTAGATTTCTTCGCTAAGATTAATGTTTGTTATTTTAGTAAGCGGCTTTTCTTAGAAAAAAAAAGACCACACGGATCAAAATGTGCACTATAGGCGGTAACTTGTTGGGGTGAGATTATGCTAGAATAAGGATTTTAATACGTTGTGAAACGAGTGTATACAGGATGAGGCAAACGAACAGTGACCTGTATTGCTCTTTTTTTAATTATACAGGGTCGTATATTAGTTTTAATTTAAAGGAACCAAAACGCAACAATAAAAGGAGCTTGCAATTATTAAAGTTATATTATTGTTTAAAGTACCATAAAGCAAAAGCTCGAGCAGCTATTAGGTTTGTCATTTTTTCAGTTCATCACAATAAGAGGTGTACTAAAATTGACACAACTTTACCTAGTTAATAATTTGTTAAATTAAAGTTATTAAAGCTCTGCTTGTTATTTACAATACAATAACATTGTTAACTTTGTCCTTTTTTCCACTTAACTGCAGTAATAGGTGTCAAATTTACACACCACCTAGTTGGTTTCATTTAGTCTTAAACCCAGTTAACATTTAACTGGTGGTTGGAATGTGTTTTCACATTAACCTTAAAATATTATCAAGGTGTCACATTCTAATGACAATTTAAATGTAAATAATATATAATATTATAACGTAATTCGACTGACCAAAATGAAAAACATGTAACTGAACTTTTATTAAAACTGAGAAAAATGTGAGTAAGAACATAGTATAAAATACACCCTTGATTTTATCCATTTTTTAACCAAAGGAAAATTACTCAGTTACATTATTTTTTATTTTGGACAGTCCAATTAGTAATAAAAATCACACTTTAATTTTAACCTCGTTTTTTAAATTAAGTAGCGCTTTTATTTGTACTTGCGGCGATAGAATTGCTGGATTGGCTTTAATATCACGATGTGGTTTGCAAAGCTCATGTTTTATAACAAAAAAAGAATTCACTTAATTTCATGAATATAATGTATAAAAAACTAAAAAAATACACAATATATAATATAAAAACTACATAGCTAAATTATTTACATATTATTTATATACTTTAATAAAAAAAAGAAGGAAATAAAACTTAAAAAAACACAATATACAATATAAAAACTACATAGCTAAATTATTTACACATTATTTACATACTTTAATAAAAAAAGAAGGAAAAAAAAACTTAAAGACCTAGGTCACGCCGTACCCTATCGTTGAGTTTTTTCTTCGCTTCTTTTTTTTATTTAAATTGCCCTCCTCATCCGCAACCTCTCTATGTAATCTTATGAGTCGTGCCTGGGCTTCCTCAACTACTCGCTGCGTTGCCACAACTTCTCTTTTGGCGTGTGTTAAATTGGCCTCCGAAATGGCGATCGCCTCATCGAAGGCTTGATTAAGGCCTCTGATATGGTGAAAAGCCGCCATTTGGGAGGCCGTGAAAATAACCTCGTCTTCCTCGTCTTGAACTTGGGGGAGCGGTTTGGGCACTACAGCAGGTGCACCGGTGTCCCCCCCCCTGCGTATAGAATGGCCCTGGACGGTTCCCCGAACAGCCCGCCTCCTCTGAGTCATTGAATCTATAAAACAAAACAAAAAAAATGTATAGAAACACAACTGTACATTTTCACTTGTATTTACATATCAAATTGAATCAACACAGCGCCATCTCCAAGAAGACTTGCACTGTCATTAAATGTGAACCAATTTTTAATTGATTTGTGACGTTTGGTTAACTAACAATTTGTATCTATAGATTTATTATAGTATCCATACATATAATAAATCTCTATAGGGGTAATTTCTGGACATAATATATAATATGTTATTATTGTTATATTAAAATTTTTGCGGGGAGCTTTTAAAGAGACCTTATAGATACTAAAAATCAAATTAAATTTTTAGAATTTTTGTTTATTCCAGCATCACGCAAAAACTACTAGAACGATTTCGATGGGACTTTTACTACTGGATTCCTTGGGCTCTTGGACAGGACATAGGCAATATTCTATCAATAATCGATTAAAACCGCAGGCGAAGCTGGCGGTTCTTAAGCTAGTATATAGATAAAAGCAGATGCTACTTTATTTTAAAAAAAACTAATTTGAATACCTTCCAGACCGCACAACTCGGTCATCCAACACCCGTATTTTTCTGGGCGGCTCCCCAACTTCATTCATTGGTGCTGCTGGGCCTGAACGGTTTCCCAAACAGCTCGCCTCCTGTGGCTCATTGAATCTATAAAACAAAACAAGAAAAATGTATAGAAACACTACTGTATATTTTCATTTGTATTTACACATTAAATTGAATCAACAAATCAAGGTAAAAACGATATATATTTAATTTAGGAGATAATTTTTTGAGTACTATTAATAAATAATCGTATTTTATTTGTGAAAGTGAATTATCAAAATATCAAGAGTGCTTTTGGTGTGAGTAGACTTGTTAAATTTGGAACAATTTCTACTTGATTTTTTAAATAATAACGCAAGGCAATATGTTTCTCATTTTAGAGAATATATATAAACTACTAATAACAATTTCCTACCAATTTCTTGACTAATATACCTTAATAATTAATTAATAACATATTTTTTTTACCTTTGGGCAGCTGGTCCCGATCGCACAACGCCTACACCCGATGGCCCTGCCTGCTCTTGATCCAATCTGTAAAATAACAAAACAAAACAAAATTATAAACAATACTTAAATTTTTTTTTATTTGTAAAAGTAAATTGAGCTATAATATGAATCTAGGGAAAAAAAACGGAAGAAAACCACGGACAAAAAAAACCCGGAAAAAAACCCCGGAAAAAACTCCGGGAAGAAATCGGAAAAAAAAACAAGAAAAAAATTATCATAACGAACCCAAACCCAATACAACTCAAGCTAAAACCCCCGTAACAATCAATTTATTCTTGGTTTTTTTTTCCGGTTTGTTTCCCGTAGGGTAGACTTATTAAATTTGAGTCAATGTCTACCAGAGTTTTAAATAATAACGCAATACAATATGTTTTTTTACTTTAGAGAATATATAAATAAGTTAATAATATATTTTTTTTCATTTGAGGAGCTGAATATGTTTTTCAGTTTTATAGAGAAGTAAGAGTAATAAAGAGAACTAATTACAATTTTTCACCTTTCAAATGATGCCACAGTGTAAAGCTGGCTTGCTGGCTGGTGATTCGGGATCTGCTGCGGAGGCACGTCCTCTTGCGTGATGAGGTTGATTACTTCATCATCACTATCTTCAATAACCTCATTTTCCTCAAAAAGTTGTGTATCGAAGGTGAATGGCATGTCAGGCCACATGTCTTCTATTTCGGTGGCTGCTGTAAATGAAATCTTTGGTTTACCACCGTCTCATTTTTTAGCTCTTCCCTTTTACTTCGCTGCACCAATTCCTAGGGAAGTACCTTTTTTCTCTTTTTAGAGCATGGTCTAACGCTCTCCTTTTAGAGTATTACCACACACAGTATTCGCACGTATTTTAGTTTGTAAAGTGACACCCTCCGCCCTCCCCCCCTTGTGTTAAATTCCAGTTTGATGTCGACAGTGGATGAGGTTATAGAATCTAGTTGATGCGAACAATCTATAACAAATACTGGGTTGGCGATGAAACTTTCAAAGTCCAGCATTGGGTCACTGAATGTTTTCCCATAATAGCTTTTTTGAAAATTCTCATATGCGTAAAAGGCAGCCCCGCATAGTTTTTTTGAAAAACCGAGATTCCATCTCTCGTATGGAAAAACTATTGAGTTGATATACACACGTCAGCAGAAATAAATTCTGTTGCGTCCTTGCTTTTGCTGTTACTATTATTGGTATTTTGGAATGCAACAATTATCTATCGAGGCTTTTCCAAGTTTGTGCTACTTCTTATCGCCCACGTATCTGAAGAGGTACTTCGAAGACTTTATTTACTTTGGACAAAATTCTTAACTTTTCCTTATCGCCTGGAATGATGTGTTTAATCCTCCATTCAATTTTGTTTGTAACAGTTGCTAAATGTGTGTGCCAAAACTAGAATTAACTCATGTTTTTGATTAAAAATTCCTCTTGTATAGTCTTCAGCAAACCCCATTAAATATTTGAGCGGTAATCGACCACTAAAGGTGTGGCTTGTCTTATCCAAAATAAATTGATCATTTTCACTAAGTCCCCATCCGTAGGTATTTAAAGTTTTTTGTTGACGACTTCCAAAGGAAACAAGCGTTTTTAATGTCGAACTGATACCCGGCTTTCTAACCACACAAATTTGTTCACTACCGTAACGTATTTCATCAAAAAGAAAAGCCAGTGCGTTATTTGATAGGTAACATTTTTTAGTGGTATCATTTGGAGTAAATTTTCCCTCGATGTAGATATAACTGTTAGAAATATCCAATATTAAATCCTGAAATTGAATTGGAATTCGAATTTCATCAGAATTTTTAAATGATGGGCTACCAAACGGCTTGTAGCTGAATTCCTCTAGGCTTATTATTGAATTTTCAAAAATGGGTTCTCCAAAATCCTCCAGTTTTTCACTTGTTGATGTCATATTGTCGTTTTTTTATTCGTAGTCCAAGAGCTGTTAAAGACTTTTTTTGTCTGCACTTGATTTTATCGATTTTTTATTCGTAGTCCAAGAGCTGCTAAAAACTTTTTGTCTTCAGTTGATAGTTTAGAACGTTCTCTCGTTATGTTTCTAACACAACTGACTTTATTTCTAAATTTACGCTTGTTTTTATTTATTTGTCTGTTTATCTGGGTGGATTCGTGTTGATGACATCGAATTTTGGTATGGTAAAAAAATCCCATTCTCTTTTAAAATATTTATGAAATTTTCTTGAGCTCCAATTTAACAATTATTTTTCTCGTTGAAAATTTATCAGCTGATTATTATCATCCAAGATCCTTAGTGTGATGTTGTCGATGTACTGACGACCTTCTGGAAAAATGGGCATATAAATAATGTTGTTTGGTTCTTTACTTAACTTATATCCAGGTTCTACGTCAATATCGAATTCATATAGTGTGTGAACTTGTTGAGAGTTTAAGAATGCTCCTGCCGTAATATTTGAGTCAACTCGGTTTTAAGCGTTCCACCATTCCAAATCCCAGTATCTTTCCAATAGAGTTGGGATGATTAAAATGTAGATAGTATTTTGACTTAATTTCACATTTCAAAGTATTATTGTTGGCATTTAAACTAAAAATGGTATCATCAAGGTCTTTGGCTGCTTTTTGAAGTGCTTTTAGCATAGCATTGCTAATTTCAGATATTTCATATGCCTCTGGTGGTATTTTTATCAACACTGGTCCTTTCCATTGCTGTTTGCTATAACCAAAACAATTATTTGTTTCATCTACATTAAAAATTGAATTGTAGGAATAAAATCCCACCAATCCTAATCCATATTTTTCTCTTTTATCCAATTCTAAAGGGGGATAAATATTTGCATGAAGCACACTTGTGTCGCTATGTAAAGTAAAGGTGTGCGACATTTCTTTATTGTGTTTTACAACAAGTCGACAGTAGACTACAATCAACACTTTCTTCAGACTTTAAAATTCTAGAACCTTCTATGTTACACAAACAACAATAAATTTTCCTCGGAGGTGGACCATCTGTCTGATCTTCTGTGGAACTGCTTACTGAGTAGTGGTCAGTACAGTACTGAAACTTTAACACATCAATATCACTTTTAAGTTCTTCCGGTAATCTATCCCACACTAAAGCTATTTCATTAGGAGCGCAGGCAATCATTACTTCTTTCGGCATATCACTTAATTCTTCTTTTGTCATTTTCAGTAAACTTCCACATATACTAAAAGCCCGCAAAGATTTATGCATTTTCTTTAAATTTTCACGTTCCGACTTTGGATTTGAAAAACAATTCATTTTACTACTGTTAAAAAGGGTTCTTTCTCATTAAAAACTAGGCATAAGTGACCACACCAAACTGCCCAATGAGCATTTTTGTCTATATAAAAGTTACAGCAAATAATATAAAACCTTCATAAAATAACCAAAAGTTAAATTATTTAGTGTTGGTGATAATTTTATAACTCTAATATATCTCTTAAATGAGTAAAAAAGACTTGAAAAACAACTGTTCAACACCAGCTTATAAAAATTAATGGTACATAGTAATGGATAGAAAAACAACATATAGATTTTATAAAACTTCCTTATGAGCTCTCAAGTATAGAGATTATTATAAAAAGGTTTTACAACTGTTCTAACAACACTACATAACAAATTAAAGTTTTTTATGGATTTAGAAATACAAATTTTACATCTTTCTTCCCTTTGCTTGTTATGTATTATTCTTTTTCTTTTTACATTAAAAAAAATTATAAAATGGTGTTTAGCAATCTTCTAAAATAAATAAAAATGAAAGTGAGATAAGCTGAAGCAGGAATATGAATATTTATATACTGTAGTCAAATAAAAGCTGTTTTTCAAATAATCCTACTCTGAAAATCAGCTGCGGTCCCGTGTGTACTGTATAGTTTTCGAATACACTCACGTAAATTTCATGGGCTCCAAAAATACTTGAGAAAATGGGAAAAAAATATTCATTTAAATATCAGTTTTTTTTTTCATACACGTTTTTTTTCTTTCTGGGACAAATATTGAATTTTTTATGTTGTTCTTAACCCTAACAAGCAATATTTCGATTGAAACACATGTTGAAACCCCATAAATAACGTTTTTATTTAGGCCAAAAACCTATTTTTGTAATTCAAAATGGCCAAAATTTCCGACAATTCTATAAAAAAAAACAATACAATTATACCACTGTTTACCTCGTCAACACTATTTTATGACCCTTTTACAAAATGATGCTACTTGGAACAAAGGGCTGCAGATGGCGCAGTGTTGAACACTGATGGTCCGCTTCTGCGAGCTTAACATAGTTACCATTGTTCTCTTTTCCTAAATGCATTCCTCGAGAGATCCAGCATACTACACATACCAGGAAAAATACCCGCCTGCACACACTTCAAGCCCGCATAACTGTCAGAGGTAACTATCTCAAGAATATAGTTAGATTGTGGGGTCGAAGGGTGTACAGGCGAGTATTTTCCGGGGTGTTCACATTTGCCGTCGACCAGCAGTATCAGCGTATGCGCTCGACGTTTCACGGTGCATTTTTGCGACCTTAACACGGTTACTATATTGTTCTCTTTTTCTAAAACACGGTTCCCATCTATGCGTTTCTCATTCGTGGGTACCCCGAATCAAAACACGTATCACGTGGTCTAAGCGAGATATGCCTATACAAGTTCATGTTGGACCACGTGATGAGTTTTTTGAGTTTGACTGCGCATGGGAAACGCTCATGGGAATCGGGTGTAAAATGCATTCGATCCCGATATCTGTCATCGGCAACTATCTCAAGAAGATTTGGATCTATTATCTCTCTCAGATTGATGTAATTAAAACAAGATAATAATGGTATGGTATCTCGCAAAAACGCGCCTTTTGATGTCGCAAAAACGCTCCTTTTCATTTCGCAAAAACGCGCCTTTTGATGTCACAAAATTAACCTTAAAAAATCTTGTTTGTTTTGTTATTATAATTGCCAAAATAAATTAAAATTGTTTTTTTTTGTTCTAAAAAAAGTTGTATTATAATCACTATATAAAGAAATTAATAACAACATTATAGAAAACACCTTATGGGCAAAAAAGGTTTATGAATGAGTTCATAAGAATATTACAGACACCAATTTATATAACTATTGTGTGTGAAGAAGAAGTTAAAAAACCTCCAAATCAGTTACTTCAACCGAAAAGAAACTAAAAAACAAAAGATCAAAAGATCTTGGGTGGAAATAAAGAAAATTCAAACTTGGATGAGTATTCCACAAGGAACACACACAAGATCAAAGCGAAAAGAGAAATGAATAAACGATGTTTCGCCCTGGGTAACCAGCGTGGGCTCATCAGTAGTTTCACTGGTCACCCTCCACTATACATCATTAAACACCATCATACACTTAGATTTCCAACCTTGAACCACTCACAAATAGGCATCGTTCCGCACTGGTACTTACTTATCCAAGTTACCTAATACGAATTCGTCCTGGCGTGTTAATATTTCTAGTAGGATTATGCTCCTAAGGCAATTAAAATAAAGAAGAAGTTAAAAAACCTCCAAATCAGTTACTTCAACCGAAAAGAAACTAAAAAACAAAAGATCAAAAGATCTTGGGTGGAAATAAAGAAAATTCAAACTTGGATGAGTATTCCACAAGGAACACACACAAGATCAAAGCGAAAAGAGAAATGAATAAACTACTGATGAGCCCACGCTGGTTACCCAGGGCGAAACATCGTTTATTCATTTCTCTTTTCGCTTTGATCTTGTGTGTGTTCCTTGTGGAATACTCATCCAAGTTTGAATTTTCTTTATTTCCACCCAAGATCTTTTGATCTTTTGTTTTTTAGTTTCTTTTCGGTTGAAGTAACTGATTTGGAGGTTTTTTAACTTCTTCTTTATTTTAATTGCCTTAGGAGCATAATCCTACTAGAAATATTAACACGCCAGGACGAATTCGTATTAGGTAACTTGGATAAGTAAGTACCAGTGCGGAACGATGCCTATTTGTGAGTGGTTCAAGGTTGGAAATCTAAGTGTATGATGGTGTTTAATGATGTATAGTGGAGGGTGACCAGTGAAACTACTGATGAGCCCACGCTGGTTACCCAGGGCGAAACATCGTTTATTCATTTCTCTTTTCGCTTTGATCTTGTGTGTGTTCCTTGTGGAATACTCATCCAAGTTTGAATTTTCTTTATTTCCACCCAAGATCTTTTGATCTTTTGTTTTTTATTGTGTGTGAGTTCCCAAGTTTTTATAAGTTTCTCTTGAAATATTTTCAATCTTATCTTATATTAATTTGTTGTTGGTTAATTAAGTTTTATAAGTGGGTTGATAGCAACATTTTAAAAACCAATCTATTATATATCTTTAATTGATAGTTACTTACGGTTTTATAGGTGGGTTGACAGAAAGATTTCAAACACCAATTTATATAACTTTTGTCACTGATGACTTATATTTTTATAAATATGTTGGTGGAACATTGTTAACACCAATTTATATAACATTTGTTACCGATTACTTTAATTTTTATAAGGATGTCCGTGGAAATATTGTTAACACCAGTTTTATGTTACTTTAGGGTACCATCAATTTAAAGCCTTCAATAAAACAAACATACAAACTCAATTCTTGTAGGAAACTTCTAAATACCCTAGGGTATCAATGGAACCCTCTTTATAACAATTATATAAATATCTGTCACCAGAAGTTTCTGAAAATGCTCATTGGGTGTGTCGTAGTTCTGTTCTTTTGTATATGTATAGCGAATCTCAGTGGCAGAATGTGTGCCAGTGCGCATGTATCTCACAAACTCTAGGGGTGGGGGTAAGTTTCCAAAGCTATCATAATATATAACATTTCCTCCTTTCTTTCTGTAAGCGGTCCAGTGACTGCGCATTTGTTGATTGATTGATTCATCCTTTTTTGGCCCGTTTTTGGGGAGTGTGTCACGCATAAAAATACCTTTAAAATTGGCGATTTTATATTTCTTTGCATATTTTTCTAGAACAAAATTTGATAAAGCTTTTCTTGGTAAGGGCTTTAGTGGTTTTTTGAGTTTTTTAAATACAATCCAAGTCCGGTGCGAAATGGTTTCAAATAGAGTCCACTTCCATTTTTACTTTCTGATAATGTATGTTGCTTTTTATTGTTAATAACACTATCCTTATTTTGGGCCACACTTTTAACTGCCCTCGCAATACCTGCTGCACCTCCTGCTAAACTTCCGATCGCGGATAACGCTGAGAATAAAGGAATAAGAGCAGGCAACGCAAATGGTAAAAATCCGCCTGTTCGAGGTATAGGAATAATTCTCGGTGTTCTAATAATTTTTTTTCCACCATATGCTTTCGTGCTGCAGCCAATGCAAGTTTTGATATAGTTGATACGTTTTGATGTTTTTGTCTATTCGTTTTTCGGTAGGTTTGAAGTTCCGATTGAATTTATACAAACATACAAACAAACAAAGATATTCTTCAAGTTTCTAACGCCTACTTTAATCGATACGATAAAATAAATGGAATAAATAAAAGTAAATCTGCTAAATTTATCAATTTTATTAAACCGCTTATTTTTGCAAAAACAGGATCTGGTTTTAAAAAGCGACAAAACATAAATTTAAAAAATAAATTACTTGGCAATAAAAAAGTTGAGTATGTGTACTAGAATACAGCGCAGGAGTTGGTTGCACGCCTGCGACTATTGTGGAGTTCTAAAATGGCTGAATGGCTGGGCATACAGGGCACGATAGTGAAATACTGTCCATTATTGAAGAGCTCAAAGAAGAAGGTGTTATATATTAATTAAAAAAAAAACTTAAAACCATGAATATTTTTAATTTAGTGTTAGTTGTTAAATGAAATGGTTGGTGTGAACACTATAGATAAGTTCGGACGCTTGGGCCATAGTTCTAAAGTGAAGATTATAAAAGGGCTGAATGGAAACGGTTTTAAATTGACTTCAGACCAACAGTTTGATATTGATAATAAGCGGTTATGCAACGTTGGAGATGCGATAAGTGAAAACGATGCAGTTAATTCGAAGTTTTTGGAAAACCGTCTAGGAAAGATTGTAGAAGACTTAAAAGCAGCTATAACAGTAGCTGTTAGTCTTGTTCAATCCAATTTAGAAGACTTTATAAAGAACAAAAAACCAACAGTTGAAGATTTAGATTCTGAGGTATGGTACAAATTTCAACATTTGCGTATAAGAATCGAAAAAATTGAAAAAATTGTTTTATTACATCATCCAGGCTCAACTGTGTAAAAAATTACAAAAAAGCTAAAATGGTTAGTCAGGAGAAACTAAGTGTAGTTAATGAGTTACACAGAACAGCAAGGAAAAATTTTCCCAGAAGAAAAACTATAATTAAGGGATATAACGATTTGTGGCAAATCGATTTGGCTGATATGCAACAGTATTTAAAAGAAAATAACGGTTATCGATATATTTTGGTCTGCATAAATTGCTTTTCTAAATTCGTGTGGGTCAGGCCCTTACGGACCAAAACAGGACCTAAAGTACATGACGCAATGAAAGATATATTTAAAGAGGCAAAATGTTTCCCTAGCAATCTCCAATCTGATCAAGGAACAGAATTTTTTAATGCTAATTTTCGAGCACTTATGAAGAAAAAAAGAATTAATTACTGCACGTATAGTACTAAAAAAGCAACTATCGTTGAAAGGGTGATTAAAACAAAAAACAAATTATTTAAGGAGTTTTCTGCTAGGGGTAGCTACATATGGATTGATATTTTAGAACAAATAGTTAATAAATACAATAGAACAGTACACACCACTATTAAAATGAGACCAATTGATGTCAAGTTTAAAGTTGGAGACAAAGTTCGAATAAGTAAATATAAATCAATTTTTGAAAAAGGATATACTCCATCGTGGTCTACAGAGCTGTTTATAATTGATAAAGTTAATTTTACAAATCCAGCCTCATATATTTTAAAAAGTCTTGATGGAGAACCAATACGTGGAGCATTTTACGAATTAGAAATACAAAAAACCAAAAATCCGGATGTATATTTAGTAGAAAAAATACTTCGAAAACGAAAAATGAACCATAGAAATTAGTATTACGTAAAGTGGCTGGGTTTCCCTGAAAAGCACAATTCATGGATTAATGCTGCGGATATTGTATAAAGTTTATGGTTTTAAAATTTTGCACATCACTTTTCTACTGGCTACTCTATTGTAAATATGTTTGTTGACGTACAAGGATTTAAGGCTCACAATAACAAATTTATACCCAAAGAATTGGCGGCTTATGATGGTTTAAAAATAGCTCATTACGTTTTTAAACCTCCATTTAACATTAGCAAATTGGATTTAAAATATAAGAAACAAGCCAATTGGATTATGAAGTACCACCACTGCATAAACTGGTCTAATGGATTTACCAATATTGAAGATTTTAAAGATATTATACAGCACATTTCAAGTCAGAATTTGTGTATGTTAAAGGGCTCGAAAAAGCCAATTTTATCCGAAAATATATTTCCAATGTTATTGAACTTCCAGAACATCCTACGCTGCCCAAAGGAAATCCTAGCTGTTTATATCACAACAATAAAAATTTATCTATATGTCCTTTATCCAATGTAAAATTTTTAAAAAATGTATTAAATGGTAATACTGCCTAGTTTAAACATGGTCTTTTTATTTGTTTTTTTTAGGTTAAGGTAGTAAATAAAAAAAAACACTTCAATAAATACATAAATATATTTTTTTTATTACACAAATAATAACAATTGCTAATATACATGGTTTACTACACAACATTAGAACGGTAACATAATTCTTTCTATTCTAGCCAAATCATTTTCATTTAAAGATCTAAGATAAGATAGCACTTCTAAAAACTCTTGACATGATTTAATTTCTGAATGACCCCAAGGTAATGTACTCGTAGTGCCCGGTATTAAATAACGTTTGTCATCGTGGGAAGACAGAGCTACTTTATTTTTTGTTTCGGTGTAGATATTATGTAATTCACTCTTAAATGTTTTCATTTTACGAAAAATTAAACCGCCCTTTTCTACAATATTTTTATAATCCTCAAGTGACATTTGTTTTTTGATAATCGATTTTTTTATACCTTTTGCCTTTTTAGTCTCTTTTAAAAGAGACTTTATACAATATTCCTTCGCGCCAGTACCATAAAAAGCCATTATTGGATTTCCAGGAAATTCATCTTTCATTTTTCCCAACACCGAAGGACCTTTTATAATGCCAAACCTATTATTAATATCATAGTTAGACGTGTCAAAATAATTCGGATTATCAACCATATATTTATAAAAATCATTTGTTATGACTTTCATTACTAATGAATCGGTATCCATGTGAGACGCTTTATCTTTGAATTGTTTTTTCATAACATTATAGAAAAAGTCATAAATAACTGTTTTTGACAAGTCCAAGATACAAAAACCAAGATAAATTGGTTTGTCGTACACAACCTTTAACTTTCCCATGTGAAGAGCAACAAAATCGTCGGAAAATATTGAGCTGTTCTTGAAATTGGATCGCGCAACTAATGCTCTAGCACCAACTTTTCGACCAATAGTTTCCCAACTAGTGATTAATTTTATATCCTTGCGATTTTCTACATTCTCCATAGTCTTACCATATATGGAGTTTGTAGAAAACTTAAAAAAGTCACTCTCAAAAGGAGTTTTTGCCTTATTTCTTAAATCCGTGTTAAAATCAATGTATCTTTTTAACCAAGGAGATTGATTAAACTTTAATATTCAAAGGGTTTTTATAATAATAAGGCCATGTTCAATGGCTTGTTTTAAAGTCCTATAGTGAACAACATACTTTTGTTTGTGGTTTAAGTTTGGGATAAGTTTTTTAATTTTTGACTGGGATTCAGGGGGAATTAAATTTTCAACCAAAAAAGGGAGGTCTGAATGAGAATTGTGTAAATCAAGTGGATAATAAACGTCAACCTCAAGTACATATCCAATAGGACTATTTTCTGAAATATCAGAAATATTTAATTGCAAGATTTCCTGTTCTGTAAGCCATTCAAACCCATCAGTGGGCAAATGTTGAGACATGCTATGGCCGTATAAATTTGTTGCGTCTAAGTACATAATGAAAGATGAATCAACATTGGGGTCAAACTCTGGAAGATACTTATTATTCGCGATATGTTTTCGATCTGTACATTGGCTTACACCCCCCCCCCCCCCGAATACCGTTTTTAAATAAATGTATCATATCGATGTCGGTTAGTAGCTCTAATTGAACTTTAGTCATTCTAAGCATAGCATCAAAGGACAGTGAGGGTAGTGTGTAATATTGCGCTTGATCTAATTTATAGGCTTTTAATGAATTTAAGCGGAATGCTTCGTAACTGTCACAAAGAGTCAGTACGTCCCCAGTTAAATAAAAATTTGCAAATGTTTTCCAAACTTTTTTTGCTCTTTCATAGTCTTCATCGCTAATATGTTGTTCGTTTAGATTATCATAAAATTGATTTTTTGTTGGTAATTCACAATCCTTTGCTTATATTTTCCAGCGAAGTGCTTAAGAATTTAAAACTATCAATAAATCGAAGTTTTAAATACTTTTTCTTTATTTCTCCCTTACAGTTTGTGTAGTCGTGCATGTATATGGATTTGGTAAAAGAAATGTATTTTTCTTTATTTTGGGCAATTACATCGATTTTATCGCCATGGCGACACAGTTCCTTGATTAACATGTGACAATCATAGCCGTTCAAATTATGGAAGACAATGGGGACAAAATTAGGCGTTTTATAATTTAGGTTGCACTTACTATGTGCGGCAATAAAGCGTTTTCGTCCCGTTATATGACAATGGTCAGTTACCTTTGTATCAAAAGTTTCAAAATGTTTTTCACATATACCACATTCAGTTGCTTGTTCCATTTCAATCAGTTCCTGGTCGTTTAAAGGTGTCATTGGCACTATATCCTTTAAATATTTGTGATATAGCTCTCTTAAGTCAGATTCTATACGCTCAACGAATACTTTCGCAGCATCAGAGCCTCGATAGAGCACAAACTTTGAAATGGATCTATCAAAAGAACACTTTATAATATAAGCAAATGAATATGGTTTATGTATAAAATTTCGTTCCGTAAAAGATCCTTTGGGATTGGGCTCACAACTTTGTATTGGTGCTAAGATGGATTCAAAATCTGCGTAAACTACAAAGGGTACTTCCATTTGCTTTTGAATATTTTGAAATTTTAAAATATTTGAGGGAACACTGTTCCCGAACTTATCTATACGCACATCGGTCGTAGGCGCGACAGTAAAGATATGTGTGCAATCGTTTTGTTGATGTTGATGAAGATTTTTTGGAGATCTAAAATGGATTAAATAACCATCACAAAAATATAATTTGTGACCATTAGAAGAAATTTGTTTAGACACTAAAGCCGAAAAATTTGTTATCCAACAATAATGACTTGGCAATTAATCACAAACGTGGTTCTTATCTTTTGACTGACAATCCTGCAAAACCAATAATAAGTTAATGTGAAAATTCTTTTTTTTTCTTGAGTAATAATAAGGACCTACAACTTCATAATTTATTTTACCATTTTCGAAAAAAATTTCGAGACCATACACATTAATAGAGATATCATTTAGCTCCTCAAACTTTGATATGTCGTGTAATTTTACTGGAAACTCCATACCTGTCACATTAATCACCGAAGAATAGTGTGGGTATGATGAAATTAGGTTAGGATTCTGATAAGCTGGTTGCAATGCTGATACTATCGCCCAGGCAAAGCAGGCTTGATCTTCATTTTTGACATTTATGACAGCGTGCTTATTCTCAATGGGTTTGGGTAGCTTGATGTATGAGGAGCCTCCAACAGGGTTACATTTATTGATGTTCACCTCCAAATATGAAATTTGTTGTAAGGCCCATCCTTAAAAAGAGAAAATAAATAAATATAAGTAATCGTAGGCCAAAAAAGTATTAATACCTACCAGAATTACGTTCTTCAAACTCTGAAGTTTGGTTCATCAATTTATCGACAAAATCATTATAGATCTCATTTAAGTGGGAGCCTTCATGCACAATTTGATTTTGTGTGTTTGACTTTTCTTCACATTCTTCATTTTTGGGCATCACAAATAGAGCAAATAATTCCAGATTAATTTTAATTACATAGTATTCTCCTATTGATCTCTGCAACAATTCGCATACTTTGTTTTTAACATTTATAAAAAATTGTTTATAGTTTGTGCTCATGGGTGAATCCTGTAATTAGCAATCTTCTTTCCGAAAGCACTTCTTATTAAACTGACCCCGTCCGATAGCGGAACGCATGCATTTGTGCGGTGTTGTTGTGTTCTACAATGTGCAGCCATTAAACGTTTTTGTACATATACATTACATGTTGGACACATTATTTTTTGCACATCCTGGTAACAAGCGGTTAATGTTGATGGCAAACTATTCGCAATCATAGTCGACTGTCCACTATTTTTCACATTTTGTTTTAATTTTAGTCTTTTAGCCGGAGATGCATCGGAAGTTGTAACTGGTTTATTTTTACATGCCATGCGTTGATACCTCTTAAGATTATCGACACGAGTAAAATTTTTTCCACAAAACTCACACAAATTCATTCATATACTCTCAAAAACGAACTATTTTATAACTTGATAAAACACGGCTATTTATATACCGATACTCTCCCATCAAAAATGTATGTAATAAGAGAGGGTAGAAGTCACTCCTCCGTTGTAGAAATACCGACTTAAAGAGAGATATCCCTCCTGGCTAAAAACTAAAGTAGTGGTGGGAGAAAAGTAGAGGGGTTAAGTAAATAGAGAGGGGCGAAGAGAGTAATGATAGAGGAAATGAAGAGAGGAGTAGAGGGGGAGATGAAGAGAGGGGGTAAATATGAGAGGGTCAAAGGTCAAATAGCAAGGGTCAAAGGTCAACGGTCAAAGGTCAGTGGTGAAGGGGGGTTTGGCCACGCCCACCCTCATCTCCTCATTTTATTTGAAAGTGGCTAACCTACCCTACTGACGTTATCAAAGACTATTGAGAAAATTGTAAAAAAAAGAATGTGGAGTTACCTCACCAAATATAAATTAATTACATCTAAGAAATATGACTTTCAGGCATCTAAGAGCACCCATGATGCTATCTTTGATTTTCTCGATAAGGTTTACTATAATCTTAACAGTGGTGAAGCTGTGGCGGCAGTGTTCTGTGATCTATTTAAAGCATTTGATTGTGTGGATCATGGGATACTGCTGCGGAAGCTGGAGCGCTATGGGTTTAGAGGGCACATTTTGTCATGGTTTAAATCATACCTAAGTTATCGCACTCAGTCAGTTACCAGCTCTGACATTCGCCCTTCCTCTTTGGGAGTCGGTTGTGGTGTACCGCAGGGGTCTGTGCTGGGGCTTCTATTGTTTTTAATTTATATTGATGACATTACAAGTCTTAAAATAACATGGATGTTCACTGTATTTGCAGATGATACCTCTGTCCTATGGCATCATAAAAATGTTGTTGCCCTAAATGCTATAATATCTGAAGATCTTATTAAAATAAAAAGTTGGTGTAATGCTAATCGTCTGTGCTTTAATGTAAGCAAAACTAATATCTTGTGCTTTAAATGTAAACAACATATAAATCTGGAAGACGATCCAATTCAAAATTTAAAAGTAAACAAATTCTTAGGAATATACATAGACAATGAGCTAAAATTCGAAGAGCACATTTTTAAATTAAGTAAAAAACTCCTCTGGGTGCTTTGCAATTAGATGCATAAAATCTAAACTGGAGGAAGATATTGCAAGAATAGCATATTTTTCCTTGTTTGAAAGTCATTTGAGGTGCGACTAGTAAATTTCTATTAAAAATAATTTTTATTCTACAGAAAAAGGCCGTCAGATTTATAAGTAATGTAAATCAGGGGGAATCTTGCAAACCCCAATTTATTAAACATAAGATCTTGACCTTGACTTCTTTGTTTGTGTTGGAGACTGCCAGTCTTGTCTTTAAAAATCTTAACGCTATAATTGGGTTAAGGCAACCTAGGCTCACAAGGCAAAATGAAAACTTGCCCCTGCCGATTCCAAACAGTGCATTAACACAAAAATCTTTTATGAGGGCCGAAAGATTTTTAACTACTTGCCATTAGCCATTCGACAAGCTAAAACTATTAAAATATTTAGGAAAAAACCTAAAAATGCTTTGTTAAATAGACCCTATTATACAATCATTGAGTATTTTGAAGACCCGATTTGTTAGTATTTTATCCTGCCTCTCAGTCTATGTTTTGTTTTTAAAATCTTATTTAATGGATAAATATATATACCTATATATATATTTGACTTTTAATCCACTAAAAAATGTATTTTTTATCTGTTTTTTTTTTTATTATTGTTAAATTATGTTAACAGTTAGTTGTTGAAGTTCTAGTGTTGTAATTTTTGAATCATATGTATTTTTTTATTATTTTTTATATGTACTTACATTTGAAAATATTCTAGTCTCAATTTTAACTTAACTTAATTATAATAACACGAGGTGCCTGTTAAAATAGTGTGATTTAAAGGGTTAGCATAGTAGCTATGACTACTTTTCTTTCTTTTTTTGCGTTGTCAATAGACTTTAGGAATTTCTGACAATAAAACTTATTTTATTTGACTTGATCAGAAATAATGATATTTTTTTAAATTATATTCTGTTATTTAGTTTAGCATTTAGCCTGTTTTGTCGAAAAATTTTGTTGACAATAAAGTACCTTTTGAATTGAATTGAATTAAAATTGAAAACTGTGGACAATGCGGTTGGCTACCTTGATGAGGGCATCTTCTGTGCCAATATTCTGTTTAAAGCCAAATTGGTTTGGGTTTATTAAATTATATTTATTTATAAAATTGTTAAGTCTTAAGTTTATGCATTTCTCTACTACTTTACCAATGTTGTTGACCAGGGCTATGGGCCTATAATTTTGTACTATTTCCCGGTTACCAGTTTTGTGTATAGGGGTAATAACTCAGTTTTTTAGTATGTTTGGAAAAACTCCTGATGAAAATATAAGGTTAATGAGGTGAAGTAAGGGTGAAACCAAGTACTTATACGAGTTTTTTTTTATAGTAATGTCACCAATATTAGCATAACTATTTTTTTGAGTTTTTATGATTTTTATTAATTCGGATGGTATTAATGGTTTTAGTAACAGACTATTTACTATCCTATCTTCTCTTCTCACCCACCTTACTGAAATATTTATTAAATTCTTCACTTATTTCAGCTTCTGATATTAGTACAGACCCATCCTTGGCAACAACACTAGTAATTTTACTCTTTTTTGTGGTTTCATTTGTTGCATGCTTGATTGTTTTCCATGTTTCTTTTGGATCAGTAAATTTTTTTTTAATCGTTTTAAAGTATTTAGCCTTAAAAATTAAATTAGTTAATAGTTTCCTATATTCTATGTATTTTTGTTTTATTTCAAAATTATTAGGGTTAGTTGTACATTTCCGTTTTAAATTTAAAAAGGGATTTAGTGAGGGTGAATAAATAACAAAAAATTTATCAACTCCAGAGCTTAGGATATTTGTAAAGATAATTATATCTGTCTCCGTAGAGACGCTTAATTTTCCTTCAAATTGAAGGTACATCTGCCGATTGTGCAATTTGACAGATGGTTGTCTTTTACATGAATAATGTGTCATATTTTTTCATCTCCTAATTCTTAGCACCGTACTGATGAGCACCACAAGTGGGTCAAACCATATCAAATCAACCAAAAAAAAAGGCACTTTTCGTTTTGACCATCTCCGATTTTGATGATTTTTGGTACACTTATTCTTCTGATCCAAAAATTTAAAAATCGCGCGATAAGCGGTTTTTGTTTTATTGATTTTTAAAAATAAAGAAATTGACCAATATGCCCTTGACAGGCACTTACAAAAATAGCAATATCTCAAAAACTATTGGTCCTATAGAAGACCTTTTTAACGATGTGTATCACCATGTAATTTTTTGTTTTTATTTTTTTTTTATTTTTTTAATTTTTTTTGAAAAATCTTGAAAACACCATTTTTAATTTTTTTCAAAAAAATACAATTTTTTTTCAGTATTTTTTTAATATTTAAAAAAAAAATACCTATATATTTACTCTTTATATCTAAAAACTTGTCAATTGCTCCCAGTCTCCCAGTAAATAAGATACATAAAAGGTTTTTCCAAACTTCTTTATTCCTGCAAAATTTTGAGTATTTCTTCAATTGTCCTCCGCTCCACCCAAGATCTTTTCACCCACCTATTATACATTGAAACATGTTAATTCCAGCAAAATGTTTAGCTCCTCCCATTACTTTTTATTGGCCCTTACCCCTATTTGTATCATTTCTGGTTCAGACAGGAAAAGTTTTGACAATAATTAATTGCTATTTTTTAATTTAAAACATTATCGGAGTCGTGTGTTGTAAAATGGCACAAAATAAGCCAAAACAATGGACACAATTTTTTGTGAGGTGTTATGATCCATTAAGTCAGGAGAAACATTCCGGAAAGTTACGGAATGTCACAAATTGGATGACTTCTTTTAAAGGGGCGGAGACTGGCATGAAAATTTGTGACAATTGTCAAATGAAACTTTCCAAGGAACACAAGGAACAGGATGAACAACCATCTCCTGTAGCAGGGTAAGTAATAGTAACGAATACCTACCTACATTTTTACTTGTTTTTTTTTTGTGTGTTGTGGCTCTGCTAATAATTTTAGGGTAATTATTTAGTATCCAGTTTTCTGCCATTTTTGGTTTTAAGTGAAAATTTTTTTATGGGGGCACCTACAGGCCTATAAGTCTGATTTCATCCTTTGCAAAAATTTATGAGTTATTAATACATAAGAGGCTGTTAGCTTTTTTCTGACAAATTCACTTTTAAACGATTTTCAACATGGCTTTCTCCCGAAAAGGTCTACAGAATCGGCTCTTTTAGAGTTGAACAAGTCAATAATTTCGACTCTTGAATCTAGGGGAGCAGCCTGTGGACTTTTTTTGGATTTATCAAAAGCATGTGATACAATAAATCATAAAATTCTTTTGGAAAAATTAGAAGCGTAAGGGGTTAGAGGAAGTGCTTTGGATTTATTTTGCTCGTATCTGACTGAAAGACCACAAAAAGTTACAATAAATTTGAACAACAATAAAATAACGTCAGAATCAAATGTCATAATGACAGGAATTCCGCATGGAAGTATTCTTGGTCCTCTGCTCTTTGTTATTTATCTTAATGATCTAAACCATGTCATCAAAAATCTAAACCTTCTGGCCAATTACGCAGATGATGCCAACGTAGTGATGCCGGTTTATCGGGAGGGGAACATTCCATGAGGAATATTTTGATGTACTAGGTAAAGTGTCTGAATACTGTGTTAACAACCAACTCATTATGAACACAGAAAAAACAAAAGCAGTTGTTATCTCTAACATGGACATATATGTCCCTAAAAACCTTACTTATGAAGGAGACACATTAACTTTTGAAATTCACACGAAGGTATTGGGAGTAACTATTGATAAAGACCTAAATTTTTTTTCACACATCAGAGATCTATGTAAAAATCTATCAGCGGCAAGCTATGCTATTAGAGTTTTAAGTAAAATTTTTAGAGGTCACAGTTCATTAAAATCAATTTATTATGGTATGTTTTACTCTCAATTAAAATATGGTATATTACTTTGGGGCCATAGTAGTCACATAAATGACGTTTTTATTTTACAAAAACGTGTTATTAGAATCTTGATAGGAATCAAGCCATATGCTTCTTGTAGAAATAATTTTAGAGAAAATAAGTTGTTAACGGTCCCGGGTATTTATATCTTGGAATGTTTACTGTATTTGGGAAAAAATCCATTACTTTTTGCTAAATATGCCGGTACTAGAACCTGTAACACAAGAAACAAAAACAACATGTATATATCCAAAAAATAGACTAAGTATTACTGAAAAAAGCCCGGATTTTGCTGCAATTAAATTCTTTAATAAACTTCCAAACAAAATAAAAAATATCCAAAGCTACAAACTTTACAAAAAAGAATGCTTTAATCTAATTTGTAAGATAGAACCCTACAGCATTAGTGAGTTCCTAAATTTTAATGAATTTTAATGTCTTTTATTTTGGTAATGTATATATGTGTGTCTTTTAAGTAATGTTCGCCACATCTGGTTTCTGTTTTTTTTTTTAATATTATTACAATGTTTTAACCATATTTTAACTAATTTTATATTATATTGTTACTATACGTTATTGTCTGTTCTAATGTTATGTTTTGACTTGTGTGTGTGCTATTTTAACAATTTTTAGAAATTTTCTGGTCACAAACTCTCAAACCGATTACTATTAGAAATAATTTTTAACGAAGTTGTAACTGCAACTTATTTATATACCTTTGTTATTTTTACAATTTTTTTGTAGATTTTTATGACGATCCGATTTTACCTATTGTAAACAATTTGGAAATAAACTATTGTCTATTGTCTTGTCTGTTCTGGGGTCCCTAGGAACCCAAGTCCGCAACCGCCGAATTTTTTTTTTTTTTAATCCTGCTTTACCAGACTACCATGCTGGCCTCTGAAAAATGATTTGTAACCCACCAGGAGTTCACTGCTTTTTGGACAAATGTGAGATATGCCCAGGAACTGAGAATTTAAAAAACTTTTTGAATGAAATGTTCGAAGAAGCAATGATTGACAATGTGACTTTTAAGAAGTGGATATCTGTAGATAGATGCAATATGGAGACATTAATTAAACCAGCAGAGGACTTCATTGAAGAAATTTCAAACGACTTTATTAAATTAAAATCTCATTCTTTTTACACTCACATGCAAAAAGAATCCTACAATGAGGTAAAAGACAATTTAAAAAAGGGGGAAGCACTAATTACATGCGACTCCGCTGAAAATTATTCATTTATTTTACAGGATGAAGTGCAGTCCTATCACTGGACAAATACCCAGGCAACCCTACATCCTTTTGTAATATATTACAAAACTCATGACGGAAAACTGGGTCATTTAAATTCTATATTTATTTCAGACTGTTTGGTACACAACACTGTGGCATTTCATCTTTTTTTAAGCCACCTTATGCCTGAACTAAAGATGCAAATTGATAATTTAGACAAAATTATCTATTTTTCAGACGGCTGTGCCGCACAGTATAAAAATAAAAAAAAATTTGTTAATATTGCGTACCATCTCGAGAAATTTAAAATTAAAGCAGAATGGAGTTTTTTTGCCACCTTCCACGGGAAGAGTGCATGCGATGGACTGGAAGGCACCGTAAAAAGGTTGGCTGCTAAAGCAAGTCTGCAGAGACCATATAATGAACAGATTATGACCCCCGAAGATCTTTTTAAATTTGCAACAGAAAACATTCCTGGTATAACATTTAAATATTGTTCATTAAATGACTACCAGCAACATGAAAAGTTTTTGGAAAAAGGATAACTGGAAGCACAATCGATACCTGGGACTCAAAAATTGCACTCGATTATCCCCCTCACCATTTTCACTAAGTAAAGAAGAAATGACAGATTCCTCAAATATTTTACAAAAAAAATTAGCAACCTAAATATTTTTTATTGTAAATTTTCTATTATTCTAACTTGACTCTTTAAAAACCCTTCAAAATGAGCTATCACTCGCTTCTATAGGATCAATAGTTTTTGAGATATTACTATTTTTGTAAGTGTCTGTCAAGGACATATTGGTCAATTTCTTGATATTCAAAAATCAATAAAACAAAAACCGCTTATCCAAAAAATTTAATTTTTTGGATTTTTGAGTTTCTTGATAAGGCGAATAAGTGTACCAAAAATCATCAAAATCGGAGATGGTCAAAACTATTGCCTGGTTGATTTGATATGGTTTGACCCAAGTGCGAAATCCGGATCTACGGTTATCATTACCTTTTTTGAGGAAAAGCTCGCTATTCATTGATTTCCGTTTTAGTTTATCCCTTTGCTTGATTGACGTTAAAATGCCTATTGTTACCCAGGGCTTTATTTTTCTAAATTTACATTTAATATATTTCTCCTCAGTCGATCGCATGACATATTCATTTAAGATATCAATAAAGTTTTTAGCACACATGTTAGTATTATTTTCTTGCAGAACACTCTCCCATTCTTCTCTCTTTAAAAAAGCCTCAAATTTATTTTTGTTGAAAAATTTGCAGTATTTATTTGTTTTTTGTGGTTCACTGTTTAATACTATATTGAGAAGAATTGGAAAGTGATCTGAATGGCTGCCATCAAGTATCACTGCATTGGATATCCGGTTAGATTTTAAAAAGTGGTGATCTATGCACGAACTCTTTTGAGCTTCAATTCTTGTTGCACTGTTTATTTTGCTTTTGAAACCATATGAATTTAACGTATTTAAATAATTACAAGCATTTATAGAGTATTGACTGGCCTGTATAGTTTTTAGAATATTAATATTTGTATCTCCACAGAAAATTTCTGTTTCACATTTATTTTTTAAGTTGTTATAAAATTGGTCGATATCTCTAACAAAGCTTGTTTGCTCCAAATCATGACACCTATAGATACCCGCCAATCCTATTTCGCACCCATTTTTATTTAACTTAACTCTAAGAAACTTTGACAAATTTATTTGTATTATTTCAGTTGATTTCAGTAAGTCTAATAAAACATAGAAAACAAAGCCATCGCATTTGTTTATAACACTTTCATTATAGCATAAAGTATACCCTGTTATATTTAAATTTTATTACATCAAAAGTTTTGTTTAAGCAATCGAAATATGTAGTTAAATTTTCCTTATTTTTACAGATACTTCTTATATTTAAATGTATAATATTAAAGTCTCTGGTTTAAAGGAAAGATGCTATTTACTATTTGGTAATTACGCAGTATACAGTTTTCTGCCATTTCTGCCTAGAACCCCAAATCCGCCAGAGCCGGTTGTTTTTTTTTTATTTTTTTTTTGTTTTTAATTTTTTTTCACTAAAATAACCCAATCCAACACAGCCCAACACAACCTAACCCAAACCAACTTAAAACAACCAAAAAAAACACATTAAACCCCCCCCCCCCCGGCACCCATTAGGGACCCTAGTAGGTGCCTCTATAAATAATTTTTCATAAAAAATCAGGTTTACTGCATAATTAACTACTATTTATTATTTTATTACAAGAAAAAAGATATTAACGATTGTGCACTTGTATCTGTATGAATGTTCCTATGAAAAAAAAAAATTGCCTATATCTGCTCAATTAGTGTACAACAATTTAACTTTTTATTCCATCTGCCTTACTTGCTCAGAGGAGTAAAGCCTATGGATTGAAATGAAAAAGGTTTCAGCTCTTGGACAATGATTTTTATTTAAACTTTTATATCAAGTACCGACGTTTCGATCCTATTCCGGATCATCTTCAGGGCTGAAAAGAACCCAACGAAAAAGCTCGCAGAAAAGTAAGAACAAACATTATTTTCTATTATTAAAATTGTAAGATTTACAAGAGTAAAAACCATGGTTTTTACACTTGTAAATCTCGAACCATCTTGGTAAGTGATTTATTTCACAATTTTAATAATAGAAAATAATGTTTGTAAAAACCATTTTTACTCTTGTAAATCTCGAAGCATCTTGGTAAGTGATTTATTTTACAATTTTAATAATAGAAAATAATGTTTTTTTCTTACATAGCATCATTATCAAAAAAAGCTTATGGAGCCCAGGGAAACCAAAAAGGATCGCAGGCTTTTGCTGTGGCACGAAAGTCTGCGATCCACTTCTGATTTAGTCAGTGATGTTGCCCTTGCTGCAAAAATATTTTAGTTTGCTGTGAAAATAATTCGGCTGTGGCTCCTATAGCCGACCACGTGACAGAGAAGGGGGAATCGAAAAAACCTGCATTCATTTTATATAAATTGCTCTTATGTTTTAGTCTCCACTGCTAAACAAAACCAAATTTAATTTAAATTAAAAATATGTGAAAAAATTAAATTAACTTGTTTTTAAGTTTAGAAAGAAGTTAAGATAACAAATTAAATTTAAAGAAGTATATGAAAATCAACTTGCCATTTTTATGTAGGTATTCGAAAGGAGGAACTTTTATTCAAAAGCGGGAATTATTTGGCCTGATTATGGTGGCTAAGGGGTTTTTACGAATTCCATTAATGCCACCCTGGCACATCCTTGGGCAACTGCAGATATGGCGGTCATTTTTAACCGACTTAAAAAAAAAAACGAGGTTATAATATTATAATAACAAATATTATGTAATAACTATAATATTATATAATTAATATTATAATTTTCCACAAGGGGGGGGGGGCAAGCTGTTCTATGGGAAATAATAAAACTTTAAATATATATGTATACTGACCTATTTTAAATGAAGACATTTTTCAAGTTCTGTACCTCTTTTCTATCGGTGAGATATTAATTTGTTTAAAAGTACTTCTTTACATGAAGTTTTATTTCTATCATAACTTTTAAACAGCTCAATCGATTTTCATAATTATTTTTATATTAGATTCAGGAGAGTTTCAGCTTGGGCTTTTTTTATTGAAAAAGGTACTTCCCTACTACTTTCATGACAAAACTAGAAATTCACTTTCATACTAGAAGTCATCACTTCGGGGTTATATACATGTTTTGAATAGTCAAGTGGAAGTTGTATGCTGATTTCAATTTGGATACTAGGGCTGATTCTTCGGGTCCACTGTACCCCTTAAAGGGTTTATTTTATTTGTGTCAAAACAGACCTAAATACAAAATTTTGTCATGGTGTCTGTCTGTCTGTCTGTCTGTCTGTAACACGATTACTCAAAAACCACTTAACCGATTTTTATCAAATTCGGCACAAAAATTATCTGGCACCAGACGCAGAGCTGATTAGTTTTTGACAGGGGTAAAGAGTTGGCAAGAGGGTAGGAGGGGGGATTAAACTTTTAAAAAAATTGTAACTTACGAACCATAGCAGCTAGCGACACGCGGTTTTCACATTAAGATAGATAATTGCATTTTCAACCAAAAACATATTAAAAAAATATTTGTAAGGAAAGGAAATTTAAAAATTTTATGGGCTATATGTGCCTGCGGGCGCGATTTTTTTCCGTTTCTAAAAAAAATGGCGCCAGCAGGCATGTATAGCGATCCATAAAATCTTTAAAAAATAATTAAAAATCTTTTTTTTAATTTTTTTTTTACATTTTTTTTTTTGGTTGAAGATACTATTATCTATCTTAATGTGAAGCGCGTGTCGCTAGCTGCTACGGTTCATGAGTTACAATTTTTTTTATAGTTTGACCGCTAAACCGATTTTTATCAAATTTGACACAAAAATTCTTTGTCACCAAACGCAGAGCTGATTAGTTTTTGATGGCGGTGGGGGGTTGGCAAGAGGGTAGGAGGAAAAATAATTGCATTGTCACAAAACTTGGTGAAAATATACCTCTCTGTGTCCTTAATGCCTACAATTTTTTTTTAGATAAAGTAAAAAAGTATAAAAGTTTAAAAATTTTTTGAGATATTAATTTTTTTTTCAAAAATTCTACTCAGGAAAATTCTCGTACTATTTTTTGACATTGCTCATTTTTTTTGTTTTGACATATACTTTTTGGTGGGATAATAAAAAATTATAGTTACAATTTTAAACAAGTAAAAGGAGAGATAAATAACTATAAACTTTGAGACCGCTTACCTTGTCACCTAAAAATTTTAACACTTGAAACAGCAGAGGCTCTCAGATTTATTAAAAAAAAAGAGTTTTTTCAGATGAAAACATTTGCAGTTTCCAGCAGGCGCTGGCTGGGGAAGATTGGCAAGAGTTTTTTGCTTTGCAAAACATGGAGGATAGATTGAACAGCGTTAACCGAATTTTTTTACTTTTCCTTTGATATATCATTTCCAATTAAAACAGTTAAAACAAAAATACCTGGTTCATGGGTTAATAAACAAACAAAAAAATTGCTGCCATCAGATATTAAAAACACAAGAAAGCTACCAAACTTACAGAACTGAAAAGAAAAAATATAAAAAATATTTATAAATGAAAACTTAATAATCAATTCAAAAAATAGAAGCAAAACTTTATGGAATATTTTCAATAAAGAAACAAACAAAAAGGTTACATCCCAAAATCCACTAAAAAGCCTCTTTATTTCAAAAACAATTTAAACTTCCACTTTCTAATACAAATCTAAAAACCAACTTAGCCCAACACCATAATTCAATTTTTCGTCACCCAGCGACTGAAACAGAGATATACAATATTCTTGTGGGCTTTCCCAATAAATTTTCTGCAGGAGTCGATGAAATACTCCTAGCAATTCTTAAAAGAACATCAAGCCAGATCAGTAAGGTTTTATCACAATTAATTAATGATTGTTTTTCAAGCGGAGTCTTTCCAGCAAAGCTGAAAGTAGCCGAAGTTCAACCTGTATTCAAAAAGGGAGAAAAAACATCCAGGGAACTATAGGCCCATGTCTCTTCTCACATCGGTGTCAAAAGTCTTCTAGAGTGCTTTGTACAATCGGCTAATTGACTATATTGAAAAAGAAAACCTACTAAAGGATAATTAGTATGGATACAGGAAAAAACGATCAACAGAATTAGCAATTTATAATTTTCTAATTTTTTTTTTTGAAAATATGGATCAAGGTAAGCAAGTTGCCGCACTGTACTTTGACCTGTCGAAGGCTTTTGACACAGTTGATTTTAAACTATTGTTAAAAAAGTTGGAGTAAGGGGCATTGTTTTAAAATTAATAGAATCATATCTAACAGATAGAAAACAAATTGTCTGTGTTAAAAACAATGATGTTTTCTTCTATTCAGAGTGGGAGGAAATACATCAAGGGGTTCCTCAGGGTTCGATAATGGCACCACTATTCTTTCTGCTATATGTCGGGGATCTTCCTGAGATGGTTGGTGGGGATGAAATGTATCAGTTTGCTGATGATATCAGTGGTCAAGCAGAGCTGGTGTTGGAAGACCTCTCAGGAGGATGCTGTGGTGTGGCAGAGAGAATGGCAGACTGGTGTGAGCAGAATAATTTAAATCTAAATGTCCAAAAAAACTGCTTTAATAAAATTTCAAAAAACTGGCCAAATTAAGAGTTCTTAACTGGTTAAGTTAAACCACAACACCATACCAAACACAGATAAAGTCAAATTTCTAGAATAAACTATGGATCCGCTGCTCAACTGGGATAATCATATAAAAAATTTAACTTCTAGGCTTTCTAGTGCATCAGCAGTAGTGCGCAGACTTCGAGAACTAATTACCCAGGATAGTTTTAACAGGGTTGCCACAATCCTTGAAAACCGGGAAAAAGTCGGGAATTCGGTAAGGTCGGGAAATATCCGGGAAAAAGTCGGCAAATTTGCTAAAAATCCTTGAATTTTTCTGATATTTTTGACCTGGTTGAGATTCCCTTGTACCTATATGTATAAAGTTTACATGTAACTTTTTTTCGTATTTGTATGCCCCACGAAAAGCCCCAGGTTCGAATCCCAGATACGATAGATATTTTGTGTTTCTTTTTTAACTTGGATGAAAAGTTCCAGTATCAAAAAAAAAAACATAAATTTCAATGAAATCTTCTCCCGCAGCGCTACCTTTCGATTTATTAATAATGGAAAATATATTTTTATAAAACATTTAAAATTTTACAGGTTTTTTTAATTTTAAATATACAATATTAGACATTACTTTTTGTAAAATGTTACAATATTTCTTTCGATCACAATTTCAGATAATTTTTTTGTAGTAGGCAATCGCCTCTCCCCCTTTTGCACCTCACCAAATCCAAAAGTTTTAAAAAAATTTGCTTCTGGCGCTCGCTATAATGTCATCAATTGTTATAATTGTGGTTAACAGTTATCAACAGCGTTCATAACGTGTAAAAAATAGCTTTTTTAGTATAACTTTTTTAAACATTTCACCAACACATATGGAACTGAGACTAGATCCCACCCCAACTCAGCTTCTCTTAACCCAATTTTTTAAAAATAATTACGAAAAACTTTTTATAGGCAGGTACTGCAAAAATTTTTGTCTGCGGCACAGAACGTCATTGATTGTTACAATTTTAGTTTAATTTTAAGCATACCTATGACAGGATTTTGGCAGATCTATAATTGAGACCAGACCCCACACCAAACCACCATTTTCTGCTTAAACTGCAAAAAATTGCCTGCAGAGCTAAGACATCGGGAGTTTTTTAGAAATAATGCGGGAAAAAGTCGGGAGTTTTATCTAGGGAATCTATCCTATGGTATATTTTTTGAAGTTCTTTCAGCAGTGGGCAAAAAGTTCTTAAAGCACAAAAACATATAATCAGCGCTTTTTCCAAGCTACACCCAAGAACATCTTGTAAACCTTACTTTAAACAAATGGGAATATTGAATGTGCCATCTCTCTATTTTTTAAACTTGGTCTTATTTATAAAAAAGAATAAAAATCTATTTGTTCAAAATAGAGATCTCTATGGTGCACAAATGCACATGTCAACAGGAGACAGAGAAGGTCTGGTTATTCCAAATCATATTTTTTTGAAAGAGGTTCAGAATACAGGGCAATTAAGGCTTACCGCAGCCTACCGACTGGACTGGGAGGAGGAGGATTTAGAATGGGAGTATATCTGTATCTGCAAGAAAGAGGCCTATATGAATTCAGTGTTTAACATGTGAACTGTTAAAATAACTATAAGTAGATATTTTAAATTCGTGTACAATTGTTCTGTTCATTACGAGGCTCATTCTTAATGTGTATTTTAAAACTTTGAAATTGTGTACATTGTTCTAAAAATTTTAAATAGGT
Organism: Oxystoma pomonae; assembly: GCA_963921995.1. NCBI lineage: Eukaryota > Metazoa > Arthropoda > Insecta > Coleoptera > Brentidae > Oxystoma > Oxystoma pomonae. The sequence goes on from OY998169.1 coordinate 29,724,176, forward strand.
ATCTTTTAATTAAGTAATATTGGTTTTATGTTTTTATAATCAACTTTCAAAAGTTTTTACATTATATTTATATTTGTAAATCTGGATGATACACAGGCCTTCTGCGCATATGCTTTGGGACTGGATTGGAAGATTTATTTACAACGACTTTTTTACGTTGCTTTTTTTTTATAATTATTGCATTGTAATTATAATTTTGTTGGCAATAAAGTTCTATTTGATTTGAATTCAAACAAAGTTATGATTGTTTTCCACAAACCAAAACTACACTTTTTGGCACTCGACGCGCGTTTCGCTAACAACGTTAGCATCATCAGGAGACGATAAACAATAAACTAAATTAACCTATACTCTATCTTATATACTATCTTTTAGTGGCCGGAGATAAGACTAATAATTTCTGATTGGTCACGCTTTATAATCCCATCTCCCCTCAACTAAAGAATAAAGTCTACTAAACGGAATGGAGCCTCTATCTTTATTTAAACTATTTCTGGATTTAATGATTTCCATACTTTCATATGCATTCAAAAGTCTTTTGTTTGGTACACTTTTTAGACGTTTTAGGTTATCTAATGTGAATCTATGATTGTTTTCAAAAGCATGCTCGGCCACACTTGACTTTTCTGTTCTTCTTGTGTTAGTGTGCTAAGTGTTCTTTGAATCGTGTTTGAATAGAGCGTCTTGTTTGGCCAACATATTTTTTGTCACAATCCATTTCGTAAATTCCACTTTTTTCTAGAACTGTAGTTTTATCCTTGGGATTTCCTAGTAAACTTCTTATTGTGTTTCCGGATTAATATACTAATTTAAGACCGGTGTTATTAAATACTTTTTGTAATCCTTTCGTATAATTAGAATTATAAGGAATTGATACAAATTTAGAGTCGAGGTATCTTTTTGTCTGAAAAAAGTACTACTGCTTATGCTTATTATGCACTAGAAAGCCTAGAAGTTACATTTTTTATATGGTTATCCCAGTTGAGCAGCGGATCCATAGTTAATCCTAGAAATTTGACTTTATCTGTGTTTGGTATGGTGTTGTGGTTTAGCTTAACCAGTACAGAACTCTTAATTTGGTCAGTTTTTTTAAATCTAATTAAAGCAGTTTTTTGGATATTTAGATTTAAATTATTCTGCTTACAGAATGGCAGACTATTCTCTCTGCCACACCACAGCATCCTCCTGAGAGGTCTTCCAACACCAGCTCTGCTTCACCACAAGTGGTATCATCAGCAAACTGATACATTTCATCCCCAACAACCTTAGATTAAAAAGAGACAAGATACCTGACCTTTACGGACACTTTGGTTATATTATTGTATGGAACAATGTTTACCTTTCTTGCATTTACAGTAAATATACCTACTTAAATATAAATTTACACATGGATTATATTATTAAAATTTGGCTATATTATGAAATCTGCAAAATAATTTAAAAAACATGCCAAAAATAATTCTGCTAATTTGAGCTTTGGAAGCTTTCTAACAATAAATGTTTGTAGTATAATTTTATACAAAATAAACTTATTACAAACTTTGTATATGATTTATCATCAATCAATCTTCAACACAATAAAATTATGCCAAACATTAAAACAAAGAAACACAGTTCATAGCACCTGGAACATTAAGAAAAAAAATATAATATTACCTACTAGCTAAAAATTAGCAAAAACTCACTTATATTGACTTCTTCAGTACACAATAAAGTCAATTCGTATCGTATGCCACGAGTGTTAATTTAATAAAGTCAATAATGCTTAGGGTATATAGAGACATCTAGGACAGACAAAAAGATTTAAATATCAATTCGAAGGGCGAGCGCAGATGGCAACGGCGCAAGTATAAATCAACCTTAATATTCTGATAAGAGGTAGGCATTCAATATTCTTACAAACCCGAACACATGTGAATTAACTTCTATTGTTGTTTGCAAGTTGGTTTAAGGACTTTACCTACCTTTATTTTAAAGTCTTTATAAAAAAAAACCTTCGAAAATATCTCATTTGACGAATTGGGAATTAACTACTTCATCAAAAAAAACGTGTTTGTTGATATTTTATTCTAAGGATCTACTAATATAAGTATATTTCATAAACTTTTTTTTATTTTCTGTATACCTACCAGCATGTATCGCCACTGACTGATTTCACTTGCTGTCCCTTTGTTTTCAAAACATTGGACGATTTGTTTCAAAATATCACTTTAAATGCACTGAAATATTCTCCTACTGGTAAAAAACACTCTATAAACGTTTTTTGACAAAATGTAGTTTTAAAACTACTTATAAACTGCTTAAAACATCCTGAAATTTTAAAATAAATAGCACGAAAAAGCTTATGTCTATAAAAATATCATCCGATCGTCTGCGCTCTGCCGACTTTCCCTACCCACAAGCCAATCACGACCTAAAGTGTTTGAGACCGAATTCTCTGTCCCTATCGTTCTAACGTCGTTTAAAAGGAAAGAAAAATAATCGACATTGCTCACCTTTGTTTTGTTGTGATTTTGTTTGTAAATAAACAGTGGTTATTATTTGCCAAGGAGTTTTCGTTGGACCAGATATCTTGTCTCTTTTTAATTTAAGCCACCAACCATCTCAGGAAGATTCCCGACATATAGTAGAAAGAGCAGGGGTGCCATTATCGAACCCTGATGAACCCCTTGATGTATTTCCTCCCACTCTGAATAAAAGGAAACATCATTGTTTTTATGATTTAGTTTAGATATGATTCTATTAATTTTAAAACAATGCCCCTTACTCCTAGTCGTTCCAGCTTTTTTTAATAATAGTTTAAAATCAACTGTGTCAAAAGCCTTCGACAGGTCAAAGTACAGTGCGGCAACTTGCTTTCCTTGATCCATATTTTCAAAAAGAAATTTTAGAAAATTATAAATTGCTAATTCTGTCGATCGTTTTTAGTAGGTTTTATTTTTAAATAAAGTCAATTAGCCGATTGTACAAAGCACTCTCGAAGACTTTTGACACCGATGTGAGAAGAGACACGGGCCTATAGTTCGCAGGATTTGTTTTTTCCCCCTTTTTGATTACAGGTTGAACTTTGGCCACTTTCAGCTTTGCTGGAAAGACTCCGCTTGAAAAACAATCATTAATTAATTGTGATAAAACCTTACTGATCTGGCTTGAGGTTTTTTTAAGAATTGCTAGGTGTATTTCATCGACTCCTGCAGAAAATTTATTGGGAAAGCTCACGAGAATATTGTATATCTGTTTCAGTCGCTGGGTGAAGAAAAATTGAATTATGGTGTTAGGGTAAGTTGGTTTTTAGATTTCGATTAAAAAGTGGAAGTTTAAATTGTTTTTGAAATAAAGAAGCTATGTTTAGTGGATTTTGGACTTTTTTGTTTGTTTATTTATTGAAAATATACCATAAAGTTTTGCTTTTATTTTTTGAATTGATTATTAAGTTTTCATATATTAATTTATAAATAAAAATTTTTTTTATTTTTTCTTTTCAGTTCTGAAAGTTTGGTAGCTTTCTTGTGTTTTTAATATCTGATGATTTATGTATAAATCCTTAATATACTGGCAGCAATTTTTTTGTTTGTTTATTAACCCATGAACCAGGTTTTTTTAGTTTTAACTGTTTGAATTGGAAATGACTTATCAAAGGAAAAGTAACAAATTCGGTTAACGATGTTAAATCTATCCTCCATGTTTTGCAAAGCAAAAACCTCTTGCCCAGCCAGCGCCTGCTGGAAACTGCAAATGTTTTCATCTGAAAAAAATCTTTTTTAATAAATCTGAGAGCCTCTGCTGTTTCATGTGTTGAAATTTTTAGGTGACAAGGTAAGTGGTCTAAAAAAGTTTATAGTTATTTATTTCTCCTTTTACTTGTTTAAAATTTTAAAAAATTGTAACTATAATTTTTTAATATCCTACCAAAAAGTATAGGTCAAAACAAAAAAAATGAGCAATGTCAAAAAATACTACGAGAATTTTCCTAAGTAGAATTTTTGATCGAAGGAAAAAGTGATTTGGACCGAAAAAATTAATATCTCAAAAAATTTTTAAACTTTTATACTTTTTTACTTTATCTAAAAAAAAATTGTAGGCATTAAGGACACAGAAAGGTATATTTTCACCAAGTTTCGTGACAAGTATTGATGGCTAAACAGGACGTTGACTAGGTAGGTATGTATCCATTTGTGACACAGGCCCTAATTTTTTTTTAATCTAAATTATTTCACACTACCACACACACGCACCACGTTTCGACTTCCCCTAATTAAAAAATACACACATAATTTATTTCCGGAAGATTTGGTCTGCATTTCGTCTTCAAAAAATAAACTCGTCTACCGTTTAAAATGCAAGGAATTCAGCAAGGTCGTCGGTTGAAGGTTGCGATTAGCGTGGGACGCGCCTTTTTATGAATGTGTGAGCGGGAATAGGGTGGTTAATCTGTACGAGGAATGAACCGTCGGGTCGGGACGACAACAGTGCACGGGGGATTTACAGGAAAAGTTTAAATTTAATATAATTATGCAGGCAGCGCTTGAAAGGCGCCCGCTGAAAAAACTAACGAAGCTTAACATAGGATTATCTCTCTGTTCCGTAGGTATTTACTTTGTGCTTTAGCTATAATATATTTTTAACTAATTTTTAATATTTTTAAATGTCTTATATCTCGCAGACTATTGCTTGCATTCAAATATACCTTGTGACAGATTTACCTGAAATTGCAAGACTTTCAACTTTTGTATTTACTATTTTACAGTATCTTCAAAAATAAATTAATTAAAAAAAAGTATTAATTTTCATAAAAATAGTGTTACTTCCCACCTACAAGATTTAAAAAATATATGCACTGGTAGTTTTACTGGTTTCAATTAAGCTATGACTTTCTAATTTAACCTTTATTTACATCTACCTTTGTATTTTGTCACCGGCATACGCAGGAGGGGGGCTTAGGGGCTCAATTGCATATTCAAACGTCACGCCAACCTTAGTAGCGATGAAACGTTTGACTCGAAGTGCGACATATGCAGAAGGGCATTCTGTAAAGAGTGCTCATAACTATCAACGACTGAGCTGGATGCAGAAGTTGTTTTATCCCAAAGAACGCTACTGTTTTACTGTGGAGATTGTAAAAAGAAAAAAATATGGGAAGAATATCTTTTACAAGAAATAAAAAGCTTCAATGAAATAACCACTTCATTAAGGGTGAAAATTAAATTGATAATTCATTTCTGAATTCTCTACTAGATCGTATGAGACGGAGCACGGATGTATCAGATTTAAGGGATTGTAACAAGGACTTAATAAGAACGTGTAATTTATCACCTCATTCTAAGGCGTCCACTAGTGTGAAGGTCAACATTGCCACTAACCAAAATATAGAAAAAGATAAACACATTACGGTTAGAACGAAGAAAAACCAACAAGGTCAACACGAAAATGGGTTGCCTGTGGTTCAAAACAAAAATTCAGAAGAAGAAGTAGGACAACCCCTCGCACAACCCTCCACACAAAACCAAAAAAATAATCAGAATCAGAAATCTTTTATTACAAAAATTGTTAACAAACAAGAAACATTGTCACAATTTAATAAATAAGCGTCAAAATGTCAAAAAAATAACATTAAGGTAAATTTAACCTAATAATGTCTTAAAAAATGTAATTTAGATATTAAACAATGTTAACATTAAGGTTTTGTTAATAATGATCCTAAAATCCAAAATACTGGCCAAAGTATCTCAAAAAATTGAAAATAAAATCTTAAACTTAAGAACTTTTGAATTGTATATAGTACTGCCTCTATAAGAATTTTTAATGTTGTTTTTAAAACTCATGCAGTTTTCTTCTAATTTTATTTTAATAGGCATCTTATTAAAGAATTTTATATAAGAATAGGTTGGTCCTCTCTCAGTAGCTGTAAGGCGATAAATCTTGTTGAAATGTTATTTTGTGATTCGAATTGGATAAATTTTTCTCTTATTTTTAAACAAAAACAATAAACACTCGTATATATACAGACCTACCTGTGTCAGCAGACCCATAATTCTAAATTTACCCCCGCATGAGTGCCTTCTCCCCGATTTAACCATAGTACGTACAGCTCTTTTGTGCTATAAATGCTCGATCAGCATGCGCACTTCCACCCCAGAAGATAATACTATACCTAAGCACCGAGTAGACACTTGCAAAATAGACAACTGTAAGGTGCTCAAGATTTAAATATTTTGACATTATTCTTAAAGAAAAGCACACTGTATTGACTCTTTTGCAAGTGCTATCCGGGTGATCTGACCAATCCAGGTTTTGGTCTATGTGAATACCTAAGAATTTGGTACCTCTTCTAGCATCTCTCTATTTTTTTGTTTAGTGCGAAAGCAAATTAAATTAGTTTTCTCTTTGTTTAAAACTAGTTTATTCTTTAGAAACCATTCATGGGCTTTTTTAAAGTGATCTGAGGAAATGTCCAGAAGCTCTAGAAGTGTAGAAACCAGCAAAAGAAGATTGGCATCATCAGTAAAATTTACAAGATGAGAATTGTTACTTAAGATTTCGCTAGATAAATTATTTACATAAAAAACAAAGAGATCAGGACCCATAACACTTCCCTGAGCAATGCCGAGACTAAGATTTCCTTCACCTGAAAAATATTGTTTTCCATCCCTAGTTATAGTGACTTTCTGCCTCCGATCTGCCATATATGATGGCAGAGCCTTTACACCGTACCTCTCTAGTTTTTCTAAGAAAACTTTGTGGTCCAGACTATTGAAGGCCTTAGATAAGTCCAGAAACACTTCCACAGAAATATCTCCATTCTCACAACCATTTCCTCCTTTCTTTTACAAGGGTTTTACAAGATTTAACTTTAACTGTTCTGGAAAGATACCATAATTAAAAGAATTATTGATTATGTGACACAGGGCTCTGTGGCCTCCTGAGCACAACATTTTAATAAGTGTGCAGAAATCCCATCACAACCAGCACTTTTTGTTTTTAAGCTTTGTTATGATCGTCAATATCTCATTTGGTGTTACAGGTATCACAAAAAAAGAGTTGTTATTGAAAGAGATACTGCAAAAAAAAGGTTTGCCTGTGATTTTATCAAATTTGGCGCTGCATCATATCTGTTTTTTTGCCAATTATTTCTTTGACAACCTGCCAGACACACTTTGATCTATTCTCACTGCTATTTATCCGTTCTGCATATTGAGCATCCCGCACCTCCAAGAAGTCGATTATATTCACATTTTTTTGATCTATATGCCTCTTTATAATCATTATTGACTCTGCTGAGCACTAATAAGATGTCAAGTTCTTTTTTGCATGCGATAATCTGTGCATTGTGCCTAAGAACCCCCTTTCTTGGCTTATTTCTCTGAGTCAAAGTTGTACTAGGAAAGCTTTCCTCAAAAAAGGCCCATAAAGTTTTTCCACTGATTATTGACCATGTCTTCAGGGACCGAATAAACAGATTCCCAACTTTCATCAAATAGTAACTGTTTAAATGTGCTTTTGTTATCTTCTGAAAAAATTCGTTTAAAGATAGTTTTTTTTTGTTTACTTACTTGCTGGTTAAACACAATTTTTTGAGCTGGATGATCACCAATGTGAGCGCTAACTACTTCTGCTCGGAAAGACTGTAAGTTGGTATAAATATTATCAATGCAGCTTTTTGACTCCCTACTTATTCTTGTATACTCTACACACATAAAAATTTTTGAATAAATATTCCTAATGTCCAGTATGTCTAAATTAAAATCACCAGCAATAAAACATGTGCAATTGTCATTTAACAATATACTTAATAATGACTCAAATTTCTTTATGAATATCCTGATATCAGTGGGACATACAGATTGTGTACGGTATATACATAGAATAATAATTTTATTTTTGTTTTTAATAGTCTCTACCCCAGCACATTCAAAAACACTTTCTTCCGCCAGTCTTGTTATATCAGTTGTTAATTTGTACTCCAATCCATCTTTCAGGTAGACAGCTGTGCCTCCATACCCTTTATTTCTGCCAAAAAAATGATGCAAGTGAGTAACCCACTAAATTGTATAATGGCATAAGCTCACTGGTCTTCCAATGCTCACTAACACACACTGCGATACCCTTTTCTTGGGCATTGACTGTAAATTCTGGTGCAAAATACAACTGTTCCTCCTTTATGCCATCCTAGGACTGAAGGTCCTCTCTGTTGATGAGGTGCTAGAGTCTTCAGGTTTAAAAACCTGTTTACATAAAGACCCTTTGGCCAAAAATCAGATGCCATAATTTCAGTTACATGTTCTTGCAAAACCCCTATCTTAAATGAGCTAATGCATTTTTGTTTTGTGCATAGTTTTTCTGAAATTGTGTTTTGTATTCCATTTTCTTGCATATAATTTTGCACCTCCTCTGCTGTAGAGTCTTCTGAGAGGCCGGAAAGGAATATCCAAGAGTAACTAGCCTTGGGGGCAATTTTAAAACTACTTGAGCCATCCTTTTTTCCTTGAATGGGAGCGGGTCGGATTATTCGGTTAAATCCTCTTTTCCGATGTATTTCGTCGTTTTTATTTATTACTTCAATCCAATTTTGTAGATTTTCATCGTTTTCCGTGCTGTTGACGTTCTGCAATTCATCGTGCAAAGCGCCTGCGTGAAATTTTTCCTGACTGACAGACGCAATGACAATGTTATCATGTTTCTCTGTGGGATGCATTCCATCTCGCGATTTTAAACGCTCACGTGATTGTGGCTGGTCACGTGATGCTGACTGGCCACATGTTTCTGACTGATCTTGTCTATTAGTCTGGTCATGTGATCTGCTTTTGTTCCTCTGTTTTGTTCTTTTTTTAGCTTCTATGACCGGTTCTACAACGTTGCCAGTTATGGCAGTGTTTGGTGATTAAAGTGTTTTCCAAGTTCTGGGCGGCCTGGGCCATTGTTGTCGATGTTGACGTTTGTTTTTTTGGACATTTTTGACAGGTTTTCCAGCTTTTCCTCAAACACTTGGATGGTTTTTTGCAAAGAGTGCCATTTTTCATTAAATTCCTGGATTATGACATTCTTGCCTCTAATTATCTCACTAAGAACTTCTTTATTTATTGAGATTATTTGCTAGTCTTCGATGAGCTTTAGGCGGCCTTCACCTTCCACCCTCCTAGGGCGGTTAATCCTGAGATCCTGAAGGCACATGTTGGATGGTACCCCATTTTACATGATACATATACCACATGCGATTTTTCAATTTTTTTTTGCAATAAATGCAGTTTTTCGCGCACTTTGCTTTTCTACCGTCTACTTCGGACATTGTTGCCATTTCATCATAATGAAAATAATAATTTCGGTAAAGAAAGCGGAAGCGAAGGAGAAGGCGATGAGGGCGATTGGAGGGAGGTGCGTTACCCAAAAACGAGTACGGAAAAGTATGCGCCCAGACCTCATCAGAGGCAGCAAACAGATAGACTGTGAGGAATTAAGTGTAGCTGAAAAAATTTGATACTTATCTGCAATTGGCTTCAAACCAAGTACAACGGAGGATGCTCTTGTAAATTACTTGAAAAATCAAGAAATTACCAACCCCGAAGTCGAAAAATTATAAACCAAAAAAGATCGGCAAAAAAGATCCTTTAAGATCTCCATTCCAGTCAGCTCTCTCGACAAGCGTGGAATCACCCCCAGGGTCAAAACAAAAGAGTGTTCAATTAAATAGTTGTAAGTCCAAATTTCTTAAATTTTAACATATCAATATTCAACGGCTATCCAGCTGCATCTTGGAATTTACAATGTTGGTAAGTTAAGAACACTGATTGTTAAACAATGATACTGAAAGTAAATATCCCAGGATATAATTTAATATCTTCCTTTTCAAGGCTCTCGAAATTCACTGTGAGTTCTCAGTTTCTAGGGTCACAATGGGTATGTAGTGTAAGGATATTTTACAGGAATTTTAGGAATATGTAAAAATAAGTAAATTGGATTGTTATTAAGTATAGCTAGGTATTATGTTTAGTAACACGTATTTAGAATAAATTGGGTATATTTTATTTATGTTAGGTAACTATTGTTTTAAACTAGTTTTTGAATGCTTATGTATAATTTTACTATTTTTCAATAAAGAAGTAATGTACGTTAATGCAGTTGCTGTACTAACTTTGGCATTCATTAAAATGAAAAAGCAATATAGAAGAAATTTAAGGAAAAATTTGACAAGAAGTATAGTGCTAAGACCCTGACAAGAAGATGTTTGATGGTTTGTACAAAGATGGAAAATTTATAATTATGGCATATATGGTTAATATGGTTATGGATTTATTAAATTAATTATATTATATTGATAATGGAAATACGGAATAATGGTATATTAGTAAAAATTATGGATATTGTATGGAAAATTGATGGATAAAAATACAATATGGTACAATATAATATGGCTGATGGAATAATGTCAAATATGAGATATATAGTATATACGATATGTTAAGCCAAAAAGAAGTTGGATGTGTATTAGAAGAATTGAAGGTATTTTATAGAAATTTAAATAAGAATCCTAGTGAGCGTAGAAATTCGACTTTAAGTAATACTTGTAAATGAAATAAGTTAAATAGGATTAAATCAGAGCTAAGTAGCAGTAAGGATAAATTTTATAAGCCTGAGACTATTAATTAATTTAAAGAGGAGTTAGGACATATAGAAAAATATTTTGGAGCTATCCAGGATATTTTAAAAAGTAGGTTTTAGAACAGGGATCAGGTACCTCAGACTCAGACCAAGATTTTTCGGATTTTTCTGGGGGAAATAAGACTCAAAATATCAAAATGGGCCATTATCGACAACTAAAATATACAAACAACAAATTCATTCACAGTTCACTTTTTGATTGATTTTAAGAAAAAAAAAACTCTTTTCGATAGTTATATTTTTGTGTAGGTGCCGTCCCTACATAGTTATTTTGATAAAAATTAAAATCTTCTACGTCCTACTATCAAAAATATGTAATTTTTTCCCAAAATGTAAAAAAAATATTTTTAAAAAATAAAAATTATTACTTATAGAGACTTTTAGACAAAAAAGTCAACCAAGCATTTTATAGTACTAACATATAACATAGTACTAACCGGTTTTTTATAAACGTCATTTAAATGTTTGACAAATGGAAAAAATTGTCACATTATCACTTATAGTTTCTATATAAAAATAAAATTAGTTGTTTAAGTGCTAAGTAGGTAGTCTAATTACCTATCAAACGACAGTAAAAAAAGTTTGCAATTTCTTATGTTTATTAAGTAAAAATAAGAAATAACTAAATTTCTGCAACATAAGAAAAATAATTTTTGTAATTACCGTAATACTGACTAGTACATGATGCTTTGTGCTTTGATATTTTTTTAAATGTTCTATAAGACCCTTCGAACTCACCGGGATTAAGGGGGCAAGATAGAAGCAGAAATAATGGAAGTACCTTATATAGTCAATATTTCTTGTTATTTTATTGTATATAAAAAGATGTCTTTCAGAGAGCTCCTCTTATTTAATTCCGCCAGAGGTTACCTTTTCAAATCTAGTCGAAACTTTTTTACTGTCGTTTGATAGGTGATAAGAGTAACTATTTAGCAAATAATTGTTTTTTTCGAGTTTAGTTTTATAGAAAAATCTTGGTGCAAAAAAGTTCAATACAATCGACATGATTTTACCATTTTCTTCAAATTATTTTATTTTTATATAGAAACTAAGTGATGCAAAAAAAAGTTGTAACGTTTTTTTATCGAAAATATGTTCTCTCTCAGGTTCCTCATCGCTTTTTCGGAAAATATTTTTTTTTTAACTAAGAGCATTAAAATTCAAAATGTGACAATTTTTCCATTTTCCGTTTTTGGGAAAAATTTAATCGATCATAATAAAAATTTTGTAACCGTTTCGTTTTGCAGTGCATAGAATGTTATAATTTATTGTTAGATTTTGATGTGTAAAATGAATTTAGTGTCCTATGTGTTATGACTTTATTCTAGTGGTTGATAATGGGCAGTAAAAATGCCTTGTTAGTAATAAGTCAACTAGGAACATCATTTTAATTTAGTGACCGCCACTTTGTTCTGGCCTTCATTTTGATTTAGTGAACTTTGTTATCATTAATGGATGATTGACATTTGAAAGCTACTAGTTAGTAATTGATCAAGTAGGATTTTGTTGTAGATTTTCTCTTGTTTAAAAACGATTCCGTTGGTTTAAACAAAATATTGTTTACTTGGTTGCAAACAAAAGATTAAAATATTTATTTTGGAAAATTCTTCGGCACAAACGACAACTTTCAGCAAAATTTAAATTTATAAGAAGTGGTCAAAAGCAAAGTTGAAAGAAAACGAACTCTCTTTGAACGAAAAGAAACCCTCTTTAAAGGAAAATGAACCCTCTGTTTTGGGGTAATTATTTATTGATATAAAGCTTAAATCATATCATACCAAGGTTGTTTCTATAATTTTTCTTTTAAATTGTTCAGTGTGTAATTCATGGTATTTCTTTCTAGGGCGTTTGGAGTTGTTTGGAGTTGTTGGAGTCGTTTGAGATTATGTTTAATTTATGTTTGAATTTGTTTATCTTGCAAGAAATTGAATTATCCGTGCTTTGGATAAACCGGAGTTGACCAGACGTCTTACGCGTGTTCTCTCTCTATTTGTCTTACGAAATTTAAAAGGAAATTTGTAGTAAAATGTTCAACCGAAGATACTTACGTCAATTCAGAAGCGCAAATTGTCAGTAAAATACGTTATCTTGTCAGGATATTTTCAGGGCACTAGCTTGTGAGGTTAATTTCAGGACACTAGGTCTGTTTGATGCCAATAAAAATCTTAAATATTCAAAAGCCGTAGTCTCATTTAACCTAATTAAAAAAAGAACCCAGAGTTTCGTTACATTGGCGCCCAACGGGTTTAATTAGTGTTATTGAGGCTAGCGTTTCTTTTACAAATATCAGACAGGTCTAGCTTGCGCATTAGCAGAAATCATTTCTTTTATGTAAAAGTATTTTCCTTTGAGCGCCTATTCAAAAAGTAGGTTAATACGTCGTAAACTTTAGCGATTGCGGAAAAGCACAAGCGTTCTTTAACTGGAATTTTATTAGTGACATTAACTGATAATGCCCGTTGTAACGCGAAAACAAGCGAAAAGCAAGGAGTTAGCGAAAAAGTCTAATTCTTTGCACAAACGAGACAGGATACTTTCAATTTCTTCGGAAAGAAGCATTTCTTCAGAGTCTGTCAATCTCATAAAATTTGATAGTGATAGTGATAGAGAGGAAATTTCTAATTTGGTTCAAACGGCTAGTTTATTAGACTTGGATCCTGTAGTTGTTCCAAATAATAGTTTGAATTTTTTGGAAAATAGCTCAAGTTTTTCAGAACTCATTTCTAACCCAAATCAGTCTCAAAATCATTATTTACGTGATTTGACAATGAGTATTCAAGAAAATTCTCTAGGATTTCCAGGTTTTCGGAAAATTCTATGGGATAAAATAATAATCTGTCAAATCAATTGACACCCTTGTCTAACCATAATCTATTGACATAATTTCCTAACCAAAATCAATGGACAGGATTTTTTAACCAAAACATGTCACCTAACCAAAATCAAATATTTTCTAATCTAAGTCAATTGCCAGCGAACTTTCATCAAGATCTGTCAGATCAGGTGTCAGTTTATCCAAACCATAGGGTCACTGGGTTACAATCTGTCAATTCTATGGGATAAAACACAACAAGGTCACTAAAATATGTTTCATTCAATGCTTTCGTTCATTCATTTGAACGATAAGGTCACGGAGTTGTCATCAGACATTGATTCAAATCGATATTTATATAATTAGGTCACTGGTTTAACATCAAATATCGGTTCCAATCGACAGTCACATAATCAGGTCACTGGTAAACCCACATTCACATAATCAGGTCACTGGGTCAACTATTTCCATTAGTCAAAATATTTCGGATGTTATTGGACAACAGGTTCCAATGCATTCATTCACTAATCATGTTGATTTGTTGACTGGACATACTGATATGGAAACACAGTATTCTCAACAGTTTACATTACCTATACAAACAATACGCAAGCAGTACAACAAATACCTTTAAACTCAATTAGTTCTAATCAACATCAATATTCTTACAATCCTACACAAAATGCTGTACCGTTGGCTCCATATGGACAACAAAATTTCGTTCCTTCGATTTCAATTCAAAATTCAATGCCTTTATCAAATGTTAATGTCAATCCAAATCTTTTCGCGATATCCAAGGCTAATATTCGATTTGATGGAAATGGTAGTGTAACTAATTTCTTGGAAGAATTAGAGGATTTGCAAACAGCTGGTGGTTTGTCTAATTTGAAGATGTTTAATGGTGTATATCAATTTTTGTATGGTGAGGAAAAGTTGTTTTATCGTATAAGAAAGTCTACTTTTGAAAGTTGGGATGACTTTAAGCAAAAGCTTAGGAAATATTTCGTGTCCAGTCAATATCAGTCAAAAATAGGGAAGAACTTCGTACTAGAACTTAGGGTAATGAAGAATCTGTTTCAATTGAAGTAACTAAAATGCAAGGTTTATTTGGAAAATTAGAGGAGTCATATACCGAAAAAAAAGTAGATCATATTCGAGAACGAATGTTGCCATATATCCAAAAAGCTTTAGTCTTACAATCAATTGAGACGATTGATGATCTTTTAAATCTTGCTCGTGAGGTTGAAGATTTAGGTTTAAGAGTAGAACAGTTTAATCCGCCTCCTGAAAATTTCAAATTTATTCAGGAACCTCAATTGGCATACCGTCCAATAATACTCAACAAGTTAATGTGGTACAATCTCAATCTTCTACTAGTGGTCAACAAGGGGATGCGGCGAATTCTAATGTTGTTTGCTTTCGGTGTAGAAAACAGGTTCATAAAGTGTATGAGTGTCCTGATAGGAGAGCCTGGAAATATTTTCGATGTAATAAACCAGGAGTGACTTTACGCAACTGCCCAAATTATTCGGGAAATGCTAGGGCGGGTCACTAAGAGGTGGATTAGTGACCCAGAAAATGTTATCCACTAGATCTAATGTATTTAAACATTCTGCTGAACAATCTGTATTATCATATGTTCTTGCTCATGCAAATGGAGATAAAAGACCTTCTTTGGAAGTAACAATTTTTTAAGGTTCTGTATTAGCGTTGTTAGATTCTGGTGCGTCAGCAACCATTGCGGGTGAACCTGGTTTGAAAATTTTCAAGGAGCTTGGATTATTTATTGACAAATCAGTTCATTCTAAATGTCAAGTTGCTACGGGTCAATCAGTTTTAGTGGAAGGAGTAGTAGATGTTCCTATAAGAGTGAACGGAAAGTTAAAAGTTATGTCAATTCTTGTGGTACCGCAGTTCCCACATACATTGATACTTGGTGTCGACTTCTTTAAAGCTATGGATATTTTACCAGACATTAAAAGAAATTGTTGGTATTTTGGACAGAACGCTTCGAAATGTTTAAAAGATGTGTGTGTTATTGAAGAAATTCTTTAAATTCAGATCAATCTAGTCGTCTGGCAATTTTCTTAAAAAATAAATTTTCAACGATAGGAAATGGAATTGGGTTTACTAAAGATTATGAGCATGAAATTATTTTGTAACCCGGAACAAACACAATAAAACAAAGATATTATCCAGTTTCTCCGTTTAAACAAAAAATTATTGATGAAGAGTTGGATAAGATGTTTGAAATGGATATATTTGAACCTTCTTAAAGTGCTTGGTCATCACCAGTATTGATTGTTCTAAAGTAAGATGAAAAATATGGGTTTTGTGTAGATTATAGAAAATTAAATCGTGTAACAATAAAATATGCTTACTCTATTCCCTATATTTCTTCTATTTTGGACCGTTTACGTGGTGCTAAGTGTATTAGTTCAATGGACATACGTTGAGCCTATTGGCAGGTGGGTGTAAAAGAATCTTCACGAGAACTTACTGCTTTTACCATTCCTGGACGAGGGTTATTTAAGTTTAAAAGAATTCCATTCGGTCTTACAAATTCTCCTGCAACTTGGCAACGTTTAATTGAGAAAGTTCTTGAATCTGATTTGGAACCTTATGTGTTTAAATATTTAGATGACATAATTTTGATTAGTCCTGATTTTGATACACATTTAGACCTAATAAGAACCGTATTTGATCGAATAGCAAGTAGTAGTCTATCTCCTACTCCATCGATATGTGTTTAAAGTCAAAAAAGCCAAACCAGCATTAATCTAGCATACCCAAACCTAAACCGAGGCATTTCATTCTGTTTTCATACAAAATGCTGAAATTGCCGAAATTTTAGGGAATATTTGGAGGGATGGGTTGTTATCACGGCGGAAGACAAACTACAGAGAATTAGGATTAATCTTCATAATTAATTAATATTTAATCGATAAATTCTCTTACGTTTAAAACAAAGTTATGATTGTTTTCCACAAACCAAAACTATACTTTTTTGCACTCGACGCGCGTTTCGCTAACAACGTTAGCATCATCAGGAGACAATAAACAATAAACTAAATTAACCTACGCTCTAATATACAATCTTTTAGTGGGCGGAGATAAGACTAATAATTTGTGATTGATCACGATTTATAATCCTATCTCCCCTTAACTAAAGAATAAAGTGTACTAAACGGGATGGGTCCTCTATCTTTATTTAAACTATTTCTGGATTTAATGATTTCCATACTTTCATATACATTCAAAAGTATCGAAATCATTAAATCCAGAAATAGTTTAAATAAAGATAGAGGACCCATCCCGTTTAGTACACTTTATTCTTTAGTTGAGGGGAGATAGGATTATAAATCGTGATCAATCACAAATTATTAGTTTTATCTCCGCCTACTAAAAGATTGTATATAAGATAGAGCGTAGGTTAATTTAGTTTATTGTTTAACGTCTCGTGATGATGCTAACGTTGTTAGCGAAACGCGCGTCGAGTGCAAAAAAGTGTAGTTTTGGTTTGTGGAAAACAATCATACCTTTGTTTTAGTGCAACCAAAATTTCCAAATTCCCAACATTGTATAGGTCAATTAGCATTATGAGCACAATACCTAAGATTTTCGAAAAGCTAGTAACTAGATACTTAACATGCATGTTATCTCCTCTGATAGTCAACAAACAGTTTGATTTCTGTGTTGGTCGTACCACAGAATTAAGTCTTTTTTATACTCTGGTGTTCCTCAAGGTTCACACCTTGCTCCAATCATCTTCAATTGCTTCATAAATAATGCTGCATCCCGTTTTGAGTCCAGTCTTTGTTTATTTTTTGCAGATGATATGAAATCATCAAAAATAATTTCCAAATTTACTGACTGTCTGGAACTACAGCAGGATTTGCACAGATTTGTGGAGTGGTGTGACCTAATTGGAATGATATTAAATACATCAAAATGCATTTAAACAACCTATAATTATGCTAATAAAGAGACGACTCTTTATTAGCTATCACTGACCTTGACATTTTCCTTGTTCCAGAGCTATGTTATAATGATCACATTACATTTGTAGTCAATAAAGCACTCCGCATGCTCGGCTTCCTGAAAAACCTCAGGTTAACACGAGGACTCGTCAAACTTTCCATACCTTATCGTAGAACTAACTATGGCAAAAATTCTTTCTTTCCCCGAAGTATGACTCTTGCCAATCCTAATACGGAATTAGACATTAATTAATGGTGATGGTCAATTTTGATACCTACCTTGCCTTATGGCTTAAGTATATCTCTGCGAGAATGTTATTCCTTACTAATTTAAATATTGTCTATTTCTGGAGGATTGTTTTTATTTTTATATTTTGTTTTATTTTGTTTTTTTATTTTATTGTTTTTATTTAATTTTTTTATCATTATTCTTCTTTAATATTTTTTTATTTTGTTTCACATTTATATTTAATCTATAATTAGATTTAAATTTATTTTTCTATTATTTTTAAATTTATTCTTATTTTGAAGCATATTTAAAACATTTATATTAGGTTTTCTCTTGTAAAAATGAAATTTTTAGTTTAATGTTATTAAATAATTAATTTCACAATGTTCTTTTGGTGTTAAATATCACTGTGTAATTACCGTCCCCATCATACCACTACCGTCCCCTTTTTAGGTACCAGTAGGGAAGATTCTGGAAAAGTTAGAGAACTGGGAACCTATCTGCAACCTGACAAAAAAGGTCATTGGACAAAAAGAGGGAGTTGTTAGAATAAAGGAAGTCGTACCACACTAAAAAAAAGAAAGAGTTCGGATCAACCTAATTCAATGTCTCCTCCCGAAGCAATGCCAAAGCAGTTCTAGGGGTACTCGCACACAGATTTTCGTAGAAGGTGGTTTTGGTGGGTAGAAGGTGTCACGGAAAGTGGCACTGAGTCCCACACTGCCCGTGGCTCGATCCTGCCAGGGCGAACATGGAGTTGTCCACCAGTCAAAAAACAAAAAAAAATACTACGACTCTGATCGCAAACATTGCACCGTGGATGAAACGAAAATATGGGGAGGTGGGATACTATCTAACCCAGTTCCTCACGGGTCATGGACGCTTTCGGGCATACCTTTTATCGCTTTGGAATAACGCCAAATGACAAGTGTTTAAACTGCGGAGAAAAGGATACCAGTGAACATACGTTATTTATATGCAAAATATGGGAAAGACTAAGACAACGGGACTGTATGGAGATTGGTGAAAAAATAAATCAAAAAAACGTAATGATGATTATGCTGAGAAATAAGAGAAACTGGACAGTAATCGAAAACCTAAGTAGAGAAATTCTTAGAACAAAGGAGGAAGAAGAAAGAACATGAGAGAAAGAGAATAGAATATAACGTAGCGAAGCAATGCCTAAAGGTGATACCACTGGGCACTTTTGGGGGGTTTAAGGTACTTCCAGGAGAGATAGAAAAAAACTGACCCCCACTTGCGGCTTATTTTTTTAAGAGAAGCTTAAACGTGAAAACCGCTTCTTGAAATGTTAAGCCATTTTCGGGTTACGGGGCCTTTTTTTTATAAATTTTTGGATTGGATCTATAACGTTTTATGAAATCTCTCTTTGATGTAAATGTTTTTTGTCGATATATTAAAGCAGAATTCGAATGTTAAACTGGATTTTGCAAAGGATTTTGTCTGTCACTTAGGCTTTGAGATATAACGGTATTTTTCTCATGGAATGACCCTTTTTTATTTAATTTTTAAAATTAGCTTTAAATTCGCTTTATAATGTTGTACCACACTTTGTGTTGTATTTTGATATAATTTTATAATAGTTATTTTCTAATATTGTCAAAAGTGAGTAAAAAAGTACATAAGGTAGTAATAGAAAAAATAAAAAAGCAATAAAAAAACACAACACAAACAAAACATCTTGCATGAGACATCCGGTCCAATCGACCAGTCCATTCCCACGACAGGGTCTCTTCCCTCTGTCAGGACAGCCCGGGCAGTGTCGGATTCTTATCTACTAAAAACTTCCAATTGTGGCTACTACCAGCCTGATGGTTGGCCACAGTCACTGCAATGCAGCCATTATTGTCTTATTGTGTGTGACGTATAGTTTAACCACTCCATTAGATTTATTCCCTGTATGAGCTTCTACAGGTACTTAATGGAGCAGTTCCCAGTGGTTATTGGGTCTAGAATAAAAAGGGTCATTCCATAAGAAAAATACCGACTTTGTGTTATATCTCAAGAAGTAAAAGTGACAGAGAATATCTAAGAGTCGAATTCTGATTTAAAAATTTATGAAAAAAGCCATTTGCACCAAACAGAAATTTTAAAAAATAAAAAAGTTATAGATCCAATCTCAAATTTTCACCTTTAAATTTCTCTTAAAAATTAAGCGCGCAAGTGTGGGTCAGTTTTTTTATATTCCCTGGAAGTACCTTAAACCCCCCACAATTGCCCCTTTTAAATCGCAAACACTGCCCGTGGCTCGATCCTGCCAGGGCGAACATGGAGTTGTCCACCAGTCAAAAAACAAAAAAAAATACTACGACTCTGATCGCAAACATTGCACCGTGGATGAAACGAAAATATGGGGAGGTGGGATACTATCTAACCCAGTTCCTCACGGGTCATGGACGCTTTCGGGCATACCTTTTATCGCTTTGGAATAACGCCAAATGACAAGTGTTTAAACTGCGGAGAAAAGGATACCAGTGAACATACGTTATTTATATGCAAAATATGGGAAAGACTAAGACAACGGGACTGTATGGAGATTGGTGAAAAAATAAATCAAAAAAACGTAATGATGATTATGCTGAGAAATAAGAGAAACTGGACAGTAATCGAAAACCTAAGTAGAGAAATTCTTAGAACAAAGGAGGAAGAAGAAAGAACATGAGAGAAAGAGAATAGAATATAACGTAGCGAAGCAATGCCTAAAGGTGATACCACTGGGCACTTTTGGGGGGTTTAAGGTACTTCCAGGAGAGATAGAAAAAAACTGACCCCCACTTGCGGCTTATTTTTTTAAGAGAAGCTTAAACGTGAAAACCGCTTCTTGAAATGTTAAGCCATTTTCGGGTTACGGGGCCTTTTTTTTATAAATTTTTGGATTGGATCTATAACGTTTTATGAAATCTCTCTTTGATGTAAATGTTTTTTGTCGATATATTAAAGCAGAATTCGAATGTTAAACTGGATTTTGCAAAGGATTTTGTCTGTCACTTAGGCTTTGAGATATAACGGTATTTTTCTCATGGAATGACCCTTTTTTATTTAATTTTTAAAATTAGCTTTAAATTCGCTTTATAATGTTGTACCACACTTTGTGTTGTATTTTGATATAATTTTATAATAGTTATTTTCTAATATTGTCAAAAGTGAGTAAAAAAGTACATAAGGTAGTAATAGAAAAAATAAAAAAGCAATAAAAAAACACAACACAAACAAAACATCTTGCATGAGACATCCGGTCCAATCGACCAGTCCATTCCCACGACAGGGTCTCTTCCCTCTGTCAGGACAGCCCGGGCAGTGTCGGATTCTTATCTACTAAAAACTTCCAATTGTGGCTACTACCAGCCTGATGGTTGGCCACAGTCACTGCAATGCAGCCATTATTGTCTTATTGTGTGTGACGTATAGTTTAACCACTCCATTAGATTTATTCCCTGTATGAGCTTCTACAGGTACTTAATGGAGCAGTTCCCAGTGGTTATTGGGTCTAGAATAAAAAGGGTCATTCCATAAGAAAAATACCGACTTTGTGTTATATCTCAAGAAGTAAAAGTGACAGAGAATATCTAAGAGTCGAATTCTGATTTAAAAATTTATGAAAAAAGCCATTTGCACCAAACAGAAATTTTAAAAAATAAAAAAGTTATAGATCCAATCTCAAATTTTCACCTTTAAATTTCTCTTAAAAATTAAGCGCGCAAGTGTGGGTCAGTTTTTTTATATTCCCTGGAAGTACCTTAAACCCCCCACAATTGCCCCTTTTAAATCGCAAACAATTTTTTTTTTCGAACATACTAACCCAACATGTACTATAATCATCCCTTCAACCCCCTTCAAAAGACAAGCTGCAACGTTCCCCGGATCCAGGGCCTTGCTTTTAAAGATAAGCTTTTTTTGCACTATTATTCACATAGTTTTTTCTCGAATTAAACTCTGAAAAGAAAAAAAACTGGAATTTTATATTATATATATAATTATAACACCGAAATTGATTGACGTCAAAATCTGACAACCTTTATCAATTTTTATACAAACGTTTTTACCAATTTATACAATTATTTGATAAAGAAAATTTCCCAAAACTACAAAACCAAATCAAGAAATAGTCGCATTTCAACTACCACAAACGACTCACACGCTGCAAACAAGAACAAGTTAATTTAAAGAAAAAGAAAATCCTGTGTAAATATGTCAAAGTTAGATGCCAAATTTTAGAAAAATCAAAATACATGGGGATGGGAATTGTTTATATCGAGCTGTAAATTTATTTTTATATAAACATCAAAACGAACACAGAAATCTAAGAGAAGGTTCAATAAATTACGTTTTGGTGAAATGGGATGACCTCCAACCATTTTTACCCACAAATTCTAAAAATGAATACAAAGAACAAATGTAGAAAGATGGTACATATGGAACTTCCTTAGAATGTTTGGCTATGTCTGATATTTACAAATTAAATTTTAACATCTATACAAGGCCTTCAAATGATAGTTCTATAAATGTTTTTGACTTTGAAGATAAACCCATAAATATATGTAGAACAGGACATCCCGACACTATATTTTTATTTTTCTATGGAAATCCGGATAACGGGCATTATGATCTTCTTTTACCGTATGATAAGTATTGCGAAATATGCAATAAAACATTTAAAAACAGAAACGGCCTAAACATTCACACAGCAAAAATTCATACATCAAAAGCTTACTTAAATGTATCAACTAACAGTAAGGGCGAAACTAATAATTTAACGAACTCACAAGATTCTCAAGTTAGTGAACCTTCAACAAGTCATTTATGTATCAAATGTAATAAATTCTTTAAAACAAACAAAGGATTAAATTGGCACAATAAAACTAAGCATAAAGACATTGACCAAAATATATTAAATATCACAAACATTGATGAATTTTCGTTCGTCAATTATTTTTCTAAAATGAAATCTTCGACTCCAGTTTTAAAGAGAATCCCCAAAAGAGCTAGACGACTAATGGCCGAAGAGCTATCCCTTCTTCTAAAGAAATGTATATGCTTAAATATTCTACAATCATGAACACATTTATTTTTGTTTTCATATGCTGTACAGTGTGTACTGAAAAAATAAAATTACAAACAATCTACCATAGTCAAAGAAAATTTAAATACGTGGAGAAAAAACAAGATATCACCTTTAGATTCTTTATTGAAAATATACCTCCCCATCCCGCTGTAGCAAAATTATCAGAAGGCGATATTAAAGGAGCAATAAGAACTCTTTCCTCAGATGATACTCTGCCCCCAAATAATAATGAAACCTTTTCCATGTTACTAGAAAAACACCCCGTTAAATCATCAACAGACAATTTTGAAGAACCCAAAAATATTAGAGACACTACCATTGACCAAGTGAAATAACAAAAGCTATTTTTTAGGCCTGGTTCTGCGGGTGGCCTTGACTCACTCACTCACTCACTTAAAATACCTTATTTCAGAAGAACTTGGTAATTTTTCTTTAAATCTAAAACTTTCCATTGCCCTCTTTTGCATCTCATGTCATAAATGGATTAGTGCCAAAACCCATATGTCCTATCTTTTATGGGGCCTCACTTTGTGCTTTCAACAAAAAAGATGGGGGTATACGCCCAATTGCAGTTGACCTTTGTTTTAGACGCCTAATAGCAAAAGTAATATGTTCTCACATTTCCAATATTCCAATTTACGTCCAAGGCAAGTAGGTTTTGGTACCAAATCTGGTACTGAAGCGGCTACATAAGCTATTCGTATTTTCCTTAACTTTCAACACACATCTGACAAAGTAATTTTAAAAATTGATTACAAAAACGCTTTCAATATGATTAACAGAAATGTTTTTCTTCAAAAAATGTTCCCAGATTATTTTCAGTTCATTTTACAATGCTATAAAAATCCTTCCATTTTATCATATGGCGAACAATATATACTTTCGCAAAGAGAAGTTCAACAGGGTGACTCATTGGAACCCCAATTATTTTGTATGGCCATTAATGACATCATTTTATCACTACAATCAGATATCAATTTATGGTATCTAGATGACGGAACCATTGCAGGAGATCGTGTTTCTGTACTCAGCGACTTTAAAAATTGTCTTAGAGTTAAATTTTAAAAAATGTGAAATTTGTATTATTTCTGAAGACAAATTATCAAAATCTAAAATTCTTTCTGATTTTGTTGTTATAGCTCCGGAAATTCAGGAAACATCTGTAGAATTCTTTAATTTATAAGGCTGCTCATTTTCCGAAAATCTTATTGAAAAATCACGCTTTAATAAAGCAAATCTCCTTACAAAATTTTCAGAGAACTTTAAATTCCTAAATCACCAAGCTTCTTTATATTTATTAAAACACTCATTTGCAATTCCACGTTTGTCTTACTTGTTACGTTGCTCTCCTTGTTGGACTGCAAAAAACACACTATTAACTTATGACACAGTTTTAAAATACAGTTTAAAATCAGTAACAAATTGAAACATCGAAAATGATTCATGGAAATAAAGCCAATTGGCTGTCAAATTTGGTGGTTTGGGTATTAGAGATTCATCGACCCTTTGTATTACAGCTTTTTTGGGTTCAGTTTCGAATGTTTCAATTTTACTTGAAGCTATTCTTCCCCAACCTATTTTTAACTCTCAAGATTTTCATTTTAAAATAGCCCTTACGTCTTAGTTATCGCTATGCAAATTTGAAAAAGTTCCAGAATTAATGCCCAAATGTCTAAAGGGTACAAACATAAGGCGCGTTTCCTGGCACTCTAGTCTGATGAAAGCAATGCTTGGCTCAATACTTTACCTTCCGCTTCTTTAGGAAACCTAATGGATGATTCCTCTTTCCAGGTTTCCATTGCTCTTAGACTTGGACTTCCCGTGTATGGACAACATACTTGCATTTGCGGCGAATTAACAGATGTTTATGGCCTCCATGGGCTGAGCTGCACTAAAAGTGAAGGTAGGTTGTCCAGACACAGGGAGTTAAATGACATCATTAGACGGTCTCTGAAATCAGCAAATTTCCCCTCTGTTTTGGAGCCGGTAATGTTTGTCGGAGCGATGGAAGGCGGGCAGATGGCATGACGTGGTTTCCATGGAGGGACGGAAGGCAGTTAGTTTGGGACGCCACGTGCAGACATACCTTGGCAGATTCCTACGTAAAATAGACATAAAAAAAGAGAGGTATGGCTGCACATTTAGCAGAAGTGGAAAATCATAGGAAATATCGAGAGCTAGAGAGACGCTTTAAGGATTTTCGTTTTACAATTGGTCCTGGTTCTGGTTGAACCAGAACCGCAATCGGTCCTTTCGTTTTAAAACAATGACGTCACAGTTCAACCCGGTTATGAAATTTTACAACCAGCCTGGGAGGTTGGTTCGGCCCTTTGGTTGTAAACATAACCCCTAAAATTTTGCAAAATAGTAGATAGTCTTTTTTTGAGTAAAATCAAAGATATCTTAATAATATTTTAAATGACGTCATTATTTTAGAACCGCCGTCAAAATTTATGTCAAAATAATGTCAACCAGAACCAGGCTCAATTCTTAAATCGAAAATCCTTTTTGTGTTTCTCCCATTCGCAGTAGAAACTTTTGGTCCTTGGGATGATGAAACACTTAAATTCATTTCAGATTTGGGATGCTTGATTCCCTCAAAGAAGGCCAAAAGTTTCATTGCGCAAAAAATTAGTCTGGAAATTCAACGCGGTAACAGCGTACTGGTGTAACAACGTAAGGACACTTCCTGATGAATTAGGTCTTAGTGAAATATTTTATATATAACCCTTTATATTATATATATATATATATATATATATATATATATATATATATATATTGTGTTTTGGTTTTTAATATTATTTAGTTGTTACTTTACATAGTTTTACATTTATTATTTACATTTAATTATTGTAATATTTTCAAAATTAACCTAATAAATGATAAATTTACAAAAAAAACTGGAATTTTTGGAAAATGTTGTGGAATTGTCCTGGAAAACATCCGTAAAAAATATTGCGTTTTCTCTGGGAAACCTGCGAATGTAATTTATTTGAATATTTTCCGAATTAGAGAATCAGCAGCCGAATAAGAAAAAAAATAAGAATGTTGGTTGTACTAGTGTCCTCAAAGTTTTAAAAAAATGTGACTGACTTTTAATTTTTTATCTACCGTCACCTCATTAAAAATAAAAAATCTAAATTATAACAATGTAATTCTGATTATATTTTGTTCATATTCGTATCCCTCCTGCATCATTTATGTTAATTTCGTGGGTTACGGTATTTTTGCAAAGAAAAAAATTGTTTTTTTCTACTGCCAAATCCCATAACCCACGAATTTAACATAAATAATTCTGATTATTGATAGAAGCTGAATAAACAATAGGAACTTGCGGTGTAATTTTCGTTTTCTAGTGCATAAAAAAAATCCATTAGGAAATTTCCTGATTTTATAAAGTCTAAGAAAGTTTTATCAAATCCAAAGTAACAAGTATTTACTCGAATATAAATTTAATTATTTATTGGAAATTGTATCTGGAAATTTCCCCGGAATATTTCCAAAAGCAATTTCCACTTATCAATTTTTGGAAATTTACCTTAAAATTTCCATTGCAAAAGGGAAATTTCCGCTGTAAGTTTGCGAAAATTGCACACCTTTTATGGGAGTTTTAACACGAGGGAAATATTCGAAAATAACCTGAGACGCAATGTTTATGTCACACGGCAGCCAACGAGTTAGTAAAAAATTGTTTGAGATAAAGTCACAATGTTTGTATATTTTGGCCTTCCGTGCTCTTAAGAAAAAAATTAAAATAAGGTAACAATATTTTTCAAATTTTAGCCTCCGCCTCTGTTATTTTAAGAGTTAAAATTTTAGGTTAAACAAATTTCAAGTATAAAATTTGAAAAGTCACACGTATCTTTTTGGTCTGGGGTGCCAGTTTTCGTCTTTGCACATTTGTCAACTTTGCACCCTCGCTCGACTTGTGGACCTCGTCTTCGGCTCAGTCCAACAGCTCGCTCGTGTGCAAAGAGTCGTTTTCACAACTTGTTTTTTAATATACTATTACCTGCGGTGCTATTTTAAGTAAAAATTTTAAAATAATGTAAACATTTTTTTTTATTTTAGCATTTACCTCTAAAAAAATTTTTTGTCGCCCCTCTCCCTTTTTTGGAGGATTTGTGAACGTCACTTTATTGTAACATCTCAGGAAAAATTACAAAGATTTTTTTATAAGATTTAAAAAAACGCGTTTGGTGGAAGTTGCATCTTTTTCTTCGTAATTAAGACACATTTTTCATATTTTATTCATAAAAAAAATCATAATATTTACGTCGAAGGTTACTTCGGGCCCTGCCAGCCATTTAAGAAAGCGGTTAATGCTTTAAAACCGGTTTAAGGGTCTGTATAAACGTTTTAAAATCTGTTATTAACTTTCATTTTTTTGTTGTCATTTAAATGGTATTTTTCAAGTTTTGGTTTGGTTTTTGACAGGTAATTTTGGAAAACAGTAAAATGGAGTTTGGTTTACTTATTTCAATTATTTTGAAGTCACTTACTTTTGTTTACATGTAAAAAGTCCTAATTTTAATACATAATATAATAATTTATTGTTTTACACAATACATTACAATAGTGTTTATGGAAATCAGTAATTTCTTAAAAAAAGTATAGTTAAAGGAAAAAAATAAAAACATTTAAAAAAGAGGCAGATTAAATACTTAAGGTTAATCGGTTAAGTTAACTAAAATTTATTGTTAAAAAATTCTTCAAATGAGTAGACGGCCTTTTTCATTAGTATTTTATTTTAGTTTTAAAAATAAAAACTTTTGATGGTAAGATTTTAATATATATATTCTTACATGTTTTAGCCTATCCAGTAAACTGGTCTCAAATTATTTTTACCTTGTGTATTATAGTTCTGCAAATCCTTGTGAGTTTCATATAAACTTAGGTGTGATTTTATGTAGATATATATAATACATAAAGTGACGAAAATGTCAACATTTTTTCGATTTTAAAATTTTCCTTGCAATTGTCTCGACACTTGAGACTAGCCACAATGCGAACTGCCCGTCTTTGAGCTGAAGGTCATTGTTCCACGAAAACTGGCAGTCAAAAACTAGGCCGAGTTGTTCGACAGGTCACTGCTCAGCCAATGACATGCTCTTGCGTGAGAAGATGACATTCTGAGTCTTGCTATTGTTTAACAACAACCCATTACTATCTATTTCTTGCAATATAATAAAAATGAGAGTGAATTTGACGTCTGTCAAAAATTAGGACTGCTGTGAACCAGGGCCTGGCCGGACTAGGAGAACAATCAAAATCTGAATAGAATGGGGCCGGCTGTTACGTTTAGTGCCATTTTCTTATGTTTTTAATAAAATACTAACCTTTACTGCACAAATACAATATTTATAATATTTTTAAGCCTCACTTTTTATAGTTAACAAAGTTTTTTTGTATCTTTTTTTTATTATTTCAGGCGTTGGAATCCACCTATATCTCGAAATTGAAAACAGCAGGCTATGTGGCTCCATTGACCAGTGACGATGATGAAGACTTTGATTTTTCAGGTATGTATTTTTTTCAAATTACTCATCAAGTTTATAAAAGAGGATCATACCTTAATAAATTGCAATACCTTACAGATCCAGTAAACCAACTAAGGAGTTCTCTCACCAACATATAAGTAGAAATTGATGAACTTAAGTTTCGTGATAAAATAAAACAAGAGCAAACTTGAATGCTAAAAACATTGGTAAAAACATTTAAATAGGAATAAACACATCTTCAGTATGGGTTACATACTTTACAATTACATACACAGCAACATAGAAACTTTTTAAAAACAGAAACATTTTTACTTTGAAACAAAACATTTAAGATTGATTTACGTTAAAAAATCAAAACAATCACTAAATGTGATTCAGTTTGGTATAGGGTGATCTATTATATTTTATTGTTATTGTCAACGCATTTACTACGCGCTATACGTCCACTAAATGTCACTTTTTTAAAAAACTTACCTTTTTTAAATGGAACCATATGGTAGATATTTACATACAGATGGATTTTTAAAAAAAGTTATAATCAATAGAATATATTTTTGTTATTTCAAATTTCTTATGGCAAATTTAACACAAGCAAAACCAGTAAGTTTAAGACGGGATCCAGAGTGCCACTGCAAAGTGGAGTTTGAGTAGGGCGAAAAAGATTTCTTTGTAGTTAGCCCTTTTTTCTAACAAAAACAAAAAATTCGTCCCTCAGCTGTGCAGCTTACCCAACTCAACTTTTTTTTTATATATATATATTTTAGAAAAAATATGAATTTCTAAAGAATTTTCGGCATAAAGAACCCTGCACGGATAACATGGACATACGGCCCGTGGTAAAATGTAACCATATTTTAAAGGTATTGCACCAAAGGTCAAAGTAGTGAAATTCTATGAGGATCGTATTTCTGTGATAGGAGATATGAGCCCTCAAAAAGCGTATGGTAAAAACCTACGAAGACCTTTTTCTCGTAACTTGAAAAATACTTTGTAGATTTTACTTTGTATACCTTGTAGAAAGGTACTCGAATACTGCACAGGGTCGTATCTAGGGTTTTATCTTACGGCGGCTTTACTGTCTGAGAGGGTTAATTGAAAAGAATACGTAAATTAAAATAAAATTTGCTTGTTTTTCTCTGGTGTTTTTCTATGGGTTTGGTTTCAATCGCAAGGTAATTAAATGGCGTAGGCAGGATTGAATTTATGGGAGGGCATAAGCCTTGAATAGATAAATAACAAAAATGTTAAAAACAGAATCAACCTTATTTTTTGCATTTACATTTTTTGTCTCGTTTATTCAATTATTTCGGTACTCTTTAAGGGTATAGTGGCGTACAAACTATTGACCGCTAAAGATTGAATTTTCCCAAAAATTAAGAGCAAAATGGTTATCAGATACTATGGTGTTACTTAACCACCCTTCTCCCCAAAGAACCTTAGCTTCTCTCAGCCTCAGTTTTTTAATTTTTTTCTGCTTTTTTTCGTCGTCTTGACTTGATACCCAAACTTATTACTCAGTGTCATAAGCAAAAATTTTTTTAGGGGGGAAGCTAAGGATCCTTGGAGGGGGTAACTATTTTATTCTTAATTTTTGGGAAAAATTCAATCTTTCAGTCAATATTTAATAGTTTGAAAGGGAGGGGGGCATAAATCTTCCAGTCCCGCAGCCTGTGTACGCCACTGCCTATCCCCTGAAGAGTACCTACAGAGAAAATATGTCAATGCAAAAAATAAGGTTTTAACATGTTTATTATTTATGAACATTTTAAAGCTTATGCCTTACTTCAAATTAAATCCTATCCTACGCCATTTAATTACCTTTCGAATGAGA
This sequence comes from Oxystoma pomonae, assembly GCA_963921995.1. NCBI lineage: Eukaryota > Metazoa > Arthropoda > Insecta > Coleoptera > Brentidae > Oxystoma > Oxystoma pomonae. The sequence continues at coordinate 29,754,268 of OY998169.1, forward strand.
CCAAACCCATAAAAAAAAACCAACAGGGAAAATGAAACAGAAAAACTTTTAACTTTCGTTTACGATTTTTACCCGTAAGAAAAAACCCTGGATACTTTCCTGTGCAGTATTTAAATTATGAGAAAAAGTCTTCTTAGGTGTTTGCCAGAAATACGTTCTTTTACGGCTCGTATCTCCTATCATATACAAAATATAAAATATGGTTACATTTTACGGCGGGCCATAGGTCCATGTTATCCGTGTAGGGTTCTTTAAAAAAATTTACCTGTAATGTCATCATTTTCTACAAATTTTCGCTGCTTAGTGACTTGATTTTCCCAACGTATCTAAAATTGATATAGATTCGACCCCAACCCAGTCTTTGGCAGGTAACCCAACCCACTTTTTTAAAAATATTTCATAATAAATGTAAATAAGGTCAATTTTTTCTTAATTTTCCTCTTAACATACAAAAAAATTTACGGATTATTTATTGTAACAATGTTAGATAAATTTTAAGGTTTTTTTTTCAGCAACATTTAAAAGGTGTTAAAGATGGCATAGTAAATTTTTTTTAAAAGGATTTTCCTAAGACTTGATTTATACCCAACTCAGTCCCTATTGGTAGGTAACCCAACATAAAAATTCTGAAGTTCAAAATTTTTACCTTAAACTGCAAAAAAGTTAAATTATTTCCTACAACATTTAAAACATTGTCTTAAAATTTTTCGACAGCGACGAATTTAAGATATGATTTAGACGTTTGTTTGAAAGTTTGAGACAATGACAACAAATCTAGAATTGAAACACTAGATTCGGCCAAGGATTCGTGTCTTTGCCTTTATATATAAATTAGTATTTATTTTTTCGCACACTCAATTAAATCAGGGAATTTGGTATTACAAACAAAGTGACTACCATGGAGCTGACAACCATAACTTTAAAAGGAACTGTGACTACCATACATATAATACAAGGAGGTATAAGGTGGTGAGAGAGTGGTGAGAAGAGTCCTAGTTTTGCGGGATTTCGATGCTTAATAAACTACCAAAAGACATTATGTACATGCCAACTAAAAAGTTTAAAGTTGTAATTAAAGAGTTCCTTATTAAAAAAGTCTATTATTCTTTCCAGGAGTTCCCAGAGGATATAATTTCTTTAAAAGATTTTAAATATAATAATAGATTACACTTTTGCTTACTTTTAAGACTTTGTAAATGTAGTTAAACGTTTTGTAATAGTATGTAATCTTGAATCTAGAAAACCTATTTCCGAGTATCCCTAGAAGCCAAGTAAAAGGTGTTGTCAATGATTTGTTGGATAATTGCACTGATCTTTCCGAACCAGATAAACAGGGCATATTATTACTTAAAAAATGTTTGGATTTCGATTTTCTAAGTTGAATATAACAGTAAGTTTTACAAAATGACAAAGATCCTTGCGACCCCTATGCGATCTAGTTTTTCGCCTTTTCTGGCTTACATTTTTATGTGGTTTTTTTAACTACCTTTTGTTCTCAAGAAAAGGCTCAGTGAACTTGAGAATAAAAGATCAAAATATCTTGGGTGGAAATAACGAAAATTAAAACCTAGATGAGAATCCCACAAGGAACACAAAGGACCAAAGCGAAAAGAGAAATGATTAAACGATGTTTCGCCTTGGGCAAGCAGCGTGGGCTCGTCAGTGGTTCCACTGGTCACCCTCCCCATACATCATTAAACACCATCATACACTTTGATTTCCAACTTTGAATCACTCACAAATAGGCATCGCTCCGCACTGGTACTTATTCAAGTTACCTGATATGGATTCGTCCTGGCGTGTTAATATTTCCAATAGGATTATGCTCCTAAGGCAATTAAAAACAAAAACGAAGTTAAAAAACCTCAAAATCAGTTATATCAACCGAAAAGAATCTAAAAACAAAAGATCAAAAGATCTTGGGTGGAAATAACGAAAATTCAAACCTGGATGAGCATCCCACAAGGAACACACAAAGGACCAAAGCGTAAAGAGAAATGATTAAACGATGTTATGTTAAAAATGTTATTAAACGATGAGTAAACGACGTAGGCTCGTCAGTGGTTCCACTGGTCACCCTCCCCATACATCATTAAATACCATCATACACTTTGATTTCCAACTTTGAATCACTCACAAATAGGCATCGTTCCGCACTGGTACTTATCCAAGTTACCTGATACGGATTCGTCCTGGCGTGTTAATATTTCCAATAGGATTATGCTCCTAAGGCAATTAAAAACAAAAAAAAAAGTTGAAAAACCTCCAAATCAGTTACATCAACCGAAAAGAATCTAAAAACAGAAGATCAAAAGATCTTGGGTGAAAATAACGAAAATTCAAACCTGGATGAGCATCCCACAAGAAACACAAAGGACCAAAGAGAAATTATTAAACGATGTTTCGCCTTGGGCAACTAGCGTAAGCCCCAGTCCCTAATCCACCACCTGTACCAGACCATTGCGAACCTCTTCCAGTGTTGTCGCCATTAAAATGGCGTATACCTCGGCGTGGAAGACCAGCTTGCTCTTCGAGCGAGTAGCTCATTTGGACTTCTCGGTCTTGCACGTAGACCCCCGTCCCTGTTCCTTTTGAACTGTTGGTGGAGGTTCTCACTCTGCCAGAATTCCTTATCGGGAATTACGACTTTGTACCTATTATTGAAGCTCCAGGGAATTCGGGTTGCCTTGATCTCAAGGACGCAACTGGCATCTCCCTGGTGGCCATTTGGGCGACCCTTAGGTGTCCAACGGTTTCCCCTCTTCTTCTCCACTGACCAGAGTTCCTCAGTCGCACATGGGTCGCCATCGATTCCTTTAGTCCCAGAATGGTCTCGAGGGCTTGGATTGGTGTCGTCCTCATGGCGCCGGTTATTCCCCTGCACATGAGCCCTTGCAGGCTTCTGGACGCTGATTCTTGACCGACAGTGAGGTGAGGTGAGCGAAATTCCCCGTGGAAAAAGGTGGTGAAAAAAGCTCACTTCCTCACGGTCGTTCAAGAATAAACATCCTGAGCTTTTGGGATATGATGGTCCTCTCCACTGTCGGCCACCAGACGATGATATTGGCTCCTAGGTCTAAGTCACGACACTAAGAACTGCATCGATCAGGTGCCAGGCGACGCTTAACAACGACACAATGGAGCAGTAATCCTCTTCACGAAAAGAAGAAAGTTAGATGAGCTTAGACCTCCCACTTTTTTCAGCAAACAACTACAATTCGCTCAGGAAGTAAAGTATCTGGGATTTATCCTTGATGCAAAACTAACCTTAAAGCGTTAAAAATCGTGGATGGCTGGGTTAATCGGGTAAACCTTAGTGTCAACTCCGATAAAACAGCAGTAATCCTCTTCACGAAAAGAAGAAAGTTAGATGAGCTTAGACCTCCCACTTTTTTCGGCAAACAACTACAATTCGCTCAGGAAGTAAAGTATCTGGGACTTAGCCTTGATGCAAAACTAACCTGGAATGCGCATATTAAATACGCCGTTAACAAAGGAAAATCAATCAATCAATCAAAAAATAGCACACTTATTTGACACTTCGTAGTGGTTTTGGTAATTACTGAGCCTGCACAATAGCTAAACATTATGCCGCTGTGGGAATTAACCAATACCACTGCCGTAAGCTACGAATCCATTTCGTTGTGGTTGTGGTTATTTTTTGGGTAATTTTGGAGAATATTGGCACAATTAGTTTGAAAAATAATAAAATATTACCAGGTTCCCACATATAACCCACTTATTTTGTGTCCCTAAATCCCTAAATTTTTTTAGAAGTGACAATTTTTAAGGTGTTCCAAAAATTGTTAAAATGGACGCGTGGTAGTCGTAGCGGTTGTTACACACTAACATAGGATCAGTCAAAGTTATCAAAATTTTAAGCGTTCCAAAATTTCTCACGCTCATGGCCATCAAAAGAGCAGTGGGCAAAACGTGAGGATTCTCATCCCGCATAGTTTACTGGATATATACCGTTGTGGTATTACCAGGATAACCTACGGATCAACAGTTTGGTGGCCAAAAGTTGAACAAGGTATAGCAAAAATGGAGCTATCCAAACTCCTAAGACTTGCTTGCTTTATTTGTTTGCCTTTGCATAATGGGAGCGATCAGAAGCACTGCAACTGCTGCCATGGAAACCATGCTGAACCTCCCACCCCTTGATATTATCATCAAAGCGGAGAATCAAATGGGGGCTTACAGACTAGAGTGCAACAACTATTGTTACCTAATATATACATCAGGACATGACAAAATTAAACTCGCTGTTTGACATAAGAAGTGATAACATGATCCCGAAAACAAACTCAAGCAAGGCGTTTCAAACCCAGTTCAACTGGGAAAATAAAACGGAAGACTCAGTAGTCCAGAATGGGAAGTCGGTATGGTATGGTATACTGATGGATCCAAAATGGACAGTGGGACAGGGGCAGGATTTACATCATTGTATAACAAGCCGAAATACATACAATCGAAATGTTCTTGTGGGAGAACCTAATAAGGAGATATTTCAACAAGAATATCACGGTCTTGTCGGACAGCCAAGCAGCAATATAAGCCTTAGCATGTCAACAAATAACTTCCAAACTAGTGTGGAACTGCCTACAGCTCCTAATAATCCTAGCCAACCACAACAAGGTAACACTTGCGTGGGTGCCGGGGCACACGGGGGTGGCTGAAAATGCAGATATCCTAGCTAGGAGAGGATCTGAAAAACAGTTCATAGGACCTGAACCTGTGTTCGGTATACCAAAAACCTCAGTACGTGGCCTTCCAGAACCGTGGACCAGAAACGAACACAGACCATTGGAACCAGACACCAGGACAACAACACCACAGAACAATGGTAAAATGTCCATCGGCATCACTGGCCGAGGAGATACTTAAGCTCTCGAGAGGTCAGATAAGAATAGTGACAAGACTCGGTCACTGCGCACTGAGGAAGCACCTGCACACAATGGGAATTTTCCACAAAGAACCCATTTCTAGACTGTGTGATGAGAACGACGAATCAGCCCCTCACATCATCTTTGATTGCCCGGTACTTAACTACTGGAGAATTTGGCACCTTCTAGAAGAGGCATCTTCTCAGTAGGAAGGCTCTCAGAGGAGACTTGTAAAGAGGGTGCTGAACCTAGCGAAGGCATCGAACCTCTTTTAGGTGAAAGAATACAGCAAGGGATAAAATACGTAATCAGCTGCAGGGTCCGAGAATCTCTAAACCTTACCTTACTGTATAAAGTAAGTAAAAGTGTCACTCTCATATATATTTGGAAACCTATACTTTTCGAAGGTAATAGATTTCACTGCGAAACAGCGGAATCAACCAAGCGTAAATTTCATGGTTCACTGAGCAGACGATAGTATATAAGATTAGCTATTCTTAGTTTCTGTTAGTATTCGCCTGATGACGATTGCAAATACATAGGCATTCGAAACGTTGTCAGAAATTAAAAAATAAAGGCAAAGCTCGAAACTCTAGATTACTATAAAGTGAAGCGTTTCGAGCATAAAATTCACTGTTTTGAAGTTTATGTACAAAATATATTTTATCATTATTCAAAAAATATAGGATTGTTCCACAAATATCAAAATGAGAAATAGATTCGTAAAAAATCAAAATACAGTTTCTTTGAAAACTTTTCATTGTTCAAGTGTTCTTTAAAAACTAATCGCCTGTCTTTTACTGTACCAAGGTATTTGCAGTTTATCACATGTTGTAATTTTTCGTTTCGTATTTTCACATGTATGATTGAATTTTAATTATTTGTTTAACCACTTTACTAAAATACTTAGTATTCATTTAGTTTAGATTCAGTTGTCTTTTGGAGGAGAAACAAAATCGAAATCTTGCAATTTAAAATTGCTCTGTCAACACAGATTTAAACCATTTATCAACTTTGTCTATAAAGCTATACTTTTTTACTTTATTACACATTGCTTCCCGATCAATTGTTTTGAACGAACGTTTATAGTCTACAAATACGACATCGATCGATTCCTTTTTTCCTAAACTATGCTTCCATTTAGATATAACATATTGCACGGCTGATTTTCTTCGTCTAATTGTTATTTGCTGTGCTGATGGAGTATCAATGTTTTGTTGTGGAATGCTGTTGACTTTCCTCAATACTTTCTATGAAATATTTATAAAAAAAAACTTATGTTGCATAACTGTGTTTTTAGGCTTAATTACAATTTAAAAAAGTTTTCCACATCATCTGCGAAAAGAGACCCTGATTCAGCCCATTGTTGATATCAAATGATCAGAAATCAGAGTAGCTCTATTCCACCCTTATTTTGCACCTTGTATCCTCCGTACACATTTTTACCAGGGATATCAGTTTTTAAAAGCCCAGTTCCTGCATTGCTTCCCACAACTTTGAAATCAATAAACATCTGGTAAAGTTATCTGTCAAATTCATTAACGGTGAAAATCTGGTCTATATGCTATGAGTAGTGTTGGTATTTACCTCTTCCTTGAGTAGTTCGCAAAAGTAGTTCTTCCATGTGGTTAGGATCTCTCGTTCCTCCGTTATTTGTTGAGAGGAAGTTTCCGGTTCTGGGTTGGTATCATGTTTTGTGCTTTGTTGCCCTGAAAGTATTCTTTTAATTTTATATATTATATACTTTTTTTCTCCATTTCTTTTTCCTTTATATCATTCTGCGTGCTTCAGATCTTGGTTGTTTATACTCTTCTATATTAGATGCTGTTGGGTGTTGAAGCATTTTTTTCCTGGTAATATGGTGTCATACAGTGTAACAATTTTAATTTTCGGTAGGGAAAGTTTAATATAAACTAACCTTGTAGTGTCCTTGGTGGAAGTCACCTAAAAACTTAACCCTTTGGAGATGCGGGCGGTTGGCCAGGATGGTTTTTACATCTTTGCTATCCATTGTAGATCAGGCTGAATGAGGAAAAACGGACGGAATTCGGCAGAAAACGATATGAAGTTTTATTTTCAACTTGAATATTTGTGAAGTTATGGCATAATATTATCAAAGAACATTTTAAAAAGCTGTCATTTAAACAGAGAACAATAATAGGTTGGTTGGTAGTTCTTGCGATAGTCACTAAGTTGCTGGGCGTCTTTGTTTTTTTTACGGCCTGCTATAAAAATCCAGCAAAAACTGGACGACTTTTGACACCTGTGTCAAGAGTGGTACGTTTTTCGCCCTTGCCCGATAGACAGGGTATTTTACCCATGCGGGAATAATCTTTGTTCTGAAATAAAGTTTAAAAACTTGACAAAGATCCCCGGCATGTTAGCTTTTGCTAAAAAAGCGACCCAATCTTAGGAATTGAAAACTGTTAGGTCACATGCCAACCAAAGAACGTAGTTTTTTTTTACCCGCCATTTTACCCAATTTTTTTGCCATGTCATGCCCACATTTAAATGCCCAATTTTGATTGAATCGCCCATATTATCTCCAAATTTTGATACCTGTTTTTTTATGTTTAGCCTTATTTTTTTGAGCTACTGCTCTACCTGAAGTCTCACTTAATTTTTTTCGGATGTCATGACTCCAAGCTCGTATGTTAAGAACTGCTGTCCTTGTTTTTTTTCTGTGAGTTTAACAACTCATAAAAGAAAGTTAAAAAACTTTACATTTTCTACTACAAAACAACCTCGTGATAGGCCCTTTGATATTTTGTAAAAGAGTAAATTACAAGTAAGCTTTATATACATTGATATTTATATTTTTATTTTTCTTGTACGAAAATACACTATTTATGATGTTACAAAAAAAAGTATCCTGTGTTATTATTTTTTACCGACTTCAACACTTTTACTTATTTGAGTGTTCGTTGACAACTGGAGGTAAGCGAAGTGCATTTACCAAAGTAAATGACTAGCCACCCTAGTTACTGTTTCTTGGATGTTCTTCCAGAGCTCGTTTACATTGTAGCCCCATTGCGGTTCTCTCCTGTATTTGTTTCTTCTTGAGTTTTTTCCGTAATTCATCTTTTGCTGGTCTTTTTTTTCGTGTGCATGTGCACATGTGCATATATATTAACACTTCGTGCAATTTATTTTTATAACTTGCTAGATCATTTTAATACATTTAAATACGAATGTAAATATATCTTATAGTTACTGTTTCTTGGATGTTCTTCCAGAGCTCGTTTACATTGTAGCCCCATTGCGGTTCTTTCCTGTGTTTGTTTCTTCTTGAGTTTTTTCCGTAATTCATCTTTTGCTGGTCTTCTTTTTCGTGTGCATGTGCACATGTGCATATATATTAACACTTGTGCAATTTAGTTTTATAACTTGCTAGATGAACCAAAAAAAAAACATTGGTAGAACTAGGCAAATTAGTCTTATTTTTAATACTGTTAAGTACGTGATTTGTTTTTAGTATTTAAAAAATTCGGTTCCTGTGATTTTTGTCTTGGAATAAAGTTTCTCGTCTTATTTATCTGCTTTTTACCTTTTTATCTCGATAATATAAATACCTGCTGTCATGGTAAAAGTCTACATTTACTTGGTATCCACGTAGACAAGCAATTTATATCTAAAAAATACCTGGAATTTTTTTAAAAATGTCCAGAATTACGAGCCAATTATCTGCGGCAAAAAAAAATTGACTGGCACCCGATTCCCATTTCTAGAAGCTTTCATTGAACTACACCTGTATTTTTTTTAGTTTGTTGATGTGAGTCAAATGTTGTAAGTGACTTCTACATATCCGATCAACTTCAAATTTGATTTGCGTTTAGTTCCGGTGATAATGTAATTTTATGAACAAGTTCACGTTCGTTGAAGTTGACCGAGAGAGTAAGAGACGAATGACATATTTAAAAATCAAAACTTGAATCAAAGCTCCTACGGATATGAATAAGTTTCCAATTTTATATTTTATTAAATATTCTTTAAATATAGAGGTAAAAACTACGTTTGTATTTTTTATTGATCGTTATTTTATTTTAAAATTAAATTTTAATTTTTTTTATTTTACTTTATCTTACACATTGTCCCTAAAGAAAATATAGGGTTTACTGGAATGGCGCCAAACTTTTTTTTTTGTACCTTTAGACATTATCTATAAACCATATCTACCTTAATCAAAATCGCAGCTGATTCTTCAGTCCATTTTTTATCATTTTAATACATCTAAATACGAATATAAGTATATCTTATAAGGAACTGCATTTCTATATGTAAAGTTACTCATTACCAGCTCTTTACTATTACAAAGACTTAGAAAAATGGTTAGATTATTTATTTATTTACTAGCAAGACCCAATTTTTATTTAAAAATGTCGGTAAATAAGAAAATATACCTTATGTCATATTTATCAATCAATATTTTATTAATGAAAAAGCCTTTATTGCATTAACTTTGAAGACTGTATTTAGAAAAAAAAACAAAACAACTTAATTTAATAAGCGTACCTAATATTAAAAATAATAACAATAACTCTATCTCTATGTATTTATTTATAAAAAATACCTACAATTATCTAAACTCGTTCAGATGAAAACTCTACAACGGTCTTAAAATGACAATCATCATATTGAGGATCATTAATATTTACTCTTTTATGTCGGTCCCAACATTTTTTATTCCCTGTGTGCCGACTCCCCAGCTTGCCCAGACCACAACCCAAGCCCCCCCGTTTAAATATCTAACACAATCTACAAGATGACAAAGGATTACATGGTATTTTAGTATTATAGAAACACCTGTACACTATCGGCATCATAAAAGTGGTACGTGAAAAACATAGGTATTTTTTAAATTGCATGGTTAATTGCCGAACTATAAAACAACTGTAACGAAAATTTAAAAACAACTGTATGGTTTTGGTCTTGTTCCTCAGTTGAAACTTTCAATAAACCAGTCCCTTGCTTGTTTCTATTTTGTGATCTTTTTCTCATCGTTTTTAATTTTCATAATCGTGGTTTTATTGCGTCCAGAATGTCTAGCAACCTAGTTGCAGTTTTTCCAGAAGTTGAGCTTTATCAAATAAAGAAATTTAAAAAGGCATTTTTTTATTTACTTGTTAGAATAAAATCCAGATTGATATGCTTTGACAGTTTTAGACAGATACAATGATGAGTGACTTTGTTTGTAAAAATAGACCAAGTTATTACAACAAAAAGTAGTGTGTACTACTTTTATGATGCCGAAAGTGTACTCTTAAGTACTGCCTGCAAATATTTTATATTGCGTTCTAAATCGCAAATATTAACTTTGTTCGTCATACCAAAACATTGGTCTACTATCTTGTTCATAGTTTTGAATGCTACTACAAATGGTAAGACCACGATGGGATGAGTCTCTTCCAAAACTTTTTTCTTAGAAAGTTCATCATCGTTTCTCAGTAGACTTCTACATGCGTTCCCTTCAAATATGTTGCCGTGATAGCCCTTTGAAATTAAGTTTAGGTTTTGAGGTCACCTTGAAGCTTTTTCTTTACCCAGAAGAGGTACCAAGCCTGACCAAAAAAGGTGGTTAACAAAACCTTGTAGAAGGTGTAATTCGGGTAAAATATACTTTTGCATCACCTGCATCTCGGCACTTTCAATAAAAATAGGTTTGTTTATGGTGTTAAGGCACTCTTTAGCATATTTTTTGTTTTTGCTAAAATGCAAATTAAATTTAGAATAATGTATTTCAATATCTTTATAAGTTCTTAGATGTATATTAGAATCCTCATTACTATCGTTGTCTTTAAAATCTTTAATGCATATGTAACAATAAGGACATGTATATAATGCTGTAGTTCTTTGAAATCCGTTAACAATGAGAGAAATTTTAAAATCGGATACGAATTTAAAAGGGATTTTATTAATATTTGTTACCCTAAACAAAATGTCAACGTTACTTACTAAGTCTCTTTAATGTCACGTACAATACATAAAATTATTAGTCTTTGAACACCAGTCAGATTTCTCTTTTTGGCTACATTACCGCCTTCTAGATAAACATATTTTAAAAAAGTTTTTGCCACCATCCGCTAGCGCCTTAACATTAACTATTCCTTCTTGTTTTGTTCAACTACAGCAGCAACTAATTGCTCTGCATCAGAAAAAATTACGGGCCTCTTTTCTTGTTTATTTTCAGAAATATCAAATAAACAGTAGTCTTCTTGTAAAGATCAGAAAAAAGTTTATTTCTTTCTGAAATATGTTCTCGATAGTTTGCTGGTATAGAATGTTTTCCTGCACTGCTTTGAAGAAGAGCCAGTATTCACCTGAAAATTGTCTAGATTTAGGATTAAGTAAATCTTTGGCTAACGAACCGCCTGTAGATAAATTAACATTAGAATTCTTATAGGAGGTGTTTTGTTTTCCTGAAAGTTTGAGACAATGATGTGTTTGAAATTAACTCTGTGTTTCGAACTTTCATTGTCTATATTTTATTTATACACGACGTTTCGATCAGTACAATCTCTGATCGTCTTCAGGTGCAAACTACAATCAATTCCTAAGGCTACGTACTTATATACTGTGAGAAATCACTCAACCTTAAAGTTTAAGAAGTTGGCTCCGCCCAAGCAGGGGCTTCCAAATATTTGGAATTTCAACACTTGATTTACTGAAAATACCCTGATTCTGCCCAATAAAGGCAGCTGCAAGGAATTTTCGTTTCTTCCAGTGTGATTCCTTGTGCAAAACCTTTGCTTCTGCCCACTTCATTCGGTGTTGTTTTGACCATGCATGCATTCCTGATTTCGTTGTTTCACCTTTTTGAGTATTCGTCTGATGTTCCTTAAGCCTAACAGATAGTGGTCTTTTTGTTTCGCCTATATATGATTCACCACACTCACAAGGAAGTTGGTAAATGCATTCCTTATTTTGTTTTTTCTCCGGTTTTGTTTTCCTAAGAAGGCTTCGAATTGTATTACTAGATTTAAAAGCTGTTTTAATATTAAAGTTTTTCGCTACTCTTCGAATTTTCTCTGATACTCCTTTAACGTATGGAATTGTACGGCATGCATTTGCTTGGTTTTGGTCTTGTAATCTCTGTCCTGTTTGTTGAAATTTAGAAATAGTGTCTGTTATTAGTGTAAGGCTGTAACCATTCTGCTGCAGATCCTTCTTAATGTTTCTTATTTCGATTTCCAAGTAATGAGAAGTGTTACAAATTTGAACGGCTCTGTTATACAAAGTTCCTATTATTCCTCGTTTGGTTGTAGCAGAATGATTTGAACCTTGATTTAAATATTGTCCTGTGTGAGTGGGTTTACGATAGACTTTTGTTCTGATGTCGCTTTCTACTCGTTTAACAAGTACATCAAGAAAATGAATTTGACAATTTTGCTCCAACTCCATTGTGAATTTAATGGTGGGTCTTATGTTATTTAGGGGGTGAAAAACTTCTGAAAGCTGTTTATCATTCCCGGTCCAGACAATAAAAGTATCATCAACATATCTCAGCCAGAGCTTAGGTTTATATGTTCACTCCATGTAAATATTGGCCACCACTAGCGAAAGCGATGAACCCATTGGCAGACCGTCATCCTGAGCATAAAATCTTTCACTTGAAAATAAGAATTATGTAGGCAGCACTCCAACAACTCCATCACTCCCTCCAGTGGTAGGCTGGTACGTTCATAAAGGGATTCGTCATCAACCAGTCTCTTTCTAATAATATCTAGCGATTCTTTTATCGGGACATTGGTGTAAAGACTTTCGAAATAAAAACTGACAAGTCTTTCCTCGGGTCCTAAAACAAAAGATTTAAGAATATTAACAAAATGGTTGAAATTTTCTACAAATGAAGCGGTCTTGCCTGCAAGAGATTGAATAATTTTCAAAAGGAATTTAGACAGATTGTTTGTTGCAGAATTTCTGGAATTTGTAATTGGGCGTAAGGGCATTGCATCTTTGTGCATTTTGGGAAATCCGTATAGATGAGGAGGCTTGCTATAATGTGTTGTAAGTTGAGACCTTATATTGTCCGGAATATATTTGGAATACTTTTTCAAAATTCTATAAACCTTACTTTCGATTGATTGCGTCGGATCTTTTGGGAGAAGTTTATAGTTTCCTTTAGGGTCAAACCATATCAAATAAACCAAAAAAAGGCACTTTTCGTTTTGACCATCTCCGATTTTGATGATTTTTGGTACACTTATTCTTTTGATCCAAAAACTTAAATTTTTGGATAAGCGGTTTTTGTTTTATTGTTTTTTGAAAATAAAGAAATTGACCAATATGCCCTTGACAGGCACTTACAAAAATAGCAATATCTCAAAAACTATTGGTCCTATAGAAGCGAGTTATAGCTTATTTTAAAGGTTTTTAAAGACCTTTTTAACGATGTGTATCACCATGTAATTTTTTGTTTTATTTTTTTTTTATTTTTTTAATATATTTTTTTTTTAAATCTTGAAAACACCATTTTGATTTTTTTTCAAAAAAATACTAGTTTTTTTTTTCAGTATTTTTAAAATATTTTTGGAAAATTTCAGGATGGAGAAGTTATTGGTTCTATTTTTAAAAAAATAATATAAAAAACCTTGCAGGAAAAAACCATACATTTTTTGATAAATACCTATATATTTACTCTTTATATCTAAAAACTTGTCAATTGCTCCCAGTCTTGTAAATAAGATACATAAAAGGTTTTTTTTTTGAGTATTTCTTCAATTGTCCTCCCCTCCACCCAAGATCTTTTCACCCACCTATTATACATTTAAACATGTTAATTCCTGCAAAATGTTTAGCTCATCCCATTACTTTTTATTGGCCCTTACCCCTATTTGTATCATTTCTGGTTCAGACAGGAAAAGTTTTGACAATAATTAATTGCAAACCTGCGGTTTATGTGATAAATTGCTATTTTTTAATTTAAAACATTTATCGGAGTCGTGTGTTGTAAAATGGCACAAAATAAGCCAAAACAATGGACAAAATTTTTTGTGAGGTGTTGTGATCCATTAAGTCAGGAGAAACATTCCGGAAAGTTACGGAATGTCACAAATTGGATGACTTCCTTTAAAGGGGTGGAGACTGGCATGAAAATTTGTGACAATTGTCGAATGAAACTTTCTAAGGAACACAAGGAACAGGATGAACAACCATTTCCTGTAGCAGGGTAAGTAATAGTAACGAATACCTACCTACATTTTTACTTGTTTTTTTTTTGTGTGTTGTGGCTCTGCTAATAATTTTAGGGTAATTATTTAGTATCCGGTTTTCTGTCATTTTTGGTGTTAAGTGAAAAATTCTTCATGGGGGCACCTACAGGCCTATAAGTCTGATTTCATCCTTTGCAAAAATTTATGAGTTATTAATACATAAGAGGCTGTTAGATTTTTTTCTGACAAATTGACTTTTAAACGATATTCAACATGGCTTTCTCCCGAAAAGGTCTACAGAATCGGCTCTTTTAGAGTTGAACAAGTCAATAATTTCGACTCTTGAATCTAGGGGAGCGGCCTGTGGACTTTTTTGGATTTATCAAAAGCATTTGATACAATAAATCATGAAATTCTTTTGGAAAAATTAGAAGCGTACGGGGTTAGAGGAAGTATCTGACTGAAAGACCACAAAAAGTTACAATAAATTTGAACAACAATAAAATAACGTCAGAATCAAACGTCATAATGACAGGAATTCCGCAGGGAAGTATTCTTGGCCCTCTGCTCTTTGTTATTTATCTAATGATCTAAACCATGTCATCAAAAATCCAAACCTTCTGGCAATTACGCAGATGATGCCAACGTAGTGATGTTGGTTTATCGGGAGGGGAACATCCATGAGGAATATTTTGACGTACTAGGTAAAGTGTCTGAATACTGTGTTAACAACCAACTCATTATGAACACAGAAAAAACAAAAGCAGTTGTTATCTCTAACATGGACATATATGTCCCTAAAAACCTTACTTATGAAGGAGACACATTAACTTTTGAAAGTCACACGAAGGTATTGGGAGTAACTATTAATAAAGACCTAAATTTTTTTTCACACATCAGAGATCTATGTAAAAAACTACAAGCGGCAAGCTATGCTATTAGAGTTTTAAGTAAAATTTTTAGAGGTCACAGTTCATTAAAATCAATTTATTATGGTATGTTTTACTCTCAATTAAAATATGGTATATTACTTTGGGGCCATAGTAGTCACATAAATGACGTTGTTATTTTACAAAAACGTGTTATTAGAATCTTGATAGGAATCAAGCCATATGCTTCTTGTAGAAATAATTTTAGAGAAAATAAGTTGTTAACGGTCCCGGGTATTTATATCTTGGAATGTTTACTGTATTTGGGAAAAAATCCATTACTTTTTGCTAAATATGCCGGTACTAGAACCTGTAACACAAGAACCAAAACAACATGTATATATATCCAAAACATAGACTAAGTATTACTGAAAAAAGCCCGGATTATGCTGCAATTAAATTCTTTAATAAACTTCCAAACAAAATAAAAAATATCCAAAGCTACAAACTTTACAAAAAAGAATGCTTTAATCTAATTTGTAAGATAGAACACTACAGCATTAGTGAGTTCCTAAATTTTAATGAATTTTAATGTCTTTTATTTTGGTAATATATATAAATGTGTGTCTTTTAAGTAATGTTCGCTACATCTGGTTTCTGTTTTTTTTTTAAATATTATTACAATGTTTTAACCATATTTTAACTAATTTTATATTATATTGTTACTATACGTTATTGTCTGTTCTAATGTTATGTTTTGACTTGTGTGTGTGCAATTTTTACAATTTTTTTGTAGATTTTTATGACGCTCCGATTTTACCTATTGTAAACAATTTGGAAATAAACTATTGTTTATTGTCTTGTCTGTTCTGGGGTCCCTAGGACCCCAAATCCGCAACCGCCGAAATTTTTTTTTAATTTTTTTGATGCAAAAAGGGGTATCGCCGGTGCCGGGGGGGGGGGGGGGTTATGAGGGTTTTTCTTGGTTGTTTTGGGTTGGGTTGGGTTGGTTTGAGTATTTTTAAGTGGGGTTGGGTTGGGTTGGTTTTAAAAAATAAAAAAAAACAAAAAAATTAAAAAAAAATCAAATTCGGCGGTTGCGGATTTGGGGTCCTAGGGACCCTAGTAGGTGCTTTCATAAAGAATTTTTTAAAACAAATCAAAAATGGCAGAAAACCGGATACTAAATAATTACCAATTTTAGTAAATGTTTTCATATTAAAAATTGTTTTTTTATTGTTACAGACCTTCCGCTCAAACTCCAGATTCTAAACCAGTCGTTGCAAATTATTGGGGAATCGCCTATCAAAAAAAGAAGAGTGTCCAAAGAAAAGGCTGAAAAAGTGAAAGCAGTGATCGAAAAAAGATTAGGTCAGGACCAATACTCAATAGTAGAAAAGACCAAAGAAAAAAACATGGACGAGTGCGAAATAATACAACAATTAAAAGAAAAATTTCAGCTAGTTCAAAAAAGAAGCGAAAGAATGTTAATTCTATCTTGTCTTCCTATGAGTTGGAGTCGGGCAAAAATTCAGCAAGAATTTGGAGTGTCCCAATACATGACCAGGATGGTAAAAAAAATGGTCAAAGAAAAAGTAATTTTATCCACACCTAATCCAAAGCCTGGGAAAACTCTTCACCAAAACGTTGTAGAAATGGTAACATCATTTTACCTTAGAGATGATGTGAGTAGACCCATGCCTGGAAAAAAAGATTTTGTTGTTGGAAGAAAAGAAGGAACTAAGGAGCATCATCAGAAAAGGTTAGTTTTGGCTAATATCAAAGAAATATATTTATAATTAGTTTTTCTAAATTTAGTGAATTGAGACCAAAAAGTTGCATTTTAGCAGGAAAGAGCGGTACACATACAATGTGTGTGTGCACAATACATCAAAATATGAAGTTAATGATAGAGTTTTCTAAAATAAACAAGTTTATCTTAAATGATAAGGGTAATCCTGCTTTACCAGACTACCATGCTTGCCTCTCAAAAATGATGTGTAACCCACCAGGAGTTCACTGCTTTTTGGACAAATGTGAGATATGCCCAGGAACTGAGGATTTAAAAAACTTTTTGAATGAGAAGTTCGAAGAAGCAATGATTGACAATGTGGCTTTTAAGAAGTGGATATCTGTAGATAGATGCAATATGGAGACATTAATTAAACCAGCCGAGGACTTCATTGAAGAATTTTCAAACGACTTGATTAAATTAAAATCTTATTCTTTTTACACTCACATGCAAAAAGAATACTACAATGAGGTAAAAGACAATTTAAAAAAGGGGGAAGTACTAATCACATGCGACTTCGCTGAAAATTATTCATTTATTTTGCAGGATGAAGTGCAGTCCTATCACTGGACAAATAGCCAGGCAACCCTACATCATTTTGTAATATATTACAAAACTCATGAGGGGAAAACTGGGTCATTTAAATTATATATTTCGTTCAGACTGTTTGGTACACAACACTTTGGCATTTCATCTTTTTTTAAGCCACCTTATGCCTGAACTAAAGAGGCAAATTGATAATTTACACAAAATTATCTATTTTTCAGACGGCTGTGCCGCACAGTATAAAAATAAAAAAAAATTTGCTAATATTGCGTACCATCTCGAGGAATTTAAAATTAAAGCAGAATGGATTTTTTTTGCCACCTCTCACGGGAAGAGTGCATGCGATGGACTTGGGAGGCACCGTAAAAAGGTTGGCTGCTAAAGCAAGTCTGCAAAGACCATATAATGAACAGATTATGACCCCCGAAGATCTTTTTAAATTTGCAACAGAAAACATTCCTGGTAAAACATTTAAATATTTAATATTTAAATAAAGGTTGAGTGGAAGAGCACTGCTCCCTATTTCTTAATAGGAGAGTGTGAACTCTGACTTTTGTCGCATCATTTATTTATGTCAGGTAGTGTCTAGAAACTTAATTGTATTTGTTTTTGTATTTCATTATTTTGCGACAATAAAAACAATACTAAACTAAACTAAACTAAATATTGTTCATTAAATAACTACCAGCAACATGAAAAGTTTTTGGGAAAAAGATACCTGGAAGCACAATCTATGACTGTCTTTGGTGGATGGGATGTATCATTGGCAAAAATATAGAAAGCGGGGAATTAAAAGTTATTTTTTTACATCCTCATGGTCCCTCTCCGTCTTTTTACTTTCAAAAGCCAAAAGCTGATATATTGGTCATAGATCAAAATTCGTTCAACCCAAATACTGCCACTGGTAGGACATATACGCTAACTGCAGAAGAAATGACAGATTCCTCAAATATTTTACAAAAAAAATTAGCAACCTAAATATTTTTTATTGTAAATTTTCTATTATTCTTACTTTTCATTTTTTTGTTATACCCATATTAGGTAAATTAGCCCTGTATTAAATATCTTATTATTTTTTTAAAGTATGACCCCATTATTTCTCCATCCTAAAATTTTCCAAAAATGTTAAAAAAACATTGAAAAAAAAAAGAAATATTTTTTTTGAAATGTGTTTTTGAGATTTTAAAAAAAAAAATTAATTAACAAAAAAAAAATAAACAAACACAATATAGTCACACATCTTTAAAAAGGTTTTTAAAAACCCTTCAAAATGAGCTATCACTCGCTTCTATAGGATCAATAGTTTTTGAGATATTACTATTTTGTAAGTGTCTGTCAAGGACATATTGGTCAATTTCTCGATTTTCAAAAAATCAATAAAACAAAAACCGCTTATCCAAAAAATGTGATTTTTTGGATTTTTGAGTTTTTTGTTAAGACGAATAAGTGTACCAAAAATCATCAAAATCGGAGATGGTCAAAACTATTGCCTGGTTGACTTGATGTGGTTTGACCCTTTAGCAAGTACCTCTTCAACTTTCTGGTCATAGGTTTCCGTGTCCAAAATCACTGTTGCATTGCCCTTGTCTGCAGGTAAGATTTTAACTGATTTGTCCTTTTGAAGATTCTTCAACGCGATTGCCTCTGTGTTGCTTATACTGCTCACACTGGAAAAAACGAAAATTCCTTGAAGCTGCCTTTATTAGGCAGAATCACGGTATTTTTAGTAAACCAAGTGTTGAAATTTCAAATATTTGGAAGCCCCTCCTTGGGCGGAGCCAACTTCTTAAACTACAAGGTTGAGTTATTTATCACAGTATATGAGTATTTAGCCTTAGGAATTGATTGTAGTTTGCAGCTGAAGACGATCAGAGATTGTACTGATCGAAACGTCGTGTATAAATAAAACATGGACAATGGAAGTCCGAAACACAGAGTTATTTTCAAACACATCCTTGTCTCAAACTTTCAAACAAACGTTCGAATCCCGGTACGGACCCGGTATCAGCGATATTTTTCGAAACTACAAGAAAACTTTAATTAAGCATATCAGAGAAGACACGCATATCGAATTCCTATGCCAAGCAAGAGACAGCAACATTATTCCGGTTACGTTTCGTCTTTAGGCATCATTTCCAGGATAAAGAGTACAGCGTATTCTAGCCAGTAAAGCGCTTATACGGTCCCAAATCAGCAAGTCCTTACTGACTGAAGAACTGGGACAACGGTTTCAGGAGATTCGAGAAAATACTATGGAGGAAGATTATCAGCCGATTCTGGACAAAATCACACGAACATGCGACAATCTACGACAGACTTGGCAAACGAAGCACCAAAGGAAATTCGCCCATCAACAGCCACAAAGCCAATCGACCACCGACGCTGTAAATCAACTGTAAACATCGTTAATGGGTCAAAGAAGCCATTGACACCCATAGAAAAAAACTTGCCAAAGGACTTAACTTTTCCATCGCTCCAAAGAAGATAACCACCATCGATATCATCACCGCCATAGAAGGTCATCCTCTTCCACGATAAGTCGCCGACGAGTTCAGACATCAAGTAAGGACCATTATTGACAAACCTATTAAGCATACCTCTAATATAAGCAAGACAGAGGAAATCGCGTCGAAGAATCTTCAAAAGGACAAATCAGTTAAAATCTTACCGGCAGACAAGGGCAATACAACAGTGATTTTGGACACGGAAACCCATGACCAGAAAGTTGAAGAGGTACTTGCTAAAGGAAACTATAAACTTCTCCCAAAAGATCCGACGCAATCAATCGAAAGTAAAGTTTATAGAATTTTGAAAAAGTATTCCAGATATATTCCGGACAATACAAGGTCTCAACTTACACCACATTATAGCAAGCCTCCTCATCTATACGGACTTCCCAAAATTCACAAAGATGCAATGCCCTTACGCCCAATTACAAGTTCCAGAAATTTTCCAACAAGCAATCTGACTAAATTCCTTTTGAAAATTATTCAACCTCTTGCAGGCAGAGGATAGACTTGTCAGTTTTGATGTCGAAAGTCTTTACACCAATGTCCCGATAAAAGAATCGCTAGATATTATTAGAAAGAGACTGGTTGATGACGAATCCCTTTATGAATCTACCAGCCTACCGCTGGAGGGAGTGATGGAGTTGTTAGAGTGCTGCCTACATAATTCTTATTTTCAAGTGAAAGATAGGTTTTATGCTCAGGATGACGGTCTGCCAATGGTTTCATCGCTTTCGCCAGTGGTGGCAAATATTTACATGGAGTGGTTCGAATCACACGCGGTTGATACCCCAACATATAAACCTAAGCTCTGGCTGACATATGTTGATGATACTTTTATTGTCTGGACCGGGAATGATCAACAACTTTCAGAAGTTCTTCACCACCTAAATAACATAAGACCCACCATTATATTCACAATGGAGTTGGAGCAGAATTGCCAAATTCCTTTTCTTGATGTACTTGTCAAACGAGTAGAAAGCGACATCGAACAATAGTCTATCGTAAACCCACTCACACAGGACATTATTTAAATCAAGGTTCAAATCATTCTGCTACAGCCAAACGAGGCATAATAAGAACTTTGTATAACAGAGCCGTTCAAATTTGTAACAATTCTCATGACTTGGAAATCGAAATAAGAAACACTAAGAAGGATCTGCAGCAGAATGGTGACAGCCTTAAACTTATAAACATATACTATCTCTAAATTTAAACAAACAGGACAGAGATTACAAGACCAAAACCAGGCAAATGCATTCCTTACAATTCCATACGTTAAAGGAGTATCAGAGAAAATTCGAAGAGTAGCGAAAAACTTTAATATTAAAACAGCTTTTAAATCTAGTAATAAAATTCTAAGCCTTCTTAGTAAAACAAAATATGGAATGCATTTACCAACTTCCTTGTGAGTGTGGTGAATCATACATAGGCGAAACCAGAAGACCACTATCGGTTAGGCTTAAGCAACCTCAGACGAATACCCAAAAAGGTGAAACAACGAAATCAGGAATCGCCGAACATGCATGGTCAAAACAACACCGAATGAAGTGGGCAGAAGCAAAGGTTTTGCACAAGGAGTCACCCTGGAAGAAACGAAAATTCCTTGAAGCTGCCTTTATTGGGCAGAATCAGGGTATTTTCAGTAAACCAAGTGTTGAAATCCCAAATATTTGGAAGCCCCTCCTTGGGCGGAGCCAACTTCTTAAACTTCAAGGCTGAATGATTTCTCACAGTATATAAGTACGTAGCCTTAGGAATTGATTGTAGTTTGCTCCTGAAGACGATCAGAGATTGTACTGATGGAAACGTCATGTATAAATAAAATATAGACAATGGAAGTCCGAAACACAGAGTTAATTTGGTTTTCCTGTTTATCTTTTTTTTTAAATTCTGAATAACTGTTACTGCATTTTTTGAGCTATCTCCAACCAAGCAGCGATGTTTTTTGCCTATAGCTTGCATGCAACGTGCAGATTTTTAAATTATAATTTTTTCCCAAACTTCTGTATATTTTTGTACATTTTTATGTCCCTTATATATTGCAGTAATGCAGACTAGACAGCTGCTATTACTACTTTTGGTCCCTCGATTTTTTTTTAATAATTTGTATGTTCTCATAATCTGGCATTTTTGGTAGTTTTCTTCTTTTAATATTTTCTTTATTTTCCCTTAAAGCATGGCGACAAGAACTGCAAATTGAAGTTGGAAATCTAGGGTCATTAAGGTCAAAATTTGTATTTAATATATCTTTGACGATTCTTTCAAGTTTCAATGAAATTTTAAAACAACACGGCTTCTTTTTTCCAAAAATAATTTTCTTATCACATCCAACACATACTTTTTTTCATTTTCAGTGTGATCACATTTAAATTTTGGGTTTGCGAAGGAACTCATGGCGATTTTATTTTAAAATTCACAAAATTTAATTGGCATAAATTTTATCTAAATTTAACTGACAGTTTCACTTACCTTGACAGACATTTGATTGTCTTTTGTTTTTGTTGATTTTTTTTCATGACATACTAAGATTTTTATACGGCTGTGCGTAATAGAAAATTAAATTAAAAAAGTAATTTCTTTACTTATACTTGTTTATAGCCCCCCAAAATGAGTGTTTAGTTTAGGGGGGTGGGTTCAGACTAATTTATTTAGGTTTTAATGATTATGTTCCAATCCCTGAAAGATCGGTGTTTGGTTTACAGTATACGGGGAGGACAGGAGATTAGGACCGGTGGTTTCTGTGAGTGAGAGTGCGGGATTTGGTTCAAAATAATTTGGTATCAAATAAAAAACTTTTTTGTATGCCATCTAAACATACAATTGGTGTCAGTTTAAATTGCTATAGAGTACCGTTGTATGTATATAGGTATGCGGTTTCTATATAATTTGATTTAGAAAATAGATTGTTGGAAACAGCTACTAAAATCGTAGCTGATTCTTCACCCACTGGCATACAAAACAGTTTTTTATTTGATACCAAATTATTTTGAACCAAATACCCCCCTCTCACTCACAGAACCCACCGGTCCTAATCTCCTGTCCTCCCCGTTTACTGTAAACCAAACACCGATCTTTCAGGGATTGGAACACAATCATTAAAACCTAAATAAATTAATCTGAACCGAAGCGAATAAGGCTAACGTAAAGTTTTTTGCCGCCACTCCAGTAAACCTTATATTTTCTTTGGGGAGCATGAGATTTTAGGTTTTTTTTCTTATTTCAGGGGTAAATTCTCCCCGTCACATATTAACCTGTTATCAAAATTTGCTCGTCGAATAAAGAAGGCGCCAGGATAAATCCAACCCACCGAATCGCCCGAACCTAACAGAATCCTATGAACCATGTGTGTGTGTAAATAACATCTGTAAAATTAAACAAAACTGGATTTGTGTAATCAATAGGTCGAACTTCCCTTGACTCAAGGAATTCACAATTTGATTGTCAAAAAAATGCACTGCAATGCAAACAAATTTTGTAAAAAAAACCATTGAAATTTACAACTTATTAATTAAGAACCTATCTCTTGGTTAGAAAAATAGACTGAAAAAATATCACCTTTATTAATAATCCACCCTGCTATGGATACCATGGAAAAACCCTCCTCTCGACCACCACTCTGCCAATGCTTTGCCCGTCGGACTCTATGTTGGCCTAAGTTACAATATTGTGTGTCCACCTGTCTAGTGCTTAAGTTTCCATATTGTAGTATGGGGTAACGAAAAAACACGTATTAAAGTAAATTAAAAAAGGTGATTTTCTGAAGATTAATGATGACTCGGTGGTTGAATGCCTAACTCACTATTGATAAACTGGTCGTAAAGCTTTAATCAAAACACTGTCATTGATTTTTTGACGAAAGTCTATTTAAAATCTGATGATAATATTTCACTTCAATTTAAATTGGTCCCGTTTTTTTGAACACTTGCCTCTTGCTTGACTCTTCTGCAAAATGGAAGTCACATATTCTGTGATTGTTGAGCTTCTGTCCTAGTTAAGTCTGCTGCCCAATAGCATTGATCTATTCACAAATACCCTGAAAAAGAAACAAAAATATTAACTTTGTATTTGTTTGTGTTTTAACTACAAAATTAGTTTTCAAATTTATGGAATAGTAAAGCCAATCTGGTCCTCCAAAAAAAAGAACATCTACGCAGAGTTAAGCTCTCATTGTTTACAAAATAATCTGGTTTCAAAAAATAGTAAATTTTTTTAATTTAACAAAGAGAGTATGTTTTATTTGTTTTTATTTTAACTGTGAAACACACAAATCAAGCACAACCTTTTCTTATTTCCTATTGTATTTGCAAAGAAAACTGGATAATTTTAGGGGTTAATTATAGTCATTTTAGTTTTTTGACAATTTGTTGCTAAGACTAATGTAAAGTTTCTATTTTAAGGTACAAAAAAGTTTTTCTTCGCCTCTCCAGTAAACCCTATATTTTCTTTAGGGACATTGTGCTTAGCATGAGATTCTAGGTTTTCTTATTTCAGGGGTAAATTCTCCCCGTCACACATTAACCTGTTATCAAAATTTGTCCGTCGATTAAAGAAGGTGCCAGGATAAATCCAACCCACCGAATCGCCCGAACCTAACAGAATCCTATGAACCAAAATCTATAAATAACATCTGTAAAATTAAACAAAATCAGATTTGTGTAATCAATAGGTCGAACTTCCCTTGACTCAAGGAATTTCACAATTTGATTGTCAAAAAAAAATGCACTGCAATGCAAACAAATTTTGTAAAAAAAAAACATTGAAATTTACAATGTATTAATTAAGAAGCTCTTGGTTAGGAAAATAGACTGAAAAAATATCAACTTTAGTAATAATCCACCCTGCTATGGATACCCTGGAAAAACCCTTCTCCCGACCACCACTCTGCCAATGCTTCGCCCGTCGGACTCTATGTTGGCCTAAGTTACAATATTGTGTGTCCACTTATTGTCTAGTGCTTAAGTTTCCATTTTGTAGTATGGGGTAACGAAAAAATACATATTAAAGTAAATTAAAAAAAGGTGATTTTCTGAAGATGAATGATTAAGGCAGAATCACATTAGCCCTGTACAACTACAAAAAAATTTAAAAAAATGTTTTTCTATATCACAGTAGGTTACAAATAACCAATATTCTATTGTAATAATGATTAAAATCTAGATTACAGAAACCCAAAAATGTACAGTATTCTTTATATGAAACCTGAAAATATTCCATAAAAATATACTAGAAAAAATCTGCCGAATTAATTATCTTAATCTAGGAACTATTCCCTAGGGGAAAATCATTATAAGGGTAAAACTGAGTCACCAAGCGCGCTTTCCCTTCAGGTATGCAAAAGAAAAGAAAGGTAAGTTAATCAAAGGTCAATTGAATTCCAAACAAGGTAAGACAAGTTTCCATACCAAAAAATAGGCGATATATTATTAAATTTAAATATACTTCATTTAAGGAAAAATAAGAAATAAGTATGCCATTTAATTCCCATTTCCGTTATGTAATCCTGTAGTCAGACTATAAAAAAATTATATAAGGCCAAATTACATTTGTTCTATAGAAACATCAAATCATTCTCGATTCTAATGAGAGATTTGTAATTAATTACAACCCTCAAAAAAAAAAAAGATATTTAGAATAAATTTCCATACATAGCAAAACAAAATTATTTTGAGAGTTTGTTTTATTTGTTTTTACTTTAACTGGGAAAACCTTAGATTAAAAAGAGACAAGATGTCTGGTTCAACGAAAACTCCTTAGCAAATAATAACCACTGTTTATTCATAAATAATAACAAAACAAAGGTGAGAAATATCGATTATTTTTTATCCTTTTAAAAGACGTTAGCACGATTAGGCCAGTCAAATTAGAATATCTTAAGGAATTAATTCCCAGCGAGCTGGAAATCATTTAATACCTTTATTCGGTCCTAAATGTGTGTAATCTGAATTTGCACCATCCCAGGTGGTGAGCTTAACTTTTGGTAGCCAAAAACCATCTAAATTTTTGCACTTTTTGAAAAACGGTGCAGAAAACTAAATTCTATGTCGAATCACATCCGTCAACGTCAAACGTCAAAATCGAATATTGAAAACGGAACATTTTTCATTTAGGTGACAAATTACATTTTGCAGCGTCAGTTAATCTAGGGATAAGGGGCCCAAATATTTTACCGCTTCATTTTGTAGCCTTTTTATAGCTATTTTGTTACGATTAAATTAATTTTGTAGCCGATTTCGAGAAAACGCGACCACCCTAGCTTAACCGCTAAGCTAAGGGGCGACCCTAAAACTTTAGTAACTGTCAAAGCTAGGAAGATCAAATAAACACAAAGTTTGTAGCTAGGCTTGTTTGACGGAATCGCATATAAAAAGTTTTCAAAATAATTTTAGATTTTTTTTATTAATTAATATTGCAGCTGGTTTTTTTACAAAAAGGCTAAAAAATGTAGCGTTGAAAATATTTGGGTGCCTTATGATGGTCCCTCAGGTTAACTCGACGTCGCAAAATGTAATTTTTCACCTAAATGAAAAACCGCATTTGAAGTTTTCGATGTCATTCGACGCAGAATTTAGTCCCCTGCACTATTATTATAATTATATAGCATTTATTATTAATAATAATTGAACAACGGAATTACTTATAATAGCAAAAGAAAACAATAAATACTATGACCCACATGAGTAAACTCGCTTGTGAGAGGAATGGAATACCTAGAATGGCATTTACCGTCCGACGCACCGTTTTCTAGCTATAAGAAAAAAACTAAAAAAAGTTCAAAAATTTGACGGTTGTTTGGCTACCAAAAGTTAAACTCACCACCTGGGATAGTGCAAACTCAGATTACACACATTTAGCATCAAATACAGGTATTAAAGCGATTTCCAGGTTGCAGGGAATTAATTCCTCAAAACGGTTTTTTTCGATCTAATTTGACTATATAGACAGAGAATTCTGTGTCCACCACTTTTGGTCATGATCGGCTTGTGGTCGGGAAAGTCCGGCAGAGCGCAGTCCGTCAGATGATTTTTTTATTGACATAAACTTTTTCGTGTTATTTATTTTAAAATTTCAAGATGTTTTAAGCAGTTTGGAAGTGTTTTTAAAACCACATTTTGTGAAAAAACGTTTTTAGTGTGTTTTTTACCAGTAGGAGAAAATATCATCAGTGCATTTAAAGTGATATTTGGAAAGAAATCGTCCATTGTTTTGAAAACAAAGGGTAAGCAAGTCAAAACAGTCAGTGGTGGTACATGCCGGTAGATACACAGAAAATAAAAGAAAGTTTATGAAATATATACTTAAATTAGTAGATCCTTAGATTAAAATAACAACCACCACGTTTTTTAATTTTCAAAATTTAAAATACTTTTGATGAAGTAGTCAAGGCCCAATGCGTGAAATGAGATATTTTCGAAGGTTTTTGTAAGGTTTTTTTTTATAAAGGCGATAAAATAAAGGTAGGTAAAGTCCTTGTCGTTTCAAAATGAATATCAAACCATATTCAGCAAGATAATAAGTACATGTATTTAGGTTAAGTTCTTCTTTATTTTGTTCATATTTTAACTTTTAGTGGTACCTGATATTTAGCACACATACTGCTTATAAAACAAAAATGCTTTGCATATTTTTTAAAATTTTTCTTTATTTTCAGTAATTCTAAGACTTTCAAATAATTTGAATCATAGTAAAAATTTTGAACTAAAATCACAATTGGTGGCTCGCTTTGCTCAGGTTACAAACTTTTTGCCTCGTGACAGTATATAATATAGATATATATTTACATTATATACCTTAATTAATTTAATTCTTAAACTTGCACATTAGCATAAGATGTACCAGTTTACTCCCTCTTGATAAGTGTTGGGTTTGTTTTGTCAATAGCAGTAAACTTTACTTAAGACTTGGCTCTTTAGAACAAGAAGTTAGTGGTTTTTAGATGCATTACTTAATTATATTATTGTAGGTTATTAAGTCATGGTTCACGAGATCAAAAATTACAATGTTTGATCTTGCTTATAACTACCTACTTAAATTTTCTATTTCAAATAAAATATTGCTCTTGTTAAGTAGGTACGCCTCTGGTGTGTTTCCTGTAAACAACAGAAAGGTAAACATTGTTTCATATAATAATATAACCAAAGTCTCCGTAAGTGTCAGGTATCTTGTCTCTTCTTAATCTAAGGGGAAAACACACAAATCAAGCACAACCTTTTCTTAAGGTGCAGTAGTGTAGTCGTCGTTGCATTGTAGCTGCAGTGAATTGTTTTCCATAGATAATGCAGAACAGGATATTTTATAGATAAATAGTTAGCAATATTTTTTGGTATACACTTTTTGTTTTAATTTACCTTGTTCAATGTTTTAAACAAATATTAGTGATAACAGACCCTCCTGCAAAATTTTTGAACATGCTAAACGATTCACCTCACATATTTCTTTTGTAATAACCGAGAGAGTTCCGTTTTTTTCTTAGTATAAGTTCAAAAATGCTTTAGTTTTAAAATTATGGTTTATTGGGTACCAAAGATGGACAAAATAAAACTTGGGAAAGAAGCAAATATGGTAATTTCGTATTTGCATACATACATACAGTCAATAGTGTGTTCAGTGATATTAGCCATAAATAAACAAGGTACTACAGTAATTATACCTGATCCGCTGATTAATCATTCTGGTTTATTATAATTGCGAAGAAATTAGGGCCTTTTTTTAAGTGACAAAAAGCGCTTACTTTTAGCATTACTTCGCTTGCATGGACAAATTGTATCAAATAATTTACCTTTTTAATTTTATATATTTTTAGTAATAACCTTTAGAAAAGTTATAGTACCGTATTATCGGCGGTGCAGGGTGGTTGTAGTGAAAAAGACTCGCACAGAGATAGGTAGATATTTTCGGGCGCGCATGAAAGAGAAGGCATGAACACACCAACTTTAAGCATAAGAGTTATTTCGTGAAAATGCAGACAGTCGATATTTTCAATAAATGAACAAAGTATTATATTTAGTTATTATTATGTCCCTATCCCCTGACCAACCGAAGTTATTAATTAATAATGGTACCTACTTACAATACACAGTGGCGCTATAGTACCCCTCTCCCCTTTTTTACGTCAAACTAGTAATTTTCTAAAATTGTTTACAAAACTCTTTAAAAGTAACTTTTTTAAAGAACATTGTCCCTCTCAAATATTACTTTTTTTTGATACTTTCATCAAAAACATGATTTTAGTAACTGTCTGCAGATAACTAAAGTATGGCTTTTTTGGGTTACCGATGCAAAAAAACTTTTGGATCACGGATGCAAAAAAGATTTCTGTCCGTTTGTTACCCAAAATTAAAGAGAAATAGCGGTAAATAGTAATATTGAAAAAATCTAATTGTTCTTGCCTAAAAATTAAGCCATTTTCGCCAGTTTTCACCAAGTATTTCCGAAAAAATCATTTAAAAACATCGTCAAAATATCAAACTGTCAAAGATTAAAATGTCGCAACAATGAATGTCACCGAATAAAATAGCACATCGCTATGGAAACGATTGTTATTTCATTTACTAGCCGCCTTGATTTATAGTGTAAAGATGGTGTGTTGCGAGAAATGCTCTTCGTTCGAGATTTTTTCTGTTTTTCTTGGATTTCTTTATAAAGGTATTAAAAAAATAGTGTTAAAACTATTATTATTACCCACTAGACATATTATTTTTATTACACACTAGACACCGCCGCGCCACTGCCTGCGGTTTTACCTATTTTTCCCGTTTTTATTCCTTTAAATGCCATAACTTTTGTTTCAGTAAACATATTTTGATCAAATAAATGCCTATGTGTTGCCCAGGAACACAAGAAATGCAATAGTGAAACTCCCATCAAACTGGGCGGTCTTTGCATGATGCTGGAACAAACAGATATATAGACAGACAAAAATTGTAAAAATTGCATTTTTGGTATCTCGTTTGATCAAACAATTAAAAATATAGTCAGGGGGATAAGTGGCGATGTTTAATCGAGCCCGGATTTTCTTACCATAGTAGATTTTATGGTGTCATATGAAAGCTGAGTCTCCCCAGATTATGAATCCACCGGATGACATCTCGAAAATGTTGAGCGAATTGAGATATTCAGCGCAAAATCTAAAATAGCGGCCAATGACTAAATTTGGTTTTTTTATTTTTTGTGTAGAGACAAATTGATGGTGTTTGATATCAATGTATAGGTTTTCGAATTTTTATCAAAAACTGCCTAAAATGACATTTGACACTTTTTTTACAGCCATTGAGTACAGAAAAATGGATATATATTATTAAAAAAATATTTATTTTTATTTCCTTTACGAAAATGAATGACTTTTAATATCGTTTGATAGGTTCCTTTGATGTGAGAAACTTGTATCTGTTAACGAAAATTGCATTAAAATGACATTGACGTATTATAAGTAATATTTATATTCCTATCCGCTGATCATTCATTCTGGTTCATTATAATTGCGAAGAAATTACGGACCTTTTTGTAAGTGATAAAAAGCGCTTACTTTTAGCATTATTTCGTCGCATGCATGGACAAATTATTATATCAAATAATTTACATTTTTAATCCCATATTTTGCTAGTAATAACCTTTAGTATCAGCCGCTGTTTTTAAAATTAAGCACTAAATTTAAGAATTGTGCGTTACGTTGCTGGGTAACTCCACCTTCAGACACGAAGAAAAATAAATCTTAAAAACATGCTGTTGTTTATATTTGACTGTAAGAAGTAAGAATTCATTAATTTTTATTTTTCATACTGCTTACATAAATAATGCAGCTTTTCGTGGATTCGGGATTTGATGCTGTGCTTGAGGGAAAAGAAAAAAAAGGCATGGGAAGCTTTAGAATGGTGGTGACCAAATTCTTAGGAAATAAAAGAGCAGAAAATTATTGAGATATTTTAAACAAACTTCTACAATCATATGAAAATATGGGATTTAACTCTTACTTAAAGAATTTTCGATTTACAACCGTTCCTTTCGATTTAAAACTATGACGTCACAGTTGCAACCTGGTCATAAAATTTGGGAACTAGACCGGGAGGTTGGTTCGGCACTTTGGTTGTTAACATATCCCCTAAAATTTAACAAAATTATAGATAATCTCTTTTTGAGTAAAATTAAAGATATCCTCACAATATTATAAATGGCGTCAATATTTTAGAACCGCTGTCAAAATATCTGTAAAAATAATGTAAACCAGAACCAGAACCAATTCTAAATCGAAAATCCCTTTAGACTACTTCCCCGAAAACTGTGAAGATGTGAGTGATGAACATGGAGAACGATTCTATCAAGAAATTCCACATATGGAAAAAAGATACCAAGGGAAGTTGAATGTTTCAACGTTCAGTAGAAAGACTTAGGACATTTCGACTGCACTTAAATGATGATGGTTGCCAAGGTATATTTTTTGATACTGGGGTGATTCCTGACTACAAAAATATATCTTGGTCATCCCTCCTCTCGGACGTGCACCCTCCACTCCCCTTTAAACCCCTTAAAATTAATTCCTCAATATCTTAACAACCAGCAGAGATAGAACAAAAATTAATTTTTTAACTGTTGTTTGTGCATTGACCTCTAGATTATATATATGATGTGCTTATACTATTGCATATCTAAAAAAACTAAGATATTTTAAAAACAGTGTATTTGCAAAAAACAAATTTTAAATTTTTGTCCATATTTTCTAACGCAGATACGTAAAAAATGTCTTAATAAATAAATATTTTTCCGCCGGGGTATTTCTAACCCTACCCGCAATAGCACCTTTTGATTTGAGCCATTACGCCAAAACTGGGCACGTTTCTGATATGAGCAGATGAGTTATGTTCATAATCGGAGACGCACTATGGTTTGAAGTACTATTATTTGCGCCAAAAGTATTTTATTAAAAATATATTTATTACAAAAGCTTTTTATTTTTAAATAGTTCAACAAAAGTAAGACGAAATAACTGATAGCCAACGCCAACGAGACAATTTTGTGTACAGGGTGTTTCATAATTAAATGTAAATATGTAAGGTGGGTAATCGGTGATTATTTTACTACAAAAAGGATGTTTTAAATAAGCAGGGGGTTATTTTTTTTTAACTTTTAAACCACATTAGATATTCTTATTAAACTTGGTGTGGGTGGTAATTTTTAGCTTTAATCAGTGGCACCCCGAAAAATATAAATCTAAATATTTTAAATAAAAAAAATTATGAGCCACTTGATTTTTTGAATGCAAAAACTATTTTCCTAATGGGGCTTTATTTTTTAAGTAAAACAGTAAACAACACAATATTCTCATACTCCTACTTATTTAGAAAAAAATAAAACTAAAACATACCTGTTTTGATGAATGTTTTAACTTAGAATCATTTTAAGTAAAATCATATATAAAAGCAACTTTTTTAATAAGGAATGAAATTTATTTAATTAGAACATATATCAAGAACAATAATAGACTTAAAAATTACAAGACCTAATTGTATGCCAAACATTAAAAAGCTGCCGATTTGGGAAGCGGTACCCGTCTACAAAAAAAAACAAAATATGCCAAGTCTGTAAATATATGCAAAAAATTCATGTAGCACATTAAACTGGACACAACACAGAAAATAATAGTAACAAAAATTTTGCTACACTTGGTTACAGAATTCTGGTGTGTTTAGTTAAATTATAAAATAATAATAAAAAACGCACTTTTTCTATTTATTTTTATATGGAGAATAAACTATGCCAAATATAAAAAAATTTATGACAATAGTGGTACACCTACTTATTATGCATAATTAAAAAAATATTTGCCCAATTCGTTTTCCTAAAAAATTACTAAACAAACTAGAAACAATATATTTAACAATTAAACACGCTTGTGAGAGACACCCATTTTCTACATAAAAAAATCTAAGGCTACTCAAACTAGTCAAATCATTATTTGTAATTATCAGGTGATAATATAGGCATTTTAAAATGTGGTGCATATTTTAATCATTCAGACCATAGTGCGACGTGACGTTCATTATATTTATAGATTTTTCGCATCTAAGATCAGGGTGACCACTTGTCATAAAAGTCATAAAAATAAAATATGGAATTGGTCATAAAATTTCCAGCACTTGCCACAGAAATAATAAAGCTTTTTGAAAAAAAAATCCACTTTTCAAATCTCCCCCATTTATGCTGAATTTATTCCTTTTATACCGTATATAATTTGCCTAATTCTCTGTCTGTTTTTTTCTTTTTTTCGCGGTTACGGTTAACCTTGGTTATAAAATTTCCCAGAAGAATAAGCAAAAGAAGGAGACCTTGATTGCGTAATATCTTCGAATATTGTTTAAATGTACAGATAATTGTTCATATTTAAATATATTTTTTAAATTGATATGTAAATATGTTACTCCAAGAAGGGTGGATCAACCAATCTGTTTTCTGTGCCTAGTATTAAAATGGCTGTCGAGTTGGACATTTCGCGCATGTTCCATTATATATACATTCCATGGAATTTTAAATCTTTTAAATTTTGCCAACATACAACTTTAAGAAAGTGTTGTATACTAGGGCTCAAATACGCGCGAATAGGAACAAGATTCTTATCTTGCTTGTGGTGACTTCTTAGTGGTCTCTGCTAATCGAAAGAAGTCTGTCACAACCCTATTTTAGAATATTTAGTTTATTTAATTTTGCCGTCTATGTTGGGAATTTGGAACCTTTGGTTGCACTAAAACAAAGTTATGAGTTTAAAAAAC
The DNA here is from genome assembly GCA_963921995.1 of Oxystoma pomonae. Classification (NCBI taxonomy): domain Eukaryota; kingdom Metazoa; phylum Arthropoda; class Insecta; order Coleoptera; family Brentidae; genus Oxystoma; species Oxystoma pomonae. Next base: position 29,787,777 of record OY998169.1, read on the forward strand.
AACAAAATGAATCTCGTGTCCGCAAATAAAATTTAAAGTAACACTAGTGGCATATCGGACAAAGCGTTTTTGTTTCTCACTTCATTACGACCAGGCCTCCAATGTCTAATGGAGAATCCAGACACCTACAGGCCTGTTTCATCCTTATTAGGAATCATCAGGGTGTAATAGGATTATATCTGGCAGTTGAAGCTACACAGTGACCATGCATACCTCTCGAATTTAAAACAAAAAGTTTGTAATCCTTGGGGACGTAGTAACTGTGTGCGCCACCTGTCGAATAAACCGAGAAACAAAAACATCAAAATTGAAAAGTCCAGGACACCGTAAATACAGAATCCTGTACCTTTCAGTAGGTTATAAAGTAGAAAGCTGTAAAAGTATAAGGTCACTGTAACATGACTCTTAAAAAGAGGTAACGTTCGCAGCAGCACCGCCGCCAATTGGAGCTTCATACTACGTGGCCCTAATTTTAAGGCATCAGCAAGCAATCGCTCCGGAGGAGACTTGTTGCGCAGAACTAAAAAGCCAAAATATTTAAAAAACAACAAAATGAATCTCGTGTCCGCAAATAAAAATTAAAGTAACACTCGTGGCATATCGGACAAAGCGTTTTTGTTTCTCACTTCATTACGACCAGACCTCCAATGTCTAATGGAGAATCCAGAGACCTACAGGCCTGTTTCATCCTTATTAGGAATCAATGCCACTGTGTTACTTTAATTTTTATTTGCGGACACGAGATTAATTTTGTTGTTTTTAAATATTTTGGCTTTTTAGTTCTGCGCAACAAGCCTCCTCCGGAGCGATTGCTTGCTGATGCTTTAAAATTAGGGTCACGTAGTATGAAGCTCCAATTGGGGGCGGTGCTGCTGCAAAAGTTACCTCTTTTTAAGAGTCATGTTACAGTGACCTTATACTTTTACAGGTTTCTACTTTATAACCTGCTGAAAGGTACAGGATTCTGTATTTACGGTGTCCTGACTTTTCAATTTTGATGTTTTTGTTTCTCGGTTTATTCGACAGGTGGTGCACACAGTTACTACGTCCCCAAGGATTACAAACTTGTTGTTTTAAATTCGAGAGGTGTGCATGGTCAGTGTGTAGCTTTAACTGCCAGGTATAATCCTATGACTCCCTGATGATTCCTAATAAGGATGAAACATGCCTGTAGGTGTTTGGATTCTCCATTAGACATAGGAGGCCTGGTCGTAATGAAGTGAGAAACAAAAACGCTTTGTCCGATATGCCACGAGTGTTACTTTAATTTTTATTTGCGGACACGAGATTCATTTTGTTGTTTTTTAAATATTTTGGCTTTTTAGTTCTGCGCAACAAGTCTCCTCCGGAGCGATTGGTTGCTGATGCTTTAAAATTAGGGCCACGTAGTATGAAGCTCCAATTGGGGGCGGTGCTGCTGCAAAAGTTACCTCTTTTTAAGAGTCATGTTACAGTGACCTTATACTTTTACAGGTTTCTACTTTATAACCTGCTGAAAGGTACAGGATTCTGTATTTACGGTGTCCTGACTTTTCAATTTTGATGTTTTTGTTTCTCGGTTTATTCGACAGGTGGTGCACACAGTTACTACGTCCCCAAGGATTACAAACTTTTTGTTTTAAATTCGAGAGGTGTGCATGGTCAGTGTGTAGCTTTAACTGCCAGGTATAATCCTATGACTCCCTGATGATTCCTAATAAGGATGAAACATGTCTGTAGGTGTCTGGATTCTCCATTAGACATAGGAGGCCTGGTCGTAATGAAGTGAGAAACAAAAACGCTTTGTCCGATATGCCACGAGTGTTACTTTAATTTTTATTTGCGGACACGAGATTCATTTTGTTGTTTTTTAAATATTTTGGCTTTTTAGTTCTGCGCAATAAGTCTCCTGCGGAGCGATTGCTTGCTGATGCCTTAAAATTAGGGCCACGTAGTATGAAGCTCCAATTGGGGGCGGTGCTGCTGCGAACGTTACCTCTTTTTAAGAGTCATGTTACAGTGACCTTATACTTTCACAGGTTTCTACTTTATAACCTGCTGAAAGGTACAGGATTCTGTATTAACGGTGTCAGGGACTTTTCAATTTTGATGTTTTTGTTTCTCGGTTTATTCGACAGGTGGCGCACACAGTTACTACCCAAGTAACATTTTAGGGCATATTGGGAAGTTGGAAGGTTAAGATAACCAATCATAAGTTAAAACATCCCCCGTTTTCCTTCAGAAAATTACTTTGTAGTTTGAGGTTTGAAAATAAGTTTTAAATTGGAACAAATAACCTCAAGAAACGGTCACTATATACACGACATTTTAAAGGTTTTCTTTTAGGATATTTTTCGAATTATTTTCCTCGTATCATGTCTTCAAAGTTGTTTTGACTATAAAGTTAAAAGAGAAGGTAAATTGATGGTAAACTTAACTTGAGATTCTACTCTGAGGTCCCCGCCTTGTTTGGGCATTTTTTGGTCAACATTGCTTGTCAAAAGTTTTTAATAATGTCCTGAAGAAATCCCTCAATGTTAAGAACTTTTTTGGTTTAAAACTGAACTCAAACTTACTTATTTTTGACTTACAGTTATTCCTGAAAGTTAGGGTTTTTTTTGGAATAAGTTTTAGGGCAAAAATTTGGTTTTTTGACCAAATAAGTACAACCTAAAAATATGTTCGAACTTTATGGAAAATTATTCTATTTTATTTAACCATATGGAATATTAAGATTTGATTAGGTCAAAACTTCAGTTTGGTTTTTCTTCATGGGAAAAAAGTATTTCTGGTAGAAAACAAGAAAACTCCCCTTTGCGTTACGTGTCCTCTAACGAACTGTCATGATCAGCTGTTTAGATTAATCAATAATCATAACTTTCATGTTCCTTCTCGGTATCAGTGCTCGGTATTTCCAAATTATAAGATTGGGTTTAAATTTGTTCATACAACGATTTAAGGAAGAGACGGCATGTTTGATTATTGTGTGAAAGTACCTACCTAGTAGTTGTGATCCTGACAGTTTTGTGTTTTAACATGCCAAAAGAAAAAAGAAACAAACCTTTCACAGCATCAAGCAGTTTTTACAGAAAAGTTAAAGAAATTAAAAGTGATAGTGGGCACCCAACAAGTGGTAGTGGATCTCTACAAGTGCCGAACACAACCAATGCTGATAATGTGGACAATGTAATGTAAGTATACAAAATCCACTGTTTATAAACTAATTATTTTATAGTCACGTCTTTCTTCTAAGTTTGAGTGGTAGTAGAAGTGGAGGTTGAATTTATTTTATGTTTATTTAGGTACTCAAATGAAAAATATCATATTACTGCAAGGTTACCAAAAGATTTCTAAATATATACCGAGGTAAATACCGGCAAGCCACCATAGTTTCATAAGGCTCTTTCAAACCCGGCTAAGTTTCTGCTCTTCATCTTATTTATTTATTTTTTTTAGCAATTTACCTGGCACTAGTAGCTGTGGATCACAACAAAATCCAATGGAGCCTTATATTTTGGAATCTGAGGGGAGCTTGGAGGACGAGAACGAAGGTCCGGTGAACATTTCAGATATTGAAGGGCATTTGTAGACTTTATCAAGTGACAAGCCACATTAATAGACCTGTATGGTTTTAGTGGAAGGAGAAAAATCTCACTAAAAACCTATTGTTATTTTGATATTATTTTTATGTTAAGGTTAGACCCAGTGTCAGACACTGATGAAGAAATTTTGGAGGAAGCCGATGCCTTAGAGGTAGCTCAGAATGCCATATCTTTAAGAGAAAAAGTAAGAGGTTGGGTAGACCGCAGGAAAGTGCCACATTTATGGGCAAATGAAATTATAGCCATTATGAGAGAACATGGCCATAAAAATGAGCTGCCAAAAGATGTGCGAACCCTCATGAAAATTCCTTCATCACTGACTGTAAAGCAGATTGATTCGGGACATTTTTGGTACAGCGGAGTGAAAAAGAATCTAGTAAAGGTCCTTGAACAGTTAGAAATAGAAAAAATACCTCATAATATTTCACTGATGTTCAACATTGATGGAATTTCGCCTTTCAATAGCTCTTCAAAGCAACTTTGGCCTATATTATTTTTAATTCACGAGTTAAGGCAGGTCAGGCCGATGGTAGCTGGCATATACTATGGAGAAACAAAACCTGCCTTAAATTCTTTTTTTGAAGAATTTGTAGTAGAGATGAGAATCTTACTTCAGGAGGGAATGGATATTAATGGAAAACATGTCAACATTTCCATTAGGTGTTTTGTGTGTGATACTCCTGCAAGAGCTCTAATTAAAGGTAAAAAGGTCTTAATTTTGTATTTTTTTTTATAAATTTATAAATATTTTTTAGGAACACCTGCAGCTAATGCTGAAAATGGTGCATGTCAAAAATGTACAGTTGTAGGTGAATATGATCGAAAAGGTAGGCACATGAGCTACCCCCGGATACACTGCCCGCCACGATCAGATCAGAGCTTCAGGGAACAGAGCGATGAAGACCACCACAAAGAACAAACTCCTTTGACAGAGCTACCCATTGATATGATCGAAGATTTTATTGTAGCAGATGATCTACACCTTCTTCATTTAGGTGGGTGTTAATTATTTAATTGTACACATAAAAAAAAATGTTTTGTGATTTTCTCAATTCATCTTAACAATTTGGGCCAACTTTCTTTAGTACACAATAATAACTCTATTTCCAGGTTTGACAAGAAGATGTCTTTTTGGATGGCGTGAAGGCAGCTACAATTTTAGAACAAAACTCTCCAAACATCAATCTGATATACTGTCAATGATGCTTGAGAACGTTAACAAAACTCGACCAAAAGAAATAAACAGAAATATAAGACCGCTAAAGGCCTTAAAATTTTGGAAGGGGAGTGAGTACAGAGTTTTCCTTCTGTATTTGGGCCCTGTGTTTTTAAAGCATGTTTTATCAACTGAGGTCTATGAACATTTTTTAATTCTTAGTACTGCTGCAACAATTTTATCTTGCCAATATTATTTAAAATACATAGATATTGCAGACAAATTATTGCAAGACTACATAGAAAAATTTATTGACATATATGGGGTTGACTCAATAAGCAGCAATGTTCATAATCTGTGTCACGTCATTAACGATGTTAAAAAATTTGGACCATTGACTTCAATCAGTTCTTATGAATTTGAGAATTTTTTGGGTTATTTAAAAAGCCTTGTTCGTAGTGGAAATTTACCACTAAGCCAAATTGCAAAGCGCATTGAAGAGATTTCATTTATAAATATGTCTACAGAAGCAGATAACATCAACATCTACGTTAAATACAAATCAAATGAAGCTCATCCCAACCCAGAGTGTGAAGGCATATATAAACAACTACATATAACTGATAGGTAAATTCTTAGTGCCGATGAAAAAAACAATTACTTTTTAACAAAAAAAAATGAGATAGTATGCTTTCTGAGTGCAACCTACTTAAGACGAAAAATCCACATATACGGGAAAAAATTAGAGAACCCCGAGGATCTTTCTAAAAAACCGTTTGCGTCCTCAAAGTTGAGCATTTTTTCGGTAAAAGCAGACTTGAGAAACACAGGTCCATCTCAATGTTACTCATTAGACGATTTAAAGGCAAAACTATTTAGAGTAGTTTGTAACAATGAGTTTGTATTTTTTCCATTAATTCATACTTTAGATGTAAATATAAAAAAATAGTTTACTACAGTTTTTCAATATTTTTTTAGTTATTTTTGGCTTTTTAGACTTGTTTGTTCGGATTTGTAGGTATATGGTAAATATATTGTCGAATGTAAATGATGTTTTATGGATAAACTAAAAAATTAAGTAGCTAAATACACTAAAGGATAACATTTTTCAGTCCATGCAGTCAGCAAAAAATAACTTATTAAAAAAAATAAATATTATATATTTAAATATAAACTTTAAACAACAGTTTTAAGAATCTCCATTTTGATATTAAGTTTAAAATATTTGCCTTACTAGTTTTTTAAATATAAGGTATTAAAAATGTTGAAATTTCATATAGTTATGTTCAAATGGTCCAAATAAATTAAAATTTACATAAGTCATTTTCACATCCTATATAAATATTGGACTAATCTCAAAAATGTCTTAGCTTAATCTCAAAAATGTCTTAATTTTTTATGCTAAATTAATGTTGGGAGTGTAAATTTATTTAAAATATATTTTGTTCAAAGTTTATATTTTCTCAGTAACACAGTAACAAACATGTACTTTTTACCTACATACTGATAAGTAATAAAAAACAAACAGTAATAAAAAAACAAACGTTTTAAACGTAGAAGGTGCTTATCAACAAAAAACTCTTAAAACTAGAAAACTGACGTAACTTGGTTATGCTTTATTTACTTAAATTTACTTGGTATCATTAATCACCAGTTGTTCTTCCATATCATCCAAGTTCCGGAGTTCTTCCAAACTTTTTTCCTGGCTCAGAACAACACAGGGCTCATTATCTTGCTGAACCTCTTCGTCTACCTCTGTATCCTCTTGTTCTTGATAATTATCATTAGTCTCTGTATCTGTTGGTTTGTCAGTCTCAGTAGTTTTTACTTTTTTCAATTTTTCATGTTTTTTTGTGACAGCTTTCTCCATTTGTTTTGCATGTTTAAGAGTATGATACTTAAAAAATTTTCCATTTTTGCTGGAGGACCACCTATTATCAGCTTTGGTGGTGATCTTTAGAAACAAATCCAAAATACCTTCGCATTTTTGAAAAGATTCCTTTTTATTTAAGCCACTGGTTCTCGATATCCCAGTCCATGAGAAGGAAGTCAAAACAGATTCAGTAAAAAAAATTGTTCGTAGCTTTTTTGCTACTAATTTACCCTCTTCATTTCCACCAGTACCCCCAATGGATTCATATGATTTCATCTGTAACAAAAAAAAAAGTATCATCAAACACCACATCAAAAAAAAAAAACTCTCAGGACATCCGGAATGTCTCATCGAGATTCCCTGGGACTTTTAAGGAATGTAGTTCAGACATTAGGGTAATGGTACACTAAAAGCTATTTAACATGCAAAGAACAGTACAAAATACTTACCAAATGGTTGAAAAATGTAGAATTCTGGATGAGTTCTGTATTGAATTTGAAAACTTCCTCTACAGTTTTGAGAGGAAAGTTACATTTTTGTGCCAACTCTACCTCTTGATTTTGTTGTTTTTCATTTGCCTTCTCCTTCAAATTAAAATTTGATAATTGCTTATAAAAAGAGTTGAAAGTTGCCTTATAAAGTACTAGCTCTGTGCTATTCTTTTCTAAAGCGGTTTTTAGATTTTTTAATATGTCATCTTGTTTTTCGATTATTGTATCTTGTTTCTCAATTATTGTATCAAACAACTTTTTAGGCAGTGTTATAGTTTCCTCCTCCAATAACAAGTTCTTATTTACAGGTTCTATGGTTTCCTTTAAAAATTGTATTTTTTTCCACACTTTTCTTAGTGACAGGAGGAGTATCTGCAACTAAAAAAAAACTAATGTAAAATGTAGATTTATATTAGTTTCGACAAATATACTGACATAAAGCCATGAACAGCAGACAGCCTTTTAAAAGAGTTTACACCAAAAGTGGAAAATAAAAACAAAATAGTAGTCTTAACAACTAACAGCTTGGTTGGTTTAAAAAATGAACACAGCAAAGGATTTAAAACAGTGGTGTATGATTGTATGACTGGTCGACTCGATAGAGATAAGGACATGAATGCTGATAAAACTGAAAATTAACTTTAAGTGTCTACTTACTAGATCATGTTTCTGATGAAAGTATAAGAAAAGTTTATATATTACTCACAGCCTTCGAATCCCATACTCTCATCCATACTCTTTTTAGGGCTCTGTGTTGCGGATATAGGAGGTCTGTGACACTTAATAAGTTGGCAGAGAGGTTGGCTAAAAGATAAGTGACCTTATGGTAAAATAAACTTCAATTTGAGCCATAGAGGACAAAGTAACTTACCTTTCCGCCTCGCTTTGCAGGTCAATTTCTGAAAATTGCAGATCTATTTCAGTCAGTTGTGCATTTTTTTCTTTTTTGGTGCTTCTTGGTATAAATTCTTGACCGGGGGTGCTTTTTCAACAATATTAAAACATAATGAGTTATTATAGTTTATTTATCTTTTGCATGTCTTTTTAAGATAAAAAAGGCTGCTGGGGGTGGGGGTATAGTGTTTTTTTGTTGTTTTGGGTTAGGCTCCGTTAAGTTGGGTTGTTTTAGTGAGAAAAAAAATAAAAACAAAACAAAAAAATTTTAAAAAAAGTTTGGCAGTGGCATATTTGGGGCCCTAGGAACCATAGTAGGTGTTTCCATAAAAATCAAAAATGGCAGAAAACCGCATACTGCATAAGCATAATTACTAATACTACATGATTTGCAGATCAGGGTAAAAACTTGCACCAAGCTCGTTTAAGATCTATAAACTACTAAATTATTATAAGAAATGTGGTGGTGTAGTATAGTTTGATCTGGGTTTGGTTTAGTTAATTATGCAGTATACGGTTTCTGCCATTTTTATTTTTTTTAAAAAATTCTTTATGGGGGCACCTACCAGGGTCCCTAGGACCCCAAATCCACCTGCGCCCAATTTTTTTTTAAGAGAAAAAAGGGTGCCGGGGGGGGGGGTTGTAATGTGTTTTTTTGATTGTTTTGGGTTGGGTTGGAATAGGTTGGGTTGCGCTGTGTTGAATTGGGTTGTTTTAGTGAAAAAAAAATAAAAAAAACACTGGGGCCCTAGTAGGTGCCCCCATAAATAATTTTTCCTAAAAAATCAAAAATGGCAGAAAACCGTATGCTGCATAATTACCTTGGTTTATTTTCCATAAATGAGTTCAAATTCACGGGCATAAACTTAATTGTTGGAGGTACCCACCTGTTTTCAGCATCGGTGCCTTCCTCGATCAGTTGTTCTTCCCATAATTGTGCGGAATCAAGATCAAATATATAATTTTTTTAATTTTACATTTGTAGGTCTACCGGTCATCTTCCGGATGGCTGGCAGCATCTTTTCTAAGCCTCCCAAGGTTGACTTGGGGCCACCTTAAAAGCCCATCTTGTTCCCATTTATATGGGACATAGCATATTTCGATGCGCTTTCCCTTTATACAAGCCACAACCTTATAATAATGCGAGGAAGTTCTTGATGCCATTTTTTTTCACCTTGCACCATTTTTTTTTAAAGGAATGTAGGTTAGGAGTCAGCTGTCAGCGTGGGTGACTTTGACACAGTTCGTTTATGCACTTTAAAAAATCGGATACCACGGTTGGGGTCTCTCTCTTTCTCTACAAAGGTGGGCCAGAAAAAGACAATAGATAAAACACAATATCGAGTCCGCACCCTTTGCACTCCAGGGTCGTCGCTATCTCTCTCTTATTAAAAGGCATGTTTTTGCGAGCTTAAAGCCCTGTTCTCACAATGCAACTTTTCCATGCATCAAATTTTCTAATAACAGGTTAAAAGAAGACACACTCTGCTTGTGTGAAAGAAAAAACAATAGTAACTATGTTATGCGCGAAAAAACGCGCCTAAAGAGATGCAGAAGTTGTTGGAATGTTTAAGGCGGATTTACGGGTAAGCAATTAAGCAAGCAAGCAATTCGAAAAAGTTCATCATATGGGAATATACACAATCGTTTACGCTCGCAAATTTCATATGTCAAGTTATGACATTTGGGAGTGTAAACGATTGTGTGTATTTCCATATGATGGAACTTTTTCGAATTGTTTGCTTGCTTAATTGCTCACCAGCGTAAATCCGCCTTTATGTCAACAAACAACATGACAACTGACAACCGAACAATTGGCAGGGGGAGTGTGGGAAACAATTGGCAATGAACCCGAAAAATGGATAAACCGTCCTTGCTGCAAAATTAATAAGAAATTTTGACTTTAACATTGGAAATTTTGTGTTTGAGGGAAAAAAACATGGTTAACACGACTTTTAGGGCATGGTCGCCAAAAAAAGGTAAGGAGCCATGTTTTTTTCTCTTTTTCAACAAGATTTTATTATTTTTCAACAATCTTTATGAAAATTATTTGCTTACACTTGTTTCATACCTAAATATTAAATTATAATTACAAATTGGAAATAATATTTAATTAGTGTTTTCCCGAAACATAATTTTGGTGATTTTTTTTGTTAAAACTGCATGTTTGGATGGGCGCGTAAATTTTATGCAAGTAAAAGTAAACAATTCAACAAAAAAATTTTCGGCGCATGTCGGTTTCCTCCCAATAATAGTTTTAAATAGTAGTTTAACCCCTGATTAACATATAACTATGATTTTTCATCACCATTTTTTATTTCTAAAGTTATTGTAGGCCATGGATTTAATTTATATTTTTCTCTTTTTTTACTTTCATTTTAAAATGTTTTCATCTCCTTCTATTCTGACACGTAGAGGGCGCTTCAGTCACAGACAAACAAGAGGGCACTGAGAGGGCATTGTGTACAATAGGACACAAATTAGGTTGAGCATTTATGCAGATGTGTACATATGTCCCAAAAGTTGGTGAAAAGTGTCCTCTGGGCAAATTTACCTTCAGGAAAAAAAAATTTAATTACCTATTTTATCCCACCAAATTACCTTGGTTTTTGTCCCCACTTTGGTAAAAAGGCGGGAAATTTCCCTCTTTTTTGACCTCCCAGTTTTTCATAAGAAAAAATAACTAGCTTAACTGGGGAATATTTTACCAATTTTTTAACCAAAAATGTTACTTGGGTATGTCCCCAAGGATTACAAACTTTTTGTTTTAAATTCGAGAGGTGTACATGGTCACTGTGTAGCTTCAACTGCCAGGTATAATCCTATGACTCCCTGATGATTCCTAATAAGGATGAAACAGGCCTGTAGGTGTCTGTATTCTCCATTAGACATTGGAGGCCTGGTCGTAATGAAGTGAGAAACAAAAACGCTTTGTCCGATATACCACAAGTGTTACTTTAAGTTATGATTGTTTTCCACAAACCAAAACTACACTTTTTTGCACTCGACGCGCATTTCGCTAACAACGTTAGCATCATCAGGAGACGATAAACAATGTACTAAATTAATCTACGCTCTATCTTATATACAATCCTTTAGTGGGCGGAGATAAGACTAATAATTTGTGATTGATCACGATTTTTAATCCTATCTCCCCTCAACCAAAGAATAAAGTGTACTAAACAGGATGGGTCCTCTATCTTTATTTAAACTATTTCTGGATTTAATGATTTCCATACTTTCATATGCATTCAAAAATCTTTTGTTTGGTACACTTTTTAGAAGTTTTAGGTTATCTAATGTGAATCTATGATTGTTTTGACTTGACTTTTCTGTTCTTCCGTATTTTAAGTGTGCTAAGTGTTCTTTAAAACGTGTTTGAATAGAGCATCTAGTTTGGCCAATATATTTTTGTCACAATCCATGCAACCAATTTCGTAAATTCCACTTTTTTCTAGAACTGTAGTTTTATCCTTGGAATTTCCTAGTAAGCTTCTTATTGTGTTACCGGATTGATATACTAATTTAAGACCGGTGTTATTAAATACTTTTTGTAATCCTTTCGTATAATTAGGATTATAAGGAATTGATGCAAATTTTGAGTCGCAGGTATCTTTTTGTCTGAAAAAAGTGGAATTCCGAAAGGTCTTTCTAAAAGAATGTCTATTTATCAGCTTATTTATTAGGCCTTCGTCTTAACCGTTTTCGCCAGTTCGAATAGAGCGTCTGGTTTGGCCAACATATTTTTTGTCACAATCCATGCAACTAATTTCGTAAATTCCACTTTTTTATAGAACTGTAGTTTTATCCTTGGGATTTCCTAGTAAGCTTCTTATTGTTTTACCGGATTGATATACTAATTTAAGACCGTGAGAAAATGATATTATTGCAAATATTGGAAGTTCAATCTCTAATCTTTCAGAAGGCACAAAGGGCTATGTGCAAGATGCTTGCCGATATCAGACCTCTCAAAACATCATTAAAAACAATAAAAATAGTACATTGAATCACAATCAAACAATTAAAAGTTTGAGAGAAAAAGATGTTTTCTATCTAAAGGCTGACAAGGGTAATAAAGTTGTTATATTAGATAAAACAGATTATTTCGAAAGGGTAGATAATCTAATAAAAAATGGACCCTACAAACAAGTCCCAAAGAACCCCTTACCAAAAATGATTAACGAAGTAAAAAACACAATTAAAAAATGTAACAATATTATTACTGACAATATTAAATATAAGCTCTAAGTAAGCAATCCCACTATGCCGAAACTGTATTGTCTTCCAAAAATCCAGAAGCCTGGAAAATCGGTTAGACCTATAGTTTCTGCTGTAGGATCACCTACTTACAACATTTCGAAATGGCTAGCAAACGAGTTTGAAAATTTACCTATAAAGGAAAAAGGTTTTTCTGTTCAAAATTCCCTTGAATTTATCAACAAAGTTAAAGATATTTCACTCCAAGAAGGTGAAATTTTAATCTCGTTTGATGTTAGTTCGTTGTTCCCTAGTGTACCGATCCCCAATACCTTACAATACCTGGAGGAACTACTAAGAAAAAACAATCTAGAAGACAAACAGACTTTAGAATACCTATCTTTAACAAAACTCTGCATGAATCAAAATTACTTTCAATATAAAAATAACTACTACCAGCAATTAGAAGGAATCACAATGGGTAATAGTTTATCACCTTTTATCGCAAACCTCTTTATGAGCAAACTTGAATCAGATATAAGTAAAGAATTTGAGTATTTCCCCAGAGTATGGTTTAGGTATGTAGACGATGTGTTTGCAGTATTCAACACTAAAGTAACTAGTGTTGAAAGTTTTATGGCAAAAAATAACAAATTTCCCACAATTAAATTTACTTATTTAACAGAGAACAACGGTACACTGCCATTTCTAGACACTTTAGTTATAAGAAATAAAAATAAATTTGACTTTGACCTATACAGAAAAGGAACGGCCACCAACACATATTCCAAATGACTCTTTTCATTGCTTACAACATAAGCCTGCAAGTTTGCACTTTTTAACATATAGATTAGTAAATTTCCCCTTAAACAAAGAAAGATTTAAAGCAAAAAAGAATAGGATTAGGAATATAGCTGGCGAAAACGGTTACGACGAAGGCTTAATAAATAAGCTGATAAATAGACATTCTTTTCAAAAGACCTTTCGGAATTCCACTTTTTTCAGACAAAAAGATACCTGCGACTCAAAATTTGTATCAATTCCTTATAATCCTAATTATACGAAAGGATTACAAAAAGTATTTAATAACACTGGTCTTAAATTAGTATATCAATCCGGTAACACAATAAGAAGCTTACTAGGAAATCCCAAGGATAAAACTACAGGTCTAGAAAAAAGTGGAATTTACGAAATTGGTTGCATGGATTGTGACAAAAAATATATTGGCCAAACTAGATGCTCTATTCAAACACGTTTTAAAGAACACTTAGCACACTTAAAATACGGAAGAACAGAAAAGTCAAGTGTGGCCGAGCATGCTTTTGAAAACAATCATAGATTCACATTAGATAACCTAAAATTTCTAAAAAGTGTACCAAACAAAAGACTTGAATGCATATGAAAGTATGGAAATCATTAAATCCAGAAATAGTTTAAATAAAGATAGAGGACCCATCCCGTTTAGTACACTTTATTCTTTGGTTGAGGGGAGATAGGATTAAAAATCGTGATCAATCACAAATTATTAGTCTTATCTCCGCCCACTAAAGGATTGTATATAAGATAGAGCGTAGATTAATTTAGTTCATTGTTTATCGTCTCCTGATGATGCTAACGTTGTTAGCGAAACGCGCGTCGAGTGCAAAAAATTGTAGTTTTGTTTTGTGGAAAACAATCATAACTTTGTTTTAATTTTGCCGTGCTTATATAAGTTGCTAATTATGTAGATATACAAATAATTAGGTAATCAATATTTTTTTATTAGATAATGAAGAACAAATCATAATCACTCCAGAAAAACCAGTATTATTGCATGACAATGAAGTTGTTCATGGTGAAGCCTTGTTTTCGTTTGAACACCGAAAGCGAACTGAAGGCATGCGACAGAAGGTAAACCAACATCTCATGGCCGTCTTTTTTTAACTATATATTATTGTTTCAAATATATACTTAGAAGGAGAAAAATACTGGCCCTAAGGAATTTTTTGACACTGAAAATTTCCATACAGTTTCTGTGTTTAAATTGAAATCCAACGCAAGTTACTGTTCATTCCAAATTCTCCTGACCAATTTCAATATGACTGCTGAAATTTAAACATGGAAAATAAATGGAAATGTCATTTTCAGTGGCCAAAAATTGGTTTTATTGAATTTGGGATGAAGTGTACACAACTTAAGAACACAACCATGGATAAAAAAGAAATGAATTATATAAGAGCACTCATGTATGCCAAAAGTAGACCAGCGCTGAAACAATTTTCATACCCAAACTGTTCTAAGCTTTTTGTATTTTTTTTCACTGCGACATTAAAAAAAATGTGTGTACCGGTTTCAGAAAACAACTGTTCTAAACTCGCTTGCTATAGTAAATTTAGAAATAATTAAAATAGAAATTGAAGACGTGCATTTATATTTGTATTTAGTGCAAATTATATTTATTTTTCTTTTTTTTATTTGGTAAAGATGTTTTCGACCCATACAGGTCATCATGTAGTATCAAAAAAAAGAAATTTGCACTAAATACAAATATGAATCACGTCTTCAATTTATTTTTTAAAGTGCGCGCAACTACCCTCCCAATTTCAAGCCAGCAAGTACTTTGTGAAAAACTCAGTTACTTGCTTTTAGCCTCGTGTCCACTTGTATATGAAATTTGCTTACGCTACTCTCATAAGTCGCCTGCAATGAGTAAAACAGAAGCGTTAGAGAAATATTGCTAGAGCTTGTAGGGTTCACGTCTTCTCTAAGCAAATTATTTTGGTGGATTGAATGGTGCCCTTTGAGTCAGATAATTAATTTTTTAATAAAGATAAACCTATTGACAAAAAAAAGGCGATGAATTAAAAAAAGCAATCTTGTGGGCTAACAAGTAACTGGAATCTGGGGTCGATTTAGCGCATCTAGACGAATATTTTTTAGTTATTACTTCTTGACTAAATTTACCTGTTCAGTTTGGACCGTCTTTAACCAAGATGCTGTAAAAATATTACTTGTATTTTTTTTAAATTCACCACTGCACTTTTAATATATTTTAGTTTTACCTATAACTAGCATTAAATTATTTTTGACACTTCAGGGACTAATAACGTATTTTACTCCCTCATTTTAGGGACTAAAATGGTACTTTTTATCCCCGGGACTAAAATATTTTAGTCCCGCTCCTTATTATCAGGCTATATAAATTAACTTAACGTCAGAACGAATGAAGGTTTGGTAAACACGCATTTTAGAAACATTTATATTTATTTGTAACATCCGAAAATAGGTATGAACACAATATGAAAAAGAACTAACCTAACCTATAAATTCTTAAACTATTATTTACAATGGCTCCACTACAGCCAACTTAATGGACCAATGGTCCCGAATCTGAGGCGCTGCTGTATTGGAGTTTGAAAGATTGCCGATTGGGTATGTTCAGTGCCGCAATCTTCAGTGATTGCAGTGCATATGGTGCCTGATGTATCTTCGTTTTAATAAAAACGGTGCCCAAAAGTGCAAAAAATAGTATGTATATCATGTGACTAAAGTGTCTTTTTATCCCTCAGCGAATTGTAGCCCGCCTCGGGATAAAAAGTACCAATTTAGTCCCTAGGTATATAATGTACTATTTAATCATCAAAATGTCGTAAAAATAAGCCATTTTAATCGATTTTATCTCATGAAGTAAACAAGCAAGCAAACTTTGTGATTCACGCAGTGTTGTCACGTTTTTATCTACTTTTAAAAAGAGTTTATTTGCTACAATTTTTAATCAAGTTGACCATGCTCGTCTTTTAAGCCTATACTGAATCGTAAATAGAGAATACCCGACTGAATCTTCGGAAGTTTTGTGAAATGTTGTTTTTTACTTATAGGTTTAAACTTAAATTTTATATTTTAGTTAAAACAAAAACCTAGAACAATCAACACGAAAAAGATAAATTCTTCCTTACAAAAGTTTAAGTTAAATTTAAAATAACTCTTCTGCAACTTGCATCTTTCCACTCGGCCAAAACAACGAATAAACCAAAAATATATTACAGAATATACATAAGATCGGGGCCTTCGTGAAATCTATGGCAAAAGTCTATAGGTAGTGTGTAATAACATTTTATTATAAAATTTATAAACCAAAATAACTAATACATAGCAAAAACATAACATTTGAAAATAAGATATTTTAAGACCAGAAAAATGTACGTACATAAATTAAAAACTTTGACTTCTTTTGCTTAAAATAGCTATTTTCCTAACAAGTTTAGAAATCCATTTTTTGGCACGGGACTGCCTAATTGACCGAACAACGTAGGAGTTCGGTTATTTCAAGTAGTCGAGTTCGGAGAAAATGATTTCCGCAAGCGTTAGGAACAATTGTTTTTCTAAGAGCGTGAAGAAAATAATATAAATAGTCAATCAAAATTCAAACATTTTTACGTCATGGGCGCAAAATTTTGGGCAGTGCACTATGGTTTCTAGTAGAAACTAATTTTAAAAAGCGGCGTTTTGTGATAAAAGCAACAAACTTTGCATAGTTGTTCTTTGGACCAAAAAAATCGATTTGACCTGCAGCTCTTCTCCCAAAACCTGTGCTGGCGCGGTGGGAAGGGGGGGGGGGTAAAAACTGGGGGGGTTTATATTTTCTTAAATTTTAGTTTATTGTATATAATCATCATTGATATCATATTTAATCAGGTTTTCGATGATGGCCAAACCGAAAATTACCACCCCCATTTGTTTTAAGGTGCCTCTAAGGGGTTAAGGGGGTGTTTTAATAATAAAAGTGTAGGATTTTTAAAAAAATTAAAAACTTGCGTAGAATTGATAATAATTTTAATCCATTCCATCCTGTTGGGTTGAGTATTGGGTATTTAAAAAAAAATAGTTTGCTGGATATTATCGACATGGGTATTGATTTACAGGTTTTCGAGGATGAACAAACCGAAAATAACCACCTTCATCCATTTTAAGGTTTCCTTAAGGGATGGTTAGAGGGTAAAATCTTCAATTAGGGCATTTTAATAAAAAAAAGTGTAAGATTTTAGTAAAAATTTGCATAGTATTGTTAATAATTTTAATATTTTAACTATATCACTCAATTTTTGACCAAAGATTTCCATCCTGTTGGGCAGGTGGAAAGAGAGGGGCGTAAAACCTAAAGAGGCATTTATTTAAAAAAATATATTTTGCTGGATATTATCGACATGGGTATTGATTTACAGGTTTTCGAGGATGACGAAACCGAAAATAACAACCTTCATTCATTTTAAGGTATCCCTAAGGAGGTATGGGAGGGGGTAAAAGCTGCAATTTAGACTTTTTAATAATCAAAGGGTAAGATTTTATTAAAATAATAAAAATTGGCATAGGATTGTTTATAATTTTAATGTTTTAACCCATATGCCCTCAGTGTTTTAATTAAAATCCTTATCTTGGTTAATAGTGATAGGAGAAAAGGAGATATTTAAATAATGCATTTTTTAAATTTTACGATATATTCCATCCTGTTAAAATGATAAAAATACTTACAGAATAGCTATATACATAAATAGATATGTGTGCAAATGTGGTGCCTGTTAATATAGGCTAAAAAATAAATTATAGGTTGCTGGATTGCTACGAAGCTAAGAAAATTAACTTTATTTTATATCAGTTTTATTTAATTTATAATCAAATAGTTAATTATCTTATGTTGCTACAAGCCCCTCTACATTTTTTGCATGCAGGCGTGCAAGGTAGTTTGTTCTTTTTGCAAAGACATCTTAGATTGTCGCATTCTGTAGTGCACCCACATCTATCCAATGTCCGACAAGTCTCCCATATATTTGGTTGAGCAGACCGGTTTCCACTTTTCTTTATACCACGTCCAAGGTGAGGTTGATTCAGCAGTTTCAAACTTATCAGCTGATCTACCCCAAACCTGTCCTGCCTGATATGCTGCCCTTAATACATGCTGTTGGATGGCAGCTTCAGCTGATGGCAAGAAATTCAACGGCTTGCTTTGAGACATAAATGTTTTCTTGCCTCATTGACACTATCCATTTCCTGAATTTTTTCAAATAAATGACTCTTTAATTTTTACGCCCCTCCCTTTCCACCTGCCCAACAGGATGGAAATCTTTGTAAAAAGAGAGTGATATAAGTTAAAATAATAAAATTATTAACAATACTAATGAAATTTTGACTAAAATCTTACTTTTTTTATTAAAATGCCCAAATTGGAGCTTTTATCCCCTCACCATCCCTTAAGGAGACCTTAAAATAAATAAAGTGCATAACAAAAAATTTTTCCAGCCTTTTTCGAAATTTCGCTAATCTGCATGGAAGCTTAGGAATTTGTAGCAAATGCATCAGTGTATTCAAACAGTTGTCCCCAAATAATGAAATAAATCTATTTTGTTTTCTGCATTTCGGAGATAATCTGCCCAATCGCTAGTTTCTAAGTAAATAAGAGTTATAGTAAAAATAATGGACATACCAGGAAAAAATATTTGTCTTTTGTCAACAAATTCTGACGTCGGATTTCGGATCCCCTGCTGTCTCTTGTTGCCTCCTTTAGGCTATTGGGGTCGTAAAGATCCCAAGCAAAATCGACTCTTGTAACTTGTAAACTTGAGCTAGGTTTTAGAATATGAGGCTTTAATTGACTATTAAAGTAGTCTCCAAAATTTTTGAAATTTGCTGTAAATGAATACCTATGTCGATAATATCCAGTAAAATATTTTTTTTTCAAATAAATAACTCTTTAATTTTTACGCTCCTCCCTTTCCACCTGCCCAACAGGATGGAAATCTTTGGTAAAAAATTGAGTGATATAAGTTAAAATAATAAAATTATTAACAATACTAATCAAATTTTTACTAAAATCTTACTTTTTTTATTAAAATGCCCAAATTGGAGCTTTTATCCTCTCACCATCCCTTAAGGAGACCTTAAAATAAATGAAGGTGGTTATTTTCGGTTAGGTCATCCTCGAAAACCTGTAAATCAATACCCAGTCGATAATATCCAGCAAACAATTTTTTTAAAATATGTGCTCCTTTCCCTTTCCAGCTACCCAACAGGATGAAGATTTTTCATCAAAAATTAAGTGATATAAGTTAAAATATAAACATTATTAACAATTCTACGCAAGTTTTTAAATTTTTTTGAAATCCCACACTTTTATTATTAAAATGCCCAAAGAGCAGCTTTAACACCCCCTTAACCCCTTAGGGGTACCTTAAAACGAATGGAGGTGGTAATTTTCGGTTTGGCCATCATCGGAAACCTATAAGTTGATGTCAATGAGGATTATATACAACAAACTAAAATTTAAGAAAATATAAACCTCTCCAGTTTTTACCCCCTTCTCCCCACCGCGCCTGCACAAGTTTTGGGAGAAGAGCTGCGGGTCAAATTGACTGTTCTGGTCTAAAGAACAACTGTGTAAAGTTTGTTGCTTTTATCACAAAACACCGCTTTTTCCCACGTAGCCCATGCACTATATCTAGTTCCAAAAAAGAAAGTTGATTAATGAATGAATTATTGCTGTCCAAAAAAAATCTGATTTAGGGTCATTCAATATCAAATCAACCAGGGTATTTTACCAGACCTTCTCCGATTTTGATGATTTTTGGTACACATTTCCTACTCACCAACAAACTCAAATTCCCAAAATTTTATATTTTTTTGACCAGTACTTTTTTTGTAATTAAGTTTTAAAAATTAAAAAAAATCCTAATTTGGTCTTGATATTTTTATACACTTAAGCTGGCAAAATGAGTGATGGCTCGTTTTAAAGGTATTTAAAATACCTTTCGAATGATTGAGCACAATGCATAAATAAAAAAAATAATAAAATTTCAAAAAGGTCATTTTTGAATTTTTTCAAAAAAATATATTTTTTGTTCAGAGTTTTAGCTAGCTATCCTCAAAATTTCATGATGGAGAAATGATGGGTTCATGACCAAAAAAAAATAGTAAGAAACTCATTACACAAAAATTCTTAACTACCTATGTAAATTAATGCTTATATACCATAGTTTGCTAATTATAATTAATTGATAATAATAATAATAATAATAATAATAATAATAATAATAATAATAATAATAATAATATGTGTAAATTGAGAGAAATTTGCCATTCCTGCTCAAATAATCCACTTACAATACCTGTTTATTATTGTTAATATTTGCACCACCCCTGAGGCTACACCCCTTTGATTTTATTGGTTTCTTGAATTTTTTAAATCAATTTTTAACAGGAAATTTCCTACACAACCTGACTGCTTTTATGCAAGTTTATTCCAAAATTTTATATTCATTTGCTTAGAAGTTTTTCTACAGTGTGGGGTGTGCGTGGATCTAGCAATTTTTTTTCAAAATGTTGTCCAATAAAAAATATGATTGGAGCAAGTTTAAAACCAGATGTTGCAATAGGTTTGATATTGAGTCTAAAACTAAACATTCAGGAAAATTAAGGAATGTTACGCAGTGGATGTCCAATTATAAAAATATTGAAATAGGCATGAAAATTTGTGATGCGTGTAGGCTTGCTAAGGAGTTTAAGACTTCAGAAAACGAGAATGTGGCTGGGTAAGAATTTTCTTTTTTATTATTATTTATTAATTAAATTTGTATCTAATATACATTTTTTTGATATTCATATCTATTAATATGTTTTCAAAATAAAAGTCGGCTGTATAATTTCCGGCACTTAGCTTACTTTTTATATTACTTTTTAAAAATTAAATAAATTGTATTTTTTTTATATTTTACTTTTAAGATCCACTCAAGTTGAAATAAATGAGTAGACCACAATGAGTCTATGTTAAATAAGTCCCTGGAACTGCTAGGAGAGTCGCCAATTTAGAAAAAAATGTATATAAACAAAAAATAGAAAAGGTGCAATGGTTAATGACCAGATTTGCCAAGGAATCAACGTCCACTTTAACGCAGTAAGAAGAGTACAACCGCGATCGACGAAAAATGATCAATCAATTGAAGGCAAAATTTTTAAACACAAAAATAGAAAGGAAAAATTTCTTGTTTTGTCTTGTTAACCGCAAAGTTGGAATAGAGCAAAAATTCAAGAAGAATTTGGAGTCTCTCAATATATGGCCAGGGCAGTACAGAAATTGAGAGAGAATGGCATATTAAGCTCTCCAAATCCGAAGCCTGGAAAAAACCTGAACGAAAGAGTTGTCCAAAATGTGAAGGACTTTTATCAACGGAATGATATAAGCAGACAAATACCCGGTAAAAAAGATTTTGTTGTAAGGAAAGATGAGGGCGAAAAGGAACATGTACAAAAAATATTACTCTTGGCTAATTTTAAGGAAATATATTGTTTATTTAAAGCTGATTTTGCAGACGAAAAAATTGGCTTCTCCAAATTTTGTCAACTTAGACCTAAAAATTGTATTTTGGCAGGAAAAAGTGGAACACATTCTGTCTGTGTGTGTACTATTCACCAGAATGTCAAATTAATGATAAATGCCTCAAAATTGAATAAAATGCTTGATGAGAATAATAGATCTTTGGCAGCAAATTACTATCAGTGTTAGTATAAAATGATGTGTAATCCACCTTCAATAGGAAATAGATGTCAGGGATGTCCAGGAGTAGACCATTATAAAAACATCCTTCTGGAAAAATTTGAAGAGGAACTCATTGATGAGGTAATGTATAACAAATGGGTATCTGTAGATCGATGCACAATGAAAACCATTGTGAAAAAATCCGATGATTTTGTGCAGGAATTCACAGACAGCCTAATAAAACTGAAATCGCATTCATTTATCGCTAATATGCAAAAAGAAATTAAAAATAATAATCTTAAACCTGGAGAAGCCCTCACTACATGCGATTTTGCAGGAAACTATTCGTTTGTTATGCAGGATGAGGTTCAGGCTTACCATTGGAACAACAGCCAGGCAACCCTCCATCCGTTTGCAACTTATTTCAAAACTGATGGCAAACTTCAAAACTTAAATAACGTTTGTATCTCGGAAAGCCTTACTCACAATACTGTTGCATTTCATTTATTTTTGTCGAAATTAATGCCAGATGTTAAAAAAAAAATTTAGGACTATTTTTTTTTTCTGATGGTAGTGCAGCTCAATATAAAAAAAATCTTAATGTGTGTCTCCATAAAAAAAGATTTGGGAATCGAAGCAGAATGAAATTATTTTGCCACTTCTCATGGCAAGAGTGCCTGTGACGGCTTAGGAGGCACAGTTAAAAGGCTTGCAGCAAAGGCTAGTCTACAGTGATCAGTTGTTTACTTGGTGCCAAGAAAACATTACTGGCATTAATTTTAAATATTACACTGAGGATGAATTTGTCAACCATGAAAAATTATCGAATAAAAGGTTCACTGATGTACTAAACATACCTGGTACCCAAAAAATTCGCGCTGTAATTCCCTATACAGAAAGCTCTTTTATAGCAAATTTTTCTGAAAGTTTAGAAACAGAAAATCATCACCTTATGCCAGGGGGGGATGTTATTTCCGAAATACAAAATGTTGAGTCAGGTTTTGTTACTATAGAATATGATAAAGAATGGTGGTTAGCATGTATTTTGGGAAAAAATATTGAGACTAGAGAGCTAAAAGTAAGCTTCCTTCATCCAAAAGGCCCTGCAGCCTTGTTTTTCTACCCAAGTAATCTGGATATTTTAGTAGTAAAACCCCAAAGTCTGGTAAAAAAAGTCGAACTTATTACTGCTACCGGTAGAACATATAAACTTAACAAAAGAGAAATGATGAAGTCCTCACAAGTTCTTAAAAGACAATTAGACAAAAAGATGTAGTTGTATAATATAATATTTTGGATTTCTTATTTAAAGTTGTAAATATTGTATATATATTTATTGTGTATCTTTTTATTTTACTTGTTTAATACGTTTAATATACGAAAAATTTTAATGTTATGTTTTAATTATTAAATAAAGAAATACAGAGATCTAAATTAAATTCATAGGCATAATATAAACCCAAATTTTAGTCATTTTGAGGTAACAACATTTTCAATTTTTTTTTTGCCAATGAACCCCAATGAAAGGTTCGAATAAAATAATATATTTTTTTAAAAAAATCAAAAATGGTCTTTTTGAGATTTTTCATCAAAAAATTTGAAAAATCACTTATTTTGCTAGCTTAAGTGGTTCCTAAGATATTAAATTTGTTGTATATACATATCAAGACCAAATTAGGGATTTTTTTAATTTTCAAAAATTAATTACAAAAAAAGTACTGGTCAAAAAATTGGTAGGTAGAAAATGTGTATCAAAAATCATCAAAATCGGAGAGGGTCGAGTAAAATTTGTATTATTTTTTGGTTGATTTGATATGGAATAACCCTTTAGAAATATATTTGCTCTTCTTCTTCTTCTCCTTCTTGCGCTTCCTCCTCGTTTATCTCTTCTTTCTCATCCTCTTGTTCTTCATTCAAAGTCTTTTCGATAAATTCAGGTGCGTGAATTAGATTAAGTACATCGGCAGGATAACTTAATTTAGCTTGACGGCGTATTCTTTTTCCTAGATTAATGCTAGATATTATAGGATCTAAAGTATCCAGTGCCCTAAAGAAAATGTCTTCTAAGTTATGTCTATTCTGCTTATATAGCTTGTTTCTGCTCTCTGACCCCTCTTCTCCAAAAATGTATTTTAAGCCGAACCAGGGCACAATTGGTAAGATAATTTTACCTGGATAGACGTCAAAATGTACTGAAATGAGTCGAATAGGAACATTTTTTCTCAAAATAATCCAAATAATTCGTAAAAATTAATAAAATCTGTTTAAACAAGAAATTTGAGAACTGTCAAGTGGACAGGAAATGGGATTCCGAGTAAAATTTGGGTTAAATCAGGGTTAATTGTAGACCATTTTTAAAAGGTGGTTTATTTTTTTAAATTTTTTAACAATCACGATTTTGTTGATTGTTGGTTTTGTAATGTAAATTTTGAAGCATTTTAATAATAAAAAGGCAAATTCCAGACTTTTTTCTGCTTCAGTTGGCTATTCCAGCGCGTTTTTTAAGTAAAGGTACACGAACGTATATTATCTCACTATATGGCTCTCAATATAAACTGCTCTGGGAATGTGAATTCTCATCTCTTTTCCATTTCCTTTTTGCGGTTTGCACTATGAAAAGTTGATTCGAGGTGGTGCAGAATAGCGTTTTTTGGGCGACATCACTGCCCTCTTAAATCAAAAAAGCCTTTTAAAAGAGTTCACTGCTTCGATCGCGCAACCAAATCGCGCGGTAAAAACTGCGTCTCACAAACCGCGGAACCTAAACGGCGCAAGTCAAAACCGCGGGTTGAATTGGCTTTATTTTTCTTAGTTTTAGTGGTTCAGGCTTAAATACTTTTAGGGCCATTTGCACCAACAAGTTAAGTGGCCACTCAGTTATGTCAGCGGTTGGAATGTGACTTGCCTAATTTTGGCTAGATTTTGCCAGTCACATTCTAACCAAATACTTAACTAAGTGACCACAGTTTTAGTATTGGACGATTTTGGCATTGCGCGCCATTTTATTTTGCGCGGTTTTGTTTTGACACGGGTTTGTTTTGCGCGGTTTTGTTTTTATGGTTGAAGCCCTGAATCTTTAACAAGCTTATAAAATTAACTTTGGTTGATTGGAGGCCTTTTTTATAAAGCTCTGGCACACAAAACACCTAACTAAAATTTAAGAAGAGTGAATTTGACATATTGTGGCTTGGTGGGCATGACATAACCCGTTCATAACTTAGTTCAAGAAGCGAGGGGGAAAGAGGTATGGAAAAATGATACAAGGGATAAAGCGTAGTTCAAAACTGCCTTTTTCGTAATATTATGTAGTTTATTTTGAAGCTAAAACAATGGAGAAAAAAATAATTGACAGATGTCAAAATAAACTAGCGTGTTAAATTTCCTTTTTAACAAGCTTACTAATAAGGTGCCACAAATGGTATCTTCTCATTAAAAAAAAATGTTGGTGGGCCCTGGGCCTCCAGTTGGGGGCCCCAAAATTTGTTTTTATCATGGGCGGAAAGTCCGTAAAAAATCATTAAAGATTCGCTTTTAGCTTTTTCTAAAACCTCTTCCCTAAAGCCGCTAGAAGCACCGTTCCATTTAAAGAATCCACCCTGTATATAAATATGTGCAGGTGCTCACCATGATTTAAAAAGTGCATCACGACGCGGTTCATACTATAACCGGCACCGTCACGTCACCGTACCGTTATGGAGGAGGAGAAAAAATTTAAAAAAAGGTCAAGCGAAAAGTTTGGGTCCATGAGATATAAATTCCAATTAAATTGTAATAGTTTTTCGAAGTCATGTTGTAGAGGTATTCATGTTTTCTAACTTTTTATATAGGTAGCTCATTGAAATCCAACTTCTTCGTGTTTAAAAAACAAAAAAATGTGCACCCTTTCTATCTCTATCCTTTATATTTATGCAAGCTAGAAAAGGACATAGGTACATGTAGTGCCCACCAGTGCATCAAAAGGAAAACGCTATTAGAAACACGGTCACTGCCCACACACCTCCCAGACACCACTCTGCACCGCATTCCGAACGCACCCCCGTTTGCTTTAGAATCCCTTCTCCGAACGAGTATTCGCTATTTTCGTCCGAGTCAACCAACCAACTGTCATTTATCTTTCTGTTTGTCATAGATTAAGGAACTATAGATCCGTCACTTCACCCTTCCCGCCAATAATCATTTTCCGCGAAAAGTGCGGTTATGTTTCCGCGTGCAAAGGAACTGCCAACATAATAATATTTAGGTTGGCAATATTCTAGAAATCTGCAGCTCCGCCTCTTACCCCTTCTACGGTTGTCCGTCAGAGGGCACATTATGACAAAAGTGACAGAATGTTGGAAACTAAGGTTCGCCA
Organism: Oxystoma pomonae; assembly: GCA_963921995.1. NCBI lineage: Eukaryota > Metazoa > Arthropoda > Insecta > Coleoptera > Brentidae > Oxystoma > Oxystoma pomonae. The sequence continues at coordinate 29,813,822 of OY998169.1, forward strand.
AGGTTTTTAAAAAGTTATTTTGTGATTTTTCCTATTTCCTGTCCAAAAAATTGTGATTTTATCCGTTGATTATAATGGCTGACAAACAAAGAGTTAAGAGTGTGCTGTGTTCAAAGCTGCGGAGACCGTGCCATGATCCCAATAAAAAAAGACATCGTTTTCTCAAAGGCAATCCTGTTTTTTCAGAAGTATAGTGAAGCCCTTAAATGCGAATAACTAAGTGCTGATGAAATATATAACAGATTTTACGTGTGTCTTAAATATTTTGCTCCAGAGGACATTTTGCAGACTGGTCGCAGAGGCTATTTATATATAGTGTTAAAACACCCTTTCCTTATTTCACCAATTTTTGTAATATATCAATAATAAGACAAGATAATATTGTAATATTTTATTTATTATCAAAATAATAAAATAACCAGAGGTTTTGTACTACAAGTGCATTTTATTATGGGTAAATTGTATTTATTTTTTAAAAATATGCTTTTTTGTTTTAACTTAACATAATTAACAATTTTATTTTGTGTCTAGCAAAAAAGCGTATTTTTAAAAATTAAACACAAATTGCTTGCAAATTAAAAAAAACAGAAATTTAAGCGAGCACTATCTAGTGGTCATATTACAAACTAACAATAGTACGGTTATCGCGAATTTAACAGTGAGCCATATAGTGGTCATACTACAAATTAAAAAAGAAAAATCAATATAAAAGTATGGTTATTGTTCGCGTGCATATCTGTGCAGACTCCAAATAGTTCCGAAGCGTTTAACACGTAACTGTCGTATCTATTGTAGCTCCTTAACCTATGATTACCATGCTGGATCATTAATCTTATACAAGTGTTTTGGGCAAGGGTTACTAAGTTGTAGGTAAGACAATGTTTTGTTTAATGTAGATTAAGACCCCGTCGTGCTGATTGAAGTATCCTTGACTGTAGATACTTATATAATTCGGGATTTGGAAGAAATTTGGATTAATTAATTTGCAAGTTTCCGTCAATACAATAATGTCAAAATCTGCGCAGACTCGCCAAACTCCAAATAGTTCCGAACCGTTTAATACGTAACTGTCGTATCTATTGTAGCTCCTTAACCTATGCTGTTTGTTTTCATTTGAAAATTTTGAGGTGGTCAGTATTTTTTCCTGTTGCGTTTTGTGATCCGTTTTCCCGTTTTTTTTTCAATTTTTTGTCACTAGTTGTGCCTGATGGAGATGACGAACCTCCAGAGTCACATCGTCCGAGAACTGCACGCTATTTTTGGGAGATGCTGGACCCCTTATGAATTCTGCATCATAATTTTTCATATGAAATAAAGAATTAACTTTTTGGGGTAAATATTTGACTCAACTTAGAGGGGGAAGATTGTATAAAGAATTGAAGAAGAAATTGTATATTTTTACAAAACCCTCATAAATACATTTTATTAAAAATAAATTATAAAACAGTAGGTAACTTTTTTTATTCACTTGGAAGGTTCCTCTATTGCATATTTTAATAGCTTTTTTTCCTTGCAAGTGTTGATCCCATATGAGGAGTAGGAAGCAGCACATGACTGTGTATTTATTCTACTTTTCTGGCAATGGCTTATCTATTGCCTAATTTAATACTGTCTTTTATGGCAAATTTTCATACCGCATATGTATGGGGAGTAGGAAGCTTTCTGTGCCTGTAGGCGAACTTTATTGGGGGTGGAGAGTTACTAAAAATAAAACAAATCATTTAGTTTACAATATAGTGTTTTTTCAATGTAAACGTTGGTCCCATATATGTAGGTACAACACAAGTCAAAAAGTATATTATGTATCTAACAGTAACCTGTTATGCTGATCTTTACCAACTAACTGCCATGTGGATTTCTAGTCTTTTTTGTAAATAAAATAAAAAAAATAAGCAGTTTCAGTGGTCTTTTTGTATTTATCAAGTACCTAGCACATTGAGAGAGAGGGTAGCTACAATCCTATAACCTATGTATGAGTCTGGCACAGTTTATTATATTTTTACAAATTGCAAAGCATGGGCAATTTTTGAAGTAGGTATTTTGGAGTTTGCAAATTTTTGTAAGGCCTGGCTAGTTTTTGTCACCCCTTGGCCATTAGATTAGATTTTTTGTCCCCCCTCAAATTGCCAAATGAATGCCTTTTACATACCTGGGTATAATAATTTTCACATTTCAAGTGAAGCAAGGCTCCTTTTCGCTATTGGTTTACTGGGTTTGGTAATGTTTGGTCGGGGGTCGGGTTGATTTGGATCGGAATGGGTCTGGTTGGATTGAAGTGAAAAGAAAATCGTGGAAAAATCTTTTTCTCTCGAACAAAAACAAAAAAAATGAGGTTAAAAATCAGGTCACGTGGCAGCAAAAAGGAGCTTCTCTTGACTTTAAGCATTCTCGAACGAAACATACACCCGTGAGTACTGCAATCTATCGGCCAACCATGGAACTACGTGTATTCCTTAAATTCAATGAAGTGGAAATGTTTGAAAGTCGATACTTGATTTTCTTTGCCGGGGTGGCTAAGTTTTCCGACAGAGGGCCCTTATCTCCAATATTTGAACGGATCCCTGGAAGAACAAGTGGCTTTATCGACTGCCAGAATAGCAGATGAGAATCCATTGCGAAAAAAACTTAAATTTGACGTTTTCAAATCTGCTTGTTTTCTAATAAAAAAAATATTGTGCAGGATATTGCTGATGTGAAAACTTTTTTGGCAAACGACAAGTTTTGAGAATTAGATGAAATTTAAAAAAAATAGTAAGTGAACCAATTTTCGGAGTATTTTTAGTAAAACTGCCTAGTATGCAGGGAAAATTCACCGTCAATCTCCTTTGATTTCTATTTTTTGCACTATATACTTAGAAAATTGGTATTTTTTCCTTGCGAAATTCCTTCTATAGTAAGTCCAAAATACCAACAAATTTTACTCAAGTTTGAAGATAAACCTGAAAAATTAAATTAAAAAGCACATGCTGACGTTTTCAAATCTGCTTGTTTTCTAATAAAAAAAAAATATTGTGCAGGATATTGCTGATGTGAAAACTTTTTTGGCAAACGACAAGTTTTGAGAATGAGATGAAATAGTCCTAAACCTTAGTCCATCTTAGTAAACACCACCCATAAAGTTTTGCTCTTCAAACTTTTTAGTGTCAATTTTCATATTGACACGACAAGCAAATTAAAACTCCTTGCGGTGTTTCCATCGTTTGTACTTCCCAATCCATTGGGTTTGAGCTTATCAACATGTAAAGAAAGTTTTTTTTAAAAAAAACCGATCTTGCGCAATTTTTTTTCTGGCATTAAATATGTTTTTTTTTTATTTTCTCCTTTAATCTGCCATTCTCGTAAATCATATCTATATGAAATCTGTACAATACATTGAAAAAACCTGATCCAAGCATGCAAGGGACTTATACCATACTGTAATGTGCCAGGCTTAGGATTGTATACTTCCGACGTTTGAAAACTTTCAGGTTGTATCTGAAGAAAGCTTTTTGGGGTAGCTTTACATATTCGGCAAGATTGACTGGATTTATTTCCTGTCATCGGGTTGAGGACTTTGCCATCTATAAGAGTCATAAAAAGCTCGAAGGTGATTTTTATTACTTTACCCTGTTCTAGTTCTACTCTTAAAATATCTAGTTGTTGCATTTGTAAATCGAGTCTCTGTAACAAATTCAAGTTTGAGAGGGCGACAAAATCTTACAGACTGTGGTGTTCTATTATTCCACAAAATAATATTCATAAACTGGAAACACAAAGGAATGATTGTAGTAGCGAACAGCGAAGCATCCGATGGCGTCTCAGAACTTTCAAATTTCTGTTTATATAAGGAAAATCCAGAACCATCGAATCCACTAAAAATTATTTCAGGGTCTATTTCTGCCATGCTCAGAGAATCCATAAACTGTAAAATAACATGTTTTTGCACAGTTATTATTCGCTTTCTTGTACGTTTCAAAAGGTTCTTTAAAGGAACTTCTGCAATAACTTCTGTGACCTGAATTTCACTTGGTCTACAGCTAGATTTAATTTGCCATATTTTCGTGTAATCTGGAGATGTTCTAATTTTTCAGAATTGCGCCGCGTCTTATATCTAAATATTGCGGTTTGCTTAACCTAGAATCTAAGATAAGCTCGAGTGCTTCTTCTACGGTATAGGCAATTAACGGATTTTCCGATAAAGAAAAAAGTTTATTTTTGTATTTTTGAGGGTTGCGTAGGAGATTTTGCAATTTCCTGTAAAACTATTGCTACATCTTTATTTTTTTGTTGACGTGTCGCTTTAACGGCAGCGTGCACAAGTAAAGCACAATCCTGCTTATGTTCCTCGGAAATCTTTGAGGCCGTTCTTCTCTGAGTTCTGAAAGGTTGCTCCGAAAAAGATAATCGTGAGCGGTCGGCAGATGATGTGGAAGGAAGGGGTTCATTCAACTCAAGGATAAAATCCTCCTTTAGCCAGTCAGCATTTTGTTTTAGGAACAAATCTTTACGCCGAGAAGCCGCCTGCCATCTGGTTTCAAAATTTATACAGAGGCGATTAATCTTTTTTTCCATAGTGTCTGATAGTTTGTCTTTATTAGTCTTAAACTTCTGTGTCACAAAACTTAAAGCACTCTTATTTTTCTTAACTTTATCGGCCTCATGTAGCCACATTTCCAAAAGATATTTTTTTTTTAATCGGTACATTTCTGAAAAAAATATTGTTTTAAAAAAACTTGCAGCTAGTAGCAGTTAGCTAATAGCAGCTAATTTTTTATTTAATATGTCCATAAAGGATTGCCTTAAATTCTATAATAACATCTAGCATGGAGAAACATGGAAATTTTTTTATAATATCTTTTTAATATAAACAAAAGTTTACTGTTCATAACATCTAATACAAAAAATTAAGTTCTTTCTTAATCTAACATAATTTTGTTTATTCTGTATGTTTTTTATATGTATGTAAAAAATTCTATTCACTGTGTTTTAAACTGTCACTTTTTTGTATTTTAATTTTTACTATTTATATTTTGTAAAACTTTTAAAATCTAAACTTAGTGCTAAAGTTTATACAGGTAAAAAAAAGAACTTTAATTTTAAGAACGAAAAACTTAAAAACAGGTTTAAAAATGTTTTAAACACTTTTTACTTTCAATGTTTAAATATCTGTATTAGTGATTGCTTCTCAAAAATGAATTATATCAACAAAAATCTAACAAAAACAAGGGAATTACTAAAAACCAAATACAGTGAAAACTAACTCAATCTATTTTATGAATTTTAAACACGAGAGGTATGAACTCCTATTTAACAAAATAAAAACCAAATATTATAATATAATTTAAATAAAAACTGGATTGAACATTTAACTTAGGTCCAAAATTTTCAGTAAACAAGAATTAATTTATCCCTATTGATACCATAATAACAAACATAGAATGTGGCATATACGCTTTAAACAATGAGGTTAAAAATGAAATTAGAAATAAACTTTGCAACATTTTAACAAACTTTAAACAAAACGCTAAAAACAAAAAAAAAATAAAATAAAAAACTTGATAAACTATTACATAAAAGGAACAAAATAATTTTTAAACCAACACCCACAGTTATGTATTTTATCTGCCGATAAATGCAATAAAACAGTTATAATGTCAAAAACGAATTACCAAAATAAAATGTACTCTTTATTAAATGACGACAACACTTATAGAAAAGAAAAACGTGACTTAACTGGCACAATTCAAACCAAAATAAATAAACTAATAACATCTTGGTACAAAAACAATCAAAGAACAGAAGAAACTAAAAACATACTATGTTGTAAAAATGGTCAAGCGCCACACATCAATGGCTTACCAAAGCTCCACAAAAATAACACACCACTTCGCCCAATAATTAGTAATATAAATGCTCCTACTTACCACATCACATCAAAAACTCATGGGAATTTCGTCAATTTATAAAAACCCAAACAGTACCAAAAAATTAACGAATAATTTCACTGGATGTAGTTTCATTATATACCAATACTTCTACTGAGCTTGCACTTAACTGTATCGAAACTAAATGGGACGAAATAAAAAAACATACAACCCTACGATAATGTGAATTTTTAAAGGCTACTGAGATATGTCTAAATTCTACTTACTTTCGATTTGAAAAGGATTTTTTTTACACAAATATACGGTGTTGCAATGGGATCACCAATATCTGCAACCATAGCTGATTTAGTTATGGAACAGTTAGAAAACACAGTCATAAGCAACTTGAACTACAAACCAATATTTTTCAAACGTTTCGTAGATGATTGTTTGATATGTTTACCTTCAAATAAAATCGAATACACTCTAAATCAATTTAATAAATATCATAACACCCTTAAATTTACAACTGAAGTTGATAAAAACAATTCTATAAATTTCGTGGATCTCACTTTAATATACAAAAATCAAACCTCAATAAAAACAAATTGGTACACAAAGGAAGTCTGGTCGGGTCGATATTTAAATTACAATTCATATGCACCACAAAAGTTTAAAAAAAGCGTTGTTACAGCCCTTACCCCTTTATCAGATCCTGAATATAGACCTGAAAATTTTAAAAAAATCAAAGATGTATTTACAGAAAATAACTATCCAAAAAAATTCTATTAACCAATAATAAAAAACCAAATACATAAAATTTACAATTCCAATTACAATTCCACACAACATACAGGTAGCGGAAAAAACTACCAAGAAGCTCGAAGAAAAGGCGGTAGGGCGCATAGCGAGAATACAGTCGATGATCTGTGGCGGGAGTATAAGGAAGCGAAACTAGGTACGGCAGAGACGCCTAATTGCCTAAGCACAGCATATCTAAAGTAAAGTTGTAATGCAAATATTTTCAACTATTATTTAAAAGTGGTCAAAGCTAATGTAAAGGAGTAGGTTAAGTAGTGCCTTGCTATATTTAGCCTGAACTTGGAACAAAACCAGTTAGTAGTACTTTAGCATTCACAGTGAGCACACGTCAATTGAGAAGTGTTTTGTGACCTAAATATTTTATATATCCAATTGATCAAAATAAATTTTGCAACGAAGTTGATTTATAAAATTAAATTAATTAATAAAAAGTGGACGATAAGTTTATTTTAAAAACGCTAAAAGAATGTACCCTAACTAGTAGAAAAATAAGTATTAAAAAATCTAGTACCGTAACAGAGAAAGCTCATCTAACAGCTTGTTTTGGACAAGTTAAGGAGTGTAAGTATAATTTGGAAAACATCAGAATTAAACAAGGAGCTGGTCATGGGACTCTCAAAGGAAGCTTTTGAGAACACACTAAGAAGTGGAGTTATTACGAACTTAAAACACACTGATCCGAAACCATTTTTGGATGACTGTTTTAGTTTATTTAAACGAAGAATAGAAAATATTTTAAAGAAAGAAGAAACAATAAAAGTAAATGCTGTTTTAAGTGGAGATTTCCAAGTTTTAAAACGATGACTGAAACAAAACATTTTAATACCTCTAATGCTCCTATTTATCGAAATACAAATTTATCTCAGTGGTTCAGTAGAAGCATAAAAGTCCCACTCTTAACTGATTTGGAGGAATTTCAGGAAAATCAGTCCGGCTGGTCTCTTGGCAGAATAAACAAAATTATGTTTGGCATAAATAAATATAGTCCTATGAAGATTGGGTGTCATCTAGAAATACCAAAAGTCATTTTAAATAAAGGAGCTTGTGTTAATGTAAAAAACAAGGATAGCATGTGTTTTGCTTGGGCTGTGGTGTCGGCAATGTATCCTGCGAGTAGTCATTCGTATCGTATATCATCGTATCCCCATCCTCAACAAGTGCTCAACTTAAGTGGCATTAAGTTTCCATTGAACTTAAAGCAAATTTCGAAGTTTAAAAAACAAAACAATGTTTCCATCAACGTCTACAGACTTCAAAAAATGTCTAATGGTAAGTTTAAAGTGTTACCTGCATACATTACAGAAAACAAATGTTCCAAGCATATAAACTTATTATTGCTTCAAGATAAATACTATTCAGAAAATGAGGAGATTTTCGATTTATCTCACCCTACTTTTCACTTTGTGTGGATAAAAAATCTATCGAGACTGGTTAGTTGTCAACTGAGTAAAATGAAAGTCGCAAAGTGGATATGTAATAGACGTTTACACTATTTTTACTCTGAACAGGGACTTAATCAACATGCTAAAGATTGTAAGATAATTAAAAGTACAGTATTTCCAAAGTTGCCTAGCGAGGATAAAAAAACAGTTGAAGTCAAAAACTTTAAAAATAAGCAGGTAGCTCCATTTATTATTTACTCCGATACTGAATGTTTGTTACTTCCGGTTAATGAAAACAATGGAAAAACCACACAAAATTATCAAAGACACATTCCTTGTTCTATAGGATACTACGTTAAATGTTCTTATGACGAATCATTCTTTTTATCGTTCATACACTGGACCTGATTGTATGGACTGGTTTACCAAACATACTGAAAACTTGGAGACTGTGTTTCTATGTGATTTACCTATGGAACCCTTAAGTAAAAAACAAAAAAATAATTTTTATGATGCCAAAAATTGTCATATTTGTAAAAAACCTTTTGTAAATGGGGAAAAGAAAAATACATTTCCTTTACAAAAAAAAATGAGACCGAATTAAATTTCGATTTATTGATTCGTACCCGTTCATGGCTAGCAGTCTGCAGGAGTTAGCTTCTTACCTACAAGAATATCCAATATTAAAAAAGGAATTTCCCAATCTAACTGAAGCACAGTACAATTTAATTCATAGAAAAGGAGTATTTTGTTACGATTATATGAGTAGTTGGGATACCTTACAAGAAAAATATTTGCCTAGCCAGCCAATGTTTTTTAATATTTTATCCAATAGCCACATGAGCGCTGCTCACTATGCACATGCTCAAAATGTTTGGTCAAGTTTTAACTGTAAGAGTCTCCAAAATTATTTGGAATTTTACATGAAAGTTGATATAATCTTGCTGGTGGAAATTTTTGAACAATTTAGACAAAGCACTCATAGAACGTATGACTTGGATGTAACAGATTACTATACGCTTCCAGGATATACTTGGGATTGTATGTTATATATAATGCAACAAAAACTTGAACTTCTGACATATTATAATATGGTGACCTTTATTGAACGTGGAATTCGAGGGGGACTTAGCCAATGCTCAAAGAGATATGTTGAGGCCAACAACAAATATATGCCTAATTATGATTCAAGCAAAGAAACAACGTTTTTGGCATATTTTGATATAAACAATCAATATGGCTTTAGTATGAGTCAATATCTACCATATGGAAAATTTAAATGATTGAAAGAAACTGACTTAAAAAATTTCAAAGTGGAAGAAATTTCGGATGATTCCTCTGAAGGATACATCCTAGAAGTAAATTTAAGCATTCCTGTAGAGCTGCATGATTATTTTTCCGACTTACCCCCATGCCCTGAACATCGAAATCCACTTGATGACAAAAGTACCAAAAACAAAAAACTATTAGCTACAGTATATGACAAAAAGGACTACATTATTCACTATCGCAATTTAAAACAAGCGTTGCAACTTGGTGTTAAATTAGAAAAAATTCATAGGATTCTAAGTTTTCGACAGTCTGCATGGCTTAAGCCTTACATTGACTTAAACTCGCAATTGCGACAGAAAGCAAAGAATGAATTTGGGAAAAATTTATTTAAGTTGATGAATAATGCTGTATTTGGTAAAACTATGGAGAATATTCGTAACCATAGTGTTGTTAAATTGGTTAATAAATGGGATGGACGTTATGGAGCCGAAACGTTAATATCAAGGCCTGAGTTTAAAAGTGTTTGTATTTTTAACAAAAATTTAGTGGCAGTTGAACTTCAAAAAACAGAGGTTTACTTTAACAAACCAATATACGTAGGGATGTGCATTTTGGAGGTTGCAAAGACAACCATATATGATTTTCATTATAATTATATAAAAAAAAGATTCCCAAATAGTGAGTTAGACTATACTGATACTGACTCGTGTGTTTATGAAATAAAGAATGATGTGTATAAGGTGATAAAAAAAGACTGCTACAAATATTTTGATACTTCGGATTATCCTGAAAATAACATTTATGGGATACCGAGGGTAAACAAAAAAGTATTGGGAATGATGAAGGATACGAACAATGGAAAAATTATGATTCACTTCATTGGACTTCGATCGAAAATGTACGCTATAAAAGTTTTTAATATTGAGCACCAAGAAAATCTCGTATGTGAGAGAACCCTTAATACAAAAATAACAAAAAAGGCAAAAGGTGTAAAGAAATCCGTGGTTAAAACTCATTTAACCTTTGAGGACTATGTAGAGTGTCTTAGTACATTCAATGAAAAAATTATTACACAAAGGTCGATTCAATCAAACAAACATGAACTATATTCCGTCAAGCAAACCAAAGTAGGACTAAGCCCCCATGATGACAGACGATGTGTATCAAATAATTCGCCCAATACTTTACCTTGGGGACATTATAGTGTTACGCCTATATCATGAGATGCATGTACCTAGCCTATAAGAACCTACATAAGTATAGCTTTATTATGTAAATTTAAGATAAACTTTGGATATAGTGGCTCGTTTAGAGCCTAAGTTGTATAATGTATAATAGTATAATGTATAAGGTTTAATAGGAACTGTATTTATATTATGTAAGAATAATTAAATCTATATTATAAAATTGAAAACAAACTAATTGTATATTTATAATACCTACCAAACTCAAAGTTACCTAATTCTGTTCCACATGAAGTAATTAATTCTAAAATATAATATTTGTGATTAATAGATCTAAAAGTCTTACCTAGATAATTTTAAATATACACCTATCTCTAAATATATATAATAAATATAAAATATTTCTATGTAGATCAAAAAAAAAATACCACGTTTTATATATATGGTGTGAAATAATTTATGGCTCTGAGTGCACTCCATAAATTAGAAACACAATTTTTGCCAAATTTGGCCCCCCGCCCTCCACCTTGTCATAAATCATTACGTTTCTGATGACTGTCTCCACTAAAGTGACGTCCCAAAATAAAATCTACGCCTCCTTATTTAGCATGACATCATAATTCTTTTCGGTCTTTTATTTCTTGCGGCAAAGGAAAATGTGTCAATATTTTAACCGCTCTTTTTTTAGAATTCAAGGGGAAGATATGTTTTTGGTAACGTAATTTTAAGGTGGTCAAAATTTGTCCACAATTATTAATTTATGACTGGCCCCCTTACTTTATTTTACCTGGCTCAGAACCAAACGTTACTTAAAATCTATTCACGTATCTTTATTGTTTACCTACTCTTTGTTTTTTTGGTGGTGATAAGAGAGGTGCATGTGAAATGAGATTGGTAATAAACCATACAATGCATTCGTGTTGATTCAGGCAGTAGTCTTTTTATATTATTTTTGAAAAGTAGGAATAAATAAATAAGAAAACGAAAAAACAAGAGTTTTTTGTATTTCAGGGCAAAATGTTGTTTGGGTGCCACAGCCATCTTACGTTAGTTTTTTTAATAAATGAAATGAAATGAAACTCGTAACATAAGCCAGTTTTATTTAAAAAGTTTAGAAAAATACAGACAGTGTTAAAATATACGTAGTATAATTGAAAAAAAATCTAAAAAAATATGAAACCGGCACTGCCAGAAGGGATTGACCGCGTTCTGTGGTGAATGTTTTCAATAGTTAAAAAAAAATAAAAATCGTAAAAAATAAGTGGAAAAAGAGTTGTTGAGGAAAAATTTGAATACCTAAGCGATAAAGGTAAGTAGAAAATGGGTGGAAATATAATGAAAGTAGTAAAAAAGTCATCATTTTGGTACAGACCAACATGACCTTCTAGATTGCACTTAGGCATACATACAATCGGCTACATGATCAAAAAGTACTTTACACATCTGCAAATCAAAATCCTTTTGACTTTTTAAATTTAGTGTATCACAAAGGCCGGTTAAATTTTTGTATCTATTTAACACTTCGTCCAAAGCCAGATCTGGACGTGATAGAATTTCTGAAGGAAGAATTTTTGTAAATAGATATGAAGAATCATTCAAAGATCCAAGAAAAGCAGAGAAACAAAGAGTTGAAGAGTCTCTTATACCTAAACCACCTAGTTTAACTGGTAAGGTACATTGTGTCCAGGAAGATGAATCAATTTTGCAATTTGCAATATTTTCCAAACTGTTTTTTAAAATTGTGTCGAATTTTTGTAAACATTGTGAGACTCTCCAACATGGTGCGTGGAATTGAAAAAGAATGTTTTAAAAGATAGTAGGCTGTGTGGGAGTTTAATAATTTCAATTTTTCAGAGAATTTTCACACTTTGCGTCAAAAAAATTTTCAATTTTGTTGTTAAAAAGTGGCGCGCCTAAAAGAGTTTGTTCCTTAACATTTATTTTTGACAAACTTTGAAGCTTTTTGTTAGAATTAAAAAAAATGGGATTTTCATGATTTAAAATTTAAAACTCGCATTTTTTAAGATTAATTTTTAAACCTATATCTATTCAGATATTTTCCAAAAAATCAAAATCTTCAAGAACGCAGCAAGGATCTCCCACTAAAGTACCATCATCTAGGTACCATAAATTGATATTGGATTTTAAATTAACAAAAAAGCGGAGGACCTAGTGGATCACCTTGCTGAACGCCTCTTGTGATAAAATAATTTTTTTCCCGAACGACAAAAAAGAAGGATTTTTATAACATTCAGCAGTAAATGGAAAAAAGTCAGGAATATATTACTTAACTCTAGATAAAATGGTACCTCGATTAACCATATTGAAAGCATTATAAAAGTCAATTTTTAAAATAATTTTTTCTGAAAAGAGAGGGAAAGAGAGAAAACGACGGACGGAATGACTTATTTCACAGCCATTTTTTGTACCAAATCCTTATTGAAATGGACGTAACATATCTTCCAAGATGTCATGAATTTTGAAAAATACTAATTTTGCTGCCAACCTTCGAAAACACAGTCCAACGGCAATTGGACGAATCGAGCCATCTTTCTTATTAAGGGCGCAAAGTGAAGCTTCGTAAAAAACTGGCGAAATACTTTCAGGGACAAAACCATTAAGGAGATGTATAATAAAATCATCATTAATTAGATCTTTAAGATGCTGCAGAGTCAGTGCATCGAGACCCGCCGCCGAACCAGGCTTAAAAGAGATAATGGCTTTTTTGATATTTGAAAAAATAAAGCTAAAATTATTTGTTGCGTTAGTATTTGGTTCTGGAAAGTTTTGGACATTTTCGTGTGATGGATGTTTCTTAAGAAGTTTCTTGTAGGTGTCTTCATTTTTGAGAGCCAAGGAGTCTTCAGAAGAAATCAAGCGAATCGCTTCTTTAAGTCCCCTTCAGAAACTTTTGTTTCCACCTTTTTGGTTATGTAGTTATGATTAAATGAATTTTGTTTCTTACGATCTTCTTTAAGTCAATTCAAATGGTAAATTCTTCTTTTGTTTCCAAATTTGTAAATAGAAAAAAATAGATTTGTTAGGTTTTTTTAGGCAATTTGAGAACTCCATACGTAAAGGTTAATAAAAGAAACCAAGCTCTAAAATTATTTCTTATAACACAATTTGTAAGATGTGTGATCAATTCTTCTGCAATAGATGGGCGTGCATTTTTTGGAATTCTTTTTATAATTGGTATAGTTGATTTTAAAGAACTTAGAAACAGATTAAATGTGTTTGGATCAGAAGAAATATCTTGTCTGATTTTTATAGGATTTTTTACATTCACTGCATTGCAATTTTGAAGGGCTTTAGGAAATGGATTTTTTGTTGAGAGATATTCTTAAACTGCATGTGGAATTTTGAGAATCTTTGTGGATTCTTCGGTTGTGAATATTCAACCCATTTTTATTTTTAAAAACTATTACACAATAAACAATAATTTTCTTGAAGAGGTAGCAATAAATTGAAATAGCCTAAATCAGGGTTTCCATAAAAAAATAAGAAAAATTGATTTCTCGTATTTATTCTTGCTTATGCATAATGGATCATTACTTGGACAGAAAATCCGGTCAGTAGAATTTTGAACTATTCTATATATGTAAATATTAATTTTAAGTACCTCGGAAATAGCTAAACATTCGAAATGAGTCTCAAAAGTTCCTAGTTTTAACATTCTTGCCTCATATTCTTCTTTTGTTGTTGAATTTTTTTTGAAAACTTTCGAAATTTTCCCAAATTTGTAAAATGTATAGAACATCTTGTCGTCTAACTTCTTTATGAGATTTCTGGCTTTCAAAGAGATACTCACTTGCTTCGCGAAACAGGCAATTCCCATCGCCTTTCGCAAAAATAATTTTAAAAGCATTTGAAGTTGATGATGTCATTATTAATACAAATTTGACATCTTTTAAAAATAAATATTTTTCTCGTTAGTCTTCTCAGAAAACTGCTGTGCTGAATGATATTCTTATCTTTTGGATCTTCGATTTCAATTTAACGTGTGGTAGCTAATTACTTTTTGTATAATTTTGTAGAAAAATGTAAATAATGTATTGTAAAAAACTTTAAAGACTTTGACTTTTTTTTCATCAATAAGGATTTAATAAGATTATTTTTTTTATTTTTTCAGATACATTTACCCATTAGTAAACTAATATTTTTAAGAAAAAATAAAATATCCTATATATATCAAAATATCCGATCTATATCGTAAATATCCGGTATTTTAATAAATTGTTGACATAAAGAAGCTAAATATTTGTTGTCTAGAAATTTTCACTTGCAGCGGTATTTTAAGTTATTTTTTGGTTGCATTATAGACCAGTGGCCCAGAAGCAAACTACCCCCCCTCATTACAAAAATTTCACTGGTGACATTTTAACCAAAAAACCACCCATATGCCAGCGATCGGCAGTAATCCACTCCTGCGCTAGTTTTTTTTTATGAAATTGTCTGTCTATGTACGAGGCAAAAATGTAAAAAAAGTTGTACAACTCAGACGGCTGATTTTTGAGGATTTTTTGTTGAAGGACTAAACCGATTTTAATAAAACTTTAAATTCTCGTAGAATAAAGTTTTTGCCACCATAAAATCAAAATTTTATCATAAAACTCCAATTTGTTTATTTTTGCAAACTCTCAGAAAACGGTCTGTATTTTCTATTTTTCGCACATTTTGACAAAAATTTAGAAAACTGTATAACTTAGCTAAAAAGACCCGTTACAATTTATATTTTTTTAAGAGCAGTTTAAGGATCCCTATTCTTTTTGGGGGCGTGGCCATCGGAGCGAGCCACCACCAAATGCTGCCAGACGGATCGTTTTTAGTTAGGAACGGTAGTCTTTTAAGTATTATTATTATTATTATTATTGTTATTGTTATTGTTATTGTTATTGTTATTATTATTGTTATTATTATTGTTATTGTTATTGTTATTGTTATTGTTATTGTTATTGTTATTGTTATTGTTATTGTTATTGTTATTGTTATTGTTATTGTTATTGTTATTGTTATTGTTGTTATTGTTATTGTTATTATTGTTTATTATTATTATTATTATTATTATTATTATTATTATTATTATTATTATTATTATTATTATTATTATTATTATTATTATTATTATTATTATTATTATTATTATTATTATTATTATTATTATTATTATTATTATTATTATTATTATTATTATTATTATTATTATTATTATTATTATTATTATTATTATTATTATTATTATTATTATTATTATTATTATTATTATTATTATTATTATTATTATTATTATTATTATTATTATTATTATTATTATTATTATTATTATTATTATTATTATTATTATTATTATTATTATTATTATTATTATTATTATTATTATTATTATTATTATTATTATTATTATTATTATTATTATTATTATTATTATTATTATTATTATTATTATTATTATTATTATTATTATTATTATTATTATTATTATTATTATTATTATTATTATTATTATTATTATTATTATTATTATTATTATTATTATTATTATTATTATTATTATTATTATTATTATTATTATTATTATTATTATTATTATTATTATTATTATTATTATTATTATTATTATTATTATTATTATTATTATTATTATTATTATTATTATTATTATTATTATTATTATTATTATTATTATTATTATTATTATTATTATTATTATTATTATTATTATTATTATTATTATTATTATTATTATTATTATTATTATTATTATTATTATTATTATTATTATTATTATTATTATTATTATTATTATTATTATTATTATTATTATTATTATTATTATTATTATTATTATTATTATTATTATTATTATTATTATTATTATTATTATTATTATTATTATTATTATTATTATTATTATTATTATTATTATTATTATTATTATTATTATTATTATTATTATTATTATTATTATTATTATTATTATTATTATTATTATTATTATTATTATTATTATTATTATTATTATTATTATTATTATTATTATTATTATTATTATTATTATTATTATTATTATTATTATTATTATTATTATTATTATTATTATTATTATTATTATTATTATTATTATTATTATTATTATTATTATTATTATTATTATTATTATTATTATTATTATTATTATTATTATTATTATTATTATTATTATTATTATTATTATTATTATTATTATTATTATTATTATTATTATTATTATTATTATTATTATTATTATTATTATTATTATTATTATTATTATTATTATTATTATTATTATTATTATTATTATTATTATTATTATTATTATTATTATTATTATTATTATTATTATTATTATTATTATTATTATTATTATTATTATTATTATTATTATTATTATTATTATTATTATTATTATTATTATTATTATTATTATTATTATTATTATTATTATTATTATTATTATTATTATTATTATTATTATTATTATTATTATTATTATTATTATTATTATTATTATTATTATTATTATTATTATTATTATTATTATTATTATTATTATTATTATTATTATTATTATTATTATTATTATTATTATTATTATTATTATTATTATTATTATTATTATTATTATTATTATTATTATTATTATTATTATTATTATTATTATTATTATTATTATTATTATTATTATTATTATTATTATTATTATTATTATTATTATTATTATTATTATTATTATTATTATTATTATTATTATTATTATTATTATTATTATTATTATTATTATTATTATTATTATTATTATTATTATTATTATTATTATTATTATTATTATTATTATTATTATTATTATTATTATTATTATTATTATTATTATTATTATTATTATTATTATTATTATTATTATTATTATTATTATTATTATTATTATTATTATTATTATTATTATTATTATTATTATTATTATTATTATTATTATTATTATTATTATTATTATTATTATTATTATTATTATTATTATTATTATTATTATTATTATTATTATTATTATTATTATTATTATTATTATTATTATTATTATTATTATTATTATTATTATTATTATTATTATTATTATTATTATTATTATTATTATATTACCAAACGTTTTGTTAGATCATTCGGTATACTTTAAAACATACCAAAAGTCCGAAACCGAGAGTTAATTTCAAATACATCATTGTCTCAAACTTTCAAATATACCAAAAGTTTACTAAAGTTTGACCACCGAAATGACATTTTGTTCGAAATGGCTGCCAAAAAATATTGGTTATTTTCCTGTATGGTAAAAACAAGTGGTATACTTTCGTTACTTAAAATAGTTACAGCAGCTTGTCAAAAACAAAAAAAAACGACAGATAAATTTAGAACTCGTAAAAATTTTATGGTGACCAATTGGCCAAAACAAATATTTTAAAGAATTAAATTACCAACATTATCCAGACTTTTTGTTAAGTAAGTCAAGAGATATTTAGAAATATCACTTAACAACCAACCTTAATATTTTATTTTTTGCCCTTAAACTCCCGTACAGGGGCCCAATTCTTGAATCACTCGAATTTCAGTCGTATACGGATCACATTTTGGCAAAAATTTCACGAAAAAGTGTAAAATATTCTTTAATCCACTATTAACGCTCACACAAAATCAAAGTTGTACTGAAATTGTATAATATTTAGTTAAATTCGCCCTAAAATTAAAATTTAACATTTTTATTTTGCTAATATTCGAAAGTTTTGGCATTCCTCTGTCATAATCGGATCTGCGGCGGTTGCTTTTACCCAGTCGATGCAAAGTCGAGTGAAAGTGACATATAAGCGTCAACAATCGTTCTATTTTGCCCGTCAGAAATTCAAATTTTAATTTTGCAACTTTTTTAATTGAATATTGTGCAATGTGCATACAAGTTCCAATTTGTTTTTGTGTTTGGTATCTTAATCAATGAAAATTAACTCTTTTTCGTTAAATTTTGCGAAAATGTGATCCGTATACGACCAAATTCGAGTGATTCAAGAATTGGGCCCCAGAAGTCAAAATATTTTACAGAATTAAATGTTAATCAGTATAATAAAGTTAATTTTAATTTTGTGAGTCGGATAGGTTTTGAGAGATAATTTATAAATATCTCTTAAAATTCCACTCAGTTTTAGTATTTAGCCTGTCATGATAATTAAAATTTAATTATTCATAATTCAGTAAAATTTTTATTTTATATATATTTTTATATTTTTCCGTATTTTCTCTCCCGGTGTAAACCGTTTTTGACATTTTCAGTGGTCACATTTTGTTTTTTTTTAAAGGTATCTATCTACAGAATAATCTGTTCAAAAATGTCTTGTTTCAGTTTCTTTGATGAAGCAGTTTTCTGATAATACGAGTTTTGGTAGCCATACCCAAGTAACATTATATTTTTTATAGAGGTTGCGAGCAAGTTACCGCCACCAAATTATAAACTTTAAAGTTTTATAGAAAAGTAACGAGAACCTTCACGGAACCTTTATTACTCCCTTATGGGACTTAACTGTTGTCTTATAAAGGTAGTGGCAACCTTATTATAAACTCGTTAAAAACCTAGAAGTTGCCTGTGAGAATCTTCTTACAACTTTTATATTACCTTTAGTTATGCGAATTAAGAGACGTAAAGGTTACAGGAAAGTGTCTGCAACCTTTATGAAAAGAAATAAAGGAACCCGAGTTCAGCGCCCCTATAAGAAAATGCAGTAGAAAAATGTTTTTGATAGTTCTGAGGTTTTCAAAAAGTAATTATGGAACTGTATTAAAAAACATGAAACAGGGTTCCCACCAAATTCTAATTTCCAAATTCCCTGACTTTTCCAGGTTTTCCCTGACCATTTTTAAAAAAAATCCAGGTATTTTTTGGATATAAATTACTTGTCTACGTGAATACCAAGTAAATGTAGACTTTTACCATGATAATTTTTGAAAGCTCAAATTTAGCAGGTATTTATATTTATCGAGATAAAAATGTAAAAAGTAGATAAATAAGACGAGAAACTGTTCGAAACTTTATTCGAAGACAAAAATCACAGGAACCGAATTCGTTAAATCCTAAAAACAAATCACGTACTTAGCAGTATTAAAAATAAAAGACTAATTTGCGTAGTTCTGCCAATGTTTTTTTGGTTCATTTAGCAAGTTATAGAACTAAATTGAACGAAGTGTTAATATATATGCACATGTGCACATGCACACGAAAAAGAAGACCAGCAAAAGCTGAATTACGGAAAAAACTCAAGAAGTAGAAAAGAACTGCAATGGGGCTACAATGTAAACGAGCTTTGGAAGAACATCCAAGAAACAGTAAGTAGGGTGGCTAGTCGAGTGCTCGACAAAAAGAGAAAACAAAGAAGGAAGTAGTTTGATGACGACTGTAGTAGAGCGACGGAAAGACGAAATATTACCAGGAAAAAATGCTAGAAGAGTATAAACAATAAAGATCTGAAACACGCAGAATGATATAAAGGAAAAAGAGAGACCACCTTCTAAATATAGCACAAAACAGGATACCAACCCAGAACCAGAAACTTCCTGTCAACAAATATCGGACAACTGAGAGGTAAATACCAATACTACACGCATATAGACCAGATTTTCACCGTTAGACATAATGGAAAAATGCTGGTAATTTGACAGATAACTTCACCAGAAGGTTATTGATTTCCAACATGCATTTGACAGATTATGTAGAGCAAAATTGTGGGAAGAAATGCATAAACTGTACGAAGGATACAAGGTGCAAGATAAAAGTGGAACAGAGCTACTCTGATTTCTTTGGTATCAACAATGGGCTTAAGCAGGGTCGTGACTCTCTTTCACCCCAACTCTTCAACATAGCATTAGAATATGCAATTAGGAAAGCCAACGGCTGTATTCCGCCAGGAAGGACCCAACCTACTAATGGCCTTCGCAGATGATGTGCACATACTTGGCAGCAGCAGGATTAATCTTAAAGACTTCTTGGACCGCAATATTTCTGCATCCATAACTGATTGCCTAATAAGAAAATATTACAAAAAAGGAGGAGAGGATAGGCAGTGGAAGCAATTGCTGAGGAGGTTCCTTCACTTTCAAGTAGTTGGTGTAGATGTAGGTCCATTGTTATTTTGGGCCAAGACTGATAGTGTAACTATAGTGTTTTCTTGATTAACAAAGGCAATTTCCTTGAATCTTTTTTAGCCTCCACGTACTTTACATGACCACTGCTCTTAAAATGGCTCAAGATGGCCTAACGCCCCATATTACTCAATTCAATATTTTTTAAACAAAGCTTACAATATGCTTGCTATTTATTGGTTTTAACAGCCTGTAAATACTGCCACTCTGGTGGATTTATGGAAGGACTTAGCCAGTATAAATTAGAAACTTTTTTTTGGACATTTTCGATTCTTGCTCTAAAAAAATTGAAAATCCTCGAAATTTCGCATCGCAGTTGTACACCACATCATTACTAAATACTAAAAAATATTGTTGGATTAGAAAAAACGCACTAGACTACACTTGAAAGTTGTAACAGAAGATAGCGCGATGTGTACTTAGAACAAGAAAAATAATACCAGGTGATATTTATTATTTCGAAACGAAAACCAAATATGTTCAATAAACACAATCTGCCACCGTGGGTAATGATGCGGTTCTTGTACTACACGTTTTAAAAAGATTTCCTCTTTTTTCTCTTGTTCTTGGATTTTAGGTGGACTGGAACTGATTGAGCGTGAAACAGATGTTGGGCTTATATACGAGGTAAGCAGAGAAGAACTCAAATAATATTTTTCACAAAGTTGGTTTAAAAAATAGGTTGAGAAAGAGAAATCCCAGGTTTTGTGTGGCAATTCCCTGACTTTTAATTTTTTTTTATCATTCCCTGGATTTTCCAGGTAGATATCAAAATTCCCTGACTTTTGCAGGTTTTCCAGGTCAGTGGGAACCCTGTGGAATCAAAACATCAAATTATAAATAGGCCGTGATAGAATATTATGATAGTAAAATGATTTTTAAAGATATTTCCACACCCTAAAACTACATGCGGCGAAAACTTTACTTAGTACATGTCAAAAACCTGAAAAACACGCGCGCCTGCAATTTGTTTTATTTTGGTAAAAAAAAAAACATTTTTCCCTATTCAAAATTTTTTGTTTTTTTTTATTGTGGATTCTTTTTGTACTATATTATGAATATATTATAAAAACAGCAATATTTGTTATGAAAAACCAAAATATGAAGAGTTTTTTAATATTTTAAACAATTATAATAATATTTAAAAAAAAAATTACGCCACCATATTCGCCATCAAAGTTTTTTTGCGCTAATCTGGATTTGTAACAAATCCAGTTGACCAAAACTCTCTAATAAATCTGTTAAAGGAATTGACCGATTAGAAGAGTGACAGATGTTTTAATAACCTAAAAAAACAGTGCTTTTCAACCATTTTTCCAGAAAACAGAACAGAAACAGAATCATTTTTCAACGTTTGTTTCCAATTAAAAATGATTTTTGATCGTCCAGACGATTGAGAAGGGTAAAACCCGCCTAAGCGTCGTCCCGCGGAGGTGGGTAGAGGTGCCCACTAAAGGGACAATTTTAAGGTGGCCGAGCAAAAGGGCTGACGCTCAAGCACGCAGTAAGAAGATGGACGAAGACGACGAATCATCCAGAAAAAGACTGGTTACACCAGCCCTGTGCTATTAAAAGAAGGGGATCTTATCTCTATGAAGCTGTAGAAGTAGAATTACAAGTGGTGGAGTTTATATTTTATACATATTTATAAATTTAACGAAATATAATTTTCATCTATTATAAAAAAATAATCTGGTTTTATAATAACTGTTTAAGTAATTGTTGGTGCAGTTATGTAGTAGCAGTTTAATAAAACCGTGTTTAATAACCCAATAAACATTAAAGTTGCAAGGTTACAACAATTACTATTATAAAAATTATCGTGCCTTCATGTAATTTTATGAAATCAGGAATAATAAAACCCTTATCACCTTTATTGGTAACCAAACTTATAAAACTTTTGGTAATTGAAAATGTTACTTGGGTATGCACACGAAACCACCGTGGTTTCAAGCTATATCTCTATCGCGTGGAAATAGAGCATGTTTTTATTTTCATGCATTAAATTGCATCATATAAATGCCCAAAAAGTAAGGCGCTTTACAAGCCGCGAAAAAATCGCTCCCAAAAATCGCAGAGTCAGAAAGCGGTAGGTACTTTTTTCACAACAGCAGTCGTCTACTAATGGTCACGCGGAGCGGCGTCTTGAATAAAAGTCAAGAGATATTATTAATCATTATTATGAGAGCGTGCGTTATAACGAAAAATATTCCAATTATGAAAGATACTTAAGCTTATTACGTTTCGCACCAAGTTTTAATTTGCGACTTACCCAATACTTATGGTTAGCAATCCCAAAATATTACGTTTTCTTTTTTGCCAGTTTATCTAAGTGTTTTCTTAAATTGTGAAATTGCAGACAACTTTTTGTCTTCTTGCACACGTAGTGCTGGATTCTTATGACACATTTTATTGATATACTATGTTATTGTGGTTAATCCTTTTTAACACAAATTGACAAAATATTTTGATAAATGATTAAATGCAAAATAATAAATTGACATAAAAATGTAACCTCAAAATTACTAACATTCGGTCCTATTGATCGTGGAGTGCTTGATAGTTTCTTGTTTATAGTAATTTGATTTTTCGTCGTAGCCAGCTTGTCCCAATAGTAGATAAAAAAGTTGTAGACAAATATTTGTTCTATTTTCTCTTATTACTGTCAAATCTAAAAAATTTAAACATTTTTCGACATTACACTTCGAGAAAGAGAAAAAATATCATATCTCAAATTGGTTTTTTAAAATTTGATCAGCAAAACGGTTAATTACTAAATTAACTATTAATCCCAAAAACACAAAAAAAATACTTATTTATGGTAAATAAGGAGAAGACTAGCAATATAATTAAAATATATTAAAAACCCAAAACTCTACTCTGTGACTATTTTCTCTTTTTATGCCTTAAAATCTTGTTTATTTATTTATTATAGATAGCCGAATCTACAAGGACTCCTCACGCTTTGGGAAACAAACTAAAAAGAAAAATAATTCAAGAAGCTTTTGAGGATAGTGGAAGTGAATTTGAGGCATCTAGTTTATCAAGTAACGAAAGCGAAAGCTCGGATGAAAAAAACTGTAGCGCCAGCAGCGATGATAATTCCGATTCACCAAAAAAAAATGGCAGAAGAACAGTTAAAAATATCAAATTTAGTGATACAAATCGATCTCAAACCTCCAGAACGAAAAACCAAAAATACGAAATGCAAGCCGAAGAGTATTTTGCGAATTTTGCTTCGAATAAAACAAAAACTTCCAATAACACTTTGGACAAATTGGAGACTCCTAGATTACCAAGTTATCAATTGCAGCAACTGCTAGCAAACATGAAACTATCAAAGGAACATAACCGCGCAATTAATAGTTTGACAGAAGCAAACAAAAGTCAATTTCAAAAGTGGCTGTATGTTTTAAATGAGAACTTTAACATATTACTTTATGGTCTAGGTTCAAAACGTAACATTTTAAACAAATTTTGTGCGGAATGTTTAAAAGATCACCCAGTGATCGTAGTGAACGGTTATTTTCCTACCGTTTCTATAAAAAATATTTTGAATGGAATTATTACAGATCTTCTAGAATTAACTGAACCTTTGAATGTTAATGATTGTTGCGATTTAATTAAAAAAGAATTTAGCCAAATAGAGGACACACATTTATATGTAATTGTCCATAATATTGATGGGGAAACGTTGAGGAACAGTAAAACTCAAGGTATATTAGCCAGATTAGCGTCAATAAAAAATATACATTTAATTGCTTCTCTGGACCACATTAACGCACCCTTAATTTGGGATCACAACAAGCTAAGTAAATTTAACTACATTTGGTGGGATGTTTCATCATTTTTGCCTTATTCAGAAGAAACCTCATTTGAGCAATCTATGATGGTTCAACAATCAGGTTTAGCTTTGTCATCTTTAAGAAATGTTTTTGCTTCGCTTACTGCAAATTCTAAAGTAATTTACTTAAAAATTGCCAAACATCAAGTTGAAAATACAGGCCAGTATTACCAAGGATTTCCGTTCAAAGACTTGTACGAGTCTTGTCGCGAGTCATTTATTGTGAGTTCTGATTTGGCTCTTAGAGCACAACTGAGTGAATTTTTAGACCATAAAATGGTAAAAATTAAAAGATCAATGGATGATGGTAGTGAATATCTGATTATTCCACTTCAGAATGCTTTATTAAAGAAGTTTTTGGAAGATCATTGATAAAATTGATCTTTTTTAAATTAATTGATTGTTTTTGTTATTAAAGTCTCTGGCCTGGGTGTTCTAAATTCGATGCTTACCACGAGGATATTCTGAACGGTAGAGATTCGAAAAGGTTTAAATTAGAGCAAAATTGCGTACTTTGATGCTTTGCTTAAAATTAAAAAAAAAAGTTAGTTCAGTCCCTTTATTCTTAAAGCTGTTAAAAAACGCTTAAAACCTTCTACAGGCACTTTTTTAAGATCTACCTAATAACAGCTCCGTTTTTGAGATTTGACATGTCGTGTTCATGAATGATGACAGATAATATTTTGCAACCTTATTTTGACAAGTCACCTGACGTTTTGGGTTAATTAATCATCATCAGTGCAAACTCAATTTTTTTTAACTTACTCAAAGATCTTTTGGAAACCCACTTGCAATCTCTTTTTTGATATTTAAAAAAAAAATTTGACGTTTTGTTTTAAAAAATTAATTTTGCCTAATATTTCAAAAGTTTCTCTTGTTTTTGATTTAAAAATGGTATAACTTATTAAAAATTAATAAATTAATGGTTAAAATGTTGATAATTTAAACGATATTTTAAGGTTGCCAAAATATGTGTCGTCATTCATGAACCAAACGGCAGGAAAAAAATCATGTGAGAAACAATTAACTGCTCCTGTAACACATGTCGAATATCAAAAATCATCATTAAAAATGTTATTAGGTAGTTCTTGAAAAAGTGCCTGTAGAAAGTTTCAATCGTTTTTTTGACATCTTTAAGAATAAAGTTCAGAAAAATAAAAACAAATAAAAATTTCGGTTTTTTTTTCTCCGGGACTATCCGGATTTTGTTAACTTTTGTTAGTTTTCAGCAACTTTTCCCTAATTTAAACCTGTTCCTATCTCCTACCGTTTAGGAAATCCCCATGGTGAGTATCAAATTTAAAACACCCTGTATAGGGTGCCTCGAAAAAAGCTAATTTTTTTTAAATTTTGAATAACTTGTTTACTACTGATTACAATTAAGGTACAATATTTTCTGGAAAGCTTATTAAATAATCTCATAAAAACTGTCAAAAACGACATTTAAAAAATCCAATTAGGATGCCGCTTTCTGAGTTTGATAAACAAATTTAATAGTTAAACTAACAATATTTACTATTTTCTAAATTATATAAACAAATATGACTGTAATAGCAAAGTTCAACATATTTTAAAAATAATAAAGAAAACGTTTTATTTTGTGTGTTTTGGAATAACTTTGGGATATCTACTTTATTTTATGGAAAACATTTTTTGCTTACTTGGTTTTTCGATGTTTTTTTTTATGTAAGTTTAATATATATTTATTTTTTATAAACACTATACAGGGTGATTCAAAATTCCCTATAAAGACTTTAGCTGTAGGTCGAATTTGTAATTCTGAACAAGAATTAGTAAAATAAATTTTTGTAAACTCTTTCGTTTCAAAGATATTTGCCTTTAAAAGTTGTTAATATATTGTGAGAATCACCCTTTACTACGTGGTCCAAACATCAATTTTTGAAAACAAAACTTTGACAACTTCAAAATACTTGACAAAAACCCTAAAAACATGTCATTCTTAGCACACCTAGAATGGTTTGGTAAATTATTTTAAAGGCGATTCCCAAAAAAATACGAAAATTTTACTCCTAAATTCAGAGAAAAAAAAATATGAAATTTAAAGACAATAATCACGTAATTTTTCTTAGATTAATGATATCTAACCTCTGATCAAATTTTTCTAGGGAATTTTGAATCACCTAGTATATATATATACGTAGCCAGCGGTAGATACGAATTGCGCAGGCCACCCGAAGCCCAACCCTTAATCGTATATATATCAATGTAAAATCTTCAGTAACACATTCTTGAATACCCAGTTTGCAAAAATGATGGGGAACCGACTTCAGTAAAATTCCACCAGTTTGGAGGCCCGCTTGTAAAGCCCGACAGTGTTTCCAAGTATTTTTACAGTTCATTTTATTTACCCCCCAAAGTAACCATTTATCGGGGGCATATTCCCGAGATGGAATAAGTATTTGTATCTTTTTGATAAATTCTAAATTTTTTAATATATTACTCGAAAGGGGTCAACGTTGATGCATCTCTGTCCCTTTCTCCTTTATTAAGAGAGATCAGAATCTCAGGATTGCATCCCTAGAAGTGCACGCTATTGTGTTCCAAAACTTTCTTTTTTGGTAAAAAATATGATTATCTTGTTTAGTGTAATTTTGGATAAATAAAATTATTTTATATAAGGTTAAGTGTCATAAAAGTCCTCGTCCATCCCTATCTGTTCATAATTGTTGGGTTTGGTGTAGAATTATATTTTTTGGTTTATTTTCGCTAGTATGCCCAATAATAGCGAACGCACCTCCTTGTAGTTTTTAAGTGCCAAGGAAACACTTGCGTATTGAATGTGATGAAGGCAAGATCGCGTGTTACAAGTCCGCCGAAATTGGTGATCAGTTTCCCCAACATCAGCCCCTAAGACAACGAACTGGCCAGGTGCAGTAATGGTACCAGTGGACAAGGGTGAGTGCATTTTTTCGTGATTGTTGGGTCCGTAATATATATTTTTTATTGCTATAATTTGTGAGTGACCGTGAAAGCGAATTTTGCCTTTTCACCCCCACATGGACCTTCTTCGCCAAATTTAATGAACTAGTCTTTTAAATTACGTAAAAATATAAAATTTTTTGTTTAAATAGAGATGCTAATCATATATTTTATTTCAGTTTCCGAAAAGGTCGTATAAAAACGAGATAAAATTACCCGTTTTTTGCGCCAGTTTTCGAGCTTATCTCAAAACCGCGCAAATCGGTGTTTTTTTTGCTTAAATCGACATTTCGTCCTGTGTGTTTGTGTGTGCACTGGCCAATTGGCCAATATTGAATAAATAAAACAGCTGGGTAAACATTTCTGAACAAACATTTCTGAACGCGCCACCTGATATCGATCAATATCAGCTGATATTTGTTTACAGTGAGTGGACATAACCGCATTTTTTGTTTGTTTATTTTTGCCATTTTTCAAAATTTAGTTTATTTTTTGTGAAACTATAAAAAATGACGGAAAAGGCGGAACGGTTAGCGGAACTTACTAAAAAGCGTGACTTTACTTTGAAGCAGTTAGAAAATATTTATAAGTTGTCGCAAAAAGCGCTCGATAGAGAGGCCAGTCAGAATAAAAAAACAGAGTTTCAATGCGCTTTTGAGGATTTATATCGTCTCAGTGATTACTTTGGGGGCTTGCAGCTTGAGGTTATTACGCTTATTGCAGACGCTGATAAGGAAAAGGAGCATAAACTCCAAACAAAAGTGGATTCTATGATTTATTCAGTGAGATCTACTGCTCTTCAATTAGTCCCTCCTCCTCAGCCTCAACCGAGTGCACCCCTCAACCCCCCCTGTTTCTCGTGCCTCATGTAGCCATGAGGATAGTAGTGCACTTTCATGCTTACCTAAATTTGCTGGTGATATAAAGCAGTGGCCAACCTTTTTTGACCTATACAAGGTAAAAGTGCATAATAATAATAATTATTCCAATATAAGAAAATTCCAAATTTTAGTGTCTTTGTTGCAAGGTGATGCTTCCTTAGTTATTAAACATATTCCCATGTTGGATTGTAATTATTCAATGGCATTTGACTCGCTTGTAAATCGCTATCAGAATGAACGTGTTTTGTTGACAGATTATTGGTTATCAATTTTTTGTGCCCCATCAATGAAAAATGATTCTGCCCAAGAATTAAGAAAACTATTGAGCACTTTCTCTGAAAATCTACAGGCTCTTAGTTTAACCCAGGTTGATTTATGCGAGTTTACAAAATTAAATTTACTTTTATAAAAAATTAGTCCAGATTTGAAAACAAGTTTTGAATTTAAACATAGTGGAAATAAGTTACCTTGCTATGATGATTTATATAAACATGTAGAGCAGCATTGCCGTGCTTTAGAGAACTCAATGTTGACAACTCCGGTGTTTTTAAAAAATTACATTTTATGTCAAAAAAGACTGGGTCCCCCCATTAAACGTGAGAACATTAGGTCTTTTATGACAGGTACTGTGAATTCTAATACTCCTAGAGGTAATTGCATTTATTGCCATAAATCTTGGTCATCATTAATAAAATGTGATGAGTTTTTGCAAATTGACCCTCATCAGAGACATGACTTTGCAAAAAGGTGTCATCTATGTTTCAACTGTCTGGCTCGTAGCCATTCCCTAGGAAGTTGTTGTAGTGCGTTGGGTTGCGGAATATGTTCCAAAAGGCATCACACCCTTTTGTGTTTCTTAAATGGTCGAAACAACCCACCCCCCTCTGATGATGTCTCGGAATCAACTGATAGTCAAAAAGCTCAAAATAGTGCTTCGACAAAAGTTGAAACCAAGAGTGAAACAAAATTTTGTGATGTAACACACACTGTGTCTTAGTCTGTAATATTTGCTACTGCTCTAATTTCTATTCAGAACTCAGGTGGTGACTTTGTGAAGTGTAGAGCAGTACTAGATTCTGCTAGCCAAGCAAATTTTGTGTCAGAGCATCTTGCTAGTAAGCTTTTGTTGGATAGATTGCCCAACAATACCCCCATACAAGGCATTAGTGGAATGTCAACGTGCACTGCTCTAGATATTGTTTCGTGTATAGTTACCCCCTATAATCAAGTGCAACCTCGTTTGTCTTTTCAGGCCCTAGTAATCCCATCTATTTGTCACAGATTGCCATCAGCTAAGATTAATTCGAAACGTTGGAGCCATCTTCAGGTTTTACGTCTTGCTGACCCAAATTTTTGTGAATCTGGTGATATTGACCTTCTTTTAGGTCTCAATGTGTATAGTGATATTTTGTTGCCTGGGCTTCGTAAGGGTCAGGGTGGTAGTCCGAGTGCTTTCCAAACCATTTTTGGTTCGGTGATTATTGGGAGTGCTGGTTCTGGTGAAAATCAGCCCCTCAGTTTGTGTACATCATTAGCAAAAAATGTGGAAACACATCACCTCGAAGAAAGTTATAAAGTTAGAGTCAGTTCCTGACAAACTTCACTTGTCTCCTGAGGATAAATTGTGTGAGGACATTTTTTTGAAAACTTATTATCGTACCGAGGAAGGTAGATATGTGGTGAACTATCCTTTTAAGTATGATTCTGTTGATGTTGGTGATTCTTTTAGTGTTGCTATGAAACGTTTTAGCTATCTAGAATCTCGATTAAATAGAAACTCTATGTTGAAGGAAGCGGAAGCAAGACTTTATGAAAGATTATTTAGCCCAAGGACACATGTCTTTAGCTAAACCTGTCATTCCTGGTCAGTTGGCATATTTTATACCACACCATTGTATTGTGAAAGGTTCTCTAACCCTTCAAAATGGTTCTTCTCCTCCCTTCAATCTCCGTGTTGTATTTGATGCAAGTTGTACTAACAGTGATAAAAATCTGTCTTTAAATAGTTGCCTTCTTACTGGCCCCAAATTGCAGCCAAATATTGCATCTATTCTTCTTAAATTTCGAGTTAATCCTGTAGTGTTTTCTTGTGACATAAGGCAGGCTTATCGTCAAATCTTGATTGATGAAAAGCAGCGCGATTATCAGCGCATACTGTGGCGCTTTAATTCTTGGCAACCAATAGAAGAATATACCTTAAACACTATTACTTATGGTGTAAGTAGTAGCCCTTATTTGTGCATTCGCACATTGTTGCAGTTAGCTAATGATTATTACAGTTAATTTTCTAGAGCTGCCTCAATATGGCGGCCAATGACATATATAGATGATGCAATAGGGAGCGCGTCGTCTTTTGAGGATGCCCTCAACCTCAAAATAGAGTTAGAAACTTTACTGTCTAAGGGATGTTTTGAGTTAAGGAAATGGGCGAGTAATGAGCCTAGGTTACTGTGCTCTATCCCAGAGACACATCAACAGCCCCCTTCTTTTAGTGAAAAGGAGTCACCCGGATTAAAAATACTTGGACTTCAGTGGTGTCCCTCTCAAGATATTTTTTCGTATAAGATACAGTCCATTAATGTGCCATGTACTAAGAGATATATTCTCTCTGAGCTCGCAAAAGTGTATGATCCTCTTCGATTTTTGTCTCCTACAATTTTGATTGCGAAAGTGTTGATTCAAAAATTGTGGGCTCAAGGTGTCGGTTGGAATGAAACCCCCCTTTCTCAAATTGTGTCCGATTGGCAACGTTTTGTTGATCAGCTGGGTGAGCTATCCTCTTTTTCTATTCCAAGACAAGTGGTCAAGGACCCAAACTCTTACTTGCAGCTACATGCATTTTGTGATGCTTCGCTTGTGGGCTACGGTGCTTGTATTTTTTTGAGGTCTGTGAACTGTCTTGGTGAGGTCTCTGTGAATCTTTTATGTAGTAAAAATCGCGTAGCGCCCCTGCAGACGTTGTCCATCCCTCGTCTGGAATTGTGTTCTGCTGTAGTTTTAGCGGATTTGGTAAAATTTGTTTTGGAAGCATATAGCGATCTAAATATTAAGGAAAATTTTGCTTGGACCGACTCAACCGTGTCTCTAAGCTGGATCAAGTCTCCCCCCTATAAGTGGAGGACCTTTGTGGCAAACAGAGTAGCTCACATTCAGTCCAAAGTACCTCCAAGTAGTTGGTTTCACGTTGCGGGAACATCAAATCCTGCTGATGGGTTATCGCGTGGGTTATTCCCTGACCAATTGCTTTCTTATTCAATATGGTTTTCGGGACCAGCTTGGCTCCAGTTAAATAGATATGAGTGGCCCAAATTTCCAGAGCCAGTTCCCAAATCATCTGAGGTCGAAAGTGAGGCCAAAAAGATAGTTTTGGTGACTTTAAAGAAAATTCAGTGTATGATTGTATATTATTGTGGTTTTGTTTCTTATCTTCCCAATGAGCATTTTTGTTTATATAAAAGTTACAGCAAATAATATAAAACCTTCATAAAATAACCAAAAGTTATATTATTTAGTGTTGGTGATAATTTTATAACTCTAATATATCTCTTAAATGAGTAAAAAAAACCTGAAAAACAACTGTTCAACACCAGCTTATAAAAATTTATGGTACATAGTAATGGATAGAAAAACAACATATAGATTTTATAAAACTTCCTTATGAGCCCTCAAGTATAGAGATTATTATAAAAAGGTTTTACAACTGTTCTAACCACACTACATAACAAATTAAAGGTTTTTATGGATTTAGAAATATAGATTTTCCATCTTTCTTCCCTTTGCTTGTTATGTATTATTCTTTTTCTTTTTACAATAAAAAAATTTATAAAATGGTGTTTAGCAATCTTCTAAAATAAATAAAAATGAAAGTGAGATAAGCTGAAGCAGGAATATGAATATTTATATACTATAGTCAAATAAAAGCTGTTTTTCAAGTCATCCTACTCTGAAAATCAGCCGCGGTCCCGTGTGTACTGTATAGTTTTCGAATACACTCACGTAAATTTCATGGGCTCCAAAAATACTTGAGAAAACGAGAAAAAAAAATATTAATTTAAATATCGGTTTTTTTCATACGCGTTTTTTTCTTTCTGGGACAAATATTGAATTTTGTATGTTGTTCTTAACCCTAACAAGCAATATTTCAATTGAAACCATTGAATTATAAAGTCTGGTTTATAATTCAATGATTGAAACACATGTTGAAACCCCATAAATAACGTTTTTATTTAGGCCAAAAACCTATTTTTGTAATCCAAAATGGCGAGAATTTCTGACAATTCTATAAAAAAAACAATACAACTATACCACTGTTTACCTCGTCAACACTATTTTATAACCCTTTTAAAAAATGATGCTACTTGGAACAAAGGGCTACAGATGCCGCAGTGTTGAACACTGATGGTCTGTTTCTGCGAGCTTAACATAGTTCGCATTGTTCTCTTTTCCTAAATGCATTCCTCGAGAGATCCAGCATACTACACATACCAGGAAAAATACCCGCCTCCACACACTTCAAGCCCGCATAACTATCAGAGGTAACTATCTCAAGAATATAGTTAGATTGCGGGGTCGAAGGGTGTACAGGCGAGTATTTTCCGGGGTGTTCACATTTGCCGCCGACCAGCAGTATCAGCGTATGCGCTCGACGTTTCACGGTGCGTTTTTGCGACCTTAACACGGTTACTATATTATTCTCTTTTTCTAAAACACGGTTCCCATCTATGCGTTTCTCATTGGTGGGTCCCCGAATCAAAACACGTATCACGTGGTCTAAGCGAGATTCGCCTATACAAGTTCATGTCGGACCACGTGATGAGTTTTTTGAGTCAGGGTGACTGCGCATGGGAAACGCTGGTGGGAATCGGGGTGTAAAATGCATTTGATCCCGATATCTGTCATCGGCAACTATCTCAAAAAGATTTGGATCTCTTATCTCTCTCAGATTAATGTAATTAAAACAAGATAATAATGGTATGGTATCTCGCAAAAACGTGCCTTTTGATGTCGCAAAAACGCTCCTTTTGAGGTCGCAAAAACGCGCCTTTTGATGTCACATAACCTTAAAAAATCTTGTTTGTTTTTTTAAAATAATTGCCAAAATAAATTAAAATTGTTTTTTTTTTGTTCTAAAAACAGTTGTATTATAATCCCTATATACAGAAATTAATAACAAAATTATAGAAAAAACCTTATGGGCAAAAAAGGTTTATGAATGAGTTCATAAGAATATTACAGACACCAATTTATATAACTATTGTGTGTGAGTTCCCAAGTTTTTATAAGTGTCTCTCGAAATATTTTCAATCTTATCTTACATAAATTTGTTGTTGGTTAATTAAGTTTTATAAGTGGGTTGATAGCAACATTTTAAAAACCAATCTATTATAAATCTTTAATTGATAGTTACTTACGGTTTTATAGGTGGGTTGACAGAAAGATTTCAAACACCAATTTATATAACTTTTGTCACTGATGACTTATATTTTTATAAATATGTTGGTGGAAACATTGTTAAGACCAATTTATATAACATTTGAACCAATGACTTCAATTTTTATAAAGATGTCCGTGGAAATATTGTTAACACCAGTTTTATGTTACTTTAGGGTACCATTAATTTAGAGCCTTTAATAAAACAAATATACAAACTCAATTCTTGTAGGAAACTTCTAAATACCCTAGGGTATCAATGGAACCCTCTTTATAATAATTATATAAATATCTGTCACCAGAAGTTTCTGAAAATGCTCATTGGGTTAGAACAAAAGGGATTTGTAAGGAGACTGTTTACAAGGAATTAAACCAGGCTTTACTTATTATTGTTAAGTACGTGCAGGCTGAAGCATTTTCCGATATTATTAAAAATTTAAAAGCGAAAATTGTTTGTCCCAAGCCAATACACAAACTTGCTCCATTTCTTGACAGCTCTGAAATAATTCGAGTTGGAGGTCGGCTTCGACATTCTGAACTAGGCTATGACGCTAAACACCCCATGCTCTTACCCCGAGAGAGTAGATTTACCCGTTTATTGATTGAACAGGTGCATTTTGAGAATTGTCATCCAGGCCCTCAAACCTTGTTGTTTTTAGTGTCGCAACAGTTCTGGATCTTATCGGCTCGCAGAGCTATCCACCATACTCTTTCACAGTGTGTTCGATGTTTTAGGTTGAATCCAAAACCACTTCAGCCCTTTCAAGGTGATCTTCCTACCGTGCGAGTGACCCAAGTCAAACCTTTTCTTCAAACCGGTACCGACTTTGCTGGTCCTATATATATCACTCTGGGAAAAAGGAGAGGTGTTGTTAGCCAGAAGGCTTATATTTGTGTTTTTGTATGTATGGCCACGAAGGCCTTACACTTGGAGGTTGTGTCAGACCTCACATCTGAGGCATTTTTAGCCGCCTTGAGAAGGTTTATTGCAAGGAGAGGGAGGTGTACTGATATCTTTTACGATCAAGGAACAAACTTCCGAGGCAGTGACTCCATTCTTGTTATTCACCTTCGTCATGCCGCTGATCAGTGTGCGCTTAATTTCCACTTTAACCCGCCATCCGCCCCTCATTTTGGTGGTCTATGGGAAGCTGGCGTAAAGTCGGTTAAGACACACTTGGCTCGTGTAATCGGTGAGCAAATCCTCACATTTGAGGAGATGTCCACTGTTCTGTCAGATAGAGGCTCTCCTCAATTCTAGGCCTCTTTGTAGTGTAAGCAACGATCCGAATGACTTGGTCAGTCTCACCCCAGGTCATTTTTTAACCCAAGCTCCTCTTACCGCACCCCCCGATGAGAACTTGATAAATATCAATGTTACTCGTCTTTCTCGTTGGCAGTTAGTCCAACAACTTCAGCAAACCTTTTGTTCGCGCTGGCACAAGGAGTTAAATACGTTGCAACAACGTCACAAGGCAAATACCCCTGGTGCTTCGCTGGAGGTCGGGGACCTGGTGGTTATACGTGATAATAATTTACCGCCCTTGAAGTGGTTACTGGGACGCGTGTTAAAGTTCTATTCGAGTACTGGACCGGTATTCTCGTAATACGTAACGTTTTGAAGTCGCACATCTTGGCATCACCGAATTTTGCATTTTTATTTCTTGTTATTCTTGTCGCTCCTTTTCTTTTTCTATGTGTAAGAAAGAGGCCATTACGTGATCGATTTCGATCCGTAGTTCAGAAAGGGTAAATCAAATGGTGACTTGCACAAGTGCATGTTGATCCTTAAAAAAATTACTTGATGGTTTGGTTTAGCTCAGTTAAACCCGCACTTTGACCCTGTGATATAAACTAGTAGCACGTTCCCGCACAGTGTGCGGGAAAATGTTTACCCCGAGACTTAACCACACACCTACAAAAAAATTCCGCACTCAGTGCGGGAAAGTTTAAATTTATTCCGGCACTCAGTCAGGGAAAGTGGTGTTTCCGGCACGGTCGTATATTGATATTGATACTTTATTATGTAGCATTTATGGTTAAAATGGTTTTACAATAGTTACTTATATATCTAGTAAGTTATACCTTTTAATTATAGTGAACATGCGTATTCTACATTTTAAGAAACAGAAAATAAAACTCTAGGGAATTTGTTACCCAAAAAATAACCTAACCAATTCAACATCCACAAGAGAAACCTCGCGCGTGGAAAAATCTATGTTTTCATGGAACTGTTGAATTAAAAAAAGAATAGTAATTTTTAGTACATTTATGAATAAATAAAATGACAAAAGATAAAAAATATAAAAATGGTAATTAGTGTAAAGAAAATACAGACGAAAACACAGAAATAAAGGTAGTTACCTATATTTTTTACTAATTATTTTTTATATCAATTAAGCTATTTATTTCATGTTTGCTAATTTCATATTTCATGAAAGCTTTTAGTTTATTTTTGAAAGAAAACAATTAATGTGGGCAGGAGCCTAACAAAACCAGATATTTTTTGGTACACATCCGATGAAACATACAAAAATTAAGCACCGCTGACCAATGGCTTTTTTTACCCTGGGTTTTACAGAATTTTGATTGCTTCTATTTCTAGTATTATACGGATGCTCAATTATTTCGATGTCGATTTTGATAAGAAAAGATTTTGTTGCAATTTTTTGGAAAAAAAAGTTGTCTTACATCGAGCATCAAATAGTAAGGTTGATGTGTACGTGTTTGTCACCTGTCCCCAAGCTACTAATAAGAAATTTTTATTTTTCTT
The DNA here is from genome assembly GCA_963921995.1 of Oxystoma pomonae. Taxonomy (NCBI): domain Eukaryota; kingdom Metazoa; phylum Arthropoda; class Insecta; order Coleoptera; family Brentidae; genus Oxystoma; species Oxystoma pomonae. The sequence continues at coordinate 29,850,381 of OY998169.1, forward strand.
ATTATTAATAAAAAAGCAAACTGAAAAAACTACTATATTTTCTGCAGCACTCTACAAAGTATTCTAGGGTAGGAAAATCGTACGCGCGGAGGGCAAAACAGCTGGCAAATGGTAGGTGTTTCTCAAACGGTCGCCACGCGCTGAGCGCACTTCGTCGACGCCTTGCGTTCAATATACCATTTTTCTTACTTTGGTCACGTGGTATGCAAATATTACGTTATCATACGGTCAGCGAGTACGAAACGCCGAGCGTATTTAGTTACGAGAATACCGGTCCTGATGGACATCCGCGAGTAGTTCAAATAAGGACTGCCAAAAGTACCTTTGATCGTCCGCTCTTCAAGTGATGTCCACTCCCTAAGGAGTAGCGTTTCCTACCGAAGGCTTAGGCAAATTACTGTGCGTGTTCATAAATGTTTATTAATAAGTGGGATCATTATTTAAACATAGAATTTATTATAATTTTTTTGATGATAGCCTATGTTGTCAAAATTATGTAATTTTGACGAGGTCGGAATGTTCATAATTGTTAGGTTTGGTGTAGAATTATATTTTTTGGCTTATTTTCGCGAGTATGCCCAATAATAGCGAGCGTAGTTTTTAAGTGGCCAGATGGCCTCTAGTTGGCAGTGGTGGCGCCAACTGCCAATAAAACACTTGCGTATTGAATGTGATCAAGGCAAGATCGCGTGTTACAAGTCCGCCGAAATTGGTGATCAGTTTCCCCAACATCAGCCCCTAAGGCAACGACCTGGCCAGGTGCAGTAATGGTACCAGTGGACAAGGGTGAGTGCATTTTTTCGTGATTGTTGGGCCCGTAATATATATTTTTTATTGCTATAATTTGTGAGTGACCGTGAAAGGGAATTTTGCCTTTTCACCCCCAATTATTAACACTATCCAACTTATTTATTTGCTAGTATAGGGCAAACAAAGCATTTTTCCATAAGCCGTAATGCCAATATAAATTTGATTAAACAAAGTGACCATTTTATAAATTAACCTTTTTTGAATCAGAGAAAAATAAACACTTTAAAATGATAAATTGTTAATAATAATAAACTCAAAATTTTCTTAGCTTGAAGAAACAAAATAGGTCTGTCTAATTTGAGACAGGTCATGATATCTACAACTATAATAGGGGCACGGAAGAGATAGGTTGATGAACAATTATCCCTTGTGAATTGCTTTTTTTGAATTTATTTTTAAAACCTTCAAGAAAAACTCGTTTTTTCTTAGTCAGAAAGGATTACTCTATAAAATTATAAGTTTTTTTTGTGTCTGGATTCCTTTTTATTTAGCCAAAATTTTGATTTAAGTTAGCACTATACCAGGGTTCTCATACGTCCTTGAAAACCTGGAGAACCTGGAATTTCTTAAAAACAAATTGCAGACCTGAATTTTACCTGGAATTTCAAAAAAAGTATGATGTCCTGGATTTTTTTTTATAATGGGTGGATGGATGGGATTAAGATTAATCCCGAAAATGCACGCAGTTTATTTTTTCTGCCAACGCGTGTCGAAGAGTGGCCCTTTCCGCACTTGTTAGGAAATTTACTGTTTCCTACTTACCTACCATTTGGATTTGTTGGTAAAATTCATGCAATTAACTTAAAAATGAAAAAATATATATTTTCTACTAGCGAAAAAGTAAATATCCTTAGTTTCTAGGAAGTATACTGATATTTAAATATGCATTGAAAGCGCTTGTTACGAGCTTTTGAAATTCTGCTAACTTTTTATAAAAGAAGAAAAAAATTGTAAAATCAAAATAAAGCCTATTTTATGACAACATTCAAAGAAAGAAATGCGGATTTCCAGCTCTACATTGATTTGGAACTCTAAGGGTCGGTTTATCAATACCGGGTTATCGTTAACTCGACACACATAACCTATAAAAAATATTGAAAAGGTGAGTTAACACTAAGCCGGGGGGTAACACTAGCTTGGAGTGCGGGTTAAGTTACCTTAACTTAGAGTTAACCTAAATATTAACCTAAATCACTGAAAAACGCTATTGATAAACGGATCCGAGTAATTGTTAATTAATTGTACCCCCTTCAAAACAGAATCACCGCTATTTCTTAACCACTTATTTTATTAGTAGTCTACATATCAATTTTCAACCTTCTATTGGTTTTATCCTTTGTTAGTGCCCGTCTCCGTTACCCAAATTATCCTCAAGTTTGTAAGTCGGTATTAGCTGTGCGTGGGTAGTTCACCGTTAACGCCACAAAAAGGTCATGTCAAGGGACAACGATTTGGACGAATTTTTAATATAAAACAAAATATCGTGTGAGCCACCCCCTGAGATACTCGTTATATATGGTACCTACCGTCTTTATACAGCCCAGCAACATATTTGGTGAGTTTGAGTTGGACACCTCGACCGCCCCAACAATCAACATCTGCGTCTCTTTACGTTAATGAGAGAGAGACGGAAGCGACCTTGAGCTCTCAGGGTGGAAACTCAGACATGTGTGTTGGTGTTTTTATAGAGTAACCAGGCGATTAGAAGCCCTATTTTCACTGAATAACCGATATCTTTATCTAACACGTTATGGTCAGTCTTGCGTTTTCCGAAAGCCGTTTAGTACTTTGAAATTAGGGAGAAGAGTTCCAGTTATATTTTTTTATAGCTGGTTGTCCAATTTAAAAAACTAAAGTTGGTATCTTTTATGACGATAGCATGATCTATTTGGTACTTTGAAAAATTAATAAGATAAAAAACCTAAGGGGAGTACTTAAGGGAGTTTTTTTTTGTTAAAAATCGTAATTTTCATGTCCCTAAAGCCTAAAAAATAGTTTTGGTATTTTTTTAATGTACTTTTGGTACTGGAAGCGAGAATCTAGTTCACTCTATCAAGATCAATCAAAAAACTTTTAATGAAAATTGATTTTCTCGACTAAAATAATTTTGACACCCTGAAATCTCTACGTCCGAAACGTGTCCCTAAACGATTTTTTAATTTTCAAAGGTTCTCATTTCATGAAATATGACTTGAATAGGTACGTAAAACATACCATATTAAAACTTGATGTTTCAAGAATTCAAAAATGTCTGAATCATATATTATCCCGAAATAAACATAGCAACCAAAAAATAATACGCTTGTCCCCAGACTTTTTGTCTTCGTCCAGAATAGCCAAAAATACACCTAAGAAAATTCGCTAAACGTGGCAACGTTGCGATATGGTCAGTTTGCTGTATCGTGCGAACGAGTGGGCGTTGCTCCGAATGCCGTTAAGTTTTCGCTTTCTGTCTATGACTTTTTATTGTTTATTAAAGCCAAAAAATACTCGTTTGGAACAAAAATTCTTGTCTTTTCCAGAACACAATGAAACTGCGACCAATTTGTTTCTTTTGCATTAGGTTTTTGTAAAGCAACCTCAAAAAGCAAATTCTGGTATAATTGGCATCAATGTAAACCTTGAAAATGTTGAAATTCGTCCTTGTCCAGAACAGACTGTCTACCGTCCGCAACACGACTTACTGCGTTTTGGACAGTAGACACGATGTGTTCTGGACAAAGACAAATATTTTAAAATCGGGATTAATTAAGACAAAGTGAATGTTTAAAAATTTTCTTGATTTTATTATGCTATTTTGTAATTACACAAGTCCTAATAAATATAATTTGTAAAAATAAAAGTACCGAATATACCTTATGCAAATTTAAAAATAAGGGTAAAAGCTTTATTTTTATTATGAAAAATGTTTTCCTACGAGCGTGCGGAAAATCGCATGTTTCTAGTACGGAAATTTTGTTTTTGAAAAACCTATATAGATTTTATGTTTCTGTTCATTATAATTACCTATTGCATATGAAATGCTTATTTTGCTTAATGTAACTAACCAGTTGTTTATGCATTTAATTTGTCACTGTAAATGAATTATAATATATATTGAAGCATAAGTAAATACTGTAAGATTTTAAATTAAAGGTTACATTTTTTTTTATACGTTCATCAAAAACATGATTTTAGTAACTGCCTGCAGATAACTAAAGCATGGCTTTTTTGGTTACCAATGCATAAAAAAAAGATTTCTGTCCGTTTTTTTACCCAAAATTAAAGAGAAATAGCGGAAAATAGTAATTTTGAAAAAATATAATTATTCTTGCCTAAAAATTAAGCCGTTTCCGCCAGTTTTCACCAAGTATTTACGAAAAAATCATTTAAAACATCGTCAAAATATCAAAATGTTAAAGATTAAAATGTCGGAAGAATGAACGTCACCGAGTAAAAAGGCACATCGCTATGAAAACCATTGTTATTTCATTTACCAGCCGCCTTGATTTATAGTGTAAAGATGGTGTGTTGTGAGAAGTGCTCTTCGTCCGAGATTTTAAAAAGTATTTTCCTCTTTTCTTGGATTTTTTGATAAAGGTATTCAAAAAAAATAGTGTTAACAACTCGCGGCTAAACTGTGCTTTGTTAACTCGCGTTTTTAAGGACCTCGCTGCGCTCGTTATTTAAACCAACGATTGTAAAAAAAGCACTACTTTAGCCACCACCTTTGAATTGTATCCCAAAAACTAAAAGTGGGTGGGTGAAATTTTGGATTTTTTATTACTTTTTCTAGATATGAAAGATTAATGACGAAAAAGTAAAAGCTTTGAAGGAAGAACTTAGGAGAGACAAAGAAGAAGCGTTTCGCAGAAATCAAGCCAAGAAGAAGAGAAAACCGCAGACGAAAAAAGATGAAATGGTCAGGAACACGACACAAGACTCGTAAATCAACATACAGTCTGTTTTTTCTATTTCTCCTCAAGGAGACATAACGAACGAACCTAAGGGAAGAACCAGCTAGCACAACTAAACTGGCTGAAGTATCACTGATCACTTATCAAGAACCTAAACTTGAGAAAAATTTGCATCCAAGTATTGAGGATAAAGAACCTGGAAGCGAAAAAATAATTGAAAGTGTGTTACAATTACAAGAAACAGAAATGAACTGCAATCCGCAGATAACAAGATTGAGAGCAAGAAAACTTCAATTGATAAGATTCAGAAAATATAAAAGCAAACTGACAGAAGAGCAAAAATTGAATTTGAGGCAAAAAGATGCAGAAAGAAAACGAAAAAAAAAGGGGAGAAGAAAAAAACACAAAAAATAAAAAGTTAACTCCAACTCAACAAATTAAAAAGCGAGAAACTTGGCGAATGGAAAATAGCAATAAAGAACAAGATCCTTGCCAAAGAGGCTGCTAACAAAAAGTCTCCTAAAAGCACAAACCAAGAACTTTCGAATAATAATAATACCGAAATCTTGTCTGAATCACCACAGTTTCATGAAACACCTCGATTGCGGCCACAGAGAATAACAGTTCCTACCAGAAATAATATCCAAATTAAACATCAAACTTTAATGCCAGATGAATCACTCCTATATATACCTCATCGTGGTATTCCTAATACTCAAGTGAACCATTCACCACCTTCCCGATTAAAAACATCCCTGAGATCAGGTCCAAAAAAAGTTGTACAGTCAAAAAAGGACAGTCGAAAGCTAAGGAGACTTTACAAGGAAATTGCAACTCTAAAAGAAGAACTGTCAAGGCTTAGAGCAGAGAAGAAAAGATACAAGAAAAGGTGCTTTCGAATGAAAGAAAAGAAGTTTACCAAAAAGCAGCCACATAAAATAAATGAAATTAGGATGATATATCACCTAAGACAAAAATTGACTTGATTTTAGATGGCATCGATATTCCTAAGGAGGTAATAAACGAATTCGTCTTATCTGAAGTGATTAAAACTCAAGTCGAGGATAAAACAAGCTTAACAAGCAAGGAGAAATCAAAAGTCTTAAGAGAAATGTTTGACGGGGAACTTTTGAGAAAGTGTAGAATTAAAAAAAAATTACGCATGTAGTACCATACAAGTAAAGATTTTAAAACTATGAAAAAGGTGGCAAGCTTTTTCCTAACTGAAAAAATATCCAAGCAGTGTCCTGGAAAAAAAGACTGCATTACAGGAAACAAATTAAAAAAGCAAAAGAGAATCTTACTTCAAATCCTAAAAACGTGCTACAAGCTATTTAAAGCCGAAAATCCAGACCTACAAATTTATTTCACAAAATTTTATAAACTAAAACCTTTTTGGGTGGTAGCGGCCACATTAAATGACCGAGAAACTTGTGCTTGTAGGACGCATTTAAAGTTCAAATTTGTTCTTGACAAATGCTTCTCTCTCAGGATGATTAATACTAGAGATATTAACCAAATTGTGGAAAGAAACTATGAGATAAATAAATGTGAAGAGGAAGAAAATAAGAGCGTTAAATTGAAGCAGTGGAAGACTGTAGTAGAAAGAATTATCAAAGAAAAAAACAAAGAAAATAAGGGTAACTTCAGTTGTGACCTCTGAAATGACCAAAATGGACCTAGGTAAAATGTTGGAGAAGGAAATTCCTCCAGTTAGAATACATGAGATTCTGCAAAGACAACCAAAAGCCAAACGAAATCATTAATTAAATACATTTTTCCCAAAACTATGTATCAAATAAAAAGCAGATCTCGATGCATACTGAAGTGGCTTACTTTTATAATCAGAACATGTAGAATAAGATTTGGGATTTGGTCTTTCTCCACCTTATTGGACAATATCGATCATCAGGCTCATGCGGTATGGAGCCACATGAAACCAATAATGTCAAGGCTAAAGATTCTAGCTTCTAAAGAAGTCACAAAAATTATATTTTTTTCCGATGACCCAACATTGCAATATAAGAATCGATACAATATTTTCTTGGCTGGTCAAACTGTTTCGGACCACTTCTCAAATTCAGAGGTATGTTGGATCTTCTCAGCTCCAGGACATGGAAAGGGTCCAATGGAGGAAGTAACATCAAAAGAAGGGCTGATGAAAAGGTAGCACAAGGGCACGATATGTGTGCAAAAGACGTAATTCAGAAAATCGGTGAAACAAAAACTTTCTTTCGAGGCGGCGAAAAAAGACACTCCAATAGTACCAAGTATCAAAAATATTGGTTTGACGTATCAAGTTACATGGCGCGCAAACTGTGATCAAATGAATATCAACATTCGTTCAAGAAGTTGTAGAGAGTGCGAATTTGATGAAATCTCCCGTCATTTTTCTCTAGGCACAGGACGGTTTACTTTATCCAATGAAGCGCAAAGGCAAATCGCTCTTAACAACTTGCTGGAAACTAATAGTATCCTTTTATAAGTAGTATATATATTTCTTTAACAGATATTTAGCAAATAACCACGAGCCAACGTTAACAGATGTTTTTCAAAGTATTCTTGATGTGCAATCATGGGTAGCAGTTGCTTATGGAAATAAATGGTACCCAGGTATAATTTTATTACTGATTTGAATTTGATTTCCGTTTCAGGATTGGTGACAAATGTAGAATCCCAAACTTTGACAGTTTAATATCTGACAAAAAAAGGCAGCAACTTTGTTTGGACTGCAAAAGAGAACATCCAAAGAGTTCAGTATCAAAAATTGAAGAACCAAAAAGTGTTTCAAAAAGTCGACCAGAACTATATTATATTCCCGATGAAGACAGAGTTAATGAGTTATTCAAATCACTTGTAGATAATTAGAATAGAAGAAAAATATAAATTATCCAGTCCAGAACATATTTATCCTCGTCCAAAACATATAAATCAGTCTAGGTTTTTTTTTAGATTTTTGACGCTCATAGCGGTTTTAAGGTTAACTTAGTTCAATGGATGTATTTACAAGACATTCACTAAATGTCTCAAATGGACCTGTCATGCCACTTACTGCAATTCTGTTACACACAAGAAAAAATAAGTTTGCCGTCATCAACACCTCTTCACAAAATTAATCTTTATGTCGTATTTTACTTATTTTTTCAAATAAACTGACCACTTATGACTTACTCTGAAATCAGCATTCTTTTCGGTTGCGTCAAATTTTTTAAAATAATTTGAGGTGTTTCGGACGGAGACAAAAAATCTCAATACATTCAAATAATTATGAAATTAATGAAAATTCGTACGGATTTGTTAGTCAGTTCCATTTTAGTAAAGTAGAAACCTCCAGCATTTTAAATATGTACAAATTATTATTATCAAAAAAAAAAAAAATTGGATTCAATTTTTGAAGTGGACCAAAAGAAAAAAAACTCCCACTGTTACGACCCTTATTTTGCTGGCTTTAGGAACCCGACTTGCCAAACCCAAACAATTATGCTCTACCTACGATACGAAGCCCGGGGCCGGTTTACGAAGCCCGAAACCCAGCGGCGTGGCGTGACTTAAAGGGCAGGGAGGGGGGCCGAAGGCTCAACAGAGCACCATAGTTTTTGGTACCTTGGTATATAATAGTATATTCACAATTTAATTATTATGTGATTCCTTAAGTCTTTCATTTCAGAGATATTTGAATTTAAAAATTGTTAATATAATAATAACACATTTTACCCCAACTTTAAAAAAACTTCAAAAATTGTCAGCACACGTACGGAATGTATGCTTAGTAAATTATTTTAAAGGCGGTTCCCAAAAAAATACGAAAATTTTACTCCCAAATTCAACATTTAAACAAAATAATCACGTAACTTTTCTTAGATTAATGATATCTAAACACTGTTCAAATCTTCTAGGGAATTTTGAACCACCCTGTACATAGTGTAAATAAATATATTACTAAAGTTGTTATGAATAAAAAAATGTTTTACATTTTATGTTAACTTTAAACTAAAAATTAATTCGGTCAGTTTTTACTTCTCAATACTAATAGCAATTTTTTATGTGCTTACAGTTACTATTGTTCTCTTCTTTTAATTGCATCGGTTTGAGAGAGATCAAGCTTACCAGAAAATGCTCCCCCTGCACCCCTCTAACCATAAAATATTATCAGAAATGACAAAATGTCGTCGGGGTTCCCGATTTCATCTTTTAATGCGGATGTCAACTAACAAAACGATTTATAAAATCGTAGATAGAGGAAATACTGAAGATAGGTAACCTTACGGGCTAAAATGTTAGCAAAAATTTCGTTCGTGGATAACTCCCCAGAGCGCGCATAGTCGCTTTTGGACAACTCGACTGTCATCAACCCATTGCATTTCGCCGCAGCGAAATCTGTAAGCATAGAAGACATAATCAATTTTCCTTTGCAATCTGTAATAACTCTCCAATGTTTCACTTGACTTCGTATAGGTGGCGCTATTAACTTAGCATTAACATTCCTCCTGCGCTAGATAGTGTAGAAAATAGAAATATCACTGCCATTATTTAGATTTGGTGGAAATCGAACCGTATATCATTGAATTTAACTTTTTATGACGACATAGAGAATATTCTTCTTGTTCTTATCACTACTTTTTTAGTGTTAGAAAAAAAAAAGATTATCTTGTTGATTTTGTGATTTTTGAAACAAAAACAGTTTTATTCTTGTGATTTATTAACGCTTACAGGTAAGTGTTCCTTATTTTGCATGTTTTTGTTTTATAGTAACAAAAAACTGTTGGTAAATGTTTTCTCGGTAATTATGCAGTATACGGTTTTCTGCCATTTTTGATTTTTTATGAAAAATTCTTTATGGGGGCACCTATACTAGGGTCCCTAGGACCCCAAATCCGCCTGCGCCCGATTTTTTTTTAAGAGAAAAAAGGGTGCCCGGGGGGGGGGTTGTAATGTTTTTCTGATTGTTTTGGGTTGGGTTGGGTTGGACTGTGTTGGGTTGGGTGGTTTTAGTGAAAAAAAAAACAAAAAAAAAATAAAAAAAAAACAACCGGCGCAGGCGGATTTGGGATCCTAGGGACTCTAGTAGGTGCCACCATAAAGAATTTTTCATAAAAAATCAAAAATGGCAGAAAACCGTATACTGCATAATTACCGTTTTTTCGCATTAATAATTAAGTAGGTAGGAACTATTTAAAAAAAAAAAAACATCGGGCAGTTCGGGAATTTCCTAGAAAATTTCAGTTATAAACAAAGTATTAAATATAAATAAATTTGGCTTAAGATATTTTAGCATAATTAAAGGGGTAACGTTTTTGTTTAAGAAATTTTTATGCCAAGATTTTGTTCCCATTGTATAGCCTTCTTTCCAAACTTTCGATTTTTAGAATAAAACACTCAGTTTTCTCAAGTTTTCACTTTTTTTTTAGCTTCAAAAAAGTACTGCAATAAAACCATTTTTCTCTGTTAAAATGAAAAATATTTAAGGTTGTTGAAGAGAGACAGCAGGCTATTAAAAAGTATTTTAGAGAAAGATGGAAATAATTTAAGGCAATTGTTTACTAAAAATTTCTGTTTTGTCATCTGTCTGTCATCTTGAGTGTTTTTTTTTATCCAAAAAGTTTACGATACAGGTCTTTCGTGCTACTTACTATTTTAATTGAATTGTCTCGTGAATTGTAATCGAAATAAATTACAGAATGTCAACAAGGTGTTGTTCGTATTGGAACTTCCCCAACCATAAAAATAGAAACGAAGATGTTGCTTTTTTTATTTTCCAATTAACGACATTGTAATATTGGAAAAATGGAAGAAACATTCGGGAAGCTTAAACATTCTTTGTAAAACCGAGGAAGAACTGAAAAATTTTGTCATTTATGAAAAACATTTTGCCCCAAATTTTATATTGTTCAGCAATGCAAAAAATGCAAAATCACGTCGATTGAAATTTATTTTGCAAGTTTTTTTCCTGTTTTTTTAGGAGTTTTTGATAAAGGTATTAAAAAAATAGTGTTTACAACTCGCGGCTAAACTCTGTTTTCTTTTACTCGGGTTTTTAAATAACAACGGACGTAAAAAAAACAGTCTTTTAGCCACTTGTTGTAAAATAGTAGTTTTCACAACTAGTGGATAAAATAGTGCTTTTTTTACAAGCGTTGGTTGAAATAACGAACGCAGCAAGCAGTTATTTAAAAACGCGAGTAAAAAAAGCACATCAGTTTATCCGCGAGTTGCTAACACTATTTTTTTAATTCCTTGATCAAGAAATCAAAGAAAAACAGGAAAATACTTTTAAAAATCTCGAACGAAGAGCACTTCTCGCAACACGCCACCTTTACACTATAAATCAAGGCGCTTCGCGCTTGTTCTTTAAAACCAAGCTTGCAAAAAACACGATTTAAAAACTATATTATTTTTTAAATTTTATCCATTTTTAACACGCTGTATTTCTATCCAGGCAACCCAACTCAAAATGCGAAATAAAATAATTAGTTGAAAACTGATCAATCGACAATATTCTGGGCAGGCATGCTCACATGCTGTTTATTTTTTGTTGCCCACTTTCAATAACAAAATAATGGTAATTTTTTGGGATTTTTGTACTGCCAACTTAGTAATCATGCAGCTAGTAAAATTTTAAATTTTGTAAGAGAAGGTCGAAAACATTACGCGGACAGGCATGGCTATTTTATGTGTGGAAATTATTCTGAATGGTAGCAGAGGATATAATTTTAAAGTTTAACAAAATATTATGTTAAACCATTGTATAAAGAATTATTATACAATGGTTAAACATTATTAAAGATACTTATAAAATAGTGTATATGCACCATGATTTTATGTCGAACTTAAAAATATATAATGTGCCATTTACGGCTGTAGTAAACAGATATTTGCCAAAATATGTTTTACTTCAATGCAATTTTTTAATAAAATCGTTCAAGTTAAAAAAAATATTTGTTTTATTTTTCACATATTCCTAATCAAAAAGAAACAAAATGCAAAATGTATAGGATGTGCCAGAAAAAAAACCGGCCCGATTTTAATAATATTAAGCTTTTTAAAAAGCCAAAGCTTCAAAATTTATAGGACCAATTTCAAACTCGACATTTCCTAAAAATCCAAGACGGCGAACCAATTTGAAAAATAGGTATTTTTAACCCCCCGTAGATATTTTTTTGTGTGGGAAACTGTAATAAATCTAAAACATCGGTTACGAAGCCACATTCTTTCGAAGCACATCGATGAAACATTTTAAAAATTCGGACAAGAAATAAGATTGAATAAAGTGTCTCAGAAAGTTTTTTCTAGGAGGGGTGAAATTTGGCTACTTTTTAAATAGGCCCGCCATCTTGGATTTTTACTAAATGTCAGTTTTTTGTTTTCATTACAAAGCTCTGAATTTATCCTTTTTACACCCCTTAACTACCCCCCCTACTCCCGATTTTGATTTATAAAATTGTATTGTCACCAGATTCAATTCAATGTTCGTATCTTCTCATTTCAAAGTTCTGAATTTGCTCCCTTTAGACCACTTTACCCCCCCCCCCCCAATCACCCACTACCCCCCCCTTTTTTAATAATATTGTATTGTCATCGGATCTACTTTGCTGTGCCAAATTTCACTAAAATCGGTTCACGGGAAGTGTGTCAATGAATTTAGCCCCTTATTTTTAAACCTTAACCACCCCCTACCCACCAATTTTTTTTTCATAATATTGTATTATCATCCGAACTACACTACTGTGCCAAATTTTATTAAAATCGGTTTACGGGAAGTGTGTCAAAAACGAATCGCAAAATTTGATAGTCAGGCAGACTGTAAAGTTAAATATAATCGTTTAATAATAATAAAAACTGTCTTGCTTCATTCAGCATATTCATGAATTTATATTATGATCTCTCTACCAGCTCCCATTCCCTTAGCAACAAGTTCATTCATTTACGCCACTGATAAACCGGTATTCAGCAAAGAATCAAAAACTTGCGGTAATTCCCCTTTCATGGCTTGGCTGGCTGTTCGGATACCGTCGGCTTTCGTCGGATATTAGCATGTATCCTCGTTGCCAGCACTACCTATTTATTGCGGTCTCCGCTAGCGCCCTCTAACAGTTACTCGGCAAAACAAAATTTTTGGTTTCCATACTTTCCGCAAGGTAAATGGGGGGCACCACTTGCCTGATCAGGGTTTATAACGAGTGGAAGTGCAACGGACTATTCTCACTTCCACTTATCAGTTACATATCTTAAGTATTTTCTATCTACGATAAAATCAATGAATAGCGAGCTTTTCCTCCTGAACTATAAAATAATGTCAGCCAGACATTTTAAATTGTTTTCTAAATCTAGCCCAACCAAATTAAAATAAAAGACAAAAAAAATTTTAACAGCAGTTTGATGACTGGAAATGATAAAGGGGCTTCTGATAAACGTTAAAAAAAAAGGGGGGGAAAGGGGGAGAAAAATGGTATTATTGCAATTTCCGGCAAAACTGAACGTCATAGAGTAAAAACTTCAATACAAAAATTGTAGACGGTGCAAAGATATACAACTTTTGTAAATTTCACTTTTTAACATAACCTCAAAATTTTCGAGAAATATGCGAAAAATCGTAATATTTTTATTTTTTAGTTTCTTATGTTTCATTTCCGCAAAAATAATTGTATTTTAACGAAACTTGGCCAGAATATACCTCTCTATGTCTTTAATACCTACAGTTTTTTTTAGGGAAAAAAGTTGAACATTTTTTAAGATATTAATTTTTTTCGGATCAAATCACTTTTTTTCATTCAAAAATTCAGAAATGCAAAAAAACAAATAATGGCTTTTGCAACAATGAATTTTTTAGTAATTGTTGATAATTTATTTCAATTAAAAAAAAATCAACAACCGATTAAAAAATCTATTTATACGGAAAAAATACAAACAGCATTTAATTCACTACGTTTATACGCGCCTAAAACCGGTTTTATATAAGAACGGTTTTAAATCGCTTTCTCCTTCATTAAAATCGTTTTCTAACAGCTGATCGATGTACTGTCAATCCTCTTTCCTTACAGTTTCTCACAAATGAAAACATATATATTGTTATATTAAAAAATCTTTATATTACATTTTTTTTAAACGCAAATAAAACAACTAAGTTAACATTTTTTTTTCGGTTTAAAATAAAATTGATTTAGTATTTAAAATTATTCTAATGGTATGTTTAGGACGAGCATTTTCAAGCCGTCCTTTGTTTAAAAGTACCGTATAAACAAAGTAACTGTTTGACCTAAAACTTTATTTTTGTGCAGTATTGATGTTAATATCTTATTTCGATTAGTAAAGTGTCATACATAAAAAAATTGTTTGTCGTAGAATCGATTGGTGCATTTTCTTTTTTATATGCATAAATCTTGTTTATATAAATGTAATTTTTATGAAAAAAAATGTATCCAATTTTTGCTTTCAAAAATTGTATATTTTTCTAAATTTTTACAATGGATATTTTCATTACTGACTCACGAAAAATCGTAAGGTAATCTATTAGAGCTTATTAAGCCGGAATTGCAAAATGCTAATAGATTACCTAACGATTTTTCGTGAGTTACCAATATAAATATCCATTGTAAAAATTTAGAAAAATATTCTTTTGAAAGCAAAAATCGGAATTTGAAATAATTTCATTTCATTCCTATTTTTTTTTTAATTACATTCATATAGAGAAGGAATTTACATTCAAATTTATTTATAAGGTAAAAAAACAATTTTAAATAATATATTAAAAAAATATATTTTAAACATTAAAATAAAAAATAAGACCAATCGATTCTACGACCAACATTTTTTTTTATGTATGACACTAATAATCGAAATAAAATGTTTAAAGCAATACTGCACAAAAATAAAGTTTTAGGTCAAACAATTACTCTTTTATACGGTACTCTTAAAGCGCTTTTAAACAAATAGTGGTTTGAAAATGTTTGTCCTAGACATTAGAACAATTTTAAATTCTAACTTAATTTTATTTTAAACCGGAAAAAAAATTGTTAAATTATTTGTTTTATTTGCGTTTAAAAAATGCAATATAAGGTTTTTTAATATAAAAATATATATGTTTATATATATAATATATAATTTTTGAGAAATTGTAAGGTAAGAGGATTGACAGTACATCGATCAGCTGTTAGAAAACGATTTTAATGAAGAAGAAAGCGACTTTATTTAAAACTGTTCTTATATAAAACCGGTTTTAGGCGCGTATAAACGTAGTAAATTAAATACCGTCTAAGTTGTATTTTTTCTGTACAAATGGTGTATTTGTTTTAAAATTGAAAGAAATTATCAACAATTGCTGAAAAATTAATTGTTGCAAAAGCCATTATTTGTGTTTTGCATTTCTCAGCATGTTAAGTGTAACTATAATTTTTTATTATCCCACCAAAAAGTATCCCACAAAAAAGTGATTTGGACCGAAAAAAATTAATATCTCAAAAAATGTTTAACCTTTTTATCTTGTAGGCATTAAGGATACGGAGAGGTATATTTTCACCAAGTTTCGTGACAATGCAATTATTTTTGTGGAAATGACAAATAAAAAGCAGAAAAATTAAAATATTACGATTCTTTGCATTTTTCTTTTTTTTTCAACTTTTATATTGAAGTTTTTACTCTGACTTTCAGTTTTGCCGGAAATTGCAATAATACCATTTTTCTCCCCCTTTCCCCGACCAAATCCACCCCGCAAGAGTTAAAAATATTTTATTTTATTCTCGATAAATGAGTTAATCCGGTCGGTTTAATCGTTTATATTGAATAAACAATCGGATTTTTTGAAAACTTTTAAAAAATCTTGAAATCTTGTTTCAAGCGTTTCTATAAGGGTATCCAGTGTCACATAGAATATATTTATTTTAAAGTCTATATCTGTGCTTGGGTGAGCATGGTATATCATAAACATTGGTGAGTTCTAATAGTAGTAGGTACCTACTTACCTATCCTAACCAGATTTAAATATATAAAGAAATAGATTTAAGTTTTTGAACTGTTAAGTCCCCACGCTTTCCAGCAACCTTTTTTGGTTTTCCAAACAAAACACATTTCCTATTTTTTTTTTTCTTTTTTGACTTTCCATAATTAATTTTCATTTTTTTTGCAGTAGATTTCAGGAGGATAAACACTTTTCTGCCACTGGCAAAACGACTTCCGATTATCGTTTACTCATTGGTCAGTAACTGTTTTTATACATTGCTTACAAATAATCTGTATTTGTGGGCGCCTTTAAAATAAAAATGTTTTATTACTTTTTTTTTTAAATTTTATTGTAAAATGCTTATTGTTTTAATACATAGCTGAGGGCATCCAAAGGGTGCCAACACCCAGAGGGTGGGGGGGGGGCGAGGAACCCCCCTGGCTCTCTACACTACGCCGCTGTATAAACCTTCATGCTAAATTTGATTTTTTAATGATAAAAAACAAAACTTCTTCTTTCTCTAGGGAACTAAGACTTATGACGGCCCTTATTTAATAAGGTTTAGAGACCCGACTTACCCAGCACAAAAAATTATGCTTTACCTACGATACGAAGCCCGGGACTGGTTTATAAAGCCCGAAAGCGGCTTCCTAAAAACGAAGAGGTGAACCGTGATCTGCGACATCACACACCCACCCACAAAATGTTTCACTAATTTTCAGAAAAGCCAGTTAATCAAATTGGTGGTAAAAATCTAAATCTAGTTGTTTCCCAATCAAATCGGCCATTTTTATGATTATTGTGAGTCTTGCGTTTTTAGAAAGCCGTTTAAGATAAAAAGTAAAAAATTTAACATTTTGAAATTAGAAAGAAGAGTTCTAAATATTTTTTTTACAATCTTTGTCTCATTTGAAAAACTGAAGTTGGTATCATTTATGACGAAAAAATAATAAGTTCCCTGTAAACCTTCATGCTAAATTTAATTTGTCTATGTTAAAAAACAAAAAGTTAGGGTGGACCTAAGATTTGTGAAGACTATTTTTTTTATTGGCTTTAGGGACCCGACTTACCTAACCCAAAAATTATTCTTTACCTAAGATACGAAGCCCGAAACGGGCTCTAAAAACCAAGAGTTGAAATATCAAAAACCCACCAACACAAATTTTAAAAATCTAAATCTAGTTATTTCCCAATTAAATCGGATCATTTTATTATAACACGTTATGGTTAGTCTTACGTTTTTCGAAAGAGGTTCAATATAAAAAGTAGTACTTAAGGTTGGTATTTTTGAAATTAGGAACAAGAGTTCTAAATAACACTTATGACGATGACATAACCTTGGAGAATCTTATTTGGTACTTCGAAAAATTATTAAGTTGTAAACCTTCATGCTAAATTTGAAAACACAAAAGGAGGGCCCTAGATTTGTCCAAGATTCATACAATAGACTTAAAAATTAAGAGAAATATATGTTTTGCCTATTTTTACTTAGAAATTTAGCGCCCGTAAAAAAATTGTTTGCGAACCCTTATTTTTTTCATAATGATCTACTAAGCATTTTAACGTTTCAGTAGCATTTATGCAATTGAGATAAAATAGTTATTATCCTAACTAGTATGGACAAGCAGGCAAGGGCGGGAAAGATGCTTTACGCATGAGCCAGGATCAATATTTTTTCCAGGACAGCATAGAAAAAAAAAACAATAATAAAAAAGTTGATTGCTGGGAATTTTTTCTCGCCCTAGTGTGGGAAATTCTGGGAGTAAATTATTTTCCGACACTCGGTGCAGGAAAGTGACACTTTTAAAATTAGAATGCGTTCGGGAAAGTGGGGAAAACCGATTGGTCGTGGAAAAATTATTTTTTTTTTGTAAGGAAAAATTATGAATGTTTGTCAATATAAATTTTCGTCGCAACTTTAATAATTTTGTCGTCAATTATTAATCTAATTATTAAATGTTTCCTGTAAACCTTCAGGCTAAATTTGATTTTTTTATGTTAAAAAAATAAAACGCTAGGGATGGGCAGTCCCTACCAAGCCCAAATTTTTTTTTTTAAAGCGAAGATGTGAACCGTGATCTGCGATATCAAACACCCATCTACACAATTTTTCCGTAATTTTCAGAAAAGTCAGTTAAGAGTTCTATATCAAATTGTGTTGTTGTTTTGGTTAGTCTTGCGTTTTTCGAAAGCTGTTTAAGATAAAAAGTAACAAATTTGATATTTTTGAAATTACAAAGAAGAGTTCTAATATTTTTTTATAATATTTGTCCTATTAGAAAAACTGAAGTTGCTATCATTTATGACGATAAACGTTAAACCTTCATGCTAAATTTAATTTTTCTATATTAAAAACAAAAAGTTAAGGGGGACCTAAGATTTGTGACGACTATTTTTTTATTGGCATTAGGGACCCGACTTACCAAACTCAAAAAAATATGCTTTACCTAAGATACGAAGCCCGGGACCAGTTTACGAAGCCCGAGACGGGCTCTAAAAACCAAGAGCTCAATTGAATTCTGCAACATCAAAAAACCCACCCACACAAATTTTAAGAGGAGTCAGTTAATAATTCTATATCAAATGGGTAAAAATCTAAATCTAGTTGTATATATGTATGTATGTATTCAAAACTGGTGGTTAGTTCTCTACCAAGGGCTGAAAATCTAGTTACTTCCCAATCAAATCGGACCATTTTGTTGTCACACGTTATGGTTAAAAAAACAAAAGATCTTGGGTGGAAATAACGAAAATTCCAACTTGGATGAGCATCCCACAACCCTGCCAAAAAAACCGCATAAAAACTTGTCAAAACTGATAACGTTTTCATTAGGTTTTATGAGATTTTATAAGGTCTAAGAGATTGTATGCGTGACTTGTAAAAGCTGACAAGGTTTTATGAGGATCAATGTAGAATAATTTTTTGACTTCTCAAAATGGGCAAGAGTTTAAAAGATTTTATAAGAATAAAAATTTAAATTTTTGGGTGTTGCTAAGATTATATCAGGTTATATGAGCTTGAAATTTTGACCTGATTTTATCCGCCAATAATGTTCTTATTTCTACAAGTTTTGACAAAGTTTAACGAGCACGAGTTTCTACGAGATTTAATAATGAAGAAAAGTATGGAGACTATAAGTTTCTATTGCGGTTCTACCAGTACATTTTTTAAAAAGATTTGACGAGCATTATAATTTAATGTTTTACCAGATTTTATAAGTTTACATTGCACCAAAATGGCATTATTTTTTAAAAGATTTGACGAGTATTACAAGCAAATATTTTACAAGGTTTTAAAAGCATTAACAAGCAGGAAGGAACGAAAGTATAGAGTTTTTGTACGGTTCTACCAGCAGAATTTTTTAAAAGATTTGACGAGTATTACAAATAAGTATTTTACAAGATTTTATAAGTTCCCATTGTAGCAAAATGACACGACAGTTTTTTAAAAGATTTGATCAGTATTACAAGTAAATATTTTACAAAGTTTTATTAACATTAATAACCAGGAAGGAACAAAAGTATGGAGGTCCCCTGCCAAAAAAAACCGCATAAAAACTTGTTAAAACTGATTACATTTTTATTAGATTTTATAAGGTCTAAGAGATTCTTTTCGGCAAAAACCGTGACTTGTAAAAGCTGACGAGGATTTATGAGGATCAATCTATAATAATTTTTTGAAATGGGCAAGAGTTTAAAAGATTTTATAAGAATAAAAATTAAAATTTTCGAGTGTTGCTAAGATTTTATCAGGTTATATAAGCCTGAAATTTTGACCTGATTTTATCCGCAAATAATGTTCTTATTTCTACAAGTTTTAACAAAGTTTAACAAGCACGGGTTTCTACGAGATTTAATAAGGAAGAAAAGTATCGAGACTTTATAACCCCACAAACAATGAAAGGTGGTAAGGTGTATTTGCTTTATTGGCAATATTGGCAAGTGAATGCCATTGGTTATTTACTACAGTAGTATTATTGGCAAAATTGCGCTATTTTGCCAATGATTATTTACTAGTGCTGATGTATTGGCAAATTTATGTTATTTTGCCAATAAAAGAAAAACGTGTTTTACATACCAAGTGAAACGCAATCGTTCCTTTAAAAATTGCATGCATTTCTAAACCACCTTTCCGGTCCGATCAAACGCATTGCCGGATATCGTGCCTTTTGAACGCCGCATTTTTTAAATTTCCCGCGCGATTGACATCTGTCGTGCGGTTGACAACTTGACGTACTTGCCGACGCCATTTTAATAATATTCTGCGGATTCTTCATATGTGGGTTCCTTTTTGTGGTTTGTTTTTTGTGTTTTGCAAGTTTTCTTTTAAAATTGTCTTAAATTTAGTTTGAGTTTCAAGTCACCATGCAGTACCCTCTCCAGATAGGCCGATCAACTCATACCGATTTAGTGTCCTTTTATCCACCTTCGCCGCCATTTTCACTCAAAAGTGACAGATAATCCATTAGTTTTCTGTCAAAATGGCGGCGAAGGTGGATAAAAGGACACTAAAACGATAAGAGCTGATCGGCCTATGTGGAGAGGGTAATGCACCATGGATGTGGAAGTCGATACTGCATAAGTACTCATATTCTTTTGTTCTTAAATAAGGTCAGCCTAGAGTGGACTTAAAAATGTTCAGAACTACCAGTAAAGCGACCAAAAATCGTCATTTTTGCTGGGTTTATACAGGCATATAAAAATTAAAATAAAAAATAATAACTTTGAACCGAACAGCACACAGCTTCTGCACATTTATACAAAAGTGAATGACACCAATAGTTGAAATAATTAAACTAAACTCCATCATGCTGTTTTCCTTAATAATATCTGTTAAAAACAAACCAAAAACTGCAAAAAACCCCTATTTAAATTACAAAAACAAATGAAAGTGAGGTTATGTGCGTCAAAGGGGCATGCTCAAATCCGTTTTAAGATAAAAATAAATGTTAAGTTACTCATCTTTTTATTTATGCTGTATAAATAAATAAATGTTAAGTTACTCATCTTTTTATTTATGCTGTATAAATGCCTACACTGTTCCCCATAAGCTCATTCAACTTTTATTTTAATTTTAATAATTTTTATTTTGATTTTCCTGTATGAACCCAGCATTAAATCGTGATCTAGACGCCACTTTACAAGAAAATCAAACTACATCATCATAATCTACAATGCTTAAGTGATACGGACACTAAAAATTTACAAATTTCTTTTGTAATCGAGCAAAACCGTTCTCAACTAAAAAGCCAGTTAACTGCTACCTGTGTTCAGCCTTCAGTGCCATTTAGCCTACTGTTGCCGCCATTTTTATAACCAAATTGACAGGTGAAACATGAATTTTCTCTCAGTTTGGTGTCACTATGGCCTCTATAGTAGGCTAAAGGATACTATATCAAAAAAGAGTTAACTGGCTTTTTAGTTGAAGTGTTGGATCGAGCCATCTAAAGATTCATCAATTCAGTCTACATCCAAGTCATTTTCTAACACTGAAATTTATCTTGCTGACCCAGAGAATGATGACCCTTAAATTTCTTGTGAAAGCAAGCTAGCTGTCTTTAGTTAATATCTTAAAATCTTTTTAAAAATTAATTTGAAAAAACTCGTCTGTGGTACTATTTTTTTATTTTAACGTAAATTTTTTTTTTAATTTTTTTTTTGAGAAACCGATATTTTGTCATTTTTTAAGCAAAAAGGGCTACTTTTTTCCTAAAACAAAATACTGGTTTATCCAAAAAAAATAATTTACAGCTATACTTACCACAATTTAAACTTTTTTAGATTCTGTAAAAAATCCTTTAAGAAGTCAACCAACTTTTCCTGATTCTGTCGTTGAAGATGCTACTAAGGCTTGGTTACGGGGTGCCTGTGACTGGAAAGGGGGCAGAACATCCAGGAAAAAAGATGCTGAATAAATCTTCATCTTATCTTATAACAAGAAGAAGGAAGTACTAAGTTTTTAAATTTTTGGCCAAGGAATTTTTATATAAAGCAACTGAAGCACACCTTATTTTTTTTGATTCACAATCAAAGAGATTCTAAACAAAATTTTCCTTGTTACAATTTACTGTTGTATGCAAAACCTCCTCTTAATAAATATTTAAATCAATTTGTGAAAGAATTTTCCTCTATCTTTGGCATGACCAAGACGACAAATATTATTCATATGGTTTCCATTCCTGTCTTCATGTTAGGATATAAATGTAAGTGTATAAGTGTTTGTTTATAGTAACATTTATTTATTTATTACATATTGGTTTTTCTAGGAATTTTTGTTCGTTTAAGGATAACATAAAATAAATGTGCATTCGTAAATTATATGCATTATTTTATTTTTAATCCACAATCATTACAATTTTTATTTTATGCATAAATACTTTAAATAGGGAGAAAAAGCCCATTATCAGTGGTATCGGAATTTGCATCTGTATCCCTATTGAGCCGACCAATCAAAGAGGTGCACTTTTAAACTTTTAATTTTTGCGTGGGTTTGGCACTTAGTGGTAAGGGTGATTCACCATATTTTCCCAACTACATAACTCATTTATTCTTAAAGATAGAAAAAAAATAATACAAAAGTTGCTTAGTTTTTCACAAATTTTAAGAAAATTTCACCAAAATTTTCAAAATTGCTTAGTTTTTCACAAATTTTAAGAAAATTTAACCAAAATTTTCAAAATGTCAAATTTCGACATCAACTTTCTTATTTCAAATGGAACACCCTGTATATTTTTCAAGAAAAACGTTGACTTAAGAGCAATGTGTTGAACAAAGAACCACTTAGACTCTTTTTCCTTGGCTAACACATCGCCCTTATGGCAAATTATTTTTTATTTCACTCGAGAACTGCTTAAGATAAACCTTACAAGATCTACCGAAATTTTAAAAAATATAAGAAAGTAGTAAACGTATTCGTTGCCGTCGCTCGGCCGGTGGCTCACACAGGAGTGTTTAAGGTATTTATAACGTACAGATTGCCGTGCGTCAAATTCTCATTGCCAATAGATGCCAATATTTGTAAGGCACTTTGCCATGCCGGCATTGTTTGTGGGGAAGTTTCTATTGCGGTTCTACCAGCACATTTTTTTTAAAGATTTGACGAGCATTATAATTTAATGTTTTACAAGATTCTATAAGTTTTAATTGCAGCGATCTAGCATAATTTTTTAAAAGATTTGACCAGTATTTCAAGAAAATATTTTAAATTTATAAATATTAACAAAAGAAGGAAGGAACAAAAAGTATGGAGAGTTTACGCGCTTCTAGGAGCCCAATTTTTTAAAAGATTGACGAGTATCACAAGCAAATCTTTTACAAGGTTTTATAAGCATTAACAAGCAGGAACGAACAAAAGTATAGGAGTTTATATGGTTCTACCAGCACAACTTTTTAAAAGATTTGACGAGTATTACAAGCAAATATTTTACAAGGTTTTATCAACATTAATAAGCAGGAATTAATAAAAGTATAGGATTTTACACGTTTCTATGAGCACATTTTTTAAAAAGATTTGACGAGTATTATATGCAAATATTTTACAAGAGTTTATAAGCATTAACAAGCAGGAAGAACAAAAGAATATAGTTTATACGATTCTCCCAGCACTATTTTTTTAAAAGATTTGACGAATATTACATGCAAATATTTTAAAAGGTTTTATAAGCACCACAAACAATGAAAGGTGCTAAGGTGTATTTTCTTTATTGGCATTATTGGCAAAATCGCGCTATTTTGGTTTCTTGGTAATTGCATGCATTTCTAAACCACCTTTCCGGTCCGATCAAACGTATTGTCGAATATCAAAATAAAAGAAAAAACAAAAAAAAATCAAAAAAGAAAACCAACCGGCGCAGACGGATTTGGAGTCCTAGGGACCCTAGAAGGTGCCCACATAAAGAATTTTTCAAAAAAAATCAAAAATGGCAGAAAACCGTATACTGCATAATTACCAACCGTACACTGCATAATTACCATTTTTTATATGCCTGTATAAACCCAGCATAAAATGACGATTTTTGGTGGCTTTACTGGTAGTTCTAAACATTTTCTAGGACGAACTTATTTAAGAACAAAAGAATATGAATACTTACGCAGTATCGGCTTCTACATCCATGGTGAGTTGAAACTCAAACTAAATTTAAGCCAATTTTGAGGGAAAACCGTACGGTAATTATGCAGTATACGGTTTTCTGCCATTTTTTATTTTTTTTTATGAGAAAAATGGGTGCTCAGGGGGGGGGGGTTGTAATGTGTTTTTTTTAAATTGTTTTGGGTTGGTTTGGATTAGGTTGGGTTGGACTGTGTTGGATTGGGTTGTTTTAGTGAAAAAAAAAAACAAAAAAAATCAACCGGCGCAGGCGGATTTGGGGTCCTAGGGCAGAAAACCGTATACTGCATAATTACCCTTTTTCCTTAAGCCTTAAGGAATGATCTTGAAAGTTAACCAATATACTTTACGGAAAAAGAAATGGAAAATAGTGTTGCTGAAGTGCGGCCTGCTAAATATTTGTTGACGTTTTTTTAACCTCAAAATTGATTGTATGGTTTTTTTGTAAATATTTAAAGCAGTAGTCTTGAATGTACCTGTTAATTAGTGTTAACATTAGAGACTAAAGTTAAGGAAAAGGAATTTTAGCATGAACCAGCTTTTTACTTAAGGAAAAAAAAACAGTTTAAAGTTAAAGGAAAAGGAATTTAACTCTGAATCAGCCTTAATTTGTCTGTTGCTGGTACCTCAATTTATTTTGATGATCCTTATCAACTCTAGAACTTAATGAAAAAATCGGAAATTAATAAGAGGTGGTTGTTCAGGAGGTCTATCCCAACAAGAAAACGACCAGGATGTTATGGATAGTTTATAACTTTACCTTTATAAATGGAGGATGATCTAGCCAAACTCGAGAGTGATCTAGAGAACACAAAAAATACCAAGCTATGGTAAGTTAAAAAAAATGTTCTAGCTCTAGCAATTTAAGCTGGGTTTATACAGGAAAAAATAAAAATAAGATTTAAAGCTATAGGAATACCTGTAAGCGTTTATAAAGCTATAACCTGGGCTAAAAAAATTAAGAAAATTAAATTTAAAAACTTCTAACTTTTTAACTTGATTTTTTACATATAACCTCACTTCGGATTTTTTTAAAGGTTTTTTTTTAATTTAACAGGATATGTCTCGGGAGATATAATTTTGGTCTGTTTTGTAAGGATACCTGATGGTGTATTTTCCTATAAAAGGGTAAGTAAACTTTTTGACACTAATTAATGTGCTGATTAAGGTAGTTATGTGACTTCGACAACCATTTTAGCTTCTGGTGGGACACACCCCTGGTAAGACATGGCTGTAAAATATATGCATGTGAGTTTTTGTATAAATTTTAAAGAAATAATAAACACCAAACAATGACAGTAGGCACATTTTGGTAATTATGCAGTATACGGTTTTCTGCCATTTTTGATTTTTTTTGAAAAATTCTTTATGGGGGCACCTTCTAGGGTCCCTATAACCCCAAATCCGACGGCGCCCGATTTTTTTTTACGAGAAAAAAGGGTGCCCAGGGGGGGTTGTAATGTGTTTTTTTAATTGTTTTGGGTTGGTTTGGATTAGGTTGGGTTGGACTGTGTTGGTTTGGGTTGTTTTAAAGAAAAAAAAATTAAAAAAAACCAACCGGCGCAGACGGATTTGGGGTCCTAGGGACCCTAGACGGTGCCCCCATAAAGGATTTTTCAAAAAAAAATCAAAAATGGCAGAAAACCGTATACTGCATAATTACCCACATTTTTAATACACATGTGCCAATTGGTTCAATACTATTCTTATTATTTCCTGTATAAACCATCAACAAGTTCTTATTTTTATAAGCCCAGCTTTACTGAAAGTCTTTTAAAGGCTGGTTCATGCTTTAATTCCTTTTCGTTTTCTGTAACTTTTGTTGTAACTTTTATTATTAAATCTCATGTATTCAGATGTGGGTGTTCATGCTTGTTCCTTTTCCATATCTTTTTCCTTAAGCCTTGAAAGTCAACCAATATTTAACTTTACAGAAAAAGAAATGGAAAAAATTGTGTCGTGTAAGTGCAGCAGGCAAAATATTTGTTGACATTTTTTAACCTCAAAATTGATGGTTTTTTAAATTATTTCAAGCAGTAGTTATTACAAAAATGAATATTGAACATTTAATGCATTTGGTCCACATTTGTGGGACAAAAATAACCCCAAATTTTGTATCTAAACAAAATGACAAAATCGCAAGTTGCCTATCATTAGTGTCAACCGAGGTGTCAATTTGAATTTTAGCATGAACCAGCTTTTTACTTAAGGAAAAAGGAAAGGTTAAGATAAAGGAATATAACCATCAACCTGCCTTAATCCAAATGAACTGAAACTTGAAATAATTTTGTTCAACATCATTCTCGAAACGTTGAGAAAAAAAAATGAAAAAGAAAAAGAATGAAAAAATAAATAGGTCCAAACATGGTCTGATTTTGCTAATTGTTTCGTAAATTTTGACTGATTTTTAATTGAGTTAACTAAGACTAAGAATAACCAAAAACCTATTATGGTTAAAATCTATTATAATTTTATATTTTAGGTTGCCTATTTTTTAAAGCTTGGTAATAATATCCAGGAGTTTATTAGACGAATACTATCTGCACTTATAACTGATGATGTGGCCCTAAAATATTCATTGTTAGGGTGGAAGGAAAAACCACCATTCAATTATCTTTCTGTTTAAGATGATAATTGGTGAATTCAAACATGCATTTTTGTCTATAACAAAAAAAAAGTTTTGCATCAGGAAAAGTGCTAAACTAAAATTTAATGATATTCCCTTTTTGTATGACAACATGGTGATTTAATACCCCCATCCCCAACCTAACCTCTCCCTTTTTACCCAAAAGAAGAAAGAAACTATATGCACCTTAAATCACTTTTTTCCCTTATGATAGATTTTTCTTTCTTTTTAGATAATTTTTTTTAAACATTTGTACCTTCTGCTTCACTTAACTTAATTTTTAGTAATTTTGATTACTTTGATATATTATGCAATTCAAAAAACTAAACGCTTTAATTAGTAATCTTTACCACCTAACTTTAAGAATTTTTAGAGGCAACTGAAAACTCAGGACTGTCCTGCAATAAAAAAGCAATAGAATCGACTATTGGAGGTTGGCTCAAAAGGACCCAAGAAAGGAAGAAGAGGGGAGTGTTAACAGAAGCGGAATAAAACTGAGTAAGTTTTTGATAGTAATAACAAAAGGTTTAAAATGAAGTAATAAGGTTTAAAATAAAAAACACTCTATTTACGCCAAACTCATCTTGATAAAAAAAAAAAATATTTTTGCATGACTATAAACGAGACTATAAAAAATAATAAATTTTGGGATACTTGTTTTGACTTAAAATGTTATGTAAAGAAGCACTCAACTGTTATTAAAAAAATAATAATAAATAAAATTGCAGACCCCATTTTTATTTTTATGGACTATTCATCTTCATATAATATGCCACCCCCCTTAACAAAAAAACACTTCCTTAAACAAGGGCAAAAATTAAAAGAAATAAACCCTTTTCCAAAAAAGAAATATTATCACAATAAATATTTCACTTAACATTTAGTCCTTATCTTGATATGTAAAATATCATGAAAAGAGGGGTAGATCCAAAAAATTAGTATTATTAAAAGAGGCTCCTATTTCTTTAGTTACAGCGCCAGCAAACAGAGCGGCAGAAAGTTCAATTTTTGTGATGGTGCACGCAGCTAAAATATTTTTGTTCAGGTTTTTATTACAAGACTGGAATGGTACTAAATCAAAGGCCTGGAATGTTAAGTACCCACATTAATACCGGTAATCATGTAAGGAAGTTATATTTTTTTTTAATTACCTCTTTTAAGATTATTTTTAAAAACTCATTATGCGAGCTCTTTGTGAGTTGTCATTTGTTAATATTACAGTATAATATACAGTATAGTACGCAAGATTAAACAGTTTTAAGTAAATATTTATGTGCAAGTTTATTTTGGAAAAATAATTGGTTTATTGGCTTTAGGTATATATGGGATATCAAAAAAGAACTTTTGCATGCAAACCTATTAATTTGGATTGATGGCACAATATTTCATCAAGGTATTGTTTTAGGTGTGACCCTATTTTAATTTTTTTTAAGTAAACCGTTTTTTAAGTTTTAAAGTGTATTAATTTAATTCTTTGTGAAAATAGTAAAATATTTATAATTTGCCTGAGGCGCTTGCTTGTATAACTACTTATAGATAGAGTTAGTATTTCGCGAATTTAGTTTTTACCTATTTATTATAAGTTATAAAAAAGATTTAAGGTCAACATATTTTTCTAAAGGATGGTCAATAAATAAGAGGTAGTAGTTGCGTTGCGAGTTGGTTGTCTTGATAGTTGGAGTGTTTTTAAACTTTTGTTTATTAAATTAATAATTTATATATGTTTTGGTTTTATTGCGTTTACACCATCATACAAAATATTTATGTAACTGCTGAGTGCACAAAACGTTTCTTAGGCGTTTTTGAAAGGATCAGGGCGCTTTAAAACGTTCATTGGACGTCTTAACGTTTTATGAACGTTTTTAAAACGTTCCTGGGACATTACAAAGTTTTAGAAAAATATTGACCTTTTCCATACGCCTTTGAAACGCTTTTTAAACATATGCGAATGTTTATTAAATGTTCACTCAGGTCGTTGTCGTCGCATTTGTACACAAAAAGTCTGAAAAAGATTCGGAATAAGACCTGGAACATAGGCGTACGTTTTTCAAAACGTTCTAAAAACATACATGGATTTGATGAGTATTACAAGTAATAAATTTTAATATATTTTATTAACCCTAGTAGCCAGGGGCTCTGACAACAAGTCAAATATTTAAAAAAAGAATTTTTGAAACTTTTGTTTTTCTCCGAACGTAAGCCCAATTTTCAAAAAAAAGTATGATCCAAAGAAAATATTTGTTAAAATTTAAGCAACGTTAGCATGCAAGCAGTCTTTTTCAGATTTTACAAACAAAAAAATGACATATTTGATATTTGAACATTTTTATTTGAAGACAGATTTTTTGAACATAAAAGTTACGGTTTATTCCAGGGTTTATTACCTTTATTACGACATGACCCCCTTGTCGTATTTAAATTCTGGTGGTAAAACTCGCCCCTCGAAAGGAGTGTGCCCTATGAAAATTCCAATATAGCGCAAAAGTATCCCCTTGAATAATAAATTGACGTGTTCGAGGTTTTGTTCGAAATCGTACTCCAAATACTCGACTTTGTTTCGTTTTTGATGGGACACCCTGTATAACAATTTTTTTCGGCTCGAGAATCGTCAAAACAAGCAAAATATTCTCGATTCTATCTATATTTATTTCTTTTCAGGCACTTTTTAAAAATTAAATTATTTTTTAATCATATTTCTTAAAAACTTGTCTTTATTCTTGTAATAATCCAAGTTATTTGTTCAAGCAACTCTTAGAAACTCTTAAAAACTCTTAGAAATTGTATTCTAGTCTTGCAAAGACAGGTAAAACCTGATCAATCCTATCATAAAATTTCGTTAAAATTTAAGTTATTTGTTTAAGCATCTCTTAAAAACTCTTAGAAACTTAAACCTAGTCTTGTAAAAACAGGTAAAATCTGTTCAATTCCATCGTAAAATCTTTTAAAATCTTGTTAAAATCCAAGTTATTTGTTCAAGTAACTTCTAGAAACTCTTAAAAATTTTTAGAAATTTTATTCTAGTCTTGCAAAGACAGGTAAAATCTGATCAATCCCATCATAAAATCTTTGAAGATCTCGTTAAAATGAAAGTTATTTGTTTAAGCAACTCTTAAAAACTCTTAGAAACTTAAACCTAGTCTTGTAAAAACAGGTAAAATCTGATCAATTCTATCATAAAGTCTCTTAAAATCTTGTTAAAATCCTAGTTATTTATTCAAGCAGTAGAAACTCTTAAAAACTCTCAGAAACTTGACTCGAGTCTTGTAAAAACAGGTTAAATCTGATGTCAAGAACAACGAAATTTAACTGGATCTTGTCAAACCTCGTCAAAATCGGATCACTGTTATCACAAAATCTTATAAAATCTTGTAAAAACTTTTAGGGTTCCTCATAAAATATTGTAAAATCTCGTAGATTTTCAGAAGCCAAAGGTGTATCCTTCTCCTCATAGAATCTCATAAAGTTTATCAATCAGTAATCCAATGAAATCTGACAAATTCTTAAAAAAGCTCACAAGACTGCTGTTGAAAACTTGGGAGGTTACAATATATTTTAATCAGCCACAAACTGTTGAAAGTTATATAAGATTTCACCTGACAATGTTGTTTCACAAACCGATGTTAAAAACAATTGAATCTCGTCAACTTTGACCGTCGGATCCTATCAAAACTTGTCAACTTTGACGAGTTTTTTTAAAGAGTTTTGATGCGGTTTTTTTGGCAGGGAAGGAACACACAAAGGACCAAAGCGAAAAGAGAAATGATTAAACGATGTTTCGCCTTGGGTAACCAACGTAGGCTCATCTGTGGTTCCACTGGTCACCATTGAATGATTGAATGATGTACCAGTGGAACCAGTGAAAGTGGAAAACACAAAAGGAGGGACTAAGATTTGTCCAAGATTCATGCAATAAACTCAAAAATTAAAAAAATATATGTTTTTTGCCTATTTTTACTTGGAAATTTAGCGTGCGTAAAAAAATTATTTGCGAACCCTTACTTTTTTCATAATGATCTACTTAGCATTTTAACGTCTCAGTAGCATTTATGCAATTGACATAAAACAGTTATTATCCTAACTATTGCGGAATGCTCATGCGACTTCCGTTGATACGAACGACGGGGAGCGGAATTTGGGGAAGCAGGCAAGGGCGGGAAAGATACTTTACGTATGAGTTAGGATCAATATTTTTCCAGAACAGCATGGAAAAAAAATCAAAAATAAAAGATTTGAGTGCGGGGAATTTTTTTCGGTCCGGAGAAGTCGTATAATACAATTTTTCTGGCACCTGGCACTCGGTGCAAGAAAGTCACAAATTTAAAAGTAAAATGCATACGGGAAACTGGGCAAAAACGATCGGTTATAGAAAATAGTTATTATCCTAAGAAGTGGGGAAAGTTATGTCGCAAACGACGCTGAGCGGAGTTCGGGCAAGCCGTCAAGGGCGGGAAAGATACTTTTCGCAAGAGTTAGAATGAAGATTTTTCTACTAGCGTAAAACAAGTTTTTTAAAATTTTATTTTAAATAATTTAAAAAAATGCGTGCGTGAAAAAAACACAAGTTGGTTTTTAAAACGTACTTAAAACAACTTGTGGAATGTTTTTAGGACAAACTATCGGGTACGTTTTTAAAACGTGCCCGTGTGTACAAATACTTCGTCCAGAGAACGTCTTTTGGGGACGATCTTAAAACATCATATCTCGGGTGTTTTTAAAACAACCTCCTGGAAACTATCAAATTGACGCCTCAAAAAAACCCGTTTTTAAAACGACCTCCATAGACGTCCCCTAGACGAAGTTTTTGTACACACGGGCACGTTTTAAAAACGTACCTGATAGAACGTCTTAAAAACACCCGAGAAATTACGATTTCTAAAGACGTCCCCTGGACCAAGTATTTACACGTTTTAAAAATGTACCTAATGGAACGCCTTAAAAACACATGAGAAATAACGTTTTTAAAACGATTTATAAAGACGTCTCTGGGAGGTCCAATGTTACAAAATAATTAGTCCACAGGACGTACGACAAAGACGTCCCTGGAACGTACACAGAAAACGTCTACAAGACGTACGTTTCGGACCTTAAGAGCGGCAGTAGTAGTAGTTATATATGTATTCACAAAGTATAAATGTAAACCACACCAAAATATCCTAAACTTAATATAAATTAAACTATGACCTAGCCACTAATATAATATATAATATACGTACACCTTAGTAGATATTTTGCATGGGACAGTTTGAGAGAAATGTTACTCACATATTTTATTTGATATAGCTGCTTGCTTGTTTCGCATAGAGCGCGCGGCGCGTTCACTTTGAATCGACGGTATTGTTCCTACATGTTACAAAATAATTAGTCCACATGACGTACGACAAAGGCGTCCCTGGGACATATACAGAAAACGTCTGCAGGACATATTCACAGGACGTCTTAAATACGTCCGCTTTGCGAACTACGACGTCTTTAAGACGTCCCTGGGAGGTCCAATGTTACAAAATAATTAGTCCACAGGACGCAAGCCATAGACGTCCCTGGGACGTACGCAGAAAACGTCTGCAGGACACATTCACAGGACGTCCAATTAACCAATTAAAATGGGAGCCAATTCAAACCAGTCACGAAATAAGTATAAATCAATTTTATAGTGTGGATGTCCTCTGGACGTCCTAAAATGGTTTGTGTGGTTCTATCCAATTTTTGGTCCCACTTAAAACGTCCCCAGAACGTAGGTTTTGGACCTAGGTCGTTTAAGCCTTAATAGGTTTTATCAATATAAATAACTTAAAAAAAAAACAAATAAAATAGCAACCAATCAAAACCAAACACGAGATATGTATAAACTAATTTTATAGTTATGCTTGAACCCACTTTAGTCCATCAAAAATAAAAAAAAAAAACACCCAACCTGAAAACCACCCATTTGGTCCACCCAACGCACAAAATGTATTTTTAAAAGTACATAATAGCTCAACTCACCCTTATTTCGCTATTTTCGCTCGTTCAAAAAGGCACTTTCACTGGAGCGCTCCTTCTCGTGTGCCGGCGTGCGTCGAATAGGCTGAGGTTAGACATCTGTCAAATAACCTCAGAAAAAACCCAGGTTGGTTGAGCACAACAAAACAATTGGTTAAGGAAAAAAATTACCCTTGTTTACAATTTACAACAATTATGAACGTAAATGAACATCAAACATTTCCGCCGACTTAAAATTAGGTAAGAATTTTAGCCCCAAACAAAAAAAATAATTCTCATGGAAAGAAGATACTTAAACCCCCAAAAAAATAATAAAAAAATATGTTTTGCAATTGTTGCAGCAAATTTTGACAATCGCACATTTCTAAAGATCGCCAAAAAAAAAATAGATATATTCAAAATCACACACACAAACAAATTGTAGTCAGCCTGTAACTCTATAGTAAGGGCAGCGGGCAAATCTTCACTTCAAAAGTGCCCTTGGCTGTCTTAATTTTAACTATTCGTGGAACCCCATCAGTAAATTTTAATAATACATGCCAGGGTCCAGCGCACTGGTGGAGTATTCTCATCTTTTACCACGACTAAAGTGTCTAATTGTGGAGGTTTGTCTGGAGTATTCCATTTTTCACGTGTTTGAAGTTGGTGGAGATATTCCATCTGCCATCTCTGCCAAAAGCTTTGATGTAGTTGTTGTACCAACTGCCAACGACTCAAACGTCCAACCTTGATGCCTGATAAATCTTCATCAGGGGGCGCCGTTAAAGGCTCGAGGGTCAAGAAATGTCCAGGTGTCAAACATGAAAGGTCGTTTGGGTCTGGACTAAGACTACACAATGGACGAGAGGCTTCTATTTGAACTAATACAGTGTATAGTTCTTCAAAGCTCAAAATTTGATCGCCGAGTAGACGAAGCAAATGCGACTTGGTCGACTTGACACCAGCCTCGTGTAGCCCGCCAAAATGCGGAGCTCCGGGGCATTCACTAGCCTTTCGACAATAAGAATCTAATAGGTTTCTAGACTCAATAAAATTGGTCCCCCGATCACTATAAAGCTCAGAACATCGACCACGACGAGCGACGAAGCGACGTAGTGCGGCCAAAAAAGCGTCTGCCGTCAGGTCCTACACTAATTCCAAATGTACTGCCTTGGTAGGCAAACACACAAAGACACATCCATACGCCTTTTGTGACCTTACACCATCTCTCTACTAAGAACAATATGGAAGGGCCCCATATAATCTACTGCACTATGAGAAAATGGTTTGACTTGGGAAATTCGAGCCTTAGGTAAGTTTCCCATATACGGAGAAACACGGTAACATTTAATGCATCTTGACAACACACTATGAATCGCACGCTTTGCTGAGAGAATCCAAAATCTTTGCATCACTAGGTAATGCATCATTCTGGGTCCAGGATGACCATTTTCCTGATGAATTTGCTCTATTATTAAAATAGTTAATCTATGGTTTCTAGGCATCAACATAGGGTATTTAGTCTCGTAAGACAAATCATCACTATGACGAAGCCGTCCGTCCACTCTGACGACACCTACACTATCAATAAACAGAGCTAATTTTCTCAACGGTTTGGAATATGACTCATTCCTTGTCAATCCCCTGTGTAACTCTTCAAAACACAAAGCCTTTGAGTCGAAGATGGCCTTTAAATGAAAGCGAAGGAACGGTCGCAATAAATATGCAATAAGTCGTTGTATTTTGTGCAAAGAAGAAAAACGAGTCATCAGCTCGTCAAGCACATTGGGAAATATCTCTGTGACAAGAATTTTAATCTTTTGTTCAGCACAAATTTCAGCACTATCACAATCATTAAGTTCAGATGTAGGCCACAAATCTGAAGGCCAATGCAACCACGGTGGTCCATGAAACCACAACGAATGATTCACAAATTCATTAGGGAGTAAACCACGAGAGAGACAATCAGCGGGGTTGATTTTTCCCTCAACATGATTCCAGCAACTGGGAGCGAGTACTTCTTGTATTTGGGTAACTCTATTGGCGACAAATACGTTTAACTGAGATGGATGATCCTTTATCCACGCCAACGCAACGGTTGAATCGGACCATGCAAAGATACTGTCAATTTTGACGTCACGCAAATTATCTAGGACAAAATGCATAAGATTACTCAATAAATGAGCAGCACAAAGTTCGAGACGGGGCACTGATATTGTCTTAAGATGAGCCACTTTACTTTTGGCACACAAAAGATGCACTGACACATTTCCAGCAGAATTAATTTGCCTCAAAAATACCATACCCCCATAACCAAGCAT
Source organism: Oxystoma pomonae (assembly GCA_963921995.1). NCBI lineage: Eukaryota > Metazoa > Arthropoda > Insecta > Coleoptera > Brentidae > Oxystoma > Oxystoma pomonae. The sequence continues at coordinate 29,885,032 of OY998169.1, forward strand.
GGACGCATCACAGAAACCGTGCAGGTCAGTCTGAACCACATCATCTATAGTTACACGTCTAGGTATAGATATCATTGATAAAATAGGCAACTGACTCACATAAGAAGTCCACTGGTCAACAATTTCTTTGTCCGGGACATCATCAAAGTTCAACTCTTGCAACCATAACTTTTGAATTAAGGATTTAGCCACGAAGACAACGGGCGAGAGAAATCCCAACGGGTCATAAATCTTCGCTATCTGCGACAAAATATTCCTTTTAGTACAAGGCCTGTCTTCAGGCAGAACAGAGTAAGAAAATATATCATTTACTGGACTCCACTGGAGCCCTAGGACCTTTAACACCGAATCACTGTCATCAAAACTAATAGGTTGCAAATGACTTTCTGGCACATTGACTAGCAACTCTGGGCAGTTGCTTGCCCACTTTCTAAGCTCGAAACCACCAAGTTTCAAAAGTTCAATTAGTTGACGCTGAATTTCCAAACCTTCACCTACACTATCACAAGATCCTACAGCATCATCAACATAAGTCTGATGACGTAATATACCAGCAGCCCATGGATAATTACATGATCCTCAGCCAGTTGTAATAGAGTGCGGATTGCCAAATACGGGCTACAACTAAGACCATAGGTCACTGTGTTGAGCACAAATTCTTGTACAGGATGGCTTTGATCAAACCTCCAAAATATAGTTTGAAAAGACACATCTTGCGGATCAATCAGAATATTCTGGTACATTTGGCGAACATCTGTAGTAAAAACTACCCCTTTTACTCGAAAATTTAATAGAACAGAGACAATATTTACCTGAAGTTTCTGTCCAGTCAACAACACTACGCGCAACTTGTTAGTTTCACCACATTGTTTCCAAATTCCATGGTGTGGAATATAATATTTTCCAGAATTCATAGTCCCAGCAGGGCTCATATGATTCTGGTCCAGGTAGTCCTGCATAAAATCAATATAGTCCTTATGAAACAAAGGATTTTTGAGAAGCCTAGCCTCAAGCAAATAAAACCTACGAAGGGCTTGATTTTTAGACTCACCCAACATAGCCTCCTCACAAAATGGCAACCTTACATCTGGCACTGGTATCACGTTTGTGATGTTTTCGAAAAATATTTTCACACAGTTGATCGTTCTTAGACAATGGAATGTCTGTTGGGACGGATTCCAACTGCCAAAACTTCTGCAAGAATTGTTCAAAATCTAATGATGTCAGAAAAGTTTGAATACTTTGCCGTTTAGAGGTCACATTATTACATACACCGCCCACTAACACATACCCAAAGATGGTATTCATAGCACAAGGACCTCCGCGGATTTCCATACTCAGGATCAGCAAGTGTTAACCCTGACAAGTACTTCCAAGTATCACGCACACTACTAGAAGGAGTCAAACCACATATTAATGGAACCACCACAGCCTTGACTTCAATTGGCAATAAAGAACCAGACTTGGGAGTTAAGCAAAGCAACATGTTACCCAATAATACAGAGGATGTCATATTATTTAACCCATATTATTTAACCCATGGGGTACTACTATTAACACGTGGCAAGCCCAAACGTTGAGCACAGGCTGCCGTTACAAATGAAGCCTCACTCGCTGAGTCTAGCAATGCTCGGCAAGTAATAAAGTTGCCATGCACATCACGCACACACACCTGCGCAGTAGCAAACAACACCACTTTGAAACTAGGAAAATCATTTTTACATATATTCACTTTAACAGATCTTCCACTATCAGAATTATCACCACTTTGTTGTTGGTTATTGCCCATATATTCACTTGCTGGGGGTGGAGCCCCATTTTGTGATCTCGGAAAATGTAAAAGAGACGAGTGCCTTCTTGAACAGATGCCACAACCCACTGTCACGGGACATTCAGAATAAGAGTGTGTCTTTGCCGCAAGACAATTGAAACACAGTCTCTCAGATTTAGCTAAGGCATGACGCTGTTGAGGTTCCATCTCCAAAAACTTCCCACATTTTTCTGGAGTGTGTGACCCAGCTACCAAACAACAAGGACACTTCACCACTGTACTAGTACCTGTCATATAATTTTGTTGTCTTTGATGTGAACCACCCTTTTTTGACGTGTCATATTTCTTAGGAGGCATGCTCCCTTGTGCACCACTTCCACTAGTCACATTACTAGCTTTGGACAAAAGAGCGCTGTTTTCTAAAGCATGACAATTTGTTTCCAAAAATGCAATTAGACTCTTATAAGAAGGAATTTTGTCTTGACTATGTTCAATCTCAAATCGTGTTTTCAAAAAAGGATCTACCTTCCTCGTTTTTTTTTCAACCGACAAAAAAATTGCGAAAAAAAAAAACGATAGAAGTTTCACGAAAACAACACAGAATATGCTGAAAAAAATTAAATTAAAACAAATTGCTGCAAAAAATGCATGAATCAATCAAAATCACGAATTTCACTAAACCACAGTCGCTTTTTCAAAGATTTGACTCGCGAAGGACCATTTAGTGAACCCACTTTAGTCCATCAAAAATTTAAAAAAAACTAACACCCAACCTGAAAACCACCCATTTGGTCCACCCAACGCACAAAATGTATTTTTAAAAGTACATAATAGCTCAACTCACCCTTATTTCGCTCTTTTCGCTCGTTCAAAAAGGCACTTTCACTGGAGCGCTCCTTCTCGTGTGCCGGCGTGCGTCGAATAGGCTGAGGTTAGACATTTGTCAAATAACCTCAGAAAAAACCCAGGTTGGTTGAGCACAACAAAACAATTGGTTAAGGAAAAAAATTACCCTTGTTTACAATTTACAACAATTATGAACGTAAATGAACATCAAACAATGCTGTTCTGAGGACGTGTAAGTGTTCCCAACCGATCTTTGGTCCCACTTCAAACGCCCTAGGATGTACGTTTTAGACCTGGGACCTTAGGACCTTAATGCGACGTCCTGAGGACGTGTGCTACTTCGAAAGGACTTAAAAAATCGTCCTCTGAACGTTCTTCTCGCTTGTTTTTAAACCTATTTAATGAAAACATCTTACAAACGTACAATTTAAAGCCACTTCAGAACGTCGTCTTAATAATGTGTTATTCCGGACGTTTTTGGAACGTTCGTGCTACAGATAAAAATGTCCCTTGTTTAAAAGACTTAAAAATAATGTAACGATTTAATGAAAACATCTTATAGACGTACGATTTAAAGTAAACTCCAGAACGTCCCATTAATGTTTTTTTTTTGACATTTTTGGAACGCTCGTGCTAGATAAAAATATCCCTTGTGTAAAGGTCCTAAAAAGAACGTCCTCTAAACTTTCTACCCGCATGTTTTTAAAACTATTCAAGGAAAACATCGTACAAACGTACAATTTAAAGCCACTTCAGAACGTCGTCTTAATAATGTATTTTTTCGGACGTTTTTGGAACGTTCGTGCTATAGATAAAAATGTCCCTTGTTTAAAAGACTTAGAAAAAACGTTCTCTGGACGTTCCGCCCACATGTTTTAAAAACGATTTAATGAAAACATCTTATAGACGTGCGATTTAAAGTCAACTCCAGAACGTCCCATTAATGTTTTTTTTTGGACATTTTTGGAACGCTCGTGCTAGATAAAAATATCCCTTGTGTAAAGGTCCTAAAAAGAACGTCCTCTAAACTTTCTACCCGCATGTTTTTAAAACTATTCAAGGAAAACATCGTACAAACGTACAATTTAAAGCCACTTCAGAACGTCGTCTTAATAATGTATTTTTTCGGACGTTTTTGGAACGTTCGTGCTATAGATAAAAATGTCCCTTGTTTAAAAGTCTTAGAAAAAACGATTTAATGAAAACATCTTATAGACGTGCGATTTAAAGTCAACTCCAGAACGTCCCATTAATGTATTTTTTGGACATTTTTGGAACGCTCGTGGTATAGACAAAAATATCCCTTGGGTAAAGGACTTAAAAAGAACGTCCTCTGAACGTTCTACCCGCACGTTTTTAAAACTATTTATTGAAAATATCTTAAAAACGAACAATTTAAAGCCACTTCAAAACGTCTTAATAATGTGTTTTTTCGGACGTTTTTGGAACGTGTTTTAAAAACGATTTAATGAAAACTTCTTATAGACGTACGATGTAAAGCCACTCCAGAACGTCCCAATAATGTAATATTTTGGACGTTTTTAGAATGTACACATTAAGGCTGAAACTGTTTTAAAGTAAAGGAGCCATAAAAAAACGCCCCTTGAACGTTCAACTGGAAACTCAACTACCAATTTTTAGCTGTACAAGTTGTAAAAATTAGAATTGCACTAATTTTAAACGTTGTTTTACAGATAAAGAATAGTTATCATGGCGACGGTCTACAACGTCGACTATTATACGACGCCTAAACGTTTATCACAACTTCAGTCGCCATCACAACTGTTTATGACCGTCTATTGTACTAACAGTAATTCCTTAGTTGTGAAGGCACCGACTACAAGCCGGTGTGTGCTAAACCGAAAATTGATCAATTTGCTCCACGTTTTCTGGCCAGTTTGTTGGAGACGCGGGCGCGCCTGTTTTCATTCAATTCAATTTTGGAGCACTGCTGTCTGTCATAAAAATATCAATTAATTCAGTAAAAGTAACTAAGAAGTGTTTTGTAAAGTTTCTATTAGTTTTGTTTTGCACTATGAAAAGGAACAAATTTAGCAATTTTTTGTGTGCTTACTGTAGTTACTATTGTTCTCTTCTTTTAATTGCATCGATCTGAGTGAGATCAAGCTTACCAGAAAATGCTCCCTCTGCACCCCTCTACCCATAAAACGAATGCATTTAGAAAAAGAGAACAATAGTAACTATAGTAAGGTCACAAAAATTTGCTAATTGTATAAATATTATTCGATAGTAGGGCACAGATGTAACATCCGTGTAGTAGGAAGATTTTGGTCAGGTTTTTTGTCAGTCTGTTACCCTTACCTTTATTTTGGGCAGGCGCAGTAGCGCTCTGTCAGGCTGTTACCTTTATTAGGGAGATTTTGGTCAGGTTTTTTGTCAGTCTGTTACCCTTACCTTTATTCTGGGCCGGCGCAGTAGTGCTCTGTTAGGCTGTTACCTTTATTAAAGGTAACCACTGGCGCTAATTAGCGTCGAATAGCGACTACCTTTTCCGTTAAAAAGACAACCAACCAAACTTGATGTGATTATGTGGTGGAAGATTTTTAGGTTATAGTTTGTTTTGTTTACAAAAATTTTGTGTATTTCGGTTTTATTTTCTGCTAACCGTGTTTATAGTAGGGTACCTTTTTTACCGTTTTATTTTGGTAAACAGGTAAGTAGCCAGCAAACACAAATCGTCGGCATTGAATCAGGCCGATGTCGACAACGTTGGCAGTGTGTCTGCATCGGCGACTACACGCTGGCCCGATGTTGGACAGTTTTCGGTCAATAATCGGTAACTGACGAAGGTCCACATTACTACAGTCGACTTTATGCCGACACCACTTTAGGACCGACGATGATCCAATTGGAACTTTGTTTAATCGGTCGAAAATTGGCAACTGACGATGGCTCGATTTACTATAGCTATACTATTTACTATATACTTTATGCCGACGCCCACTTTATCTGCTTTAGGGCCGACGACGGTCGGATTGGAACTTTTTTCAATCGGTCGAGAATCGGCAACTGACGATGGCCCGATTTACTATAGTCAACTTTATGCCGACGCCCACTTTATCTGCTTTAGGGCCGACGATGGTCCGATTAAAACTTTGTTTAATCGGACGAGAATCTGCAACTGACGATGGCCCGATTTACTATAGTCGACTTTATGCCGACGACCACTTTATCTGCTTTAGTTACTTCCTAGTATGTAGAGATGGCGCTAATATCACTATGCTTCCTGTTCTGTGGAAGATAATATTATATATATAATGAGCAAAGATATTTCAAAACGAGAATGCGGACTTGACAAGATGGTGGTACTTCTCTACAAGAATCACCTCTTCCGCCACTTAAACCAGCCCGACTGGTTATTAAGCAACCGCATTATCGAAACTTTCTAGTTTGCCAATGTTGGATCGTGTCAAGCAACCACCAACGGACCTTCGTCAATCACCGACGTCGGGCCGCTTTAAGAAAACAATGTCGGACTTGAATAGTTTACCGATATCGGGTCGAGAACAGCTTGCCTACGTTAGACCGGCCAAATAAAGCAGCCTTATGGGCGAATGGTCGGTACCATGTGGTTAAACCATATCGGACCTTAATCGTACGGCGATGGTATGCCGATGTCAGCAAAAAGTAAAATTTACCATTGGTGCGACGGCGGGCTACAGTCTAACGTTGCGTTGCCAAACATACATTGGGCCTACATCGCAAAGCGGACAAAAATACTGTTGATCCGACACCGGGCCGAAGAAGGCCCGAGGGAACCGTGTTTGCTGGGTAAGTATACAAGTAAGTTTGCAGAGGCTCGATTAAATTTCTTCTATTACTCCACCAAAGGTATCTTGCGTCTCCTAGTCCTATCACTATAAATTAATATTTTCCCCCATAATATGGTTAGAAAAGCAAATAAAAAAAGATTTGAGAGAAAAACAACAAAAGTCAATAAAAAAGAAAGGTTATGTTTACCGCTAAACGATTGACTACGTTCAAAAGCTCTATTTTTAACCTCTTGAAGTTACCTTTATTTACGGTAACGATAACCATAAGAGTAAGGAAATTTGCCGTTAAACTGCCTGACCAAAATCTCCCTATTAAAGGTAACCATTGGCGCTAATTAGCGTCGAATAGCGACTACCTTTACCGTTAAAAAAACAACCAACCAAACTTGATGTGATTCTGTGGTGGAAGATTTTTAGGTTATAAAAGTTTGATTTGTTTTACAAAAATTTTGTGTATTTGGATTTTATTTTTTGTTAACCGTCTTTATGGTAGTAGTGGGGTGCCTTTTTTACCGTTTTTTTTTTTGTTAACAGGTGAGTAAGTATTTCTTCTATTCCTATCACTAAATTAATATTTTCCTCCATGATACGGTTAGAAAAGCAAATAAAAAAAAGAATTGAGAAAAAACAACAAAAGTCAATAAAAAAGTAAGGTTATGTTTACCGCCAAACGATTGACTACTTTTAAAAGCTCTATTTGTAACCTCTTGAAGTTACCTTTATTTACGGTAACGGTAACCATAAGAGTAACGAAATTTACCGTCAAACCGCCTGACCAAAATCTCACTATTTTGACATGTTACAGCTGTCATTGAAGGTGATTCCCCAGTGTGGCGGAAAAAAAGAGGAAGGTTCTGTGTAAACAACAAGGACGGAAATTAAAGTGAGCAGCAGAAAGCCAAACTGTGGAGCAATTTCGATTGGGTAAAAATTAGGGGATCCGTTTAAAACACAGTTAAGTAGTTAAAGCGGTCGAGACACGGGACTCCTTTGGCTGTCATAGAAACTAATAAGTGCCGCAATGATTGATTGTTAAAACCATTGTATTCTAATTTGTAAACAAACATCAAAAATTATTTTTTTGCTTTTTTCTACAATAAACTAAGATCTTTTTGCACGTATACGGATATTTGTATTTTGTTCTTAGGAATCCCAAGCAACATCTTCAGAGGTTTTTCGAAGCGATTTTTAAATCATGATTTATTTTTAGTTTCATAAAATCATCTTAATCGAGGGCGCGCTTGTTTTTTAGAGCTACGAACTGTACATTTGACAGTAAACTACCGTCTGTTTATATATTTTGGCATTGGTTCGCATGTTATGATGATGCAAAACATGATATATGACATAGAATATCATTTTATTTTAGTAATATTCCTTTCATCATTTTACGTAATGAATAATATTTTGAACAAATAATTGTACTTCAAAACCCATTGAACTATTACTTCAACTGTAGTCGCGATCGCGACGTTGACTCAACCGAAAAATCATCCACCAAATTGGTGCAAAAGTGGGTGGTGTTTGAGTAAAAGTAAACGTTGCGACGTCTTGCTAGTTGGGAATGTTTCTAAAACCAATTGATTGAAACGTACTAAAAACGTACAATTTAGGGCTGGGACGTTCCCGACCTATGAGTACCTAAAAAGGACGTCCCGGGGACGTCCGGTGTTATTAGGGACACGGGGTATATCCATTCTCGCATGACGTTCGGGAAAGTGACACTTTCCAAACTAAGACACGGGATTTATCTATTCCAGCATGACGTTCGGGAAAGTGACACTTTCCAACGTAAAATGCGTTCGGGAAAGTACTGTTTTCCGCACGCTAGTAGAAAAAATGATTCTTTCTTGTAAGGAAAAAATTATGAATGCTTGATAATGTGAATTTTCTTCTGAACTTTCATAATTTTGCCGTAAATTACACAGGCCGACGTCAGTTTAGTTACAGAAAGGAGAACCATTTTTACTGACTAATTTTGGATCGCTGATATGGCAATGATAACAGTTTTGCTCGATTAGCTCGTAATTTCACGTTATGCGTGGCTGCCATTTTTACTATATTCTTAAAGGTCGGCTTGAGTTTCTATCAAAATAACAGTTTTGGCAATGGTTAATTAATGGTAGTGGGGCGGAGGAGCCTTAAGCACTTTGTCATTGGCTATTGTTTTGTCCGAGTAGATAAGACCGCCTCGTCTACATGGCGACAATGGCGCGGATTCGCGGATTTGCTCGAACCTTCTAGACTATGAGGCGCGTAAATATATAAGGCGCCGCGCCATCAGTGTCGCGTGAGTGAACAAAGTCAGTTTCGCTTTAATACATAACATAAGTGATCAGGTAAGAGTATTTTACGTGTATTTCATTGTTTTTGATTTCTTAATTGTCTGTTGTCTTCTTAGTAGATACTCTAACTCTACATTGTGTGCTGTTTTTCCGCTTTAGCAACATGTCAGGTTCTTCTCGTAGTTTGTAAAAATTCACCGGACCGATTTAGTTACATTTGTGCGGTACAGTCACAGATTAGACCGATGAATGATGTTGTGAAGAAAGCATACTATTTTTATTTTAACTGCAAAATCGGTGATCAAGATAAAAGCTGGGCTCCTCATGTATGCTGCCTGATGTTGTGTTATGCGACCCTTACGGCATGACTGAAAGGAAGTAAAAAAAGCATGCCCTTTGCAATTCCCATGATATGGAGAGAGCCTCGGAATCATCATAACGACTGTTATTTTTGTTTGAAAAATACAATAGGAGCTAATAAGAAGAAACAACGTGCCATTCAGTATCCAAACTTGCCATCCGCAATAAGACCAGTGCCGCATGGAGAATCTTTTCCGATACCTACTCCGCCAAAAAACTGGAAAACAATAGATATCACAGAAAGATCGACTGACAAAAGATTGCCAACAGAAACTTATGAGGATACAACATCAACATCCTCGGATGAAGATACGAGAGACAGTACCTTCCTTCTAAAGGATGAACCTCACCTTATAATAAAAAATGAATTAAATGATTTAGTTAGAGACTTGCAACTTTCAAAAGAGAAAGCTCAACTTTTAGGTGCCAGACTGAAACAGTGGAATTTGCTGGCTCCGGGAACTACTTACACTCAATACAGAAAAAGGAATGAACCTTTTTCAGAATATTACAAAATGGAAGGTTCACTTTGCGTATGCACGGACATAAATGGACTGATGACCGAGTTACAAATTCAACACAATCCATCCGAATGGCGTCTTTCCATAGATTCATAAAACTACTGTCTCAAAGCAGTTTTACTGCATAATGGGAACATGAGACCGTCTATTCCTGTGGCACACTCTATTTCGATGAAAGAAACGTATGAAGATCTCGCCGTAATTCTAAATTATATCAACTACAAAGAACATAGCTTGTAAATTTCTGGAGATCTGAAAGTTATTGCAATATTATTTGGTATGCAAGGTGGATTTACAAAATACTGTTGTTTTGGACTCAAGAGCTACAACTACACATTACTTACAAAAAGAGTGGCCCCCTAGAGAGTCATTTAGGCCCGGTACTAACAATGTCAAGTATGAGCCTCTGGTAGATCCAGCCAAGATCCTGCTGCCCCCTCTTCATATTAAGTTGGGCCTCATGAAGAATTTTGTCAAAGCTATGAACAAAGAGGGCGCAGGATTTAGTTACCACAGTTCTTTCCAAAATTAAGTGTTGCTAAATTAAAGGAAGGAATTTTTATAGGATCTGATATTCGTAAATTGATGCGTGATGAATTGTTTGAACAGACTTTAAATGAAAAGGAGTTAGATGCATGGCGTGCCTTTGTCAATGTTACGAAAGGTTTTTTGGGCAAAATAAAAACGAAAATTACGAAGGACTGGTGCAGCAACTTCTGGTCTCATATAAAGCTTTGGGATGTCGCATGTCCTTGAAAATCCACTTTCTTCACTTACATCTCAACTTCTTTCCGGAAAATCTTGGAGATGTTAGCGATGAAATGAGAGAGCGGTTTCATAAGGATATAAGAACGATGGAAACTCGATATCAAGAACGTTGCAGCAATGATGGGAGACTACTGCTGGTCAGTGAAAAGAGAAGATCCGTCGTTTCATAAAAGAAAGAAGTAAAACTGATGGTCTTTTTTGCATTTTTATTGAAGTACATATTGCACACATTCTGTGTATGTAATACTATTATACTGACTTAATAAATAGTTTTTAATTGATTTTATTTAACAAATAATAATCGTCAATAAATGTATTCTAGTCCTACTGGTGTATTTATCAAATTAATTCCCTATTCATCCTCACTTACGTCACTTATTTGGCTGGTAAACATGATAATAGTTTATGCGCCCAGTAAATAATGGTAAAATTGGCAACTATGCGTTCACAAAAATACGAGCTAATGGAGGAAAACGGTTATCATATTCGCACTTAGCAACCCTAAATTAGTTAGAAACAGTGGATTTTCTTTCTGTAACTTTTCAAAAGTTCAAAAACGTCGGCCTGTGATTATTAATCGGATTTATTAATGTTTTTCTCGAACAGGGTTGTTTTTCTTTCAGAAATGAAAAGTAGGTACCAAACTTAATATTTTCATCTTAAGCGGTTTTTTTTCACACAAAACGTGACATGGTGCAATAAATCGTGAATTGCACCATGTCAAACTGCCAATCCACTTACTTAGAATCGATGTCTTTATCTAATAATACGTCATTTTGTTTTTTGAAGGCCATCACCGCGTTATTTACAAAAATGAAAGTTATTCTGCGATAAATCGCCTTAAAACAAAAAATTACAAGTTTGAGGAATAGATTATTGGTACTTCGAAAAACAAAACGTTAGGGGGACTAAGTCTTGTGAGGACCCTTGTTAGATTTAGATACCCGACTTACCAAGTCCAAAAAATTATGCTTTACCTAAGATACGAAGCCCGAAACGGATTGTTTACCAATCAAATCGGACTAGGTGTGAGTCCACCATATTGAAGTATGTTCCAAAAATTTGATAAAAAGTACTCCACTCCCCATTTTATTACAACAATGTATTAAAAATACTTTTTCCTACTTGCATGTGGGAGGTATAAACTTTCCACATGGCTTTATGATCGATATGCTTATCGGCAGCATACAAAACGCGTCAAAAATAAGTTTTTTTTTAGTATAATTTTCCCAAAATTTCACCTGCGCCTTTCCGCTAAAGAAACAGGTCTTAATCCCCAAAAATTATTCTTTTACCACGGAAGAACCTAGATTGTCTTTTAAATACCCCTAAAGGTTCCCTAACTATATGTATTTTATATTAAAACAAAAGGCATGTTGCCAAACTGACGGGATCCGTAGATCTGAAAAACATATCCGGGCCGTAAATGCAGAACTAAACGTGAATGTTTTGCGATAAGTGACCTAATTTAGGTAGCCCAAGAGACGCTTAATTTTCCTTCAAAATGAAGGTACATCTGCTGATTCTGCAATTTGACAGATGGTTGTCTTTTACATGAATCCTGTGTCATATTTTTCCATCATCATTTCATCTCCTAATTCCTAGCACCGTACTGATGAGCACAAGTGCGAAATCCGGATCTACGGTTACCATTACCTTTTTTGAGGGAAAGCTCGCTATTCATCGATTTGTTATTTATTCACCCTCACTAAATCCCTTTTTAAATTTATTAACTCCAGAGCTTAGGATATCTGTAAGGATAATTATATCTGTCTCCGTAGAGACGCTTAATTTTCCTTCAAAATGAACGTACATCTGCTGATTCTGCAATTTGACAGATGGTTGTCTTTTACATGAATCCTGTGTCATATTTTTCCATCATCATTTCATCTCCTAATTCCTAGCACCGTACTGATGAGCACCACAAGTGCGAAATCGGGATCTACGGTTACCATTACCTTTTTTGAGGGAAAGCTCGCTATTCATTGATTTTGTTATTTATTCACCCTCACTAAAAATTGCAAAAGTTATCAGAAAAACACCTTTTTCGATTCCGAACTTTATTTCCTTCAAATCCTGAAAATATCCCTTTTTAAATTTAAAAACAATACTTAAATCTAAAAAGTTTAAATTTGTAAAACTAAAACATTCAATTTTTAGATTTTTTCTTTGTTTGTTCCAGTATCGCGCAAAAACTTCTGAACCGATTTTGATTGGAGTTTCACTACTGCATTCCTAAAATTTCTGGGTGTACATTGGATTTATAGAATCAAAATTGCTTCACGGAAACAAAAGTTGATTCATCGAAGCAAAAAATGTAATTTCGGACCAAATATGTCATTTGAATTATTCGTTTGGAACGGCGGTTATTCACATTTAAACAATTAACAAGCACCTCTCCACTGAAAACACGCAGAAACTAATTTTATTAGCTACCAGCTCGCCGCCCGCGACTTCGTTCGCGTGTTTAAAACTATAGATTCCTCCTCCTTCTCCACCTTACCCCACTTTCATGCCCTCAAACCTTTAGCTCCTTAAATCCTTCCATCTACTCGAGTATTCGCTTTGCCTGAAGTTTTTTTCGGTTTTCTTGCTTCAAAGAGTCATAACTTTTGTTCTCGTGAACCGATTTTGATGAAATAAAGCCTATGTACTCTCCAGAAATCCATTTCCATCCAAAATTTCTTTGATTCCGGTTTTATAGGCAACTATTTTTTTTACAATTCCTTGTTTTTATCGAACATGGTAGTGGGGGGAGGAGAGGTGTAACAAAAAATTGCAAAAATAATAGAAGAAGCACTTTTTTCGATTACGGACTTTATTTCCTTTAATTTAATACCACACAACATATATTTTACTCGGTCAATATTTTCATTAAAAATGGGGTTGGGAAGGGTGGACGCGTAGTAAAAAATTGCAAAAGTTATCAGAAAAACACCTTTTTCGATTCCGAACTTTATTTCCTTCAGTTTGGTACCCAAACACCCATATTTAACCAGATCAAAATGTTTATCAAATATGGGGGATAATCCCTCCTATCAATAGGGGGTTACTAGCAAAACGCTAAAACACGTGTCCATCTATTTTATTAGTAGAGTCTACAATACCAATTTCTAAACCTCTGTGACTTTTTTCTTCTGAGATACCCCCTTTGAAATAGAATTACCCCTATTACGCCACCCGCAGTTGAAATTTCGGAAAACGCCAAAGCACGTGTTTACTTATTTTATTAGTAGAACCTACATATTAATTTCCAGATCTCCGCGGCTTTCCGTTTCCGAGATATACAACACCCTCTTTAAAATTTGAACCACTATTTTTACTTCTTTAGATGTAAAATTTTCAGAAATCCTTTCTTATTGAGCGCTTACGTCATAAACCCAATGGGCGGTATTTACTAAGGACTATAGTTTATCGAAAGTTTGGTTTAAAGGCTGACATATACATGGGCATCGAAAAATTTATTTTAAGCCGAACCAGACCACAATTTATAAGATAATTTTACCTGGATAGACGTAAAAATGTACTGGAATGAGACGCACAGGGCCATTTTTTCTTAAAACAGTCCAAATAATCCGTAAATATTAATAAAATATGGGTAAACAACAAATCTGAGAAATGTCAAAGCGACACGGGATGTTGTATTTTTAGTAAAATCATCGTATATTATAGACCACCGCTAAGAGGTGGTTTATCTGCTTTAAATTTTAAAACAGTCACGATTTGGTTGATTTTTTTGTTCAAAATAAATATTTTGAAGTATTTTAATTACTAAAAAACCAAATTCCAGGCTTTTTTTTGCTTCAGTTGTGTATTCCAGCGCGTTTTTTAAGACAATTAATGTATAGGAACGTATACTATCTGCGCTGCGCTGCGCTCGTTATTTAAACCAACGCTTGTAAAAAAAAGCACTATTTTAGCCACTAGTTGTTAAAACTACTATTATTTTTTTTCAAATCGATAGATTCGTTCTCAAAATATTTGCTTTAAAAATTAGCATAGGCCGGTTGAAAAACATTCTTTTTACAATTTTTCGTAAAAGTTTCATTTTTTTCCTCAAACACGTCGATTTTGTTTTTTGTTAAAATGCTTTTTCCAAAATTAAAACTTTTGTAGAACGCACCCTCTCCTCTAATTAGGGAAAGTAGGTCGAGTGGCACCTTATTTTGAAGATGTTTTTAATTCCATTTATAAATATTTTGTTTCTCTTAAAATCGATTGAGTCGTTTCCAAGATATTTGCTTTCAAAATTACCATGGACTAATTTAAAAAAAATTTTTAACTGCCCGAGAAAAATATGCAAAGGAGGAGGCAGAAGTTATTTCGCTTTACAACTTTTAATTCAAAAAAATTAGACTAACAGTAAATCTTACCGCTGTTTAAAAAGCGTGTAATTTAAACTGCTTTTCCTAAAATAGTGTTTTTTCTGCGGGATCAACGCAGTGAACCCTAGCACTAAAGGAGTTAATCGAAAAGTATTTCAAAATTAGTGGCTAATTTTCTACAGCAAAAATAAATTTTTGGCTAATGCTCTTTTTTTCTTCAACCAGCTAGACTATTGCCAATATATTCTTTTGACTTAAATATGATTCATTCTTTTTAGCCATCTATACATAGTATGGAGGCTATTGCGATCGTAAAAAAAAGTTTTTTATTTCCACTAAAATTAAGTTCTTTGGGTCAAAAAAGACCAAATTACAAAATTTTGTCATGGTGTCTCTCTGTCTGTCTGTCTGTCTGTAACACGATTATTATCTGGCACCAGTCGGTGAGCTGATTTTGGTGGGGGTGGAGGGTTGCGAAGAGGATAGAAATGGGAGTTAAACTTTTTTTTAAATCGTAACTCGCGAACCGTAGCAGTTAGCATCACGCGGTTTTCACGCTTAGATGGATAATTGTACTTATTCTAAAAACTTTATTTATGATGAAGTCTGTTAGATCCGTAGTTTCTAAAAAAACAAAAATCTACCTTTAAAAATCGTAACCCACGAACTGTAGCAGCTTAGGACACACGGTTTTAATATTTAGACGGATAATAACATTTTCAACGAAAACTGTACCTATCAATACCTATAGACCCCTCGAAAAATATACTTATAAAAACCTAACTCACAAACCGTAGCAACTTACGACACGCGGTTTTCACATTAAGATAGATAATTGCATATTCAAGCAAAAAAAAATTAAAAAATTATTTTTTTATTAAAAAGATTTTATGGATGGCGATACGTGCCTGCTGGCGCCATTTATTTTATATATAATAGGGAGCCTTATTAAAAATCCAGGCATATTACGATATTTCTTACTAAAATTGTCAACAAAAAATACCTTTCTATAAACAATCAAACGTAAAATGCGCGCTTTTGCCTGAAACAGTACTGTTTCGCCGAAAAAATTGTAATATTAAAACATACATTAAAAAAAGGAGCAAGGCGAGCTCCACAACGTTGCCAGCTCACCGGACCTCGACTTTGTTACATTTATCAAGCTTATACACATCACTACTGGCGCCCCCTATAGATTGGGTTTGCGCACTACCGGTGTATAAATTTGGACAAAAATGAGGAAAAAGAGATCCGACGAAAATTTGCCAGGAAACAGGGCTGGACATAAGAAGTGTAACAAACTCAATATACACGTAAAAAAAGGCGAGATCCGTTTTCGGATCTCGTCTTGCCTACTTTTAACTTAAAATGATCTCGGCATACCTATTTATAAATCTATATATATATACATTTTGTCTTATGCGCCTCCGAAATAGAGATGCTTTGGATGCACTCGCCTCCGATCCAACGGCCAATACGAATCGCCGTGTATAACAATTTTAAACAGTTGCTATAGTCAAGGGAAGGGCTTAGCCAAATTTTTCGTCGGAGGCCAATTGGTATGATATACACATACAGTTATACAACGTAGTTCACGATTTTGCCACCACGTGGCGATACGATCGTATACACATATACATCGTAAATTTGTGCAATACGAATTAGCTTCCATACACGAAACCGTGGTAAACGCCTCCGGAAATTTGACAACACTGTAAGAAAAAAATTAAAATACTTGCTTGTCCGAGGGAGGGTTGGAAATTATTATCACTGTCAATTGATTTTGGCGATACACATTGATGGTATATACTGACTGACAAAGTGTAATTAAGTCAGGTCCCAGTAAACCTCATGAAAAATATTTTATTTGATTGAAACAGGCTACTCTCTCAATTCAATTCCACTTCGTTTAAATGAAGATAGTTTTTACGAGAAAATAACTGAAATTTCTATATTGCATTTTGTTTTATACGCTTCAAAATTACCAAGACAGTGGTCGCACTGACCTCCCTTTGATAATAAAAGTAGGAGGCTAATGCATACCGCGCCTTCATATTTTGGAGACGTGTAAGACGAAGCATGTAAAAAATGTATGTATAAATTGCGCCGCGTTTCAAAAGTATATTATTTTAGCAAAAAATTTTGATAAAATAATGTATTTGGAGTTTTGGCCCAAATGACAAATGGTCAGAGAAAACCTGTAAGAATCAGGGAATTCAATGAAGTATGATAATAACCATTCTGTTTTCTTGGTTGAATTAGAAAATTGTCTTGATTGTAAGTGCTTTTAAAATTAAATTAGTGACATCCCAATTTTTCAAAAATGGTGGTTTTTCTCCAGGTTTTTCTTTAAATAAAATTTTATAAGAAAAACCTTTTCTTAATTTAAAAAATGATGTCTTAATATAAGACCCCAAGAAAAATATTTTTTTTATACCTCCATTAAAAGCATGATTTCAGTAACTGTCTGCAGATAACTAAAGCATGGTTTTTTTGGTTACCGATGCAAAAAAACTTTGATCACGGGTGCAAAAAAAGATTCCGGTGCGTTTTTTACCCAAAATTAAAGAGAAATAGCGGAAAATAGTAATATTGAAAAAATCTAATTATTCTTGCCTAAAAATTAAGCTATTTCCGCCAATTTTCACGAAGTATTTACGAAAAAATCTTTTAAAAATATCGTAAAAATATCAAACTGTCAACGATTAAAATGTCACAACAATAAACGTCACCTAATAAAAAGGCACATCGCCATGGAAACCACCATTGTTATTTCATTTACCAGCCGCCTTGATTTATAGTGTAAAAATGGTGTGTTGCGAGAAGTGCTCTTTGTTCGAAATTTTTAAAAGTATTTTCATGTTTTTCTTGGATTTTTTGATAAAGGTAAAGGTCGCGACTAAACTGTGCTTTTTTTAACTCGCGTTTTTAAATACCTCAGTGCGCTTCTTATTTAAACCAACGCTTATAAAAAAAGCACTATTTTAGCCACTAGTTGTTAAAACTACTATATTGGATCATAACAGGCTATTGTCGTAATTCAATTCAAATTGCTTTAAATTAAAAAATTATTTAAAAAAAAATAACTTTTAAATTTCTATTATTTTTGTAAATTACCTACACAGTGGTCGCATTGACCGCTCTTTGGCAATAAAAGTAGGAGGCTAATGCATAGCGCGCGTTTATATTTTAGACGCGTGTAAGACAAAGCACAAAAAAGTGTATAAATTGCGCCGCAGGGAACAGGGAAAAAACTTTGTAAAATATAGCATTTTACCAAAAAAATTTGATAAAATATTGTTAGCTGTGAACTGGAATTTTGTAACAAATGACAAATGGTAAGGGAAAACCTGCACAAAATCAATGAATTATGAATCAAGACAATAATAAGCTTTTAAGAAAACTATAGCCAATCTATTGCTGTGACGGTCCCAGTAGGGTGGGGCCATCGCCCCCTCCCCCCTTTGCTCCAGAAAAAAGTAGGCAACAAAGATGCTGGTGGCAACCCTTAAGTCTTGGAGAAAAAAACGAGAAATTGCAGAACGTTCCTTTAACGACATTCTAGAATCCCTCCACAGTATTTTGGGATAGTATTATTATAGAGTTTCAATTTATAAACAAGTTTTAGGGAGTTAATTAACCCCCCCCCCTGGATGTAAATTTTTTATGAAAATATTCAAAAAATCAACAGTAGAGCATAAATTGCGGCGCTATAACGCTTTTGGTATTTACGGTATTAATTTAATTTTGTGTTAACAATAACATTTGTAGTGTCACTTTCTTAAAACTTTTCGCCTGCTACGCTTTGAAGCCATTGATATATTTAAAATTTTAGTTTAAATTTAAATAAAAATCTACATTTTTCAGAGCAATTTTCTTAAAAATTTTCGCCTGCAGCGCTATGATGCGTTGAAATTTACGATTTTAGTTTAATTTGACTCAAAAATTGCATTTCTAATGTAATTGTAAAAAAAATGTATAAAATCAACAACTTAAAATCTGAATACAACCCCCTAAATTTGAGGCCAAATTCGCGTTTTGTTTGCATATATTGATATGTTCCTCATAAAAGATATGCCTTTATTCTAGTTTTTTTTTCGTATCGAAACCGCCCCTCGCCCTTTTCAAATGGCTGGGACCGCCACTGTATGTTTTTGAAATTAAATTAGAAAATATTGAACCATTTAAAAATAATATAAAATAAAACGTTTAAAAATCGAATATTAGATACCTATAAACGTATTACAAATTGGAAGAAACTACCTATCTATCTAGGTATTAATATGACTAGGTTTTAGGATTAGTTTTGCAAAACAAATTTTACGACGTGAACAAAAAAGTGAAGAAAAAACGCCAAAAGTAATTTACTATTATTCCACCCTATCGTAGGCGAAAGATGTGAAATTGTCTACAAGCCATCTCTAAAACCGTTTTTTTCCAGAAAATAGAATATTTGAAATTTACATAGCTTTACAGCTTTAGAGGAAGTGGCAACACTGCTGGAGGCATATAGAACGGTGCGGCATATATTTTTATACAAAATGGAGGTGATTTAACTGCTGCTTATGAGGAGGCGTCTTCCATTTAAAGATATACGAAAAAATTGTATATAATTTTGTTGAGAAATTCTTACCCCTCTAATGGTTTTCTGATTCAGAAAAAAATTAGATGACTATATATACAGGATATACACGCATAGAGTAAACGGTTAGGGTGGAGGCGAAAAAGATATAAATGCGTATATATATATTAAAAAACACTATTGTACCTGTAATAAAACTTTATTCTTAATAACAACTTACAGCATTGTCTTTTTGCAAAACCAACGGTTTTAGAATCGAAGCGCACATTAATCGAACTGGAGGCAAAGTTTGTAGGGGCGCTTCAAGGTACTCTCTAATATTTTTGTGTGCCATATTTTCAAACAGTAGTATTTGCTTCGAATTGTTACTTTTAACCGTTTTTGTTGTGGGTAGTAGTCTGGTAAAGACTGAGTTGTCTTGGGAGTCTTCGGCAAAAGAATTGTATTCGAACAGTTCGTTTTTATTTATGCTGTACAGTTCCTGAAAATAACGAGAATTTATTGGAATACGGCCTATCAGTATTACTGCCGATCTAACACTAATAGTAACTTTGTTTATACTGGCCCCTTAAAGCGCTTTTATATAAGGACGTTTTAAAAATGTTGTCGTATAAACACCACTAAAACCGTTTTAAGCACTATATCCACTCTGTTTTAAAGCGAATTAAGAAAGTGGTTTTAGTGGTTTATTACTTTAAAATTCTTTTAGGGTCGTTATAAACACAACGTTTAGCGCATTTCTTCCAATCTAAAGGAATACTCAACCCTGGTTTTCCGAAAAATCTGTTGTTAACTAAGTTGTTTTATTGGTTTTTTCTTTAAACTGACATATTTAATGAAATTTAATGAAGGACGTATAAACACTCGGAGAAAGCGATTTTATTTAAAACCGTCCTTATACAGAAGCGCTTTTAGGAGCGTATAAACGTAGTAAATGACTGACAATAGGCGCGTTTCTGCGAGCTTAATATAGTTACTAATATTCTCTTTTTCTAAATGCATTCGTCTGAGAGAGGAACATACCGCCTGTCGATCGGAGCTATTTATAAGCTAAAATTCTTCGCGCTTATTTTTTAAATATATTTTCGGATAAA
This sequence comes from Oxystoma pomonae, assembly GCA_963921995.1. NCBI lineage: Eukaryota > Metazoa > Arthropoda > Insecta > Coleoptera > Brentidae > Oxystoma > Oxystoma pomonae. The sequence goes on from OY998169.1 coordinate 29,905,378, forward strand.
CAAAAATTTACAAAAATAAAAGAATAGGGACTTATCAGTTCCACACGAAATTTAAAAGGTTTCTGACATTGTTGTCATCAAAACATGTCATCTAGACGTGCTCATATTGTGGCACCCATAAGCTGATATAATTAAAATTAATGCCGTTCTTTATTAAAGGTCGGCACCTTGGAGCATTGAATAGACTAGAGTTGGTATAGTTTCAAACGATAGGCAGGTTGTTTGTCTCACAACACCTCAACGCGACGATGCCACATTAAGTGTGTAAATATTACTTTTGTTTGAAATTAATCCATTAAAACAATTTACCTACAAAAAAAAAACGAAAATCAGCTTATAACCTTATGCTAATAAAAATAATCTTGGCAACCAAGAGAATCCATAAACAAAGCTCACATGTTCACCTGTCAGTGGTGGCGTAAAAAAGTTAATTAAGTAAATATAAAAAAACGATCCGATGCAAAGGTACCTTTTTCCATCTTAGCGAAGGAATTTTTTGATAATTTTGGTTTCATTTTATATAAAATTTAGTATTAATATATCTAGGATTCTCTAGTGGTAGTTTCTCGCTTTATTTTTTTTTTGTTATTTTTGTGCAATATTGGTGTAAATATGACATATTTTTCCCATTTTCAGCACTGTACACACGGCACCAGAAACAAAAAAAAGTACCACTAGAGAACCCTAAATGTAAGCTTTGTCTATCAAATAAAACAAAAAAAATATTTATTCCACTAAATTTAGGGACAAAGTAACCCTTTAAATTCTAAACCGAAAGTGGCAGGGCAGACTCTGAAGGATAAACAACCTATAGGCCAGTCAAGGGATGATGTACATGTCAAAAAATTAGATTCACAAGTGCTCTAAATTATTCGTGTATTATTTGGATTTCTTGAATCTATTTTATGGGCACACAAACTTTATACACAGAATTTTCATTAAATTAATAAATTATAAATGTTATTTATTAATTCTGCATAAACTTATTTCTAAATATGTTTAGAAAAACTTATGTAGGTAATATGGTCAGAATGCAACTTTTTCGTTAAATCACGATGTAGGTAAAATAATAATAGGGACTTATCGGTACATAAAGTCGGCATAGCCTGACTTTAGTAAAGACGTCACTATTTTTGACAATTCCGCACGAAGTGTAAAAGGATTCTGACATTGTTGTTGTCTAAATATGTCATCTTTGCTATCAAAATAATGTCGACTTTCATAATGTTTGTGCCTGCCTTTAATAAATGACGGCATTAACTTTACTTTGTCAACTTTAAGAATGACACAATATTAGCATGTTTAGATGACATGTTTATGTGACAAAAATGTCAGAAACCTTTCAACCTTCGTGTGGAACTGTCAGAAATAGTGCCGAGTCAGGCTATGTCGACTTTATGTACCGATAAGTCCCTAATGATCTTATTACAAGCTTTTATTTACCTTCACCTCTATGCATATGTATGTTTGAGTCAAATCTTGTAACTTAATTCTGACTAACTTCTAGATGTCCGATTCAATTCAAATTTGGTACGCAATTATAGTTCCGGTGATAATACAATAATGTGATATTATTAGACCCCCTCCCCCCTACGAGGGGAGTGGACGGGGGAAAAAGTTTGTCTGATTTCAACCAAAATTGGTATACGGGGTTTTTGGGGATAAGGAATACGAATTTTTGATCAGATTTTAAAAATTTAATATTGCGGATTCAAGATGAACGATTTTTGGTCATGTTTTGTTGACCAATTTTAACTGACTTATACACATCCGATTGTCTTCAGATTTCGTATGCGTTTATATTTCCGGTAACAATACAATAATATGTTATTATAAGACACCCCTTTCCCCCCTTCCAGGGTAGTGGAGGGTGGAAATCATCTAAGTTGGTCTGATTTCAACCAAAATTGGTATATGGGGGTTTTTTGGGATAAGGAATACGAATTGTTGATTATATTTTAAAAATTCAATATGGCGGATTCAAAATGGATGATTTTTGGTCATGCTTTCCTAACCAATTTTAACTGACTTACACAAATCCGATTGTCTTCAAATTTATTATGCGTTTATAGTTCCGGTGACAATACAATAATATGGTATGATCAGGTAACCACCTCCACCTAACGAGAAAAGTGGAGGGGGAAAAAGATTTAGTTTGTCTTGGTATACGGGGGTTTTTGGGGATAACGAATACGAATTTTTGATCAGATTTGATATTAATATGGCGGATTCAAAATGGACGATTTAGGGTACAAATCTAAAACTTAAAAAATAATTTTAGATAAAAAAAGCTTTTCAAATACAAGCTTTTATAAAATATAAAGTGCACTAAAAAGTAGAAAATAATTAAAGCGCTGGGCGCATATTAAAACTTACACGGTCCATCTATATATCAGAGAAATCTTAGGGTAGCTTGGGTCGAGTTGGGTTGGATTAACTTACCCTTAAATATATAAGTATAAATATATATAAATTTATCTAGTCATCAACATGGCCAAACTTGCTATAAGTAATGCGCCAATCGCTTTTATTATTACGATAAGTATTAGAATGCTAAAAATTATTTTCTACTTTTTAGTGTACTTCATATTTTATAAAAGCTTGTATTTGAATAGCCTTTTTTATATAAAATTATTTTTATAACATGTTTTTAAAAGTATGTCAAATCTTGTAATATTTAGTAACTTTTACGTATCGGATCAAGTTTAGATTCTACTACGTGGGTGGGACTAAGAGGGCGAGAGGGGGTTAATATATTTGAAAATTCATAACTTTTGAACCAAAACTGCTATAGGAATATGCAGTTTTCAGATTTCGTTTTCATTAAAAATAATTAAAGTAATACTCGTGGCCTATCAGACAAAACGTTTTTGTTTCTCACTTTATTACGACCAGGCCTCCACTGTCTAATGGAGATTCCAGACACCTACAGAACTGTTTCATCCTTATAATGAATCATCAACGAGTCATAGGAGTGTACCTGGCAGTTGCGGATACACAGGCAACCATGCACACCTCTCAAATTTAAAACAAAAAGTTTGTAATCCGCGGAGACGTGGTACCTGTGTGCGCCACCTGGCAGTTGAAGCTACACAGGCAACCATCCAATTGGGGGTGGTGCTGCTGCAAACGTTACCTCTTTTTAAGAGTCATGTTACAGTGACCTTATATTTTTACAGGTTTTTTCCTATAACCTGCTGAAAGTTACAGGATTCTGTATTTACGATCTCCTGCACTTTTTAATTTTGATGTTTTTGTTTCTCAGTTTATTCGACAGGTGGCGCACACAGGTACCACGTCTCCGCGGATTACAAACTTCTTTTAAATTCGAGAGATGTGCATGGTTGCCTGTGTAGCTTCAACTGCCAGATACAATCCTATGAGTCCTTGATGATTCCTAATAAGGATGAAACAGGTCTGTAGGTGTCTGGATTCTTCATTAGACATTGGAGGCCTGGTCGTAATAAAGTGAGAAACAAAAACTTATAACTCTTCGACCAAATAAAAAGCTGCTACGAATATGCAATTTTTAAATTAGGAGAAAGAGGTGCATGATCTTATGAAAGAGTGGGGAAAGCGCCACATAAATTTCTCCGATTTTAATTTAAAATAGGTGTACGGGATTTTAGTAGTTAGTTAATACAAGTTTTGAATCAGGTTGTAGTAGTAAACCATGTCCGTTAAAATAACAAAAAATAGGGGTTGGTTGGTTAATTCGATTTTTAAACTGATGAATTTGACAGCTCCTTCATTTTAAGGGAGATAAACATAAGTATGTCCGATTTCCTTTAAATTTGGTTCACTGGGTGGTATTGCTGAGAAGTTTATTATTTTTCTTAGCTTTCAAAATGTATATGAAGGATTTTTAGTTGCCATATTTCTAATATGACAGGTATCTATAAGGTACAAATTTTTATTTTCAACTGTAAAGGTACTTCGACAAAGATTTCATAAACTATAAATGTCAAATTTGATGGAAGAGGTGTCCAATGTGGAGAAAATGATCTTCTATTTGGTTGAACTTATTGGGACTATTAGTAAAAACTTTTCTTTAAGGGAGGTTTATAAAAAAGTACCTTGTAGGTGCCTAATAATAGTAATAGTACTTTTTTTCAGAAATAATAATCTTAATTTTTCTACAATGAAGAAATCTTAGCCGCGTTCGAGTTTAGGTGCAACTAGCCCCAAAAGGGTAAACTGCATCCTTCTAAAACTTTGATAACGCTTTAGTGACTTTCCATATAAAAAAAAGAGATAGCAACATGAGCGGCACGACTTGTGACAGTGGTCTACGCTTTATTGAAAAATTCGCACGGAAGGGACCGAATACTCACGATCTTTAAACCATTAGTGTAATAACTGATTGGAAAACGGTGTTATAAAGCTCAAAAAGACGAGAGACTAAAAGCCACTTTGCGTTCCACGTTTTCATTGGTCGACACAAGGTTACATGTTTGTGAAGTTAGGGCTTTTGTGTTTTCATCTTTTCGAAGTCGACTCTGACAGCAGATTTATGACATTTAAAGCACTAAAAACGGGGAAAAAAATTGGGAAAAACCGCAGGCAAAGAGAGAAACTTTATTGATATCTTAAAAAAACACTAGAAATCGTCCTATTTTGTTGTATTTTTAAGTAGAATTTAAACTCCTCTGGTTTTAAAAATTACTTAGAATTACGTAGAATTACAATAAAGTTTCTACCTCAGTGAGTACAAAAAAGAATCACCTCAAAGTAGTCATGAGAACGTGCTAAAATACAATTACAGTATTTTCCACCCGAAATTTATCCACATTGATTGACGTCAACTATCAGGTTGAATTTTAGTCTCCCTAGATTTTTGGTCACACTGATTACAGTATGGACAGGGCCTCATTCAGAAAATTTTCAATTTCGTTTAGTTTAAATTTTATCATGAGTTGATTGATGCAGTCCCATAAGTTTTGGCATAAAATAAAAATCGTAAACTTTTTCAAAAACAAACTTTTATTTAAACTGTATACATTTTTTTAATAAGTTCATTTTCTATGAATATATTTTATCTATTTTAGTATATGCAGCAAGCCGCAACTTTGTTCGGACACCTCTCATAAGGGTATGGGCGGTGACAATATTAATTTCCCTGCACTTGATTAAAATTCTGCGGCGCAGTTGGCCTTCATTTTGAGCAGTCCAGCCTCCGGCGTAAACTTCCCTTGCCAAGTGGGCCCAAGTCTTCCATGGGTCGAGTCTGGAGAAAATTAGGGGGATTGTCATTTTTTGGTACATATGGAATATTATGCTCTTGAAGCCAATTTTGCGTTTCCCGGTCATAATGGCAAGATGCCAGGTCGGGCCAAAACATAATTTTGTCTCCAGCATGATGTTCTTGAATAAACTCATTGAGTTTCACTAGGCAGTTATCAATATAACCTCTGCTAGTTAATGCTTCGCCCCGTACATGTCCTATATATGGTCTTGCTATACCCCTTTCGGAAATTGCACACCACACTAAAATTTTGTCGGCGAATTTGGGACTATTAGTAAAAACTTTTCTTTAAGGGAGGTTTATAAAAAAGTACCTTGTAGGTGCCTAATAAAATAATATTGTACTTTTTTTCAGAAATAATAATCTTAATTTTTCTACAATAAAGAAATCTTAGCCGCGTTCGAATTTAGGTGCAACTAGCCCCAAAAGGGTAAACTGCATCCTTCTAAAACTTTGATAACGCTTTAGTGACTTTCCATATAAAAAAAAGAGATAGCAACATGAGCGGCACGACTTGTGACAGTGGTCTACGCTTTATTGAAAAATTCGCACGGAAGGGACCGAATACTCACGATCTTTAAACCATTAGTGTAATAACTGATTGGAAAACGGTGTTATAATGCTCAAAAAGACGAGAGACTAAAACCCACTTTGCGTATTTGCGTTACAGTATGGACAGGGCCTCATTCAGAAAATTTTCAATTTCGTTTAGTTTAAATTTTATCATGAGTTGATTGATGCAGTCCCATAAGTTTTGGCATAAAATAAAAATCGTATACTTTTTCAAAAACAACTTTTATTTAAACTGTATACATTTTTTTAATAAGTTCATTTTCTATGAATATAATTTATCTATTTTAGTATATGCAGCAAGCCGCAACTTTGTTCGGAAGGAATACCCTGTTCGCATTCCAATATGGTTCGATAAATGATTCTCCTGGATATATCTTGATGTTGAAAGATTCGCACTATTTCAGCTTTGGGCATTTGCCCAACCAAATTATAAATAGATTTTCTTATTTCCAATTTGCAAGACCTTTTTTACAAACTGACTTAAAACATAAATATGTCAAATTGAAACCTAGGAAACAAGGAAACTTTTGTTACCAAAGCCAACTTGGTAAGTAACTTGTGTATTTCTTTTGAGCTCCTTGAACTTTGTGCCAAAACTTATGGGACACCAGTTAGTAGAGGGTTTTTGAACCATTTTTTTCCCCATTTTGTTGTTGTTATCGTAAGTATCATAATACATAAACGTAAATAGTGCGAACTCTACACATCATAGAAGGGACTGGTTATGAAATCTCAAATGAATGAAGCTCAGACATTGTTTGGGGCACAGGCATGGTGGACGCACCAACCCATTCGTCATTTTTAGGAGCACAATAGGCATATAGCTGCAAGAGTAGCAAGATCGATAGAAATCTGTTTCGCCACAATTCCCTCTAATATTAGGAAGTAATTTGTTATTTTAAATCTAAAAACAACTACGAATATGCAGTTTTTAGATAGCTGTTATAAATTTACAGTTTTGGAACAAAACTTATGAATTTTCACATATATCAACCCCTTCAACCACCCCCCAAATAATTTTTTTCTCAAAATTAGAAAACATTAAGTTTATTATTACAAGCTTTTATTAAACTTCACCTCTATTATATATATATATATATATATGTTTCTACATTCGGGTAAAAATCTTGCAACTCAATTTTGACTAACTTGTAGTCCGATTGAATTCAAACTTGGCACGCGATTATAGTTCCGGTGACAATACAATAATATGGTAATGTTAGGCATTCCTTGGAGGGAAGAAAACGCCCAAGTTCGTCCGATTTCACCCAAAATTGGTTACATGGGTTTTTGGGGATTAGGAATACCAATTTTTGATCTTATTTAAAAAAAAATCAGATTTTAAAAATTCAATATTGCAAATTCAGGATGGACGATTTTTGCTCATGTTTTGCTGACCAATTTTAACTGACTTATACACATCCGATTGTTTATAGTTCCGGTGACAATACAATAATATCGTATTATCAGGTACCCACCTCCTCCTAACGACAAAAGTGGAGGGGGAAAAAAATTTAGTTTGTCCGATTTCAACCAAAATTGCTATACGGGTTTTTTTTGGGATAAGGAATACAAATTTTTGATCAGATTTTGAAAATTAAATATGGCGGATTCAAGATAAACGATTTTTGTCATGTTTTGTGCAAAAATCGTTCCTCTTGAATCCGCCATATTGAATTTTCAAAATCTAATCCAAAATTCGTATTCTTTATCCCCAAAAACCTCCGTATACCAATGTTGGTTGACATCGGACAAACTTAGGTGTTTTCCCCCTCCATTCCCCTCGTAGGGGGGGAGGGAGGCGCCTAATAATACTATATAATTGTATTGTTACCGGAACTATAAAAGCATACCAAATTTAAAGACAATCGGATGTGTATAAGTCAGTTAAAATTGGTTAGGAAAACATGACCAAAAATCGTCCATCTTGAATCCACCATATTGAATTTTCAAAATCTGATCAAAAATTCGTATTCCTTGTCCCCAAAAACCTCCGTATACTAATTTTGGTTGACACCGGACAAACTTAGGTGTTTTTCCCCCTTCACTCCCCTCGTAGGGAGGAGGGAGGTGCCTAATAATACTATACAAATGTATTGTTACCGGAACTATAAAAGCATACCAAATTTAAAGACAATCGGATGTGTATAAGTCAGTTAAAATTGGTTAGCAAAACATGACCAAAAATCGTCCATTTTGAATCCGCCATATTGAAATTTCAAATCTGATCAAAAATTCATATCCCCTTCCCGAAAAACCCCTGTATGCCAATTTTGATTTAAATCGAAAAACTAAATCTTTTCCCCCTTCACTTTCCTCGTCAGAGGGAAGCGTATACTTAATAATACCATATTATTGCATTGTCACCGGAACTATAATCGCATACCAAATTTGAATTCAATCGGACATCTAGAGGTTAGTCAAAATTGAGTTGCAAGATTTGACCCGAACATATAAACATACATACATAGAGGTGAAGTTAAATAAAAGCTTGTAATAAAAAATACGCAAAATTTAAAGCCGATCCAGCATTTTTAAACGTCGAAATTGAATTTGAAACAATTAATTTTTGGGTGACTTCGCTCACCAGTCTGGAACTCCCTCAGGCATATTGGGGTCTGCATCGCGTTTTCTTTGTTATGTTCGGTGTACAAATAAAAACGAAGATTTTTTTAATATAACATTTTCCGACAAAACAAAATCAAAACATATATATAACCTCACATTCATGTAACCTTGAGTCTACCAATGAAAACGTGGAACGCAAAGTTTAGTCTCTCGTTCAAAAAGTTAGGTGGGGCAGTTGCGGGGAATAGGTGGAAGTAATTGAAGCACATGTTGTCGCGCGCGCCATCAAAAATTATTCCAAGACTGGCGGCTTGTTTCAGACACACTACGTTTATGATCGCGATCATTATAATGTTTTTTCTTATTACTTGCCGTAAATTTTGTTTATAAAATAGTTAGTGGGTGGAGTTTTATAACTGATTATCAATTAAATGCGCTGCAGGAAAAAATTTTTGCAATTTTAAGAAAATAATTCCAAACTGTTGACTGTTTTTACGTTTTCTATGGAATATTAAAAAAAGGGGTTGGTTGTAAATGCGCCGCAAGCAAAAATAAAAAAAATATACCAAAAATCAAATTAAACTAAAATTGTAATAATCAATGACGTTAAAGCGCCTCAGGAAAAATATTTGGATATTTAAGCAAAAAATTTTAATCTTCAGAAAATGTTGGTACAACTGAAAAGTGGGGGGAGGGGATCGCGCTCGTTATTAACGTAATGCCATCGCTATATTTTTTTGCCTCTAGTTACATTCGTCAGGAAAAATCCACAGAATTTCAGAACAGAGGGATATTCTGAAGAAATGACAATTGTTACCAGAAATAGAAACGCTCTTGGTATTCCCTCCCATAAATCTACTTTCTTTGAGAAAGGCCTTGTTTATAGGGCAACCAAGGCCTATAATATGCTACCCATTGAAATACGGCAGACTCAAAGCCTACAAAGTTTCAAATCAAAAACCAACAATTTTCTAGCAAAAAAAATGTTTTATTCTTTTATATTTGATTTTTGTTCCATTTTACATTATTTTTTATTATTATTGTTGTCATATTTTATACTTTAACCTTTAAGATGTTTTAATGACTTTATTTTTTATACAGATAATATAATCTTAAGACTTTTCATTATGTGTACTAAAAATTTGAAGTGGCTTTGTCTGTATAAGATATATATGGCATATAAAGGATTTTTTTTTGTTTTTTTCTTTTTTTTTGGGTTCGGCCTTATCTGCACCAACCGCGAGGTTAGTAGAAACGGTGTTCCGCATTGTGTGCTCTGCGCAGATGCAATGATGCGGGGATGACCGCTTTCTGCATTGCGCCAGCAAGGTGTTCTGCCTTGTCACGGCAGCTCATCCGATGCCCTTTGTGCTGCTTTAAAAAGAAATGCCCCCACCCCAACTGTTTCATGGTTACGCACCATGCATAGCAGGGGATCCTCGTCTCTGATTACTTCGCAAGCGATACTTAGGACCAGCCGTCTGTGTAAACACTCCAAACTTAAAGAGTCCACGGCCTCCCTGATAACGTGGGAAGTAAAGCCGTTGGATAGACGCCTTAAGCTGATGGCTGCGATATTGCGTCATCATCTTGCGGGTTTTCACGTCGATTTCGCGCAACTCGTTCACGTTTCACTTTATCACACCAAAAGAGTAAGTGAGTAGTGGGACGGCAAGCATGTTTGTAGCAGCGACTTTGTTCTTTCCAGACAGTTCTGAACTGGATTTGTCCATGGGGAACACCCAGATATGTATAGGTATCTCCGGCATCTATATGTCGTAGGATGCTGCCATCTACAAGTTGCGCTTCCTCGTCGTGATCCGCATGGCGCCCTTTCTTAAGCTGAACCGTCGCACAGTTATCCAATCCGAAATCCATCCCGATCGCATGAGTATACTCCTGCACTACCTGAAGAGCTTGGTCAAGATCTCTCTTCGTCGACGCGTAGATCTTAAGGTCATCCATATAAAACAAGTGGGTAACCTTATGTGTTCTACGGCTGGGAGCACTGCACATGTATCCCTTTGTGTTCCGCAAAGTAACGAACAACGGAAGTAGCGAGACGCAAAAGAGGAGTGGGCTTAGAGAATCTCCCTGAAACACTCCCCGGTGGAATGATACCAATTCAGTCGACACCCTTGTGTTACCCGTACTTATAGTAAATCGGGTCTTCCAAAGGCCTCTCAAAAGGTGAATAATAAGTTCAGGAGAAGTTGTGTCAAAGGCCTTGCGATAATCAATCCAGGTCATCAAAAGGTTTCGCTTGTGCTGGAAGGAATCTTGTGTGACACATCGGTCTATTAGTAGATTCTCCTTGCAGCCGGCTACGCCTTGCTTTGACCCTTGCTGCTCGTACATTTCTCTTAAGGGCGGCCACTCCGTGACAGTTTGAAACGCCTGTGAGGTATGGGAGTACGAGGGGTATTTCCTGTCGTGCGGATTGTAACGTCCAATCCCAACGCAGCCCGTTTCGCGGCTTTTAATATCAGGTTCATACCCAGCCCAGCTCGCCAAGCATACCACTGAGCGTGATCGGTCCGAATCGGCTGCCGTCGCGTCGCTGTCGAATGAAATTTCTCGCGAAACTGGGTCATGATTCTCATATCAAGACCCAGACAACTGTCTCTATTTTTTACTACGAGCAGACAAAGATAATATGTGCACATAAATAAATCTGAAAAGCTCGCTCCAAACCACGAGTGTTGAGACATACAGGGGATTTTTTGGCACATGCAGAATCGTTGCTATGGACGAAGAAGTAAAGCGGATTGGAATAAAACCAAAACTGAGGCTAAATGCCAAAAGAAAGAAAGTTGTAAAAAGAAAAACAGTAAATAAGTAAATAAAATGTTCTAGTAATATTATAGGTAAATGCAAAAGTTTCTTTACTTGTTTGTGTGTTGTGTATGTGTGTCAGTATATATGTGTGTGGGGGAAGGTGGTTAAGGGTATTTCCTTTAAAATATGGGTTGTATGTGGGGTACCAAATTAAAAAGGAATGATTCTGAAATTTTTAACGATGTTTTTCTTCAAATTTTTATAATTAATAATTTAGATTAAAGGAAGGATGTTGGCGATGTTGTATAAATACGTCAAAATATGTGAGGTCATTAGATATCAGATACAGGGTCATTTGTTTATAACAAATAAGGCAACTTGTTATTTCGCAATTTCGACCCATATGGAATAAAAACTACAGAAATTTGGGAGAAAAATTAAAATATTTTTACTTTAATTGCGTCCTTCCTGAACTTATCGACTCTCAAAAAAATAGAAGTATGGAAATTAGAGATTTTAATACAAAAATAAATCGGTAAAATGGATAAAGTAACGGTTTACTCTAAAACTTCCCTCACTCAAGAACCTATAAGTATTAAAAATCACTACTCGTATGCACATGGGTTAGATTGGGTCGGTCAGACTTTTCAAGGTATATCCAGACTTTTCTTGAGTTTATCCACACTGTTCAGGGGTATATTCTATATAGGTAGTAAAAATGTTAGTAAAAAAGTAGGTTTTTAGTTTTTACTTCCCTCGTTAAGGGAAGCCACCCTAACTCAAAAACTCCGGCACCAATCGTAACAAAATTTTACATAGTGATTACTTGTGTTAACGCGCAGACCCCTATTGTTTTTGAGCATTCCCCTATTACACCCTTCGGAGCTACCCCCAAAAAACTTAAACAAAAAAATATTTTTTTTTCTTACCTTGTGATACCTTTTTGGAAAGCTTATCAAAATCGTAGTTGAATGGCGCCAAAATTTTTGACTATATATATATATATATATACATATATATATATATATATATATATATATATATATATATATATATATATATATATGTATATATCACATAAAAAAATGCAAAAACTCTTGAAAAATTCAATTTTCTGTGCCATATATCTCGAGTTATGGAACGAAATGTTAAATAAAAAGTAGCTTAAGTTAAGCTCCAGCTGACACCCTATTGTCTCATCAAATTTCATACAAATCGGTTTCGCCGTTTTTCGTGATTACCTAATGGACAAAAATCTTAGTTTAACGGCACTATATATATTATACAGAGTGGATTCTTTAAATGGAACAGTGCTTCTAGCGGCTTTAGGGAAGAGGTTTTAGAAAAACCTAAAAGTGAATCTTTAATGATTTTTTCCGGACTTCCGCTCATGATAAAAAAAAATTTGGAGCCCACCAACAATTTTTTTTTAAATAAGAAGGTACCACTTGTGGCACCTTTTTGGAAAGCTCGTTAAAAAGGAAATTCAATTAAACAAAGTCTGCATACATTCTGAAAAAATCTGGAAACACCCTGGAAAAGTCTGGAAAGACCCTGGAAAAGTCTGGAAAGACCCTGGAAGTCTGGAAAGACCCTGGAAAAGTCTGGAAAGACCCTGAAAAAGTCCGGATACACTCTGGAAAAGTCTGTAAAGACCCTTGAAAAGTCTGGAAAGAGCCCGGAAGTCTGGAAAGACCCTGGAAAAGTCTGGATACACTCTGGAAAAGTCTGGATACACTCTTGAAAAGTATGGAAAGACCCTGGAAAAATCTGGATACACTCTATAAGAATCTGGAAAGACCCTGGAAACACGCTGTAAAAATCTGGAAAGGCCCTGGAAAAGTCTGGATATCCTCTATGAAAGTCTGGAAAGACCCTGGAGAAGTTTGGAAAGACCCTGGAAAACTCTTGAAACACCCTGGAATATTCTGGATACACACTGGAAAAGTCTGACTATATCCCGAAAAAGTTTGGAAACACTCAAGAATTCTGGATACACTTTAAAAAACCCTGTAACAATCTGAATACACCCCGTAAAGGTCTGGATACACCCCGGAAAGTCTGGATACACTCAGAAAAAGTTCGGATATGCCCTGGAAAAAGGATTCATCTATGAAAAGTCTGCATACACACACAGAAAGTCTGGATTCATTCTTGAAAAGTCTGGATACACCCTTGAAAAGTCTTAATACAAGCTGGAAAGTCTGGATACACCCAAGAAAAGTCTGGATATACCTTGGAAAATTCTGACCGACCCAATCTAACCCATGTGTATACGAGTAGTGGTTTTTATATATTTTCTTGAGCGAGGGAAGTTTTAGAGTAAACCTTTACTCGACTCATTTTTTTATATATTATTTTTGATTCTGAAATTATTTTCCTTCCATCCTATTGATGGTGTCTGGTTAGGGTCTAAGACAATTTGGCACCGCCGATTCGGCGCCAAGGAAATTCGACATCAAGAAAATTCGGCGCACTCAAAAAACTTTAAGCTCAGAGGGCAAAGTTCGAAAAAATGACTATATGCGTATTTTTTTTCACAGAACCAGAAAAACAAACCGTAAAAAGCTCCCAAGAAAAAATTGTAACTAAACCAACCCAAAATAATATTTTTTTACTAGACATCCTTATAAAAATTATTGATTTCGGCGCCGAATTTTCTGGAGCCGAATTAACCGGCGACGAATCAGCGGCACTGAAGGTTCCGCGCCGAGTCGGCGGCGCCGAATTGTCCCTATCCCATGTGATTATCTTTTCCAGTTTGCTTGGAATATGATGAGTGCTAAAAATATCCGCTAAGACTCGTACTCTCCTAGCTCTCCCCCCACTTTTATAGCGACAGCATTTTTTTTTGATTGGGTCATATCATATTTCAAAAGCATGAAAACGATCACAAGTTTTGAGTAGGTTTGCCTTCAATTTCAAAAATATTTGCCTGCGGCGCTATAGGTTTTTAATAATTTTTCAATCAAGAATTGAGACTATAGTTATACATCCTTTTAAGGATTTTATGATGCCATTGCTGTTTAATATAAATTTGTACACACTTATTCAACCCAAGCCCTAACCTGGCGGGGGAGGGGGAGGACTTGAAAAAAGCTGTGCGTTTTACTTAAATTTCAAAATCGTACACTTCTTCGGGCACGGGCACCGGCGTTTTTACGGGGGGGGGGTAGACGTCGTAATTACCCCCTTCCCCAGAACCTCAAAAACACTGGTGTTACACAGACAAAAAAAGGTAAAAAAGACAGTTCATCCCACCTCTTTTTTAATTATTTTGCCTGCGGCGCTATAATTAGTATAATTTCCCAAAATCTTCGGCTGTGCATTTATGACCTGATTGTGGCAACAAATCAAGAATCGAGACATAGATCTTACCTCAACCCAATCCATTTTTTAAAAATATTTTACAAAACACATGAACGAGCTTAAGATTTTTGAAGAGTTTTCATCTAAAACAGCAACCTTTGTTTTGTCTGCGGCGCTATAAGAACACTGTTTGTTACAATTTTAATTTAATTTTTAGCAATTTTTATCAACAACATTTAAAACGTGCAAAAAATGGCATTTTTAGTTTAATTTTCTCAAAATTAACGCCTGTGGCGCATTTCAAATCTCATATTAAATCTACCTAATTTAATTGAGGTTACAGGTAGATCCATCTAAGGATTTGCTACCTTCCTTTTGAATATAAACAATTTTTTTTAACTATTTTAACCCAACACCTATTAAAAACAAACCCCTTCTCCCCCACCCACGAAAATAGCCGTGACCGTCCCCGAAGTATGCATTAACCCCCCCCCCTCCCCCGGAACGATTTCCACCATTGTAAGTACATAGCTTTGTACCACTAAAATTATTTAGAAAAAACTCAAAAAGTTATGAATTTATTAAATTTTCAGATGTAAAAGCTCCTGTGAAGTTAATAAAAGACGGTCAATGCTCTCTGGTATAAAATAATTCCAAACATAATACTATAATAAAAATAAAATCACCCAGTCCGGCCACCATTTAGACTCCGCCTCTCATCAAAATAGAGAATAGGTTTGAAAAAGCCACCAAATTTGGGCATGCAAAGGTTTTACAATCCTACTTTTTCTGCCACAGTTTTTAACATTTTCAAAAAAAAAAACAATGGTGTTGTGTAGTAAACATGTAAACGCAGGGCGGAATTTTCATTAAAAGTGGGACTGTAGTTTATTTCCTATAGAAATTGTGGTGCGAAAAGTGCTAAAAATAGGTGATCTTCAGAGTCATTTTTGAGAGGTAAAAAATCAATATTTTTTGATCAGATCAAAATTCCGCCCTACAGTTTTCTTTCATCTGTACAACACAAACAGAATCAATAAAATTGGTTTTACCGTTTTTTCAAAAAAGCGGGATTGTAAAACCCTTGCAATGACAACGGACCCATTAAACACGGGACCCATGGCTTGGAGTATCCGCTGGTACAAGAGTATTATTTTTTTCAGGACTGAGTAGGGTTTATTTGCCACAACTAGAGCGGAACTCTTGTTTGAGTTAGCGACCTATTTGTGAGTGAGTGCACGACGGACGATGCGCGTGGTGTCAAGTATAACGGCTTTTTGGGCTGCTTTCAGTATTTCTGCCCGCCTTTCGACTTTCAGTTTCTCTAGGCCGTTCGCGGATATGACGAACGGATGGACGGTGACATTGCTTAGCAGATGGATTGCCTTGAGTTCGTGCCCTAAGTCTATATATTTATTGACTTTTGTGTTAAAAGCGTCTCTTATATTGCCGTCTTCTGGGACCGTTATTTCGATGATTTTTGCAGTTTTCTTCCTTGTCAAACACTATTATGTCCGGTCTGTTATGCACGATTTCTCTATCCGTTATTACGCTTATATCCCAGTGGATCTTTGCTTTCTCATTTTCACTAACTTCTTTCGCCTGATATTTGTAGTATGGAAGTCTCTTATCTGTAATCTCATATTTCTGGCATAGAGCTTGTTGAAGGATCTTTGCAACGTTGTCGTGGCGTTTCTTGTAATCCCTAGGAGCCAGGTACGAGCACGCTGTTGTCAGGTGCTGTATAGTTTCAGCTTTTTCGTTACAGTCTACAGCGGTCTCCTGTTTGAGGATAAAATTTCGGTAGTTTTTAGTCACTATTACCTGATCCTGGATTGCTAGAGCAAATTCTTCAGTCTCTGCCATTAATGAACCATCTGAGAGGAAGGCTGTTGAGCGTTCTGCATCCACTTCATTGCTATATAGAATAGTAGCGTACCTTCCATGCAGCTGTCTGCTTTTCCATTCTATCTCAATTTCTTTCTGATAATCTTTGTTTTCTTTTTCAGGAGCTTCGTTACCAGCAAGGTTCAGATGGGTCAAACTACTGTCGATGGAGATGATAGCTTTATGGAGGGGATGGTCTATGGCGTGAAGGTAAGTAAACATTTTTCCTATTTCTTTGGCGTGGATTTCTTTTAGGTTTCTAAGCCCTCTGCCACCTCTTTTACTTTGCAGGTACAGACGACATATGGAAGAGTTCGGGTGGTGTAGTCTCTGCTTCGTCAGCGTCGTCCGAATAAGGCAATCAAGCCTCTCAAGATCAGTTTTGCTCCACTTGACAATTCGAAAACTGTAGGTGAGCGCAGGAAGCACCCAGCAGTTGACCGCGTCTATTTTTGACCGTGAGTATAAATCTGTATTAAGAATAAGTTTTAGTCTTTTTGTTAGTGTTTTCTCCATTTGTTCTTTAATCGCAGAATGGTCTACGTTGAATTTTTGATAGATACCCAGGTATTTATACTTTTCATCTTCTGGTAGCGGAGTGAATTCCGTAAGGTCACTCAGCGTGATATTCTCAGAGTTCTGAAGCTTACCAGATTTAATGTTTAGAAAAGCACACTTCTCAACCCCAAAACTCATTTTTATGTCATTCGTGAATTTGGAGACCAGCTCTAACTCTCCCCGCAATTGTTCTTCGTTTGCAGCGTAGAGCTTTATGTCATCCATATATAGTAGATGGGAGAGTTTTGTTTGTGGTTGCCTAGTTAGTATATATCCGTAATTACTTGATTGCAACATGCTACTCGGTGGGTTTGAGGCGAGACAAAACCACAGTGGACTTAAACTGTCCTTAAAAAATTCCCCTTCTGACCTTCAGCGGTTCTGTGGAGTAGTGAGTATCTGTTACACTCAGCGTAAGAACTGTTTCCCGAGTTGACATTAGACTTTT
The DNA here is from genome assembly GCA_963921995.1 of Oxystoma pomonae. Lineage (NCBI taxonomy): Eukaryota > Metazoa > Arthropoda > Insecta > Coleoptera > Brentidae > Oxystoma > Oxystoma pomonae. The sequence continues at coordinate 29,922,744 of OY998169.1, forward strand.
TAGGCACTCTACTATTTGTCTGTTTGCTTTCTAGATCTCGAGAGTCTGAATCAGCCAGGAGTATGGGACTGAGTCGAATACCTTTCTGTAGTCAATCCAGGCTACCGAAAGGTTCCTTCTCCTCTGTCTTGCATGGGCCGTCACTGTCGAGTCGTCGAGTCGATTGTCAGCCATTCTTTGCTACCTCGAGCTTTTGATCTGCATCCATTTTGCTCTTTTGCTAAGATGTCGTTGAGAGCCGGGTGTTTGCTAATTTTGTGCTCGACTATAGCGGTGAATATTTTATAGATCACCGGCAGACATGTTATAGGTCGATAATTTTTGGGGTTCTCGACATTATCGTGTTTAGGTAGTAGGTATGTCACGCCTTTGGTGAAAAAGTCTGGGATCTGCCCTGGTTGTTGTATTCCCTCGGTGAATTGTGCAGCCAGCAGTTCATGGACCTTCGTGAAGCTCTTCCACCAGTATGCTTGGATATTACATGGCGCCTTCCAGTTTGCTATGTTCTTCAGTACGAGTCGAATATCTTCCAGCAAGAGTGTTACATCGGGCATCTCAGGTATATTGTGCATTTTTCTTTGCTCTTGTTGGATCCAGTATGCGTTCTCCTGGTGCTGTAATGGGTTGTTCCATATATTGGCCCAGTACTGGTAAGTCTGTTCTTGTGACGCTGTTGCACTGTTTCTTCTGGTGGTCTTTGAAGTTAGTTGTCGGAAGAATAACTGTTGGTTTTCTAGATATTGTTTATTTTGTCGATATCTCTTAACTCTTTTGTTGTATCGCCTGATTCGTCTTCCTAATGCTGCTGCTTTTTGCTTAAGTTCTTCTTTGTGGGTTGTTAATTTTGGATTTTTTTTCTTGTTCGTTTACCTTTATTTTGTTTTTCCAGACCTTGCGTACTTGTTTTTGGAGTTTGGCTGACGCGGTTAGCGGATTTTGCAAGTAGACTTCTAGGAGCCCTATCCAATTTGGTCGATCTTAGTATCCGCTTTTTCCATGGAGGGTCTGTCTCTTCAAGTAGGCGTTCTGTTTTTGGTGGAGTTTTTGAACCGAGTAGGGAGTTTTTATGTCAGCAGTCTTTTGGTCAAGTATTTCGTTGATTTGTTTAACAGTTTCTTTCGCTGTTGCAGAGTAGCTTATTTTTGGTATACGCGGTCGATTGTCCAGGCTAGTGCCAGTGTATAGCAGGAGCATTTCCTCTAACCTATCCCCTATTTCTCGTCCGATTTGTTCTGTTGGGACTTCGTAAATGGTTGACCGCCTTCGGGGCACTTCGTCTGGCTGATGCGGCTGATCTGCGCCAATGTTTAGTGCTTTTACTTCGGCTTTCAGGTGTTCCATTTCTGCTTCTGAGATTACTTTTCGCCTTATGACTGATCTGAGTTGATCTGCCAGTTGTTGCGCAGTTTTCGGAGTTTCTGGCCTGTCGATTAGCCACTGTTCACGTAGTCGAGTTCGGTATTGTGTTAGGTTCTGTCCGCCGTTGGTCACTTTAAAGTATGCACGCACTAGGTCCAGGTTATCCTGTCTGTTCCAGCGCATACGCCTTCGACGGTTGTTTGGAGGTGTGGCGGGATTTTCCCATTGGGGTGATCCAAGCCAGTCTCTCCTCCTCTAACGGGTTCCGGGTCCATAGGCCTTGGGGTTGCACCATTTCGCGGGCGCGTACCCCTTGCTTCACGCGTGCCCGCTAGTGACGGGACCATCCCACCTCCTCGCGTAGTCACACCACCAGGGGCATCCGAGGCTTTGCTTCTTGTAGTGACAGGAGCAGTTTCCGGCAGTAGATAGGGTTGCTAGCCCTAGGTACTGGTTGCTGAGATCTGCGGGATTGCGGCCCGTGGCCCAAAGGCCCCCCATGCAGGCGAAGCTGGCTGTACGGGTCTTACGTCGTTACCCGTAGCAGAAGAGACAATGCTGGCTCTATCCGGACAGACATTATTATTATTATTATTTTTTTTTTTTTTTTTGGTTTGGTCTTATCTGCGGTCCCGCGGCTCCGACTTACACGGGTGCAGATAGTCCAGGTGTTCCATGCACTGTTCTACTCCCCACCAACGGCGAGGTTAGTAGAAACGGTGTTCCGCATCGTGTGCTCTGAGCAGACGCAATGATCTGAGGATAACCGCTTTCTGCATTGCGCCAGCAAGGTGTTCTGCCTTGTCACGGCAGGCTGGTAAGGTTTTGAGAGCTGTGCTTGCCGTGCACCTCCGAGAGCTTATTTATTTTTTTTTTTCACAGGGTTTTTCCCCGGGTTTCTCCTATAACCGGATCTTGAGACCCAGATTACAGGTTTACCACTTTTTTTTTTCAGGAGACATAACTTTTCTCACTATTGCTGCCGTTCCTAGTATAACAGCTTTTAACATACAAAACTATAGATAGCCATGGAATATGTCGATGTCACTGTTCAGAAAATTCTGTCTTTCTTTTTACATGGTGTTAATTTTCGACACTTTTTGACGTTTATTGATACGAGTAGTAACAATTTAGCTCCGCCGTAAAGTACTCCTGCAGAATATCTTTAAAATATTAAATTTACAAAATGTTATTACAAAAATAACTCAGTTTCTCTTACAACGTTAGCATATTAAGGACTGTGTATTTTTATTTTAAATGAGGCGATACGTAAAAATCGCCACTTTCCAGAACTGTGACGGGTGAGATTTTCTGTAGTTTTTGAAGAATCGCGACCTATATGTCACTCTCATTAAAACTTACCCTTGTTTTTCGCGATTAATACTCACTGTCACAAAACCATTTCGATATATAATCATAATATAAGGATTAGAATAACTTTGTATTTATTTAAAAAAGGTTTTTATCTATCGAAAGTATAAAAAAAAACTTAGTGCCAAGTTTTGTGTTCATTTCGATGACCGTTAAATAAAAAAAAAATTATCAAAGGAGGTCATGTAAACAAATGCGGTTAAAAACCTGAATCCAAAGATGATTCACTGATGCGTTCACAAGAGTCATGTCGGCTCAACGAACTGGACGGTGTCCGGTTCTCTGGTAGAACATAAGAAAATGGCCATTAGCGAAGTACCGATGAAAACTGCAGCTTTCAGACCTTTGAGTGTGATCTTTCAGTGGAAAGTTTTGTTTGATGATTAAGCTTTTAGACAGTATCGTAGCCAGAAATCGACTACCTACCTATGGAAAATTTTTGAAAATTAGGTAGGTGCCTATTGTTTCAGCCCTTGAAATGAACTTACAGGGCCGGCCCCAGGCCAGAGCATGCTGGGCCCTCTACCCGGGGCACAACGTTTCAGGGCCGCCAAAATGGGGACCAAAATTTATTTTGACCGTGCACTGATTAGATTAGAAAGGTCGCCGCTGCGCTTTAATTAATTATCTTGGTTGTTTACAATTAGACGCAGCTATTTTCTTCACTTTTTTGCCTTTTTAGCGCGCAAAAGAGCGCTTGGCGCCTTTGGAGGTTTTTTGCCTTTCAAGGGGCGCTTTGCGTCTCTGTACGAGCGCCTTTGCGCCTCTAAAAGATGCCTTGCACTTGCATGCGTCGTGGATACTACTGCATTCTGTTGCTGGTACCTACCGTAAAAAGGTGTGTTTTTTTTTAATAGAAATACGCTATTGTATTTAGTGATTATACGCCTCGGGTAGTTTTTAACACGTAGTGTACAGTCGCAGCGCCGCAAAATGCCATATAAAAACTGGTCATAAAAGTGGCACACGCTATCGTAATCATAATACAAATTTGGGGTTTTCCAGGAGTACATGTGCAAATTGAAAATTAATTTTTAAATTTTGGCAAACATTTCCATATTTTATATACTTCTAAGTATTCCTAATTCGTTTGTGTTAAAGGATCGAACGTGCCTAATCACTACTTGGAAGATTTAAGGCTATCGACAGGTACTTCCTTCATCTCTTAAGACAGGGCCACACTCATTTTAAAACTGATAGTGGTTCTAAGAGCTCCTATACAGTAACCTACCGATTTTGATTGACAATATTATTGCGAATATAAACAATATACTTGAACATGTTAGTGTATTTTTAGTCCACCACACCAATATCGTATCGGAGACTATTAAAATCGTGAAATTTTGAGTTTATCAAAAATGAGTTACTAATAAGGTTCCCAAACACCTTAATCGACGAAAAAAAAATTTGTCTGTCGGTCTGTTGTCTGTTTGTATACACGATAACTCAAGAACGCCTTAATCGATTTTAACGAAATTTGGTACCAAAATCCTCTATCGGCTGACCATGAACTGATTAACTTTTGGGTAGGGTTCAAGGGAGGATAAGGAGGATAAAATATATAAAAAAATTGTAACTTTCGAACCAAAACAAGTAGCGATATACGGGGTTTAGATTTAAGTTTCCATGAATATGTACCACAAGCTTTGTTATAAGTTCGAAATTCGTGGGAGCTTCACTTTCCGAGTTATTTGAAAAAACGTTGAAATATATTTTAAAAAATCATAACTTTAGAAGTAAATCAGCTATTGATATGCGGTTTTCAGGTTTTGGTTTTCGTAAATATTACCCAAAATTTTTTGTATAAGCTTCAAATCTTTCAAACCTACAGTTTTCGAGATATTTTCATTTCATTTCAATATAAAATAATTGAAATTAACTCTGTGTTTCGGACTTCCATTGTCTATATTTTATTTATACACGACGTTTCGATCAGTACAATCTCTGATCGAAACGTCGTGTATAAATAAAATATAGACAATGGAAGTCCGAAACACACACGAATAATTGATTGTATGGTGGACTATCCGGGCTTTCTAGCACCAATTTTTTTAGTTACAAGTAGTTATTAATAATGACATTAATGGCATTTTGTCGGTCATTTGAAACGCCACAAACAAATTATTGGAGACTAATTGGAGATAATGGAGGAGAAGGAGCGGTGGTACAAATTAGGGCCTGTAAGACAGGAAACAACCCTTGATTTAGAAAAAAAATAATCGGAAAGGAAGGGCAATACTTTTAAAAACACACTGTACAACAAAAACCCAAGACATTATTCTAGATATGTATACGCAATTGTCAGCAGAAAACTACTTTTTACATAACTCATATTACATCATTAGTAATGTAATGAACTTATTACGTAACTAAATACTTCAACCAAGAAGGCAGACATATAAACGTTAAACTAAAAAAATATCTAACAGAATTAGTAAAAGCACATTATGAGAAGATATTAGCTACCTCTAATTTGTTACCTACTTTATGTGATTTAAAATTAGAACAATCTAAAATAGTTAATACTTAAAGTATTTTACCTACATGTAAAGCGTTGTTTTATTTTAGACTAATATACATATTAAGCAAGTTTATTTAAAAATTTTATTTCACAGCCAGTCCGGACCATATCCTCTTTTATTTGTTTACGATTCCTTAATGGGTTTCACCATCGATGTACTAACCTTAGATAGTGAACGTCCAAAATATGCTGACGCCAACATAAACAAAGCTTTCTCACACTGGCGGTTGTCTAATTGGAATTTATAAATGCGTGTTTGTCACGTTTTGCAAAAAATATTTTTTTTAAATTTTAATATGTTATATGTTAAAATATTTTTAAAAAATATACCCTATTTTTTCATTCAAGAAACACGTAGTGCAATTTATTTAAAAACTCTTACTACTTACCTACATGTATTTAATCCATAGAAAATAAGGTATAGATACATAGTATTTTAAATTTTCACGGTTATATACCGGAATACTATGGGTACTGTTTTGAACTAAAAGTCAGTTTTAATTATTAGCATCGACGTAAAGTATATCCATAATTATTAGGTATTAGTTTATCACTATTATTTTAGATCTTCCTTCCTAAATAATTTTTACTGATTTTTCTTCAGTTAACAGCGGCAACGAGGCGTCTGGGGCAACGACACTCATCGTATTATTTGTAAAAATTCCCATTCTTAAACTGCCTTCCTACGATGTGAACAGTGATGTTTCGTTTCACAGGTAAGTTTGTAGAAAGCGTTATTTTGATAAATAGTGCCGTAGAATCAAATAATTTAATTGGAATTGTCTTCTGAACTTATTTTTAAGCAAGTTGAAACGCTCCTGCCAGCTTATTATAACTGGTGCAGTTGGCAGGTGTAGCTACCTATTTGAAATCTGCAGTCATGATAATTTAGGATATCATGTAAAGCTTAATTTATACGACTACCGTTCTTATTCTTTCGCCAATTGATTTGATTTTTTTATAATTTTTGTCAGACGTTATCTATAAACAAAAACTATTTAGGTACTTACATTTCCCACATTTACCAATGGCGAATAGAAAAGATAAAAAAGGCGGTGCCTGTCTAAAGTTATAACAGTCGTATCCAGAATTAACCTTCTGCAAGAGTCGCCAAACCGTAAAAAACAGAATCTAAGAATAAAAACCCTCGAGAAAAAACCCCGGAAAAAATCCCAAAAAAGAACTTCCACGAAAAAATTATTATAACTAACCCAAACCCAACTCAAGCTAAAACCAACCCAAAATAGGTTTAGGTTTACCCAATTCATAAGCATGAATTTGGTGCTAACTTTGTAAGTCTGTCTCTTTTCTTCCTTATCAAAATAAGACACAGACATACAGAATTAGCACTAAATTTATGCTTATCGGTAACTGGAGCTTAAGTTATGGCCAAAAAAAAACTGTTTTTTATCTTGAATGGCGAAGATATATATCAATAAGAGGTATAAATAAGAAATTTTAATTTTTTCGACACCAATGGTAAAGTAATGGAAAAAATTAAATATCTTTTTTTTATTCAACATTACCTACAATTTTCTTGGAAGATAACATATGAGACCACAAAAAATAATGTTTAGAACAAAAATAGTACTGCAGGTGAAAATTTAAAAAGTATAAGAATATGTCAAAATGTGACGAAAATCAAAACAATAGCCCTTAATTCATCTACCTGTTCTGAAACCAAAAAAAAAATGGATAAACCCCCAGTAAATTCCATCCACTAATACGATTCAATCAATCAATAGGTAAATAAACTTAAATAAAACATCTGACCCTGATGGTAGGTAGAAAAGGGAAGAGGTCATGCCAGAGTAGTATAATTTTTATTGCCCTAGAACTAAAAGGGGAACAATTGGCACCTTTTTGCTCTTTGTTCGGTCATAAATTATACACGCTGTGGTTAAAATATGATTTTTAAGAGTTTCAGACCATAAAATCTAGTGTAAAACAAATATACTGCTTTTTGTCTGTGCAAAACCAAAAGAAAAGCGACATTCTAAACGGAAAAAAATCCCAGCAAAAAACCTTAGAAAAAATTGATTGTTACATATTCAAAAATACGTGAAAATCAAAAAATATTATTTCGGGTTGGGTGGGTCTACCTTGAGTTGGATTGGGTTTGGGTTAGTTATAATAATTTTTTTTTGGGGTCTTTTTCCGGGGCGTTATTTGTTTTTTTTGTAATTTTTTTCCTAGATTCCTTAGCTATAGGCATATACATGTATGTAATAGAGCTTTGTATTTTTTTTTTTAGATTTCCAAAAAACTTCGGGCTAAAGAAGATCTGTCGCTATCAAAACAATTAGAAAAGATGGAATAAATTACCTTAAGCTGGGAAGCTTTCCAAAATTAAGTCATGACATATTCGAAACAGAGAAGTAAGTAAGCGAGCATCAAAAACCAATATTTTTCAGTAGTCAAGTATTTTGTATATTTGGGGAGTTTGTGACAAAAGCAAAGTGGCCTCCAAGAACATATTTTTGTTTTTTTCCTATTAGAATTCACAAAAATAATAATTTTTGAATAAAATAGGTGTTTTGTAATTTATAAAAATAGAAAAGGTAAGTTTTTGTTTTTCTTTATGAAAAGGCTTTACTACTTTATAATTAATAAAAAAGTTTCCCTTTTTAAATTATCTTTTTTTTTAATATAACTTAAATGACATGCTTATTGATATATAATTTAAGATCTGTAAAGTCGCGTTTTTGTTAAATGTTCTCTAATACATGGGTATACCAGCTCCAACTCCAAAAATTTGTCAAAAAATGTCTGTCAAATAAAGTGGGTCGCATATTGGGACACCCTGTATTTGTATACCAAATTCTTATCTTGTTAATTTTATTTTACAGTTCAGATGTACCCTCTGATTCCACCACCTCAAGAAGTACTTTTTACTTTCAAAAAGATTTTAAAACCAATTTTCGGAGTTTACTTGATGGGTCGGACAGAAGCCTCCCACAAAAAGGTATGAGCTGTTTGTATAACTTGTTTTCTTTTTTGTAATAACTATTTAATACTTTAAAAAAATTAAGGTATATATAATATATCTAGGTTTATTTTAGTTCCATTATTATATTTCAAGGGAGGATGAAAAATTTCAAGCAATGAACTAAGGATTTAAGTTGGGAAGCAACTGCAGGTTTCAAAACAACTAGAATCAAAGACAATAAAAGGAAAAACAATTTTTTTATGATTTTATGACAATTTTTTTATAAATTGGATGATACTTTTATAACAAGTTTAAATGTATGCAAAAGCTTTTTTTTTGTTTATGAAATATATAATTTAAAAAAATTAAAAATATATATATAAAAACTTAATAATATATTGTTTGTTTTCCAAAATTTGATAATAAATTTTAATTATGTCTTCTTTGATGATCACAGGCACGAAAACTCACAAAGTTTATTGAAATAAAGTCTTTAATTAGTGAACCCTCTCCCTCACTTCACCTTCAAGAAGTTGAAATTACTTTTTTACAGTCTAGACTTAATTTTGTTCAAAAATAACGTAGCAAAAACCCGCCCAAATCTCATTCGACCTTTACACTCCCAAGAGTTAAAAAACTACATGTATGTATGTATTTAAAAAAATTGCAAAATTAAAATAAAAACTAGGTTGGGTTAGCTATCGACTGATGGGATCTTGCGTCAATTTTAGATTTTAAATTATTGAAATTATTTTATTGGGATCTCAGTTCTAAATTTGTTGCTAAAATCAAATCATATACAGGGTGGATTCTTTCAATAGAACGGTTCTTCTAGCGGCTTTAGGGACGAGGTTTTAAAAAAAGCTAAAAACGAATCTTTAACGATTTTTTACGGACTTTCCGCACATGATAAAAAAAAATTGGGGCCCCCAGCTGTAGGCTCAGGGCCTACCAACTATTTTTTTTTTAAATAAGAAGGTATCACTTGTGACACCTTTTTCGAAAGCTTGTTAAAAAATAAATGTAAGGCACTAGTTTTTTTTACATCTATCGACCAATGTCAAAAATTTTAAAAACTAATTTTTTTGGCAATTATTTTAGCTTCAAAATAAACTACTATATTTCTCTATGGACTAAGCGAAATAAAGAAAATAGCACACAAGAAGCCGTCACTGAAGGCCCAGGGCCTACCAACATTTTTTTCATGAGGAGGGATCACTTGTGGCACCTTTTTAGAAGGCTTGTTAAAAAAGAAATTTGATGATATAATTTTTTTGACATCTGTCAACCCATGTGTTAAAAATTTTACGCCAAAAATATCCCTCTGTGGTAGTTTCTTTATTTCACTTAGTAAATAAAGAAATATGTAGTTTATTTTGAAGCTAAAACAATTGACAAAATTTTTTGTCACATGAGTTGACAAATGTCAAAAAAATGTATTTATTCGAATTTCTTTTTTAACAAGCTTTCCAAAAAGGTGCCACAAGTGGTACCTCCTCATGAAAAAAATATTGGTAGGCTCTGGGCCTTCAAATGGGCAGTCAATAATGTCCTTATGTGGCATTTTCTTTATTTTATTTCGCTTAGTAAATAGTAATATAGTAGTTTTTTTTAAAGTAAAACAATTGTTTTTCTAAATTTTTCACATATTGGTCGACAGATGTAAAAGAAAACTAGTGCATTATATTTCTTTTTTAACAAGCTTTCCAAAAAGGTGCCACAAGTGATACCTTCTTATTAAAAAAAAAGATAGTTGGGCGTTTGAACGAAATTAAGGAGGAATAATTTAAGATTTAGTAGCGATAATAACTCTCCCAATCAAGTTAGCCTGATTTTTACATTATTTTCTTTGTTTTTCAAAATTATTATTACTACACATTTTGCGACACTTGAACGATTATAGTGTGGCACTTTTTTCTTAATATCAAAACCTCATGCATTTATGGTAAAAAAATTTGCGCTAAGATATTGAGTATTATTACTAAATCGAATAAAAACAAATAATTAAAATAATAAAAAAGTTATAATTTTTTAAAAACAAATAATGTTTGGACTTAACCAGCGTAAAAAATAAATTCATATTAGGTCATATTCGCCGCCACTGCTATACGCTGCAACAACACTACACATACGTTTTCAAGCGCGCCCGTGGTCCCTTGCGGTGTTGTCACAGATACCTTGAAAATCTCTCTTTCTTTGTCTGGCTATGTGGGAGGTCTTGGGGTCAAAACAAATAGTGATTTATGAATGAATTGTCGGGTCTATAGTTAGTACATCGATGGGTTTCACAATTGCTGCGACTATACCTATAATATGAAATGTGTGTCTGTAAAATTCTTTCAGGTAATTTTACGTCTTCAGTACGAAAAAATTTACGATGCTTTATTATGCATTTATAAAGAAGAAATTGACACCATAAGAAGAGATGAAGCGAGCGAAATATTAAATCACATGAAACATTTTAAATTTATGTGTTCAGTTGTAATTTGGTAGAAAATATTAAGTCACATCAATCCCATAAGCAAACTGTTACAAACGAAAGATTTTGAATTATCTCAAGCTATTGATATATTGAACAAGTGCAAACATTTCTTTCAAAATTTAAGATCAGATGAATTTTTTGAAGATGACATTTTAGAAGCTTCCGAAGTTGACGTTTGAAGCCAATATATATGCCACGTCATCGTGTTCGAAGCAGAAAAAAAAACATTCTCGTATGAAGGTGCGGACGAACCTATCCAAGATTCCAAACAAAAATATAAAATAGAATTATTTGTCGTCACAATAGATCAAGCGATTATTGCCTTAGACAAAAGATATTAATTGCTAAATAATCACAGTAGATATTTTTATTTTTTTTAATAAAATTTATGAATTGAAAGATATGCCTAGGTAGGATTTATTGGCCATTGCAAAGATCTGGAAATAATTTTAACCGATAGTGAACTGGCAGATGATATACAGATTTTTTCATCGCTCTTGTCAAAAAAGGAAAGACCTATTGCGGTTCTTAAATTAATAACCTCTATCAAAATTGCTCTAAATCTAAGCATAGCCTTAAGAATTTTATTAACGTTGCCTATTGAAGTAGCCACTGGAGAGGAGCTTCTAAAAATTAAAAATAATTAAGACTTATTTAAGAACAAGTCATTCACAAAATCGGCTATATGGGCAATGTTAGCTATTGAGCACGAGATAAGCAATAAGTTGAACTTGAAGAGTGTTATCCGCGAATTTTCTGAAATAAAAGTGCGCAAAAAATTATTTTAGTTTTCCTAAGCAAGCTTATAACAGATGATTGTTTATTAGTAGGTATTTTATTCTTTAAGATATTTTATGTTGTTGTTTGTCGTTATATTTTTTTCGAGTTTAATACAAACGGAAAAAAAATAAAAAATATATATTTGCGGGGGGGAGGGGCGCAAAATTTTTTCTTTGGCCGGGGCACCAGAATCTTTGGAGCCGGCCCTGAATAAAGGGAGGGGAGAGAGGAGGTTTAATATGTGTTGAGTTGGTGTATACGAAACAAAAATACCTATTTTTAAAAGCAGATCTCATCTAGTCTCAATTGCATAATTTTTTCAAAATTAACCCTTAAATGCGCGGCAAGCAAAAATTGTTAAAAAAATGTTGTTGACAAAAAACTTGCTTAAAATTAAAGAAAATTGTAACAATGTTTTATATTGGTATAGCGCCACCATTCTTTACAAATTTTGATCTTGTAAAATATTTTTGAAAAGGTAAATTGGGTTAGATGCCAAGGAGTGGGTTGCGGTGGTATATATAGATTTGTTGCCAAATCATAAATGCGTGGCGGATGAAAATTTTAAGAAAAATTATACTAAGAATGCTTTTATTACGCGTTTTGAATGCTGGTGATAAAAATTCTTTAGAATTAAACTAAATTGTAACAATTAATGACGTCATAGCACCTCAGGTAAAATTTTTAAAATTTAAGACATCACACCAAACACACGTCACAAACCTTAGTACAGGGTCTGCTCTAGCTCTCCCTGATGGGGCCCTTGATCATGATTAATTTACTGAAGATTGGGTTTTAACCCCAATCCTCCCCCCTGGCTACGCCACTGTTTTATATATATAATCAGTGACCTTTACTTATGTTTGCTATGCCTCGTAGTGCCCTCATAAAATATGAAAACGGGTTCAAATTATGGTGTTCATCTGGAAAAAAATTGGAGGTGTTTTATTGAAAAATAAGGTAAATTAATCTTTGTAAAAACGGTTACTTGAAAAAATATAAACGACGTTATTACCAATTGCCCCAAAACAATCCTTTCTGGGATGATGAGTCAAATTTTTGGCGTATTCTACATTTGCCATTTTGAAACCTGTCAAAAAAAGTTGGTTTTAGGGCATTTTCTCCTAAAATGTGGTATATTTTGAGAAAAAAAGCAGTTTTTCGGTGTTTTTTTTCAATAACAATACAAAATAATCAATAACGTTGTGTCTTTTCTGTATGGGTAAGTGTTTTTTAAAAATTGGTTTTAAAATTTAGTACCTCCCACAGGTGTAAATATTTAGACCTGTGGGGGGTACTATTTTATATCTTAGGAAATCCCACTGTTAAATTTTAACGAGTCGATTATTATAAATTTTAAATGTGAAAAAATTTAAGCGGAGCTAAGTAGATATTTAGTAGTAATATAAATAGTACATGTCAGATTTCCAGGAAATTTTTGGAAATTTTCTTTGAAGTCAATTTACCCGTAGGGTGAGGGATTTTTTCTGGCTACATGCACTAAAGCTTTTGTTAAAAAAAATTTACCGAAAAGGAAATCTGACATGCACGCGTTATATTCATTCATTATATTCACAGGACAAATTTTATTTCAAACATTGAACAAACTAATATTAATCCAGAAAAAAATTTCCAGTTATTAATATGCACAAGGTATATTCTCAACATTATTTTGAGCACGGTTGGTTCCAATTGACCAAACTATTTTCTAAAATAGATGTAAACCAGTAAGCAAGGTTTTAGTGTAATACTTTTTAAACCAAAATTTGTTGTTTTAGTAAAATGTTCCTTATTAGAGGGTTCTGGAAAAATATAAAACAATTACCGTTTTATAAATATGAAGATCTGCCTAGTAACCTTTGTCACAAAATTAAAAGGCTTATTTGTAAACTCAGTTCAGTAGGCCGCTACAATTTGCGCCGTTCGCAGTTGAGATTTGAGATGGAAGCATTTATAAAGGCCGTTAACACAGTCTTTTTTTATTTTAATTGGTCTATTTAATGGCAATAAAAATATAGGAGAATGAGGGAAAACCAGCTGACTGATGACAGATGTCAATATCATGTGACCAAAATCGTGATTTTGATTGGGAAATGTGAACTGCACGAACGGCCAACATAAACTTTGGTTATTTCGGCTCTTCATATCGTGAACTGCCAACTGAACTACGAACGTAGACGACATTTATAAATCATGTGTCAACGTTGCAAAATATATGTAAGCATTAAATCATTTAATTATTTTCATTATTGCTTATTTTTTTTAATCTACAACTTAAACAAAAAATTAAATAAAAATTGGTCATAATGCCCTGTGTCCACTTGCAATTAAATTTGCTTAGACTACCCTCGCAAGTCGATTGCAATGCGTGTAAAAAAGAGCGCCAGAGAATTATTTCTGAAAATTTACTGGCGACCCAAGAACTTGTCCACTTGCTAGAGCAGCGGTGGTTTTAAGCCTATACAGTGTGATTTGGTTTAAGTCTCCGGATTCGCACGTAGTATATTTTTTGAGTAGGGGATGCGATTTGTTACTATGATATGGCTTTACTGCAAGTTTATAAATAACTATCAAGGTTAAAAATTAATTATTTTTATTGTGGGCAAAGAAATAAATATAATGTTATACATCACCGTGAAATAAAATATTTTCATTCTTTTTTCAAGCTACCCATACGAGTGCATGCATGATACAACTATGCGCTTCGAATTGAGAGGCGATGTAAGGGTTTTGAAATAACACTTTTTTAGAAAAAGTATTTGTCCTTTTGCGATAAAATCTTTTGCACTTATAAAAGAAAAGAAATCTCTAGAGCGCATTTAAAACCCATTTAAAAATTTTGAGCATTTACCCTAAAAAACGTCCCTCAAAATACCCTATTTTCGGCCTACTTTAAAACCGTATTTAGTCTAGAACCATTTAACGCATCGACACGGGATTTTAAATGCGCTCTGCATTTGAGTGCCTTCTTTAACACCACAAAAAAAAATCATATTTTGCAAAACTCTGCCCAAAAAAGTGTTATTTCAAAACACTTGCAAACAGATTCCCGCACACAATTTTTAATATCCTATTAAACCTCACCTTGCGCCGTCACCATATACAAAGACGGATTCAAGAAATTCTATAGAAATAAGTTCTGATAATTTAAAAGTTATTTATTTTATACCTACCTATTAAATTTTTGTATTTGACCTAAGGTGTGTATGAATGTTTGCGATCTTATGAAAAAGTAAAGTTACTATGAAAAAATTAACACTAGTATAATGAACAATTTTGAGTAAACTCAGAAACTGCCATCGCCAGATTGATTTCAATGCACCTTAATTTATTATATCCTATTTATAATGCTCTGCAGGATTTTGTAGGCGTACATTTGTAAAAATAAATTAAATAGGGAAAATAGCGGTTGACAAACATGAAAAATGTGCAGACGGGAAAATAAATACGATAAAAATATTGTTTTTTTTTTTAATAACTTTTTTTCCAATATTAATAATTTAGAATGGCGGAATAGAGTTGCAGGTATTAAACCCAAAGGAAATAGAGTTTGGAATCTGAAACAGTTTTTTTTTTTTTTTGAAAAGTTTTTTGAAAAGTAATAATTTAGAGTGGGGAAAGATAGTTGTAGGTATGTCCGTCAAAATATAGGTTGTGGGGTATCAACCCAAGGGAAATAGTTTTTTTTTAATTTTTGGAAAATTTACAATTTAGGGCGGGGGAGTGAAGTTGGAAGTATGTCCGTCAAAATATGGGCTGTGGGGTATCAAACCAAGGGAAATATAAGCTGGAATCTAAAACTGTGTATTTTTTTTTTTGGAAAATTTACAATTCAGGGTGGGGGAATGAAGTTGGAAGGGCAAAGCAAGGTAAATAGAGTCTGGAATATAAAACTGTGTTTTTTTATTGTTTCGAAAAGTAATAATTTAGAGTGAGGGAAGGGAGTTGGAAGTGTGTCCGTCAATATATGAGTTGTGGGGTATCAAACCAAGGGAAATAGAGTCAATCTAAGCCAGTGTTTTTATTTTTGGAAAATTTACAATTTAGGGTGTGGGGAATGAAGTTGAAAGTATATCCGTCAAAATATGGTTCGTGGGGTATCAAACCAAAGTAAATAGTGTCTGGATTGTAAAACTGTTTTTTTTTTAATTTTTGGAAAATTTACAAATTAGGGTGGGGGAATGAAGTTGGAACTGTGTCCGTCAAAATATGGGTTGTGGGGTATCAAACCAAGGGAAATAGAGTCTGGAATGTTTTTTTAATTTATGAAAAATTTACAATTTAGGGTGGGGGAATAAAGTTGGAAGGGCAAAGCAAGGTAAATAATAGAGTCTGGAATCTAAAAGTGTTTTTTTTTATTGTTTTGAAAAGTAATAAATTAGAGTGAGGGAAGGGAGTTGGAAGTGTGTCCGTCAATATACGAGTTGTGGGGTATCAAACCAAGGGAAATAGAGTCAATCTAAGCCAGTGTTTTTATTTTTGGAAAATTTACAATTTACAAGTTGAAAGTATATCCGTCAAAATATGGTTCGTGGGGTATCAAACCAAAGGAAATAGTGTCTGGATTGTAAAACTGTTTTTTTTTTATTTTTGGAAAATTTACAAATTAGGGTGGGGGAATGAAGTTGGAACTCTGTCCGTCAAAATATGGATTGTGGGGTATCAAACCAAGGGAAATAGAGTCTGGAATTTAAGCTAGTGTTTTTTTTTTATTTTTTTGGAAAATTTACAATTTATGGTGGGGGAATGAAGTTGGAAGAGCCAAGCAAAGAAAATAGAGTCTGGAATCTAAAACTGTGTTTTTTTTTATTTTTTTGAAAAGTAACAATTTAGAGTGGGGGAAGGAAGTTGGAAGTATGTCTGTCAAAATATGGGTTGTGGGGTATCAAATCAAAGGAAATAGGGTCTGCAATTTAAGCCAGTGTTTTTTTTTTTAATTTTTTAAAAAAGTAATAAATATGGAGTGGGGGAAGGGAGTTGGAAAGTCCATGTCCATCAAAATATGGGTTATGGGGTATCAAACCAAGGGAAATAGAGTCTGGAATTTAAGCTAGTGTTTTTTATTTTTTGGAAAATTTACAATTTAGGGTGGGGGAATGAAGTTGGAAGAGCAAAGCAAGAAAAATAGAGTCTGGAATCTAAAACTGTGTTTTTTTTTTCATTTTTTTTTAAAAGTAATAATTTAGAGTGGGGGAAGGAAGTTGGAAGTATGTCTGTCAAAATATGGGTTGTGGGGTATCAAATCAAGGCAAATAGAGTCTGCAATTTAAGCCAGTGATTTTTTATTTTTTTGAAAAGTAATAATTTAGAGTGGGGGGAAGGGAGTTGGAAAGTATATCTGTCAAAATATGGATTTTGGGGTATCAAACCAAGGGATATAGAGTCTGGAATTTAAGCCAGTATTTTTTTTATTTTTTTGAAAAGTAATATTTTAGAGTGGGGGAAGGGAGTTGGCAGTATGTCCGTCAAAATATAGCTTGTGTGGTCTCAAACCAAGGGAAATAGAGTCTGGAATTTAAGCCAATGTTTTTTTTTGAAAAGTAATAATTTAGAGTGACGGAAGAGAGTTGGAAGTATGTCTGTCAAAATATGGGTTTATGGGGTATTAAGCCAAGGAAAATAGAGTTTGGAATCTAAACCAGGGTCTTTTCTGGTTGGTTGGGATTAACCCCCCCCCCCCCCGAGAAGCCTGGTTATATACAATTGGACCAATCAAATAACAGCAGAAATAAAATATACAGGGAATAATAAAATACATTTTAATTTTAACAAAAATCTTTAAATAATCATAAATTGCAAAATTTATTTATTATTAACACCTTTCATTTTTACGATTTCGTTCGTTCATGACCGCTATAAATTTTTTTAAATTTTTTTATTTGTTTTTAATTTAAATCATCATCGAAATGCTCTCTTTAATGTAATTTTATCAAAAAATTTTGCCCGCGATTTGGTGTCAAAAATGGCATTTTAAGTGACATTTTTTAATTTGATACCTTAGAAAGTCTAACATTAAGTAATCCATAGGAATAATTTACCGAATTTGACAATTTTTTTAAAATGGCCAATCCAAAAAATTTATATAGAAACCAAGCTTATTTTTGGAAAGTTAAAAATATTTAAACTAAAAAAAATATGTGCGGGGTTAATTTTTAATGTGCGGCAAATTTTAAAAAAACATGTAACACAAACTAACTGTTACTGGGAAGAAAAATTTGTTCACTTTATCTAGAAAATACTAAAACATTATTGTCTGCTCCAAAATAATTTTTTTATTTTTATATCGGGAAAAATAAAAAATTGTCAAAAAATGATTTTTTTGACTAGCCCCTGTATACAACCTATTAATATTTTACAAACATAATAATAAGAAAGTCCATGTGTGGTTCCTCAGTAAACCATATTCGTCAATAACTTATTTTATGTCGGTCAGGAAATGCCTTTTTGAGCGTGGCCAATATACCCCAAAACGACGTTTTTTTAAACTTTGACCGTCTATATGTCTGGAACTAGACATAGAAATAATTTTATGTTCCCATAGTTTTCTTATCTCATAACTCATTATAACATGCCAATATTTTATCAAATTTCACCGAAATAATTTTTCAATGTATTTCGTGTGGGGTTCTTTGTTTTCGAATTTTTTCAAAAATTTGTCTTCAATTCTTTGGTGAAAATGTAATTATCCATCTTAATGTGAAAACCGCATGTCGCTAGCTGCTACGGTTCATGAGTTAGAATTTTTGTAAAATTTTGATCTTCTTTCCCATCCCCGTCTGCGTCTGTTAATAAAGAATTTTTGTGTTAAATTTGATAAGAATCGGTTAAGCGGTTTTTGAGTTATCGTATAC
Source organism: Oxystoma pomonae (assembly GCA_963921995.1). Lineage (NCBI taxonomy): Eukaryota > Metazoa > Arthropoda > Insecta > Coleoptera > Brentidae > Oxystoma > Oxystoma pomonae. The sequence continues at coordinate 29,941,037 of OY998169.1, forward strand.
CAGACAGACAGACAGAGAGACAGACAGACAAACACCCAGACGGATAGACACCATCACAAAACTTTCTATTTAGATATTTTTTTAAACAAATAACTCATGTTTAGTGAAAATATTGAAACTTTTTTTTTTGCCGATCCTAATAGCATCCATACTATTAGTTTTCACATCGTAATCAATACGTATTGAAAAGATTATCTTCTTTTTCTTTCATAGTTCTCTGTTTCGACAAAGAGCGTAATATATGAAAGGACAAGATGCTTGATTTCCGATACGTATTGTATATGTATGGATGGCTAAAAAAATAAATTGCCTGTCGTGGATTTGCGGTCCTAGTAGGTACCTCCATAAAAAAAAATGTTCATTAAATCAAAAACGGCAGAAAATCCTATACTAAATAATTACCCGAGTTTTGGAAAAATCCTCCTTGTCACATTTTGTCACGTACCTGCATATCTTTTTTAGCGGTGACAATATTTACGAACGACCTCTAGATAGGTACCTACTACAAAAATACTCTTTCCTTTTTTGCGACCTTTTTTTTCTCATCGCATATGCGTTTTGCTTCCAAAACGCGCTGTTACAGGCATCAAAATTATCAAAAATTATAAAAAGCACCTCTATGTTGTTCTAAAAAAAGACCACTCAAATAATTTGATCTAGACGCAAGTCGTGGTGGCTCCAAATATTTTATCCGTTGCCGGCGGTACTTGTTCGTCTCCTCAGAAAACCTATTCGCACAACGCGGTTCACCTGCGTAGCTTACATCCTTGCCTATATCAAGTATTTTATAGTCTATATTTCTTTTATGTGGCGAACCAGATTACGTAGAGTTTTTATTCAATAGTTTGAAGGTGTGAGAGTCAAAAAGGGAAGTAAATATCGAATTGTCCCATGCACTTTTGCGACAAAATAGCGGGTTTAGAAGCCGGACCTGCTTTGTGGAAAATATTTCGCGATATGATACGATTGGTTGAATTTGCCGGTTGGACTCCGCCCCACGACGTTTCCTATCACACACACCTTTACCTCAGCAGTTTCAAAGTTTCAGTGCATAGCTCCCTCTTAATAGGTCGAATAAGTCAGTTAACACGTTAAAATTTTTACTTCCCGTGATAATTTTTTACTGTTAAAATAACGCTTCGCACCAACTTAAAATTTCGCATTTTTAAATGGTCACATTTTTTATTGTCTGATATTCAAAAATTCAACGCTCAATATATTAAATTGTACAGTTTTACAATTTTAATATCCAATATTAAAAAATTCAAGGATAAATGTTAATTTGTACAAAAGGTTCTAAATGAAATGGTCAAATTTTAAATGTCTAATATTCACATAAATAGCATTTTGCCTTGGCGCTGCCTACTCCGATTTCAAATCTTTGAATATTTTTTAAAAGTCCAATATTCAAAAATTCAGTGCTCAGCTATCAATTTTTACCATACAAACGCTTTGCGCCATAACCAAAAAGGCCTTTTAACTTTTCTACATTTTTTACATTTCTAAATCTTTAATTCACAAATTTTTCCAATTTAAATTTGCAATTTTCAAAAATTCACTGCTCGGCTAACAATTTTTTATAAAGGCTTTTAACTTTAAATTTTCCACATTTTTAAATCCTCAATTCGCAAATCTTTTCAATTTTCTAAAATTAAATGATATTTGTTTTTTACTATACAAACGCTCCGCACCAGTGCCATCTCTTGTTTCTACCAACTATCTCTTCAGGTGGTGCTATGACGTCACAAATGTGGCTCAAGAGCCACTCCGATTTTAAATTCCCTACTTTTTTGCATTGCTAAACTTGTAATAACCCAAATTAAATTTCCGCATTATTTAAAAATTCAGTTATCAATTTCTTACTAGACCAATGCACCATGATCAAGAAGGCCTTCAACTTTAAATTTTTCACATGTTTAAATCTTCAATTGGAAAATTTTTCAAATTTAAATTTGAAATTTTCAAAAATTAGAGGATTATCGTTTTTACGCTTCACCCAGTGCCATCTCTGGTCCATACCAAGAAGCTCTTCAGATGGTGCTATAAAGTCACGAATTACAGGAATTACATTTTTCCACGGTCTTCAAAATAGAAAATGCTTAGGAAAAACTCGCCTGCGTCCACCTTCATAAGAAGAACTTGCGTTACCCCACTGTGATGTGATGTTTTGTTAGACATCACACCAGACTCACCTACAACTAAGATGTTAAGAGTAGAAGTCACTAAATAAAAGAAACTAATCGTGCTAGTTTTGTACTTCTGTTAGTAAACTATATTTTATCATTAGTTTTATCTTGTAAAAGTTGGTAAGAATTAAATGAGTAATAAATAATCACTTAATCTTTAAGGGATGGGCATGTGTTTTATTTTCATTATCGTTTAAAAGAGAATTTCGTTTAGAATAAAATTTATTCAAAAAGGCCACCTTAAAAATATGGTGTTTGTATAGTTTGTTTCTAAATTTAAAGAAAACAATGAGAAAGTAATAAGGCCTAATTAGAAATATTTTCTGAAACCACCAAACGTTAATTAATTTAATAAAGAGATAAAACGAGAGCGTTATTAGTAACCGCCGCGATTCTTTCGCGGGTAGTTAATTAATTTTGGAAACTTTACAATATATTAGCATCGAGTAAGAGAGACAGTGACAAAAAGCACTTAAAGTCGATGCGCGATTTAATAATAATTGAAACTTTCCAATTGAGGTTCCGTAAAATGTACTGTTCTTCAAAATAAGTAAAATCGGCCCTTTTTAAAATTTGTCATTTTGCTCCAAACACAGAAAACGTCAAATGAAAAAAAATGTTAATTTCTTTAATAAGATTTTTGTCGAATGCCGTACTGTATCTATTGAGTTTGAAAAGTATCTGGGTTTCTCGAATCGATTGTGCCGTTTGAAAGCCGAGCTTTAATTCGCCACACATACTACAAGTCCTGTATCGAGGCAGTTGCAAGGCTGTAACGAAATGAGGCAGGCGCGGATCCAGGAAGGGCATTAGGGGCAACTGTCCCCCCTCAGCATTATTAAAGTAACAAACTAAAATTTTATTCAATTTTTTGAACAAAAATAGCTGCGAACAAAAATAGCTGCGACTATTTTGTCGAATTACAGATTGGATATTATCTTGGCGATTAATTCTTATTCCCCTTAAAGCTATTCTAAATAATTGATTTCTCGTTACACTCCAAACCAATCTCTTTAGTTTTTGACACAGAATGTTCTGTTTTATTTCCTTTCGTTTCTTTGAAAAAAGTGTTTTTTTTTTGCAAAATTTGTTGGTCATGCAGAGAAAATCTTTAGTTTTGAGGAGTCCTAGGAAGAATATAATTACGCCCATCTACTTTTTGAATGATTTTATCAACTTATGACCGTGTCGGATTTTTTTGGAATTTTTAGTGAAAAAAAAAATGTCAATTACTCGTGTTAGATTACAAGATTTGCACGTGTACGACGTGCTTACTACAAAACTTCGTCTGTGAAATATCGACGGCATTTCTGTTTGTGATAATACCGAAAAGATGACGTTAGTAGTTACAAAAAATGATTGCGTAGGATATTCCTTTTTGTCTATAATTTTTTTTAATGCTTAAAGACTTTCCAAGTATCATCTTCCAGTCACGAAAAATCGAGATTTGTCGAAGGTAATTTGAAACTATCCGTGAATTATGAGCAGGACAACCGTTCTACCGAAACTATGTTGCTTCCAAATTAATGTTGAGTTCCTGCAACCTGGTTATAACATGTTTCTGAAGAAGTTCCATATATTTTTGGGAGTTTAAATTACCTTCGATAAAATACTATAAATTTGCCGATGATCCTACTCCAGACGTTTAACTTTTGATGGTATTGTGTTCTGACAGTTCCTTTAAGGTTATTTTCCCCCGACCAATGCCGAGTATTTTGAGAATTGTGCCTCTTATGAAGGGAAAATGGTTTTGCGTCGCTAAACAAAATAATCTGTTGGAAATTTTTATCCATGTCACATTTTTCCCTCAGTTTCACAAAACTGTATGCGACGAAAATAATCACCTTCAAACAACTCATGATAGCACTTTACTTTATAGGATTTATACCCATGTTTTTTTAATATCCTTTGGCAGGTGCGATTTTGTACATACATCCATCTCCTCAGAAATCGTCCTTGTCGAGCACAGTTCATGACACTCAACGTAGGCGCATACCATCTCATTCCGTTCTACCCTTTCAGGAGAAACGGCACAAGCTGCAACATGACCATTGTGTCTACACGGTCTACAACCAGTTATGCACCCATAATTTTTAAAATTATGGTACTGGTTAAAGACCGTTTGAAGGGCAGGAACCGATCGATTTGGAAATGTATACACGAATTGCCCAATTAAGTCATGAAAACCAAAATTGTTTTTTCATAAGTATACATTGAAAGTCACCAGGACTTACGCACTAAGAAGCACTCGGAAAGCTAATAAATAATAGAGATTTAAATTAAAACCTAGTTTCTTACTTGCTCGTATCTGCGCGGTTCAAGGTAACGGTTTGCAAGCTACGTATGTAAGAATGGCGTCAATAATTTGTAAAGATGGAATCACTTTTCCTACATTGTCCACTTGACAACATCGCGTAGCTATGCATCTTTTAGTACATGTTATTTAAAAAGCGTTCTTACTGAACGCACGCTATTCCTATATCTAAACTTTCTCTGATGAACTGTGTACACAGAAACTTATAGAAGACTACTTTTTCTTCAAAAAAATGTTACTCACAAAAATATAGGTTTATTAGGTCCCGAGATTTAAGGATCTTCTTTCAAAATGGTCAACTTTGAAGCTCTGTAACTCGGACACTAATAATCCTATTGTATTTATATTGGAACCATCCATTTCGGGTTCAATGCCCAGTGTTGCCAAGTTTTTAGGACAAACACAAAATATCTATGCAACTAGCCGGGATTCAAACCCGGGACCTTCCGTACGGTAGATACGCTACCCACTGCGCTACTTCGTGTCACATCTTTAATTCTTTCTCTGCTATATGTTCCGCTACCTTTTCTTAGAAATTTCCAACTAAAATATTTTTTTTGTTGCTGTTGCCTTCTGATTTAAGGCTTTAGTGGTTTGTCATTTGTCATTTACCTACAATATTTAAACTAATTGTCCGATCTTGATATTTTGAAGAGGGACGAATTACAAGAGGATGATTTGGTTGCCTTTTCAAATGTAATTTTATAACGAGCCAAAACGACACATTTTAGTCGTTAATTCTCACGGGAGAGAAGCGGAACGGAGGGTGTACACTTCTAGGGAAAGAATTAAGGGTGCGACAAAAAGAAGTCCGGTTACTATGAGACTATTAGTTATGGAGTTAATTTTTTTATGAAGATAAAGTAGTTTTCTGTCAGTTTCCATAGTGACTTCTTCACTTTGACGTCTTTCATACCAATAACAAGAAAAAATATATGTTTCGGAAATTCCCACGGGGGAGGTGCCTCTTACATCGGCCTTCGCTTTACTAATAGCTCGACTTACATTTTTTGAATTTATCACATACAAATTGGACCTCTCCGACCACAGCAGTCGATTATCGTTGCTATATTTGCTTGGGACGAAAGCGGCTGCCACAATGCTTTCTTTTTCACTTAACAACTCTTTACTTGCGAATAAAGGCTTGGGAGATTCAGGTGCAAACACATAAACTAAAAAACGACAAAAATTATTAGGTAAGAATAATGATCAGGCATTCCAAGAATGTCAACTGCAGGTTAAAGCGATTTATTTAATTTATTTCAAATAAAAACTCACTATGGAAGTGTCAAATTCATATATTATTTACAAACAACCCCGCTTCTTAATTATTTAACACATAACTTTTAGTAAACATAAGCAAAAAAATTAAGATTGGCGGTGGAAAATCCATAAAACAATTAATTTTAAGAGGCCGCGATTTGACAATGGCATTTGTTTTACAGGTGACACATTAACTTTTATTTTAAAATTAAAGGTTTAAATAAAGACATGTACAACACTTGTAAACTCTGTTGTGTAATCTCCGATGTGCCCTATTTAGTTTATTACTAAATCATAAAGGCTGCATTTTGTGAAACTCAAATCAAGATTTTCTATTCTTTGCTATTTCAGATCACACCACAATAAATACTATTTGCTTCATTAATATAATTATCAGAGCTTTGGTACAAATAGGAAAAAACAAAAAGCGCTTCATTTTTGTGTAACCTCCATTGTGCAAATTCACAATTTAACAATCACATAATAGATTTTATTTGGTGAAAAATAATAAACGTTGGTACCTATATTTGAACTTACTTATAAGAAAACTGCGCAAAACGTAACCTCCGTTACCATGGAATGGCTGTGAAATACAAAATGAGACCTAATCGTGCCCTAACTGGTTTTACCATCTCAGGGTGCCTAATTGTTCTAAAATCGTTAAAATTAATTTATAATATTTTGACACAGGTCCTTTTTTAAGCGCCTTTAAAAAAATGGTACACTTGATATTGAGTTCGATAAATGCCAAAGTCTTCCTTAATCTAAGAGTTCGGCGATAATTAACGGTCATTTCACAATGTCAAAATGGGATTTATAGTAATAAATTAAAGCAAATATTAAATTAGTTTAAACTAATTAGTAATAGTAATAAGACAATTCAAACAAAAATTTAAGCTATATTAAAATAATACAGTACAGTGTGGCATGACAGTTATAAAAGTGAAAACAAGAGAATTATTATTTTGATAGGTTGTTTGGTTTATGTGTGTTCTGTGTTAAAACACGCGTATTGAAAATTCATTATCATAAAACAAGTAAATAAAAATTTAAAATTTGTCGTTTTTTGTCCTGTCCGGTAAGTTAAAAGTACTTAAGTTTAATAATAGTTAGTCTGTTTGGAGAAAAATCTGGTAAGAATATAATTTTTTCCTTTGCTTTGGTAATTTTTTACAGATTATTAAAATTTCCAGAAATTTTAGGATTTTATGGACAATTGTTTCATGTTCAACCATATAAGGTATGTTTTACATTAATCACTTGAGCAATAGTCTGAAACTGTCAGTTTAAGTTTTGATTGTCAACTTTATTTATAAATATTTAAATGTAAAGCCGTTTTTAAATCTAAGATTTGGTACATTTTCGGATGTTAAAGGCATTCATTTAATCCATGCATTTTTTGAGCCAAAAGATAAAAATATTTTAGTTTCTGGGAGAACTTCCATATCATCACAAAAAAACTTTACCAAAAGCTTAAAAATAGTTAGAGATTTACAGTAATTTAGTTAAGTTAAAAGTTGTCAAACTTTCTTTGTTTCAAATTGTTGATATAAAACAAATTGTTTCATATTCAAAATATTTCAGTTTTTTAATAATGTTTTCTATAAAGTTCTAGTTACCAATTGATTAGCCATAATAATTTCGTAACTTTAATTTTGTAAAACTATTTTTGATTAAAGCTGTTGATTTAAAATAACTTCTTTCCTATTTAAAATATTTTAGTAATAATCTTTTTTCTGTGTCCCGTCCGTTACGCTACATTTCAGTTTGTATAAACAAAGTTTTCATAAAATAAACGCGTTATAAGTTTAGAGAAAAAATAATTTATTTAATTAGATAAATTAGGTAAGATTTTTAAATGTCTCGTCCGCTGCGGAATACTTTTTTCAATTTTGACAGATACCACCTATAAATTAACTCATTTCAAGTTTCTAGATTTTTAAGTTACATGGTGGTTAAAAGAAATTAATTTTAACCCTTAGACGTTATGCGCGGAATGGTCCCTAAGCAATTTGTGTGAACTAAAGTATATCATACGAACTCCTTCTCCAATGCAATTTTGATTTTTTCTTTATTAAAAAAATTATTATAGGCAAAACGGTTTCGACCTTATTCAATATTGACTGTAACATTAAAAAAAAACTTGAAGATACAAATACACTCAGTTTGGCAGAATTTCTTTTGTACTTAATCGTTGAAATTTTCCTGACATTTCTCGACCAGATAGAATTTTCCCTACTCATTTTTAATTTCCAAAACATTTCAGATCTTTCCAGGATGTAAATACTTTATGAGTGGCTCAGTGTCGATTTTTATGTTAGTCACTTTTACATCGGTAAAATCGTTTATATTCCTTTATTCCTTCATTTATGGCCGTCAAAAACTAATACAAATACAATGTGCACACATTCCTGACAGAACTTTGACGATTGCCGTCAGATTTTCTGTCACCGCGAAGTAATGAGATACAGAACACGTCCTAAAATTATTTATATATATAAAAATATTATAAAACTTACTTTCATTATTTTTGGTGATAACAACCATATTTGTGGATAAACTGTCAGCCACCATAAGTGAAATTCTCTTCAAAGGTACCACCCAAATCATAGTTAATGTTAAAATGTTCCAAACGCTAATCTGCGATTGACCTGCAGCTACTAGTAAATGACACTGATTTCCTAAAATAATTAGGGCGATATTTACTAAGAACTATAGTTTAAGAAAAGTTTGGTTTGAAGGCTACTAGGTAATGCCGCTCTTCAGGCAGACATAGCCTGGATTAATTCGTGACGTCATAGCGCTTGCTGGTACGACAAATTTGCAAATTGAAGATTTTAAAATGTAAAATCGTAAAATTAAAAGCCTTTTTGGTCATGGTGCAAAGCGTTTGTAAATTAAAAAATTGAAGGCTGAGCACTGAGCTTTTAAAAATTAAACTTGTGACAATTAAAAATTATGGTTGAATTTTTGAAAGATACAAGAAGAAATGCGTGACGTTGTAGCAGCTGCTGATACGGACAAGAGATGGCGCTGATGCGAAGCGTAAAAAAGATAATCCTTTAATTTTGAAAATTGGAAAAATTTTTGGTCATGGTGCAAAGCGTTTGTAGATTAAAAAATCGATAGCTGAACAGTGAATTTTTGAAAATTTAACTTGTGACAATTTAAATTTAACGCTGAGTTTTTAAAAATTAGAAATTTAAATTGGAGTGTTACAGGTAGGACAGAACCTACAAAATTATTGGTAAAAGATGTGGAGGGGGAAAAAATTAATTATTTGAACGTGTGGGTCAACAACTATGGGAAATACCCTATAGGCTACCCTAAAGGATTTGTTGGGAATTAATGTAATGGGCTCAATTTAATGGAAACAGAGGGGTTGATAAAGTGTACGATTTTTACCTCCCCAAAACCTGCACTATCCTCTTGTACCGGTAAAAGTGAATAGCAAAGTGATGTTTTCACTTTGCTATTCACATTGCAAAAATAAGGATCACAACTAAGAATATATCCATTTACCTCAACAAAGAACTTTAACAGGTACTTGGGTTGGGTGCTTACAGCTTTGGAGTTGGGGTATAACATCATAGAGATTTTCGAAATTTGGAAATACAAGGTGTGTCAGTATGATATGGTTTCAAAAAGAGGGGAGCTTTTTTCAAATTATATCTCGAACTTTTTAAAGCAGCATGCTTCAGGGTGGTCCAAATAGTGGAGTAAATTCCTAAAAAGAAACTGCAAAAAGGGTATATTTTTTATATTTCGCATAGTAATACCTAATACCAAAAGCTAAAATTACAGTCAAGGATCCCCCATTTTCCGGCCCCAGAAACCAAGATGGCATCAAAGTTAGGAAAAAATGTGTTTTCTACGTTTTTAGAAAAATCAAATCGAAATCAATTGGGTAATAGTGAGGAGGTCCCACTGAATCCAAAAATATAAAAAAAGACATATGCCACTTCAAAACAAAATGGCGGTCAGATTTGAAAAATTTAGTTTTTCTTTGATTTTTTCTATACTTTTTAAGTGATGATCTTTTTTAATGTCTCGTAATAAAGCTACTGACCGGCTTCTTGATCTCACAATAAAAAAAGATTAGAGTTTATAAGCCGGTAAAAAGATGGTGCTTGATATGTCAAAAATATGAAACCTTATTAACCTGTAGACAATATTAAAAAAAAAAACAATTTTTTTTAGTAGATAATATTAACGATGATTTCGTCTCTGCTACAATTTTAAAAAACATTTGATTTGACATTTAATGCAAAATGGCGGCCAAACTATCGAGAAAAAAAGTTATTTTCCCCTTCTGGTGCCCTATTTACACTAACGAAATCTAATACATCAATTTGTAGTAAATCTCAGAGACATCAGAAAAGATCATCACTTAAAAAGTAAAAAGAAAATCAAAGAAAAACTAAATTTTTGAAATCTGGCAGCCATTTTGTTTTGAAGTAACAAGTCAGCTTTTTTATATTTTTGGATTAAGTGGGTCCCCGTCACTATTACCCAATTAATTTCGATTTGTTTTTCTGAAAACGCAGAAAACACATTTTTTCCTAACTTTTGAAGCCGCCATCTTGTTTTCTGGGGCTGGAAAATGGGGGATCCTCGAGTGGAATTTTAGCTTTTGCTTCGTATCACTATGCCAAATACAGGGTGGCCACTAGCAAAAACCCATTTTTTTTTTAGGAATTTAGGACAATTTTTTGAAAAAATTATGACTTTTTAGGACATATTTGAAAAAAATTATGACATTTTAAAGACAATGGAAGATTGTAAAATGTGAAAGTTGAAAGCGTTTTTGGTCATGTTCCAAAGCGTTTGTAAATTAAAAAGTTGATGACTGAGAAGTGAACGATGCAAAAAATAATTTGAAACCGTAGTAGCAAAATGTTGTTGGTGTGGCGCCATTTTTATGGTAGCTGAAAAAAGAATCCATTTCATTTTATTAAAATTATTATTATTAATTATGGAACACAAAAGGCGTTTAGATAACCATTTAAAAAATATAGTTTAAAACAACAAATGTTTAAGGCATTTACTCGGCTAAGTATTGAAAGCAGCAAGTGCGTTGCTTCGAAATGAAAACTAGCAAATATATAAATGATTTATTATTATGATGCTCCAGGTGGTCAGTAATCCAGTACTTCAGTAAGAGCAACACAAATTATTATTATATTATACATATATAATTAATATATATTATAGTGCAAGTGTATATTAAGAAGATTATGAATTCCTGCAGCAGCTTCAGCGGTTACAGCCCCGGCATAGATGATTTCGAGTGTTGGAATGACTCACAACTATTAACCACAACGACCATCATACTGAGTGATAATATCCACTTGGTAAAAACGGCGTTAGACTTTACGCAACAGTCTAACCCTACGGTAAAACTTGTCAAAAACATGGTTTTAAAAATTAGTTTAGTTTACAAATTCTGAATGGAACACTTTTGTAAAACTTATGGATAAAATTCTCCTGAGCTACTCTGTCAACGGAGATCCAGAAGAGCAAACATTCCAACAGATTCACATCACTTGCGGAAAAATTAGTGAAGTCAAGGCTGTTCGAATCAAGAAAAATCATTCCGATCTATTTTTATTTCAAGACAACATTGGAGACATTTTATCACAACACTATTTTATACAAAATAGAATTGATGTACTTTTAAATTTCCGTAGTTTTTATAACCATTTTGCAAAAATTGCTAGCTAATTTTGTATTAATTACTCTGCTCAAAGGATTTTGAATTTTTTAAATCAATAGCTTGATTGATTGATTCGTAAAACATAAAATTGTTGAAATAAATAACGTGTTTTCTTTTTTTTCATAATTTCTTTATTAAAGAACCATAATAGATAAACATTTATATGCACAGTACAAAGTTTACTTATATTTTAACATTTAAAATTATTGTGTATACATAATTTAAAAAACTTTAAAAAATCACATCCAGGGATGTTTGGGAAAACTGGTTTGGGAGTTTTTTACTCCGTTTTGACTTTTTTGTACCCAAATGGTACTAAATCCAAATTTTCCTCCAATTTTCTGTTATTAAAATTAATTCTAAATATCTTATTTGCATTTTTCGTTACAACTTCATGATCGTTTGTTCTTAAAATATTTTTTGGCATCATACTTATTGGGGATTTATCTTGAACATATTCGAAAATTATAAATTTTGAAGCTGAATATGTTAAAGATATGTCCTTTACTTACCTTGCAAACCGTTTTTATTTCGTTAAAATTAGTCGACCATACCTGACAGGCATAATTTTTTGACCTGGCGCAGACACAAACTGCTTAATAAAACTCCCAATTCCGTAGATTTTCAACTCGTCGGTTATTTCACCGAGAAAATTACCTGTAGGGACCTGATATTTATCATTGAGTATAGTAAGATATATAACACTGTCTGTATCATAGTAAACCACCCGGTTATCCAATTTTTCTAGATAAATGTGCAACTTTAATGTGGCCTGAGCAGTGGTATAAACAGCCAAGCATGCGTTAACTGTCGAACTCCTTTTATTCCCAAATAACGATCAGAGTCTCATCAAAGTCAAACCTTGGAAGGATCTGTGATAAGATGAAAAAACTCTTCTAGATTATGCAGGATTTGAGTTTTACACTGGTTTTCTCTTTAGCACAATTTCTCCAGAAACTTATGATCAGATCCGGCCCCACTGCCCGACGCCCAGGGTTCATGTCAATTTCGTGAGGGTTTAGCTGAATACAATCGGGTTTTAAATATTCTTGAATATATTTTTTTTCCTCCATGTCTGTCTCGCACCCTTTTAGTGAAGTAAATTCGTAGGGATTTTCAACAGAAAGCTGCAAAAAGGGTATATTTTTTATATTTGCAGGGTGGCCACTTGTCCTAAAATCCTAATTTGTCCTAATTTTTGAAAATGTGTCCTAAAACCGTCCTAAAATTTGCAAAATGTCCTAAAAATCCTAAAATTCGAATTTATGTTAATTTTTTTTACGTATATTTGTTTTTAAAAACACCCATGTATTATTATTCTTTGAAAATCGCCCCTGTATACCTCGTGGATTTGATTTTATGCATTACGATCGATTCGCCAGTAAATACTAACTCAGGTGAGTTTCTCTTTCTCTGTAAAGATGTGAGTTAGAAAGAGACTAGGCTAGACTAATTAGTTGGTTTAGTAAACAATGTGTGCTGACGATCTGGTGCAGAGGTGAAATTATGATTCCTCTTTACGTTCGAAGAAAAGAGACAGCATTTTTAGAAGACATCGTGCATATAACCTTAAAAAAAGCGCAATTCATAAACACAGTTCATAATTCATAAACTTCGCTTTTTAATTAAAGGCAGTGATAAAAATGTGATAAAATGAACCGAAGGAAAACAAAATTTAATAGTGATTGGCAGGGCCAATATTCCTGGCTTATTCCAGACAAAAATGATGTGTATTCTGCATACTGAAAATTATGTGGGAAAAATTTTAAAATTGATGGGGGTGGAATTGCCCAATTGGTATGTTTTATGTTCTTCACTTTTTTATCACCTATTTTTTCCAAGATGATAAAAAGATTATAGATGTTGCACCTGCAATTTACACCAGGTACATACTGCTTTTACGAACGGATTTTCAAAAATTGATTTTGATTTTGAGCAGTTTGCAACAGACTGCCATTCATTTTTTAAGTATAGTGCTGCAAGACGAGAAGATTTTCTCCTTTGTGAAGAGGCTACTGATATTGAAGTACAAAATTTTCTACGTCATGTGCCATCACGGTGGCTTAGCTTAAAAAATGTCCTTATTAGGATCACAAATCAATGGGAGAATTTAAAAGAATATTTTTTGAAAAGTTTACCAAAAGAAAAACATTTAAATATACTGTGGAATTGTAAAAATACTTAAAAACAATAACATTTGTTGTCTATTTTGCAGGTGTAGTTGAATTCTTTTTACTAAGATTCCAATCTAAAGAACCCTCTATTCACCTCCTTTATTTATCATACGAACAACTGTTTTATGATGTCATGACTAATATTTTTAAATTAGAATTTTTAAAACGTGACTTAAAACACCTTTTACAAACATTTGGTTCGAAAAAGGGTGAACTGCCAATTGAACAAATAAATATTGGCACAGCAACAAAAAAAGCAATCCTTAAAAGTGGAATTTCTGATCCACAGCAACTTCGAATGAGAGCGCAGTTTAAAAACTGTTTCAAGACCTTTCTGGAATACCTCGCAGAAAAACTGCCAGTGAATTCAGTAGTACTAAAATATTTGCAATTTTTAAGTCCTAAAAAGAGGCTTGATGATAAAAGCACTTCTGCCATTGTAAGGTTGGCAACAATTGTATGTAATGTGCTTAAAAGAAATTTGACACATTACTTTAAGATAGAGGAAGCTCTTGTAAGCATAGATAATTTGGTAGAGAAAATTAGAACACAGTGGCTCAAATATAGAATTGAACCTAATGTTCCAGAAACGACCAGAATTGATACCTACTGGAAAAAGATAGGCCAAATTAAAGACATTGATGACAGTTTAAAATATGACAATTTATGCTGTTTAGTAAAGGCCCTACTGACTATAAGTCTCGGCAATTCTTCCCCCGAAAGAGGTTTTAGTATAAATAAAGATTTTCTAGATAAAAGACAGTTACTAGATTTGGAAACCTTAATATCATTAAGAATTGTCAAAGACAGGGTGACAACAGTTGATGATATATCAACTCGGCTTACTCAATTGTACTCTACGGCCAGGCAAAATTACAAAAAATTTTTAGAGGTGAAAAGACTTGAAAAGGAGTTAAAAGAACTAGAGAGGAACAAAAAAAAGGAAGAAAAACAAAAGGATGAGGAACAAGTTAGGAGGAAGAGGCACATGACTGAAAAAATTTGTGAATTAAATGAAAAAATATTAAAAACAGAGCAAGAAAAGGAGGGGCAGAAAGCCTCATAAAAGAAGGTAACCAAAAGTTAGACACGGAAATGGGAAAAAAAATTTGGATCGGAATAAATTGGGAGAAGCCCAAATATTAATAAAAATTGGTTTGGAAAAAAGTAAAGACTGTCAAAGTAAAATAGAGGATTTAAGAAAAGAACTAAATAACCAAATGAAAAAACAAGCCGACGAATTTTAATACTCTGTTTAAATGCTTTATTTTAACTTAAGTTTTTTAATTAACTTTTTAAACTGTGTGTTCCTTCTTCTTTTCCTAAAAAGATAAATGCATAAACTAGTTGTTCTTTCAATTTTTTTATACATAAAATGTGTAGTTTATTTTGCGTAAAATTTCTCATTTTTTTTTAAATGTCTTTAAAATGTCATAATTTTTTTCAAATATGTCCTAAAGTCATAATTTTTTCAAAAAATGTTTTATTTAAAAACATTAAACATATAACTTACTTAAAATAATTCAAATATTAAGAAATCATTGTTTTTTTCAGTCAACATTTTTAAGTACTAGGTACCAAGTAATAACTAACTTATAAAAGAACACATTACCTCGCTAAAAAAATAAATAACAGACTTAATAATATGGTCCATTCAAAACAAAAATCATTGTGCAAATTAACAAAAATTATCAGAAAAGAAAATTTTTTTTAACCAGTTTCAGGAAAAAAACTTAAGTTAAAATAAAGCATTTAAACAGAGTATTAAAATTCGTCGGCTTGTTTTTTCATTTGGTTATTTAGTTCTTTTCTTAAATCCTCTATTTTACTTTGACAGTCTTTACTTTTTTCCAAACCAATTTTTATTAATGTTTGGGCTTCTCCCAATTTATTCCGATCCAAATTTTTTTTCCCCATTTCCGTGTCTAACTTTTGGGTACCTTCTTTTATGAGGCTTTCTGCCCCCCCTTTTCTTGCTCTGTTTTTAATATTTTTTCATTTAATTCACAAATTTTTTCAGTCATGTGCCTCTTCCTTCTAACTTGTTTTTCTTCCTTTTTTTTGTTCCTCTCTAGTTCTTTTAACTCCTTTTCAAGTCTTTTCACCTCTAAAAAATTTTTGTAATTTTGGCTGGCCGTAGAGTACAATTGAGTAAGCCGAGTTGATATATCATCAACTGTTGTCACCCTGTCTTTGACAATTCTTAATGATATTAAGTAACTGTGTATTAAATCTAGTAACTGTCTTTTATCTAGAAAATCTTTATTTATACTAAACCCTCTTTCGGGGGAAGAATTGCCGAGACTTATAGTCAGTAGCATAAATTGTCATATTTTAAACTGTCATCAATGTCTTTAATTTGGCCTATCTTTTTCCAGTAGGTATCAATTCTGGTCGTTTCTGGAACATTAGGTTCAATTCTATATTTGAGCCACTGTGTTCTAATTTTCTCTACCAAATTATCTATGCTTACAAGAGCTTCCTGTATCTTAAAGTAATGTGTCAAATTTCTTTTAAGCACATTACATACAATTGTTGCCAACCTTACAATGGCAGAAGTGCTTTTATCATCAAGCCTCTTTTTAGGACTTAAAAATTGCAAATCTTTTAGTACTACTGAATTCACTGGCAGTTTTTCTGCGAGGTATTCCAGAAAGGTCTTGAAACAGTTTTTAAACTGCGCTCTCATTCGAAGTTGCTGTGGATCAGAAATTCCACTTTTAAGGATTGCTTTTTTTGTTGCTGTGCCAATATTTATTTGTTCAATTGGCAGTTCACCCTTTTTCGAACCAAATGTTTGTAAAAGGTGTTTTAAGTCACGTTTTAAAAATTCTAATTTAAAAATATTAGTCATGACATCATAAAACAGTTGTTCGTATGATAAATAAAGGTGAATAGAGGGTTCTTTAGATTGGAATCTTAGTAAAAAGAATTCAACTACACCTGCAAAATAGACAACAAATGTTATTGTTTTTAAGTATTTTTACAATTCTTTGGTAGCGCTCTGTTTTTTCCACAGTATATTTAAATGTTTTTCTTTTGGTAAACTTTTCAAAAAATATTCTTTTAAATTCTCCCATTGATTTGTGATCCTAATAAGGACATTTTTTAAGCTAAGCCACCGTGATGGCACATGACGTAGAAAATTTTGTACTTCAATATCAGTAGCCTCTTCACAAAGGAGAAAATCTTCTCGTCTTGCAGCACTATACTTAAAAAATGAATGGCAGTCTGTTGCAAACTGCTCAAAATCAATTTTTGAAAATCCGTTCGTAAAAGCAGTATGTACCTGGTGTAAATTGCAGGTGCAACATCTATAATCTTTTTATCATCTTGGAAAAAATAGGTGATAAAAAAGTGAAGAACATAAAACATACCTCTAAAACCATCCAAATTTTTTTCATGGTGCTGATGCTTTTCGCCTTTTTGGTGAGCTTTCACTTGGGCAATTCCACCCCCATCAATTTTAAAATTTTTCACACATAATTTTCAGTATGCAGAATACACATCATTTTTGTCTGGAATAAGCCAGGAATATTGGCCCTGCCAATCACTATTAAATTTTGTTTTCCTTCGGTTCATTTTATCACATTTTTATCACTGCCTTTAAATAAAAAGCGAAGTTTATGAATTATGAACTGTGTTTATGAATTGCGCTTTTTTTAAGGTTATCTGCACGATGTCTTCTAAAAATGCTGTCTCTTTTCTTCGAACGTAAAGACGAATCATAATTTCACCTCTGCACCAGATCGTCAGCACACATTGTTTACTAAACCAACTAATTAGTCTAGCCTAGTCTCTTTCTAACTCACATCTTTACAGAGAAAGAGAAACTCACCTGAGTTAGTATTTACTGGCGAATCGATCGTAATGCATAAAATCAAATCCACGAGGTATACAGGGGCGATTTTCAAAGAATAATAATACATGGGTGTTTTTAAAAACAGATATACGTAAAAAAAATTAACATAAATTCGAATTTTAGGATTTTTAGGACATTTTGCAAATTTTAGGACGGTTTTAGGACAAATTTTCAAAAATTAGGACAAATTAGGATTTTAGGACAAGTGGCCACCCTGCAAATATAAAAAATATACCCTTTTTGCAGCTTTCTGTTGAAAATCCCTACGAATTTACTCCACTAAAAGGGTGCGAGACAGACATGGAGGAAAAAAAATATATTCAAGAATATTTAAAACCCGATTGTATTCAGCTAAACCCTCACGAAATTGACATGAACCCTGGGCGTCGGGCAGTGGGGCCGGATCTGATCATAAGTTTCTGGAGAAATTGTGCTAAAGAGAAAACCAGTGCAAAACTCAAATCCTGCATAACCTAGAAGAGTTTTTTCATCTTATCACAGATCCTTCCAAGGTTTGACTTTGATGAGACTCTGATCGTTATTTGGGAATAAAAGGAGTTCGACAGTTAACGCATGCTTGGCTGTTTATACCACTGCTCAGGCAACATTAAAGTTGCACATTTATCTAGAAAAACTGGTTAACCGGGTGGTTTACTATGATACAGACAGTGTTATATATCTTACTATACTCAATGATAAATATCAGGTCCCTACAGGTAATTTTCTCGGTGAAATAACCGACGAGTTGAAAATCTACGGAATTGGGAGTTTTATTAAGCAGTTTGTGTCTGCGCCGGGTCAAAAAATTATGCCTGTCAGGTATGGTCGACTAATTTTAACGAAATAAAAACGGTTTGCAAGGTAAGTAAAGGACATATCTTTAACATATTCAGCTTCAAAATTTATAATTTTCGAATATGTTCAAGATAAATCCCCAATAAGTATGATGCCAAAAAATATTTTAAGAACAAACGATCATGAAGTTGTAACGAAAAATGCAAATAAAATATTAAGAATTAATTTTAATAACAGAAAATTGGAGGAAAATTTGGATTTAGTACCATTTGGGTACAAAAAAGTCAAAACGGAGTAAAAAACTCCCAAACCAGTTTTCCCAAACATCCCTGTATGTGATTTTTTAAAGTTTTTAAATTATGTATACACAATAATTTTAAATGTTAAAATATAAGTAAACTTTGTACTGTGCATATAAATGTTTATCTATTATGGTTCTTTAATAAAGAAATTATGAAAAAAAAAGAAAACACGTTATTTATTTCAACAATTTTATGTTTTACGAATCAATCAATTAAGCTATTGATTTAAAAAATTCAAAATCCTTTGAGCAGAATAATTAATACAAAATTAACTAGCAATTTTTGCAAAATGGTTATAAAAACTACGGAAATTTAAAAGTACATCAATTCTATTTTGTATAAAATAGTGTTGTGATAAAATGTCTCCAATGTTGTCTTGAAATAAAAATAGATCGGAATGATTTTTCTTGATTCGAACAGCCTTGACTTCACTAATTTTTCCGCAAGTGATGTGAATCTGTTGGAATGTTTGCTCTTCTGGATCTCCGTTGACAGAGTAGCTCAGGAGAATTTTATCCATAAGTTTTACAAAAGTGTTCCATTCAGAATTTGTAAACTAAACTAATTTTTAAAACCATGTTTTTGACAAGTTTTACCGTAGGGTTAGACTGTTGCGTAAAGTCCAACGCCGTTTTTACCAAGTGGATATTATCACTCAGTATGATGGTCGTTGTGGTTAATAGTTGTGAGTCATTCCAACACTCGAAATCATCTATGCCGGGGCTGTAACTGCTGAAGCTGCTGCAGGAATTCATAATCTTCTTAATATACACTTGCACTATAATATATATTAATTATATATGTATAATATAATAATAATTTGTGTTGCTCTTACTGAAGTACTGACCACCTGGAGCATCATAATAATAAATCATTTATATATTTGCTAGTTTTCATTTCGAAGCAACGCACTTGCTGCTTTCAATACTTAGCCGAGTAAATGCCTTAAACATTTGTTGTTTTAAACTATATTTTTTAAATGGTTATCTAAACGCCTTTTGTGTTCCATAATTAATAATAATAATTTTAATAAAATGAAATGGTTTCTTTTTTCAGCTACCATAAAAATGGCGCCACACCAATAACATTTTGCTACTACGGTTTCAAATTATTTTTTGCATCGTTCACTTCTCAGTCATCAACTTTTTAATTTACAAACGCTTTGGAACATGACCAAAAACGCTTTCAACTTTCACATTTTACAATCTTCCATCTTCAATTTTCAAAAATTAAAGGATGATCGTTTTTACGCTTCGCACCAGCGCCATCTCTGGGTCGTACAAGCAAGCGCTATGACGTCACGAATTAGGCCACGCCATGTCTGCCTGAAGAGCGGCATTAGCTACTAAGGCTGACATATACATGGATACCTAAAAATTGATATTAAGCCGAATCGTACCGGAATTGATAAGATATTTTTACACAATGCATGAATAAGATGCATAAGGCCATTTTTTCTTAAAACAGTTCGAATAATCCATCAAAATTAGTAAAATCTGGGTAAACAAGAAATCTTGAAACTGTTAGTGATAATATATAATATATAAAAATAATAAAATCATCGTATATTGTAAATCACCACCAAGAGGGGGTTTATCTACTTTAAATTTTAAAACAATTACGATTATGTTCATTGTTTTTTTTTTAAAATGTAAATTTTGAAATATTTTATTTAGAAAAAATCACATTTTATGCTTTTTTCGGCTTTAATTGACTATTCAAGCCCGTTCTTTAAGTCAATGTATACCCAATGAGCATTTTTAGAAACTTCTGGTGACAGATATTTATATAATAATTATTATAAAGAGGGTCCCATTGATACCCTAGGGTATTTAGAAGTTTCCTACAAGAATTAAGTTTGTATATTTGTTTTATTAAAGGCTCTAAATTGATGGTACCCTAAAGTAACATAAAACTGGCGTTAACAATATTTCCACGGACATATTTATAAAAATATAAGTCATCAGTGACTAAAGTTATATAAATTGGTGTTTGAAATCTTTCTGTCAACCCACCTATAAAACCGTAAGTAACTATCAATTAAAGATATATAATAGATTGGTTTTTAAAATGTTGCTATCAACCTACTTATAAAACTCAATTAACCAACAAAAAATTTATATAAGATAAGATTGAAAATATTTCGAGAGACACTTATAAAAACTTGGGAACTCACACACAATAGTTATATAAATTGGTGTCTGTAATATTCTTATAAACTCATTCATAAACCTTTTTTGCCCATAAGGTTTTTTCTATAATGTTGTTATTAATTTCTTTATATAGTGATTATAATACAACTGTTTTTAGAACAAAAAAAAACAATTTTAATTTATTTTGGCAATTATAATAACAAAGATTTTTTAAGGTTAATTTTGTCATCATCATCAAAAGGCGCGTTTTTGCGACATCAAAAGGCGCGTTTTTGCGAGATACCATACCATTATTATCTTGTTTTAATTACATCAATCTGAGAGAGATAAGAGATCCAAATCTTCTTGAGATAGTTTCCGATGACAAATATCGGGATCGAATGCATTTTACACCCGATTCCCACCAGCGTTTCCTATGCGCAGTCACCCTGACTCAAAAAACTCATCACGTGGTCCGACATGAACTTGTATAGGCAAATCTTGCTTAGACCACGTGATATGTGTTTTGATTCGGGGGACCCACGAATGAGAAACGCATAGATGGGAACAGTGTTTTAGAAAAAGAGAACAATATAGTAACCGTGTTAAGGTCGCAAAAACGCACCGTGAAACGTCGAGCGCATACACTGATACTGCTGCGCCTGTACACCCTTCGACCCTGTAATCTAACTATATTCTTGAGATAGTTACCTCTGACAGTTATGCAGGCTTGAAGTGTGTGCAGGCGGGTATTTTCCCTGGTATGTGTAGTATGCTGGATCTCTCGAGGAATGCATTTAGGAAAAGAGAACAATGGTAACTATGTTAGGCTCGCAGAAACGGACCATCAGTGTTCAACACTGCGCCATCTACAGCCCTTTGTTCAAAGTAGCATCATTTTTTAAAAGGCTCATAAAATAGTGTTGACGAGATAAACAGTGGTATAGTTGTATTGTTTTTTTTTATAGAATTTTCGGAAATTGTCGCCATTTTGAATTACAAAAATAGGTTTTTGGCCTAAATAAAAACGTTATTTATGGGGTTTCAACATGTGTTTCAATCGAAATATTGCTTGTTAGGGTTAAGAACAACATACAAAATTCAATATTTATCCCAGAATGAAAAAAACGTGTATGAAAAAAAAACTGATATTTAAATGAATATTTTTTCCCCGTTTTCTCAAGTATTTTTGGAGCCCATGAAATTTACGCGAGTGTATTCGAAAACTATACAGTACACACGGGACCGCAGCTGATTTTCAGAGTAGGATTACTTGAAAAACAGCTTTTATTTGACTATAGTATATAAATATTCATATTCCTGCTTCAGCTTATCTCACTTTCATTTTTATTTATTTTAGAAGATTGCTAAACACCATTTTATAAATTTTTTTATTGTAAAAAGAAAAAGAATAATACATAACAAGCAAAGGGAAGAAAGATGGAAAATTTGTATTTCTAAATCCATAGAAACCTTTAATTTGTTATTTAGTGTTGTTAGAACAGTTGTAAAACCTTTTTATAATAATCTGTATACTTGAGGGCTCATAAGGAAGTTTTATAAAATCTATATGTTGTTTTTCTATCCATTACTATGTGCCATAAATTTTTATAAGCTGGTGTTGAACAGTTGTTTTTCAAGTATTTTTTACTCATTTAAGAGATATATTAGAGTTATAAAATTATCACCAACACTAAATAATATAACTTTTGGTTATTTTATGAAGGTTTTATATTATTTGCTGTAACTTTTATATAGACAAAAATGCTCATTGGATAGGAACGTATTACTGCCTTCTTAAATCAAGAAAAAAGCCTTTTACACATAAGTTTAATATTAATTTTAAGTAATTAAAAGAAGAAAAATTCGCAGTTAATAATTTTCGCTGTATACGCTAGCGCGGTAAAAAGTTTGCGAGAATTTTCTTGATGTTTGTTACAGCGCAAACGTGACCATCTTCGCCTAAATAATTTAGGGTACATAAAGATTACAGTACAAATAAAAAAAAAGTTTGTAAAAAATACGTGTAATAAAGGGTCCGTGGCTTTAACCGTGCAAGCAAAAAAACAAATTTTTGGGGTTGTTAGCGATTCGCCGCCATTCAAATGTATATTGTTTTGGTGATCCTGAACGGTAAAAGTCTTTCGCGGTAAATCCTTGGGTGCTAGAGGCCGGAAAAGTAATGTGTGATTTTAGCAATTTTACTAAAAATTTATGAAAGCCCGGAGATCTTTTGTAGAAGCCGTAATAAAAGAAGGAGATCAATCGCCCACTGCCTTAAGCTTCCAACTTGTTGGTGGCGGGCGTGAGGAAGTAGATGAAATGTTACGAGGGGAGGGGGGAAGTTCGCAACTGCGTCCCCTTACCATTTTTATATGAAAAATGATAAAGAATATATCATAAAATAACTAATATTTCAAAACATCTGTTACCAAATTTAAGGAAGGGGAAGGAGGTTTCGAAAATGTCACAAAGAACAAACCGGTTAAAATTAAAATTTGGGAAAATTAGTATGAGACTTGTTTACTGAGATGTATAAGCCCCTTTTTTATTTAAGAAGGTAGGGTTCTCTTCCAAACGTCAGCAAGCGAATCGTCCGTTAGGCCCTTTTTTATTTAAGAAGGTAGGGTTCTCTTCCAAACGTTAGCAAGCGAATCGTCCGTTAAGTTCGTTTTGACACTTTTAAATTATTCTTCGATACAAATATATGAATTAAAAATTTCAATTTTCGTTTCACATTAGTGTGTTTGGATATTTTATTTCATATCACAAATTTAGGAATAAAAAAGAATACAAAAATTCAATTTTTCTCTCAAAATACTGGGAAAACCTCTGCTTTTTTTTGCGCAAACACCTATATGATTATAGTAAGTTCAAAATTCCAACAAGTTTCACTTAAGTTTAAAGAAAAACCCGTAAAATTAGATTAAAAACGACATGCGTCCAATAGTCCTAAGCCTTAGTTTATCTTGATAAATACCACCCTTAGGGTTTCATGTATGGGTCATTTTCAAAACAAGAAAAATGTCTGCCTAAGTATTTTCTGTCCCCGGTTGAACTTTTTGTTTAGTTTTAATTGTTATTCGATGTATTTTTACGGACATTTTTTGATCAAGCACATTCAGTGGTCGCTCCTATAACTATACAAAAAGTTAATTTTGGCCAAAATGTCATGGAATATAGAATCGACTTTTGAAGTTTTACATTGCCTAATTATTTTTCTATAAAAAGACTGCAATTGTAGTTTTTACAACTATTGGCTAAAATAGTGCTTTTTTACAAGCTTGGTTTTAAGGAAAGAGCGCAGCAAGTGATTTAAAAACGCGAGTATAAAAGCACAGTTTAGACGCCAGTTGTAAATACTATTTTTCCTTAATACAGTCATCAAAAAATGGAAAAGACATACAAAAAACTAGAACACAAAAGTTTTTAGGCGATTTCGGCAAGCTTTGGTAGATGGTTTGGTACCCTGTTTGGCCTATCAAATGCTTACCAACCGATTTCGAATACAAAAATGATGACGTCACCGTACTTTTTGGTATGTCAAATTGCGTACCATGGAATGTAGCACGGTTGTGTGCTTTGGTACAGTGGATTTGAAATGTTTGTTTTCAGTTGTAACGGATTTAAACCACCGATACGGGGTAACTTTTTCCTAAATGGAACATCGTTTACTTTTACAGAAAACGCTGAGTTAGCCCATATGCAATGCAATATAAAATTCTGTCTGATGTTTACGTTTGTTGAAGGGGTCAACAGGTGATGAAAAAATTGAACACCAACTGACAAATATTCTTGAATAAAACAGATTTAAAGGGTTTGGAAGATGTGTGATAGCCACAGCAGCTTTTCTTTTAGCCATTTGTTAAATCTTCTTCAGTTTTGCTTAAGACTCGTTTCTCTTGGCCTACCGAACGAATTCGTAAGAAGTATGTTACGTCATTGCTATGACGTCACAGGTCACAGGTACCAATTGGTTAACCAAATGGTATACCAAGGAAAGCTTTCCGAAATCGCCTTTTACTTTGCGACCGGCTTCTCCGTGTTTTGATGAAAGTATAAAGAAAATATTTTCAGGTAAACCGCAGATTTATAACGATACATTTTGCCAGCATGGTCAAGCAAATGTCAAAAACCATGTCAGATCACTATTTTTGAAAATGACCAATATAGTTAAACCAGATGATAAATATTCTGCGTATTTCTTTTCTTTTACGTCTTTAAAAAATCTACCCAAAAAATTATTATTGCCAGATCAGAAGAGCATCAATTCTAATATCACCACCAAAATATTAATAAGACCTAGGAGTGAAAAAGTCTGCAATCTTGATCCAAATTACCCCTCGATGTTCAGCAATGAATAGCACTGATGGTAATGAAATTTTACAAACCTTTACCGAATTTGACATCTCTAATTTTGTTCTTGTGAACGGGATGTACCAGGGAACATTTAAAGCTGCAAGTGTCCAGAGTCCAAACTGTCAAAATTACGTCAAAACCGATGGCAAATAAGGATCCGTCTATCGAAAATGACAACCCTTTGCAGTCAAGTGCTCTATATGACCCTATGCTAAAGCATCTCCATACGGGTCCCGTTTCTAAAAATCAAAGAAATCCTACATAAACATATATTTCGACTTTACGGACCTGGCATATACTTAGAAGAAAAATACTGGGCCTTAACGATTCAAAAGCGAAACGGTAAAGTTAGCTGTCGTCATGAAAAACCCAACTCGCAGTAACGAATACGCGTGAGACTTTTGCCGCGCTGCCATGGTTGCCTCCGAGTTTTTAGTTCAAAATTTCAATTTTTCTCATTAGTGATGTGATCGATGAAAATTTTTATTTTAAAATTTTGTAGTGTTTTTGGAGATTTTAGTGATTTCTGAACTATTAGTCAACATAGATCGGCTCAGGGTATTTTGTTCCTAAATGACAATCACGCCAAAAAGACTTTTGGAGTAGAATTTTTCTTGAAGAACAAGGTTTCTGTCCAAAGGAACAGGATATATTTTAACATTAAAATACTCCTTATTTTGGTATGTTTATATAAACAATTATTATCCAAGAAAATAGTTCTTTTATTAATTTTTAAATATTTTCGACGAACTGCAACTAAATGAACTGACTAACGCCTATTTTGTGCTGTTTTATCGTTATTTCCTGCTAAACGAAACTAAAAGAAACTTTTTTTTTATTTTACTTTATTTTTGATCAGAAAAATGACAACAATAAATTTAAAAAAAAAATAAAAATATAAAACAATTAATATATACAAACTCACTTTCACACGCACACAAATCTAAACGGAGAAAATTTCCTCCATCCCTTCATAGTGAATGAATATCCGCTAAATAAGTTATTTTTTCAAAAAAACGTTATAATGACATTTTGATAACGTTTCTTACGAAAAAACGTTTAGTTAGCGCATATTCAGCGTTTTTACTTCCCTCGCTAAGGGAAGTAATGAAATTTTCATGATCCTCCACGAATTTTGAGGTTCCGAATAGTGATAAGCACGAATCCAGACGCAGTCGCTCTGTCGGTGTGTCTGTCGCCTACTTTGTAGCCACCCTAACTCAAAAATCCCTACACCAATCATAAAAAAAATTTACATAGTGATTACTTGTGCCGACGCGCAGACTCTTATTGTTTTGCAGCATTACCCTATTACACCCTTTGGAGCTACGCCCAAAAAACTTTATTCCTAAAAAAAATTTTTTTTTCTCACCGTGTGATACCTCTCTCTATATCACATAAAAAAATGCAAAAACCTGTTCCATTGTTCTAACAGAAAATATTTCGTTAATATAAAGCACAAACAACAAAGAGCCTAATACTGTACCCTGCGGAATACCGTAAGTTATTTCATGAAAATCACTGCAGACTGAATCAATTTCGACACATTGTTCCCTCACATTAAGAAAACTTTTCATTAAGTTATACTCCGCATCCTTAAAACCCAACTTTGTCAAAGTGCCAAGGAGATCTGGATGGCTGACAGCATCAAAAGTCTTAGCCAAGTCGACGAGATGCACATGGCCGGTTTTTTAAAATCAATAGCGTCATACATTTTTGCTGTTAAAAAAGCTTCTGCATCGAATCCTCCTGAAATCCATACTGCTTTTCATCAATAATCTTATGCTTCGATACGTAGGCAACGATCAGTTTTTTTTATATTTTTTTCTAGTATCTTGGAAATGCAAGAAAGTACAGAGATAGGTCTATAGTTATTCACCTTACACTTATCGCCTGATTTAAAGAGCGGTTTTACTTTAGCAATTTTTAAAGCCTTTGGAAATTTTCCCGTTTTTAAATATAAATTAAATATATACTAACGGATTACATAAGGTGTCACAGTAGCGTTTTAAAAATTTAGAATTAATTAAGTCTAAGCCTGGGGCTTTGTTGTTTTTTATTAATAATATCTGAAACTTCTTTTGTGTTTGTCAATTTAAAATGAATTGTGTCTGCAACAATTTGTTTAAAATTTTTTTTTTATTTTTGATGGAAGTTGTGCTCCAACTGTGCTAAAAAAGAAATATTTTTTTTTGTAATTTCTAATGTTTTTGTTAATCCATCTTCTGTAATATTTTTTTTTTATCTCGTTTGTTTTGTATTTATTTTCAAGCTGTTTGTTGTT
Organism: Oxystoma pomonae; assembly: GCA_963921995.1. NCBI lineage: Eukaryota > Metazoa > Arthropoda > Insecta > Coleoptera > Brentidae > Oxystoma > Oxystoma pomonae. The sequence goes on from OY998169.1 coordinate 29,968,424, forward strand.
ATGTTCGCTCATTTTTATCAATGTCTGTGATTTAACTTATCCTCACCAAAGCAGCAAAAACAAGTTTTATTTTTTATTTGTTTACGACCATTGGTGTCTTAAACCTACTTCACTATAAACACGCACAAAAACTGGTATGAACGACAAGCGTATTTTAGGTTATTAAATGAAAATACCGATTATTCTACGGTTTTTTGTTTTAGAAACACTTGTGTCACTTATCACGAACTAACCTAACACTTTAGTAGGCTTTTCACTATTTAAATTAACAACTTAACATGTTTTTTTGAACTACCGATTCACTGGTCGACAATTTTTTTTTCTTGTAACACAAAGCTGAATAGCATATGGTGGTAAAATTGACCTATCCAAATACGAAAATGATAATAAAAAAGTAGTACCACATTTATTGTTACATATCTATTGAAAAAATAATTTAAGAATTTTTTAACAGTGTATATTGACTTTAGTTATATTTTTACACCTACTAAACAAACCTTACATCTAAGAAAAACACAGATATTAAAAATATTAAGTAAACACACTAATTAAGTTTTATTTTTTTCCTTTTATGAGGGGTCGTATTTTCTCTTTTCAAGAACCAACAGTAATCACCCATTATGGCTGGATCCCATCGTCCTTGATAGCGGATTTCCATTGTATCATATCCTGGTGGATCCTTTCACCCTGCTCGTCACTGACAACTCCCAAATTTTGAGGAAGAAATGACAGATGGGAATGGAGGAAGTGAATTTTCAATGACATTCAGGCACCAAGCGATTTGTAGGCATCTAAAAGTTCATCAATTAACTATTGGTAGTTTGCATCCATCTTGTTGCCCAAAAATCCCCTTACTAACAAATGAGTTCCATGCTCTGAGTTCCTGCCTGGTAAGCTTCTCTGTAAAGTTAATTTCGCATCACTTAACTGGGGAAAGACTTGTCTTAGGTATGTGAATCCATCACCGTCTTTATTCATTGCTTGTAGTTTATTTTATTTAAAAGTGTGCGCATATTTTCATAAGTTACTTTCATTATCACTGAATGGGCAACTGGTATAGAGGGTTTTAAATTTCCATTATGCAATAACACAGCTTTTAAACTGTATTTAGACGAGTCTATAAATAAGCGCCACTCACCGGGAGAACGCTCAATATCAAGTTCCTGCATTAAACGATCGATATCAGTACACACACACAACGAATTTTCCATACTGTAGAATGCAGAAAACGTAGCATTTCTTTTCCTGAAAGTTGTAATTTTGAAAAGAAAAGTTCGGGGCTATCGACACACATCTTGATTTTCAACTGATTACGGCCAGTCCTCCAAGATGTAATGGATAGTTTAGAAACCTGCAGGCCTATTTGATCCTTGTTAGGAATCATCAGGGTAACATAGGACTGTACCTAGCTTATGAAGCATAACATAAGCAACCACACCCAGCGAATTTAACCAACTTTTGTCGTCAAATAACACGGGATCTAGCATGGCTATATGCAGCGCGCCGCCTGTCGGAACAAAGTGAAAAGCAAAACGTTAAAGGATGCAAATATAGCCGTGCTAGATCCCGCGTTATTTGACTACGAAACTTGTTTATAGCGGTTTCCATTGTTAAAACTGGTGCGCCACCAGTGCACCACTGAGTCGGTGGTGCTGTTTCATTGGGGTGCACCTTTTGAGTTTTCATATTCCATTGGAAAACTGATCATTTCGGTTTTGCACTAAGTGCAACTTTTTCCGCACTGGCTCTGAGGGTTCGTGGCGCATCGAAAACTTTTTCGCGCCTTTATATTTTAAGTCAAAACCGACTAATCATCCTCAAAAAGAGTTTTTAAATGGTCATAAGCTACTTTTATGTACATTGAGTTAAGTGGGTAAATAAAACGAGTCTTCTGGTTTGAGTGCAGTTTTTTTCATGTTCCATCCACTTTTTCCATGCAATTTTTTGACAGTACCAAGCCAGTGTTAAATTCACTGGGTGTGGTTGTTTATGGTATACTTCATAGGCCAGGTGCAGTCCTATGTTACCCTGATGATTCTTAACAAGGATGAAACAGGCCTGTAGGTTTCTGGACTATCCATTAGATCTTGGAGGTCTGGTCGTAGTGAATTGAAAAGCAAAATGTGTGTCCGATAGCCACGAACTTTTCTTTTTATTTATTTTTCACGGACAAGAAATCTACTTTTTTAATTTTACTTGGCTTTGTTTTGCACAACAAGCCTCCTCCGGAGTAATTTTTGCTGAGCCTTAATATAAGGCGACGTAGTATAAACTCCAATTAGGGGTGAAGTTGCTGCGAACATTGTATTTTGAACGGTCTTCTTTCAGTAACCGGTACAGTTTCGCAGGTTCCGTTTTTTATATCCTGCTCGCAAATTTCATTCTTATTCATATTTGCATCTTTAACGTTTTGCTTTTCACTTTGTTCCAAAAGGCGGCGCGTTGCATATAGCCATTCCCGCGTTATTTGACGCCGAAAGTTGTTTAAATTCGCTGGGTGTGGTTGCTTATGGTATGCTTTACACGCCAGGTACAGTCCTATGTTACCCTGATGATTCCTGATGAAAAAAGCCTGTAGGTTTCTGGACTCATTAGATCTTGGACGCCTGGTCGTAACAAATTGAAAAGCAAAATGTGTGTCCGATAGCCACGAACTTTTCTTTTTATTTATTTTTCACGGACCAGAACTCTACTTTTTTAAAGTTGTAATTTTGGTTTCTTTAGCTAAAAAGTTCCATTCCTTAAGACGGGAACCAAGAAGTTCTGACTGTCGCTTTGATAACACCAAATCACGTGCTAAATCATTTAACTAACTTTGAACAATCAAATGTGGCTCACCAGACCTGGAGTAAAAATAGGGTCGGTACACTGTTCCTCGGAGCTGCCTGATGATGCCTGATGGCACTGGTAAATACATGAGTGTTTCTAACGCGCATATTAAACGACGTGTTTTGTTCGTAAAATATTTGCCGGGATCTTCTTTTTTTCTTGTTGTTTGTTGTTCTGTTAAACAACTGAAAAATCTCAAGCTGCCACATGTCATCGGTCATCGTGAACTAGACTCCAACAGCTCATGCCAACGTCCCGTTCAAATCTTGTAAGTGCACTAAGGCGCTTATCATGTCGACATATAATAAGCCCACTGAAAAAGCAACTGCTTTTAACAACATAATAAACGTCCAAAGAAATGTGTCAAACGCAAAAACTTAGAATTCCGTATCAGGCAACGAACAAAGTTTGGTAAAGTCTCTTTCAATGAACCCATCTGGTGTTTTTATTTCGCATAGACGAACAACATTGTCTTTCCCAGGAAATACTTTTGTAACACGACCTAATCTCCAATTTAACGGAGGAAATATATTCTTTATACCATCTATTCCATAAATGTTGTCTAAGTTGCTCCAGTCTTTGATAACGGGACAAACGATTTTCTTTAAGGTGTGACAAATCAGGTTCTAAATTCGTAGACATTCTTCTTCCAACCAGGAAATGAGATGAAGTCAAAGGCAAAGGGTCTGATGGATCGGTTGATAATGCCGATAGGGGATGGCTGTTCAGGATAGCCTCTATTTGATACAAGTAGTGTAGTAAATTCTTCACCCGTACAATGTGATTTAGCCAAAACGCGTCTCATATGATGCTTCATTCTTTTCACCCCAGTCCCCCAAAATGCGTAGCATATGGAGGCCCAAAATGCCAAGTGATGACCTTGGTTATTGACAAAATCATTTAATTTATCTTCATTTTGGTCAAGAAACTTCTTTAACTCTTGAAGTTCTCGATTCGCCCCACAGAAGTTGGACCCATTATCAGAAAAAAGATCTGTAGGTTTACCCCTACGATAAAACGTTTAAAAGCTAAGAGGAAAATTTCGGTTGAAAGGTCACTAATCTTTCTAAATGTATGGCCTTAGTGGAAAAACAAACGAACAAACACACATAACATTTTAGCATTTTTGCTCCACGTCCCCTTTTATTTAAAATCTAAAATGGCCCAGCATAATCTAAGCCAGAAACTTGAAATGGAAAACCTATTTGAAATCGCTCCTTGGGAAGATCTCCCATTATAGGTTGAACCGTATTGGCCCTAAATCGATAGCATTTGACGCAGCTATAAACTACAGCCTTGGACAAATTTCTTCCAGAAATCACCCATAAATTTTCACGAACGCTAAACAACGTTTGCTGAGGTCCAACATGCATTAAATTTAAATGTTCTGATTTGAAAATTAATTTGGTTAAAAAATGCTTGGCAGATATAATCATGGGATGTTTTTTATTATAATCAAAACTCAATCTTTTAAACCGACCACCCACACGAATTATACCAGATTAACCTAAGGGTTTAAATTTAAAAGTTTACTCTTCTTGTGAATAGGTTCTGATAAAAGCAAGTTTTTATATTCCTCAGGAAAAGATATGAATTGGGAAATCCTTATTAAAATATTAAAAGCATCCAACAACTCACAAGCTGTCAAAGGTCCTTTAATTCGAAGTTCAGCTTTTGTTAGGCAATTATTTTTAAAACGTAAAAGTTGAGCAACTAACCTTTGTAAGCGATTTAAACTTGAATAATTTTCAAAAGGAAACTCCATATTTTTAATTTCTTTATCAAAACAAATAAATAAAGAAGTAGTTTTAAAACTTGGTTTCAATTCAGGTAAATCTGAAATGTCAATCTTGTCAAAGCTAGTTGGCCATGAACTTTCGTTTTTTAATAGCCAATCTGGCACATGCCACCATAATTTTGAAAATGCAATATTTTTAGGTTTTACGCCTCTACTTAGAAGATCAGCTGGATTTTCATGCGTGGATACATAGCGCCAAGATGCAGGTCTTGTATTTCCGCTACTCTATATTTTACAAATGGCTTTAATAAATTAGTAGAAGTATTTATCCAGCCTAGAATAATTTTAGAATCGGTCCAGTAGAAAAATTTGTCAAACTGGACTCTTAGGGAAGTCACAACTTTGTTCAGTAAATTAGCAAGAACATGAGCAGCACATAATTCAGCCCTAGGTGTGGTAAGAGGCTTAATTGAACACACTTTACTTGTTCTTGTTTCCACAATTGTTGAAGCTTTGCCAGAATGACACAAGAACTTAAAAGACCTAACGGATCAAATAATTTTGCTATGCAAGAAAGCATTGTCCTTTTTGTCACCTTTTCATTATTTACACCATTTATAGAATAAATTAACTTGTCAAGCTTACTTGACCAACCAAGTCTCAAAGTTTTTATGACGTCATCATCGCCAAATGACAACTCATCGAATTGATCTGTAAACAACGAACATTTTAGCTTGTCTAACACATCTGGTACGTTTGAGCACCATTTTCTTAACGGAAAACATTCCGAAGCCAAAATATTTGCCAAATCTACACAACTTTGTTTAGCGATTTCCAAATTGTCAAATCCTGTTAGCAAATCATCCACCTAAAAATCATGTGATATTATTTCTGAAATATGTGGTTTTTCTATTTTGCATTCTTTGGCTAGCTCGAATAAACATCTTATGGCTAAAAATGGCGATCTTGTCATACCAAAAGTGACAGTATTTAATTCATATGTCAAAATTTTATCCTCAGGAGAATCCCGCCACAAAATACACTGCAGACTACACTGCTCGTCACTAACCATAACCTGACGGTACATTTTTTCTCTCTCTGAGGAAACGACATATGTATACTGTCTAAAACGTAATAAAATAGCCAAAAGATCGTCTTGTAGAACCGGTCCTTTCATTTGAAGGTCATTTAAACTAATACCGTTTGACGTATTTGCACTAGCATCAAAAACCACACGCAATTTGGTGCTTTTACTCTTTTCACGTAAGACACACATGGCGAGGAAGATAATAACAAATTTTAGCAGGTTCAGATTCTAAAGAAACTTTCCTAATTTAACCTAGTTTTTTATAACTGTCAATATAATCTGAATGTAAAGTTTTAAAGGCGTCGTTTTTCAAAAATTTTCTCTCTAAAGATAAAAATCGAGTTTTAGCTTGATCAAAGGAGTGGCCTAGATTTTTTAAGGATTCTTTAAAAGAAATAGAAACTTAAAAACGACCATCTGGTAACCTTTTTGTGTTTTCAACAAAATGTTTTTCACATTCAATCTCTTTAGCAGACCAATGTCCTTTTTCCGGGACATTTTTGATTTCAAAGAACTTAGCCAATTGAGTTTGAATATCATAATTTTGAACATTTTGTGTCAAAGTACAGAAAGTTTTGTTAAATTGCTTGTTTTCACAGATTTTGCCCGAAACTATCCACCCTAACTAAGTTTCCTGTAAAACTGGGTTATTTAAGCCTAGACTGTATTGCCTATTGCACAATAAATTCCAAAAAAGGTCTGCGCCAATAAGGATGTCTACGGGTCCCGGTTTATAGAAAAACTCATCAGCTAATTTTAAGTCTTTAGGTATAGAGAAACTATTTGGATTGACAGGCATGCGTGGCAAAGTACCTGTTATTTCTGAAGTGACTGAACAATTCAATATTGCTTTAAAGTTGTTATATCTCAAAGAAAAACTAATTTCACATTGATGATTTATTTTTGACACAATGTTGTTGATACCAGAAACCCAAAAATCTATTGTTTGCTTTTCTAGGCCTAATTTGTCGCACAAACTTTCCGTCATATAGCTAGACTGCGATCCCGAATCTAGAACAATGCGCACTGGCCACAGAGTGCCCTTAATGTCCGCAACATCTAAAACCGCAGTTGACAGCAAACTTGTACCGTAACTAGAAAAAGAAGAAAAACTCTGACTGGATATGGCATTAGTATCTGAACGTTCATCAGTGAACTTATTATTTGAGTCAGTGACCTTATTATTGGAGTTCGTCATGGTATGGTTAGCGTCCGAATCAATGTGAAGCAGCGTATTATGTTTACGAGAATGACAGATTTTGCAACTACCGTACAAACGACAAGACTTTAGTCCATGGCCACTACGTAGACACCTGTCACATAATTTTAATCGCTTAGCCTGCTCTTTACGCTCTGAAACTGATAAAGAGTGAAACTTTTCACATTGGTATACAAAATGCTGCCCTGAACATACATCACATGTTTTTTTTTTAATATTAGATACGTCAGTTTTCTTATTGTCATTTAATTCACTGGAAGAAGTAAATAAATTTTTGCTTTTAAATCTTTGCCCCGAACCTTGATCTTTATCGGACCGATTCATTTCTAGACGCTCCAACAAATCGGCTCTATTCTTTAAAAAATCATACAAATCATTTAATGTGGGCATATCGCCTTTATACTTATATTCTTCCCATCTAGACCCCGAACTTTCATCCGAGCATTTTATAACCATATGAATTATCAATGAACCCCAGTTTTGAGTAGGCATTTTTAATGATTCCAGTGCCCTTAAATGTTTAGATATGTTGTCACACAAATTTCTTGAACTCGAGGAGTGGGCACTGTTTCGATCTAGTTTACCTAAATTAAATAATACTTCAAGATGATTATGTACTAGTAACCTCTTGTTTTCAAAGCGTTTATTTACTAACTCCCAGGCTGTGTCATAATTATCTGCCACAAACTCCAACGATTTAATAACAAAGCAGCCCTTAGATATATTTTTTAACTTTTCATTTTCATGAATCAAAGACACGTAAAAATCCCGAAACTCTAGCCATGCTTCGTGCATGCCATTAAAAGTAGGTAACTTTATATCGGGCAATTTTACCCCGTCAAAGAAACTTTCCACACTGTGACCTTTAATCAAATCTTCCCTCTTATTGACCTCATCTTGAGGAAACATATCAATGGGCCGAACTTCCTTGACTAAAATTTTTGCCGAAGCAATTACATCATAGAACAATGTCTCAAAAGATTCACGTTCTAAGCACTCGTCATCTAACTCCTCTTGGGTACTCACAAGTGCCTCAATTTCTGACTGTAAAATCTCAAATTCTTCATCCAGCAAACCTTTACATTTAGAAACACGGTCTTCAAGCTGAAGTATTTAATTCTGTGTCAACTGAATTCCCGAATAAAATTTCTCCTTTAAAAGGTTTACAAATTTTTGTAAATTTGTGAATTTAGATTTTACAGTGCCCCTTTTACGACGAAAGGACTTTATCTCGGCATCATTCACGACGAAGCAAAATATGATGTAAATTTAATTTAAATTCAAGATCAATCTGACGTGCAATTTGGTTTTAATCAAACGGATATAAAAATACCCTATTATGCCAAATTAAAACTACGTCTTTTAGGATTCACCATCAAAAAAATTGGAACAGACTTACATATTATCGTGCAGTGTTTTCATATTCTTGCATCACACCATTTCTTGTAACTTGTACTGGTCCCATGCTGTAGTGCGCACGATAAACAACAATTTCTTTAAGAAAACACTAGCCGGCACACTTTCGCGTTCGCTGTATCAATTCTCATGCGGTGATAAGGTCCAAAATATTTCTAACGCGCATATTAAACGACGTGAATTGTTCGTAAATTTTATTAGAGCGGACTGTGTTAAAATAGGAAAAATAAAAATCGCAAAATATTTGCCGGGGTCTTCTTTTTTTCTTGTTGTGTTTGTTGTTCTTTTAAACAACTGAAAAATCTCAAGCTGTCACATGTCATCGGTCATCGTGAACTAGACTCCATCAGCTCATGCCAACGTCACGTTCAAATCTTGTAAGTGCACTAAGACGCTTATCATGTCGACATATAATAAGCCCACTGAAACGCTGTTATAACGAAGTCAAAACAATGAGGAACAGGTCGTATGGCAGACTGCAAATTTGGATAGTCAATCTTGTGCTTTCCCTTTTTGGAATAACCTTCAGTCTTTTTCAGGCAAAAATAGCAATAGTCAAAATGATTAGTGGATTCTCGCTATATCATTGGAACTGCAAAAGGCATGCTTTTTTTCTTCCCCTTCATCCACTCCACCAATGACACGCTACAACTAACACAGCACACATGGGGAGCCCACTGCTTGTCTTGATCTCCAATTAAAACACCAAAATATTTGAAGTAGGCTTTTTTAACATTTTTAGAAAATGTAACAAATGTAACAAAACCTGGCAGAAGAAGTTTTGCAATTCCGGCGCGTTTGACTCGATATTTTCTTTCTTAAAAACACTTTTTTATATATACACAGAGAACCACTCACTCCGAAACTCAACAGAAGTATAATATTCAAACTATACAGTTCAGGTAATTTTTCTGTTATAAAATGCATCTATTTTAATCTTTTCCTAATAAAATTAAGTACCTGCTAATTTTAAATGGTCTAATTAAGCTATTGAAAAACGGTACGTGCTAGGACTTTCCGAATATTTTTTCTAATATAAGAAGGGTATTTACATTAAAACAAAGTTAAATGTCCTGTGTTAGAAAAATCTTGTCGACCAGTGAATTATTAGAATGTCATACAACAGTGGACCTATCCCACCAATTATGTTTATGTTTTACTCTTTCATCTTATTTCATACGTCAAATTATTTTCTAATCTGGCCTTTTTTCTTTTCTAAAGTTTTAGGCTCTTCCATAGTCTTTCTTTTAGCAACATCTGTCTCTTCTTTTTTTGCTACAAAATATTTTGAATATTTTGTATAAGCTTGCCGATAGTATATTTTCATGTTGGGGGTTATATTTATATTTTAAATTATCATATCTTTATTCACAGAGAATCCACTCTCCTGGCATTTCCGTCAGAAAATATTAGTACAAGCTGAATTACTTTAGACAGCTCCACATGCTCAAATTTATAACCTCTTTTTCTTCCAACAGTTTTTATATTGAATTAAAGCTGTTTCTGCGATATTAACACCAATCATTTATTCAAATAATATTTCCAGTAAATTATTGTTTTCATCCCCATAGCAGAAATTGATTCACTTAACTTATAATTCCCTTAAATGTTTTTTTGCTATAAAACCAACATCTATCTCAGAGTTTGGCAAATAAATGCTTTTATCATCAAAATTTAATTTAATTATACTTGCACCAGTTTTATGTTCAAAAAAATCCTTTTTGATAAAACGCCCAGCAATATAGATGACCACAGTACAATATATAAAAATGGTGAATGATTCTAGACTTGAGCTGATTGTAGAAAAAAAGCCTTATTTACATTTTAAATAGTTGTCTTGTAAACAATTCTGAATACATTTGACAGAAACTATCAATGATAGATTTCTTTCCTTGTCATTTACATATTTTTTCATGTCATTCAAAATTTCCAATGCTCTGGTCGCACCCTTTTTGCTCTCTACCCACCTAGTAGGACAAAGTTTAAGTGGAAAGGAAAGTAAATATATACATTTTCGAAAATCATATATTTTCCATCCTGCAGACTTGTGACCTGTTTGGAGAGCCCTATGAATAGTATGAAGACCACATCACCCCAGGTTTAGTTTTTTTTGGATGCAATCTAATTGTTTTCCAAAATGCAAGAAAAATAAGTGAAGGAATCAGTCTTTGTTATAGCTCAGCTTTTTCTAACAACATGCATCAAACAAAAACGCAAAGAGAAGTAATTAATTAATTGCGGCCCACTATCTTACATGACCGAACGTCGATCAAACATTTGATGCGGCGAATATGATTTTTTTCCAGACATCATGGTCATTTTCCCTGACATTTTACATTTTTAAAAAAATTTCATGACATTTCCCTGATTTTTGGGGTCTATTTGAATTTGGTTTCTGGATACACTCTAAAAAAGGCTCGATACATTCTGGAAAAGTCTCAATACACCCCGTAAAGGTCTGGATACACCCTAGAAAAGTCCGGATACTCCTTGGAAAAGTCTGGAAACACCCAGGAAAAGTCAGGATACACTCTGAAAGTCTGGAAAGACTCTGGAAAGTCTGAATACATCCAGGAAAATTCTGACTTGAGCTGATTTCCAATGCTGGAAGTCTGGATACACTTTGGAAAAGTCTGGATACACTCTGGAACAGTCTGGATACACTCTAGAAAAGTCTGGAAAGACCCTGGAAGTCTGGCTACACTCTGGAAAAACCTGGATACACTCTGAAAATGTCCGATTACACACTGGAAAAGTCTAGATACATCCTGAAACAGTCTGGAAACACTCAAGAAAAGTCCGGATACGCCCTGGAAAAGTCTAGAAACAACCAGGAAGACAGGATACACTCTGAAAGGCCCTGGAAAAGTCTGGATACACCCTGGAAAGTCTGAATACATCCAGGAAAATTCTGAATACACTCTGGGAAAGTCTGGATACATTCTGAAAAAGTCTGAATACACCCCGTAAAGGTCTGGATACACCCTTGAAAGTCGGGATACAACTTAGAAGTTTGGATACACCCTGGAAAAATTTAGAAAGACCCAGGAAAAGTCTGGATACACCCAGGAAAAATCTGGATGCATTCTTGAAAAGTCTGGATACACCCAGAGAGTCTGGATGCACCCTGGAAGTCTGGATATACCCTGGAAAAGTAAAAGCTGCAAAATCTGGATACAACCAGAAAGTCTGGGTAAATACTGGAAAAGTCTGGATACATCCTGGAAAATACTGAAGTTAAAAAAAACCTCCAAACCAGTTACTTCAACCAAAAAGAAACTAAAAAACAAAAGATCAAAAGATCTTGGGTGGAAGTAACGAAAATTCAAACTTGGATGAGTATCCCACAAGGAACACACAAAATATCAAAGCGAAAAGAGAAATGATTAAACGATGTTTCGATCTGGGTAACCAGCGTGGGCTCATCAGTAGTTTCACTGGTCACCCTCCACTATACATCATTAAACACCATCATACACTTAGATTTCCAACCTTGAACCACTCACAAATAGGCATCGTTCCGCACTGGTACTTACTTATCCAAGTTACCTGATACGAATTCGTCCTGGCGTGTTAATATTTCCAGTAGGATTTTGCTCCTAAGGCAATTAAAACAAAGAAGAAGTTAAAAAACCTCCAAATCAGTTACTTCAGCCGAAAAGAAACTAAAAAACAAAAGATCAAAAGATCTTGGGTGACCAGTGAAACTACTGATGAGCCCACGCTGGTTACCCAGGGCGAAACTATACGATACTCATCCAAGTTTGAATTTTCGTTATTTCCACCCAAGATCTTTTGATCTTTTGTTTTTTAGTTTCTTTTCGGTTGAAGTAACTGATTTGGAGGTTTTTTAACTTCTTCTTTGTTTTAATTGCCTTAGGAGCATAATCCTACTGGAAATATTAACACGCCAGGACGAATTCGTATCAGGTAACTTGTATAAGTAAGTACCAGTGCGGAACGATGCCTATTTGTAAGTAGTTCAAGGTTGGAAATCTAAGTGTATGATAGTGTTTAATGATGTATAGTGAAGGGTGACCAGTGAAACTACTGATGAGCCCACTCTGGTTACCCAGGGCGAAACATCGTTTAATCATTTCTCTTTTCGCTTTGATATTTTGTGTGCTCCTTGTGGGATACTCATCCAAGTTTGAATTTTCGTTATTTCCACGCAAGATCTTTTGATCTTTTGTTTTTTTAGTTTCTTTTCGGTTGAAGTAACTGATTTGGAGGTTTTTTAACTTCTTCTTTGTTTTAATTGCCTTAGGAGCATAATCCTACTGGAAATATTAACACGCCAGGACGAATTCGTATCAGGTAACTTGGATAAGTAAGTACCAGTGCGGAACGATGCCTATTTGTGAGTAGTTCAAGGTTGGAAATCTAAGTGTATGATAGTGTTTAATGATGTATAGTGGAGGGTGACCAGTGAAACTACTGATGAGCCCACTCTGGTTACCCAGGGCGAAACATCGTTTAATCATTTCTCTTTTCGCTTTGATATTTTGTGTGTTCCTTGTGGGATACTCATTCAAGTTTGAATTTTCGTTATTTCCACCCAAGATCTTTTGATATTTTGTTTTTTAGTTTCTTTTCGGTTGAAGTAACTAATTTGGAGGTTTTTTAACTTCTTTTTTGTTTTAATTGCCTTAGGAGCATAATCCTACTGGAAATATTAACACGCCAGGACGAATTCGTATCAGATAACTTGGATAAGTAAGTACCAGTGCGGAACGATGCCTATTTGTGAGTGGTTCAAGGTTGGAAATCTAAGTGTATGATGGTGTTTAATGATGTATAGTGGAGGGTGACCAGTGAAACTACTGATGAGCCCACGCTGGTTACCCAGGGCGAAACATCGTTTAATCATTTCTCTTTTCGCTTTGATATTTTGTGTGTTTCTTGTGGGATACTCATCCAAGTTTGAATTTTAGTTATTTCCACCCAAGATCTTTTGATATCGTACGCTCTTTTTTTTTTCATTTAGTCGAAACTCAATGTTTTGCCGGTCTCTTTTTCCGCTTAGATTAATGGTTTTTTTTTTCTGGTTCCAATTATAGGTGGTTGTTTGTCATCCATTCGTTAATAAGTCTTGTTGCTTGCAATTCAAAATAAGATTTATTGTCATAAAAATTACAATAATAAATTAAAATAACCTTGTGGACAAAGCATAAATAATTCTAAAGTAAGCCTGACTATTACCATAGTATGGGGTAATAGTATATAATCCAGAGTAGGGGCCCTAATACCGATCCTTGGGGGATGCCTGCGGAAGTTTTAACTTTATTTTGTTCGTTATATAAGTATGTGTCGTTCTTTGAAGTAGCTAATTACGGTATTTATAAGATATTGTGGTATACGAGTGTCTGTTAGCCTTTCTATTATTTTCAGCCACGAGGCAGAGTTAAAAGCATTTCTAACATCCAGCGCTATTAGAACTACCCACTCACTTCTATTCCTGTTAAGATTTGTTCCGTTTGCTATTTCTAACACCTTTTTTACTGCGTTCATAGTAGATTTGCCTTTTCTAAACCCGTATTGTAGAGGGACAAAACTCCATTTGTTTCTATCTCGTAATCTATTCTGTTTTTTATCAAGTGTTCATATGTTTTAGCAATCGAATTAATTAGGCACAGCGGCCTATATGTGTTTGCAGCATCGTATGGTATTGCGTTTTTGTGAATAAGGACCAATTTTGCTATTTTCCAGCTGCATGGGAATTCCTGTTTTTTAAGAAAACCGTTCATAGTCTGCAGTATCATGTCCGGTGCTATTTGTACTAGTTCTTTGATTACCTCTGGTGGTATTGAGTCAGGTCCTGGTGCCTTGCCTGGTGCTTGATTTGTTCTGTGGGTGATTTTAGCTCTTCTATTATAAATAGTGGCTCTGTGTCGAAGGATATTGCTGCTGGGAGTGTTTCGTTTTTCTTAGGGAATAGTATTGTTATTACCTCTTCAGTTTTTTTTTGTAAGTTTAAAAGGTGAACCAGTATTTTTTAATTGTTTTTTGACTATCTGGTAGCCTTGTCCCCATACATCTTCGTCCAACTTTTTACATAGCTTTTCCCAGTGCAGTTTCTGCTCATCTCGTATCTTGTCCCCTAAAACTTTTTTCTTTTGTTTGTATTCGTACCCTTCTCCCTACATTTCTTCATTTGCGGCTTGTCGTGTGTATTTTCTCCCGAGCTTTGACGCATTCTTCTCTAGCTCTTGCAATGTCTCCATTCCACCAGTAAGGAGCGGACCAACCCAATCTAATCCATGTGTATACGAGTAGTGGTTTTTTATATATGTTCTTGAACGAGGAAGGTTTTAGAGTAACCCTTTACTCGATTTATTTTCACTATGAAAATAATGTTTTTTTAAGTTGTTTAGTGGTGTTATAATATATATATATATATATATATATATATATATCTAGAAAGACCATTTCTGTACATTGAATATTTTTAAAAAATCTTGGTGAGAGCTTATTAAACGATACATTACAAAAATCCTATTTTAGAATTTTTGTCTATCTGTCTGTCTTTCTGCATGTCTGTTCGTTTATTCCAGCATCACACAAAAACAACTGGACTGATTTTATACTTTTACTGCTGCATTCCTTGGATTCCTAGGTACATGGGTTTTATTTTATTCCAATCAGTTCACAAGAACAAAAGTTATGACCATTTAAAGCAAAAGAAACTGGACAAAACCACAGGCAAATCGGATATTCGAGTGGATGGAAATGTGTAAGGGCTGAAGGTTGGAGGGCATGAAATAGGGGTAAGGTGGCGTGGGAATCTACAATTTTAAACACGCAAAGTCGCGGGAGACCAGCTAATAAGTAAAATAAAGTAAAACCAAGGTTTACAAGTAAAATGTTGTTAAAGAATAAGCGAATACCCACATTGTAAGTGCCTAGGGTAATTAAATGTTCTTTTTAGTTTTTATAAATGATTACTTGCCAATTTTCGGTTCATAACGTTTCTTCGTCGACTTTCCAAACCATCAAAGATGTAAATTCGGACCCGGACATATTCACCCGCGCATTATCCTCTCGTGAAAATAATTTTGTAGACGTTTAGCATAGGTAGGGCCAGTATATTTCGCCTAAGTATATGGGGCCTGGATGTAGTTAGGATGCAAGCGTTGCTTGTAAATTAAATTAGAAACTAAAACATTGGTCAAAGAGATTTTTTGCAAGATCTAAGCTTTCTTTTTTTTAGTATTTAATAGTGAACAGTCTCGTCATTGCGCATAGTAGACACTAATTGCGCTAAATAGTTTAGAGAACAGTTTAGTTTTGGTGGTACATAATCCCGTTTTGTTTAAGTTTACCACTCGAATTAGCATTTTGATGTTATACACCTAATTAATATAAAGCTCAACAAAATGTTAAAATCGAAAATCCGTACTTTTCCTTATTAAACTAAAAAAAAAACATAAACAAAATTTGGATTTAAGTAAAAAAAAATATTTAACTATTAAATTTAACTACCAAAACAAATTTTGTAATTTAAAATCTTATTTTTATCGGTATTTTGCTCGTTAATATGTCAATTGTTTTTTCAACTACCATTTGTGCATTGGTAAGCTTTTGTTTGATTTGCTTTAGATTTTTTAATGCATATCAAAAAACTCGAAAAACGGGAAAAGCATACAAAAAACGAAAACGCAAAAACCAATGACATGTCACCATTTTTGTACTGTTTAGGGACGGCTTTGGCGCCACATAAAGAGCCCTGCACAAAAAAAATGCATCGATAACCAAAAGTCAAGTTTTGTCATTTGCGGAGACTGGGTCAAATAAATAAATTTTAAAGTCAGCTTTGCTTCTAAGGGATTTTTTAGGAGTTTGATAACTGGGGCACACGCCCCAGATCATGTAAAAGTATGTGTTAGTTCTACTATAAAAAAAATAAAATTCCCAATATTTTACTTTTGTTTAAAAGTGGGCCAAGTAATAATAAATACATACTGTACACTGTTGCAACTTCCATCATTTCCCATATTTTAAACTTTTTGTCGTGTCCAACGGTTATACATTTTAAATTGCCCTTAACCAGAGGTTGAAATGCAATCCTGTCGACTGATTTTTCGTGCGGGTATTCGACAGATGTGTTCAGTTCATATCTAAAAATGTTTAACTATACTTATTGCCGGATTTTGTTACTTTCCATCCCACATAACATTGGAGGAATATTCATGTTGTAGGAATATTCCCTCAAAGTGATTTTTAGAATACTCTATTGCGAATATGACAGGAATGTTCCAGACCTATTTTTTCTTGAATATTCTTTAAGAGTTTGTGATAGTTATATTTCTTTGGTAATAAGATAACAATATTCCCATGATAATGTGATTATCAAGTGGTTTTTATGAATATTCCCAAAAAGAATATTTTTGTCAGGATTTTGGCATGTTTGCTGAAAATATTACTATCTTGTGAAAAGAACGCGATTTACATGATTTATAATTGTAATTTAGTTTAATGTCATCTATTGTAGGTAGATGACACTGAAATCAATATGTTCCCTATGTTATTATACATATAAGAGAGTAAAAAGTTATTTAGGTAATCTTTTGATAACTAACCTCAAGTAGTACATTAACATAATGGTGATATATTGATATACCTATATCCATAGGCTACTCCTTAATTGCACTTCAATGGAAGACTAATGCATTTGGTGGATATTCATGAGGATATATATCCACTGCATATCTTAGGATATCCACCTCGTGTCCATCTGGACATATTTTGAATCACAAATTCAATCCAAGGTACTATAATTCTTTAAAAACAAACATTCTGGTCGTATTGTAGTCATGTTTCACGTCACGTTTCATTTATATCACCTGTATGAGCTATTACGTAACTTATTGCCGGAATGTGTTAGTAATATTCCCAATGGTAAAATGTAACATTCCTATCACATTGTTTGTTCTCTAAGTATGACTATTACATTACAGGAATGTTTAATTGTTATGTGGGATGTAACGGCAGGCAATAATATAAATTATTTTGCAAATTACGAATTAGAATTAGAGTATATTAAAATAACTTTTATTTAGTTAGCAATCATAACTTACGTCTGTTTTTCTGCATTAAATTCCCAAAACTTAAGCCTAATTTCGCAACACAAATCTTTTTCCTTCCTTTCTTCCACTGTGGCTAACCAGGTACTGTTTTGGCTCAAAGCAATTTTTCTGATTTCGGTATTGTCTAGCACACAATCCCTTTCGGCTGTTATTTTGTTTTGGTTTACTATATCTACCTAAATAAAAGTAGCTTAGATTATTGACACTTGCGACCTCTAGTATCAAACCCTCGTCAGTGTTTGGTTACTAAAAACTAGCGCTCTAAACCAAACCTGGAGTCCATCGCAACCAGTTTTTAAGAGAAAACAAATAAATTGGGAGCAAAGCTACTCTTTGTAATTTTTCCTGAAAAGTTTTATTTTTTTTATAGTTTAGTTTTTTTATTTTTTGTGAAATATAAGGAATCCCTCGTGGGAATTTTCGACAAATATTTTTTTTGTTGATATTGGTATCTAGTTTAAGATTTTACTTGTTTGCCACTTGTCAATTACAGCTTATACCCAAGCGGGGCGGAGGCCCGTGCATCCCAACCCGGACAAAAATTGTCAAATTAAAAAAGTCATTACGAAAACTTATAGAAGACTATTTACCTTCAAAAAAGTGTCACTCATAAAACTAATAATGCTGTTATAAACCGAGTACTTCGTGTCGAACATCTGATTCTTCTTCTAAAAATGGACACCCTCAGTTCGTGCCCCTGCCCCAGCATAGCGTAAGAAAATGAGTGAATTTTTTTTTTAAGGAAAAGTAAGTTTTGGTAGTAACTTTTTTACTTTCAAAACTTTTGTCTGAGGGGTTCCCCGACCCCCTTGTTTTTTTTTTAATACTGGGACTTTTCATCCATTGTAGGATCAATGCCCAGTGTTAGCGAAGTTTTTGTAAAGTTAAAGACAAACACAAATTATTCATGCCCCTAGCCAGGCCACATTTTGCCTTTCAATTCAATACGACCAGGCCTCCAAGATCTAATGGATAGTCCAGAAACCTACAGGCCTGTTTCGTCCTTGTTAAGAATCATCATGGTAACATAGGACTGTACCTGGCGTACGAAGCATAACATAAACAATCACACCCAGCGAATTTAAACAAGTTTCGTCGTCAAACAACGCGGGATGTTGGATGGCCATATGCAGCGCGCCGACTATCGGAATAAAGCGAAAAGCAAAACGTTAAAGGATGCAAATATCAATAAGAATAAAATTTGCGAGCAGGACAAAAAAAAGAAACCTGCGAAACTGTACCGGTTACTGAAAGAAGACCGTTCAAAATACAATGTTCGCAGCAACTCCACCCCCAATTGGAGTTTAATACTACGACGCCTTATATTAAGGCTAAGCAACAATCACTCCGGAGGAGGCTTGTTGCGCAAAACAAAGCCAACTAAAATTTAAAAAAAATTAATTTGTTGTCCGTGAAAAATAAATTAAAAGAAAAGTTCGTGGCATATCGGACACACATTTTGCTTTTCAATTCATTACGACCAGACCTCAAAGATCTAATGGATAGTCCAGAAACCTACAGGCATGTTTCATCCTGGTTAGGAATCATCAGGGTAACATAGGACTGTACCTGGCTTATAAAGCAGAACATAAGCAACCACACCCAGCGAATTGAAACAACTTTGGCTTTGTTTTGCGCAACAATCCTCCTCCGGAGTGATTGTTGCTGAGCCTTAATATAAGGCGACGTAGTATAAACTCCAATTGGGGGTCTTCTTTCAGTAACCGGTACGATTTCGAAGGTTTCTTTTTTTTGTCCTGCTCGAAAATTTCATTCTTATTGATATTTGCATCCTTTAACGTTTTGCTTTTCGCTTTATTCCGATAGGCGGCGCGCTGCATATGGCCATCCAACATCCCGCGTTGTTTGACGACGAAAGTTGTTTATAACTGGAACACTCAGATTTTTTCATTATTGAAAATAAAAGGTAGGTCTAAATTCAAAAATTTCTTGGCAAATCGCAATAAACTTTTTTTTGTTGCCGTTAGTATACAGTGTGTGGCAATAAAGCTAATTAATTTTTTAAAATAGAACAGCCTGCATATTTTTGCATTTTTGAGTTTTTTAAAAAATTAGCTTTACAAAAATATCAAACACTATTTCAATATCTTTTGTAGTTCCTGAGATATTTGCATTTAAGTTTTAATAATTGTCAAAATGAAAATATATTGGAAATGAAAAACTGATCAAGCTACCAAGTGGGCCATGAATGTATGTCTTTATTTTCACAATATAAACTTAAAAATCTACTGGCCTTAAAAAAAAAACCGATTGAAGGCAATGTAGCTTGATCAGATGGTCGTTTCTAATGTATTTTATCAAAATTTTAAACGGAAATATCTCAGAAACTACAAAAGATATTTCAATAGTGTTGAGGTATAGGTACGACATCAGAACAACAGTCTATCGTAAACCCACTCACGCAGGACAATATTTAAATCAAGGTTCAAATCATTCTGCTACAACCAAACGAGGCGTAATAAGAACTTTGTATAATAGAGCCATTCAAATTTGTAACAATTCTCATGACTTGGAAATCGAAATAAGAAACATCAAAAAGGATCTGCAGCAGAATGGTTACAGCTTTAAACTTATAACAAATACTATTTCTAAATTTCAGCAAACAGGACAGATATTACAAGACCAGAACCAGGCAAATGCATTCCTTACAATTCCATACATTAAAGGAGTATCAGAGAAAATTCGAAGAGTAGCGAACAACTTTAATATCAAAACAGCTTTTAAATCTAATAATACAATTCGAAGCGTTCTTAGTAAAACAAAACCGGAGAACAAACAAAATAAGGAATGCATTTACCAAGCTCCTTGTGAGTGTGGTGAATCAAACATAGGTGAAATCTGTTAGGCTTAAAGAACATCAGACGAATACCCAAAGAGGTGAAACAACGAAATCAGGAATCGCCGAACACGCATGGTCAAAACAACACCGAATGAAGTGGACAGAAGCAAAGGTTTTGCACAATGAGTCACACTGGAAGAAACGAAAATTCCTTGAAGCTGCCTTTATTGGGCAGAATCAGGGTGTTTTCAGTAAGCCAAGTGTTGAAATTCCAAATATTTGGAAGCCCCTCCTTGGGCGGAGCCAACTTCTTAAACTTCACGGTTGAGTGATTTCCCATAGCATATAAGTACGTAGCCTTAGGAATAGATTGTAGTTTGCACCTGAAGACGATCAGAGATTGTACTGATCGAAACGTCGTGTATAAATAAAATATAGACAATGGAAGTCCGAAACACAGAGCTAATTTCAAGGAGGAACAGGCCTGAAGGTTTCCGGACTATCCGTTAGATCTTGGAAAAGCAAAATGTGTGTCCGATATGTCACGAACCTTTCTTTTTATTTATTTATCACGGACAGCAAATTCATTTTTTTTTAAATTTTACTTGGCTTTGTTTTGCGCAACAAGCCTCCTGCGGAGTGATTGTTGCTAAGCCTTAATATAAGGCTACGTAGTATAAACTCCAATGGGGGGTGGAGTTGCTGCGAACGTTGTATTTTTAACGGTCTTCTTTCAGTAACCGGTACAGTTTCGCAGGTTTCTTTTTTTTGTCCTGCTCGCAAATTTCATTCTTATTTATATTTGCATCCTTTAACGTTTTGCTTTTTGCTTTATTCCGATAGGCGGCGCGCTGCATATCCAACATCCCGCGTTGTTTGACGACGAAAGTTAATCAAATTCGTTGGGTGTGGTTGTTTATGTTAGGCTTCATACGCCAGGTACGGTCCTTTATTACTCTGATGATTCCTAACAAGGATGAAACAGGCCTGTAGGTTTCTGGACAATCCATTAGATCTTGGAGGCCTGGTCGTAATGAATTGGAAAACGAAATTTGTGTCCGATATGCCACGAACCTTTCTTTTTATTAAATTTTTATTCTAAGCAGAGATGAAAATAACTGAACTTGCAAGAAAATAATGGAGAAGGGTTATCTAAAAAGCTTAAAAATTTTATAACAAAATAGTGATATTTTGCAAAGAAATTTTCACGCGCAAAAATGTTTTGATATAAAAGCTGATTTTTGACATAACAAGGTGAGATGAGGTTGGTTTTAGAAAATATTTTGTTTACAGTCTTCATAATGTCTCAGGGAGTATTATTTTCCAGTTGCAAGCAGTTTATATTAAAAACCAACGATTTCCAAAAAATCTGTTCAAAAACATGGCTTCCATTTTTGTTTTTTTTTTTATATGGAAACCTCAGCCAGTGAACAGTGCCTGTTCGGTGCCTCAACCGTTTACTTTTTTTTAATTTCCTACTTAAACGGAAATTTGTTTGACCGGAGGGCAATTTCCCAACTTCGAATTACAAAATAACTACTATTATTTTTCGAGGTTAATTCATTTATTGATAAGTTAAAACGTATCGCGGACTCCTAGACCTTAGAATAAACGCTCACGGTTGGGCAAATTCTTAGAAATTGCTTTTGTCCATATTTCCAAAATATCGATTTTTTTAAACTAATATGAAAAAAATTAAATAAATCATTTTTATTAGTGAAAGTTTCTAAACAGATGGATGATCAGTGCAGTGCAAGCTAAACTATGGGTTTATTATAGGTTAGCTATTTTTTTAGATGTTTTTTTTGTGATCCAAGAACAACATTTATGCAACTGTAGTACCACTTAAACCCTACATAAACAACGAGTATTTTATAATGCCACAGAAAGGTCGCGATTCTTCAAAAACCGTCAGAAAACCTCCCCCTTACAAAAAATCTGACGATTTTTAAACACAAGTTTACACTTAATGCTTTTTTGTCAGGACTATTTGCTAATATTCCTTAAATATTTTTATGTGTAAACAAATATTTAAAACTTTTAACATACAAAACCATAGATAGCCATGGAATATTTCGCTGTCACTGTTCAGAAAAGTCACACAAATTCTGTCTTTCCTTTTACATGGTGAGAATTTTCGAAAATTTAGCTCCGCCATAAACTAGTCCTGCAGAATATCTTTAAAATATTAAATTTACAAAATGTTAAGGATAAATATGAAGGTTGCTGTGTTTTTATTTTAAATGAGGCGATAAGTAAAAATCGCCACTTTCCAGAATTCTGACGGGTGAGATTTTCTGTCGTTTCTGTAGGATCGCGACCAAAGTGCCAGAAAGTTCAGCGGCCCTAGACCTGTTCCTTGTGATATTTACAATTTTTCTAGTAGTGTCCATCATAGAGCCTGATGAAAGACAAAGATACTTCATGTCATAAAAAAGAAAAATATTGAGCTCATTCGTAAGAGCAGGTGGGTTATGTAGAATCCAAGCCAGTTTGTTTATTCCTTACCTTTTGTTATTTGCTCTACAAAAACCCTGGATCTCACTCTAGGGTCGTAGATCGTATATAGGTCAACACGAGCAGATTTTTTTATAAGGTAAAAAGCCTGCACATGTTGATCTAAGTTGCAAGCATGAATTAATTTTCAAAACTTATTAAATGCGTTTTACTTGCAGATTATCTTTAAATGTAGTTAAGCTGTGTTGTATCATGCATATATAGTAATTAAAATTCCACGTCTTACAGAATCAAAGGGAGATTAGAGAACTTTGGATCAACTTTTGGATTATATACCTAGTTAAATACGTTAATATTTAAATAAATTTTATGTACCTAAAAAAAGCTTAACAAAGTTATGATTGTTGCAAACGATAAAAAATTATAAATCGTAAAAAACGGCATTAAAAATTAACGAACCCAATAAACTCCAAAACAAAAACATTAACCTTACTAAACCTCCCTTACCGCTGCGAAACGGCTAGTGTCTGGATTAATTGCTTCCGGTTAATCTCTAGCATATAAATCGGTCAATTGGTTTTGGAGATATAAGTATAAGTTTTTTTATGCTTTCGCAAAAAAAGAGATGGATATATCAGACCTTCTTGAATATTTTCTTTTTTTTATGACCATTTATGTGTCTTGATACTCAAGTTTGGTGATCTGTCTCAGAAAAACTACTTTCTACTTAGTACTTATACGTTATGTTTTTACCATTATTACCAGTAAAAGTACAGCTTTTTCTGTACTAAAAATATACCTGCTAGCCTGATGCTGGCCGTTGTTCCAAATCAATACTAAGTACCTCCTACTTAGTACTTTGCCGTTATTGACAGCTTGGAAAGCCAGTACTTAAAAAGTATTATTTTTTTAATTCGTGTTTGCTGGGATGTTGACATTTAGTTCTATTTTTGTTCATTCAGGTGCACCTGAAGACGATCAGAGATAGTACTGATCGAAACGTCGTGTGTAAATAAAATACAGATAATGGAAGTCCGAAACGCAGAGTTAATTTCAAACTTCTATCCCATACTTACATTATACATCAAAGACATATCCTCAGGCGAATAAAATTGCAGACATCCAATGTGGCCGTTCATGACTAAGGCCCTGGTGACGGGGTCGTAAACCATACCACATTCCAGCTGATTACCTAACACCAGGTGCTGTATGACCGTTACTTGTCTCATGGAAGAGTCTAGGATTCGAACGGCATTGTCAGCCGTTGTAAGCGCTATAAGGGCGCTGTTTGGTGAAGTCTAAAAAAAAATCACTTTACAAGTTACCCACAGAGTGTACAGGTCCAAGTATTGGATGCGCTTTCGCTGAGGTGCCACACATGCCTCCACTAGCGAAAGCTGGAAACGCGAACGGAGTATTAGCTTAGGTTATCTTTGTCAGCCACACCTCAGCGAAAGCGCACCAAAGAGTTTGTCTTGTACACGGTGTCTGTAGGTAACAAATCAATCAAGTTCATCTATTTCAAAATATTAACATATTGTTATATTAAAGGATGATGCACACGTCTTATAAGAAAATAAAAATACACAAAAAGATACGGGGGCGAGTTTGTAGAAATTTAGTACTGCGATATAATGTTTAAAAATTATCCAAACGAATTCAGGGTGGCCACTTTTTTTGTAATACCAAATTACCTGACTTTTCCCGGTTTTTCCACCATTTTTTTCAAAGTTTTTCCCTGAGCCCTTCCCTTCTCACCGGTTTAGTAGGTGTTGGGTTGGACTTAATTGTGTGTGCGAAAAAATAAATACTAAAAAAGTAAGAACACGAATCCTTGACCGAATCTAGTGTCTCAATTCTGGATTTGGAATTTATATCGTAAATGCGCCGAAAGCGAAAAGAAAATTATACTAAAAATGCCATTTTGAACATGTTTTAAAAATTTAATTTTTTTGCAGTTTAAGGTAAAAATTTTGAACTTTAGGATTTTTATTTTAACAAAAGTGGGTTGGGTTACCTGCCAAGAGTGACTGAGTTGGGTACAAATCGAGTTTCGGTTCTCTCTGGAAAATCATATCATGAATGCGCCGCATGCGAAAATTTTATTTTTTTTTTACTAAAGATGCTTTAATACCTTTTAAATATTGCTGAAAAAACAATCTCTTAAAATTTATCTAAAATTCTAACAATCGATGAAAATTAAGAAAAAATTGACCTTCTTTACATTTATTATGAAATATTTTTAAAAAAAGCGGGTTGGGTTATCTGCCAAGACCGCATAGTCTCTGATAACCATTTTGCTCTTAATGGGTTGGGATCGAATCTAGTCTCAATTTTAGACACGTTGGGAAAATCAAATCACTAATGCGCCGCAGGCGAAAATTTGTATAAAATGATACTTAAAATGACATTACTTACACATTTGATATTATTTTTTTTAAATAAACTAAAAATTTTGAAAAAACCCCGAGTAAAATGTAACCATATTTTAATATTTTGAAGGTATTGTACCAAAAGTCAAAATAGTGAAATTCTATGAGGATCGTATATAATATATAATATGTCTGGCAAACAAAGACTTTTTCTCATAATTTGAATACTGCACAGGGGCGTATCTAGGGTTTTTCTTACAGGGACTTTACTGTGAGAGGGTTAATTTTTTAAAAATTACGTAAACGAAAGTAAAAAGTTTTTGTGTTTCATTTTCCATGGTGGTTTTTTTATAGGTTTGATCTTATTCGAAGGGTAATTAAATGGCGTGGGCAGGATTTAATTTGAAGGATGGCATATGCTTTAAAATATTGATAAATAATAAAAATGTTAAAAAGCAGAGGACTACCTTACTTTTTGCATTGACATTTCTTGTCTGTAGGTACTCTTTAAGGGTATAGGCAGTGGCGTATGCAGGGTGGGAGGCTGGAAGGCTTATGCCCCCCCCCACCCTTCCAAACTATTAAATATTGACTGAAATATTGAATTTTCCTCAAAAATTAAGAATAAAATGGTTACCTCCCCTCCAAGGATCCTCAGCTTCTTCCCTAAAATATTTTCTGCTAATGACACTGAGTATAGGCAAAGTTTGGGTATCAAGCAAGACGACGAAACAAAGCAGAAAAATTTAGGCTGGGGGGGGGCTAAAGGTCTTTGGAGAGAAGGGGGGTTGAGTAACAGCATAGTCTCTGATAAACACTTTGCTCTTAATTTTTGGAGAAAATTCAATCTTTAGGAGTCAATATTTAATGGTTTGTACGCCACTATACCCTTAAAAGAGTACCGAATGGTCGGTTGTCCTCTGTTTTTTAACATTTTTCTTATTTATTGGCTTTTCAAGGCTTATGTCCTTTTTTAAATTAAACCCTGCCTACGCCATTTAATTACCTTTCGAATGAGATCAAACCCATAAAAAACCACCAGGAATTAATTTAATTATTTTTTTTTAAATTAACCCTTTCAGACAGTAAAGTCCCTATAAGAAAAACCCCTGGATACGCCCCTGTGCAATATTCGAATACCTTTCAATTGAGACTAAAATAGGAAAATCTTTAAAGTGCTTTTTAAGTTATGAGAAAAAGTCTTCGTAGACATACGCTTTTTGCCGCCTTATATCTCTTATCACATACATACGATCCTCATAGAATTTCACTTTGACCTTTGGTGCAATACCTTTAAAATATGGTTACATTTTACCGCGGGCCGTATGAACATGTTATCCGTGCATGGTTCTTTAAGCCCAAAGTTCTTTAAAAATTCATGTTTTTTCTCAAATATATATATATATATATATATATACTACATTTTACCGCGGGCCGTATGAACATGTTATCCGTGCATGGTTCTTTAAGCCCAAAGTTCTTTAAAAATTCATGTTTTTTCTCAAATATATATATATATATATATTTATATATATATATATATTTGAGAAAAAACATGAATTTTTAAAGAACTTTGGGCTTAAAGAACCATGCACGGATAACATGTTCATACGGCCCGCGGTAAAATGTAGTATATATATATATATATATATATATATTTGAGAAAAAACATGAATTTTTAAAGAACTTTGGGCTTAAAGAACCATGCACGGATAACATGTTCATACGGCCCGCGGTAAAATGTAACCATATTTTAAAGGTATTGCACCAAAGGTCAAAGTGAAATTCTATGAGGTTCGTATGTATGTGATAAGAGATATAAGGCGGCAAAAAGCGTATGTCTCCGAAGACTTTTTCTCATAACTTAAAAAGTACTTTAAAGATTTTCCTATTTTAGTATTTTATATATATATATATATATATATATATATATATATATATATATATATATAAAGTTGAGTTGGGTAAGCTGCAAAGTTGAGGGACCGATTTTTTTGTTTTTCGTAGAAAAAGGGCTAACTCCAAAGAATTCTTTTTCGCCCTACTCAAACTCCACTTTGCAGTGGCTTGACTCTGGACCCTGCCTTTACTTTGGTTTTGCTTGTGTGCCCATCTTGTCAATAAATCATAAAAAATATTCGATTAATTAAAACTTTTTTAAAGAATTAATCAGTATGTATATAACTACTGTATGTTGCTATGTTAAAACTCTAAATTAGTTAAAAACTTTTTTACAAAGTAGACATGTTTAAATAGTTCTGTTGTTTTTAAATTTGAAGGAATTTATGGTTCAACACTTTTTTTATTATGCTTTTTAAAATTCCAGATTCTTGTCGAAATTCCCTGACATTTCACTGACTTTTCCCTGACCATCGAAATTTCCTGACTTTTCCCGGTTTTCCACTGGCCACCCTGGAATTTTCTATAAGATTTCAAAAATTATGAAGCTGACTGCTTCCCGAGGGGGAAGCAAGTAACATTTTAGTATCTCCGATTAGGTTTAAAAGTTAATTATAGGGATTTTCGAGTCGATAGGGATTTTCGTGTCAAAAATCAGGAAGTTGACAGGTCCTGAAGTGGGAAGTATCTCCGATTTCGTTCAAAATTGGTATATAGGTGTTTTTGGGATCTAGAATTGTGGACTTTCGATCAGATTTCAAAAATAAACAGTTGACAGCTCCCTCTATTGTGAAGAGGCGTATCTCAAGTATGTTCGATTTTTCTCAAAAGGAGAATAACTAGGGACGGATATACAATCTGTTTCTGGTTACATCGGTCCCTGGTATATAATTAACTATTTTAATATATACAGGGTGTAATTGGTTTAAGTGCAAATATTTTAAGGCATGACTGGAAACATTAAAACAAACAAAAATATTCCTATAATGTAGTGTCCGATAATACATATTTATGGAGAAAAAAAAGGGTTAAGATTTACCCTATTACCTTAATTTTCTAAACTAGTGAAAATAATTTTTAAAATAAGTAACTAAAAAATAAGAAATTTTTGTAATTAAACATTTTTTTACAACCTTTTTGTTTTAAAGGAATCCACTTGTGCAACAACTTTAAATAAGTTAAAAAAAACGAAAGAAGTTAAAAAAAAAACCTCCAAATCAGTTATTTCAACCGAAAAGAATAAAAAAACAAAAGATCTTAGGTGGAAAAACGAAAATTCAAACTTGGAAGAGTATCCCACAAGTGTGCTACCTCGTTAGACGTGAAAAGGCATAAGGTTTCCTATTTTGGCAATAAAAAATTACAGGGAGATCGAAAAAAGTTCCAGATCTTTTTTTCCAGACTAAATTTTTGACTACGTCCGCCACCTTGAATTTTTGACATTTTACATCTTTTGTACAAAAATAGTAAACTTAATTCTTTTAACTCGACTAAGGCACAAAAAAGTAATTAGAAACTTAAATCATTCCAAGATTTTCTAGCCCTACCCATATATTATGGATTAAACCATCAAATGGGAGAGACGAGTGAAGAGGGGACGGTAAAAAATGTTATTTTTATGTACGTATTGCCGATTAGATGCACCCACACCGATAAAAAATACTTACCTGCTCAAAACTGAATAAAATAACAAAAGAAGCATTGGTGCTTTAAGTACAATTTTCATATGAGGCAATTAAAATAAAAAAAGAAAGAAGTTAAAAAACGTCCAAATCAGTTCCTTCAACCGAAAAGATTCCAAAAACAAAAGATCAAAAGATCTTGGATTGAAAAAACGAAAATTCAAACTTCGATGAGCATCCCACAAGGAACACACAAAGGACCAAAGCGAAAAGAGAAATGATTAAACGATGTTTCACCCTGGGCAACCAGCGTGGGCTCATCAGTGGTTTCACTGGTCACCCTCCCCAAACATCATTAAACACCATCATATACTTTGATTTCCAACTTTAAATCACTGACAAATAGGCATCGTTCCGCACTGGTACTTATCTAAGTCACCTGATACGGGTTCGTCCTGGCGTGTTAATATTTCTAATAGGATTATGCTCCTAAGGCAATTAAAACAAAAAACGAAAGAAGTTAAAAAACCTCCAAATCAGTTCCTTCAACCGAAAAGAATCCAAAAACAAAAGACCTTGGGTGGAAAAAACGAAAATTCAAACTTGGATGAGCATCCCACCCAAGATCTTTTGTTTTTGGATTCTTTTCGGTTGAAGTAACTGATTTGGAAGTTTTTTAACTTCTTTCGTTTTTTGTTTTAATTGCCTTAGGAGCATAACCCTATTGGATATATTAACACGCCAGGATGAACCCGTATCAGAGGGGGCTTAGATAAGAACCCGTGCGTAACGATGCCTATTTGTGAATGATTCAAAGTTGGAAAATGTATGATGGTTTTTAATGATCTTTGGGAAGGGTGACTAGTAAAACCACACTGGTTGCCCAGGGTTTCATTTCTTTTCGCTTTGGTCCTTTGTGTGTTCCTTGTGAGATGCTCATCCAAGTTTGAATTTTCGTTTTTTCTTTTCACCCAAGATCTTTTGATATTTTGTTTTAAATAAGTTCTTGTAAATAATACGGCGCCGAAATCGTTATCAGTGAATAATTGGGTTTCATTGCACTGCTGTATGCAATATATCTTTGGCGGCTCTTTTGACAAGGGTATTTTTAGTTTTTGTTTTACAGTGGAAATTTGAAGATTAACAACAACCCCAAATTATTAATTACCTATCTTAGTATTTTAATCTTATGGCGGGCTTCTTGCGTTTTTTTTTTTTTAATTTTGAGCTTGTGTAGAAAACTTTGAGTGTGTGAGTTTTCTGAAGTGGCCAGTGCAGTCTTTATCAGCAAAGATTTTTTTAAAATTAGTGTTTAGTTTAACGTTTCAGTAAACAGTATGTTTTCTAATCGCGAATATTTGGATATGATTTTAATTTATGGTGAAGCTAATCACATGCCAATGTAGCTAGGCAGATTTACATTGAAAGATTTCCTAATAGGCGTTTTCCAAATGCCCGAACGTTTGTCGCCTGCGTCCAAAGAATATTGAATAGTGGAGCATACAGCCAAAATTTTAAAATCCAGAAACCGAAGAACAGATTTTGGATCTTATTCGTGAAAATCCTCGGCTTAGTACACGAATGATAGGGAGGCAAGTTGGCGTATCCCATTACGTGGTACACAGACCTTTTAAGGAACAGTTACTGTACCCGTATCATTTGCAGAGCAGAGTTCAGGGTCTAAAACCCGGCAAAACACAAATTTTTTAAATAAAATTTTGGCTATTGATGAAGCCTGCTTTTTACGAGATGGAATTGCACACCTTAATAATACGCACATTTCCGCCGCAGAAAATCCTCATGAGATTATTGAATCCTGAATCCAATCATCAACACCGTTGGAAAGTGAATGTTTGGGCTGCTATTATTAAAAACCAGTTTTGAAGAAGTAAATTTAAATGGCCAAGGATATTTGAATTTTCTTGTCGGGGATTTACCACCAATGTTCGATTTAGTAATTGACGAAGTGTCGCTAGATGCCCGAGCTAACATGTGGTATTTACATGATGGTGCTTCGCCTCATATTGATAGACGTGTTCGTGAACTATTAATTGAAAGATTCGGAAATCATTGGATTGGTAGGTTTGGACCACCCCCGTGGCCACCTCGCTCACCTGATCTCAATCCTTTAGATTTTTACCTGTGGGAACATTTAAAAGATTTAGTTTATTCAGTTCCCAATAACAATATTAACGAGTAAGGGCAAAGGATTATTAATGGAATAAATCAATTAGAACAATTCCGGAACTTTTTGAAACGATTAGAAACAATTGACTTAGAAGGTCGCAAGCATGTGTCGTCGCATTTTTTTTTTGGTTGTTGTTGATCATTTAATATTTTTAAGAGAGATACAATACTTTTTTAAAACCTTGTATTTCAGCTACGAAACTGTTGCCAGTTTTAAGCTTAGGTATTATTTTTCATAGTCTAATATCTCGAAAACTAAGCAGTTTTGGATGGTATACCATAGAATATTTCTTATTTGTTTTGATGTTTTTAGTCACCTCTTAAAATATTTACACTCAAACCAATTACTTTAATACTAAATTCCTTGGTTTGATCTCAAAAAAACTGCTACAAATAGTACATTATAAACCTAGGGACTAAAGTGCGACTTTTAATCCCGCGACGAAAGTTTTGTACAATTCGCTAAGGGATTAAAAGACGCTTTAGTCCCGAGGTTTATATATTATTTTATGCACTTTAGGAAAAGACTATTGTTCAAATCACGTTATTCCTACGCCAAATGGTTCGTCGACTACAAAAAAGGATGCTAAGAATGAAATCTAGGCCAAGAGCAAGTGCTGTGCTGCGATAAATTTAATTATAATTTTCCAGGGATTAATTTTTTTTAATCCCTGAGGGACTATACTTACTTCTAATCCCTAGGCTGAGGGAGAAACGTTTTGTTTAACCATTTGGTATACTTTACAGTACACCAAAAGTTTACCAAATTTTAACAGGGTTGAAACTAATTTTCAATTTTTGAATTCCCTGACTTTTTCGGGTTCTCCCTGACCAAAAATAAAAAAATCTAGGTTATTTTACAAGTTCCAATAAACGTATTTACGTCCTGAAAATGTTTGAAAGAAAAGGTAATAACAACAACTTCTATATTGTAATATTAATTTAAATATTACTAAAGGTTTGGCAAAATCTTATTTGACCGTAAAAACGATAACACTTTTTATTTAGCACGGCGACCAATACTATGCACTGCGGCCTCAAAAGGTCCTATTGTACCCACGTATCTACTGAGATTTTAAAGATCGCAATTTAAACACACATGTCCCAGGAAACTAAAAAATCCTGCAGACTACAAAACTTGATTTAGGCTTGATACTTTGTCTTCAACATATGCCAGTTGAAGCTTTAGTGGAAGCCACAAATACTAAGATACCCCAAACAAATAAAGTCAAATACAAAAATGTATTGAAAAAAAAGTAAGAGGGGGTGGGATCCAGTCTCAATTCTGGATTTGTTGCCAAAATCATATCATACCCCAGGCAAAAATTTTGAGAAAATTATACTAAAAATGTCATTTTTGACATGTTTTCAATGATGTTATCGGGACGTATGCAAAATTTTTTAGGACCCATTCCCTAACTTTTCCAGGTCACTATTTAAATTCCCTGACTTTTCCAGGTTTCCCTGACCAGTTTCAACCCCGGTAGTTTTGGTACTTGACAAGGTCCTAACAGTTAATTAAGCACTTACAAAAAAAATAAAAATTTGTCAAATGTTCCCATCTTAAAATATATCGACGTTTCACTTTTTTTCGTTTTTAAGATATTTCTAAATATCTCTCAAAAACCCACTTAAAGGTTTTAATTTTTTTTAATGTAACTCATGAACAAAAAGTTAATTATAATTTAAGCAGATATTTTAGAAAACTAGATAACATTGTAATTTAGTAAAATTTTTAATTTGTAACCCAAGTTATCCGTCTTCCAACCTAATCTGTCATAAAGCGACGTCGCATTAGATACAAAATAAAGTGAGTCAAACGACAAACGTCCTTTGTAAGAAAACCGATGTTTACGTAGTCAGGTACGCATATGAGAACCTTAAACAGGGTTCGCACCAAAATTTTAAATTCAAATTCCCTGACACTCCAGCACATTTTGAAAACAATTCCCTGACATTCAAATTAAAAAAAAAACAATGTTTGAAAAAAGATTATTTATTTATATACTAAATAAAAACACTGTATAGCGCCTGGATTTATTTGCTCTAGGCTCTATATATACTTGATACTCTTGACTGTTAGAGTAGAGGAAGAAGGGGCCTTATTACCAGTCTGGACTATAATAAGTCACGGCACTTGTATAAGGCAGAAAGAAAGTTAAAGTGATTTACAACCAGACTAGTGCGCTTGCTGTAAATCGGAAAGAAGGCTCGTAACCAGACAGAGCACCTGCTACGAGTTTGAGTAAATGACCTGTAACAAGACGGAGCACCTGCTACAGGTTTAAAGAAGAGCCTCTTGCAACCAGACTGAGCACTTGCTACAAGAAGGTTAAAGTATTATTGCCAGGACGCAGTCTCACGCTCTGCTAGCTAGGCTAGGCCAAAAAGACTTGGGCACAATTACGATGTAAGAGAAACAACAGTCAGTTTGAATCTAATTTATTAATTGCCAATCGCTTCTTTATATATACAATAAAATGCTTACAGTGCTAAAATCAATGGTCATCATTCTAATGCAATAAGTAGGTTTCAATAATTAAAGTAATATTATAAGTACATAAATATAAAGTAAAAATGTTCCTGTTTGGACAAATATATAAATTCGGTTAGGAAGTTAGGAATTAACTTAAAATCTAGAAAAATAGTTAGTATTGTCTTTTTGTACTTATAAAAGATGTAGGTACCTTATTTATTAAAATTATCAAAAATTCAACAAATACACTTAATTAACAGGAATTCAAATCGGAATTCCTAACCTAAAATCTAGATAGTTTTGTAGTTATAAAAAAAGTAGTTATAAAAAAACTAGGTACCTTATTTATTTATATCATAAGAAATTCAACAAATATATACTTAATTAACAGGAACATATATTACCTAGAAATGCCTAAATATTTTGTTTGAATCTAATGATTTTTGAATTTATTTCCTCAATTTCTAGGATAGATAGTTTATTAATTTTTTTCATTTTCTTTTCTAATTCCTGTATCTTTATTTTAATTTTTATTTTTTCAGTTTTAATTTATTTTTCCTTATTCTCAATATTTCTTTTTTCCTCTAAAAATTTTTTCTGCTTGATTGCCTGCAGTATAGAAGCATTTTTTTGTCACCTCAATATTAGAAGTTCCTCTAAATCTTATCTATATGTTGTCAAAAACTATTCGTTGATAAATGATTGACATTTCACTTAAATTTTCCACTAGCAAATTTTTATTTATGGAGAACCTACTTTCAACAAACGCATTACCATGAAAGAAAATGAGGACTATTTTAATTACCGCAAAAGATTTATAATCTATAAACAATCTCGTTTCTGGTTTAAATTTAATCAATGTTTTTAATTTTAATAATATTCAATATTGAACTTTAGCTTTTTCCACTACATCGGATGGAAAAATATTATGTTCATTTCAAATTATAGCAGCTACTTTCCAAATCCTTAAACATAATTAAAGGGTTCAATGATGATGATGCTCTAAGCTAGAAGAGCTGGAATTTATTTGAAAGGAACAAAACTATGATGTGGTTTGCTTATGTGACCACTGGCTCACGGATGAAACAGTGGGTTTCCACAAAATAAACATATCAAATCAATATTGCCGTAAGGAGTTCTACGGGAGTGTTATCATATACACCAAAAAAGAAATTAAAACTAAGAACGTACCACAAATCGACAGGCTAGCAGAAGCAAACCACCTAGAGATTGCAGCAATAGAACTGAAATCACAGTGAAAAAAGCATAATAGTGGTGTGTGTTTATTGTCCACCATCTGATTCCAATTTGGAATCATTTTTTAATAACATGAATCTTATTTTAACATTTTTAAATAAAACTAACAAACCATATTATATATTTGGTGACTTTGGTATAAATTTATTAGAAACAACATGTACAAAAACAAAAAAATTTACAAATTTAGTAAAATCATATAATCTAGAGTTTTTAATAAAAGATATTCCTACAAAAATACAAAAAAAAAAACAAAAACTTGCATTGAAAACTGTATCTCTAATTGTATTTTTGAAAGTAAATTTATTGTAGAGGATTTTTATGTTTCGGATCACAGAGCCATCGCCGGCATTATACAGGGTGGTGCACCCAGGGGGCTCTTGAACCAAACAGAAACCCTAACATATCAACCACTTCCACGATCACAAGTTGAGAGGGCTATATTCCAACTAAAAAAGCAGGACTGGTCAGTATTGGAAAATACACAAAATTTGGATCAAGCACTTGATTTTTTCCTAAAAACAACAAATGAAATAATTACTCTATACTCGCCAAAGAAAACAAACAATACATACAAAAATAAACACAAAAAATGGTATTCTCAAGACTTGAAAATTTTTCGTAATAATATTAAATTTTTAGTAAACTTTTCTAGAAGCTTCAACATTGATATGCAGGAAAAAATCAAAGAGGGTTAGATCAATCTATAAAATAAAACTAAAAGAACAAAATAAGTATTATCTCCAAAAAATTGAGCAATCTAAAAATCAACAAAAAACAATGTGGCAAATTTTTAATGAACCATGAAAAATCGTACAGCAAAAAAGTATAATAGATCACAGAGTTCTTAAACACATATAAACTCCAACCCAGTTCGGGTTCAGACAAGGGAGATCCACAAAACAAGCAATCATGGAACTTGTGGCAGACACATTGGAGTGCTTTGAGGCTGGTGAGGTGGTCTCAGCGACCTTCTTTGACCTATCTAAGGCCTTTGATCGTGTCTGTCACAAGACCCTTTTAGAAAAAATGCAACTATATGGCTCCAGGGGTAAAGCGCATGACTTTCTAAAATCATATCTCTCCTCTAGAAGTCAACTGGTGGAATACAATGATGTACAATCTAAAATACTCCCTGTGACCTCAGGTGTCCCACAGGGCTCAATACTTGGGCCCCTACTTTTCATTGTTTATGCTAACGATTTCTCCTACTGTCTAGAAAAATCAAAGTCAATTCAATTTGCTAATGATAAAACTAACTATATTACATCCCCCAATGAACAAATAGCAGATATCATTCAAACCGAATCAAGTTCTCTTTAAAAAAAATGTTCCGAGGAAGAAACATTAACCTCAGAAACAAAGTTCCTTGGTATTATAATAAATAATAAACTTACATTCCAATCACCTATAACTTGCCTTTCTTCTAAGCTATCGAGTATTAACTTTTTACTAAGAAAAATAATGGCATATGCCAATACAGAAATGGGCAGAATTGCATACATGGTATTATTTCTGAGTGTAATGATATATGGCATACTTATTTGGGATAGCACTGGCACTTCATTTTTAAACTACAAAAATCAGCGGTCCGCATCATCTCGAAAATAACATAGCACTTAAATACTTAAAATCACCAACAAGATAGAAATATACAATCTTTTGGGAACACGTAATATTAACATCAAAATATAGTTAAAATTTCCCAATAAAATCCAAAATATAAAATATTAATTCTAAAAATGTCAGTCATGTGACCAGGACCAGGAATCTTGCAAATCTCACTTCAAAAAATTACATATTTTAACAATGCCAGCATTATATATATTAAACGTTCTGATTTATGCAAAAAGAAACTGTCATAAATATACTTAAAATATCTCACAACATTTTAAACAATTATAACACAAGTAACAGAAATCAATTCATTATTCCCCAACATAGACTTACCATAAGTCATAAACAATTCCCAATCTTGTCAATAAAACTTTTTAATAAAATACCAGTGGAATTAGAAATTTGCCACTTAACAAATTCAAAAAAATAATAATAAAAAACAAGCTTATGGAACATTGCCCATACTCAACAGATGAATTTTTAGAGATTAATTGGCCCGGGGTGCATTGGTCTGGGTAGTGCCGGGGGTCCTGGTCACATGACTGATTTTAAGTATGTAAGTCCTATGTTATTTTAAATTCTTAAATTGTGTGTGTGTGTGCAAGTGAGATATTTTAAGATATTTTAAATTAGGTAGCTTTAGTTACAGAAATAAGATCTTGCCTAATCGAGACCGATTTTACGACGATGCTAAAACTATTTTGTAAAGTTGTTAAGCAAATAAAGATATTGATTAATTGATTTCATATTTTAGTGCCCTCCTATCAACAATCTTGCAGAAAGTAGCAATCAAAAATGTTTGACATGTCATATCGAAACAAAGTCATAGAATATTCTGTTGTCTTTGCCTTCTTCAATTATTGCTGTGCAACAAATCCACAATTTTGTTTTGATTTAATTGATAAATCAATTTTTATTATTTTACCTGTGTTGTCTGGAATTTTTTATTTTTTCACAAATCGCTCCAAAATACTATGTAGAAGCAGATTTAGGTCTGTATAAAGAAAAGGCAAAAGGGTATTGTTAGTTTGATATTTTACCAAAAATGGTTCTAGACTAGACGCTACCATCTCAAAAAATGCAATTTTTGACTTCATCAAAGGATCCTCAGGCAAGGCACAAGGCAGTGATCAGTACCATGAAATCAATAGAGAAATAAAAAACAAGATAAGGTTAGCAAAATAAGACTGGATAACACAGCAATGTCAATAAATAGAAGATCTAGATGCTAAACATGACACTTTCAATTTACACAAACGCATAAAGGAAGCAGCCAGATTATTTAATAAAAGACAAGCTGGAATCCTTGTGGACAATCAGAGAAAAATCTTACCGGATACCAAAGAAAAACTAAAAGAATGATGTAGCTACATAGAACATCTCTTTACCGATAACCGATCCGAATAGCCAGAATTCTCAAACCAAGGCCTAGATATAACACCGGAGGAAGTACAACACGCAATATCTTCAGCTTAAAAAAGAAAAGCGGTAGGGCAAGACGAAGTATTCACTGAGCTTTTAAAGCTAATAAAAAACGAAGATTCGGTAAATACGTTGGTCAAACTTTTTAACTTGATTTATCGCAGCGGTAAAATCCCTGATGACTGGCTAAAATCAACCTTCGTTACACTGCCTAAAAAACATTCAGCAAAAAAAGTGTAGTGATTACCGCCTAATCAGCCTAATGAGCCATATGTTAAAAATATTTCTAAATATTATCCATACATTTATGGAAAATGCGAATTCTTTATGGGCGACACGCAGTTTGTAGTTCAGTATATGCCTATTTCATAGATTATGAGAAAGCGTTTGATCGAGTCCAACACGAAAAGCCCGTGGAATCGCTAAAAGAAGTTGGTCTAGATGACCGAGATTTAAAGATCGCTAATCTATACTGGAATCAGACTGCTCAAATAAAGGTTGATGGCCAACTGTCCGAAGAGGTCCAAATAAGAAGAGGTGTGCGCCAAGGTTGTATATTATGTCCGCTGTTGTTTAATATCTATAGTAATAAAATAATAGAGAATGCACTTCATAACTGCGAAGAGGGTCTGACCATAAACGGCATAAAAATCAACAACCTACGAGATGCTGACGACACTATCATAATAGGGAATTATTGAAATACGGACGCACTGGATAGTGCCTATTTAGCGCCGACCCTAACACAGGATCTGCCTGGCTCTAAAAGGTGCATATTATAGAATTATTGAACGCGCCTCTAGCAAAACGGTGACGATACGACTTTATTTCTAACCTACAAATATATGCTGCCTGTTTTCGAAATTCTGTTTTTTTTTTTATATTTTGAGTGATCAAAAGCATGGGTGATGTGTTGGAAGCAGAGGTCTTTGTGGAGGGTGGAGGGAAGGACCATTTAGAGTTCTGAAGTGATTTTGTTGAACTACTTCTCGTAGCAAACAAATATTGTATTCATCGGTAAAACGAAGTATTTGAGCCTTAATTTTCTTGTGCTATGTCATCCGATTTCATAAAAATATAACTATTTTGTCCCAATTTTTGCTTTTTTGGCCGTCACAACACAAAAAATTCCCGAAAATAGGGTTAAGGTAAAAAAATGGCGAATAGTTGTCAAAAACGTCAAATACGGCTAGACACAGCCAAGATGCGGCCCAGTATAATACCTCTACAAATAAGGGCAGGTTCTAACCTTATTAGTGTCGGCACTAAATGTGCTCGTTCTTGCGCATGCGTATCTGTCAACAGCGTCAAAATAGTGCCTGGCCTTATTAGTGCCGGGCCCTAACTGCGTTTCAATAATTCCCTAATAGCAGAAACGCTGTAAGACCTGTAAGAGTTGTTGAATCAAATTGCTGACAAAAGTTCGTAATTCGGGATTAACTTAAATGTTTGAAAAACAAAATGGATGGTCATATCCAAGGAAAGGAACATCAGAGGCATGTTAGAAGTAAATGGGCAGTAAGTCGAACGCGTGGAATCATACAAATACTTCAGTTGCCTCCTCAATAAGAACTGGGACAACATGCAAGAAGTTCGTGCAAGAACTGAACAAGCCAGATCATCTTTTATCAAAATGAAATCAGTATTGTGTAGTCGCGATCTTAATACCACTCTCCGAATTCGTGTCATTCGGTGTTACGTTTTTAGCATCTTATATTATGGCATGGAAGCATGGACACTGACTGAGGGCCATGTGTAAAAAGTTAGAAGCATTCGACACGTGGTGTTATCGTAGAATACTAAGGATATCTTGGATGGACAGAGTAACTAATGTGGATGTTTTGCTTAGAATAAATAAAGATCTTGAAGTTTTATTTACCACCAAAAAACAAAAACTTGAATATTTTGGCCATATTTTGAGAAATGACACATATAAACTTTTAAAATTGATAATAGAAGGCAAAATTGAAGGCAGAAGAAGTCCGGGTCGTAGACGGATATCGTGGCTTAAAAATCTTAGACAATGGTATGGTGTTAGTATTACGACACTTTTCCGAAAATCAGTGGACAGGGTACAGATCGCGCTGATGATAGCCAACGTTCGAAAACAGCATGGCACTTGAAGAAGGAGAAAGGATCCTCCAATCCACTTATTACATTTTTGATTGATATGGTCTGTGGTAAGTCTTTGGATCAATGTTTGATACACATTTTGACTGCATCAAATATTTCCAGTGCCGACTTAGCAGCCTTATAACTTTCCACCCATCTTGTCTGGCAGAATTTAAGTGGAAATTTGCTGGAATTTGTCAAACCTAAAATAAAACAATAAAAAATATGTAAAAAAACAATTTTTTTAATAATACAATTTTTGTTTATTAATGCAGATTTTTTTTTCTATAATTACCTTGTAAATCACACTTAAAAAGCCAATATAGGTCTGTCAAAAAACTATTGACTGTTCATTTACATGATTTGTGGCCTGCCTGTAGTGATCAATGAACAACATGTAATAAGTTCTTTTAATAGTCGATACAGCTTTATGTTAACGTTCGGAGAGGAAGTGTTCGAGCCGGTACACCTTCCGACGCTGAAATGGTCGGATATCCTGACCTTTATCCAAAGGACGGGAAGGTTCAACCGTG
Source organism: Oxystoma pomonae (assembly GCA_963921995.1). NCBI lineage: Eukaryota > Metazoa > Arthropoda > Insecta > Coleoptera > Brentidae > Oxystoma > Oxystoma pomonae. Next base: position 30,008,553 of record OY998169.1, read on the forward strand.
GTGGAGTGGGAGCGTGAGGTGGGAGCTCTGGGGGATGGCAAAAAGGGCTCGCGTAGAGCCTAGTCGCCGGGCCGGGAGCCTCCCCCCCCCCTTAGTCTTCTACTACTACTACTACTACTACTACTACTACTACTACTACTACTACTACTACTGTTTACGTTTGGCACATCCATGGAAAACTGTAATATTTTTGGTATTTGATACCCAACTTTTCTAAAGCCTCAGCTAATTGTCTCATTAAATTTTCTGCTGTAGGTCTAACATTCAAAAAGACAGGTGTTAAATACCTTGTCTCAGTTTCTTGTGATTATAAAATCGGATTGCCACGTCCATTTGACATTTCTGCGAAACTTTATTTAAAGATTCATCAAAAGCAATGGTATAGTAATCCAGGTCCCTAAGTGATAATAAAAATTCATCCTTAAAATATTTACTTATTCCAAAATTCAATAAATAGAATGTCTTTGTAGATCCCAGTTGCATGGAATTGGCAATTTGTGAATCTGGAAACATGATTTTAAAAAGAAGAGTAGATTTATTTACACTATTTAAGGAGCTCCTGGTGCCCACCAAGCGTATTGACCACAATATTTCTGCTGTTAAAATATTTACATCGGAAGTGAAAAACTTTACAGCTGTGGGTTTTATTTTTGACGAAGATGCTGAATTGTCAGTTGTTTCCAAATTTGAGCCAGCAACTTGACTTTGGAATTGGCAATCATCTGAGTTATTATTTTTATTAAGCTCAGCACTAGGTTTGTTCACATTATCATTTTCAGAGTTTAAAAATGCTTTAAACACGGATTTGGTGACGATAGTGTTCACTGCTCTATGATAAGAAGTAGACTTACAGTGGTTTGTGATTGCCTTTCTTCACATGTTGCTTAAACTTATGTTTTTTCGGCATATTAAACATCGAAAGTGTGAGATCAGGAGGTACAGGAAAAATTTTTGGAAATTCTGAAGTACAATTCTCTTGAAAGTACGTTTTTCTTATTCATTATCAAAATTTTTGATTAATTTGAGGTTACCTAAGTTTTCATTTGCTGCGTTTTTTTATCTCCGGGAAGTTTAGATCGTTTTGTCACGTGACCACCAAATTCAACATACTGGAGCTAAAAAACGATCGAACGTCTTTTTAAATAATACATGGATGGGTATGCATCACGTGACTGATAACTAAAAAATATACATAAAAACCATGTTTCCGAAGAGACGTTTGAATTCAGCACACAGAAACGTTTAAGGTAAAAAAATCGTGCGTTTGCACTACTGTAAAGGCCGTCTGTATCGGAGTTTAAAACTGCGATTAACATAAAAAAAAGTTTTTGAATAATTTAGTCATTAGTTACGGAGATAAATGAAAATGAGTGGGGTAATGAATTTTTTTTCCAGACATTTTTGACAAATTCCCTTGAATTCCGTGACAGATTTTGCCATTTCCTGACTTTCCAGGTTTTTCCAGATAAGTAAGAACCCTTTTAAACGACGTCAAAACGTAACGTAATTTGTACAAATATTTGCCCAGACGAACGAAACATCGTCGGCCTTGTTACCTTAATCGACGTCGCATTTTAGGGCCTTATTTGGATACCTACTAAAGGAAGGGTCATCCGTGCACATCAAATTGCACAATTTGTTGGCTTGCTGCCAACCAAAAATCTGGTGGACCTTCAGCTCGCACTTATATTTCTTCCAGCCCACTTTATCTGAAGCATTAGTCGGGTCACACTGATATTGTTTTATGTCGCTTTTTTTGATCGGGGAGACAAATTATTATCCTCCTCCCACCTCTACGGGACTTGAGCTCATTCAATGCTTTAATAAAAAAACAAGGAAAAACGGAAAATATTTTTCTGGGTTATGTTCAGCTGAGCTGTCAGTACTGTCATTCTTCTTTTAAGTCAATTTTGGTTACATGGCCAACGGAGAATGAAGTCGGATTCCGAACGTTTGCACATATTACGTACTTTAACGTTGGCTGATTAGATTTGGATAAAATTAGGTCTAAAAGTCGGTGTCCTTGTCCAAATTGGTGATAAATTAGTAAAAACTATGTTGGGAATTGGAAAAAAGTACTATACCAGCCCAAATTCGTCCATTTTGGAGTTGCAAGCTTTTCTTGTTTTTCTTGAAAAAAAAACAATAAAAGACTTAATAATACCTTAAAGATGAGTTAAGTATTATTCTTGAGTGAGTTTAGTCAACTACAACCAAAAGAGTGCTTTAAAAAACGATATTTTTGAAAAAATAATTCTTTTTGATTTTTTCTGCTAATTTGGAAGTGAGGGGTTATTTTTCGCCCTATCTGGACTAACTTTGTCAGTAAAGTGGCCCTCGCAGCAATATTTCGCTGTAGATTACTGAGTAAAGTGCCCTTTTTAATAACATATCTTGTATTGTTAATGAAATAAACAGATGGCCATTTATATTTCGTTAATCACAAAATCACATCGTCGAACCGACCCGAATTTGTATTCCCCATTTAGGTCAGATTGGGGTCGTGTGGAATGGGATTTGTAGTCCGCTTGCCAAAGTCGTCGGGTTTTTAAGGTAACGAGTAGAGGACGTAGTTTGACGTCCAAACGCTAGTTTGAAGCTTTGAGACAATGATGTATTTAAAATTAACCCTGTATTTCGGACTTCCATTGTCTATATTTTAATTTATACACAACGTTTCGATCTACAATCTATTCATAAGGCTACGTACTTATATACTATGGGAAATATCTAAACTGTGAAGTTTAGGAAGTTGGCTCCGCCCAAGGAGGGGCTTCCAAATATTTGGAATTTCAACACTTGATTTACTGAAAATACCCTCATTCTGACCAATAGCTTTGTCAGTTTTGATGTCGAAAGTCTATACACCAATGTCCCGATAAAGGAATCGCTATATATTATTAGACAGAGACTGGTTGATGACGAATCCCTTTATGAACGTACCAGCCTGCCGCTGGAGGGAGTGATGAAGTTGTTGGTGTGCTTTCTACATAACTCTTATTTTCAGGTGAAAGATAGGTTTTATGGTCAGGACGACGGTCTGTCAATGGGTTCATCGCTTTCGCCAGTAGTGGCCAATATTTACATGGAGTGGTTCGAATTACACGCGGTTGTATAGACAAGATGTTGATGATACTTTTATTGTCTCGACAGGGAATGACCAACAATTCAGAATTTCTTCACCACCTAAATAACATAAGACCCACCATTAAATTCACAATGGAGTTGGAGCAAAATTGTCAAATTCCTTTTCTTGATGTACTTGTCAAAAGAGTAGAAAGCGACAGCAGAACAACAGTCTATCGTAAACCCACTCACACAGGACAATATCTAAATCAAGGTTCAAATCATTCTGCTACAACCAAACGAGGCATAATAAGAACTTTGTATAATAGAGTCATTCAAATTTGTAACAATTCTCATGACTTGGAAATCGAAATAAAAAACATTTAAAAGGATCTGCAGCAGAATGGTTACAGCCTTAAACTTATAACAGATACTATTTCTAAATTTCAGCAAACAGGACAGAGATTACAAGAGCAAAACCAGGTAAATGCATTCCTTACAATTCCATACATTAAAGGAGTATCACAGAAAATTCGAAGAGTAGCGAACAACTTTTAAATCTAATAATACATTTCGAAGCTTTCTTAATAAAACAAAACCGGAGGGCAAACAAAATAAGAAATGCATTTACCAAGTTCCTTGTGAGTGTGGTGAATCATACATAGGTGAAACAAAAAGACCACTATCTGGTAGGCTTAAGGAACATCAGACGAATATTCAAAGAGGTAAAACAACGAAATCAGGAATCGCCGAAAACGCAGGGTCAAAACAACACCGAATGAAGTGGACAGAAGCAAAGGTTTTGCACAAGGAGTCACACCGGAAGAAACGAAAATTCCTTGAAGCTGCCTTTATTGGGCAGAATCAGGGTATTTTCAGTAAACCAAGTGTCCAAATACTTGGAAGCCCCTCCTTGAGCGGAGCCCACTTCTTAAACCTCACGGTTGAGTGATTTCCCATAGTATATAAGTACGTAGCCTTAGAAATAGATTTTTACTTTGCCCCTGAAGACGATCAGAGATTGTACTGATCGAAACGTTGTGTAAAAATAAAATATAGACAATGGAAGTCCGAAATACAGGGTACGACCAAATGCTACTTGAGAAGTCCAACGGTTTTTTCAGATATTGGAAAAAAACTTGTAAAATCCCACCTATTTTTTTATATTTTTGACATTTCCGGTGGTCAAACTTTCGTAACCTTTTGAGTACAACCTATCCGACAATAAACCGTTAAAAAATTCTTGTTGCAATTTCTTTGAGGTTGTGTCAGTCAGTCGTTTAGTAGAGTTTTAGTATTTATTTGGAATATTGCTACAACAGACACATAAATAGTTTCAATCTTTAAAAAAAGGAACAAACTGGCTAAATTTTTCAAAGCATCTTTATTCTTTTATATAATTTCTTAATTTATTGTAATCGCTTAGTCCTTTATTAAAAATATATTTTTGTACGTCTACTATCAATTTTGAGGAAATTTTTAAATAAAAGTCTTGTTTTGATCTTGTATTATATCTATAAACTTCTAAATTTTGAGATCCAATTTTTTTTAAAGTTTCAGGCAACAAATTATTCTTGATTTTATATATAAACACACATACATAAAAACATTAACTTTTTTACATTGAGTCATATTTAAGTTTTTTAGGATTTCTTTAATTTTTGTGTTTAATTATTCTCTATCTACGTTGCTGTTATTTAAAATAATTCGCATGGACTTATTTTATAAAACGCAGTTTTTTAAAAACTTCTTCATTTGTAGTATAAAATTTTTTCAAAGAGCGCAGGCTAAGCTGCGGGTAATCAGCTAGTATTATATGAGCAATTAATTTTCCTTACCGTAACACATTTAATGCCAGCCGGCAATCTTGGGTGAAAAGCTCTATTCTTAGCATTATCAAATTGCCACTTGACCAACACACACTCATTGGCACCACTGTAGAAATAGCTACCCAATGTTGAAAATGACAAACAATTGACTGATAAAGTGTGCCAGTGGAAAACCGCTTGGGATTTATTTTTTGCGAAGATATTCTGCCACACTACGATCCGCCCTGAACTGTCACCTGTCATGACGATTTCGTCGGTAGGATGACATGCTATACAAGTGAAGGTTCGGTTGTTTTCTGCCATTTCATATCTTAAAGTGTTACAAAAATTAATTAGTGCTCTTCTCTTCGATTCTTTAAAGTAAGGAATTTCTATTGCCTTAATATGTCGAATTTCCTGAGTCAAGTAATAGTAGTACATAAAAAGCATGTTATGATGGTCCTTAAACGCGAAGATGAAGTTTGAGACGCGAGCCGCAGGCGAGTGTCTTAATAGTTTATCTGAGCGTGTAATGACCATAACATGCGAGTTAGTGTACTATACTTTATCTACGACCAATGAAAATGTCATCATAAATATCATAAATTATTAAAAATATCAAATTTTCAATGACGTTGTATCTACGTTAAAACAAATAAGGTTACCAAGGGACTTTTTATATATCATTTTGAAAACAAGGTTTTTTTTCTTAAAAATGTCAATTTAACGGGACTTATTTTTGGTTAGGTACAAAAATAAATATTTATTGTCTTAAAAATAGAGATTTTTTTTTGCGTCAATTAGTGCTCTTAAAAAATAAAGTTTCATTTCTGGTCACGCCATCTTGTGGTTTACGTCTAACTTTATTATTATCCTAGGAGCGTAAATGGTCCATTACAGTCGTGTTAGGACGCTCGTTAAACTAGTGTTATGGGTTGTTCGTAAGTAAAGATTATTATTTATGGAAAAACTCGTCTTTATGTTGCCTTTTGGAAATGAAAAACCTTCGACTTATGCACATTATCACAGGGTGGCCACTGGAAAAAAACTATTTTTTTATAATTTTATGACATTTTTATGACATTTTTTGCAATATTTTCCTAGAAGCGTGCCAAAAGTGCCACTTTTCGCACAGCGTGCGTAAAAAAAATTACCGCACGTTGTGATGCATCTAAACTGATCCTCATTGCTTTAAACTGCAATAATTTAAAATTAGCCATTTGTAAAAACTTACCGTGAATATTTAAAGGTCTTTAAATTCACAAAGTAAACAACATTTTTCTGAGTAGCAGCAAAATATTCATTACTGCAAACATCTACAGCAAAATCAGCAGCCTCAATCCTCATGTCAGGAATTATTGTTTTCTCATCAGATTTAATATTAATTACGCTAAAATGTATTCCATTTTTTCCTTTGGAAGACACTAGAGTTTTAAGGCCATTTTCCAAACTATCAGATAATAGATGGAACGTTTTCACGACTTTTTGTTGGAGATCCTAAAAAATAAAACTTAAAGTACAATTTTAGTCACAATTCCAATCTTCTTTTTGGCTTCGCCCACCCAGGGTAATTTGCCAGAATCTTAGGCAAAGTTTTTAGTTTGGTTGGGGACAGGACAGCACTTATTGTTATAGTATCCTAATTTTAGGGCATTTAGCGAGTTTACGCTGCAAAAATATACCTTCATCGGAAACACAAAACCGTCGCTTTTTTGGTTACCGGTGCAAAAAAAGGTTTTTGTTTAGGAGTGCAAATTTTGCAAAAAAAATTAAATGTGTAACAGTAAGGATAATGTGCGAAATATAAAAACAAATTAGGTAGTATCAAACCAAAAAGCCATAACCGTCCTTGATTTATAGTTTTAAAAATGGTGACCTGTCAATGGTTTTGTGTTTTATTTTTTAGCATGTTTTTCCAGTTTTTTAAATTTTTTATGAAGGCACTCCAAAAAATAGTGTTTACAACTCGCGGCTAAAATTTGCTTTTTTTACTCGCGTTTTCGAATCACTTACGGCGCTCGATTTTTTTTAAACCACGCTTGTAAAAAAAGTACCATTTGAGCCATAGTTGTAAGAACTACTATTATTTCAAAACAATACACTAAAAGGAGACAATATTATGTTTTAACCCTGATCAAAAAAATAAACCAAGGAAAATATATCAAAACCAAGTTTATTTTTAAATACGTAATTTTTGACGTCCCTGTCTTTGTTTTTATGTGTAGCATATCTTTCTATCTACCAAAGTTTTCTTAACATATTTTTGACCAAATCGGATTGCAAATTGCAATTTTCTCTGACCAACATATCGTATAGAAAGAACCTATTTAATATCTTTTACAGCACACTGTGCGGTAATTATTACTTACTCGCGTGCGGTAAAGTGCACTTTACCGCATTCATTTGAGTGCGGGAAGATTTACTTTACTGCACTTAAAAAAAAATACATTGGAAGGAATAAACTCTAGGTTTCACACTTTTATAGTGTAAGACGGTAGGTAAAATTGCTAATTGCTAACACATGCGTAAAGTGCCTTTACCGCCCTTGACGGCTTGCCGAACTCCGATTCGCGTCGTTGGTGCAACTGCCGTCGTGTGCAGTAAAGTATCACTTTCCGCATGTTAGGTAAATAACTATTGTAAGCTTTCCCCAAGTAAAGGCTTCTGTTATTAAATCAGTTTGGCAGGAGAAAGGGAAAACTCATTAGGTACCGTCCAAGAACCACACATTGGTATAGTTTTTCTAATTATAATTATTAACAAGCTCTTCCCACAATTAATTCAGAAATCTGCCGTTCCCTAATAAAGCATTAGAGATTGATAAGACACTTAAGTAAATATTACAACGCATCAGTATCAGTATACCTAACGCGTTCGAAACAAAGCCAAAATACACTACATTTTTGACTTGTTCATTCCATGTTTCGAACAATGCCCGCTTTTTAGACGGGTGCGATGAGAGAACAGTTGAGTCCACTCGTTGCGTACGAAGGGATGTACGTAACGTTACGGACCCTCGAATGTACACAAGGATCAGCAGTTCTGTCATCACACCCTTAAAAAAAGCGGGCATCGTTAGAAAAATCGCATAAACAAGTCAAAAATGTAATGTATTTTGGCTTTATTTCGTACGCGTTAGGTATATGATCAAAAAAATAAACCAAGGAAAATAAATCAAAACCAAATTTATTTTTTAATACGTAATTTTTGACGTCCCTGTCTTTGTTTTTATGTGTAGCATATCTTTCTATCTACCAAAGTTTTCTTAACATATTTTTGACCAAATCGGATTGCAAATTGCAATTTTCTCTGACCAACATATCGTATAGAAAGAACCTATGTAATATCTTTTTACCTACTGGCGGGCGGTAAAGTGCACTTACAACACTCTTTTGGGTGTGGAAGAGTGTGTGCGGTAAAGTTAACGTTATGGCACATTACAGCACACTGTGCGGTAATTATTACTTACTCGCGTGCGGTAAAGTGCACTTTACCGCATTCATTTGAGTGCGGGAAGATTTACTTTACTGCACTCAAAAAAAAAATACATTGGAAGGAATAAACTCTAGGTTTCACACTTTTACAGTGTAAGACGGTAGGTAAAATTGCTAATTGCTAACACATGCGTAAAGTGCCTTTACCGCCCTTGACGGCTTGCCCGAACTCCGATTCGCGTCGTTGGTGCAACTGCCGTCGTGTGCAGTAAAGTATCACTTTCCGCATGTTAGGTAAATAACTATTGTAAGCTTTCCCCAAGTAAAGGCTTCTGTTATTAAATCAGTTTGGCAGGAGAAAGGGAAAACTCATTAGGTACCGTCCAAGAACCACACATTGGTATAGTTTTTCTAATTATAATTATTAACAAGCTCTTCCCACAATTAATTCAGAAATCTGCCGTTCCCTAATAAAGCATTAGAGATTGATAAGACACTTAAGTAAATATTACAACGCATCAGTATCAGTATACCTAACGCGTTCGAAACAAAGCCAAAATACACTACATTTTTGACTTGTTCATTCCATGTTTCGAACAATGCCCGCTTTTTAGACGGGTGCGATGAGAGAACAGTTGAGTCCACTCGTTGCGTACGAAGGGATGTACGTAACGTTACGGACCCTCGAATGTACACAAGGATCAGCAGTTCTGTCATCACACCCTTAAAAAAAGCGGGCATCGTTAGAAAAATCGCATAAACAAGTCAAAAATGTAATGTATTTTGGCTTTATTTCGTACGCGTTAGGTATATGATCAAAAAAATAAACCAAGGAAAATAAATCAAAACCAAATTTATTTTTTAATACGTAACTTTTGACGTCCCTGTCTTTGTTTTTATGTGTAGCATATCTTTCTATCTACCAAAGTTTTCTTAACATATTTTTGACCAAATCGGATTGCAAATTGCAATTTTCTCTGACCAACATATCGTATAGAAAGAACCTATGTAATATCTTTTTACCTACTGGCGGGCGGTAAAGTGCACTTACAACACTCTTTTGGGTGTGGAAGAGTGTGTGCGGTAAAGTTAACGTTATGGCACATTACAGCACACTGTGCGGTAATTATTACTTACTCGCGTGCGGTAAAGTGCACTTTACCGCATTCATTTGAGTGCGGGAAGATTTACTTTACTGCACTCAAAAAAAAAATACATTGGAAGGAATAAACTCTAGGTTTCACACTTTTACAGTGTAAGACGGTAGGTAAAATTGCTAATTGCTAACACATGCGTAAAGTGCCTTTACCGCCCTTGACGGCTTGCCCGAACTCCGATTCGCGTCGTTGGTGCAACTGCCGTCGTGTGCAGTAAAGTATCACTTTCCGCATGTTAGGTAAATAACTATTGTAAGCTTTCCCCAAGTAAAGGCTTCTGTTATTAAATCAGTTTGGCAGGAGAAAGGGAAAACTCATTAGGTACCGTCCAAGAACCACATATTGGTATAGTTTTTCTAATTATAATTATTAACAAGCTCTTCCCACAATTAATTCAGAAATCTGCCGTTCCCTAATAAAGCATTAGAGATTGATAAGACACTTAAGTAAATATTACAACGCATCAGTATCGGTATACCTAAAGCGTTCAAAACAAATCCAAAATACACTACATTTTTGACTTGTTCATTCCATGTTTCGAACAATGCCCGCTTTTTAGACGGGTGCGATGAGAGAACAGTTGATTCCACTCGTTGCGTACGAAGGGATGTACGTAACGTTACGGACCCTCGAATGTACACAAGGATTTTAATCAGCAGTTCTGTCATCACACCCTTAAAAAAAGCGGGCATCGTTAGAAAAATCGCATAAACAAGTCAAAAATGTAATGTATTTTGGCTTTATTTCGTACGCGTTAGGTATACCGATGCGTTGAAATATTTACTTTAAGTGTCTACTATTAGATCAAGCTAGCTAAAAAAGATTTGAAGTTGCAAAAAAGTTGACAGCCACCTCAGTTTTTACATCGAAATATGAGAAATATTTCAAAAAGATTTTTTCCTCTTAAAAAAGGGACTTTAGGAACCTTCGGAAAAATAAAAGGACTTAAGCGAAAAAGGGTATTAGGGAATTAGGTAACAGAAACAAAATGATAATGCCTTTACAACCCCCAAAAATTTTTGAAAATTAAATAATTAATAAGTGAAAAATGGCGTTTTTTAAGTAAAAGTCAAATTTTTTCCTATTTAGCATATATTCCTTATGGTAAGGTTTGTGACATTTAGACACATAGAAATATCGTATTTGGTATTTTTGGAATCAGGAAGGAGAAGTCGATTCAAAAATTAAATAATATATAGGGTGTTTTTAAAAAAATCCAAACCTGATGTTTAAATTGGACATTTGCAATGACAATTAGGTCTTTTTGACAAGCAAATCTAAAGGTACAGGGTTATCTCTTTTCTTTATTATTATGCATTTTACAAAAAATAGTCTCAAAAAAAAGTCGCATAACTTTAAGTAAACTATAAAACTGTGCATGTCAAAATTGTCCATTGTCATAGCATATGTCAAATTTAGATCCAGATGTCCAAATTTAACATAGTTTACTTAAAGTTATGCAAATTTGTTTGAGACTATTTTTTGTACAATGCATAAAAACAGAGAAAAGAAGGGGTAACATTTATAATGGATAACCCTGAATTCAATAAATTATAAATCTTTTATTTTTAATTATAAAGTTTCTTTAGATCTCTCGCATCAAACGAGTTAACAGGGAGTTAAAAATATAATGAGACGCCCGGTACACAAACTCAATCCTCGGTTTCAGTTCTAGCCAGACATAACAAAATTTTGCACACCAGCTTGATCAAGAAATTGTAGATAAAATTTAGGCAATCAAATAACAATTATGGCAATGAAAAGGAAACAATAGGAAAGGAAGAATTCCTTAGATTTGTGTGTATTACTTCCAGTATTACCTACCTTTTCGACTATTTTAATCTTGTTGGATCCAGCTTGCCAAATTATAAGCTGGCCAGTTTTTGAGCATGCTATTAGACATTCAAAATTATCAATCATGCTGCAAGTAAAACCTGAAATATCTTGTTGAATGCCTTTGTACTTGTATAAAAGATTTCCAGTTTTCACATTGTATTCAAAAATTGTGTTTTTTGAAGACAGAAAAATACTCCTAAAATAAATAAGTTATAGTAAGATTATTTTATAATTATAATTAAAGTAACACTCGTGGCATATCGGACACGAGTGTTTTATACTCGGCACTAACAAAGAATGGTCGAGTTTAGTGATTTTAAAATTCTCTACAATCAAAATTATTATTTCCCTCGTCCTTAGAACTATATACAATGTCTTATTCTCCAGTCAATCTAGTAAAAAAGTGGAGAAAAATAACACATCTCTGATTTTTGGAATAGAGAAAGTCTCCTAAAATCCTCTGGATCCGAGGTCCGCCATATTGAAAAAATTACAGATTTATGACAGATATTGGGGTCTAACATGAAAATCCAAGATGGCGTCCTTCTCTCATTATCATTGACCTAACTTCCTAATCCGTTTAGCAATGATCGTTGAATTCGGTACACAGGCTAACCATAAATGTCTTAATCCAAAAATTGGGGTACGCTTGTCATCTGTGCGGGACATCTAAGTCGACCATTTTTAATAGGAAGATAACCAAATGTGTTGGAACATATTTCTAGTAGGGTCCTTAACAACACACTAAAAATACAGCTTTCTACGTGCTAAGGAGCGGGCGCCTTTCAGTTTTTCATAATAAGTAACAAAAATAATTAAAGGACAGATTTTTTTATAAAGAGAGTTATAATATGTACAAGCCGAGATAAGACTGGTGGCAAATATATTTACTTTTACTTTTCTAAAATGACTTTTCGTTCAAATTATTATAAAGATAAATTCTCCTTAAAATATGCTTTTAAAAAATATCCCACATTATAGAGCCTTTTTTATATTTTCTGAGAGATATGGGCTGTCAAAACGGTCAGAATTCAACATAACAATTTTGAAAATAAAGATTTTAATCCTGGCATGGGGCATATCACTAAAAAGCATTTTTTAAGCAATATTAAAAATACAGCTTGCAGTTAGATTTTACTCCCCCCCCCACACTCCTTTTTTTCATATTCCCCAATTTTTTATTAGTTTATTTATATTGTTTTCAATGTGGCAAGAACTGTGTCCTTGCACGTGGCGTCTCAAGCAAGCGTTTCCTCCCTCTCCAAGGTATTAAGATTTTTATTACATTTACTACGATTCTACTTGAGTGGAAAATCCAGGCGAAGATTAGTTCACTTGATTAATATATCTTATTGACTTTTTATTAATCAAATGTATCTAAGTTTGTTGTTTTTGGTAGTGTAGTGTAGGCCTCTGGGAAAAACACGTAAAAAACGCGACGATTACTCTACCTCCTAGGTGGTGTAAAAACGCGCAAGCAGTTTGATTTTTTTAAACCTATCTAATTCATACAACCCAACGAAATGGGTAAATATTGATATATAAATTGTAAGTTGCAGAAAAACCCTCAAAAAGTCTATTATTTTGTAGAAAATTATTAGTGTGTAATTAAAATAAATGGCAGGCACGTATAGCCCTCCATACAACCTTTTCTAGAATATTTCAAAACTAAGGAAGGATATGACGGGCCTTAACGGTGTTATAATTTTTGTTGAAAATTTAATTGCCCATTTAAATGTGAAAATCGTATTTCGTTAGCTAGTACGGTTCGTGAGTTGATATTTTTGTAAAATTTTAACCCCCCTTTCTACACTTTTCACAAACTTTTTCCCACATCAAAACCGAATCAGCTCATCGCCTGGTGCCAGAGAATTTTTATGCCAAATTGTTAAAAAATCGGTAAAGCAGTTCTTTTGTTGTTTTACTTTTAGTGGAAATAAAAAACAGTTCATGAGGGGAAGAGGAGGTAAATTTTAACTGCAAGCTGCATTTTTAAAATCTGCTTAAAAATACTTTTAACTAATGTGCCACAACACGGTTAAAATGTTTTATTTTCAAAATTGTTACGTTGAATAGGTGTGGGGTATTTTTAAAAAGCATATTTTAAGGACAATTTATGCTTATAATAGTTTTAACGAAAAGTCATTTTAGAAAATGTTTGTCAATAGGGAGGGACTGAGAGGGGTAGGGGTAAAAGTTAATATATTTGCCACCAGTCTTATATCGGCTTGTACATATGTTATTATAACTTTTTTTGTCAAAAAATATGTCCTTTAATTATTTTTGTAACTGTATTATGAAAAACTGACAATTTTTAAAAATGGCGCACGCGCCTTAGCACTTAGAAAGCTGTATTTTGAGTATGTTATTAAGTGCTTTACTAGAAACATGCTCCAATAAATTTGGCTATCTTCCTATTCAAAATGGCCGAAATGGCTTAACGGATTAGGAAGTTAGGTCATAGATAATAAGAAAAGGTACGCCATCTTGAATTTTTATATTAGGCCCCAATAAGTACGTACATATCAAATTTTAGCTGGTTACGTTCATAAACAACGATAGTACAAAAATTTATGTAAAAAATCTGTCACTTTTTTAATATGGCGGACCTTGGATCCAGGGGATTTTAGGGGACTTTTGGTATGTTGTGTATTCTTAAAATGTTATTTTTTTTCCACTTTTTACTAAATGATTGGAGTATTAATAATGTTTAATTGTCTAGCACTGAATGATTATTACCCCCTAGACCTGTTTTAATTGATTATTATATATTTGTTTATATCTCCCAGACACCATAGAATTTTAGAGCTTTGTTGACAGGAACACTGCATCAACTGCAAGTGAACTAAAGGTCAGTAAAGCTCTCCACCCCCCCCCCCACTTAAAATTTTCAAAAAAAGACTAGTAACTTATTTGCGCACCTTTTGCGCAGTAAGAGCGTGAAGTTGCCCCACCCATTTAAAATTTTTTAAAACCAAATAGTTTATTCACTAGTATTCCTTTTGCGCAATTAAAGTTTTTTCGCAGCAAGTATGTTAACTTAACTGGTGCTAAATAATATTCACACCTGACATTTGGCTTAGTGAGACGACATGTTTTCTCATGCTAAAATGAGTCAAGGTTTGACTGTTTAACGTATAAAGGGCGTGGGGGAGCGGAGGAGAAAAAAGTTAAAAAATATCAAAAGTTGGATACAGAAAATATGGGTCTCGATTCTGTATAATTTGACGCCAAGAAATTCAAAAAACTGTAAGTTTTCGCAAAATCTGCAATAATGAAGTCCTAGTTTAAAAAATTTGAGTGGAGAAAGAAGGGATAAAATATTAAAACTTGAATACAGGTCAAATAGGTGTCGATTTTTTTATAAGTTGAGATCAAAAAAATTAATAACTATGTTTTTGACCAAAATCTGCATAGCTAAGAGTCGACATATGGAAGGGCAGGGAAGAGAGGATATACAATGTTAAAAGTTTGATGAAATCTGTTGGCGTTCATGCTGAGACTAGCACAACCTATTTAGTGCGGCAAAGTTTATTTTATGCTCTCAGTTCGGGAATAGTTATTTACCTAATAAGGGCGTAAACTTTTACAATATTATACAAACATAATTCAATGCACGGCGCGTAGAAAAACTACCTTTACCCACGGAACTAGAAAATAGTTATTTTTCTAAGAGCGTGCGGAAAAACACTTTACAATAAATCATAATAATTAAATAGAAATAAGTTAATTTTTTATGCTTGTTAAAGTTTCGTTTAAAAGAAATTATAAATTTCGTAGTTTTGACTATTTTTTTATTTTTAATATGCTAGGTTTAACTAAAATTTTTTTTTTTTATGTCAAAATATTTTGATATTGCCCAGGCTCGTAGGAAAAATGCACTTACGGCTTGCCCAAACTGCGCCGCCGGTGCGTGCGAAATAGTATAACAAATACGGAAAGTAATAGCTTTCCGCACGAGACAGCAGTTGACCGAACGACGCGTAGCAGAGTTCAATCAAGCCGTCAAGGGCGGAAAAGTCACTGTCATGTCATAATTATCCACTGTATACTAATTTAATATGTGTTTTATGGATCAACGTTTATTATACACTTAAAGTTGAACAAATAGAAAGTGCTTAATCGTAATCGCATCTCAGTGCCCATACGTCATACAACAGCGACTACGTATCACCTATCCCTACGACCACCCTTGCAGTATTCGTACAAAGCTAGCGTATTAGTGGAGTAAATTCGTAAAAAGAAACTGCAAAAAGGATATTTTTTTTTGTATTTGGCACAGTAATAGCTAAAATTCCAATCGAGGATCCCCCATTTTCCGGCCCCAGAAACCAAGATGGCGGCTGTCAAAGTTGGGAAAAAATTTGTTTTCTACGTTTTCAGAAAAATTAAATCAAAATTAAATGGGTAATAGTGAAGGTCCCACTTAATCCAAAAATATAAAAAAAGTTGACATATGTTACTTCAAAACATAATGGCGGTCAGATTTCAAAAATTTCTTTCCAATAAAACGTGTTACAAACAATTATTACGAAACAAAAAACAAAAATAGTATCAAGAAATATCCCAAAATCTTTCAAACAGTAAAGACCCCAAGCAATTTTGGGCCACTACAAAAAAATTTCGTGGGCATAGCAACTGCTTTGGAGTAAGTCACCCGTATCTGACGGGATTAGTTATGAGTTCTACAAACACTTGCCTAACAACTGGTTGTTATTTTTAAAATCAACTTTTAATAAAATTTTATAAAATACCCAATCGCCATTAGTTTGGAGTTCGGTAACAATGAAAATGCTACACAAAAAAGGACAAAAAGACAACCCAAATAATTTTCGAGGTATAGCTCTCATAAGCAACTGTGCAAAAATATTTACAAATATCCTTAAGACTAGACTGGCTAATTGGGCAAATGAAAATAACATTTTACCGGAAACACAGTCTGGTTTTCGGGATGCGAGAGGTTGTCTGGATAACGTGTTCACTCTAAGTTCGTTTGTCCAGCTGCATCTTCGTTTAAGAAAACGCAAATTTTTTATCCCATTCGTTGATTTCCAGCGAGCGTCTGATTCACTGAACTATTGTGGGAAAGCTGTTTTTGATGGGTGTAAGCTATAGATACATTTGTATCCTTAAACATATTTATAATAACGCACAAATGAAAGTACTCGCATCTGATGGACCCACCGAAGCAATTCACATTACTTCAGGGGTTCTTCAGGGGGAAACTCTAAGCCCGCTGCTATTTTCGTTTTTTATAGAGGATATCGAAAAAAATGTTGACGCTGAAGGCACGAAAGGCATTAATATTGACAATTTCAATGAACTTCTTATGTTGGAATTCGCGGACGATATCGTTGTTGTCGCTGACAGCGAGATCGATCTAAAAAAAAAGTTAAAAATTCTTAACTAACAAAACTAAAATCATAGTTTTTTCTAGAGGCACGCGTGTTTCGCACTACAGCTTTTCCTACAAAAAAATGTTTCCTTAGAGGTGGTGAATAACTTCAAATATCTAGCTGTTACTTTCTCTTCAACATCTTTATTTTATCAGATGGCAATGAATTCGGTAGAAAAAGCAAAGCAGGCAATAGGAGCAGTTGATACAAAGAACAACGTGAAAAAATTCAAATAACATTCCTAAAAAGACTCCTATTGCTCCCAAGAAATTGTCCTCATTTTGCTGTTAGATTGGAATCAGGAAGGGTAAAAATGTCCTACTGCATATTTAGAAATTCGTTGAACTGGCTCATAAAAGTTCTTGAAATGCAAGACACTCGTCTTCCCAAAATTTGTCTGATGCGCATGATGACTCTTTATAAAAATTGCCAACAAAAATATAATTGGATGGGCCAGTTCAGGGAATTTCTGGAGTTTGCCGGATACTCTGAACAATGGGGCCCTATAGGGGCAACATTGCTCAAGAAAAAAAGGGGTTTTCTAAAAAATCTAAAAGAATGCATAAGGCAAGAAGACATCGTACTTATATATCAGTTAAGGTATCTTACAATATATAGGTTCATAGCGTTAAATTATGCTAGCCCGCAAAACTACTTAAATCTAAACATTCCCATACACATTACGCGGGTTCTAGCACAGCTTCGCTTAATTAAATTTAATTTTAAAGGATATGCTTATTCAATTAATCCTAGAGAATTATGTACAATCTCCAACCCACATGCTTTTGAAACGCTCAACCATTTAATCTTCGATCTTGTTGTCATACTCGACAATGTAACGCCTGCAGGTGCTAAATTAATATTTAGTTATATTACCAATATTATGAATTTACGGTCTTTTATACTTTCGCAACAGAATTTTTCTTGGTAATTATGCCTTATACGGTTTTCTGCCATTTTTGATTTTTTAGGAAAAAATCTTTATGGGGGCACCTACCAGGGTCCCTAGGACCCCAAATCCACCTGCGCCGATTCTTTTTTTTTTATTTTATTTATTTTTTTTTTTTCACTAAAACAACCCAATTCAACACAGTCCAACCTAACCCAAAACAATAAAAAAAAACACATTACAACCCCCCCCCCCCCAGCACCCTTTTTTCTCTTAAAAAAAAATTCTGAGAACCAATTTCTTTGTTATAAAAATTTTTTAGAAACAAATAAACGATTGATTGAAATGACACATGTCATTCCCCAATCAAGATGGCCGCGAATAAAATTAAAAAACGTCATTATTTTTCTGCACGTTAGCAATTTTGCACAAACCAAAGCAGTTTTAGTATGATTTAAAGTAGTTTTATATTTTTGTGTCAAAAAATAAGAAATTTTAATGCTTCAGTTAAAATGCCGGACGATTAAGTAAAAAAAAGTGTTTTTTTTTCTTCCTCAAGTTAAACACAAAGCACTTGGCCAAATATTGGTTTGCGCTAAGTAAGATACAGCCATTCCAAAAATAAAAAAAAGTGACATATGTCATTCACAAATCAAAATGGCAGCGACTAAAATAAAAAAACAACATTATGTTTCTGTCCGTTTACATTTTTTCACAAACAAAAGCAGTTTTAGGATGAGCTAAATTAGTTTTAAATTTTTGTCTCAAAAAAAAAATAAATTTTTATACCTCAGTTAAAATGGCGAACACTTAGGTTAAAAAAAAATCGTAAGATAAACAAAAAACACTTCGCAAAATATGGGACACGTTGGTCCAATAACGTTTTAAATTCTCTTAAGAAAACCAATTGAATTGATTTTTCCCAACCGGATAATATTGTAATATGTAAATAAGATTTAATTAAAAAATTTAGTTTTTTCTTTAAACAAGTTCATATTATTAAGAACGACTTAATTTTAAAATTAGGAGTATAGATTTTTTAAAGGAAAATATATCAGATATAAAAGTTTTTAGCAAGTATCCAGTAACTAAGCATACGCGTAGGAATATTTAGAAATGTCGATAATACCGAACTATAAGATGACGTGTCATTTGTTTTAAAATCTTTTACGAAAAAAACGAAAAAAAAAACACTTTTTTTACTTAATAATACTACTTAATAAAACAGAGGTAGTAATTTTTTTTTATGCACTTCAGGGATTAAATAGGTACTTATAATCCCTATTTTTAGGAACTAAAAGGACACTTTTAATCCCTAAGGGATTTAAAGAAAATTTAATCCCTAGGGTATTAAAAATAAATTTAATCCCTCAGCTTAGGGATTAGAAGTAAATTTAATACCTCAGGGATTAAAAAAAAAACTAATCCCTGGAAAATTATAATTAAATTTATGGCAAGTCAAGCCAAACAGCACTTGCTCTTGGCCAAGATTTCATTCTTAGCACCCTTTCTTGTAGTTGACGAAACATTTGGCATAGAAATAACGTAATTTTAACAAAGATCTTTTCCTAAAGTGCATAAAATAGTATATAAACCTCGGGACTAAACGGGAAACCGTTTCAATATGACTCCCAAAATTTACGCAAAAACCACTCAATTTCTTACGACAACCTCTCAGCCCAGACTATTATGTCTCTGCGTCTCTTTTAACTCTTTTTACTGACTATTTAATCTGTCGTTACGCTTTAACGATCTGACAAACATGGCTCCAGTTACAAGACGCCGTAACGTATTGCAAACGCTTCTTGACAATTTCCAGGAAATGAATAAAGATACATAAACAAGAAATTCCCTAAATAGCCCAAAGTCGCTCAACAACAGCTATATAGAAATAGTCTCACCCACTATGTACACTGACAGGGAAGAAGAAGACCGTTTAAAACCAACAACTTTCATATTGGCAGATCTGAGAAACAAATTAGCAGATAGGACAACTGAAGTCAACGACTTAAGGTTACGCAATGAAAAACTGGCCATGGCCGTTGAAAAACTAGAAAATGAAGCACTAATTTATAAACACACAATCGACAAACTATCTAAACCTAAAAATCTTCTGGTAACTGATACTTCAACACAAACATATATACCAAAATTGGCTTGGGAAACAGAATCCTCTTGGGGTATTCCCCAAACAACCAACAATCGCAATGGGGGTGACACATCAAAATTAGAAAAGAAAAAATTGAAAAAACAACGTCAGAAGATAAAAAAACTGGAGGATGAATTAAAGAGATTCAAACACAATGAAACGAAGACTAACGACACCATAGAAATACCAGTGGAGATGTTTAGATTGGAAAATGACAATTAGCTGCACAGAGGAATTAGAAATCATCAGGCGGGAACTAACACAACTGGAGACATTTTTAAAGATTGATTCCCTACCCGTAGATCTTTGGGCGGCATTACCCCAATGGTTGAGAGAGAAACTGGAGATTGAAGCTTTTGAAAGAGACCTGGAATACGCTAACGAAATTGAAGAACAGAAACTGGTTATCGATAGTCTATCAGTAAGGCTCGCAAAACAAAAAAACATTGAGCTGAAATCGATTCCCTCAAAGAGCACTTGGATGAGATGAAACTGTTTAACGCTAACCTCTAAGAAAAACTATGCTACCTAGAAAATGAAAAACAAAAACTGGAAGAGGATCTTCATAACGAAAGGCAAACGAAAAAGAAAATCCTAACAAAAAAATCCAAACAAAAATCAATAAAAGAAATTATGAAACAACCAAACTACACAACAACAAATCAAACTAAAAAACCAAAGTGTATTCTTATTGCCGGTAGCCATGGTATGCATTTTCAACCTCTTCTAGAAAAACAGCTTGGAGAAACATACGACGTACAAGCCATTATTAAGCCAAACGCGTTGGATATTGAAATTTTTAGGAAAGCTGAATTACATATTAACAAATTAACATCCGAGGATATGCTTATATTGTGGCCCGAAAAACCACATATTAAATTTGTAGAACTAATGGTCCAAAACAAAACCAAAAAGCTATTCCTGTTACTACAACCTTTTCAATATGACTCCCAAAATTTACGCAAAAACCACTCAATTTCTTACGACAACCTCTCAGCCCAGAAATGCGCATATTTAAATGGCCTAAACACCAACAAAATCATAGATTGCAAACAAGTTTTGAGGCGATCAAACTACACAAAAAATGGTCGAAATGTCAACAATAAAGGACTCTGGTTTTTAGCAAAGAAATTTGCCGAAAATACTTATTATA
This sequence comes from Oxystoma pomonae, assembly GCA_963921995.1. Taxonomy (NCBI): domain Eukaryota; kingdom Metazoa; phylum Arthropoda; class Insecta; order Coleoptera; family Brentidae; genus Oxystoma; species Oxystoma pomonae. The sequence goes on from OY998169.1 coordinate 30,029,441, forward strand.
CTGCCCAAAAAGGCCCATTTTTTCGAGGCTACAAGCTGTAAGAAACTAACAAATATTCCAATCACCGTTCTTTTGGCAAACATGCAGTCTCTAAGAAATAAGAAAATACTTCTGGAATCAATACTTATAGAAGATTATGAATACGACGTTGTTTGTTTGGATGAACATCATTTGAAAAATGAAGAAGCGGAAAGTTTCGCAATACAAAACTACGAACTTTCGTCCTTTTATTCTCGAAGTAACTTTGAAAGAGGTGGGGTAATGATTGTAGAAATACTACAATCTTGCGTAGAATCATGTTTCCCTTTAAAACAAAAAAACACAAATATGCTAAATACAAATAAAAAACAATCATGGTATACGGGTGATCTAAAAAAAATGAAAGATGAGTTACAATTCCTATCCGAGCTTTGTAAAACAAACTCAAATCAACATATAACATTATTTAAAAAGAAATACCAAAAACTTTATAGACAAAACATTAAAAACGCCAAAAAGGAATTCACAGATAAAAAAATAAAGACATCACGTAACATAAACAAAACATGTTGGGAAATTATAAACGAAGAAAGAGGGAAAACCAAAAAACAAACAGATATAAAAATAAACGAAAATGAAATAAATAATTTTTTTATAAACAAAGCTGAAAAAATACATAAAAGTATCTCGCAACCACTACAACATAATGCCCCTTTTACAGAAACCTCAAAAGATACAACCACCTTTCCAAACTTTAAATTCAGAGAAGCTACTTTTATTGAAATTATATCTTATTAATAAAGAAAATCAAAAATATTATATTATGCCCCCTAACAAACTTAATTAATGAGGCGATTCGCCATGAAATTTTTCCTGAATGTCTAAAAATTACAAAAGGTATACCTATACCTAAAGAAAAAAACACACAGGACATAAACAAACTACGACTAAAAATGCAGTTAGTAGAACATGTTGAAAATAATAAAATAATTCCCGACTATCAATACGGATTCCGCAGTGGAAGATCGACCTCAAATGCAGTAATGCAACTGGTTGACGAGATTGTTAGTGTTTTTCAGCAGCGTGTTCACACTGGGACCATTTTTGGCGACCTCCAAGCCGCATTTGATTGTGTATCGCATGAAATACTATTAAAAAAATTAAGTATCTTAAACTTTGATAACAGTTCTATTCAAATAATTAAGTCATATTTATCAGATCATTTGCAATACGTCTTTTTAAACAACAAATTTTCTCAAACCAAAAAAATTACAAACGGGGTTTATCAAGGTTCAGTGTTAGGGCCTATTCTGTACTTAATATATGTAACTGACTTCAGAGTAAATGCCGACGCTGCCATTACACAATTTGCTGACGATAAATCCTTAACTTTAAAAGATTGCGATTATGTGTCTCTGAATGAAAAAATGAAGCACACAGAATTAAGCGCCAATGAGTGGTTTATTAATAACAAATTAAAACTTAATGTAGACAAGACAACACACTACTTCTTTTCCAATAAACAGTTGCCACAGGAGCAAGCTTCAGCGGTTAAATTTCTCGGTTTTCAAATCGATCAAAAACTTACCTTGGAAGAGCATGTTAATTTTATTATCAAAAAGTTGACAAAAAGCATATTTGTGTTGAGGAATTTGACGGACATTACATCTACTGATACGATTCTCACTGCCTATCATTCCCTTTTCATGTCTCATATTTCTTATGGCCTGTTAGTGTGGGAACATTCGGTTCATACGGACAGAATATTTGCGTTACAGAGAAAAGTGCTAAGGGTGATTTTCAAACTCGGTTATCGAGATGATGTAAGGCCAATCTTTATTACAAAAGGTCTATTTACCTTACCCTCGCTGTACATTTTTGTATGTCTTAACTATGTTAAAAACAATATTACTAACTACCAAAACCAAAATAATTTTCACAGATATAATGCGAGGCAATCACATTTAATTAGAATTGAGTTCACTCGCTTGAATCATTGCCGTTACTCGAAAAACTATTACGGACCGTCATTGTACAATAAACTACCTGAACATGTAAAAAATTTAGAAAATAAGGCATTTAGTGGGTACATAAAAAAGCTTTGTTTAAAAAAAGCTTTTTACGATATTGGTGAATTTCTTTCACTTGACTTTAGAAACTATGACTAAGGTAAATAACAATACCTATAATAAATCAGAGTTTTCTCTGAAAGTTCTAAGAAATTTTTTTTTTTTTTTTAAGACAAATGTATTAAATATTATTGTTAAATTTTAATAAGCACTATCTAAACTTTTATGTGAGATAAATTATGTATTTATTTATTTATTTTTTAAAGTTTACAAATGTGTACTGATGATAAAGCCATAAAATCAAATTGTATTTTCTTGGTGAATAAATGATATTCTATTCTTCTATTCTTCTATATTTGATACAAAAATTTTAAATTAATTTAGCTTATTTTAAAATTGCTTTTTTTTTCTGAAAAACTGTAAACAGGCAGAAAAATAATTTTGTTTTTTTTACTTTAATTGCCTCCATTTTAGCACAAAAATGACATATCTCATTTTTTTTTAAAATCTGTATCTTTACAATGAATCAAAATCAATCAATCAAAGAAAAACTAAATTTTTGAAATCTGACCGCCATTTTGTTTTGAAGTGATTTTTCTGAAAACGCAGAAAATGCATTTTTTCCTAACTTTGACAGCAGCCATCTTAGTTTCTGGGGCCTGAAAATGGAGGATCCTCGACTGAAATTTTGCTTTTTGGTATTAATTTGATCGAATCTAATATTTTATCATGTATTTTTGTTTAACTCAAGAAAAAAATAAAAAAAACACTTTTATTACTTAATCATCAAGCATTTTTTTACACAAAAATTCAAAACTAATTTAGCTGATCCTAAAACTGCTTTTAACTGTAATAAACGAACCGAAAAATAATGTTGTTTTTTATTTTAGTCACCGCCATCTTGATTTGTGTGATTTGTCTTACTTAGCGCAACGCAATATTCTGACACGTGCTTTGTGTTTAACTTAAGGAACAAAAAAAAACTTTTTAACTGCGTCATTATAATTTGTTTTTCTTTACATAAAAATTTAAAACTAATTTAACTCATTCTAAAACTGCTTTGGTTTGTGCGAATTGCTAACGCGAAGAAAAATAATGACGCTTCTTAATTTTAGTCACGGCCATCTTGATTTTGAATTGACATGTGTAATTTTTTTTGCAATTTTTGAGACAAGCGTCCTCGGTTTAGTATAAATTGATATATTGCATGACGTTAGTGTATATACCACACCAGGAGGGGAAAATTACTTTTTTTCTCGATAGTTTGGCCGTCATTTTGAATATCAAGTGTCAAATCAAATGTTTTTTAAAATTGTAGCAGAGACAAGCTCATCGCTAATAGCATTCCACTAAAAAATTTTTTTTTGTAAATGTCGCCTATAAATTAGTAAGGTCTCTTATATTTTTGACATATCAAGCCCCATCTTTGTACCCGCATATAAACTCTAACCTTTTTTAATGTAGGATTAAGAAACCGGTCAGTAACTTTAACATGAGACATCATAAAAGATCATTACTTAAAAAGTTTAAAAAAATAAAGAAAAACTAAATTTTTGAAATCTGGCCGCCATTTTTTGATATTTTTGGATTAAGTGGAACCCCGTCATTATTACCCAATTTATTTCGATGTGATTTTTCTGAAAACGCAGAAAACAAATTTTTTCCTAACTTTGACAACCGCCATCTTGGTTTCTGGGGCCGGAAAATGGGGGATCCGCGACTGAAATTTTAGCTTTTGGTACTAAGTATCACTATGCCAAATATACAAAATATGCCTTTTTTGCAGCTTTATCTTGAAAATCCCTACGAATTTACTCCACTATATCCTTTAACCATTTTATTATCTGTGGGTTTTCATAAATGCATGATCCACAGTTTTACTCCTTCTATTTTCCATTCAATTGCCCTCTCACTTTTTTCGACAAGGAAATAGAAGTGAGCGGCATGAAGTACCGACCTATAGCAGTAACCTCTTTTTTTCAAAATTTTTTGAGTATGGCAACTTTATTAGGTGAATTGTGTCAAGAGTAGCTTCGTCATTTAACTGTGTCTCAAGAGAGCCTGAAATTATTATTATCGAAGATGAAGAAATTAACTCACCGAAGGAATTCTTCACAGATTACAAAACTTGCATAATAATCATGATCCCAAATCAAGTATAATAAATACCAGAGCTGACCAAACACAATCTCCTTCTCCACGTCAGATTTTTACCACCCAAACCGATGAACATTTTTTAGGGGTAAGCTCATTGTCTAAAGTTCCCAATAAACCAAAGCATTAACGTCAGCGTCTACTATCAAAATGTCAGAGGCCTTAGAACCAAAACGCCTCAGTTCTATAGGGAGATAGTAAACTCTGATTATGACGTAATAATAATAACTGAAACTTGGCTACAATCAGATATTGCAAGCGAGGAAGTCATATCAACTAATTATATCACCTACAGATGTGACAGAAATGCTGAGTCAACAGGTAAATCAAGAGGAGTTGTTTTGATAGCTGTCAAGCGTACTTTGGGCTCCAGAGAATATAATATAGGTTCCAACTCGAAGGAGGAATTATGGGTGACAGTTCGTATTAATGAGCTTGAATATGTCATTGGTTTTGTTTATATCTCCCCTGGTTCACCTTTAGCAGTTTACCAAGATTTCATTGAATCCGTTAATCACGTAATGGATCATTTTCCTAAAAATAAGGTGCTAATTTGTGGTGATTTTAACTTGCGTAGTTATGTAGATAGTTTTAAGGTTTTCGACTAAAATATACGTTAGGTACAGATAATGATTACCTCCTTAATTTCGTTAACAATAACAATGAAAAATGATTTTTTTTTAGTAACTGTCATAGCGAACAAGCACTATTTGACTGTGTCAGTTTTCACGATTTCATGCAATTGAATAAGATTAGGAATATTAATGGAGTGATCTTAGATCTAATTTTTTCAAATTTCTCAGAAGCGTCAGTTTATAATAGCACACAAAGTTTAGTAAAAGAGGACAATCAGCACCCATCCCTTGTTATTAAAATTACAATTCCATTAGTCAAAGCTAATTCAAGGGAGCAATTTGACATTCAGCCGAAGAATTTCCATTTAAATTATTTTAAAGCAAATTACAGTGGTCTGAATGAATATTTTGACAGTATAGATTGGTCGTGTTCGGCTGGTGCACAGGATGTAGATGGTGTAATTGATAAGTTTTACTTTCTACCACAAATTGTTATCGACGCTTATGTCCCAAAAGTTAAAACTCAAAGTAACAAATATCCTTCTTATTTTTCCAAAAATTCAATAAACCTAATAAACAAAAAAAACAGCAGGATGAGTATAACAGGAAAAACGAAGCATATAAAATCGCTCGTAAATTGTCTAAAGCGTCTATTGATCATGATTACAAAAACTTTATTAATTCATCCCAATTAAAAATTCTTAAAAATGTCAAAACTTTTTGGTCCTATGTAAAAGATAAGCGGAAAGCTGCATGTTGTCCGAGTGTCATGAGATATCGTGGAAAAGATTCCAACAATGTGGTGGAAATAACTTAATTTTTTGCTGAATTTTTTCAGTCAGTATATATACCTAGCGATTCTACCAAACCATATCTTTTCGACTTAGATAATCTGAAGGCAACAAATTCTAATCTAAATCTAACAAACGTAAATTTTGATAGTGACATTGTTTTTGATAAACTTGTAAACCTAGATCCTAAAAAAGGGCCATTTTTGGAATTTAAGTTTTTTGGTAGGTAGAAAATGTGTACCAAAAATCATCAAAATCCGAGAGGGTCGAGTAAAATTTGTATTATTTTTTGGTTGATTTTATATGGAATGACCCTTTTACTGCCAAGGACCATATATTTTGTTTTGTCTGTATTAAGTTTTAGTCCGTTAATTGTAAGCCATTGTGCTAAGTTTTCTAAATCTAAATTTATTAATCTAATTAGATTCTCAATTTCATTAATGTCCCCTATAATTAATATCATTGGATAAATTCTATACTTTATTATTTTGTGTAGAGATTATTGAGAATAAGGACCCCTTGTTATTGTTGTATACGTTTAATTCATAAGCAACGTTTCGACAATAGTTTTTGTTTTTCTCAGGCTAAAAAATAGTTTTTTTTTTATAAATGTTTGCACGTAAAGAATAAACAAAGAGTTTGACCTATGTATACGTTACTACAACTACAGGGAATTTCGTAAATGAGACCGGATTGTTTAGAGGGAGGGGTTTTATCTTTCAGTTTAGTAAAAAGAGTGTTCGTTGTTTTTATGTTATAAAATACTATTTCCAAGCCATCATCCTTAAAGCATTTCCTTAATTTATGTGAAAGGTCATTAACATAAGGAATCTTAAAATATTTTTTAATTTCTTCGCTATTAGTGTGAGATTGTTTCTGTGAATCATTAGATGTTGATAGAGTTAATTTATGGCATGACACGAATAGTAGTTCATGAGTCTACCAGAACTAGTGGGCTTCCTATACCAATTGGTGTGAACTCGGCCGTTTTCTCGGATAGTAAACACATCCCAAAATGGAAGTTTCCGATCTTGTTCAATTTCAGAAGTAAATTGAATCTTATGGTGAATTGAGTTAAAAATATTCATAATTTCATCCTGCTTATCCTTAGGGATAGATAAAATTGTGTCGACTACGTATACAAAAAGAAAGGGGATGTAAAAGTCTATCTTTTTGAAAACTTCATTAAGGACAAAATTCATTACAAGGTTCATTACTGGGGAGCTAGGATTACCCATAGCACTTCCATCAAGTTGTTGGTATATTTTTTTGTCAAAGGAAAAATAACTAGTATCAAAGCATAGCGAAATCATTTGTAAAATTATATCTATGGGTATATTGCTGTAAGCTGACATAAATCGTTTAGTTTTTTTTACTATTTCTAAAACCAAAGATTTAGGAATGTTTGTGAAAAGCGAGATAACATCAAGAGAAATTAATATATAGTCATCCGGAATAACTACATTTTGGATTTTTTCAACAAATTCGAAAGAGTTTCTGATGTTAAATTAAAAGGTGGTTGTAATAGGGTTAAGAATTGTATGTAACCATGTAGCTATATTTTAAGCTGGGGAGTTTATGCAGCTGACCACTGCTCTCATTTTTACACCTTGTTTGTGGGTTTTCCTTAAGCCGTATAATGTGGGTGGGACTGAAGCATAATTTTTTTAACTCAATTCACCCTAAGATTCAATTTACTTCTGAAATTGAACAAGATCGGAAACTTCCATTTTTGGATGGGTTTGCTATCCGAGAAAACGGCCGAGTTCACACCAATTGGTATAGGAAGGCCACTACTTCTGGTAGACTCCTGAACTACTATTCGTGTCATGCCATGCAACATAAAATAAGTACTATTTCTAACCTGTTCTATAGAGCATACAACCTTAGCCATGAGAAATATTGGAATGATAATGTCAATATAATAAAAAAGCTAGCTAAAATTAACAATTACCCATCATCGTTTGTTAAACAAATTTTAAATAAATTAACTCTATCAACATCTAATGATTCACAGAAACAATCTCACACTAATAGCGGAGAAATTAAAAAATATTTTAAGATTCCTTATGTTAATGACCTTTCACATAAATTAAGGAAATGCTTTAAGGATGAAGGCTTGGAAATAGTATTTTATAACATAAAAACAACGAACACTCTTTTTACTAAACTGAAAGATAAAACCCCTCCCTCTAAACAATCCGATCTCATTTACGAAATTCCCTGTAGTTGTGGTAACGTATACATAGGTCAAACTAAACAATATTTGGAAAATCGTGTCAAACAGCATAAATATGATTGACAAAATAAAAATAAAAAGAAAAAAGAAAAAACTGCCCTTGCCATTCACCACTTTGAAACCAATCATGATTTTGACTTTGATAACCCAAGAATAGTGGATAAAGAAAACAACTTTTATAAGCGTTTCATTTTGGAAATGATACATATAATCTTGGGGTCAAACCATATCAAATCAACCAAAAAAAAGGCACTTTTCGTTTTGACCATCTCCGATTTTGATGATTTTTGGTACACTTATTCTTCTGATCCAAAAACTTAAAAATCCAAAAAATTAAATTTTTTGGATAAGCGGTTTTTATTTTATTGATTTTTGAAAATAAAGAAATTGACCAATATGCCCTTGACAGGCACTTACAAAAATAGCAATATCTCAAAAACTATTGGTCCTATAGAAGCGAGTTATAGCTTATTTTGAAGGTTTTTTAAAGACCTTTTTAACGATGTGTATCATCATGTAATTTTTTGTTTTTATTTTTTTTTTAATTTTTTTAATATTTTTTGAATTTTTTTTCAGTATTTTTTTAATATTTTTGGAAAATTTCAGGATGGAGATGTTATTGGTTATATTTTTAAAAAAATAATATAAAAAATCTTGCAGGAAAAAACCACATTTTTTGATAAATACCTATATATTTACTCTTTATATCTAAAAACTTGTCAATTGCTCCCAGTCTTGTAAATAAGATACATAAAAGGTTTTTTCAAACTTGTTTATTCCTGCAAAATTTTGAGTATTTCTTCAATTGTCCTCCCCTTCACCCAATATCTTTTCACCCACTTATTATACATTTAAACATGTTAATTTCTGCAAAATGTTTAGCTCCTCCCATTACTTTTTATTGGCCCTTACCCCTATTTGTATCATTTCTGGTTCAGACAGGAAAAGTTTTGACAATAATTAATTGCAAACCTGTGGTTTATGTGATAAATTGCTATTTTTTAATTTAAAACATTTATTTGAGTCGTGTGTTGCAAAATGGCACCAAATAAGCCAAAACAATGGACAAAATTTTTTGTGAGGTGTTGTGATCCATTAAGTCAGGAGAAACATTCCGGAAAGTTAAGGAATGTCACAAATTGGATGACTTCCTTTAAAGGGGTGGAGACTGGCATGAAAATTTGTGACAATTGTCGAATGAAACTTTCCAAGGAACACAAGGAACAGGATGAACAACCATCTCATGTAGCAGGGTAAGTTATAGTAACGAATACCTACCTACATTTTTACTTGTTTTTTTTTGTGTGTTGTGGCTCTGCTAATAATTTTAGGGTAATTATTTAGTATCCGGTTTTCTGCCATTTTTGGTTTTAAGTGAAAAATTCTTTATGGGGGCACCTACAGGCCTATAAGTCTGATAGTTAGATTTTTTTCTGACAAATTCACTTTTAAACGATTTTCAACATGGCTTTCTCCCGAAAAGGTCTACAGAATCGGCTCTTTTAGAGTTGAACAAGCCAATAATTTCGACTCTTGAATCTAGGGGAGCGGCCTGTGGACTTTTTTTGGATTTATCAAAAGCATTTGATACAATAAATCATGAAATTCTTTTGGAAAAATTAGAAGCGTACGGGGTTAGAGGAAGTGCTTTGGATTTATTTTGCTCGTATCTGACTGAAAGACCACAAAAAGTTACAACAATAATTTGAACAACAATAAAATAACGTCAGAATCAAACGTCATAATGACAGGAATTCCGCAGGGAAGTATTCTTGGTCCTCTGCTCTTTGTTATTCATCTTAATAATCTAAACCATGTCATCAAAAATCCAAACCTTCTGGCCAATTACGCAGATGATGCCAACGTAGTGATGGCGGTTTATCGGGAGGGGAACATCCATGAGGAATATTTTGAGGTACTAGGTAAAGTGTCTGAATACTGTGTTAACAACCAACTCATTATGAACACAGAAAAAACAAAAGCAGTTGTTATCTCTAACATGGACATATATGTCCCTAAAAACCTTACTTATGAAGGAGACACATTAACTTTTGAAAGTCACACGAAGGTATTGGGAGTAACTATTGATAAAGATCTAAATTTTTTTTCACACATCAGAGATCTATGTAAAAAACTATCAGCGGCAAGCTATGCTATTAGAGTTTTAAGTAAAATTTGTAGAGGTCACAGTTCATTAAAATCAATTTATTATGGTATGTTTTACTCTCAATTAAAATATGGTATATTACTTTGGGGCCATAGTAGTCACATAAATGACGTTTTTATTTTACAAAAACGTGTTATTAGAATCTTGGTAGGAATCAAGCCATATGCTTCTTGTAGAAATAATTTTAGAGAAAAGAAGTTGTCCCGGATATTTATATCTTGGAATGTTTACTGTATTTGGGAAAAAATCCATTACTTTTTACTAAATATGGCGGTACTAGAACCTGTAACACAAGAAACAAAAACAACATGTATATATATCCAAAACATAGACTAAGTATTACTAAAAAAAGCCCGGATTATGCTGCAATTAAATTCTTTAATAAACTTCCAAACAAAATAAAAAATATCCAAAGCTACAAACTTTACAAAAAAGAATGCTTTAATCTAATTTGTAAGATATAACCCTACAGCATTAGTGAGTTTCTAAATTTTAATGAATTTTAATGTCTTTTATTTTGGTAATGTATATATGTGCGTCTTTTAAGTAATGTTCGCCACATCTGGTTTCTGTTTTTTTTAAATAATATTACAAGGTTTTAACCATATTTTAACTAATTTTATATTATATTGTTACTATACGTTATTGTCTGTTCTAATGTTATGTTTTGACTTGTGTGTGTGCAATTTTAACAATTTTTAGAAATTTTCTGGTCACAAACTCTCAAACCGATTACTATTAGAAATAATTTTTAACGAAGTAGTAACTGCAACTTATTTATATACCTTTGTTATTTTTACAATTTTTTTTTGTAGATTTTTATGACCATCCGATTTTACCTATTGTAAACAATTTGGAAATAAACTATTGTCTATTGTCTTGTCTGTTCTAGGGTCCCTAGGACCCCAAATCCGCAACCGCCGAAAAATTTTTTATTTATTTTTTTGATGCAAAAAGGGGTGTCGCCGGTGCCGGGGAGGGGGGGGTTGTGAGAGTTTTTTTGGTTGTGTTGGGTTGGGTTGGGTTGGTTTGAGTATTTTTAAGTGAGGTTGGGTTGGGTTGGTTTTAAAAAATAAAAAAAAAACAAAAAAATTAAAAAAAAAAAAAATGCGGCGGTTGCGGATTTGGGGTCCTAGGGACCCTAGTAGGTGCCTCCATAAAGAATTTTAAAAAAAATCAAAAATGGCAGCAAACCGGATACTAAATAATTACCAATTTTAGTAAATGTTTTCATATTAAAAATTGTTTTTTTTTATTGTTACAGACCTTCCGCTCAAACTCCAGATTCTCCTTTTAAAGAATGTGATGAATCTATGGACCTTCTAAACCAGTCGTTGCAAATTATTGGGGAATCGCCTATCAAAAAAAGAAGAGTGTCCAAAGAAAAGGCTGAAAAAGTAAAAGCAGTGATCGAAAAAAGATTAGGTCAAGAACAATACTCAATAGTAGAAAAGACCAAAGAAAAAAACATGGACGAGTGCGAAATAATACAACAATTAAAAGAAAAATTTCAGGTAGTTCAAAAAAGAAGCGAAAGAATGTTAATTCTATCTTGTGGAGTCGGGCAAAAATTCAGCAAGAATTTGGAGTTTACCAATACATGACCAGGATGGTAAAAAAAATGGTCAAAGAAAAAGGAATTTTATCCACACCTAATCCAAAGCCTGGGAAAACTCTTGACCAAAACGTTGTAGAAATGGTAACATCATTTTACCTTAGAGATGATGTGAGTAGACCCATGCCTGGAAAAAAAGATTTTGTTGTTGTAAGAAAAGAAGGAACTAAGGAGCATCATCAGAAAAGGTTAGTTTTGGTTAATATCAAAGAAATATATTTGCATTTTAAGAAAGAGCATCCAGACCTAAAAATTGGTTTGTCTAAATTTAGTGAATTGAGACCAAAAAGTTGCATTTTAGCAGGAAAGAGCGGTACACATACAGTGTGTGTGTGCACAATACATCAAAATATGAAGTTAATGATAGAGTGTTCTAAAATAAACAAGTTTATCTTAAATGATAAGGGTAATCCTGCTTTACCAGACTACCATGCTTGCCTCTCAAAAATGATGTGTAACCCACCAGGAGTGCTTTTTGGACAAATGTGAGATATGCCCAGGAAATGAAAATTTAAAAACTTTTTGAATGAAAAGTTCGAAGAAGCAATGATTGACAATGTGACTTTTAAGAAGTGGATATCTGTAGATAGATGCAATATGAAGACATTAATTAAACCAGCAGAGGACTTCATTGAAGAATTTTCAAACGACTTGATTAAATTAAAATCTCATTCTTTTTACACTCACATGCAAAAAGAATACTACAATGAGGTAAAAGACAATTTAAAAAAGGGGGAAGCACTAATCACATGCGACTTCGCTGAAAATTATTCATTTATTGTGCAGGATGAAGTGCAGTCCTATCACTGGACAAATAGCCAGGCAACCCTACATCCTTTTGTAATATATTACAAAACTCATGAGGGAAAACTGGGTCATTTAAATCATATATTTATTTCAGACTGTTTGGTACACAACACTGTGGCATTTCATCTTTTTTTAAGTCACCTTATGCCTGAACTAAAGAGGCAAATTGATAATTTAGACAAAATTATCTATTTTTCAGACGGCTGTGCCGCACAGTATAAAAATAAAAAAAAATTTGTTAATATTGCGTACCATATCGAGGAATTTAAAATTAAAGCAGAATGGAATTTTTTTGCCACCTCCCACGGGAAGAGTGCATGCGATGGACTGGGAGGCACCGTAAAAAGGTTGGCTGCTAAAGCAAGTCTGCAGAGACCATATAATGAACAGATTATGACCCCCGAAGATCTTTTTAAATTTGCAACAGAAAATATTCCTGGTATAACATTTAAATATTGTTCATTAAATGACTACCAGCAACATGAAAAGTTTTTGGAAAAAAGATACCTGGAAGCACAATCAATACCTGGGACTCAAAAATTTTACTCGATTATCCCACTCAGTAATGAAAAAATTATTACAAAACCATTTTCACTAAGTAAAGAGGAAAATATTCAATGTCTTTTTGCAACCTGTGGTTTGTCAAACACAGAAATTGAAAACATCGACTCCGGTTTTGTAACCATAAACTATGACTGTCTGTGGTGGATGGGATGTAGCATTGGCAAAAATATAGAAAGCGGGGAATTAAAAGTTAGTTTTTTACATCCTCATGGTCCCTCTCCGTCTTTTTACTTTCCAAAGCCAAAAGCTGATATATTGGTCATAGATCAAAAGTCTCTTTTAAGACGAGTCAACCCAAATACTGCCACTGGTAGGACATATACGCTAACTGCAGAAGAAATGACAGATTCCTCAAATATTTTACAAAAAAAATTAGCAACCTAAATATTTTTTATTGTAAATTTTCTATCATTCTTACTTTTCATTTTTTTGTTATACCCATAATAGGTAAATTAGCCCTGTATTAAATATCTTATTATTTTTTTAAAGTATCACTCCATTATTTCTCCATCCTAAAGTTTTCCAAAAATGTTAAAAAAACATTGAAAAAAAAAGAAATATTTTTTTGAAAAAAATTAAAAAATGTGTTTTTGAGATTTAAAAAAAAAAATATTTTTTAATTAAGAAAAAAAAAATTAAACAAACTATATTGTCAAAAACAAAATTATGATTGTTTTCCACAAACCAAAACTACACTTTTTTGCACTCGACGCGCGTTTCGCTAACAACATTAGCATCATCAGGAGACGATAAACAATGAACTAAATTAATCTACGCTCTATCTTATATACAATCCTTTAGTGGGCGGAGATAAGACTAATAATTTTTGATTGATCACGATTTTTAATCCTATCTCCCCTCAACCAAAGAATAAAGTGTACTAAACGGGATGGGTCCTCTATCTTTATTTAAACTATTTCTGGATTTAATGATTTCCATACTTTCATATGCATTCAAAAGTCTTTTGTTTGGTACACTTTTTAGAAGTTTTAGGTTATCTAATGTGAATCTATGATTGTTTTCAAAAGCATGCTCGGCCACACTTGACTTTTCTGTTCTTCCGTATTTTAAGTATGCTAAGTGTTCTTTAAAACGTGTTTGAATAGAGCGTCTCGTTTGGCCAACATATTTTTTGTCACAATCCATGCAACTAATTTCGTAAATTCCACTTTTTTCTAGAACTGTAGTTTTATCCTTGGGATTTCCTAGTAAGCTTCTTATTGTGTTACCGGATTGATATACTAATTTAAGACCGGTGTTATTAAATACTTTGTGTAATCCTTTCGTATAATTAGGATTATAAGGAATTGATACAAATTTTGAGTCGCAGGTATCTTTTTGTCTGAAAAAGGTAGAATTCCGAAAGGTCTTTTGAAAAGAATGTCTATTTATCAGCTTATTTATTAAGCCTTCGTCGTAACCGTTTTCGCCAGCTATATTCCTAATCCTATTCTTTTCTGCTTCAAATCTTTCTTGCAAGCTTATGTTGTAAGCAATGAACAGAGTCATTTGGAATATACCTGTTGGTGGCCGTGCCTTTTCTGTATAGGTCAAAGTCCAATTTATTTTTATTTCTTATAACTAAAGTGTCTATAAATGGCAGTGTACCGTTGTTCTCTGTTGCATAAGTAAATTTAATAGTGGGAAATTTATTATTTATTTTTTCCATAAAATTTTCAACACTAGTTACTTTAGTGTTGAATACTGCAAACACATCGTCTACATACCTGAATCATACTCTGGGGAAATACTCAAATTCTTTACTTATATCTGATTCAAATTTGCTCATAAATAGGTTTGCGATAAAAGGTGATAAACTATTACCCATTGTGGTTCCTTCTAATTGCTGGTAGTAGTTATTTTTATATTGAAAGTAATTTTGATTCATGCAGAGTTTTGTTAAAGATAGGTATTCTAAAGTCTGTTTGTCTTCTAGATTGTTTTTTCTTAGTAGTAGGGAACAACGAACTAACATCAAACGAGATTAAAATTTCACCTTCTGGGAGTGAAATATCTTTAACTTTGTTGATAAATTCAAGGGAATTTTGAACAGAAAAACCTTTTTCCTTTATCGGTAAATTTTCAAACTCGTTTGCTAGCCATTTCGAAATGTTGTAAGTAGGTGATCCTACAGCAGAAACTATAGGTCTAACCGATTTTCCAGGCTTGTGGATTTTCGGAAGACAATACAGTTTCGACATAGTGGGATTGCTTACTTGTAGTTTATATTTAATATTGTCAGTAATAATATTGTTACATTTTTTAATTGTGTTTTAACGAAGTTTAGTACACTTTATTCTTTGGTTGAGGGGAGATATGATTAAAAATCGTGATCAATCAAAAATGATTAGTCTTATCTCCGCCCACTAAAGGATTGTATATAAGATAGAGCGTAGATTAATTTAGTTCATTGTTTATCGTCTCCTGATGATGCTAACGTTGTTAGCAATACGCGCGTCGAGTGCAAAAAAGTGTAGTTTTGGTTTGTGGAAAACAATCATAATTTTGTTTTAGTGCAACCAAAGGTTCCAAATTCCCAACATAAACTATATTGTGTCACACATCTTTAAAAAGGTCTTTAAAAACCCTTCAAAATGAGCTATCACTCGCTTCTATAGGATCAATAGTTTTTGAGATATTACTATTTTTGTAAGTGTCTGTCAAGGACACATTGGTCAATTTCTTGATTTTCAAAAATCAATAAAACAAAAACCGCTTATCCAAAAAATTTGATTTTTTTGGATTTTTGCGTTTTTTGATAAGACGAATAAGTGTACCAAAAATCATCAAAATCGGAGATGGTTAAAACTATTGCCTGGTTTACTTGATATGGTTTGACCCCTTGGTAAAACTAAAGCTGTCAACCTACGTAGCGATGTCAACAAGCTAAGCGCAATATATCATCCCTTACTAAACAGGATACACTTAAAATAATAATATATTAAAAATAAATTTAAAAAAAAATTAACAAAATAAAGACACACAAAAAAAATTTATAGGTATATAAAATCTAAATAAATAAAAAAAAATATTACGAAAAGTAAATAATTATTATTAAGATTAGTGACAACGTCGCACTCATATTGCGACCACGATAGAATTTTGGTAGTACTATAGGGTATAATTCTACCTCTCATTAGAAAAACACAATTTAGCGTCTTATTTTTTATCAAAACTTAATATTTTAATAGAGTTGTTAAGTGTTGCCATTCATTAAATACTAACTACTTTTGCTCTTCTGTGATAGATAAACAAATCATGATCATCTTAAAACTGAACCAACATTGTAAATATAATATTTTTTAACCGCGGTTTTATTGTGTATTTAAATCACAGAGTATTGCTGAGCAAACTCAACCACTACAAAATTTCTGGGACTGAGTTGAGATGGTTTGAGTCATACCTTTTTGATGGGATCAATTTGTTTGTGCAAATGATAAAGTATTAGAGACAGCAAAAATAGTTGGACCTATTCTCTTCCTAATTTACATCAATGACCTAGTAAAACTGTCAATATCTGGAAAGTCTACAACTTTTGCTGACGATAAAACAATCTTATGGAGCAGCAAAAATTTAAATAATTTAAAAACCACGGTGTAACACGATCTATCCCAGATAAAAATTTCGTGTGAATCAAACCAATTATGCTTTAACATACAGAAAACAAATATTTTAAAATTTAAATGTGCTCTTAACAATATGAAATTAAATAACATCGAACAGAAATCAACAGTTAAATTCTTGGGATTACAAATTTATTCACTCCTAAATTTTGAAACACACATTCATGAACAAAAAACTTGCAAAAGGGTGTTACAATTCCAAAGTTTGGCTTAAAAAGAAGTTTGGTTATCTATGAGAGGCTCAAATTATTTAATCATTTACCAGAGATTATAAAAAATGTCCCACATTATAAGGTATTTTGCTCCTCCATAAAAAGTCTCTTAGTAATGAAAGCCCTCTACAGTATCAACAAGTATTACGATACTAGATTTTAAGATAATATTTAGTAGATATTGGCTGCTTTTATTTAAATTGGCTAACATTTTTACGTGTTTTGTCTTGTGTAAAGTTTTTAAACTGTGTTTTTTATCTTTTAAACTGTACCTTTATTTTATTTTTAGATTATTATTTGTCTTGTGTAAAGCATCTAAACAGTGTTTTTAACTTTTAAGCTGTACTTATATTTTTAAACTATGCTTTTTTCTTGTGTAAAGCTTTTGAACAGTAATTTTGTTTATTAAACTATGTAATAGGTAAAATCCAAAGTTGACAGTCATTTTAAGGGTTATAAAGGATTATTATTTTTATTTTATTTTTTCAAAAGTAGCTTTATTGTCGTGCATATTAAATAAACATTGACAAAGCCTTACTTAAAATCTAGGATAATTTAAGAATAGTCATTTTACAAGAAAAGAAAATAATTAAAAATAAATCTAAAAGTAAAAAGCAGTAATCATAAAATATATATACTTATCAAGCTTGATCTAAAATACATCAATTTTTACCCTTAGTTAGTTAATCATTCATTCTATCATTAAAAAATTCTTCCAAAGTATAGAATGCTTTGGAGATTAAAATATATTTAGTCTGGCTTCTAAAATGTTTATAACAATTTAATTTGCGTATTTCTAGCGGCAAATGATTAAAAAGTTTTTTACCATTGTAAACAAATGAGTTTTTAATTAAGGTAGATCGGGGAATTGGCAATGGTAATAAAAATGGTCGGCGCACACTATAGCTATCCTCTCTATGTAATTCCTCTTTATACTTTTTAAAAACTAAACAAACAGTCTCCAAAATAAATATTGAACATAGAGTTAATATTTTATTATCTACATATAAAGATCTACAAGAATATCTTCTTCTGACACCACACAAATTTCTGAGGGCTCTCTTTTGTAAGATAAAAACTGATCTAAACAAAAAATCAGAACAAGATCCCCAGAAGCAAATGCCATACGAAAGGTGAAATTGAACCAAAGAAAAATAAACATTTTTCGCAGCTTCAAAACCAAGGTTATCTGTTATAACTTTTATTGCGTAACAGCTAGATGCAATTTTGCTTTTAAGTTTTATTATATGTTCATTGAACTTTAAGTTTTCATCAATAACAAAAAAAAGTTCAAAATATTAGTTTTCGAGACATTAAATGATAACAAATTTGCATCACACCACTCTTTAATTAGAGATAAGTCATTTTGAACTGTTGCTGCAAGCCTCTCTAAATCATTGTCATGCCACAAGAAGGTGTCACCATCTGCAAAGCTAGTAAGTTTCCCTTTAATTGGCAGGTGTGAGATATCGTTAACAAAAATTAGGAACAGCAGAGGACCAAGTATGGAACCCTGAGGTACTCCTTCATTAACTGGTTCAGAAGTAGATTGCTCATTGTTTATTAATACAGCTTGAAAACGCTCTGATAAATAAATTCGAAACCACTCAAGAGCCACTCCCCGTACTCCATAGTTCTCCAACTTCTCCAGCAGTATTCTATGATTCACACAATCAAACGCCTTTGATAAATCACAGAACACTGCCGAAGCCTTATCACCAGAGTTAAGTTTAAGGTAAAGGTGCTCCAGAAAATTAAACATGGCATCATTTGTGCTCTTGGAGGCTTGAAATCCAAATTGTGAACTGCTCAAAAGGTTATTTTCATTTAAAAAGTTTACAAGTCTTATTTGGACCAATTTTTCAATTATTTTGGATAAAGTGGGAAGCAAAGCAATTGGCCGAAAATTGGAAGGAAGGTTATGATCCCCCCTTTTAAATAGTGGTATTATTAAGGCCTTTTTTAGACAAGTTGGGAGGTATTAAAGGATTTGTTTATGGCTCCAACCAAAACATTAAGCACAGAATCTGGGAGCGCCTCAAAGACACGAACTGAAATTTTATCCCAGCCTGTAGCATTTTTATTTTTAAGCGCCTTAAAGATTAATTTTATTTCCGCCGTTGTTGTGGGAACCATTGAAAAAGTTTCTGTTGTAGAAATATTATTTAAATAGCTCATGGGATCGATCTCTCCTGTTCCTAATTTTGCTCGAGAGATTGGAAGCTATGTTGCAATAGAATGAATTAAAATCATTGGCCTTAAGTTCGGTAGTAAAACTAGATGGGTTTTGCCCCCTTAATTTATTAACTATCTTCCATGTTTCCCTATTTTTGTTTGAAGCATTCTCAATCCTATTATGAAAATATTGTCTTTTTGCCATTTTTACAGTTTCTTTGTAAATTTTGCGGTACGTTTTGTAGTAGTTTTGAAAGTTAGTATTATTAGAAGCACACATTTTTCTAATATAATGAAGAGATCTTAAATTTTTTGCCGAAGGCCTTTAGAGTACCACGGACTTCTCTTTTTTTGTTTTATGGTAACGACAGGAAAAGAAGTAATAAATTTGTTGTTCATAATATAATGAAAATGCTCCAATGAATCCTCGCTATAAAAAATTCTTTCCCAGTCTGTTTGATTGCATAACAGGAAAACCTTTCTAAAATTTCGTTTTGTAAATAGTCTACCTCGCCTAACCGTACTCCTAACCAAGGTGTGTTTATTTGGAAATGTGCAATACACAGCCTCATAATCAGAGAGACCGGCATGAATTATTGAACACTGTACTTGATCCTGTCGAAAGGAAGAACATACATAATCTAATGTGGTTGCAGTTGTGGTAGTAACTCTTGTTGGTTGATCTATATGCATAGTCAAAGCATGCGATTTAAATATATTCTTAACATATTCCACATTCCGACATGAACAATCCAAAAAATTTACATTTCAATCTCCAGTAAATATTACTTTTGCATTACTGGAAATTCCAGAAAGTAATGTTTCTAATTTGACGAAAAAAGATATATTTGCCGTGGGAGATCGGTAAACACATTTAACACATTTAATGAAAACACATTTAATTGGTTGCAAAAAACAATAGAAAATTCACATACTTTTTTCTCCAAAAGATAGTCAAATCAAGTAATAGGAATAAATTCAAACTTGCTCAAAAAATCTTCATAAAGCATAATAAGAGTACTCCCATGAGAATGGATTTCCCGTGAAAACTTATAAATTAAAGTATAATTTGGAATATAAATTGGTTCCTGAACATCTAGCCAATTTTCTACTATAACTAATATTTTTGGGAAGTTACAATCATCTAAAAAAAGTAAGAGATCATCCAATTTTGACCGCAATGACCTTATATTAATTAATATTAAGTTGCATATTTTTGTGCATTGCTTTGTGCTAAAAAATTAGGAGAAACATCATTTTTCCTACTGTTTGGCTCCAGTAAGTTTAGAGTAGTCCCATTTGAAAGGGTTTTTTCAACATATACTAGATCTCTAGGGTTACAGTTATATTGATCTTTGAAAGTATTAAGTGTTGGAATATCATTATTAGAATTTGAACAATTTTCTGTATCCATTTCACTAAAAGAATCATTCTTTCTATTGACGGAGTCGACTGAAGAGCCTTGAATACATTGTGAAGTTTCTGCGTCTTGGCTGGTTGTTTTAATAAAAATTAAATTTTTTGACTTAAAGGTACTCTTTTGCATTGACTCAGTAATAAGTCTGCCAATAATCCAGTTTCTGGTGCATAGACCTTTATTTCTATTAACATCAATGTATTCCCAGCTGCATTCAGTAACTCTATCAATTCTTTCAACAAATGATTGAAACTTCCTGTTAAAATAATCAATCTTAGAGTTATTTCTATTGAATGCTGATATTGCACATGAAAGAAAAATAAAATTGGTCTGTACACATTTTTTAAGAGTGTTGCAGATTGATATGATCCGCGGGTAAGTGTTGTTTCCAACCAAGTCATTCAGTCCACCAGAAAGGATAACAAAGTCGTTATTGTTGTAATTTTTTAGTAACTCAGGCATAAATTCAATGATATTGTGAAAAAGTGCCCCAGGTTTAATAATCAATTCAATTTTATATTTTTGAAGTGATTTTTGCTTGACTAAAAATTTATAAATTTGTCGTCCTGTATCATCAGAGAGAATAAGGATCTTCTTTTGATCTGACAGTGACTTATTCAAATCCAGTGCCACTCCAACATCAGTATCAACAACTTTCTCCTGTGTTTCATTACTAGTTTGAAAGTTATAGTCATTCTGATTACGTCTTAATTCTTCGAAAATTGAAATATCATTAGTACTATTCTCTATTTGTTTTTTTAAGTTTTCTATTTCATGTTTAAATTCGCAGATACAATCTTGCTTACTTTTTAAATCTTCTTCTAAATCTACGTTTTTAATCCTACAAGCTTTTAATTCTTCTGCCAATAACACACTTTCTTGCTCAATAGTTTTCAACCACAGGTTAGTACGGTTATTAAGTTCTTGGGCTGCCAGCAGTTCTTTTTGGATCGCATTTAATTGTTTAGTTATATTCACAATATTGTTGTCTTTGTGTTGAGTCTGTTCTTTAAGTTGTTTTATCTCGAGGTTTAAGCTTTCAATTATCTTAACCTGAAAATCCCTATTTTTTTCGAGTTTATTCTCCGCGTCAATTGCTAAATCTTCAAAACACTGCGAGCCTTTTTTTAGTCTTAGTATATACCTTTCTAACTCAGTAATTTTAGCATTTGCACTATCAACTTCAATTTGCAGCGAATCATTTTGCATTTGAAATTCCTCAATTTCGTGCTCCTTGTTGCTTAGTTCCAATTGCAAACTTTTGTAAGACTTTTCGAGATTTTCAGTGCCATTCTTGTAATCAATGCACTTGTTTTTGCATTCTGGGCAAAAATAATCTAATTTTCTCTGACCCAATACTAGACAATCAGTCTCTGTATTCGACATATTGGTGCAATTTTTGCAAAAGGCCCTCTTGGAAAGATCGCACTGAAATCCAAAAATTTCGCCTTTTATTCTTCGCTTAAGTACACAGTAACAACTGCAAAGGCTACACTCCAAAGACATTTTTATTGTTTCGTTTAAAATCTATACTAATAATCTAAACTAAAAGGTTCTTAGAGGTTTTCACACGCTCTTAAAATGTTTGATAAAAAGACGCAAATGTACATGCACATTAAAATAAAGTTTATAAAATGACAATAGCACACGGTAACATATTAAATAAAATCCAAAGTAATAAAAAGAAAGGAAAAAATCCCTAGAGTTCAGTCTTTATTTTGTTAATTAAAAGTAAATTTATTTTATTTTGAGCAAAATTAGGGCTAGCCTACTCAATTCGGAAAGCACCTAAAGTTTGCCTTGCCAAAACTCTCTAATATCCAGAGCACTCCATGGTGTGTCGTTTTCGAATGCAATCCCAGCTGCTATCTTCAGTAATAAACGTCAAATGTTCTAACCCTATTTTTTCGCCGTCAAAATTTTTCGAGGGAATTCGTAAACAATAACAAAAAAGTTACAAAAAAAAAATCCCTCAGCAAAGGTGACACCCCTCATCTCACCAACACGTCCAAGTGAAGATTGTCACAGTCACAATATAGGGAGGTTAATTAATTGTTAATGCGTTGCAAATGCGAGGATTTGCATCTCTGAAAGATGACCCAATGGCCAGTATGACCCTAGTTTTATTGGGTTATTTGCATAGCATGCATTGGTAAAATGCAACTTTCATTAAGTTTTCTTTTAATTAGAAAAGATTTTTTTTATTTTCCATGCCTAAATAAATTTAATGACTGCTAAATTACCACTAGAATGTCCCGTTTTACTGTCTGGATAGTGCACCAGAGCTCATATTAAAATTTAATTAAAATCTGTTTTAATTAATGCAGTATTAAAGACGTGGAGGACCCCTTATTTAAAAAGTACAATCAGGTTTTGCCACCATTTTTATTACACTTAAACTCGATTTAGATGGTGAGTAGGGGCCTCCATAAAAAATTTAAAAGAAAATATCAAAAATTACAGAAAACTGTATACTAAATTACTACCAAATTAATAATATGGTAATTATGTAAGACATGTTTTCGTACCATTTTTGATTTTTTTTTAAGTTTTGGGCGGATTTGGGATTCTAGGGACCCTAGTAGTTGCCTCCATAAAGAATTTTTCATAAAAAATCATAAATGGCAGAAAACCGTACACTACACTGTTACCAATAATACATATTTTTAAAGAAAGATATCAAGCTTTTTTGTCAAAAATCAGACCTGTGTTGGATTGGGTTGTTTAAGTGAAAAAAATTTTTTTAAAAAAATAAATAAAAAAACAACCGGCGCAGGCGGATTTGGGGTCCTAGGGACCCTAGTAGATGCTCCCATAAAGAATTTTTCATAAAAAATCAAAGGTAATTATGCAGTATACAGTTTTCTGCCATTTTTGATTTTTTATGAAAAATTCTTTATGGGTCTACTAGGGTCCCTAGGACCCCAAATCCCACTGCGCCTGTTGGCTCTTTTTTTTGTTTTTTTTTATTAATTTTTATCAGTAAAACAACCCAATCCAACACAGTCCAACACAATGTAATCCAACCCAACCCAAAACAATAAAAAAAACACATTACAACCCCCCCCCCGGGCACCCTTTTTTTTCTTAAAAAAAAATCGGCCGCAGCCGGATTTGGGGGTAATTATGCAGTATAAAGTTTTCTGCCATTTTTGATTTTTTTTTTTTTAATTCTTTATGGGGGCACCTACCTAGGATCCCAAATCCGCCTGCGCCCGTTGGTTTTTTTTTAGTTTTTTTAATTTTTTTTTCACTAAAACAACCCAATCCAACACAGACCAACCCAACCTAATCCAACTCAACCCAAAACAATAAAAAAAACACATTTTTCTTTTAAAAAAAAAAAAATTGGGCGCAGGCGGATTTGGGGTCCTAGTAGGTGCCCCCATAAAGAATTTTTCATAAAAAATCAAAAATGGCAGAAAACCGTATACTGCATAATTACAAAATCAAAAATGGCAGAAAACCGTATACTGCATAATTACCCTTTTTGCCCTGATTGGCCTTTTGTGCAAAATGACCCTAGTTAAACCCGAGGTTAAAACCGAGCAATACTTACTCTCCCGTCAAAGAAAACACCGGTTTTATGTCGGAAAAAGATCCGCCTCCTTTAAAACTCATGCAGACATCCATTTTTAGTCTTAATTAACCAAAAATTATAAAAATAACAAAAAACTGAAAACAAGCAAAATCACCCTCAAGAGATTTTGAGGTTATTGCCTATCAAAGAAAAAAAGAAAGCCCACTGAGATCACAAACCTGAGATAGGGCGAGTTTGTAAATTCATCAGATTTTTTTCACCGATGTCATCGGTTTTTTGACATATGAAATATGACGTTAATCTGTCATTCCATGTCGTTGAGTTCGATGAGCCATCGAAAATTAAAAAAACGCGATAAAAATCAGTCAAAATTTAGCTATAGCCTAGATTTTTTTTTCCAATCGAGGAATTTGTTATTTTTCGAAAAAATCCCATGTATTACAATAGACCAACGAAAAAGCCTCGTAGAGCTTCAGAAGGATATGACAAGGATAAAACTTATACTTATGTCCATCTTATACCAGCCCAAATAAGATTTATTAATCTCCTTATGCTGGGCGATCATGTGATCACAAATACGGTTTTTTTATTGGGTGTGCTTATTATTGTATTATTTTATTTTGCTGTATAAACCCAGCATTAGTCCTCGAAAACTGTCTTTCAAATAGTTTTAACGCGACTTCGTATCAAGTCGGCAATTTTTATTAAAAAAACATCAAAAAATCTGATAAGAAAATAATAACAACAAAAAACAGCTGATTAAATGACGTTAACGACATTCATCGGGAAGGCTTACCGGCCCCTAGGGTCGGTGAGCATCGATGGCATCAATTGGTGAATTGGTGGAATCAATCGGGTAATTTAAGAACCCGATGAATATCACCAAGATTCACAGATGAATTTACAAACTTGATTGTTTTCATCGGTGAGCTCATCGGTGAATTTACAAACTTGCCCATAGTCAAGAAGGGTGTTAGATAGTCAAGTTCGCCAAATCAAAACGTTTATACGTGAAGGCGCGTTTCTGCGAGCTTAACATAGTTACTAATATTCTTTTTTTCTAAATGCATGCATAAGAGAGACCCAGCATACCAGGAACATACCGCCTGTACACCCTTCGACCCCGCTATCTAACTACCTTTTGAGATAGTTATCCCCTATGCGGGGTCGAAGGGTGTAAAGGCGGGTATTTTTGTGATGGTGTAATATGCTGGATCTCTCTTAGACGAATGCATTTAGAAAGAGAAAATAATAGTAACTATGTTAAGAAGGGACCGTGGCAGAAACGCGCCTATTCTGACAGGCCATTTTCCTGGTATGTTGTAGTATGCTGGATCTCTCTCAGCCGAATGCATCTAGAAAAAGAGAACAATAGGAACCACGGATGTAAAGGTTTCTACATCCGTGATAGGAACACAAAAATTTGCTACGGCACCGTAGAGTTTATTGAAAGTCCAGCCGACCGAACCCAATTTTTTTTCTATGCATGTTTTTTCGCCTGAAATTTGGAGAAGCGTGTTGACTGAAATTTCAGTTCTTCATTTTCTGCAATAAATTGGTGAGTCCTTTCCAATCTATTCTTTTCTTTCGGTACCCTGATTCATCAGGGGCATGAGCGATAAGGAGGGGGACGATGTTCCTCCTGATAAACCACCCTCTCAGTCTTCTAACCCTCAAGACAATGTAGGCGTTTTTAACCCAACTTCTCAAAACTTCCCGCCTAATAACTATTCTCAAATTCTGCCTCAAAGAATCCAAATTCTCCCTAAAATTTTCACTATTCTTTCGCCAAAAGGCAAACAAACAGCCCAAGATATATCTCAATCTCAATATTTCGATATTCCCAATCAAGACTCCTTAAATCAACTTTCCCAAGAAATCCAGAGAGTACAGCAACAATTTAGTCAAGATCCAGTTGTTCTGGAAGAGGCATCCAAGGTGTCAGCTAATATCCGAAGAACCCTTAATAGGAAATATGAATATTCTCTAACAGACTCTGGTCCTTTTATGATCCTAATGGAAACCAACGCTCAAAATGTTGGAAATTTACACCCCATGAATATGGGTAAACTATTCTATCAAAAAAAAATTGAGGGCATTCTCAAAATTACTAGAAAGGGATCTAATAAAATTGGCATCCAGTTTCGAACTTCAGTTTTTGCTAATAACTTCCTTAAAAATGAATCATTTAGTACAGATAATGGTTACAATAAGTATATCGCTCAAAGATTGGTTACAACTAGAGGTTTGGTCAAAGATATTGGAGATATCATTAATGAGGACGATTTCTATAATGTGGCAACGGCCACAGTGTCATCTATTGGTAGGAAAGAAGAACCAGTGAAGATCCTTAATGTTAGAAGGCAAAATAGGAGAGTTAGGTTAACTGCAGTTGATGGTTCAATTGTCTTCAAATCTGTTCCATCTAATAACTATATAATTACTTTTGAAGGGAAACGCCTCCCTGACTCCATCTCAGTCTACAATGTTGATAGAGAAGTCTCCCAGTTTACTTATCCAGTAATGCAATGTGTCAATTGTTGTCGTTTTGGACACCTCAATGTAGGGGTAAATCCAGATGTGGCTTCTGTGGAGAAGACCATATGTTATTTGTCTGTGATAAAAGAATCCAAAGCCTTAAAAAAACACCTTGCCCTGATGATCATCTAAATGAATCTAAAGAATGTAATGTGGTCGACTGCATGGTTAATCCTGTACCTAAGTGTTGTAATTGTGATGAAAAACACCAAGCTACTAACAAAGCTTGTAAGGAATATGTCAGACAAAATTCTATTAACGAAGCAATGAATTTCCACAACCTCTCTTTCTTTGAGGCAGCTAAACTATTCCCTAAAGAAAACAAGACATCTTATGTTAGATCTTCTCATAACTTCCCAGTTATAAATTCTGTGGATAAGTTATCTCCGCCTTCTACACAGGCACTCCGACCATCCCAGTATAATCAAAAAGGAAGTTATGTAACCATTACCAAAAAAAGGAAAGTTGCCCCTCACACTGAATCAGGATATGACAAAATTAAACATAAAGAAAATCTCTGGCCTTCTTCTGGTAGGCGTCCTTCCTCGCCCATATTCTCCAGATCCCAGATTGAAAAGTCTGGTCCTAGTTCGAGACCCTACGATATGTCTTCAGAATCAGAGATGGATGTTAACCAGGAAGATGACTCTTGGAACAAGTTCTGCAGTGTCAAAAATCACATTTTATCTGATCCTAGCGTGGATCCCAGCATTCGGTCTAAAATAAATCACTTTTTCAGTTCAGCGGACCCCCTGAGGGGGGTTTCTTGCTGAGCTGGGTTGATGATTAAAAACTAAAAAGAAGAAAAAGGAAAAAGAAGAACTAATTACCTAAACTAATATCTATTAAAATGAATATTCTCCATTGGAATTGTTGTGGTATTAGAAGAAATAAAGATACTATCATTAGATTTATTAGAGATTTTTCGCCATTAATCTTGTGTTTCAATGAAACATTTCTACTCCCTAGAGTATCTTTCACTATTTCCTCCTACTCTTTTGTTAGGGAGGATAGGTGGGACGCTTGGGGAGGTGTTGCCCTTTTTGTCCACCAATCTCTTAGATATAATGTAATAAACACTGACCATATACCTCACTATCCTAGATGTCAGTTTATAGTCCTGGAGTTTTCTGAATTTTTTTTAATTAATATGTATAACCCTCCCAATGTGAGGATTCCCCCTCAGCTCCTGGAAGATATTTTTAATCTAGTTATTGATAAACCATTTATCTTCTTGGGTGATTTGAATGCACATAATCCAGCCTGGGGCTCGGACATAGACTCTCCCATTGGAACACAAAATGGTGAGATTATTATTGAGTTTGTCAATGAGCATAATCTGCTTATTTTTAATAATGGTCAGCCAACTAGGTTCACTCGATCAAATATCCATAGTGCTCCAGACATAGTGTTTGGCACTCACCATTTCTTGGGGCAGTTTAATTTCTCGGTCCATAATGATAGGGGGTTTAGTGACCATTTCCCTATAATTTGTCAGTGCAACAATTTGACTACCAATTTCCCAGTGAGAAGACCGTTGGAAAAATTTAACTGTAACAAAGCTGATTGGACGGGATATTCAACCCACATTGCAAGGAAATTAAATATTACCCCTCCTGGATCTTATGAAGATTTTTATAATATTATTGTAGAGTCAGCTACAGAATATATTCCCCAAGTTAAGGCCTGTGACAAAATTGGTGTCCCCTGGTGGGATCAAGAATGTTCGGATGCAATCCGTAGAAAAAGGGATGCAATGCGTGAATATTTCGTAAATTCCTCCTTGGATAACTTTATCAATGCCAGGAGAGTAAGAGCTCAAACGAGAAAATTTCTACAAGATAAAAAAAGATTGGGGTTTAGAAAATTCTGTGAAGACCTCTCTCCTAGGAGTAGCATATCAGAGGTTTGGAAGGGGATCAATAGATTCTCTAGAGCTTATCATAGAGAAAATATTCACTATCCTATTAATCTCGATATCCCTCAGGAACTACTTAATTCTTTGTGCAATCCTGGTCTCCTTCCCAATGGAGATCAGGTAGTCTTCCAGAACACTGAACGGTCTAAAAAGTTCCAGATTGAAGAGGAAAAACACAGCTCCAGGTATAGACAAAATTTCTCCCATTATAATCCAAAAATTACCGATTGAGGCCATGGTTTTTTTGATTAATTACTTTAATAATATATTAGTAGGCGAAGTAAATATTCCAGAGGCATGGAAAACCCAAATTATAATTCCCATCCTTAAGCCAAATAAGGATCACTCTTTAATTACCTCGTATCGACCTATAAATTTGTCGTCAAGTATTAGTAAAACTTTTGAGGTCATGATCAAGAATAGAATAGATTGGATGCTGGAAAATCAGAAAAAGATGAGTGATTCCCAGATGGGATTTAGACGGGAAAAGGGCGTTAACGATAACCTTGCTATTCTTACTTCATACATCCTCTCTAATTTTAGTGCTGGAAGACTGACAGTACTGGTTACTTTGGATCTTTCTGGAGCTTATGATCATGTCTCTGTGGACAGATTATTTTCACTTTTAAATCAAGCTAACATTAACGAAGACATAGCCTTGGTGATCAAACAATTGTTAACAAACAGATCCTTGATAGCTAGAGATAGGCTTACAAACTCTTTGACCCCTCCTCAACAAACAAGTAGGGGGGTTCCACAAGGGTCTCCCTTAGCTCCTATTTTGTTTAATATTTATGTCAATTCACTAAGGGATGTCGTTTCTCCTGAGATCCTCGTTTTACAGTTTGCAGATGATGTTGGCTTGTGCCTTAGTGGTAATAATGTTCAGGACATAGTGGGAACCATTAATAATGCCCTACTCAATATTTATAATTGGACTATTCTTTCTTCCTTAAAAGTCAATCCCGCTAAGTTAGCGGCCATCCTTATGGGCCGTAGAATACCTCCTGGAGTTCGGCCTAGTATAATGTTTAACAATGATATGGTTCTATGGAAAAATAGTGTTAGGTATTTGGGTATTAATTTAGACCATAAGCTTACATGGAGTCTCCAAATTAATGACATGATTAAAAAAGCTTCTGGTGCTTTAAACATGGTGAGGTTCCTGTGTAAAACATGGTGGGGCGCCCACCCCTCAACAATGCTCATCTTTTATAAGGCCTATGTTAGGTCACATTTAGATTATGGCTCTATAATCTTGGGAGGATGCTCTAAAACTAATTTGTCAAAATTGGACAGGATTCAATATCAGGCTCTAAGACTTGCCCTTGGGTATATGAATTCTACTCCAGTTAATGTTATCCTGGGAGAGTCCTGTGAGATGGACCTCTCCCATAGAAGGATTTTGCTTGCATCCAGATTTATCCTTAGAGCCGCTTCGATTGATGATAATCTAGTCATACTGTATATTAACTCCTTATTAGACAGTTATGCAAATAATTATAATTTTTTTCGTAACAAACCTACTCCTCCCCTTGTGGAGGCATGGAGAATTACTGAACTAATGAGAGGTAACATCCAATCATCTAATCTTTTTCCATGCTACCAATTTCCTTTGGAGGTATTGTTTAAGAGCCTTGGGTATGTGGATTCTAAACTCACCAAAGATAACCATAACGAAAATGAATTCAGATCTTTTTGCCTTAAGAAGTGGAACCCTGATTATGTTTCCTTTTTTACTGATGCTTCCAAGTACTCAGAGGTTCGAGTGGGAATAGGTGTGTTCTCTCCGGAGCTGAGTTTGAGGGAGGGATGTGGATTGAGTAGCATCCTTTCTATCTGCTCAGCCGAGGTCCAAGCGATTAATAAAGCCTTAGACATTATCTTGATCCGTCATGGTAAAAGTGCATTGGAATCTATCTCAAGACCAACCAGCCTTGATGCTAAATCTAATTATTTGTACTTGGAAACTAAAAATAAGCTCTTTGAAATTAATTGCCACCCAATCAACAGTCATGTTTACCTCTGTTGGATCCCTAGTCACTCGGGCATCAAATATAACGATATTGCTGATCAAATTGCAAATAATGCAAGAGAAATCCCTCCCATAGATAACCGACCTGGTTACTGTGAATATTTACCTAACCTTAATAACATCATTTGGAATCGATGGTGCGTTAAATGGAAAGAAGAATCATTATATAAAGGGAAAATTTATGGACAATTCTACGATCGCCCGACGAAGAAACCTTGGTTCGCTCATCTAGATCTGTCGTATGAGAAGCAATCACTGTAGCTCACCATCTCATCTAGGAAGAATTCATTCTAAACCTAATGACGAATGTGGAGAAGTTGGTACTCTTCAACATATCATCTTTGACTGCCTCCGCTTCTGGAATAATTCTCAAATTCTCTATCAAGGACTCACCAAAGAAAATATTCCGACCCCTATCGATATTACCTCCATACTTTTTAATGAGCTTAAATTGGAATTCATAGCTAAATCTATTTCTAAATTTCTACAGGCTTGTAATTTGGAACTTTAATATTATTTCTTCTAAAAACTACCTCCCTCTTTTTCCTTATATCTTGTCTAGATTAATATTTTTAATCATTATGATATATTATAATACACTAATCTATTAGGTATTAGTCAAAGATTGCCGAGTGGCAAATTCTGGCCAAATAGCCCTGGCAGCTGAGGCCAATAAAAGTAAATTCTCTCTCTCTCTTTCTATGCATGGCGTGAGGCGAGGCGGCACTTGCGAGGTTAGGTTTTCTTTAATTTCCCCCAAAACAATCAAAAAAATGTTGAACTTCTAAACACCTAGAAATGTAACGCACTATATTTCGAAAATAATTTGTACTTTTCGCGAAAATTGGAAAAGCCGGGAAATTTGACATTTGTCGACATGCTTCGCTTGCGGAGCTCCTTACACAGTACACCAAAAAGTAGTAAGGACACGGCAGTGTTGGAGAAAAATTACAATTCTTGTTAGGCTGCGAGCGCCATCTACCCACTACTTTAACATAATTTTTCTTTGAACTTTTAGTGCAAAAGTGGACCAAAGTCGAAAAAATTTTTATTTGAGAATTAAGTGTACAAAACTGTTATTTTTCAATATTAATTCAATTTTTCTAGCTTGGGTTACACTTTTGCACCAAGTGACTCATTTTTCGTTTTTATATTAATCGAAAAAAAAACAACACAAAATGATAAAAAACATTTTATAAAGATATATCTATATATATACACTGACAATAAATAAAACATACTACTTTAGTTCCACACTAAACCAACTTAATATTAAGCTGTACAAAAAGCTATGCCCTATCTAAAAATACTGTACTCAAAAAAGTAAACTACAATAATTATAACATTTTTTAAAATAAAATAGGGCGACACATTTTGGTTATATCTTGAAATTTTTGTATCACGCACCCCCTTCGAAAGGTAAAAAGTCGACGTGTCCAGCGATTTCTCAAAAAAAAAAAAAAATATTTTGTAAAAAAAATCTATTTTTGCATTGGTTCATGCAACTGTACAAGGCTCAGAAACGAATCGAGGGACTTACAAAATTTTTACGCGATTCTAGACATTTGAAGGACCTTCAAAACAAGATATCACTCGGCCGACTTTCCCTATTCAAAATATAGGGGTAAAGTTTACCCCTCGAAAAATTTCAGGATAGAAAAAATGTGTCCCCTATGAATAAAAAATCGACGTGTCCAAGGATTTTTCTAAAATCAGACCCTACATACGTGATTCTTAGGTGGGAAGTTTTAAAACGACACTTTAAACTTCTTTTAAAAAAGTGGTTACATGAGAAATCTAGACACTTTTTTAATGATTTAATTAATAACAAATTTAATTTGTCAGGTCAATTGCTTTATTTAGATAAATATTGGCCATAATTACCCAATATTTATCTAAAAGGGTTTTCTGCCATTTTTATTTTATTAAAAATTCTTTATAGAGGCACTTACTAGGGTTCCTAGAACCCCAAATCCGCCGGCGCCGGTTTTTTTTTAAGAGAAAAAAGGATGCCATGGGGGGGGGTCATAATGTGTTTTTTTTTTATTGTTTTAGGTTGGGTTGGGCTGTGTTGGATTGGGTTGTTTCAGTGAAGAAAAATTTAAAAAAACCAAGAAAAATAAAAAAAACCGGCGCCGGCGGATTTATAGTCCTAGGGCTGGATAATTACCCAATATTTATCTAAATAAAGCATATGAATGGTTGGAACTGCATTGATTTGAAGTCCTCTGCGTCCTGTCATACGATATTCTCTTGCAAAATAAGCATCACAAACTAAATATCTATCATATACTTGATCAACACTTAAGAAGTCCGAATTTTTTGGATTGTTACCCAACACACAAACAGTTCTCTATTGTTCTTAGAAAAGCGATGCCGTTTGCTATCATAGTCTTGACACCCAGGAACACAACAGGGCTTTGTTTATATCGCTTTTGAGGAATATTCGCCATCACTAAACGTTAAACCGTTAATTAATTTTTATAAAATAAAACAAAGTTTTACAAAAACCGAAAAAACAAGAAAAAGTTTGCAGTCAAAAACTAGAAAAGTTATGGGGGAATACCACAAAATTACAGAAATGACGTACAAATAACAGGACAGTTGCACAGAAAATCAAATGGTCCACTCCAGTAGTTGATATTTGACACATGATTATAGAAATCTGTAGTATGGTCCGCCACCTATCCAGTGTGAAATAAACCAACTATATTTGACGCGAAAGGAGTATTTGTCCTTACTACTTTTGGGTGTACTGTGGCTCCTTAATGCCTGATCCAGTTTCACTTCTTCGAGCTCACTTCTATTTCTCTCTTCGTCGTTTAGACAAAGAGAGAAATATATTTTCAGAGAGAAATAGAAGTAGCGGCTAAAAGTGAAGGGGTCCCTATAATTATTCCAAAAGATACATTTTACAAACGTATTTTAAACAAATATACATCGCACAAACAATACTTTATGCAAATCATAAAATAGCATAACGATACATCACACAAAGCATACTTTTTGCAAACCGTACATCGTACAACTCGTACTTTCTACAAATAATACATCTTACAAATCGTATATATTAGAATCCGTCCAACATACAAATTGTGTTCTGTGCTCGACCGACAGCTGTTTAAATCTGAGCTCAGAATAAAAAGAATGTTAGAGGATGTTTTTGTTGTCTAAAAAATTTTAAATATCTACTACCAGTTTGACTCTAAAAACCACGGATGTAGAAACTTAAAACCGCATCACGTGACGCGTCCTGGTTTTGGAGCTTCTAAATGGGTACGTGTCACGATCAAAGAAAAAACTGTTCTAGGCAGTTTTTTGTCGGGTATAAAACTTTAAATCGCTGTATCTCTCTATACCTTAGGGGTTGTTTTCATATGAAATACCTATGCCAAAATAAAGCAATCTCGTCATATACCTAGGCACCCCCCCCCAATTAGTACAGGTTTATTCATAAATTAGGGGTAAAAGTTAGGAAAATTGCCGTTTTTAGTCCAATATACCAATATGGTATGGGGGACTATTAAAATCGTGAAATTTTGACTTTTCTTAATTTTATAAAAAATGATCGAGTTACTAAAAGGTTCCAAAACACCTTAATCGACGAAAAAAAAAGTTGTCTGTTGTCTGTCTATATACGATTTTGTACAAAAATCCTCCATCGGCTGACCATAAACTGATTAACTTTTGGGTAGGGAGGTAAGGGGTTGAAGGGGGGAAAAGGGGGATAAAGTATTGTAAAAAATTGTAACTTTGGAACAAGTGCAAGTAGCGATATATGGTTTTCAGATTTAAGTTTTTACGAATATGGACTACAAATTTTGTCCAAGTCCAAATTCGTGGGAGGTTTAGTTTTCGAGTTATTTGAAAAAACGTTGAAATATATAAAAAAAAATCATAACTTTAGAAGTAAATTAGCCATTGATATGCGGTTTTCAGATTTTGGTTTTCGTAAATATTAACCAAAAATTTTGTTAAATATATCGCTATCGTATATCGCTACTTGCTTTTGTTCCAAAGTTACAATTTTTTTAAATAATTTATCCCTTTTTCCCCCCTTCAATCCCCCACCACCCTACCCAAAAGTTAATCAGTTCATGGTCAGCCGATAGAGGATTTTTGTACCAAATTTCGTTAAAATCGATTAAGGCGTTCTTGAGTTATCGTTTACAGACAGACAACAGACCGACAGACAACTTTTTTTTTTTTGTCAATTAAGGTGTTTTGGAACCGTAATATCTCATTTTTGATAAAATTAAGAAAAGTCAAAATTTCACGATTTTAATAGTCCCCTAGAAAGCACGGATAGTCCACCATACAATCAATTATTTTATGTTGAAAGAAAATGAAAATATTTTGAAAACTGTAGCTTTGAAAGATTTGAACCTTATAACAAAATTTTTGGGTAATATTTGCGAAAACCAAAATCTGAAAACCGCATATCAATAGCTGCTTTACTTCTGAAGTTATGATTTTGACATACTTTAACGTTTTTTCAAATAACTCGGAAACTAAAGCTCCCACGAATTTGGATTTTATAACAAAATTTGTAATTCATATTCATGGAAACTTAAATCTGAGAACCGTATGTCTCTACTGCTTGCTTTTGTTCCAAAGTTACAATTTTTAAAAATATTTTATTCCCCTTTTCCCCCCTTTAACCACGTACCACACCACACTACCCAAAAGTTAATCAGTTCATGGTCAACCGATAAAGGATTTTGATACCAAATTTCGTTAAAATTGAATAAGACCTTCTTGAGTTATCGTGGAATACAGACAGACAACTTTTTTTTTCGTTGATTAAGGTGTTTTGAAACCTTAGTAACTCATTTTTGATAAAATTAAGAAAAGTCAAAATTTCACGATTTTAATAGTTCCCCATACCATATTGGTGTGGTGGACTAAAAAAAGGTTCAAAACCCGCAAAATTCAATTTTTTGTCGTTTTTAACTCGACAACAAACAATTTTACATTTGGGACTACTCATCGCGTACAGGGGGTCATCCATTTTAAATGTCCTCTCCCCCTTTTTCAGGTTATTATGCATTTTACAAAAAAATAGTCTTTTAGAAAATTTGCATAAGTAGCTTTTAGCACAGTATAAAAATAAAAATGTCAATATTGTCAAATGTCATCGCAGCATATGCAGTGGCGCACCCAGAAATTGACTTGACCATAATTGATACAAGGGAACCGGGGCGGACCTGAGCTTCATTGTTAACCAAATTTAAAATTGTTTATTTGCCAAAAATTTGCTCCAGCAGGCAAAATTTTTTAAGAAAATACCGCTTAAAATGCAATTTTTGACTTAAAATTAAAGTAAAATCGTAAATATTGATGGGGTTTTGGGAATTTGAGTTGTTTTACCCTTAATATAGACACTTAAAGTAAATATCAACGCATCGGTATCGGTATACCTAACCCAGTGGCGTAGCCTGGGGGGGGGGTTGGTGGTTAAAACCCCCCAGAAGCTCCAACCCAATCTACAATAAATTAATCAATATCAAGGGCCCCAGGGAGAGCTATAGCTCCTCCACATTTTTGACCCTTTACTCCAGTTTGTGACGTGTGTTTGGTGTGATGTCCTAAATTTTAAAAATCTTGCCTGTGGTGCTATGTCGTCATTAATTTTTATAATTTTAGTTTAATTCCCAGGAATTTATCAGCATTTAAAACGTGTAATAAATGGTATCTTAGTATAATTTCTCTTAAAATTTTCATCTGCGGCGCATTTATGATTTGGTAACAAATCTATACCACCGCAATCCACCCCTTCTTGGCATCCAACCCAATCTAGTTTTTCAAAAATATTTTACAAAAAACCTAAGAGATCAAAATTATTCAAGAATTTTTTGTGTTTTTTTTCGTAAATTTTCGCCTGCGGTCCTATACCAACATTCAATATTGTTCCAATTTTATATATTTTAGGCATTTTTTTTGTCAATAACATTTGAGACGCGTGAAAAATAGCATTTTAATGTAATTTTTTTCAAAAAATTTGCCTGCGGCGCATTTAAGGGTTAATTCTAAAAAAAATATACGCAAATGAGACTAGATGAGACTTACCTTCAAAATTAATATTCTTCTCTCCCTTCAGTTCAATTGAACTAAGAGCTCAAGCAATAGGAACCTACCTAATTTTTAAAAATTTGCCATAGGTAGGTAGTTGATTGGTAGGTTGATAGGTAGGATAGATAGGGACCCCAGAGTCGATTTTTGGCTACGCCACTGACTAACGCGCTCGAAACAAATCCAAAATTTCATTCCATGCTACATGTTTTGAACGATGCCCGCTTTTTTGACGGGTGGGATGATAGAACAGCTGATTCCACTCGTTGCGTATGGATCGAGGGATGTACGTAACGTTACGAACCCACGAACCATAGAAAAAAAAATTGGGTTCGGTCTGAAGTAGTTTGTCTATGCCACGAACGTACACTGAGAATTTTTTCAGTAAAGTGGTTTTAGCTGGCGCCTATGTTGCTAGACAATCTTGCTGGAACATCAAAGTTTCTGCTACAACAGAGCAGAGTTTCTTGCTTGAACTCGGATAGGAATATAATATGTTTAGTAGCCCCAGCGAAAAAAATAGTTACGCCAGCAAACAAATTTAGTAACCTAACATTCTAGCAAAAAACTTTGAAAATTTCTCAGTGTTCTGTCAACGCACCCTTATTCAAAAAAGCGGTCATCGTTCGAAACATGGTCTAAACAAGTCTTGTTGGCCTTATTTCAAACGCGTTTGTTATACCGATACCGATGCGTTGAAATATTTAAATGTCTGATTTTTTGTTTGTAAAAATGGTAAAATGCGCCGCAGGCGAAAATGACTCTTAAGATGCGATTTTTGACATCAAATCGCAGGCAGAATGTTTTGATAAAATTACATTAAAAAGACCATTTTGATAAGAAATCGTAAAAATGAAAGGTGCCGCAGCCGAAAAATTTTGCAATTTATGATTTTTTCAATATTTTTAATTGTTAAAAATTAAAGTCTAGGCTCTTGTATTTTGTTCTCTATATACTTACCTATTTTATTTCTGCTGTCATTTGATTGTGCCAACTGTAACCAGGCATCTCGGGAGGGAGGGGTTGACGCTAAATCCCCCCTCTCCCTCGGTGCGCCACTGGCATATGTCAAATTTTGAAATCCACTTTCTTATTTTATATAGAATCCCCTGCATAAATTTCATTTAAATGTTATTACTTATTTTGCTGATTTCAAAAATGTATACCATGTATGTGTTAAAGTAAGTACTCTTTGAGATTCTTATACCTATATATAACTATATTGTTCCTAAAGGATGTTAAAAAAGTATATATTTCGCGAGTTTTAAACCTCTTTTTCTTTGGCGCACAATTCTATGGCTTACCCTCTATAGTAGTAGTAGTAGTATAGGGGCGGCCCGTGGGTCTGGCAATTAGGCCTGTTCATTGGCCCTTTCTGCCATACCCCGTTCCTTACCCCTTCCGCTGCACCTCTCTCTCCGGGCCCCCCTGTCTTCTTTATGTCGTCCCATTTGAGCGAGTGCAGCTCTTCTTCCTCTATCGTCACACTGTGCTATCAAGTGCTGCGCCGATTCCTCTTCGAGCCTGCAAGCGGGACACACGGGATCTCCTGCTCTTATTTGCGTCAAATGTTTGTTCAGCCGATTGTGCCAAGTCAGCATCCCTGTTATCAGTCCAATGTCCTTTCGGGTCTTGCCTAAGAGCCATTTAGTTCTGGCTACATTCGGACCATCCACGAATAGCTTGGACTGTCTGCACTTTGACTCTTGCCTCCAGTACGTTTTCAGTTCATTGTTCGCCCATTTGTTGAGCTCAATCTGTACCTGTTTCCTTGTTATTCCCAGAAGAGGTTCCGGTCTAATGTATTGGGTTTCGGCCCCTAGTCTGGCAAGTTCGTCCGCTTTCTCGTTCCCTGGTATTCCCTCATGACCTGGGACCCACATCAGTGTCATTCTTTTGTCTTGAACCAGTGTTTGCAGTGCTTCAGCGTACTCCTCCACCAGACTGCTGACTATTTTGGGTGCACTTAGAGCCTTGAGAGAAGCCTGGCTGTCAGAGCATATGTATATGTCCCTCCTGCCATTTCTGACCTCGGATAGGGTTGCTGCCATGATATTGGCATACACATCCGCCTAAAACACCGTAGCGTGTTTTCCAAGTGGTTAACTCTTCTGAACTTCTAGGCTTTCCGCGTACACTCCTGCGCCTATTGTCTGCCTGGCTGACAGTTTAGAGCCATCCGTGTAGCAGACCGTCGCCTCTCTGCTTAATTCCGTTCGGAATTCTTCCCTTTGCCACTCACTCCGTTCCGGTATTCTGAACTTGTACTTTTTATCGAACCTCCATGGTTTAAGCGGTGCTTTCACTGGCAGTCTTAGGAGGGGCAACTGTTTCGTCACTTCGACCGCCAGATGGCCCTCTCTTTCCACCCTGCACTTCCACAGTCCCTGGTCCCTTAATCGATACGAAAGTTAGGGGTCTGCCATACATTATGGGAGCTCTGAATCCCTCTAGTTTCCTCTTTCTGGTGAATAGGAGCATCTCGGTTTTTTCAGGATTCACTGAAAGAACATTCTGCCTACACCAGTCTTCTATGATTCTTACCGACCTTTGCATTCTTTCGCAGACTGTGGCTAGAAAGCGGCACTACACGGTCGTCCACATATGCTTGTTCGTCGAACTCCTCCTGCGTCAGGAGGTCAATAACAGCTACCCTGGGGGCAGCCTCCCGTCACATCCACCTTCACCCTTACCCTCTATACATATACGGGTATTATAGTATTAACATCAAAAATGTAAGACCCATAGTTTTCCTGTAAGCGAAGAAAGTTTAGTAAGAAACGGCCTAATATCTGGCTCACCGTAAATATAAAAAAATTAGCCGAATCATGCACATAAGAAAAAAGCAGCTTTTGTAAATCGCATGTCGACCATCTTTGAACCGCCATATTTAGCTAACACTATCTCAAGTAAAAAGCCAGTTAAAAGTCTTTATCGTTTTAGTATCCTTAAATTTGGCTTAATGTCGCGGCCATATTGATACCAAACTGACAGAAATTCCATGTTTTACCTGTCAATTTGGTTAAAATGACGGCAGCAGTAGGCTAAAGGGCATGCACAAGCGAGATAGGAGTCAACTGGCTTTTTAATTCATAACGGTGTTGATGTAGCGTAGTAGGTACTGTCGACTTTTTTTGATGACTCATGAAAAAATGAGGGTAGACAACAAAATGCATATTTACTAATTTTTCGGTTTTTTATAATTACTTAAAAACCACAAATCCTAGTAAAGAATTCGTACCCATTCTAAAATCGTCTTAAAGTGCCCATTTTTTTATATTTAAAGGGTTAGTTTTTTATAAAGTACACTCAAAAAACCCATCAAAATAGTTATTATGTATAACCAGTGAGGAAAGTTAATATTTTCCGCACGCGAATGCCGTTGACATAAATTTGGCGCCTCCTCACCGATATTTTTTCTGAATGTCATGTTCACAGAAATCCAAGAAAATTACAAAAACATAATGAAAAAGAACGATTTTATGTTGTTAGATCCTGTTTCAAGTGTTTCAAAAATTGTAGAATTTTTGTAAAGCCGATTTCAAAGGAGAGGGGCGCTTTAGTAGGTGTTGGGGTTGGGTTTGCAGGGGTGGAAACCTCCGTTGGGTCTAGTTTTAATTCTAAATCTGCTTGTATAAATACGCCGAACGCGCAAATTTTAAAAATTATTCTAATTTTTTACGAGTGTTAAATAATGTTGCTGATAAAAATTGTTTAAAATTACTTAACTAAAATTGTAACAACCAATGATGTTATAGCGCCGCTGACGTTTTTTTTTTAAGTATAGACAGAAAATATGATATTTTTCAAGTATTTTGTAAAATGTTTTCACAAGTTTTTGTCAAAGTTGTGGCAAATAAAATTTATAAAATTTTATCTAAAGAAGGTTCTTAGCATATGTTACGGGAATACTAAAAAAAAGAATATTTTATTCATATTAATAGTACATGAAAAGCCCCCTCTGTAAACGATTTATATTACATCTAAATTTTGTTTACTGGGATTTAAAGAAAATCTTATACCCACTATAAATAAATAAATTGGGTGCAACATTTTTCCTAAGGGCGTGTGGACAATTAAAAACATCTTAGTTAAAACTTCCAAATCAGTTACATCAACCGGAAAGAATCTAAAAAAGAGAAGATCAAAAGATATTGGGAGGAAAAAACGAAAATTCAAAATTGGATAAGTGTCCCACAAGGAACACACAAAAGACCAAAGCGAAAAGAGGAACAATTAAACGATGTTTCGCCCGGGGTGACCAGCGTGGGCTCGTCAGTGGATTCACTAGTCACCCTCAATCCAGACATCATTTAACACCATCGCACACTCTGACTTCCAACTATGAAACACTCACAAATAGGCGTCGTTCCGCATGGTACTTATTATAAGTCACCTGATGCGGGTTCGTCCTGGCGTGTTAATCTTTCCAATAGGAATATGCTCCTAAGACTTGTCCTAGGATCAGGTAACTAATAATAAGTACCATGTGGAACGACGCCTATTTGTGAGTGTTTCAGAGTTGGAAGTCAGAATGTGCGATGGTGTTAAATGATGTCTGGATTGAGGGTAACTAGTGACATTTTAAAGGATTTTTTAAGGAAAATTCAGAAATGGTAGAATTTGGGCGATTACACATTTACAAATGCAATTTATCCATTTTTGGTCATTTTTACGTCGTTTGTTAAAAAATGTTGATAAAGGGGCTTAATTTTATAAATGTTACTATCTGTAGATTCTCTCAAAAAAACTCTTTAAAATGACATCCAACATCATAGGTGATCTTATTTAGTTTGTGAGAAAATCGCTTTCAAAAATTTAAATAAAAAGTATAAAAACTAGATACAAGGCATTTTAAAGCCTACTGACGTATGCTCTGACAATGCGAAGAAATGGTTTTGACATTACGATTACAGTGCGCAAAGTTATATTTTGCACACTGTTAACAATGCGCAAAATCTGAAAATTATAGTTTTTATCTTACATAACTTGTGCGAAAATTTAATCTTCCCCACACGGGACATTCGTTTGTCTGAGAACGAACGCGGACCGGAGTTCGGGAAAGCAGCAAGGATGGGAAAGAAACTTGACACATGAGTTAGGATAAATATTTTTTGTACTCAGTGTGGGAAAGTGATACTTTCCAAACTAAAAAACACCCCTTTCCCGCACGGTCGTAGAAATAAATAGCAGTTTATGTAACAATTCCGGAAAGTGTCACTTTTCCGCACGCGATTGCAGTAATTATGTGCGGAAAAGTCACTTTACGCGAGTTGTAGGGTAAAATATTTTTTCAGCTCGCTTAATTGACTTAAGTATTCATTTAACCCAATAAAAGGAATTTTAAAAATGTTACTCTTTATTTATCCTGACTAAAACGTTTACTAACACAAAAAAGAAAATTTTTAAAAATATAGCAATATATTTATATTTTATTTTTGGTTGAGTGCGGAAAAATACCATAAAGGGCCATTTCAAGCAAATGTAATTTTATTAAAAAAAGGAAAAAAGCTTTAACGATCTATCGGTTTTTGTTAAAAATCTT
The DNA here is from genome assembly GCA_963921995.1 of Oxystoma pomonae. Classification (NCBI taxonomy): domain Eukaryota; kingdom Metazoa; phylum Arthropoda; class Insecta; order Coleoptera; family Brentidae; genus Oxystoma; species Oxystoma pomonae. The sequence goes on from OY998169.1 coordinate 30,071,477, forward strand.
GAAATAACTCCAAATCATAAAACGACTGTAACACTCTTTTTTGGTTTACAAACAGTTTCGTACCTAAAGCAAATAATATTTTTTCGATTATTCTATTTTTTGTCCCGTCCAACCCAAAAGAAAAGCTTTACTGGTTCATGCTTCAAAATAATTTTTAACATAATTGTTAACAACTTATTGCTTTCTCCTTTAATGCCAATGCCTTTTGTTTAGTTTGGAAAAACCATGATAAAGCGATTTTCTAAAAAATTGAAATATATAGGGTGTTCCAAAAAAAACCGGACGTTTTAGATTGCTTATAATTTTCACATTAATTCTCCGAAATTTGAAGTTTAATTTTTTTCTGAAAAAGAAAATTTACGATTTTATGCGCTTCACATTAAAATTGACATTTTTCTTAAAATTGAAGATGGCGGGCAGTTTTGAAAAATGGGTATTTTTGACCCCCGTGAAAATTTTGTATGTACGCCACTGTAATAGAACTGAGACGTGCGCTAGATAGCCTTATTCTTACATGTAACGTTTCTTTAAATCGGTTAAAAAATAAGAAAGTTCGGCAGTTTTACATTTGATGCCTCTTTCTGACCATAGGTCGTTTTTTAGTCGACGGGATACAGTTTTGCCAAAAATTTAAAACTTTCTGACAAGCTAAAAGCCTAACTTTAATGTGCCTGATGTCAAAATGACATCTCTTTAAATTTTAAGATGGCGGACGGCTTCATGGAAAGTCTTATTTCTTAACCGATTTAAACAAGCGTTACATGTGTATGCGTTGAAAGAATAATACTATTTAGTGCACATATCAATTTTATTACAGCAGCGTACACATTTTATTTTCCAATAAGGGTTAAAAATACCAAAGAGACTTTAGAATTTTTTCCGATATTTTTTGACGAACCTGTATCCCGTCGAATAAAGTTGACTTAGTGAGAAAGTCTTTTATCACACAAAGAGCATGAAATGTAAAACTGTAGAACTTTTTTATTCTTAACCGATTTAAACAAATGTTACGTACGTAAGAATAAGGCTATTTAAGAATAAGGCTATTTAGCGAACATCTCAGTTTTATGACAGTGGCGAGCATAAAAATTTCCAATGGGTCAAAATTAACCATTTTTCAAAACTGTCCGCCATCTTCAATTTTAAGGAAATGTCAGTTTCGACATTAATTGCATAAAATATTAAGTCCTCTTTTTCAAAAAAATGCTAAATTTCGAATTTCGGATAATTAACGTGAAAGTTATAGGCAATCCAAAAAGTCGTTTTTTTTTTGGAACACCCTATATAAAAGTAAGAATTTCCTAAAATTAGGTTTTGTTTTTTTTTTGACCCGTCCAACCCAAAGTTTAAAGATTCCCCTATAAGCTCTTGTTAAAACTTATTGTTCTAAACTATTTTATTGCATAACCCAAGGTTTTAGGAAATTATTTATTAGAAAATGTAGTCATAATTTTAATCATATAGAAGTCACAGCTGGTTTTTCTAGTAATGGGTTACTTTTTTGTCCCGTCCAACCGCTCGAAATGGCCGTTAAAGTTAACTTTTCCGCACTAGTGCAGAAAGTATGTTTTCCGCACGCTAGTAGAAAAAATATTATACAGAGTCAGTTCCAAAATAGTGATTTTTACTTTAATTTTAATATTTAAGAAAAAATCATCCTGTACAGGTAAATAGTAAATAATTTGTGTCTGTTTCGGTTTCCTTTATTTGCCTTGATGCTTCGTCTGTATAACTTTTTAATCAATTAGTCATCGAAATTTTCAACTTTGGTGTCTTATTACATAATAATCTACATTTATATACCAATTTAGCTTGATCCTCACTTCTGGGAACTGAAATGATTATTCTAATTATTTTGTCGAAAGATAAGTGTTTGGGTTTTATGTAGACACAATAATTAATGATGGTTAAGTAACCCAAAAATTCAGGTGACTTGTCAAAATAAGGTTGCAAAATATTATCTGTCATCCTTTATGAACCAAAAATGAACTTGCCAGAGCTCCTCTCTCACACTGCAATGTCAAATCTAAAAAACGAACCTGTCAGGTAGATTTCAAAAAACTGCCTGTTTATATAAGTTTTAAGCGTTTTTTGACAGCTTTAAAAGAATAAGGGCGCAGAAAAATAAAGACTAAAATTAAAGATTACGGTTTTTTCTCCAGAACTATCCGGAATTTGTAAACTTTTCCTAGTTTTCAGCAAGCATCAAATTTGCGCAAATTTGCCCTAATTTAAACCTTTTCGTATCTCCTACCGTTTAGGAGATATTCATGGTGAGCAGCGAATTTGACATCATAGGTTTCACTTTTTTGGACCATGCAGTCTGTGTGATTACAAATCGTAATCGAGTGAACCGTCAGTGTCAACGTCCCTCTCGTGGGAATAGATAAGTTACACTCTTGGCTGTCAGCTTTGGAGGAGAAGTTTTAGTATACTATCAGAATATCCTTGGGCCCTTCTATATATGGTGGGAACTTTAAATTGAATAATTTCGCTAGAGCCTCAGGATAACCCTAAAAACACATATAACCGACATAAAATCGGGCCAAAGCATCGCTAACGCACTGCTGACGTTATACCGACGTTGGCACGATTTTATGAGTTATTCGACGATTTGTGTTTATAGAAAAAATATGCGGATAAAACGCAAAAACACGACAACTGAGATTTTTTATGGGCTTTCCAGTTATATAAAAAATTCCCCTTTTAAAGGGTGAAACCTCTCTAACCCACTTAATTTTCTTAAAAGGATTATAATACTTTTGAAGTTACAATTTTATTAAAAGCTTAATCCCCTCCTCCTCTTGCCAAGCGACACGCGGTTTTCATATTAACTTAGATAATTGGATTTTCAACCAAAAAAAAAATATTTTTAAATTTTTGGTTGAAAATGTAATTATCTAACCTATATATTGTAAAAATCGCGTGTCGCTAGCTGCTATACGGTTAGTGAGTTAAGTTTAATCCCGCCTAATATCGTCTTGCCAACCCCCCCACCCCCACCAGAACCTAATCAACTCTGCATAGGGTGACAAAGAATTTTGGTGCCAAATTTTATAAGAATTGGTTTAGCAGTTTTTGAGTAATCGTGTTACCGACAGACAGACACCATGACGAAATTTTGTATTTAGGTATTTTTGACGATCCCAATAGCCTCCATAGATACTATGAAAATGCGCAACGGGTCAAATGAGGCCTAGGTACTGTGAGGTTAAATCCCCACCCTCCCAAATTTTCAGATCAGGTACTATGAATGCATGGATGGCTAAAAATAGATAGACCATAAAATATGTCTAAACATTTTATTGACCGAATTATCTTAAAAACTTACTAAACTATACAGAGTGTATCCCAAAAGTCTGGAATAATGGATTTTTCGGGATAACTATGGGTTTTTGAAAAAAAACTTATGTAGGATCATTTTAAAGTAGAAAAAGCGGTTTCTAAAACCATTTTATACAGGGTGTCCCAAAAATAAAATACGTCACCTTATCTCTTTTTTAAATTGGACGCCCTGTATATTATCTCATTTTCTGGATCCTTAAAAAATAACCTTTTCAAAAATACCCAACACTACTCAATACAAGGTGTCCACCGTGTATAAAAAAGAGTATACATTTTTCGAAACCGCTATTTTTCCTAAAATGATCCTATACCTATAAGTTTTCTTTGAAAAAAGCGTTCTCCCAAAAAATCCATTATTCCAGACTTTTGTTTATTAAAGAAAAAAGCAATAGTAATTTGATTTTTATATCTAAAGGTTTTTTTTTTTAATTAAAAATTAACTCACATCAAAAAATCATTGCAGTCAAGGTGTCACAAAATAGTTTACCTATAGGTATATCATCACATTTAAAAAAAAATTCAATAATCAGTGGCGCACTCAGAAATTGACTTCGGGGGGGGGGGGGTTTAGGATAAGTAATAAAAAATTTAATTTGAAGTCAAAATGTGACCATAACCAGGCTTCTAAGGGGGGGGGGGGTTGCGTATATTTTATCCTGAGGCTCTAGAGGATTTGATTCCGCTAAAGTCCCCACACTGAATATTAATGTCTCGATTTTTTTGGATTCTATATACCTATAATTATTTAAACCTATATTTTTTATAAAATTCAAAAAAAAAGAATATATCTTCTCCTTCTAAGATTGGATGTTTATTCTGAGCTTAAATTAAAACAGCAGAGAACAAAAATTGTATGTCGGACGGATTCTACACTGTACGATTTGTAAGATGTATTGTTTGTAGAAAGTACGAGTTGTACGATGTACGGTTTGCAAAAAGTATCCTTTGTGCGAAGTATCGTTATGCTATTTTACGATTTGCGGAAAGTATTGTTTGCGCAATGTACGTTTGTGTTAAATACGCTTTGTAAAATGTATTTTTGTATAAACTATGGGACCCCAAGTGAAGTTGTGGATCAGTCGTAATCTATGGCTTGCGGCAAAAACGAAAACGCCAACAGTGGAAGGAAAAATATTTAGTAGGAAAAGTACGAAAAATAAAGATAATTCCACAAACCTTATAACCAAAAATATAAAGTTGGTGGGCAAGGCTAAATATAAGGTACGTTTATATAGATTAATATAGATTTATAGATCTAAAATATAGATTATAAATAAGCCTAGTTCATAATTGGAATAGTCATTAGTCGTAATTTTTGTTATATGCTTGGTTCAGCCATCAATTAAGCATAATTTGATGATTAGTCTCAAACACAATCAGAAACACAAAAACAGGCAAATCAAAATTTAGCAATTCATCCATTGATTAAGCACAGTCATAATCACAACTAAACATGGAAATTGTGGATAAAGGTGTTAACTCGCAAAATTATTCTTTTGGGTCAGTCCATATCAAGTCAACCAGGGTATTTTACCACACCATCTCCGATGTTGATGATTTTTAGTATACATGTTTTTCCTACCAAGAAACTGGAAAATCCAAAATTTCAGACTTTTTTAACCAGTTGTTTATTTTGAATTAATTTTTGAAAATCGAAAAAGTCACTTATTTGTCCTTAGCATGTGCGCACAAAATTAGGAATATCCAAAGAACCACTTATAATAGAAAAGTAGGTGAAGGTTCATTTTAAAGCTCTTATAAAGACCTTTCATATGAGAATATTGCATAACATATATTGAAAAAAAAATAAAAAAAAAAATTTTTGATTTTTTTTTTTGAAAAATTTCAAAAAGGCCATTTTTAATTTTTTTCAAAAAATTATATTATTTTCTTTAAAGTGTTATTAAACTATTCACAAAATTTTGAGATGGACAAATCATGGGTTCAATGTGAAAAAATTTATTAAAAATGGTAATTTTGGTAATTAGAAGAATATAATGGGGTTTAAAGCGATATTATAAAAATATTTAACAATATTTTATTTAATAAAAAATTATATCCTACGTTTCATTCTGTATCAGTAATCAGATTAACATTGCCCCCCATTGTACTATTTACTTACAAAACCTCTTTTCCACCGGAGACGTACTATTGGATGTTCCAATTCTTAGGAAAATATGCCTGTATAAACCTGCCAATACTTTTGTGAAATACTGCCTGTTTATTCCTGTTTAACATTAAGGACACACCTCCTTCATTTTATTGGTCTGTTTAGGTACATTGTGGGGATTTGCTGACATGAAAATTCCTGCATAAATTGATTTTAAATTTTTGGCAAGTATCTTCCTGATACAGCTCCAAATAATCGATACATAATAGTTCGACTGAAGGTTTATCAGAAGTCATCTCTGTGTAATTTTAAAAGTTTCAACTATGGGTGAGGCAAGTGGATGGACTAAATATAAAGTAAAGTGCTGTGATCCACTAGAGTTAAAAATCAAGCATTTTGGGAAATTAAGAAATGTGACCAAGTGGATGTGCAGTTACAAAAATGTCAAAATAGGAATGAAAATCTGTGATGGTTGTAGACTAAAGCTTTCAAAGGAGTTTAAGGCATCTGAAGAAGATGAGGCAGGGTAAGTAACAAATAGTATTTTTTAATATAAAATTAATAAACTAAACCAATTGCGTCAAGTACGGAGTGGAAAAATCTCATGGAATTATTTTGCATGGCATTATTTTGCATGGCATTTTGAGAATACAGACATTATGTACAAATTTCTTGGCATTATGTACACATTTTGGGTCAGCTGTTACCCCCTTTTTAAGTTCTTATAAAAAACTAACTTTTTAAATTTTTTTAGACCCAGTCAAGTTCCAGAAAATGATCCAGATTTTCAAGATCCTGCTGAATCATTTACTCTTTTAAACAAGTCATTGGAGCTTCTTGGTGTGTCGCCGATTAAAAGAAAAAATGTATACAAAGAAAAAATTGATATTGTACAGCATACAATTGCGAAAGCATTTACAAAGGAATCAGATTCAACGCTAGTAAAGGAATGCCAGAGTGACGAAAGTGAAATGATTAAGCAGTTAAAGGACAAATTTTTAAAAACCGAAAAGAGGAGTGAGAAAATACTAGTTTTATCATGTTTACCTCAAAGTTGGAGTAGAAAGAAGATTGAAGAAGAATTTGGAGTTTCTCAATATTTGGCCAGAGCTGTAAAACAGTTAGTTAAGGACAATGGGATATTATGTTCTCCTAACCCCAAACCGGGAAAGACCCTTAGTGATAGAGTGGCCCAAATAGTGGTAGATTTTTACCAAAGGGATGACATTAGCAGGACCATGCCAGGTAAAAAAGATTATGTTGTTATCAGAAAATATGGAGCTGAAAAAGAATATGTACAAAAAAAAAATAGTCTTAGCTAATTTAAAAGAAATTTATGCATTGTTTAAAACTGAGTACCCCAATGAAAAAATTGGGTTTTCAAAATTTTGTGAACTGCGACCCAAAAACTGTATACTGGCAGGAAAAAGTGGGACTCATACTGTATGTGTATGTACTATACATCAAAATATAAAACTAATGCTCAATGGCTCCAAATTAAATAAGCTATATGATGAAAATAACAGGCCTCTTGCAATATCTTATCATGATTGCCTTTATAAACTAATGTGTAATCCACCTTCAGTGGACTGTTTTTTAAGCAATAGATGCAAGCAATGTCCTGGAGTAGAACAGTTTAAAAATACGTTAATAGAAAAATTCGAGGAAGAATTAATTGATGAGGTCTCATTTAAAAAGTGGGTCTCAGTAGATAGGTGTACTATGGAAACCGTTGTTAAGAAAAGTGATGATTTTGTCCAGGAATTTACTGATGATCTTGTAAAACTTAAATCACATTCTTTTATTGCAAAAATGCAAAAAGATAGATACAATGAAATAAAAATTAACCTTAAACCTGGAGAGTCTTTGATCACTTGCGACTTTGAGGAAAATTATTCCTTTGTTATGCAAGATGAAGTCCAGTCTTATCATTGGAATAACAGCCAGGCAACCCTCCACCCTTTTGCCATTTATTTTCTAAGTGATGGTAAACTGCACAACCTGAATTATGTGTTTATTTCGGAAAGCTTGACACATAATACAATTGCATTTCATTTATTTTAAAAAAAATTAATGCCTGATTTCAAAATCAAAATACCAGGACTTAACAAAATTTTTTATTTTTCGGATGGATGTGCTGCGCAGTACAAAAACAAAAAGAATTTTCTGAATATATGCCTGCATAAAAAAGATTTTGGTGTTGAAGCAGAGTGGCATTATTTTGCCACCTCGCATGGCAAAAGTGCCTGCGATGGCTTGGGAGGAACTGTTAAAAGACTTGCTGCCAAAGCCAGTTTGCAGAGGCCCTATGACAATCAAATAATTACACCTCTACAATTGTTTACTTGGTGTGAAGAAAACATATCTGGCATTGATTTTAAATATTGCACAGAAGCGGAAGTCTTAACAATACCGGGGACACAAAAAATTCATGCTGTAATTCCTCTTACAGAAAGCACGTTTTTGGCAAAACAGTTTTCTACATGCTTAGAGGTCGAAACACATAATCTTTTTAAAGGTGGAAGCATTATTTTGCAAAATATCGAGTCAGGGTTTGTCACTGTAGAATATGACAGTGCTTGGTGGCTGGCTTGTGTCTTGGGGAAAAATAATGAGAGCGGAGAACTGAAAGTAAGCTTTCTTCATCCACGAGGACCTGCCTCATCATTTTTTTACCCAACACCTCAAGATATTTTAATTATTAAACCAGAAAGTTTTATAAAAAAAGTTGAACCCAACACTGCTACTGGCAGAACTTACAATGTCAGCAAAAAAGAAATGTCAGATTCATCAGAAATTCTTAAAAGAATGTTAAAAAAATAAATTTAAGGTATATAGTTAGTCTTAGTGTTTTCTGTCTAATTTTTATCAACGAAGTAGAAAAGTTTGTTTATTTCTTTTGCGAGTTTAAAATAAAATAATTTGTAGATAAAGCCTCTGGGTATTTTTTAAAACCTGTATCCATCCAACAAATTTATTTATTTTAATATCCAGTGCACTATTGGTGCTCCTAAAATATGTTTATTTTTTTAAATGCATGATTTTTAATGTACTTAATATATTTGATATTTTTTTTGACATTGAACCCATCATTTCTCCATCATAAAATTTTGTGGATAATTAAGTAACACTTTGACCAAAATTATATATTTTTTTCAAAAAAATTAAAAATGGCCTTTTTGAATTTTTCAATTTTTTTTTCAATTTTTTATTTTCAATTTTTTTTTTTGTTAAAATTATGTTGTGATATTTCATAAAAAAGAGCTTCAAATTGGCTTTAAAATGAGCCATTTATTACTTTCCTAGTGTAAGTGGTTCTCGAGATATTGCTAGTTTTGTACATTCTTGTTAAGGTCAAAATGCTGACTTTTTTATTTTGAAAAATTAAAAAAAAAAACTACGAATCAAAAAAATCTAAAAATTTGCATTTTCAACTTTTATGGTAAGAAGAAAATATATACCAAAAATCATCAAAATTGGAATTGGTCGCGTAAAATTTTTGTAATTTTTTGGTTGATTTGATATGGAATGACCCTTTTAAGAAAAAAGAGTGGTAATTATGCAGTATACGGTTTTCTGCCATTTTTGATTTTTTTTGAAAAATTCTTTATGGGGGCACCTTCTAGGGTCCCTAGGACCCCAAATCCGCCTGCGCCCGAAGGGTGCTCAGGGGGGGTTGTAAAGTGTTTTTTTAATTGTTTTGGGTTGGTTTGGATTAGGTTGGGTTGGACTGTGTTGGTTTGGTTTGTTTTAGTGAAAAAAAAATTAAAAAAAAACAAAAAAAATTAAAAAAAAAAACAACCAGCGCAGACGGATTTGGGGTCCTAGGGACCCTAGAAGGTGCCCCCATAAAGAATTTTTAAAAAAAAATCAAAAATGGCAGAAAACCTTATACTGCATAATTACCAAAAGAGTTAGCGTTTTCCATCGGAACTTTTTTGTTTATTTAATTTTGCAAATTAAGGTTCTATTACGTTTTTAAACCTATCAAAGAGTTTTTTTCTGTTATATTTAAAATTTGGATAAAACATAATCTTGGTCAAAAATTAGGAATAATATACGTAGCACCTTTATCTACAGAGACCTAAAAAAATATTTGCAATATATCGCAAAGGAAAATAGTGTTAAGTGCAAAAAATTTGGTAATTAGCCAGTTTCAGTGACGCTGTCCATGGCCTACTTGACGTAAAATAGTCACGTGGTACATCAAAAGTTTTTTGGGCCAACCAACCAAAAATGAACTGTGACCTGTTTTGACATCTAAAATTTTTGTTTTGACATTTAAGGTTAGAAATATTTTGTTTCACAAATTTCGCACAATTTTTACTATTTACTCGAAATTTTATTGCGATTCTTTGACGGTATTTGTGCTCCGTTGTTTATAAACAGCGATCCAATACAAGTTACATGATCTTATGCTACTAGTGAGTGTATTCAGGAACTATTTATAGTCCTTTCAGTGCTGCAAGAGGTAAACTTTTAGTTCACAAGATATTGGTAAGTAATAGTGCAATAAAAGTAATGCATTTCCCTTTATAAATACTTGCAACACATTCCTGTAAAAGCCCTCTGTCCCAGATTTTGTAGTATATGGGGGTATGCCAGGGAGCATTCAGGGAAAAAAGTGTGGTGTTAGGGTTGCTTGGTTTATAGGTTTATAGCAAATATCAAAATAATATAACAACATATTTACTATGTTTTCATGTGATTCATTACTATGTTTTCATATGATCAAAACAGGGCAAATCAAACTTTCTTTTTGTTGGCCCTGAAGTTCAATACAGGTTTTTTTTGGGATCATATCAGGATCCAACTGCATAAAAACGAATATCATATTTAACTGACTGATAATAATAAATAAGCTCTGTTAGCACTTCCAATATTTCTGCAACAAGTAGGTATATATTGAGGGGGTAACCAACACTAGTTCAGAAAATGTGACATGATTGCCAATTTTGTTGAATTTTTAGTGATTGTAGGGGACTGTCAAGAGATTTATAGAGACTTCCAGGGACTCTTGCGGTCTGCAAGCCAGGGTTTGGTAAGGGTTAGGTAGTTGCAGGGGCTGCAAGGGACTGCGAACCGATAAGATTTGTGACACAACAAACAATAAGTAAAATTGACAAAAACTAACCTCAAAAACACTCAAAATTCATCAGGCAATGTCTAAAACTCAAATCGCGTTCAAAACGCATTCAAATCGCTTCATCAAAACCAAAAAGTGAATGGTATTCAAATTGTATTCAGTTCCACATAAAAAAGTGTTAAAACTGTGTTTATTCTCTTAATGTGTAATTTAAGTAAAAGGTAACCTGAACAAGGAAGGTTTATTGATTGTTGTTACTTTTGTATGAAAACAATGTAACTTTCATGTATATCAGGTGTAACCCAAAAAATATATTCTTAACTTCGAAGAAAACCGTTGACAGTTAGGTCACCACCCTATCAAACATGCTGCATAAAATCTTGTAAAAGGTTTTACGAGATTTTACAACTTTTATCATGTTTTATATAGTTTCCAAGCAGTTATTAAAACAGATGTAAAAAAATATTTTTTTACTAGTTTTATAAATCCTTTAACACAATCACTACCAAGCAAAAAAACCCAAGAAAAAACCCAAGTCATCCTCTTGGGCCCAGTAATTCTTAAGAAACATAGCAAGTTTTTTTTATATATACAAGAAACATAGCAAGTTGTGATGTAAAAAAGAAAAGATCAAAAGATCTTGGGAGGAAAGAACGAAATTTCAAAATTGGACGAGTGTCCCACAAGGAACACACAAAAGTCCAAAGCGAAAAGAGAAACAAGTAAACGATGTTTCGCCCGGGGTGAGTAGCGTGGGCTCGTCAGTGGATTCACTAGTCACCCTCAATCCAGACATCATCCAACACCATCGCACAGTCTGACTTCCAACTCTGAAACACTCACAAATAGGCATCGTTCTGCATGGTACTAACTTCTTGTTTTAAGTTTTGATGTATTCAGAATTACAAATCTACCAAAGTTTTATGCTGGGGACATGGTGTCAATAAATTGATATGACTATTGCTTGTGAAGTATAAGTTTTAAAAGCAAATTTAAAAATTTTCCACTAACAATACAATGTAAATGTGTTAAAATAATGTCAATATTTAATCATTAATTTTTATGTGGAGTAATACAGAAAAAAAAGATAAAGTACAGCAAATTAGCATCCACTGCCTGGTTAAAAAAATCTCCATTACTATTACAGGTTCTCTCTATGACCAAATTTTAAAAGTAAAAAATTTTGGAGATTTTTTTATAAATCTAGTCATAATAAAAGACGTAGCTTTGAAAATTTCAAATTATAATGTAGGCTTTGCTCAGACTACACATTTTTTGCTTTGGGACAAAAAGTGCCATTTTAGTGCATATTTGTATTATAAACCACTATACTAAATTTTATTATTTAAAAATTATATTATTTATGATCTGATCATTTAACTATTTACTTCAAAATAAAAGAAATTGACAAGTGGGCAGAATTTTTACCTCCTACCATTTATTTTCTTATTGTGCAGTTGGCCCTTTTTTTGAAGGGTGGATCGGATGGGGGGAAATTTTAGCCAGTTTTTTCACATTTTGAATGGTCTTGACAAATTTTTTATTTTTTTGTTAAATATAAAATTCCACGATTTCTTGGGACCCAAAAAATTGTCTCCACATATCTTTAAACCCTGACAAGGCTTTAGTCTTTAGTTGATAGGAAAAACTCATGGGCCTTTCTAAACTTGGTATTATAATATACTCAGCGAAATGCATCAGAGTTATCAAACTCCATGAACATAGCAGGGTTTACAGATGAACACGAAACTATACCTTAAAAATTAACAAACCTTAAAGACTAGCTACAGACACGTGTTTGGAACTTATTTTGATATCATCAGTGTGGCATAAGTCAGGTTAGCTATATGGACCAAAATGCCTGACCAGCTATTTTAAAGAACTTTGTTGTTTATTATATAGATAGATTATTAGTTGTTTTTTGTTTTTCATATAGCTGGCCAGGCATTTTGGTCCATACTTGTGTCACACTGATGAGATCGTAATAAGTTCAAAACACGTGCCTGAGGCTAGTCTTAAGGTTTGTTAAGTTTTAAGGTCAGCAAAGCCCTAAATAAAAAACATCCAAACATTAATTTAAAATATTACACACTGAAAATTAAATTTAAGCTAATATTATGTCTTTTTTAGGACAAGTCCTGACACATCAGGAAATCAAGGCATTTAAAGGGCTTGATGCATTTGCTGAAATGGCATGTAAATGGATTAAGAGGGAAAAAATAGCGAAAATGGATAACAACTTTGTAATTATGGGAAAGGTAAGGCACCTATATACTACTTTCAAAATGATGTATATTTTGAAGAAGTAGAATCTTGTTTCTTTTGGTTTAAATTTTTATCCAAAATCAAAAAAATAGTGTCATGCATAGTTTTTGAGTAGTAGTAGTAAAATGGTGGGGCTCTCGGCCTGACGACTAGGCTCTATGCAAGCCCTTTTCGCCACTCAGTAAAATTAGCTTTTTTTTTTTCATTACCTTAATTTAATCATGTTACCTTAATAGCTGATCACACAACTCCTAGTTTAAACTTTTCTATATCTTTTGTTTACACAAAAATTTAAAAAATGTCAGGATATACAGAGTGTCCCAAAATAATAGAAGCATTTTTTGAGAGCAGGATTAAAGATAATAAAAATATCAGTTAAGATCTTTTTGCAGTTTTTTTAAAAGTAAATTCAAACTTGTTAGCTAAATTAGTCTGTAGTTTGATATCTCACAACACAAAATTGATTTTAAAATCTTTCAAAATTTTTAGGTTCTACATTCACAATCTGTAACACAACCTCCTTTGACGCCCTGGATTATAGTTGCAGCATCCTCAGAGATATTGGCTTTACACTGTGACTGTCGTGCTGGACTAGGTATTCATGTATATAGCGCACGAATAAAAAAAAAATCTGCTCAAATTCCTGAACTTACAATTCAGGTACAAGAGTTTTTTGGAAATTTGTATGAATCTGACGTTTTTGTAGCTTTAATGCAGCCTTATGGTGAATTTAGTAAAAAACCTGATGAAAGTGTACCAAAATTGTTGTCGTCACTTTTTAATGAGGATTATACTAAATTAACCTTACCTGCATTACAGGATATTGGCAAAAAGTTAAATATTGACTTTACAGAGGAACAAGCAAAAATAGTTCAGTCACCGAAAGTCAAAGCAAGGCCAATGCTTGGTTTGAGTTTCGGGCTGGAAGGGTAACAGCATCCAATTTCAAAGCCGCGTTTAGAACTAACACCGCAAATCGTCAATTTCTTTAATAAAAAAAATCTGTTACCCTATTTCAAAAAAATTGTTCAAAGCTGGCGTTTTTGGCTGTGAACATGAAATTGATGTGTTAAAAGCTTTTACAAGGTGTTAAGGATGACAGTATCACTGCACTAATCTCCTTCAAAAATTCTTGCTTACAGGAAGATACAACAGGAATCACCATCAAAGAGGACCATGCATACTACTACCAGAATCAAATGCAGATGAGGCTGACTGACACTCATTTGTTGCAAGGTAAGAAAAATCTTAAGGGTTTTCCAGCAAAATTGCAAGTTGCCTTTATTTTGTACTAGAAATGATCCTTTAAGACTAGCGAAGTAATTGATTTTTTGATATCACTTTAAGTATAACCATCAAGATTTTTAATTTAAAAAATTAAGGTGGGTCGATCACTATTTTGTCATCATATATTTAGACAAAACTAGCATGTCATTTTTTGTCAAGGACTGCATTAATTACCCAAAAGGTGTGTTCAAAGCCCTAAAGTTGATGAGGAAATAGTGACCCTCCTCTAATTTTAAAAATTGAAAATCTCGGCTTTCTAAAGTTGATATATAAAAATCAACCCTTTATCAGCACCCAAAAGCAAACCTTTGCATAGATTGTTAGGCTATACATAGCCAGGGTCTATTGTAAAAGTATTTTTTTTAAGGCTTTTAGATTAAACTTGCGCAGAAACGACGCGTGCGCTAACTGTTATGTAAACTGTTACTTCTATCTAAAGTTTTATGTAAATATTGCAATTTTACTATTATTTCTAAAAAGTTGTGGAAAAATACTGTACATGTTAATACAGTCATGCAATAATTTATATTTTTAGGACTAAGAAAAACTTCTTCTATCAAAGAATTACAATGAATGATGAGTTCTGGGCACGCGAAAGTGTGAAAATTTTTTATGAATAAGGTAAAATATTAATGTCCCTGAAGCTAGCAGAGTAAAGTGAGCAGAACAAATTTTTTTATAGTGCATAAGTAAGTTGCTAATTAAGTGCCCCATTTAAAAATTTAGTGCTCCTTTAAAAAAAAAAATACAGATGAACCCAGCAGAGTCATGCATTAAAAATCATCGGAATCAAAATTATTATAGTTCATAGTAAAGTGCTAATTAAGTGCCCCATTTAAAAATTTGAAACTTTTTTTTGTAAAATAGCATGAGGTGCTAACTTGAGATGAAATTAGCAGAGCAATGCATTAAAAACCGTTAATTAGCACTTTATTATGTAATATAATAATTTTGATTCCGATGATTTTTAATGCATGGCTCTGCTGGGTTCATCTGAAGCTAGCAGATCATGCTGTATTTTTTTTTTTTTTTTAAAAGGAGCTATAAATTTTTAAATGAGGCACTTAATTAGCACTTTATTGTGCACTATGATAATTTTAAATTCGATGATTTTTAATGTATTGCTCTGCTGAGTTTATCTGAAACTAGCTGTGAAGGAGTGCACTTAGGGGGTGGGGAGGGGACCCTACCAATAAGTACAACGGTTGACGATAGAATGCTTTTTATTAGGCAGATGTTAAAATGTCAAAATGTACAATATAAAGTTAGCCACTCATAATAAAGTCTTTGCACTATTGGCCATTTGGCCTATTATCACATCTCCCGTTTTTTGGAGTGTCACATAACAATTAACAAATAAAAATATAAAAAACAATAAATACTATAAAACAAGTTTAACAAACAATCCTATCTTTAACAATGGTAGCAGAAAATACTTAATACTGTGTAGTACAGATTTAAAAGATCTTAATCTAAAAATAGAAAATTTTAGAAAACTGGACGCTATTAAAAAGTCAGAGTTTCAAATTATTAAAGTTATGTTAGTACAAGTTTACATGATTTAATTTTAACGACATTTTCCCCGTAGGGCTTAACCAATATTAGTAATGCACTTTTACCAAAATTATACACAAGTAAAACTTGTGAGTCCTTTTACACTTTTGGCTCTTCAGAGTCTGAGCACTTCTTAAAGCTATACATAAAACTATCACTTATATTTGTACACAGGGTAAAGTTATAACGATTTGTAGTTATGTAGGTAGCAATTATTTTATTTTAAAATTTTAAATATTTCAACTTATTTATTCAAATTGACAAAAGTACTCAAGAAAGATTCGTAAAATTTGAAATTAGTATTTTACTGCTTATCTCTTTTTTTTTCCAAAAATAAAAAGCAACTCGACTTTAGTTAAAATTTTAAATAGTTATGTAAACTTTTAATTTATGTTTATGCGATTCTTATCTCTCCTTTTAAAAAAAAATTAAAACTTTATAATTTTACAAGTGTGAATAATTGGATTTGATTAAAAAAAATAGTCAGTTTCATGCAAACATTGCAAGCTAAAAAAAAATTATTAACCTTTCATTTAAATTAATTCTTGTAAAATAGTCTAACACATGAGAAAGTAAAATCTTATTATGTAATAAGAAAGATATTTTACGTTTTTAACTATTATGTAATAGAAAGAAAAATAGACAAACTGTCTAGTAAAGTGAAAAAATAAAAAAAATGTTTACTGGATGACAGGATACTTACTGAGAGCTAGTTTTTTATAAGTAAGCAAAGCAAAAAAATATTGTTTTGTGTCACTAAAGTTAAAAATTGCAAATTCTAGCATTCTTTAAAACTAGAAACAACTAGTAATCCAGTCTAGCTGGTCTAATGACTCTTCGACACGACCTGGTCGTAAAATCTTCAGGAACCAGAGTTGGCTCATCTTGTTCACTAGAAGTTCTAGATAAATGACTAGGAGTTTCACTACTAGAAGTTTTACTACTAAAAGTTTTACTAGTACTAGGACTAGGCGTTAAATGAGCAAATGTACTTTTTTCAAGCTTGTCAGGACTATTTACAGGAGAGTTTTGGCTACCGCAACTTTCAAAACCTTGAAAGTTACTGAAGGAGTCATCGCTACTACTACTATTACTATTATTATCTATTCTATTAGCGTCAGTTTTTTCCCTATTCTTAAAACTACTACCATTTTTGTCATTTTGACAACCGTTGTTTAATTTTTTATCAATCTTTGAAGTTGCAGTTTGCAAAATTGAAGTTTTTAAAGTTTAAAAATTTGAAATTGAAGTTTCTGAATTTAAAATTTCAACATTATCTGAAATTTGAGAGTTACTACTTTGAGAATTACAATTTTGAGAGGTTGAAGCTTGAAAGTTTGAAGTTTGTGAACACGAAGCTTGTGAATTTAACGTTAAAGAAGTTGTACAATTTTGTACAGGGTTTTGTATACAATTTTGCACAGTTTTAGAGAAAAATGTACGACTTAAATTTTCACTATAAAAATCATTTTGTGGGTTTTTAGAGTTAAAGTTTGAAGAAAAAGTTTGACCACAGTTCAAATCTTGAGAGTTACGAGACGTTGACAAGTTCTGATTAAAATTTTGAAATTTTTTACAAGGTTTAATAAATCTACGATTTCTGATGAAAAATTTACCATTTGTCAAACAAACTTGATAAGTCCTATTACCTAATATATTGGTGATTACACCCTCCTACCAAATACCTTTAGGTTTTATTTGAACCATGACATTTTCATTTAAGTGCAAATCACGCAAAGCTCTTGTGTGTTTATCATAGTAGAATTTTTGTTCAAATTGAGAATTTTTTAAAAATTGATTGTACTGATTTTTATTGTACATTTTTGATTGCAAATTTTTATTTGTTTGTGGCAAAAGAGACCTTAAATTACGACACATAAGTATATTGGCAGGACTGTGTTCTCTATCTATTGGAGTGTTTCTTAAATCTAACAATGCTAAATATGGATCTTTTTTATCTAAAAAACTTTTACGTAAAGTGCTTTTGGTGGTTTGAATTGCTCTTTCAACAGCCCCATTGCTTGTTGGATACCTCGGTGAGCTTTTTATATGTTTAAATTCATAACTGTCTGAAAATTTGGCAAATTCAAAGCTTTTAAATTCACTACCACCATCAGTAATTAAGATTTTAGGAATGCCAAATCTAGAAAAGCAAGCTTTGAGCTTATTTATTACATTAAAACTTGTAAGATCCCTATTTAGGTTAGAAACATCTACATATTTTGAATAATAATCTGTTACTTTCCTTGTTGAATGGTATATCTGGTATCTCGTAGGGGATCATTGGCTCAGGTCTTTGGCTTTTTTGATAGGTTCTACATAAGTGACAAGTTGTGACAATATCTTCAATTTGTTTAATCATACCTGGCCAAAAAAAAGAAAGCCTCGCCTTAGCAATACATTTGTTTCTGCCTTGATGACCATAGTGAATTTTATCGAGCAAATATGGTCTACTATCTTTTGGAATTATCAATTTTTGTCCCTTATACACCAAATCCTGTACTATATTTATTTCCCCCCGAAATTTATAATAAAATTTTAGATTTGTTGGTAACTGAGAATAACAAGGCCACCCATTTTTGACATAATTTTATTGTGTTTAATTCTGGGTCTTTTTGAGTGTCATTTTTGAGTTGTTTGATTCTCTCGTCACTTGCATTCAATTGCATCGCTATCAAACACACCTGTGCATCTATCTCTAAATCTATACCTTCGTTAAATGTCCTATTTTCAAAAGCTCTACTTAAGGTGTCTGCTATTATTAAATCTTTACCTGGCTTGTATATGAGATCAAAGTCATACTTTCTAAGTTGTATAAGAATACGTTGCAATCTAGCTGGGCATTGATTTAGTGGTTTTTTAATTATATGAATCAAAGGTCTATGATCAGTTTCTACAATAAAGTGTTTACCATAAACAAACTGAGAAAATTTCTCTACACCAAAATAAATACTTAAAAGTTCTTTTTCAATTTGACTGTAGTTTTCCTGAGCTTTGGTTAATGATCTAGAAGCAACTGCGCACAAGCACCCATTCCTTTTTGAGATGCGTCTACAGATATAGTACTAACTTTATGTTAAAAAATTGTAAATTTGGACTTTTACATACTTCATCTTTTATTTTATCGAAAGCAAGCTGATGATAGTCTTCCCATCTAAAATATACATCCTTTCTTAACAAATCTCTCAAAGGTGCAGTTAAATCTGACAAATTTTTGACAAACTTTGACAAATACGTCACACAGCCTAAAAATCGTTGTAAATCTACTTTACTTTCAGGTTTTGTCATATTTTTTACACCTTCCAGCTTGGAACCATCTGCTTTCAAACCATTTTCTGAAATCTGATGTCCCATGTATTTAACACTTAAGAAAAAATTTACATTTGTTTTTATTAAATCTTATGCCATTTTTTGTCTGCTCTATCAAATATTTCAGTTAAAATCTTTAAATGAAGCTTAGGACAGCTACTGAATGCTATTATATCATCACTATAAATTTCACAGCCCTCAATGTCACCAAATATCTCGGTCATGTACTGCTGGAACACCTCCGGACTACTGGACAACCCGTATGGAAGTCTGTTCCAACAATACCTGCCCCAAGGTGTACCAAAGGTTGTTATTTTGGCACTATTTGGATCTAAATGTACTTGTAAAAATCCCTGAGCCGCATCAAGGGTAGAAAAATATTTTGCACCAGAAAACTTTAAAGTAAGCTGTTCCAAAGTTGGAATTTTCCAATGTTGTCTTAAAGTTACACGATTTACTTCATAAGGATCTAAACAAACTCTCAAATCACCGTTGGGTTTTCTAACTATCACAAAAGGATTCAGCCACTCAGTTGGCTCATTTACTTTACTTATAATTGCCTAATTTTTTAACTCATCTAAAGTACTTTTCATTTTTTCTTGTAACCCAAAAGGAACATTTCTAATAGGATGTATTTTTGGCACAGCATCTTTTTTTTAAGTGAATCTTATATGTTTTTTTTAAACAACCAATACCCTGGAAAACATGTTGATACTTATTTAATAAACTATTTAAATCAAAAGAAAACTTGTTCAGAGAATTATCGCAAATATCATCAACTCTTTTCACTATATTCAACTCAATACATGATCTCAAACCCAATATTGGTATACTATTTGGTTGGTCAACCACAAAAAACAAAATTAAGTAAAATTTATTTTTAAAAAAGCAATTTAAATCAATTTTTCCTACTATTGGCAAGGGATTCTGTGTATATGAACAAAGACTAACATTCGTTTTTACAATTTTTCTAGGATCTATGTTTAGTTTATACAATAGGTTAAGAGGAATAACATTTACCGAGGCTCCTGTGTCTATTTTGAAGTTGATTTTCTGCCCAACTGTATTGCCATTGTCGATTGTCAGACAAGTTGTCCAAGACGAGTCCCCAGAGCTCTCCGATACACCATTCACCACCGCCACTGCAGCCTGCATCATGTCTGTTTGCTGTGTCATCTCGATTGAATCTAAAAATAAAAAGTTATGGTGTGTATCGAAGTTAGGACTATACTTGTCGATCATATTTACTTGACTGTTTGAATTTTGGTTTTGAAAAAAATTATCTTGACTTAAAAAATTTGAATTTTGACCCGTACAGTTATTATAATTCGAACTTCCACTAGTAAAAATTGAATTATGACCATTTAAATGATTATTTTGCCCACAAAAATTATGATTCGGTCCACCAAAATTAGACGTTTGACCAAACTCATCATTGAGACCATAAGTATCATAATTTTGACCTGGAAAATGCGGATTTTGATTAAAATTTGGCCCAAAACTGTTAAAATTTGAACTAGTGTGTGGAAAATTTTCAAAATTATCTATGAAATTTACGTTTGATCTTCCTCTTGGTCGATTATTTTGAAACCTACTAGGATGTCTAAAATTATTTGACCTGAAATTATTTATCTTAAAGTTATGATTAAAATTACGCTTGATATTAATATTTTTAAAATTTTTACACAAAGGAGAATTAGAAAAATGGTTAAAAAAATTACATGACCTGCATTTTTTTCCTTGAGCCGGACATGGATTATGGACACCATGCTCATAATTGCAATGCTGACATCTTGACGTTGTCCGAGCTGTCATCTGTCTGGATCTCGCCAGACTTGATCCCCGTCCTTGTTGATCTTGAGACTGTGGCATTGAAACAGCATGCATTGGAAATGATTGTCCATTTTTTCCATTACCATTCGATATAACTTTGGTGTGTTTCTTAGTGCCTTCTGAATTAATGCAAGTCTTCATTAACTCATCCACAGTTTTAAATTCTTGTGACATCAATTTTTCTCGCAACCCATCAGACCTCAACCCATGAATAATAATTGACTGTACCAGAGAGTCCTCCAATGTATCAAACTCACAACTGGCAGCCAAACTTTTAACTTCGGTAAAAAAATTGTCTAGTGATTGACCTTCCTTTTGTTCACATTTCAAAAACAAAAATCTATTAAAATTCACATCCTTCTTGGGTAAAAAATAGCCGTCAAATTTCTCCAATAATTTCTCTATTTTGTCTACTTCGTCATCTCGAAACTTAAACGTGATAAAAATGTTGATCCCCTCGTCCCCTATTAATGTAAGCAATTGTGCACATTGTAGCTCCTCTGATTTTTTGTTTATTTCCGTTGCAATTAAATATACTTTGAACTTTTGTTTCCAATATCTCCAATTATCGGCAATATTCCCCGAAAATATCATGGGCTGAATACACCTTAACTCCATTTTGAAATAATTATTTAAAAAAAAATCTTGAATATTGGAAGGATGGCTTGGATAAAATTAAATTTCAAACTTACATTTCATTTCTTCTGTTCGCAGCAGCCATGTGAAGGAGTGCACTTAGGGGGGGAGGGGACCCTACCAATAAGTACAACGGTTGACGATAGAATGCTTTTTATTAGGCAGATGTTAAAATGTCAAAATGTACAATATAAAGTTAGCCACTCATAAAAAATCTTTGCACTATTGGCCATTTGGCCTATTATCAAACTAGCAGAACATGCTGTATTTTTTAAAAAAAAGGAGCACTTAATTAGCACCTAATTATTATAAAATATTAATCTATTTAAAATTTAAAAACCATTTAAATATGAATTTTTGTAAGTACATAGAATAAGTCTCCTATTCAGATTATGAGCTTTATAAAGTATTAAAATCGATAAATAAATTAATTGATTCACTTGCTTACTATCTACGTCAATCCATCAGTATAGATATATTAACTTCTTTTTAATTTTTTAGAAACCTGAGGCAATACCGGAAGCAGATCCTATGGAAATTGTAAGTTTATAAAACAAAAATACACGAAACTAAATGTTTTTTTAAACCGGTCTATCTGTAAGCAACCCTGATAACTAAAACACGTTAATCCGATTTTGTTCGATCCAAAGTAAGGATAATTTTTCAGAAATTAGAGTTCAGTCAGATTTGATGACAAAAAAAATATGTTTTTTAATTTTAATTTCATAAAATTTTGTAAAAAAAAACTTGCAGTTACAGTTGCTGAAAAATATTTTCTGTCAAAGCTACAGAATTTTACAAAGTATCAGTACATAAAACCATAATATTACAAATATATTTTTTTGTTTTAGGTGTATGTATTCACAAATATCTTTGATGGTTATTGATTAATGAAAACAAACATGGACAAATATGTTCTTTGATTCAACAGGTGTAACTGCCTATCTTTCCAGGGATCGTCTAGAAAAACGAATAATAAAAATTAATGATTATAAAATTTTAATTGTATTTTATTAAAATAATATTGCATAAGAATTTGCTTCTGATTTATAACTAAATGTGTTATAAAAATAAAATTTCAAAGACAAAGATAGTATGAAATTATATTTTTTACTAGTAATATAGGTATTTAAAAAAGGTACAATAAGATTATTAAATAAATAAAATAAATTTCAAAAACCCTTAAGATGTAATAAATAGCTAAATTAGTAATTTATTATGCTTGGGCATAGGTTAACCATGGCACAGCAAACCGTCACTACCTTGTCCAAGACAGATATCTCATCTTCGTCTACTCTGGGAGGGAGGGCTAAGAGCTTTCATAAGATGGGGCTGGCATACTAACGCTCTTATCCACCAATGCAAAAATTCCACAACTAGGCTTTAATCATCATTAAATACTAATCGCTGTTTAGAATGTGGTGTTTTATATTGAAACTTTATTTGCCAAGACTCCATATTCCAAACTACTGATTTGTGTTAATCATGATTAAAGCTTAATCAGAGAATTTTTATGTTGTTGGATATGGACATATACTTTGCAAAGAAGACAGATCGAGCCACCAAAATAAATAGTTACTTTTTTTTTTAATGTGTAAAATATCGGTTTTCATGTAAACCCTTCTTAACCGCAAATCTTACCTGTTTGCAGTCCCTTGGCGTCCCTGTCTAAACTTCACCAAACTCTGGCTTGCAGACTCTAAGAGACCCTGACTCTTTGGAAATCCCTCGGCAGTCCCCGGCAATCACTGACCATTCAACAAAATTGGCATGTCACATTTTTTGAACTAGTGGTTAAACCCTCTTGTTAAAACAAATATTTTAAAGATTTAAAAAAAATTAAAACTACTTTTTTAATTTAAGGCTTACCTCTACATTACCATATGCTCTTTATTTTAATATTAGGTATGAAACGTGTTTCTATTTCTTAGAAACAAAAATATTGTTGATAATCTACTATTGTACCTTTTAGAAAATGTCTTATGCAGATATTGAGGCAGATAAACAAATGCTGAGCAGTGGACTATGTAGTCCGCTTTTCCAACAGCTTGAAACCACTGAGCCCTCCTCTTGAGTTTTGTCTCATCTTCTCTTCGGGCTTTATTAAATTTTGACGATGGTTTGAAAAATTTCAATCAAGAAAAAACAAATTATGACTCCTATTCTGAAAAAAAGTTGGTGAAAATCAATATTTTTGGCAAATAATATTATTAATTATTATTCAAAAGAACGATATTTTAATGTTAAATGCTGTAAGCTGTAGTCAAGAGTCACCGCACTGCAGTGTTTGCATGTAATGTAACTGTTAAACACTAGAACGCCCTCACTACTAACTCTCTATAATAAGATTATTGCACAAATCACATTTAAAATAACAGAGCTACACCAACTCACAAGGTTTTCAAGAAAAACACAACTTTTTAAAAGAATAACAACAAAATAGCATAAACAAACATCCTTAACCTCAAAATGTCAAAATATTTTTAGATGCCAAAATGTGTTGTCAAAACAAACCATAGTTTGGACTTTTGGTTGGTTGGCCCAAAAAACTTTCGATGTACCAGGTGACCCGATGTTCAATTGTTTCGCGTGTGACGTCAATTGAAAGTACCTAATTATGCAGTATACGGTTTTCTGCCACTTTTGATTTTTTATGAAAAATTCTTTATGGGGGACCTACTAGGGTCCCTAGGACCCCAAATTCGCCAGCGCCCGTTTGTATTTTTTGAATTTTTTTTTGGTTTTTTTAAATCCAGAAGCGTTGAAGAATTAGTGTGCAGCAAAATGTGTTGTTTGAACTCTAGCATGTACGACTTGGAAGAAGAGCTGGAAATTTGCTTGAGAACGAAATAGGAGCAATGCGAAGTCGACCGCCTACTCGTAGGATTCCTTGTGAATCAAGGAAAAGAGACAATTTGAGTAATGATTTTGGAATCTTTCTCTTTTCTCGAATAAGTTCAAGTTCGGTCGATAAATGGAGCTGTTGAGTGCGCTTAACCAAATATAACATTTAATTATAGAGTTCTAGAGAATTGAGGTTACCTTAAAATTTAGATTTTTTGAGGCGTTTAGAGCGGCAATTGTTGATAAAACGTAAGATATAAGCAAGAATGCGGTTGGATGATTCCAAGCAAGATTTATTTTCAATTAGAATGTCTAAAAAGTTTTGAATCTTGAGTGACTTGTATAACAGGCCTTGCTTCTAGCAAAACTTCTGCCGTTTCAGGAAACTCGACCGGTTCTAAGTTTAGAAAATTAGGATCCATTAAAATTGGAGCCGCCCACCACAAGGAACAATTTAACAAATCGGATGGGATGTATTCGCAGTTTTAAATGCAGCATCAAGCGAGGCGTTTTTTTGGTCGGGGTAGGTGCCCATAGGTGGGTCCGGGTGTTACAGTTTTCGAGTCCTGCCTTTCCATGAAAAAGTAACGTATAAAAAAAAGATATTCTTTTTGCATTTAGGTTGGAATGTCTTTAACAATTTTGTGGTTCTTTGCTCCACATTGTATTTTTTATTTTTTATAAGTTACTTTTTAATTGGTTGCCAGTTTTTTACGGCGATGTTATGAGTTTCACATGTTGTCAGAAAAAAAAACCCGCGGAACGACTTTTCTAATAAGACTGAGTAAAAATATGGTCACGAATTTAAGAGGAATTTAAAAATCTCGTTTAGTTTTTGAGTTATTCAGCATTATTGGCAAGAGATAAAGCCTGCTTAGCTAAAAATTACACAAAATACAGGGTGTTTATATTAAAGTACCCAAATAAATGTACAAAACCTAAGTATTCTAATATCAAGTTTGTCAGAAAAAATGATGATTCCTTTGAATGCCCTTTTAATCTTAAATCAAGAGTTAAAAACTCTATACTTGATATAATGGATACACTTTATATACAGTCAGCCGGGGCGACTTGAGAGTCAATGCTTCGTTGGTGTTTTATTTTTAAATCACAAAATCTTTTTTTCGAGAAAACCACGAACCACATTTTTAATGCTCCCTAGTTGACGGTATTTTTTTTATCTCTAGTAGCGTTCGTGCTGGGGATGAAAATCAAGATTTTTTCTTTGCATTCGAATTTTATTTCGTCTACTATAAAACATTTTTAACCTTGTAGTTTCTTATAAAAAATTATTAATTTCGGTTTCTCGTAAGTTATTAAAACGCGTAAAACCTTTTCTATAAAATAATCTAAACACATATCAATGCAGAAATCGAAAATAGGTCAAACTTTATTTAAATTATTTTATAAGAACCCCAGCAGAAAAAGTTTTCTAACAATAAAATAATAATATCTAAAGAAGTATTTACTTACAAGCAATGCTACAATAAACTCACATATATGGCTGGCACTTAAAACGCTTCTAAAAATGAACTAAAGTAAAGCAAAGAATCTCCTGCTTAAGACAGTAATATTTATTATGTTTTTATCAAAAAATAATTCGAGTTGTCTATTTATACATCCCTAAATTCAAGATTACTATGCACACTAAAACGCTCATGTCCACATTGTAAAAAATTGTGACGTCTCTTAAGGAGTTAAAAGTTATCCGCTCGAACTTTAGAAATAACCCTTAAGGGCCGATCTTCACAACAGTCATTTGGGGTAACTGTGAACTATGGGTAATTTTGAGCAACTTGAAAAATTATATGTTGGAACTTCTCGTGTGTCTTAACTGAATTTTCCAAGTGACTCAAATGGCGCGTTTCTGCGAGCTTAACATAGTTACTAATATTCTCTTTTTCTAAATGCATTCGTCTGAGAGAGACCCAGCACACCTAAAACATACCGCCTGTACACCCTTCGACCCCGCTGTCTAACTAACTTTTTGAGATAGTTATCCCGTGACAGATATGCGGGGTCGAAGGGTGTAAAGGCTTTTCTGATGGTGTAGTATGCTCGATCTCTCTTAGACGAATGCATTTAGAAAGAGAAAAACATTGTAACTATGTTAGGCTCGCAGAAACGCGTCTAAAGTTACCAATAATGGTTTAAAGTTACCCCCCGACTGACAGTACTACAACCCAGATGCTGAGTTCTGGTAGCCCAAAGGCACTTTATTTAAATTATTTTTATAAGAACCCCAGCAGAAAAAGTTTTCTAACAATAAAATAATAATATCTAAAGAAGTATTTACTTACAAGCAATGCTACAATAAACTCAGATATATGGCTGGCACTTATGAGAAAGTAGATTTTCAGTAGGTATTGGTAAATATTTTAAAGAGACCTATTCGGGCTAAAGTCAAATGAAAAATAAAGCTCAGACCATGAGTTACCATAACCCAAGCGCTGGGTTTTGGTAGTCCAACAAAAGGGTTTTCCTAGCCCAGATCATGAGTTATCACAACCCAGATGCTGACTTCTGGTAGCCCAAAGGCAGGGTTCTCCCATCCCAGATCATGAATTACCACAACCCAGATGCTGAGTTCTCGTAGCCCAAAGGCAGGCAGTCAAACTGTTTAAAATACAAAACAGAGCCTATACATTTCGCACTCCACTCGTGAACCTGCCGCTGCACCTGCCAGGATACCGGCACATATCTACTAACTACATCACAACTGAAAATGAAGCTAGCAACTGCCAGCCAAAGCAACCCGCAAGCCCGAATATGTGCAAAACTTGACAGTCGTCAAGTACCGCCTATAATCGGATTCAAATGTGTAAATCCCTGGGTTTTATTAGACGGCAGAAAAAATAAACAAATTCAGGCCCCGGGTTATCGTAGCCCAGACCGTGACCCAACTAGCAATTTATCGACGTCTCAACGTTATGCACCACGTGCCAACGTTGCGTCGCAACGTTTACTTTTACTCAAACACCACCCACTTTTGCACCAATTTGGTGGATGATTTTTTGGTTGAGTCAACGTACCTATCGCGACTACAGTTGAAGTACTAGTTCAATGGGTTTTGGAGTACAATTATTTGTTCAAAATATTGTTCATTACGTAAAATGATAATTAAACTATTCGACTACAAATTAAACTATTTCTAACACCATAATATTATTAAAATAAAATGATATGATATATATCATGTTTTGCATCATCAAAACATGCGAACCAATGCCAAAATATATAAACAGACGGTAGTTTACTGTCAAATGTGCAGGTCGTAGCTTTAAAAAACAAGCCCGCCCTCGATTAAGATGATTTTATGAAACTAAAAAAAAAATCATGACTTAAAAGTCGCTTCGAAAAACCTCTGAAGGTGTTGCTTAGGATTCCTAAGAACAAAATACGAATTTTTACATGCAAAAAGATCGTAGTTTATTGTAGAAAAAGGTAAAAAAAAAATTTTATGTTTGTTTACATATTAGCATACAGTGGTTTTTACAATCAATCATGGCGGCACTTATTAGTTTCTATGACAACCAAAGGAGTCCCGTATCTCGACCGCTGTAACTACTTAACTTTGTTTTGAACTGATCCCCTAACTTAAAAGACGCGAACACGCCTCAATTTTTACCCAATCGAAATTGCTCCACAGTTTGGCTTTCTGCTGCTCACTTAATTTCCGTCCTTGTTGTTTACACAGGACCTTCCTTTTTCTTTTCCGCCACACAGAAGATGACACATTTTGATCCAGTATATCAGCTAAATGCTAGGCTAAAGCCTTCTGCGACGATAAAATATCGAAGAATATTTATACAATTTGTTCCTTTTCATAGCGCAAAATGTTGAAACAAAACTAATAGAAAGTCTACAAAACACTTTTGACGTTTGTATGACAGACAGCAGTGCTCCAAAATTGGTTTGTTGCAAACGTAACAGAAAACTTGGTTAGATGAAAACAGGCGTGACCGCGTCTCCAACAAACGGGCCAGAAAACGTGGGGCAAATTGATCAATTTTCGGTTTAGCACACACCGATTTGCAGTCGGCGCCTTCACAACTAAGGAATTACTGTTAGTAAAATAGACGGTCATTGTGACAGCGAAACTAAACTACCTGTATATATTATAATATATATAAAATATAAATAACTAGGTAGTATTCTAGGTAGTTTATTTTTATTTTTTTTCCTTAGAAAATTAATCCTTTTTGAATTACATACAATAAGTTTAAAAAAATTAAGTCCGGCCCTTTCCGATTCTCTTTTATTTGCTCATTTATTACCCATCATAATATCGGGTAAAATTATTGCGGTCAATAAGTCGAAACCAAATATCTTAAAAAGGACTTTACTTACCTATATTTTGATTAGATTTTTTTTGTTGAAAGTATGTTTAGTACATGCACGAAAATACAATTTGATTGATCGCTGTCGCTTTCTTTCAGCCCACCCAACCCACTTTTTTAAATATTTTAAAAAAAACTGCAAATTAGTGCCATGGAGTGCTCAAGACACAAATTATAATGTTTTATTTATCTGACTTTGTTAAGAAAACCTGATTTATAGTGTGGTCTCCTCAATTTAATTTCGTGTAAAAACTTTTTTTGCTATGATAAAAATAGTTTGTATACTTTTAAATTGGCCGTAACAAATTCAAGTAAAGATATTGCAACTTGCTGACATACACGATACATTGTAGATGCATGGTGCGACAGATTTTCCTACTGTTACCCAAACGGCAGTTATGGGGTGGTTTTCTCGGTAACGGCTGCAGCTACAAATTTTATTCTTTGGCAACAAATTACCTACAAATTACGGCATAGGTATTTTAGGGGCTCTCTATAATGGTCTCCCAACTTAATGGACGTTATTTTTTGTTTCATTATATTTTATAGATGTCGGCAAACTGCATCTTTTGTGAAATAATAAGCAAACAATGTCCAGCAGAAATTAAGTTTGAGAATGATGAAGTCTTGGTGTTTAAGGATATTAAACCTGCTGCAAAATATCATTATTTGTCGATTCCCAAGGAACATCTAGCCAATGTCAACTCTTTGTCAACCGAAAATCATAAATGGCTACGTAAGTTTAATAAAGAAAAAGTTAGAAACCCTTTCTTGTCAAAAATATAAACTCCTGATTTTTTTATTATTTTAGTTTCCAGACTAATAGACTGTGGAAAAAAAGTAGTTGAAGATGAAGGAGGGGATTTAAACGATATCAGACTAGGCTTTCACATGCCCCCATTTAATTCTGTTGGACATCTTCATTTACATGTTATCTCCCCAGCATCAGAAATGTCATTTTTTAGCAGGGTGGTTTTTAAACCGAACACTTGGTGGTTTTCTTCGGTGAGTACTACATTGTAAGCAAGATCTTTTTGTACGTCGGTTAACCTGACCTAACCACATTTGTAGCTATTTTGTTACGGTTAAATTAATTCTGTAACTGCAACCGTTTTCGAGAAAACGCGACCCCCCTATTTTAACCGTTAAACTGAGAGGGCACAAAACTAGAAAGTTCAAATAAACCATACATTCTGTAGCTCGGCTTGGTCGAGGAAATCACATATTAAAAGTTTTTAGAATATTCCTACTTTTTTATTTACAAAAGTTGAACATTATTTTAGACAAATTAAATTTCCAAATATTAATCTTGAAAATAATATACAAGTAACAAATTTAATAATCCCTTTTACAACAGGTATTTCGGATAAAATTAAACCAATCGCTAATAATAACTTAATATTGGACCAATTTAAAAAAAATCAGATAATCAGATCAATTTTACCAAAAACAAAATCATTAAATACCGAACAAAAATCAAAAATATCATTAATAAAATTCCTTGCGAGTGTGGTAAATTTTATATCGAAGAAACCTCAATAAATTACGTAATGTCCCACACAAAACCAGAATATTACAAAAAGAACCCGATACAATTAAATGGAAAATGCAAGAAGCAGCTTGCATCTAACTAAATGAAGATGATTGCATAGCCAGCATATTAGTTGATATAAATACAGTTTGGCTTCCAATCCCAAATTGTAAAAAAGGTTTTTTACAAAGAAATTAAAAATAACATAGACGTTCATTGATTCTCTAATTTATTTTTCTTAGTCAGTCCCAGTTTTTTGAATTTCTATGAGGCAAACTAAAATTAAAGAAACTTTAACCAATATCTTTTTTGATTTATTTTTTTAAAAATTATATTCACCAAATATCTTGTTGGCTACTATCGACACACCAAACTGTCAAGTGTTAATTTTTTTAAATATTTTCTTATCAGTCGTTCAGTCATAAAAGTACCTAGTAAACGGCAACAGCTACAAAATGTATTAAAACGTCAGATATAGCCAAAACTGTCCTTTATGCACCAACTATATATTTCTCATATATATTTTGCTTATTAAAATACAAATAGCTCGTAAACGGCAACAGCTACAATACTGCGCACCAACTATCAAATTGTATGGGCCGCCTGGTAAATAAGAAAAATATATGTTATCATATATTTCGGCCATTAAAATAAAAATAAAAATATCTCGTAAACGGCAAGAGCTACAAAATGTTTCTATACGTCAGATAATATGCACCAACTATCAAAGTATGTGGGTCCCTTAGTAAATAAGAAAAATATATCATATAGTGGCTCATTAAAAATGCTTTAATACCATGATAGCTAAAGCTATATATTAAACTACTAATTAAAGAGAAAAAAACCGGGTTTTTCTAATAAAAAAAAAGGAATATTTTGAATACTTTTAATATGCGACTCCGTCGGACAAGGAGAGCTGCAAAATGTAGTGTTTATTTAAACTTGCATGTACAAATGGTTAAACTAGAAGGGGTCGCTTTTTCTTGAAAATCCCTGCAGTTACAAAATTAGTTTAACCGTAACAAAATATCTACAAAAAGGCTACAAAGGGTAGCATTCAGAATATCTGGGACTCTTATGATGGTCCCCCAGGTTCTTTTTTTAGTGTGATTAATATTGGACACATTTAAACTTTTTAACATGACAGGAGACAAATTGATAATCTAGTTTAATAACTGCAATTAAGTAGAAAAGTACAAGAAAAAGTTGTACACTCGATTGCCGTAATGTAAATAAGAGTGACGGATTTCCCGTGGATTGTACGGATTATAAACCTTCAATTTTAATTAACCAGAAGTCGTTCATTGCGAAAATATACGAAAATATTTTAAAAATTCATAGTGCGTATGCCTGTGTGTGTGAGACATATTTTGATGATGAAAGAGAGGGTCAAGTTTTGGTAATACTCTAGCATCGTTTATTCATAACCGTCGGAAAAAAATAAATTGTTTCCTCTTTTAAAAAATGTGTTTGTTTAATTCTTGTTGTTCGATGTCACTGTCGCCGCTAGTACACTAACGGAAAGTAATTTTTTATCATATTATTTTTCTATATTTGCGGACTTTTTGGATCTAGAATCAAGGTCAGCCTATTTAATATAAGTAGTTTGGTGATTTCGACAAGAAAATAGCATAATAAAAAATGTCAGTTTCAGTGACTTTCAATTGATTGTCCCGTCTTTTTCTTCAATAAATATTATACATACAGGGTCTCTACGCATGCCTAGCGTAAGTCAACCTTTTAAGTTCGTCAACCTCTAATTAACGCGGTTGAAGGTTGGTTTCAAATTGGTTAACCTTAAAAATCATAAAATCAGCTCTCACAAATAACCAGACGTGACCGCTTGAATGATTTATATTGACCGGTCATATTTGGTCAAGACCAATGCATCTAAGCGAGATCGGTTTTAACCAAAATAGGGGAAATTGTGACGTCACTGATTACCTGTTTTACTTTTGGTCTTGACCACATTCGAGAGGTGAGTTATGGTTCCGGTCATTAGTTTTGGAGAGGTTAGGTATATTTTCAAATAGCTTTTTACTTCGATGAGAATCTTGATCTGAAGGTGAATTATGTATGGATATTAGATTTAAACGTGATTCAAGGTTTTGTGTGGAAAAATATCTGGGGCGAACAACTCCGGGATTATAGGACTGATCCCCATTTATAGACTACACTGTGTTATCGTTGAACTTAAGAGGTTGGTGGGTCCAAGACGAAAATTCTTGACTTTGACGCTATTAGTAAACCAGTCAGATTGACCGTTCCGTCCAAGCGAACGGTCCATCGGGTTACGGTTAGCCTGACCTCAAAATCAATAACCAAAAGAATAACCGCGATCAAAACCACTCCTTACTGGTCAATGGCTTATAAATCACTTTGGTTCAAACTTTCGTGGTAACTCTAACCCTGCTTTTTCTGTAAAACTAAACCATTTTTTATTTCATTTTAAAGTAAAAAAAATGATGTTTTTTTTTAATGCAACTATGATCTGTTTTGCAGATATATTTGAATTTTACATAATCAATTATTAATATTTTTGTACACCGGATGAAAAAAAACGTTGGCCATGGACAAGGCCAAAGGATAATTTTTTGGCTCTGCGTTTTTTCCAAGCTAACTTAATTGGGTGAGTTATTATCGCTACGGCTTTTTTTTCGGAAAAGGCAAGGGTAGGGCCGTTATATTATCTCATAGTTATATGGGATAACCGCAATTTAAAACACGGGTTCAAAAATCTCAAGGAAGAATCCTTGTCCATTAGAATTTTCCCAGGCTCAAATCCATATAAAAGGTTCCCGAAAAATAATCCGTTATTTTTCGGATTCCAATTTGATAATTTCAAGTATAAGCATTCAAGTTGTGCTTTTCTTATAATTTTTTTAAAAATAATAAAAATATTAAAGTAGTTTTTGCAAAAAGTTTTTACTAACCGCCCTTGAACCAGAGCAAGATAAGGACAGTACCTAAGTAAGTGTTAACTTAGTGCCAATATAGTGATTTAAACATTTTCTGACAGTGCAACCTAGAGGAATTTCATCCATAAAGTAAAACGTAGAATTATTATACTTTCGATAAACGGAGTTTTTGCTCATTATTTGAATAAGTCAAGTGTAGACTACCCCCTAAAATGCTCCCTTAGGTTTTTAACTTTGTAAAAGTAATAAAAAGAAACGGAAGCTATATTCAGTTTTACCTAAACAAAAATTGCAAGATAAGCGCACATGATAATTAACTATTTAAACTAAAAAAAGGGGTAGGCACTACAGTTATTACCAATTTGGATTCGTTATTACCGGTTAACGGCTTAAATTCTGTTAAAACCGTCTATTGGTGTATGAACTTTGAAGTCACTTTGTGCTGCACACGTGGGATTATTTTTGAGTTTCGTTGTCGCGTTATTCTACTATTAAGGGAGTTTCAGGGATGACAACATAAATGCCCAAAAATAAATTAGTGTTCCTTTTTATAAGTGCTTAAATGCGTTTCCTACTTAGAACACAAAGAAAACCTGAACTACAATAACAACTAAAATGTTTGGATTTGCAAGAACCATTTTCAATTTTTTTTTAAATTTCCAGGTTGACGAAGTAGAAAAAAAGATAACGACAATCAAATAAGCAACAAATTATAGGTCATACAAGAAGAGTTTTTTAAAAACATTTATTTTATTCTGGTACAAATATTCACAAAACAAGAAAAATATTAAAAAATAGATCTATGGGTAAAATTTTAAATTAGAATTATATTAGAAATAAGAAAGTGTCAAGTTAATATCACTGTACTTAAAATACAAATTTAAAGCCTGTCCCGTTTTTAAACGATTTTTTAGCTTCCCGTCAACCGATTTTAATGAAATTTGGTACAGTTATGTAGATCCCATAGCCGATTTCATACACAAATGATTATGGCAATCTTATCAGAGGATACCCATGTGCAATCTACCAGGTTAATTTGGCGTGTAGCCAACTTAATATAATATTTTAATTTAATAATAAAAAAATAATAATATTTCCACCTACCTTCAAGGTAGGTATCCAAATTTGTCGTTAACAGTCTTTTGTTGCAACCACGCCAATATAGTCATGTAGTCATCGGCGGGGCCTGTGTCAGTTTTTTTTGTAGTACCTATTTTTTCACTTTTGTATTTTAACACTAATTTTCTAAGGTTTTAATGAAAACTTTTATCTTTTTAACGAGTGTTTCTTTCTTCAATTCTACTTTTCAATAATAATACTAGAAGTGGATACGACACGTGACAAAAAAAATGACGCCAGCAGGAACGTATAGCCATAAAACCTTACTTTTTTGGTTGAAAATGCTATTATCTATCTTAACATGAAAACCGCGTGTCGCTAGCTGCTACGGTTCGTGAGTTACAATTTTTAAAAAAGTTTAATCCCCCTCCTACCAACCCAACCCAACGCAGAACTTTTGTGCCAAATTCGATAAAAATCGGTCAAGCAGTTTTTGAATAATCATGTTACAGACAGACAGACACCATGACCAAATTTTGTATTTAGGTCTTTTGTTACTCAAATAACTCATTTTTAGTGGAAATAACAAAACTCTTTGACGGTCCCAATAGCCTCCATACTATGTATGGATGGCTAAAAAACAAATTGTAGGTCAACATAAACATGATTACTGGGTGAGCCATATAGAGATCTAATAAACTAAAAGGTGACGTCCATAAATTGCCACGTGTGGGTAATCACCTCCCATAGCTCGGTCAATAACTAACCAAATTTGTTATTGTACCGATAGTTCATTTCCTGGTTGCATCTAGTTTGGCGAAAAGTTTGCAAAGGTAAATGAAATGACTTTGATAGACCTCAGCTAACTTGACGCATCGAGGAAATTAACAATCATGGCCGCGATTAGGAGGGGTTACAAAACCTAAAACAATGATGTAGATTCGGCCCACGTTGAAATTGACTATTGATCTAATGGTAAAGTTTAATAGTGGTGTGGTTGCTTGTGTTATGACTCATACACCAGGTACAGTCATATGTTGCCCTGAGGATGAAACAGGCCTGTAGGGTTCTGGACTATCCATTAGATCTTGGAGGCCTGGTCGTACTGAATTGAAAAGCAAAATGTGCGTCCGATGCCACGAACCTTTATTTTTATTTATTTTTCTTAAATTTTACTTGGCTTTGAAATTAACTCTGTGTTTCGGACTTCCATTGTCTATATTTTATTTATACACGACGTTTCGATCAGTACAATCTCTGATCGTCTTCAGGTGCAAACTACAATCAATTCCTAAGGCTACGTACTTATATACTGTGAGAAATCACTCAACCTTGAAGTTTAAGAAGTTGGCTCCGCCCAAGGAGGGGCTTCCAAATATTTGGGATTTCAACACTTGGTTTACTGAAAATACCCTGATTCTGCCCAATAGAGGCAGCTTCAAGGAATTTTAGTTTCTTCCAGTGTGACTCCTTGTGCAAAACCTTTGCTTCTCCCCACGTCATTCGGTGTTGTTTTGACCATGCATGTTCGGCAATTCCTGATTTCGTGTTTTCACCTTTTTGGGTATTCGTCTGATGTTCCTTAAGCCTAACAGATAGTGGTCTTTTAGTTTCGCCTATGTATGATTCACTACACTCACAAAGAACTTGGAAAATGCATTCCTTATTTTGTTTGTTCTCTGGTTTTGTTTTACTAAGAAGGCTTCGAATTGTATTACTAGATTTAAAAGCTGTTTTAATATTAAAGTTTTTCGCTACTCTTCGAATTTTCTCTGATACTCCTTTAACGTATGGGATTGTAAGGAATGCATTTGCCTGGTTTTGGTCTTGTAATCTCTGTCCTGTTTGTTGAAATTTAGAAATAGTATCTGTTATAAGTTTCGATAGATACTATATTTCGATTTCCAAGTCATGAGAATTGTTACAAATTTGAACGGCTCTGTTATACAAAGTTTTGATTATGCCTCGTTTGGTTGTAGCAGAATGATTTGAACCTTGATTTAAATATTGTCCTGTGTGAGTGGGTTTACGATAGACTGTTGTTCTAATGTCGCTTTCTACTCGTGTGACAAGTACATCAAGAAAAGGAATTTGACAATTTTGCTCCAACTCCATCGTGAATTTAATGGTGGGTCTTATGTTATTTAGGTGGTGAAGAAATTCTGAAAGTTGTTGGTCATTCCCGGTCCAGACAATAAAAGTATCATCAACATATCTCAGCCAGAGCTTAGGTTTATATGTTGCGGTATTAACCACGTGTGATTCGAACCACTCCATGTAAATATTGGCCACCACTGGCGAAAGCGATGAACCCATTGGCAGACCGTCTTCCTGAACATAAAACCTATCTTTCACTTGAAAATAAGAGTTATGTAGGCAGCACTCCAACAACTCCATCACTACCTCCAGCGGTAGGCTGGTACGTTCATAAAGGGATTCGTCATCAACCAGTCTCTTTCTAATAATATCTAGCGATTCCTTTACTGGGACATTGGTGTATAGACTTTCGACATAAAAACTGACAAGTCTATCCTCGGTTCCTAAAACAAAAGATTTAAAATATTAACAAAATGGTTGGAATTTTCTACAAATGTAAGAGGTTGAATAATTTTCAAAAGGAATTTAGACAGATTGCTTGTTGGAGAATTTCTGGAACTTGTAATTGGGCGTAAGGGCATTGCATCTTTGTGAATTTTGGGAAGTCCGTATAGATGAGGAGGCTTGCTATAATATGGTGTAAGTTGAGATCTTGAATTGTCCGGAATATATCTGGAATACTTTTTCAAAATTATATAAACCTTACTTTCGATTGATTGCGTCGGATCTTTTGGGAGAAGTTTATAGTTTCCTTTAGCAAGTACCTCTTCAACTTTCTGGTCATAGGTTTCCGTGTCCAAAATCACTGTTGCATTGCCCTTGTCTGCCGGTAAGATTTGAATTGATTTGTCCTTTTGAAGATTCTTCAACGCGATTTCCTCTGTTTTGCTTATATTAGAGGTATGCTTAATAGGTTTGTCAATAATGGTCCTTACCTGATACCTGAACTCGTCGGCGTCTTGTCGTGGAAGAGGATGACCTTCTATGGCGGTGATGATATCGATGGTAGGTATCTTCTTAGGAGCGATGGAAAAGTTAAGTCCTTTGGCAAGTAAGTTTTCTTCTATGGGTGTCAATGTCTTCTTTGACCCATTAACGATGGTTCTTACAGCGTCGGTGGTCGATTGGCTTTGTGGCTGTTGATGGGCGAATTTCCTTTGGTGATTTGCTTGCTTGCCTTCTAGATGGTCGCAGGTTCGTGTAATTTTGTCCAGAATCGGTTGATAATCTTCCTCCATAGTATATTCTCGAATCTCCTGAAACCGTTGTCTCAGTTCTTCTGTCAGTAAGGACTTGTTCCAGCGATGAAAGCTGATTTGGGACCGTATAAGCGCTTTACTGGCGTCATCTAGAATCCGCTGAATTCTTTGTCCTGGAAATGATGCCTTAAGACGAAATGCAACCGGAATAATGTTGCTGTCTCTTGCTTGGCATAGGAATAGGTTACAGCCTGAAACTGATAACAGATACTATTTCTAAATTTCAACAAACAGGACAGAGATTACAAGACCAAAACCAGGCAAATGCATTCCTTACAATCCCATACGTTAAAAGAGTATCAGAGAAAATTTGAAGTGTAGCGAAAAACTTTAATATTAAAACAGCTTTTAAATCTAGTAATACAATTCGAAGCCTTCTTAGTAAAACAAAACCGGAGAACAAACAAAATAAGGAATGCATTTACCAAGTTCCTTGTGAGTGTGGTGAATCATACATAGGCGAAACTAAAAGACCACTATCTGTTAGGCTTAAGGAACATCAGACGAATACCCAAAAAGGTGAAACCACGAAATCAGGAATTGCCGAACATGCATGGTCAAAACAACATCGAATGAAGTGGGCAGAAGCAAAGGTTTTGCACAAGGAGTCACACTGGAAGAAACGAAAATTCCTTGAAGCTGCCTTTATTGGGCAGAATCAGGGTATTTTCAGTAAACCATGTGTTGAAATCCCAAATATTTGGAAGCCCCTCCTTGGGCGGAGCCAACTTCTTAAACTTCAAGGTTGAGTGATTTCTCACAGTATATAAGGCCGTAGCCTTAGGAATTGATTGTAGTTTGCACCTGAAGACGATCAGATATTTTACTGATCGAAACGTCGTGTATAAGTCCGAAACACAGAGTTAATTTCAAACACATCATTGTCTCAAACTTTTAAACTTACTTGGCTTTGTTTTGCGCAACAAGCCTCCTCCGGAGTGATTGTTTGCTAAGCTTTAATATAAGGCGATGTAGTATAAAATCCAATTGGGGGTGGAGTTGCTGCGAACGTTGTGTTTTGAACGGTCTTCTTTCAGTACCCGGTACATTTTCACAGGTCCGCTTTTTATGTCCTGCTCGCAAATTTCGTTCTTATTGATATTTGCATCCTCCTTTAACATTTTGCTTTTCACTTTATTCCGCGTTGTTTGACGACGAAAGTTCTTTAAATTCGCTGACTGTGGTTGCTTATGTTATGTTTCATACGCCAGGTACAGTCCTATGTTACTCTGATGATTCCTAACAAGGATGAAATAGGCCTGTAGGATTCCGGACTATCCATTAGATCTTGGAGGCCTGGTCGTAATGAATTGAAAAGCAAAATGTGCGTCCGATGCCACAAACCTTTCTTTTTAAAGAAATTACTTTTCTGGAATAAATAAGTTTGTAGTGGTGCTCTTTTAAATAATTACTTCATTTCATCAAAACCCCCCTGTATAGCTAAGAAGTAATAAAAGTGGATAGAGATTTAACCCTTGAGGGTGAGGTGCGATCTTATCTCTGGCAAGACCAAGCGAGTGTAAACGAATAAATATTGTATTGTATTGTTAAATAATGGTGTCTATTTTATCATTAGGGTGGGGGATCGGTGGTAGCGTGGCATTACAATTATTTTTCAGTCTCTTATTTCTTACGGTGAAAGAAAATGTGTCAAAATTTTAATCGATCTTTTTTTTAGAATTCAAGGGAAGAGTTCCTTTTTTTGTGACGTAATTTTCGGGGAATCAATAGAAATGTGACGATTTTTAACAAGATGAGAGGGGTCAAAATTTGTTCAAAATGATGTGACTTAATTTATGACTGACCTCCTTATTTTATTTCACCTGGCTCAGTACCCAAAGTTAATTAAAATTTATTCTCAGCGTATTTTTATTTGTTACCTAATTTTTTTTTTTTGGTCGTGATAAGAGAGGTTTCATGTGGCATGCGATTGGTAATAAGCCATGCCATTCATGTGGATTCAGGAGGTCGACTGGTAATATTATTGTTGAAAAGTAGGAATTAATAAATAAAAGACTTGTAACAAAAATCAGCTTAAAAAATAAATTAAACCGCGTTCTGACAATTGTTAAAAAGAGTAAAAATCATCAAACCGGAAAAAGGGGCTGTTGAGGACAAATTTGGATACCTAAGCCAAAAATATCTAAAAACACTAAAAGCTATTAATTTGAACATAACTTGCTTAGAGATTGCCCATCGGCAATCTCTCAGATTAATATTTTTTTAATCATAGCTTTTAAACCAAAGGTCCTCCACATATGCAGTATTAGATTTGAGCTCCATCTAATATTTTTTTATTTTAGAAAAAAAAGGTCCGGTGACAATACACTATTACGAAAAAACTTTCTCCCTAATCCACCCCTATTGGGGAAGAAAATTTTACGTTGACCAATTTTTAGTAAACCTAATGCTAAAAAATGGACCCTCATTTGGCTGTAGGGCTGGAAACGATGGTGTGTCGTTAAACGAGAGAAGAAATGTGGGTGGGTCGTTTATAGCATTAGGTTGCCTATCTTTCGTGGTTCTATAATCAAAGAATATTCGTTTAAGTTTCTACAACTGACTTCTTGGTTATTCAAGTCATTATATGATATATGAAATAAGCTAAATGTTAGAATATTTAATGAACATATTAAATTAACGTTATTTTTATTTCTATCTCAGATATTAAATAGTGGTTGTAAATAAACTAAGGCTCACTTTCGTCGTGCGTTAGAGGTTTTAAAATATATTTAGTTAAACAGCATAAACTTTGCGTTTCCTTTAAGACCAAAAATGAATTGGGATGTGGGACAATGGCTGCATTTTTTTAGATTGTTGAGAAAGTGAAAATAAAGAAAAATAACAAAGTAGGTGCAGAATTTATACGACTAATATATTAACAATTTATCTACTAGTCCATAATGCTTGAATTTTGGTAATTAAATTGGTAACAATATATTGTCTTCTGGTAGCCGATTTCATGCACAATTGCTTCTGGACATTCTTAAAAAATTTCCATATGCAATATGCAAGCTCAAGTTGACTTGCATTAAAAATAATGACTATTTGCCATTTTTTTTTTATTTTTTCACTTACCTTTATTGCTGAGACTTAGAGCTACTGACGAAAATTCAATGTCATCGGCTACATAAATAGATAGATACGCGGTGTTGTGAGTAAACAAAAACAACAAGTCTGCCAAGCCGTACTGGGGACGTAAAGGGGGGGTAGGCCATTAAAGATGACCGACAAGAGTGTTATTCAAAAAATCATAACTTTTTTATTTATTAACCGATTTTTCTAAAACAATTTTGACAAGCCGGACTGGGACGTAAATGGGGGGGGGGGGGGGGGGTAGGCCATTAAAGATGACAGTGGTATTCAAAAAATCGTAACTTTTTTATTGATTAACCGACTTTTCTAAAACAATTTTTATTATGATTCTCAATACAAGGGTCTTTTAAAACCACCTTGTATTTTTACGTTTTTGTATCAAAAAAAAATATTTTTGTAAAACCATTAGTTTGTTTACTTGATTTTTTAGTTTTTTGTTACGAAACGATGTACTTTATAAAAAACATCGTTCAAATAAAAAAATGCGCATTTTCAAGATATTTTCATTAAGGGTACCTGTTTGACTGGTTCACTAGCTGGTT
This sequence comes from Oxystoma pomonae, assembly GCA_963921995.1. Classification (NCBI taxonomy): domain Eukaryota; kingdom Metazoa; phylum Arthropoda; class Insecta; order Coleoptera; family Brentidae; genus Oxystoma; species Oxystoma pomonae. The sequence goes on from OY998169.1 coordinate 30,112,588, forward strand.
CTTGAGCAATACTTCAAGAATTCACCCCATGTACAAAAAATTCACTTTTTGGCGAAAGTCACAAAATTCGCATTAAACTATGAAAATTCAGATTATTGGTGTGTATTTTTCATATAAAGCTAGTGACGAAAATTCAATGCCATTGGGTATAAGACTTTTATTACCTATCATCGATGTAAGAGGTTATGAGAAAACCAAAACGACAAATCTTCCAAGCTGAACCTGAGAACTAGAGTGGGGGTAGGCTCATAAAGATGGCCGACAAAGGTGTCTTCAAAATCATTGCTTTCTTATTTATAAACCGATTTTTCTAAACAAACTTTGTTTCAATTCTCAGTATAAGGGTACTTTAGAATCATCATCAATACCTTGTATTTTTACATTTTTGTATCGAAACATTTTTTTTGTAAAACCATTGATTTTGTTCACATGTTTTTTACGTTTTTTTTACGAAACGGTGTACTTTATAAAAAAATGTTTCAATAAAAAAATGTGCATGTCTAAGACATTTTTAAAAGGGTACCAGTTTGGCCATAGGTTTAGTGTTTCTTGAGTAATACTCGAAAAAACGCAAAATTGGCACTGGGACTCACTTTTGAACTTAGATTTAGGTGAATCTAATACTAAAAATTTGTCTAAAAAATCACACAGTTTGGTGGTTGAATCAGGTTAAATTGATTAGAACAGTTTTTGCAATCCTTTCTTCCTTTAGTTTAACTCAATTATTATATTAATATATTACCTTGGCCCAAATATTTTATTCAAATATACTTTGTAACATAATATTATTCATTTTAAACACAATATCGTTTTAAAACGAAAAATTTAATTCGATTTCGTTCTCCGTGTAAATAATAAAGTGTCAATTATTTTTTTGATAAGAGTTGATTGAACGAATGAACCTCCAAAAAATGCGAAGTTTTTCGGAAAGACCTAAGTTTTCGTGAGATGTTGTTTGGCATCGTGGTGAATTGGAAAAAAAGTTTTTCCATATAGGATGCTTGCATCGTCCGCTTTTTTATTTTCAAGATGGCCGACAAGGTATATGATGCAAAAATAGCAAAAATCGTAATTTTCTTAATTATTATCGTATTAAAAATATCTACAATATTTGATTTAATAGTAGTATAACGACCTTTATGAATAGTTAGCGCAGATGGTAACGAAAGTGAATATGATAGCGATGAAGACAAATTGTTTTTGAGATATGTTGCCTCTGCAAAACATCCCTATCTTAAAAAGCTTTTTGTCAATGTTTTTTAATGCGCTAAAATATTATGCATATATTTTTTAAACGTTTTACAGGTAATTTTTCCTCAAGTAAGTTTCACAAATTACTATGATGCCAAACTCTCTGACAAAATTGTACCTCTTTTTAGGGCATTAAAGTACATGTAGGGGTTTGTTTTAATATAACGGATGCACCCCAAGAAAAATTTTGTATGGCGTGTAGCCATCATGCATTGGTCCGCCATAGATACTGTACCAATTTTTAGTAGGAACCATTGATCGTATTTTATTTAAAATAAAATCGACTAGCAATTTTTATAGTTTAATGAGACTTGTTACTGTACAAAAGTATCTGGGGGTACCCATAGCTCAATTTTCCGGGTTTTAAATATTACTTAAGAACCACTGACCTAGAACAGAACTAGTAGATAGCCCTATGGAAATGCGTTTTTTTAAAGAAAATAAACTGATTCGCAAAAAATCTCAAAAAAGCACGTAAAAATGTAATGGTTTATGAAAACCTTTTTTTATAAAAAAATCCTGAAAATACAAAGTATTGATCATCTAATACTAAAAATTTGTGTAAAAAATCACACAATTGATTAGAACAGTTTTTGCAAAAATTTCTTCCTTTAGTTTAACTAAATTATTTAACCCAAATATTTGATCAAAATATACTTTTTAACACAATATTATTCATTCTACATCACAATATCTTTTTACAACGAAAAATTTAATTCGATTTCGTTCTCCGTGAAATAATAAAGTGTCAATGAATTTTTTGATAGAGTTGATTGAACGAATAGTTACCTCCAAAAAATGCGAAGTTTTTCGGAAAGACCTAAGTTTTCGTGAGATGTTGTTTGGCATCGTGGTGCATTGGAAAAAAAGTTTGTCTATATAGGATGCTTGCATCGTCCGTTTTTTTATTTTCAAGATGGCCGACAAGGTATATGATGCAAAAATAGCAAAAATCATAATTTTCTTAATTATTATCGGATGAAAAATATAATCTATAATAATATTTGATTTAATAGTAGTATAACGACCTTTATGGATAGTTAGCGCAGATGATAAAGAAAGTGAATATGATAGCAATGAAGACAGAAGAGAGATAAAAATTTAGCTGACAACGAACACTTTTTAAAATATTAATACTTAAAAAAAACAAAATTGTTTTTGAGATATGTTACCTCTGCCAGACATCCATATCTTCAAAAAGAAAAGTTATACTTTTTGTCAATATTTTTTAATGGGCTAAAATATTATTCATATTAAAGTTTTACAGGTAATTTTGACTCTAACATCAAGTCAGTTTCACAAATTACTTGTGACTGTCAATGTCAACCACTGAACCTAGAACAGAACTAGTAGATAGCCACTATGAAAACGTCGGGGGCGGAGCTATGGCGGAGACAATACTTTTTTAAATGAGATACCCTGTATATTTTCTGAAATTTGAATAGAGCTTTGTTTTTTGTTACCTTTTTCTCTAACGGTTTTTACATAAAATGACAAAAACTTTTAAATAAGAGCAATGCTTTAGACAAAGAATCACCGAATATCTGTTTTCTTTTTATTGGTCTTATGGAAATTATTTTCAGATTTTATTTAAAAACCGTTAGAGAAAAAAATTACATATTAGGTGTTTTTGAAAACAGAAGAAAAAGATACTTTTTTGTAAACCATTTAATTATGAAACGAACGAAAATGTAATGGTTTAATGAAAACCTTTTTTGTATAAAAAAAACTGAAAATATAAAGTATTGATCATAATTTTAAAATGCTATTTTATTGTTAATAAGAACAAAATTTGTTTCAGAAAAATCGGTTTATCAATAAGAAAGTTATGAACTTCCAAATCAGTTACATCAACTGAAAAGAATCTAAAAAAGAAAAGATCAAAAGATCTTGGGAGGAAAGAACGAAATTTCAAAATTGGACGAGTGTCCCACAAGGAACACACAAAAGTCCAACGCGAAAAAATTAAATGATGTTTCGCCCGGGGTGACTAGCGTGGGCTCCCACGTTCTTTCCTCCCAAGATCTTTTGATCTTTTCTTTTTTAAGAAAGTTATGATTTTGATGATCTCCCTTATCGGCCATCTTTCACTCTAGTTCTCAGGTCACGTCCCTAAAGTTAGCAGTACAAAGCCCGCAGTGCAAAGATTTTATGATTGGAAAAATTGGCGCTAATTCAGTGCTCAATTCCCAAATTTGGCGCTCTGGCCGTTTCCGTACAGTGGTAGAGGGGTCCAAACGGTTTAAAAAATTAAGCGCTAATTAAGTGCGTCAAAATCCACCGAAATTTTTCAGAATTTTTGCATTTATCTCCTTTTTTTTCAAAACAATGTAATGCACTGCTAACTTTAGACATTGCAAACTCGCGAATAGTCATTAACGGAGGGGTTGGCGATGACTTTGTGTATGCAGTCATTAGGCGCTAATTGGACGCTAATTAAGTGCCCAATTCCCAAATTTGGCGCTCTAGCCGTTTCAGAGTTATAGCGTGTACTGCTAACTACCCGTTAAAGTTAGCAGTGCACTATGCATTGAATGGTCCAGTACAGTGGTAGAAGGATCTAAATGGTTTAAAAAATTAAGCGCTAGTTAAGTGTTGCAAAATCCACCAAAATTTTTCAGAATTTTTGCATTTATTTATTTATTAACTCGCGAATAGTCATTAACGGAGGGGTTGGCGATGCCTTTGTGTATGCAGTAATTAGGCGCTAATTGGACGCTAATTAAGTGCCCAATTCCGAAATTTGGCGCTCTAGTCGTTTCAGAGTTATAGCGTGTACTGCTAACTACCCGTTAAAATTAGCAGTGCACTATGCATTGAATGGTCCGGTAGAGTGGTAGAGGTAGAGGTCCAAACGGTTTAAAAAATTTGCAAACTCGCGAATAGTCATTAACGGAGGGGTCGGCGATGACTTTGTATATGCAGTAATTAGGCGCTAATTGGCCGCTAATTAAGTGCCCAATTCCCAAAGGAGGGAGCACACTTAACATGGGACTTTGGTTGGAACAGGAATTGGACCAAATTTTGGTATGTAGTAGATGTTGAGGATCACACTTTAAATTGACCAAAAAAAAAATCGTACGACTAGTTTTCAAGATATAGGGGTTTATTTAATAGTGCTAATAAATAAACGAAATGTGAATATTAGCAGAAATTGGTATTTGCTTCAATACTGCTTTCCACTAGTTTATACGGTTAAATAAAAATTAAGAGGGCCATAAGTGCACCAAAACCAAAACTAAAGTTCCAAACACTTTTAAGCAAAGTACTAATTGGTTTTTCTTTTTTGTAGGGTACAAAATGTGGAGAAAATGTTAAAATTCAATAAAAAAATAATATTTGTAGGACACCACAAGATTTTTTATTATGGGGATATTCTAAAAAGTACACAAATCAATCGGAATTTAAATATTTGCGCAAAAAAAGGTTTCTTGCTGCAATACTGGTGGTCAAAAGAGTTTATGTTCCTAAATAAAAATTAAGAGTGTCAGTTTTGGTATACCGGGGACACTTTAGAAGTACTAAAACCTATTAATATGTTACAAAATATGAAAAAAATGCAAGAGAAAATCTAAAACTTAATACTGTTAGTTACGCATCATAAGAGTTTTATTACTGGGGTAATCTAGGAAGTACACCAATCATTAAATATTCACATTTTGTTTATTTATTAGCACTATTAAATAAACCCCTGTATCTTGGAAACTAGTTGTCCCAGCAAACACGGTTCCCTCGTGCCTTCGTCGGCCCGATGTCGATTGCCGAATTTGCCGTCATCGACATGACGTCGATTTGCAACATCGGACCAGCAGTATTTTTTGTCCACTTTGAAATGTAGGCCCAATGTATGTTTGCCGACGCAACGTTAGACTGTAGCCCGCCGTCGGACCAATGGTAAATTTTACTTTTGCTGACATCGGCATACCGTCGCCGTACGATTACGGCTCGATATGGTTTAACCACATGGTACCGACCATCCTCCCATATAGCTGCTTAATTTGGTCAAGCTGGTCTCGTCCCGACATCGGTAAACTATTGTCCGACATTGGTTTCCTAAAGCGGTCCAACGTCGGCGATTGACGAAGGTCCGTCGATAGTAGCTTAAAGCGGCCCGACAATGGCACACACAGTGGTTGCTTGACACGATCCGACATTGGCAAACTACAAAGTTTCGATAATGCGGGTGCTTAACCAGTCGGGATGCTTTAAGTGGGGGATGAGGTGATTCTTGTAGAGAAGTACCACCATCTTGTCAAGTCCGCATTCTAGTTTTTAAATATCTTTGCTCATATCTTCCACTGTACAGGGAACATAGTGACATTAACGCCATCTCTACATACTCGGAAGAAACTATTAAGCAGTATAAAAATTTTAATGTGACGTACTATCGTCAGTTGCAGCAGATAAAGTTTGCGTTGGCATAATGTCGACTATCGTAAATCGGACCAACGTCAGTTGGCTCTCGTCATTCTCGTCAGATTAAACAAAGTTCCAAGCGGATCGTCGCGTCGTCGGCCCTAAAGCAAATAAAGTGGGCGTCGGCATAAAATCGACTAGTAAATCTGGCCATCGTCAATTGCCGATTTTCTACCGATTAAACAAAGTTCCAATCGGACCATCGTCGGTCCTAAAGTGGTGTCGGCATAAAGTCGACTATATATTTTCCAGAACTCCTTAAAAAAGCTATAGTAAAGCCTCTTCTTAAAAAGAGAGATGATGTCACCAACTTCCGTCCTATTAGCCTTCTATAAACTTTTTCGAAAATATGTGAATCTGTCATGCACAAAAAACTAAACAATTATTTAAACTCAAACAATATTATACCAGATTTTCAACATGGCTTCACCAAAAACAAAAGCACCGGAACCGCAATATTCTCGTTTGTTAATAAAATTATTGAATCACTTGACCAAGATTCAATGGCAACTGCTCTTTTTATAGACCTAAGTAACGCGTTCGATACAATTAATCACAAACTACTACTAGAAAAAATGAATAGATATGGAGTTCGAGCGAGGTGTTGGAAACTGCTGGTTTACATCTTATCTCTCTGACCGAACACAGGAAGCTAGACTTACAAACAATGAGGTCACTACAACCTCCAAAATTTTGATAATTGAGTCTGGAATACCGCAGGGGTCTATTCTTAGCCCTCAGCTTTTTAACATTTTTACTTTTGACCTTAAAAAAGCACTTGATGGTTATCCTGTGCACTTAGTTTCATTTGCCGATGACAATAATATTTATAAAGAAAAGAAAATTTTGAAGAGGTAGTGAATTCAGTATATTCAATCGTAACACAATGGATGGAAAAAAATAGGCTAGTTCTCAATCATGAAAAAACAAATGTTATGATTTTCAAACCTACAAGATCAAATCTAGATATAAAACATATCAAAATAAATAATAAAATAGAAATCAAACTAGCGAGGTTAAGCTACTAGGTATATATCTTGATGAACATCTGCGTTGGTCAGTTCACATAGACAATTTGTGCAAAAAACTCTCAAGAGCTTGCTATGGTGTTCGCTCGAGTTCAAAAGAATTAGCATAAATATTTGTAAAACCTTATACTATGCGACTTTTCACTCACATCTGAGATCAGCAATAATTCATTGGGGCCAAAGTACTGATTTTGAACGTGTTTTTATTGTGCAAAAGTACGCTGTTAGAATACTTGCTGTTCTCGGATGAAGAGAAACGTGTAGGAATACTTTTAAGGATCTGTCAATCATGACAGCACCTGGCGTCTATATTTATGAGTGTGTGATGTTTGCAAGAAAAAATATTTATTTTTAACAAATTCTGTAGACCATACACACAATACAAGATTTAGAAGTAGACTAAAATCAAATCAGCATAAAACGACCATATATGAAAAAGGGGCCTTTAAAAATTGTTGTTTTCTGTATAATAGATTACCTAACGAAATAAAAAACAACCCCTCAATAAGCACCTTTAAAAAAGATGTAAAAAAACTTATTTTAAATATATCTCCGTATACGTTACAAGAATATCTTCAAGCTATCTAGTCAATTTTTGTTCCAATTTTATATAACTGTTGTTTTTTTTTCGTTTTATTTGTGTTAATAATTGTTATTTAGCTTAAGTTTTTTATATGTCGTCTCTAACTAGGTACTTACTTAGACTTTAATTAATTTAGGAATACTGACTGTATTTCAAATGTTTACCATTTCGTAATAAGACATTTTTTGACTTTGACTTTATAGTAAATCGGGCCAACGTCAGTTACCGATTCTCGTCCGATTAAACAAAGTTCCAATCGGACCGTCGCATCGTCGGCCCTAAAGCAGATAAAGTGGGCGTCGGCATAAAATCGACTATAGTAAATCGGGCCATCGTCAACTGCCGATTTTCGACCGATTAAATAAAGTTCCAATCAGACCATCGTCGGTCCTAAAGTGGTTTCGACATAAAGTCGACTCTTAACAATGTGGACCTTCGTCAGTTGCCGATTATTGATCGAAAACTGAAAATCGCAATCTGTCCGTCCAACATCGGGCCAGCGTATAGTCGCCGATGCCGACACACTGCCGACGTTTTCGACATTGGCCCGATTCAATGCCGTGTTTGCTGGGGTACAATTTTTTTTTTGGGCAATTTAAACTATGATCAGCACCTCAACATCTACAACATACCAAAATTTGGTTCAATTGCTGTGCCACCCAAAGTTCCATGTTAACTGTGCCGCCTCCTTTGGGCATTGGGAACTTAATTAGCGCCTAATTACTGCATACACAAAGTCATCGCCAACCCCTCCGTTAATGACTATTCGCGAGTTTGCAATGTCTAAATTTAGCAGTGCATTACATTGTTTTTAAAAAAGGGGATAAATTTAAAAATTTTGATAAATTTCGGTGGATTTTGCAGCACTTAATTAGCGCTTAATTTTTTAAACCGTTTGGACCACTCTCTATAACTCCGAAACGGCTAGAGCGCCAAATTTGCGGGCGGGCTTTGTACTGCTAACTTTAGGGACGTCCTTATTTTATTTAAAATGGCAATTACTCCGTTTACACGCACCTAAAGGCGCTTTTATATAAGAACGGTTTAAAATAAAATCGTCTTCTCCGATTGTTTATACGTCCTTCAATAAATGTGATTAAATGTCAGTTTAAAGAAAAAACAAATAAAACAACTTAACAGATTTTTCGAAAAACCAGGGTTGAGTATTTCTTTAAGTTGGAAGATATGCGCTAAAGCGTTTTTAAAGTGTTTATAACGACCCTAAAATGGGTTTTCAAGCGATAAACCGCTTTCTTAAATCGCTTTAAAATAAAGTTGATTTAGTACTTAAAACGGTTTTAGTGGTATTTATACGACAACATTTTCAAACGGTCCTTACATAAAAGCGCTTTAAGAGGCCCGTATAAACAAAGTAATTGCCTCTGAATTTTCATAGTTTAATGGAGAATTTTTGTTACTTTCGTCAAAAAGTGAAATTTATGTGCATGGGGTTAATTTTGAGGTTTTTCAAGTATTTCTCAAGAACCAGGAAACCTAGCGCAAAACTGGTACCTTTTATAAAAAGATCTTGAAAATGCGCATTTTTTTTAAAATTTAAACATTCTTTTTATAAAGTACACCGTGTCGTAAAAAAACTACAAAAACATGTAAACACACTAATGGTTTTACGAAAATATTTTTTTTTCGATACAAAGACGTAAAAATACAAAGTTTTGAGAATGGTTTTAAAAGACCCTTTTACTGGGAGTCATAACAAAAATCGGTTCATAAATAACAAAGTTATGATTTTTTGAATAACGCAATGGCGGCCATCTTTAATGGCCTACCCCCCCTTTGCGTCCTCGGTCCGGCTTGGCAAACTTTTTTGTTTACTCACAACACCGCACATCTATCGTAGGTATCAAAAATTATGTACCCGATGACATTGAATTTTCGTCAGTAGCTCTTACCTTTTTGCAACAATATTTGAAAATTTTAGCCTTTTTCCCCAACAAAAATTTTTTTAAGCCATCACATTAACAACGCAGACAATCTCCTCAAATTCCGAGAGATAGGGGTAGTATCTTTTTTTATTTTTGCACTTATATATTTTAACAGTGTCTTTAATTTTTTAGTTTCTTTGAAATAACCTTCATTTTTGTTTATTTATTTAAAGCTTTTGAAGGTTACAGAGTGGACTAACATAAGTTTTGACAAACTAAAAATCAACCTGCCAGGAAGAAAGTAGGTTGCCGAGAGCTGCGTTCGAACCAGGCATAAATAGGCTTCATTTATGACTGTTATGGGCGAGGACACTACCTTCTTAAATGAAATAAAACTTTTACATATACTTAAAAAGAGTTAAATAACACGGATTTCCTACATTTTCGTAGTCAGTTGCCCCCATAACCTTTTTTTATAATTTAGTTAAAAAGAAAAACCAAAATTTTGATCGCAGTGAAAAACGCCATATGTCTGAGGCATGCAGTAGACGTCCGTCTTTGATCAAGTTTTTATTGCGCGCGCGAAAACAAGTACCACAGTTACTGGCACCTGTTCTTTCCAACTGCCCCTATCTAATTTTTAGGGCTCTATAACACCAGTTTCCAACCAGTTATTAAACTATGGTTTGAAAATCACGAATATTCGGTCCTTTCCGTGAGCCTTTCCCTAACTAAGATAAGAAATTCGAATGTGGTATTTTTTACAGCTTTGCAAAAAAAACGACAATATATAATAATTAATTAGTTAAGTAATTAAAATCAATTAAAGTAAAAAAGAAAATTGTGTGTTTGGTACATATTTTTTCAAGACGGAAGGTTAGCGCTTCTCAAACGAGGTCATTGAATCCAAACAGAGTGTGCTAGAGACACGAAATTTTAAAAACTTATTGAATAATGAATGCCGGAATTTTATACATATTTGTAAGATAACTTACCCTCGCCTTGAAGTTAAATTTAACCCAGTTTAAATTTCTTATTAGCTAACGCTAACTCGTTATTGAGAAACTGGCCCCAATACATACAATTTTTACTTTACTTTTAGATTTTTTTTTTGGGGTGAACATAGTTAATATTGTTGTCTTTCTTTAAATACTATTGGCCTTGGATTTTACCAACTTTTAATGCCTAGTACATACGTGCCTCTTGTTTAGACGGGCCAGTACAAACGTGCTAGTATGGGGCTATCAATAAATTATTTCTCTACATTATTTTTCCAACGTTTTTCTTGTGCTGAAAAAGACATTTATAGTACAAGGTGACGTAAAAAAGGGCTACATGAAAAAGACCGCAACATTCGCCATCTTCTACTTGTGTTTTCCCAAAAGTTAGGTGTGGGCAGTTACGGGAACAGGGCGGAGTTACACAGATTATTTAAATACGGACGTTCCCTGCTAATCTTAGACCCACGAATTTTTTGCACACAGTACCGAAACAGATTGTTTGGTGATCCGTGGTTTCTAGCCGCGATACATTTTATTATTATTATTTACCTTTTCCCTATTTTTTCGAAAAATGGTAACCGGCCGTGCGTAAAAAGATAAACAATCGTTAAGGCCGTACTCATAATCATTCTGAAGTTTTCGTTCTTCCTTGGGTAACATAAATTCTTATAGCGAAAGAAGGAGCGAGCCTTAAGGAACGACTATGCATACGACCTTTAATTACGTAAACTGAGATGTAAACACTTTTTTATTTAAGAAGGTGGTGTTTACTGGCGAATTGTTTTAGAAAGAACCAAAGCCAAGAAATCAAAAGAGAGAAAGAGGTAGAGGTGTTCCTTTCCGGTCGGCAGGCTGCATTTTTTGTTTGTAAAAATTTATGGGTCTATTTTTTAACCTCAAAAGTTTTAAATAAATAAAAAAAACTCGAAGTTTCTTTAAAAAAGCTTAAAAAGTTAGAGACAATGTTAAAATATAAGTGGTAAAACACAAAAAAAAATTGAAACCGGACCTGCCAGAGATTGACCGCGTTCTGTCAATGGGATGATCATGATCTTTTCGAAAAACGCAAAAATCTTCAAATATTTTTGTAAAATGGGACTGTTGAGGACAAATTCGGATAGCTAAGGGATAAAGGTAGGTGGAAAATGTATCGAAATATTATAAAAGTAGTAAAAAGGTCATTATTTTGGTACAGGTCAAGCTGGCCTTGTAGATTGCATGTGCATGAAATCGGCTACCTGTTTTTAAACTTATTTTTTCACCATGAACGAAGTTTGTTAAGTAAAAGTGACGGAATTTTTGTTAGAACAACCTTGGTCTTACCTTTCATACACAAACAACCAACAGTTATATTTTATACACTAAATCACAGTCTAACCAGTGCCAAGGAACAAAAGTTATAAAATTATTATTATGTTTGCGTTTTAACTCTGAAACAATACAAGGAATGCGCTAATCGTTGGTATTTTGTCATTACCCTTAAAAAATAAAAATGCGTTTCTGGCTATACAATGTACTTTTAAGGAATTTAACTCAATATACCAACAACCAACAAGTTACGAAACGGTTAACAAAATTTTGTTTATCGTTACCCTGCAAAAAAAACCTCATAAAAGATCATAGCAAAAAACAGATAAAACATCATAAGTTTTTATAATCTATGCTCACATAAACTTGTGATATTTTATAATTTTTGACTAGTGAAAGTGAAACACAAATCCCGTATAGAAGTTCATCATATTTTATGAGCCAGTTGGCTTATAAAAGTTTACAATATTTAATTTATTTTTAAAATGACAATTCCTCATAAAGGTTTATAAGATTTTATAAGATCTATCTGTAACATTCGAAAATAAAAAATTACAGCTCAACTTTAGCATTTGTAGTAGAAGTAATGTAAGAAATTAATATACAGTCAAACTAAACTATAACCTAACCTAAACTATAAACTATAAACTACGACAACCTTACCCACTATAATACAATAACACTCCTTTGTGCTTGCACAATATCTACATATCTAATAGAAAATTGTTTTCGTATAAAAGTACTTATTTATCGCCAGGAGCTGTGGGAGAGATGTTACTTTGATAAATTTCTATGAGATTTCATAAGCCAAAAACTATTTTTTTTACAACTTCTCGACATCTGATCGGCTTAAAACTTGGCATGCTTATATAGTTGCGGTGACAACACAAGAATATAGTGTGATGAAATTGACAGCTCCCCCCTACACGAAGGGGGTGGAGGAGGGTACAGTTGAAGTACGCCCGATTTCGTATAAATTAGGTGTGTCGGGGCACTTGGGGATGGAGATAACGAATTTTTAATCAGATTTTGAAAATTCAATATGGCGGATTCAAAATGGACGATTTTTGGTCATCTTTTGGTAACTCAAAGACTCTCAACTAAAATAGACCCATCAAGTCATTCATAAATCGCTTTGAAACGCGATCAGTCGTTAGATTTAGGGAAAACCATTTTATGTTCCACTGTATTTTATACATCTAAAATTTTTTATACCTAACAGTTGATACCGAGTTATGGAGAGGTTCTCAATTATGTTTCCTAATTGCGTGCGTAAACTTTTTCGCACGCGTTTACATGCGAAATGTTTGGATTTCCCGCACGCGTTGCGAAAAAACATAAAAAAATGTTTTTAATCTATTAAATGTCAAGTCATACACAAAGTATGGAGTGCCTGTAGAACTTTATTAAAAAATTAGCCTACGTAATACTTATTTATTTACCTAACTAGTGTGGAAAGTGGTACTTTTGCGCAGTTGACCGAACGACGCGTAGAGAAGTTCGGTCAAGCCGTCAAGAAGGGAAGTTACTACGAGCCACCAATCGTCGCTGATTTATTAGAAATTATTTTTAAAAAATAAAAATTTGATTTTGTTGAATAAACAATTAAGTAAAACGTTAATGAACATCGTTATATTTTGTACTTCATTTTAAATTTTTTCCGACATAAAAGAATGGGTGCGAAAAAACCGTACTAGTGCGGAAAAGTAAAGTACTTTGTGCTACTTTTCGCATGTTCGTAATAAAAAGTATTTTTTGAGCACAGCGTGAATTTTAGGTTCAATTAGACTTTTAGATGCATTTAGATTGAATTAAAAATCGAGAGAAAATTCTGACCTCCATCACGTGCAGAAAAGTGTCACCGCACTTGTTAGGTAAATAACTATTGTGAAAAAATATACACAGCGTTTTGTAAAAACAGCTAAATCAATGTGGAAAATTTAAAAATAAAAGAAATATTCTGAAAAAGGAAAGTATATTATAGATGTTAATGATGGTTTTCCATTGTTTAAAAATAAATAATATATGCTATAATTTTTATTTAACACATAGAAAAGTATCCTTACGTTTTTATTGCATACAATAAAATCTTATGTAGAGTAGGTTAAATTTTTGTTTGTTTTTCTCATTTCAATTTTTTTTAAATTATACTGCCTTAACTAAAAATCAGTCAAAATAAATTATTTCCTTATGGAGTTACTGCTTTTTAGTTAAGGACGGCAGTATATTATTATGTATTTATAGTATAGTATAGTATAGTATAGTAGTATAGTATAGTTCTTTATACATATAAAATGTATATATACAGGTATCGTCATCTTAATTAATTATACAGTTAAATGCACTAATGTAATAATCAATAGAGCAAGTCTACATTGATTAGACCTTGTCATGCTACTATAAATTAATCTTTAGGTAAGTAAATTAAAATTAAAATAATAATAGGAGTCAGTAAAAAATAAAAGACTTAAATATGTTTTTCTTTTTTGGGCATACAGTAATCAAATGTATAGGCGATTTTTCTCAAACAAATATAAAAACATTAAGTGTAAATATTTTTTTTTACACACGTTAAAAAGAAAACATCATTGTTACTAGACAAAAACAACATACTAGTATGGGTATAAAATAGAAATATTTTTTTCTAAATAAATAAAATATAAAAAAAACATTAAAAGTGTAAATAAAATATTTCTTACATACATTTACATACATTACCTGACAAAAACAACATAGACTAGTATGGGTATAAAATAGAATTTTTTTTTTTAAATAAACAAAATATAAAAAAAAACATTAAAAGTGTAAATAAAATATTTCTTACATACATGATAAAATACAGTATTACCTTATAAAAGACAATAGTATCACCTGATAAAACAACACAGACGGGGATGGGGACAAAAACATACTTAATCTTAGTGTGTGAATTATTATGAACAAGTGGTTTTGTTGTTTAAAAACTTTTCAATGGAATACGGTTCAATCTGACAGATGTATTCAAAACAAAGTTTTCTAAAACGTTTGGCATTTAAAATGTTTTGGACGTTTTTTGGCAAGTGGTTGTAAAACTTTAATGCGGAGTGGATGGGGCCCTTTTCTGTTATTTGTAGTCTATGATGTGGATAAATGTATAATTCATTTTGATTCCTTGTATTGTATCTGTGGTAAGAGAGGTATGGTTTGCATATATCGGGATTTCTTTTTAAGAAAAGAAGACACTCGAGTATGTAAACGCCGGCAACTGTTAAATATTTATTTTTTTTGAAAATACCGCGACAACTTTCCGTTATTGCCTTTTTAAACATTATTCTAAATGTTCTCTTTTGAACTTTAAAGACGTTTTCCAGATGACTGCTACTACCCCATAGTGTGACTCCATTCTTAGGGAATTTTGGTTTTCAAAGGTTACTAATACCCTAAATGCGTAGCATGTCCGACTTAGTTTTTTACATAAGGATTCAATATCGGTGTTATATGTTAATTTTGTATCCAAAGTTATACCCAGTATTTTTGCAGTTTCCACAAATTTTATTTGGTCATCCTTAAAGGTTATTGTGTCGGGTTTTTTAACATCGATATTTGAAAACATCATCAACTTTGTTTTTTCCGGGTTAAGTACTAATTGATTTTTTCTAAGCCATTCATCGGTTTTTGTTAGCGTAATTGTTAGTTTTTCCTGCAAGTTATCATGCTTACTTATTGGGATAATTGTATTTGCGTCATCCGCAAAGGTTGCCATGACGTTTGTTTTTTCGTTTATGTCTATCAAGTCATTGAGATATATAATGAAAAGAATAGGCCCTAATATGCTTCCTTGAGGAACCGCAGGCTCCGAAAGCACTGTGTTATTACCCCTACTTACAATGGTCCGCTGCTGGCGCTCAGCAAGATATGAACGAAACAAATCCTGTGGAACACCCCTGACCCCATACGCGTTTAGTTTTGTCATGAGTATTTCGTGATTAATTGTGTCAAATGCTTTCCAAAGGTCCAGCAGCACGCCACAGGCAGCAGATTTCGCTTCCAAAAAACTTAAAATGGTTTTATTTACTTCTAGTGATGCTGTTTCTGTGGAACGTTTCGGTAGAAACCCATGCTGAAAATTGTTAAATGACATTTTTGAAAATAATTTAGCAATCTATTATGAAGTAATAGTTCAAAGAGTTTTGAAAATGAAGATAGCAAGCTAATTGGTCTGTAGTTACTAAAATCTTCGGGATTGTGGTTTTTGTAAATAGGAATAACATGCGATAATTTCAGCGCGTGCGAAAAGACTCCCGTTTCTATACTAGTGTCAAACACAAAGGTTAAAGGTTCAGCCAGGTAACTTACGCACTTTTTCAACAATCTAGATGGCACCGAGTCGTAGCCTGATGACATTTTGTTTTTTAGTTTTTTACTTAGATCGACTAGTTCGATTGGAGTTGTAGGGTGTAAATAAAAGTTTGCGTTGGTTTTTTTTTTATCGATTGAGTAATGCTCAGGATTAAGGGGAATATGTTTTCCTTTTAGCAGATTTGGTGCTGCGTTTGCTAAAAAATCGTTTAGGTTGGTGGCTAAAGTTTTACAGTCGGTGTCGCTTGGAAGAGTATTTAAATGTTTTTTTGCATTTGTCAATTGCCGAACCGTACTCCATGTGGCTTGGGCTTTGTTGTCACTTTGTTCAATCTTTGCTAGCAATGAGTTTTTTTAACTTTGTTTGGTTCGATGTCGTACATTTTTTTTGATTCTGCGAAAAAAGTTTTTAAATTAGGATTGTTATAAGACATAACTTGCAAAGCGATTACTTCTTGTTTCATTTTTTCGAGTTCAGGAGTAATCCATTGATTTTTGCATTTTTTTCCTCTAATCTCTTTCCTAATTTTAACTAATTTTAGGGGAAAACAACTTTCAAACATCTCAGAGAACTTTTTTGAAAAATGATTCCACAGCTCATTTACATTTGTCGTCTCCAAGTTATAAAGGTTTTGCCATGACGTTTGTTTTATTTTTTAAAGGAATAGATTTTCTTTATTTTCAGAGAAAGATCTTGTATATCTTGGAGCGTGAATGACTTTTGTTTTAAAAGAAAAGAAGTCTACATTGACTAAAATATTATCTATGTAAGATTTTGATGTTGCTGTTAATCTTGTAAAATCCTTTATTGTTGGTTGAAGATTAAAATTGTCTATTATATGGTCAAAATTATTAGTTTCATTGCAGTTTATGCTAAAATGAATGTTGAAATCCCCAGTGATTATATTTTTTTTTGTTCTTTATATAACCTATTTAATACCTGCTCAATAACGTTTAAAAATACATCCATCTCTCCCCCCGATCTATAAACACACAAAAGTACATAATTGTCATTTTGTAAGGTGAACTCTATAGATGCGCATTCCATACTATAAATACATGACATTTTTACGATGTCTTCTCTGTTTCTCGCTGAAATTTGATTCTTGCTATACAGCCCGCTTCAAGCTACTGCGAACATAGGGCGGAAGAAGTCTAATTTGCCAGTGTACGTACATGCAGAGACACCGCACGCCTATCAGTGAAGCAACCAATACTCAGGCTTGCGATCAGCACTTGCATGACTTTCCTTTGGTATTTAGTACGCCTCTAACCACGGTGCTGTGTGGAGCGTAGATAATGAAACCGGAATTTGGTCAATAATTACGCAAATTTTTATAACGTAATTTTCTTATTTTTTGTCACTGATAAATAAGAGCGTTTTATTGTCAACTGCTCAGATTTATCACTGACGACTTGTTACAATGAAAATAATAAGGAGAAACAAAATAAAAGCAAGTTCTCAAAATAAAATAATACATTCTAAAAACCAAAAAGATTCTCCCAGTCAAAAAAAAATTTAAGCAAATGTTCGAAAAGTCCTCCTTGCTCGGCTAGACAATATCCGAGCCTACTATAAAAACTTCTAACGTTTCAAGCATGTTAGGGGTGATAATTTGAAAAGCTTCTTCAAAAACAGATAGAAGTCATTAGGAGCAAGATCGGGAGATCGAGCTGGCCATAAAATAGTTCCCCGTGTACTTATAACCCGATTAGGAAATACATTATCAAGATATTCCCTAACAAGGCCAACATTGTGAGCGGAACAACCATCTTGTTGAAACCATGTTTCACCAAATCTTACACCTAACAACTGCCTAGCAGTTGGAATAATGTGCTGCTGCAGTAGATCCAAGTATCTAGGACCATTCAAATTGCAATTTCCGTTAATAAAAAATGGCCCAATTACGTGTTCCCCTATAATACCCCCCCCCCAAACATTTAGTTTTTGGGGATACTGTGTTCTTACGTCAAAATACAAATGCAAATTTTCCCTCGACCAATATCGAACGTGTGTTGGGTTATGACGATTTGACCATTTGACCATCTGCACTTTTTCGGCAACTTCGTAGAAATCCATTTTTGGTTTTAAAAATGTATTATTTCAATTAAGAACTTACCCATCTGTTTCTCGAGCAAGGCAGAAATAAAACAAAATAATAAAAACAAAATGAATTTCCAAAAGATAACACTGCAGCGTGCTTCGAATCCACCTCGGTCGTACGGCACGGAGAGTAAATTGGACTTGATTCCCCCTATGTTCGCAGTAGCTTGAAGCGGTCTGTATATTGCAGTACCTTGATATATATATAATATAAAGAATGTATGTTTCTTAAAACTTTTTATTTATAATATTTACATATAATAACAACTCGTAAAAAATGGCTTCGTGATCATGCGCGAAATGTGATTTCACATGACATAAATAACATAACATAAAAAGATAAAAGTTGGGCATCTTTTTATGTCTCATGTTATGTTATGTTATTCTTCTGTATAAACATCAACAGGGTTTGTCATAAGCTCAACTCTTATTTCATTTTATGTTATGTCTTAGTTTATGTCTTATCTTATCTTATTTTTCTGTATAAATCCAGCATTACCTACCTATTTTGTCCATCATATTTTATACCCAGAAAAACCTTGGCAAAAAAATGAGCTGACTACAGATAATATTAAAACTGTGAAAGTAGCTAGTTACAAATAAATACCATACGCACATCTTACATTATTTTTCTACTTATGTAGGATATTCAAAAATGTCGCAGCTGGGGTTGTTTGATTATACCAATTATAGTGTAAAAAATTAAGGTTGCTTACTATATTGTTTTTATTAGAAAGTCGCGAAAATATCCTAAAAAACCTTATTTCTTTTCTATATTTATTAATTATATTTTGTATTTATTGCAACATAAGTTGCACGCCAATGGCGACCTATGAAAAGATGGCGTCGGAAAACATATGATAACTAACCTGTGAAATGTTTGGTTTTCACATGCAATCTCAAATTTTCGGCACAAACACTGAAAAATCTATCGAGAAAATATTAAAAACTGTCCAATAATCTGTAAAATATACCAAAAACCCAACTCCACTAAAACGACAACTGCGTCTACAAATATGAATGGAGCAGAGTACACACGATTATATAGCTGACCCGTCACAAATACGAGGTTGCCAGGTTTTTGTAGGTTTAGTTCCCGATCTACAGGGTGTCCCAAAAGTCTTCGTCCCCCCCCCTATATCTCCAAAAGCTTTTGAGACATTGCAACAATACTTTGGGAACTTCAATAAGAGGCGAAATGGAAAAAGTCTAGAGGAGCGGTATTGCCGTCCCTTTTTCTGGAGCGGCCTGGGGGCGGCATACAAAAAAAAGTTAAATGGAAACACATATCGAGTTGCACCACATTTTAAAGGTCTCCTAAAATGCTTTATCCTAACGTCAATATTATTGCCGCCTGTCACTCCTGTCGAAACTTATTGGGATCAATTTGATATATCAAAAAGCCTTAGTCGCACCCTATATCTCCAAAAGCTCTTGGGATATTGTAAAACTACTTTAAGAACTTTAATGAGAGGCAAAATGGAAAAAATTTAGAGAGGCGGCATCGCCATCCCTATTTCTGAGGCGGCCTGGGGGGCGGCATACTGAAAAAAATAAAATTAAATAGAAACACATATCGAGTCGCACCTCATTTTAAATATCTCTGAAAATGCTGTATACCAACATCAATAGTATTGACGTCTGTCACTACTGTCAAAAGTTATTGGAAACAATTTAAGGCTGATTCCATGGCATCATAATAAAACAAAAGAAAATCCTGTCAAACAAATATAACGCACAATTCAAAAAAGTTTTTCACCAGTTTCAAAAATTTATGGCCGCCCGAAAACGGCAACAGAAGAAATTCAAGAACAAGTCCTTGGGACAATGTTCGTGGAACCAAACCAATCGGTAAGAACAGTTGCTCATGACATAGATATTCCCAAATCCTTAGTACACAGGATTTTAAAAGCTCATAAATTTCACCCCTACAAAGTTAGGTTAGTTCAAGAACTTAATAAAGATGATTTCGATCGAAGAGTTCAGTTTGCGGAAGAAATGACGAACTTAATTACAGACGAGCCAGATATTTTGACAAAGATATGCTTTAGCGATGAGGCCTCTTTTTTTTAAATGGGACCGTAAATAGGCACAATTGTCGCTATTAGGCTAATGAAAACCTACACTTTTTTATTGAGGGTAACCTCAATGGCGATAGGTACCTTAGGCTTCTGGAGGAGCAGATTATTTCTGCTATAAGAGAAATTGAAAACGAAATTGGTGACGTTGGCAGTTGCATTTTTCAACAACATGGGGCACCTCCACATTTTTATCTACCTGTTAGACCATTACTTGCCACCCAATTTCATCGTTGGATAGGTCGCCGGGGCACTTGCAGTAGTTAAGAGAACGAATAGTTCAGGTTTGTCGATCTATTTCTCCTGAGATACTAAGAAATGTCCGAGGCGAATTCGAAAATAGTTTTACTAGTTCAAGGAGGTAACTTTCAGCAGTTTTTGTAATTTAGTCAAATATATTCTACCTAGATTTGTTAAATAAACGTTATGGTGTTGCCTTTACAATAACCCATTATTAATGTTAATGGCTTTAATAATTAGTTTACCCTGAATAATTTTCGATGGAAGTGACATACGTCAAATGAGCTACGACTCGATATGCGTTTCCAGTTAACTTTTTTTGGTAATCCGCCCCTAGCCGCCTCAGAAATAGTGGCAGTAACACCGCTCCTCTAGATTTTTTCCATTTAACCTCTCAATGAAGTTTCCAAAGTATTTTTATAATACCTCAAGAGCCACATACGACATACGTCAAATGAGCTACGACTCGATATGCGTTTCCAGTTTACTTTTTTTGGTAATCCGCCCCTAGCCGCCTCAGAAATAGTGGCAGTAACACCGCCCCTCTAGATTTTTTCCATTTAACCTCTCAATGAAGTTTCCAAAGTATTTTTATAATACCTCAAGAGCCTTTGGAGATTTAAGGGGGGAGTTTTTAATATATCAATCTCATCAATAATATTGACGTTACGACGCAGCATTTTAGTAGACCATTAAAATGTGCTGCAACTCGATATGTGATTCCATTTTACTTTTTTTAACATGCCGCCCCCAGGCCGCCCCAGAAAAAGGGGCGGCAAAATACCGCTCCTCTAGATTTTTTTCATTTCGTCTCTTATTGAAGTTCCCAAAGTATTGATACAATATCTCAAAAGCTTTTGGAGATATAGGGGGGGACTAAGACTTTTGGGACACCCTGTATATTGGAAAATAAAAATAAATATTTTTTCGGTCAAAATATCAGGTATTTTATCTGATATTTCGACCGAAGAAATAAGGTTTCAAGTACCATAACACGTACCTACACATTATAAATTCGTTATTGATTTAAAATTCTGAAGATTCAAAGAAATTTAAATGCAATAATATATATATTATATATACCTCCATTTCTTGTATGTGAATAAAAATAAGGTGTTTCTCCATGTTTTAAAAAACATACCAGAGAATTTGCATAATTGCAGATAAATGTAAAAAAAGTAATAAAAATACTGTGTTTCTAGAAACATTACGTGCGTAGATACAACTTTCAGCGAAATCTGGCATCGTCGCCAATTTGTTTACCTAATGTCTGATCGCAATTGTGGTAAACATAATGTCTCTATTTAAGTTATACCTTTATGTGGTAACCAATTTTAACTAACTTATACACATTCGATTGCGACAATACAATAATATGTCATTATTAGGCACCCCTCTCCCCCTACGAGGGGAGTGGTGGGAAACACCTAAGTTTTTCCGATTTTAACCAAAATTGGGGCTTTTCGTATAGTATATAGGCTTTTTAGCGTATTCAATATGGACGATTTTCAGTCATGTTTTGTTGTTTTGTTCAAATTTGGTATTGCGTTTAGAGTTCCGGTGAAAATACAATAATATGGTATTCTCAGGTACCCACCTCTCTCTAACGAGGGAAGTGGAGGGGGAAAGAGATTTAGTTTGTTCGATTTCACTCAAAATTGGCATACAGGGGTTTTTAAGGAGGGGGATTATGAATTTTTTATCAGATGGGATCATGAGTCAAAAAATATTTTTTGTAGAATTAAGTAAGTATACTGAGTATAGATTTTTTTAAATTAGTTTTCAGGTGGTCGAAAAAACTGATAAAAATCAGCTGTTTTTTATGAGATTTAATGAGGTTTTTTTGGCAGGGTGGACACTTAAAAATCTATAAAATTTTGTAAGTTTGTCTGACTATAAAATCTATTTAAAGATTTATAAAAAAAAATTGTTTTTACCAACTCCTAGAAAGGTATAATTGTTCATAGAAATCTCTCAAATTCTATGAGTTGGTCTGATCATAAAATATCCCAAAATCTCATGAAAAAACGTTTTTTTACAAACTCTTAAAACCCAAAAAAACAAGGGTGTGATCAGAGAAATCCATAAAATGTTATGAGTTGGTTTGACTATAAAATCTGTCGGAAATCTATAAAAATATCGGTTTATATAATCCCATAATATCTACATCATAAAAGAAAAATAATGTAATTATAGAAACCCATAAAAGTTGATGTGTCGGTTTGATTATAAAATCTCTTAGAAAGTCGTGCATTTATAAAACCATAAAATATGTTAAAAAAAATGTCTGCACTTATCAAATTTTATAAAACATTTATAAGCCTGACTGATTATAAGATCAGATAAAAAACACACATAAATTCTTACCAAAATCAAAGACATAGCTCATAAATTCTTACAAACTTTTATAATCCTAAAATTTTGCCTCACAAAAGCTCATAGACCTTATAAAAACTGATAAAATTCAGGTGTGTTTTTTATGATGTTTTATGCGGTTTTTTGGCAGGGTAGACCTTAAGACTATAACTGTCATATAACTAGCACTAGAAAAGTAAAACCACGGCTAAAACTTTTATCAACTTTCTTTAAAAAATACCTGTCGCCTTATCCTTTTAAATAATGAATATTTCGTTGTGGTGCAGTAATAAAAACTGTGTAAACATGTTGATTGGGCCAATGGCGTTTAAGGACATTGAGACTAGTTCGGACCACACTAAGTTTGGTCCAAAAACAACTGCCAAATTTTGTGCGTTCATTTTGTTTAAGTCGGCTCTTTCCATTACCTAAAATACATCTATAATAAAAAAAAATCCTTGTATATAAAATAAGCGAAAAAATTAATTATATATGTAACTTTTGTTTAAAGTAAAAAATTATCAGGCTAACGAATCACCCTTGGCATAAAAACTTTAGATTCAAATTTCGTTTCTTCAATCATTTTTCACGACGGCGTCAATCGCGGTGCTTTAAACTTTTTTTCTGAAATAGCGTTAGTATAACAACTATATCTCTGTCAAACATCGGTATTTTAAAATTCTTGTTACACTGGAAAACTCCACATGGATTCCCTGATTTTTTTAACATTTTTTAAAATTTTTTTGTAGATTTTCTAACAGTTTTTAATAATGAACATTTTCTAACTGTTCATTGTTTTTATCGAACATTGTGGAGGGGGAAAGAGGGGGGTTAACAAAAAATCGCAAAAATAATAGAATAAGCACTTTTCTCGATTCCAGACTTTATTTCCTTTAGTTTAATACCACACAACCCATATTTTAGTCGGTCAATATTTTCATTAAATCGGTCAATATTTTCGTGTTTCGTTCGGATAATAAAAAATTGCAAAAAAATTGAAAATAGTAGTTTTCACAACTAGTGGCTAAAAGTGGCGTTGTTTTAAATAACGAGCGCAGCGAGGTATTTAAAAACGCGAGTAAAAAAAGCACAGTTTAGCCGTGAGTTGTTAACCCTATTTTTTTAATACTTTTATCAAAAAATCCAAATAAAACAGGAAAATACTTTAAAAAATCTCGAACGAAGAACACTTCTCGCAACACACCATCTTTACACTATAAATCAAGGCGGCTGGTAAATGAAATAACAATGGTTTCCATAGCGATGTGCCTTTTTACTCGGTGACGTTCATTGTTGCGACATTTTAATCTTTGACAGTTTGATATTTTGACGACGTTTTTAAGTGATTTTTTCGTAAATACTTGGTGAAAACTGGCGGAAGTGGCTTAATTTTTAGGCAAGAATAATTATAATTTTTCAATATTACTATTTTCCGCTATCTCTCTCAGACGAATGCATTTAGGAAAAGACAACAATAGTAACTATAGTAAGCTCAAAAAATTTTTTCCAAAGGTTGTGATCAAGAATGTTTGTCTCCAACGTTGTTTTTGAGGTAAAAGCTACGTTCTTAGTTATCCGTTACAAAACCCAACGATATGCCCACGTCGGCAAAAGCGACGTAAACGTGCCGGATACCGACCTGCTTGACGTTGAAATTTAAAACATGTAGCTCGTTGGAACTGGCCTACGTTAACCGACGTCCCAAACGATCACGTCCATTTTCGTGGGTTTGATCTAACTTAAAACAACTATTTTTATTTCTCTGGTTCTAACCTAACTTTTTTGAAAATTTTAACTTAACTTTTTTGAAAATTTTAACCCAACTTTTATTCAAGTTTTTTTTTCAGTTTTTGAATTCAGGATCTGCTTATTTCGAGTAGTTTCTACAGAAAAAAATTAGAGATATAAACAGATTCCTTTAAGGAACCAGCATATCCCATTTTACTTCTGCATGTGGGGAATGGGCTCCATCTCTTTTAATTTTTTAATATAAATAATTTTGAAGTAATCACTCATGTCGACATAACGAGGCACGATCACAAACAAGGGGCCACTTTCTCACTTCGGCTAAAGTTCTAAGTTCAACTTAACTAAGATAAGTAGCTTGCTGTAAGGTAAGTAGAAGAATTTTGAGACTTAAGTTAAACTTGGCTAAATTGAGACCTTTTTGCTTTTACTATTATCTTAAAACATATTTTTCGACTTTTGACAGCGTTTTTAAGCGATTTTTGTGTTTTTTTTAGGATTAAAATAATTTAAAAAATTTCTAACCTCACAAATTGTTTTACAAGATGTATCAAAATAAGAATCTCCTTTTACCTCTATTTATATTAATCGGTGCAGATAGTTTTTTAACATGATATTTAAAACAAGAACTTGTTTTTGTTGTATTATTATTATTACAAAATATAGTGAAAACCCAAAGGGTGAAAAAATCCTCAAATTTTGTAAACCTGCAAACAGGGTCCATACAACACCGTTCTCAGCTGAGAAATGAAAACGTTAAAACTGTAAGGTTAGGGCGACATTTGACAGTTAGGTGTGTGATTCTAAAAATGACTTCAGATT
The DNA here is from genome assembly GCA_963921995.1 of Oxystoma pomonae. Classification (NCBI taxonomy): domain Eukaryota; kingdom Metazoa; phylum Arthropoda; class Insecta; order Coleoptera; family Brentidae; genus Oxystoma; species Oxystoma pomonae. Next base: position 30,137,741 of record OY998169.1, read on the forward strand.
CTAATACGTAGATTAGGTTCAAGATTAGGTTAATATTACATGCTCCGTGCAAGACGTGCGATTCTAATACGTACGAAAATGAGAAATTTCAGGAGGGGTTTGAAACATTAAATTCGTTAATCTTGGCGGACGTACGGTTTTAATACGTCGTAATACGTTTGCAAACCGACGAGTTTCGTAACTTTAGGCATGCTTGTCGACTTAACTTGAAGACCCGGTCGAAGTTGGTATAATACTAGTTCAGATTAAGTAGGGCACGAAAATTCGCCATTTTGAACAGCGTGCCGATTCTTGAATTTCGAGAGAATCGTCGCCTGTAAACGTTCGCATCCTTCGTTTCGGCACAAAGGAAATACCTACGGAACAGAGGAGTAATGCCCGTATACATCAATTTACACGTTTTTTTGTTTAATTAACTAATTGTCGATTAGTTAGTTAATCAAGACAATGATATTTTGGTATCCACCAAAATATTGTGGGCAATAACTAGTTAAATCTGAACACATGGGTTTGTTTGATATTTCTGTATTTTTTTTGTGGGAGCAACGTAAAGTGAAAACAAACAAAAGCTGAATAATTTGTTACGAAAATCCACAAAAAGAAAACAGAACAGAACACAAATATTGTAAAAAGAGTTTAAATAAAGGCGATCAGTGGCGGTTTATTTTCTTCACGCCTGCATAGGCCGGGGGTGACTGTGTGGAAAAATATAATTTACATCATAAAATTGCTATATTCTTGGAAAGATAGGGTTATCCTAGACGATGATCATAATTTCCCACCCATGGATGCTACTATCATAAACTGAAGATTTGAAACAGAGCCCAAAAGATACAGGTAAGGATATTATTTATGTCAAGATGTATCTTGAATACGAGCCCTCAAGGCCTGGTTTACCCAACAACATAATGCACAGTTCTTAAATTTAGGACCTAATTTTTTATCTCTCTCTTTTTCTACCATACTATTTTGGAAAAATGATATAAGTGGATTCGAAAACCCTCAAGTTTATATATCATATGTCTATATTTGATCTAGTTTCTTTTAAAATGTTTGTGTCCCATCTTGAATATTTTGAGTTTTACAGGGGTGTCAGAGGCGCATCAATCGGATTCATAAAACGTACATCTTTACCAATTAAAAAAATCTCTGTTATCAAGCATTCTCTTCCATTTTGTTGTTTTCTCTAAAGAAAATAGTTTTTCACTGCTTTAATGAAAAACATTCATAAACCTATACTTTTCCTTTTTATTTTAATTTTTATATTTTATTTTTTTTATTTTCTAACCTAACCACTTGAAGCCTAACATTGGAAACTACATGCAGCTACTAGTGTGCGGTACCAAAGAGGGAATAACTAATGCATAATTTTATGTTATTTTTGTGTTTGTTTAAAGTTAGATTTAGTTTAAATGATTAGTAATAAGTATTTTTAAAATAAGTTTTTAAATTCATTCATTAAATTGTCTATATGTGTTTACAACGCCATAGTCCAGTGGTTCCCAAAGTGTGTGCCGCGACGCCCCGGGCCGCCGCGAGAAGAAACCAGGGGCGCCGCCAGGCGCTCCTGATAAGGTAGAAGGTAGAAGGCCTGAGAGAGCAGAGCAAGTTTCTAGAATTTCCAGAAGCCCGTATTCGACCTGCGCGTCGTCGAAAATTTTTGCGAGCGCTCTTTGACAGTATTTAAGTCGCCGTAGTCCGCTTTGCTAGGTTGGTTTACCGTAAGAGGAATTGTAAGGGGTTGAACTGTTTTGATAAATAGAAGTAGTAATAGAGAGTTTTAATAGTGATACAAAGTGTTTTGATTAACTCAGGACACATAAACGTTCCAATATCGGATCGCTTGCTTCGGTTTTTCGTAAAAAGTTAATCACAAGATGGAAAGATTTTTATTAAATAAGGAAATTGATAGATCGAGACAGAGTGATCAAGCATCGACAAGTGACGGAGGAGTAAAAAGAAGGAAACATTCCGAACACGATGATAGCTATTTAAACTTTGGTTTTACTTCAATAGAAGTAAATCATGAGGAAAGACCGCATTGTGTGGAATGTTACGCGAATTTTTAACAAGAAAGTTGCAAAATGTACAAAAATAAAAGAACGTGTCTACTCAACAAACTTCAGTACCTAGCAAAGAAGTGCTGTGCTCTTTCAAAGTGGCATACAGGGTGGCGAAGTGCAAGAAACCTCACACTATCGCAGAAGAACTTATTTTACCTGCTGCTGTCGATATGGTTAACATTATGATAGGAGAATCGTCGGGAAAACTAATTTCAAAGATACCTTTATCTAACAACACTATTAGTCGAAGAATCCATCATATAGCTGAGGATCGTAATGATCAATTGATAGAGAAAATGAAATGCAAGGAATTTCGCCTGCAACTTGATGAGGCTACTGACAGTAATAAAGATGCACACCTTATTTGTCACGTACGCTTCCTGGATGATAATATTATTGTTGAAGACCTTCTTTTCTGCAAAAGTATCGATGAAGGCTCAAGACTTGTTTCAAATTTTTGACAAGTTTATAATAGAGAATAATTTATATTGGGAGAAGTGTATTGGAGTTTGTACCGATGGCGCTCGATCAATGTCTGGCCGTTATGGTGGATTGCAAGCACTTATTCGCAGTAAAGCACCGTATGCCATTGTGGACTTGCATCGAAATCGTTGGGCTGTGAATTAAATTTGATTATGGAACGTATCATAGACATAGTTAACTACATAAAAACTAGGCCGCTAAAAATCAGATTATTCAAAATTCTTTGTATGGGCATGGAAGCTGAACACATCCCGTACATTCGAGCTACATCAAGAAATCCACATTTTCCTGGAAGAGGAAGGTCATACAAGCTCCAGATACTTTAAGGATCCCGACTTTTTGCTAAAACTGGCATATTTGTGCGATATATTTGACAAACTGAATGCCTTAAATCTGTCTCTCCAAGGCAATAACATGCATATCTTGAAACTATCAGAGAAAACTGCAGCATTTAGGAAAAACCTGCAGTTGTGGATAAGAGAAATTAATGAAGATGGCGGTCAAGATTTTTCTCCAGAATTGCATAAATTCTCAGCCTCTAATGAGCTCGTTATCTCTCAAGACTTGCTGCCCCTTTTCACCGAACATCTTTCGAAACTCTCGGAATGGTTTGCAAAATACTTTACAGAAGAAAATGTCGAATAATTTGCATGTATTCAAGATCCTTTCCATGCACAATCTCCACCAGAATTCACTTCACTAGAAGAAGAGAATCTTGTTGAACTCTCTTGCGACAACAGCCTAAAATTAAAATTCGTTTCTTCTGATTTGGTGGAGTTTTGGGTATCCGGCAAAAATGAATATCTGGCTCTGTTTAAAAGCTTTGAGGATTCTAATCCCCTTTGCAACATCTTATTTATGCGAAGCTGAATTTTCAGCTGTAGCTGTGATAAAGAGCAAATATCGTTCAAAGATAAAAAAAAATGTTCTCTTCAATAATAATGTATTTAATAATAAACCTATTTGAGCGTTAGATTGGAGTTGTTTTCATTCATGTGTTTTATAACTAGTGCCAATATATTTACAATAGTGTTAAATAAAGTCTTGTACAACGCTTGCGCTTTGCTACTATACAATAGGCAAGTTGCAAAGCACATATTTTATACATTATACATGCTATATGCTTAAAATATAGCTATTGCGTAGTTTGTATGAGTCACGTTAATATTGAAATATGATACTTTTGTTAGTATATAAACCATCAGCTAACTTAAGATCTGACCGTTAAGTCGTAACAAGCTTAATAAAAATATTATAATAGCATTTTTGTGTTTAAATAAAATAAAGTATTTTTAAAACAAAGTAGTGATCATTCCAGATCTAACATTTGGCGCAGTCGGTAGGATACTTCTGACTCGCTAGTGCTCAAGTTACGTCAAGTTGTGCAGTAGTGCAAAAACCTGTAAATCACATCAAGGACTTTCCTGAACAACTAGTGAGGTGGATTCCAATCCTTCACAGAGTTACCTTTCTAAACACCAGTGCTAGACTTTCAAAAGTAAGCTTTGTAATATTTATTTAAAATCGGTTTAGAGGTTTATCCCTAAAAACCTTCAAGTATTTAAAAAATAAAAGACTGCTGGTTTAGAGGTTTATCCCTAAAAACCTTCAAACAATTCAGAGAAGAAAGAAAATTTTATATTGGATACCCGTGACTTTCCTTCCTCCTTTAGAAGGTCTGCTACGAGGAAGGTGGTATTTCACTCAGTAAGAAAAAAGAAGAATATGAAGATAGTTTTATTAATGTAAGTCTTTTATGATAATAATTATTCCAGAACAATCATTTGAGATCTATTTTTGATAACTTCAAGTTTTAATCCTTGATAATATTCTCAAATTTTTGTTCAAAATACGACTTTTAGAATTTAGGTGAGCTCATTATTATTTTAAATAAGTGAATTTTTAAAATCAAAATGGCGAATGAAGAAATCGGTTTAAACGAGTTTCAAAATATCCTTTTAAATAATAATAAAAATCAAAATATCCCACAACAAGGACAACATGAAGACGAAGTTTGAACCTTACAAATTGTCAGACATTTTTAGTTTGATACCTGAATATGATAGGGATCCTATTAATTTAAATACATTTATTAATGCCTGTGACTTAGCCGAGGCTATGTACACAGTAGAACAAAAACGTTTTCTTGTTGTAAAAATTAAAAATCAACTCAGAGGTAAGGCATCACACTTGTGAATTCTAGAGATTTAGTAACTTGGCAAAATATTTCTACACTATTGAAGTTACATTTTGGAGACCAGCGAGACTTGACTACTTTAATACAAGATACACAAAGATTACATCAACTTCCGGGAGAAAATCCTTTAACCGTTCAAAAATTATTTCAGCTAATAATAAACAACTTCTAACCAGGGATCAAAAATTAGCACAAGTCTCTTTAACCGAAACTATGCTTTTAAATACTCTTTTAACTGGATTAGATTTAAAAATTGGTTATATTGTTAGAGCAAGTAATCCTCACACAATATTAGAAGCAGCAGCAAGGGTAAAAAGGGAACTACAGCTCTCTTATTTTGAGAATCAGAAATTTCAAAAACAAATTTCAAATGTTTGAAAACCTATAAAACCAAATAAAATTTGTAACTTTTGTAAAAAACAGGGACATCTTATTAATGAATGTCGCATGAGGCAAGTAACTCAAAATGGACCTCAAAACTTTTATAATAATTCTAGACCATCAAATTTTCAACCGTCAACATCAAATTTTCAAAATACTCAAATACAAAATCAACAGAAACCAAGTGTAATTCAATCCAATAATCGTTCATTCCAACCCCAAAATCGTTCTTTTCAACAACAAAATAATTTAATATAATACAAAATCCAAATCGATTTAATCAAGCGAATCGAAATGCTTCAACAGACCAGTCTTCATATCTCAAGCATTTGAGCAAGAATTAAATGATAATTCTCAAATTGAAAATCCATACTCTGAAAATCAAAACTATAATTTTGAAAATGAAAATAGAAATTTTGGAAATGAAAATGTGAATTTTGAAAATGATTTTGTAAATTTTACCGAACCAGCCTCGGGGACAGAGACGGATCCGATACAGAACTATCCGGATCTATCAACTCTTAACTCTCCAAGACAATTTCAATCCTTATTGTCAAACGGAAGAACAATTTCTGCAAATATTTATGACGCAAATAAAATTAATTTGTATTATATTTTTGATCGAACAAATACTTATAAACTTTTAATTGATTCAGGTGCTAGTATTTCTATTTTTAAACCCCATGTTTGTTAGAAATTTGTAACTCGACAAAAAATATAAATGTACAGAGTATAACTTCTCAAAGTAAATTAATTACTGAATCTGTTTTAATTCCTTTTAAAATAAATGATCCACATAAAGTTTATATTTGTAATTTAGAATTATATTTCTTTGACGCACTTTTGGGCTCTGACTTTTTAAATCACTATAATTATTTACTGGATTATAAAAATAAACAACTAATTACCAACTTCAAAACTTTAAATTTTAAAAATTTTAAAATTTAAATAAATTATTGACTAACTTTGCTCAGTCAAATAAATTTTTAAAAGAAAAGTCTAATCGAATTAAAACCACGATGTTCACAAGAAATAGACAAAGTTTTTCTTCCAAATTGTCTTGTAAAAATAAATGATAATGGAGAATTTTTACTCACTACTTTAAATGTTAGGACAAAACCAATGGAAATTAATTTTGATAATCTTGAACTAGAAGAATTTTTTGAAAGTAACATTGAATGTTGGAATAAGCCTTGTTTTAACAGTTTTACCTAAAAATATAAGTAGGGAAGAACAAGTTAAAAACTAATTGCGATTAGATCATTTAAATGAGGAAGAAACTAATCAAATAATAAATTTATGTCTGAATTTCAGTGACATATTTTATTTGGAAGGAGATTACTTAACTTTTACAAATCAAATCAAACATCCCATGACCACAAAAGAAACCAAACCATTTTATACAAAATCCTATAGATATCCTCAAATCCATAAAGAGGTTAAAACCCAAATTAATAAAATGTTAAATCAAGGAATAATTCAACCATCTACTTCACCATGGTCTTCACCAGTTTGGGTGGTACCAAAGAAATTAGATGCTTCAAATAAACAGAAATGGCCTGTTGTAATAGATTACCGGAAATTAAATGAAATTACTATCGATGAGAAATATCCAACTTTAATCTCAGATTTATTACACCAGTTGGGAAATTGTCATTATTTTACAACACTTGATTTGGTATCAGGTTTCCATCAAATTGAAGTAATGCCACAAGATATTCCTAAAACAGCTTTTTCGGTAGAGAACGGTAATTATGAGTTTATCCGTATGCCATTTGGTTTAAAAAATGCACCGGCAACTTTTCAACGAGTTATGTATCATATTTTAACCGGAATACAAAATGAAAGATGTTTAGTCTATATGGACGACATAATTTGTTACTCAGCTACAATTGATGAACATATTCAAAGATTAAAAGAAATTTTTACCAGATTAAGAAAAGCAAATCTCAAAATGGAACATGATAAGTGTGAGTTTTTAAGAACTGAAGTTAATTCTCTTGGTCATATTGTAACCAGTGAAGGTGTTAAACCAAATCCAGATAAAATCTCAGATTTAACGAAGTATCCAGAACTTAGTAATCCAAAAGAAATTAAACAGTTTCCGAGATTAGCCGGGTATTATAGGAGATTTATTCCAAATTTTGCTAAACTCGCTAAACCATTAACCCGTTTATTGCAAATATATTGAATTTCATTTTGACACTTCATGTCGAGAATCTTTTGCTAAATTAAAACAAATTTTAACAACAAGTCCAATGTTTATTTATCCAAATTTTGAAGAGCCATTCATATTAACTACTGACGCCAGCGCATTTGTCATTGGATCAGTATTGTCTCAGGGACCAATTGGAAAAGATTTGCCAATTGCGTATGCCTCACGAACTTTATGTAAAGCCGAACAAAATTATTCTGTAATTGAAAGAGAATTGTTAGCAATAGTTTGGTCAGTCAAACATTTCAGGCCTTATCTGTATGGAAGGAAATTTACTTTAGTTACTGATCATAGACCCTTAACATGGCTTATGTCAGTTAAAGATCCAGGAAGTCGTTTAGATGGCGTTTAAAGTTGGAGGAGTATGACTTTAATTTTATCTATAAACCAGGTAAAACAAACAAAAATGCTGATGCATTATCTAGAATTAAAATTTTAACAATTAACACTGATGAAAATATACAAATTTTACAGGGAAATTTATTTGAGGCTCGTCAACATTTTGCGTTAGCACATTGTTTCTAAAGATTATCATATGGAACAGGGAATTGCAAAAGAATTCAAATAAATCTTTGGTAATGTTCAAAATCTTAAAAATCAAAACAAATGTAAATGAAGTTGCATCTTTGAAACTTCCGAATCGAAATATTTATTATTTAATAAACAAGGAAAAGTTTTATGAAAAACAAACATACGACTCATTATATCAAGTACTAAACAACTTAAAAACAGTAATGTTTAAAAACAATGATACATTTTTGTCCATTCCAAAAATAGCTTGTGGACTTGATAAACTTAATTGGAATATAGTTTATTCAATAATAAAAATACGTTTTTCTAATGAGCAATTATTACATAAGGATCACAAAAATATTATAACAATATTTCAACAAAATAAATTAAGTACATTACATGATAAAATAATTGAAGACATTCTTGAGGAACATCCCGAGTTTGATATCCAAAAGATAAATATTGTCAATTCAAAATCTGTTGCAAAGGTATTATATAATTCCATTGCCATATGTTCAAGAGGAAGCAACTGCTATTTTGTTTAATCAGAATGAAATTGAACCATCCAAAACTGATTATATAGAAATGACTGTTGAACTACCAATTTTAGAAATGTTTAGTTATATCTTTGCTGAAAAAGAAATAACTTTATTTGTTTGTCAAAATATAATAACTGAGCCCAATGATGATCAAAAACCAATAATAATAAATCAGTATCATTCATCAGATCAGATCATCATCAGATTGACCTTCTCTTGTACAGGACATCCTCAATCAAATGGAAGCATCTCAATGAGCATTTTCAGAAACTTCTGGTGACAGATATTTATATAAAAATTATAGAGAGGGTTCCATTGATACCCTAGGGTATTTAGAAGTTTCCTACAAGAATTGAGTTTGCATATTTTATTAAAGGCTCTAAATTGATGGTACCCTAAAGTAACATAAAACTGGCGTTAACAATATTTCCACGAACATCTTTATAAAAATTAAAGTAATCGGTAACAAATGTTATATAAATTGGTGTTAACAATGTTTCCACCAACATATTTATAAAAATATAAGTCATCAGTGACAAAAGTTATATAAATTGGTGTTTGAAATCTTTCTGTCAACCCACCTATAAAACCGTAAGTAACTATCAATTAAAGATATATAATAGATTGGTTTTTAAAATGTTGCTATCAACCCACTTATAAAACTTAATTAACCAACAACAAATTTATATAAGATAAGATTGAAAATATTTCGAGAGACACTTATAAAAACTTGGGAACTCACACACAATAGTTATATAAATTGGTGTCTGTAATATTCTTATGAACTCATTCATAAACCTTTTTTGCCCATAAGGTTTTTTCTATAATGTTGTTATTAATTTCTTTATATAGTGATTATAATACAACTGTTTTTAGAACAAAAAAAAAACAATTTTAATTTATTTTGGCAATTATAATAACAAAACAAACAAGATTTTTTAAGTTTAATTTTGTGACATCAAAAGGCGCGTTTTTGCGACATCAATCTGAAAGAGATAAGAGATCCAAATCTTCTCGAGATAGTTGCCGATGACAGATGTCGGGATCGAATGCATTTTACACCTGATTCCCACCAGCGTTTCCCATGCGCAGTCACCCTAACTCAAAAAACTCATCACGTGGTCCGACATGAACTTGTATAGGCAAATCTCGCTTAGACCACGTGATAAGTGTTTTGATTTCGGGTGTTTTAGAAAAACAGAACAATACAGTAACCGTGTTAAGGTCGCAAAAACGCACCGTGAAACGTCGAGCGCATACGCTGATACTGCTGGTCGGCGGCAAATGTGTAGTATGCTGGATCTCTCGAGGAATGCATTTAGGAAAAGAGAACAATGGTAACTATGTTAAGCTCGCAGAAACGGACCATCAGTGCAACACCGTACTTAACTAAAAAGCCTGTTAACTCCTACCGCTTCAGTGCCCTTTAGCCTATTGTGGCTGCCATTTTTATAACCAAATTGACAAGTAAAACATGGATTTTCTGTCAATATGGCGCCGATCCTAGGCCAAAGGATACTAAAACGAAAACGAGTTAACTGGCTTTTTAGTTGAGAACGGTGTTGATCAGTGTTCAATACTGCGCCATCTGCAGCTCTTTGTTCCAAGTAGCATTATTTTTTAAAAGGGTCATAAAATAGTGTTGACGAGGTAAACAGTGGTATAGTTGTATTGTTTTTTTTTATAGAATTGTCGGAAATTTTCGCCATTTTGGATTACAAAAATAGGTTTATTTATGGAGTTTCAACATGTGTTTCAATCGAAATATTGCTTGTTAGGGTTAAGAACAACATACAAAATTCAATATTTGTCCCAGAAAGAAAAAAACGCATATGAAAAAAAAAACTGATATTTAAATGAATATTTTTTTTCCCGTTTTCTCAAGTATTTTTGGAGCCCATAAAATTTACGTGAGTGTATTCGAAAACAATACAGTACACACGGGACCGCAGCTGATTGTCAGAGTAGGATGACTTGAAAAACAGCTTTTATATGACTATAGTATATAAATATTCATATTCCTGCTTCAGCTTATCTCACTTTCATTTTTATTTATTTTAGAAGATTGCTAAACACCATTTTATAAATTTTTTTATTGAAAAAAGAAAAATACATAACAAGCAAAGGGAAGAAACACGGAAAATTTATATTTCTAAATCCATAAAAACCTTTAATTTGTTATGTAGTGTTGTGCTATGCTTGAGGGCTCATAAGGAAGTTTTATAAAATCTACATGTTGTTTTTCTATCCATTACTATGTACCATAAATTTTTATAAGCTGGTGTTGAACAGTTGTTTTTCAAGTCTTTTTTACTCATATATTAGAGTTATAAAATTATCAGCAACACTAAATAATATAACTTTTGGTTATTTTATGAAGGTTTTATATTATTTGCTGTAACTTTTATATAGACAAAAATGCTCATTGGGAAGAACGTTTTCATGCAGTTATACTCGAGATGATAAGAACTAATCAAACGTAAAACCCAAACGAACATCCATGCTAATTATTACCATATACAGTGATTTGTTATAATAATTCAACTTCAAAAACACATGGATTTACTCCATATGAATTAGTTTTTGGACATACTAGTTCAAGACCTCCTGAAAAACTCTATAGTGAAAATGAGTTAATTACCAAGTATGTTCATGATCTAAATGCTCGAATAAAACATTATTATAATATACCACGAAACAGAACTAATCTTTCAAAACAGAAGGCTAAAAAAAGGTTTGATAAACATGTTACTACAAATTTTGAATATAAGATTGGAGATAAAGTTTATATTAAAGAAACTCAAATTAAAAGCAAATTAGCTCCAAAATTTAATGGTCCTTTTGAAATTAAAGAACTTTTCCTTAATTCAGACTCAGATAATCCCATAACCAAACAAACCTTAAAATATAATTTTGATCTAATAAAACCTTGTTTTCAAGTAGAGGAAGAAGATCGTGCTTCTATTTCTACTGATTAAACTTTTCAATTTTCAGATTAGTTTCCACGTGTTTACAGTTTTCCATTGAAGAAATTAAGACTACGGTAGGCGTTACCTATCGTCGGACATATGATCTTGAAATTTCCAATGACAAGTCAATTTGTTGTGCTTTCATAAATAATAACCATATCCTTGATAATTTTAAAAATATTTAAACTCGGAAAATAAATAATGTTCATAATGTTTTCGTTACTCTTAGGCCTCATCTTGCATTGTTAACTCAAATCTCAATTGACATTGATAACAAATTTAAAGAAATATTTTCTGATACACCAACTAGGTATAAAAGAGCTCTAGTTAATGCTGCTGGCACTTTTTGGAAATTTTTAACTGGAAGTCTTGACGCTTCAGATGGGGAATAATATAACGATTGTATAAATAAACTTGAAAAAGATGGCAGATAAATCGAAAATTTAATGAAAAAACAAATGTGTTACAACGGCAGTTATAAAGCGATTAAGTTTATTTATTAAGTTAAACATTAAGTTATTAGAAGTTAAAATTTCGAATATTACAACAACTTTAGAATTAATTGATCAAAGATTTAATTTAATTAATATTTGTGAGAATCTTTTGGAATCATATACTTACATTCAATATCAAGTAAATTATATTTTGAATGCTATAACTTTCGATAAATTAGGTATAATTCATACTTCAATAATTTTGCCACAAGATCTTAAAAGTGGTCTACAACATGTTGCTCAAAACTTACATAAAAATAATTTTCCATTTGAAGTTTATGATGCCAAGATCTGTCAATATCTAGAAATTATAACTTTAAAAGCTTTTCTAACAGACAAACGATATAACTTATATAAATTATATCCTATACCAATTTACGATAATCGCACAATGCTTTATCATATTCTACCAATAACAAAACGATATATTGCTATAGAATACAGTAATGACTTTTATGTTTCTCTATCTACAATAGAACAATGCAAGAATATCGGTTCCAATATCAAATTTTAGCTGAAGAATACAGTATTCAATCTTTAGCAACCAATTTGTGGATAATAACTGTTACAACGTCTTTACCAATAACTGTAAAATGTGAAAATTCACAAGTGACAAGAAATACTTTGTTAGCTTTAAAACCAACCTGTATAGCTTTTGTAGGTCCTACACGTTTACAGGCAACTCAAATGCAAGACTCTATGTTAACTTATGATTATTCAAAACTTGTAATGAGTTTCCTGATAATGTAGCAAATTATCCAAAACTGAAACCATTAAAGTTAATAAAACTTAATCTTCAAGATTTAGACATAGCAAAACATAAATTAGATCAATACAATATTGAATTGGTTAATTTGTTGGAAGAACCTGAAATTCATAAATACATTAGTTGGCTAACATATTTAATAATAGCTTTATTTGTCATAATAATAATAATTTATATTTATTTTAAATGTTGTAGAAAAAGGAGACTTTTACAAGTAGGCTACAAGTAATAATGGTAATGATCATCCTTTTCCTCCTTCTCCAGGAATTATAAGATTCCATAAAAGAATTTCGTATATTATAACAAAACCAAGACGAAGACGATCAATACATTTAGAAGAACCTCTCGAGGAGGAGATTGAGTTAAATGACAACTCCTCTAAACTTCTTGCATGAAGTCCGAACTTCTTACAAACTTATTCTTAAAAAGTTATTGCTTTGTAAAGCACCAACTTTTTCCATTAGGGGAAAGTAATGTTATATGCTTAAAATATAGCTATTGCGTAGTTTGTATGAGTTGTCAGTCATTATTGAATTGAATGATACTTGTTTATCACCTATCTTATCATTGTAACTTGATACTTTTGCTTATGACTTATTATTATTGTAATATGATCTGTTTGTTTAAGACGCATTAAGTCTAGTTTGTTCTAGAAGCTGACCTCAGCATTCAGTTTAGTATATAAACCATTGTTAGCAGAAGCAGGCAGCTCACTTAAGATCTGACCGTTAAGTCGTAACAAGCTTACTAAAAATATTATAATAGCATTTGTGTGTTTAAATAAAATAAAGTTTTTTTAAAACAAAGTAGTGATCATTCCAGATCTAACATACATATGCAACACTTTGTTGGACACAACTATATATGCATATTGCGAGTAGTAACTCAACACGTTGATCCTCTGCTGTTTCATGACCATCGTAGGCACACGGTCCTGAGACGTAAAAGAGAAATGCCTGCCTGTGGGCATGTCGGGCTCAACATGTTAATAGTAAACTATAAGGTGTCATAACACTATATAAATTTAACTAAGTTTTACGTTGAAATATAAATATATGTTATACATATTTGCAATTTTAGAGGCTCTAGCTGTACAAAATTAATTTTTCTGCATATTTTTAAAAATTTTATTAAATGATTGTTAATTAAAATTGCTAAAAATATTTCTACCACACAAAACTGCTATAGTATTCTAGTTCAATATAGTGGCTGAGCTTTAAATAGAGAAGCTAAATGGAAATGTCATTGTCAAAAAACTAGTTTGCAGCAATTTTGAAAGTGTATAAAAATTGTATGCTTCAGTAGTTTCCTTGCCTAGATTCCAAAATCTGAAAATAAAAAAAAAATAGAGGAAAATTTTTGTCCAATTTAGCTACAACGCTTTTTTTTAGTACTAGTAAGGAGGGCTTTGCTAAATGTTCAATTAAAACCAAAAAAGAGCAAGTATTTCTACAACCCCATCTTTGCCGCAACCTTCTTTTACATAGGAAATAGACATAGGTAACTAATGTTTTAGTTAAAGGACCTTTTATTAGGAAATTGTAAATATTTTTGGACCTATAGGTATCTTTCATAAGCTAAACATTCAAAATTTTTACATAATAAATGGCAGAAAACACAAGTTTGCATAACAGATTTATGGAAAGAGTTTTATTCCAAAATATTTTTAGAACAGCAAAGGTACTTATTCATTCATTATGCATTTAACCACCCCCAAATTAAAATCCTTTTTTTCCAAACATCTCATCACAAGGAATATAATTTTAAAAAAAAGGTTTCATTTTCACTTGCCTTTTTACATTAATGCCCCAATACAGGTACACTGAGAAAACGGGGCCAACCCATGGCTGTGGGTTGAAAATTTGGGGCTACCAGAACTAACACCGTGCGTTACTAGAGCACACGTTATCATTCTCCCAAACCATTTGAATTTAGCTGGAAGAACTCAGCAAGTAGTGGGATACCATAATTCAGGCATGGGATTGCCCCCAGCCCAGTTTCATGTATTAACTTTTTGGGTCTGTGGTAATTCACGGTCTGGGCTACGATAACTGAGGGCCTGAATTGTTCTAACTCATGATCATGGTTTATTTTTTTCCGTCGTCTAGTAAAACGCACGGATGTGAATCCGATTATAGGCGGTACTTGCCGAATGTCGAGTTTTGCACATATTCGGGCTTGCGGGTTGCTTTGGCTGGCAGTTGCTAGCTTCATTTCCAGTTGTGATGTAGTTAGTGTAGGTCATATGTGCCGGTATCCTGGCCGGTGCAGGGGCAGGTTCACGAGTAAAAAATATTAACGTGTTTTATTGTATTTTCTAAATAATATGAAAGTGTGGAGTGCGAAATGTATAGGGTCTGTTTTGTATTTTAAACAGTTTGGCTGAGATTTACTAACGCCGCTAACTTTCCTAAGCCTAATTTACAACTATATATATATAAAACTGTCATTTTCCTGAGCAAATTAGACTTAGGGACGGCTTTAGCGTTATAGTTCAGCCTTTAGGTTTTGTTTTTAACACACCATATTTATATTAAAATATTTGATTTTGTTTATATTTTTCACAGTTAAACATTTTCAAACGCGATATTTTAGATTTTTAAAGTTTTTTTTATGTAAGGGGTTATCCATTGTAAACCTTATCGTGTTATCTGAAATTTGACATTTATAATTTACAAATTGCATAGATATGTTGTTATTTTCAACGTAACACCTTGTTTATTGTGTGCTTTTTTTGAATTTAAGAAAAATTTAAAAAATCTCGTTTAGTTTTTGAGTTATTTGGCAAGGGTAAAGCCTGCTTAGCTATAAAAATTACCCAAAATACAAGGTGTTTCATTTAAAGTAACAAAATACATGTACAAGTATGTCAGAAAAAGTAATGATTTCTTTTGAATGCCCTTTTGATCTTAGATTAAGAGTCAAAAATTATATACTGTGTATAATGGATAGCGCTGTATAGTTAGATATTTATTCATTATATTTTGTATACAGTCAGCCAGGGAGACTTGAGAGTCAAGGCTTCGTTGGATTTTGTTTTATTTTTAAATCACAAAATCTTGTTTTTTTTAGAAAAACACGATCCACATTTTTAATGCTCCCTAGTTGACTCTATTTTTTATCTCTAGTAGCGTTCGTGCTGGGGATGAAAACTAAGATTTTTTTCTTTGCATTGGCATTTATTTCATTGAGTAAAACATTTTTAACCTTGCAGTTTCTTATAAAAATAAAGTAAGAATAAGTTTTATTTTTTTTCAAAGTACTAGTACAGTCATTTGGGGTAACTTTGAACCACTGTGGGTAACTTTGAGCAACTTGGAAAATTATATGTTGGAACTTTCATGTGTCTAAACTGAATTTTCCTAGTGGCTCAAAGTTACCCATAATGGTTCAAAGTTACCCCGACTGACTATACTAAAACTCAGATGCTGAGTTCTGGTAGCATAAAGGTAGGCTTCTCCCGGCCCAGACCATGAGTTACCACAACCCAGGTGCTGAGTTCTGGTAGCCCAAGGGCAGGGTTCTCCCAGCCCAGATCATGAGTCACCACAACCTAGATATTGAGTTCTGGCAGCCCAAATGGTCAAAAAATAGATTCACAGTGAGATTTACTAAGATCTAAAATAGTACTCCCCACTGGTCTAAATATTTACACCTGTGGGGGTACTAAATTTTAAGACCAATTTTCAAAAAACACTCACCCATAGAGAAAAGACAAAGTTATTGATTATTTTGTATTGTTATTGCAAAAAACTTGCATTTAAGTTTTTTAATACATTTCCTAAATAAAAACACCTTTTAAATAAATAAAAAATTAATCTACTCCTTATTTTATTATTACTCATCTAAATCGTTGTGTGACATCAAGTATTAATTGGAAAAATTAATTAACAAGGGTGAATTTTAATTATAGTCACATATAGCCCCCAATGTTAATTTATTCTACAGAGTGTTTACTATTTAAACCCCGCGTGGGTTTAAATTTTTTAATTTTCTTTTCTTCTAAATTGAAAATTTTCTCTTAAATCCAACAAAAGATTGTGTTAAGATTATTATTCAATAAACAAATTTATTAAAATTCTTCTTAAAAATCAAACTATGTCTAAAACTCAAGGAGCGTTGGTTTAAAATGCTTAAAACCAAAAATTTAACTTAAACTTAGGGCCGTTCTAAAATAGACTAAACCTTTTTAGTAAATCCCACTGTCAGTGTTTATGCATATTTTGGGCTACCACAACACACGAATCGTGTTTCCCTACAATCCCTTGAACTTGGTTCTCACAGTACAGAGTATTGGCAACACGGCTGGGTCTAGGAGAACACATATTTGAGTTCTCGTAGCCAACCATTTTTCTCAGTGTAGTTGCTCAAGCAGTTTATTATTTTTCTCTTCTAAAGGCCCTCAGTGCAAGGAGTCACATTGCACATTTTTATCCCGTTTGAATCTCTGTGTAGTGGTTGTGGGCGGCTCTGCCTTTGTGCTAGTTATAAATTAAATCATATTCTCTAAAATATTATTATCAACTTGGCACAACTTATTTGGCCTCGTATTTGGCTCATTTAAGGTTTTGGATCAACATATGTAAACGTGTGCAAGTTTTTATAGAGTAAAAAATCTGCACACTTTGTCTTTAAGTTGATCCAAGCTTCTTTTAACTAAGAAAAAAAAACGCTCATACCTTTCATTCCAACGCCTTGGCAAGCGTTCAAGGATGATATCCTGAATGTCCAGGTCATCATCCAGCAAAATATCCTCAACTTTCATGGATTTTTCGTCGGTTCTTTTACTTTTTTAAATAACAATCATTCACACATAACCTCATTAGTTAGTTAATCGTCAATTATCTTTTGTAAACTGGCCAAATTCGGCCGATTAGTTAAAACAGTCGATTAGTAAAAAAAATTGCTTGGTGAATACGAAATAATTAAAAATTTTTTAGTAATCGACGATTAAAAGTTAATTGTTGAAATTGAGCTTTGGTGGATACGGGCTTAAAGCTTATGGAGCCCAGGGAAACCAAAAAGGATCGCAGGC
The DNA here is from genome assembly GCA_963921995.1 of Oxystoma pomonae. Lineage (NCBI taxonomy): Eukaryota > Metazoa > Arthropoda > Insecta > Coleoptera > Brentidae > Oxystoma > Oxystoma pomonae. The sequence continues at coordinate 30,155,396 of OY998169.1, forward strand.
TTTTGCTGTAGCGCGAAAGTCTGCGATCCACTGCTGATTTTACCGGCGACGTTGCCCTTGCTGCAAAATATCTTACTTTGCTGTGAAAATAATTCGGCTGTGGCTCCGATAGCCAACCACGTGCATCCTCGCTTCAATGACTAGCTTTCCGCTTCGCGACAGAGAAGGGGGAATTGAACAAACCCACATTCATTTAATATAGGTTGTTCATATCATTTAGTGTACACTGCTAAACAAAACCAAATTTAAGAAAATTTAAATTAAAAATATGTGAAAAAATTAAATTACCTTGTTTTTAAGTTTAGAAAGAAGTTAAGATAACAAATTAAATTAAAAAAAGTATATGAAAATCAACTTGCCATTGGAGGAACTTTTATTCAAAAGCGGGAATTATTTGGCCTGATTATGGTGGCTAAGGGGTTTTTACAAATTCCATTAATGCCACTCTGGCACAGCCTTGGGCTATTCAAGATACCGGTCATTTTTAACAGACTTTTTTTCTTCTAGTATAATTTCTAAACGGCTTAAGCCGTTTTCATAATTCTTTTTTTTATCGATTCAGGAAACCTTTAGTTTGGTTGCACTTTCACAGTTCAACATTTTCTTATCTTTCAACTATAATATTATATAATTAATTCGACGACGCATGCTGAGTTCAATTTGGATACATGTTCTTTGGGAAATAATAAAACTTTAAATATATATGTATACCGACCTATTTTTTAAGTTCTGTACCTCTTTTCTATCGGTGAGATATTAATTTGCTTAAAAGTATTTCTTTTACAAATCCCAGGTGGGTATGGCTCCCCCTTTCTACGCCCATGCCTGGGTCGCTTTTCCGGGTCCATTGCAACTTTTAAACGGCTCAATCGATTTTCATAGGAGTTTCAGCTTGTTCTTTTTTTTATTAAAAAAAGTACTTCCCCACCACTTTCAAAACTAGAAATTCACTTTCAAACTAGAAGTCATCACTTCGGGGTTATATGCATGTTTTGAATAGTCAAGTCAAGTCGAAGTTACTTTTAATTTGGATACTAGGGCTGATTCTCCGGGCCCACTGTACCCCTTAAAGGGTTTATTTTATTTGTGTCAAAAAAGACCTAAATACAAAATTTTGTCATGGTGTCTGTCTGTAACACGATTACTCAAAAACCACTTAACCGATCTTTATCAAATTCGGCACAAAAATTATCTGGCACCAGACGCAGAGCTGATTAGTTTTTGATGGGGGTGAGGAGTTGACAAGAGGGGGGATTAAACTTTGATTTTGCGTTAAAAATATCACTTTTTTAATTATAATTGTTTAGGACGTACAACCGGTTCTCAAAAAAAATGCCGCCAGCAGGCACGTATAGCGATCCATAAAATGTAATATTTTTTTTTTAATTATTTTTGATTTTTTTATAATTTTTTTTGGTTGAAAATGCAATTATCTAGCTATCTAGCTGCTACGGTTCGTGAGTTACAATTTTTTTTAGTTTAATCTCCCCTCCAACCCCAAATTGGATAAAAATCGATTAAGCGATTTTTCAGTAATCGTGTTACAGACAGACAGACAGACACCATGGAGATCTCCTAAACGGTAGTAGATACAAAAAGGTTTAAATTAGGGCAAAGTTGCGCAATTTGATGCTTTGCTCAAAACTTTAAAAAAAAGTTTACAAATTCCGGATAGTACCGGAGAAAAAACGAAATCTTCATTTTTAGTTTTTATTTCTCTGTGCCCTTATTCTTAAAGCTGTTAAAAAACGCTTAAAACTTTCTACAGGCACTTTTTTAAGATCTATCTAGTGAGAGGTCCGTTTTTAAGACTTGACATTTCAGTGTGACAGAAGCACTGTCAAGTTCATTTTTTCTTATGGACATATCCTTTTTTTCTCCGCCGTTTAGTTTATAAAGGATGACAGATAACATTTTGCAACTTTATTTTGACAAGTCACCTGACGTTTTGGGTTTATTGACCATCATCAGCCCAAACTTAATTTTTGCTTTTAACTTACTCAAGATATTTTGTTTGGCTAATATTTTAAAAATCTTTTTTTTTCTGTTTTTTAATCTTTGAATTTGGGCTGATGATGGTCAATTAATTAAAAACGTCAGGTAGTTGTCAAAATGAGGTTCTAAAATATCTGTCATCCTTTATGAACCAAACGGCAGGTGATAAAAAGCATGTGTCCATAAGAAAAAATGAACTTGACAGTGCTCCTGTCACACAGAAATGTAAAATCTCGAAAATGGACCTCATATTAGATCTTAAAAAAGTGCCTGTAGAAAGTTTTAAGCGTTTTTTGACAGCTTTAAGAAAAAGGGCGCAAAATAATAAAAACTAAAAATAAAAATTTTGGGTTTTTTCGCCTATCTCCGGAACTAAATTACATAGTAGCTACTTTTACGACCTACTATGTATATTAGAACACATAATATATATATATACCATATGTATACCACATAATTTCATAAAACCCTGTATATCTGAAACCCAGATGTAGATAAGGTTCGGAAGAAAAGCAAACCAGCAGATTATGAAAGAATCCCACGCACCTGTAAGAAGATAAACTTCGGTATTTTTGCTTATATTGATATTTTTCGAATGTAATCTTTTACTTTTACCTTAGGCTTATTTTCATAAGTTATCTATATAATATTGTTGATACTTATTTTTACCATTTATTATCTTAAGATGGTATTATAAAAAGGAAGGAGAGGATGTAAAGAGTAAGATTAATTAACAGGGACACTTGCTTTGCTAATCTCTGCTACAAATAAAGATCACCTGAAGTATTTTGACCGGTATTAGTTTAGTCTTCACAAAAAACGGTATTCGGAAGCGAATACGTAACTGGCGCAGTCGTTCGGATAAACTCTCTGTACAGAACGTTACTCGTAGTGCCTACGGGAAACGCGTAGTGCCTACGGGAAACGCGTTGACTGACTGGTGATAACAAAATCTTTAACGGAGTGAACCAAAAAAAAAACAGTATTGTGCGGAGGACTGTATATTCTTCCACAGTACGCAGAGCTATAGTGTTGGGGTGACATCCAAATAGTAGCTCAAACCAAGTCAAGGATCGTATATTCTTGAGGCAGTTTCCAAAAGAAAAACAGAAGAAACCAAAAGGACTGTATATTCTTAAGGCGGTTACCAAAAGAAGAAAGAAAAAAAATAAAACAAACAAACCAAGTCAAGGACTGTATATTCTTGAGGCGGTTACCAAAAGAAGGAAGAAAAAAGAAACCAAACAAAGCAAAAAAAAATTGGAAACGTAAGTCATTTTTACCTTTTTCCTTCCTTAGTTAGTTTTAGTTACATACAGAATTTTTAAAATTTAATTCTCTCTTTTATGTTTAATAAATTTAAGAGTACATTTAAAAGAAACAAATTATACAGAAGAGATATTCAAAAGATTTATTCTAAATTATATCTTTCGGATATAGAATCTGACTCTGAAAATTCAGAATCAAGTTTATCTAGTTCGGAATTCACAATACAAGTTAATAATTCAGTAGTGGAGGATTCAGATTTAATAAACGAAATTATTTCTGAGTTTTCTAACTTTGATTTGAGTGATTCAAATACCCAATCAAACATGTCTGAAATAAATTACTCTGAGGTACGTCTTTTTATTGACATTCTACAAACTTATAGTGGAGAGCCTTGTGAAATAAATAACTTTATTGCAGCATGCGATGATGTTCGCAATACGCAAGTCAACAAACATTACATAGACTTATTTTTCGCGCTATTTTGGGAAAAAGGGTAAAGCATCAACAATTATATCAAATAGAGTTGAGTTGAATAATTGGATTGAAGTAAGGAATGCTTTAATGACATATTTTTCTGATCAAAGATCTTTTTCGTGTTTTTTGCAAGAACTACATAAAATAAAACCACTTCCAAAAGAAAATTCATATAGTTTTAGCGTAAGATGTCAATATCTCAGAAGTTTAATTTTCTCATCAATTAAACTGCTCAAATTAAAAATATTGAACAACTTATTTTGATAACTTTTCAAAAGTACCTACCATCTCAAATTCAATTGCCTGTAAGGCTTAAGAGTGCAACAAATTTGGAAACAGCGATTAAACATCTGCTAGAAGAAGAAAACTTTCTCGCGTTAATCAATGATAACAAAAAAACTAATAATTCTAACCCGCAAATTAATTTTAATAATCAAAATATTCCAAAACCATTTATGCAAGCACCGTTTGTGAAAAATTATTTTCCACGACAACATTTTTCTCAATCAAGACCCTTCTCAAATCAACCAATTAATATAAAACCAAGACCAAATCAAAATGTTAATGTTTGGATACCTAAACAAACTCCACAACCAAAACCAACTCCAATATCAGTGCAAACAACACAAACTAGCCCAAAATTTAATAATAATTTTTAAAACACCAACCAAATTATTTCAAACTACAATCAAGACCCACATTTACACATGAAGAATTACATACATTGGATAATAAAAATTTTGATGAATATTTTGAAAACGTTGAAAATAATATTGAACAACAACAATCTTATTATCCTTGTTTCGATCATCAAGATATTGATTACAATGAATATTTAAATGAAGAATTACCAATCTGTGATACATTCTCAGATATCCCAATTACAAAAGACCAAAATCTTGATAAAGTTCAAAATTTTTGCATACCAGCCCCGAAAAATGAAACAAACTTAGACTTAAATTATATTGACATCAGAAAATTACCATACATTTAAATTCATGGTTATGGAAGTAAACCAATTAAATTTCTTTTAGATTCTGGTAGTCATATGTTTAATAAATCATATTTTGGCAGAAAAATATTTTCCTGAACACAACAATAAAACCTAATGTCATAAAAACATCTTGTGGGCAACAAAATACAAAATATGAAGTAAAGATCCCTGCTTTTAAGGAGTTTAATTCAAATGAAAATATTATTTTTACAATGTTTGATTTTCATAATTTAGGATTTAATTGGAATTTACAAGGATATTTGAGAAAAGGTAATGATACCTTACAAGTTTTGCAATGCACACTATCTGACTATGATTGTCATAACATATCAGTGGGAGATAATGAAATTTTTAGAACCAAAATTCATGGTAATGTTGAATATGATGGCGAATATTATGATGCTGAAATTAAAATAAATTCACATTGTTATATACCTGAAGGGGTTACATCTGTAAAAATGGAAATGCAATTATAGAAATACATAATATTGTTTCAGAAGAAACTTATGTTAATCTTAACAAACCTTTGTTAATGTATCCAATTCAAGAGTTTGAATCATGTGAGATGAACATTAAGAATAATTATGCCTGTATCGATAAAAATCAAATAGAAAATATTTTAAGATTGGATCGTTTAAATAAATAAGAAAAAATTATTAAAGTTTGTAAAGACTTTTACATGATCTTTCAATATCCTGACCAACCATTGTCTAGTACAACTCAAACACAGCATGTTATTAGAACTGCTGATGAAGAACCTGTGAATACTAAATCATATCGTTTTCCTTACATACATAAACAAGAAGTTCGAAAACAAATTCAGAAAATGTTGGATGATAATATTCAAAGTAGTACCAGTCCCTGGTCAAGTCCTATATGGATAGTTGCAAAGAAACCTGATGCATCTAATGTTCAAAAATGGAGAATAGTGATTGATTATAGAAAACTCAACAATAAGACTGTACAAGATAGATTCCCAGTCCCAAATATCGAGGAAATTTTAGATAAATTAGGTAAAGCTCAATATTTCACTACTCTAGATCTTGCCAGTGGTTGTCATCAAATAAAAATGCATAAAGATAGTGTAGAAAAGACAGCATTCTCAACAGATGAAGGACATTTTCAATTTTTAAGGATGCCATTTGGACTCAAAAATGCTCCATCCACATTTCAAAGAATGATAAATGAAGTTTTGAAAGAATGTATTAACAAAATTTGCTTAGTATATGTGAATGATGTAATAATATTTTCCACAACCCTTGATGATCATATCCAAAATATGAAAAAGATATTTAAAGCTTTTGAACATCATAATTTGAAAGTATAACTTGATAAAGTGAATTTCTTAAACGAGAAACCGAATTTTTAGGGCATATTGTGTAACAAGAGATGGTATCACCAAACCCAAAAAAAATTCAAGCAATTCAAAATTTTCCAATTCCAAAAAATCACAAGCAAATAAAAAGTTTTTTAGGAATAATAGGATTCTACAGAAAATTCATTGATAATTTGGCAAAGATTACAAAACCTATGACATCTTGTCTAAAAAAAAGGTAGAAAAGTAGAGCACACGGAGGAATTTGTTAAAGCTTTCGAAATGTGTAAAAATATGTTGTGTAATGACCCAATTTTGATAAGACCAAATTTTTCAAAAACATTTTAATTAACTACAGATGCTAGTAAATACGCTATTGGTGCTGTACTGAGTCAGGAAAGCAAACCAATTTGCTATGCCAGTCGTACTTTGAATCCTAATGAAATAAATTATTCAGTCACAGAAAAGGAATTACTTGCAATAGTCTGGGCTGTAAAATATTTTCGACTTTATTTATATGGAAGATTTTTTGTGATACACACAGATCATAAACCTCTTGCCTGGTTAGAAAATCTGAAAGAACCAAATTCTAAATTAGTAAGATGGACATTGCTTTTGTCAGAATATAATTTAAAAAAGGAATACATAGCTGGAAAAGAAAATAAAGTAGCTGGCTGACGCTTTGTCTAGAAATCCAGTTGCGGAACAAGAAATTGAATGTCTTTGTAATGAAACGGGAGAGATTCAAAAATTCCTTAATGATATCAAAAGAAACCAAATTTTGAATAGTGAAGTAAATACAAATTTTATCTTTACCATATACAGAGAAACCTTTACATTGTCAAAAATATCAAATGATTATTAAAGTAACTGATTCTTCTCCAATACCCACCTGCATTAAAGAAAAAATATTGGAAAACCGGAGATATTTTATAAACCTCAGAAGAAGAAATATAAATGAAGATCTTGAAGAGTTCATATCTCATCTTAAATCTGATGTAACCTATTATTTGTATTTTCATCATAAGGAACACGAAAGGTTTTTCATAACATATTTGCAGAATAAATTGTTAAATTTACATTCCAAATTAATAATATGTTCTACATTTCAAAATGATATAAAAAGTGATAATGAAAAGGAAGATAAAATGAATTATTGACCAAATATGGACACAGATGTTCCTAATTATATAAATAAATGTAACATTTGTCAAAACGCTAAATATGCGAGAACACCTAATAATTTTGAATATCAACCAATACCAACAAGGTCAAAACCATTTGAAAAAATTCACTTTATCAATTTCTAAACAAAAATACATGACTATAATTGATACATTTTCAAAATTTTGTCAAGCCTATCCAATTGATGGAGTAAATTCTATTAATGTTTTGGATGTCTTGCTAATATTTATTTCACATTATGTTATTCTACATACTATAACCTGTGATGGAGGCAAAGAATTTGATAACAAATTATTTGTTGATTTTTGTAAATTGCATAAAATAAATATTCACTATAGTACACCCAAAAACCCAAATTCCAATAGTTACGTTGAAAGATTTCATTCAACTTTATTAGAATACATAAGAACAAATTTGCAATCTAATCCCAACAAACCTTTAAATAATTTAGTAAAATATGCGTTACTACATTATAACAACTCTATACATTCGTCAACCAATTTTACACCTTTTGAAATTGTTTCAGGTCATTTCGAAACAAAAAATCCTTATGATTTGAATGAGAAAGATATTATTTCAAAATATGTTTCTGATCATAGAGATAAACTTAAAAATACATATCAAAATCTAAATGAAAAATTTAAATCCCAAAAAGACAATTGACAAAAATGATGACATTTTTCATAAAAATGAAACTCGCGATAAATTAGCAATGAAATATTCAAAAATTGAACCAATTGCCCAAACAAAGAATAAAGTTAAGACAGATAATTCAAAATATTCAAAACATAATCTTAAAAAACGCAAAAAACATTAATTCAATTTACTTCTTTGTTTCGATTCGATTTTGCCTGTTTACCTGGAAAATTCAAAAATAATTACCGGTAGACATACTTTTGTAAGTTTTAATAATATAAGCGATTATTTTAAAATCAGAAATAATTTTAAGAAGCAATTGACTTTGCTTGATCTAACAGAGCAGAAAAATGAACATTTTCTGGTTCATAAATCGATTGATGATGCTTGGGGTTTATTTTATGAAATTAAACAGTTAATTCAAACAATCTCTCCGAAGGTTAGAAAGAAGCTTGGTTTAATAAACTTTGGAGGAAAAGCCTATAAATGGTTATTTGGAACACTTGACAGTGATGACGGTGAAATAATTAATTTTATGTTAGAAAAATTAGAGACATGACTATGAAATTCAAGATAAACTTAATGAGCAGATATCTATCTCAAAAACTTTTATGTCAAGCGTTAACAAAACAGTCTATGAAATTAATAGTAATTTAAATAAGACTCAAGAATTAATTTATAGATATATGAAAGAAGCTAACACAACAACAATTCTTAATGCTTTGTTTCTATTAGTTGGTGAATTTAAAGATTCCTTAAATCATTTGGACCAATTGACCAACGCAATTACGTTTGCAAGTAAAGTTCATCCATATTTTATTTCTATTCAAAAACCGGAGATAACGATTAGGGATATGTCTCTTTTGTATGAAAAAAAAAACAAATGGTTAATTTTAAAAATCGTGATAGTTATTATCCATTTTTGGGAATCCAATTAGTTTTTACGGAAGAGAGAATAGTTTTCTTGATTCATTTCCCAATAGTAAGTACATTTTCACTTGAAACTTATTTTATATATCCTATTCAACTGGAAATCCTTTTAAACTATCCTTTACTTAATTATTCTTCAGTGCAGAATCTTAAGAATTCGATTTTGCCTGTTTATCTGGAAAATTCAAAAATAATTACCGGTAGACATACTTTTGTAAGTTTTAATAATATAAGCGATTATTTTAAAATCAGAAATAATTTTAAGAAGCAATTGACTTTGCTTGATCTAACAGAGCAGAAAAATGAACATATTCTGGTTCATAAATCGATTGATAATGTTTGGGGTTTATTTTATGAAATTAAACAGTTAATTCAAAATGGTTATTTGGAACACTTGACAGTGATGACGGTGAAAGAATTAATTCTATGTTAGAAAAATTAGATAGACATGACTATGAAATTCAAGATAAACTTAATGAGCAGATATCTATCTCAAAAACTTTTATGTCAAGCGTTAAAAAAACAGTCTAGATATAAGAAAGAAGCTAACACAACAACAATTCTTAATGCTTTGTTTCTATTAGTTGGTGAATTTAAAGATTCCTTAAATCATTTGGATCAATTGACCAACGCAATTACGTTTGCAAGTAAAGTTCATCCATATTCTATTTCTATTCAAAAACTGGAGATAATGATTAGGGATATGTCTCTTTTGGCTACTACAAATGGTTAATTTTTAGTTATTATCCATTTTTGGGAATCCAATTAGTTTTTACGGGAAAGAGAATAGTTTTCTTGATTCATTTCCCAATAGTAAGTACATTTTCACTTGAAACTTATTTTATATATCCTATTCCACTCCAGAAAAAAATTATTTCTCCACCTAAACCTTACATTCTTCTTAACAAGAATGGAGAATTTCAATATGAAGATGAGCTTTGTGAGAAGATTGAAGATACGTATATAATATTGAAAAATGAAGCCACAAACTGTACCTTACTATCCGTTGATCTGGTTGCTGTCACTACCAATCAGATAACACCACAAAACATGCTGCTAACTACACCTATACACCAAGTAATTACAGAATCCTGTCAAAATGAGAAACAGATTGATCTAACTTCAGGCAGTTATCTTATAAATATACCAGATAATTGTCATGTTCGAATTGGAAATGAAATATTTCATTCCACTGTTAATAACCTATCAGCCAAGGTTATACAGCTTCCAACCTTAGATGTGACATCATTGCCACTACAAGAAACAACAATCAAATTGAAGAAAGTGAGTTTGGATGTAAATTTAAACTATCCTATAAAGAAGTTTTACACAAAAATTCATGGTTCTGGATAATGATGATCATATGTACCTACATTTGTATAACAGTATTTGCTGCAATAAAATACTACTACAGGATCAGTTATCCATATCTACTATTTAAACTATTCAAAAGTAGAAATACAACAAATGAAGTTGATGATGGAAATTCTATAGAAATGCCCACTATTTCCAGAGAACGAAAACGCAAGTCTGATGGTGACCATCCTAAACACAAGAAACAGAAGCTTGATAAAAGTCCTACTCAATCGTTTGAAGAAACTCAATCGTAAGCCTTTTTCTAAGAAGGGAGGAATTACATAGTAGCTACTTTTACGACCTACTATGTATATTAGAACACCTCGTATATTACATAATTTCATAACACCCTGTATACCTGGAACCCAGATGTAGATAAGGTTCAGAAGAAATACAAACCAGCAGATTTATGAATGAATTCCACCTGTAAGAAGATAAACTTCGGTATTTTTGCTTATATTAATATTTTTCGAATGTAATCTTATTATTTTTACCTTAGATAGGTTTATTTTCATAAGTTATCTATATAATATTGCTGATACTTATTTTTACCATGAATTATCTTAAGATAGTATTATAAAAAGGAAGGAGAGGATGTAACGAGTAAGATTAATTAACAGAGACAGTTCCCGGTATTTGATGTATCAATTTGTGGTTTAGTCTTCACAAAAAACGGTATTTGGAAGCGAATACGTAACTACTACCCGGAATTTGTAAACTTCTTTTTTGATTTTAAGCAAAGCGTCAAATTGTGCAACTTTGCCCTAATTTAAATCTTTTCGTATCTCCTACCGTTTAGGAGATCCCTATGGTGAGCATCGAATTTGGAATACCCTGCATAGGTCTTTTTTGACCTAAATAAATTATTTTTAGTTGAAATAACAAAAACTTGTTTTTTGACGATCCCAATAGCCTCCATACTATGTATGGATGGCTAAGAATAGTACAACACTAATATTTGTGCTGTCGAATGCCAAAGTAAAACAATAAAAATTCTTGACTCGTAGTCCATTTTTTTAGCCATCCATACATAGTATGGAGGCTATTGAGATCGTCGGTCTGTCTGTAACTCAATAACTTAAAAACCGTTAAACCGATTTTCAAAAATTCTTTGTCGCCAGACGCAGAGCTGATTAGTTTTTGATGGGGGTGGGGGGTTGGCAAGAGGGTATGAGTGAAAATAATTGCATTGTCACGAAACTTGGTGAAAATATACTTCTCTGTGTCCTTAATGCCTATATTTTTTTTAGGTAAAATAAAAATTTTCTGTGATATTAATTTTTTTCAGTCCAAATAACTTTTTTTGATCAAAAATTCTACTGAGGAAAATTATCGTAGTATTTTTTGACATTGCTCATTTTTTTTTTGTTTTGAAATATACTTTTTTGTGGGATAATAATAAATTAGTTACAAAAAATTTTCTGAGCATGTTTTTGAATTGTAACTAATTTTTTATTATCAAACCAAAAAGTATATGTCAAAGAAAAAAAATGAGCAGCGTCAAAATATACTACGAGTATTTTCCTGAGTAGAATTCTTGATTAAAAAAAAGTGATTTGGGCCGAAAAAAATTAATATCTCAAAAAAATTTAAACCTTTTTATCTAAAAAAAATTGTAGGCATTAAGGACACAGAGAGGTATATTTTCACCAAGTTTCGTGACAATGAAATTATTTTTGGGGAAATGAAAAATAAAAAACGAAAAAATAAAAATATTACGATTTTTTGAATTTTGAGGTTATGTTAAAACGTGACATTTAGAAAATTTGTAGACCTTTGCACCGTCTACAACTTTTATATTGAAGGTTTTACTCTATGACGTTCAATTTTGCCGGAAATTGCAATAATACAGTTTTTCTCCCCCTTTCTCCCCACCAAAGCCATCCCGCAAGAGCCCCACTCACGCATTTTTTTTTTAAACGTTTATCAGCAGCGCCGTTACCATTTCCACCCATCAAAATGCTCTTAAATTTTTTTTTTCTCGCTAAATGAGTTTCCGGATCGGTCTAAATGTCTAAGTAAAAATGTTTTAAAAATCTGTTTATTAAGAAACAATATGTTTTAAAGTTAATCCTCGTTTATATACCGTTCCAACCCCTTCCGTAACAAAAATGAATATTTTTCCGTTGAAAAAATGTGAAAAATGTGTACTTTGTTTTTTTTGTTTTGTTGAAAATGTAATTATCCATTTAAATGTGAAAACCGCATTTTGCTAGCTGCTACGATTCCTGACTTTTTTATAAGTTTTATTTGATAAGTATTATTTAAGTAAGTTATTTAAGTAAGTAGTATTTTTGTTTTTCTTAGATATCTCAGACAGACATTAGCATTGTTATAGTTTTTTTTTGAAAATGAACTTATATATATATATATATATATATATATGTGTGTGTTTTTCTGAAATATCTCAAAAACTACGGATCTGACAGACTTCATCATAAATATAGTTTTTATAGAAAATATAAATATCCATCTTAGCGTGAAAACCGCGTATTACTAACTGCTACGGTTCGCGAGTCACGAATTTTAAAAAGTTTAACCCCCATTTCTACCGCCTGGCGCCAGAGAATTTTTGTGCCAAATCTGATAAAAATCGATTGCGCGGTTTTTGTCAGACAGAGAGAAACTATGACAATATTTTGTACTTAGGCCTTTTTCTTACCCAAATAACTTATTTTTAGTGGAAATAACGTTTTTTGACGATCTCAATAGCCTCTATGAATTGAAATCGAAATTTTCATTTCTTTAATTTTAAAATTTGCGCCACCTGTATCAGCGTCTAAAATTGAAATTAGGCATTGCTATTGGTCGTGTACTCGCGGACGGGATTTTTCGTTTTCGAGAGGAACTGCGCCAGCTCAGTTCTACATTAGCTGTCGCGAAACAATTATTATCGTTAAACAAAACGCGCGATTTTGGCAACTCGTTCCTTTTGCAAATTCAAGTGAGAAGAAAACCTGACCCAATCCTTCGCCAGAGCTCAAGAAGAGAAGGAGCAGGTAGGCCGTAGCAGAACGTACGCAACCGTAAGTTTATTATTTATCAATCTTTTTATATATCTGGGTTTTGGAGTTACATCCAAACTAATTCTCTCCGCAAAAAGGCTATCGAAGCAACAAGTATTGATGGCTAAAAAGGACGTTGCCTAGTATGTATATATAGGTATGTATCCATTTGTGACACAGGCCCTAATATTTTCAAAATCTAAATTGTCTCACACTACCACACACACGCACCACGTTTCGACTTCCCACAATTAAAAAATACACACATAATTTATTTCCGGAAGATTTGGTCTGCATTTCGTCTTAAAAAAATAAAATTCGTCTACTGTTTAAAATGCAAGGAATTTAGCAAGGTCGTCGGTCGAAGGTTGCGATTAGCGTGGCGCGTGCCTTATTATTAAAGATGTGTGATTCGTGAACGATTCGTTCACTATAATCGAATCACTTGTGAGTATTGAATGATCGAATCATCTTTGCTCCATATCCAGTCAAATGAGTCAAATGACCGACGAAGACAGAATGAATTAAACGAGTGAATCAAATCGGAATGGATCAACGACTGACTGACCCACTGTGGCGATACACTTTTTTTTTGGTCACCATTTTCTTTTCTTAATTTGATAGATTCAATGATCGACTCAAAAGATTCGATCATACTAGAAACGAATCACTGATGGATTCGTTCAGTACAAAATTATCGATTTACCCATCTCTACTTATTATGAATGTGTGAGCGGGAATAGGGGGGGCTAATCTGTACGAGGAACGAAGAACGTGAGAAGCCGTCGTGACGGCAACATTGCACGGGGGATTTACGGAAAAAGTTTAAATTTAATATAATTATGCAGGCAGCGCTTGGAAGGCGCCCGCTGAAAAAACTAACGAAGCTTAACATAGAATTATCTCTCTGTTCTGTAGGTATTTCCTTTGTGGTTTCGGCCAATAAGAAGGCTCAGAAGCTGCCAAGCTTGTACGGTGCACGCGCAAAGCTAACTTTATTATCGTTTTGCAAGAGCACCCGTTCTCCTGTTCAGAGGCAGGTGCATGAAAGTGTAGGGAAGTTCCTTCGATACACGTAATCGGGTGAGGTTCGGCCGTGGTCGGATAGATTTCGGATAACTCGTGATAGTTTTGAAACCTGTTATTGGTCGATATCGAAGAGGTGACTGTTCCCGTGCGACCTTTCCTATAAAATTCAATAATCGGCACCCAGGTTGGCGTCCATCGGCCATTGTAAATTTGATTTTTAGATTTAGTTTAAAATTAGAGATTTCCGTGTATAGTCCATTTCCCTCGGGCAAAATATCAAAGAAAAACGCCAAATTGTGATACCAGCATAAAATTTGGAACAGTCATAAAAGGCAACATTTTAGGAGATTTAACCCGATTAGCCACCCTTCTCGACCCGTAGGACACTAGATAATGCCATTTTTCCAAAATGGCGGAGAAAAATTTAATTTAATTAAATATAATTTGAGGACGAGAAATTCAAAAAAATACATCTCATGTTGATATATAAATTCAACCAATCTTGCTAATCTATATTTAACATAGGGTTTTTCATTAAAAAATTACATAGGAGTGAATATTTATTTTATCAAGTTGTTATTCAAAGTAGAATTAAAAAAATGGTATTAAATTTGTTTTCTGTTTTTGTTTTGGTTTTTTCATTCTCTTGCCGCCATTTTGTTTTTTAAAGAATGGTCTAAAATTTTGATTTTATTCACAAATATTATGTTCAGGTCAAATAAGAGATTATTAAATTATTCTATTTTTTCACTATATATATATATATATATATATATATATATATATGCCCTAAGAGTATTTCTACGAATTTTGACACTCGTTTCCCGGCTCGCCGGCGCGTTTCTATCCAATTGTACGACTGCATTGTCTGCATGCCGTTGCATCAGAAAAGATTTCGTATTTTTGAGTGTTTTTGTGGAAACTGTGAGGTTTTAATTAATGTTGTTCAATTTAGTATATAGTCGTCCAGCTTAAGTCCCAAATAGCAATCAATTGTTCATTTTGTGCAAAAAGCATGAAATTTGGCACACTTATTCTTTAGACAATTCTCTAAAATTTTGATCGGGGAAATCGATGATCGTATGTATAGGAGCCAATATGGCGGCGATTTTTTCAAAATGGACGTCTATTTTTTAAAAAAATTGTAGGTTCGCCATCAAAACAAGATTATGCTCGAATCCATATAACTGGATAGAGAGGAATTGAAAAAAATGATTACACTGACGTATGACCTTTATCGTCCTTGAAAAGTCACATTTTATTTTTTTAAATGCATTTTGAGAGTTTTCTTTTGATAATTTTTCATGATTTAGTAAGCCGCGACAGGTCTTTTATTGTAATTTTATAATTTAGAAAGAACATCAGAATACGTTTTCTAATTGACTTTTTGCTTACAGGGTGATTGGTTTAGTTATACCAGGCCACTCAAATTAAGATTTTTTTAAAAAAAAAGTACATTATCATCCGTATCCGTAAAAAATACATCTCATGTTGATATATGAATTCAACCAATCTTGCTAATCTATATTTAACAACAAAAAAATAGACTCTTTTAGGGTTTTCCATTAAACAATTACATAGGAGTGAATATTTAGTTTTTCAAGTTGTTATTCAAAGTAGAATTAAAAAAATAGTATTAGGGTCAGTCCATATCAAGTAAACCAGGGTATTTTACCACACCATCTCCGATGTTGATGATTTTTAGTATACATGTTTTTCCTACCAAAAAACTGGAAAATCCAAAATTTCAGACTTTTTTGACCAGTTGTTTATTTTGAATTAATTTTTGAAAATCGAAAAAGTCACTTATTTGTCCTTAACATGTGCGCACAAAATTAGGAATATCCAAAGAACCACTTATAATAGAAAAGTAGGTGAAGGTTCATTTTAAAGCTCTTATAAAGACCTTTCATATGAGAATATTGCATAACATATATTGAAAAAAAAAAAAAAAAAATTTTTGATTTTTTTTTTGAAAAATTTCAAAAAGGCCATTTTTAATTTTTTTCAAAAAATTATATTATTTTCTTTAAAGTGTTATTAAACTATTCACAAAATTTTGAGATGGACAAATCATGGGTTCAATGTGAAAAAATTTATTAAAAATGTCACATGCATGAAAAATCGCCTATAAATAGACAATGCATTTTGGTAATTAGAAGAATATAATGGGGTTTAAAGCGATATTATAAAAATATTTAACAATATTTTATTTAATAAAAAATTATATCCTACGTTTCATTCTGTATCAATAATCAGATTAACATTGCCCCCCATTGTAATATTTACTTACAAAACCTCTTTTCCACCGGAGACGTACTATTGGATGTTCCAATTCTTAGGAAAATATGCCTGTATAAACCTGCCAATACTTTTGTGAAATACTGCCTGTTTATTCCTGTTTAACATTAAGGACACACCTCCTTCATTTTATTGGTCTGTTTAGGTACATTGTGGGGATTTGCTGACATGAAAATTCCTGCATAAATTGATTTTAAATTTTTGGCAAGTATCTTCCTGATACAGCTCCAAATAATCGATACATAATAGTTCGACTGAAGGTTTATCAGAAGTCATCTCTGTGTAATTTTAAAAGTTTCAACTATGGGTGAGGCAAGTGGATGGACTAAATATAAAGTAAAGTGCTGTGATCCACTAGAGTTAAAAATCAAGCATTTTGGGAAATTAAGAAATGTGACCAAGTGGATGTGCAGTTACAAAAATGTCAAAATGGGAATGGAAATCTGTGATGGTTGTAGACTAAAGCTTTCAAAGGAGTTTAAGGCATCTGAAGAAGATGAGGCAGGGTAAGTAACAAATAGTATTTTTTAATATAAAATTAATAAACTAAACCAATTGCGTCAAGTACGGAGTGGAAAAATCTCATGGCATTATTTTGCATGGCATTTTGAGAATACAGACATTATGTACAAATTTCTTGGCATTATGTACACATTTTGGGTCAGCTGTTACCCCCTTTTTAAGTTCTTATAAAAAACTAACTTTTTAAATTTTTTTAGACCCAGTCAAGTTCCAGAAAATGATCCAGATTTTCAAGATCCTGCTGAATCATTTACTCTTTTAAACAAGTCATTGGAGCTTCTTGGTGTGTCGCCGATTAAAAGAAAAAATGTATACAAAGAAAAAATTGATATTGTACAGCATACAATTGCGAAAGCATTTACAAAGGAATCAGATTCAACGCTAGTAAAGGAATGCCAGAGTGACGAAAGTGAAATGATTAAGCAGTTAAAGGACAAATTTTTAAAAACCGAAAAGAGGAGTGAGAAAATACTAGTTTTATCATGTTTACCTCAAAGTTGGAGTAGAAAGAAGATTGAAGAAGAATTTGGAGTTTCTCAATATTTGGCCAGAGCTGTAAAACAGTTAGTTAAGGACAATGGGATATTATGTTCTCCTAACCCCAAACCGGGAAAGACCCTTAGTGATAGAGTGGCCCAAATAGTGGTAGATTTTTACCAAAGGGATGACATTAGCAGGACCATGCCAGGTAAAAAAGATTATGTTGTTATCAGAAAATATGGAGCTGAAAAAGAATATGTACAAAAAAAATTAGTCTTAGCTAATTTAAAAGAAATTTATGCATTGTTTAAAACTGAGTACCCCAATGAAAAAATTGGGTTTTCAAAATTTTGTGAACTGCGACCCAAAAACTGTATACTGGCAGGAAAAAGTGGGACTCATACTGTATGTGTATGTACTATACATCAAAATATAAAACTAATGCTCAATGGCTCCAAATTAAATAAGCTATATGATGAAAATAACAGGCCTCTTGCAATATCTTATCATGATTGCCTTTATAAACTAATGTGTAATCCACCTTCAGTGGACTGTTTTTTAAGCAATAGATGCAAGCAATGTCCTGGAGTAGAACAGTTTAAAAATACGTTAATAGAAAAATTTGAGGAAGAATTAATTGATGAGGTCTCATTTAAAAAGTGGGTCTCAGTAGATAGGTGTACTATGGAAACCATTGTTAAGAAAAGTGATGATTTTGTCCAGGAATTTACTGATGATCTTGTAAAACTTAAATCACATTCTTTTATTGCAAAAATGCAAAAAGATAGATACAATGAAATAAAAATTAACCTTAAACCTGGAGAGTCTTTGATCACTTGCGACTTTGCGGAAAATTATTCCTTTGTTATGCAAGATGAAGTCCAGTCTTATCATTGGAATAACAGCCAGGCAACCCTCCACCCTTTTGCCATTTATTTTCTAAGTGATGGTAAACTGCACAACCTGAATTATGTGTTTATTTCGGAAAGCTTGACACATAATACAATTGCCTTTCATTTATTTTTAAAAAAATTAATGCCTGATTTAAAAATCAAAATACCAGGACTTAACAAAATTTTTTATTTTTCGGATGGATGTGCTGCGCAGTACAAAAACAAAAAGAATTTTCTGAATATATGCCTGCATAAAAAAGATTTTGGTGTTGAAGCAGAGTGGCATTATTTTGCCACCTCGCATGGCAAAAGTGCCTGCGATGGCTTGGGAGGAACTGTTAAAAGACTTGCTGCCAAAGCCAGTTTGCAGAGGCCCTATGACAATCAAATAATTACACCTCTACAATTGTTTACTTGGTGTGAAGAAAACATATCTGGCATTGATTTTAAATATTGCACAGAAGCAGATTATACAAATCATGAAATAATTTTGAATAAAAGATTTGCGGAAGTCTTAACAATACCGGGGACACAAAAAATTCATGCTGTAATTCCTCTTACAGAAAGCACGTTTTTGGCAAAACAGTTTTCTACATGCTTAGAGGTCGAAACACATAATCTTTTTAAAGGTGGAAGCATTATTTTGCAAAATATCGAGTCAGGGTTTGTCACTGTAGAATATGACAGTGCTTGGTGGCTGGCTTGTGTCTTGGGGAAAAATAATGAGAGCGGAGAACTGAAAGTAAGCTTTCTTCATCCACGAGGACCTGCCTCATCATTTTTTTACCCACCACCTCAAGATATTTTAATTATTAAACCAGAAAGTCTTATAAAAAAGTTGAACCCAACACTGCTACTGGCAGAACTTACAATGTCAGCAAAAAATAAATGTCAGATTCATCAGAAATTCTTAAAAGAAAGTTAAAAAAATAAATTTAAGGTATATAGGTAGTCTTAGTGTTTTCTGTCTAATTTTTATCAACGAAGTAGAAAAGTTTATTTATTTCTTTTGCGAGTTTAAAATAAAATAATTTGTAGATAAAGCCTCTGGATATTTTTTAAAACCTGTATCCATCCAACAAATTTATTTATTTTAATATCCAGTGCACTATTGGTGCTCCTAAAATATGTTTATTTTTTTAAATGCATGATTTTTAATGTACTTAATATTTTTGATATTTTTTTTGACATTGAACCCATCATTTCTCCATCATAAAATTTTGTGGATAATTAAGTAACACTTTGACCAAAATTATATATTTTTTTCAAAAAAATTAAAAATGGCCTTTTTGAATTTTTCAATTTTTTTTTTTCAATTTTTTATTTTCAATTTTTTTTTTGTTAAAATTATGTTGTGATATTTCATAAAAAAGAGCTTCAAAATGACTTTAAAATGAGCCATTTATTACTTTCCTAGTGTAAGTGGTTCTCGAGATATTGCTAGTTTTGTACATTCTTGTTAAGGTCAAAATGCTGACTTTTTTATTTTGAAAAATTAAAAAAAAAAACTACGAATCAAAAAAATCTAAAAATTTGCATTTTCAACTTTTATGGTAAGAAGAAAATATATACCAAAAATCATCAAAATTGGAATTGGTCGCGTAAAATTTTTGTGATTTTTTGGTTGATTTGATATGGAATGACCCATTAAATTTGTTTTCTGTTTTTGTTTTGGTTTTTTCATTTGCTTGCCGCCATTTTGTTTTTTAAAGAATGTTCTAAAATTTGGATTTTATTCACAAATATTATGTTCAGGTCAAATAAGAGGACATTAAATTATTCTATTTTTTTCATTATATATATATGCCCTAAGAGTATTTCCACGAACTTTTGACACTCGTTTCCCAGCTCGCCGGCGCGTTTCTACACAATTGTACGACTGCATTGTCTGCATGCCGTTGCATCAGAGAAGATTTAGTATTTTTGAGTGTTTTTGTGAAAACTGTGAGATTTTAATTAATGTTGTTCAGTTTAGTATATAGTCGTCCAGCTTAAGTCCCAAATAGCAATCAATTGTTCATTTTGTGCAAAAAGCATGAAATTTGGCACACTTATTCTTTAGACAATTCTCTAAAATTTTGATCGAGGAAATCGATGATTGTATGTATAGGAGCCAAGATGGCAGCGATTTTTTCAAAATGGACGTCTATTTTTTTTAAAAAAATTGTAGGTTTGCCATCAAAACAAGATTATGCTCGAATCCATATAACTGGATAGAGAGGAATTGAAAAAAGATGATTACATTGACGTATGACCTTTATCGTCCTTGAAAAGTGACATTTTATTTTTTTTAATTGCATTTTGAGAGTTTTTTTTGATAATTTTTCATGATTTAGTAAGCCACGACAGGTCTTTTATTGTAATTTTATAATTTAGAAAGAACATCAAAATACCATTTCTAATTGACCTTTTGCTTACAGGGTGACTGGTTTAGTTATACCAAGCCAGTCAAAGTAAGATTTTTTTTAAAAAAGTACATTATCATCCGTATCTTTTTTTAGTTTTTGAGGAAAATATGTCAAATTTGGTAAGATTATTACAACTGTCAAGGTCAACTGATATTCTAAACAAAATTTGGATACGTGACGCTGCGGACCGCGTGGCACCCAAATTTCCGATTTTAAATTGGTAAAAGTTCATATTTTTTTAATAGCTTAGATTAGACATGCATATTTAATAAAATAATCGATTATGTATAGCTGATGTATTTAGATTTTTATAAAAATAATTTTAGTTTGATATGGTCATTGGTCGCCTAATTTTTTTTTGGGTATGTAAAAAAAAACGGGTTTTTCAACGTTTTCTTCAATACTTCCTAGCGACCAAAAATTTGGATGGATATACACGTTGATGATTTCTGATGAATTAGAGGGCACAACAAATCGATTCAGATATGAAATTCCAAATTCTATGGGGCCGTTTTTACGCTATAGGCCAGTAAAGTTGACCTAACATGTGTTTAGTCGCCCCGAATAGTACTCTAATGTATCCTATTTTTCATTTTTTGTGAAAAGCACCAAATTTGGTACGCTTACATTTTTAACAATTTTTTAGGATCCTCGTCAAGAAAATTTATGATCGGATGTGCAGAAACCAAGTTGGCGGCGAATTCTTCAAAATGACGTTCCTGAATCGAAAGTAACGCATCAAAAAAAAATATACTTCAATCTATAGAACTTAATGAGGAGAAATTTGACAATACTAGTTAAATTGACGTGCAACATTCGATGACCTTAAAAAATGTAATTTTACCTAAAAAAAATACTTTTTCAGAGCCTTTTTTTAAAATGTTTTATAATTCTGAAAACGGCCACAGGTCTTGTTTTATAATTTTTACATGACATCAACACATCTCTCCTAAGTGTCTTTTTGCTTACAACGTGATTGGTTTAGTAAGATTTTTAAAAAAAGTCACATTATCATCTGTTTTTTTTTACTTTTTAAAGTAGAATTTTCAAATTTGTTACGAATTTTTAATGCTACCTTATCAACTAAATTTTTTTTTAATAGGTGGCGCTGCGGATGACGTGCTATAGAAACATTCAATATTAAATCTGATAAAATATCGCATTAACAATTCGTACCACATTTGAAAATTCGACTTTAACGTGGCTTTTTTAAAAAATCTTACTAAACCAATCACCCTGTAAGCAAAGTCACTTAGGACAGATGTGTTGATGTCATGTTAAAATTATAAAACAAGACCTGTCGCCGTTTTCAGAATTATAAAACATTTAAAAAAAAGTCTCTGGAAAAGTATTTTTTTAAAGTAAAATTTTTCAAGGTCATCGAAGGTTGCACGTTAGTTTAACTAGTATTGTCAAATTTCTCTTTATTAAGTTCTATAGATTCAAATATATTTTTGTTTTGTTTGATAAGTAACTTTCGATTCGCCGCCAACTTGGTTTTTGTATATACGATCGTAAATTTTCTTGGCCACGATCCTATAAAAATTGTTAAAAAGTGAATTACTCACGACATTATGTAGATTTCTATTACAGTTTCATTCTTTTTTTTAAATCACCCGTTACACGCAGGATGGCCATGAGGTCCTTTTTTTATTGGAACACCCTGTATATTTTTTAAAATTTTAAAAGATCTTTTTTTCTGATTCCAAAAATATGCCATATGTTACCATTTTCTTCAATGGTCAAATTCACAAAAACGTTGCCATAAGAGTAATGTGTTGAACAAAGAACCACCTAAAGTATTTTTCCTTGGCTAATACATTGCCCTTATGGCAAATTATTTTTGATTTTACTCGAGAACCGTCAAAGCTAAACCCTACATATGATATATTTTTGGAATCAGAAAGAAAAGATCTATCAAAATTTTATAAAATATACAGAGTATTCAATTAAAAAAATAGAACCTCAAGGTTACTCTGCGTGTAGAGTTTGATTAAGGAAAAAAACTGAAAATGTTACAGAAATCTACCTAATTTCCTAAGTCATTCGCTTTTTGATTTATCTTATTTTTACAAATAACAAAAAAGTTTTCCCAAGTGGAACTTTATAAACGGTCACCCTGTACTTATCCTACCAATATTATAAATGCGAAAGATTGTGTGTGTCTTTGTTCCTCAATCGCGCAAAAACGGCTACACCGATTTGGACTCAATTTGGTAGGAAGATAGGGTGTGATCTGTGTTGAAATATAGGCTACTTTTTATTTGACATTTCGCTCAACAACAGCTGTCAAATGACATTATTATTTACCTATCCACAGCTTATACCAGTTAAAAATAAAAAAAAATGATGTTGTTTGGCTTTACAATGAAGGCGCTCACTAAGAAATATTTTTTTTAATTTAACCCCTAGGGGGTAAAAATAGGGGTTAAAACTAAACACGTGTTTCGGAATTTTTTACACATTGACCGAGGTTTGAGAAGTAGGGATGATTCTGTTTTTACAACAAATACAAATACAAATAACGCACACGAACATTCACTTTTTAAAGTTAGTTGATAGGTGTTTTGGATTTTTGGAAAATGCGAATCTCCCGATTTCGTTTAAAAAAGGTCAACGATTACGAATTTTCAATCAGATTTCAAAAAATATGAATTTGATAGCTCCCCTGGTCGGTCAGAATCAATGAAAGTCATCAATCGGGGTTACTGATTGTGTAAATTGAGAAAATTGCTGTGTCTATCAGGTAAAAGGAGGTCGCCTTAGAAATCCTTTAAATAATCCGGTCAAAAATTCAAATACAGGATACGAAACATTTGCAGCAAATCTATCCGAACTGAGAAGATTGATACAATGGAGATCGATTTAAGAGACTTTTAGTGGAAATTCAAAGGGACAAGCACTTTGAGGAAGAATACCAAACTACTTCACAAGAAGTGAAAAAAACTTGCTCTCCATCCTTTTTGCCATATATGAACCCATTGGCAGACCGTCATCCTGAGCATAAAACCTATCTTTCACTTGAAAATAAGAGTTATGTAGGTAGCACTCCAACAACTCCATCACTCCCTCCAGCGGTAGGCTGGTACGTTCATAATAATAATAATATCTAGCGATTCCTTTATCGGGACATTGGTGTATAGACTTTTGACATCAAAACATCAATATCTGGCTGAGATATGTTCATGAGACTTTTATTCATTCTGCTACAACCAAACGAGGCATAAACAAAACTTTGTATAACAGAGCCGTTCAAATTTGTAACAACTCTCATAACTTGGAAATCGAAATAAGAAACATTAAGAAGGATCTACAGCAGAATGGTTACAGCCGTAAACTAAACAGATACTATTTCTAAATCTCAACAAACAGGACAGAGATTAGAAGACCAAAACCAGGCAAATGCATTCCTTACGTTAAAGGAGTATCAGAGAAAATTCTAAGAGTAGCGAAAAACCTTCTTAGTAAAACAAAACCGGAGAAAAAACAAAATAAGGAATGCATTTAACAAGTTCCTTGTGAGTGTGGTGAAACTAAAAGACCACTATCTGTTAGGCTTAAGGAACATCAGACGAATACCCAAAAAGGTGAAACAACGAGATCAGGAATCGCCGAACATGCATGGTCAAAACAACACCGAATGAAGTTGGCAGAAGCAAAGGTTTTGCACAAGGAGTCACACTGGAAGAAACGAAAATTTCTTGAAGCTGCCTTTATAGGGCAGAATCAGAGTGTTTTCAGTAAACCAAGTGTTGAAATCCCAAATATTTGGAAGCCCCTCCTTGGGGGGAGCCAACACCTTAAACTTCAAAGTTGAGTGATTTCTCACAGTATATAAGTACGTAGCCTTAGGAATTGATTGTAGTTTGCACCTGAAGACGATCAGAGATTGTACTGATCGAAACGTCGTGTATAAATAAAATATAGACAATGGAAGTCCGAAAAACAGAGTCAATTTCAAACACATCATTGTCTCGAACTTTCAAACTAAAAAGTCTGGTCGAGAATATATACTTTTGCAATCAGAAACCAGCCTCATAAACGCATTTGACCAAGAAGATTAAGATGAAGATGCATTAGGTTTCCATCACTTTGCTAAATCGTAACGTAAAGTTATATCTAAATGCCAAACTTCATTTACTGGTACTTTTGAAGATGATTGTCAGCAAAAAAGTATTCCCAATCCTCCTTTGGCAGCTGTTAATATTTTGCTGCACGGTTTATCTATCGTGAATGATTGCCAAGCAACTAAACCTGCCTTGACCATAATTCAACTTATTCTTTGCAATTTTCACTCAAAAAATCCAAAAGGTAATTTGGTTAGGCACAGTAAAGGTAATGAGCCACCACGACCTCTATATTTGTCTCTATCTTCTTATGCAAGTGGAAGAGACAAAATATAAATAGATTAGTTGCATGTTATAGGGATAGGAGCCTCATATAAAAGAGTGTTAGAAATTTCTGCTCAATTTTGGAAAAAAGGTTTTGTCTCCATCTAATCTTCAACATGATTTGTTTACGGTATCTGCAGTAGATAACATTGAACGCTGAACATACTACTGCTATGAGCGACTTTCATGTCACAGTTACCTTTATTGTTTGGACCGAAATAGTGTTTTTTTAGGAGTCTCACTATTCCAGCTAATTGATTCTACAGATAAAGGAAATGACCAAGAGTTCCAAACAAATTATGAAGACTTGGCAAGTCTCGGTCTACAGTCCATTCCCGAGGTACCAGTTTTACACACAGTTGCCGGAATGTATTTTACTGGATAAGCATCTCTCATTAAACACGTCAATAATGAATGATAGTATACCTAAGAGGAAAGCTCCTTGATTTGCGTAAGTTGTGGTGGTTTTAGCAAATCGCTGGGAGCCCAAATGAAGCCAAAACCCCCAAATTTGGTCTGCTCAACGGGGCTTGAAAGATACGAGTGTAAAGGGCAGTGCGACAGCATGCGATATATGTTCCTGTCGTAAAGCGGGTCTTCCTTGTACTCCTTCATGTACTGTTTGTCAAGAGGCATGTGAAAATAAACAAGTCACCTAATTAAAACATTATCATTTTAGCTGTTTTTTTATTATTTTTAGCGTGATTTCAGATTTTCAGGGTTAATCACGATCATATCAACTAGAAATCATGTTTTTCTATTTCTTTGTCGTAGAAAATTATGGAAGACAATATAATCTCGCTTACATTATTTTTGCAAATTTTTAGAAATTTTATCTATTATTTCAACAAATCATCGTCGTCACCATGATCGTCGTAGACATCTTTAAATATATAAAATGAGCTCTTTGTCATTTTTAAATGTGTTTTACTCTCTTTTGATTATAAAAACTAAAACACTAGCAGTTTACATTTTTTTAAATGCAAAGTGTGCAAGCATACCTATATTTTCAGTTATATCGCAATTTTCAAGGTCATTGAAGGTCATATCGATCTGAAATTATTTTTTTTTGAATTTTTCATCCTCGAATTATATAGTATGGAGTATAAAAATGGCGCTATCGAGTGTCCTACGGATCCAGGAGGGTGGCTAATCGGGTCAAATCTTTTAAAATGTCATATTTTATGGCTGTGCCAAATTTCATGCTTGTATCACAACTTGGCGTTTTTTTTTTTCGAGGGAAATGGACTAATAGTATAATTCATAAATAAGGTTTTGGGGAAATGTTAGATCATTTTTACAACAAAACTAACATCATTTAAAATAGTAGTTTTCACAACTAGTGACTAAAATAGTGTTTTTTTACAAGCGTTGGTTTAAATAACGAGCGCAGCGAGGTATTTAAAAACTCGAAAAAAAAGCACAGTTTAGCCGCGAACACTATTTTTTTGGATACCTTTATCAAAAAATCCAAGAAAATTGTTTGTTTGGCATATCAATGGCATATATAGTTCACCTTATAACCCCTTCACTTGAAACGCATAGTAGTTTTGCGAAACACGAAGTAGGGTTTGGAATTTTTGCTTCCAAAGTTGAGGTAAGCCATAACCGTTTTGAACCGGATTATTAGTTGTCAAAAGCTATGCTGTTTTGACGTGGCCTAATGTAAATAAATAATCATTTAGCTTATTTTTTTGTTATGGAGAATGTACCTACGGGTAAGTATTACAGTTTTTTGAAAAAATATCATTTAATTTATTTCACTTTATTACTCTACAAAAATTAATAGAAAAAGGTGCAAAAAACAGATTTTCTAAAATTTTATCATAATTCAATTTAAGATTTAAAAAAAAGTGGTCAAAAAAGGTCACCGAGATATATATACTATTATTTCCCCCATTTTATCTATCTTTCGGCAAAAGTAGTCGTTTTTCAAAAATCTTCATATTTAATGGTTTTGACTTCCCTCTTTGACTTCCCTCTTAGAAAAGTGTTGTAATCAGTCAAATATTTTGAGATTCGAACTGTTGGTCTGACTGTTTGCGCAAAAACTCAAAAACCGCTAAATCAGGGGGACAGAGGGGAAATATTTTTAAAAAATCATAACTTGGGAAATATAATAACTATCGTATTGCGAATGCAGGTAAAGAATGTACACAAAACGGTGTATATATATATATATATAAAGTGACAAACACCAAAGCTACTCGCTGGGTTTTTTTTAATTAAAATTTTGGAACTATAGTGTCTATTATGATGAGGTCTTTGGATATGAATAAAGAATAAAACAACAGATAAAACTTGCATACTATGTGCCAATAGTCCTAAGCTCACTCATGTATTTTCTAATTAATTACAATTTGGATATATAGGGTGTTTTCAAAAAAACCGGACTTTTTGGATTTAAAGTGTTTTGGAAAAGAAAGCTTCAGGCTTCATAGATCACAAATTTTTTTCCAGGGGAGTTCACATTGGGCACATAACGTTTTTTTCATAAAAAAACTTAAAAAATTAGTTTATAGAGATAGATAAGTAGGTAAGCTATTATAGTTTTGATATTGTTTCATTCATCATCTTATAGTAAAATAATTTTGTTACTCTTTGCCAATAAATGGTTACATACTCTAAAACAAGTTTTAACCTAAAAATACGTTTTTAGTAATTTATAGGATGAGTTTTTTATTTTTTTTCTGAAAAACTGAGACGTGGCACCAGTACATGGGTATTATAGCACTATTATTTAGCTTTTATGTGGTGGTACCAAATGTTGCAAATTGCAGTATACAGGGTGTTGTTTTTTTTTAAAGAAAATTAAATAATACTAAATTTTTGTTAGTCCTGACCTGGATTTTTTTAACATTGATAAAAGCTACTGGTGTAGCTCTTTATATGTAATAATTTTGAAGTAAATGCGTTTATTGGTTCCCGAGATATGCCAGTTTTAATTTTTGGTCAATTTTTATAAATCACCCTGTATATTTAAGGAGAAGGCCCAAAAATGTTTTTCAACGTTCGATATGAGTTGCCCCCGACCTGTACTACTTACTACTTAAAATATTTGCATTTCGTCGTGAATCATCTGTATACCACACAAGCCCCCCCCCACCAGGTTCTGTGTACACCGCTGCCTCTACTAAAGGAAAAGAGTTATAATAACATCCTAGGTCCAAAACGTTAATACAAATAATTAATTAACAGCTTTGTTAATAGTTTTACACAAAAAAGTACTTTTGGCGCAAAAACTGTGCCGCCAGACCATAGTGCGGCTGGTAAATGAAATGGTTCCCATAGCGATGTGCCTTTTTACTCGGTGACGTTCATTGTTGCGACATTTTAATCTTTGACAGTTTGATATTTTGATGAAGTTTTTAAACTATTTTTTCGTAAATACTTGGTGAAAACTGACGGAAATGGCTTAATTTTTAGGCAAGAATAATTAGATTTTGTCAATATTACTATTTTCCGCTATTTCTCTTTAATTTTGGGTAAAAAAGGGACAGATATCTTTTTTGCACCCGTGATCAAAAAAAAAAGTTGTTTTGCACCAAAAAAGACATGATTTAGTTATCTGCAGACAGTTAATAAAATCATTTTTTTAATGAAGAATTATTGCGACACAGTTTTTTTTTTATATTTAATTTTTTTAGATATTTCAAATTTTCAGGGCGACCGGTTTTTTCGAAGTATCTTATTTACATTTATCAATAAACGTCCTTTCGTTTATAAATTTTTATGTGTAAGGTGCCTTTAAAAGTAAATAAAAGAATTATATAATATTCTTGTATACCTCTTAGAATTCGCCTTTAAAAAACGCATACATTTTTATTCAATCTGTAAAACTGTATATATTTTAGGTAGTCGAAACAAAACCAAACGTAATGTTCTTGTTTAGTAAGTAAAGTAAAGTAAAGTAAGTAAAAATTTTAGGTGAGAGAAATTAAACGTAAAATAACGTTCGCAATTGGTAAAGCTAGTCAGGATCAATGATGTCGAGGCGACCCGAATCTGTTTTACCCATTTAGGTGCCAATGAGGGTCGTCAGGCAGTCGAAACGACGTCGCTAGCCAACCTCACGTTTCTCAAGGGCAACGTATGCGGAATGTAAGATAACGTCATTAGAGTAAAGAAAAAAATAAAAAGAGGAGCGACGGTATAGGCTTCAGCGTGGACGCCGACCCCTACACCCGCGCAGCTGGTTGCCCCGCGACGTGCCCTCGACTGGTGTAATTGTTTCGGTAGCTAGCGACATCACTTTGGAAGTGGGATTATAATTAATGCGTGTCGGCAATCCAAAATGTGAGAACGCGTTAGATTTAGATGAAACTACTGATAATAAAGTATTAAATCTGTTTACGCAACTATTTTACTAAATTGATTGCTAAATAAACTCTATAATAATCCAATTTAACTTATTTCTGGCCTTTTTAGGTATAATGGTTTTTATGGTATTTTTTTTCCTATATGCTTTTAATATTTGAACCCTTCAAGTAAGCGAGCAACGTTTTTTTACAATTTTTAAAGTGCTTTTAAAATTATGTAGGTGCCTGTTAAAATTTGATTATTATTATTGATTAAAGGAAAAACATTTCAATTAAAGAGATTGGAGTTGGAGTATATATGTGCCACGTTAGAAACCCAACGGGTGAACCGATTTTGATAACAGTAGTTTTGTTAAACTTAACCTAGCATGTCAAGACTTAAACAAAGGTGTCCATACGAGTACGCGTGCAAGTAACAAGGCAAGTAAGCGTTTAACTTATCTGATAATGGGAAAAATAGAATTGGTTTTGCTAAACTTAACCCAGCATGTCAAGACTTAAACAAGAGTGTCCATATGAGTACGCGTGCGAGTAGCTATTTAACTTATCTGACAATGGGAAAAATCGAATTGGTTTTGCTAAACTTAACCCAGCATGTCAAGACTTAAACAAGTGTTGAAAAGAGTCGTCCTTTTTCTCAAAGAGACTTGAATTTTAAATGGTCCAACTTGAGAAAATCAAAGTCATAAAGTCTTAAAATACAAAATTTATTCAAAATTTGGTAGGTTACACGTGTTTCGCCTACATAGGCATCTTCAGACCTGGTATATAAAACGTCACGGTAAAGATTAACATTTAAAGAACATTACACAAGTTTAAAAAATAAAAAACATTAAACAAAGGAGACTCGTTCTACATTTTACAAACAAAAAAAATGTTCTTTAAATGTTAATCGTTACCGTGACGTTTTACAAACCAGGTTTGAAGATACCTATGTAGGCGAAACACGTGTAAACTAACAAATTTTGAATAAATTTTGTATTTTGAGTTTCCCCAAGTTGAATCATTTTAAATTCAAGTCTCTTTAAAAAAATGGACTCGCACCCGTACTCGTATGGACACTCTTGTTTAAGTCTTGACATGCTGGGTTAAGTTTAGCAAAACGAAACAGGTGCAACCTACGAAATTTTGAATTAATTTTGTATTTTGAGACTTTATGACTTTGAGTTTCCCAAGTTGAAGCATTTAAAGAAGAGTGTCCATACGAGTACGCGTGCGAGTTATAAGACGAGTAGCCGTTTAACTTATCTGATGGTGGGTTTAACTGTGGTATTGGGAGTGCCTTAATTGGAACGCTGAGGAAAAGCGCCTGACGAATGCACACGAATACCACAGATGTGCCGAGTGCCAACCTCCACGAGTGTATCCCACGTCAGTGGGATACCGGTACCCGCTGGGAGGGTTGTGAGGACATTACTTGTAATGACAACACAACTCTGCAAAAAACACAGGCTTACATACACAACACAACACAAGTTTTGTTTAAACTCCGGCCACCTCGCCCAGAATCTGGCAAGCCCCGAACATGTAGACCTACAGTCGAAGTGGTAGTAGCAGAAAAACTAGAAGTAGTGCACTAGGCCACCGAGAAGTATAGGGCCCACCCTTGTCTAGCCAAGTAGGGGGCTGCCCCGGACACTCGGTGAAAATCTCCAAGCGAAAAAGTAGTGCAGTTGGTAACTGGAATGGGAGCGCTGTGCGCTTTGAGGGGGCTCTTAACTACGGCCGTCGACGGTCAAGTGTGCGGAATCAGCTGGTAGGTTTGGCGGGGAACCGGGGTGGACGACACTACCAAGCATCACTTTTTACACACACACTCAATCATGCAGAAACCCAAAGGGGGTGAGGGCGGACCAAAACCTGGTAACGGGAAAGCCGAGGTCACGTCGGACTTGCCAAACGAGAAAGGGCGGAGGAAAGCGTAGAGAGTCCCGCAAACTCAAAAAAATCGAGTGGAGGGCCCAGCAAGAGGAGAGCAGCCGGTGAAGTGACCGGGGACCAAAAAAGAGACCCCGCCCTCTCATCCTGCAGCAAGGCTGCCCCCCCCCCAGGGACTACCAAGCCGCCGACTGTTGGAAGGGTGAGTCAAGGCCCAAAAGGCCGAGACATAACGGCCAACACCGGCGGCACTGGGGCGCCGAAAAACAAGGGTCATGCCTCTCGAGGACTTGAGAAGAGGGACAACCTTAAAACAGCCAAATGGCTGGCAAAGAGGGTGGCGATCGCCAATCTACCGAAGGCGCCAAAGAGCAGAAGCTCAGAAAGCCGGGGAACTACTCAGGGGGGACCTGAGCACGGAAGAATCGCCCGTGGAGAGCAAACCCCTCAAGGTGAGAGTCGGGGATCTAGGGCTCTGAAGATAATGTTCCGCTCCGATAGGGCGAACGGCAAGATCGAAGAGGCAGAGGTGGCCGAGCTTCGCTTCAAAAACTTCCGGCTTGGTTGAACCAGGCTGGATGCTGTTCACGGCGGAATCAGGGGCCACCAGAGACTGGTTTTTGGACCAGGTCGTCACGGTTGGGGGCAGCGTCTTTAACCCAATAAGGGCTGATCAGGCCCCTTGGCCGGAGAGGATCGGATTCTGGATTCGATTAAAAGAAGAGGAAGACGTTGCCAGATTACTGGAATTCCTGGTGCTCCAGAACCGGCCGCTGGACATTGGACAGTGGAGGCATCTGGAGACGACGGGAGGACCGGGAGGCTGGCGTCGGACTTTCATGGTGGGCGTGGACACGATCCAGTACCTGGACGGAGTCGACTGGCGTCTGTACTTCCAGTTTGTGACCCTTGCGGTGTCGAGGTCACGCTCGTATAGCGCGGCCGCCCGTCGGCCTGGAAAGGGTGCGAAGAAGGGTCCATCTGCCCCCAAGGGGTCAGAGTAGGGGGTTCCCTGCGCTCCATGACATCCCCGACATGGCGGCGATACGGGTAAGTCAAAAAAATCTGCATAAAAGCCTTGGTCCGACTGCTGACTTATTCGGAGCGGTGGCTGGCAATGACGCCCCGCAGATTGTTTTGATACAAGAACTCTATGTTATGGGAAGAAAAGTAGGGGGACTAGACAGCACCGGCTACAACATCATAGCCGGAGAAGAAACAGATAATGAGGAAGAACCAACCAGAAGCTGTATCCTAATATCGAGGGACCTCACTGCGAGCATTATCACAACTGAGGACACGAGACGTGGCGGCAGCGCTTTTGGAAGTCAAGGTAAGAGACAATAAGATTAAGGTTGTAGTTTGTAGCGCGTATCTTCCATACGATACCGAACATCCACCTCCTTCAGAGGAATTAGCCCGGGTCATAGCATTTGCGGAAGGAAAACGATTGCCGGTGATTATCAGTGACATCAATCCAAGGGGTGAAGCCCTTTACGAGTTTCTAACCACGACAAATCTGGAAATCGCGAACAGAGGTCAAGAGCCCACGTTTATAAGAACCGGGAGGAAGTTATTGATATAACGTTGGTCTCGAGAGTAACTTCAAGACATCGTCGACTGGAGATTTACCAAGGAGGTCATCACTTCCGATCATCGTATGATCGGATTTGGGGTGAGAACCGAGGCAACGTACCAGAAACTCCGAAGGAATCCACGATCCACGAACTGGGAAAGCTACCAAGCGAAACTAGATCGAAGGAAGGGAACTGTAGGAGCTGACATAACCATAAAGGAGAGTCTAGAAGAAGAGGTAAAAAATCTGGAGCAGTCAATCTTGGCCAGCTTCGAAGAGGCATGTCCTCTAAAGCCCGAGCCTTTACGATGGGTACCTTGGTGGAACAGCGAGATTGACAGACTTCGCAGAAAAACCAAGCAGGCTCTCAACAAGGCGATGGCAAAAAGAGACGAGAGACGAGTTCAAGAAAGAGATAAGCCGCTGCAAGCTTAAAAATCTTGAGCAACGAAACTAGGCAAACCCTAAGTTCATTCAAGAGGCAAGAGGAAACTTGGACCAACTCCGTAGAGGAGTCACTAAGACATCTCTTGGAGGTACATTTTCCGGGGGATGGAGATCCGCACGACAAGCCAGCTACACCTGACGAGGAGGTAACGCCGAATTGGAGGCTGGCAGACCGCGTAGTCACGGATGATACAATATCCTGGGCAATAAACGAGTTCAGTCCGTATAAGTCACCAGGTCCAGATGGGATCTTCCCGGCACTGCTACAGCGAGGCCTGGGGGCACTACTTCCTCACACGAAGAGAGTGTTTAGGGCCAGCGTAGATCTGGGATACGTATCAACTGCATGGAGGAGAGCCAATGTGGTCTTTATCCCCAAACCGGAAACAAAGACTACACCACGGCTAAATCCTTCAGATCTATGAGTCTCACGTCATTTATGATGAAGGCATTGGAGAAGATGGTGGACAGGTACCTTCTAGAGGGAATATTAGCCAACAGACCATTCCACAAGGACCAGCACGCATACAGAGAGGGTAGATTAACAGAATCGGCTCTTCATGCAGTAGTGCACAAGGCAGAAAAGGCCCTTCAGCACAAGGTACTCATGGTATTCTTTGACGTGGAAGGAGCCTTCGGCAAGGCAAGAACGCAGATATTAACATCTGCCCTTCAGGAAAGAGGAGCTGAAGCACGTCTGATAGAATGGGTTGGGTTGGGTTGGGAGAGTCCAAGGTCAAGGTCTCGCCCTCAAGGCAGCTGCCTTTCTCCTCATCTGTGGTGCCTTATAATGGACGACCTCCTAAGTCGCCTGCCACAGGAAGGATTCGATACGCAAGCATACGCAGGCGACGGCGTGGTGCGCTTCCTCGCTACTGTCTGCAAAAGAATGCAAAAGGCGATCAGAATCATAAAAGACTGGTGCAGACAGAACGGCCTATCAGTTAATCCTGCAAAAACTGAAATGATCCTCTTCACCAGAAAAAGGAAACTAGAGGATTTCAGAGCTCCCATAATGTACGGCAGACCCATAACTTTAGTATCAGAGCTTAAGTATCTGGGAGTCATACTGGACAAGGGACTCGCGTGGAGGCAGCATGTTGCCAAAATGACTGAAAAAGTCCAGGCAACAATGTGGCAGTTGCGCCGAGTGGTCGGTCGAACCTGGGGGATCACCCCCAGGAACGTATACTGTTTTAACACCTGCTTAACTAAAAAGCCAGTTTACTCTTTTTCGATTTAGTATCCTTTGGCCTACTATAGCGGTCATATTGACACCCAACTGACAGAAAATCCACGTTTTACCTGTCAATTTGGTTATAAAAATGGCCCCGACCTTTGGCTAAAGGGCGCTGAAGAGATAAGAGTTAACTGGTTTTTTAGTTGAGAACGTTGTTGACTGGTTATACAAGGCCATCATAAGACCGAGAATCCAATATGGGTCAGTGGTCTGGTGTCCTGTACCAGAAAAACCGACTACCTCCAGAAAGCTCATGAGCCTGCAAAGGCTCTTCTGCAGGGGAATAACAAGCGCAATGAGGACTACCCCCATTAGAGCCCTAGAAACCATATTAGGTCTCCCCTTCCTTTCAACTTGGATCAAGAAGGAAGCGACGCACCTACGACTGAGAGACCTATGGAAGGTCAGAGGGGAAAAAGTGGGTCATCTGGCAATCAAGGAACTGGTAACAAGAGTTGTTTCTTCTAAAGATGCCAGTAGGCACTCCTTCGAAACCATGGAGGTTTGACAAAAAGTACAAAGTCACAATACCTAAACGGGATTGGTGGCAGAGAGAAGAATTCCGAAACGAATTAAGCAGAGATGCCACGGTTTGCTACACTGTCGGATCAAAACTGTCAACCAGGCAGACAACAGGCGCAGGAGTGTATGCGGAAGACTTAGAGGTTCAAGAAAGCTAGCCGCTTGGCGAGCACGCTACGGTCTTTCAAGCAACCCTACCAGAGGTCAGAAATGGTAGGAGGAACATTTGCATATATTCAGTTTTCAATTTTCAGTAGCCTAGTGGAGGAGTGCGTTAAAGCGCCACAGACATTGGCTGAAGACAAGAGGTGACACTGATGTGGGTCCCGGGCCACGAGTAAGTGAGAAGGCGGACGAACTTGCCAGAGCTGGTGCCGAAACCCAATATATTGGACTGGAACCGCTCTTGGGAATCACAAAAAAAACAGGTGCAGAGCGAACTCAATAAATGGGCGAGCGATCAACTGAAGTCGTTCTGGAGGGAAGAGCGAGAGTTCAGACAGTCCAAACTGTTCGAGAGTGGACCAGACGCAGCCAGAACTCAATGGCTCCTGGGAAAAACTCGCAAGGACATTGGATTGTCAGTAGGAATGCTGACAGGGCATAATCGGCTGCACTTGACATGCATCAGAGTGTTGGACGACTCCGCCTCCCCAGCATGTGGGTGGGCAGAGGAATCAGCGGTGCACCTGATAGGAGAGTGACGGGTACGCCAGATTGAGGCAGCAGACGTGGGGTGCCCCCACAATAGAAGAGGAGGAGCTACACTCTCTAAGATGGGCTGACGTGCTGCCCTTCGTAAGGAAGGCAGGAAGGCCTAGAAAGAGGGAGGCAGGATATGTAGAGGGAGTAGGAGGATAAAAGTGCGAGACGGCGTTACTACCACTAACTTATCTGATAATGGGAAAAATCGAATTGGTTTTGCTAAACTTAACCCAGCATGTCAAGACTTAAACAAGAGTGTCCATACGAGTACGCGTCCGAGTAACAAGACGAGTAGCCGTTTAACTTATCTGGTAATGTAATAGTTTTCATAAACATAACCCAGCATGTCAAGACTTAAACAAGAGTGTCTATACGAGTACACGTGCGAGTAACAAGACGAGTAGCCGTTCAACTTATCTGATAATGGGAAAAATCGAATTGGTTTTGTAAACTTAACCCAGCATGTCAAGACTTAAACAAGAGTGTCCATACGAGAACGCGTGCGAGTAACAAGACGACTAGCCGTTTAACTTATCTGATAATTGGAAAAATCGAATTAGTTTTGCTAAACTTAACCCAGCATGTCATGTCATACGATTAGTCGTGCGAGTAACAAGGCGAGTAGGCGTTTAACTTATCTGATAATGCGAAAAATCCAATTAGTTTGACTAAACTTAACCTCCTGTATTTTTGTAACCTGTTATGTAACACAATTTGTAACCTTAACGACGATATTGCGTTCTTTTTAATTTACCTCTAACTTGTTAAATATTGGTTCAAACAACATAAAAAATATATTTTTGTGACATAAAATATTTGATCTTCGCGGTTACATCTTAAAAAAATTAAAAAAAAAAATTAAAATAAAAGAAAAAAAAATGTGCGCCGACAGGATTCGAATCCTTAATCCAAAGGTGATAAACGAAGGTTTTAGCACCTTAGACCACTAGAGAACTATCACCAATTCACGTTATATTAATGCAGTGATGTTATTGGTTGACGATTTTTATTTACAGAAAATAGGGAGTTGTTTTTTTTATTATTAATTTAATTAATTGTCTTTAATTAATAAAACACATATAAAAAGGTTTCAGTTGCAATAAAAAAAATATATATGATAATTTCGTGGGTTATGGGATTTTGGCAATTGAAAAAGACAGTTTTTTCTTTGGGACGTTTCGCCTCTATATTGAAGCTTTTTCAACCCTAGAGACAGAACACAAGCAATTAATTAACCTGACAACAACAAGCAAAAACTCTTTTGTTTTATTAACAAGGTTGTAGAAGAAGTATGAAATAAAGTACTAGAGAAAACTTTCATTCAAAACTTACTTCAGAAAAGCTAGTCAAAAAGCCCGTTGGTAGTGCGTAAATTTTCTTTTATATATTTATAATACCTTATGGTTAGTGGCACAATTTACTTTTCGGTCAGTTGAATTTTAGTTCAAGCATTTGAATTTTTCGTTGGCCAATAGGTGCATTCAATTTAAACGTAAATTAGGTAGTTTCACACTTTAGTCTGTTTTTGCGAGCTTACCATGGCAAATATTCAAGCAACCCCATCGTTTCCCACACTCACTACAAACATAGGCTTTCGAAGGAAAAAGACAGTAAAAAAAACGTGAAAACATAGCATTACAATGTGCACAGTACTAATGTAAATTTAAAACTTAACAATTAAAAACTTCTCTGAATTTAGTCTAAGACATTAACAAACACTTTAAAATAATTACTTAATAGCTAAAATTAATTTAAATCACACACACAGAGAAAACATCACAAGTATCAATGACAATAAGAAAACTTGATCATTATTAAATCAGGTACCCAAATTAGTTTTGTATTTATTTAGTAAATTGCAATACAAAGTACTGAGTCCCCTAACATCTGGTCTTAGATTAACTGTATCATATAACTGAATCTGAATCATCTCACTGATTAATCTTTTTGTGTAATCAGCGAGATGATTCAGATTCAGTTATATGATACAGTTAATCTAAGAACAGATGTTAGGGGACTCAGTACTTTGTATTGCAATTTACTAAATAAATACAAAACTAATTTGGGTACCTGATTTAATAATGATCAAGTTTTCTTATTGGCATTGATACTTGTGATGTTTTCTCTGTGTGTGTGATTTAAATTAATTTTAGCTATTAAGTAATTATTTTAAAGTGTTTGTTAATGTCTTAGACTAAATTCAGAGAAGTTTTTAATTGTTAAGTTTTAAATTTACATTAGTACTGTGCACATTGTAATGCTATGTTTTCACGTTTTTTTTACTGTCTTTTTCCTTCGAAAGCCTATGTTTGTAGTGAGTGTGGGAAACGATGGGGTTGCTTGAATATTTGCCATGGTAAGCTCGCAAAAACAGACTAAAGTGTGAAACTACCTAATTTACGTTTAAATTGAATGCACCTATTGGCCAACGAAAAATTCAAATGCTTGAACTAAAATTCAACTGACCGAAAAGTAAATTGTGCCACTAACCATAAGGTATTATAAATATATAAAAGAAAATTTTGGAATTAATTTTGCCAATTTCTTTTAAAATTGAATAATAAAATGGTGTTCAGCCAAGGACAAAGTGATGGTGATCCCATACGCACTACCAACGGGCTTTTTGACTAGCTTTTCTGAAGTAAGTTTTGAATGAAAGTTTTCTCTAGTACTTTATTTCATACTTCTTCTACAACCTGGTTAATAAAACAAAAGAGTTTTTGCTTGTTGTTGTCAGGTTAATTAATTGCTTGTGTTCTGTCTCTAGGGTTGAAAAAGCTTCAATATAGAGGCGAAACGTCCCAAAGAAAAAACTGTCTTTTTCAATTGCCAAAATCCCATAACCCACGAAATTATCATACATGATGCAGGAGGGATACGAATACGAATAAAAAAAATATATATACAAATATTGAATCACAATTAATTGAATCATAATTTGGCGAAATTAAAAAAAAAACTGAATATAATTTCCTCAAACCGTAAAAAAATCAAACCTAAAATGATCGTGTTATCAAAAAAAGCGCAGGATTTTCATAAAAACAGTAAACTTTTTGATATAATTCCTTACTTTTTTAAAAATGTTCATTAATTTTGGAATTTTTGCATAAATCTTACAATTGTTTTAAAATTGAGCTCACAATACTGATAGCTGCTTTCATGTGATCATTAAAAAATTAAACTTGTTTCAACTTTGATGAAGAAAGAACCAAATTTGTTTTAAATTTGTCAAAAGAAGCAAATTTGGTTCGACAGTGACATTTATTAAACTTCAAATCATGTTATTTTTAAGTTACTTTATCGTTTAAATTTCTTATTAAATCCAAGATTACATATTAACGTAAAATTAGTGCTTCTTTCGTGTATCAGCGATACTTTCACATGGAATGTTAATTTTGAACTTACATTTTTTTTAAACATTTTTCTTAACGTATTTAAAGTTACACCAATTTAACATTTTTGCAACGTTGAAAACCTGTAATGTAACAGACCTTGCTTAGTGGGTTAGTATGTCCATATTTGACAAAGAGTGTCCATACGAGTGCGCGTACGGGTAAAATTTGAAAAAAAGAATAGGTTTTTAATAAAGGGCGGTTTCAGCCGCTTATAAAAAAAAACTAAATAAAAACTAACCGACTCGACTGCTAGCTCTAAATTAATAGGGCTTAGTACAGAATGGAGAATACCACTGTAAAACATTACTAAAAGTATTTTGAAAACGAGAGAATATGAATAGAATTTAGGATTAGCAAAAAAACAGTCTTTAAAAAAATATAAACGAGTTGCATGTACATATCTGACGTCGTCTAATAATTATTATGAATGCATAAAAAATACATACGTGTTTTTAAATAGTTTTTATTTTAACTTTCTGCGAGACAAAATAAAAAACGTAAGATGAGTGTGCTTATTTTTTAAAAGTAAAACTCTAGTTGTTGCTTGACAAAAGTATCAAGAATGCTTTGATTTCGACAACGGTAACTTTACGAACGCGCCCAAAGTCAGTCTGCCCCTTAGAAGATTAAACTTTTAACTTGTATTAGTCCGGGAGCAGACCCAAATTTACGCTCTAGACTTTTTTGAACACAAAATAATTTTTATCTAAATCTTAACAAGATTCAAGTCGGTCATAACTCGCGTCACTGAAACAATAACAATTGCATTATTGTTTGTTTCTAAATAACCACCACACAACCATGTTTTATTATTTTTATATTATAAAATAGTTTTTAGACAATATCTCCAAAAGACAATAAACATATAGCCTATGATTTTGTTATTAGTAAAAAAAATTACGGAGTCGGCCAAAAAATTGGGTCAATTTGTCATATTTCAAACTTCGAAATCTTTTACTGCAAATACATTTAATAATTTCACAAAAACAATAAAGTTTATATACAGACCGCTTCAAGCTACTGCGAACATAGGCCGGAAGAAGTCCAATTTGTCAGTGTACGTACATGCAGGGACACCGCACACCTATCAGTGAAGCAACCAATACTCAGGCTTGCGATCACCACTTGTGTGACTTGCCTTTGGTATTTAGTATGCCTCTAACCACGGTGCTGTGTGGAGTGTAGTCAATGAAACCGGAATTCGATCAATAAATACGTAATTTTCTTATTTTTTGTCACTGATAAATAAGAGCGTTTTATTGTCATTTGCTCAGATTTATCACTGACAATGTGTTACAATGAAAATAAATAAAATCAAAATAAAATAATACATTCTAAAAACCAAAAAGATTCTCCCAGTCAAAAATAAATTAGAGCAAATGTTCGAAAAGTCCTCCTTGCTCGGTTAGACAATATCCGAGCCTATTATAAAAACCCCTTCTAACGTTTCTAAGCATGTTAGGGGTGATAATTTGAAAAGCTTCAATTTTAATCCGAAGTTCTTCCAAATTATTAGCCCTTTCATGCCCGTAAACTTTATTTTTGATATAACTCCACAGATAGAAGTCATTAGGAGCAAGATCGGGTGATCGAGCTGGCTATAAAATAGTTCCCCGTGTACTTATAACCCGATTAGGAAATACATTATCAAGATATTCCCTAACAAGGCCAACATTGTGAGCAGGACAACCATCTTGTTGAAACCATGTTTCACCAAATCTCACACCTAACGACTGCCTAGAAGTTGGAATAATATGCTGCTGCAGTAGATCCAAGTATATAGGACCATTCAAATTGCCGTTAATAAAAAATGGTCCAATTACGTGTTCCCGTACAATACCCCGCCCCCCAAAAATTTAGTTTTTGGGTTATGACGATTCAATAATGGAAAAGTGCTTTCATCTGTGAAAAGAATAGATCTCAGAAAGTTTTTATCACGATTAGCCATCATTGTTTCGCAAAATTTCGTACGACGATAGTTGTCCTCCGGAAAAATTTAAGGCGTTTTTGACGCTTTGTAAGAATGATTACCATTCTTTTTGAGAACACGTAAGACAGTGGCTGAAGACGTATCAACTGCTTCGGCAATTTGGTGGCTAGTTAACTTTCGATTTTCCTCCACTGCAGCGCAATTCATCACACCTCGTGCTTCCTGCTCGTCATTCAAAACAGTGGGTTTTTTATGGTTTCTTGGCGCTACACAACCAAACTTTTCAAAATTCTGCACAAACCTATAAATCGTTGATAAACTAGGTTCTGGGCTATTTACAAAATTCTCCAAAAAAAGTTCTTGAATAAGTCTCAATGGTCTGCATTGATAGTACCATTTGACCATCTGCACTTTTTGGGCAACTTTGTAGACATCCATTTTTAGTTTTAAAAATGTATTATTTCAATTAAGAACTTACCAATCTGTTTCTCAAGCAAGGCAGAAATAAAACAAAATAATAAAAACAAAAT
This sequence comes from Oxystoma pomonae, assembly GCA_963921995.1. Taxonomy (NCBI): domain Eukaryota; kingdom Metazoa; phylum Arthropoda; class Insecta; order Coleoptera; family Brentidae; genus Oxystoma; species Oxystoma pomonae. The sequence goes on from OY998169.1 coordinate 30,197,121, forward strand.
AAATTTCCAAAAGATAACACTGCAGCGTGCTTCGAGTTCACCTCGGTCGTACGGCACGGAGAGTAAATTGGACTTGATTCCCCCTATGTTCGCAGTAGCCTGAAGCTCATTGTATATTTGCAAAATAGTTTTATAGGTAAATTTTTTGAAACACGTTGTAAGTATGAAAAACTTAACCCTACTAAAATACGCGTGCACTTTTTTCCTGCAAATATTATTTTAACACTTTCGCTTAACGACAAATAGGTAACAAAAAACTCACACACTCCGGGAGCAAAAAACCAAAAAAATAATATACATAAATTCCAGCTTAAAGGTAAAAACCTCAGTCCTTCTCCACTGTATTTATTAAAAAAATATTAAATTTTTTGCTAACTCTACATGTTTCAGCGGTACAAAACCGTAATAATCAGGGGGTTCTTCATTTAGCTTGTATCACGCGTTCATACTATACTTATAACGCTTGGTTATACAGGGTGTCCCATGCAAGGTGAGTAGCCTATTAGATTATTTTGGGAACTATATACAATATAGAAACTTCTCAAACTTTCTTTTCTAACATCAAGTCCATGTAAAGTATATCTATAAAATATTTTCGTATTTGCAGTGTAGCCATTTACAAAAAATATTGACAACCAATATTGTTATTTTAAATAAAACATTTCTAGGTAAATTTTATTACATTATCCTATACTTCGGAGACGTACTTGACTCACTGATACTCGCTAACCGTCCCTTGATCGTACAAGCGGTTAAAAACGCCCCTGTATTAAAAACCTTTCTTTATTCTTTCCAAATATCAATCCTGCCATTTTAAAAGTTTGTAAATTGGATTAGAAAGAGCTAGAGAGATGTACTTAAAAGACTGATACTAGTTTACCACCCGTTGATCGTACAAGCAACTGAAACCCCCCTTTATTACTTTATTTTATTTCTATTATTTTTTTCAAATTTTACCAGCATTCGTACTCGTATGGACACTCTTAGTCAAATATGGACATACTAGGTTAAGTTTAACAAAACGAATTGGATTTTTTCCATTATCAGATAAGTAAAACGCCTACACCCGCCTTGTTACTCGCACGCGTACTCCTATGGACACTCTTGTTTAAGGCTTGACATGCCAGAGGTTAAGTTTAGCAAAACTAATTCGATTTTTTCCATTATCAAATAGGTTAAACGCCTACTTGCATGGACACTCTTGTTTAAGTCTTCACATGCTGGGTTAATTTTACCAAAAATAAATGGATTTTTCCAATTATCAGAGAAGTTAAAAGCCTACTCGCCTTGTTACTCGCACGCGTACTCGTATGGACCCTCTTATTTAAGTCTTGACATGCTAGGTTAAGATAAGCAAAACTAATAGAATTTTTCCCATTATCATATAAGTTACTCGCCTTGTTACTCGCACGCTTACTCGTATGAACACTCTTGTTTAAGTCCTGACATGCTGGGTGAAATTTAGCAAAACTAACTGATTTTTTCCCATTATCAGTTAAGTGAAACGCCTACTCGACTTGTTACTCTCACGTTTACTCGTACATTCTTGTTTAAGTCTTGACATGCTGGGATAATTTTAGCAAAATTAATTGGTTTTTTCCCATTATCAGATAAGTTAAACTCCTACTCGCCTTTCTACTCGCACGGGTACTCGTATGGACACTCTTGTTTAAATCTTGACATACTACGTTCAGTTTAGCAAAATTAATTGGATTTTTCTCATTATCAGATAAGTTAAATGCCTACTCGCTTTGTTACTCGCACGCGTACTCGTATAGAAACTCTAGTTCAGGTCTTGACATGTTTGGTTAAGTTTAGCAAAACTAATTCGTTTTTGCTCACCATCAGATAAGTTAAACGCCTACTCGCCGTGTTACTCGCACGCGTACTCGTATGGGCACTCTTGTTTAATTCTTGACATGCTAGGTTAAGTTTAGCAAAACTAATTGGGTTTTTCTCATTATCATATAAGTTAAATGCCTACTCGCCTTGTTACTCGCACTCGTACTCGTATAGAAACTCTAGTTTAGGTCTTGACATGCTTGGTTAAGTTTAGCAAAACTAATTTTTTTTGCTTACTATCAGATAATTTAAACGCCTACACGCCGTGTTACTCGCACGCGTACTCGTATGGGCACTCTTGTTTAATTCTTGATATGCTAGGTTAAGTTTAGCAAAACTAATTGGATTTTTCCCATTATCAGATAATTATAACGCCTAATCGCCTTGTTACTCGCACGCGTACTCTTCTTTAACTCTTGACATGCTAGCAGGTTAAGTTTAGCAAAACTAATTGGATTTTTCCAATTATCAGATAATCAAACGGCTACTTGTCTTGTTACTAGCACGCATACTCGTATGGACACTTTTGTTTAAGTAGTAAGTAAAACTATTTCAATTTTTTCCATTATCAGATAAGTTAAACGCCTACTCGCATTGTTACTCGCACGCGTACTTGTATGGGCACTCTTGTTTAATTCTTGACATGCTAGGTTAACTTTAGCAAAACTAATTGGATTTTTCCCATTATAAGATAAATTAAACGCCTACTCGCCTTCTTACTGGTATGGACACTCAAATTATTTTTTTTTTGCTTACGATTGAGAGAGTTCTAGAAGGACATTTTTAAAATTTGAAGACAATTTTTTTAATACCATACATTATGGGATTGCCAAACCTGTATAAACTCGAGCTCGAAACGAAGGAAAACAGCATTGCCGGGAACTACCAAGGCGTTCGGTGAATCACGTCCCAGGAGAGCGCGAGCGCCATCTCAGCGCCAGGACCAAAAGGCGTCCACGTAATTTTAGTTAGACTTCGCCCATCTTTTTATTTTTCTTTTAATTAATGATAACGTCCAAACGCTGCTTGGAACCGTTCTTTTATTAGTATAGTTTTTATAAAAATTTCAAAATGAATTATCATAATCTTTCATAATTGCAAAATAGGATTTTTCTTGCAAATTAAATTATCTGAAATTTAAAAAAAAAAACATGTTTTGCATACCATATTAAAGGCCATTTCATAACGTTTTAAAAGGTTTAACCAAAATTTTAAAATAGTGATACTTAACCGAGATACATCTATTAAAGTGACCCTATGGTCTAAAAAAAGTTTAGAGCGTCGCGACGCCTAACGTACGCCTTCGCCGAAAAAAATTATATTGATTTGGTGGTCCCCGGAGTTATGCCTAAGTGCGACTATTATAGTGGAGTATATTCGTGAAAGGAAACTGCAAAAAGGGTGTATTTTTTATATGTGGCATAGTAATACCTAATAAATAAATAATAAAGCTAAAATTCCAGTCAAGGATCCCTCATTTTCCGACCCCAGCTACCAAGATGGCGGCTGTCAAAGTTAGGAAAAAATATTTTTCTACATTTTCAGAACAATCAAATCTAAGTCAATTGGGTAATAGTGAGGAGGTCCCACTTAATCCAAAAATATTAAAAAAGTTGACATATATCACTTCAAAACAAAATAGCGGCCAGATTTCAAAAATTTAATTTTTTGCTTTTTTTTTACTTTTCAAGTGATGATCTTTTTTAATGTCTCATATTAAAGCTACGGACGGGCTTCTTGATCTCAAAATAAAAACAATTAGAGTTTATAAGCGGGTGCAAAGATGGCGCTTGATATGTCAAAAAAATAAGAGAACCTATTAACCTATAGACAACATTTAAAAAATATATTTTTTTAGTAAATACTATTAGCGATGAGTTCGCCTCTGCTACAATTTTAAAAAACATGTTATTTGCCATTTGATATTCAAAATGGCGGCCAAACTATCGAGAGAAAAAAGTAATTTTCCTCTTCTAGTGCAGTATTTATCCTAACGTCATGCAATACATCAATTTGGACTAAATAGAGGACGCTTGTCTGATAAATTGCAAAAAAAATGACATTTCATTCCGAAATCAAGATGGCTGCGACTAAAATAAAGAAACGTCATTATTTTTCTGCACGTTAGCAATTTTGCACAACCCAAAGCAGTTTTAGGATGAGTTAAATTAGTTTTAAATTTTCGTGTCAAAAAAAAAAACAAATTTTTATGCTTCAGTTTAAATGGCGAACGACTAAGTAAAAAAAGGTTTTTTTTTTCGTTGTTTCCTTGTTTCCAAAGCACTTGACAAAATATTAGGTGACGTGATACCCGTTCCAAAAATAAAAAAAGTGACGTAGGTCATTCAAAAATCAAGATGGCGGCGACTAAAATAAAAAGACAACTTTATTTTTCTGTTCGTTTGCATTTTTTCACAAACAAAGGCAGTTTTAAAATGAGCTAAATTAGTTTTAAATTTCTGTGTCAAAAAAAATACATTTTTATACCTCAGGTAAAATGGCGGACCTAAGTTAAAAAAAAAATATTTTTCGTAAGATAAACAAAAAACACTTGGAAAAATATGGGACACGTTGTACAAATCACGCCCTTAATTCTCTCAAGAAAAGCAATTGAATTGATTTTTCCCAACCGAATATTGTAATATTGAAATAAGATTCAAAAATATTGTTTTTTTTCTTTAACAGTTCATATTATTTAGAATGACGTAATGTTACAATTAGGGCTATAGTTTTTTTTTAAGGAAAACGTATCAGATATAAAAGTTTTTAGCAAGTATTCATTACCTAAGCATCCGCCTAGGAATATTTAGAAATTTCGAGAATACCTGGACTTTAAAATATTTTGCCAAGTGTTTTTTGTTTACTTACGAAGAAAACGAAAAAAAAAACACTTTATTTTTACTTAATTGTCCGCCTTTTTAAGTAAGGTAAAAAATGTAAACGGACAGAAAAATAAATTTCTTTGTTTATTTTAGTCACCGCTATCTTGATTTGTTTTTTTTTACACAAAAATTTAAAACTAATTTAACTCATCCTAAAACTGCTTTGGGTTGTGTAAAATTGCTAACGTGCAGAAAAATAATGACGTTTCTTTATTTTAGTAGCGCCCATCTTGATTTGGGAATGACATGTGTCATTTTTTTGCAATTTTTGAGACAAGCGGCCTCGATTTAGTGCAAATTGATATATTACAGGACGTTAGTGTAAATACCACGCCAGAGGGGGAAAATTACTGTTTCTCGATAGTTTGGCCGCCATTTTGAATATCAAATATCAAATCAACTACAATCTACTAAAAAATATATTTTTTTTAAATGTTGTCTATATGTTAATAAGGTCTCTTATATTTTTGACACATCAAGAGCCATCTTTCCAACAGTACCACAGGCGTAGAAATTGGTATAAATATTTGTTAAGTCATTCTTATTTCAAAAAGGACATATCTGTATCAAAATTACAGAAACATATTTTAAATTTCATTTACCTTAAAATATATTTTTAAAAATCGCTGACCAACAGCGATTGTCCCAAGCACCAATCAGATTGCCATTTGTTTATTGAGATTACCTTAAAAATATAAGATTTTTTAAGGTGGAGTGGCAAGATATTAATACTGTTAATGCCAGTGCCGCTAGACTATTCGCTTACATTTTTCAAATATAATCTATTTCAAGTTTATCCGGACCAATTTTTTGACACTGACAGTGACATTTCCATTTATCTTCTTTGCTTAAATGTCAGCCGCTATATTAAAATTGACCAGTAGAATTCTGAGCAAATCATATACATAGATACCAAAAATACAATTTTTACAATTTTTGCCTGTCACTACTACTACTACTACGATTAATTGGGCTCATGGGCCGGACATAGGCTTTATTTCATCAAAATCGGTTCACGGGAACCAAAAGTTACGACTATTTAAAGCAAGAAAAACGGGAAAAAACGGGTAAAGCTGCAGGCGAAGCTGCGGGGTCTTCAGCTAGATTCAAATATAATAGACTTGATGTAAAACATTACCGTATTTGTGGTTAATGGATGGGTTGGGTTGGGTTTTATATTTTTAACGTTTGTTAAACAATCTATTCTTTGAGAGGCTGGGGAACTAAGAACTCCCCACCAACCGCCAACGACAAGGATATTTAACAAAAAGAAGGAAAACGACTTCAGTAGCTTAAACAAGTTTTGATTGTTTATTTACTGTAGAAATTATGTTAGCATATGGTCGGCGGTTTTTATGTAAACCTTATTTTACTACCAAGTAAAAGGTATTCTCCGCTTTAAAAGCAAAATGTTCTCTTGACGTCAATTTTATTTCTCCTTACAGTTTGTTAGGTAGGTAGGTATATTTATATGTATAGCTACGGTATAACTGGTAACACCTCACTACTCCACCATCAAATATCTGAGTGCAAAAATACCCAATCAGGCAGATAGGAACCAGGAATATTTTGAAGTAAAATATACTGCTAAAATTAAAAATATAATTCTATATTCTGACGCCACTGGTATTGACAGTGTTGATATCTTTTCAAAAATTAAAATCTGGTTTTTATTTGTTATAATCGCTTTCGGTTAGCGATTTTTTACAACAAATTGTAAGGTAAATGAAATTTAAAACATGTTTCTCTAATTACTACGCCACTAGTAGTAATAATATTTATACCTTGTTAACCCACTATCAGAGTACAAAAATACCAATCGTGCAGACTTCTGTCAAAAATGCGTGGAACACGATTAATTTTAATGGAGTGTAATAATAAAATTTATATAACTCTTTCTGATGCCACCGACATAAAGCAATACCTATATCTTACCACTCTAATTTTTAAATTAAGAAGTAATTTTAATAACCGCTGCCAGCCCGAAAATTTTGAAATTGGAATGCCTTAACAAATATTTATACCAATTTCTACGCCTCTGGTACTGTTAGTGATATGACCTTGCCAATCCACCATATTTTTTTTAAATTTAGGAATACACTGAATGCAAAAATACGCTGGCAATATATATTGCCGCTGTACCATATTAATTCTTTTATTTTAAAGTAATCCTAATTGAAGAGTATCAATCTGGATGACATATGTCAAAACCGCTGTCATCTAGGGTTATTTAAAAAAGGATTGGTGCATGAAGTTACACAAATATTTCCATAAATTCCTACGCCGCTGGCACGAATAATTTGAGACCCAACTCCACAAATTTTTAAAGTTGGATATTATTTGAATCGTGCATACATCTGTTAAAACAACGTCAATCAGAAATATATTTAAATAAAGGGTATTGAAAGAATAATAAAAAACATATTTTTAATTTTGGAGGTCACTGGCTCTAAAAAAGTGAATATTTTTTGAAACTATTAAACATTTTTTCAAATTTCAACTTATTTTCAACGCCTAAATATTAGTTTTATTGACAATACGATAAAATTAATTTGTCAATAAAAACTGGTATTTTTATACGCCACTGGCACTAAAAAATACCAAGAGATTTTTAATATAACTTTAAACGAAATATCTTTGTTCAATTTAGTAATACTGTAGAAAATCTTGTGTCACTTGGTCATTTCGTTGAGAAGATAAAAAAATAAATCAATTTATAAATGAAATCATACAAGATTTTTTTGAACCGTAAAATTAAATGACGCTATAGGTACTATTTGCACAATATCTCACAACTTCACCATGAAGGTTCTTAAATTTGGAAGTAATTTGTATGCCTCTGGTCTTAACAAAATGAGACGCATTATTTTGAAACTTTATATACTTTGTCTTTAATGTATCTCGTAAAGCTGTGCCGAGTTTGGTGTCTCTTGATTACACAAGTGCGGAGTTATTGCCAAAAACCCGTTTTAATACCATTCATTTGTACTATGTTGGGAATTTGGAACCTTTGGTTGCACTAAAACAAAGTTATGATTGTTTTCCACAAACCAAAACTACACTTTTTTGCACTCGACGCGCGTTTCGCTAACAACGTTAGACGATTTATCGTCTCCTGATGATGCTAACGTTGTTAGCGAAACGCGCGTCGAGTGCAAAAAATCATCATCAGGAGACGATAAATCGTCTAACGTTGTTAGCGAAACGCGCGTCGAGTGCAAAAAAGTGTAGTTTTGGTTTGTGGAAAACAATCATAACTTTGTTTTGATTCATTTGTAGTTAAAACGACGGCCATGTTACTCCACCATGGAAATTATTAATTGTGGAGTTTTTGGAAAACGTCCATTGCGGAGATGGCGTTTATTTAATTGTTTCTTATTTTTCCATTAGTGAGAATAAGAAGAGGATACGCCACCGTCGAACAGTAACAGTGACATCGAGTTTATAAATCTGGGGTAACAGTCTTCTGTATTATTATTTTTTTTATTTTGTATTTGTATTGTAATCATTTTAAGGTAGACAATTTTTGTAGTTGTTAAGCTTGTAAAATATGTTGCGTAGTAAGTAAGTAGATATGTTAGGTTACGTTAGGTTGGGCAAAAAAAATCATACTTAAATTTAAAAAATTCTAGAAGGTACCTCTACTTAATTATCTTTTCAGGGTGGCCATTTTCTGAAAAACCTGGAAAAGTCAGGGAATTTCATTGGTCATTGAAAAGTCATGGTAAAGTCAAATTTTTTGATGCCTATATTATTGTTTTTTTAATAGATAAAGATCTTGCCGGCTGACCCTCCCCTTTCAAACATTTCTACGATCACCAGCGGGAGCGTAAACCTCCCTCCTTCCCAGTATGCTTGAGAAATCTATTTTTTTGAGCATTTGCCGCCTAAAATGGTAGCTAATGGAAAAGTTCAAAATTAGTCTGGAAAAGTCAGGAAATTTGATTTTCTAAAAAAAATGGCTATCCTGCTTTTGTTTAACTGTTTAACTCAAATTGAAAGATAAATCACGAATGCAAAATCTTATGTACCTATATACACTAACTTGCACATAAAATGTGTACATATATAACGTTACTTTGACTTTTACTCAATAAACGTTAGATTGATAAAGATTCAATTAGTATAACATTTATTCTTTGATATGAACGCATTAATTCTTTAGAATTGCTGCACCAATTTCTTATTGTCATCAACTTCTCTGCCTCCTTTACAGTGTCCAAACTATCAAAATAGTCATCAAATTAAGTATTTTTCCTTTATCGCCTTTGAAGCCAATGAAAATTCATTCTCAAATTCAATTGCATTTTTTCTCATAACATAGTTTGCACACGTAGCTGAGGATACTGGATATCTGGATCGCCTTGTCGTCTTTCTCCTCGCCATAAAAATCTTTGAGCTTTTCGATCTTTTTTTATAATTTGTACTTGATAAAACACTTCTTTTATGTCGCCTAAGAATGCAATGTTTCTTTGTCGAAAATTAAAAAGTACTCTAAGGAGTTAAGCAAATCTGGTCCTTTTAGCAATACGTCATTTAGACTTACTCCATTTGATTTAGCCGCTGCGTCAAAAACGAAACGTATTTTGCCAGGCTTATTTGGATTGTGTACGCCGAAATGAGGAAAATACCAAATATTAATATTTTTTGCGTGTATTCTTTTGAAAATCCTTCTATTTTGTCCATTTTTCTTTCTATTTGTCTTAATCTTATCAGGGCATCATTTTTATTGTTTGATAAACTTAAGTCATCAGTTTTCCATAGAAGTCCAGTTTCCCAACGATTTTCCTGAATCCTTTTTGTAGGGTCCTCCAAAATTTTCTTTGCCCTTATTTCTTCATGGTTTGGTTGATCGGTTTCGTATTCAACACCCAAATTTTCAAATCTAAAAGATTCCTTAACAATTTCATTTAGTTCCTGTTTCTACATTTATTTTCCATCTCTAAAGCTAAATATCTGTGACTAGATAATCTAGATAGGTTAATGCACCCAAAATTGAGTTACTTTATTGAAAGCCCATCATCAGCTGAGTGTCATAACCTCAAAAGTTTGGAATTTTGAAACCTCGTAATTTATTTATTTTTTTTTAAATTAATTTCCTTAATAATCATGATACAGCTGCTTTGTTCCATCCCAAACGGACGTACGGAACAGGAGATTGAGTAAGTAGTAAACAATTTTATTATCTTTTAATTTGACAGATAATTTTGCGATACAAATTTGTACTCTTTAAATCATATATTATATTAACGTTGCCAAAAATCTGGTAGTTTCTTTTTTTGTCCAGTACTCTAACCCACGAACTCTACCATCATCTAAACTAAGGACACGAAATGACTATGGTCAATGAAGAGGGTTTATTTTCCAACATCAGAAACACGTATGGAAATGAGGCACTAGTACTTATGAAAGCATGGTCGAGGGATACACTTAAACAAGCCAACTTAAAAAACAAAAAAATATTTTTGCTAAAATGTAGAAGTAATGACATTTTTCCAAAACATCTTAGTGGAAGTATAAAATTCATATATCTACTATACTCAGAGAACCACCTTTCTCATCGAAGGGTTGACAACATTTTATATAAGTTTAAGAAAGCTATGTTAAACACAGAAAATGAAATAACTATATGGAAGTTAAAAACTATAACTGAATCAATAGCATGGACCAAATCTAAATTAAGAAGCTTAATTCCAGAAGAAATTTTCTTACACTGTACTAATGAAAACTACAACAGATATAACAAGGAATTCTACAAGATTAAAGAAACCATTATAAAGAAACTGAGGTCTTTGGAAGAAAAACAAAATGAAATATGTATTAAAGTGGGGAATAACTACTTGTACAATTACAGTAACATTCAATTACCAAATGAAGTACAAACAATCCTCAGTTTGGGCCCAAACTTGGGCATTCCACTTAAAAAAGAAGAAATACGCATACCTACAATCATCAAAGATAGAACTTTTACCGTAAAGATAACACAACCACTCAAAAAGGTTTATTACATAAAATTAAAATGACTAAACAGTTCCTTATTGATAATTCCAATTTAATAGTAAGTAGATCAGATAAGGGGAATTCCTCTGTTATAATGGAGAGACAAGAATATCATCAAAAAATAGTAGAAATACTGAGTGACTCCAATATATATCAACCCACCAACCAGGACCCTAAAAACAAGTTCCAAACTCATGCAAATAGAATAGTGACTGAGTTAAAAAAAACTAAACTTAATATAATTTCAAAAAGAAAAAGATTTAAAAAGACACAATTCTGTCTCACCTAGACTTTACTCTCTGAGAAAGACCCATAAAAATGGACTTCATTTAAGACCTGTAGTAAGCTGCATAAACTCACCAGGATACAATATAGCTAAATATCTACACGAAATACTCAGTCCTCTAACAACTACATTCCTTTTTAACATCAAAGATTCCTTCCACTTTGCTGAAGTCATAAAACAACATACAATACCAAATGAACATGTTTTAGTATCATTAGATGTAGTTAGTTTATTCACAAACGTGACAAAGAAATTAGTCTTAGATATTATTACCGAGAACTTTAAATTTATATCTAATTACACAGATATTCCTAAAAAAAGTATCATTGAATTGTTCAACCACTGCTTTGATACGAGCTATTTTTCTTATGGAGGAAATATATACCTACAAAAAGATGGGTCAGCTGTGGGGAACCCTGCATCACCAATGTTAGATAACTTAGTCATGAATCACCTAGTTACTGAAGTCTTGGATAAATTACAGTTTGACATCCCTTTTATATATGTTTATGTTGATGATACTGTCTTGTCAGCTCCCTATGGCCAGCTTAACACACTACTGGAGACATTTAACAGCTTCCACCCATCACTTCAATTTACTATGGAAATAGAAAAGGAGCAAAAAATTTGTTTCCTTGATATGGAAAATGGCACTCTCATTACAAATTGGTATTCCAAATTTACCGTTCAGGTGGGCTTCTGAATGACCTATCAAACCATCCAATTTCAAATAAAATAGGTATTATTAATGGACTGTTACATAGAGCCATAAATTTAAGTCATCCAGAATTCCACATAGAGAACATAGAAAAAATAAAGATACTATTATTAAACAACAACTACCTCTTGAATTTTATTAAAAGAAACATAAATAAGTTCAAAACAAAACTACAAATAACAGAAAAAAGGAAATAAAAAAATACTTTAAATTTCCCTACTATCTCAAAAAATCGGTAGATGCTTTGGTAAAACTGAAACCAAATTAGCTTTTTACAATACAAAAACAACCAGTTCTTTGTTTACGGCACTCAAAGACAAAACACCACATGGAAAACGAAGCTCAGTAGTGTAGACTTTTTTCCAATTTTGATATTTTTTAACATCTGTCTTGTCATTGTCTGTCTGGTCATGTCAGATTTCATTATAAAACAATTGGTTAAAATAGGTAAATAAATGAAAAAGCTTTGGTCATTCTCCACTGATGTTTTATTGAAAAATCACCCAACATGTTTCGACAGTATAGACTGTCATCTTCAGGGGTGTACTGAAAGAACCCAAGAAGACTTATTGTAACATTGATATTTGTAAAATTAATATGTGAAAAACAGAGTTATACTTGGTCTACCCATCCATTAGGCACAAGCACAGTGCCAACCATCCAATGGAAGATGGAAAAACGCACAAGGGAAGGCCATCACCGAGCCAGCGACTCAATCGATGGACAGACCAAGCATAACACAAAACTGAAACCCTCAAAACCCTAAAATCTAATCTTTAACAAAACTTACCCTAGGGTGGTGCTACAAGTATGGCGACATCTAGCGTCTATGGGAATTTAAGCAGCTACATGGAGAACTGAAAATAAAGAGAGCGGCCTCAGAAAACAGTCAAAAGGTAGTAGCAAAACATTATAAATTAGGAGCAAAAAAAATGATTTAAGTAGTAAGATTTACCGAATTTTTTTTTAAAGAATAATGTAAAATGTAATAAAACAAAGGAAAATATAAAAATTGGGGTTGGGTACCTGAACCTCGACATTACCGAGGCTCAGGTATCCCCTGAAAATTTAGAAAAAAGGCGTCGCATTTTTAATTATAACTAGTTAATTAATTTAATCTTTAAGTTGCACGTGTTGCGTCCAGAACTCCAGAACAAATGACAGAGGACGGGGAAGGTAAACATTTTTTTTGAAAATGGTTAGTTGTATACAAATAACAGAGGACGGGGAAGGTAAATTTTTTTTTTTGAAAATGGTTAGTTATGTGTAAGGGTGTTATAGAAGGAAACTGTATCCAAATGTCAGGACCCTATGAGCATCTGCATCCTAAGGCCACTATTACTTTGCTACCTCCGTAAACTACACAGAACAATATTTCAGATAAAAGTTAAAACCTTTCTTTAAAAATAAGAAAATTGAAATTCAAAACAGCACCAAACTAGTTTACATCATGAAAACCTATCGAGTAGCCCCTTCGTATCCTATAACTATAAATTAAATAACCGTTGGGGAGCAATACCGAAAAGGTGGTGAGGGAAGTCCTGTCGCATGTGTACCCCACACACGATGAGACCACTATGGTTCAGAAATTTGTGAATCAACCATTGTATACGAAAAGAAAACCCCAGAGTCTTAGAAAACATGGTCCCATCGTGGGCGGGCCCCACAAAACAACAACTTAAACCCCCGTAGTCGTTCCTACCAGGACGGGCCGCACCACACCCAGAATGGTACACTCTACCCTCACACAGGAGTGACAAGGATAGAACATCCGGGTGCCGAACCGACCACCCCGATGGAAACAGCCCTTAGGCGTGAAGTAAGCTACTACTGTGCTCCGCCCGCCGCAGTCATGATAGTTCAAGTGAGAAAACAAAGGTGGCACCTTAATAAAAATGAAACTTACGTTTAGTAAATTTCTAGATAGTGAACAAAATTTGGAAAATTGATTTTGATTTTTCGATGTTTAGAAAGTTTGAAACAAAAGCAAAGGAGGGCGCGCCAAGCAAAATGTAATTCCCATAGGTTAATATCTAGGAAGCAGGTTGGGCTAAATTTAAAACTATCTTAATATTTGTGAAGTTATGAATGGATTTGAGAAATTATTTAAAGTTAAAAACGGTATATTGATTTTGATTTTTCAATGTTCAGAAAGTTTGAAACAAAAGCAAAATGTAATTCCCATAAGTTGAAATCTAGGAAGGGGGTTAGGTCAAATTTAAATCCATTTTGATAATTATGAAGTTACGAATGAATTTGAGAAATTAATTAAAAGTTCTAACGGTTTAAAAAAAAACAAACAAAACGGGGGGGAAGGGGAAACATAACTAGCATGACAACGGCGAAACCGAGAACATATAAAACTTGATTGGGAAGGGGTTATTAAGTATTAAAACGTCCTGGGGGGGGGGAGTGGGGGTGGGAAACATCTAGCTGCTAGGCGGGAAGAACAAGTCAAAATTCAAAAGGATGCTATGACATAAGTCTAAATATAAAATAAAACAAAAACCTTCAAAAATTCAATGGGCCAAATAGGGGCGAAACACATCAGAATGAGCGAGCAAACCAGAGAGAAAGTTTTATTGTTTAAATTTGAAATTAAGTGAGGTGAAAAATGTAAGCATTGGTAATCAATTTGAATGTTCAAGCAATCTTGTGGGTTATTTTTAGAAGCTTTATTAATTTCCAGTATTTCAAGAAGGTCCAATCTATTGCTTTTATCACATAGGTGTAGAATTTTAACTCCTGTTTCTGGGTTGAAAGTGTGTTTTTCTTGGTAAATATGTTTGGCAAAAATAGAGTTTATTCTAAAGGGGGGTTTTTGAGATCTCTGTATCCTTGCTATCTCACTAGTGTGAGATCTCAAAAATCCCCCTTTAGAATAAACTCTATTTTTGCCAGACATATTTACCAAGAAAAACACACTTTCAACCCAGAAACAGGAGTTAAAATTCTACACCTATGTGATAAAAGCAATAGATTGGACCTTCTTGAAATACTGGAAATTAATAAAGCTTCTAAAAATAACCCACAAGATTGCTTGAACATTCAAATTGATTACCAATGCTTACATTTTTTCAACTCACTTAATTTCAAATTTAAACAATAAAACTTTCTCACTGGTTTGCTCGCTCATTCTGATGTGTTTTGCCCCTATTTGGCCCTTTGAATTTTTGAAGGTTTTTGTTTTGTCTTATATTTCGACTTATGTCATAGCATCCTTTTGAATTTTGACTTGTTCTCCTTCCCGCCTAGCAGCTAGATGTTTCCCACCCCCACTCCCCCCCCAGGACGTTTCCATACTTATATAACCCCTTCCCAATCAAGTTTTATTTGTTCTCGGTTTCGCCGTTGTCATGCTAGTTATGTTCCCCCCCCCCCGTTTTGTTTTTTTTTTAAACCATTTAATTAATTAATTTCTCACATTCATTCGTAACTAACCCCCTTCCTAGATTTCAACTTATGGGAATTACATTTTGCTTGGCGTGCCTCCTTTTGCTTTTGTTTCAAACTTTCTGAACATTGAAAAATCAAAATCAATATACCGTTTTAACTTTAAATAATTTCTCAAATCCATTCATAACTGCACAAATATTAAGATAGTTTTAAATTCAACCCAACCTGCTTCCTAGATATTAACCTATGGGAATTACATTTTGCTTGGCGCGCCCTTCTTTGCTTTTGTTTCAAACTTTCTAAACATCGAAAAATCAAAATCAATTTTCCAAATTTTGTTCACTATCTAGAAATTTACTAAACGTAAGTTTCATTTTTATTAAGGTGCCACCTTTGTTTTCTCACTTGAACTATCATGACTGCGGCGGGCGGAGCACAGTAGTAGCTTACTTCACGCCTAAGGGCTCTTTCCATCGGGGTGGTCGGTTCGGCACCCGGATGTTGTATCCTTGTCACTCCTGTGTGAGGGTAGAGTGTACCATCCTGGGTATGGTGCGGCCCGTCCTGGTAGGAACGACTACGGGGGTTTAAGTTGTTGTTTTGTGGGGCCCGCCCACGAAGGGACCATGTTTTCTAAAACTCTGGGGTTTTCTTTTCGTATACAATGGTTGATTCACAAATTTTTGAACCATAGTGGTCTCATCGTGTGTGGGGTAGACATGCGACAGGACTTCCCTCACCACCTTTTCGGTATTGCTCCCCAACGGTTATTTAATTTATAGTTAAGGTTTTTATAGGATGCGAAGGGGCTACTCGATGGGTTTTCATGATGTAAACTAGTTGGTGCTGTTTTGAATTTCAATTTTCTTATTTTTAAAGAAAGGTTTTAACTTTTATATGAAATATTGTTCTGTGTAGTTTACGGAGGTAGCAAAGTAATAGTGGCCTTAGGATGCAGATGCTCATAGGGTCCTGACATTTGGATACAGTTTCCTTCTATAACACCCTTACATACAACTAACCATTAAAAAAAAAAAATTACCTTCCCTGTCCTCTGTCATTTGTTCTGGAGTTCTGGACGCAACACGTGCAATTTAAAGGTTAAATTAATTAACTAGTTATAATTAAAAATGCGACGCCTTTTTTCTAAATTTTCAGGGGATACCTGAGCCTCGGTAATGTCGAGTTTCAGGTCCCCAACCCCAATTTTTATATTTTCCTTTTTTTTACTACATTTTACATTATTCTTAAAAAAAAAAATTCGGTAAGTCTTACTACTTAAATCTTTTTTTTTGCTCCTAATTTATAATGTTTTGCTCCTACTTTTTTACTGTTTCCTGAGGCCGCTCTCTTTGTTTTCAGTTCTCCATGTAGCTGCTTAAATTCCCATAGACACTAGATGTCGCCATACTTGTAGCACCACCCTAGGATAAGTTTTGAGGGTTTCAGTTTTGTGTTATGCTTGGTCTGTCCATCGGTTGGGTCGCTGGCTCGGTGGTGGACTTCCCTTGTGCGTTTTTCCATCTTCTATTGGATGGTTGGCACTGTACTTGTGCCTAATGGATGGGTAGACCAAGCATAACTCTGTTCAATAAAACATCAGTGGAGAATGACCAAAGCTTTTTCATTTATTTGAAATCCCTCCACCAATGGACTAATTCTTCAATTTAAAATAGGTCAAATTAAAAGGAAACTTCAACAACGTCCTTCAATTTCAATAAAGGTGTTAATTCGCAAAATTATAATTTCAAGAAAAAAGAGCTTTAGCGTTTTCCATCTGGACTTTTTTGTTTATTTAATTTTGCAAATGAATGTTCTATTACGTTTTTAAACCTATCAAATAGTTTTTTTGTTATATTTAAAATTTGGATAAAACATAATCTTGGTCAAAAATTAGGAGTAAACGTACTTAGCACCTTTATCTACGGAGACCTAAAAAAAAGGAAGGAAATAAGTAAAGTAAGTAAAGGAAAATAGTGTTAGTAAAAAAAAATGTATTGCCTTAAATACAAAAAAAAAATAAAAACTTAGCAATTTTAGTTGGGATTTCCTTCGTTTTCTTCCAATATTTGTTCATAAAACCACTCAGAGGTCAGTCCACCCCTTTTGATTCTTATTCTTGGAACACTGATATTATCTTTTTTAGTTACAATTCTACTCCTCTTCTTTAATAAATCGACTTTGTGAAAAAGTAGCATTTCGTCGTAACTTTCTTTGTATAAATAGCTGCCAAACTCATCTATTCGAATCCATTTACCATTGTCTCTAAAATTGAATTTCTCATTTAGTTCATTATTTTTTTTTATTAAGAATGTTCAAGTTATTGGAAAGCTCGTCGAATGCAAGAAAGTTATTTTCCATATTTACACATTCCGAGTTTTTGTTACTTGCGTGTCTAATAATATCACGATATTATCAGGAACGATTTCTTTTCAATTCTACCAAAGTTTCTGTCCGAATCCAGATAACTATGGCCCACCTCTGGAAACTTATGATCACTAATTTTAAATATCTTCTTTAAAATTAGTAGCTGATACACGAGTCCAACCAAATGATAAGGTGATCGACTTCACATTTTTCTTTTAAAAGGTAACAAAATCTAAACAAACAACTTGCTATTTCAAGACTACCTCGGTTAGCTACATTCTCTGTCCAATTAAAAAAAAATGGTTTTGGTCCTTTCGAAGTTATGCAGTGTATGCGGAAATCATAGAACCACATTTGCCGCAGGTAGAAATCTTTACTAGTTGTTAGTTTCGGAAGAGACATTGTCTGCTGTAAATCCATAGTTATAAAGCTAGTGTTTTTCATTTACTGGTTTTGCTTTGTCTCGCTCTTGTGCATCAAATGCAGCTTTGTCATTTTCAGTGTGAATTTCTGTACCGACAAATTAAAATTAGTTGTGAAAATGTCGTTGTACTTGGAAATTTTAACTTTATAGGATTCATCTAGTTGTTTTTCTTCACATTCCTAAAGATACATCTTATACATCTTTTTTACATACATTTTTGTTGCAAGAGTAGTGTGATTCTTCTGCATGAAACTGTTGTATGTGATCTTTAATAAAATTCACCACCTCTTCTCTTATCTTATGAGGCATATTTGAGTGGTGACCCCTTTTTTTCCCTGTTTAAGCATATTTTGTATTCTTTCAATTTTCTTTTTGCTAAACTGATACAAGGAACAAACTGCGTCGTTGCATATTGACTCCCGTTTTTGTTTAAAAGAAATTGAGTACTTAAAGGAAACGTTTTTTGGTTTTCTTGCACCAACCGCATGTCTCTTAATTGGACAGATTTCAATACTATTAAACAGCAAAACAGTTTGGTCATTTCCGTTCAGGGAATAATACTTTTTTAGAATCACTTTTCTATCTTCATTGTTAAATTTTTCTGAGCAATTTAGCCTACACATCCTTTTTTCACATTTCTGTCCCAGTCTGTGATGTGTATTGTTCGCCATGTTGCCGAGTCAGCGCATCTTTCCTTTTCTTCCAGTAATCGGGATTTCTTGTTCGAACTTTTATTTAAAGTTTTCTCCTTGGGCTGAAATATTTTTCTTTTGACTGCAATTGTCTTTTCTGCAATAACTGGATTTACATCTGGAAATAGTATATCACTATCTGCTGTGACATGAACTGGAATGTGATGTTCAGGAGTACTGACACTCTGATTAAAAGGACGTTTTCTAACAATGTTCGATAATGGTTTATCATCATCACTGGATTCAGGTATATATTCACTTTCTGATGTAACATCTTCACTACTGTAGTAGCGTTCAGAACCTAAAATTTCATAGTAAATATTTATACCTAATGCAGTATTATAGTGCATGATCGAACTTTCATCTTCAACGATTCCTTGGATGAACTCGGAAAAGGTGATATACATCTCACTGTGCGTTTGCAAAAGTCAGTTTTAACTGTTATTACATTTTTATTTTCTTAAATATCCTCACAGGTACCTTAAATAGTACAAAAAATAGTGTCAACATGACCATACTGCTTTGCTAGGTGTTTGTTTTATATGTTATAACTTAAGAAGTTTAAACTAACGTTTTTAAGTTATAGCTTAAAAGCTAGACATACATAAAAAATTTTTAAAAAATCACATAAACAAAGCTGTTTTGTATTTTATTATTAAAAAATGGAAATATGTGTTTTTTTTGTGATTTTGATTATTGTGACTAAAATTAAATAAGACCAAATAACATAAGAGCAGTGTTTCCATACAGGAAAAGAAAATTTAAATTGAATATTCATTTGTTATATTTCAAGAAATGTTCTGGCAGAAACCCATTCTGTCAATGTCCAACGGTCAACTTTCTTATGAATCACTGAATATTAAGAATTGAGGTAATCTGAACATATATTAAACATATATTCTGCAACATGTATATGCAAAATGTTTAGATATTGTTCAGTTTACATTCAGTGAATCGTATAAGTTGGATATTCACAGAATGTTTGGACATTCGAAATGTACCAAGAATATTTTTGCAACTAGCAAATAAACATTTAATTTAAATATTCTTTTTCACTATTTGTTCCACTATTTTTGACTATCTAGTATAATTCCGACTCCCCAAAAAATAATAATAAAAATCTATTTCGAAAAAACCGTAATACTAGATCGTTTTTTAACTTTTCTTAAGTCCGCTTTATCCGTCTGCTTCTTCAGCAAGGACAAAATATATCTTCCCCGCGACCTCAAATTGTTTTCTTTTTAATTTTTAAGCAAAAAAAAATCAAACTAACTTGCACACCTACCAACATAGAAACGTCGACATAACCTCAAATTTAGGTGTTATGTACAGACAGGCTCCTGCAAAATCAAGATCAGCTTAAGTGGATAAAGGTGCTATGTTACTTTGGCACTTTTATCCTCAAGAGATTTTGGTGGATAAAAGGGCCATGTTACCATGACACCTTAGGTAGTTAGCACCTTTAGACATAAGAAATCTTGGCCGTTTAAGGGTTTTTTTTTTGTAAAAAGCAAAGGGCTAAAATATAACACTTTTGATTAACTTTGGTGAGAAAAAGTAAATTTTGCAAAAAATGCGAGTTAACACCTTTTTCTACTAATGTCTTCAATTGTATAGTTTGAGCTGACCAACTAAATTTGCCACAGATTTATTGATTGATCAGAGATATTTCGGAAAAAATTTTATTAAATATCTATTGGTATTTTTGGTACCGGTCGCGTCCAAATATACCAGTTTATATTTAAAATTTCATTAGACCTTACATATCAAATGTTACTCACTGACAGCAGTTTTGGCACATGTCACTAAAACTAATAAATTTATGGAAATATTTGTTTTATTTCATGTAATAGTCATTTTTTAAGGATCCCTGGATGACAGCGGTTTTGACTTTCGTCAACCAGATTAATATTATTGAATTAGGATTACTTAATTCCAAATGAAATAATTAATATGGGAGAACAGTAATATATTAATAGTATTATTACCAAGTCCCTTAAGAATTTACGGTTATATTATTTAATTTTTATTATAATACGTTTACACAAAATATTCATGATCGAGTTATTTTTGACAGATGTTTGAACGGTTGGTATTTTTTGCATTCAGAGCATTCATAAATTATAAAAAAATATGGTGGAGTGATAAGGTCATGTCATATTAGTACCAGACACGTAGAAATCGATATAAATATTTGTTCAGGCACTATAATTTTTGAAAATTCGGGACTAGCTTCGGTTATGACATATGTCATTTTTCTATTAAACTTACTTCTTACTTTAAAAATTTGAATAGTTGAGTGGCTAGATATAAATATTATTAAATAGCAGTGGCATCAAAGTTAACAGTCTATTTTTTAAATTTTATTGTTAAAAAGTAATGATCGTATCGTAAGTATTTTTAACAGATGTCTGCACGATTGGTATTTTTGTACTCAAGTGAGGAATTATTGCGAAAAGCCCGTTTTAAGCCAGGCCTGTAGCAGGAGATTTCACAGAGGTATATAATTTTTAAATAATGCATTTAGATGATTTTTTGAGTCAGGGTGGGAACCGGGTGTGAGAATGGTACGGTGGTTGACTGCAAATAGCTGCTTAAACGTAAGAGTGAACGTGATGGTTTAGTTTGTTATAGAGCCAGGTCTGTAGCAGGAGATTTCACAGAGGTACCAGACATTATGCTATGCTATTTATGCAAAATATAATTTTTAATGGTTATTTAGATGAGGTTTTCACGAAGAAGGTTTATAATTAACAGAAAATAAAGTTCTTAAATTGAAAAAAACACGATATATTACTTAAAATTTTGGGGTGATCAGGTTTGTTAAAATTGGGGAATAAAAAATCGCAGTATAAACCACGTTTATACACAAAAAAGGACAAAGATCATTTAATAATTGAAGCCTTGTATGTGGATGATTTTTTTGAAAGAAAGATTAGGGTCACATTTTAGTAGTTTGGATTAGATATGTTTATATATAAGGTAGCAATCTATCTAAAAATGTATTGTGAAATATTGGGCATTAACAGTTTTTGTTCTACAATTTATAATGATAAAGGATCCAAAAATTATCAACAAATCCAATAGTACACAAAACATCAAAACACATAGAAGTAAGACACCACTTCATTCGGAAGGCTGTTTAATTTGTTTAAAATATTTGCCTATGATATGACATCTGACATATTGATTCTCATTCTTCCGTTTACAGCATGGAATTTTCGTAGCTCTAGTTCAAAATTGAACTATAGCTTGCACTGTGCTAGCTTTCCCTCGATCTCGAACGGATAAAATTCGAACTTCCACAAGGCAACGAAGTAGAACCGTCAAAAACCACAGTTCGGAGCGGCTACTGAAATATGAAACGTACGCGAGCAGCTCGAGTCTAGTGAAATACCCCCAGCTGATTACACCGCGGCTTAGGTCGGGTACTGAAACATGCAAAAGCTCGAGCCGTGACGTCACAGCTCGAATAATTCTGCAACGGGTCAGGTGGTGAAATTCGCTATTAGGGGATAGCTAGTGTTAAACCTAACGCTGGCCTAGTATTAAAATATTCTATGTTTACGTGGATAGAGCTTGTAATACTAAGCCAGCGATAAGTTATTTGTTAAAAACTTCGGTATTGCCTGAATATTTTTAAAAAGTGGGGCTGTTAAAATATTCTTAATAATATTCAATATTGTTCAGGACGTGCTTGGATATTATTTAAACAAGGTTTTAAATCTTGGTTGTGTCTTCGTAGCCTTAGTTTTTAAGATATTTTGAAAAAAATTGGCTGCTGGCTTAACGCATATTTTATCAACTACATATAAATCAAGTTAAAAAAACTCACTCAAGGAAGAGTAAAGAGAGAGAAAATGCGCAAAATAAAAGATAAAAGTGTTCTTACCCTAGATAAGAAGCTAACAATATATTTAAGCAGTTCATAGTTGTCTTGCGGCAATTTTTCCATCACTAATATTGATACTTGTCTTAACTGATTATCCCTACTCCAACCTAAAAGAAAATATTTCCTATTTTAGTTCCAGTATATACAATTCAAAACTCGCCTAAAATAATGTTGGTAAAGCCTGGAACTTAGAAAGGACAATGAAAAATTTGCCCTTTGTCCGAGTATTTCAGTATCACGCAAAAACTACTGAACCGATTTTGATGAGAGTTTTACTTCTGCATTGCATAGTCGGTTTAAAGAAACAAAAGTTACGAACATTTAAAGCAAAAAAGCGGAAAATTATCAAAAGTTTTCCAGGCTTTGTACCGGACGTAATAAGAAAATTTTAGATTTTACAGAATTGATAAAAGCTCAAAAGTCCTTTTGACAGATGTCCTATTGACATACTGTTACAGTTTCCATAACACCCTGTATTTTTGTAATTTTACGTTTTTATTTAATATTTTTCAATTGACGACAGTGCCAGGAACGGATATATTTATATCGTTCCCAGGCAGTGTAAAAGCCTGCCAAAACCTACCACTTTAAAGAAATTTTTAAAAACAGGAGACACAAATAACTAAAGATATCATTTGCATTTTTCGTCTTGAAGCCGAATGAAAACCCGTTAGTACAGTAACTGTTTCTGAAATGACATTTTTTAGCTACAGTTTTCCGACTTAAGTAACGATAAAAATTGCCTTTAAAACTTGTTAAAATGACATATGGTTAACAAAAAAGTATTTAAAATGTTTGTTTCTACCTAAAAATATTATAGCGTTTTCGGCTTCTGCTCCAAAACTGCTTTCGATTGACCAAAAATCTATCTTAAATGGATTCACGCGTTCAGCTTTAAACGAAGCGCTGCTCTCGTCAAGATTTCCATGTTAAATTCAAATTTTGAGCGGGAATGGGTCAAAATTACGTTCGGCGATTGGAGTCACTCTGAGACCACTCTCGCAGTGATTGGTGACGTCATTGCCTAGCCGAAAACGCTATTAAAAAGTTAAATTCTCGATCTTTTTTTAAATAACACTTGCTCCTGTAATTTCTCCACACAATTTTAACATTATTATTTTAAAAACTTACTTTGGAACTGTAAAATTTCATCGTACAACTCGTAAGTCAATAAAGGTTCTTTTAATTCTCTTAAGAATTTTTTAAGTAGTACCGCCGCCTCGTGAGGTTCGCTAAATTTAAGGGGCTCCCCTAAGTTCGCCATTTCCTTAAGAATTCTAACTTTGTGGGAGTTAGGAGATCGCCTAAATATTCCTTCTGTTTCGATTGCTAAAAATTAAAATAGAACACGATTAGCTTTAGGCGGAATGAACAATTTGATCAGTAAAAATAAGTTTTTTCTGGTATTCTCTTTTTTATATAAATCAATCAATCAAAATATACTTTATTGTCCGAAACCACAGTCTACTAATTGTGCCGAAACTTAATTTCGAATATTTAACGAAAAGTCAGCAAAATATTTGCTATATATTGAACACGCACGTTAACAATAAAAAAAGTGAAAAAATTAAACTCAATTCGTAAAAATCAGTTTTTTCATGATGTGGCAACACACCATTCTGCTGACTAAAAACTTATGGCAGTGCCAGTTGAGAGTCTGAAGGTTGAAAAAGGATCAATAAAGAATCCGAAACGTCCTAAAGATTTGATTGTGGTCTTTTCATTGCCTTTCCCATAACCCACGAAAATTTGTACATTTTAAAATTTTATATCACCCGTTCTCTAGTGATTTTTTCCTGACCTTGCGCCTCATGGTAATTGGTATGACCTGAGTTGACTTCTTTAAGTGGGAAGCAATGCGCTAAAGCCTTTAAAAACTAAAATCAGTTTTGAAGCGACAAACCACTTTAAAATAAAATCGATTTAGTGCTCAAACGGTTTTAGTGATGATTATACGACAAAATTTTTAAATCGTAACTGTCTCCGCTGTCATCTTGTGGCAACCATGTGTGAGTAGGTTTACTTTAAAATAGCTCTTGAATTTTTACAAAATTTTTGGTTTTATTTAAAAAGTAAGTGGTTTAAAGCTGCTGAAGTAAGAGAAGATCAGTACCTCCTTCTCTGTATAGATAGGACTCTGGTGAGACAACAACAACAACTATTTATTAAACAATTGCGGTTTCAAATGATTTGCACTACAAAGTAAGGTTATATTTACTGTAAATATCAGCGTGATTCCTCTCAGTCAGTAAAAACAAAAATTTGACCTTGAATCCTGCTCTTCAAATATTTTTGGCTGCCTGAAAATCGCCGTTAGTATTATTGGTACGGGTCGATCAAGCCGTGGGTCAATCTCGAAATTTATACTACTGAACTATATGGCTCCTCCCACGCGCAGTGGCAGTGGCAGTGCTACCATCGCAGAAATGGAACAATTATTTGAGAAAATCTGCACCAAGCTGCTAAATAACTTGGAAGAACGTCTGACTGCGAAAATGGATGAAATTAACAAAAAAGTCGCTGCACTTGATGAGACTATTAATTTAGCTGTTCGCTCCTCGGAAGACTGCCAGAAAAGAGTATCAACTATAAAAACCACATTAGAATCCTTTCAACAGTACATTAAACGCAATACACTGCGATTCAACGGATTTTCTGAGAAAAACAACGAAAAACTGTATCTAGTTATTTCGGAATTTATTTCGACCACTTTAAAAGTTGCCTGTACTCCTAGAGATATTGACAGTGCATATAGGATTGGCCAACCTTTACAGGACCAAAGCCGAATTATTATTGTCAACTTTGTCCGAAACGACCTGCGCAGTCTGGTTTACGCCTCCAAATCTAAACTTAAAGGCTTGAAGTATTCAATTTTTGAAGATCTTACACAGTATCGTTTTGAATTATTACAAAGTGCCAAAAGAAGATATGGAAACAAATCTGTGTGAACCTTGTCTGGCAAAATTTATGCAATAGACAACGGAAAAAAAAATAATATTCAATCTGAGGCTGATATATAGTTAAGTTGGTTCTGGCCGCGACTTGGCTGCTCCGTCGACCCGGTCGAGTCGTACTCCTATTGGCATGCATCCGAATTGCTACACTATAGGAAATTACTTACCGTTCAAAAGGTATATACCACGTTGCCAAACGGTGCTGATTTTCCTGGAAACTGTTTAATTTTGGACTGTTTTTTTAAAACTTTTTCATTTATTAAAACCTATACGTTTCTTCAATGTGTTTTATTCTTATTTCTTTATTTGTATAATGATAGAGTTTTCATATATATTTTTATAATTTTATTACATATTATATTATACTACTTTTTTGTAGAAATTGATTTGATAAAAAAAACTAACACAAAACAACACTAACAAATTGGAACTTTAATTATTAGTATAGGCACACTGATAATCATGTTTGTTTTTCCTTTTTGATTATACGTAACGGAATGTTACCAGAATATCATTATTATATTTTTTTTTTGTTTCATTATTACGTTATTGTGATTAATCTCTTTTTCTTTTTCATAGTTATATTAAGTTTCCTTAGCTTCAGTTTTAAAATTGTTTGTTCTTACTTCTTGTTAATAAGCTGAGAGTTATTTTTATTTTATTTTACTTAAGATACCTACTGCACGAAACTTGAGTGACTGGAATCAACTCGCCTTATAAATATATTTTCGAATCAGCTAATATAGGTTAAAATGAAAAATCAATTGGTTACTTTTGCACACTTTAACACTAGATCCTTGTCTTCGAACTTTGACCTCTTCTCTGAATTTTTAACACAAACCGAATACGATATTATCGGAATGTCTGAGACATGGTTGAGCTCCGACATCCCGGATTGCGCAATGAATATTAATGGTTATAAAATTATGCGAACAGATAGGCCAACCCGGGGCGGTGGAGTTGCTTTTTATTATAAGAGTCATTTAAAGTTAAAAAAAGTTAATGTAGACAATCGTGAAAACAGTGCGGCACTTGAGCAAATTTGGTTGACCACTAAGTTTAATGGAAGGAAGGTGTGTTTAGGTAGCGTTTATCGTGCACCATGTGTTAACTTTTTAACGTTTCTCAATGCCTTAGAAAACGTTCTCAGTTTTTTGAGCCCACAGTTTGACTTTATAGCGTTTGGAGGGGACTGTAACGTCGACCTCTTAGTGAATTGTAATACA
This sequence comes from Oxystoma pomonae, assembly GCA_963921995.1. Taxonomy (NCBI): domain Eukaryota; kingdom Metazoa; phylum Arthropoda; class Insecta; order Coleoptera; family Brentidae; genus Oxystoma; species Oxystoma pomonae. Next base: position 30,223,800 of record OY998169.1, read on the forward strand.
GCTACTCAATTTATTAACTGCATTGATCGATTTGGACTTAAGCAACTGAGCTTACGAGAGTCACAGAAAACTCGAGTACTTTAATTGATGTTTTGGTTGTTTCAGACGCTAGCCTGTGTAGGGAAGTGGAGGTACTCACAATGGATGATATGTCAGACCATCATTTTATTTCTTGTCAATTAAAATTTAACAAACAAAAACCCGATACTCTTTTTAAAACTTACAGAGATTTTTCCAAATTTGACATTAATCTGTTTCATGCGGATCTAATTGCCAATAATTGGGACCACTTATTTACTCTGACAGACATTGATCAAATTATCAATTTTTTTAATACAAAAGTAACCAATCTATTTGATATACATGCACCTAATACGACAGTTAGGATAAAGAAACCTCCCGCGCCCTGGTTGACGGACAACCTCAGATTAATGATGAAACTACGGGATAGAGCTAAATTAAGATACAAACAAAATAAAACGGATTTAGCATTAAATGAGTATCGACAAATGCGTAATTTTGTAAATAATTGTATAAGGCAAGAAAAAAAAGCATTTTTAGATAATAAATTTAAGAATAATCCCAAAGAGTTTTGGAAATTTATCAAATGGTTAAATATACACAATAAATCAACTGGTAGTAGCGATCTGGATATTGAACCAAATAATTTTAACACAGTCTTTACCTCTATACCCACTCACAATATTGATCAAAAATTTATTGATAATAAGTACGCCAATCGACGCTTTTGGGCCCTCACCAAAACATTTAAATTTAAACTAGCTTCTTGCGAGGTCACAAAAGTTATGCAGTCAGTTAAAACGGGTGCGCGGGGAGTGGACGGGATCAGTATTAAAATGCTTCTCTTATTACTACCCACTCTCTCAAGACACGTTACCTTTATTGTTAATTTTTGCCTCTCAAATGGCTGTTTTCCGTCAGTTTGGAAAAGCGCCAATGTAATTCCTGTCCCGAAAATTCCTTCGCCATCGTCCGTGGCAGACTTTCGGCCTATCAGAATTTTACCTACTCTTTCCAAAGTGGTTGAAAAAATTGTATCACGACAGTTAACAAACTATCTGGAAGAGCAAAATATCCTACCACCATCTCAGTCTGGTTTTCGTCAAGCACACAGTACAACCACTGCGCTGCTGAAGGTAACGGACGACATTATCGAAGCTGCCGACAACAAACTTAACACATGCCTTCTTCTTCTCGACTACAGCAAGGCGTTTGATACTTTGGACCATGCAGTACTCTGCACCAAGCTTAAATTTTTTGGTATTGAAAATGTAGAACTTGGTTTTTTTAAAGATTTTTTGTCACTTAGGTCCCAGCGAACTATTTGGAACAATACATTTTCTGAATCTCGTAACTGTGACAAAGGAGTACCGCAATGTAGCATACTGGGTCCAATTTTATACGCAGCGTACACTGCTGATTTTCCAAAAATGCTCGAAAACTGCCTTTCACACCAGTACGCTGACGATAATCAACTTTACTACCCATTTTTTACTTGAGGATCTTCAAAATGCGGTGCAAAAGATTAATAACGACCTAAAAATCATCTCTACAGCTTCAGCTGCTCATGGTTTGAAGCTTAATGAAGCCAAAACTGAATTAATTATCGTTGTTCCAAAGCGCCTTGAGGTGGTCCGGGATCAGAGGTTCGAAATAATTTTAAATGGTCAAATACTAGAGCCTTCAGTCTGCAAAGAATCTGGGGGTATGGATGGACAACAAGTTTACCTTTAACAAGCATGTTAACTATCTAAGGCAGAAGTCATACAGTAAACTTAAGGCCCTCCGATTCTAACAAAAAATTTTAAGTAAAGAAGTAAAATTAAAGCTATGTGATAGTTTAATTCTTTCTTTGGTATCTTATTGTAATATTCTTTATTGGCCGTTTTTAATAAATAGAGACAGAGAAAGCCTCCAGAAACTGCAGAACGCTTGCATTCGATATGCTTATAATCTTAGAGAATTCGACCACATTTCTCCAAGTTACACTGATTGTAAGTGGCTAAAACTTGATGAACGATACCTTGTTTCATTAGCAACATTTATGTTTAGGTTAAATAAACGCAAAAGACCATCATACCTTTCTTCCAAACTGGTACGATGTAGCGAGGTTCATTTTAGGACTACTAGACATCGGAATCTCTACCGCGTGCCTAGGCACCAGACCGCACTTTATAGAAAGTCTTTTAGTTTTACTGCTGTTAAAATGTACAACAAAATCCCCGAATATATTAAATCCTCAGCCAGAGTGTTTTCATTTAGAGAGGGCATCAGGGGGTTGATTACAAGGAATCAGCTAAGATTAACTATTTAAATTGTTAAGTGTGTAGGTAACTTCTGATAGATTATTATTTTTTATTATTCTTACTCCTTATCAATGTTAAGATAAATCAATCTATTACCAATAGGCCATTGGATCTTTATACTACGTGCATGCGTAGTGATTATTTCATTTCATCTGAATGGCGCAGTTGTTCTTGTTACTAGAGTATAGATGGTTGTTATAATTTAGTTATATATTTAAAACATTTTTTTTTCTCAGGGTGGTTATATGGAAGAGCGCTAGTAAGCGAATATCGCCACCTATTCATATTACTTATTGTACACGGTATATTGTAACTTGTAAATAAAGACATTTTCAATTCAATTCAATTCAAAGTAATTTTTTAACATATTATATTTCTATATTTTCAGACTTTTTGGAGCTAGAATCGCATGTCGTTTTTAATCTAATTATATAGGTTTTTCTTTTAATTTAAGTGAAACTTTTTGAACTTACTATAAACATATTTCGTAAGGGAAAATCACAGTTTGTCCCTTTAATTGAAACGAGTGTAGTACGAACTTTGACCCTTTCTTCTTCTTTGTAACGAAACTTCCCCCCGTCCTTAAATTAGGAAACAAATATTTAGAAGTATTAGTTATTTTAATCTTTTGTTTATCATTTTTTTAGATAAAAATGGTAACTGGACGCAGTTACGAACTTCCCCCATCCCCACTCTTAACACTTCATCTACTCCTCCACGCTGCTTTACGTAATTTATGGACGCCACCAACAAGTTGCAATTTATAGACACACGGCAAGGTCTGGGAGAAATGCAGGAAGTGGACGATTGCTCTCCTTCTTTTACCAATTTTTCAAAAAAACTCCGAAAGTTTTTTTCCGGCCCCGAGCGCGCAAGAATTTACCGTGAAAGACTTTTACCGCGTAACCAAAACAAAAATCCATAAGGCGTATCCGCAACAACCCAAAAAAGCATTTTTTACTGGCGCGTTTAAAGCCGCGAACCTTATATTATCCGTATTTTTTACATTCCCTTTTCTAATTTGCGCTGTAATATGTATGTACCCTAAATTATTTAGGCTAAGATGATGGTTAGCACAAGAATTAATGGTATGAATCGCTATAGTCTGTTCATAAAGAAAAGAGAGTAATAAAAATGCAAATTTGGATAAATTATGTACTGAGTGATCAATCACTTTTTCTTCTCTTTTAAAAATTTTCTAATGTACCTTAGGTAAAAATCCTTTATTTTTATATACCTCACCCTGTTCGACTGGAGAATACAATAGAACCCAAAACCGATAACAATAGAAGGCAAGGCTTACATTATAAGTAGCGTGGTATATAGGTATTAGTGAAGAAAATATTAAATATGTGAAAAGTTCTGTAAAATTTAATAAAATCAATTACTTTGTTAGAAAAAATTTATAAATTAAATAATAAAAATACATTTTAGAAATAAAAATACATTTTAGGAATAAAAATAATTTTATAATATATATACAAAAATGGATTGGCGTTTAAACTATAATTAATAAGCACACCTAAAAATTAAATTAAGGCTAAACAAATGGTTGGTACATAAAAAATGTTACGGTTGTCAATTATTATAATAAAATGAAATGGAGTTAGATACGTTTCTTCAAAGCCAGTCAAAAATAAAATAGGAGTAAATTACTCAGATTCAGAAGAACAGTAAATGCTCTCATCATCACTCTAATTTTCTTCCAAAGAAATAATTAACGGTTCCACAGTTTCTTCGATTAAACAATCAAGTTTCCACATTTTTTCTTCTACTTTTAAAATATCTTGTACACATTTATGCCAATTATCTGGAGTTATTTTTAACTGATTCTTGAAAAAGCCCATCCACATCCTTTAATTTATAGGTAGTATTATTCCTTGGTACATACCCTTTCAATTGAGCCCATATTAATTCTATTGGATTAAGTTCACAATGGTAAGGCGGCAGTCTTAATACTTTTTTTGGAGGTGTAGGTTTATGGGTTGAGGGATCTTATTAATGAAACGTCCTTTTCTTGGAATGCCTACGTTTCGCAAAATTTATTTGCTTCTTCAGGGCTCTAAAATTGAATGTACAATAAAAATAGTGTGGATTTTAAAGAATTTTTGTTAAAAATGTTATTATACAACCACCAAAACTTTAAAAAGTAAAACGTTAAATTTTGTATTTTTTAGTATAAGTTTGAGAAGTTTTTAAAATTGAATGTACAATAAAAGTAGTGAGGTTTTAAAAGAATTTTTGTTAAAACAAGAAAAAAGTTATTATACAACCAGCAAAGTTTAACAAGTAAAACGTAAACTTTTTGAATTTTTTTATAGTATAAGTTTGAGAAGAAAAAAAAAATAAACATACAACAATAACAACAATCAAATGTAAAAGATGTGAGAAAAAAAAACACAAAAAGTAAAAAACAGACTTACATTCAAGACGGCCGTTCCATATATCTATTTTATTACTAGTAAACATCATCTTTTGGTAAAAAGGCATTTATTTTAAAAAAGGACACGTACAGTTTTAGTTAAAAAATTTTAAAAAGACATAAACACACACATTAAAATCTTATCACTACGGCGACTATTTCGTTCGCATTTAATTTTATCACTGATATTCAGCAGATGCTTGTTTTGTTTTTGTTTCCCCTTCCTTTGTTACTGTTTCGAAAGCGAAATTTAAAAGGTGTGATATATGTTTATTAACATTATATAATAGGCCTGAGAGGGGCATTTTGTTTGTGAACCTTAGGTAAAAAATACATTTTTGGAGTGACCGCAGCGTTTGTTTTTAGTTTTTTCATTAAAAACGGGTCAATTTCTTTGTTTTTCTGCAGTTGTTCCAAAAATTTATTGTTTTTGTTTTGGATTGTTATAGTGGGGTCATTTTTGAGTTTTTTATAGGTAGATTCGTCGCTCAATATTTATTTTGCTTGTTTGTTTTGTACCACTGTTATGTTGCCTTTATCTGCCCTACTTATGATGACATCATAGTTTTTTAAAAAATGTATGGTTTCTTTAATCGCTATAGAAAGTTGTGTTCTATTTTTATTTTTGTTTAAAAAAGTTACTGATTGGTTTTGTTTTTTAGTTTTATTCGCATTTAGATAGTTTGATAAAATGTTAATAAACTTGTTTCTTAATGATGTTTTTTCATCGTCATTTTGTTTTCTATCGATTATATATTCTGTATCGATAATCAATTGTTGCAGAGGTACGTCTTTTTCTAAATAGGGAAGATTAAAGTTTTCACCCAGGCTTAGAATTAATTTGACGTTTGGAAGAATTTCGACGCTGCTGACATTTACACACCATTTTTGTTCTAAATTTGAAACTGATAGGGGTGGCAGTGATTGTTTTTGAGTTTTTTTTTAGGTTATTTAGTTTCTTAATTTGTTTGCTTTTTTTGGGTTTTTTTCAGTTTTGCGAATCACAAAATATTTTCTATAAAGTAGGGCAGATAAAGGCAACATAACAGTGGTACAAAACAAACAAGCAAAATAAATATTAAGCGACGAATATATCTATAAAAAACTCAAAAAAGATGCCACCATGACAATCCAAAACAAAAACAATAAATTTTTGGAACAACTGCAGAAAAACAAAGAAATTGACCCGTTTTTAATGAAAAAATTAAAAACAAACGCTGCGGTCACCCCAAAAATGTATTTTTTACCTAAGGTTCGCAAACAAAATTCCCCTCTCAGGCCTATCGTTTCCTTCATTGGATCACCATTATATAATGTTAACAAACATATATCACACCTTTAAAATTTCGCTTTCGAAAAAAATGAAAAATACGTCAGAAATTCCTTTGAGCTTGTCGAAAACATCGACCAAACCACACTACCACTAAATTATATATTAGTTTCCCTCGACGTAGTATCACTTTTTACAAATATACCAACAGACCTTACGAAAGAAATTATCATAAAAAAGTGGAATAAAATAAAAGAATAAACTAACTTAACCTTGGAAACATTTTTAAAGCCTTTTGAGTTGTGTATTACAAACAACTATTTTTCATTTCAAGGCGAAATATATACACAAACATTTGGCTTAGGCATGGGAAACTGCATGTCGCCTATATGCTCGGATCTGATTATGTCACAACTTCAGGGCGAATGTTTATCAAAACTACCCTTTAACGTACCCCTCTTTAAGCGATATGTAGACGATATCGTCCTAACCATCCCCCAAGGACAAGAAACTACCCTCTTAAATACTTTTAACAGTTTTCACCAAAGATTACAATTTACACTCGAAAAAGAGCAAAATAACACACTCCCACTTCTTGACGTTTTACTGATTAGAAACAAACAAGGCGAAATCATAACAGACTGGTACCACAAAGCCACGTTCTCTGAAAGGTTTTTGAACTACCATTCCACTAACCCACACAATCAAAAAATTAATATAATAAATAACTTAAAGCACAGAGCCTTAAAATTATCCCATCCGTCACTACATCAAAAAAATCTAAATCTCATAAAAACCTACTTAACTAAAAATAACTATCGCAAACACCTAGTTAACAAAATCTTATCCACACCCCTCTTACCAGGATCCTCACAACTGCAGACAAATCAACAGTCTAACAGGACACAAAAAGGGCACAATTTGTACACAAATTAACTCTGTGTTTCGGACTTCCATTGTCTATATTTTATTTTATACACGACATTTCGATCAGTAAAATCTCTGATCGTCTTCAGGTGCAAACTACAATCAATTCCTAAGGCTACGTACTTATATACTGTGAGAAATTCTCAACCTTGAAGTTTAAGAAGTTGGCACCGCCCAAGGAGGGACTTCCAAATATTTGGGATTTTAACACTTGGTTTACTGAAAATACCCTGATTCTGCCCAATAAAGGCAGCTTCAAGGAATTTTCGTTTCTTCCAGTGTGACTCCCTGTGCAAAACCTTTGCTTCTGCCCACTTCATTCGGTGTTGTTTTGACCATGCATGTTCGGCGATTCCTGATTTCGTTGTTTCACCTTTTTGGGTATTCGTCTGATGTTCCTTAAGCCTAACAGATAGTGGTCTTTTAGTTTCGCCTATGTATGATTCACCACACTCACAAGGAACTTGTTTGTTCTCCGGTTTTGTTTTACTAAGAAGGCTTTGAATTGTATTACTAGATTTAAAAGCTGTTTTAATATTAAAGTTTTTCGCTACTCTTCGAATTTTCTCTGATACTCCTTTAACGTATGGAATTGTAAGGAATGCATTTGCCTGGTTTTGGTCTTGTAATCTCTGTCCTGTTTGTTGAAATTTAGAAATAGTATCTGTTATAAGTTTAAGGCTGTAGCCATTCTGCTGCAGATCCTTCTTAATGTTTCTTATTTCGATTTCCAAGTCATGAGAATTGTTACAAATTTGAACGGCTCTGTTATACAAAGTTTTGATTATGCCTTGTTTGGTTGTAGCAGAATGATTTGAACCTTGATTTAAATATTGTCCTGTGTGAGTGGGTTTACGATAGACTGTTGTTCTGATGTCGTTTTCTACTCGTGTGACAAGTACATCAAGAAAAGGAATTTGACAAATTTGCTCCAACTCCATTGTGAATTTAATGGTGGGTCTTATGTTATTTAGGTGGTGAAGAAATTCTGAAAGTTGTTGGTCATTCCCGGTCCAGACAATAAAAGTATCATCAACATATCTCAGTCAGTTTATATGTTGCGGTATCAACCGCGTGTGATTCGAACCACTCCATGTAAATATTGGCCACCACTGGCGAAAGCGATGAACCCATTGGCAGACCGTCATCCTGAGGATAAAACCTATCTTTCACTTAAAAATAAGAGTTATGTAGGCAGCACTCCAACAACTCCATCACTCCCTCCAGCGGTAGGCTGGTACGTTCATAAAGGGATTCGTCCTCAACCAGTCTCTTTCTAATAATATCTAGCGATTCCTTTATCGGGACATCAAAACTGACAAGTCTATCCTCGGATCCTAAAACAAAAGATTTAAGAATACTAACATAATGGACGGAATTTTCTACAAATGAAGGCGTCTTGCCTGCAAGACGTTGAATAATTTTCAAAAGGAATTTAGACAGGTTGCTTGTTGGAGAATTTCTGGAACTTGTAATTGGGCGTAATGGCATTGCATCTTTGTGAATTTTGGGAAGTCCGTATAGATGAGGAGGCTTGCTATGATGCGGTGTAAGTTGAGACCTTGTATTGTCCGGAATATATCTGGAATACTTTTTCAGAATTCTATAAACCTCACTTTCGATTGACTGCGTCGGATCTTTTGGGAGAAGTTTATAGTTTCCTTTAGCAAGTACCTCTTCAACTTTTTGGTCATAGGTTTCCGTTTCCAAAATCACTGTTGCATTGCCCTTGTCTGCCGGTATGATTTTAACTGATTTGTCCTTTTGAAGATTCTTCAACGCGATTTCCTCTGTCTTGCTTATATTAGAGGTATGCTTAATAGGTTTGTCAATAATGAATGAAGAGGATGACCTTCTATGGCGGTGATGATATCGATGGTGGGTATCTTCTTAGGAGCGATGGCAAAGTTAAGTCCTTTGGCAAGTAAGGTCTCTTCTATGGGTGTCAATGTCTTCTTTGACCCATTAACGATGGTTCTTACAGCGTTGGTGGTCGATTGACTTTGTGGCTGTTGATGGGCGCACCAAAAGAAATTCGCCCATCAACAGCCACAAAGTCAATCGACCACCAACGCTGTAAGAACCATCGTTACTGGGTCAAAAAAGACATTGACACCCATAGAAGAGACCTTACTTGCCAAAGAACTTAACTTTGCCATCGCTCCTAAGAAGATACCCACCATTGATATCATCACCGCCATAGAAGGTCATCCTCTTCCACGACAAGACGCCGACGAGTTCAGACATCAGGTAAGGACCATTATTGACAAACCTATTAAGCATACCTCTAATATAAGCAAGACAGAGGAAATCGCGTTGAAGAATCTTCAAAAGGACAAATCAGTTAAAAACTTACCGGCAGACAAGGGCAATACAACAGTGATTTTGGACACGGAAACCTATGACCAAAAAGTTGAAGAGGTATTTGCTAAAGGAAACTATAAACTTCTCCTAAAAGATCCGACGCAATCAATCGAAAGTAAGGTTTATAGAATTCTGAGAAAGTATTCCAGATATATTCCGGACAATACAAGGTCTCAACTTACACCACATCATAGCAAGCCTCCTCATCTATTCGGACTTCCCAAAATTCACAAAGATGCAATGCCCTTACGCCCAATTACAAGTTCCAGAAATTCTCCAACAAGCAACCTGTCTAAATTCCTTATGAAAATTATTCAATCTCTTGCAGGCAAGACGCCTTCATTTGTAGAAAATTCCAACCATTTTGTTAATATTCTTAAATCTTTTGTTTTAGGACCCGAGGATAGACTTGTCAGTTTTGATGTCAAAAGTCTATACACCAATGTCCCGATAAAGGAATCGCTAGGTATTATTAGAAAGAGACTGGTTGATGACGAATCCCTTTATGAACGTTCCAGCCTACCGCTGGAGGGAGTGATGGAGTTGTTGGAGTGCTGCCTACATAGCTCTTATTTTCAAATGAAAGATAGGTTTTACGCTCAGGATGACGGTCTGCCAATGGGTTCATCGCTTTCGCACACGCGGTTGATACCGCAACATATAAACCCAAGCTCTGGCTGAGATATACTGATGATACTTTTATTGTCTGGACCGGGAATGACCAACAACTTTCAGAATTTCTTCACCACCTAAATAACATAAGACTCACCATTAAATTCACAATGGAGTTGGAGCAAAATTGTCAAATTCCTTTTCTTGATGTACTTGTCACACGAGCAGAAAACGACATCAGAACAACAGTCTATCGTAAACCCACTCACACAGGACAATATTTAAAAACTTTGTATAACAGAGCCGTTCAAATTTGTAACAATTCTCATGACTTGGAAATCGAAATAAGAAACATTAAGAAGGATCTGCAGCAGAATGGTGCCAGCCTTAAACTTATAACAGATACTATTTCTAAATTTCAACAAACAGGACAGAGATTACAAGACCAAAACCAGGCAAATACATTCCTTACAATTCCATACGTTAAAGGAGCATCAGAGAAAATTCGAAGAGTAGCGAAAAACTTTAATATTAAAACAGCTTTTAAATCTAGTAATACAATTCGAAGCCTTCTTAGTAAAACAAAACCGGAGAACAAACAAAATAAGGAATGCATTTACCAAGTTCCTTGTGAGTGTGGTGAATCATACATAGGCGAAACTAAAAGACCACTATTAGGCTAGGTTAGGCTTAAGGAACATCAGACGAATACCCAAAAAGGTGAAACAACGAAATCAGGAATCGCCGAACATGCATGGTCAAAACAACACCGAATGAAGTGGGCAGAAGCCAAGGTTTTGCACAGGGAGTCACACTGGAAGAAACGAAAATTCTTTGAAGCTGCCTTTATTGGGCAGAATCAGGGTATTTTCAGTAAACCAAGTGTTGAAATCCCAAATATTTGGAAGCCCCTCCTTGGGCGGAGCCAACTTCTTAAACTTCAAGGTTGAGTGATTTCTCACAGTATATAAGTACGTAGCCTTAGGAATTGATTGTAGTTTGCACCTGAAGACGATCAGAGATTGTACCGATCGAAACGTCGTGTATAAAATAAAATATAGACAATTGAAGTCCGAAACACAGAGTTAATTTCAGGGCACATTTTATCACCACACACTGAACTCACCCAACAAAATCACTCAACACCCACACATGGAAACACACTTTCACAAACACCCCTCAAACACAAAGCCCATCCTCACATCCTCCACAAATATACTCCAAAATTCCTTATACATAGTTCAATTTTTTGATGACTGTACTGACGTCATTTTTTTGGATCTATATTTGATACATTGTTGTAGACAGCGACAATAAATATGTAAAAACAGTCATGTCGTTGATTGTTTCAACTGTTACTTCACAAAATCTGTCACATTATTGTCAATATTTTCAAGTCGTCACTTCTTGCAATTTAAATTGGCGTAAAAATGGGAGCGAAGCGACTAAGTGGGCGGAGTCAATTAATAATATTAAATTTACTGGCGTTTTTCGAGTTTGAAAAAAGACAAGTAGCTGCGGGAATCCCGCTGTATGTTGGAAATGTGGTAGAAAGAGTTTCTTCTGCAAAAAAAGTTAGTAGAATATTCAATATAAAGAAATAGGGCATCATATCTGATAAAATATTTAAGGAACAAAAATCAACAAATGCAACACAACAGACCAAAATTACAGATTACTTGAAAAGTAAAATTCGTGATACTATATACTGCATGTATGCCAAAAAAGCGTAGGTATATCACAATCAAAACTCTTCATCGCAAGCTGAATCAAGACATGTCCAACCGTTTTAGATATTCCGTCAGTTTTCTTCGAAAATGGTTAAGAGATAATTGGGTTTAATTTGATGGAAGAAAAGCAACAATAAAAAATATCCGATGGAACTTCCAGATATGTTTAATAAAAGAATTCAATTTTTAAGAGAATATGTTACAGACGTGAATTTATTGCAGCCTGGGTATAATTTTTTTTGTTTGTTTTTGTGCAAAGTACGTAGTTATAATTTGTTGTAGTCTTATTCTTATTGAACGCAAATTAAAGCTATATTGATAAACAATCTGTTATTTAGTAAGTAATTTTTATTTAATACTTTTTTTTTATTATTTCAATTTCTTGTAAATAAAAACCTTTCTATTAGTATCCTTAATTTATCAACAATTCAATGACTCAAACAAATACAAGTGTCCTTGTTGTAACAAATTATTTCACATGCGAACTGTTGACAACAAATAAATACGTTTTCAGAGTCAAAATGACGTCAGTCCGCTCATCAAAAAATTTGACTATACCACATCTTTCAGAGAACATAAGAAGTACCTTCAAAAACACCACAAAAATAGCGTTTAAATCAGAAAATACCATAGTTAAAAAAATCTACAGCAAACTTAAGGACCCTACACCAAAAGAACAAAAAGCAATCGCAATTTATGAAATAAAATGCACCGATTGCAATGGGGTGTACATAGGGCAAACACAGAGATACTTAAAAATAAGGGTACAAGAGCATGTAAGAGAATGCAGAAACCCAAAACCTCACAAAGAAAACAAAACGGCGCTTTTTGAACATTTTCAAGAAAAAGGACACATATTTAACTTCCAAGAAACAAGAATCCTAGACACTCAACTAAATTATAAAAAGAGGATTTTCTCGGAGATGTTACACATAAAAAAAGACCCCTAACTCTATAAATAAAAGGACTGACATAAAAAAAACTTAAATACCTCATATTTCGATATAATTAATAAGCTAAAATAATAACAAAGGAAGGGGAAACAAAAACAAAACAAGCATCTGCTGAATATCAGTGATAAAATTAAATGCGAACGAAATAGTCGCCGCAGTAATAAGATTTTAATGTGTGTGTTTATGTCTTTTTAAAAATTTTTAACTAAAACTGTACGTGTCCTTTTTTAAAATGAATGCCTTTTTACCAAAAGATGACGTTTACTAGTAATAAAATAGACATATGGAACGGCCGTCTTGAATGTAAGTCTGTTTTTTACTTTTTGTTTTTTTTTCTCACATCTTTAACATTTGATTGTTGTTATTGTGGTATGTTTATTTTTTTTGTCTTCTCAAACTTATACTATAAAAAAATTCAAAAATTATACGTTTTACTTTTTAAACTTTGCTGGTTGTATAATAACATTTTTTCTTGTTTTAACAAAAATTCCTTTAAAACCACACTACTTTTATTGTGCATTCAATTCTAAAAACTTCTCAAACTTACACTAAAAAATAAAAAATTTAACGTTTTACTTTTTAAAGTTTTGCTGGTTGTATAACATTTTTTAGCAAAAAATCTTTAAGATCCACACTATTTTTATTGTACATTTAATTTTAGAACCCTGAAGAAGCAAATAAATTTTGCCAAACGTAGGCATTCCAAAAAAAGGACGTTTCATTAATAAAATCTCTCAACCCATAAACCTACACCTCCAAAAAAATTAAAAATAGAATCGTTAAACCATTCTACAAGTCTTAATACTGTTATGTTTCGTTTTTCAGCCATATCATCGACAACTTTCTTATTGAATTTTTCTTTGTGGCTATTTACCCATGATAGTAGTTATCTTTTTACCATATCTGACTCTAAATGTATGTTTTTTTTTTTCTGTAAACCACTTACAAATATCAGATTTTCTCCATGCTGTGGTTGGCACTTTTTCAAGGTTTCTGGAGTGGTAACTGGCGTTGCCCATTACTGTTACTGAACCAGAAGGTATTAGGTCTAACATTTGCTGAAAGTACTCTTTAAATGTATCGCCATTCATGTCCTCGTGATAATCGCCAGTATGGTTTGATGGAAAGACCAAAAGACCTCCTTTTACAAAGCCTTTTTCATTGCCAATATGGGCAATTATCAAACGTTTTCCCATTCCTGACGGTGGCTTTAGCCCTGTCGACCAACCTTCCATGAATGCCTGTCGGGCACTTTTCACATTTTTGTCTTGCCAGTGTTTGCCAACAGTGTGACCTTCATTTACCCAAGTTTCATCAAGAAAAAATATATTTTTGCCCTCCCTTCGAAATTGCCTATTTGCCTTAAATATTTTCTTCTCCAGCAAACTATCTCGTCACTTTCTATTAAAACCGACTTTCCGTTATGTTTTTCCCAAGAAAAATTAATTTATCTTAAAGTTTTCCATAATTTCGTTCTCCCAATATTTGGAAACCACCATCTTGTTTTATTGAAAACTAAACTTTATCAACAGTGGAAATTTCCTTTCTAAAATAAAAAGAATGAACTAACCGCCTTAACGCATTTTTTTCATCCTCATCAAATTCTATTGGTTTTCTCCAAGACTTTGATAGCAGCGATTTTAATGATTCCAATTTTCTTTCATGTAGTATTCTATAAATAGTTGATTTTCCGGGTAAAATTAGAACACTTAGTTACCAACTTATCCACTGTCAATGTTTTATAGTCTTTTTGCAGATTATCGAACACAGTAAGAACTGTCTGTTTTTCTCTAAGCGTTAAATGCGCACGACTTTTACTTTCTAGATACAAAAACTGCACACATTTTAAAAGTTAAAACTATAATAAAAAGCAAAGCAGATTTGTAGTCAGCTTTAATATTTCAGAGAGAATTACTCTTAATTACCTAATAAAAATAATATTTAGAACCAACTCATAAGTATCTATAATATCAGGAAGAAACAAAAATTGCTAATAATCTAAAATTCGTAAAATCATAAAATTATATTATTATATTGCTATTTAACCCTCACTTAAACTTAATCCTTAATTATGGGCCTGAAACAATTATGGCGTTATCGGCATACCTACGTATTATGGTGCAAAAACAGAACACGCATAATAAACAATTTCTCTATCTCTATCTTTTTTCTATTTTTTTTTTAAATTTAAATGTTGGCAAAACACCTATGCCAATGGTACGCTCGAGAAAATGGGTTTTAAATCGTTTTATTACTCTCTCTTCTTTATGAATGGACTTTAATTATTTACAGCTCGATTTTTTACCGCACTTGTATATACAGCGCAAACCATTTATCTCGAATTTTTCTTTAAATTATTTACTTCTAATTAATTTTAACTTATATGTAAAAAGCTTTTTTCTAAACTTAAAATTGCAGGGGTCCCCTTAAATCAACTTAAAGTGAGATCTTATACGTTCCTATACGTCGACTTAAAGAACGGGTTGGTATAGCCAATCAAAGCAAAGATAGTCTTGAAATTTGAATATTTTCCAAATAAAATACTTTTAAAAAATAAAATTAAAAAAAACAATTAACAAAATCGTGATTTTGTTGTCATTTGCAATTGGTCCTGGTTCTGGTTGAACCAGAACCGCAACCGGTCCTTTCGTTTTAAAACAATGATGTCACAGTTGCAACCCGGATATGAAATTTTAGAACCAGCCTGGGATGTTGGTTCGACCCTTTGGTTGTAAACATAACCCCTAAAATTTTGCAAAATTTTAGGTAGTCTTTTCTTGAGTAAAATCAAAGATATTTTCACAATATTTTAAATGACGTCATTATTTTAGAACCGCTGTCAAAATAGTCAACCAGAACCAGGACCAATTCTTAAATCGAAAATTCTTTTTGTCAACCTTCAAATCAAACTTTCCTTAAAGTATGGTCCTTAGTAAATCTCGCCGTAAGTGTTTTGATGTAACGATAATGCAGTTCTGACATTTTCACAAGAAAATAACATAACCAAAAAATGTCAGTTTCATTGACTTTTATGGGGTTGTCGCGTCTCTTTTTCTTCAATAAATGTCGTACATAGAGAATCTCTAACTAGTATTAGTAATAACAGTGCAATCTTGGGGTTCGATTGATATGGTTATATCATCCAAATTCCCAACATAGTTAATATCACCCATTTGTTTTTTCGTTTTTTTTGTAAGCGGATTTTTTGTTAGTAAATCGGGTTGCATATTAATCTCTTTAATTGTAGCCAATTTTAGTTCTGACGCTAATACTATGCCTTCTGTTTGTAGGGTATTGGCCCATAGGGCAGCTTTCAGATCTTCTATATATCAGTTTTTTATTTCTCGATATGATAGCAGCTAAAACTTCTTCTTGTTTAAAGCTGAGAAAAAAATTAAAGACAGTTTCTAAGATTTTTTTAATTTTCAGAAAAGACCACCATGTTGTTCCCCAGCTATTGACCCATGATATGATATGTTTACATGTTCGGAAAGCTTACTGTATTGATTGTAAATTCTGGCGGATTCATAATACTGAAACTACTTTTTTGGGTTTATCGCCACTAACTTAAAAAAAAAATTCAAAAAATTGTTATAAACCACTGCCTAAATTGCTAAAAAAATAATTACTGCATTTGTCAGTGATTTCTAAACAAAGAATGCCTATCTGCTGTATGACATTAGACAGATATTTTTAAAAAATCTAAGTTTTTGAAAGAATTTCTTGATAACGACAATGGATCTGGAGTTTTTGCCGAAACGTCAAATGTGAAGATAGACATTCGTTCTGGGGCCCAATTCTTGAATCACTCGAGTTTCAGTCGTATACGGACCACATTTTAGCAAAAAATTGACGAAAAAAGGGGTAAATTTTCTCTTATCGACTTATTAACGCATACACAGTATTGAACTCGTACTAGAATTCTGTAAAATTCAATTAAATTCGCCGTAAAATTATAATTTTACGTTTGTGATGCCCTTTTTTCGCAAGTTTTGACGTTCATATGTAATATTGGCTCGGATTTGCATCGATTGCCTCTACCCACTCGATGTAGATTCGAGCGAAAACGACATCTAAGCGTCAAAAACCGCCCTATTTTTCCCGCCAAAAATGCAATATTTAAATTTTGGGCCTATTTTAATTAAATATTGTGCATTGTGCATACGAGTTAGAATTTGTGGGCATATTTGGTATCTGAATTAGTAAAAGTTGACTCTTTTTTCTACAATTTTTTGCTAAAATGTAATTCGTATATGACTAAAAGTCGAGTGATTCAAGATCTGGGCTCCTGGTTTTCTTTTTCTTGGTCACACTTGAATATGAATCAAGGGAATTACATTAAATTGACAGTAAATATCTATCTTCAGCATTTTCATGAACCTTTTGCTTTTTTAAGCAACCGTTGGGTCCTTAAAGTAACTAGGTAAATCTGGTGTGAGGAATGAAAAAAAAACAATCGAAGCTAAGGGTAAAGTAAAGTTACAAAAATATGTTTAAAAAAAATCCCCTCCCCACCACTCCTCATAGTCGTGAGGTGCGGATTACCGCTTAAAAGTGCAATTTTTGAGTTTTTTGGCGATATTTGAAAAACTCAAAATTTTTTTGGAAAAGAAAAATTTTCCTGGGTTGTTTTTTGAATTTAGGAAAAAACCCTTGGAAATAAAAAAAACTCGCAAGAATATCCCAAAAAAAACCCCGGGCAAAAAAATCCGGGAAAAACCCTAAGAAAAAAAATATTATAAGTAACCCTAATTCATGTGACAAAACTGATAGTCAAGAAGAATGTTTCGCTTGCCGTCGACTTTTTTTCACAAAAATTTAAAATAAAAGTTGGTGTTCCATTTTTTTAAAGAATTGAGATCACTGATCACTGATGTAAAATTTTATTTATACTCATCTTCAAAAATATGTTTCCAAAACGGATAGCAATAATTTGCTCAAAAATTTACCCGAAAAAAATGTTCAAAGAAAAGCTCACAAAAATGTTCACGCAAAAAATTTTAGATCTTTTGCACGAGCTTTTGTTTGAGCATGTTCGTCTGTGTAATTACGCCTTTAAGGTTTCCTATTCAAAAATGGGATGACCTTAACAACCGTGTGAGTCCTTCACAGGTATCTGCTTACTATACGAACAAAAGATAAACCACAGCAAGCTCTCTTAAATAAATTATGGTACCGCAATAAAAATAGGAATGTACAGTTGCAAAAAAAACAGGAACCATGAATAATAATTGTAAATTATTGGAAGTTAAATGAAAAAAAGGTGGAAATGATAGATAGCGGTGCAGCTGCCAGTCTAGTCAAGGCCCATGTTATGAGAGGGTTCAAGAGAATTTATTCAGATCATTATTTAGTTGATTTTTCGACTTTTTAAGCGAACATAGTGTCAAAGTAGACTTCGGAGAAGAATGGGTGCGTGCTAGGCTAAATACTTGCCGGAATAAAGACGTGATTTATTTGGAAATAGCAGGAATTAAACAGCAACTAGCGGAAATTAGGGGTATTCTAGGACCATGTAGGGATTTATCGAGAGTAATTCATGGAAGAAATTCTGCCCTACGGTCAATGGTTCCTGTAAAGAAATCCTGAAGGAATCTAAGGGGACTTGAGCTCCTCGTCTGATTCAGAAGAGTATGAATTCTTCGCATAGTTGCTGTAAGACAGGAGAAGAAAAGAAAGAAAGACTGCATGTTAGTTTATCTGAGAATTTATAGTCCTGCTCGTCATCAAGTATGTTGCATGGATACACTACGCTAATCGTCAAGGGCGACGGCCCACTGTTTGGTTTTAGAACCGTCCGATGGTTTGCCTAGAGGGTTATTAGTTGCACGTACTTTAGTACAAAGTGCCGATAAGATTATTGAATGTCACGGCAGTTAGATTTTAGTTCAGAGAAAAACACAGATGACTTGGGCCTACGAAGCCGACGAAACCTCGAAAAATATATTGTTGCAGAGTAGAATCAATAGTGTACAAACCGTATCGAAAAATGATAAAAAAAGAAATACTCGCCCAACTAAACTTATCAGAGAATAAGTTATCTCCGAAGACCGGCGGTACGTGACTAGTTTCTTGCAACTTTTTTCTAATGCATGCCGATCATATATGCGATTTACTTACCATAAGTATACCAGATATGGTTAATTTTTGGGGTCATCGCATACAGAATGGTATGCAAATCGATTTTCCAAATGGAAAAAAATTCGATGTCTTTGAACTACTTTAAAATGGATGCCAATGTTGCCAAATAAAAATTTTGGAGGACAATATAGAAGGTTGCAGTTGCAGTTCCGCGAGCAGAACAATTTGCTGGGCACAAGAAATCGTTAAAATTTTTGAAATCTTCGAACGATTTTAAAATGCATGTCAATGAATTTTATAGTAAATTTGAACTGCCAAATGACGATTTACTGATTGGCATGCGGTTTTGATGTACACAACCTCATCAAAAATTACTGGAAAAATGCAAAACAATTTAGATATCTCCGAACGATCTTAAAATGTTCGGTAATTGGAATAATGTAAAATTTGCAATACAAAGGATGCTTTTTGCAATTGGCATGCGGTTTTGTAGTGCAGAATTTTATGGAAATTTATTTCAAAAGTGTAAAAATATCAGGTATATGACTACTTACTACAGAAGTTTATGAAAATAATTTCTGGAAATGCAAAAAATTAGGTTATCTGAGAACGATTTTAAAATGCATGCCAATAAATTTTATGATAACTTTACAGAATCAAACAACGATTAACCCATTGGGACGCAGTTTTGTAGAGCACGATCTTAAGAAAAATTTTCATAGAAGTGCCAGAAAGTTATTAGGCACTGAATTGATGGATATTGACTGATCCTTAGTAGAGTCGGTGATGCAAAATAACTGCCGTATTATTAAACAAAACCTACATTATATACTGCTAGTAGCAGCGGCGTATGCCGAAAATCGAATTGAGGCTAAGGTTATTTCACCACATTATTATCATGCTGCGGGTAAAAGAATTTTTGGAAACTGAAATCTAAGCGTTTCTGTAGAAAGCTATATCACAGTTAGTTTAAATAGAAAGATAACCAAATTTGTTGGATCATGTTTCTAGTAAATCCCTTTTTTAAAAAATGTCAGTTTTTCATATTACTGTAGGAAAAGTAATTAAAAGACAGATTTTTTGCTATTTTTTTGGCTATATCCTGAATGTGTGGAGATGTTAGAAGAGGGGAGGGGTTAACGCACCAACATAAGAAAGTTATAACATGAAAGAATTACCTATAATACAATAACAAAATTATGTTTTTTTTTTTAAGCAAACTTGTTAAAAAAGCACTGAAGGCAAGAGAAAATTATTATTAATTATTTATTCTATGTTGGGAATTTGGAACCTTTGGTTGCACTAAACAAAGTTATGATTGTTTTCTACAAACCAAAACTACACTTTTTTGCACTCGACAACAATTGTTTATCGTCTCCTGATGATGCTAACGTTGTTAGCGAAACGCGCGTCGAGTGCAAAAAAGTGTAGTTTTGGTTTGTGGAAAACAATCATAACTTTGTTTTATTAATTATTTATGGTAATCCGTCATTGCTTGCTTTATATTTATTAATGATAAAATAAATTGGCCTGCATTTTAAGATCGTTCTTAAACTTTGGTACATACACATTAGTCATGCCGTAATTTTTGTTTGTCTCTGAAAATGTTCTAAAACAGTGAATGTATGTCTTTGTATGTTTTTCTTAATATATTTAATGCATTTTAAAATCGTTCTAAGATATTGTGTTTTTTTTGCATTTTCGGCTCTAATTTCCATAGCCTTCTGCACTACCAAACTGCATGCTAATCGGTAAATCGTCTTTTGGTATTACAACATTTTGATAAAGTATCTTGGCATGCATTTTGAAATCGTTATGTTAAACCACGCAGAACTGCATGCCATATTTCAAACTCGTCTTTTTTCTCATTATCGATAACATACTTTATCGGTATGCATTTTAAGATCGTTCGAAGATACCTAATTTTTTTTGCATTTTTTCAGTTATTTTTGATGAGGTTGTTCACATAAAAACTGAATGCTAATCACTAAATCGTCTTTTGGCAGTTCAAATTCAAACACATTGGCATGCATTTCAAAGTCGTTCGAAGATTTCATAAATGTTAACGATTTCTTGTGCCCACCAAATTGGTTATGCACGCCATGCCATACCATAAATTTTTCGCCCTATATTTTTTTCCAAAACTTTTATTTGGCTACATTTTAAAGTAGTTCAAAGACATTGACTTGCATTTTGAAAATCTATTTGTGCATCCTTCTACACGCGACGACCGCAAAAATTGACGATCTCTGGTATACTTATGGTAAGTGCAATCACATATATGATTGGCATGCCTTAGAAAAACGTTGCAAGAAACTACTTACGTACCGCCGGTCTAGAATGAACAAACGTTTAAAGGATTGATACAAAAGTATATCGATATTTTTAAGGCTTCTAAAAAAAAACGTGCTCACGTCACTCACCAAATTATTACTGAGAACTTTCCGCCTATTTTTATACGCCCATATCGAGTGCCGTAACAAAGGCAAGAGATAAAGAAAAAAGAAATGGACCAACTCTTAGCGGATGAAATAATTGAGAAAAGTCAAAGTCCGTGGAGAGACAACCAGGTGAGGAAAAACAGTATAGACCCTGCCTTAATTATCGAAAACTGAACCAGTTCACAAAAGCAGACTATTTTCCCTTTCAATAAAATTTACTTAATTTACCCAACCTGATAAGATTAACGCGATTAAAAACTTATCTATTTTTAAAACAGTAAAAGATATGCGCAGCCCTTAATTAATCTCACTAGGAAAAATGTACCATATAAATTGGGCAAATATAAACAAACCCCGTATGACGGCTCTCATATTAAAATTTTCTGATTTCAGTAGACCCTTCATCGTCATTACCGACGCTAGTGGAATGGCCTTAGGCTCCATTCTTGCACATGATGGCGTAGAACACCCAGTAGCATAACGTTGAATCAAGCAGAACGACGTTACTTTACCATTAGCTATATGATGGGCTGTTAAACAATATCGAATATATTTCACTGGAATCCATTCTACTATAATAACCGACCATAGACTATTGAAATATATGATAAACCTTACAGATCCTGCATCAGGCCTAAGCAAGTAGGCCATGTATCTAATGGAATATTAGTTTAGCATAGAATATAGGCGGGTCAAAACCCAGATTTCTTAAGCAGAATACCAGAAATGACGACGTCCGATATGAAAGAACAAGTATCAGTAATCAATAAAATAATCACGGAGGATACTGCATACAGCCTATATGGACATGGTCAAAAGAGGAGTTAAAATAATTACAAGACCAAGATATAACAATTCAAACTTTGCGACAAAATCATACCGAGAAGGACACATATTATTTAAGCACAGATCAATTATTGTACAAAAAACGAGCGGAAAATCAACATATCAATCCCCTATTAGCCCCAAATTCGATCGTACCAACTTTAATTAGAATTTTTCACGATTTTTTGTTTGGTTGTCAAAATTGTCAAATTGATTTCACGACATCAGCTATTCAATTTTTCACTTAACAAGTGTTTTAATCTTACCAAGTATAGCTTAGTTACGAATACAGTATTAATTGCCTGGAGTTGAACAAGTTTGTCTTGTTTAAATTTATCTTTCCGCAGTAAATTTTCGCACCATTTATTGTAAATGTAACTTTAATTTTTGATCGTAGAGCCCCATTTTCGGCTGAAGCGTAGAGCCTTTGTTGTAATTTCTTAAAATTATATCGAGTACAAGGCGGGGCAATTGTTTTGTACTTTGTTCATCCCATGTTTATTCAAACTATTTTCAAATTTTTGTACGGTTAATTTCGTAGGCATGGTTCTCTTGCCGTTTCTGTTTTCCATCACAATCCAATGTTGCCAGGTGTACACTTTTACATAATTTATAAGATTGTTAGCAAATTCTGCTGGCTGTCGTTTAAATGATTATTGGATTAACAACTGTAAATACTTCTAATACGTAGAACTGACAGCGCTGTGCTGTAATGCTTTATAGGTTAATTTTTTTAATATAATTTTGGATGGTGTTTTGGATTTTTGACGAAAGGGGCTTGAGGGCCTTTTCTTAATGATTATAATGTATTTCCGGTAGTTCTTAAAAAGGAAGACGCAAAACCATGCGTTAGTTCAATCGAGTGTTCAGTGTGCGAAAGTGGCAACTTAGGCCTTGTTTTATTTATTTTTTTTAAATCCGTTGAGGATTTTACCCTAAGTACTAAGGGATCAATCCATGGCCAATTTTAAAAGTTCTTTTCTTGGCCTAATATTGGAGGGGTTGTACTGACAGATGACAGTTTGCTTTTTTTGTCAATTGAGTGTAGGAGTCAACCTATCAGAAAACTCTCCTAATTATGCCTGAAATTTAGTATTTTTAAAAAAAGTTTATAGTAGTAACCTACATTTGATTTTTCTTTATTTTTTTTGTGCTATTTAGCTATGGAGGGTGACATATGTCAAGCCTGCCATTTTGGATTGCCGGGCTAAAATGTAAGGTTAAGGTTGGCTGGTTGTTACCACCTTACATTGCAGACTGGTAATCTGGAGGGTAGCGTTGCCATGTTGAATTTCAAGTTATGGTGTTTTATCAGTGGAAAAATCCATACATATCAATTTTAACATATGATTGGCCTATACGTGATTTTATGGGCTATAAAATTTTTACTGCAAAACCCTTTTAAATGCTATGGCAATTCATAAAATAAACAGGTTTACGCCACATTTACTAGCCGGTTTTTGGGACACATTGACCCTCTTTGTCTTCCACAGATGTCAGACCACAGAAAGGACCCAGGAATCCTCTTTTCACAACGACCGGATTCAAATATAGATCCAGGAATTATACCTTCCGAGATAGGACCAGCTGCAATTTCAATAATTACTTCAGGTCCCATTTCGGCTGTGACTAATCCCTTTTTACGAGCCTTTGTACACGAGCATTTGGAACCTTATGGAAAAATCAGATTTAGTATGTTTACCATAAGCGAATAATAAAGTTAATCGTAGTTTTTTTTTTAGGAATATAGGTAACAAATCAAATTTACACAGTCAAAAAGAGTATCTCAGTACAAGTTATGTACTTATAAATTGACAATTTATAGCATTTTTGCTTAGGTTAGTTATTGGAAATTAAAAATATGTCCTAACATTTGATAGCAATAGAAGCAAATTAAGATTAGGCAATAATTTATAAGTATAAATAGGTCGTTTTTAGTAATTCTAACAAAAAATAACAACTTTAATTTAGTATGTAAGTTAAGTAAACTCTAACCTGTTTAGGGAAAAAGTACGAAAACATCAAAAAATCACTTTATCATCTTAATACCTGCCAATCTTGTGAGGTGATAAAAGAAAAAACAGTGGGTATATAATGCACGATCGGAATCACAAAAACTCATTCTATCACAAGAAGTAGAGAAAGAAACACCAGTGCTTCAAAGTAAAAAATGTCAACCGTAATAGTGCGCATTACTGATGTGGGTCTCAGTATTCCTGCACTTTGTGAAAAGTGTTGCGGACATCGGTAGAAGTGCCGCCTTACACAGGGTGTTTCACAACTTATGTTAGAAACTTTTCGAGCGTATTAAGTTGACTGCAAGCATAAAGTAAGTAACTAACAGATGAACGATGCATATGGGACGCTGGTTGACCGAAATTGAGGAAGGCTTTGGGCTCGGAGCGAAAGTATGCTGTGCATTAAAATCGTTTGGCGCATGCGACGTTGCTCTTGGTAAAAAAAATAAGCAAAATCGCTTGGTACGTTCGGTTAGTAACAAAAAAATAATGATTTACATGAAATATTTTATTTTTCAATAAAATTTGTTAATTTTTAGAACCAATGATGGATTTTAGTATTCGATAGTTGGTAGAGGATTACGAACTTGTGATCAGATGTTAAAAAATATAAAGTTAACAGGCTCCCCCTCTTCGAGGGGTGAGGGATGGTTGTAACATTTAACCATTGATTAGAGCTTTTTCATTTTTATTAAAAAACATTTTTTGCTTAAATATATTTTATGCAATTTAGGGCTACCTACTTTAAATTTTCCAAGATTAACGTGGTACATCACTTAGGCATTTAGTGAGTTTGAATTTGTTCCCTCTGCCAAGAAAAGGATGCAGCGGCTAGAAAAATTAAATAAATGGAACAGTGGTAAAACATTAAAAATGGATAATATGGAATTAATGGAGGAATCGAATATAAAGCGTCTGAGAAAAGGATGCTAATGCTAATGCAAAAATGAAGCGGTAGTAAAAATGGATAAAATGGAAATAATGGAGAAAATGGGGCGTTTGGAAAAATAGATAAAATGGGAAAATGGATAAATTAAAAAAATTGGGGCGGCTGCTAAATAGAGTACCGTTTAGTGGTATTTTTTCTTTTTTCCATCTGAAAATGCATTAAGTAGTCTATAAACGACGCAACTAAAGTGTCTTTTTATCCCTCGATCAATTGTAGTATAAACTTTTCGCTTCTGGATAAAAAGTGCCACTAGGTTTATCATGTACCCATTAAAATGTTTTTTTAATCACAATCATGAAAGTGATTTTTAGACACACACTTCTTATATACCTAAATACTAAAGGGTGAAGCGGCTAGAAAAAATGGAGCAGTGGTAAAAAATTAAAATCAGAGAAAATGGACGCTGTGGTAAAAAATGGAAAAAAACTTTTAAAAAATGGAAAAACTGGAAAAATGGAAAGCATGGAAAAATAGGGGGTGGGGGAAAATTAATAGAATGGAAAAATGGAGGTGGCAAAAATGGATAAAATACAAAATTGGAGCGGGCGGAAGACATATGTAAATAGAGTACTGTTAAGTGGCATTTTTTCTTTTTTTCTAGCTTAAATTGCATTAAATAGTCTATAAACTACGCAACTAAAGTGTCTTTCTTTCGCCTCGGGATAAAAAATGATCCTAGGTTTATAAAAAACCCATCAAAAAGTGTTTTTGTTTATTTTAATCACAATCTTGAAAGTGATTTTTACACACACTTCTTATATATACATAGGTACTAAAGGGTGGAGCGACTAGAAAAATGAAAAAAAATGGAGCAACAGCGGAAAAATGGAGCAATGATAAAAAATTCAAAATAGAGAAAATGGAAAAACTGGAATACCGAAAAAATTGAGAAAGCGGAAAAATGGAGAAAATTAAACGGATGTAAAAATGAAGCGGTTGTGAAAATGGATGGATTGGAAAAATGGAGCGGCTGGAGGACTTTCAGTGGCTGTATTAAGTGCTACTGTTTTGTAAATAGAGTACCGTTAAGTTACATTTTTTTCTTTCTACCTTAAATTGTATCAAATACCTAGTATATTAACCACGTGACCAAAGTGTCTTTTTTATTTCTTGATAATTTTGTAGCCGGTGCTTTGCTCAGGCTAAAAACTTTTCGCCTTGGGACAAAAAGTGTTGTCCGTTATCAATATGGTCAATCCCAATGAGCATTTTCAGAAACCTTATATAATTATTATAAAGAGGGTTCCATTAATGCCCTAGGGTATTTATAGGTTTCCTACAGGAATTGAGTTTATATAATTGTTTTATTAAAGATTCTAAATTGATGGTACCCTAAGGTAACATAAAACTGTCGTTAACAATATTTCCATGGACATCTTTATAAAAATTAAAGTCATCGGTAACAAATGTTATATAAATTGGTGTTAACAATGTTTCCACCAACATATTTATAAAAATATAAGTCATCAGTGAGAAAAGTTATATAAATTGGTTTTTGACATCTTTCTGTTAACCCATCTATAAAACCGTAAGTAACTATCAATTAAAGATATATAGATTGGTTTTTAAAATGTTGCTATCAACTCAGTTATAAAAACTTAATTAACCAACAACAAAGAGACACTTTTATATAAATTGATGCTTGTAATATTCTTATTAACACATTCATAAACCTTTTTTGCCCATTCTTTCTATAATGTTTTTATTAATTTCTTTGTATAGTGGTTATAATACCACTGTTTTTACAACAAAAAAACAATTTTAATTTATAACAAAACAAACAAGATTTTTTAGGTTAATTTTATGACATTAAAAGGCTCGTTTTTGCGACTTTAAAAGGTGCGTTTTTGCGACATCAAAAGGCGCGTTTTTGCGAGATACCATACTATCATTATCTGGTTTTAATTACATCAATCTGAGGAGAGACATAAGAGATCCAAATCTTCTTCAGATAGTTTTCGATGACAGATATCGGGATCGAATGCATTCTACACCCGATTCCGACCAGCGTTTCCCATGCGCGGCCACCCTGACTCAAAAAACTCATCACATGGACCGACATGAACTTGTATAGGCAAATCTCGCTTAGACTACGTGATCCGTGTTTTGATTCGGGGAGCCCACGCATAAGAAACCCATAGATGTGAACCGGGTTTTAGAAAAAGAGAACAATATAGTAACCGTGTTAAGTTCCCAAAAATGCACCGTGAAACTTCGAGTGCATACAGTGCGCACGGCTGGTCGGCGGCAATTGTGAACACATCACCTTACGACGCGACGGAACGCAGCCTCAAGGTCCGTTTCTGCGAGTTTGACATAGTTACTATTATCCTCTTTTTCTAAATGCATTCGTCTGAGAGAGATCCAGCATACCAGGGAAATACCTGCCTGTACACCCTTCGACCCCTCAATCTAACTATCTTCTTGAGATAGTTACCTCTAACAGTTATGCGGGGTTGAAGGGTGTGCAGGCGGGTATTTTTCCTGGTATGTGTAGTATGCTGGATCTCTCACGACGAATACATTTAGGAAAAGAGAACAATGGTAACTATGTTAAGCTCGCAGAAACGGACCTTCAGTGTGCAACACTGCGCCATCTGCAGCCTTTTGTTCCAACTAGCATCATGTTTTAAAACGTTGATAAAATAGTGTTGAAAGAGGTATAATTGTATTGTTTTTTTTTTATAGAATTGTCGTAAATTTTCGCCATTTTGGATTCCAACAATAGGTTTTTGACCAAAATAAAAACGTTATTTATGGGGTTTCAACATGTGCTTTAATTGAAATATTGCTTGTTTAGGGTTAAGAACAAATTACAAAATTCAATATTACTCCCAGAAAGCAAAAAACATATGTGAAAAAAAAGTATTATTTAAATGAATATTTTTTTCCCCCCGTTTTCTCAAGTATTTTTGGAGCCCATGAAAATTTTGTGAGTGTATTTGAAAACGGGACCGCAGCTAATTATCAGAGTAGGATGACTGAGAAAACAGCTTTTATTTAACCTATAGTATATAAATATTCATATTCCTGCTTCAACTTATCTCACTTCCATTTTAATTTATTTTAGAAGATTGGTAAACACCATTTTATAAATTTTTTATTTTAAAAAGAAAAATAATAATACATAACAAGCAAAGGGAAGAAAGATGGAAAATTTATATTTCTAAATCGATAAATTGTTATGTAGTATTGTTAGAACAGTTGTAAAACCTTTTTATAATAATATCTAGACTTGAGGGTTCATAAGGAAGTTTTATAAAATCTATATGTTGTTTTTCTATCCATTACTATGTACCATAAATTTTTATAAGCTGGTGTTGGTCAGTTGTTTTTCAAGTATTTTTTACTCAATTAAGAGATACATTAGAGTTATAAAATTATCACCAACACTAAATAATATAACTTTTGGTTATTTTATGAAGGTTTTATATTATTTGCTGTAACTTCTATATAGACAAAAATGCTCATTGGGATATTTGTCTGTCTTTGAAATATAGCTCAGCAAACATCGAATTACTAAAAATTAAAAACATTTGCTGCAAAAAAAAATAAATACCTATTTGGAATATAGCATTTTACAATTTTTGTATATTTGATGTGCGCAGCAATTCACGGTGCCATTACAAATTAAGCAATATTTTACTATAATAATTGTAGTTATCACTTTATGCCAATGCAATATTTACGCTTTTTTTGTATTGTTGCTGCGCATTGCAGTCAAAATTGTACAAATATTGTAAAATGCAGAGTTCCAAATTGGTACTTTTTTTGTACTTGCGATATGTTTGCTTTTCAGGCGGGCAGTATCTATTTGTTGGAGAATTCTTTTTCAGGCAGGCAATTAATATTATGACCGGGAATATTTTTGACTGTTAACAGATTAATTAGACGGTAATAGTTTTACGTCCTCATGGTAAAATTATTTAAGAGTGGCGATTATTTTTTTCTGTCAGTGTCCTTAGCTCAGGAAATGTCTAAATAACGTTTAAAACAATATCTATACATACACGGACCGAAGTAAAAAATATTTTCTAAGGCCACCGACCCAAAATATTTATGGTGGCTTTAGATTTTTTTTTCTTATTCTGCAAAAAAACAAAAAAGTGCTCAATTCTGATGTTTATTTTACTCCTAAAAGTATGGATATCACATGTTCCGTTTTAAACGTAACTTTGACATAACCTGATCTAAGGTGATTAACAGAAAAAAAGAATCTCCACTCTTAATGAAAGTTTTTAAATCGGATAAGTACTTAAAAAAATATATGTTACAAGCACAACAGCGTCTAAAACAATAATAATCTGAGTACACAATAGTAATCAGCTAGGGCTGAATTAATTTACATTTAATAAAGACAATAATATCAAGGATTACCAAAATATTAATGAATTAAAATTTTTGAGGTCTTTAAAATTCTGTTGAGATTTTTTTCTTTTAAGTGAAATCAAAAATTATCAGAAAAAAGGTCGCAGTCTTTGAAAAAGTTTGGGTTGGGATAAATTAAAGTGATTTCATAATAAAAATCTGGTTACTGTCTAGGTAAAACACTTTACCAAAAACTTTGATGAAACTGGCGTTTACCTATTTTTTTCATAAAAATAACCGTTACTCTTAAAATATGGGTTTAAGCTACAATTTTATTCTTACCCCTGTTAGCGAGTATGAATTAAAAAAATAAATATTTACACTAAAAAACATTTCAGTCCTAGTAAAACTATTGCTATTTTTTTAGATTTGCGTAAAGCATTTGACACGGTTTGCCACAAGAAAATGTTTCAGCATTTACAACAGGTTGGTGTGCTAGGGGATCCTTTAAAACTATTTCAAAATTACTTAACAGATCGAAATCAAAAAACAAAAATTAATGAAACTTATAGTAATTATCAATAAATTAAATGTGAAATTCCTCAAGGCACAGTCGTTGGAAATGCATTGTTTTTAATCTATATAAATAAAATGTGCAAAATACTAACAACAAATGAAATATATTTCTACTGTGACACTTGGAATGAAACTTTTTTGAGAGCAAAAGAAGGCCTTCGTTCGGTAAACCTGTGGCTTCAACAACATTCTCTATGCCTCAATGAAGACAAAACTTTTTTATGGCTTTTTCGCAACAACCTATGCAAAATAAAATAAAAATTCAAAAAAATTATTGTAATCAACCCTTAAATACCTGTAATACTATTAAAAAAACCTATAAAATAAAATACCTAGGAGCAATGGTTAATCAACATTTGAAATGGAACGAACGCACTAAATTAATATGTGACAGAATTAGAAAACTTTATTATAGATTTTATCAAATAAAAGATAACTTGACGTTTAAATTTAAAAAAATTGTTTATGACTCTCTGGTTGAATCTATTCTTAGGTATTGCATTGTTGTTTGGAGTGTTCTTTATCATAATTCCCTGGAAAACTTAAATGCATGTCAAAATACAACAATGAAAATATAACTCCAGAGCTTAAGATATCTGTAAGGATAATTATATCTGTCTTCGTAAAGACGCTTAATTTTCCTTCAATTTGAAGGCACATCTGCCGATTCTGCAATTTGACAGATGGTTGTCTTTTACATGAATCCTGTGTCACAATTTTTCATCATCATTTCATTTCCTAATTCCTAGCACCGGACTGATGAGCACCACAAGTGCGAAATCCGAATCTACGGTTACCATTACCTTTTTTGAGGGAAAGCTCGCTATTTATTGATTTTGTTATTTATTTACCCTAACTAAATCCCTTTTTAGGTTATCCACTCGAGCTTAGGATATCTGTAAGGATAATTATATCTGTCTCCGTAGAGACGCTTAATTTTCCTTCAATTTGAAGGTACATCTGCCGATTCTGCAATTTGACAGATGGTTGTCTTTTACATGAATCCTGTGTCACAATTTTCATCATCATTTCATTTCCTAATTCCTAGCACCGTACTGATGAGCACCACAAGTGCGAAATTCGGATCTACGGTTACTATTACCTTTTTTGAGGGAAAGCTCGCTATTTACTGATTTTGTTATTTATTTACCCTCACTAAATCCCTTTTTAAATAAAAATATTATTTAATAAAAACAAATTACACTTAACAGAACATCTTTCATCGTGTCGTGGATGAGTATGACAAAGAGGATCAAGGACTTTTAATTAGTGTGAGAGAGAAAGAAGTACTAGATACTGGGTGTTATAAAAATACAGGTAGTAGAAATAATATACAGGGTGTATTCACTTAGCGTTAACGTTAACGTATGTCCGTCTGTCTGTGCTGAAACTCTAATGGCTGAAACTCCCTAATATCACGTGCCTGTAAGTGACGTCAGAAGTGTTATGTGATCACGTGACTTGTGTTCTACAGAGTGAGTTGTAAGTGACGTCAGAAGTGTTATGTGATCACGTGACTTGTGTTCTACAGAGTGAGTCTCTTCGGGGTTTATACAGGGTGCTCTAGTGACATGCATCTGTCATATAGTCATCTGTCATTTGTGACCTCTAGCCAAGCTGTCAAGTGCCACAATAGTACAACAGAGATATTTTAAAAAAGAATCGAAAAAAGTTTTTAAAAAGGATAAAATTCTTTGATAACGGCAGTAGAATTTCTGCCGAAACGTCAGATAAGTACTTAGATTCTAGTTAGGATTTGAGTGTGTGTAGGCAAATTTTTTATCTTATTTAAAAACCACTGACAAACGAACAAATTTTTTTCTTTAGGAATTTACGCAGTGGGTTTTAACATATTTTTAAAAAAATTTCCTTAACTTAGTGGCGAAAAACCCAAAAAAAAGTAGTTCCGACATTATGAATCCGCCACAAACATATAGATTTTATTTATAGTACTTAGCGTTAACGTATGCCTGCTGAAATTCTCTAATGGTTGAAACTTCCTAATATTAGTTGCCCATTCTCGGTCACAAGTGTAAATGTATAGAGTAGAAAATGACGTACACCTGTAGCAATGGGGCCTTATTATTTCAAGACTGTCAAAGGGGCACTATTTGAAAAATGTCGAGATGAGAGAGATTGCTATCAGCCGGTGTACCGAAGGTACTTTTTCCGCTATGTGCACACGTTTTTCTCCTATGGTTTCTGTAAAAGACTAATTTTGGTTTGCTGCGCTGGAAGGGAAAATTTAAAAAAATACTTTTTAGTCAGCAACCAGAAGGATACAACAAACCCCAAGTTTCTAAGAATGAAAGATCGTTTGAGCTATGTTAAAACAGTGTCAAATTGAACTGGAATTGTTGACATATGTGGATATGTTTGTTGTCTTTGGCATATCCCTTAGAAGATGTAATCCGTCCTTAAAACAAAATATTTTTTTATACGTAGATTTGGTCTTACTCATTTATGCTGTATTTTTATGAAGATCAACTGACTTTGGAAAAAACAAAACATTTTATTGCAAACGGGGCAAAATCTGGAACCAATATCAACAAAATTCATATAGTTTTGACAAAAACATTTCTCTTTTTGCAATAAGAACATACATAGTCCTTAAATGTTTGCTTGTATGTCCTTCTTCACCACAATAGCCTCTTTTTTCACCTGTAGAAGGCATATTTTTTTAAAGTTAAAGGTAAATTGTGTGTTTGTGTATCCTCTGATAAATATTTTTTCTCCAGTGCAATATATTTGTATAAAAATAATACTTTTCAAATTTATTTTTCCTATATTAAAGATAATAATTCTCACCCTGGTTATGCGAGTCCAATTTTTAAAAGTTCTCAGTGTGAGTATTAGATGCCCAGAACCTTAAAAGATGAATGAAATATATACATAATGATTAAAAATTCATGAGGAATCTAATTACTGGTGTCCCCATTCAAGATAGTTGTTAAATGTAATTTTTCTACGTGAAGCTTTGTTCACCCCTTTTACCCTCATGCTAACATTGAAATTTTGTAGTCTTCTCTTATTTCCTCTTCAGAAAGATCCTTCTGAATCAACTTATTTTCATGATTTTTAAATTAAATTTTTATTAGTTAAAATTCTTAAGATTGGAGCACAATTCTTCAAATTCTGTCATAATAGCACCATAATTTCATCAAAATAAATAAAATTTTATTAAATAATGAATCATATAGGAAAAAAATTGGTATGCAAATATCGCCAACTAACTTGTTTCATGAAAGTTGAGCTATCTTCAAGTGTAAATGTGACTGATGTTGCTTCCTGGGAGGCATTTGTATCATATATCATATAATCCATGATGGGCAACTGAAAACTGATGGAAACCAAACATTTTTACCTATATTGAATATAGAATAAAATCTGGTACTTTCATTATTTTTATTGATGTGCTTGTGGGTCCCTTATGTCTTTGAAAAATAATCTACTACATGCCATGATTACTATAATTTTCTAAAGATTGGTGGTATTTCTTTTGATGTTTGGTTAAAGACATACATTTTTTTTTCCAAAATTTGTATATTTTTTTAACGTAATATGGTGTAATCTTTTAATATCTATTTACCTCCTTTCGTAAGTTCCGTAGTGGTGCAAAAACTGAGGAGGAAAGGACATTTTTTTTTACTTAGTACAAATTAATAAGGCTTTAACAAATGTATAATTCTTAATAAATGAATGCCTATATAATCAATAAATTTAGAAAAGCAATTGATAATAGTTCAAAATTAGCTTATACTTGACCCCAAGGTTATCAGTTGTACAAAGTTAAATGGTAAACAAAAACAAGACAACAAATTATTGAGCATGCACCTTTTAAAACAGTTTGGTAGGTAGAAAGAAAAATATTAACCGCATTTGTTTTTTGAGAAAATGTGATAAAAATGCATTTTTCTCGTGGAATTAACAGAACATAATATACCTGTTTCTCCTCCCTAGATTAATGTCACGACGGTATTGAATTACAGTGTTTCCGCTGCGTTCTCGTAATATTTGAATCTCTGTAACAACAGAACCAGTACACCTCGTTGTAAAGAAAAATTCAAACCTTTATATCGCACCCTTAATTCTCCTGACTTTTACATAAGACACCCCAAGTTTTGTTCTCATTGGGCCTCAAAAGAGTTATGGCAATTATCCGACCATCATTATCAGCATCTGTCTATTGATCAATTATGTATGGGTTCTGCGCCCTCCGTCCTCCGGGGGAGCTTATCATCAAAAAATCTCTGACGTCATCGTGTTTGGATGAGTATGACGAAGAGGATCAAGGACTTTTAATGAGTGTGAGAGAGAAAGAAGTTCTAGATACAGGGTGTTATAAAAATACAAGTAGTAAAAATAATATATGGGGTGTATTCACAAATTTGTATCTGTCAGATATACAGATGACAGACGACACATATGACAGCTGTCAGATTTACAGATGACAGGTGACAGATGACATATATGATCAGATTTAAAGTTGACAGACCCTGCGTGTGGAACGTCTGCGCACTACGGTATAGATGACAGCCCCTGCGTGCGGGACGCCTGCGCACCATTATACCGATATCAAATATACTCCTATGTCGATGAAATATTTTTAACAACACCTGGTATAGTTAGTTATTTATTACTATTAAAAGTGTTTGCATTAAAATTAAAACAAAATCTATAATCAACACATTCCGGATGAATGCTTTTCGTTGATCAACAAAATCTGCGGTTATCCTGTTTTCGACTTTATACTGTTACAAAATCCCACGAACCAGTTTTATTTATCTAACAACACTAGCGGTCAGAGCTCATTTCACGTACAACCTTTAAAACAACAACTTAAAGTGAACCTATTTTTTTCTGTTAAACGTAAGTACAGTTTTTTAAAAACAAGTGTTAGTGATTTTTAAAGTGGTTTCTCTCTGTCTGTATTTCATGTTTTTATAAATATACAGTGCTAGAGAATTTTTGTGAAAGTTTTTCAAGTATTTCTTTCATTTTTAGAAAATGCCATTTACATGCGATTATTGTTCCAGCCAGTTCGGAAGAAAAGATAATCTGAAGAGGCATGGAAACTGTCGAATCTCTATTAAGATATGCGAAAGCTGCGGCTCAATTTTAAAATCGGAGGGGGGCCTCCAACGTCATAAAATGGACAAACATCCATCCTCCTCAAGAAAAGGACAGACCGCAGCAGTAGTTTCCATGCCGGTGGCGAAGCGGGCGAGGCTTGATCAACAAGAAGGTAAGAAACTTTGCTTTTTCTAATCTATATGTTGCTATTTTTACGTGATCGGTCGTTGTTGTCAAATTTAATACACAGTAAAATATGCTGACTTAAAATGACACTCGTGTCGTAAGGGTTGTTCTATCTTAAACGAGTACCCATAACGGTAATCATTGGAAAGTTCAACTCTCGTTAAAAACTGCATAAGGTAACTCCCTCATTCGCGAAAAAACTTCGAAAAATCCGTCGTATATAACGTGAATAGGTCTTCGGACTATCGAAATACCGCGAGAGGGCTATAATACTAAACCCAAAAATTTTGAAAATAAGAACCGATTTACCCTAAATCTATTCATTATATTTTTAACATATTTTCAACAATTAGATTTTTCTGTTTAAAACGATATATCACATCATATGTCAGGGGGATGAAGAGAGTTAACTACCCCAAATAAATAATTTATATCTGTCTGTTTACCTGTTTGTTCCAGGATCACTCAAAAACTACCGAGCCAATTTGAATAAAATTGATGATGACTTAAAGCATGTAAAGATTTCTCAAAAAAAAAACGTCTAACCGATTTTAATAAATTTTTTCTGGTTATAACGATATGACATAATAAAGAACTGAAAAGGGCTAAGTATCCTAAAGGGAATATCATATAAATGAATAATAATTGACGTCTGTATATATAATTTCTTATAAACGTCTTAAGCATCTAAAGAATTATCAAAACTGTTTTTAATAAATTTTTCTGTATAATTTCTCCTAAACAACTGAATTTACATTAAATTAAAAAGGCTTTTAAAAGTATGTAAAGATTTTTCAACCGGTTCAAATAAAATTAATGCAGGCCCTTATTACCCCTGTCACTTTAACAAGCATCCAAGGCGAAAAAAAAAAGCTCAGGAATAAAATATAAAATATTTTTTCAGCGCCCTCCACTTCCAACATCACACACTGTAGGGAGTGCAACGTAGATATTTCAGTTGCGAGGTTCCAGGGACATTTGCGCTCCCTGCAGCAGCGCAACAAATGCTGCGTAGTGCAGGAGGAAGGCGTAGAGCTAGTCAAGACCAACTTCAAAAACCGAATTGCTACATACCGGCTTTCTTCCAGCCAAGATCCTATTGACGTTAAGAAATACTTAGAGCACCTTAAGGAAAAAATCTTGATGTTAATAGGGTCCCAAATCAGTCGATTTGGCAACATCAAAGTAGGGATGGAGCTATTCGGACGCTTCCTCCTGCAAACTAAAGAAGTGGAGGAGATCAAATCGTTCGCCACGAAGTTCCGACTGGTGGGGCAAGGCACGAGTCTGGAGGAGTTATATACCCAGCTACAAGAGATCCTAGCAAAAAGAACGTTGGAGTTTGCTGAAAAGGATAGCGGTAAGATTTTTTTTTCTCTCTCTAACGTATTGAAATTTTATAATTTTTCCAAAATATTTTAATTTTGTTACAGGCTGGCCATTGCAAAAGCTCCTTCAGGTTGAATTAAGTATCAATAAGTATAACCCCTTAAAGGCGTCTTCATATATTGCTCTCCCTAAGGAGATTGAGAAAAGAAGAGCGGTTCTAAACATCCAGAATCAAGATCAAAAATGTTTTATGTGGTCAGTTCTGGCAGCTTTACATCCTCTACCTCGAACGGAACATGCAAATAGGGTAAATAACTATACACAATATACTGGAGATTTAGATTTCTCTGGGTTAGTTTCCCCTCCAACTCGGAGATATTTCAAAGTTTCAACAACTCAATGGTATTTCTATCAACGTTTATGGTCTCGATAGAGTCTTTAGCGAGGGTAAAAATACCATTGAAGTGGTTGGACCTCTCCACTTTTCCACATCTCGTAAAGATAGGCATGTCAATCTCTTATTAATCAGTGATGATTATGGAAATAACCATTACTGCCTAATAAGAAACATGTCTCGCCTGATCTCAAGTCAGTTATCGAAACATAAACAAGCGAAATACTTATGCGATGGATGTTTGGTATATTTTTATAGCGAATATCAATTGAACGCTCATCAAGAGCATGATTGTAAACATATTTCTGTTAAATTACCGGGAACTGATTTACGCAAGAATAAATATGGTAAAGACGTGCCTGAGAATATTTTGAAATTTGAGAATATTGAGAAAAAATTAAAGGTACCTTTCGTGGTTTACGCGGACTTTGAAACTATTTTAGAACCGGTAGAGATAGATAAAAATGAGTTGAATCCCGACTCATCCTACACCATTAGAACGCAAAAACATGTCCCGTACGCTTTTGCCTACTTCATCAAATGCGAGTTTGATGATTCTCACTCCATGCTTAAGAGCTATAGAGGTTGTGAAGCGGCGGAAAAGTTTATGGAAATGTTGGAAATGGATTGTTCTAACTCCTGAACAGGAACAGGAATTTCAAACAGCTTCTACGTGTCATATATGTGAGAAGCCATTTGAAGAACTAGATGAAAGGGTGCGCGATCATTGTCATATGCGTGGGTTGTTTAGGGGTGCAGCTCACTCTGTCTGTAATCTTAACTTCAAAGTTCCTAAACACATTCCCATTTTCTTTCATAATTTGAGCGGATTTGACAGCCACCTGTTTATTAAACATCTGGCAGTTGAAAACGAAAAGGTTGATGTTATCGTCCAAAACAAAGAGCGGTATATTTCATTTACCAAGAACGTTTTGGTTGATACCATCCAAAACTATAAAACGGAGATGGGGAGACAGGTATTTTTAAAATTGCGGTTTTTAGATTCCTTTAGATTTATGGCCAGCAGTTTGGATAAGCTAGCGCAAAATTTAAGCTCTCAGCAATGTAGCGAAGTAAGAAAATACTTTAGTGATGAAACCGAATTTCAACTTATTCGACAGAAGGTTGTTTTTCCGTATTCGTACGTCGATTCATTTTCTAAACTAGACGACACCAAGCTTCCACCACACAAGGATTTCTATAACAGTCTTAGAAACGAGAACATTTCTAAAGATGACTATAACCGTGCTTGGTCTCTGTGGAATCAGTTTAAATGTCAAACTTTAGGTCAATTTGCCGAAATCTATGTCCGGTCAGATTCGTTATTGCTGGCATCGGTATTCGAGAACTTCCGTGAAGTGTGCCTAAAGACCTATGGTTTAGATCCAGCTCAGTATTACACCAGTCCAGGGTTGAGTTTCGACGCAGCCCTTCGAGTGACTAATATTGAGCTGGAGCTTTTAACCGATATCGATATGGTACATTTCCTGAAGCGCGGTATTCGCGGAGGTGTCAGTCAGTGTAGCGTTAGAAAACCTGTAGCCAATAACAAATTTTTACCTCATTATGGCGCTTCCAAACCTACCTCAAGCATCCACTATTTAGATGCAACCAACTTGTATGGGGCTGCTATGTCCTCTAGTCTTCCAACGGGTAATTTCAAGTGGTTAGAACAGAGCGAAATTAAAAATTTAGATATCGAAAAAATTCCGCAAGTGCCGGACACGGATTTCATTTTTGAAGTTGATTTAGAATATCCAGAACATTTACACGATTTGCATAATGAACTGCCTTTTTGTCCAGAGTCCATTGTTTCACCACAAGCGAGCGTAAAAATCTCAAAGCTTATTCCAAATTTCAATAGAAAGGAACGCTATGTGATCCACTATAAAAATTTGCAACAGGCTTTGGAGAACGGGTTAAAATTAGTCAAAATTCACCGCGTCTTGTCCTTCAATCAGTCAACCTGGTTAAAGAGGTATATGATTTAAACACACGTCATAGAAATTCTGCACAAAATAAATTCGAAAAAGACTTTTTCAAGTTGATGAACAATGCCGTTTTCGGAAAAACAATGGAAAACGTGGATAAAAGGGTAGATGTTAAACTGGTTACTCATTGGGAGAATGTTGGTAGGAGGTTGGAGGCAGAAGCGCTAATTAGTAAACCAAATTTTAAAAACGTTGCCATATTTGGTGAGAATTTGGTAGCTATTCAGATCGAGAAAATAAAAGTGGTATATAATAAGCCTATTTACGTAGGTTTTTGCATTTTGGAGATATCCAAAACGATTATGTACAACTTTTATTACGACTTCATTAAAGCTAAATATGACAACAATGCTCTTTTGGCCTACACTGACACCGATAGTTTAATATTATTCATTCAAAATTCGAACTTTTATCAAGATATGAAGGAAAATTTAGATTGGTTTGACACATCCAACTTCTCACAGGACAACCAACACGGGATTCCTGAAAATCAATCCATATTGGGTAAAATGAAGGATGAATATGCAGGAAGACCGATTTGGGAGTTTTATGGAACCGGGGCGAAAGCATATTGTGTCAACGTAGAGGGAGAGTTGGCTAAAAAGGCTAAAGGTGTTCCCGACTACGTTAACCAAAAAGAGCTTAGTCTTGATGACTATCGCCTTGCAGTTGACGTAGAAAGGACTCAAATTCACCGTAAAATGTCAACTTTCCGCTCACATTTACACGATATGTATATCGAAATAAAAATAAGGTAGCTTATCTTACGCAGACGATAAACGCTACATTATTCCCGGTACTGAGTTCACGCTTGCTTGGGGTCATAAAGATGTTGAAAAGTACCTAGAATTCTAGAAAAATATTGTGTACAGTTCTTTAGGAGCTGTTAAGACTGATCGCATAAAACAACCGCCCTTAATATGAAGACGTCTTTAGGCAGTTTAGGATAGGTTTAGTTATTTAGTAAATATATTGTATTATTTTTTAGTTACTTTATATTTTTTTTTGAATTTATATATTGTATAAGTTTTTATATTGTAATAATTTTTTTAGCAACATTATACAGCTATTTTTTTAAAAATAATTTTTGGTGTTTTATTACATAATAATAATAAATAAAAACAAAACTTTATTGGTTTTTTAAACAGTTTTAATTTAGTTAAAGGTAAACAAATTATTTTTATGGGCTAAAAGTAAATCTAAATTATTCTCGTTCAACTCCATGACAACTCCAGAATCCATTTTTTTTAAAGTCAAGCTTCTAACATCTTCTTCACACCAATAGTTTACATAAATATTTTGAAAGCAGAGGTTTAAAATCAGTAAAAAACTTTTCTTTCTATTCTATCACAAAAAAAAATTTCGAGCGAAAAAACCAAGTTAATAATTAGAAGCCTAGACAAGGTAGAATGTCCACCCCAAATGGTATACGTCGTGATGAAGAATAGTTTTAACTAAATATTTTTATTATTTTGTTGTGTGTCAGTTATTTAGTATTTAAAATTTTAGTTAGCTTATCTCACTGTTTATTTATAACGTTTTAAAAATTCTTAAACTAATTCAAAGAGTGGCAATTTCAAAATCAGTAGAAAAATGATTCTAGCCCGCTTCCATTCCTGTAAGTATCCTGGTCACAACTGCCTACCTATATGGTAAATGATATAAACATACCAGAAGAGTTAACAATTAAAGTATTGAACCAATCAAAACGTCGCATCTTGTGCAAAATAAATAAATTATAGACCACTCAGACTTAGATTAATATTTCTATCGTTTGCTTATAAAAAGGCAATTGATCATGATTGTAACCAAACAATTTTTTTTTTGAGAAAACTACTTTTTACTATTTATTATTTTGACTTCTACTTTTTTCATTTTTGTCCAATATTTAAAATTATATTTTATGATTAATGTGTATTTTTATCTAAAATGTTTATGCTTTTTATTTAAAATATTTATTTACTCTGTGGTAATCAATTTTTAGCCTAATAAATTAATTATTATTAGATTTTTTTAAACATTTTAACGGCTCAAAAATTAAATAAATTATACTTAATATGTAAAAAAGGTTTTTTATTGATGTGAAGTATGTGCTATTATCAGTAGCGGTCACCAGCTACTGCCATTCCCATTTCTACAGCTAAACCATTCAGTATTTCACAGAAAAACGTGAAAGAAATAAAAAATTTGTAAGATTTTTGTGCCAAAATGAAAAAAAATATATTTTCTGCGGCTCTGTATTTTACCATTTCTTACGTGTAAAAATTAGCATTTTTATTAAAATATTTTCAAAGTTATAGCTTGCGCATTTTTGACTAAATAAAATTGAGACTAGATCCCACCCCCTACCTAACCCTCCTTGACAGCTGTGGAATTAAAAATATTTTTTCTACTCGCATGTGCACTCATCGGTTGAACAAAGTTGAAATTTGCGCACGGTTTTTTTTTTTTTTTTTTGAATCTAATCTAATAATTTTTAGGTTATGCAAAAGAAAATATATTATTGTTAAATAACAACTTTGTTTTATTTTTATCAATAGACGGAGGTAAAATAATCCCTTTGGGAGTGACAGCTCCTGCGTGCAGTATGACTGCGCACCCTGAGATACTATTCCTATACCAAATATCTTGACTGGTATTGTACTATTTTTTTAGATATAGTGTTTACACCATCCACTACTCCTCTGTAAAAATTCTGTAACAGGTGTTCTGCACCACTCACTACTTCTATGTGAGAAACCTCGACAGGAATATGATGTACATAAGCCGTTTCTAGAGTCACATGCTTTGAATCGTCTGCTATAATTCGTCATGTTAACATTTCTTTATATAACTATTAATAAAAAAAAGTGTATTTCATTTAGGGAATCTAACCGACGATATATGCTGCACAAGACCTCACGGTGATCGGTTAAATGGTGTGTATTGGAGGATTGTTTCTAAAAAACATATAATAGTATTGGCTAAGGGCTATTCTTATAGAGTAAGATATAAATATAAATAGCAAAACATATACTCAATATTCATTTGAATTATAAGTACTGACCATGAAGATTATAATATTCTTGCTACTGATACTCTTATTTGTAAATGGTAAAAATATAGAACTTACCTTGGAAGAAGCCAAAATTTATTTAGAAAATTATGGATATCTACCTAAAGGTCTAAACTCATCACTATCCTTAATTAATGATGCAATATTGGAATTTCAAAAAAAAAAAATGTCTATGTTGTGGTGTGTTAAATGAAGAGACAAAAAAACTGATGGCAACCTCCCGATGTGGTGTAAAAGATAATCAGGGTGATTATTCTTTGGCAAACCCAATACATATAAAATGGAACAAGAGTGATATATATTGGAAAACTATTCCCCCAACATATGACATCAATACATATAAGCAATTAGCTGACTGTGCCTCAAGAACTGGGAAAAATATACAAATTTAAGATTTAGATACGCCTATCATAATGCAGATATTACAATTACTTTTAACGAAAATAACCACACGTATAATGGATTTGGAAACTTGAGCTGTTTTTTTCAAGGCTCTGGCGTTCTGGCTCATGCCGATTACCCTTCTAGATCACAGTTAGAGATTCACGTCAACAAAAATATAAGATTTAATTTAAATATAATACCAAAACTTGGGGAGATTAGTTTAATACACACTCTGACTCATGAAATTGGACACACATTGGGTATTTCACATTCTTCACATAGAGAGAGCATTATGTAACCCGTCTTGGACTCTAATCAACAAACTACAGAGCTTTCTCAAGATGATATATAGGCAATTCAATATTTATATGGGGATAAACTCATATCTACTACAACTACAACAACACAAACGGAAGAAACCACCAATACTTCAACAATTTCCACACCAACGAGAAAAAGCAGTACTATAGAAAAATACCACCCAGCAGAAGAAATA
Source organism: Oxystoma pomonae (assembly GCA_963921995.1). Classification (NCBI taxonomy): domain Eukaryota; kingdom Metazoa; phylum Arthropoda; class Insecta; order Coleoptera; family Brentidae; genus Oxystoma; species Oxystoma pomonae. The sequence goes on from OY998169.1 coordinate 30,266,511, forward strand.
CGCAGATTATGTGATTTGAACTTTAAGAAAATTAATACATTTCTAGTGGTAAATGGAAAATTATATATTTTTTATGAAAAATATGTTTGGATAAAGGACTTAAAGTCTAATTTAATTGATAGTTACCCGATTAAAATAAAAGATTTTCTTAAATTTTTACCTGAGAATTTCTCGAGAATACCCATCTCTTGCTTTAAAACATGAGAAATATATCTCTGATTTTCAAGGTTTTCACCAGTAAACAAAAATTCATGGTGTAGTTAATACCTATGAGGGTCAGACATTTTTATTTTATGATAAGATATATTATGTAGAAATTAACGAGTGTAATTTTTCACCAACCAGATATGGTTTACTTTCAGATAAATTTCAGGGGGTACCAGCTAATTTTAACTCTGTATTCCGCTATACTAACGGGTTGCTTTACTTCTTTACAACTGAAAATATATATTATGAGTATGATGAATTTTCCAACACAATGAAAAAGATTGGGAAAACTTCTTTAGATTTTTTTGATATTCTTTGTCCAACCCCAAATTTATTGGAACAGTTAAAATTATTTTTAAATTCTGCAATTAATAAAATAAAATAAAATACAAGTAATAGATATATCTAGTGCAATTAAGATCATAAAAAGTATTAAAGTATTTTATAGGTCTTTTTTTTTTTAATTACCATTGTTAAAAAATGTGATAGTTTCAAACATCCAGCAAAGATCTGTGGTTTTTGACAACTATTATAGCTAGAAATACCAACTTATAAATGGCTTACAGCTCTTGAAAATAAACGGCAACAGGTACATAGGAGAATCACACAATACAAGCCAGGAAATCTCATATTTGATGTATTATGACGTCAACTCACTTTATGGAATAGCAATGCCTTTATCGTTACCTTTTGGTGGCTTTGAGTGGGTCTAAATAGCAGAATGCTTAGAGGCGGATATTAATAAAATTTCTCATAATAGCACCCATAGGAAATAGGTGTATATTATCCCCCCTGAACTATTTGATGTGCATTAAGATCTTCCCGTCTGACCAGAACATAGAATTCCACCCAATTCTAAAAGTAATTTACCCAAATTAATGACCACACTTTATGATAAATAACGATACATTATTCAATATAGAAATTTAAAACAAATTCTTAGTTTGGATTTGAAACTTAAAAAAATTCATGGGGTTCCTAAAATTTAAACAGTCTTTATGGTTATGCCTTATATTGACTTAAACATTCACATGCGTCAACAGAGCAAAAACAGTTTCGGAAAACACTTTTTCATATTAATGACTAACGTAGTATTTGGTAAAACCATGGAGTATGTTGGTAAATATAAGAATGTGAAATTGGTAATTAAATGGTCTGGACCTATAGGTATGTACATACGTGCCAAGATATTTTCGAAACTACTTAACCGATTTGAATAAAATTGCCATGAAAAATGTTAATTAGATGTATACTGCACTGGTTTTAAGGATTGTAGATGAAGACGTCATGATATTAATGATTCCTAATTGATTAGGTTACAACAACCATATGGTATTTGAATGGGATGATATGGATTTGCACCTATCCTTTTGCTATTTGTTTTTTATGATGACTCATTTTATAAACGGTTTGTTGGTAAAGACTCCATTTCACTTTT